>OY288223.1:12595415-15185831 GCA_958449745.1 Ochropleura leucogaster | reverse complement strand
AAAGTAACTCTGTCTGTCTGTCTCTTCTTCACGCCTAAACCACTGAACCGATTTTAATGAAATTTGGCCTACAGATATAGTATGGGACCCGCGAAAGAACATAGGATAGTTTTCATCCCGGAAATCCCCCGGGAACGGGAACTATTAATCCACGCGTACGAAGTCGCGGGCAAAAGCTAGTTCTTAAATAACGATATCTACATTTAAATGACAAAATCATGTTTTATACGACTTTTCCCGAAACGCGTTCAGAATCAAATTAATATCTAGAATCAAATTAACATTTATGTAGGAAACGTGACTCATCATCTGCCTAGCCTTTTCCCAACTATGTTGGGGTCGGCATCCAGTCTAACCGGATCCAGCTGAATATCAGTATTTTACGTGGAGCGACTGCCTTACTGACCTCCACAACCCAGTTAGTACAGGGTAATGCGATACCCCTTGGTAAGACTGGTTGTCAGACTTTCGGAACACTGACTTCTATAACGACTGTCAAAGATCTACAAATAACAGGCGGGACCAACGGCTTTAAGTGCTTTCCGAGGCTTGGAGAAAACTCTGTATGTAACGGGTTGTCACCCATCCACAGACCAACCTAGGCAAGCGCGGCTTAACCTAAAGTTCGACCCCAGCAGCTGCTATTATTTAGAGAAATTCATGATGGAAAAACTCAAAAACACTTTGTCCGACCTTAGACTTGAACCCAGGACATCATGCTCTGCAGTAGCGCTTCCGAACTCAAGACCAACGAGGCAAACCAAAACATATTTCAACTGTTTTGATTATTACAAATCAAAATTCCGTTGATATAAATGGCGCAGCTAACTGTTCTAAAAATAGATGGCTGAAGTGAACAAGAAAAATGTTTTAGGCTTTGACACTTGAGGGAACTTATAAATACTTTGAAGAAGTTAGTTTTACACACACGTCCTCTTTTATACGGATAGGATATCATCATTTTTGACGACACGGTTGGTGCAGTGGCTGAGCGATCGACTGCTGCGCTGCGTGTCGTGGGATCAATCCCCGCACGGAACAAATATTTGGACACAGAAAGACAGTTGTTCCGGGTCTGCTTGTTTGAGCATGTGACTTTAAATGTTTGTAAATGCACCCATGATACAGGAGAAATTCCTAGGGAGTGGCGACGTTTTTTTTTTTTTAAAAAAAAAAAACAAAGACACTTCCCCCGCTCTGGGCATAGCGGGTAGGATTTGTCAGACTTCCTTACTAATATTAAACCGATTTTTTTGGATTTTGGTACAGAGATATTTTTTTAAAAAGAGTGGGATTTGAGGGAGAAGGAGGGACGAAACGGGAAAACTTAGCGTTGCTATTACATATCCATTAGGCGCTACCGAATTTATCGCGATCGAAGCCGCGGGCAAAAGCTAGTATTGAATAAAACCCACCCATGTTCTTTCTTTTGAGTTTATGCCGGTACCAAGGAACCTCATTCGAACAACCCGGAACAAGGCGGTGGCCCTGGCAGGCCTCTCTGCTTTGCGGACATCTCTTTGAGGCGCGCGTGGATCATCAACGCGCACGGTTCACCTGGTAACCTTATATAGGTACTCCTTTTGCCTCTCAACATTCTTACATCTTGTCAAACACTCACGTCGGTTGCGGGTACTACGCACCTGACCTCTCAGAAGAACTTCACCTCTAAGGTCAGTATATGTGCTTCTAGAGCAGGGGTGGCGAACCTGTTTGAGTCAGCGTGCCATTTTACCTACAAAAATATTTAACGACGCCATACACGTGCCTTCGAATAGTTTTGACTTAGGGAAAAAGAATTTGATGGCAAATAATGAGTTTGGTGTGGAAAATATTTAGTTTTGTTATTTTCCCAATAATACTGATTATTGGGCAAATAACAAAACTAGCCACCAAAAAGTACAAAAACTCACTTGTCTTGAAATAAAGTACATTTTATACGTTTACCTAGTAAAGTGACTTAGTTATTTTGAACTAAATTACAAAGCGCATTGCGGTTTGTAAGCGCTATCGGTGGCGTGCCCAAAATATAGAGTCACGTGCCGCTAATGGCACGCATGTCATTTAGCTAGCCCTGTTCTAGAGCACTCCCCTGCCGGCGTATCTACTCACATCTGAATTGTAAATATACCTTTTGTTAGCTGCCTTTCACTCATCCTCTCCACATGATCAAACCATCCTAAGCATACTCTTTTTTGTCACTTAAAAACTTCAATGTCTCTTCAAAACTAATGTGTTTATCAGTCTCTATATGTACTATATATTGATTGATTGATTTTCAGTTATAAGATATTATAGGTATCATCGAAAATACATATCAAACGCCTGGACAATATGGGCATTTTGTTTTTGCGGGTGGGAAATCATCAAATAACTTCCCCCGCTCTGTCAGTATCTTACGACTTGTGCTAACTGAAGAACGAACATGGGTGGGTAACTGAGTACCCATGTTCGTTCTGTTGCCCTTTATGTTCCGTGGCCACGGTATCTCTTTCGAACAACCCTCAACCCCGGCAGGCGGTGACCCTGGCAAGCCCCTCTGAAGCGCATTACTTTAAGGCGCGCGTGGAACACGAACGCGCCGTCGACAAGGCCTGTTATCACTGCATGCCCGGAGGCCGGCCTTTTAATATTCCTTGAAACACTAAATATAAAAGTCAAATTTCCTCAACAACAAAGTAGGTTTAAAACCACGTCAATAAAATTGAAGCTCTCTTAGTTCCAAACGCCACTTTGGACCACCCACACCGAATCGACGAACAATAAAGCTGATTATAATTTTCTGCAAAGCGTGGGGCGTGGGTTCGAGTCCAGTGAAAATTAATTCGTCTAGCATTGTTTATTTAGTCGTTTGTCCTTGATTAAGGATTGTCCTTTGTCCTTCAATGACGACTGGACTGGACTGAATAATTCTGACCATTAGTTGATTGCTTTGATGCGTAAACTGAGTTAGTAAAACAGGATTAGTTGAATTTGTGGGCGTTTTTATTGGAAGTCATTTCAGCCTTGCTTGTGGAGGGGTGGAACTGCCGAATTAACATGACATCATGCCTGTATTTCGCTGAATGGGTAGGCAGAAGTTTGTAGTAGGAAATTGCATTTCATTGAGTGGGGGTCGAGTTAATTTTTTTAACGACACGGTTGGCGCAGTGGCTGAGCGATGGACTGCCGCGCTGCGTGTCGCGGGTTCGATCCCCGCACGGAACGAATATTTGTATGGCCTATAAATAGTTGTTTCGGGTCTGGCAGTTGTCTGGTTACCATAACACAAGGTCTTGCTTAGCTTGGGATCAGATAGCCGTGTGTGAGCTGTCCCAAGATATTTATTTATTTATTTTATTCTTATTAATATTATAAAAGCAAAAGTGAGTTTGTTTGTTACGTCTTCATGCCTAAATGGCTAAACTGATTTTGATGAAATTTGGTACAAAGAAGTTGGACCCTGGAGACGGACAAAGGCTGAGAAATGAGGGAGAAAGAGGGAAGAAAAGGGAAAACGTAGCTTTGCTATTACAATAAGTAAGGCGTAGGGGCAAAAACTACAGGTAGCAGGTACCTGCAAATCAGGAAAGGGGAACTGTGTTACCCCGAAATTAGCGCGAGCTAGTAAAATATAATCGTAAAAAGTTAAATTAAGAAAAAGTTATCGTAATGTTAAACATTAAAATTTAATTATAACCATTAAAAATTTGTCATTCAATAAATCTGCATATTTATAGTATCCATCTCTCCTAAATGAATCAATATCCATTATCTTAAAGGAATTTGGAATTATTGTTTTGTGACAGAATTATTAAGGATTGTAAGGTGGGGTCCACCCTTTATAGCAGAACTTTTTATGTCATAATTTTATTTTGCATAACCACGGATGGCATAAACTTCACTTCGCAGAAAATAGTTTGGCAGACACTCATTTATCTAACATTCTAAACTCATAATTTTGTAAGTCAGAATCATCTCTAGGCATAAACTTCATATCCATAATATTTAAAAAGTAGAAACATCATATCGCAGAAAGTTCACAGTCAGAATCGTCTTTTGGCATAATATATTTTATATCGATGATCATTAAACGGCAGAATTGTCATATCGTAATAAGTTTATAGTTAGGGTCATCTTTGTCATTATAAGTTGTCATTTATTTTGATTAATTATTTCTTTAAAATAATGTCATTTATTTTAATTACTATTGTTTAATTGAATTTGAGATAATGTCATTGAATTCAATAAGTAATTAGGTATCCTAATCTAAATAGTTCAGTTCCGGGTAACCTACTTAAAACAATCTCTTTTTTCTATTAACGCAAGTCGTTTCTGGCACTCGCCGGCCGCTGCCGCGGCACCGCTCGCTTCGCTCGCTCGGCTCGTGCGTAGGAGGTCACAGTTTTAACCTAACCCAACCTAGCCATTACTGCTGTCTGCATAGTATGCGAAGTGAAATTATACCAAATAATATATTATGCGAAATTTGAACTCTGCGCATCGTAATTATACTAAATGTAATTCTGCCATCTTAAAAGTATGCCATTGTTAATTCGAAGTTTTAAAAATTATGCCAAACGATAATTATACCAAATAAATTTTATGCCTTTAAAATGTTCGTTTAAAGAAAATTATGCTAACTGTGTTATGCCAAATAAATTTCGGAGCATTAAGTTTCTGCCAGATAGAGGGAACCCTGTAAGGTGACATACAGACAAAGACAAGTTAAAGTTTTGAGAAACCCTACAAACTTATTATATTCTAATGGAACACGTGTAAACCTCTACGAACTAGCTAGTTAATAAAGTTCATAATAGTTAATTAGAACCCATAGTAGGGTTGTTAATTATAGATCCCTTTGAACCTCTCATTCCTAACTGCGTTATGTGCATCAGGCATGGCCTAACACGCGTCGATTAATGTAGACCTTTAAGCTAGTTCTACAAAGCAATAATACAATTGAACTAGTTATTGCCTTCGGATTTGCTCGCATTATGGTAGGTAACATTCCAATCATAATTTATTTATTCATTTCTCCTATTTCATGTGCAGAAATGTGTGTTCTTCGAAGCACATGTGACTAAAAGAGTGTTGTTTGGATCTGAATATTGAAGGACGGAGAGCGAAAGAAAGGCCAAAGAAAAATGGAATAACATGAAGGAGAAAGGAGTAAATGATGCCGTGACGTCTGATAGAGGAGAATGGATGAAGAAAAGGTGTTGCGCCGACCCCAAATAGAATGGGGACAGGGGCAGGAAAATTATGATTTCTCCTCTTTAATTTTTTAAAATAAAGCCGAGTGTAGAAATCTTAATTTTTGGCGTTTCTGTGTCATATGGATCCAGATTCTTCCAGCCACTATAATATTATCTCATGTCCACCTTGTCCATCTGTCAACATTTCTCCGTCATGTCTCTTTTAAGGTCCGAAAAACCTTGGTCAACTTACATGAGAACTATGCAGATTAGCGTCTCATATGTTCTTTTTAAGAACGCGCCACACATATTTGAGTGGACCTGTCCAGTCAGTGCAAGCATTAGTCAGTTATTGTGTAGCTCGACTCATAACTCAAGGAGCTTAACGACATGACGAATAATACCATAAAACGGTCATTTGATGATTTCCCATAAGAAAAAAAGGGGATAACCAAATGATACAGCCCACTATACAATTAACTGTCCTACACATAAACACAAACCACTTAACAACTTTACCTACAGCTGAAAAAAAACACATCCGCGTCTCATTAGCAGGATTCAGCAGAATACCAGCGTCAGGTAGTCTACCTGGCATTATGCTGAGCTGAACTCTTATTTTGTGCAATCTTGATACACACACCGCCCAATTAGTGGGTGATCTTTATAAATGTATGCTATTTATCTCAATGCCCATGGGTCAATCTAACTTAGTCTACCTTTTTTTTAATGTGTTCCTTTTTTGTGTAATGATTTTTTTTTGTATTAATTCTTGTATTGTGTCTTTTGCTGCACCAAATAAATGATTTATCTATCTACCTATCTATCAAAAAGCATCCAATCAATATCTGCTCACCATAAACTCACTAGCAACCTCCTAACGATATAAACAACTTGTGTATTCCAAAGTGGGGTCCATTTTAGTTTAGCCTAGTTCCTAACAATACGCGGACAGAGAAGATTAAAGCCCAACAGTTTGTCTGTGAGAGAATTAAATGGCTGTGCTTTTTATCCTAACTAATATTATAAGAGCGAAAGTGAGTGTGTTTGTTACGTCTTCACAATTTTACCTATAAATCAGGAAAGGGGAACTGTGTTAACCCGTATTTAACGCGAGCGAAGCCGTGAGAAAAAGCTAGTTTTTAGACAATTTTTGACCGTTTTAAAGATAATTTTGGCGTGTGGTCGTGCTAGATATTTGGCGAGTTATGTATCTTTTATAATGGAACGTGCCTATTTCCAACAACTGGCCACAAAATGCGCAAATCCAGAGCCTGAATGAAAAAAAAGTAATGAAATAACCTAAGAATAATTAAACATTGTTGTTCATTATTGGGTTCTTGTGTGTAACGTCAATACTTAACTTGCAACGCTTAACTAGAGTAGATCTCCTACTTATGCAAATTAGGATTGCATTTTTTCTTTCGTTAGGTACTTTCTACGTATATTCTTATTCAAATCAAATCATTTATTTGAATTAGACCATAACAGGCACTTTTGAATGTCAAGAAAACAAAAAAAGATGCTGCTACAGTCCCAGTCACAAGACGTAATAACTTGTGCCGTTTCCAAAGCGTAGATCCCTATGGAGAAGAATGGGCAAGAAACTCCATGGACACTCTTTTAAATCATAATATTTTTACAAAACCATGGATAGATCATTCACGTTGAGATTATAAATACATGTGAGAACGATGAAACGAGCACATCAGAGCGTCCAGAGTAAAACCAAAAAACAAGATTTTAATAAATAAATTAATTAAAAATTTATTCTAGTCGCCCATAAACAATACCACCACATTTATATAACGATACCAAACCACTTACCATTTCAAATGATACTTAAAGAAAAAAATACCTAAGCATATTTTATTTTTCTTTAAGTCAGTCATTTGAAAAGAAAAGATTTATGTTGAAACAGCCTGTATGTAAGTAACGATGCAACGACGCCTGCTAGCAACGTACAAGCAATTCGTTCACAGCGTGTTTTTAGATATAACATTAAATAAAGGGTCCATTTTCGACTCTAATTATTGAATGGTATCTGTAATAAGTGTTGACAAGTAACATTAGAGTTTCCTGTGTAACTTCTCATATCTTTTTAAACTTAACTTCTACTGACCCAAAAAACTAAGACCTTTTTGTTGCCTGCCGGGGCTGGGGGTTGTTCGAAAGAGATACCGTAGACCCGGAACATAAAGGGTAATGGAAGGAATATGGGTGGGTTTAGTCAGTACAAGAAACTCCCCCGATCCGGGGAGATATTTGATGATTTCCCATTCCAAGAAAAGGCTACTCTATTTTTGGATGGAAACTCATCATCATCTCTCGTGTCGGACTTTTACTTACAATGGGTAAAGAAGGAACATGGGTACCCATGTTCCTTCTTTCGCCCTTTATGTTCTAGGGTCACCGTTTGGCGACACGGTTGGCGCAGTGGATGAGTGATCGACTGTTGCGCTGCGTGTCGGGTTTGATTCAGCACGGATTAATATTTGTATGGCCTACACATAGTTGTTTCGGGTCTGGCTTCATACAACGAAATGCATATGGCAAGGTTTTTCGTTTCTTAAAAAGACAAAACCTTGAAACAAACTATTTATGTTTAACTTTTAATTGTGTGTAAAAAAAGCCAGGATTAACAACAACAAACAAGCATGGTACCGTGCATCCATAAATTCAATTTTAACATTCGACCAAATTTCCTGTTTTATGAATTTAAATTCGCACAAAGAACGGATGATATCGGCTGTCACTATCAATAGACGTCCAGTGCGATGATTCATGGCCTGGCCTTTGAAGCGGCCTTACAAAAGCCAGGCTATTGTCAACCTTAAAGGCAGGGAGACAGGCTATGTGTTTTCCCGCTTTTCCGAGTTTAATTTTGATCGTTGGACAATGTTTGGGGAGCTTAAATGACGTCCTTTCTTTGTGCGGCCGTTGGAGCAATTAATTATATTAATGATTCGTAATGATTTGTGGAAGTTTGTAGGTTAAAGTGTTTTCATTTGTGATAGTATTAAGCGTAGCTTTTAATGAAAACAAAGCTGGTAGATAAAGACTAGCCAAAAGCGTTCAAAACACCTTTTGGCTAGTCTTTAGTTCAATACACTAACTCTACATATCAGTGTGTCGATAAGTTGTCGCCAAAATCTTCAAATAAAACCCAGGTTTGCAGTAGCATCCGTATCGAAGAAGATATCACCGCTGAAAATAATATTGATGACGATGAAACTAGCTATTTACATTTATATTTGGTACTCGGCGATCTCTCACGTCCGGCCCTGGTTTAGTCCATGGTATGGAACGAGAGGGGATGGGAAGCGGTCACCTCCATCTGCGAAGCAGTTAGGCTAGCAAAGGAGGTGGCCGGGTGTTTGTGGGAGAGGACCTCAAACCAACCCAGCCACGGCGGAAGACGCTCGGGGCCAGCGTAGATGCGGGCCTGCGGACGATGAGCAATAGGTAGCTCACCGTTCGTATGTCTAGTGACTTTAGAAGGGACTTTAGAAAAGCAGAAGGGCCTGCCAAGGCCACTGAGGCCTGAGGTTGCAGGTTATTCGAAATAAATACTGCGGCCCCGGAACACAGAAAGCAAAAGGTGGAGTTTTTTTCAGTAAAAGTCTGACGCTCCCTTACGCTCCGCCGGAGGTGGAGGAAGATACTTCATGATTTCCAATCCCTAAAAAAAACGGCTTATACATATAACTGTGAATCGGAGCGATGTGAATTCACTAGGCAGAAAATCGCAACACGAATAGCTGCGATGCAATTCTTGAGGCAAGGAAGCTTCCTTCCATGATTCGGCTGACCATTTCTTCGACGACCATTAAGAGCACTTACTGAACGTATTTTGTAAAGGTCGTTACAATCGAAAAAATCGTCGTTACGGTCGTACAAGGAAATGCGCACTTCTATTTTTGCTAAGGTACAGGAACGAATATGCAAATTAATTAGCAAGTTTTTGCAATGCGTCGCGCGAGCTTCGTGTTATAGTTGGCGAGGTTATTTCTGTCAACTGGGCACAAAATCAGACACAGTAAAAAAACCCAATAACACTTTGCCAGATCTGGGAATCGAACGGATGGATGGCAGCCCCTTTAATCCCAATGATAAATAAAGACTAAACCTGTCAAATTAGGCCGTTCAATTTCGCTCAGTCCCCAAGGTCAGTTTCCGCGTAGCCATTGTTTGTGTTCTAAATATAGAGTTTTTGCTACAAACACCCTGTTATGAGGGCGTGGCGCTTACGTCAGATTTCACGGATCTCACGTCAATGGATACGTGGCCTGATGGGGCTGAAGATGATTGGGATTTGTGGCCTTGATCAGCTGTTCTTTGAGACACACATAGGTAACCCCACGTTTCACCAGTTCTAGAAGTCCCATAATTGTCATCAACCGTGAACAAATCCAATACCCCAGAACCCAGGACATTACGCTCAGCCGTTAATTTGCGCCTAAAACATAAAGCATTTGCAACAAGTACAATCAGCTATCATAGACATAAATACATTCCTAAAATCCTTACTAAAACTTCTGTTGGTCATGCCATTTCCTCAAAATGTTTTTCTTTAACAAAGCTAAGTCGAACCCGTAAATGATGCAGTTCAAAGTGGCGCTGCTAGTCAAGAAAATTTGCATCGAAATGTCAACAAAATTATTTAAGTTCTGTGCTTTCTGCGCAGAAAAGGTTAGGTTGAAGTATAGGCAACACCTGCGCAAACATACGTCAACCAAGTTGCACGGATGGCCCGTAATGACAAGCGATAATCGGGCGCGCTACAAAGTTTACAGAGCAAAAGTTAACGAGTCGTTAGCACGTGACGGAACTCATCGATGGGTGAAAAGTTTAGGGTTAAACTTTACAATGTGAAGCGGAGGTTTGAATGCGAATTGTTCGGGGTAAAAAAAACACATTATATAAATGTGGATTCTGATGTCTGTATTTAAGGGACTGACTTTCTACAGTAGATTATGTTGCTAGGTAATTTTTTTATGTACCTTAAAAGAGAGAGATTTGGACTCACAAACGAAGGTTCCGTACAACTTGCCTAGCCAATAAATACACGTTTCTTGTATAGATATGGGGGATATCTATACAAGAAACGTGTATTTATTATTAACTTATTTTTTTTAAATATTGTTGTCTTTGGGTAAAGAACCCTAAAAATTACACATACTACTGACAATTATAAATGCCAATTGTTGTGAGGATGGATGGATGGATGGATGCCGGCTGCGCCCTCGTGATATCAAAAAGAAAGTGATCCAATTTGTTATTCCAGAGTACAATCTACCTATGTGCCAAATTTCATGAAGATCAGTTAAGTAGTAAAGTTGAGTAACAAACATCCAAAGATACATCGATCCATCCTCACAAACATTCGCATTTATAATATTATAATATATTAAGTAGGATTATATATTTATAGAAAAAAAACGTATTAAACCACGACGCTTGAAACATAATATCTCCCCAAGGAAACCTACAATATTCAAATTACTTACGTTTTCTGTAGTTTGTAGGTCAGTGTCAAGTTGTATGTTGATTATAATATGATTCGCGATCAATAAATGTATTTGTTTACAGAATTGTAATTATTAAGATCATCAATATAACCCTCTCTGTTCATCTAACCCTATTTTGTTTTTACCATACCATACCACCATACCACCGATTTACCAACCCTTAGGTTGGTAAATCATCAAATAACTTCCATGCTCTGGGCGGAACGGGGCAGAGTATCAGACTTTTACTGACTAAATGTTCTTTCTTTAGCCTTTTGTGTTCCGGGGCCACAGTATCTCTTTCGAACAATCCTCGACCTTGGCAGGACACCTCATCTACTTAGCCTTTACCAACTCTGTTGGAGTCGGCTTCCAGTCTAACCGGACGCAGTTTAATATCAGTATTTTATATGGAGCGACTGCCTATCAGACCTCCACAACCCAGTTAATACTTGGTAATACGATACCCCTTGGTAAGACTGGTTGTCAGACTTTCAGAACACTGACTACCTGTAACGACTGTCAAAGATCTACAAATGACAACCGGGACCAACAGCAGGCACCTAACAGTATTGAATGACTTTTTCATGAAATAGTCGGAGAATTTCCCGGGCTTAGGGACCTGGCGCTTTTACCTTAACGGTGCGTTGAATGATGACTGTTCAAAGAAGATGAAAACAATCTCCCTTTCCCCTTTGTACGACGTTTATATTTTGCGTAGTTGCGTTATTATTCTAGGTGCTACGATTCTACGAACACCCGACAAACATGTCTTTTTGTTACGCACTTTAAAAAAAATGTTAGCATTATTATACATATACTTAGCAAAGTTTAAAGGTTATTTCATCATCATTATTATTTCGTTTAATCATTTTCTTACATATTTCTTTTAAAAAACAAACAAAACACATTTAAATACAAAAAGTAGTTCCCCACCGGTATCGGGAACAGGGTCCAAGCTACCGCTAGTCAGGGCTCCAGAGAGAGGAACCTCCTAACGATACGAGCCGTGTTTCATTTATTTTCATTTCATTTATTTCCATTCATTAACAATTTACATTGTGTAGAATATACATGCAATTTAAGTACGAAGACAACCATGAATTATTAGGTCGCATTTCAGCCAATATAATATAGAATAGTTTTAAATATAATGTCAAGTTATTTTGAGTTCCTTTAAAAACAAAATTGTAATGGCAACTTATGTTAATTTATGTAATGTCAAAACAAGTTTTAATACAATGTCAAATGATTTCATAATAGTTAAAGTAATGTCAAACAATTTAAAATACAATGTTAAATGATTTCATAATAGTTGATTTGATGTCAAACAATTTTTAATATAAATGTCCAATTATTCTAATTTATTTACTGTCAAACAATTGTAAAAAGATGTCAAAAGATTCTAAAGTGTAGCAAAATGATACAAAAATAATTATAATTGTTATAGTTTTAAATTGAGTGTGATTTTAAATTAATAAATATAATATGTAATGCAGAACTTTGTTTCAAGGATAATGTCAAAAGAATTAATTTATTTTTAAGTGTTAAAAATTATTGTATTTCCAAAAGATACAACAATATAGAAAACTAATTTATTATTTTGCTACATTAATTCAGATAGACTGTAAATACATTTTTACAATAAATAGGCTTTTAATTTTGTTTTAAACAACTGACTGTTATAAATTAAGAGCTTAAGCTCGGAAGGCAACTTGTTAAATATCTCTACAGCTTGGTACTTTGAGCTATGCTCGACTATGTTTAATTTAGGTGCTATTAGTTGTTTAAATATTTTTCTTCGTGTGCTTTCTCTAATATCACGTTCCTCTTGTGTTTCAAACTCATGCAGATACTTAGTGAAATTACTTAAGAGAACCAATACATACAGACTAGGAACTGTTAGTATTAGCAATTTTTTAAAGAACTCTCTGCATGACTGACGTTGTGATATTCTGACTATAATCCTTATAGCTAGGATGAACGCTCTCTGCCAATTATAAGTGTAACTATTTCCCCAAAGCATCATGCTACTCCTTATCTTAGACTCAACAAGTGCATAGTATACTGCCTTTAATTGCTCTATGTTGAGTTCATCCCTAAGGCTTCTGAGTGCATAGCATGCCGACGATATGGATGAATCAATGACAGCAAGCTCCGGTTTCCAATTTAAGTATGAATCAATGTTGATCCCCAACAATTGGACGTAGTTACACGATAAGGATCCAATCCACATTAAGCTAGTTTTGAGATATTGAATTTTAAAGTTTGCATCGGAATTCTTCTATGATGCAGTGCTGTAAATTTGTTGGTTTTATTGAAATTATAAGGAAAACTATTTATATTTTAACTTTAAATAAAATTTACTAAGTTTAATTTGATATTTCAAATATTATTCAAGAAAATATGGGTTTGGATCCTTTTTGATAAATTGTATTCTCAATAAAGTCAGCATAAAATAATGTTTCGCAATAAGGAACCACGTCATGAGTTGTTAACTTAATCTTGAAAAATAAATAAAACTACTAATAATTCACTAAAAAAGTAAAACCTGTAGTGCTTGACACTAACGACCGCAGGTTATGGCAGAGTAAGGAGCTTCACGGACGCTTTTTCCGGACCCTACATGGACCCGATGTAGATCAATCAGCGTCCGTAACCTGGCTACGTTCCGGGGACCTCTTTGGAGAAACCGAAGGTTTTGTCTGTGCAATTATGGATGAAGTTATGATGACGAATAACTACGAGATTTATTGTGAAGGACGGCACGGTTGACATATGTCGGGAATGCCACCGTCCGGGAGAATCAATACACATTATCTCCGGTTGTTCTCGTCTAGCTAACGGAGAGTACTTGCATAGACACAACCTTGTAGCCAGGATTATCCATCAGCAATTTGCTCTAAAATACAACCTTGTGGAATCGGAAGTGCCGTACTACAGGTATGAGCCCGACCCAGTTCTTGAACATGGCAATATCACATTGTACTGGGATCGCTCCATCATCACTGACAGGACTATTGTTGCCAACAAGCCTGATATAGTGGTGGTGGATCGATCAGAGCGGCGCGCAATGATTGTTGACATAACAGTCCCGCATGATGAGAACCTCGTGAAAGCCGAGAAAGATAAGCAAATCAAGTATATTGACTTGGCTCGCGGGGTTGTCGACATGTGGGACGTGGACTCAGCGATCATTGTGCCGATAGTCGTTACAGTCAATGGTTTAATTGCTAAGAGCCTCGACCAACACCTGAGAAGGCTCTCGTTAGGCAGCTGGATCAAGGGCTTGATACAGAAAGCGGTACTCCTGAACACGGCTCGTATTGTTAGGAGGTTCCTTTCTTTGGGGCCCTGACCGCCGGTAGCTTGGATCCTGTTCCCGATACCGGTGGGCTACTATTTTTATATTTTTAAATGTTTTTTTATTGGTTTTTATACATATTATTACATTTTCAATATTTGAAAATGTAATAATATGTATAAAAACCAATAAATGAACTAGAAATTCACTAAAAAAGTTTTATTCATATATTCGCCTATGTATCGGTTTTTGAAGTAACAATAATTATCAGAAAGGATCCAAGTGAATTGGATCTCTTTTAAGATTACTTATTTTATACTATTACCAATAAATATTGTTTCTCACTAATGATCCATGAGGATTGGATTTTTTCAGTGGATTCATAATAAACGCCCGCCATACATGTGGACTGGTACCTTGTGTTTATAACAATGTCATGTGTTCGTATTTCACTGGGATCTTTTTGCTGACCGAAAATATCGACCTTTACGGTCTCTTTGGTATAGTTAACTCAATTTTGGTAGTTTTGTGGATTGGATCCTTATCGTGTAACTACGTCCAATTTAACCTTATCCACTAATTCAATTTTTTCTCCATTAATTTGTATGTCTAGTTTGTCACTATTACGAGTCGTCGACTTAAATAATATGAGGTTAGTTTTGCTTGTATTTAGCACTAAGTTATTGGTTGTAAACCATTCGCAAATCGTTTCGATTACTTTATTTATATTTAATGTCAATTTTTCTATGTTTTTAGCCCCAATTATAACGTTAGTGTCATCTGCAAAAACAACAACTTTCTCGTCCGGGTGAATTTTATTCAAAAAGTTAAGTAAGTCATTTGTAAAAATAATGTAGAGTATAGGTCCTAAAATAGAGCCTTGAGGCACACCACTTTTTAGGATTACCATTTTTGACTTGTGTGTCACTTCGTGATTTTTATCATCTATACTCTTAATTTCCACAAACATTCGCCTATTTTGTAAGTACGATGTCATAAGTTGTAATGTCTTGCCTCTTATACCATAATGTTCAAGTTTAGTAAGGAGTAAATCATAATCTATTGTGTCAAAAGCAGAACTCAAGTCAACAAATAATCCAACTACTTTCATTTTATCATTTAATTTAGCAATTATGTCATTTATTAAAGTGTTAATAGCTTCCGCGGTACCAACGCCTTTCTGATATCCAAATTGTCTTAGATTTATTATTTTGTTAGAATGTAAGTGTGTCATTAGTCTAGATTTAATAATTTTTTCAAATAGTTTTGATACGGTTGGTAATAATGATATTGGGCGGTAATTTTTCGGATCGGTCTTAATGCCTTTTTTGTGTATTGGAATCACTTTGGCCAATTTCAGCTGGTCAGGAAATAGTGATTCTTCAATGCAATTATTAAAGAAATCAGAAAGAGGAGAAGCTAATATTTCTATATTTTCTTTTATAATTGATATCGGTACATCGTCAAAACCGCAAGACTGTTTATTAGCCATTTTGCTGACTATCTTTGTAATTTCATTTGGTGTAGTGAGTTTGAAAGTTATATCGTTATCAATTCTCGTTGTAGCATCTATGAGAAAATACATTGCTCTATCCTTATCTTTACGTGCTAACGATGATTTCAAAACAAAGCTATCTTTAAATATATTTGAAATATTCTGAGGATCAGTAATTATTTTTTGATCGACATTTAAGATAACATTTCTACGTTGCTTGTGTTTCTTCTTCTTAGTATGTTCGTTTACTATTTTCCATATTTCTTTCACTATGTTTTTGGAACTAATCAAACAACTAGATACAGCTTGCCTTTTGGCTTGCTTAAGAACTCTTCTATAAATTTGAATGTAGTTAGCTTTATAATTTTTTATGCTAGCATTATTTAATGTTCCAGAGCACAGCACTCTTTTCATTTTGCTTGATACTTTAATCCCTTTTGTGATCCACTTTATGTTATTGTTTTTTTTAGTCTTGATTCTAAAAGATTTTTTTGGATAAGCCTCCTGGAATGTTTTGTTGAAATAGCTTAGAAACTGATTTATTCCCATATTAGTCCATTTTTTGTCAATAATAGTTCTTTTGAAAATAGAATTGTTTGTCTTGTTAAATAATCTTTTTTTAATTACTGTATATTCTAACCTTTTAGACTTTTCATTGATTTCATCAAGCGCTACATAACAGAAGAGTCCACCATGACCATCAGCTAAGCCATTGTGATCCACAAAACACTTCTCTATGTACTCTTTGTCAAGATTTGTGATTATGTTATCTAAACAAGATTGAGAGTTATTTCGGATAAAGGTCGGAGTGCTAACTAGGTATCTAAAATTATAAGATGTCAAAATACTTAAAAACTCAGAAGATTTTTTGTTTTCGAGAAGAACGTCAACATTGAAGTCCCCACATATAATACAGTTTTTGTCAATCAAATAGTCTAATAATTTTTCTAAGCTAAAAATGAAGCTTTCGAAGTTTTTATCATAGGGACTTCGGTAACAACAACAAATATATATGCCAGTTGCGACATCTTTTGCTCCACATATCTCGAAGCTTTCGGCTTTATAAAACTTACTGATTGATTCGATGTTTTCGGATTCTATCAATTTATGAGCTAAAATAAGACTACCCCCCCTTTTCTTGTTCGTCCTTGTGTTACATGATACTAAATTATAATTTGACATTGTGAACACTTGAGCAGATTTGTCATTTAAGAAATGTTCTGATATGCATAAATAGTCTACGAGCTTACCCGATGTTTCAATATATAATTCGATTTCAGTTTTTTTATTGCTTATTCCACAAACATTTTGATGAAAAATCTTTAAACAACTAGTATCAGGTGTTAGGGTGCAATTACTTACGTTTTCGTTTTCATTCACGAAAAAAGTCACGCTCTGTTTCGATATTTATTTTTTCCGATTCTTGAGTATCGAATAACTTAAAGTCTATAATTATATTGGCCATTATCTGGTCATAGACGTCTTTCCATCCGTGTTTGTTAATTTTTCCTGTATTATAGTCAAACATGTCTAAAGATAGGGAGCGATTACTGTCGAAAATATATGCGTAGTTACTGTTTTTTATGTCTAAACAAAGAAGATTATTAAATAGTTCAACTTTATAGTTGAGGATTAACGCTCCTACTCTGTAAGTCGGGGCGCATATGACAACATTTGTGTGTGTAACTTTTTTTAGCGAATTCTTTAAGTACTCCAGAATATTCATATACAAATTATTTTTTAAATCGTTTTCACCTATAAAAATCAAGCAGTAGTCACTCAAAGAGAAGTCTTTTAATTTGTTCTCAACAGTGTTCATGATTTCTTCTGTAAATGCATTTGGTAGCAAATAGTGACAATAATCAAATTGATTTCCGAAGACTTCTTCTATTAGCGGCAGAGTTCCCTTTGTACAGCCACTGCTTATTATTGATAGTTTATTTTTGTATTTTGGTATCGAAACACCTGGTGATTTTTATAGCAATATTGTGATGTTGGTGTTGACTGTTGTTTTTGTTTTAATACGTCATAGGTCAGATCAGATGTTTGAGTTTCTTTATGAAGCATGACAGCGTTTGTTTCCGTGTCTGGTTTGATCAAAGTCTTGGTGTTAATATGTGATGTAAGTGGAGAATTTACACGGTGCTTGTTTTTTATGTTGCGAGAAATTGATGGTGTACTACTTCTTCTGTCAGGCGTTAAGCAAATTTTTTTGCATGTGTCTAACGTCTTCAGTGATTTCTGTAAGTCGGATTTCAAGCGGAAGTTTTCGCTGTTGAGGTCTTCTATTTCTTGATGAGCGCTCATAAGTTGCGTTTTAAGTAATTTGATTTGTTTGTTAAGGTCATTTCTTACGTCGTCGTTGCCGTTGTCAAGCAGGCTATCCGGTATACTTAACATAGTCGTGTCCAGTATGGGTCTGTCATCGCTATTTGTCGTAACAGATAAGTCAGTCAAAGATCCAGTGTAGTGTTTACGATGTGTGATGTTGTTGTTCTCTGAATCCATGATTTATCGTATTAACAGATGTGTTTTTGTCGATGTCACTGGCGCCCTCTTTTAGAGCGTACCTGACTTAATATCTTGGTTATACGAAGTATTTATAATTTTTAATCTCTAAATCTCGCAAAAAGACATCAGTAGTGCGCCCGGGATTTGAACTTGGTACGTATTGCGCTTCAATGGAGTACCGCTGCCGCCGTGTCCTGGAGTACCGCTTCCTGTATCAAGCCCTTAATCCAGCTGCCTAACGAGAACCTCCTCAGGTATTGGTCGAAGCTCTTGGCAATTAAGCCATTGGCAGATATGACTATCGGCACAATGATCGCTGAATCAACATCCCACATGTCGACAACCTTGTGAAAGCTGAGAAAGATAATCATCATCGTCATCATTATCACGTTTATAATAGCGCATTTTTAGCCCCTTGGTGAAACAAGCATGATATTATATTAGAAATAAACAATTCTTGACATCGTACCCAGACATAATCGTGCGTGCGATTGTATGTGTAATGTATTTCATTATCACTATCTCTCACCTTGTCATTTGTAGATATTTGACAGTTATCACGATACTCAGCTGCATCCGGTTAGACTGGAAGCAGAGCAAGCAAGTGAAGCTGACCACTACTTTCGCAACTGTGTAGAAGCCTCCGTGGAATAACCCAAAAATACTTTACCCGGCCGAGGAATTGAACCCAGATCAAATCATGATCAGCAAAAGCGTTTGTGGCCACGAGACCAAAAGGGCAGAATAATAATAATTCTGTTTTATATCCATTCACAGGACTTTAAAAAAAAAACTAATCGTTTAGAATCTAAACGATTCGTTTTTAGAATCTAAACGATGAGTTAGATTAGTCTAAACTTTAGACTATTGAGACTTGTTAAAAATTAAAAACTAATCGTTTACGGAATACTCGGTGCGGTTTTAAAGTTGAAATACATTCTTTTCTTATTTAGATTATTCAACATCCTGAACTATGGGAGAGTTACTGCTCCAAGATCATGCAAATCTAAAGTTGCGCGACTCTCCAGATAAGTTTTATAATTATGAAAAGATAAATGCACATTGAGAGGTAAGTAGCAAATGATTTAATTTAGTGATAAGTGGGGGGTCTTGCTTCAAAAAGATCAGAAGTCAGCAAATCAGAGATACCTGCCAGCTAGGGCCACCGCCTGCTAGGGTTACGGGTTGTTTGAAAGAGACACCGTGACCCCGGAACATAAAGGGTAAAAATTAACATGGGTGAGTCTGAGTCAGTAAAAGTATTTTCGCATCCGTAAAAAAAGGCTGTTAACAACCTAGCTGTAAGTTGAAAAGTATTACTATAGAAAATCTAGATCAATCTCACAAGCTAAGTTATACACAGTCGTAAACCATTGTGCCCTGATCCTGCACCAATATATTCTCTCGGTTTTATACATAAAGCGCTGCAGCAGATGGGGGATAAAGTTTAAAGAAAGGCTTTGGATTGTATCAAGCGCTTTACGAGGGACGGTCAATTGTTGGTATTGTTTGGATATATTATTCGGTATAGACCCGCTGGTCTGCTGAACGTGTGATCCTAGGATTCGATTTTTTAGGGCAGCCAGTGTGTTATTGGGTTTTACTGTGAGCCCCGGAGTTCGGAAGTTAATAAATAGATAAAATTCTTAAATGTCCCATGGTTATCTACATATACAGTTCACATGGTTACTGTTTTGTGGATGGGAAATCATCAAATAACTTCCTCCGCTTTGGGCGGAGCGGGAGGGAGTGTCAGACTAGTAACTACTGACTAAAACCCACTCGTGTTCCGTCTATTGCTCTTTATGTTCCGGGGTATATCGGGGTACCCCGGCAGGCGGTGGCGCTACCAGGCCCCTCTGCTTTCCTAACATCTCTTTGAGGCACGTAGAACATCGTTTCCTAACCATGTAGGGTCGGCTTCAAGTCTTACCAGATATTGCCTGCACACACATTTATAATATCTGACAAGGTTCAGTATTGTTTTTTAAAACGCTGCGATGTTTGTATTGAAGCTTTATGTCGGCTCGGTAGTTAGTTGCGAGTGACGGTTGCGAATTCAATCTTGTGCTGAGTACAAAAATGAGATCGAATCAAAACGAATCATTTATTAATTCGTTAAATCGTAATAAAGATCTTAAATATTATTAGTAAAAAAGTGCGACGATCGACGACGGGACACACCAAATTTGAAAGATCACAATTAGTTCAAACAATTGGTCAAGTAAACTAAGTTTAGCTTTAGCTTTATAAATATATATCCAAAGGTAATCTGGCAACGCAAGATTTTCCGCATGTATTTCCTAAACATAGATTGACATTTCAATTTCCTTTCGTTCAGAAACTAAACATACCTATAGTCCAGCGGTCAAAGAGTTGCGGTGAAGTGGCCGCCTTTTGTTTGTGAGGGAGGGTTCGATAACCACAGAATAAACATTAGACCGGACACTTTTGTTCTGTAGAATTACTCTCTCTTTACTGTCAAAATACAAGTTAAACTATATATTTACAAACTACAAAAAGTTACTAATACAAAAAATTACGTAACTACATTATAATAACGAGACATCATCATTTTCCTGCCCTTGTCCCATTCTATTTGGGGTCGGCGCAACACGTTTTCTTCTTCAATTCTCCCCTATCAGACGTCAAGGCATCTTTTACTCCTTTCTCCTTCATACCATTCCTTACACAATCCATCCTTCTAATCAAAAAAATCTTCCTCTCGCTCTCCGTCCATCAACATTCAGATCCATCACTCTTTAAGTCACATGTCCTTCATCCCTCCTCATTACATGTCCATACCAAGACAAACGACTCCCTTTGAATTTCAAACTTCCTCAAATATATTCCTTACTATTCCTTACTTTATCCATTCTTGTCACTCCACACATCCATCTCAACATTCTCATTAATCCTTACTAATATTATAAAAGCGAAAGTGAGTTTGTTTGTTTGTTTGTTTGTTTGTTTGTTTGTTTGTTTGTTACCTCTTCACGCTTTAATGGCTGAACCGATTTGGATGAATTTTGGTACAGAGATAGTAGGGAACAAGGAGACGGACATAGGCTAATATTTTCTAAAAAGTGGGATGTGAGGGAGAAAGAGGGAAGAGAAGGGAAAACTTAGCGTTGCTATTACAAATCAATAAGGCGCAAGGGGAACTGTGTTACCCCAAATTTAACGCGGGCGAAGCCGCGGGCGAAAGCTAGTAATTATTATAATAACGAGACAATAGGACACTTTAAGCGTCGAAGTATTCCGCTGTGTCGCTGTCATCCAGAATGCCCAGGAGACAGGCAGCATTACCAAATTCAATCAAATCAATATATTTTTATTTCGCATAGGTCTTCATGAGCACTTAAAAAAGATCGAAAACAGGTGCACGGTTCGGGTTGGTCGTTTCCTATGGAGAAGAACCGGCAAGAAACTCTATGGTTACTCTTTTATAATCATTTGGTTGAATGACAATGCTTATAATTCTTTGTCTAAAGACAGACCCTCTGGTCATGCGAAAAACTCGGACCTCATGACCAGAGCATCTTGTTCTTGTTTTCCATGTTTGTAGTAGTTTTGAAGGACTGGTTGTTTGTTTAAAAAAAAAATTTGTTAAGTATTTCTTTTTGTTATACATATTATAACATTAGAGTGAGATTATGTTACCACTTTCAAAGTTGTTCATAGTTGTGCACCCACATTTGGCCAGTTTAATTTAACTAATTAAAAACTTATTAACCTCATAATTATAAGTGTTAACTCGTTTCCTCCCAAAGGCACGCAGATTATAATAACTTTGAAAAACTTTCTTCTACATAAACTATGTATCTCTTGTCCCCTGTGGGCAACTGAAATGCCGTGTCGACGGTGCGTTAGTGTTCTACACGCGCCTCAAAGAGATGTGAGCAAAGCAGAGAGGCCTGCCAGGGCCACTGCTTGCCGGAGTTGCGGGTTGCTCGAAAGAGGTATCGCAGCCCCGGAACATACGGCAATAGATAGAAGGTACAAGATGGTACATCCACCCAGAGCGGTGGAAGTTATTTGATGAAGAACTATCTGCTAAAAAGGGCAACTGAGATTCTGGGGGAAAATCATTTCGTCACTCAACCTACCCATTTAGATCTACGTGTTGGGAGTTTGTGTTTAGAGGCGCTTTCAGAGAATGTTCAGTAAAAACAATTAATGTTTAGAGAATTAATGCTTTTTGTTTGATTCATTTGTTTTTTGCTTTTCCTGTGTCGTGGCTGTGTTTACAAACATTAAACTCATTTACACAAACAGACAGACCCAAAACAACTATCTGTAGGCCATACAAATATTTGTTCCGTGCGGGAATCGAACCCACGACACGCAGCGCCGCCGCAGTCGATCGTTCAGTCACACAATCGCAAACTCAATTTTTATTCGAATATTTATTTTTCATTGCTACAAAGATATTAGCATAATTTTGTCCTATCCATTGACATTAGCAGAAATATATGGATCATAGAAACGAACTCCTAAATTACAAAGCAATGTAGGTAAAACTCATATGGGACCCCATACGATTGTAAAAAGAATTTTGAAAATCGGCTACAATCGACTGAGAAATTTCGTAACATATTTACGAAAAAAAGCAGTCGAATTGAGAACCTGTCCTATCTTTTGACGTCCGTTAAAAAGAGATTATTGCTATTGTGTGTCCCACGCTTGCGCTAAAGCTAAAGCTAAAGCGCTAAAGCTAAAGCGCTAAAGCTAAAGCTAAAGCGCTAAAGCTACAGTGAGACACACAATAGTATCTATTTTTTGTCGCCATGATGTTATGTTATATTGGAGCGATAATTTTAGTGGCCAATTTCTCAGGCTTACTAAATCAAGTCCAGTGAACTTAGGACAGTAATCCCGACACTTCTTGGCAACTGTACCAATCTGATAATTTATTTTCTAGTCGTGAACTAATCGGATTTATATCTCTGTTCAGGAATCTGGAATGTCTGATATGTAAGATTCTGAAGACAAATACATCATCATCACCTCTCTGCCCTTGTCCCATTCTATTTGGGGTCGGCGCAACATGTTTTCTTCTTTTTTTGTTCTCCGTTTTGTTCTTTCTTTTTTTTCGTTTTAAACTAAAGATAAAACCAATTATTAAGAAAAATACAACAAAGTATTTATCTATAGTACGGCCAACGAGTAGCGATACGAAAGGTCATTAACCTAAAGAACAACTGTGGCGTTGACAATCTAATATTTAGCTCTTTCCATCTTGTGCCTTTGTCGTAATGTCTCGTTCTCCCGGCAAAAACATGACAACGTTAAGACGGGTTCGCCAACATTCGGGCGGCCATTTTAGATGGGGTTTTAGCATGGGTTTTGTTTACATTTGGTATCGCTTCTCGTTGACCGTACTATAGAATAGTAGTCGCTCTATGTAAGTACAACTGCACCTGGTTAGAGAGGAAAACCCTAACATTATTGAAACAAGGCTTTTTTTTACTAATGGGAAACCATCAAATAGCTGCCACCGCTTTAGGAGGAGCAGGGTGTATTTTAGCCTTTTACTGATTGAAACCCACCTAAATTCCTTCTTTTACACTTTATGTTCCATGGCCACGATATCTCTTTCGAATATCCCGCAACTCCGGCTGGCGGTGGTCCCCTGCGCATCCTACAGGCACCTTTTTCATAACTGGGGATTTCCCCAGTTATGATAAAGGCGTCAGGCAATGGTTAGATTGAAGTGTACCTTTAGTACACACACACACTTCTATCTAACCTGTTGAGTATTATACAGTCGTGATGTTCTGTTATCTATTGAGTTTTGTAACACAGGTCTCACCTAGCTCAGGAGTCAGAGTTTCTTGTTTTAAATAATGTAACATCCCTTTATGTCAATTTTTTTTTTATAATATCACTACCTTTTGCCCGCGGTTTCGCTCGCGTTAAATTCGGGGTCGGCACAGTTCCCCTTGCGCCTTATTGATTTCTAATAGCAACGCTAAGTTTTCCCTTTTCTTCCCTCTTTCTCCCTCACATCCCATTTAAAAAAAAATATTATCCTATGTCCGTCTCCTGGTTCCCCCCAACTATCTCAAACCAACAGTACAAAATTCATCAAAATCAGTTTAGCCATTAAAGCGTGAAGAGGTAACGAACAAACAAACAAACTCACTTTCGCTTTTATACCTAATATTAGTAAGGATTATCTGTCTTTGCCATAAATTAAATTAAATAAAAATAAGCCTTTATTGCTGTTATTTTTTTTCTACACAGTTGTTTCACTGAACTATTAACTTAACTATTACTATAATTAAACATCAGCGATCGGATCGCTGTCTGTGACAGCTTGTCCTACAACATAGGCCTCCTCCAAAGATTTCCAAGACTCTCGATCTCTAGCTGTGCGGGTCCATTCTGACCCCGCGACTTGTTTAATGTCGTCCTCTCAGCGTTTGCGCTGTCTCCCTTTTATTTCTTATATTTCCTTTATATCTTTGCCATATAAAGGGACAAAGAAGACGTTGGTATGTATTTTAGTCAACACATATTATATGAATCAGCTACCAACGTACACCAACGACCCAGCGAGCTAGTTTTATATCGTGTATCTGCATACTAAATAATAGTTCAACAATGTCTTAAACTGTAATAGGGGAGAGTTTTCTTGAAAATTATCACATAACGCTAATTGTTTCATGAATGTAACATTCTTTTGAGTCTGATCAAGAACAGTGGGAGTTGAAAGACGTCAAAGATTAGGGAAGCGCAGAGAGGGAACGTGTGAGTACTATAGTGACGGTAAAAATCTCTTAAGGATTTTTTTTCAATACCAAAGAACTTGTTGGTCTTATTTTTAGGGTTCCGTAACTGAACAGGTAAAAGTAAATCCTTAAAGGATCACTCTGTTGTCCATCTGTCTGTTTGCCAAGACCCTTTATCTCGGGAACGCGTAGAGGTTTCAAGTTGAAATTAAAACCATGCTCTCATATCTAAGGTCTCTTAGAACTGTGAAAACTTAGACTAGTGCACCGAGGGTTCTGTACAAATTTGCGACATAAACGGCCATATTTATTGACTACGTAGACTTAAAGGGTTGATTTTTTTACAGCTCTCAGACTTACACAGACCTGAGTATTTGGTTTTAGTTTCAAATCGATACATCCACGTGTGCCCGACATGTAAGTAGACAGACAGACAGACAGATGGATGACAAAGCGATCCTAAAAGGGTTCCGTATTTTCCTTTTGATATACGTAACCCTAAAACGAATTAGAAAAAACAAAAAGGAAAAATAATAATGTTTAAATTTAAGTGGACATAAAACAGATTTCAATAGAAAATATTGCGCTTAGGAGTCCGGAAACAAGACAAGTTATGTAAACATTCAATCCATCCATTAAAATGACATAAAATCTTTAATGAACCAATTAAACTACCATCACGTTTCTTGAAGACATATTATAAACATAACATTTTATTAGATCTGCACACTACTACGCATTATTGTGCGTATCTACGGACAAAACCATGATATCTTTAATCCTAAGATTAGAGGCTTAGTCTGAGATCATCAATCATACAATCATGGACTATCCTGTAAGAACATTCCATGGATTGGTACTTTAATCATTTTATTACTCAACTTTTCCTATGGCCTTGCTAGCTTATCAATACAGTCAGACAGACAATGACCACGGGCTACTGAACATAGCAAAAATTTGATCTGCTGTTTGTGGGTTGTTCGAAAGAGATACCGCGACCCCGAAACATAACAGAAAAGAAGGAACATGGGTAGGTTTTAGCCAGTAAATTTCTGACACTCCCCGTTCCAACCAGAGCGGAGGAAGTTTTTGATGATTTCCCATTTTTTGAAAAAAGAAATGCTTGATATTTAGCTTTTAAAGAATGTGTAACATAATAATCTCAAAACCTTCTGCGATTCTTTGAATCATGAATCTGAAAATCTTATGTTCTAAGAGTTCTTGAAATTCTAACTAACCAACGCAATCATTATGATTTTCATGCCCGTGTCCCAATCTAGGGGTCGGCGCAACACGTTTTTTTTTTCCATACTCCCCTGTCAGACGTCACGGCATCATTTACTCCTTTCTCCTTCATATAATTCCTTACACAATCCATCCATCAACATTCAGATCCATCACTCTTTTAGTCAACTGCGCTTCGTCTCTCTTTACTACATGTCCATACCAAGACAAACAACTGCCTCTCAATTTTTCTGTAACAGGCACATCTTTCAAACTTCGTCTAATATACTCATTCCTTACTTTATCAATTCTTACCTATCAAAATCAAAATTATTGGTAAAATAAAATTAAAAGTTATGAATTTTCAAAAGTCATTGATTAAAATGTCCAGGTTCTCGGTCTGAGACACCACACTTTTGCTTTTTACCATGTTACACCCTCTTTGCTGCACCCAGTGCTGGACCACGAGCCTCGTCTCTATGACAGGGAATAGGCTACCACGCCCTTCTATTGCAGGTTGCAAGATGTCCCATGTCTTCGTTCTTCGTGGGAAATTTTTGTTGTACTGGTTCGAGAGTATATACAAATGAACATAGAACATCCTCTCAACAACCGGTTTGGCCATGTTGTGCCTCCCGCATCTTGCGAATTCTTACTACCTTCATCGGAATGCTGGTTCACCTTGTCTAGAAAGGACACGCCCGGATTTAAAGGTAAATGAGCTGACGCGATCTGCCATCTAAATTCCAAGAAAACTATCGAACATCAATACGGTATCAGTTCTGACCACCAAGGTCTTTCAGCACTTATCTCATCTGCATTATCTAGTCTATGCGCGGTCGTAGAGCAGCGCGTGTGCCTGGGCGGGCGGGGGGCGCGGAGTGCGGGGCCGCCGGGCTCTATTGGCCCAGCTCACCTCGGAGCCTTCAGTCTGGCGCGGGACGCGACATCGAACGCACGTCGCCCGTCCATATATCTCTCACGTCCAAACCGCGTGTTGAAAATAAAGATTGCTAAATTAAATTGCTAGTGTAAACCTATTTTGTAGGTAGTGTTTTGTTCCCTGCTCAGTGACGTCATAAGCGAGGGCTTAAGTTCGGAGCCGATCGTATCTAAATGTTCGAGGGCTAAACAGTATTTTCAGTGGAAGTAAGTAGACGGATCGTAGATGTTATTATATGATTGGTAGTGCTTATTGACTGTTGCTTTTAGGTATTTGGTTCCTTGGATCAGTGGGGGCTTATATTGTATCTCATCAGGATGAGTGGCACTCAAGACATTAACTTTTATGTGAAGAATATTGAACCGTCTACAGAAATATTGATTTGTTGTTTATTTACTTGCACCTCCGAAATTGGATGATTCGCAATACTTATTAAGGCTTGACTCTGATGTTCAATCGTTAATCTAAAAGTCTGAAGTGATTTTACAGTAGATTCGGATTTAATTACACAAAGAGCGGCCTAAGTAAAGACTAAAGCCGCAGCAAATCTATTTGACAAATATGGAAGAGCATCGTTTATTTTGAGCCCTTAATCCCGTGTTTTGCGATTATAAAGACAAAGGAAACATTTTAAATTATTGACGGTAAATAAAAACCCAGTGGAGTTTTATTTGTATAGGCTGTATTGTCAGTGATCTTCGTTTTCTGTCAAATTATTGAAGGTCAGTGATTCTCCTAAAATTTTCTTTGTTACGCACCAGAAAGACCCTGTTTTCAGCCTTGTCAATGCCGGTCATACAATGTAACATCATTTATTATTTCTAGTCAGCTGAAAGTGTCAAACGATCCTAAATTATTTGAGAAATTCGGCTACAAAAGGCTATACAATGTGCGTGAACAAAACAAATTCTAATATCATCAAAATGTGGGTCCATAACTTGGGTTTTATCAAATACCTGTTAACTTTTTTTCGTGTCTTGATATATTTGCACGATGTCCTATTTTCAAATGTCCATCAAAAATAGATTTATTCGTTTGAGTTCAAGATTATTGTAATTATTATCTGTTACTATTTAGTTATTTACATTTCGATAAGGTTAACATTCAAAGTTATGATGCTCATTATACCAACTGTCAGATTTATTTCTATCAAGATTTAAATCTTATATAACTAGGGTTAAAGTCCACAACCACTTGAATGAATTATGACAAATTGTTAGCCCAGCGGTTACCAAGGATCACAATAACCAACTTCTCTGTTTGACCCTTGTCACACTATGTGACGGCAGCCTGAAGAAGTCTACTTTTATTTTTCTTTCCTCTTTCATATTTTAAAGAGCATTTTTTTCTGTATTTTCTTTCATGTCTTATCTTATTCGATTCAATGGTTTCATCAATTCTATAGGGAGGCAGAAAATCATCTTTATCAAACGTGTTTTCTGAGAAATTTTTACTTACAAAATTTGTTATGCTGTCATTGGCAATAGCCTTAAATTTTCTATCTTTGAAAACTTCGACCAGTACATTTGTGATATCGAGACATGTGACTATATTTTCATCATGTGTACAATATGTAAGTGGTTCAAAGGCAAGTTAACGTGTTGGCTAGATCGCTGAGCGTAAATACGTAGTGACCACAATGACCAATTTCCTTTAGTTGACTCATACTACTTGCGGTATCACTAGCTACAGACGTTATGTTTTTCTTTACAATTTATACAAGTAACCTTTTGTTGTGTTTGACCTGGTTCTTCTTTATTATTTGTCTATAAATCATCGTCACCTAAACTTATTTCTATGAATTTTAGAGTACCTATCTGTTTTAGCTTACATTTCAGTATTTATAACGAAATCATCCAGACTTTTAAATTTGTCAACTGAACTGTATGGTACTGTTGGCATATATTTTAAGACTTCCGTTTATCTATACTAATATTATAAAGCTGAAGAGTTTGTTTGTTTGTTTGTTTGAACGCGCTAATCTCAGGGACTACTGGTTGCAATTGGAAAATTCTTTTAGTGTTGGATAGTCTATTTCTTGAGGAAGGCTATAGGCTATATAACATCACGCTACGACCAACAGGTGCTGAGCAGCATGGGTGAAACCGCGTGGAACAGCTAGTCTTACATATTTGTCAGACACCATAATGGTTTCGTCTGAACGCACTAGACGAGTAAACAAATAAACTGCTTCACGCATATAATCTATCCATGGGATTCCCTATGTCGTTGAAAGTCTGCTATTACAGTATAATGTCACGTACGCCAACAGAACAAATATCTGCTAACCATACCGATGTTTGTCCTGATGTGAAAACCAGAAATATGTGTTGGGTATTTTTATTAGGAATTTATTTCTTTAAATTACAGGTTCGTGATCAATTTAGACGATGTTATTCAAATTAAACTTCTATGTGACTTTGCAGCTGAATCTGAAAATCGTTTTTTTTTTGTTTTGAAAAAATGTTGCCCCATCCTAAGAATTTTCTCCTGTATCGTGGGCGCGTTTACAAAAATTTAAACTCATATACACAAATAGCCAGACCCAAAACAACTATCTATATTTTTCTATATTTTTCCGTGTTTGCCGTGTCGATAAATTAATATTGAAAATTAACTTCTACGATTTTTTTTACACAGCCGCTTTAAGAATCAACTTTATTTATTTTTATATATAACTTAATGTTAGTTACAGAGAACAGTTCCAATAAATCTTGTTTCAATTCACTAGAATCCAATGTTTTTATATACAAAGGTCTTGTGTCACACATCTGAGTGTACTACAGACAATAGCATGGGAAAACCGCAACATGTTGTGCCCGCTATCAACAACGAATTTAATTGATTAGGAACGCTTTAATTGACTAACATGGTTATCACATGGTTATTTTATGTAAATACTAGCTGTGCCCAACGGTTTCACCCTCTGCTCAGTTAGGGGCATGAAAAATAGATGTTAGCCGATTCTCAGACCTACCCGATATGCACACAAAATTTCATTCAAATCGGTCCAGCCGTTTTGGAGGAGTATGGGAACGAAAATTGTGACACGAGAATTTTATATATTAGATAACTGTTTTTATATTATTATATTATCTATACTATATATCCTTACTCCTTATTTTATTATTATTATTATAATATTATAAAACCGAAAGTGAGTTTATTTGTTTGTTTGTTACCTCTTCACGCTTTAATGGCTAAACTGATTTTGATGAATTTTGGTACAGAGATAGTTGGGAACCAGGAGACGGACATAGGCTAATATTTTTTTGAAAAAACTGGGATGTGAGGGGGAAAGAGGGAAGAAAAGGGAAAACTTAGCGTTGCTATTATAAATCAATAAGGCGCAAGGGGAATTGTGTTACCCCGAATTTAACGCGAGCGAAGCCGCGGGCAAAAGCTAGTACTATAATATTATAAAGCTGAAGAGTTTGTTTGTTTGTTTGAACACGCTAATCTCAGGGACTACTGGTTGGAAATGAAAAATTTTTTTAGTGTTGGATAGTCCATTTCTTGAGGAAGGCTATAGGCTATATAACATCACGCTACGACCAACAGGTGCTGAGCAGCGTGGGTGAAACCGCGTGGAACAGCTAGTTATGGTATAAGGCGCGGCGTTCAGTAGCTAAAACTTTAGAATGCTGTGTCTCCCGGGTTTGAATCCTGCATGGAACAAATATTTGTATGGCCTACAAATAATTGGAACCCTCGGTGGTTCCGTACAAACTTGCGACATTAACAGACCTATATTTTTTGACTGCATAGACTTCGGCTGCGTAGATTCAGAGAGTTGATCTTTTCTCAGCAAATGAACCATAGAGTTGAGTATATGGTTTCAATTTCAATTCGATAACTCCACGTATTTCCGAGATAAAAGAGTCTTGACAGACAGACAACATAGTGATCCAACAACGGTTCCGTTTTTCCTTTTGAGTTATGGAACCCTAAAACCATAGCTACTACAGAAATATGGAACAACATTTTGCGAAATGGTGTATGTGTTCACTCAACAGTTTTTGGTCCTTCGAGCCGGATGTTCCTTTTCAAGCATAAGTATCCACCAGTATCTGTTTACTGTCACAGAAAAATATATCTTGATGATCACAACATATCTAATATGTTATGTTGACATACTAAGAGCAAAAGAAATAAGGATATAAATAAGCTAATCCCCTCTCATTTATTGGAAGAACTAGCTTTTGCCCGCGGCTTCGCACGCGTTAAATTTAAGGTAGCACGGTTCCTCTTTCCTGATTTGCAAGTACCAGCTTCCTGTAGTTTTTGCCTTTGCGCCTTATTTATTGTAATGGCAAAGCTAAGTTCTCCCCTTTCTTTCCTCTTACTCCCTTAAAAAAAATATGTCCGTCTCCAGAATCCCATCTATCTCTGTACCAAAATTCATCATAATCGGTTTTGCCATTTAGGCGTGAAGACGAAACAAACTAACAAATCCACTTTCGCTTTCATAATATTAGTAAGGATTTGGAGTAAATTAAGTTGATAAACCCTATAGTAACAGGAAAATATTTAAGCTGAAACCTATTGAGTCTCCTCATAATCAAATTACTTTGAAAACGGAATTACTGACGCTCTTCGAAAGTACGTGAGTACCGCTGATTTATTGTTCACAAGAAACAAAAATGGGGATACAGAAATATATTTACTTGACCATATAGGTAATTGTACCTATATGGTCAAGTAAATATATATGTTGTATTGACAACATCTACTTAGCCTTGTCTTACTTATATTGGGCTCGGCTTCCAGTCTAACCGGATGCAGCTGAATACCAGAATTTACATGGAGCGACTGTCTATCTGAGTTCCACAATCCAGTTAATACTGGGTAATACGATACCTCTTGGTAAAACTGGTTGTCAAACTCCCGAAAGATTGACAACCAGTTTTACCAAGAGGTACACTGACTATCTGTAACGGCTCTCAAAGATCTTCAAATGACAGTCGAGACCAACAGTTTAACGTGCTTTCCAAAACTCGGTATGTAACCGGTGGTCACCCATCCACACACCAACTTTAACCTAAAGGTCGACCCGAGCGGCTGCTATTATTATCGTCACGAGCTTCTCAAACGTTTACGGTAATTAACATAATTAATTATGAATAGCATAATGAGTAAAAGTTTGGGCCATAATCAACCGTTCGTTTAATTACATTAACTCTACATAACAACGAAAATATAAAAAAAATTGTAAACGTTATTGAGTTTAAGCAGTAACTTTTGTATATTATATGTTCAAGGAAAAATGTTTGATAAAATACCTATTAGATTATGTTCGTCACTACCAATGACGTTATTCATGAAATGATTTTCGATTGTTACTCGTTTGAACTAACGATTCAATTTTATTAAAAAAAAAAAACTTTGCCCCACACTAGGAATTTCACCTGTATCGTGGGTGAGTTTACAAACATTTAAACTCACATACATAAACAGCCAGACCCGGAACAACTATCTGCAGGTCATACAGATATTTTAAAATATTACCTACAGTACTGTTTCTCCTTTAAATCCATCCAAAGATTGTCTTGAAAAGATCGCTTTTAGCGATATAACCGCACATTGTGTCACCCTATTTACAAGTTGTATAATCCTATTCTTTTTATTTGTATGGTGTACATAATAAAGAATATTCTATCTATCCATATTTGTCCCGTGTGGGAATCGAACCTGCGACACACAGGGCAGCAGTCGATCACTCAGCCACTGTGCCAACCGTGCCGTCATACAGTTATTAATAAATAAATAAATAAACAAAATTCATTTATTTCGGATAACTCGATCCATATTAAAGACACATTAGATTAGACAAAATAAATTAGATTAGCTTAAAATAAATAAATTGAATTAAATTAAATATGATCAATATAAATTGTTATTGACTAGCCATTCGCTATTTAGTACGAGTGAAAAGCACGGCCATCAGTTTGATTTCCAGGTCGACAAAAGTGTGGGTTTTTCTGTTAGTAATGTCTATTTGTAAGTTGACAGTATGATGTAGTCGTAGATCCTGAAGTCCTAGCACAAGTTCACGATGCAAACGTTATAACATAAACACATCGATCGTTAGCATTTAATTTAAATAATGTTTGCAACAAGCAAAATTAGTGTCCTTACTAATATTATAAAAGCGAAAGTGAGTTTGTTTGTTACGTCCTCACGCAAAAATGGCTAGCCGATTTTGATGAATTTTAGTACAAAGATAGTTGGGACCCTGGAGACGAATATAGGCTATTTTTTAAAAAAAAAAAAAACAGAAATGATGGAGAAAGAGGGAAGAAAAGGAAAAACTTACGTTTTTACAGTTCAAAAGTGCAAATGGCCTACTTCAAAAAAAAAAAATATTTTGTTTTTTTGTTCTCCTTTTCCGTTCCCTACCCGAGCGGGATATTTCTTTTTTTTATTTGATGATTTAACAACACAAAAAAATGGCAGGAGTGAATGCACTTGTGTTTTCGCAGACACTTAATTAGTTTAATATTACGCGTTGACGGCTAAACTCTGCTGACACCAGAAGCCTTAGCACGAATTCGCAGTGTAATAAACGTTTATTTTTGTATCGATAGTACAATTATCCTGTTACATTTTAGTTAAATAATACTTGCAACAAGCACAATCGTATCATCTATAGATATGAATAAATTCGAAAAGTTATGAAAATATTTTTTACATTTGTTTTCAATTTTAAAATCGACAAAGGTTTATTTTATCTTAGTTATTTATGATGTCAGATTGTCAGATTGCCGGTTTGATTAAGGCTCTTGACAGACATACAGACAGACAGGCGGACAACATAGTGATCCTATAAGGGTTCCGCTTTTCCTGTTGAGGTGCAGAACCCAAAAATTATCATAATATGACATTTGACGTATTTTTTTGACGACACGGTTGGCGCAGTGGCTGAGCGATCGACTGCTGCAGTGCGTGTCACGGGATCGATCCCCACACGAAACCAATACTTGTATGGCCTACAGATAGTTGTTTCGTTGTCCGTTGTGTATATGTCAAAATGATACAGGAGAAATTCCTAGTGTGGGGCAACGTTTTTTTTTAAATTACTTCGCCAACCCGTGCTAGTTCCTTGGGGCCTGAAACTACCAAAACAACCTTTTTTGACTAACCTAAGCCACCAAAAAGGTATTTTGTTAGTTTAGTCCTACGATTCCAGTAGCTTAATAAAACACGTAATAGGTCCACGAGCCAAAAGAATGAAAACAATTGCCCCGCCATCCAAGGTATGAGGAAAAGATAACGAAATATTTAGTAACTTTTGAGTTTTTTCCTCACAACATAAATCATGTGTCGGTAAGGGAAACTTTTGGAGATGGAAGTTTTATTATTGTGGAAGTGAATAGTGCTGCTTGTCTGCGGGTTTTTGAGGTTATTCAGAACAAAAGTTACCTTTGCGTGAAGTAAAAATGAAGAACTTAGGGTAAGTGAATCTGAAGAGATTTGCATTCTCAAGGAATGTTGCGTGGAATGTTTTTTTAAAGCTATTGCAGGTTCCAAATTTGAAATAAATTAAATATTGAACAAAACGGTCAAGAGCGAGCCGGGGTCTCGCGCATCGAGGATTCCATATAAACTTGCGACGTAAATGGCCATATTTTTTGACTGCGTTGATTTAAAGATATGATTCTTCCACAACTTCAAGGGACTTACAGATTTGAGTATATGGTTTTAATTTCAAATTGATACCTTCACGCGTTCCCGTGTTAAATGGTCTGAATGTTCTTGACAGACAAACAACAAAGTGATCTAATAATATGTAGTTCCGTTTTTCCTCTAAGTTACGAAACTAAGAAGAGACAGCCCTCTGGGTGGATGAATTTTTTGACGCCCTGTAATTGTTTTCTTTTTTTGTAACTTTTACATAATTTAGTTAGCTAGTTACACTAAATTTTTAAGCATGAATTTAAAAAATATGCACTTAAGAACAATTTACTTGTTAGAACATTTTTATGTGAGTATTTAAATCATCATACCACGCATAGCAGGATCACGATTCAACGCGAAAATAATAATAAATATTCAAAATTTCAAAGTCATATTTTTAACAGCCAGAATCTTTTGACTGCGTAAACTTAGAGGGTTGATACTCTAAGTCTACGCAGTCAAAAGATATGGCTTTTTATGTCCCAAGCTTATATACGGAACCTTCGGTGCGCGAGTCTGACTCACTCATGCCATTCATAGAGAGGGCAACCGAGCAAGCGGGTCACCGAAGTGAATACCACCGCCCATAGACACCAGCAACACCATGGATGCCGCGGTTGTATTGCTGGCCTTGAAGGTCCCGAAATCGGAATGGTATCGAAAGTTGATGTCCTGTTTATCCAGTAAAAATATCGAATTTACCAGCCGAGTATCTCCATGATTACGTCTCAAAATAGCATTTACCGCTAAATCCTTGCGACGTGGATATTTGTCAATAAAGTGCCGCGTTTTCAATGTTATCGCTTTACTGCGATCTTCGAGAACCAGAAGATATATCTCATTTTCTCGTAATGATAAAGCGGTAACTGATAAGTTTGAGATATTGTGACCTTCTGAAGCAAGAATATTACCGGATTTGTAGTTGGAATATTTTAAGCTAAAATATTATGGTGCCCTGAATATTATTTTGAAAGGCTATTCTGAACGTTTTGACGACACGGCTGGCGCCGTGGTTGAGCGAACGACTGCTGCGCTGCGTGTCGCAGGTTCGATCCCCGCACGGAAAAAAATTGTATAACCTACAGGTAGTTGTTCCGAGTCTGGTTGTTTGTGTATGTGAGTTTAAATGTTTGTAAAGGCACCCAGGAAACAGAAGAAATTCCTAGTGTGTGGCAACATTATTTAAAAAAAAATACTGCAATGAATAAATCCATCTTCTAATTTAGAAAACTGTTTCCTTCACCATAAGTGACACCCAATTCTTCATTCCAATCCTTAAGAATTAGACTTTGTGCTGCAGATAGCAAAGATGTTTTTATCTTGGCACCACCAAGTCTATCTACTGTAAGTCTAGTTCGCATGGCCGCTTGCAGGACTAGCAAGTCGGCATGTAATCCGATTGTACGGTACGTTCAGATTTATGCAGATCCAATCAGAGCTGACAGGATTATTTTGTAGTATTGGTTTCTACGTACTGTGTCTTGTACCTAGTGTGACGTATTGTCGCTTTCTTTAAGATATCGGTAAAAGTGAAGTATGTAAAAATAACACTGGAATTGTAGAAGTAGATAATGTTGTACCTGCAGGAACTAAAATTTCTGTCCTAACAACTCCTGCCGATCGCCTATACCGATCTGCTCCAACTTCCGGTACCTCGGGTGTTGTCCAAGGGGATGGCGAAGTAGATGAAGACGCAACGCATCGGATCAATGCAGAATGGATGTAATGGCGAAAGGTTACTGGAACAACTTGTGACCCACGGATGCCCCTCAAGTTAAAGGGGAAAATATAAAAGTCCGTGATTAAACTAGTTCTACTATGTGGGTCAGAATGCTGGGCTGTAAAAATGGCTGATGAAAAACGATTGCATGTAGCGGAGATGAAAATGTTGAGATGGATGAGTGGAGTGACAAGAATAAATAAAGTAAGGAATGAATATATTAGAGGAAGTTTGAAACTTGAGCCTTTTATAGAAAAATTGAAAGGGAGTCGTTTGTATTGGTATAGGCATGTAACGAGGAGGGATGAAGCACATGTGACTAAAAGGGTGATGGATCTGAATGTTGACGGAGAGCAAGAGAAAGGCCAAAGAAAAGTTGGATGGATTGTGTAAGGAATGATATGAAGGAGAAAGGAGTAAATGATGCCGTGACGTCTGATAGGGGAGAATGGAAAAAGAAAACGTGTTGCGCCGACCTAAATGGGCAAGAAAATGATGATGATATCTTAACAACAGTTGTTTGGTTTCAAAGTCCGAGAAACCGCACTAAAAGTCTTGAGTTTATTATTGTTACAACTTCTATACTCCACATCGCAGTACATCAAAGTAATCACTTTAATAAGGGCAAAGCCGCGGCTAGTCCCTGTATCAGCATAACTCTCTGAACAACCTAATAATTTATTCCCGCCCCTTGACTCTTAGCAACGGCCCGGGAGATAACGCGCCCGATATAACCGCGTATAGCCTTATACAATTCTTCCCGGATTAGTAAAGGAAAACCCTCACGTTGTTGGTCTGTGTGAGAAAAGATGGAGTAAGGAAGCAGCGATCTTTTTTTGTTTGATTAGGTTGGGGAATCAACAAATAACTTCCCTCTGGGGGGAGTGTCAGACTTTTACTGACTAAAACCCACCTATGTTCCTTCTATTGCCCTCTACGTTCCGGGGCCACGGTATCTCTTTCGAACAACCCACAACCCTGGGAGGCAGCAACCTTGATCGGTAATTCAGAACATATGCTATATTATTGGCAGTTCAGTCATCCTACTTACTATCCTATCCTATCCTACTAAACTAATATTAAAAATGTGAAAGTTTGTGAGTATGGATGTATGTTTGACACAGAGGTAGATTATAGTCTGAAATAACACATAGGAAACTTTTTTTATAATCATGCTGACGAAGCTGCGGGCGCCAGCTAGTAATATTATAAACGGGAAAGTTTGTATGGATGGATGTTTGTTACTCTTTCACGCAAAAACTACTGAATGGATTTTAATAAAACTTTACAATAATTTAGCTTATACGTAAGAATAACACATAGGCTAGGAGTGAAGCCGCGGGCGCAACTAGTTTTTTTTGAAAAGTGAAAAGAAGTTGAAGGTACCTCAAGTAGACAACACTTTTAAACCGATTTATTTTTTTACTTTTTATTATCGATATAACTGATATGTTTCTGTTTTGACCGACTTCAAAAGAGAAGAAATTCTATGCTTGAATTTTTTTTTTATGTTCACCGATTACTCCAATAAAACCAGCGCGGCTGAGATATTTCTCGATGACCTGCTACCCAACCATGACGTCTTATAACACAACTTATTCCAACGGAAAGAGACTGAGCTATACGGGGTGTCTAGAACCATATCTTTCTCACACAGAAATAAAAACTGCTGTAAGATGTCATGGTAACCTGTGTATATACTGTTAGCAAATTCAGAGGCCCAAGGTCGGCGTAGAAACTCTGAAACCAGGTTAGTGGGTAGTAACCACACGACAAAGAAGAAGAAGATGTCTATTGTACTATTTTCTTACAAATAAACATCTTGTTTTGATTTTTATGGGATTACCTAAAAAAAGAAAGATGATACAAAGTTTATTGACAGGCAAAAACAATCGACATTGGTCGACATACAGTTCGGTAGGAATGATTAGTCCTGATTATTACTTATCGGTTATTATTCTAAATCTAAACTGTAATAAGATAGTGATAATAAGCCTGATAAAGTTATCATCAGCCGTAACTATTGAGGCTGAAAGCCATTATTTTCAAAAATGTAAACAAAGTGCGGGTAGTTACAATTAAAGTAATAATAAATTAAATTTATATGTATAAAAAAACTGAAAAATAACGTCAAATAATTCGTCTTCAGCGCTGGTAATGTCCCCAAGAGACTGGTCGCGTTGCGACGTTGTATGGCGTTTAGCCTCTTAGGTTGGGTTTTAGTCAGTACAAGTCTGACACTCCCCCCCGCTCCGCTCAGAGCGGGGAAAGCTATTTGATGATTTCCCACCTCAAACCCTTATTAACGTTATCTGACGCTATCTCTATGTAATCAGCCTTTGAACATCCCACAGCAAGAGTACCGTACGGCTTGGAGGATATTTATTTATTTTATTATTTTTTAAAAAACTTTGCCCCACACTAGGAATTACTCCTGTATCGTGGGTGCGTTTACAAACATTTAAACTCACATACACAAACAGCCAGACCCGAACAACTATCTGCAGGTCATATTTACAAATATTTGTTCCGTGCGGGAATCAAGCCCGCGACACGCAGCGCAGCAGTCGATCGCTCAGCCACTGCGCCAACCGTGTCGTCATAAATCGAACATTACCAACAATAAAGACTTACCAGGCTGGCAGCAAGTTCAAAGAGGTCAGTGACCTAGTTGCAGGTCGGTCAGTCGCATTGACAGTCGGTCCCTCGAACGTTCATGACCTGTCTAACTTTCAGCGGACGAACTGACAGCTGTAGCACTGAGTATGATATCAGATTTCTTTGTAAAAGCATCTGAAGTTTTGTTGTCTCCTTTGTTTTAAGTAGTTGGGGATAAGAAAGGGAGTGGTGGTTGTTTTGTATAGCTGATGGCAATTTGGCCTTTATTATTATACTAGCTGTTCCCCACAGTTTCACCCGCGCTGCTCAGCACCTGTTGGTCGTAGCGTGATGTTATATAGCCTATAGCCTTCCTCAAGAAATGGGCTATCCAACACTAAAAGAATTTTCCAATTCCAACCAGTAGTTCCTGAGATTAAACAAACAAACTCTTTAGCTTTATAATATTAGTATAGATAGTTTAAAGTTCAAGCAAATAGGTACGTACTGAAAACCGAAAAATTATTTAATTATAATTTTATTAATTAATTTTTATATTTAATTTTACTGCGGTGCGATGTTTGTAATCGCAACCACGACATAGGAGAAATTAATAAAGTAAAACAACGTTTTTTTTTTTAAAAAACAGTTATCAGCAATATTTCCCAAAGGCCAGGCTATCGCACGTTGTTTTGCAATGCTGCCAGCTCTTTAGAAAATTTTCTCTACGGACTTTCCATAAGGCCCTCAACTCATGAAAAATCTGTTGACCAATCGCATGGCGATACATCGCTATGCGATTGGTCCAAGTGTTCATTAGTACAGACGCCTGCAGGTCAAGCTACCCGAAACTGATTTTTTTTTCCCAATGAACCTTGAACCTAATACTTTAGAAATAAAGTCGAAAATCTATCAAAGAAATCTGACAGATTGTAGTAGCTTGATGTGCAGGCGTCTGTACATTCAATGATTGTTCGCATCCCATAAAGCAAGTCTTTCTCAATTTATTTTTAAATAACTTTTCCCCATGCTAGGAATTTTTCCTGTATTAAAAATAAAAAAATACTGATATTTTTATTAGAGAAGTTACTTTTTACCAGTATGTGATATTTGGCCCAACTCAGATAATTAAAAGTTTACGCATTCGACGCGACCGAACGGAAAAGTTGTTCGTTTACGAGTTTTTTTTTTGACTCCGCCATTTTCGTTTTAACAAACTTTATGTTTAATGCAAAAATCCCATCTTTTATTTTCATTTAATTAAAATATTGCCATTGAACAAGTTTCTCTTCAAATCACTTGGATATCTCAGTGGTGAAATTCCCAAACACTTTAGAATTTCCAATTTAAAGATATTTGTTTTGACAGCTCTAAAACCAATTTCAAAACTTTAAAATTGAGGAATCCTAAGTTCTACTTACAATAACATCAAAATTATGTACAGTTAGCGTCATAATGTAGGTATCCTAATCTTGAAAGAAAATTTTAATGCAACTGGGGTACTCAATTGACGCAACCTACTGTACGTGCTTAGATTTAACCTGGTGGTCGAACCCAAGTCCTGGTGTTCAGCAGCGTGTGTTCCCACCAGATCAACTCACCAGTTGAATCTACACGATGGATCCAATACTATATTTTATTACCATAATCATAACTTACCGTTTATTTATTTTATATACACATTTGTTACATTTTTAATATTTCAAATCAAGTCATTTATTTCAATAAGACCATTACAGGCACTTTTGAATGTCATGAAAACAAAAAAATATGCTGCTATAGTCCCAGTCACAAGACATAATAATTTGTGAAAGTACTGCAGTTGCCCACTCCAAAGCGTGGAGTGGGCAACTAGTAGATGTATGATAGTAGATGTGACTAGTTAGTAGATGTCAATGGAGAAGAATGTGCATTTCATAAAAACAACAGTTAAAAATATAAAAAAATAGTTGTCCGCCGATATCGGGAGCAGGGTCTAAGCTACCGGTGGTTAGGGCTCGGGAGCTCTGTCTCTGGAGACAGGAACCTCCTCACAATGCTGGCCGTATCGAAGTTACAACCTTCTGAATCAAGCCCTTGATCCAACCGCTTAAGGAGAATATTTTATTCATAGCTTTTTCCATATCATTAAAACGTAAAACCTACGACAGAACTTACTACAGCCATGCAAAAGTCACGTGATATAGTATTTAATGATGTCTGTAACGATGAAAGCAAAAGCCAAGGAAAACTCGACAGTTGCATAAAACTTGGAATCTTATCGAGATAAAGATCGCAGATACGTTGGGAAGATAACCAATGATACAGCAGTTTTATGAACAAATATGAATGAAGATGATTGTGCAAATAAACGGTAATGCAAATGGAGCATATGTGGACAAATATAAACACGAGTATGGTGTATTTATTGAAGATAAGAGGGAAACCGACAATTGTTTTGTACTTTACTACGATTGTGACTGTGCCTTTTAACATCTAGACAGAAATGAGCCTACTAAAGACCAGAAAATTAAATAAATAAATAATAAATAAATATCTTGGGACAACTCACATACGGCTATCTGATCCCAAGCTAAGCAGAGCTTGTGTTATGGTAACCAGACAACTGATTTACATACTTATATAATTTATAAATACATACATATTATAGATAAATCACACCCAGACACAGAACAAACAATCATGCTCATCACACAAAGTTTGTCCTGGGTGGGAATCGAACCCACGACCTCCGGCTCAGCAGTCAGGGCCACTAGCCACTGGACCAACAGGCCCGTCAATGATGAAATTGACCGAGGTCAGTGATGCTTAGCTAAAAGAAGCCTATCATTATTAGATGGGGGTTAAATAAACTCGGAAAAATAAACGAAGAAGAGAACCTGACGGGTGGCAGGTCCTGCCGGGGATGCAGGTTGTTCAAAAGAAATAACATAAGGGGTAATAGAATGTACATGGGTGGAATTTAGTCACTAGGTACAAGTCTGACACTCCCTCCCGCTCCGCCCAAAGCGGAGGAAGTTATTACAACCGCAAAAAAAGGAACCATGTGAACTGCATAACCTTGCGACAATTAAGAATTTTATTGAATTATTAATTTCCAAACTCCGGAGCTCACAGAAAAACCCAATAACGCTATGGCTGAACTGAAAATCGAACCCTAGGATCAGACGCTCACCAGACCAGCAGGTCTATACCGAATCCTTTCTAATATTTATAAAAGCGAAAGTGAGTTTGTTTGTTACGTCTTCACGTCTAAATGGCTAAACCGATTTTGATGAATTTTAGTATAGAGATAGTTGACTTGGGCCCTGGAGACAAATTAAAATGACGAATAAATTTACGGCAATTTTTTTTAAAAGATTGAGATATGAGGGAGAGAGCGGGAAGAAAAGAGAAAACTTAGCATTACTATTACAATAAATAAGGCGCAAGGGTAAAATCTACAGGTAGCAGGTACCTGCAAATCAGGAAAGAGGAACGGCGTTACCCCGAATTTAACGCGAGCGAAGTCGTATGTAGTACCTACCTATATCATACAGTTATCCTAGTTAGTAAGTTCCTATGGAATAATTTCTGACCTTTAATCCATAAAAACTTGTAAGCAATCATAGTTTAAAAATACTGGACATAGTATATAAGAAGAATAAAATTATATAATCTTGCAAAACAAATAACGTAGATAATCGTAAAAAATGACCCTTAATACACAACAACAAAACCACCCCATATCAAAGAAGTTAATGAAAGATTAGACATCGCATAAAAACAATGAACTAGTGAAAGAGTAAGGATGTCACACAAGTGGGTCACATTCCGCCAGCTTTTGAACTGAAACGACGAGCACAATGACACACTTTACTAAGGGTAGTCACACATCGGCGACTTACGGAACATACGTCATGCGTATCACCGATTACGTCTATTTGATCGAACTTGACTCTGTTACAAGTGTTAGTATGCTAGATATACGAACGTATCGTTTCAATTTTTTAAGTAGCCATACCTCAAAAAGAAAAAACAGAACCCTTATTGGATTACTTTGTTGTCCGTCTGTCTGTCAAGAAATTATGTCGGGAACGTGTGGATAAAATAAGATAAGATATATTTATTTGCTCAGATTGTGGAGATATATTTATCAGACTTGTTTTTGATAAACTATTATAATTATTATATTTTGGTGGAGGATTTGTTCAAAGCTCAAAGGAACCACAGATTTGAGTATATGGTTTTAACTAGGTTTTGCCCGCGGCTTCGCTCGCGTTAAATTCGGGGTAACACAGTTCCCCTTTGAGCCTTATTGATTTGTATGTCCGTCTCCTGGTTCCCAACTATCTCTGTACCAAAATACATCAAAATCTTTTTAGCCATTAAAGCGTGAAGAGGTAGCAAACAAACAAACAAACTCACTTTCGCTTTTATAATTTCAGTAAGGATTTCAACTCGATACCAACATGCGTTTCCGTGAAAAAGGGTCTTGACAGACAGACAAACAGCAAAGTGATCCTATAAGGGTTCCGTTATTTCCTACTGAGGCACAGAATCCTAAAAATGTTTTCACTATTGGTATTCTTATAAAGATCAAATGATGCCACGATTGAGTGCTTGCACGAGATTGAATGCCTTATTCCCTGCCTGTTTTGGTTCTTTTCTTCATTGCCTATAATGCTCAGGGCAGTTCCCGTCAGATATGCGTCTACCCTAACTCTGTAAGTAGGTTATTGTTAGAGATTAACTTGCTAAGACTTGCATAATTTGATGTGAAGAACGTGAAAGTCTTCGGTCTAATCCTTACGTCTTTGTAGCTTTATGTAATTTGTTTATAGGAATATGTTGTTAGTACATTTATAAGCTTCGGTTTTGTGTCGGATTTTTTCGACTTTTGGGATAGTTGTTTTTTTCTTTCATTTAACAATTTGCATTGTGTTTGAATTAGTCCTACATGAATTAATTTTGAAAAACCTTGAAAAACAATAAATAGTGAATTGAAAAAATATAAAATCAATAAATAATAATCAATAAACATTTCTCTAAAAATATTATAAATATGATGTCAATAGTCATTGTATTAATAATTGGTGTCAAATGTTGTCTTAGTGCAAAAGTCTAATAACGCATTGGATGTACTCGTATAAATGTCATAACTAAATGTTATGTACAAAAAGGTAAATAAATTACTTAATATAAAATTTATTTACCATTATTGATCTTCCAATTCTGACAGAGAAGATTTATTTAACAGGAATGGTTAAAGTTTAGTTCTGGTAATCTGAATGATAAAAATAGAGGAGGGCAAATACAAGAAAGGTTAACTATTGTAGTTACCTATAAGTAATGGCGCGCTTGTATTACATAAAGTCCCACTTTTTAAACTGCAGTGAAACATTCCTAATGATAAAACCCGATAACGCAGACCGAGGAGTTGAACCCAAGACCGTATATTTAACTAACGTGTCAGTCTACAGTCGGCATCAAAGACTACTATAGTATACTGGGTATAGACAGGCAACTCTTCTGTATTATGAAGTTGGTGAATTTAGCGCCATCTAGTTTTTCGTTAAGGGAACTAATTTATATACCTAGATGTATAGCTAGGTGTATAGGTACAGTCGGTTATACGATCCCTTTCGCTCAGTTTCAATAATCTATCTGTTTATTTGCCTACTAGTTAGGAGTTTGACATGACTGATAATCCCATTTCTAGTAGACAAATCTGCAGATAGATTATTGAAAACGAGCGTAAGATAATTAAATTGTATGAGAGACTAGTGTGTCCGCTATATACAACATGCATACGTACTATATTAACGAAAAAAAACTACAGAATTGTATAATAAAACATTTTTATTAGCACATCACATCACACATTTACAATAAAATTTTGTGTTCGCCTTTTTCTTCCTTTATGATTTAGGTAGTGCATACACAACTCAACACGAACGGATTGTAACGCAGCTTAATAACATGGAGGAACAAAAGCTCAAGTCAACATGCAGATGCACTAGCGAAACAACAAGAACTTAATTTGCAAAAGGAAAATAAATGCGCACGAGTAGCAACGAGTAGTTTACACTCTCACGCAGCCATTTGCAATTAAAGTGTGGCCATACAAAAACCAACTTTAGCTCGTTTAAAAAACAAAATATAACTTCTAGAAGTAAGTTGATACCAAAAACCTATTTATGTACTAATTTATTTATTCTTATATTTATAATTATAAGAAGATTCAGGTTTTTCTTTCTTTTTTCTTGATTAATGTTATAAAGTAACTCCCAGCATAAAATAGTATATTTAACTGTAGCAACACCACAATTTTGTTTCCCTTAACTTTTTTATAGATGGCACTGTTTTCAATAAAAAAATGGAATTTTAGTTTTGTTCTAAGTTGCCATAGCATGGTCGGCATCTACATGACTAACGAAGCAGTTACAAATAAAAATAAAACCTATATTCGTCTCTTCATTATCCTGATGTACCATTTCAGTAAAAACAATGGCGTAACTTTAACTGCAATACATTCAATTCTTCAAGTGACAGTTTACGTAACAGAAAATATAGCTCCAAAAACAACGAGCAAGTTTAAGTAGAACATCATAAATCATTTATTTGGCAACAACTATAACTCCCGTACTAAATATTTTCCAACAATGTAACGTCAAGTACAGCTGGTACTATAAAGACAGTGGAGGGTACTGTTCTTAATAAGAAAACTAATTTCTTCCGCCAGATGGCATTAAGTTAGGGATGTGCCGACTGGTATCCGACTAGTGCGGGAAGCTAAAAGCGTTAAACGTCTGAATCGACTGAAATGCAAATGACTTATATAACCTTAATTGTTATTATGATTTTATTTTATTAGCAATCTCTCAGTTTATTTTATAATCTAGCAATCAAAACTCTTTTTTTAGTAGCCAATTTATCATCATCTGCTTAGCCTTTTCCCAACTATGTTGGGGTCAGCTTCCAGTCTTACCGGATGCAGCTGTATACCAGTATTTTACATGGAGCGACTGCCTATCTGTCCTCCATAACAGTTAATACTGGGTAATACGATACCCCTTGGTAAGACTGGTTGTCAGACTTTCGGGACACTGACTAGCTGTAACGACTGTCCAAGATCTACAAGCGACAGCCGGGACCAACAGCTTAACGTGCTTTCTGAAGCACGGAGGAAACTGTATGAAATGTGTGGCCACCCATCCACAGACCAACTTAGGCAAGCGCGACTTTACCTAAAGATCGACCTACCAACCAACGGCTGCTATTATTTAGCCACAAGCTCCTTTAGTAGCCAATTATTGAATGAGAATTTAACAAAAATTGAATGTAGATAAATACATTCAGAATTTTAGTCGATTTGAGTGACTCGTGCATGAAACGCTATGGATATACGAATACCCTCTAAATTCTCAAATGACCGGCTTAGCCGACTAGTCGGGGAGTCAGCCACCTCTACATTAAATCCATCTCAGTACTCCAGGAAATGACTACAAAGAATACTTTGCGTTAATGAAGAGTAAAAAACTAGTTACAATGAAACTGTACTTACTTCTGTTTCATAAAAGAAGATTGTGTTACTAAAGGATTCTTTGAAAGACAAGAATTAACTTAGTGAAGTAATTGCCAAGACTGTGACAAAGATAAATGAGTTGGACTAAAAAACAGAAATGTAAGAAATAAAGGCTATCTTGTTAGGATCGCTTAACAAATTGATTGTTTGATAAACGAATTGAGTAAATTTACTCAGACAAAAAAAAAGCTTTAAGTCAGCTTCGGGGAAAGTTAGATCGTGTAGTTTTTATATAGGAATATATATGACATCACAATTTTTTTTTAAACTTTGCCCCATACTAGAAACTTCTCGTGTGTGTTTACAAACATTTAAACTCACATCAGCCACTGCGCCAACCGTTATCTCCGTTAAAATAAGCACTCAACATTTTCCTGGCCTTGTCCCATTCTATTTGAGGTCGGCGTTTTCTTCTTCTACGGTCTATCTACGGTGGCCGGGAGTCGTCTCGCGGCGCCCGACGCCCGGGGCGTTTCCCGTGGCGGCTGGGTTGGTTTGAGGTTCTCTCCCTCAAACGCTCATCCACCTCTTTTGCTAGCATGACTACTTCGCAGAAGCAGGTGACCGTTTCCCATTCCCTCTTGCTCCGGACCATGGACTGAACTAGGGCCAGACGCGAGAGATCACCGCCGCCGCCGATCGCCTCCACGAGGACACGGGGGTGCTCCGCCCAAGCTGAGCAGACCGCCACTGTGTGCTTCACCGTGTACAACACGATGCTTAGACGTGAATTAGCCTTTTCCTTAGTTTGTGATTCGCCAGTCATTCTCAGTAAATAATTGATATTATTAATAATTATCTCATAGTACCATCCACCAGTTACTAGTTTCTTCTATCTGTTTTATGACATATTCTGCTTATACTCATAGGTAAAATTTAACCTACGATGCGAACTCGATTTTCTGAAAATGTATAGACTAAATACAAAACTTGGGAGAGGAAATAAGAATACTCTCGTCTAAAAAACTTCGCACCAGCCCTGTTTATCTTAAGTTTGAAGACACGTGCAAGGTCTGATATTCACGGCGTATCTTCGTTAAAAGAAAACTTTCGGCAGGAATACAGATGTTACTGGTATCTGTATCAGAATATTACGTCAGTAATTTACCACTGTGCGAAAAATACTGATTGATGATTACAGTAATGACATGCAACTTACTGTTTCTGCCTCTCTATGCTCAACTATCAGTTGAAATATCAGTATTTTAATGAAACGACTGTCTATCTGACTTCCAAAAAACAATTAGTATTGGGAGGTACGATGGGTATCTCTGGGTAAGGCTGTTGGTCTGATTTTCGGTACACGGACTACCTATAAAGACTGTCATAGATCTACTAATGATAATCGGGACCAACGGTTTAACATGTGTTTTGAGGCACTGAGAAAACTCGGTACGTAATGTTATAGAATCTACCCTTTCACAGTATAATTATTTCAGCTCGAGCTATTTGCACAATATTGTGTTACTAATTGGCAGGCATGTGAATCCCTTGATTTTTTATATGATAGATTGAGATTCGTGGCTAAATAATAGCAGCCGCTCGGATCGATCTTTAAGTTAAGCCGTGCTTGTCTAGGTTAGTCTGTGGACGGGTAGTCAGTGTTCCGAAAGTCTGACAACCAGCCTCACCAAGGGGTATCGCATTACCTAGTACTAAATGGGTTGTGGAGGTCAGATAGGCGGTCTCTTCATGTAAAATACTGATATTCAACTTCATCTGGTTAGACTAGAAGCCAACCCCAACATAGTTTGGAAAAGGCTAGGCAGATGATGATGTGGTTGAGGTTCTATAACACAAATGATGAATAGTAAATTCTATGTAGGTGTGAATTTAATCTAATCCTGCCGTTGTTGTTTTTCTAAAACAGATGCTCTACTCGGAAAGAACAATATTTATTTATTACATCACAATTTAAACACAAACGTCAACAGACATAGTTTGTTGTCGTCTAACTTCAAATAGAGTGACGTATCGCGTGCACATAACAATAGTACGTGATCATCTGTAAGAGATAGTGTTAGTAATTTGTTTTGATGAGAAACAAAAGTAGTCCTAGAACGGTCCCTTGTGGAACACCTGTTGTAAACACGTTAACTAGAAACATCTGGCCAAAGGTAAAGCTATTTTTATTATCTTTTGTATTTCGAAATAAATGAGATGAGGTCGAATATACTTTTACAAGTCAGAATATAATGTTAAATGCAGTACTCACTTGAAATAAACAGTTTTTTTACTAAACAACAAAATCAAAGGCCTCTTATTACAGCCTTCTCATTAAGGATTGATGAAATATTTAATAACTTTTTATACAGAATTATTTTTTTTAATACAGATTTTGTCAATTGTAACATACTTATTTTACTTCATCTACGTTCATGTTGTCATACATTAGGAAAAGAGTATTTCTTGAAACTTTTAATGGAATATTTTAAAGTTTCATAACCTCAAACATTGCGTGACACAGAACACGGAAACCGATCTGTCAAGTACAACAAGCATGTCAATCAAACAATAGTATAATGAAACCTTTATCTTATCTCAAGTGTTTCGTTCAAAAACAACGTAAACACTTGAAGAACTCGAAGACAAACTGTTTCTATGAGACGTTCGTGTTTTCAATTCTTGTGTGTTTAGGAAAGTGATAATATTATAAAAGCTTGTTACCGTATTGTTATTAACAAAAAAACGTTAAAATGGTGTGTTGGTCACATTTCACAATTTCATATTTTTAAAAACAAAATAATTAAGTTGAAAATGACGAAACAAAGGTGAGTCTTGTAATAAACTAAGTAGTGTTTTTTTTTAATGGTATCTTTTTTTAATAATGTCGAAACTAACCTTATTAATTTGTCAATATATTTATGTCCAATGCTTTAGCGGGTTATGACATGATTTATTATTACATTATTTTTATCCCAATAGTTCATGTCTGTGGTATAATTTCCGACCTACACACGAGCGAAGCCCAGGAAAACGCTAGTTAGAACATAATCTGTCTAAAGTGTTATCTTAGAAGAGTTTCATAACTACTCAAAAACTTTTAGATACGCGCAGCGCAAATATCAGAAACCAATAAAAGGATACCCCGAAGGACAACCGAAAGTTTTTCCTGAACGTCACGTCGCCAACGTCAACTTATAGTCATGCACGGACGACACTGGTATACGATATCGGACGTGACCACATTCCAGAAGTTCGTGGGATCCTCCAAGTTATGACAATGGAAATGGAATGTAACACTAGGGAAATGTCAAATATTTTTTCGACTAGTTTCAAATGTCTTATAATTATTTAGTACATCATAAATAATAAGATATTATTTGGGTGAGTACAGTTAGAGGAACATTTACTATTTTGCACTTGGCTTAGGTAATGCATGTCTTGTGCAAGGAATTTTTTTATCTCTTATCTGTTTCTAATACAACTAATTATTTTCCTATTTGGTCTTTTGATATGAGCAATATTATTTATTTATTTATTTTATTTATTATTTATTAAACTTTATGCACATGTATAACACTGTACAAAAGCGGACTTAATGCCTTAGGCATTTTCTACCAGTCTACCTTAGGGTGATGCAGAGAGAAAACATAGTAGGTGCAGACATAACAGAAAGCGTTTCGAGAAAAACATTAACAAATATAATATAACAATAAATACTTAAATACATACATACAAACAAAATAAAGTCAAGAGAGTTATAAAGATACATAAATACATGGGGAAAAACTAACTACCATTTAATTTGGAGACGAATCTGCCAACTTCTTAAGTAAATGTTCCCGAGCTCTAACTTTAAAAGTGAACCGATTGGTGGCCATCCTGGTATTTAGAGGGAGTGCATTCCAGAGGAAGACCGCCTGGACAGGGAAAGAAGCTTTAAGGAAACCAGAGCGATGAGAAGGACAACGCAGAAGACGGTTATTGGAGGAACGAAGATTCTTGCTGTGAGCAGAGCATAAATATTGGAAATGTGAAGTTAGATAAGAAGGAGAAGTGGATTTGTTGAGTAGAGAACAGAGTGTAGTCAAGGCCCTCAACGCTCTGCGTTGTCGGATAGGCAACCATTTTAAAAGTGACCGATATGTGGACACATGGTCATACTTACGTAGATTAAATACGAATCGAATGCAGTTATTCAGAAGTCGGTCAAGTTTGTTGAGAAGATCTGCATTCAGGTCATAGTAACACACATCACCGTAGTCAATAATGGGGAAGATAAGGGACTGAACAAGCTTTGCCTTTATGTGTGATGGGAGAATATTTTTAAATCGGTTAAGTGCACGCAACGTTCCAGTGACTTTCTTGCTCACCGTAGCAACCTGCTTACGCCAGTCAAGGCAAGTGTCCACATGCAAACCCAGATCTTTAACGTCGGAGCTTAGTGGGATGACAGTGCCATCAAAGGTAATCGGTGAGATTGATAAATTATTCAGCCTTCTTACGCTATGAGGGCTTCTTAAGGAATATGTACTATAATAATATATGCAATATGTACTTATTAAGGAATATTTTCACTACTTTTAGGTCCAGGTAGATAGAGGACCTATCAGATGTAAAATTGTCCCAATCCTGGGTTATATAGCATCCAGCCTTGATCACAAAGACCCAGTGTTGAATTCAGGTCACCGTGGAATTTCAATCACGTGTGCAGCCATCTATGTCCGGGTGGTTGATCTAGATAGTGCCTATACGCTTTACGTTTTTTCGCTAGACTAAACGCCATCCGTATTTTTTTGCCCTGTGTGTTCCGGGGCAGAGGTATTTCTTTGATTAAACCCACCAAAACCTGCAGTAAGCAATGAGAATTATTTTTACGTGTAAGAAAAAAACGCTTTTAAATAGTTTCTCATTTCAATAACGATCTTCAAGAATTTTTTATATATATTTTTTTTTAATTATGGCACTCCAACGACTTATTCATTAATATATTTTTAGAAGTAACAATCTTTCTTAGAGTTTTTTCTTATTTAGAGTGAATTCGTAATGACGTATTGTGATTTTCTGATTGAATTTTCCATCACACTCTGACATAAAGTCACTTTGTGGACTCTCCTTGCCATGGAAGAAGTTTTTGTCGAAAAGATCATCTTCTTTTCAACCGCAAGTTTTTATTAACCCTTAAATATTTTAACGACAAAAATTTACTCACAACCTTCCCTTCCCAATACGAAGTCCCTTGGGCAGCAGCACAAATTCATAGATTAAATAGAAAGGTTCATGAATATCGTCTGCCAAAGTTTCAAGTTTTAAATGGATATGTGTTGTCACATGAATGCGATGAAGTTGTAGACCCCATCGCTGTGGCAATCAACGCTTTGCGATGTGAAATTGGGGCCATTTCTGTGATCTATACTTGTACATTTTACTACATACTGCCGGGGTTTCGGGTTTTTCGAAGGAGGTACCGCTGAACATGAATGGGTTTTAGTCAGTAAAAGTCTGATCCCCGCTCTACCCAAAACGAATAGTAGCTAGGAATGTTTTTCCCATTTTTTGTTATAAAATTCATAAAGATATGATTACAGAGGCTGATAAATGCTAATGTCACATCACTACACTTAATCCCGTTTAAAAATCTACTGTATACAGTGAAGTTATTTGATAATTACCCATCCGAAAAAAAAAGACGGAACGACTACCTAGACCATTCTGTACCTAGTTTTCACAGATACACCATTAAAACATAGTTGTCTGTCAACCATACCTACATGATTGCAACGAATCAAAATCCGAAGCGAAGTGACACAACCACACCAACGTCACTGGAAACGTGTGTTTGTGGAACGCTCGTAATTTTTACGTTGCGACGCGCTGTGACATAGTCTGATGTGTGCCCTGTGCCTGACAGTGTCAGAATATGAGTAACGATGTCATTTCAACCAACCTAGGTATCTGTGTAAGTGGGAAAACACGGAACTAAAATAAATGTAGGTACCAAGTTTGACATATCGATACCAATCTTGACAAAAGCGCCACCATGAACTGCACAGTTAAAGTGATACTATAGTAGACTAGCTGGCGCCCGCGGCTTCGCCCGCGCGATGAAAAAGTGTCCTATGTGTTATTCTAGAGTATAATCTACCTCTGTGCCAAATTTCATCAAGATCCGTTCAGTAGTTTTTTCGTGAAAAAGGATCAAACATACATTCACACTCACAAACTTTCCCATTTATAAAGAAAAGAAACACGCAAGCAAGAGACTACAGATTTAAGTATATGGTTTTAATTTCAAATCAATACCTCCACACGTATATGAGAGAGCATGTCCTGACAAACAGACAGAAGCACAAAGTGATACTATAAGGGTTCCGTTTTTCATTCTAAAGAACGGAACCCTGAAAAGGACGTTTTTTTCTTAATGTTGCCCCATACTAGGGAATTTCTCCTGTATCGTGGGTGCGTTAACAAACATTTACACTCACACACACGAACAGCATATAAATGCAAAATATGTATAAACAACTTTTATTACGAGTAAATGTTTTTTGCAGTAACATTTAACTATATGATTATCTAAAAAAAGAACAAGCTTCTCCTTGTAAGTACAAAAAAATATAAAACGTGTAAATGATAATGACACACTTCAATCAACAAATCCGGTGAGAATCTCGCATTGCAAGCTTATCAGTGCCAAGTGCAATGTCTATACATAGGGACCATAAAATAAAGTCACTTTTTATGTTAGTCTGTTTGGCTTTTTTTTTCAGATGTGAAATTATCAAATAACGTCAGTGTCAAACTTTTACTAACTAAAACCCATACAAGTTCCTTCTTTTGGCCTTAAAAGCCCCCAAAAGAAGACTGAAATACTAAATAAATAAACTAATTTAATATTAAACTTACGTTTAACGAAATCTCCATCTTTTGTTATGTCGTGAAAAGTAACCGACGCGACGTAGGGTCAAGTCGCTAGTCCTACTAATTTTATAAAATACTAGCTGTTCCACGCGGTTTCACCCACGCTGCTCAGCACCTGTTGGTCGTAGCGTGATGTTATCTAGCCTATAGCCTTCCTCAAGAAATGGACTATCCAACACTAAAAGAATTTTCAAATTCCAACCAGTAGTCCCTGAGATTAGCGCGTTCAAACAAACAAACTCTTCAGCTTTATAATATTAGTATAGATGTGTAATTTTGCCAGAATGTATGGATGTTTGTTACTTTCAAGCAAAAACTAACTACTGAATCGATTTAGAGGAAATATGGAACCTGGATTTACACATCATATACATTTAGTCCCAGGAAAACGGTCTAGTGGGAGAATTACCGAACTTCACACGAGAAACATCGCGAGTATGAGCTAGTTTATTGTATATAAATTGTGATGCAATAACAACTTGAAGCCTGTTCACCTTTGCTTGAGGTCCTTTTGGTTTAAGTCTTAAGGCTGTTTTATTTTTTTGTTGATGTTTATTACTTTGACTTGGTACACCAGCCACCAGCCTACGGACCATGATGATGTTTTAACCTCTAGAGCCCCAGCGGCACAAAAACGTGCCAGTAAACAAGTATTACCGTTGAGCCTCACTGGCACAAATTTGTGCCACCTAACCTCGACCGATTTAAAACTGTATTTGTGGTAAAGAATTAGATTACGCTGACGATAAGAGCCCGCCCGGCGGTGCTTGACGGATAGTTAATGTAAATATTGGCGGTCCTTGAGAGGTTAAGCCAGTATTTGTATTTTTTAAGGCCGTACCGTAGACGCAGGTCCACCGTTCGTACGTAGAATGACGATAGGCCGACTGTCGACGGCGCTTTCGTGTTCCGCGCGCGGTCAGAGTGTTAAGTTACGCTGTTGGTCCCAACTGTCATGTGTAGAACTTTGACAGTCGTCACCGGTAGTCCGTGTCCATCAAACAATATCGTTTTGACCGTATCACAGCACGAATCAAATGCAATCAATAGTTGCAATTAGAGATTAGATAGAAGATAGAGACTCTTCACAGTAATTGTGTAGACTTTTATATATTCATATACTTTGATTATATTAAAGTATTGCATTTCCATGTTATCATGAATCACTGTAAAGTGCGAAACAATAAACTAAAATCACTAGGTACTGCAGAAAAAATAAATACATCTTTTTACGCTTTCGTAGCCAATTAGCCAAAACGGAACCCTTATAGAAACGCCCTGGCCGTCTGTCTGTCCATATGTCACAGCCATTTTACTTCGAAATAATAAGCACTATAAAGTTTAAACTAGCTTCCGCTCGCGACTTCGTTCGCGTGGCATAATTACTTTGGGCTAAAGCTAAATTTAAACAGGCGCGATGATCCAAAAAAAAACATCTTTCTCTCCCCTTTTCTTCTTTCTTTCTCTCTCTTTTCTCACTATGTTAGTCTATGTCCGTCTCCAGCGTCCCAACTATCTCAGTACCAAAATTCATCAAAATCGGTAAGGCCATTTAGGTGTGAAGACGTAACAAACAAACTCACTTTCGGTTTTATAATATTAGTTTAGGATTTGGAGAGTAGATGACTTATTTGAACCGCTACACAAATATGATGCGAAATCCATCCATCAACCATACATGCAAATGAGGGTTGAAAAAATGTCTTCGTATTTAACTTCATATCGATATCGACTGTCTATCGATAAGTCAACGTACAGTTAGTACAACAGATATATCGAGGTTTTTACTTGTGCTTTAAAGTCGTAAATTTGCTCAACAAAACCAATTGCCATTTAACATAGATACCCCACAATTTAATTACCTTACAAACTTAAAATAACACTCACTTAATTATGCTGCATTCAAATAACAAAGTTCGGCTGACATTATAATTGAAAGCTTTCCAACCGTGTGTGTTAAAATGTATTTTCAATTAGTACAGGAGAGTGCTAAGTGGTTAATAATAACTGAAATATTAACAGTGTGACCACAACGGAGGTCGAAAATGTTCGGATCGTGGAACCCTTGCCACGGTAGCTACTATCTCTCTATTTATTATATTGTTGTCTCCCAACTATTTTGGGGTTGGCTTACTATGTAGGTGGAATTTTGGTATGCAAAGCGATGTTTCAGAACGTATGACACTCATGTAAGTTAGGACAGCTTTATGTTAGAAGAGTTTGGAACAATGAATGGATGAAAATTAATTATGGAAATATTGTGAATACGAGTTTTTGCTTGTTGATGAACTTTAAAACCGTAGAAAGCATTTGTTTGGCGGTGACTTTTCCACCGATTTGAATGCAAGCTCCTTCTTGTGAATGCCAAGCATTGACTGTGGTGTGATAATAATCTAATACTAATATTAATCTCTGAAAACAAAAAACAAAAACCGGCCAAGTGCTTTCGAGGGTTTTGTCCAAACTTGCGATATAAACGGCTATGTGTTTTGACTACGTAGACTCAGAGAGGTGACCCCAGACTTTTAGTATACAGGGTTATTTGTAAAACACCGGCACCCTCTCAGGACCATGTTACCAGCATCATAATCAACAAGTTTTGTTCTATGACATTTAAACATTTATCATATTTTAGTTCATCAGATTTTCATACAAAAATAAAAATATTTAAATTGAACGCTCTAAATGTTACGAAATCTATGCGAAGCAAACGTACCTACGGGGACAGTGCGCGGCAGGTGTAGGTATGTAGGTACAGCAAACGGACGGAGTTGAAATATGTTAGATAGGACAACGAAATCTTGATGATTTGTTTTTGGTAAATGTATGAAATTTTGTAAAAAATCATAGAACAAAAGTTGTTGTTTAAGATGATAGTAATATAGTCCTGCGAGGTTGTCGGTGTTTTACAAATAACCCTGTATAGTTTTAATTTCAACTAGATAAGTACTTCTACGCTTTCTCGAGAAAAGGTTCTTGACAGACAGACAGACAGATGGAGAACAAAGTGATCCTATAAGGGTTATATTTTGTCCTTGTGACATACAAAGCCAGAAAAAAACGCTGATATACAAAGCTGCGAATACATATTTAACGAGTAACAGAGTAACTATGGAGTTTCTTGCCGGTTCTTCTCCATAGAAAACGACCAACCCGAACCGTGCATCTTTTCTCGACGTTTTATAAGTGCCCATGTAGGCCTATGTGAAATAAAAATATTTTGATTTTGAACGCAAATGAAGTCACCGACGAGAACTACATGGATAAATCAGTTAGAAAACCAGCAACAAAGAACAAAAAAATAACAGATACACCAAAAGTCCTAGCTCACCTTTCGTTCCAACTACACGTAATAATCGGACCACACAACTGACCGACGATCTAAGCCTCCAGACCTATGTAAGTGCAGCAGTAAAGACACAATGATCGTCTGTATGCAAAACAGTCCGTGTGATGACCGAATAGGCAAAGGAACAGATTTGCATGCAGCCGCGAGCAACGCATTTGGACGAGGCCGTGACTGGCTGCGGTGGCTATTGATTCTTTAGATGTATATGCATTTTCTTATAGCTGCTGTGAGAAGCAGTGATCCGTTATTGCACTCACCGTTTTTTGTTTATACTCGTCTCCTAATTATCATGTTGTTGAAATGCCATATCCTTTTTCATGATTTTGCCTGCCAAATGTATGTGAGTATAAAGAACTGGGTGTAACAAACCTAAGAAACTCGAAACTTTAAATATAAAAGAGAGTATCCTCCGATTAGTCGGGTGTTGTTTGAGAAGGTCTGATTAGCGACACAACGCAATCCCTGGCTAGGTACCGGTGTACCTACTGCACTGAAATTTAACAACTAAAATTTATCAAAACATAACATTTCTATTGTCTTCTTCTGCGCCTTCATCATCATCATTTTCCCACCCTTGTCCCATTCTATTAGCGGTCGGCGCAACACGTTTTCTTCTTCCATTCTCCTCTATCTGACGTCACGGCATCATTTACTCCTTCCTCTTTCAAATCATTCCTTACACAATCCATCCATCTTTTCTTTGGCCTTTGCTCTCCGTCTCCATCCACCAACATTCAGATCCCAAGTCTTAACAAACAAAATATTTCTAATATATTCCTTTTAACTTGCGGTTCCCAATCTGCCTCCCACTATAACCACACACCAGCCGCACACGTATTTCGGTTCTGTTATGGACTGGTCGATTTCCTTGCCAAATATATCTTGTAGAATCTTGTCGAACAAGTAGATATTGTACAGACGACAGCAGGTCAAGCTACCCGAAACTGTCAATTTTTCCCAATGGACCTTGAACCTAATACTTTAGAAATAAAGTCGAAAATCTATCAAAGAAATCTGACAGATTGTAGTAGCTTGATGTGCAGGCGTCTGTACTTGTGAACGATAACATTGTTGAAGTTGGGATATTAAATTTGAAGAGCGTGTATATAAAATCAAGTTTAAGGAACATGGATAAGTGGAGTTTCTTGCCGGTTCTTCCCCATAGGAAACAACCAACCCGAACCGTGCACCTTTTCACGACGTTTTATTAAGGTGTCCATGTATATCCATGAAATAAATGTATGTCCATATATGAAATAAAAATATGTCCATAAATATGTCCATATATGTCCATGTATGAAATAAAAATATTTAGTCCCCGTGGAGAAGTTATTTGCTGATTTAAAATCTGAAAATATTTTGACGACGTTAGAATATTTTCACTATTTATATTTTTTTTCTGGTGGATGGTTTTACCATATTTTTCTTTCTTCGGTTAGCTATTTTTATTTATTTAATTCTAAGGTCTGCCTATTACAGGTAAGACAATCGAAATAATTAAACACTCAATGACCTACACTAAAGAAAGCCTATTATTTCCAGCTTTCTTTGACCAAATAAATGTTCCTTGGAAAACCTACCTGATAATATCTTTTGTTACTATATTTTAGATATTTTAGCTAAATCTATAGAGAGAGGTTGGATTTAAAACCCGTCGTCCCGTATATTAACAGTATTAAAATATATAATTTAGATACTCAGCAATTGCAGTCTGAAATAGAGGTACTTCAGGACTCACTTAGTTCCCTTTCTAGTAAATATGTGAGTTCTCAAAACCAAATAAGGGAACATATTCTTGCAGCAAATGAGTTGGTAATGAGTCAATGTAGTTGCCATACAGTTTCCAACCATGATACTACCCAGCCTGAGGTAATGGAGGACCCGTCCCAGGCTGAGAATTTGCCTCTGGACTGTATACTGAACCAAGATGCAGTTAATATTCCACTAAATAATTTACAAGTGGTACAAACTGAGATATATGATAGTTGTGAATGTTCTCACTCAGTAATGTTCTCAGATAGTATAGGAAGGGGTGTAGGTAAATTATTAAGTAATAACCTGAGTTTTCCCAGTCAAAATAATTGTATGCCAGGGTTAACTTATAAACAGATAATGGCATTAGTAACTGGAAATGTTTATAGTGAAAATACTGATTTAACTATATTTATAGGAAATAGTTCAAAAATTACAAGAGAAGACATCACAGATAGTGTAACTGAGTTGTTAAAGTTGAACTGTCGTAAAATAATATTGTGTGCTTTTCCATACTTATATAAAAAGTCCAACAAACAGAACAATTACATTCACATGCTGAATAAGCATATGCATTTCTTGGTAGGTCACTATTGTGACAAGCTTGTATATCTTGATGTCAACACTGTTGTTGATAAGCTTAGGTCGACACGGGGTAGTGTGTTTCTACCTACTAGTTGTAGACACAAAATAGCTAGGCTATTAGCTTATAATATTCACTCGGACATAAATATTATGTCTATGTTTTGTACAATTATTAACACTGCAAATATTAGAACTTCTACTAATATACCTTTTTACAAGGAAGGCGGGGGAGTATTGTCGCTCACTCCGGCTCATTTAAACTAGCTAGTAAGACAACAGACACCAAGGTACCTTCTGGCTCTCAAATAGTTAAATTTAAAAAAGGGGCTAAGCAGAATTCCTTGAAATTATTCCATCAAAATATTCAAGGTTTCTCTTCAAAACAACTAGAGATTGAATTGTTTTTAGAAAAAACTAAGTTTGATATTGTTTGTTTCACCGAACATTGGTTAAAAGATCATGAAATGTTAATTAATTATGAAAATTACAATGTAGGCAGTTGCTTTAACCGTAAATCTAAGATGCGTGGGGGTTCACTAATCTTAGTCAAAAATAGTATTAAATTTAGAAGTCGTATTGATATAGTTGATCTATCGGTTGAACATAATATTGAATTGTCTTGTGTTGAGCTAGATAAGCATGTCATAGTGTGCGTTTACAGGCCCCCAAATTATCAAAACTACTCGATATTTGAGTCAGTAATGGAAGATGCTTTGGCAAAACTTGCAACAGGTAATAAATCGCTAGTCATCTGTGGTGACTTTAACATCAATATTTTAGATGAAAATTCAAACAGCAGTAGATTCTTAAATCTTTTTAAATCATTTAATTTGTTGAATGTGTTTTCGGAGCCAACCCGAATTACTACAAATACCGCTACTTGTATCGATAATGTTTTCTGTTGCTGCGACTTCTTAGATAAATCCATTGTAAATTACCTTCCCTCTGATCACAGCGGTCAAACCGTTGTTTTCGAGTCCTACACATCATCACAAAAAATTCAGATACAGTCTAGACAAATAACACCCAGCAATTTAAATAAATTTAATAATAATTTAATAAGTAGTCTAGGCATTCCGGGATATGATATTAATAATGTAAATCATTTTTATGAGGAATTCTTTTCGGTTGTCTACACAGAGTTTAATGAGACGCTAAAAATGAAAACTAAATCTATTAGCCCAAAGTTTATATTTAGTGATTGGGCAACTAAGGGTATAAGAAAAAGTAGGGAACGACTGTTTGAGCTTTACGGCCTTAAGCCTTACATAAACTCGGAAACATTCAATCGCTATGTTGCTACTTACTCAAAAATGTTTAAAAACACCTGCAAGGTAGCTAAAGCCTTATTCATAAGCAACAAGATTAAATCCGCTGATAATAAAATTAAGACGGTTTGGAAAATAATCAATAGTGAAACTAATAGAAATAAAAAATATAATAATGATATAACACTAGAGTCTTCACGTGGTCTTCTAACCACTAAAAACGAAGTTGCTCAAGAATTTGTGGATTTCTTTACTAGTATCCCAACTAAAACTACAGAAACGTTAAATTCCTCACCCTTGCTTTCTGTTGACTTATTAAGAGCAAACGTTTTACCATGCCCGGTTGAGTTTCAGTTTAAACATATTAACCCCACTGTAGTTATTAAAGCTTTTAAACAAATAAAAATCAAATTAACCGAAGACCTTTGGGGATTGTCTATTAAAGTTTGTCAAGCTATCATTGAGACTATAGCACCGTACTTAGCCTTTATATTTAATTTGTGTGTGGACCAAGGAGTCTTCCCGGACCTTATGAAATACAGCAAGGTAATACCACTGTTCAAATCTGGGGACAGTAAAGACACCAATAATTATAGACCCGTATCCGTTTTGCCGGTTTTCAGCAAGGTGTTTGAAAAGGTAATGCTTAACCAAATGCTCAACCACTTTAACACCAATAAAATATTACATGAAAAGCAGTATGGTTTCACCAAAGGACGTTGTACCACTGACGCCGGTGTCACCCTATTAAAACACATATTTACTGCGTGGGAAGAGGCACAGGATGCCATAGGGATCTTTTGTGACCTCTCAAAAGCATTCGATTGCGTGAACCACGAAACCCTTCTCTTAAAACTTGAACATTACGGCCTAGGGAAACTTGCCCTTAGTTTAGTTAAATCGTATTTAAATGATAGACAGCAGCAAGTACAAATAAATGGTGTCAATTCAATGGGTTTAAATGTAAAGATGGGTGTACCACAAGGATCGATATTAGGTCCCTTCCTCTTTTTAGTATATATAAATGATCTACCCCATTTGTTTAAAAACCAACCACAAATGGTGTTATTTGCTGACGATACCTCTTTAATATTTAAGATAAACAGACGTGCCACAAATCTTGACGACGTAAATAATGCCCTAATGCAGGTACATAATTGGTTTACCGCTAATAATTTAGTATTAAATGGGAAAAAAACGAAGTGTATAAGATTTGCTCTACCAAATGTCAAAAACAGTGAGTGTGACATAGTATTGAATCAAGAGAAACTAGAATTCGTCGAAAAAACTGTTTTCTTGGGAATAACACTCGATTCAAAGCTACAATGGGGTCCGCATATAACATCTCTTGCAGGACGCCTTAGTTCAGCAGCATATGCTGTTAGAAAAATCCGTCAGTTTACTGATGTTGATACCGCGAGACTAGTCTATTTTAGTTATTTTCATAGTATAATGTCATACGGTATTTTACTTTGGGGACGGGCTGCAGACATCGAGTCTATATTTATTCTGCAGAAAAGAGCCATTAGAGCCATATATAACCTACGTAGGCGAGATTCTTTAAGGGAACAGTTTAAGGATATTAACATCATGACAGTACCTTGTCAATATATTTATGAAAACATCATGTATGTCAGGAAAAACTCGCATCTTTTTAGTAAAAGAGGTGACAGACACAATTATAATACTAGAAATAGGGACCAATTAGTTCAACCAGGTTTCAGGTTAGCTAAAGTAGACTCATCTTTCATGGGGTACTGTTTGAAATGCTACAATAAAATACCTCCCCACATTCTTCAACTGAATGAAACGAAATTTAAATCTTGTATTAAACGCACACTATGTAGGCAAGCATATTATAAGTTGGGGGATTATATTGATGATAAAAATGCTTGGCTCAATGCTGGTCCTGCTCCTCAAGCATAGGGGTAAACTCATTAATAAGTATCCGAAGCTATAGTGGAAGCTGCAGAAGATTGTAAGACTATCTTTGCAATGTATAGAATCAATTCTCTAGTATTGTATAATTATTAAGCCCATATGTGAGTGCTATGTATTATCATTGACTTGACGAAGCCCTGGTGGTTAATAGTGTCATGCTCACTTAAATGTCTCGCTGATGGTGGCGGGTGTGTCGGGTCATTTAGCTCCCTTCAAAATGGTCGAGCTGAATGGGGCTGATCCATACGTCATGTTCGTGAACGGGCGCTGTCAGTTGGGACTGGTCATTTTTTAACTACCACGGTCATTTTTAATTTATTTAGATTTAAATTGAATTTTGTTTTTTATTTACTCTGGACGCTCTTACTGTGCACGTCTTTCTACATCGTTCTCACATATTTGTATAATCTCAACACGAATGATGTAAATACTATTTTGTAAAAATATTAGAATTTAAAAGAGTGTCCATGGAGTTTCTTGCCCATTCTTCTCCATAGAGATCAACGCTTTGGAATGGGCAACTGCAGTACTTTCACAAGTTATTATGCCTTGTGACCGGGACTGTAGATTCATTTTGTTTCTTGACATTCAAAAGTGCCTGTAATGGTCTAATTGAAATAAATGATTTGATTTGATTATCATTAAAAAACATGTTAGTTACCACTGAAGTGCGGCCTGTCGTACATTATCGTCGTTGACATGTTTAATGACAGACAATCTCATTATATAGACTTTATATTGATTCGGCATTTGATTGGCTTCGGGCCGCGGCTTCGCGCCTTCCGTTTTGTTTACAGAGTCGGTCTGATCATTTGGTGTACAAGTTTTATATGTATACATTATGTACCAATCTATTGAAATGGGTATTTAAATTCCTACCGCTACCTATTACAAAGTGAAGTCGACTCACGCACCGAGGGTTCCGTATAAACTTGCAACATAAACAGCCAGTTCTTTTGACTGCGTAAATTTAGACGTTTGGTTTTTTGACTGCTCTAAGGGACCACATATTTGAGTATATAGTTTTATTTTCAACTTGATGCCTTTACGCATTCCCGAGATAAAGACAACAATGATCTAATAAGGGTTCCGTTTTTTCCTAAAAAGAGAACAAATTCTCTGTCTTTAAAGACGGATAGAGTTGCTTTCGCCTCAATTCTTTAACGGATTTCGATGTCTAATAGACAGGTAGACCATGCAGTATGTTTGTAGGATAATTCTGATCTACGAATAGGCGAAGCCCCGGGCTTATTTGCTATAATCCTTTTATCGCCTCTAACCAATAGGAGAAGATAAAATACAAAAATATATTTCGTATTTTCCCCTCTTTTATTCCTAGTAGCCGACAAATAAAGGAAAAACCTGTCGAAATACCTGCCCCACCTTTTCCTAATAAAAGTAAAAAATAAAGCAAAAATAGATCGGGCGTGAAGACTTCCCACAGCGATGTCATCGCCGTCACCTTTGTAAGAAGCCGGAAACGGAAGCTTTGACAAAAGACAATATGGCGTCGGCATAGCGGCAATCTGTCACTCACCTTTCTCGGTGACTAGAAAAGCTTTTAGATTATGGTGAGGTGCTTTTTTATTTATTACCAGAAATGTGGTAAAGTAGAGGTTTTAATAGTTGGTTTTTCACGATAGATGCTACTATATGCCATCGTCTACGACCCTAACAGACATGTTTGACTTGATCCACCGGATTCATATATCTAGTTCAAAAGTCATCATCATTTGCCTAGCCTTTTTCCCATTTATTCTTTACATTTCATTTTGAAAATTATCAAATAACTTGTGAAGAGAAGAAGCATCAGACTTTTACTGACTAAAACCTATCCATGTTCATTCTTTGGCTTTTTCTGTTCCGGTGCCGCGGTATCTCCTTCGAACAACCCACAATCCCGGCAGCCGGTGGTCCTGGCAGGCCCCTCTGCTTTGCTGACATCTCTTTGAGGCACGCGTGGAACACGAACGCGAAGTCGAGTCGTCAAGGCCTGTCGTCACTAAATGGCAACCGGTCAGCTACCCAAGCTCATCGTCCACAAACGGGCCTCTACGGTGACCGGGAGTCGTCTCGTGGCGCCCGACGCCCGGAGCGTCTCCCACTGGCGGCTGGTTAGAGGTTCTCTTTCTCAAACGCCCGGCCACCTCCTTCGCTAGCGTAACTGCGTCGTAGAAGAAAGTAACCGCTTCCCATTCCCTCTCGTTCATGGACTGAACCAGGGCCGGACGCAAGAGATCGCCGCCGCCGATCACCCGTACGATACTCTGACCAAGCTGGCAGATCTCCACTGTGCCTTCCGGGCGATCGTCACAGTAGTGACACCCGGGCGTTTCCTCTCGCCTTATTATTTCCAAACTATAATGGCTTGTGACATCTGACACATAACCCTCAAATGTCGAATCAAAATCACCATGTAACAAAAGGCACTTCCCACTCATTGGCCACTGCCATGATTTTACTAAAGAAAACAAGCTCACTAATAGCCTCACAGACATGTTGACAACACGTTGACATGCGGACATCTGAACATGTTGTGTAACAGAACAATTAGCGCAACTATGGGTAAAGGTCAAACCTGTAGCTTTCTGTTTATTCATTAGTGAATACTTCTGATAAATTAATATTGATCTTTTGTGGGAAACGATGGCCTTCCATTTTTACACTTAAAATAATTGTATAGTAATTATTAGGGTTCAAATATATAGGGTTGTAGTCAAAGGGTAAAACGGGAATGTTCGTCGTCCGTCCGTGTGCCCGTCTGTCATTCATGAACCGAGATAGTTAGATACTTGGAATTTTCCCAAATGGTCTGTTTGTTGTTGTAGCAACAAATACTAAAAATCAGAAAAAAATAAACTAAAGGTGACTCTCATACAACAATGGCCGTCTGTCTGTCAGTCAAGACCCTTTATCTCAGAAACGTGTAGGAGTATCGAGTTAAAATTTAAACCATACACGTCAAGTCTGTAGCCCCTAAGCGCTGTGCAAAAACCAAACCTCTCAGTTTATACTATACATATATGGCCGTTTATGTCGCATGTTTATACGGAACCCTCTTTCCGTGAGTCCGACTCACACATGACTGGTTTTTTAGTTACCACACTTGACAGGTTATCCCTCATTACCACGTCTATAAGAGTGGTTACCTTGCCCCACACTAGGAATTTCTCCTTTATCGTGGGCACGTTTACAAATATTTAAAATCACATATACAAACAGCCAGACCAAAACAACTACCAGTAGGCCAAACAAATATTTGTTCCGTACGGGAATCGAACCTGCGATACGCAGCGCAGCAGGCAATCGCTCAGCCAGTGCACTAACCGTGCCGTGTTGGTAATGTGAAGCTAGTTGCTACCCTGCAGTACCTCAGAATTACCGTCACGATATTTAGAGTAGAAAATCTCAATGCATTTAGCAGTTGAGTGATAATATTTCCAATTTTGACTTCACACACAGTTGTTAACTAAAAACACGCTTACAATATGTTAAATGTTGAGAGAATCGTGATCAAATTAGAACAATAGTTCTAGAAGACTGTACTAAATATTGTGTAATGTGTCGCTGTATATTTTAAGCAAATACCTAATAATATTTTTATATAATATTTTTTTTTATATTATGTAATTTATAATTGTTACTAGCTTTTACCCGCGACGACTATCTGTGACGACTGTACAAGATCTTAAAATGTCAGCCGGGACCAAGAGCCACACACTCATACCAAACACCATAGAACTCATAACCTCCACCGTTTAAGCCGGTTAAATATTACGACTTAACCCACCCTCCAAGTAAGTTAACACGTCACAATTAGAACAATTTTGTTCGCAATTAAGTGAAACATAGAGAGGAATCTGTAATTATTACATGAGGTTATTACAGGAGTGAAAACTTAATTATGAAGCTTAATGAATCCAATTATATAGTGAGTTTATTGCTGACGTAGAATTCGCATTTATCAGAATTTCACGTCAATACGATAATTAACAATAAAGCTGACGGGCGCCCGCGGCTTCGCCCGCATAATATCGAAAAAAAGTATTTTGTGTGATAGACTATAATCTACCTCTGTGCCAAATTTCATCAAGATCCGTTCAGTCGTTTTGACGTTAAAGAGTAACAAACATCCATATATCCATACATCCATCCTCACAAACATTCGCATTTATAATATTATGTAGTAGGATTTACAATATTAGTAGGATTTCCTTATTAAAACAAATAAACATTTTTTTGACTTCTAATTTCAAAAATTATTGAATTTTGAGTTTTTAAAATTAGGCTGTATAGCAGTATTTCTCCTGAAGTCTGAGAGGACAAAGCGTGGGGAAAAACAATTTTAATGATAGTTCGGAAGTTATACATTCATATTTTATTAGTACACAGTAACTTAGAAAACTATGTTAGCAAAACATTTAGATTGTGCAAAACATGCATAAACGGGCAATCAAATTTCCCCGCAATTACATTCAGGAGACTGTTCGAGCTGCCCCGGACCCTCTGCAGCAGCGACGCGGCACGCTTACGTCTGATCGCTGCAAAACCATTAGTGTCCGCATCAGCAAACATTCCCGACGCACTGCAGAAGCGTGGCAGCCCCAGCAGCATCCTGAATGTATTGTTGTATTGTACTCGAAGAGCATTATTGTTAGGCCTCGGTTTTTTAAGTCCGTGACTATGTGACCACCCGTTTCAATCACTGAAGAGGAGAAACTTTAAAACCAAGTGGATAATCTATAAATATGTTTATACAATAACTAGCTTCTGCCCGCGACTTCGTCCATGTGGCATACTTTAACCCGCGTGATAAACGAAAAAAAAAATCTTTTCTCCCCCTTTTCTCACCTTTAATAGTCTATGTCCGTCTCCAACACCAAAATTCAGCAAAAACGGTTTAACCATTTAGGCGAGAAGACTTAACAAACAAACTCACTTTCGCTTTTAGCCTTACTAATATTATAAAAACGAAAGTGAGTATGTTTGTTTGTTTGAAAAGTGCAGAATTTTAAAGTGAAAAATTAGTGTGAAAGAGGGAAGAAAAGGGAAACTTAGCTTTGCTATTACAATAAATAAGGCGCAAGGACAAACACAACAGGTATCAGGTACCTGCTAATCAGAAAAGAAGGAAATGTGCTACCCCGAATTTAACGCGAGCAAAACCGCGGGTAAAAACTAGTAATATTATATATATTATAGTAAGGATTTAACAATACAAGAACCTGCCGATAGTCTCATTAATAATGCATTACACTTGTAATCAAGGAAAAAACAAACGTTAACCGCGCGGCCCTCAATCTTGCATCCGATGGAGACAGTTTTCCTTATTAAAACAGGATTTGTAAGATTTCCAATACGATCTTGAGGATCGTAAAATGCAATGTTATTTGTATTTACTTTTCTGACAATGAAAAACAGAGCAAATTTTGTTTTATTAGTAACTAGCTTTCGCCCGCGGCTTCGCCCGCGTTAAATTTGGGGTAACACAGTTCCCCTTGCGCCTTATTGATTTGTAATAGCAACGCTGAGTTTCCCTTTTTTAAAATAAAAATTAGCCTATGTCCGTCTCCTGATTCCCAACTATCTATGTACCAAAATTCATCACAATCGGTTTAGCCATTAAAGCGTGAAGAGGTAACAAACAAACAAACTCACTTTCGCTTTTATAATATTAGTAGGGAAGTAAGGATAAGGATAATACTTTAGGTATATTGCCCCCTGCCGGGGTTACAGGTTGGTCGCATAGGCATGAGATACCGCGGCCCCGGAACCTAAAAGGCAAAAGAAGGAACATGGGTGGGTTTTAGTAAGTAAAAGTCTGACCTCTCCCCCATTCTGCCGAGAGAGGGGGGAAAGATTTAACTCATACGGCGATATTGTCTTCCCACTCAGTATCTCTCTTCATTACTATACTTCCAGTTAACAATAGCAAACACGTTTTTAGGAAATCTAATATATAAAATTCTCGTATTACAGTTTTCGTTCCCATACTCCTCCGAAACGGCTGGACCGATTTAAACGAAATTTTGTGTACAAAATCAAAAATCAAAATATTTTTATTTCACATAGGTCAGAATCATGCTGGGCTGTAAAAAAGGTGGATGAAAAACGATTGCATGTAGCGGAGATGAGAATGTTGAGATGGATGTGTGGAGTGACAATAATGGATAAAATAAGGAATGAATATATTCGAGGAAGTTTGAAAGTTGCGCCTGTTACAGAAAAAATGAAAGGGAGTCGTTTGTCTTGGTATGGACACGTAATGAGGAGGGATGAAGGACATGTGACTAAAAAAGTAATGGATCTGAATGTTGATGGACGGAGAGCGTGAGGAAGGCCAAAGAAAAGATGGATGGATTGTGTAAGGAATGATATGAAGGAGAAAGGAGTAAATGATGCCGTGACGTCTGATAGGGGAGAATGGAAGAAGAAAACGTGTTGCGCCGACCCCAAATAGAATGGGACAAGGGCAGGAAAATGATAGGCCTACATGGCCACTTATAAAACGTCGAGAAAAGATGAACGGTTCGGGTTGGTCGTTTTCTATGGAGAAGAACCGGCAAGAAACTCCATAGTTACTCTTTTAAAATCATTTGGTTTTACAATGTTGTTGTTACAGCGTTAGCAATAGGGAATATGCATGAATTTATTTAATGTCTTAAATTAAACATATACTTCTTTATAATATAGAAAAAAGTATAAATAGACTTGAAAATAGTCAAGTTTCTTTTCAAAGTGAAATTTAAAACATTTAATAAATTTGAGCTGTCAAAACGCCACCATTTTGCGCGCGTTTATGATGACGTCATTAGTTATGTCCTGTTTGTTCACTATAGTAGCATTTCAGTTACTTAATACTTATTTTCAGTTTTAATTGCTAAACAAACCATGGAAAAAGTTAAAAAACCTTGTTACAAGTATTGTATGGTACCAAAATGTAGAAACACTACCTTTAGTACACCAGAAAAAGTGTTTTTTCGTATTCCACACGATACAAAATTACAAAAACAATGGTGTAAGAATATGAACAAGGATAATATATCTCTATTATTGGTTGGATTTTGTTGTGAAGATCATTTTAACGTACGTATTCTATATTTATATACACCTTGTGTGAATTAGCTATTAATCAGTCAAAGATTCGGTCTATAACTAACCTAGTTCACAAGTTTACAAAAGTCCATTAAAATTTTCTCTAAAGATTCCTTATTCCTATTGCGGTTATACGATTTTTTTATGATTGATAATTGATTTCAGGTTAAGGAAGATACAGTTAATTTGATTGAATACTAGCTTTCGCCCGCGGCTTCGCCCGCGTTAAATTTGGGTTAACACAATTCCTCTTGCGCCTTATTGATTTGTAATAGCTACGCTAAGTTTCCCTTTTCTTCTATCTTTTTCCCTCACATCCCACTTTTTTTAATAAAAATTAGCCTATGTCTGTCTCCTGGTTCCCACCTATCTCTGTACCAAAATTCATCACAATCTGTTGAGCCATTAAAGCCTGACGAGGTAACAAACAAACAAACTCACTTTCGCTTTTATAATATTATAGTAAGGAAGTAAGGATAACATAATGAAACAGAATGGAGAAAAACGTAATCTACGGTTATAGAAAGGAGTTGTTCCCCATATGTTTGTATGTCAAAAACCGAATATGCCACCACCATGTGAGAGAATGGCCGTAGTTAAAAGGCAAAGAATAGCACTGGTAAATGAAGCTCTATCAGAGTTTGCTATCAAAAGTAGTAATATTTTAGAAACTGGTGAACTTCCACAAACAAATGATCATGAAGCAAGTCCTAGTATCTTCCATTCAAATGTATTATGATAATAATCAAGTAGAACCCACTACTTCTCATAAAAAATATGTGATATTTATCAAGCAGGACCCAGTACTTCTCGTATTGAAGTATGTTGTAATGATCATCAAACAGAGCCCTGCACTTCTTATATTGAAGATATATTACAGAGTGACAAAGCTGTGCAAGTCAATATTAAACCACAGTACAGAAGTAAAAGTATCAATGTACCTACTGAAAAGAAAAATGTAGGGCTATCACCATTACTTCTTTCATCACACAATATGGGAACGTCACCGATAAAAAAACTATCTGTAAAAAGAAAATTGATCACTGATAACTCGGTTCTATATCATCTCGTTCTTCTGTTATATCTGCTGATTATGAACCAAGTTGTTCTTCTGAGTTAAGTTCAGTGCAAGATGATTCAGAAGAAGAGAAACATTTTAAAAACTTAATGTGTAGTAGCATCCTAACTGTTATTGAAAAAGAGCCAAAAATGTTGCTAGGATTACCTAAACAAAAATCTATGTTATTTATTAAAGTATGTAAACCATGTGACATAATAATTACCTTGCATCTTTAGCTCCTTCGATCTCTGCACTCCTAAAATCGAGATTTGATGCAAAATATGCAGACATCATAAATGCATCTATTCTCGGTAGATTATCTGATTGTGCTTTGACAAAACCAGTTTCTGTCATCGTCTTAAATTTACTACAAATATATTTCACGAAGTAACTACGCAGAAATACAGTTTTAAAAAATATTTTTTCTCACAAAAACTTTACTAATACAGTATGAATATCGATGCCGATAAATCAACGATAAATGCAAAAGGTAACTTGTGACGTCACATTTCGTTTCGAACAATTGTGACGCGTTTTGACAGTTTGAATTTCCCTCCGTTATTTTTCACTTTTTAAATAATATTTTCTGGGTTTTAATGATAACTAAATTAAAAAAATACCTTTTAAGTATAATGTAAAGACTATAAAGAATCTAGAAAAAAATATTTGAGACAAATTTAAATAGGTAAGTATTATGCATATTCCCTATTAAGTATGAGAGGACAGCGTACATATCGGGTAGGTCTGAGAATCGGCCAACATCTATTTTTCATACCCCTAAGTGAGCAGTGGGTGAAACCGCTGGGCACAGCTATAGCTAATAAAGGTTCATAGAGGCCGGGTTTAAGGATTCCCTAGCCAAATCGCAAAAAAGGAGCTATGCACATTTCGTCATATCTTTCTACGTTTATCATGACGTCTCACAGCCATTTTACTTAGACGCTATAATCCTTACTAATATTATAAAAGTGAAAGTCAGTTTGTTTGTTTGTTTGTTACGTCTTCACGCCTAAATGGCGAAACCGATTTTGATTAATTTTGGTACAGAGTTAGTTGAGACCCTGGAGACGGTCATAGGCAAAGAAAGTCAGAAAAGAAAACAGGCGAGAAAGTTTTTATTTTTCAGGCGGGTTAAAGTTAGCTTTAGTCCAAAGTAACTATGCCACGCGGACGACGTCGCGGGCGGAAACTAGTATGATAATAAAGTGGGCGGATCGACTTGTACGATCCGGGGTCGACACGACAAAGTAGCGACATAAATAGGAACCTATATGAATATTTTATAGCTTTATTTTGTCGTAATCCGCTGTTGTTTAATAAATCACTTGTGTAAAACGTCGAGAAAAGGTCTGGTGCACGGTTCGGGTTGGTTGTTTCCTATTGAGAAAAACCGGCAAGAAACTACACGGTTACTCTTTTAAAATCATTTAGTTTTACAATGTTGTTGCAGCGATAGTACCTAAGTATGAGAAGACAGCGTAGGCCCGAATAATAGGTCATTGCTTACTTTACAAAATATACATGTCGAATTGAGAACCTCCTTTTTTGTCGGTTAAAAATCTAAAATGAGTCAAAAAATTTACAAGCGGCTAGGAAAATAGCAGAATTAATATGACGTGCTTTTTCGATTTCGGTTTGTTATAATAATCTATACTAATCTATACTAATATTATAAAGCTGAAGAGTTTGTTTGAACGCGCTAATCTCAGGAAGTACTGGTTCGAATTGAAAAATTCTTTTAGTGTTGGATAGTCCATTTCTTGAGAAAGGCTATAGGCTATATAACATCACGCTACGACCAACAGGTGCTGAGCAGCGTGGGTGAAACCGCGAGGAACAGCTAGTAATTTATAAGCATTCAGCGCATTTTATATTATTTATGTCCCAAATAAGGAATAACTAAATTCATGAATACTACAATTCATTCAATTGGCCCTTTTTGGTTAATTCCCCATCATTTAGTTAACAAAAAAAAAACAAATACACTGAAAAGTGGAACAAAAATCTTACTTCTAATTACTTACTAGTATATATTTTTAAATATATTATGAAGACATGCTTTTTTATTTATAAGTATCTATTAAAAGTAGGTAAGTCTTCATAAACAAGAAGAACGGCATTGCTCCGGTTATTACCTTCCACTACTCTTTTCTAAACATAACTAACTGAAGATACAAACAACAATTAAATTAAACCCATGTAGCGTAGTTTCAACAAATTGGTACATTACAAGTGTGCACCCACCCACAGCGAGGCTATCGACTGGCAGCCAACGTCGTTGGAAATGCATTAGTGTTAAACACTAGTCTTTGTAGAAGATATACGTAATAAATAAGCTGTGCTTATTTCGTTCCACATATATTCAGAAAACGAATGATGGTTACTTACTTTAGACAATTAAAAAACCGCCCAAACTTGGGACATAAGTGGCCATAATGTTTTGACTGGGTAGACTTAGAGGGTTAATGTTTTGACAGCTCCAATTTACTACAGATTTTAGTGTATGGTTTTAATTTCAGACTGACATACAGGCAAAAGAAAAAAAAAACTGAACTTTTACAGGATTACCTATCTTATAAAAGGTCAGTTTTTTTTTTCTTTTTGACCATAAAAAAATGGTTCTTTTTAGGGTCAAAAAGAAAAAACTCACGTAGTAGACTGCTAGCCATAGGGCTAGCAGTGCCGTGCTCAGGAAGTACGTTAAGAAGTAGATTCTGGCTGTCATTTATAGATCTTTGAATAGTTACAGGTAGTCAGTAGGTCGAAAGTTTGACAACCAGTCGCCCGCGTTGGCCTAGGTTGGTCTGTGATGGGTGGCCACCCGTTGCATACCGAGTTTCCTCCGTGCCTCGGAAAGCACGTAAAGTTGTTGGTCCCGGCTGTCATTTGAAGATCTTTGAGAGTCGTTATAGGTAGTCAGTGTCCCTCAAGGTTGACTAACATTCTTAGAAAGCCAAAGGGTATCGTAGTACCAAGTTCTAACTGGGTTCTAGAGGTTAGATAGGCAGTCGCTCTATGTAAAATAACTGAATAGCTGAATCGGGAGGACTGGAAGCTGACTCCAACATAGTTGGGAAAGGGCTAGGCAGATGATGATGAGTTTGTACCACGTTCCTTTTGAGTAATATCATAACCAACGATCCTTATAATTTTTACAAAGATTTAAAATCAAATTCTATATACGAAACCTTAATTTTCTTTCCCTTAAAAAAGGCGCCTTATAGTCTATTCATCACTTTTACGTCTTAATAAATTTTATTACGAAAAGCAATAACCGTCTTCAGATACTGATAATTAATTATCGCCTCTTTTCAATGTTGAATTGAAAAGCGAATTCATAACTTGGCGGCAAACAAGCGGGTGAACCGATGCTATGTCGAAAGCGTAGCGGAAGCGGGAGCGGGGGACTTCTTCGCAAGACCCTTGCTTTAGCATATTTATACAACCTTTGTTCAGAATAGTTACAGTACTGATCGCAACATCTGTGTCACTTGTTTCATATAGTTATTTTTTTTTAATATTTTTCCTATTGGAACGAAGTTCCTTACCGTGCGTTGCAAAGGGGGCTAGAAGGAAAAATCAAGACCTAAAGTTATAACGACACCTTTTGGTATAGTTGTAAGCCGTGCTGCGTGCGTGTTTCTCTGTCTGTCTTTCTCTCTCTCTCTCATCGAAAGCAACCCAGTTATTTTCGTTTCGTCTTTCTATTTCGCATTGAAAAGTGTGGTGTCGCGACGATTATTTTTGTTGAGTGTATAAAGGTTTTTTGTACATAATAAATAATAACTTCGTTCCATCCGGATGTCCCTTGACACCTCTCGAGTTTTGTTTTTGTATTGATTATTTTTTACAAATTATTTGTGAACAAGTGAACATTGTGGGTCTTATAGATTCCTAGATGCTTGTTAACTGCAGTTGTTAACTTCTTTTCTTATTATAAGTCTTCTGTCCTCTCATACTGTAACAACAACACTGTAAAACATTGCCCGAATTTCAACTCACAACCTCATGCATGAGAAGCGAGGCGCTTAACCTCCGGGCCATCACGACACAGGCACGGTGACTAGTTTGCCATTGTACAGACGCCAGCAGGTCAAGCTACCCGAAACTGTAATTTTTTTCCAATAAACCTTGAACCTAATACTTTAGAAATAAAGTCGAAAATCTATCAAAGAAATCTGACAGATTGTAGTACCTTGAATGACCTTGATGTGCAGGCGTTTGTACATACTTTATTATTTGCAAATGTCAATGAAGATTAAGGAATAAGATTAGCACCATGATTCTTCTCCGCCACTCGCTTGTCAAGTAACGTGACCCCAATAGTGATTTTTCTTTATCATCGTAAATTTAATTAAAGCTAGATAAATTAAGGTTGTTAATTATATCAGCGCTTTGGGTTCAAAGGGAAGCTCAGTATATTGAGTCAAAATAATTGAGTGTCAGACGGAATGCTTATGTAATTAAGTTTAAAATTTTCCCGAGATTTTTTTTATTTGATTGGTTTACCTATATAAAAAAGTTTTGCCTTCTTGACGAAAAACAAATTGCTCAGTTACTCTGGGGTGGCGTTTTCAGACTAAAAGGATCTATTCACATTAAATCCGCCGTAGCGATGCGTAGTAATTTCTAATGTGACAATCACTTCTTATTTCTAAGTTACACAACACTTTCAAGTGGTTTGTCAGAGAAAGAGAGAGGGAGAGCGGGGCAAGTTATTCGATAATTTCCCATCCGCAAAATAAAGGTCTAATCACGTAAAATATTTCCCCCTTTAACTTCACTTCTCTAGACCTATATCCTTCTAATCAGATATTCCCAAAACTATCCATCTTTTCCGCGCTGACGTAGCTAACCCATATATGAAGCCCTAATACATACTTACCTACATACATAATATATCATCGAACAACCCCAGAGGATGGCACGTACGGAACGTTCATAAATTCACCATCGGAAATTATTTGTTGCGAACTTGCGACCTCGATACGGGCGACCGTGTTTATATGTAGGTGATTCTTGGTAGTACATTGTTACTCTATTGGTGTTATGCTCTCCTGGTAGCTTGGTTTAGTAATATGATGCTTTTATGCAAAAATATTTAGGCTATTGTTTCCTAGAATAATAGGTATCTACTATATTAATTTCTCGTCTAATTTATAAAATTCTCGTGTAATGAATAAAATTTTCGTGTAATAAATAAAATTCTCGTGTAATAAATAAAATTCTCATCAAATATATAAAATTATGGTGTAATATTTAAAATTATCGTGTAGCGGTGTTTGTTACCAAACCCCTCTGAAACGGTTTGACCGATTTATATGTTTTGTGTAAACCTTTACACCCGTAACTGAGGTTGATCTGAACAGCGGGTGAAATCGTTGGGCATAGCTAGTGTATTCATGAAGTTAATACTAAGTTAACACTTCGGGGATTATAGGCTTGATGATATGTGTCGTGATAACACCGTTTACTTATTTATTTATTTAATATATTTAAACTTCATTTACAATAGTGGTACAAAGGCGGACTTAATGCCGTAAGGCATTCTCCACCAGTTCACCATTAGGTTAAATACGACAACATTGTGATAGGGTAGGGGGACAAAAAAAATATGAAAACAAGTCTAGAGAAGAATGGATATCTTTGGAGGAGACCTTCACCTTTAGATTAAGATAAATTTAATAAATAGTTAAATAGTATAGGCACTAAGATAAATCTAATCTAATATAAGGATATACTAACACAACTAGATTTATTTAATAAGTACTAAAACTTAGTTAAGATTTATGTCATTGTTGTATTTAAGATTGCAAGAAATACATTGGTTTTTAACACATTTTATTATACAAAAAAAACGAGAAACTTAACAGTAACTACTATGACTTTTAATTGAGGATCGAACCTAAATAGTGGTTAATTTATAGCTCAAATTCTCATAGCCCAATTCATTACGTATGCTTTACAGAATCAGATTCAGTAAAAGATAAAGCAGTTCGTGCACTCATTCACATAGACATTTATCACAAAATAAACCCAAGTCCGCATTGTATCAAAGAGGTTGTTTGTGTAAGTCTGAAATACGGCTTGTTTTATAGAAGAAGACTTTTTTGAAGTTTAATTTGTTATCGTGGCTTTTCCACTTTTGTTTGGCGTCGTTGTAAATCTTATTCTTTGATAATGGCGCCAAAATGTCGTGTTTTCGCTGGCTTGTGAAATGTACTTAGACAGTTGGGAGATTGAAAATACAGCTTTTGGAAGATATGTTTTCGCGATACCGTCAAATTGTTTTGTTTCCTTTTATTTTAATGGAAGCAATGGTCATATGAAGAGGATGAGTGAAAGAGGACTAGCAAAAGGTATTTGGAAGGTAGATGTGAGTGACAACAATGGCCCCTCTGCTTTACTAACATCTCTTTGGGAAATCATCAAATAACTTCTCCCGCTCTGGGTGGAGCGGGAGGAGTGTCAGACTTGTACTGACTAAAACCTACCAATGTTCCTTCTATTGCCCTTTATTCTATTGCTCTTTCGAACAATCCGCAACAACTTAGTGGGCTTTGATTACTCTTTCATCAAATCTTTTAAAACAGATTTCCTCATTTCCTTTCACATTATAGTATCAAGCTCTCAAACGCCAGCCGTGCGCTAATTACCAGAGCCCTAATTTTCTACTCAGCCCTCTAAAAACACGCTATAATTCGATTCCCGCTCGCTCAAATAACTAGATTACTTACGTTCAAATGGCAGGCACTTAAATAAACTCCAGACTTGTAAAAAGCTTAATGAACGAGGAACTAAATTCTCGCTAATTGGTACTCGTTTGCAGGTCTTGCTCGGGACTGGTGATGGTAGTGGATGGTACTGTGAAGGTTTAATTACATTAATCAAAACCTTTAAGGGTTCAGGCTGGGGGTTCTGCTCAGGTTTTTAAATCCTTACTTATATTATAAAAACGAAAGTGAGTTTGTTTGTTTGTTACGTCTTCACGCCTAAATGGCTTAACCGATTTTGATGAATTTTGGTACAGAAATAGTGGAGAGTGGAGATAGGGACCCTGGAGACGGACATAAGCTATTTTGAGAATTTAAGAGGGAAGAAAAGGGATAACTTAGCTTTGATATTACGTTTTTGTCATAATTCTGACTTTACAAATTCTAGCAGATATTATAAAAGGTACGCAAACACTCAAGAATATAATTCCTATTAAGTTAACGATTTTCCCATATTCGGTTTCAGCAATCTAAAGAACAATGTCCGAAGCTTACAAAAATTTTCAGCTAAACTTTGAGCATAGGTTCATTTATCACTAAAAGATCATGTGTACTTGTAAAATTAATATAATTGTCTTGGTTGTCAGAAATAGTTATGAATACCACGGAATCACACAAATTTTATTGAAGATTTACTCTAAAAGCAAAAGATACATAGTATAAAAATTTCTGTCTATTTTTAAAAGACTTCAATTTTATTATTGTCCAACGTATTTCCTGAAAGTTAACTCTCCCGTAGAATATTGTTTAAAACAGTTCAAAGTGAGCTTTTTTCGCAAAATCGCGGGTAGGAAGAAAATTACTTCACGTAAATATTACAACAACGCTGTACTCTTTTGCGCAGTTCATATTTCCACAGTTATCATATTTAATCCCACAACCCGCGTTAAATCCGTGAGACTTAATTATAATCCCACTTATGACTGCTCACCATTTTAAACAAAATGGCGGCCACTCTGGCAAGTCCACTCTTGCACAAAAAGAGGTATATCCAGAAGGTTAACTACTCGCGACGACTGAAAACAGGTGCTCGTACAAATAGAAAATGAAAAGTATTTCAAACAAATGCCAGAACTAAAGATGGAAGATGATCCACTGTGTAAGACTTGAGATCTGAGCCGTTCATGAACCGGCCGTCTATAAACATGGCCTGGCATGGACTCTAGCAGTTCAACCGAAGTTTTTTTCTAAATATTCGATTGTTCCACCCGGCTGTCCTGTATTGTATCAATCCAAAGACACCTTTAGCGCCCCTGAAGCATGCCTTCTAAGAGCATATCTTTTACCGTGAGTTAATATGTACCTTCTGAACTTATCTTTTCAGTGACTTTCTTGTTACCTTAAAGGTTAATATAATTCTGGAGCCGTACAATCCCGCCATTGTACACGAATGTGGCTTAGCATAATCATTACGGTTTCTGTATTAATGTGTGGGGAAATTGGCCAACAGTGGACTGAGATAAGCTTTTGGGAGAGGAAATAGGGTAGCTGGTCCGGTTTGGGAGGGATGGTACGGATGTTAATTGATGAGGTGGCCAGATTACTGATATGCCAATTAGATATGCTGGTGTGAATAAAAATGTTTTGTAAAGTAAGCAATGACTTATTGTCTGGCCTACGCTGTTCACTCATACTTAAGTACTAACGCTGTAACCACAACATTGTAAAACCAAATCCTTACTAATATTATAAAAGCGAAAGTGAGTTTGTTTGTTTGTTTGTTACCTCTTCACGCTTTAATGGCTAAACCGATTTTGATGAATTTTGGTACAGGGATAGTTGGGAACCAGGAGACGGACATAGGCTAATATTTTTTGAAAAAAGTGGGATGTGAGGGAGAAAGAGGGAAGAAAAGGGAAAACTTAGCGTTGCTATCACAAATCAATAAGGCGCAAGGGGAACTGTGTTACCCCAAATTTGACGCGGGCGAAGCCGCGGGCGAAAGCTAGTTTTATTATAATTTTAAAAGAGTATGATATGGATGGAGATCCATGGAGTTTCTGGCTATGTGAAGTAAACATATTTTAATTTTAGTTTAAATAAATAAATAAATATCTTGGGACAACTCACACACGGCTATCTGATCCCAAGCTAAGCAGAGCTTGTGTTATGGTAACCAGACAACTGATATACATACTTATATAATTTATAAATACATACATATTATAGATAAATCACACCCAGACACAGAACAAACAATCATGCTCATCACACAAAGTTTGTTCTGGGTGGGAATTGAACCCACGACCTCCGGCTCAGCAGTCAGGGCCACTAACCACTAGACCAACAGGCCCGTCAAAAAAAGTTTCTATTGGTATTGCATTATTGAAGAAGAAAACGTTTAGAGCCGATCCCAAATAGAATGGGACAAGGGCAGGAAAATAATTATGGTAGGTATGTTGGCGGATTTCTTTTTCATGAGTTTTTGTGCACACTGCGTGTGTCGAGCAAAGCCTGTATATTTCCTTGAGGAATTCGCACGGAGTCTGGATTACTTGTCCATTTGATGAAATATCTCGCCCACTAAAATTGGACTTAAACATATTTGGGGCAGTGTAGGGAAAACTTCTGCCTTGTTTTTCAAGGATTAATAAAGCGTGATTTTACCGTGTAAGTTAAAAGATATAATTATAGGTATTTAATGTGGACAAAAATACATGCTACCTAAGATCATCATCATCTGCCTAGCCTTTTCCCAACTATGTTGGGGTCGGCTTCCAGTCTAACTATAAAATATATGAATATCAGTATTTAACATGGAGTGACTGCCTATCTGACCTCCACAACCCAGTTAGTACTGGGTAATGCGATACCCCTTGGTAAGACTGGTTGTCAGACTTTCGGAACACTGACTACCTGTAACGACTGTCAAAGATCTACAAATGACAGCCGGGACCAACGGCTTTAATGTGCTTTCCGAGGCAGGGAGGAAACTCGGTATTAACGGGTGGTCACACATCCACAGACTAACCTAGGCAAGTGCGGCTTAACCTAAAGATCGACCCGGGTGGCTGCTATTATTTAGGCACGAGCTCCTCCCTAAATGCTACTTAAGATCTATTACATTAAAAAAATTACATCTATTTTCTGTTGTGGCGTTTAATATAATTCCGTCTGAGTACCACGCAATTCAGCTATTGTATCGCTGTGTCCCGGCAGGTGGGAGGTGCTTAGAGTAAATGAAAAGGGGTCGTATAAGCTTCACATTATTGCAGAATATGGGACAAGATCTCAAAGGGTTTACATTCATTGAAATGTTAATTTGGAGGTTATGATTTTAGGTTTTGGAACCAGTTTGATGATTGTGCTGGTGTTATTAACGGTAATGAAACATACTAGCTCTAGTAGTGTGTCTGTCTGCATGGAAATGTTTATGTGTAATTTTTATACTGCCTTATTGATCTAGTGGTCGAGCATCAACCAAGCATCAGATTCTTTTTTTGGAGTTGTTAAATCGTCAAATAACTTCCCCCGCTCTTTGTAATTTACTAAAACCCACCCATGTTGTTTCTTTTGCCCTTTATTTCTGTCGAATAACCTGCAACCCCGGCAAGAAACTTGAGGTCCTGGGGTTTGATTACTGGCTCGGACAAAGTTTTTTTGTGTTTTTTTTCTGAGGAGTAGCCGCGGTATCTAGATTTGTGCCCGATTGATGACATGCCATTAAAACTGAGTTGGGAAAATGTGGGTATACTATTAGGTACACCTCTGCCGAACCCTTCGAGGATTACAAGCGTGATAATATTTATGTAAAATTGAAATAATTGTCATGGTGCTAATCATATATTATTTTTCTTTGTTTACAGGGTAAGAGACTACAGAAAAACACGAGTAAGAGATCAAGAATAACTGAAAAAAAACAACAAGTTTGTAAGTGGAAAAATAATTACAGTTTCACAACATCCTTACTAATATTATGAAAGCGAAAGTGAGTTAGTTTGTTTGTTCCGTCTTCACACCTAAATGGCTAAACCGATTTTGATGAATTTTGGTACAGAGATAGTTGGGATCCTGGAGTCGGACATAGGTTTATATCTTTTTTTTAAAATAGATTGAGAAATGAGGGAGAAAGAGAGAAGAAAAAGGAAAACTTAGCATTGCTATTACAATAAATAAGGCGCTAGGGCAAAAACTACAGGTAGCAGGTACCTGCAAATCAGAAAAGGGGAACTATGTTACCCCGAATTTAACGCGAGCGAATCCGCGAGCAAAAGCTGGTTTACTATAAAAAACTCATAAAAATTTAGTTTGATGAAAACAAATCACCATATTACATACTGGCATCATAAAAGGTAATATATACTAACCAATCAAAAAACTGCTGCTATGATCTACACTTCCAGATGACCTTTCTATAAAGACTAGATACATGGAAAGCTAAGCTAAGTTCATCTGTACAGCGACCCCGTCGTTGAACCGCGACTAATACCGTATTACACAACATTGAGATAACCCCAGACTTTAAACTATTCCTGACAATGTACCGTCGAAGGCAGAAATATGTACACACTCAATGAAAATGGACCTCATTTGTTTCCAGATGTTGTAAGGTTTTACGCTCATTGCGTCATTACATAATATATTTATTCGGGTTGTAGTAGTGAATTCCGCACAGTATAAGTTGCAACTATCATTTCAACACATATAAATTACGTAAGTATTGCTATAATCGCGAGACGACTCCCGGCCACCGTAGATGAGGGCCTGTGGACGGTGAGGAATGGGTAGCTTACCGCCCGTCCGTCTATTTCCGACAGGCCGTGTCGACGGCGCATTAGTGTTCCACGCGCTCCTCAAAGAGATGTCAGCAAAGCAGAGGGGCCTGCCAGGGCCACCGTCTGCCGGGGGTGCGGGTTGATCGAAAGAGATACCCCCCCCCCCGCTCCGCTCAGAGCGGGAAAGTCATTTGTTGATTACCCGTCCGCAAAAAAATAAGTGTTACAATATCCTTATCCTTACTATCCTTACTAATATTATAAAAGCGAAAGTGAGTTTGTTTGTTTGTTACCTCTTTACGCTTTAATGGCTAAACCGATTTTGATGAATTTTGGATGAATTTTGGTACAGACATAGTTTGGAACCAGGCAACGGACATAGGCTAATATTTTTTTGAAAAAAGTGGGATGTGAGGGAGAAAGAGGGAAGAAAAGGGAAAACTTAGCGTTGCTATTACAAATCAATAAGGCGCAAGGGGAACTGTGTTACCCCGAATTTAACGCGAGCGAAGCCGCGGGCAAAAGCTGGTTTATAATATTAGTTTAGAGCCACTCATCTTTCTGCTTACGCTGTGACCTAAGTCGATATGTCATGTCAATACCGTTCGTACACTATTGAAGACTGTGACATCCCACAACCCGTATTGTCACAGTGTGATGGAAACTTGACCTTCCACTCTTCCCTTCACTGTGAGAGGTGTACCATAGCCCAGGTTAGGTTGGTGGATGTGAATAAACTGTAAATTTTTGATTCAAGCACATTTCAGCTTCCTGATGAAGCTCTATTACCGTTTTGAGAGACGTGATGATAAAAATAAACCACAAACTTTCGTAAAAAATATCTCACCGAGAACTTACGAGAATAATTATTCTTTCTTGCGCTTGACTGTACCGTCGCTTCGAGAATAGATCTGATCTAATAAATAGGGTTTAGAAGTGCACGAATAAATAGAATAGGTTACAGTGTAAGGAATAGCTTGCTTTGGTGATGTCATAAGATAAGAAACGCTGTTGTTATTTCAAAACCCAGGTTAGTTTTAAAACGTAAGGAAAATTGGACGAAAAATATTTGGTTTTGTTTTAAAAGGTAAAAGTTTGTGACCATTGTATCAAGTTTGGATTTTTGTATGGCTGCGGTCTTTACGATTTTATTTTTGAATCTTGCCAGCTTTCACTAGAACAACTTGTGACCCACGGATGCCCCTCAAGTTAAAGGGGAAAATATAAAAGTCCGTGATTAGACCTGTTGTACTGTATGGTTTAGAATGCTGGGCTGTAAAAAGGTGGACGAAAAACGATTGCATGTAGCGGAGATGAGAATGTTGAGATGGATGTGTGGAGTAACAAGAATGGATAAAGTAAGGAATGAATATATTTGAGGAAATTTGAAAGTTGCGCCTGTTACAGAAAATTTGAAAGGGAGTCGTTTGTCTTGGTATGGACACGTAATGAGGAGGGATGAAGGACATGTGACTCAAAGAGTGATGGATCTGAATGTTGATGGATGGAGAGCGAGAGAAAGGCCCAAGAAAAAATGGATGGATTGTGTAAGGAATGATATGAAGGAGAAAGGAGTAAATGATGCCGTGACGTCTGATAGGAGGGAATGGAAAAAGAAAACGTGTTGCGCGGACCCCAAATAAAATGGGACAAGGGTAGGAAAATGATAATGCCAGTCTTTAAAATAGTGGGAAATGGTCTGGTAACTAATTCGAAATGATTCAGCGTTAGCACAAGTTCCATAAACTTTTATTTATATGGGTTGGGTAAAACGTTATTTGTATGTTGTTTATAAAAGATGTCCAAGGTTGGTGCAGTGGCTGAGCGATCGACTGCTGCGCTGCTTGTCGCGGGTATTATTTATTAAACTTTATGCATATGTAAAAAAAAACATTGTACAAAGGCGGACTTAATGCCTTGGGCATTTTCTACCAGTCTACCTTAGGGTGATGCAGAGAGAAAGCATAGTAGGTATTATCCCCGCACGGAACAAATATTTGTTTGGCCTACAGATAGTTGTTTCGGGTCTGGCTGTTTGTGTATGTTTGTTAACGCACCCACGATACAGGAAAAATCATAGTGTGTCCAATGTTTTTTTTTTAAAAAAAGAAAGAAAAAATTGTTATCAAGCTACGCCGTAGCCGTGCTACGATTGCGTAGTTTTTATTTCTAGAATGTTTTAGAAGCATATTTTTTGTATTATCATTATCAGCCTACAGTAATCCACTATTGGCTACGAGCCACCCTGTGTATCGCGGCCTATCTCCAATAGATGGACAGAGGGTGGGTGAGCTACACATTGCTCATCGTCCATAGACCTCGAGATGCATTTACGGTGGCCGGGAGTCGTCTCGCGGTGTCCGACGTCTGGAGCCTCTCCGTCGTCTTTGTATAGGGTTATGTATCTTGTCTTGTGTACTAAGTAGCCTACAATCAATCTCGAATATCGATGTCTAAATACCTTTTAAAAAGCGTTACCGTAATCGGAAACACATCTGATTACCCATAGACCGGTGTTCCATATACCCTGCTACTTATAGATAACATCATTAATCCGGCTGTATGGTCCGAGCCTGATTAGTAGCTTACTAACGAGCTTCCTCTAATTAACGAACAAACTTACATCACTTTGTGAGTGTGTGTGATTGGGACTTTCATGTAGACACATTATTACGACGGCTTAACCATAGATTGAAAAAATCAATGTGCCTAAAAAAACTAAGACAAGTAAAATAAGAAAATTTATGATTACTGCCAAACTGATTTGTGAAATGAGGTAAGTATTGAATACAGAAAATTGAAATGAACTATTATTTATTTCATACAAGTATATTTTATTTTATTCTACAAAATGGTTTTGCTGTTATTCTTTCTCATTTCATTTATATAAACGGATAGAATCAGCAGAAGAGAGTAAAAAAGAACATTTAAACATTTTCGGACAAAAGGAAACGTAATGAGATTCGTATTTCAGTACGTCAGACACGAAAGCGCGCAGTTATCGTTACGTAAATTCGAATATTCATTTCAAACATAATACCTTCTTACCAAACTTTGACCAAGATTTTTCTCCGGACCTTGAAAGAGACTATGACCTCTGGGTTTGTTTCAGCTGTTTCTTCTCAGAGTAGTCGGGTACGAAACACCGTTCTATTTCATTAAAAAAACGACATGTAAAAGTGTTTGTTAAAACCTACTTGCAAAATACACATCATTTATCATTCACTAGCGACCCGTCCCAGCTTCGCACGGGTGTTACAAATCTTTGAAAATCCCCACTTTTCTCTACTATAATGTGTATGTATTATACATAAAAACCTTCCTCTTGTATCACTCTATCTATTAAAAGAAAACCGCATCAAAATCCGTGGCGTAGTTTCAAAGATTTAAGCATACAAAGGGACAGAGAAAGTGACTTTGTTTTATACTATGTAGTGATAGTACTAAAAAAAAAGGGGCGAAAACGCATTATGTTAGCAACACTGAAATCGTTCAAAAATAATTCGTTACACCTTCATTTCTGATTAAGGCCTCAGTTAATAAACGATTTGTTATATCCTTACTAATATTATAAAAGCGAAACTGAGTTTGTTTGTTGCGTCTTCATGCCTAAATGGCTAAACTGATTTTGATGAATTTTGGTACAGAGATAGTTGAGACCCTAGAGACGGACATAGGCAATTTTAAGGCTAATATTGAAATATGCGGGAGAACGAGGGAAGAAAAGGGAAAATTTTGCTTTGCTTTTACAAAAAATTAGGCGCAAGGGAAAAAACTACAGGGACAGAAACTGTGTTACACCGAATTTAATGGGAGCGAAGCCGCGGGCAAAAACTGGTTTTTATATAAATCAATGTCTTCAGCAAACCTCGTGCGTTCTCTGTATTAGTAGAGGCCCAGCTGTGGGACAATAACTTACAAAAATAACCATTTTTGCTTAGAGGTATGTATATAAGTTCTGAAAAAGACCGTACACGTGATTACCATTAAATCGGGTCCGAAACAGGATCCACAGATCCGTTTTCCGTAATCTCACCCGATCCGTAAATCCGTAGGTAGTAATGAAGGCCTGATTAGTGAGCCGGTAACAAGCTGATGTCCAATTAACATAAAAACAAGTCTGTTCGTTAGTTTGTTCAGACGACAGCTTTCAGTTTGAATGACTGTCAATTACGTTTGCAGTGCTGCGAACGTTTGTGAAAGATTTCTTTGCCCGCGGCTTTGCTCGCGTAAAATTCGGGGTAACACTCCAAATCCCCGGTTCCCCTTTCCTGATTCACAGGTACCTGCTACCTGTAGTTTTTGCCCTAGCGCCTTAATTATTGTAGTAGCAATGCTAAGTTTTCCTTTTCTTCCTCATATCTCAATCTTTTTTAGTAAAAATAGCCTATGTCCGGCTCTAGGGTCCCGACTATATCAAAATACATCAAAATTGGTTTGGCCATTTAGGCGTGAAGACGTAACAAACAAAAAAACTGACTTTCGCTTTTATAATATTAGTAAGGATATCCAAGGTTGGGAAAAGGCTAGGCATATGGTGAGCTACCAAATGAAATTAGTAACTAGGCTCCATCGGATACAGTTGAAATTTGAATAACACTATTAGAAAGAAAACTAACAGTTTTTTTTTATTTATTTATTTGCTGGTTTAACACAATTGATGAATGATGTTTATTTTGCAAGTATGTTTACACAAACACTTTTACAAGTCTTTTTTAAAAAGTAGATGAGGCCGATGTTTCGTACCTGACTACTCTGAGAAGAAACAGCCGAGGAAAAACAGAGGTCATAGTCTCTTTTAAGGTCCAGAAAAAAAAACATTGCTTCCTGACATAGAATATTGTCAGCGTAAACAGCTTTTGTTTTTTCTTTAAATATGATGACTAACGATAAATTGATATGTGTAAGCTTAAATGAATGTTGACGGCACAGTTGGTACAGTGGTTAAGGTTGGCTGCTACGTCGCGTGTCGTGGGCTCGATCCCCGGAACAAATATTTGTGTGACCGACAGGTAGTTGTTCCGGGTCTGGCTGTTTGTGTATGTGAGTTTAAATGTTTAAAAACGCACCCACGATACAGGAGAAATGCCTGGTGAGGAACAAGGTTTTCTTTGAAAAAAAAATGTTTAATTTCACTGTAGATGAAAAATAAAACGTTTTATTCAGATATCGAAGATACAATTACACACTACTATTTTTATTACAATAATTCACATTTTCATTTTTTTTTCCAATACCGTCGAAAACCTTTTTTATATGTTCAAATATTTTCTACGTGTTTTTTCTAAAGAAAATGTAAAAAAAATTTTTTTTTTTAAACATAGAAAATATTAAGCTGTAAAAGTGAATAAAAAGAATTCACAGTTACAAAATGAATATAAAAATGTTAGTCAATCGTTCTATACATAGAACTTACTTTCTATGATAGTATTTAAACTTAAATATAGGTTAAATGTGGATATAACAATTGTTCAGGCCCTCTGACCTTCTTGGAGGACATTAACAATAAGGTCAGTCTAAGTTCAATGTCCTTTTAGTTAGGTCAAAGGTGCTTAAAACATTAACAAAAAGTGTATCATATAGGTACTGTAAGGAGCTGGTTGATATACGTAATTAAAAGAAACATAAAACACTTTAAGACCATTTACTTTTAGTTTATTATTTCAGCAATACATATCACACACTTCTTATTCCAAAGCTATGCTATTCTATTTTTAAAAGTCTTCGTTTAGAAACGTATTCGATTTAAGACATATTAAAAAGTATTCGAAACGCAAAACTAGCCTGCATTTTTTAAGGTTTGCTTAAAACCTTCACAGTAGGTACTCAGGTATTTTTTTCATGCCATAAACGAACAGAAAAAGGCACAGTGACTTTTTAAAACAAACCTCGCTAAGTGAAGTGAATATGAGAGCAACCGTAAGCCGAGTCATAACACGTCGAAACAAAGGGCCAAGTTAAGGGCCCACCTGTTGGGCCTGCAGCAATGGCTGCTAAATCTTTCAGGGATTTACTGAAATCACTATTAAATAAAGAGCTTTAGTTTTTTCAAAAGGAAAAAGCGGAACCCTTCTAGGATCACTTTATTGTCCGTCTGTCTGTCAAGAGCTTTTATCTCGAAAACACGTGGAGGTATCGTGTTGAAATTAATAGCATATACTCACGTCTGAGGCCCCTTGGAGTTGCAAAAATCAACTCTCTAAGTCAAAATCTGGGAATTGATGCAGTCCAGCTTACAACGGTAACTTTAACTTGCCGCTGTAAGCTAGACTGCATCAATTCCTAACCTCACTCTGGGCGAAGCGGTGAGGAGTGTAAGACTTTTACTGACCAAAACCTATCCATGTTTCTTGTTTTGCCCTTTGTGTTCCGGAGCCGCGTTATCTCATTTCTCAGTAGGCAGTGACCCTGGCAGGCTCCCTAATAGTAAATTTAAATACAACTGGGGGACCCAATTGAGGCAGTCCAATGTACAAAAGCTTTTTTAATTTTGTGTAGATAATAAAGAAGGAGAACAGAGACATACACACACACAATCATGATGCGTTTTATTTTGCTTGGCAAAATATGGAGCCGAGCGTATGCAGACAAAAAGTTGCATTTTTGTTTTCCAAAAAATATATAAATGGCGCAAGCTCTACTTGATTGCTTTGGATAGCATTCAGAAAAATTATAAACGATTCGAAATGTGTGTGAAAATCTGTACGAAATGTTGACAGAAAAACACGAGACGAACACGAAAACAAGCTTTAGATTTTCGTCTAATAATTTACTGTTGCTGCACTATTAGACAATGTTACTACTCGTTTTGAGCCTGAACAAAAAACTGTTAGCATTTGTTATGCCAGCTCAAAGCAAAAACACTACTGAAAATATCACAAAAATCAACAACAAAAACGTATCACTGAAGCGCAGAAAAATGTTGAAAACTCTTCTTTACTTTTTTGGCCTTAGTGTAGTCGGATGTATACGTCCAACTTTTCAAACATGTTTCTGTCTGGGAACTTTTTACTGCACCGTTGGTACGATTCCCGGGTCGTGCTAAAAGTGAAATTTAGTTTTTTTTTATTTAGAACTAGCTTCTGCCCGCGGCTTTGTTGCGTTAAATTCGGGGTAACACAGTTCCCCTTGCGCCTTATTGATTTGTAATAGCAACGCTATGTTTTCTCTTTTCTTCCCTCTTTCTCCCTCACATCCCACTTTTTTTAAATAATAATTAGCCTATGTCCGTCTCCTTGGTCCCAACTATCTCTCTACCAAAATTCATCAAAATCCATTTAGCCATTAAAGCGTGAAGAGGTAACAAACAAACAAACTCACTTTCGCTTTTATAATATTAAGGATTTCACAGTAGCAATTCAGAGTTTAAAAGTTGGCGGTAAGATACCCCTGTGCCTTGAAAAGCGCGTGTCGCCGTTGGTCCTGCGCCTGACCTCTCTCCGGTCGTGTCGGATTGCTGTCCCATCGGACTATGAGAGTAAGGGAACAGAAATTGCACCTGTGCCTGTGCACACACTTGTACACTTTAATATCACCCGAGCAGATGGCTATTTCAAAAAGACAGTCTTCAGCATCAAGACTTCCTTAACAGAAGTTCACAAAGAACGTTAAGCTGCCAGATCGATAGGGCTTCCCTATGAGGGATCCCTATAAGAATGTTATTGGATATTGAAAAAGTGACTCTTTAAAACATTGAACATCTTGACACCTTTATTCCCAAGATAGAGACATACAAACAGATAACAAAGTGATGGAATAAGGTACCGTTTTTCCTTTTGAGGTACAGAACCCTGAAAAAAATAGCAAACTTTTTGAATATAAATACGATCATTGATCATTATATAGCACACTGGTTTAACTGACTTTAACTCGTAACTGTCTAGAGATTTCTTCTCATTTTCTCCATTACGTGAATAAAATGCAAAGTTTTTCATTTCGTCGTTTATTTTTTGTAATATCAAAGGTAGCATTCCGTCTTTATTGGCAACGCTCAATGTTGCCATTGAAATGAGGAGCAAAAGGTTTACTCGACCTCACCATTGTACCAACATCATAAGACTAGCCTTTTTTTAATGTTGGTATTATTAACCAGTTAGCACTGTCCGGTACTAATTGAGAATCAATTTTAACATACAAGGTTTAAAGTATTATGATATATACATATTTATGAATAGTTTTAGTTTTTTCAGTTTGTGAAGGGACTTTAAGATTATCTATTTTAGTTTCTATAATTGGGACCCATGGAAATGAATATTTTCAAAGATTTTATTTATTATAATTAAGTAATTAAGTGTAATATTGATAAAAAAAATTAATTATTATATTTTTTACAATTTCTTTCAAAAAGCCTTTTTACTCCCCGAAGTCGGTGACTTTTGTTTGAATCTTCCATTTTGCAAAAAAAAGATTTTTAATTTCAGCCTTATATTCTTGTACTGAAGATAACTCATGAACTACCAAAGCAATAAAGAGAAAAGAAATATATCCTTATGATTACAAAAATATTTCTGAAAATTGGACTATAATTGACGGAGAAATCGCAGAATAGACATACAAAAAAAATACAGTCGAATTGAGAACCACCTCCTTTTTTTGACGTCGATTAAAAAGCTAAGCAGATTATTGTTGTCACTTCAGGTTTGTCTTTCCTAAGACCTCATCTTATTCAAAAGGACTTTTAGTTATATATTGGACTTCTGTACATTTCTATCTTATGGCACTTAATAAGTAGGTATTGATCCCGCCACAATGAGGCAACTCGTAAGACCAACTCAGAATTTTTTTGATACTCTGTTATTAAAAGTTGAAAGAACTCGGAACTTTCTACTTAGGTTATTGCTATGTATTCAGTAATGAAGTTGTATTCTAAAGTAATACACAAGTTTCAAATATAATTTACGAACATGACTTGTATTACCTTTTTTTTACCCGATGTGGCTTTACTCCCGTTATACGTAAATTAATTCACGGCAACGATTTATATTTCGTCTTCAACATTTAGAGATAATGAAGCGTCCCTGTGATGAAATAATTTTCGGAATCGGATTAGTAGTTCCGAAGTTACTTGCTACATTCAAACTTATAAACAAAATTTTCCTTTATAATATTATAATTTTAATGAATACAAGTTTGCCGGTTGTTCGAAAGAGATACCACGGCCCCGGAACATAAAGGGCAATAGAAAGAACATGGGTAAGTTTTAGTCAGTACAAGTCTTACCCTCCGCTCCACCCAGAGCGGGGGAAGTTATTTGATGAATTCCCATCCGCAAAAAAGGGTAAACTGACAGCAAAGACTTACAGCTTTACATGCTTTGAAACTCGATATTTAATGGTTGGTCACTCATTCAACCCGAACGGCTGATTATTTTTTGTGAAATATTAAGACGCAAAACTGCTTAATCCAACTGCATACAATAATCTCATCGCATACAAAACACCCATATCTCCTATACACAATATCTATGTATGTTTACACACACACAAACATAACTTTCCCACAGTTATATGTGTATGTATATGTAGTATTATTGCGGTTGTGTGCGTAACTCGGACCTACATTAACTGACACATTATTCTTGTTGACAATCTGCGTCCGCTTGCATCTCGGCTAGGGTTATGCTGCATGTCTTGGAAAAGTTTTATTTACTTTTTGATTTTTTTTTACTTAGTGATTTTTTTGTGCTGGGTTTTAAGTAAATTAGTAATGTTCTTTAATTACTTATAATAATTTTTTTGAAGTAAGGTGATTATTTTAAATATTATGTATGTAAGTTTTATACAGATTATGTTAATTTAAAACCTAACGTAATGTGACCACATTGCTCCAGTTGCTAGAATGTCACGTTGGTCTAGTGGTTGCCACTGCGACTGCAGCATGAAGCCCTCTAGGTTCGTTTCCCGGGTCGGAAAGTATTATTGGATTTTTCTGTCAAGATTTTCTCGGTAGTAGCTACGGAGTTTAGATTCGAGCTCGATTGATGGCAATAGGTTCACCCCCTATTACATTGAAATGACGGTGTACAGTCAGGTATACCTCTGCTTAACTCTTTGGGAATTACAGGCGTTATGTTATGTGACAACTCCATCCGTTTCTATTAGTGCAAGTTAAATTATTTTATCGAAATCTGTATTTGCCGGCAAAACAGGTTTTACATAGCCCTATAATATTAATCAGATCTGCTACAAATATTCCCCTTTGTTTAAATTTAATTATTTACTAAAACGCCAGATCCAAAGATAGAGTGCTTGGCAACTCATCTACACTAATTATAATTAATATTATAAAGATAAAAGATTTCATTGTTTGTTTGTGTAGAAATGGCTCCGAAACTGCTGGACGGATTTGCAAAATTCTTTTACCATTAGAAGCCGACATTATTAGGCTTTATAACATCACGCTACTACTTACGGAAGCGGGGCAGTAAACAAGAAAGAGTGTGAAACCACGCAGGATAGCTAGTATTAGATCATGTTAATATAACCAATTTAAAAAAGAACAAACTTTTTTTTTTAACCACGTTTCCCTACTCTAGGATTTTTTCCTGTATCGTGGGTGCGTTTGCAAACATTACTCACGTACACAAACAGCCAGAACCAGAACAATTATCTGTAAGCTATACAAATCGAACCCGCGACACGCAGCTTGGCAGTCAATCGCTCAGCCACTGCGCCAACCGTATCGTCAAAGTTATAAAATACTAGCCTTCGCCCGCGTTAAATTTGGGGTAACACAGTTCCCCTTGCGCCTTATTGATTTGTAATAGCAACGCTAAGTTTTCCCTTTTCTTCCCTCTTTCTCCCTCACATCCCACTTTTTTAAATAAAAAATAGCCTATGTCCGTCTCATGGTTCCCAACTATGTATGTATCAAAATTCATCACAATCGGTTTAGCCATTAAAGCGTGAAGAGGTAACAAACAAACAAACAAACAAACTCACTTTCGCTTTTATAATATTAGTAAGGATAATAAATTAAATAACTTTCCATTGGACTTGTCTAGACGACTTCACATCAAAGAAAATATAAACATTTTACATACAAATTCATATCAAGATATATTTTTTTACATAGAATACGACGACGGTTATACGATATTGTATGAATTGTTCGTTACTTTTTAAGTAAAAGATAAATATCAAACGAAAATATTCGCATCCCATTAAGTTGAGTAAACAGTTGGAAACATCTTTCTATTCAAAGAAATAAGTGGCAGAAAATATTACTGAAGAGTAAAGACATTTTGTATCATCTTTTCAGATTTAAGCTCTTTAATAAATAAATATAAATATCTTGGGACAACTCACACACGGCTATCTGATCCCAAGCTAAGCAGAGCTTGTCTTATGGTTACCAGAAAACCGATATACATACTTATATAATTTATAAATACATACATATTATAGATAAATCACACCCAGGCACAGAACAAACAATCATGCTCATCACACAAAGTTTGTCCTGGGTGGGAATCGAACCCACGACCTCCGGCTCAGCAGTCAGGGCCTACTAACTAGACCAACAGGCCCGTCAATAAAAGACTTGTACACCATACAAAATACAAGACTTACAGCATACTACTTATAAATAGGGTGATACAATGGGCGGTTTTATCGTTAAAAATGATCTTTTCAAGACACCCTCTGGATGGACATCTTTGTTAAATATGTCCTCTTCTTATCTATAAGTTTCTTTTGATCACAAATTCGTAAGCTGTATAACTATAGCACGGCCAACGAGAAGCGATACCAAATGTTAACAAAACCCATGCTAAAACCCCATCTGAAATGGCCGCCCGAATGTTGGCGAACCCGTCTTAACGTTGTCATGTTTTTGCCGGGAGAACGAGACATTACGACAAAGGCACAAGATGGAAAGAACTAAATATTAGATTGTCAACGCCACAGTTGTTCTTTAGGTTAATGACCTTTAACCTTTCGTATCGCTTCTCGTTGGCCGTACTATAGGTGCGTTAAAGGAAACAACCATTGCTTTATATTAATAACGTCTATAAAATGTTTATATATCCATCAAAGTGCCTCTAACTGGCTTACTTGAAATAAATGATTTTGTTTTTTTTTTTCAACCCAATTAATTAAAATATTAACTGTTTATTTTTTAATATCCTGTTAAGTTTTTCACTGCTGGCCAAAGACCTCACTTTTCTCCTGCCAAACCTCTATCTTGTGCGATCTTTGCTATGATATAACATCAACTACAAATCTATACTATATATAATTTATAAAGCTGAAGAGTTTGTTTGTTTGTTTGAACGCGCTAATCTCAGGGACTACTGATTGGAATCGGAAAGTTCTTTTAGTGTTGGATAGTCCATTTCTTGAGGAAGGCTATAGGCTATATAACATCACGCTACGACCAACAAGTGCTGAGCAGCGTGGGTGAAACCGCGGGGAACAACTAGTAATAAATAAAAGGTCTCAAAAAACAATCACAAAATGTCCAAAAAACATTGACATTGCGGTCAAAAGTACCCAGAACGTTGGTGGCATTGGCTACTTGACAGTTTATGGAAAAATATGGAAAAATTTAAAATTTACTTAAGTTTATTTTATACCTCTTACATTTATCTTTTTTTCAAAAAATCCTTAATTTACAGAGAAAACAAATGTTTTTATCCATTGATTTGAATTTCGCGCTAAAACAGTCAGTCACGTGACATTTGCGAGCTGTGACTTCAAATTTCGGTAAACAAAACAAAGCTAATACTTACAACGCTTTAACTCTTATGCGTATTTTGAGTGGAAAGTTAACAGATTTTACTTAAATTGTGAAAATGACAAGCTACGAGACGTGTTCCGTACCTCTGTGTATTAGTACGACAATTAAATATCCTAACAAACTGTTTATACACGTTCCTAAATGTCCTAAACGTCAAAAGCAATGGATACAGTTAGCACGCCGAGATCCGCAGTTTACCTACATCTGATAATCTGCGATTTTCTTTTGTGAAGACCATTTTGATGTGAGTATTTAGAAGTTGACTCTGACCGAATTCAACTTAACCTCTAGCTTTTTGCATTCCGAAACTGCAGAACAAAAGTCAGGATTACATGCAAAGAAATTTGCGACCATGAATGAATCTAATCTAGGCAATTTGCACTATCGGCTTTTGTATAGCCTGGCTCCATATTTCTTGAATGAAATCTCACAAGCAAGCACAAATCGAAATATTTTGTTTATTATCGCTTTAAGTCGCATTAAGTCACTGTGTTTACCGAAATGTGACGTCATACGATGCTCAATCATGGCTGCCCGCGTTTCGGTCCTTGTCATTCACAGATAAAAAATCTCAGACAATTTTTTCAAAAATAAAATATTTTAAATTTATTTTAATGCAAAAAACATATTGTATAATTATTTTTACCTAATTAGCTAGCATAATTTTTACAACATATTTCATATTTTATTGTCACAACTGTCAAATAGCCAATTGCTACCTTGGATGGCAATGGTATTTCTTTGGCTAGTTCTAGAGCCCTAACCTCAAAATGCAGGCCGTATCCAGGAGTACTGCCTTCTGGGGCCTCTAAAAGTCACGCCCTCTACATTTGAATCTTTATTAGATTAATGAGAGGGTTTTACTATTTTATTGATGTGAAAGCAATGTAGTTTTGACATAGTTTCACATTGTTAATGAATCACAGAAGTTTATATATTTAAGAAATAAATACAATTTATATACATACTAACTGTGGCCCGCGGCTTCGCCCGCGTGATATCGAACAAAAAGTATGTGTTATTCCAGACTATAGTCTAACTCTGTGCCAAATTTCATCAAGATCTGTTCAGCCATTTTGACGTGAAAGAGTAACAAACATCCATATATCCATCCATCCTCTCAAACATTCGCATTTATAATATTAACAGGATATGTTATTACTTTTGGCTGTACACCTCTAGCTAACTCTTTGGGGATTACATTTTGATAATATATTTATTGTCATATACCTAACCAATGAGGTGTACCCATAAATAAATAAAAAAAGTGTGTGTGTCAGCTCCGACGCACGACTGGAGTTTACTCCTTAAGTACGAGTATCTAATCATACGCAAAAAGAGTTTATTCAACTGAAAAAAAAAATAATATCATATGAAAGGGTAAATTCACAAATTAATGAAAAAAAAATAGCAATATAAATACATCGACACTGATAGAAACAAACAAGCCCAATAACATATAGTATATAGGTATAGTCGCCTATACAGCATACCATATGTACGTACCATATACACTCACAGCCAAATTAGAAAGTTGCGCACTAAAGGTGCGCACCAAAAACGTGACACGATTTTCGTTACTTGTTAGTAGGTTTTACCCCTCGGATTTTTCTCATACCGGGCGCCTTATATATGAAAATCGATTCTTAAGGAGTAAACTCCAAAAAAACAAAACCACAAACACGTTTGTAGCAGCCCTACGCGCACAGTCTTGACCCAAAAACAGCTGAACAAAACACAAAACTCTTCGCTGACGTATATATTCCCTTTGATGTCCGCTTTATTGCACATCCAATGATTTTAATGCAATTCCATATTCCACATTGAAACAATATTTACAATAAAATGACATTAATGTTTGTGGATTCAACGTATTAATGAGAGATTGAGTGGACGCGAAATATTTGTGAACGGACCTGCAAAAATAAACGGGAAGACTGGAAATAGGTACTTTCATTGATTAAGTTTGTGTGATAATTTTAAGTTGCTAATTTTAGATACGCAAATATTTCTTAGTAGAATCCTGGTATTGAGCTGTATTCGAGTTAACTGGTAGTTGACCCAGACATGAAATGGCTGCTGTATGAAATCATGGAATATAACATAACACATTACACAACATAAATCTCGTAGGGTGTGTGAGTGTCCCGGTCACAAGGCATAATAACTTGTGAAGGTGCTGTGGTTGCCTATTCCAAAGCGTAGATCTCTAAAGAGAAGAATGAACAAGTAAATCCATGGAAATTCATTCTTATTAATCAAAATATTTTTCAAAATCATGGATAAATCATTTGTGTTAAGATTAAACATATATGTGAGAACGATGTAGAAAAACAAGTACATTAAGAGCGTCCAGAGTAAAAGCATTTAAAACAAAACAAGAGTTTAAAACAAACTGTGGCAGTTAAACAGATGACCAATAACGACTTATAGCGCCTGTTCACAAACATGCCGCATGTAATGAGCAAGTCTAATCTTGATGGCACAAATAATGAAGAGTGTAAAAGACTTCATTGGCCTTGCGTGAAAATTAATAAAAAGAATAATACTAGCATAGCAAGTTAGATAAAAAAAATAAAATACTCAGTCTGGATTAATCCCCAGTTCCCGCCAATAAGCTTATAAAATTTCTTTTTCTTCAAAGAAAATACGTCAAAAGATAAATATAGTTATTGTTTGTACTTGTAGCGACTTTATTATTAATTCTCCAACTTCCTTACCTTTAAAAAGTAGCAGTACTTTGCTTGGCTTCCGGCTTTTCTCTCATCTTGGCAGATTTCCCAACATTTCAACCAACCAAACCGCTGAAAGTATCGCAGTGTAGGTAACTGCTACGATTTATAACTCTGCAGATAAACGATAAGAGCATTTAAGGTACTATTTGATAAAATGTAACATTGCTGTTTTGAAAAATAGTTTCTTTTGTAACGAAAGTACCTAATTTAAATCTCTCTTTATCTGTAACGTAGTTTTTATACCAAAAGGGTTTTAATACGGAACCATATCGTTGTGTCCATAATATCTGTTGGGCCCTATCAGAATTGCAGCGCTGTTGGAGCACCATGCTGCAACAGCGCTGCACAAATCTAATTTAATTAATTGAATAAAAAAAAAGAAATTTTTGTTTCTTTTTTAGGGTTCAGCAGTCAACTAGGAACCCTTATAGTTTCAACATGTCTGTCTGTCCGTCCGTCCGTCCGTCCTCGCTTAATCTCTGTGACCGTTAGCGCTAGAAAGCTGAAATTTGGTACCAATATGTATATCAATCACGCCGACAAAGTGGTAAAATAAAAATTTGAAAAAAATGTTTTATTAGGGTAGCCACCCTTTATGTAAAGTGGGAAGTGTTTTTTTTTTTTAATTTCAACCCTAACGTGTGATATATTGTTGGAAAGGTATTTAATAATAAATAGGGGTTTACTAAGATCATTTTTTGATAATATCAATAATTTCGGAAATAATCGCTCCAAAAGTAAAAAACAATGTGTCCCCACCCCTCTAACTTTTGAACCATAAGTCTAAAAAATATGAAAAAAATCTGTAAAGTAGAACTTTATAAGGACTTTCTATGAAAATCATTTTGAACTTGATTGACACAACAGTTTTTGTACAAAAAAGACAAAAAGTTGTACAAAATAATTTCTGGACTAAGTTTGTAGTATAATCGTATATGCAAGCTTTTTTTGTAACTTTGTTTACATATTTTATTATCCTGAACGTATCTTTTTTCAAACAAAAAAAGAATTATTGAAATCGGTTCTCGAAATCCAAAATAACCACCGAAATCGTCTTGCACGTCTTTGTATTAATTAGTAACCCAATTCCTCGAGAGATGGCGCTGTAGGTACTTATTACATTGGATCGGGTATTACCGAATTGTTCGGTTGGCCTCATAACTGGGAACACTTATTGTGACGGACGGGAAACTACGGAACCCTACACTGAGCGTGGCCCGACACGCTCTTGGCCGGTTTTTTTTTTTTATCGTCATGTCCTGTCCAATAAACGATCTCTCTTCTCTTTCTTTGTAATATTAAGCAAAACCGATCGACGTAAGAGTCATCAAAATCAGCCCACTCGTTTGGGCTTTATGTCGCTTCAAAGAAACAAACATACACATATAGGCTGATTGATGAACACATCTTTTGCTTGGCCCAGATAGAGAAAAGGAAGAGCCTGCCTGGATATGTATCTATGATTGACAACTCGTAAGTCTAGTAGGCCTACTATGACATCTTAAAGCAGAACTTATTCCACTGAGTGAAAGAGATGGTGCTAGACACCCTGTATAGCTCTTCCCTTTCCCTCAGCGGATTAGTACTGCTTTAACACGTCATGGTAGGGTAGTAGATCGCAGTTTTAAATAGGAGTACTTACTCACTATTTCGAATCAAAATCCTTTGTCAAAAAAGGATTGTGTGGTGTTAAGAAACCACGGTAAAAGTGAAACTTTTTTCACATTAAAGATATTTAGACGTCCCTACTCCACGACCGACCGTCACGCGACATGCAACACACATACAAAAAGTTTGAGACTATGTAATAAAAGTTTCATTTTAACAAACAATTGAGAAATCATACTTGTTTCCTACTTGTTTGTACCTTATAGACACTTTCTGAAACACAAAAACCAACAAGTACACGGAAATAAGCTGCTAATGCCGAGCCCATGTAACCGCATCCCACGTAATCCTCTTATGAAAATTTCACTAAAACACACGCAAAGGTTTGAAAACCCAGTTAATTTGGAGGCGAATAACGTCATTTAAGTTTTAAATTACCTCACACGGACTTCATTAAAATCCGGGTGAGGTTGTACCGTGATATGTGGTGCTCAACGGATGTGAAATTTGACATTCAGTGATACGATATAAAATGGTGAAGCGATTTTTAACCTTATTGGATCATTTTGTTGTCCTTCTGTCTGTCTGTCAAGACCTTTTATCTCCAGAGCGTGTGGCCAACGATATTGCAGATAAATAATTATAAAACAATATTCGTTTCGTATTTGGTATTCGGCATATTCGACATGTTCACCGATTACCGGCCAGTTCGGTCTTACTTTATTGTGAGCAATTAAGCAAGTTTTCTGTGGCATGCATAAATTTCAACATTCCGGCAGATTATTAATCATATTACTAGTGTGCATTATGTAAATAACTTTTTATTTATTTAATCAAGGGATTTTTTCTGCTCCTTAAAATGAATCCCGGGATTTCAGTCTAGTCCACATTATTATTTGGGTGTATGAAATCAGCAGCCAGCAGGTCAAGCTACCCGAAACTGTCAATAGTTTTCCAATGAACCTTGAACCTAACACTTTAGAAATAGAGTCGAAAATCTATCAAAGAAATCTGACAGATTGTAGTAGCTTGATGTGCAGGCGTCTGTACATAAATAACTCTATTTAATTCCGAGCCTTGGTTATCAGTCACTGAATTTAATATTCGTATTACGAACATTAACGTATCCTCTCTGCTTTCCCTCTCGTCAGTGATGATAAAATGGATAGAAGCGATATTACATTTTAATTTCCTGCATCTCCGACAAGATATTACGTCAACACTTTACTTGATGTATCTGATAAGTGTAATATTTTGAACAGATTAAAGCTCATTTTCCAATGGTATACGAATTCCGGGGTATAAATATAGAGGGGGTGCGATTGGGTGCGAAATATTAATAACTTTCATGAATTTCGTTAATCAAATAAAAAGGCGTTTGATTTACATGCATAGTTCACGTATAATATAATAATAATTTGGGAAAAAACAGAATCAAATTATAAACAGCATTTTTGTCCAAAACAATACCTAAAAGGTACCTGGCATAAACCAACGAAGTAACTTAATCAAAAAACCCATTAGAGCACTATAGCACTAGTCGCGTGCAGCCAATTCTATTGATTATGCAGACAGCCCAGTAATTGAATCGATAGCCCACAGATGCTGCATCGCTATGATACCCTAGTACATATCTCAGGAGGTCACTTCTCTAGATAATTGGATAAAATCTTGACTTAAACGGAGATAAAGATGGTAACTTATTTTATGGAGGTATGGACTATTCCATACCTCCATAAAATAAGTTACCATCAAGTATATTAAGTTATCGACCATCAAAATATATCTAATTCTATAATTAGATATATTTTGATGGTCGATAACTTAATGAAAAAAATAAATATTTTATTAATTGAGACGTTACTTGTATTGCATGTATTCTACGTGCTGGAGAGAATATTCACAAACGCAGTATTAGAAAAAAAACCGGCCAAAAGTGACTCAGACGAACTTGAACACTGAGGGATCCGTACAAACTTGTAATATAAACAACCATATCTTTTTAGGTAGGTAAGTAGTTGATTTTTGCACAGCACAAATACGCCACAGAGTTGAGTTATCCACCACTCGTTTCCTGGATAAAGGGTCTTGACATACAGGTAGACGGACAACAAAGTAATTTTAATAACGTTCCGTTTTATTTTCTGTTGAGGTACGGAACGCTAAGAAGACAATTAAGTAAACATAACCTAATTTCTTACGTCGATATTTTGAGATGCGACATTATGTCGTCACTTGACAAAAATCTGCCAGTCATCATCTGCCTAGCCTTTTCCCAACTATGTTGGGGTCGGCTTCCAGTCCAACCGGCAGCTGAATATCAGTATTCTACATGGAGCGACTGCCTATCTGACCTCCACAACCCAGTTAGTACTGGGTAATACGATACCCCTTGGTAAGACTGGTTGTCAGACTTTCGGAACACTGACTACCTGTAACGACTGTCAAAGATCTACAAATGACAGCCGGGACCAAGAGCTTAACGTGCTTTCCGAGGCACGGAGGAAACTCGGTATGTAACGGGTGGTCACCCATCATCAGACCAACCTAGGCAAGCGCGGCTTAACCTAAAGCTCGACCCGAACGGCTGCTATTTATTTAGCCACGAGCTCCTCTGAGCTGACAAAAATCTGCCGGTAAGGAACATAAAAGAAAACTATCTTTTGTTTTATGAATATTGAGTTATGAATTGAGAATTTGGGAGCTAAGCTTGTAAATTGAAAGCGATAGTTGTCCATTGATTGATGGTGACAGTTTGTTGACTCACTTTTATTTTTTGATTTGCTTGATATTATATAGACACAATGTTTTCGTTACAAGCAGTTTGGGGAATTTTGGTGTCCATATGCTTAGGAAACCACATTAAGCTGATGGTCTTACACCGGATTTCGACAGTCATGTCGGATTTTTGTTCCACCGGACCATGAGAGAGAAATAAACATTAGAGCATACACTTGTTTCAACCACGTCTATGTTATTTTTTACTTGTTTATTATTATTTCTTATGTTTATACTATTTGATTATCCTTACTAATTTAATTAATTATTTATTTAATAATAAAAGCGAAAATTAGTTTGTTTGTTTGTTTCGTCTTCACGCCTAAATGTCTTAACCGATTTTGTATAAAAGTGTGAAATGGGGTAGAAAGAGGGTAGAAAAGGGAAAACTTAGCATTGCTATTATAACTAACGAAGCGCAAATGCAAAAATTAAAAGCAGCAGTTACCTACAAATCAGGAAAGGGGAACGGTGTTACCCCGAATTTATCGCGAGCAACACCGCGGGCAAAAACTAGTTTGTTATAATGATTATGTTTGTACAAAAATATGTTTACGCTGATCACGACTAGACAGCGTTCATTAATAATAACAACATCTGTTCCTAAAACGTATTAATTAATATTGTTTCCGTTCATTTTCACATAAGTAAACTCCATTTTAACATTCAACAAGAACAATGCATGACAAATAAGGTTTATTCAACTAACTAATACATTTCTTTACCCGGAAAATGAAGTACTAGGCATTCATAAAACAAGAGCAATACTCTATGAGTAAGCGTCACCCGCATAGTTCCCAACATCACCAAACAAAGCGACACATGACTCGATTGTTCATCCTAAACAGCTGGTTCTTTGTCATATTCAAATAATTATTGCATTATTATCCGCACTTCTTCCTCATAGGTAGGTACCTCCTGACGTCATTGTAATGCGCTGCATTGATATTAATTTAGATATTATACGCCACAAAAAACACCCTGCTGTTAGCTTATATCTTTACTAGCTTTTGCCCGCGGCTTCGCTCGCGTTAAATTCGGGGTAACACAGTTCTCCTCTCCTGATTTACAGGTACCTGGGGGTCTACTCTAATTCTACGTAAAACGAAATTGCGGCCGAAACTTCGAACGTTTTCTACAACGGTTTCATTTCATTCATTTCGAAATTTCGGACGTCCGAAGTTTATTTGACATTAAAATTTTCTAAACCTACACTAATTCACGCAAAATGATATAGAGTAGGATTACAAACGTAACTACTTTTGACTTTCGTTCGCTAACGAAGTTACTTTCGGAGAAAGAGAGTGGACCCCGTGTTACATCTAAATCATTCATCATTTTTGCCCTTGTGCCTTATTAGTTGTAATAGCAATGCTAAGTTTTCCCTTTTCTTCCCTCCTTCTCTCTCATATCTCAATATTTAAAAATCTTTGTACCAAAATTCATCAAAATTGGTTTAGCCATTTAGGCGTGCAGTAAAAACAATCTGGTTTATGAATTTCCTATACTTACAGTGGAGAATGGAGGAAAAGGAAAACACGCGGTCGTGCTCATGTACCACGGGACAAGTCTTGATAAAATAAACATTACACCTATTACTGTATTTATGGTACCTAATATATGTATATCACCCATTAACAAATCCTTTGTCCTTGTTCACCCAGGAAACACCTACAGCTACTAGGCTAACATAAACTTCAAGAGGTATCCAATGACTAACAGTACCGTAGTTCCCGTAACTTTGGCCCCGTGTGACGCACTGACCACACGCGTTTGAGGAAAACCGTGGTCACATAGTCTGTGTAACTTGCAAAATGTCTGCTATTTAAGGTGCCCAATTAGCAAGACGAAAGGTCATGTACCTTGTGTTTATGAAGAAGCACGGTTTAGATTTTGTTTGAGGAAATATAGTTGAAACTATGTATCGTGTTAGTCATTTCTGGCGCCTAGGGTTAATGGTTTTCCAGGACACAGGGACAAAGATTGGGCAACTGACAATATACATCGTAAAAGTACCAACGGTTGTGTTAGTAAAGTTCTTTATACATAGGCTTATCCTGCGAAATACTACCTTTGTTTTTGCGGGTGGGAAATCTTCAAATAACTTCCCCTGCTCTGGGTGATGGGGAGTTTCAGACTTACTGACTGAAACCCACCCATTTCCTTCTTTTGCAACAACCCGCAACCCAGGTGGAAATACTAGCTTGGCGGCTTCCCAATTGCTTCTTTCTACATAATTGTGTGTGTCTAAATAGCGTATACCAGAAAGTTTTAGTTATTTGAGAATGGGATCATCAAACTGAACCACTTTCTCGAACTTAGCGTAATCGTGTGTAAGGACATCAACTGTCCCATACATTTCGTTCGAGTCGGGAGTGAAGTTTTGTATGGGACTAATAATTTTTTTCGCGTGCGAGATTTGTCTCATGTATAAACTGTTACTGTATGCAGAACCAAATAAAGATGATAAATGGCCAATTTTCTCGGCAAATTTTTTCCTGTTTGCCTTTAAAACTACAGCATAAAACAAGAACATAAATAGTACCATCTCATAAAGCTCTGAAACAAAATTATTTTCCTATATTACCTTGCTAAATTACTTTGCAAATCGTCTTAAAATTCAATTACATTTTCACTGAAACGGCCATTTTTACTGTGGTATATTTCTTCATAAATGATTTGTTTTACTAATGACCACGAAGAGTTCGTCTCAAAAGTCGTTTAAGGTACTCAACGGCCAGTCTTACCAAGGTGTATCGTATTACCCAGTACCGTGTTGTGGAGGTTAGATTCGGCAACAATTTTATTTGATTACCATATCAACATTCGATAAGTTATAAGAAGACTAGATGAGTATAGAAAATAAATGTTTAACACCTATCTTATTTAAATTAATTACAGTGTAGGCAGTTGCTTTAACCGTAAATCTAAGACGCGTGGGGGTTCACTAATCTTAGTCAAAAATAGTATTAAATTTAGAAGTCGTTCTGATATAATTGATCTATCGGTTGAACATAATATTGAATTATCTTGTGTTGAGCTGGATAGGCATGTCATAGTGTGTGTTTACAGGCCCCCAAATTATCAAAACTACTCGATATTTGAGTCAGTAATGGAAGATGCTTTGGCAAAACTTGCAACAGGTAATAAATCGCTAGTCATCTGTGGTGACTTTAACATCAATATTTTAGATGAAAATTCAAATAGCAGTAGATTCTTAAATCTTTTTAAATCATTTAATTTGTTGAATGTGTTTTCGGAGCCAACCCGAATTACTACAAATACCGCTACATGTATTGATAACGTTTTCTGTTGCTGCGACTTCTTAGATAAATCCATTGTAAATTACCTTCCCTCTGATCACAGCGGTCAAACCGTCGTTTTCGAGTCCTACACATCATCACAAAAAATTCAGATACAGTCTAGACAAATAACACCAAGCAATTTAAATAAATTTAACAATAATTTAATAAGTAATTTAGACATTCCGGGATATGATATTAATAATGTAAATCATTTTTATGAGGAATTCTTTTCGGTTGTCTACACAGAGTTCAATGATACGCTAAAAATAAAAACTAAATCTATTAGCCCAAAGTTTATGTTTAGTGATTGGGCAACTAAGGGTATAAGAAAAAGTAGGGAACGACTGTTTGAGCTTTACGGCCTTAAGCCTTACATCAACTCGGAAACATTCAATCGCTATGTTGCTACTTACTCAAAAATGTTTAAAAACACCTGCAAGGTAGCTAAAGCCTTATTCATAAGCAACAAGATTAAATCCGCTGATAATAAAATTAAGACGGTTTGGAAAATAATCAATAGCGAAACTAATAGAAATAGAAAATATAATAATGATATTACACTAGAGTCTTCACGTGGTCTTCTAACCACTAAAAACGAAGTTGCTCAAGAATTTGTGGATTTCTTTACTAGTATCCCAATTAAAACTACAGAAACGTTAAATTCCTCACCCTTGCTTTCTGTTGAGTTATTAAGAGCAAACGTTTTACCATGCTCGGTTGAGTTTCAGTTTAAGCATATTAACCCCACTGTAGTCATTAAAGCTTTTAAACAAATAAAAATCAAATTAACCGAAGACCTTTGGGGATTGTCAATTAAAGTTTGTCAAGCTATCATTGAGACTATAGCACCGTACTTAGCCTTAATATTTAATTTGTGTGTGGACCAAGGAATCTTCCCGGACCTTATGAAATACAGCAAGGTAATACCGCTTTTCAAATCTGGGGACAGTAAAGACACCAATAATTATAGACCCGTATCCGTTTTGCCGGTTTTCAGCAAGGTGTTTGAAAAGGTAATGCTTAACCAAATGCTCAACCACTTTAACACCAATAAAATATTATATGAAAAGCAGTATGGTTTCACCAAAGGACGTTGTACCACTGACGCCGGTGTCACCCTATTAAAACACATATTTACTGCGTGGGAAGAGGCACAGGATGCCATAGGGATCTTTTGTGACCTCTCAAAAGCATTTGATTGCGTGAACCACGAAACCCTTCTCTTAAAACTTGAACATTACGGCCTAGGGAAACTTGCCCTTAGTTTAGTAAAATCGTATTTAAATGATAGACAGCAGCAAGTACAAATAAATGGTGTCAATTCAATGGGTTTAAATGTAAAGATGGGTGTACCACAAGGATCGATATTAGGTCCCTTCCTCTTTTTAGTATATATTAACGATCTACCCCATTTATTTAAAAACCAACCACAAATGGTGTTGTTTGCTGACGATACCTCTTTAATATTTAAGATAAACAGACGTGCCACAAATCCTGACGACGTAAATAATGCCCTAATGCAGGTACATAATTGGTTTACCGCTAATAATTTAGTATTAAATGGGAAAAAAACGAAGTGTATAAGATTTGCTCTACCAAATGTCAAAAACAGTGAGTGTGACATAGTATTGAATCAGGAGAAACTAGAATTTGTCGAAAAAACTGTTTTCTTGGGAATAACACTCGATTCAAAGCTACAATGGGGTCCGCATATAACATCTCTTGCAGGACGCCTTAGTTCAGCAGCATATGCTGTTAGAAAAATCCGTCAGTTTACTGATGTAGATACCGCGAGACTAGTCTATTTTAGTTATTTTCATAGTATAATGTCATACGGTATTTTACTTTGGGGACGGGCTGCAGACATCGAGTCTATATTTATTCTGCAGAAAAGAGCCATTAGAGCCATATATAACCTACGTAGGCGAGATTCTTTAAGGGAACAGTTTAAGGATATTAACATCATGACAGTACCTTGTCAATATATTTATGAAAACATCATGTATGTCAGGAAAAACTCGCATCTTTTTAGTAAAAGAGGTGACAGACACAATTATAATACTAGAAATAGGGACCAATTAGTTCAACCAGGTTTCAGGTTAGCTAAAGTAGACTCATCTTTCATGGGGTACTGTTTGAAATGCTACAATAAAATACCTCCCCACATTCTTCAACTGATTGAAACGAAATTTAAATCTTGTATTAAACGCACACTATGTAGGCAAGCATATTATAAGTTGGGGGATTATATTGATGATAAAAATGCTTGGCTCAATGCTGGTCCTGCTCCTCAAGCATAGGGGTAAACTCATTAATAAGTATCCGAAGCTATAGTGGAAGCTGCAGAAGATTGTAAGACTATCTTTGCAATGTATAGAATCAATTCTCTAGTATTGTATAATTATTAAGCCCATATGTGAGTGCTATGTATTATCATTGACTTGACGAAGCCCTGGTGGTTAATAGTGTCATGCTCACTTAAATGTCTCGCTGATGGTGGCGGGTGTGTCGGGTCATTTAGCTCCCTTCAAAATGGTCGAGCTGAATGGGGCTGATCCATACGTCATGTTCGTGAACGGGCGCTGTCAGTTGGGACTGGTCATTTTTTAACTACCACGGTAATTTTTAATTTATTTAGATTTAAATTGAATTTTGTTTTTTATTTACTCTGGACGCTCTTACTGTGCACGTCTTTCTACATCGTTCTCACATATTTGTATAATCTCAACACGAATGATGTAAATACTATTTTGTAAAAATATTAGAATTTAAAAGAGTGTCCATGGAGTTTCTTGCCCATTCTTCTCCATAGAGATCAACGCTTTGGAATGGGCAACTGCAGTACTTTCACAAGTTATTATGCCTTGTGACCGGGACTGTAGATTCATTTTGTTTCTTGACATTCAAAAGTGCCTGTAATGGTCTAATTGAAATAAATGATTTGATTTGATTTGATTTGATTTGATTTGTCTACCATAACATTACAAGACACATATTAAAAAGTTGAATGAGTATTTTGAACATTTAAATCAACGTATTTACGTTAGATACGTTACGAAATTAAAATCTTCTTCAAAACACATCATGTTTCCACAAATATAAACCATCCACCTAAAGACAGAACTCAGCTTTTTGTCCCAAAATCATTAATTCGACAGCTAATTAGCCACGAATTTCTGAAGCATTCAAAAGCGAGTCAAATTACCATAATTAATGATTTTGTCGAGTTCTCGAACATGGCAATTTCTCGGTAACTTCAAAAACATCGCTCAAGCCTTCCCATGTCATGTAAAGTACTTCGTTCTCAAAGTTACTCGTGCGAACATCCTTACTAATATTATAAAAGCGAAAGTGAGTTTGTTTGTTTGTTTGTTTGTTTGTTTGTTACCTCTTCACGCTTTAATGGCTAAACCGATTTTGATGAATTTTGGTACAGAGATAGTTGGGAACCAGGAGACGGACATAGGCTAATATTTTTTTGAAAAAAGTGGGATGTGAGGGAGAAAGAGGGCAGAAAAGGGAAAACTTAGCGTTGCTATTACAAATCAATAAGGCGCAAGGGGAACTGTGTTACCCCAAATATAACGCGGGCGAAGCCGCGGGCGAAAGCTAGTTTCCTTATAAGGTACCGAAAATGTTTGAATTTCAGAATTAGACTTGTTTAGATTTTGTTAGTTGCGGAACAAGTAACTAAGGGTACTTTCACTCCCGGGGTTGCTGGTTGTTCGGAAGAGATATCGCGGCCCCGGAACGTAAAGGGCAATAGAAGGAACATGTGTGGGTTTGTGGGATGAGGTTTTTTGGCGTGGGAAATCATCAAATAACTTCCCCCGCTCTGGGCGGAACGGAGGGGAGTGTCAGACTTGTACTGACTTAAACTCACCCATGTTCCTTCTATTGCCCTTTGCGTTCTGGGGCCGCGGTATCTCTTTCGAACAATCTGAAACAGGGGCAGTCGGTAACCCTAGCAAGCGGTTCTGGTTTGCTGACATCTCTTTGAGGTACGCATGAAACACAAACGCGTCGTCGATAGACAGACGGACGGTGAACTACCTATTGCCCATCGCCCGCAGCTACGGTGGCCGCGAGTCGTCTTGCGGCTCCCGACAGGCATTTTCTTTCCAAGCAGTGTGACCTCGAACTATGACTCTAAAGTGGTCATACTATACTAGATACTGCTGTATATTTCAACTTTTCAAACAACCTTATTCGTTGAATATTTTCATATTCTTTGCACGTAGTAAATATGAAAGTGAGTACATCGTTTTATGAAAGTCTGTATGATTAAAATAGAGCTTTCATGATATGAAATTCTAGAGGAGTCGTAGGTACTTAAAAACGCATTAATTTTATAAGAGGACCTAGCTTGTTGGGAATATACAGTTTTTAAATAGGTGTTGACACGTTCGTGTAGAGCATTGTTTGGACATTATAAATAAGTTAATTTCGGCTGGTATAGTTACGGGTTACTTTTCTAACGGCAGATGGCTTTTTTCTATGATACGATAGTTTTTTTGAAAAAAAAAAAATTAAAAAATTAAAAATATTTTCATTAAAGATATCATACGTTGAAAATGTTGTTTATGGTGGGTGAGTTCCTGAATATTCAGCACAAACCACGTTGACTTTTCAATTAACCAAACGAATTTTATTTGATTATGTTTAATGACGTTGTAAATATTTGCAGCTACATTGCATTAGTCCTAACTAATTGCAGTCTATGCAAGCCAATCTAGTCTATTCGATTCAGAAACAATGACTGACATACCCAATCAACTTATAACGATTCAAATTCAAACGCTAATGCGACAAGGACTGGCGTTCGAATTTCGAACTGTAACTTTTTAATTATTGGTATATGGCTTTTTGGAATTATTTAGAAACAACGAGCATTCGTTTCAAAACATCCGACAGTTTTATTCGGTGCGGCTGGAGATGTAACTTCACCATATGAAGCCCTTTTTTGTGCGTGTAGGAAATCATCAAATAATATCCCCCGCTGTAGGCGGAGCAGGGGCAAGTGTCAGACTTGTACTGACTATAACTCACGTATCTCTTTCGAAAAATCCGCAACCCCGGCAGGAAATGACGTCCTTATGTGACAGAATGAGATACTGGGAAACGCTGATCCGTGATTGCAAATTAATTTGTCACCCTTAGGACTGACGGCGTGTTGCGCAGTCAGTGGTTTCGCGCAATTTAAACATAAGGCAGTGTAGCGCTGTGAGCGCTTACGGTGAAGCGATTTTTCAAGCGTTTGTATAAAATGTAGTGTTCTTTGCCCCGGAGCTTTCACTCAGATCCAGCCTGCCCCTAGCGACACCCTAAGCCGAGGCTCGTACCCCACAGGGGGTGCCCTTAGCGTGTAGTCGCTTAGTTTGTAAGTTCTCACCCTGGCTGGAGGTCTTAATTTTTAAGGCACCCACAGGATTCGCCCGGTTAAGCAGACGACAACCTCCTTGGTTGAACTGCGAGATGCTATTCATAAAAAAAACCCGCAGATGACATCGCCACGCCGCTTTCGAACCACGACGCATCCTGTACTTAGGACTCACTAATATTGTGACAAAATGTGACTACAACACAAATCAAGCACTAGAGAGAGAGGCAAACAGACATGACTAAAAGAGACAACGCTCTACTTTGAGCCGAACTTTTTCTAAAACTCGCTGTTACATATTTACGGCCAAGTTCCTTGGATATAGATTACCTCTTCATTGAAATGGAAATGGCGCCTACATTTCTATGAAAGCAAGGTTTTCATGTGAACGTATCTCGGTAGCAGTATTGACGTAGCTATTCCTAGCTTTTATGTTTACCTAGTAGTGGGAGATAGATCGCACATATATATGAAGTTGGTTATATATTTCTTTTTTAACCATTAGACTGCTAAGGTACTTATTACCTGCCTAGCCTTTTCCCAACTGGGCTAGGTTACCAGCCTCACCAAATTGTTGAAAGTGTCTACAAATGACAACCAAGACATGAGGGCCAAAGGAAACTGGACACGTAATGGATGGCTAAAGCCAAAAGCTAATCTAGCCACTAGTTTCTCCAACTATTAATATGCAATCTAGTTTTTGAATGGGCCCCGACTGTTTAAATCGCTATGTTCCGCATTTGAATGTCTTTTTTTATATTATGTGTTTTTTTTTTTCAGATTTCGGGCAGTCTTGTTTTTTTTTTTCATTTTTTGTCTCATTTATACCTTCTATTCCTCATTATACCTTCGCTCATTTATACCTTCTATGTTGAAAAAAAGACCGACATCTTCCCGCCCCTGAAACCTTAATTCGCCAACTACAACAAAACAATATTGCACCACAAAACAATTGACAGCTACGTAAACTACTCATTTATCACCCATTATCTGAGTAGTAGTGATGCACCAACCGATACTTGAAGAGTATCGTTACAACATGATGCGATACTTCGATACTTTCGATCGACACAGACGAATAAGATACAGTACTTGTATTTTTTCTTAAGTTAATGAATCTCAAGCTTTGTTTGGGAAATAACGATGGTATATTGTTCCACTTTAGACGAAAGAGACTTTGGGCGGAGCACCGCCGTGCCCTCGTAGAGGCGATCGGCGGCGGCGATCTCTCGCGTCCGGCCCTGGTTCAGGCCATGGTCCGGAGCGAGAGGGAATGGGAAGCGGTCACCACCTTCTGCGAAGCAGTAATGCTAGCAAAGGAGGTGGCCGGGCGTTTGAGGGAGAGAACATCTGCCCAACCCAACCGCCGCGGGAGACGCCCATGGCGCCGGGCGCCGCGAGACGACTCCCGGCCACCGTAGATGCGGGCCTGTGGGCGGCGAGCAATGGGTAGTTCACAGTCCGTCCGATTCGATTCGAGTCGATTGACGACAGGCCGTGTCGACGGCGCGTTCGTGTTAAAGAGAGTCAGCAAAGCAGAGGGGCTTGCCAGAGCCTCCGCCTGCCGGGGTTGCGGGTTGTTCGAAAGAGATACCGCGGCCTCGGAACGTAAAGGGCAATAGAAGGAACATGGGTGGGTTTTAGTCAGTACAAGTCTGACATGCCCCCCGCTCCGCCCAGAGCGGGGGAAGTCATTGGATGACTTCCCACCCGAAAAAAAAAAGACGAAAGAGACTGAACCCCACGACACAGGGTATCCTAGTGTGGGGTTCAGTGTCATTTAAATTATGTATGTACTTTTTTGTAGAACAATAAATAAACAATAAAAAAAAATAACAAAAGTATCGATATGGAAACGAATAGCCATGCCAACTAAATATTTATAAATTTCATGATCAGACCATTTCAAAGAATACCATCAGGAAAAAGTAGTTTAGAGTCTTAGAGGAATTAATAAGTACGTTGTGTACCTACTTACAAGTACCAATATCAACGTAAGAAATTGTGGGAGGACGATAGTATCATCACCATATTCTTGTTTATGTCCTATTTTACTTTTCACACATTCTCCCCTGTCAATATTTGAAAATAGAAGTAGTTCGTAGCCTTTCAATACGTTCCTAGAATCTTTCCGTATTTTATCGATTACATTATCGATTGAAATGCAAGTATCGTCCATCCCTAGAGAGCAATATGAACAAGACTGCGATAGTACTTCACTATTGTTATCTAAAGAGGCAATGAGGCAATCAAGAGACACTCAAGTCTGTGTGAGGCACGCGATCTGGTGTTAATGAGGCACGTTTCCTTGTAGGGTTTCCGTGATGGGTAATTAGTGTTGTTTAATGCCATTAATACATAGATGAACGGCATCGTTTCATTCTTCTCTCGTTTGCCTTTTTATGTGGATAGAAAACCATCAAATAACTTCCCCTTTTAGCGGAGAGGGGAGCAGTGTAAGACTTGTCTTGACTGAAATCCACCGATGTTCCTTCTTTTGCCCTATATGTCCCGAGGCCAAGGTATCGAACAGCCTGCCACCTGGCAGGCCCTTTCAGCTTGGCTGACATCACTTTGAGGCGCACGTGGAACACGGCCTTTGCCCTGGTAACTATTTAATCCAGTCAGTATAACGTTGTCCCTGGACTCCGCCAGACGTAGTCGGGCGAAGTACAGAGGAAGCATGCCTTTAATTCCTAAAGGGTTAAGCAGAGGTTTATCTAATAGTACACCTACATTTCGCCAATTATGACGGCACGGTTGGCGCTCTGGCTGGTGCGCTGCGTGTCGCGGGTTCGATCCCCGCACGAAACAAACATTTTTATGGGCTACAAATAGTTGTTTCGGGTCTGGCGGTTTGTGTATGTGAGTTTAAATGTTTGTTAACGCACCTAAAATACAGGAAAATTGTGGGGCAACGTTTTAAAAAAAAAGTTATGTTTAAGTAAAAGGCGTGTCTATTGCTACAAACCGGGCTCAAGTATACTGAAAGAACTCCAATGATACAAATTTAATACTATCTCATCGACCAGGGGATCGAAATAAAAACAACAATGTTCAACAGGGTTCCGTACAAACTTGCGACATGAACAGCCATACCATTTGACTGCGTAGACTTAGAGAGTTGTTGTTTTTCACAGCATCAAGAGATCACATATACTTTGAGTATATGGTTTGTTTTCAAATCGATACCTTTACGCGTTCCCGAGATAAAGGGTATTGAAAGACAGACAGACAGACAACAAAGTGATCAAATAAGGGTTCCGTTTTTTCCTTTTGAGGTAAGGAACCCTGAAAATTCCCATGGTCTTTTGCGAGAATAGTAAGTCTTGAAGAGAAACTCCACAAACAATGATAAACATCTATAATTACCTATTTGCTCATGCCACCCCTACTATGAAACTCAGTTCAGTCCATAATTACATTACCTGAACTAACAATATCAAGTTGTACCTCACCCCACAGTTATTCTATTAAAAGGCCTCTCTGTTATTATTTCCTTCATAATAGGAGGTATTTATAATTTTTTGGCGTAAATATTAAAAGAAAAACGCCTTTTTAAGAACGTTGCCCCATAAAGGAATTTCACCAGTATCGTTGGTGAGTTTACACAAAGTTCAATCACAAACAGCCAGACCCGAAACAACTACCTGTAGGTCACACAAATATTTGTTCCGTGCGAGGCTTGAACCCGTGACACGCAGCGCAACAGTCGAGCGCTCAGTTACTGCGCCAACCGTGCGCAATTTATTTTATTAATTGAGTTCGGAAAGAAAGCGCGGATGTTTGTTACTCTTTCACGCAAAAACAGATTGAAATTAGGCTAATAACTTATAAAGAGAACAAGCTAGTAATACTCAAAAAATTCTACTAAAGTACTTAACCTTGGAGTTTCTTGCTAAATTTAAATTTAGAAAGAGTTAAAACTTTGTTCTTCCCGATCAGCGGGGAAAGCTGATTATGATTATAAAAACAAAAGTAGGGGCGGCGCAACACATTTTCTTCTTCCGTTCTCCTTTCTAAAATAAAAGAAAATCGAACTGACCAATTCCTCACAGAAAAATGGCGACTACACACAAAGCACCTGTCACATTATCCCGTAGTGAATGTGTTTTTCACCTGATTTAAGTGAAATTTGTTTCCTTTCCTCCCTTCCCTTCCTCTGTCTACCTTCATCCTGTTTTTGTTATTTTAGCCTGATTTTGAATTTATATCTTAGACTTTATATTGTGTTTAAAAACTTAGCTTTTAGTATGTTTTATCGAATCTATTCTGCAATTGAAATTCATTAACATTGTCACCTTGACATAATAATCCTTACTTCCTTACTAATATTACAAAAGCGAAAGTGAGTTTGTTTGTTTATTTGTTACCTCTTCACGCTTTAATGGCTAAACCGATTTTGATGAATTTTGGTACAGAGATAGTTGGGAACCGGGAGACGGACATAGGCTAATATTTTTTTAAAAAAAAGTGGGATGTTAGGGAGAAAGAGGGAAGAAAAAAGAAAAAATACAAATCTATAAGGCGCAAGGGTAACTGTGTTACCCCGAATTTAACGCGAGCGAAGCCGCGGGCAAAAGCTAGTATCACTATAATTAAAAAGCCATCCATGGAGTTTCTTGTCCATTCTTTTCCATAGAGATCGACATTTGTCACTAAATATACCGGATAAAGCTATCTTAAAATAGCAAAAAGTAAGTTCTAGAAAGCATATTTCGTTCCACGATCGTATACTCATCAACTTCAGTAATAGCTTTTATCATGAAAAATATAAAACATAAAGCAGTACTTATATCCAGGGAAGTTCAACATTTTCCCATCACATAAAATATTAACGTCAAAACGAGAAAAAAGGAATTACCTTTCTTCAGTAAATTGCTTATCGTAGGTAACAAAATTGGTTTAGCTTGTAAATCTGTTTTCAAAGGGTTTTTGTATTCTGTTGGGGATCTCTAAGACGGGTTCTAATTGACGTGTCGTTAGTTTGGGTCTGGTGCGGCTTATCTGTTGGGTAACAATAGGCATAGGGTGCTTATCAGGAAAGATGTTGGGAAAAGGTCGGATAGTTATCCTTTGATGCAAAAAATTCACCCATTTCATGCTACTTGACTCCTTAGTTGATTTTCTTTTGATATGACTACATCAGTAAATTGTAGTTGGGATGTTATTAGGGTTCCGTACCTCAAAACTAAAAACGGAACCCTTACAGGATCATTTTGTTGTTCGTCTGTCTGTCTGTCAAGTCCCTTTATCTCGGGAACGCGTGGAGGTATCAAGTTGAAATTAAAAACATAAATACTCAACTCTGGGCTCCTTTGTGCTGTAAAAATATCAACCCTCTAGGTCTACACAGTCAGATATGACCATTTATGTCGCAAGTTTCTACGGAACGGTCTTTTGTTGAGCCAGATTATAGTCTTTTTCTAAGCATGCTTGATGCTTTTATAAAACTCCTTAAGTTGACGTAATTTTCCAAACGCACAGGAAAATCGGTACGCAATGGGCGGTCACCCATCCACGGTAAAAACCCTGGCAAGGGCGGCTTAACCTATAAAATTAACCCTAGGATCTACTGATGCACCGAGGGTTTCGTACAAACTCGCGAGGGTTTTAATTTCAACTCCATATCTCCACGCGTTCCCGAAATAAAAAGTCTAATAGATCGACGGACAACAAAGTGATCCAATAAGAGTTCCATTTTTTTCCTTTTCAGATACGGAACCCCAAAATCGACGCAATATTAATCCCTAGTCATTGTTGTGGAAAATGCCAGTTCGATGTCAAATACTTCTGATAATAATTCACGTCTGTCAGTTATTCTATTCATTAGGTTCCTCAGATTTGGTGAAGATACCTCGTTGTATTTTCGTGACTGGTTTGGCCTAAATCTCCGTATTTCCAGTTCCAATAATAAATAAATATCTTAGGACAACTCACACACGGTTATCTGATCCCAAGCTAAGCAGAGCTTGTCTTATGGTAACCAGACAACTGATATACATACTTATATAATTTATAAATACATACATATTATAGATAAATCACACCCAGATTACTTATTATGAATTTATTAACATTTGTCATCGGGAATTGGAAATAAAGTAACACACATATACAAGTGTGTCCGGTAATGGATTAGCGATATTCTAGATACTTATGTAACGAGTGTTTTATATACTATTACGATACACACTAATCACTTCTAATTCACTTCCCCGATTTAGCAGCCATTTTGACATATTCTCTATGCGTGTACAAAAAATAATCATATCTCTCAAAGTGCAGACGAAATTAGGATACATAGAATTGGATTATTCACAAGGCAACAATATTGTCTGTCGTTTAAATTAAGAAATGATGACGTTACGTTTTCGTAACTATAGAAAACAAAATTAAAGTCCAAGAAAATATGCAAATCAACTTTTTGTAAAAAAAAAATTGTAGTTTCTTTTTTGAAAATCAATAAATTTGAATACTAGAATGTTTGTTATATAAGTACATAGAATATCGGCAGTCCGTGACCGGACACATTGTATATGTGTCGTCGTGACAAGCGCGACTGCAGAGCATGACGTCCTGTACTCGGTTACCCGGCCGAGCAGTCTTATTGGGTTTTAGTTCTCTTGATCTGGTTAGACTGGAAGTCGACCCCAACAAAGTTGGGCAAAGGTTTGGCAGATGACTAGCTTAATAAATTAGTCACAACACTGTTTCAAAGATATTAAGATACTAGCTTTGGCCCGCGGCTTCGCTCGCGTTAAATTTGGAGTACCACAGTTCTTTTCTGATTTGCAGGTATTTTTAATTGGTAACAAAGAGTGTGTACCGATTTTTAGCTTCTAAAATCTTGAAAATTGCGCACAGCTCTATACAAACTTCCAGCCCTATTTTAGGGTAGTGGGGGGTTAGAAAGAGACAAAAAGTAGCCTATGCCCGTCTAAAAGGGTCCCAACTATCTCTACACCAAAATTCATCAAAATCGGTTTTACCATTTAAGCGTGAAGACGTAACAAAGAAGCAATCTCACTTTCGTTTAAACTATTAGTAAAGATTGACTTATTGAGTGAGCTAAGTATCTGTAAAGTAAGCATATGTACGACCTCAGTCTTCTTGTGGTCAGGTAACACAATATTATGTCAAGAGTCTACCATACTTATTTCATGAATAATGTTTGAAATGGAATATTGATATTTTATATGCTTTTTTGACTTGCATTGTTATTGAGCTAGCATGTATGTTTTGGTCCAGTCTTGCATCTGAACTTCATGCTGCTGATTTTTTTCACAAAACTTTGGTGCAGTGACAATACATTTTTAAGACAGGTTTGACCTAATCCTTCAGCCAGGATCGTCCTTACAAGAAAACTCCTCAAGGATTAATACCAGAGCAGCTGAATACCAATGCTCCTTGCAAAATACTGGTATACCGCCGACCCCACATAGTTGGGGAAAAGGCTAGGCAGATGAAGATATTAGCTATAGTTTACGTGCAGAGGTTAAACTCACAGCACCGTACATTACATCACACGAGCTACCAGGCGCGCAGAATTCGGAAGTGCTCGTTAGTATTCGAAGTCAGTATTATTTAACACTTGAGCTACACGTGCGAGCATCGTGTGGGGAATATGATACTGTTGTGTAAGGCTGTGATAGGTTAGCAACCTGCTAGGTTCTCCTAACCTATTTTATTTGTACTGATTAGTTTTGAAGTCAGAGTTGTAGTTCATAGGTTCTTAATAAAAAGTAAATATGTTTTAGGGTTCCGTCCCTTAGAAGGAAAACGGAACCCTTATTGGATCACTTTGTTATCTTGTCTGTCTGTCTTTCAAGAGGCTTTATCTCGGGAACGCGTAAAGGTATCGAGTTGAAATTAAAATCTTTTTATGTTAAAACTTATATTTTTATACGGATACTAATACACATAAACATATCAAATAAACTAATAAATACATTTAAAAAATAAATAAAAACCATTTTTTTTTGTCTTTATCATATTATCCCACACACAATCCATACGTCATCGCTTTCTTGGTTGTTCTGTCCCTCTCCATCCATCAACATTTACATTCATCACTCTTTTAGTCACAATCATTTGGGCCCTCCTTATCACCAAGATGTTTTTGCAAATGAATCGTTCTGTTAGTTCCGTATAAGACGCGTTTATCCAAAGAGTCATTTAGGAACTAGGTTTAAAGTCCTAAGACCTATCTATACTTGTAAAAACGCCTGCACATCAAGCTACTACAATCTGTCAGAATTCTTTGATAGATTTTCGACTTTATTTCTAAAGTATTAGGTTCAAGGTTGATTGGGAAAAAATGACAGTTTCGGGTAGCTTGACCTGCAGGCGTCTGTACATCTAGAAGACGCCATTGAAAATAACAAACTATGGTCATTGTAGGACGGTCGACGGTATCCGTCTCACTTTCCCTATTAGCTGTTGTGTTGGGATTGCGCAATAACCACACAATTGCTTCATTGACTTGTATGGTCCACGCATACACTATGAGCAATGAAGCGAACAACGTTTCTGTGAAACTATCTATTTAAAAAGGATTTGGAGATGCAGGTCCTGAGAGCCAGGAGATAATTAGCCCTTTATTTTTGGTGTGGGTAACTCATCAAGTAACTTCCCCCGCTCTAGGTGGAGCTTAGGGAAGTGTCAGACTTGTACTGACTAAAACCTACCCATGTTCCTTGTATTGCCCTTTAAGTTCCGGGGCCGCGGTATCTCTTTCGAACAACCCGCAACCTCGAATAATTAGCCCCTTGTCTTTACAATCTGGAATAAGATTATAGCATAAGTACATAATGTATACAAATATGTACATAAATACATACCTAACCAAAAAAAGCTAAAATTGAATAAAACTAAAAGAAATTCCAGGAGTAAAGTTTTTTTTTTCCACTTTTAATATTTTTTTTTGAAGACGGATACAAAAAAGGAATTCTCGAAATCGGTCCCCAGTTGGCGGAGTTATCCAATAATATTAAAAAAAAAATCATCCATTATACCGAAAGTTTTATAGATGTTTGTTAGTCAGTCACGCCAGAACCGCTGAACGGATCTGGATAAAATTTAGAACAGAGATAGATGACAGTCTAGAATGGCTCAAAGACTTTTCATCTCGGCAGTAAGATCACGTTGGCAATTCCTGAACTTAACGCGGGCGAAGCCGCTAGCAAAAGCTACTTCATTCAGTGTAATTGTAGTTGAAGTATTTATGATACTGTTTGTTAGAAACCTAACAAAGTTGTTTCCAGTAGGTCTACTATGATATCTTAAAGCAGAACTTATTCCACTGAGTGAAAGAGATGGTGCTAGACACCCTGTATAGCTCTGTCCCTTCCCTCAGCGGAATAAGTTCTGCTTTAACACGTCATGGTAGGGTAGCAGAAGTGATGAAATAAACGTTGTTTTTTATTTATTTATTACGAGTATGCATAATAATTAGGATGAATAAATAGCTTAATAATCCGTGTATCCCGATATGGTTAAAATCAGGCAAAATAAACAAGTTACTGAAATACAAACAGTACAAAATATGGAACGTTTTTCCTGAAATTAGGACATGGTTTACACAGTTAGCTAAGTAGATATTTGTACATTATATTTCCCAATGGAAATGGAAATTAGAGGCAATTTTGTAGTTTAATTTGTTTAAACAAACGTGTGGGTTGTAGGATAGTGGTAAATTTTAAAATTGTGTGTTTATATATTACTAGCTTTCGCCCGCGGCTTCGCTCGCGTTAAATTCGGTATAACACACCAAGCAGACCTGCATTTTTGCTTTTGAGCCTGATTGATTTGTAATACCAACGCTAAGTTTTCCCTTTTCTTACCTCCTTCTCCCTCATATCCCACTTTTTTAAAATAAAAATTAGCCTATGTCCGTTTCCTGGTCCCAACTATCTCTGTACCAAAATTCATCAAAATCGATTCAGACATTAAAGCGTGAAGAGGTAACAAACAAATAAACTCACTTTCGCTTTTATAAAATTAGTAAGGATTTGACGATTAGCGCAGTGGTTGAGCGATTGACTGTTGTGCTACGTGTTGTGGGTTCGATCCCCGCACGAACAAATATTTATATGACCTACAGTTTCTTGGAAGCTTGGTTCCTACAAAAAAGGTTAGCTTCATACTGGCAATAAATCTGTAGGTAACTATAAAATGTTTTTTTTTTTATTTTCTGCCACAACCCCAACAAAACGTACTTAAATTAGTGACATAGTCTCACGGGGCGAAATTTTAATCAAATTAAAAGGTTCACGTTTGAAACATACTTCCAATTTGAAATGTAGGTATTTAAGCTCCACCGCTGTCTGACCTTTTAAACTTAACAAGCGAGATGTTTTATTATATTAACACATTTCTACGAGCTCGTGGCTAAATAATGGTAGCTGCTCGGGTCGACCTTAAGCTTATGCCACGCTTACCTAGGTTTTTCGATGGATGGGTGATAACCCGTTATATACCGAGTTTTCTCCGACCCGTCGGGATAGTCAGTGTCCCGAAAGACCGACAACCAGTCTTACCAAAAGGTATCGTATTACCCAGTACTAACTGGGTTATGGAGTACATAGATGCAGTCGCTCCTCGTATTATTTGTCCATTATTCAGCTGAATCCGGTTAGACTGAATGCCGACCTCAACATAGTTATGAAAAGGCTAGGCAGATGGTGATTTCTATTAATCCCACACCCACAAAAACCCCGCCCATTATAAACTAATTTCGCACTACCCTCAAATTAACGACACGTCTTTATTCAAAACTACCCGACTTGCGAAACAACCTACAATTGTGATGACAAATGATGCCTAGCGACATCAAATGGCGCTTTAGTCGAAATAACAGGCATTAGTGATCTTTTGGTTGAAGAGGCGGTTACTATACATTGTGGGGAACAAACACCGTGAAATGTAGGGCGAGGGATGAAAACATGGTAAAATATAGGGTGTTAAAAGATCCATCAAATAGCTGTCATTCTATACTAAGTGAAAATAAAGCCGAAATCAGTCATATATTTTTGGTATATTTCACTAGGAAGAGAAACGTCTACACACAGCACTACCATATCTATACTAATATTATAAAGCTGAAGAGTTTGTTTGTTTGTTTGAACGCGCTAATCTCAGGAACTACTAGTTGGAATTGGAAAATTCTTTTAGTGTTGGATAGTACATTTCTTGAGGAAGGCTATAGGCTATATAACATCACGCTACGACCAACAGGTGCTGAGCAGCGTGGGTGAAACCGTGGGGAACAGCTAGTTATACATAATAAAAATGCGAATGTTTGTGAGGATGGATGGATGTACGGATGTTTGTTAATCTTTCACGTCAAAACGGATGAAAGGATCTTGATGAAAGGCAGAGAGGTAGATTATGGTCTGGAATATCACATAGCATCCTTTTTATATGACACAGATGAAGCCGCGGGCGCCAGCTAGTTAATCATGGATTAAATATTCGAGTGAAACGTGTAACTTTGAGCAAAACTGATTACTTGCCATCCAAAAAAATAACATTTATTTTAAAATAGAATAACCTGTTTACACTTTTGTGTAATACGCTTGTTAGTGTAATGTATCAGGCACAAAACGAGGCGCTTATGGATCCACGCAACTTTCTCTCTCTCTACCACACACGTGCTCTTGGCAACCGTGGCTGCCATAACATTGTAAATTGCTAAGCTTAAAAAAAAAACAACAAAATAACGGCAACTACGGTGGCCAAAAGCGAATCAGCGGCACAATGATGAGATGAATAAAAGACTTCGTGAAGCGTCTTCTAAGAAAACTAGCAGCTGGAGCGTGTGAAACTCTGGTCATAATAGCTAAATATGTATGATTCTATGATTGCTCTATGATTAGATCATAAAAAAGCCATGGTACTAGAAACGTTTTGCATAATTGAAGGAAAAAATGTCATAATCGGCGCCACACTTAAACGATGTACTGGAGTTGAATAAATAATTAAGTTGCTTGTTGTACTCTATTTGCATTGGTAATAACTGTCTTTATCATACAGAAACTCTGGAAAGATTGTATGAGGAACAATGAGAAAAAAAAAACAAAAAACGGTCAATATTTACCACCTTAGTCACGGAATAGAAGAACGAAAAAAAGTTTGGTTGACCCCAAGAAACATGGTAGAAGATGATTATGAGGTCAACCCACCCATGTTCCTTCTTATGTTCCGGAACATAATGGACGAAAGAAGGAACGTACGTGGGTTTTAGGCAGTAAAAGTCGGACACATCATCGCTCCACCCAAGGAAATTGTTCCGAAAAAAAAGGACGGTGAAATGACAAGGTTTATGGTCAAGAACTGTCACATGGTCTTGTTGCCTTGTACAAGTTAGAGTTAAAAATGAGATGGATCCTAGAAACAATTACAAAAATCTTAGGGTGGATTTCACCGATTTTGTAACATGATCTCGATTAAGGTCGTTTTCGTGATCTAAAGATCAAACACTTTTTACGTTTCCATGGCAAAAGATCATAAAATCAAACACTTTTTACGTTTCCATGGCAAAGAACTCAAAGATCGCAATTTTTTCACAAAAACGTAGTGCGTTTAGCGTTTGCAACAGCGGAAAGCAACCTACTGCGAGTATTATTCTCGAAATCGCCAGAATATCAAAATGCAATTAATTGTCAAACCTGTATTTACAGTTGTGTCATTGTGTTACTTGCTTTTTTCTATTCCTATAAATAACTAAAGTAATGGTGTTAAATGAAAAAGGGAATCGGCATCCGCAAATGGCAAAAAATAGACACTTTAAAGTTAGTGAATCACTATTTTAAAGTTGTTGAATAAAAACGAGTACAGCGAAAAATTGCGGATTTGAAGAAGATTTCACATGAATCATCGTAATCTAATCAAACGATGTGATGCGCCTTATACTTTATATTAATTTGGATGTGGATTAAAAATAAAGTGCTTATTTAAATAAATAGCGTATATTCTTCAGACTACCTATTTAGTTTTCAGTCACCTAGTAGTACAACGAAGAAGCCTAGAAGTTTGTTTTAAAGTTAATGGATGGAGCTGTTTGTAGACCTGTGAATGCACATTTCGTATGAAAAGGGATAAACACGCTCCCATTTCGGAATAAAAATAACTTTATTTAAGAAAATCTTTAACTACACATGAGATAAGTACACATAACATATTGTTTTGAGGAAGTCAGCTTGGTGAACCAATTTTGTGAGTTCACACTCGTATTTGCCAGTTAAATTAGATATTCATCACATCATCATCATATCAGCCTTAGGACCTCTACTGCTGGCACTAATTTATCGTTGATAGACTCCAGTACAGGCAGAAGTGTTGGTTTTGTGAAATCCAAATCATGTTATAAATTCCCGAGCATCAAGGTTGATAAAATATTCCTTTCTCTCGTTTATCTATCTTGAGCGACAAACATCCCAAAGCTCACGTGAAGACTTTTTATTTTACACAGCCAATAAAATCCATATTTTCAATAAAATAAACTTACAATAATATACAACAATTATGACAATGACAATAGGCAATTGCGAGATAAAGACAGGCTACAAAATTGTAGCTATCTCGTTCCCTCGCTGTGAACAAATCACGTGATCAGATTTATTAACTAAAGTTAGGATTGATCGCCCCGATTTGTGTCGATCAAGTCGAAAACCAAACTATGAGCTGTCAGTGTATTGACAGTGCCATCACTTTTGTAAAATATTTATTATTAAAAATATTGATATTGTTGGTATTTGGCTACGTAAAGTGGAAAAACTGTTCACGTGAACGTTGCGATGAGGATGTTGGTCGTCCAAGATTGACACGCGAGAGAAAAGAACAGTTTGTCATCCTTGACGACCAGGTATTTATAACTCGATTTCATCTCACAAAACCAAGAGGTGAACCTGTATTCTGCAGACGGTAAAATAGATTCGTACAGACATGTAAGTACCAAATAATGATTCATTTTATTCAGCTGTGGACTTGGCGTAAGCTATTAGGTACTGTTTGTTATTTAGAAACCACAGGGTGGCCTTTATTAGTTGAAATGTGCTCCACGTTTCTATGCAATTAGGTGATATTAGTGATGTCTGCCGATTTGCATGGATTCCGCTGCATATGGAATTATATGTAAAGAGTCAGAGCTGTAAGGCTTCATTCCAGCCATTGGTATTTTGCCTGGATAAGGAACTAAACAGTTAATAACAATAAATCAGTAACGGTCCATTATTTACTAACAACAAAAACATTTTAGTATTTCAAATTAATATAAATATATATTTTCAGAACAGCAGGAATAGTAGCATCAAACTACAGACTGGCTTCGATTGGCATTCAAGGAAACTAACAAAATGTAGGTGTACTGATAAATAAGTTCACTTTAGCCTAACTCATAGTCATTGGGAACAACCGGTGTGATATAATTATACCTACATAAATCATTTGTTATTAAAGATTCTCTTTGTAAAAGTGGTTTTTATTCCTATCTGATTGTGTTTTCCTTGTCCAATGAAATGTGCATTCACAGATTAAAAACAACTTCTTCTATTAAATATATAACAAACTTCTTGGAGGGTTCCAAAAAGTTTGTTACCGTGACGAAAATTTTTGAAATTATGACATAGAGTTAAAAGCCCCAAAACGACGATAAAGTGAATCACGTCTTTATATGGAACTAGCTTTTGCCCGCGGCTTCGCCCGCGTTAAATTTGGTAGCGCCTTATTGTTTTGTAATAGCAACGCTAAGTTTTCCTGTTTCTTCCCTCTTTCTCCCTCATCACCCACTCTTTTTTTTAAAAAAAATAGCCTATGTCCGTCGCCTAGTTCCCAACTATATCTGTATCAAAATTCATCAAAATCGGTGTAACCATTAAAGCGTGAAGAGGTAACAAACAAACAAAAAAACTCACTTTCGCTTTTATAATATTAGTAAGGATGTTATTAGTAGCAGCGTATAGTAGGTAGGTATTTTAATGTAGTTATATGATTTCAATGAGGCTCGGGTCCTTGAGACACTAAATGGAATAAATCAATTTAAAAAGTCCGTCATTTATACTTTTTTGCGTATACGGTCGGAAGTTAGTTCAACAATGTATCAATAGATGGCGGGGAACTCTCTACAATATTCTGAAGAAAATACGCTTTGTTTTAAGCTTTTTATTTAAACATTTGCATTAAAAATATAACAATTATTAATAAAACAAGAGCCATTACATCGTTTGATTAGATTACTTTCATGTTCTACTTTTTTCGTAGTTCCATCACTGCTCAGGATAGAGCAACCACATATGACTTGTCTCCAAGTTTGCGGTCTCCTGTAGTTCGAATCATTCGGTAGAAACTGTCTCAAATAGCCTTTTTGATATTGCAGGCGCTCTGCCTTGCGCGCGTTTTCTTTCTATCCGGCCCAGTATTACACGTTTTTTTCAGACACGCACACATAATATGTCTGAAAAATCAGAAAATACGCTCCTGTCGATTGAGGAAAGCAGTTTGGTGATGTTGTTCTCGTGAACGAGTTGGACGAGATGCTCCCATTACGGTCATTTATCTCGGTCTATGGATTACGTATCAGCTTTCACAAACACCACATCTCAAAAACATCCATTTTTCTGCTTTCACGACTTTTGTTGCACCACATTACAGAGCCAAAAAAGAAATATTGAGAACACCAGCACCAGCACTCACAAATAAACAGAGTTGCACGAACTCACAACCGATGAACTCATAACCGACCAGAAGATTTGAGCTTGGAAGAAGATAAGTACGTTGTTTCATGCGAAATCTTTTTCAGACGTACAGCACCCGCTTTTTGTTCAATCACTTCAAAATTTGGTCCTCCTAAGGTATGCTACGCACAGCGTCCCATATCCACCGGTCAACGACATACCTTTTGCGTAAAAAAATAGGAAAAGCTTGCAGCACATCGCGAAACGAAATATAAAATTGACACAATGATATAAACAATTTTGACACAGTATAAGTCTGGACAGTAAGAAAACTAGGCCTAGTTGTAGAAATAAATACCTACGCTCCACTGCAGCTTTAGCGTTGTCACTGTAAATGTTTTTGAAACTGAACTATTTTTAATATCATATCGGATTCTGTGTTTTGTAGTGATAAAAAAATCGAGTTGTTATTTTAACTCGATTTTTTTATCACGTTAAAAACGTAGTTAAAAAATAAAATTTAAGTAAGCAATCTCATGGCTTCGGTTAATACTAGTAAAAAAAGATCGTTTATAACACGGATCAGTTTAATATTAATACAAAACAACTTGTGAGCTTTATCACTATAGCGTAACCTTTTACATTTTTGGCGTGAGCCGCGGATAGATGAAAACGTGTCCTTCGGTATTTGCCGGAAGGGCGTGCGGTGGACGCCGCAAGCGACGCGCGGCATATGTGATGCTAATATTTATCTTGTTCATGTTATTTTCATATGGTTATTGTTTATTGAGCGTGTAAGTATTAGAAAGGCGTGCATCAGGCATACGAGAATTTTAATATAGAGCCAATGTAATCCTTTTCTTATTTGAAACGCTGGGTTTTAACCCGAAAATGATAGTAATTAAAAAACCACTACATTAAAAAAAGAAATATCTTTTTATTACACAGTTACAAATTATTTACTAAAAATATTTTCGTCTGCTACGACATGCTCGGAATACTTCATTATTAAATTTTATAATTTAATGAATTCTCATTCTTATAAATATCTTCTTCAAATAAACTATTAGGAAACAAGGAAAGGGTACTATAAAACCGATTTTGTCTTATTTATGCATTATAAATGGAGTAAACGCAACCACTCGTCTTGACGCGGCTCTCACGACTGACAGCACCGCGATGTCCGCTTAGAGGTCTCGTATTCGCGTGTTAGTGTGAGTGTGCCGTTTCGAACGTTAGTACGTAGTTTCCGTACTGTCCATATTTTTACTGTGATTTTGATAACTTGCAACGTTTTGAAATGCTGACATGTATCGTTTTATAGACGCAGTAAGTCGCTTTGGTATGATGCAAATTCTAAACGTTTTTCGTTTTTGTGACAACTATTACGCTGTTTGTCCTCGGAAACTTTATTTTAGAGAACGGAATTCGAAATTCGAAAGGTGAAATCAGTTTTCAGATGTTTTATTTCAACCCGTCCCACCATGCTATCATTGGTTCTGGTGAAACCAATCAAGCACTTCGATGTGATTGTGAAGACCCTTAAGGTGGTACCGAGCTCTCAATGGTGCTGGTGGAGCCAATAAAGCGCAAGAAGGTGTTTTAGATTATGTGATCTCGATCTCAATAAATTGGTGAAATCGGCCCTTAGTCATCCAGTTCTAACTGAACTTATCCATTTCACCTTGCCTTCTCCATCCGCTAGCTCAGGGCACCAGTTATTTTATTTTTATTGTCTTCATCGGTGATTAAATCCCCCCGCTATCTCAACGCTGGTCACCTAACACTCGTAGTAGAAATCCTAACCAATCATACAAGATGGACGGATAAGCTAAGTAGGAGGTCTGACTACCCAAAATGAAGCGGATGAACAAACTAGGTATGGCTTCATTAGGAACATCTTTAACACCCTCATAACTTTGAACAAGGTACCAGGCTAGCATATCGTTATAGAAATAATTTATTAATCGTCTACTTAATACTAAGAGGGCACTTAGTATTCCCAGCCAGTCTTGTTGGCCGATGACGTTGTAATGACCGAAGCTGTTTGATGATAATAAATTAAGACATAATGCGTTTTGTTAAATGCTTCATTAAATGATCTCATCGATATTGAGGTTTTGTTTCCAATTATAATTAAATGTGTGGTGGGTATTAATTATTTTGTTACGTAACACGCAGCGTGTAAATATTGCGGTAATGTTAAGGTTTATTTAATTACTGGTTGTAAAACTAAGCGAATATATATAAATCTGATATATGATTAGGGTAACAACGACTAAGGGAAATGGGTATAAGAGTAGATGAACACCAAAAAGATGGACTGTGTGGAGGAGGATATTGCAAGAAAGGAGATGTCTGTGGGATGACGAGTCAAAGAGGAATAGTGAAGAAGGACACACGCTGCACATGTAAGTACCCTGACACTGTGATCAATGGTCGTCACTTCCTGCCGATGTTGCAGGTTGGTCGAGAGAGATACCGCGGCTCCGGAACGTAAAGTTCAATGTAAGAAACATGGGTGGGTTTTAGTCAATACAAGTCTGACACTCCCCCCCAGTCCGCCCAGAGCGGGGGAAGTTATTTGATGATTTCCCCTCCTCAAAAACAAAATGGCGTCACTTCTTTGGGTAGAATAAGAGTTTTTCTTAAATCGTTTTATTCCCACTGATCTCAAAAAGGTGAAGGCATAGCCTCGAACCAACAAGCTCTTCGTCATAAATTCGAAGACATACAACTTTTCCCTTCCCGCACGGAGTCCAGTGACGGAGGGCCCAAACCCCCTCACAAACAGGGGCTCTAAACTCCAGTTGTGGAAATGTAATAATGCTGTACTTGTCCCTGAATATTATTTCGTTGGTTTCAAGCGTGACTGTTGAACATGGAGTCCAGTAGGCCTACTATGACATCTTAAAGCAGAACTTATTTCACTGAGTGAAGAGATGGTGCTAGACACCCTGTATAGCTCTGTCCCTTTCCCTCAGCGGAATAAGTTCTGCTTTAACACGTTATGGTAGGGTAGGAGGGCTCAATTCCCGTGTCGGGTTTTGTTGGGTTTTTGCAATTAGTAATTCTTCAATAGCAGCCACAGAGTCTGGATAATGCCCAATAGGGTAGTCTCCAGCGTCAAAGTAATAAAATTCTATTAAGTCCGTCTTTTAGATTATTAAAAAATAAGAGACACGTATTTTCTAATTTGTTAAAGTTACGTGTGACATCACTAGTTGTGAAAAAACTACCACATTTTTTTTTACCTATTGAAGGACTAGGCTCCCTCTATTACTTAAAAACCTATTAACTAGTAAAATGTGTTTGTTTTATTGAGTACAAACCTGCATAACCCTTCAGCGATTACGTGGCGCGATGATGTTTTTAAATCGTAGTGAAAAATATCATGCCTATAAACAAAAATGATATCCACAGCGTTGACTACCATTATGTAAGCCTGCACTAATAAATCAATTAGGTATATTAGGCAATACATTATGCCAGCCTGTCATTCGATCACGACGCCCGCACCTAAGGGATCTTACTAAGATTAATTGACAATTATGATTACACCATTAATCTAATTGACAAATTATTACCTACACCATTCAATTTGAGGTGTATGGTGTTTAGGAGATAGATTGTTATTTGTCGTGATATAATAACACTAGCTTGCGCCCGCGACTTTGTCCGCGTGGCAATATCTTTCTCTCCCCTTTTCTGCCCTCTTATTCCCCCTTTTCTCACTTTTGTTAGCCTATGTCCCAACTATCTCTGTACCAAAATTCATCAAAATCGGTTGGGCCATTTCGGCGTGAAGACGGAGCAGACAAACTCACTTTCGCTTTCAAAATATTATAGTAAGGGTCGTTGAGCTTCTCGAATTAAGAATGAAAAATCATTGTACTGACTGGACAGGTCTACTCGAATATGTGTGGTTGTTTAAAAAATATACCATCTCAGATCTTAATCTGTATGATCCTCATATAGGTTTACCAAGTCTTTTGTCTGGACCTTAAAATAGACCTTTGAGTTTGTTTCGGCAGTTCCATCTTCGAGTAAAGTCCTCCTGGCCGTCTTCGGCGGTCAGTAGAAGCGGAGATTGGCCAAAGGCGCGGGAGATATAACTGTGTGCGCAGGCGCCGGTGCACTCTCTGTTTCCGGATGGTTCGGCAATCTGACACCACCAAAGAGAGATCTGGGGCAGGACCAACAGCTTACAGCAAACACGGTATGTAAAGGGTGGGCACCCATCTACAGATCAACCAAGGCAAGCATTTCTTAACCTTAAGATTGACCCGAGCGGCTGCTATTATTTAGCCACAAGCTCTTCCACTTTCGTCAGATAGTCGTTCCATAAAAAATACTGGTATTCAGCCGCATCTGGTTAGACTGAAAACCCACCTCAATAAAGTAAGGTAAAGGCTAGATAGGCGATGATCCGTTTATAGCAAGGTCATGGTATGGTACGGTGTAGTAGGCACAATCCTTAAACCTAAACATACAACAGCGGGGACACTAACACAATAGAAGACACTAATGTACTCCCGCTCTAGGAGTGTCTGAAGTGTCAGTGAACTGATGGGCGCGCCGGACGGGGTATCGTATTACAACAAGCCTTTTAGTACATAGATCCGGTATACTAGTAGAACGACCTAAATATATTTGCGTACCTACCTTTCTCAGGTTTTTTTGAATGTACCGAAAAACGATGATGATTTGTTTTTCTTTGGAGTGAGTACCTGTTTGATCCCATTCATTAAACGAACTGTGGTTTCAAACTGCCTCTAAATGGGTCAAATAATGGTTACTCCATACTTTTGCCTTGCTTTGCCTTTTTGAGTTTCACTTCCCAATTAGTAAAAGAAAGATTTTTTTAAATTTTTATTCAGCATTATTAACAAAGCCTTAACATTCAACTAAATTAAAAAAAAAATGTCATTAGGATCTCAGCTCAGCATAATGCGAGATGGCAACACAAAGCCGCCACCTGACGCTAATTTTCAGCTGCAGACCACTAGTAGTAGAACTGGGTAAAACGATACCCCTTCATAAAACTGGTTGTCAGACTTTCGGGCTTCATCATCATAGTCAAGAAATGGCAGCCTTTTAAACCATCAAATATCTTCTCAAACTTCAGTCTGAAATTCTCCCCTCCGCCCAGAGCGGGGGAGATTTTTTCCGCGATACAGGAGAAATTCTTAGTTTTGGGGCAAAGTTTTCAATAAAACAAAAAAAAGCACCGATATTCAGCGTAATAACACTTGAAGTTTACCTTCAAGTGGCGAGCCATAAATAAGACCCAAATTCACACGGACACTTCCAACAGCCTCGTGTCTACAGTTTAAAATCCAATAAACTTTAAAGATGTCCTGTTGGATTTTGAACCCTTACCCCTTGGCTTAACGTTAAAAGTTGAAAATGTTGTTGGCTAAAATATACACCACGTAATTCCCTCTACATTAGCACCTTCTACCCAATATAAAACCCCACTAATGCACTCCAAAACATTATCCTCACTCAAACCTTTTAGAATTTAAATAAAACTCTCATAGTTACCTCATAACGAGACTGTCCATCGTCTTCCCATATTATGGTAACTGCATGCCCAACCCAAATGGGGTGCGTAGAATAATGTCCCTTACTCACGGGAAAAATTAAATAAGGGGTGGGTAGAAGGTCCGATATATTGCTATTAGTTTTATGTCGCGAACAGCTATGTTCTAAAAAGGACGGTTCTAAGCATGATGTGCTGGGTTCGATGTCGGGAATGTTATTGTAGTAATGTTGATTTAGCAGCTCCGGGGTCTGTTTTTTTATTTATTAAACATTGCCCCACACGAGGAATTTCTCCTGTACCGTAGGTGTTTTTACAAACATTTAAACTCACGTACATAAACAGCCAGACCCGGAACAACTATCTGTAGACCATACATAGGTTGGGGGATCGAACGGGATCGAGGGATCGAACCTGCGAAACGCAGTGCAGCAGTCGATAGGTCCGCCACTGGGCCAACCGTGTCGTTATTGGTGCCCCGTTAATGGCAATAACCTCGCCCGCTATAACATGGAACTTAAAAATCTCGCGAATTATTTGTGAAATATTAGGTATACTTCAGCCTATCCCTTTGGAGTTAAGAAGCGTGATGCCATTTTATGTGTAAAAAAATCCTAGTGCGTATTTCCTTAGTATCCTGTAATAGTGAGCTGACATTCAAAGATAACAAAATCATCAACAGATTACTGATAGATAAACTCAATAATATTCTACTTACCTGGGTCTCGAACTTACCACTTCAAGCTCACCAGTTTTGGTATACTCCATTACGATCTGTCTTAACATTTTACCAGAACTACAGAGTACTAGCAAGATCAATGCCGTATTGACGGCGCGTTTGTGTTCCACGCGCGCCTCAAAGATATGTCAGCAAAGCAGAAGGGCCCGCCAGAGCCCCCACTTGCCGAGGTTGCGGGTTGTTGGAAAGAAATACCGCGGCCGCGGAACATAAGAGGCAAAAGAAGGAATATGAGTGGATTTTAGTCGGTAAAAGTCTAACACATCCCTCCGCCCAGAGCGGGGGAAGTTATTGGATGATTTCCCATCTAGATCTATAAACGTTACTTACCACAAATTTTGGCTTCGCATCCCAATGTACCACTTGTTTGACCAAATAATGCACAAAGATCTTAGCCCTAACGTTTTAACCTTCTGAAAAGTTATTGCATTTTACAAGCAATGGCTTCTGATATTATTCAAACAATTGTTAGTGTAAATAGCGGCCATAAACGCGCTACAATTTATAGTCTAGCAAATGTAAGGAAAATTATACTAATAGACCACATATCGGTGTAATTGAGCACTTTTGTCTGATGCAGTCCGTGCTAGCGTGTGTATGTGCTGTTCAATTTATGTGTTTGTTGTTTTATAGGATAATAGTCTTTACTATTTACGTCATACACGCATGTTTTCTTTGGCAATGAATTTATTTATGGAGGCAGGATGTCAGACTGTATGTTTTAGTTTATATTTAAATGATCTGTGGAATCCAGCTCATAATTTATTACGTTTATTCTCCGATGTAAATTATGAAAGATAATTATGATCGTTTATTTATTTGTTCATATTTTTTTTTATATTTTTACATATTTCTTATCAAAAACATATAAAAATAGTAGCCCACCGGTATCGGGAACAGGCTCCAAGCTACCGGTAGTCAAGGCTCCAGAGAAAAGAACCTCCTAACAATACGAGCCTTTGATCCAGCTGCCTAGCGAGAGCCTCCTCAGGTGTTAGTCGAGGCTCTTGGCAATTAAGCTATTTGCTGTAACGACTATCGGCACAATGATCGCTGAGTCCACATCCCACATGTCAACAACCTAGCGAGCCAAGTCTATATACTTGATTTGTTTATGAAAGATAATAATTATTAACACTTGAAACGGGATATTTAACATAATTGTTATTTTTCTTGGGCTTCCGATATTTCGGCAATGTTGAACTAAAGTTATTGCGGGTTGGTGTTTATGAGCAGAAAATATGATCTATCCTCTATCTTATTCGATTTTTGGTTTCGGTATCACTAACACCGTCACTCATAACTCGATTCTATTACCAAATATAGGAATTTCAACCGCGGTGATTTCAACTGTCAAGAGCCTGAAATCCACTGGTTCAATTGTTTAAAAACCCAAAAAGTAGGGGAAAAGATCGCGACCCGATACGGCGAGTATTGTGTGTCAAGAGCAAAATCCAGTTGAGTGTGACGGTGTTAGCAAAAAAGAGGGTAGATCGTTTTTTTTGCTCATAAACACCTACCCGTAATAACTTCAGCTCATTCGCGATCATGGCGTTTGCAACATATCAGAAACATAAAATAAATAACAAACATAGTAAATATCCCGTTTTGAGTGTTAATAATAGTGCAAAAATGGTCACTACCATTTCACTTGAAAGAATTATATTATGAAAGATAAATTCAAGAGATTTTAGACCAAATTTTCATCAAATCAAAACTTTCATCAAAATAATATTGTTTTAAATTTATATAACTAACTAAAGACCACATATGGGTTATAAATTATTCTCTGTATTTTGTTAACAGTCCAAGCGAATAGAATAGCTAACAGAACTTCGTATCCACAAACAACTTGAAACAATACCGACTATTTGTCTAGTCTAGTTGGATTCGACCCTCATTTGTGCTGTTTGTTTCAGGTAATCGAACATAGCCGAGAGATGACGGACATGCCCGAAGTGAGAACCGAAACGAAAGTGTCCCAACATTAATTTGCCATGACATCCGAGGAACCTATCGATGTCGTCGCCAAAAAAGACGCCAAAAAGACAGATGACTGCGCGAACTTCGCGATACCCGAAACGAAAAAGGATAAAAGTGTCGTCGATCAAAAACAAAAACGTTCCCACGAACTAATGAGACTAGTTTATGAATTACCAGACGAAATTAAAAACCCTGAAATAATAGAAAATAACAATATGTTGAAAGAGAACCCACCGATCACCATCGTGGAGATCACAGAACAGAATGGTTGTGCCGAGTTGAATGCTACTCAATGTGATAACGATTATTTTAACGTAGACGGCAGTCCCAAGGACTTAGGCAATAAGGTGGTATACGACGTGCTAGCTACTAATGAACTAATAATGCACTGTGCAGAAGAATTCAAAGAGGTCATAGACAGATCGTCACCTGATGATTGTACTGACGAGGACTTGATAGAGTTGAAAAAGCTGTTGGAAGGAAAGCCAAGAGTTTTGGATAGGTATATACGGGAGTGTGCGACGACGGATGAAGTGACGAGGCTTCACAGTTTAACATCGTCTGGTCCTCTGTCTCCAAGGCCACACCATGAGGCGAGAAGTACATCGGTGACATCAGATCTGTTCCAGCTATGGTTATCATCGTCTCCAGTTAAGGTTAGTGATAATTTTTAATGTTTTCTGACGTATATGATGTGCTAATGTTCGTCATGATTGAATATGTAATTAATGTGTCTTTAATATCGGTGTTTAGCGGATCGGTTTTGGGTCGACGGAAGTATTTATAAGGTTAAGACATTAGGGTTTTTTGTTGTAATTCTTTGACAGAAAAAAAAATATAAATTGGAAAAATATTTTATTTTAGTTCGATTTTATTTCAACTTTTAATTATTGGGTTTCGTATTTGCTGATTCTTAACATTTATTTAAATTGTCATTTTATGGTTATGGTACGATAATATACCACATTATAATTTTAGAGTAAAGTATTCATCCTCCGTAGTTACTAAAAGATTAGCAGATCATCCATATAGAAAAGGAAGAAAAAAAAATAGATTATAGACAATAATTCATAAATTACCCAAGCAATAGAAATAAAATTAATAATTTTAATCTTTACTTCCTTACTAATATTATAAAAGCGAAAGTGAGTTTGTTTGTTACCTCTTCACGCTTAACCGAGTTTGATGATTTATGGTACAGAGTAGAGATTTGGGAACCAGGAGACGGAGATAAGCAAATTTTTTTTTAAGTGGGTTATGAGGGAGAACGAAGGAAGAAAAGGGAAAACTTAGCGTTGCTATTACAAATCAATAAGGCGCAAGGGCAAAAACTGCAGGTCCTGTGTATACCTAATATCGAATTTAACGCGAGCGAAAAAGCTAGTAATTAATAAAGGGTACACTACCGATATAGTGCCAACCACACACACAAGTGTACCCTTTCAAACGAAACAAGAATAATGAAAATTGGTGAACATACATAAAAAAATGTTTATAACATAAAACTCCCTCTTTTTTCAAGTCGGTTATAAACCATTCATTTTATTTTACAATAGCTATTGCATCGACCAAGATATTAAATACGAAAATGCAATTCAAATTCAACCTATTTTCTTCCTCTTGCTATTCTCTTTTGCTTTGATAAGTAATTACGTACATTAAATGTGTTTCTTCCATTTCTCTCTATTATGGAGTTTCTAGCTGTTTTCACAAGCATTCCTAGAATGAGATTGAAATAACTTTATTTTCATATTTTCCTTTGAGCTTCTTTGACATTTACTGTTTTAATAATATTCCATTTGATTACTTTGCTACATTAAGTATTCTTATTATCTTTATAAAGGACTTATTATTCTGAAATTGTTCAAGGAATCAAATTATTTTATTATTTTTAACATTTCGTTTCTTTTTTCAATCGGTTTCTAAGTTTATTTTAGAATTATTATTTTTTGTACAGAAATCATTTCTTACTTTTATACATTTTGAACACTTGTACAACTTTAATACCTGTGTGTATGTTTACATAGATTTATAGAATCTCAGTACAGACAAATTGGAACGTAAATTAAAAAATATAGTAACTATAAGTAGTCAATATTCTAATTAAAATATTGAAAAGTCCTATATCCTATATACGGATAAGCAGAATTATCCTACGAATTTTATAAATGCGCATGTTTGTGAGAATGTACGACTGAACGGATCTTGATGAAATTTGGCACTGAGGTAAATTATAGTTTGGAATAACACATATATACTTTTTTTCGATATCACGCGGGCGAAGCCGCGGGCGCCAGATAGATAATAATAATAATAATAAATATCTTGGGACAGCTCACACACGGCTATCTGATCCCAAGCTAAGCAGAGCTTGTGTTATGGTAACCAGACAACTGATATACATAGGTACTTATATAATTTATAAATACATACATATTATAGATAAATCACACCCAGACACAGAACAAACAATCATGCTCATCACACAAAGTTTGTCCTGGGTGGGAATCGAACCCACGACCTCCGGCTCAGCAATCAGGGCCACTAACCACTAGACCAACAGGCCCGTCTAAGATAAAAACACCTAAATTATAATTTGGTTGTTGTTAAGATAATTATCTATCCTAATATAATAAAGAGAAAAGATTTGTTTATTTGTTCGTATCGAATAGTCTCCAATACTCTACTGGCCCGATTTTATCACCAAATAGGATACAGGCTACATTATCAGGAAGTAAAATAAGCTATACAACATCACGCTACTACCCACAGGAGCGGGGCGGACGCGGGTGAAACCGCGCAAGTCAGCTAGTTATATGATAGAACTTTTACATGGGAAAAAATACTTAAAGATCTCCTCAAACAGAGCTTCCTCTCCTCTACCCTTTTGCTGTGCCCTACAGGGCCCATAATGATCGCAATATTATAAACTACCACCTGAGTACACATTACGGTAAAGCAATAAAGCATTAAATTTCCTGGTCCTAATTAGATTTTTTTTCAGAGATTCCTTATTCAGAGAAAGCATGTTAATATTCCAGAAAACCAGAGAGTATATTTGTATAGAAAAAACAGTATCTTCTAATTTATAAAATACTTGTGTCACAGTAGTAGTTACCATACTCCTCCAAAACAGCTGGACCGATTTGAACGAAATTTTGTGTGCATATCGGGTAGGTCTGAGCATTGGGCAACATCTAATTTTCATACACTTAAAAGGAGCTAAGCAGCGGGTGAAACCGGGCACAGCTAGTGATAATGTAGAAGTAATTCATCAAAATCCCCAGCAACCATCATTGGAAGTTCCGCGCATTAGACTGTTAGTTATAGAACAAAGAGTAATTGGGACAAACAATGGCGATGCCAACCATACTGGACGACTACAATAAAATGATGTAACGTTAATATACTACACCATGCGGTCATACCTCGGACATTTGTATGTACACAGTTAGATGAACGACATTTTGGTAAGTAAGTACTTCTTTGCGGAAAATACTACCAATAAAATGCATTTGCATGTTTTAATTGTGTCAGTTTGAATTGTGACTTTGTCGTGTGAGGTGCTGTTTGAGTTTAAAATTTATTGAGTGGCGAAATTAAAACTCAATACAAAATGTGTTGTAAGTAGTGAAGAAGTGTTAGGAAACTAAGTGAATATAAAAATATAAGATAGTGGAGTGTTTAAGTGAGAGGTGATGAAGTAATGAAAAGCAAAGACTAGAATGCTGGCTACCAAGCTGGGAGATGGAAGAAAAGAAATAACATTTTCATAGTAAAGTTTAATTCTTGAATTAGAATCCTATACTTACAATGCCTCTAAACTTAATTCACCGACTACAAAAGAGTGCCTTAGCGTTTGTGTTAGAATGGCGATGTGACAACAATACCGCAATTTTCCTTCGCCAGGTAAGTTAATTTAATATTTGGTGCACTGGTTTTAGTTTTATGATCAACAATAAAGTGTTTTGATCATTCTTTTGCCCATAGACTCATAAGAATCCAGTGTTCGGTTTGAACCTATGCGGTATATCTACGACCGGGTTAAGTACAGGATTATTCTTATGTCATACATCTATGCTAACTGTTAAGAGAATCAAAAGCCATGATTCGCAAAATAATTAACCTAAATATCTCAATAATCATCTATACTATATATATATATATATATATCTATACTAATATTATAAAGCTGAAGAGTTTGTTTGTTTGTTTGTTTGAACGCGCTAATCTCAGGGACTACTGGTTGGAATTGGAAAATTCTTTTAGTGTTGGATAGTCCATTTCTTGAGGAAGGCTATAGGCATATAACATTACGCTACGATTAACAGGTGCTGAGCAGCGTGGGTGAAACCGCGTGGAACAGCTAGTAATAATCAATATGTCTTATTCCGTTTGTCCTAAGTATTTAAAAACTCCGTTGTTTTCATTCAGTTCTCTGTTGTTTAACTAGCTACTTAGCTGTTAAGCCGTGATGGGGCACTTACCCCCGAATACTGAAACGTCACTCAAAATTTAAGTCCCACTTATGTTTAACAGAGACTCAGAAGTGACGTTTGACCATACAAAATCTAAAGTTTAAAAGCTGCTCAAATGTTAAGCAGCCCTCACATTTTGAGTGATGTTTCAGTATTCGGGGGTTAGACTTCTAAAAATGATGAGTCACTAAGATTGAAATGTTTTAATAATGTACTCATTGTTGAAGAACCAAATAAGATAAATTCACGTCCCAATCGAAAATCAGACACAGTATGTACGTTAATACCTGCTCCTCCACTCATGCGTAACGATATTTAAATTTATTTTATCGACGTCACACTTTCATCCCCCCATTAGCATAAACAAGAGCCAGTTTATCTTGATACAAGATGGCGGCGTGCTCCTAAAGACGAAACGTCAAAGTGTTAACATCAAAATGGGTTTAAGTCAAACAGAATTGGAATATATTTCAAATTATAGCTTAGTGTTGCCCGCGATTCAGTCCATAATGGAATTTTTTGTAGCTACTACTTTGTAGCATTATCGGAGGGCACGGCAGTGCCCCCGCAATGTACTATTCTTGACTATAATCTGTCTCTATGCCATAGTACCCGCATCTTTGTTGCATTCTGGTCGTAAATTATTCCACGGGAATCCGGTTTTAATGAAACTTATGACACTTGGGGACAGTTTAGATGTGATATCCATTTTTATAAGAAAACCGGGTGCAGGTCTTCGGAGATTACTCCCTACATCCAAAATAACTTATTAACGTTTAAGATATTTGTAAAGGTATATATTAATATGAAATAAAAGTGTTCAATTTTGATTTTTGATTCTTCCAATGCTCTTTTTTTTCTTTTTCTTATGCAACTTTGTTATTTGGTGACATAGTAGCAAGTCAAGCATGAAGCTGAAAAATAAGATTATTATATTAATTATTTTCTTGATTTAAAGAAATGATGAGGTTATTTAACAGCTTTAGGGAGCCAAAAAAGCTTTAAATGTTTGGGTGACATCACCGGGCTAAGCTAGTTTGGGATAATAATTAATATTTATTTATTAAAACTTTATGCACATGTATAAAAGCCCTATATACTTATGGACTTAATGCCTTGGGCATTTTCTACCAGTCAACCTTAGGGTGAGGCATAGAGTAGGTGCAGGGTGTAAAAACAAAAAGTTTTCAAGAAAACAAATTTTATACAAAACAATATTGTCGGTTAATAATTTTCGCATCATCCTCTGGGGTTTGGCTGTCTAAGTAATAATTTCCAGAAGATCTTCATACAATGTTGGCGTAGAGTCAGGTAGCTGTGGGCATCAATATCAATCGCGTCGTGGAGCTCGCCACTCGATAAAGATAAAATGGTAAAAGCATTTCAAGTGTTGTGTCCACTTTGTAGCGCCTGTCATGTCGCGCCGAGGTGGGTTGGCGTTGATATGGCAGTTTTTTTGGGATAAAAAATGGCTAATATTTAACTTACCACACAACAAGTAGCAGACAAAAATAGTAAATGATCACCAAAATGAAACCCGCATTTTGATGTAAAATTATAACCAAAGTTTTAACACTTTGCTATCCTATTTAAGCAAAATTACTCCAAATAAATCGTGGTTAACCCAAAAATAGTAAATGATCACCAAAATTAAACCAGCATTTTAAAGTAAAATTATAACCAAAGTTTTTATTTCTGGGTGGTTTTAAAAAAAACCCCGTAGAATATAGCTTTTATAGAAGCAACTATAGTACAATTCTTCCAGTATTAGTTTATTTATAAACTTTTGTGGTAGCTTAAGTTCCTGTGAGGGATCGGTTCCCAGTACGCAATGGGTAGCCGGTAGTCATACCGGCCGAGATGACTCTCGCGAGACTCCTAGATCCTGACTTCAAAAATCTGTTTATGACGTTATTAACGTGCTCTAAATGACACTGAGGATACTTGGCATGTTATGGATGGTCACCGATCCTTGGACCACCCTGGTAAAGGTCGACTCAAGGGGCTGTCATTACAAGCGAATGCCTTTAGGCAAAATACAAATCATGCTCCCAAATAGACATTAGCAGCACCTTACTGACCTTTCAATTAATTACATAGTCTAAGGTCTAATCATGTATTAACTTCAGACCCTACTTTCAATCAGGACTAACAAATGCCATTCAATGTAAACATGGGATTCGTAAGTGATTGATGTACGGACTCATTAGGAAATCACTATCAATTTGATAGAACCGCTGTTAGCCAATCAGGAGGGTGTATTTGTACCTCAGTCAGTCTATACATAACACAGTAATAAATGATGGACAGTTTGTTTCAAAGGGACCAGATGTCGTATTGGTGGCTTTCTGTTTTTAAACAGACTATGGAATCTATAATTTTTGTGTTTAATTCCTGCAAAAGTATGGCATGTTCTGAAAATATCTGAATTTTAAGGGCAAACTAGATTCGTCGCTTGCCGAGGTTGTTTGAAATAAATTAATTTTGTAAATATTTTCTAGTCTGTAGTTGTTTATTGTGAATGTGAGGGCCATGTGGATCATAACTTTTTTTTTTTTGTTTTGACGATTCTGGCAGTCGAGTACTATTTAGGGACCTACACTAATATCCTTTTTTTGGTATTGTTCGTCGTTTTCGTTGAGCTCCTTGTGTTATGAGTCGAGCTACACGATAACTGACAAATGCTTGCACTGACTGGACAGGTCCACTCAATCTGTGTGGTGCTTTCTTAAAAAGACCACTTCAGACACTAATCTGCATAGTTCTCATGTAAGTTGACCAAGGTTTTTTGTCTGGACTTTAAAACAGACTATGACTATGAGTTTGTTTCGGCTGTTTCTTCTCAGAGTAGTCGGGTACGAAACACTGACCTCATCTAGTTTAAAAAAAAAGACGTGCAAAAGTATTTGTGAAAACCTACTTGCAAAATAAACAGTCCTTGTGCTTACAGCCTTTTTAAGGCAATATCAAAACGTTTGGTTGACACTTCCCGTGACCCAAGGGCTGGCTTTTACTTTGGCCAGAGGCTTAGCGTTGCCATACAACGTGGCAACGCGGCCAGTCTCTTGGGGACATTGCCAACTGACAGCGTTGAGGACGAATTTTTTGACACTATTTTTTAATTTATTTATAAGTTTAGTTTAGTTTAATAATTTTAGTTTAAATAAACATCATTTAAATACCGCGTCCTCGGAACACAAAGGGCAAAAGAAGGAACATGGCCGGTGTTAGTGTGAGTTCGTTCGTTGATTTCCCATCTGAAAAAAAGCTGGATTCATCCGATTTCATCTAATTTTCCTCTCATTCTCACCCCCACAAACAAACGCTTTGTTTCTGAATTGGAAATATATTTCTGTTGAATTCTGAACGAATCTTTTATGTTTGGTAACCTTGATTCAACTGACCGTAACGTAGATAGATGGAGCGCGTTTGTGTGAAACGAAGCGGCAATACATGAAATGTCATTGCTTTCGAACCTTCGAGCGAACCTAACCGCCGTTCAGTTAAATCATCATCTGCCTAGCCTTTTCCTGTATATGCTAGGTTAGTTTGCAGGCTAACATGCTAAGTTTAACCAGAAATAAATAAATAAATATCTTGGGACAAATCTCACACGGCTATCTGATCCCAAGCTAAGCAGAGCTTGTGTTATGGTAACCAGACAACTGATATAGTTTATAAATATATACATATTATAGATAAATCACACCCCGACACTGAACAAACAATCATGCTCATCACACAAAGTTTCTCCTGGGTGGGAATCGAACCCACGACCTCCGGCTCAGCAGTCAGGGCCACTAACCACTAGACCAACAGGCCCGTCCGTTAGAAATCAGTTACTTCTATGTTTTGTGAATAGTTTTTTTTTTAATTTGAAGATTAGTGTAACATTACCGGTCCTATCACATACTTTGATGTGGGTTCAGATGAACCACCGGATTAAACTAGACTAAGGCGCTGCGGCTTTGCGCACCGGACGGCTGCGTGGGAGCGCGCCGCCGTCCTGCACTTTTAGACGTACCAAGGGCTAGGACTAACTTGCTCAAGTTTACCCCAATTTCTCGAGCCGCTCGGATTATTAATATAATAACATTGTCGGAAGACATTTTTGGGCAAAACCTGCCAAGATTTCTTCGTGGGGCCCAGATCGTAATGGAGAGGGGTACCCACCTCCCTTAATCTCGACTACTGATTAATTATACTTGACTCGTTAAGTATAATTTTGATCACAATGCTTTGCCATGTTTAATTAAGATAAATATTACTTTTTTTATATAATTAACGTGTATGTTTGTTTATTTTTGTTGTATGTTGTATAATTTGTTGTCTTATAGCATCGTATTGGACATGTCTGTAAAGGTGCTATAAATTAGTGGTAAATAAATAAATAATATTAAAATGATATACCTAATCACATATAATTTTTTTCCACAAGCCACAAGCACTACTTCTGTTGTCATAACGTCCATTTCAGAATAGCGAAATTACCATTTTCGCTAATTTAAGTAGTTACTCAAACTATCATGAGTGCTGTCAAATTTTTATAATATGCTGAAGTGGTGTCACTTCAATCAATTCCAGAAGATAAAACGTCGTTTTACTTGAGGAATAAACTTAGGTTTAATGATTTTTAGAGTAGTTTTAGTTTAGTTCGTGACAACAGAATCGACACAAAATGTCATAAAAATGGTGGAAGCAAAATTTCAGCACAATTGTTAGTTGGGTAACTGGCCAGTTTTTATAAAAAAAAACTAATTAAAGCGTGTCACGATAATAAATAAATACCCAACCGTTTGTGTCCAACGGTTCCCTTATTATATGAAAAATAGATTACGAACGATTCTCAGACCCAATTTACATATAAAATCAAAAGCGGGTTCATGCCTATGTCACCTAGCAGGTAAAAAATAAATTAATATATTTTGTAAATCAGTATGACAACTAAAACTGTGACACGAGATTTTTTTAAATCTCAAATCAAAATCATTTATTTCAGTTAGAACATTACAGACACTTTTAAATATCATGAAAACAAAAAAATGATGCTGCTACATTTCAAGTCACAGGACATTATAACTTGTGAAATTACTGTAGTTGCCCATTCCAAAGCGTAGATATCTATGGAGAAGAATGGGCAAGATATTCCATTGACACTCTTTTAAATCATAATATTTTTACAAAATCATGGATACATCATTCATGTCATGATTATAAATAAATTACATGTGAGAACGATGTAGAAAAACGAGCACATTAAGAGCGTCCAGAGTAAAAGCAAAAACAAGAGTGTAATAGATAAATTAAATAATTAAAACAAACCGTTTCGGATAATAGATGACCAGTAACAACTGACAGCGCCAATTCACGAACATGACGCATATATCAGCCCCATTCAGCTCAACCATTTTGAAGGGAATGAAATGACCCGACACACACGCCACCATAAGCGAGACATTTAAGTAAGCATGATAATCTCTCTCAACCACCAGGGATTCTCTTATTTAATACTAGCTGTTCCACGCGGTTTCACCCACGCTGCTCAGCACCTGTTGGTCGTAGCGTGATGTTATATAGCCTATAGCCTTTCTTAAGAAATGGACTATCCAACACTAAAAGAATTTTCCAATTCCAACTAGTAGTCCCTGAGATTAGCGCGTTCAAACAAACAAACTCTTCTGCTTTATAATATTAGTATAGATTTCCCATGTCCTTTTATTCGCATATTCCTGTACACATTGTATGTCCATATAATACTTTGGCGCAGTAAAACATTATCATTATCTGATAAGATAGTCGCGTTAAATTGAATCGAATCCTACACTTATCTCCGCTTGTCAATGATGTGACGTTATTAAAGGGTGAACATCCGATCGAACAGATCTTCACTTGTTTTTAGGGTTCCTCAAGAGATACAAAAATCTAACCCAATGCCAGTCGGACTCGCGAACCGAGTGTTCCGTACAAACTTGCCAGGAAGGGTAACTCTGTCTTACCCCGAATTTAACGCGAGCGAAGTCGTGGGCAAAATCTAGTTATATAAATAAAAGCAAATACCAAATATGTCGGTAAAAAAATGTGATATAAAAGTTTTAATACAAACATAAACCAACTTATGTGGTCTATTTTTTTGCAATAGCAACACAGCAAATCAGCATATTCAAAACGGTATTCTCTCTTATTTTGCTGGTGGCAACTTTGCAAATAAACAAAACTTGGTAACATTGTTTCCTTCGTCTTTAAATAGCTTTTGGTAACTAAATGAATATTCAAAATAGTCCAATTTATTTGTTTCGAAGCGGGGAAAAGCTCTAACTTTATTAATAAGTAAGATATTAATCATCATTTTACGCTTTGAGTTTTTTTTTTCCAAGATATCATTTAATGTAGATGTGTGATACAGCAGAACATTGAAGGAACGTTAGGAAATTGCTGCACTTTTTTGGATGAAAAATCATCAACTAATATCCCCTGCTATGGGCAGAGCGGGGGGTGGGGGGAAATGTCCACTATGTTCTTTATTTTACCCGTTCTGTTCTGGGGCAGCAGTATCTGTTTCGAAAAACCCGTAACCCCGGACAAATGCTAAATGATGTTTATTTTGCAAGTAGGTTTTCACAAACACTTTTACACGTAATTTTTTTTTATAACTAGATGAGGCCGGTGTTTCGTACCCGACTACTCTGAGAAGAAACAGCCGAAACAAACTCAGAGGTCACAGTCTCTTTTAAAGTCCAGACAAAATAATCTTGGTCAACTTACATGAGGACTATGCAGATAGTGTCGGACGAACCGAGACGCTGGATTCTTCTTTATTTCATTATAAACTAAAATCTAAAAAAACCTTAACCTCCGTCCACGTCATATTCCGAAAATGCTTAAAAGAGAACCAAACATTCGGATACTTTAACGAAAATATCCAAATTGTAGGATATATTTTTTATGAACACCAAACAACCTCGGGGAAAATATTCCAAGCTTCTAAAAAATGGTAAAATAATTTTCTTTTCCCGCGCTACTTGAAAGCCTTTAAAATAATATCCTCGGAAAGCCGCCGAGTGATTTTCTAGATGAACTGACATAAACAGACAGACGGGTAACGATACAAAAGGGCACACTTAGCAGCTTACAAATGTAAATTCAACAAAATTTCCAGCAACCTGCGGTTTTTATAGACAAGGAGATAGTGATGTTCATAAGAACAAGATGTCTTGAGTTTATTTCTAGAAAGTTATTTGTGGGAGTTCTAGAATATTACGAATAGTCTGATAATTTGAAGGTATCGTTTAAGTTGTTTTAAGGTATATTTTCTATTCAGAGCTTGATTTAGGCTAAGTTATTTCCAGATTTAAATGGCCAGAAACAGGTTGGTCTAATAATTGAAAGACACGATTGGCGCAGTGGCTGAGCTATCGACTGCAGCGCTGTGTGTTTCGATCCCCGCACGGAACAAATATTTGTATGGCCTACAGATAGTTGTTCTGGGTCTGGCGGTTTGGGTATGTGAGTTTAAATGTTTGTAAACGCCCACGACACAGGAGAAATTCCTAGTGTGGGGCAACGTTTTTAAATAAAAAGAAAAAAAAACACAGGCTTTATCGTTGCACATGACGTCTCGGGTTTGATTCTCGGTGTATTCACCAAGAATTATTTGTTTATAGTCTAGAATCTGGATTTGTGCCCAGTAAGCAATATATTTTATGTGATTTAAATATACCTATATGGAATGTGGGTGTAGCTCAACTTTGATGTTATTCTTACTAATATTATAAAAGCGAAAGTGAGTTTGTTTATTTGTACGTCTTCACGCCTAAATGGCTAAACCGAATTTGATGAATTTTAGTACAAAGGTAATTGGGACCCTGGAGACGAATATAGGCTATTTAAAAAAAAAGATATTAGGGAGAAAAAGGGAAAACTTAGCATTTCTATTACAATAAATTAGGCGCATGGGCAAGAACTATAAGTAGCAGATACCTGCATCAGGAAAGGGGAACTGTGTTACCCCAAATTTAACGTGGGCGAAGCCGCGGCCAAAAGCTAGTTCAATATAAAAAAAACTAACAAATATAGCACCGAAGAATACAACGTAATAACAGTTTTCATTTATCTGATATTCTACCAAAAATAACTTCTGGAAACGATTTCAATTTGTAGAAATAATACATTTTACCTATAAAAAGATTTTTCAGTTTAAAAATAACGCTTTTCATGTCACATTTTCAATCGGAATAGTAGTTGCCTCCCAGTCTAGACTTTCAGCAAAATATATTGACAGCCGCTCTTAAAAACCCCATTTGAATTCTAAAGGTTAGATTTAAATACATTAAGGGAGTGCTTTAGTAGTGGCTGTAAAATGGGCAGAAGGACCACAAAATAATATGCAGTAGTGAAGGTATCTGTGACTGAATCATTGGTCCCTAGATCGAACACAATGGGCAAAAGAAGGAACATGGAGGGGTTTCAGTTTACACATCTGACATCCCCTTTTGCTGCACTCAGAAAAAGAATTGATATTATCCCATCAGAAAAGAAATAGTGCCTGTGACTGCTTCGTTGGTCACGTAATCGCTAGCTCGACTCCTGAGCAAGATGTCCTAGGTTCTTTTCCCGGGTCGGACAAAGTGTTATTGGGTTTTCTAACAATAATTTCTTGAACAGACATGGGTTCTAATTTTGAGCCCGGTTAATTTGCAATAGGTCGTTGCCTATTATAGTCCCCCTCCCGTTGTAGTCCCCTCGAATGCATGAAGTTTCACCGGGGGAGGTCAAGGTATGTGGGAAGCCAAAGAAAAAAGTAATTCGACAATCATTGAGTTCAATTTGGGTGTATTAAAAGTCTTTAAAGTGATATGGTCACTAACATTATTATTAACACTTAAAACGGGATATTTACCATTACCATTTATTTGTTTTTCTAACAAATCCTTATATTTTTAAACATTTCTTAATAAAAAAAAAACATAAAAAAAAAACATTTAAAAATATAAAAATAGTAGGCCACCGGTATCGGGAACAGGATCCAAGCTACCGGCGGTCAGGCTACCATTTATTTATTATTAGTTTCCGCTATATCGGCGATGTTGTAAATGCCAAAAAAAAAACTGAAATCATTGCAGGTTGTTTATGAGGAGAATAAATAACAAACATGGTAAATATCCTTTTAACTATAAATAATATGGGTGTACCATTAGGTACACCTCTACCTATCCCTTTGTGGGGCTTATTCGTCAACTCGCGCCTCATAAACTCGCGACTGCGCGCGAGTTAGCACATTCTGATTTTACCTATTTTTGTAGTAGTAAACTCGCGACCGAATGAAAATCTAACGTGTTTTTAAAGACAAAACAAAAAAGTCAGATTTTCACCATCAGTGTCACTTATGTCATGTTTCTCACACACATACGTCTCGAACCATTCGTTCTCCTGCAGTATAAACCACTTGGTACAGGCTGCTACCATTAGCACTCTAGATCACATCTCACCATAGAATCACCACACCATTATTAAGTAAACTAGCGTTCGCCCGCGGCTTCGCCCGCGTTAAATTTGGGGTAATACAGTTCCCCTTGCGCCTTATTGATTTGTAATAGCAATGCTAAGTTTTCCCTTTTCTTCCCTCTTTCTCCCTCACATCCCACTTTTTAAAATAAAAAATAGCCTATGTCCGTCTCCTGGTTCCCAGCTATCTCTGTACCAAAATTGATCAAAATCGGTTTAGCCATTAAAGCGTGAAGAGGTAACAAACAAACTCACTTTCGCTTTAATAATATTAGTAAGGAAGTAAGGATGTTGTAAGCAGTTGTCCTTCTACACTTAATTCTGTTGATTGTATTGTCGGTTATTTTCGTGAAAATAATGTAGTTACGCACTTAAACTAAGCGTTAAGTGAATATTGCTTTGTATCACGTTATTTGCATGTTTTCAAGGTTTGTCGGCTGTGGTGAGTCCTACTGTATTGGGCAAAACTAATTGTTATTGGAATGAAGTTCCTTACCAAGCGTTGCGAAAGAGGGCTTGACGGAAAAAAATAAGACTAAAAGTTGTAACGACACTTTTTTGCTATAGTTGTAAGCTAGCCGTGCGCGTGTTTCTCTCTCTCTCTCTCTCTCATTGAGCAAGCCAGTTATTTTCGTTTCGTCTTTCTATTTCGCATTGAACAGTGTGGTGTCGCGATGATTATTTTTGTTGAGTGAATACCGGTTTTTTTAAATTATAAATAATAACTTCGTTCCATCATCCTGTACCTTGACACCTCTCAAGACTTGTTTGTGTTAACAATGGCCGATATTTCCTTGATCATAATATCAATGATTTCTCTCACAAAAATGATATCGGTGCAGAATTACTACTGGGGAGCCCCTAGAAAGATCATGTGACGGTAATAAATAAAAAAAAAAACAAATTGGAACTATGAAATTAAAATTATTCGAAATAGTTGTTAATCGTTTTTTTTTTGTTTTTTCAATGACGTGTGTTAACAGTTTAGGTTTAGAAGGTTAGAGGTTGATCTAAAATTCATACTGATGACGTCATTTCTCACACTTAAGCTTTAATAAAAACTACTACAGTACGGCCAATGAGAAGCGATACCAAATGTAAACAAAACCCATGCTAAAACCCCATCTAAAATGGCCGCCCGAATGTTGGCGAACCCGTCTTAACGTTGTCATGTTTTTGCCGGGAGAACGAGACATTACGACAAAGGCACAAGATGGAAAGAGCTAAATATTAGTTTGTCAACGCCACAGTTGTTCTTTAGGTTAATGACCTTTCGTATCACTTCTCGTTGGCCGTACTGTAAAGAGAACCTATCTAACGATATTAAAAACATAACCTTCCCCAAATTAGCTTTCAACAATCACAATGTCTCACAAAGCCGTCCTATCTTCACAATTCACAATAACTTCTCCCGGCTCCATGTGCTCGTTCAGATCAACGATCAAAAGCTATTCAACACAAAATAAACTTCGTTACTGCACAAAGGGGTTGCCTATTACCCGTATTCTGTACAATCACCTTTTTGAAAGGCCGGCTTTTTAGCTCCGAGCCGTTTCAATTTGAAAGGTAGGGCCTTACATTGAGTTATTTCGGAGTCATTTTCGAAACGTGTTTTGTGAAAAACGATGTTAAAGAAAATGAAGGTGAGATTTTGTCGTTGAGTGTTTTATTTATCGGATTTATTGACATTGCGAACGATACGTAATGTACCAAAAACCACTTTTTTTAATTTACCTGATGAAACAAATAGTCGTAGAACAACTGTTCAAAAACACACAGCTTTTGCCCTTGGCTTCGCTCGCGTTTAATTCGTTGTAACACAGTTCCCCTTTCCTTTAAGGAAAATACGGTAAAAAACTCGGATAAAGGAAATGGTAGGAAATCACAAAAGTGACTTGAGCAAGTTTAGTAATCATTCTAGTTCGTAATCTCTTTGAATTTATAAAGGTTTTCGTTTCAAAAAATATAAAATCATTAAATACGCAGAGGAGTATGTTATAGATACCCAGACGCTGGTTATGTATGTCCCATGGCATAGGTAGCAAGCCTATTGCCATTATGCGGGCCTGTGGACGGTGAGCAATGTGTAGCTTACCGTCCGTCGTGTGTCACGCGTCTGCTGGGGTTGCGGGTTGTTCGAAAAAGATACCGCAGCCCCGAATCGTAAAGGGCAATAAAAGGAATATGGGTGGGTTTTTGTCAGTATAAGTCTAACACTCCCCCGCGCTCCGCCCAGAGCGGGGGCAGTTATTTGATGATTTCCCATCCGCAAAAGAAATCGAGCCCTCCTCGGCTAGGAGGGCTCGATTTTTTTTAATTTAAATAAAATTATGATTGATTCCAGATTGATAGATCATTTGTCGACAACAAATTGCAAGAAAACAAGAGCAAAGCTTGGATGGTTCGCTAGTTAAATAAAAACTCTGCAGCCCATTTCGGCGTATCATCACTTGAAGCGATAACAATTCATGACTAAACCCATAATAATTACATCCTAATCTAAATGTAATCCGCACCACATTACCATAATATCTGACTACATCTTACGGAAACAATTTCTTCGCCATTATCTCCTAAATGAGAAAGGGGGGTACACGGGTGAAGGGAGGGGGTGAAGGGAGGGGGTGATAGCGTGCGGTCATTAGGAATTCATAACAGACTGAAGTGTAGGACAGCTGTAAATTCTTACTTAATATATCCATACTAATATTATAAAAACGAAAGTAAGTTTGTTTGCTTGTTACGTCTTCATGCCTAAATGGCTGAACCGATTTTGATGAATTTGGTGCAGAGATAGTTGGGACCCTAGAGACGGACATAGGCTATTTAAAAAAACTTATCATTGCTATTACAATAAGTAAGGTGCAAGGGCAAAAACTACAGGTAGCAGATACCTGTAAATCAGGAAAGGGGAACCGTGGGTAACAAGGTTCCCCTTTCCGAATTGAACACTTTTGCCCGCGAGCAAAAGCTAGTTGAAATATATTATCTTTTTTTATTGTGATGCTGATCTCAATATTGTTTTTTCTTTGTTCTTATATAGTTTATTAATATTTTATTAGAATAATTATAATTTGATAATTTTGTTGAGACTGATTTCAATATAAATAATGTTATAATTCGGCTAATTAGAATAAAGAATGGTTTGGTTAATGTTGTTTGTGAGTTTATATGTTTGTAAACGCACCCACGATACAGGAGAAATTCCTAGTGTGGGGCATAGTTTATTAAAAACAAACCGTCTGACTGTTTGACATGATTTTACCTGAAATGCACAGAAAATCAAATCAAAACTTCACCTCCATACATAATCTTATTTCATAGCATCTTCGCGATTCTGTTCGCTACTTTAAAATTATTAAAGATTTCCCCGGGGAGTGAAGAACAGTACAATAAGATGCTAACAATGTACGGTTGTCATCATTCTTCACCCCCATTCATCCCCTAAAGGAGGATGAATATGTATTACTTGTGCGTGTTCAGTTATGTTTTATGACGAGCAAAAATTGCTGAGAATTGCTATTTCACTGGTTTGTAAGAGGGATATTATTATTAACTAGCTGTTCCACGCGGTTTCACCCACGCTGCTCAGCACCTGTTGGTCGTAGCGTGATGTTATATAGCCTATAGCCTTCCTCAAGAAATGGACTATCCAACACTAAAACAATTTTCCAATTCCAACCAGTAGTCCCTGAGATTAGCGCGTTCAAACAAACAAACAAACAAACTCTTCAGCTTTATAATATTAGTATAGATTCATTTATTTCGGGAAAAATTTCAAAAAAAGAGCTACAAATTATTCTTACAATACACTTACAAAAACAAATGATTAAAAATACATTTAATTATCGTGTGTTCCGATACTCTTTATTGCACAAGGCCATTTTGGACATTGTCCTTTAGTAAGTCAGTAACATTGATAACATGATACGATGGGGAAATACGAGGAAGACATAATATTACATAATTTATAATGTAATCCTTACTAATATTATAAAAGCGAAATTGAGTTTCTTTATTTGTTACGTTTTCACGCCTGTCTACCCCGAATTTAACGCGAGCGAAGCCGCGGGCAAAAGCTAGAATACTAATATTCTACATCTAAACTTTCCTCTTGAATTACTCTATCTATTTAAAACCGCATGAAAATCTTTTGCGTAGTTTTAAACATCTAAGCATACATACAGACAGACTAGTGTTCCCCGCGGTTTTACCCACGCTGCTCAGCACCTGTTGGTCGTAGCGTGATGTTATATAGCCTATAGCCTTTCTCAAGAAATGGACTATCCAACACTAAAAGATTTTTCCCATTCCAACCAGTAGTCCCTGAGATTAGCGCGTTCAAACAAACAAACTCTTCAGCTTTATAATATTAGTATAGTATAGAAGTATAGATAGCGGGAAGCAACTTTGTTTTAAACTATGTATGTACTAAATGTGGTGATGAGATTTCTGCCTTTTAATAGGTACCATAACCCAAAAACTTTATTACTTTATAGATTACAACAAAAACTCTACCTTAATTAAACAACTTGCCCTTAAAAGATCCCAAAATGAGGTTGAACACCCGCCGCCCAATAGTGCCTATTACACAATATTAGCCGACAATGAGCGCTTCGCTGGCCAACCCTTTTGTTACGTTAATGTAAGTCAATTGTTTTATCGGATAGCTATTGTGACTATTTATAGTTTCTTTGTCTATTTGTTGGGGGACATTTCGTGTTTTTGAAAGGGATCTCTCAAAAATACAAATTTCTATACAAGAACTTCCCCCTCTTTTGAACCGTTAGAAGGTTGAATTTTTTAAAAAATTAAATATAGCGATGTCCCACACTAGGAATTTCTCCTGTATCGTGGGTGCGTTAACAAACATTTAAACTCACATACACTAACAGCCAGACCTGGAACAACTATCTGTAGGTCATACTAATATTTGTTCTGTGTAGGGATCGATCCCGCAACACGCAGCGCAGCAGTCGATAGCTCAGCCACTGCGCCGTGTCGTTCGTAGTATGAAATTCAACTATTATCATTTTCCTGCCATTGCTCCATTCTATTTGGGGTCAAGCAACACGTTTTCTTCTTCCATTCTCCCCTGTCAGACGTCACGGCGTCATTTACTCCTTGCTCCTTCACATCATTCCTTACACAATCCATCCATCTTTTCTTTGGCTCTCGCCATTTATAAACTTTCATGTCTATCACTCTTTTAGTCACATTCTCATTACATGTCCTTGTCTATACCAAGACAAACGACTCCCTGACAATTTTTCTGTAGCATTCGCAAATTTTAAACTTCCTCTAATGTACTGAAGACTGAATGTTCAAGTGCCGGGGCTGCTTTCAAGCGGCTCTTGCCCAATCTCAGGGGGCCAAACGCCTCCTGCCGTAGTCTCGCCCGTTTATTCGGTACGTGTGATCAAGGCATTACGAAGCAATTAGTATTAAAGGTCCAATTTATTTTTAACAGTTCGTGTGCCGTAGGGATCTTCAGCCAATTTGTTAGTCTGAATCATCGTTTAAAGTATTGCGGGTATTCTGTCACACCATGTTTATCGCAAAATATACAACATGTCTCAAAATTCAATGTTATGCGGGCACCAGGGCGTGGACAAATTTGTGACCACCTAGGGAACAGTAAAAGGCTCTTTTTAAAAATACTTTAGTATTTGACACGCAACTAGGTATATTTGCAGGTATTACTACAAATTGGCAAATAAAAAATATATAACGTGGCTTTTTATACTAACAAACTAAAATTAATTTAAAAAAAAAACGAGAGTATCTGAAGATTAAAAATAAAAATTCAAGTAAGTCATACATTATTTGTCAACGCCCTTTTCCATCAGGAATGTCTCATTAGCACTCACGGAGTCTGGATTTGTGATAGGCTAGCTCCCTACAACATGGGGTTTAAACAACATTAGGTATAGACGAGAAATACCCCTATTTTGCCAGTTTTGGCTAACCCTTCGAGGTAGTAAGTATATAAGTAGATTGCGCGCGGACTCGCCTACAAGGGGGTTCCGTAAAAACGGCAAAAAGTTATTACTTTTTGCCGTTTTTGCAACAATTCCCAAATCCCATTCAACAGTTATTATTGTTGAATGGGAGCACATAGCAAAAACTGAAAACAATTACATCAATACTCTGGGTATTGATGTAATTGTTTTCAGTTTTTGTTGTTGTAGCGCCAACAGAAAAAATCATCCGTGAAAATTTCATTTGTCTAACTATCCCGGTTTATGAGATACAGTCTGGTGGCAGACGAATAGATGGACATACGCACATACGGCGGAGTTTTATTAATGGTGTGCCGTTTTTCCCTTTGGCTACAAATCCCTAAAAAGTATTAAAATGATTTCTTCTGCACAAATTCATTTCAAGCGAAAATTGCAAAGGCTCTCTGCAATATTTAACAAAATGAAATACTTTGTATAAAAGCCGATTATATGAACGTTTTTCAATGGCGATCAGCCGGAAAATTACTCTCGTGTTCTAGTTAATGAGTTTCACTGGTTTTGAACCAGTTAAATTTATTTTAATTTATCGTTTATTGTGTGCTTATTTTAATGAACATTCAAATTATCACTAACAAAAAAATGTTCTTTGGATTGAATTTATGTAGCTCAATGTATTTTTTTTAAAGAGATACCGCGGCCTTGGAGGATAAAGGGTAAAAAAGTAACATGAATGGGTATAAGTCTGACATTCCCTCCGCTCCCCCCAGAACAGGGGAAGTTATTTAATGATTTCCTACCTCAAAGTAAAAAAGGCTTGCGGGCGTTTCGACTATCCAAGATCTACAAACAAATAACAGTCAGGACCAACGGCTTAGCGAGGTTTCTGAGGCACTAAGAAAACTCGGTTATCAATGTGTAACCCATCCAAAGACTGACCTAGGCAAGGGTAGCTTAACCTAAAGATCGATCCTTGCGACCGGCGTTGTTACAGTGTCCGTACTGTTACTGCCTTAACTAACATCATAGGCACGCAAAATTAATATAGGAACCAGTTGTTTTGAAGTAATTTCAGTTTATACGTACAGTCAGTCCCACAACACACAGTATATTAACAATTTTATTGTTTACAACTAATGTTCCATCTATGTCGATTACCTTGCACAGGTGTGGTTTTGGTGATTTTAATTGTTTACTTTTGCAGTTGTACAGTGTATACTACTACTTGCACCCATCAGGATTTAATAAAATTAAATGCTATACTAGGGACGCAGGTGGCTATGATACAAGGGGCCTAAAATTCATTAAATGCTACAGACGCAGTTAAATTGTCACTTTGTAAACATTTTATGAATTTTAACGTTAGTGATTAATATTGTTATCCTAATAAGATTCTGCTAAATGGGCCATTTTAGGCCCCCAGTACCTGGACACCTATAGCATTTACTTTTTTTTTTACTTTGCCTCACTCTTGGAATTTCCCCTGTATCGTGGGTGAGTTTAAAAACATTTAAACTCACATACACAAACAGCCAGACCCGAAACCACTATCTGACTACTTTGTTTAAACCTGATAAGTGCTAGTGGTTGTCTACACTGTAAAGCTGCTCTGGTCAATCACAATCTAAGTTTCATCGACACGAAAAGAAGAAGTGTATACACAATTATGAAACAATTAGCTGACGCCCGCGGTTTTGCCTGCGTGATATAAAAAAAAAGTATCCTATAAGTTATTCCAGACTATAATCTACCTCTGTGCCAAATTTCATCAAGATCCGTTCAGCTGTTTTGACGTGAAAGAGTAACAATCATCCATACATCCTTACAAACATTCGCATTCATAATATTAACCGCTTGTATGTCGGAATTACAGGCACAATTAAAAACGTATTGTTTCTTGCGTAGATCTACGTTCCGACATACAAGGGGTAAAGTAGGATAGGATAGCTGTAGAAAATACAATGGATCCTCGTCGTTGCTTACGTCTTTTTGAAGCTGATTTTACATACCTAACCTAACCTGGCTTATTCAGCTTACTAGGTTACAGGCTTATGTACACACGACGGCACATCAACGTACACAAAACCATTTTAACCTGATCTCTCTACTACGGTGTGCGATCCGTAGTAGAGAGATCAGGTTATAATAGTTTAGAATAGGTTGACCTGCCGTCGTGTGTGCATATGTACTAGTCTATATATAATCATTATATACCTGTTCACAGTCCAGTCTTGGCGAATTAATATTTAGTCGAATACGCTAAACCTAGGTATCGAGCATCGAATGGCGTGGAAGCCAAATGTTTTAAAGTTGTGGATGTTTTCGCTAACCGGAAATGGTTTAACACGTTGAGCGCCAAGCTTTAAAATCGTATTTTGGACTTTCTTTGCCTAATTCGTATTTTAATACTGAATAGTGAAATGAAATGTGTTTCCTGGTGGACACACTGGTCTACGAATAAAGCAATCAAATCAAATCATGTATTTCAATTAGACCATTACAGGCACTTTTGAATGTCAAGAAACAAAATGAATACAGTCCCGGCCACAAGGCATAATAACTTGTGAAAGTACTGCAGTTACCCATTCCAAAGCGTTGATCTCTATGGAGAAAAATGGGCTAGAAACTCCATGGACACTTTTAAATTATAATATTTTCACAAAATCGTAATTTACATCAGTCATGTTCAGATTAAGTACCTACATAAATATGTGAGAACGGTGTAAAAAGACGTGCACAGTTAGAGCGTCCAGAGTAAATAAAAAGCAAAATTCTATTTAAAATTTAAAAACTAAATAAATTTAAAAAAATGCTCGTGTTTCCCAAACACGCGGCCTCTAAATGTAGTACTTTGTGTGATAAAGATACACAGGGCGCTCAACGTGTTAAATAGCACACAAGCTCTATTACAAGCTGCACAGAAGCTGATCAAAGGATTTTGTATAATCCCCTGGGCGAATTTGCTCATATAGTGCCCTGGGCGCCATTAGTAAGAAATATAGTGGTTCTAAAAGCCGATACAGATCTCCTGTAGCGTCAAATAGGCCCATTCTGCACAGCTTAGAGCTCTAGAATGGACCTTCAATGGTCTCAAATTGTGGCACAATGTAGGTGGTTATTGCCACGAGTAACTCCACCAGCGCCTAACGGTTACCTGTCCGAAGCCACTATAATCAACTTCTTGTCGATTCAAACAACTTTGAGTTATTCGAACTACCTTACTTTCAGTATTTTCATTTTCGGTCTCCTTACTAATATTATGAAAGCGAAAGTGAGTTTTTTTGCTTGTTACGTCTTCGCGTCTAAATTGCTAAACCGATTTGGAAGAATTTTAATACAGAGATAGTTGGGACCCTGGAGATGGACAAAAAAAATATTGAGAAATGAGGGAGAAAGAGGGAAGAATAAGGAAAGCTATTACAATAAATAAGGCGCTAAGGCAAAAACTACAGGTAGCAGGTACCTGCAAACCAGCAAAGCCGCAGGCAAAAGCTAGTGGAAATATAATTAGAGATTTGAGAGTGCACTATTTAGTACCTAGTATTAAGGTTGAAACTGCTGTAACTTTAATAAAATTATGACCTACTACATTATACATTGGATTCAGTGAACCATTAGTGCAATGAATGTGCGGTCTAGATTTCACGCGACTGTGACTTGATCCCACGCTTCATGCAAATTGTGCGTGACAGCGCATTCGGCTTTCGGAATATCACAGCAAATAACAGCTGTTGAATTGAAATATTGTGTTTATAGAAGACTAGCTTTTGCCCGCGATAAATTGCGGAATGCTCTATACAAACTTCCACCCCCTATTTTAAGGAAGTGGGGGATTAGAAAGAGACAAAAAGTAGCCTGTGTCCGTTTCCAGGGTGTCAACTACCTGTGTATCAAAATTCATCAAAATCGGTTTAGCCATTAAGGGGTGAAGACGTAACAAACAAACTCATTTTGGCTTTTACACTACTACGTAAGGATGTAAGTAAAACTCGTTAAACCTTCACAGCTGGGGTGATTGTGGCATGCAGTTGTGTCCCCACACCCCAGCCAGAAGTGTCGAGAAGGAACACCGTGTGGTTTTAGTCAGTAGGAGTCTGACAGACCGCTCTGCCGTCCCACGGCGGAGGATATCCATGGAAGACCATCCATAGAACTCGTTAGCGGCGTGCGTATATGATCATGGCTAAGGAACAAGAAGTATGTGAGAATCTTAGTAACAAGCGTTCTGCGCACCAACCCGATCGTTTTGGAAAAATATTAATTACCTGAACTGGAGCAATAAGAAAGCGCTGTCAAATTGTCAAATCATTAGGCTTGGACCCTGTTCCCGATACCAGTAACTATTTTTTGTATTTTTTTTTATAAGAAATATCTAAATATATAAAAAAATATGTAAGAAAATGAATAAATGAAAATGACATCTGACATTTCTGAATACCTCACTGTAGAGTGAGGTATTCAGAAATGTCGAGCGCCTCTAGCGGCGAATTCATGCGCAGTTGAAGCTAAAGCCAATTTGAAGCTTCACCGCATACAAGGTGTTCTGTGAAGCTTGCAAATCTAGTGGAACATCAAGCCCGGTAGTCGAATCGATAGCGTCGTGTCGCAGCCATGGAAGTCGTGTCGCAAAGTCGCAGTGTTGGAACACGAATTTTTTTCCGATTCGGGAACTTTGTTCGATGCCTCGGTGCATCAGGGATAGGAATAAAATATTGTTTGAATTACTGGAGATTTTTGTATCCTACTAATATTATAAATGTGAATGTTTGTGAGGATGGATGGATGTATCAATGTTTGTTACTCTTTCACATCAAAACGGTTGAACGGGTCTTATTGTAATTTGGCACAGATGTAGATTATAGTCTGGAATAACTATAGGATACTTTTTTTTTTCAATCATCAAGCGGGCGAAGCCGCGGGCCTTGTATTATATAAGACTAGCTGCGACTAGCTTTGTCGCTCTAATGTAGAAGCTGGGAAAGTCAATGTTTTACGTGGGGTCGTCGCTTGTGTTTCATGCTGATGAGATTTTGTTTACGTAACATCACGCCTGCATATCACTGAGGGATTAGACAAACTTCAGGGTCTCATATAATTAACTAGCTTTTGCCCGCGGCTTCGTTCGCGTTAAATTTGGGTTAGCGCAGTTCCCCTTTATATAAAAGGCTATGTCCGTCTGTCCAAAAACTAAAACCCCCTTTATCTGTTCTGTAGTCTTAAACTATCTCTGTACCAAAATTCATCAAAATTGCTTTAGCCATTTAGGCGTGAAGACGTAAGAAACAAACAAACTCACTTTCGCTTTTATAATATTAGTAAGGATAATAGGAGGGAATTTGTTTTGAGAATTTTTGAATGGATGTTTGTTTTTGGAACTGGATTTTTTTTCTGAAAGGCCCTGATGAATAGGTAGATGGTAATATTGATTCTTAACTCGTTTTTTTTTGTTACCTATAACAATGTTGCCCCATTTATTTAACTAAATATTGACTAGAAGAAAATGCCTAGCCTAGTGGCATTAATTATTATGTTTTACTACTATAAATAAAGTTTATATCAATGTTTTTATCAAAATCTGGACAAAACCTGTGATAAATATGTTTTAGCTGAGTGGCCAACCGCCTGCTGAGCTGTAGGTTTCTTCAAAAGAGAGCCCGCAGACCTTGAACACAAATAAAAAAGAAGGTAGACGGTTGGGTTTTAGTCAGTTCAAGTCTGACACTCCTAACAGCTTACTGCAAACATGTTTCCTGAGCTAGACATTTACACATTTCAGCCATGCTTAAGCCACGCCTATCACCTGTCTCGCTTCCTTTTTTTTTAAAAAAAAACTTTGCCCCACACTAAGAATTTCTCCTGGGTATCGTCGTGGTATCGTGGGTACACAAACAGCCAGACCCGAATCATAGAAATATTTGTTCCGTGCGGGGATCGAACCCACGACACGCGGCGTAATAGTCGATCGCTCAGCCACTGCGCCAAACGTGCCGGCAAAATTTTAACTTGCGACAATCGCCGAAGATCGTTTTAAAAAAAGATTTCCCCTAAAAAAATTGCGACAGTCTCCAATGAACTAACTTATAGTTTCTGATAAAATTTTCTTCGGAAAATAAACTCCCGTTAGCACTCTGAAGCCACGTTTGAAAGTAATTGGGTAACCGGGAGCACGGACGGGTACGTTAACCAATTTGACGACCGCAAATAGGTGGTAGGAGTCAAACTAACTGGTTTTCGATATCTTCCGGGTCTCTTGAATATTCTCGTGGAGCATTTTTCTTCAATGCTAGCTGTCTGTTTGGTGATTTATTTACTTTTTTATTAAGTGAGGAGTGAAAAGTAAGCCTAAATGTAAGCAAGCCTGAAATTAAGCCCAAAATTACTTTGCTTTTTAATGTGAAGCTAAAACGAAATGAAAAACAAAACGAAAAGGTTTGGGAGTTCTTGTCATTGTTATCAATGCGAGAACCACGGATAAAAAAAAAGTCAGACACGCGCACCGAGGGTTCCGTACAAACTTGCGACATAAACGGCCATATCTTTTTAGTAAACTAAGAGAGTAGATTTATTACAGCTTAAATAGACCACAGACTTGAGAATACAGTTTTAATTTCAACTCGATACCTCCACGCATTCCCGAGGTAAAGGGACAGACAGACAGACGGACGTACAACAAAGTAATCTAATACGGTTTCTGTTTTTGTTCTTTTGAGGTACAGAACCCTATAAAGCCAAAAAATCTAGTTACCTTCATAATGATAAGAAAAAAACCCTTGAAAAACCTCCAACAAACTTCCAATCGAAGTCAGAAGCTCGCACACACATTTATTCGGATATTGACAAAAACCAATATTCGAGACGTGACCAGAAAAATATAACGAAGACGTTTGTTCTGACTCTGGACGTGCTTCGACAGAGCATTAGAGATAAACATGAGATACGGGCGAATCAGAAGCATGTATGTATTGTGTCACCTATATCCAAATCCATATTCCGATTCTGGCAGTTGAGTACTATCTAGGGACCTACGCTAATGTCCTTTTTTAGGTATTGTTCGTCGTTTCGTTGAGCTCCTTGGGTTATGAGTCGAGCTACACGATAACTGACAAATGCTTGCACTGACTGGACAGGTCCACTCAATCTGTGTGGTGCTTTCTTAAAAAGACCACTTCAGACACTATCTGCATAGTCCTCATGTAAGTTGATCTAGATTTTTTGTCTGGACTTTAAAAATGACTATGACCTCTGAGTTTGTTTCGGCTGTTTCTTCTCAGAGTAGTCGGGTACGAAACACCGGCCTCGTCTCAGTTTTAAAAAAAAGTGTAAAAGTGTTTGTGAAAACCTACTTGCAAAATAAACATCATTTATCATATCTAAGAATTAGTTGACTTCACTGTAGGCGCAGTGGCTGATTGACTGCTGCGCTGAGTGTGAACAAATACTTGTATGACCTACAGATAGTTGTTTCGGGTCTGACTGTTTGTGTAGGTATGTGAGTTTATATGTTTGTAAACGCACCCACGATACAGGAGAAATTCCTAGTGTAGGGCAACGTAAAAAAAAAGATAATAGGTTGTAGATGATGCTTATTTGCATTCCATCCTAGCCTTTTCCCAACTATGTTACTGTCGGTTTCCAGTCTAACCGGATTCAGCTGAATACCAGTATTTTACATGGAGCGACTGCCTATCTGACTTGCTTAACCCAGTTAGTACTGAGTAATCATACTAGGAATTTCTCCTGTATCCTCCTTTAAACACACTCACGGGTGTGTTTACAAACTTTCATTACCAGACTTTTGGGACACCGATTATCTATAACAATTAATATAAAGATCTACAAATGACGGTTGAAACCAACAGCTTAACGTGCTTTCCTAAACTCGTTATGTAATGAGTGGTCACCCATCCACAGACAAACCTTGGCTAACGTGGCTTAACCTTAAGATCAACCCGAGCGGCTGTTTTTATTTAGCCACGAGCATAGGGTTGTCAAGTACAGGTATCATTCAATATACTCAGTCCCCTGAAACCGATGCAAAATCAATCACTCAATCAGAACTCGCGAAAACTCGTCGACAAAATAATATCGTTCGATCCACCCCATCACAGCATCGTGTCAACAATTTGTAGCAATAGCGAACAAGTAGTGTAACTGCCGGTGGGAGTTAGAAAGCAATATCCCAGAATGATCTAAAATCTAGTTTAATTTATCTGAGATTGAAACATCAACAACTCGCATCAGACGTACTAATTGGTGTGTTTAAGAAGAAGCATTATTTGTGAAAACAACGAAGAATTAGTGAACTATCATGTATACAATAAATGTGTGTGTAGTTTTTTTGTACAGACATTTTTGGCAATTTATTTGTATGAAATTCAAATACAAATAAATTGCCAAAAACGTCTGTACAAAAAAACTACTACTACTAATATTATAAATGTAAATGATTGTGAGGATGGATGTATGGATGTTTGTTACTATTTTACGTCAAAACCACTGAACGGATCTTGATGAAATTTGGCATAGAGGTAGATTATAGTCTGGAAACACATAAGATATTCTCTTTTTTTTCGATATCATTTCATTTAGATATCGGCAAAGCCGTGGGCGCCAGCTAGTATTCGAATAAATTAGAAATTCGTCGAAGTCGAAGCAAGATGTCTCCTTAAAAACTTCTGTTTAACTCAACATCCTGATAATGAACCCTAAAAGTATTACACGACCTCCGGCTCAGCAGTTAGGGCCACTAACCACTAGACCAACAGGCCCGTCAAATTTGTACGGCATACAGATAGTTGTTCCGGGTCTGGTTGTTTATGCATGTGACTGTAAATATTTGTAAACGCACTCATGATACAGGAACAGATTATCAGAAATAGATTTATCTTAAGTTTAAAAAAAAAAACTCAAGATAAATCTATTCTCAAAATATACATTTCTTCAGTTACCGCTTTTTATCTTACGATGTAGTGAACACTATGACGTCACGTCGTCGATACAAATTTTATGGCTTCTACCGTTTTACAACGTACGCAGGGAGTTACGCTTTCGATTACCTTCCTGTATTGTTTCTTGTAGCCCTCGGGGGGAAACTGAGGGATTTTATGCTGTTTTTCCATATTGGAAACGTGATTTTGTATTCGTGTATTTTTTGGGGTATTGAAATAGGTTGCGTCATTTTTTGTGAACGGCTTTGCACGAACTTTGCGATTGGAATGAATGGAGAGTTTCTGTTTATAAATTCTTTTTTTTTGGATCTTCGTGTTGTTTGTTGGCGTTAGTTTTATCTTAAGTGATTATTTTGATGCAATAAACATTAAAATAATCACTTAAGATAATAAGATATAGTTACTTAATTAAAACGATTTAACATGAATTACAATAAATAACATGGAATCAGAAAGAAAACAGAAGAAGAACTTTGTTTCGGCTGTTTCACAGTAATCGATTACAAATCACTTAGTATAAAAAAGACGTGTAAAAGTTTTTGTAAAAACTTGTGAAATAAACATCATTTATCATCTATAAATTACTTGCACATACTCTTAAGTATTTTAACACTTTCTTTCACAGAACACCAGATATATTCGCATTACTTTAATGAACTTAACTTCATTAAAATGAACCAGTTTTTTCAAATAATAATTATATTTCTGCCGACAACTGCAGAAGACATACGCAATAAATATGTTTTTACTATTACCAAACTCTATGCGGGCAAAGCCATGACCATAAACTAGTTGAAATTAAAACGTGAACGTGACAATATAACACAAGTTCCTGCCACAGAACGGCAGTTGTTCCCAAAGACCAGTTGACGAGCGTCTACTAATGAGCGCGGTATAATTACAAAGATCGTTATCAAACAACTTTGCCGCAGCTGTGGCGATACGCCGCCGATGAAGATGTAAGGGAGGTTACAGGTGTAGACATGGCATTATGTTGAATGGTTTTAAATAGTTCTGATTAAATGGCGATTGGATTTGTGATGACGTGGGTATTTGGGTCCCTACTCATTGGTTTAATATCGTGTTAACGAAAATCATCTCGTGGTGCCAGCTTCCGCAGAATCATGTTCTCACTAGTGACACACGCATGCTGTCATTGCATTTTAACCGACTTCAAAAAAAGAGGTTAATAATTCGAATGTATTTTTTCCTTAGATTTTTGTCTGGGTGAACCTGGTGCTTTCCGTGTGGTCCTATTTTATTTTGATCTAGTTTTTACATGGTCATCTATGAAAAAACCATATCAGTATTAATTTTTTTTTCTTATATGTTCTTATCGATGATATGCTAATATCTCTTAGTAGCAATGGAAAATAAAAGTATTTACGTACGGCTTCCAGTCTAACCGGCTGCAGATTTATTCCAGTACCTTGCATAGATCGATTACCAGTCTGACTTCGTATACCACTATGTCCTGTGTAATGAAATACAGGCTTCAGGTCACCCCTATAGACTACCAAAGATGAAGGAACTGCTTATGATTGGGGTTGCGGGTTGTTCAAATGAGATAACGCGGCCCCGGAACGTAGACGAGAAGGAACATGGGTAGGTTTTAGTCATTAAAAGTCTGAAAACGCCCCCCCGCTTCGCCCAGACCGGAGGAAGTTATTTGATGATTTTCCACCCCAAAAAAAACTGCTAATGATTGAAAAAGTCAATTGTAAACTTTAAAAAACTGGTCAAGAGCGAGTCATACTCGTGCACCGAGGGTTCCGTATAAACTTGAGACAACGGTATCTTTTGACTGCGAAGACTTGAGGGTTCAATTTTTCACAGCATAGAGGGACCAAAATCTTGAGTATAAGCTTTTAAAACTCAACTGAATACCTCCACCACGGTCCCGGCAACAAAGTGATCTAACAAGGGTTCCGTTTTTTTCCTTTAAGAAGCTTTAAAACAACATCATCTTCATCTGCTTAGCCTTTTCTCAACTATGTTGGGATCGACTTCCAGTCTAACCGCATACAGCTAAATACCAGTATTTTATATGGAGCGGGTGCCTAACTACCTCCACAACCCAGTTAGTACTGGGTATAGTATTATGCCCCTTTGTAAGACTGGTTGTCAGACTATGTAAACTTTACAAAAAAATATCAGACAATTTCTTTTTTCTACGGAAAACAGTCAAGTAAATTATTGTCGTCAATTTACTTACAATTGAATGTCGTTAACCTTTGTTTGATAGAGATACAATCGGAAAATTCTTTCCGTCAATTCTAAGATATCTCAGTTTTATTTATATTGACAGGTTATGATTCAATTTGGGTAAAAAATTGCTTATTGGAATGCCAATTTTCATGTTTTGGTACTTTTAAAAAGGTTTAAAAAACGCTTTAAACGTTGTGCTTTTTAGAGTTCCGTAGTCAACTAGGAACCCTTATAGTTTCGCCATGTCTGTCTGTCCGTCCGTCCGTCCGTCCGTCCGTCCTCGCTTAATCTCTGTGACCGTTAGCACTAGAAAGCTGAAATTTGGTACCAATATGTATATTAATCACGCCGACAAAGTGGTAAAATAAAAATTAGAAAAAAATGTTTTATTAGGGTAGCCACCCTATATGTAAAGTGGGAAGTGTTTTTTTTTTATTTCAACCCTAACGTGTGATATATTGTTGGAAAGGTATTTAAAAATGAATAGGGGTTTACTAAAATCATTTTTTGATAATGTCATTAATTTCGGAAATAATCGCTCCAAAAGTAAAAAACAATGTGTCCCCCCCCCTCTAACTTTTGAACCATAAGTTTAGAAAATATGAAAAAAATCTGAAAAGTAGAACTTTATAAGGACTTTCTATGAAAATTATTTTGAACTTGATTGAACAACAGTTTTTGTACAAAAAAAAAAGTTGTACAAAATAATTTCTGGACTAAGTTTGTAGTATAATCGTATATGCAAGCATTTTTTGTAACGTTGTTTACATATTTTATTATCCTGAACGTATCTTTTTTCAAACAAAAAAAGAATTATTGAAATCGGTTCTCGCAATCTAAAATTACCACCGAAATTGCACGTCTTTGTATTAATTAGTAACCCAATTCCCCGAGAGATGGCGCTGTAGGTACTTATTAGATTGGATCGGGTATTACCGAATTGTTCGGTTGGCCTCATAACTAGGAACACTTATTGTGACGGACGGGAAACTACGAAACCCTACACTGAGCGTGGCCCGACACGCTCTTGGCCGGTTTTTTAAATTGACTTTCATCCTTAGGAATCTTCTAGTGACGGACATGTCGCAGATTAAAGTTCCAAGATTTTGACACATTTTTTAAGTTGCAAGTTTTAAATAACCAAATATATTTAACCAAAGATTTTGAAATATTAAAAGTGTGTGTGTTTTCACTTTGTAACAAATCGTTCTGTATGTCATACTCAGTCGATAATATCGAAATTAAAAGCAATATTTTTAAATAAAAATATTCACAATATTCGCTCTGTAAGTTTTTTAAATCTCTTTGTACAACAATACTGTAAATATAACATGACTTGTGTTCTGAGCCCTAACATAAAACGTGACTTTTCACACCAAACCACTAGTCGTTGCCCGAATTTCGATTTAACGTTGTGTTGCTTAGTTTGAGTTATTGAAAGCTTGGTTGACGGTTTCGTGAGGTCCCTAAAATACATAGAACATGCATAAATGTGTTTATTCAACTTTATGTCTAACTTTTGGCCGCGGCTTCGCTCGCGTTTTATTTGGGGTAACACATTTCCTTTTTCCTGATTCGCACCTACTACTCGTAGTTTTTTAATTTCTATCATTTTTATTTGTCCTTTAATATTCTCAAGTGGTTCAGTCTTCGTTTACCACATAAAAAATAAAGTTCACGTTAATCGCATTTTAGCCATAACCCACAATCACTTAAACGCTTCTAAGTCCATTGAGGAAAATCTTTCACTCGTTTTCCTTTGATATGACGAGGAAAATATAGGAAAGAATATAAATAAACAAGCTTTTTATATACTTAACAGTTTTTCCTCTAACTTGTTTATGTTCCAGTAAAAAAACAAAATTTATACAAAAAAATGAGTGTGAAAAGTTTTATTTCAGACAGGGTTGCTACACGTATAATTCATTTAGCAAGATTCGGTAGCAAGAACGCCGGTTGACTGTCTTGTCGGTTTAGTGTCTAGACTGCTGAACATGAGGTATTTAGTTCGATTCCCAAGTTGAGCGATTTGACGATTTTCATCAGGAATTTCTTAATTGCAGTCGAGGACTCGGAGCCTGGATTTGTGCCTGGTTTGTTTCAATAGGTTTTCCTCTAGTATAAGGGACTTAAATAAAGTATTGTAGGTGTAATTAGGTCACACACGCATCTATTTGCTAAGTCCTGCGTCAAGCCGAACGATGTTTTAGCAACGATACTTGCTGAACGGAGTTTCACGATCGATAAATGCCGGTCAAATATTTGTTATGACTGCTTTTCTCGTTTTGTTACCAAACAGATTCTGCCAAAATGAAAATGCCGGACCCGAACAAGTGAAAAAACTGAGAAAAGACTGCACAACACCTTTTAGAATAAATATTTACGTTTTTTGACAACCCTACAAAACTGCGTCAACATACAAATCTCATAGCCAAACATCGAGCGCGACTCGACAAATATCCGTTGGACACACAGAAATGTGTCCCGACGCGATCCGGCCCGGAATCCCGATATCGAGAGTATTCGGATACCGGATTCGGAACGGACAGCTACGAGCGATCCGGGAGGGCTCTGCATACATACCTGTAACGGAGAAATAAGCGGAATTTTATTCGTGCTGCCTATTTAGTGTAATTGTTCTATACACTTCAGGATCGTGAGTACCGCGGATAGAATAAAAGACAGACCCGCATGAATAAAATACAGAATGGACGTCGGTATGGCTTTCTGTCTAAATATTAATGTATTTGATAATCAAGTTTAGTTTCATTAAATTTAATAACCAAATATGTACATATTTGGTTAAAGGTTGTTTAAGGTATCAAAAAAATGATTTAGTTAAAGCCAATGATTTAGATAAACAAATAAGTATATTGACTTGCGAGGTTGTCCACATGTGTGATGTGGACTCAGCGATCATTATACCGATAGTCGTTATAGCCAGTGGCTTAAATGCCAAGAGCCTCGACCAACACCTGAGGAGGCTCTCGTTAGGCAGCTGGATCAAGGGATTGATACAGAAAGCGGTAATCCTGGACACGGCTCGTATTGTTAGGAGGTTCCTCTTTCTGGAGCCCTGACTGCCGGTAGCTTGGATCCAGTTCCCGATACCTGTAGGCTACAATTTTCAGTATTTTTAAAACTTTTTGTTATGTGCATTAAGAAATATTTAAAAATGTAAAATGATATGCGTTAAATTGAATAATGATTTAGTTTTATTAAAAAATCTTGAGGACGATCCCAATCAGACTTGGATAAGACTTCACGTAGGAAGCTGTAAGTTTCAATTGCTACGCTATAACCCATAAAATGCTATACATTTATTTTTGTCTTTACAACACTGAAGATAATGTTGGTGCTTAAGTACACTCCGCTTAATTACAAAATTAAAATAACATTTAACAATAATGTCCATTCCAAAAGGTGCTCTCTTGCTTTGTTATAGAATTAAGAATAAATTGCTATTTTCTTTTATACCTGAGTACCCGTAGGTCCAGCCTTTGTATTACGACAAAGGTTGCTTTTTCAGGCTTCAGGTATAAAAGGTTGTTATTGAAAAGTATTTTCCTTACTTTTTAAAGAGAAGGAAATGTTCCTCGTTTCTCTTTTATTTGCTTTTTGCATTGACGCTGTGTGCTTGAATATAAGGCTTTTGATACTTACAGGTGTTTGAAAATGCGTTCAAATTACGTAATTTCGTTTGCATTTTCACTTCTACTGCTAGTTGGCCTTTAACTTTAATCTCTTTCATGACTTACTACTCCCAGCAGCTTACTTACTTTCTTACTTTGCTTAGCTCCATATTGTCGTAGAGTACTGTGGAGGTCAGATAGGCAGTCGCTCCATGTAAAATGTTGTTAGTTTCTTTTTTTGTTTTATAAAAAAACAGTTGCCCCACTCTAGGAATTTCTCCTGTATCGTGGCTGCGTTTACAAACATTTAAACTCACATACACAAACATCCAGACCCGGAACATTTGACGGGCCTGTTGGTCTAGTGGTTAGTGACCCTAACTGCTGAACCGGAAGTCGTGGGTTCGATTCCCACCCAGGACAAACTTTGTGTGATGAGCATGATTGTTTGTTCTGTGTCTGGGTGTGATTTATCTATAATATGTATGTATTTATAAATTATATAAGTATGTATATCAGTTGTCTGGTAACCATAACACAAGCTCTGCTTAGCTTGGGATCAGATAGCCGTGTGTGAGTTGTCCCAAGATATTTATTTATTTATTTATCTGTGGGCCATACGAATATTTGTTCCGTGCGTGGATCGAACCCGCAACACGCAGCGCAGCAGTCGATTGCTTAGCCACTGCGCCAACCGTGTCCTCATTTAGACGTTAGATGGAAGCTGACCGAAACTATACTTAAATATTTTTAGGAAATCTCCTACAATATAAAAACTTTAGAGGTGTCAAGAGACACCTGGATGGAACGAAGTTATTATTTATTATGTATAAAAAACCTGTATAAACTCAACAAAAATAATCGTCGTGACAACACACTGTTCAATGCGAAATAGTAAGGTGAAACGAAAATAACTGGCTTGCTTTCAATGACAGAGAGAAAGACAGACTGAGAGAAAAGTCGCGATAAAACTTTTGTTCTTATTTTTTTCCGCCTAGCCCCCTTTCGCCACGCGCGATAAGTAACTTCGTTTCAAAATATCATATCAACCTAATTAATACAGTAAACTCACGTCTCCAATGTCCAAAAGTATTCAGCTACCCTCCATTTTACCATACAGAGTACATAATATTCACAGTTAGCGTCCGACGTCCCGACCATCCAAATGAATCCCACAACAGATTGAATTACATTTTTTCCAGGAAATTTCGGATAGTACGTGCTTGTCATGTTATATTCGGATAGTAATCAGATTTGCACAATCTGAATGTTATGATTTTATTCGGGTAAACATTTTGGCCGCTCAAATCAGATCAGATTTATTGATAGTTCGTTTATGATAAGACAACATTTCGATAACCCTATTATACCACTAAAATGAAGTTTTCTTAATTCTTAAATACAAGTTTATGGGTTTTATAATATTTTAACTTACCAATGACATTTTTTTCACAGTAAATATTATAACGGCAACTCAACAAAATACTTACTTACATAATTATAATATTTAGCGCCTCTGGAACGAATCAAAACAATTTTTACGAGCCAAATTTAATTCAAATTAATACCTCAATATTTCAAACAAAAATACAATTACCTAAATCCCATCACTAAAATAACCTAACATCCCCGATATTAAATATTGATAGTGCAGGAATGCAATTAATTGAACTCGCCATCAATTCCAAGTGAAATGCAATTTTGTCAGCGCCGCTGCAGATTGCGATTCGGATAGTTCGGATAGACTGTCCAGTTATCCGATGTTTTATCGGACGATCAAGATTTTGATTTGAACACTCTTTTTTAGGGTTTAAAATCGAATGGAATAATAAGTTATGGCAGTGTTAAACACGGTTAAGATTTATTTTGAAAATAAATTTGAAGGTAGTATGGTCACCCAGCCGCCGCGGGAGACGCCCCGAACGTCGGGCGCCGCGAGACAACTCCCGGCCACCGTAAATGCGATCCTGTGGACTTTTTGTTCGAAAGAGATACCACGGCCCCGGAACGTGAAGGGCAATAGAAGAAACATGGGTGGGTTTGAGTCAGTGAAAGTCTGACACTCCCCCCGTTCCGCAAAGAGCGGTGGAAATTATTTGATGTTTTCAAATCAGCAAAACAAAGACTTTGTGCATGTTCCTTCTTTTGCCCTTTATGCCCTAGAGCCGCGGTATGTCTTTCAAACAATACGCATCCCCTGCAGGATGAAAAGAACTCTTACGGATCGTTTTAGAAGTTCCGAATCTATAAATACACGACTATTTTTATTTTTACGATACACACCATATTTTCGACGGTGTCCTTAATAATAAAATCCATCATGGTCACCCCAGCTCTAGTAGCTAAATTGGTTTGCTGATTGCGAGGTGGCAATATCCCAAATATCCCATTTTGTGCAGTGCTTGATGGACATGGATGGTATGTTTTGTATATTTAGTGGTATTTCATTTAAAACTAGTTTTCCACCGCGCATTTTCGTATGATTTTGAAAATACGAGAAAAAGATTTTTATTGGTATACTAGCATTTACCCGCGGCTTCGCTCGCGTTAAATTCGGTGTAACACAGTTCCCCTTTCCTGATTTGCAGGTACCTGCTACCTATAGTTTTTGGCCTTGCGCCTTATTTATTGTAATAGCAATGCCAAGTTTTCCCTTTTCTTCCCTCATTCTCCCTTATGTCTCACTTAAAAAAAAAATTGCCTATGTCCGTCTCCAGGATCCCAACTATGTCTGTACCAAAATTCATCAAAATCGGTTTAGCTATTAAGGCGTGAAGAAGTAACAAGCAAACTCACTTTCGCTTTTATAATATTAGTAAAGACACCGCATTTAAGGCATGCAAGTTTTTCGCGAATTCTAAATTCTAAAAACATAACGCTATTCCATAAGGTCATCCAAGATCCTCGCTTAGGGTAAGATAAAGAAGTAAATAAGAAATACGATATTATAGTCTTACAATATAACAGCTTCATTTCCTACTTTACAAAACTTGACCTGCGACTAAAGTTCAATAAACTTGAATATTACGCAAGTGTCAAAAACTTCTTCTTCACAAATTGTAACTTTGAAATAAGACACATAGTCCCGCTCCCATTACGAGGGCTAAACTTACATTAACAATGGATATCCAGATATATTTATCAAGATTATATTAATTTCTGTAATGGTGAATTTCAATTAGTTGTACCTGTTACAATAAAAATGAAAGGGAATCGTTTGTTTTGGTATGGACATGTAAGGAGGAGGAACGAAGTGCATGTGACTAAAAGAGTGATAGATATGGATATTGAAGTATATAGAGAAATGGGAGAGGGATGATAAAGAAAAGATCGATGGATTGTGCAAAGAATGATAAGATGGAGAGAAGAGTAAACGGTGCCATGAAGTCTGACAAGGGAGAATGGAAAAAGAGAACGTGTTGCGCCGACCCCAAATAGAATGAGACAAGACAAAATGACGAACTTCAATTTGACGGTACGGTTGGCGCAGTGGCTGAGCAATTGACTACTGCGCTGCGTGTCGCGGGTGCGATTCCCGCACGGACCAAATATTTGTATGGCCTACAGGTAGTTGTTTCGGGTCTGGCTGTTTGTGTGTGTGAATTTAAATGTTTGTAAACGCACCCACGATACAGGAGAAATTCTTAGTGTGGGGCAAAGTAAAAAAAAAAACCTTCAATTAATTGAGCGCAGATCTGCCAAAAAGTCACTCACATCATCATTTTTCCTCTCTTTCGAAGTAATTGTAAATCTGTTCTAAGCACACGTTTTGCATGTATATGATGCTGATTGTACTAAGTAGTATTATATATATATCACATTTAGAATATAAGATCAGTGAAAACTAATTACATACTGAGTTTCTTGTGTGCCTTGGTTGTCATTTATAGATTTTTACCATACCAAACGGGTATTACCCAGTACTAACTGGGTTGTACAAGTCAGATAGGCAGTCGCCCAATTTATTGATGTATCATTCTTGACAACATTCGATATAATACAATATGGTAGCATTTGTACCAGCTAAGGTTTTATATGCTCCTACATTCACTGGTACATAATCGGAAAAGGCTAGGCAGATTAGGAACTGCTGCCCTACCATGACGTCTTAAAACAGAACTTATTCCACTGAGGGAAAGAGAGAGCTATACAGGGTGCCTAGCGCCATGTCTTTCTCACACAGGAATAAGAACTGCTATAAGATGTTATGGTAACCCTTCTGATTTGAGATGGTGGATTGACTGGCTCATTGTTAAAAAATAACGTCCAATTATTTCTCAAAGAAAAATAAATCAGTTCCAATTTCAAAAAGAGTTCGTTCTAGTTTAAATATTTTCTGTAAGGAATCATTCATTTAGAAAAGCGTTTCTATTTCGGTTCACTTTAAATCCATGTTTGCTCGGTTGAGTACGGCCCTTTAGTTTATCCAAGGAGTATTTTTTTAATCTGAAAAATAATCAAAGCGAACCTTTTTGGTCAGATCCCTCAGTATTTAGACAAACCTTTATTTAATATTGATATTATTAAAGTACCTATGTATCTAGATGCTCGTTTTTTCGTGTTTTCGTAAAAATACATATACTATTTTATTCTGCCTTTTTAAATGGATGAGAAGACCTCCGAGAAAAGATAGTACAACACAAAATGGTCGTTTTGTTTCACAGAAGTTTTTCCAACCAGTGATTCATTAGCTCTTTTTTTAAATAAAAAAAAATGTTGCCCCACCCTAGGATTTTCTCCTGTATCGTGGGTGCGTTCACAAACATTTAACCTCAAATACACAAACAGCCAGACCCGAAACAACTACCCGTTGGTAATACAAATATTTGTTCCGTGCGGGAATCGAACCCGTGACACGCAGCGCAGCAGTAGATCGCTCGGCCACTCTACCAACCGTGTCGTCTTTAAGGACGTAACGGCTAAATTGGTATACAAACACTTTATATCGAGCGAAGTAGAATCATTTATGGTGCTAGAAACACAACAGTTCTTAAAACCTAAGTGTTAATAAACAACATGAAACGATAACATTCATAATGTAGTTTACAGCCGTGAACAACACTGTGATTGATTGTTAACAGAGACAAATGGTTGCAGACAGTGTGGACTGTCCATAATTCTTTTTTTTTCCGGGTGGGAAATCACCCAATGACTTCCCCCGCTCTGGGCGGAGCGGGAGGGCATGTCAGACTTGTACTGACTAAAACCCACCCATGTTCCTTCTATTGCCCTTTACGTTCCGGGGTCGGGGTTTCTCTTTCGAACAACCCGCAACCCCGGCAGGCGGAGGCTCTGGCAAGCCCCACTGCTTTGCTGACATCTCTTTGAGGCGCGCGTGAAACACGAACTCGCCGTCAACACGGCCTGTCGTCAAATTGTCCATAATACTTCATGTTAAATACATACATAAAACACCTTGTAGCCGTTTCTGCGTTGCGATGGTATAAATTGATAAACGAACTTATGATCTTATGCTCAGAAAGCATGATTGTAGCGACATTTACTGTCGTAAACCTACCCTGTTCCTTCTTTTATCCTTTGTGTTCCGAGGCCGCGGTATCTCTTTAGAATAACCGTAAACCCGGCTGGCGGCCCTGGCAGGCCCCCTGGAGTCGCGCGTGGAACACGAACGCGCCATCGACATGGCCTGTCATTACTAGATCGATGGACGGGACGGTGCGTTACCCATTGCTCACCGTCCACGAAGGAAGCCTTCCACAATCTAACCATCACCATTAAGATATAATATTTATGATCGACATTACAACCATTTACTCATCTGGATATACCAAAAGCCGGCGCCAACATTTCAATATAACCGTATATCAGCTACACTACATTTTCCAATTTCCTTAAACTGCCCACTAAAATGGAACACCTAATATCAGAAGTACTGACCTCAGGTATACTTAGGTGCAGCGGTGGGTTGGCAACCTGCCATACCACGGGTTGTGCACCTCTGCACATTTTAAAGTAATGTACTATTACTGCGGTTATAAAGTTAAGGATGGGTAATCTATACTAATATTATAAAGCTGAAGAGTTTGTTTGTTTGTTTGAACGCTCTAATCTCAGGGACTACTGGTTGGAATTGGAAAATTCTTTTAGTGTTGGATAGTCCATTTCTTGAGGAAGGCTATAGGCTATATAACATCACGCTACGACCAACAGGTGCTGAGCAGCGCGGGTGAAACCGTGGGGAACAGCTAGTAAATAAATAAATATCTTGGGACAACTCACACACGGCTATCTGATCCCAAGCTAAGCAGAGCTTATGTTATGGTAACCAGATAACTGATAATACAGGGACTACTGGTTGGAATTTTCCAATTCCAACCAGTAGTCCCTGAGATTAGCGCGTTCAAACAAACAAACAAACAAACAAACTCTTCAGCTTTATAATATTAGTAAAGATTATTGTCATATCGTCGTGTCTGTATCATTTACTGAAACTATGGCAAAACAGTTTTTTGTGTTTTTAAAAAAGTTTTATAATTCCTACGGTATTATAAAAAAAAAACAAAACAAAACAAACAGCTATTTGTACGTATGGGAATCATCAAACCCGCTTCTAAGCGGAGCGGGAGGCAGTGGAGGGCCTTCTTTTGCCCTTTATGCTTCGAAGCTGCGGTTTTTTTTTTCAAACAATCCCCAACTGCAAGTTTAATCAAGCTTTAAGTCATATTTAAGCTATCGCTACCGAAAAATCAATCAAGGATTTAATTAACGCCCGGTTCCAATAAACAAAAAACGATTCGTTTTGCTTACGGATAGTAGTATTTTGACATAAGTTCTATAGTATTATGACAAAATCCTACTATCCGTAAACAAAACGACTCTAGCTAACTGTACTGTACTGTACTCTAATGAACTGGTAGCTAAAACCGCTTAGTGTTTCATAACTTCAAAATGGAAGCGGTTTACAGGACTGGAAATGAAGATTATAACATACTACTACATCGGAAAGCTTAAAGACACAGGCTTAGAATACACACGTCATTTACAGCCACGTAACAAACGAGATATTATTACGTAATTCACGAATTCAAAAAATCACAAAGCGTATCCAAGTGTACGGAAATAGCAATTCCATTTTATTTTTACAAAAATATCCATATGTGGGCGTCGTTACATGAAAGACCCTTAGCTTTGAACTGAAATAAAAATAAAACTCTACTGTGCACTATGGATGGTATTATATACCCACATTAATAAACAAAAAAGCTCGTGGCTATATAATAGCAGCCGCTCGGGTCGATCTTTAGATTAAGCCGCGCTTGCCTTTGTTGGTCTGTGGTTGGGTTACATACCGGATTTCCTCCGTCCGTCGGAAAGCACGTTAAGCTGTTGGTCCCGGCTGTCAATAATTGTAGATCTTTGACAGTCGTAACAAGTAGTCAGTATCCTAAATTCTGACAACCAGTCTTATCAAGGGACATCGTATTACTCAGTACTAATTGGATTGTGGAGGTCAGATAGGCAGTCGCTCCATGTAAAATACTGATATTCAGCTGCATCCGGTAAGACTGGAAGCTGACCTCAATATAGTTGGGAAAAGGTTAGGCAGATGATGATTATTTAAAAAAAACTACGCTAACTTTCGTTGTTTGCCTACCTTCTTCTAATATATACAATTCTTGTGTCACAATGTTCGTTCCCATACTCCTCCGAAACGGCTCTACCGATTATTATGAAATTTTTTATGCATATTCAGTAAGTCTGAGAATCGGCTACTATCTATCTTTCAAACCCAGAAAACGAGCTGAGCAGCGGGTGAAACAGCTGGGTATAGCTAGTATCTATATACTTTTAAATGTTCGCGATTAATTTTGTAAAAGAAAGAGTAAACAGGTGCAGGCTTTTAAAAAAATCCAGTTCTAAACGTATTTAAAACAATTGAATATCGCTCGCAACCCTGCCGTTTTCACCGAAACTGTAAATAGCGGTTGCAACGGATGCAAACCGGTTTTCTTTCAGACTGGCGCCTCTATTGTGTGGCTCGTCTCTTTGACTCTTGGGGCGTTCACGAAACTGCAATGTTGGAAATTGTTTACTGGTAGAAAACTAGATAAGGTTCATGTCATATAGTACGGCCAACGAGAAGCTATACCAAATGTAAACAAAACCCATGCTAAAACCCCATCTAAAATGGCCGCCCGAATGTTGGCGAACCCGTCTTAACGTTGTCATGTTTTTGCCTGGAGAACGAGACATTACGACAAAGGCACAAGATGGAAAGAGCTAAATATTAGATTGGCAACGCCACAGTTGTTCTTTAGGTTAATGACCTTTCGTATCGCTTCTCGTTGGCCGTACTTAGAAGATTTGACATGGCTTGCTACAAAGAAATATTATTCTCTAGTAATTTCCATTTTTAATACGGTTTGTTAGCTATACCTGTTCCTAACACATAATGTAACAAACCAGCCAAGAGCGAGTCGGACTCGCTTACCGAGGGTTCCGTACAAGCTTGCGACATAAACGGCCATATCTTTTGATTGCGTAGATTTGGAGGGTTGATTTTTTTCAAAGTATATGGTTTTACTCAATACCTCCACCCGTTCGCAAGATGGCAGACAGACAGACAGATGAAAAGGAAAATTGACCCTGTAAGGATTTTGTTTTATCCTATTGCGGTACGAAACTCTAAAACAGAAGTTAAATGATCCCGGTTTCTGATTGAGCGAAAATTTTGTCTAAATCTTTAGGTTGGATGACAATTTTGTAAATATTTCTAGTCTGTAGTTGTTTATTGTGAATGTGAGGACCATGTGGATCATAACTTTTATTTACTTTTTTTCTTTTGACGATTCTGGCAGTTGAGTACTATTTAGGGACCTACGCTAATGTCCTTTTTTGGTATTGTTCGTCGTTTCGTTGAGCTCCTTTTTTTTTTTTTTTTTTTTTTTTCGGGTGGGAAATCATCCAATGACTTCCCCCGCTCTGGGTGGAGCGGGGGGGCATGTCAGACTTGTACTGACTAAAACCCACCCATGTTTCTTCTATTGCCCTTTACGTTCCGAGGCCGCGGTATCTCTTTCGAACAACCCGCAACCCCGGCAGGCAGAGGCTCTGGCAAGCCCCTCTGCTTTGCTGACACTCTTTGAGGCGCGCGTGAAACACGAACGCGCCGTCGACACGGCCTGTCGTCAATCGACGGACGGACGGTGAACTACCCATTGCTCACCGCCCACAGGCCCGCATCTACGGTGGCCGGAAGTCGTCTCGCGGCGCCCGGCGCCATGGGCGTCTCCCGCGGCGGCTGGGTTGGGCAGATGTTCTCTCCCTCAAACGCCCGGCCACCTCCTTCGCTAGCATTACTGCTTCGCAGAAGGTGGTGACCGCTTCCCATTCCCTCTCGCTCCGGACCATGGCCTGAACCAGGGCCGGACGCGAGAGATCGCCGCCGCCGATCGCCTTTACGAGGGCACGGCGGTGCTCCGCCCAAGCCGGGCAGATCGCCACTGTGTGCTCCACCGTGTCCTCCGGGCGATCGTCACAATGGTGACACCCGGGGCGCTTCCTCCCGCCCGATTATGTGCAGGAACCTCCCGAAACTTCCGTGTCCGGTGAGGACCTGCGTCAGGCGGTAGGTGAGGACGCCATGACGCCTCTCCAGCCACTCCTCAAAGAGGGGACTTACCGCCACTATTGTAGCGTGCCCTGCACGGGGTTGCGACAGTCGCTCTCTCCATGCCACCATGAGATCGCACCGGAGGTCTGCCCGCCGAGCGGCAACTTGCCGCGGCAGTGGGTTTTCCCCCCGGTCGTTGAGCTCCTTGGGTTATGAGTCGAGCTACACGATAACTGACAAATGCTTGCACTGACTGGACAGGTCCACTCAATCTGTGTGGTGCTTTCTTAAAAAGACCACTTCAGACACTAATCTGCATAGTCCTCATGTAAGTTGACCAAGATTTTTTTTTGTCTGGACTTTAAAAGAGACTATGACCTCTGAGTTTGTTTCGGCTGTTTCTTCTCAGAGTAGTCGGGTACAAAACACCGGCGTCATCTAGTTTTATAAAAAAGTCGTGTAAAAGTGTTTGTGAAAGCCTACTTGCAAAATAAACATCATTTATCAATGCATGGCAGATAAGTTATGTCATTTTAAGTAAAAATAGTGAGGATAGTTATTTTCTATGCTGGTTATTAAATATGATAACATAATATTATGTTTAGTTTTTTAGGTTCTATAATTATTATTTAACAATCTAGTTTACTTAACAAGACTCAGTTCTTATAGATAAAGTATACTTTAAGGCCAAGATCATCACGGTATTTAATAAACATCTTTTCTAAAATATATTTATGTAAAACTGCTCTTTTTCCTGCAACAACAAGCTGCTTATTATGCAGTAGAATGTGCTCGTCGGATACCGAGATTGGAAAATGGCTTATGTATTTCTTGTACAAAGAAAATGGTTCCTATTACAACTCAAGTAATGCTGCATCCTCTATTCTTGTAGAAAGCCGTCGTTAAGCACAAGGCTTTGCCTTCTACTTGCAATTTATTTACTTGGGTTTTTACAAAATAAATCAATTATATACACTTTTGGACATTCATTGGATATTCACAAATTTAGAATTACAAAGAATATCCTAAAAAATAAAAGAGGATAGTAGAATAAATTTAAAACTATGTAAATTACTAAAATAATGAAAACTTTTTGTCAAAAAATTTAACCGACAAAAAAGCGAATTGAAAAGTGGAAATTAAAAAAAAATGTTTTGGTTAGCTAATCTCCAAAGTTAAAGAAAGTAATTAATTATGAGGCGGCGGCGCCAACAAACAATGATCGAAAATCGATCAAGTGTTAACATTTCATATTATAAATTTTCTGTATATTTTATATTATCAATGTTTGATTGGTTGACTTGAAATTAATAACCAACTTTAACTTTGTAGTTTAGCTTTTTATTTTTCTTTTCATAGTTTTCTTCTACAAAAACTTCGATGTTGCGTTATTCTAATTCGTGCTTAATTTTTGGTTGTTATTGCAATTCCTCCAATTGTTTTAAAAGTATTAAAGTATTTTATAAAATCGAATATAGCTGCTGTAAATTGATCCGTAAAAAAAAATTGAATTCTAAATTCAAAAAATATTGGAATTTCTTATTTGTAATAATAGGCTGTTTATGCAATGTCATGCCTTTGTTTCTTCATCAGTATGAGAACACAAAGCGCGGGAAAAAACAATTTCAATCATGGTTTCATATTGAATCATGACAAAAGTACTTTTTGTTCTGTTTTTAATTTCTCCGAAGTGTATTGAAAAAAAAATCACGTGATAATTTGTTACGGCTCATGCGTTTAATCCGCCTCGTCCCATAGTTATGATATAGTAAGGCCAACTAGCAGCGATACTAAAGGTCATTAACCTAAAGAACAACTGTGGCGTTGACAATCTAATATTCAGCTCTTTCCATCTTGTGCCTTTGTCGTAATGTCTCGTTCTCCCGGCAAAAACATGACAACGTTAAGACGGGTTCACCAACATTCGGGCGACCATTTTAGATGGGGTTTTAGCACGGGCTTTGTTTACATTTGGTATCGCTTCTCGTTGGCCGTACTGTAGTAACATTAAAAGAGTGTTAATTAAAAGGGACAAGCTCCTGCAAAATGTTCTACAACGTCTAATTCCATTGTTGCAGCGATCCAGATCACCAAGTGGGTCGGCACAGAAGCAGCTGGATGAGGCAGACCTGTTTATGGACCTCATCAAAGATGTCGCCAATGAACTGGACATCGACGTGCTGTGTCATAAGGTAAGGAGTTCCTCTTTCAAAGCCATTGTTTAAAAAACCTAGGTTATGTGCTTAATTCGTAGTAACAGTTTGTGCGTCGCCGTCCCTTTTTGCGGATGGCAAATCATCAAATAACTTCTCTAGATCTGGGCAGAGCGGGGGGGGGGGGGGGAGGAGTGTCAGACTTTTACTGACTAAAAGTCATCGATGTTCTTTCTTTTGACTTTTATGTGCCGGGTCCGCGGTATCACTTTCGAACAACCTGGCAGGAAGTGGCCCTGGTAGGCCCCTCTGCCTTGCTGACATCTCTTTGAGGCATGGTATGGTACCTACGTTGGTAATAAAGTACTTATATACTTTTAAACTTGAAACATATTTAAGAAGTGGAATTGGGTTTTGAGTTTTAGAATCTTTAAAAATAGTTTCAATTTCAATATCTTTATTGTGGATCATAGGTTTGTACATAATACAGTCGTACATAATATCTTAAATAATTAAATGGATCAGCTATGTCCCGCCCTTTGGGCATACAATAGTCGTGTCATAATATAGGTAGGTAAATTATTTAAAAAAATATTAATATTTAACAATTAACAAAAAAACTAAAAGATAAAACCAAACAAAAACGAATTAAGGTAGGTATAGGGTACAAACAGGCTACTGAACACATCTTGACTGAGGAGAATTATATTGGAGCAGCGATTTGTGAGTTTCAGAATCGCTATTCTAGAAGTTTTCATCTGCCTAGACTTTTTAAACTATGTCGGGTTAACTGAATACCAGTATTTTAAATGGTTTGACTCAGTTTTTGACCTACACAACCCAGTTAGTACTGGGTAATACCATACCCCTTGGCAAGATTGGTTGTCAGACTGTTTCAGTGACTACCTGTAACTGTCAAATATCAACAAATGACAGCCGGGACTAACAGCTTAACATGCTTTCAGAGGCACGGTGGAAACTAGGTACGGAACGGGTGGTCACTCATTCATAGACCAATCTAATCAAGCGTGGCTTTACCTAAAGATTAATCTATGCAGCTGCTGTTATTTAGCAACGAGCTCGATCCCTGGGTATTGTAGACCTATTTTTCGTAAACATAAAATAAACTCTATGGTCTACCAAGTACTTAAACAACAATCTGCTGGAAATTTTGTGAGAGTAAATAAAGATAAACTGTCATTAAACGCGAATTTGGTGCAACTTGACAAAACACAACATTGATACAGAAAATTGAGCCTAGAAAATCACGGTCAGCTGGCATAATAAATGATTCATTTGATTTTGAACCCTAGCTCTCCGCTTAAAATAGCGTCATTCGCGGTAACCTATATTTGGCTCCCACACCATATGCATACTTGCTACTTAGAGGTTTAGCTTGCCAAACAATCGAATGAGCTCGACGGATGTACATAGTGGATGGATGACTTTGATTAGTGTTATGATTTCAGAGTTAGTGACTGCGTAGAATAAACAAATAGTCATATAATACGACTATGCTTATTGTACAAAGCATCTACTATGCCAAGTCATGACTGTTTTTGCAAGTTCCTGACGAGGTCGCGGGTTGTTCGAAAGAGATACCGCGGTCCCGGAATATAAAGGGCAAAAGAAGGAACAAACATTTGAGTTCAAGATATCTGGGGTTGATCGAAAGTGATACCGCGGCATAAAAGGAAAAAAAAGGAACATGGGTCGGTTTTAGCCAGTACAAGTCTGACACTGCCACCCCCTGCTCTGCCTAGAACGGGGGAAGTTATTTCCCATCTGTAAAAAAGTGTGTCCTAAAAGAACATTTATCTGTGTCGCCACAATGATAAGCGGAATTCACGTTTTTCCACTCGAATCTGTCTAGCTTTGTTATCACTTCTTCTTTTATATCTTTTAATACACGCCCACACAACCGACAATTACTTTAACTTCAGTACAGTAAAAAGTTAAACATTTCAAACAAAACCTACGCAGAACGGGCGTTCATTTAAACTTCGGTTTACGACTCACCCCCGCTGGTTCGAAAGCCCATACAAAATAATAGCGAAAGACTGTTTGTTCACACAAATTGAGCTTTCAGTATTGTTTTTCTGTAAATTTTAAATTAATTTAAAACTTTCACAGAGGTCCAAAGTATATTGGAAATGTGGTGGAAAAGACTGGCGAATATTGGCCTGAAATTAAGTTGAACCAAAACAGAACATTTGTTTTATGAATTCGGTGGTCTCTCTCGTCACTTTCTGAAACGCGCACACCCATCCCTGATTTTCTACTTATCTGATTGCGTTTAAAACTCAACAAAGCACTTAACAACATCAAGTACCTGTATTGATTTTCTCTATAAATGTTGCCAAATGCAAAATAGAGTTTTTTTTGGGGGTGGGAAATCATCAAATAACTTCCCCCGCTCTGGGCGCAGCGAGGGAGTGTCAGACTTGTACTGACTAAAACCCACCTATGTTCTTTCTATTGCCCTTAACGTTTTGGGGCCGCGGTATCTCTTTCGAACAACCCGCAACAAAATAGGGTTGATTGTTGTTTTGATGCACAAACTTGTAGTGGCGGCGAGGGACTTAACATTTTATATTTAATCTGAGTTCTTCGTAAGCTAGCAAACTTCGTAGATTTAGTTTACGTCATACAGAATGCAAGGAGACTGGCAAAATAACACCGCCGTAGTTGTGAGTTGAGCTCGTAGTAAAAAGGATGAAGTGCATTTCCACTTTTATTGCGAAAGTTAACTTGTTTAAACAAATTGCTTTCTGGAAACATTAACAATAGCTATTAAAGCTAAGTGTTTAAGTTCAGCTGTTAGTCGATTGCAAAAACTTACAACGAAATTTAAGTACCGCGTGAACCCCTACAGCGGACTAATCGGCGCTTTTTGCCGGCTATAAAAAATGTACAGAAAGTAAGTTTTTGAGACTCTTAGCTCTATATTATTACAAATCAGTAGAAAGCGTATCTATTTATTGCCTCGTTTATTGAAAATTAGCTTTTGCCCTCGGCTTCGCTCGCGTTAAATTTGGGGTAACATAGTTCCCCTTTCCTATTTTTCAGGTAACTGCTACCTGCAGTTTTCGCCCTTGCGCCTTATTTATTGTAATAGCAAAGCGCTACGTTTTCCCTTTTCTTCCCTCTTGTTCCCTCATTTCTCTATTTTTTCAAAAACAAAATAGCCTATTTCTGTCTCCAGGCTCCCAACTATCTTTGTACCAAAATTAATCAAAAGCGGTTGAGCCATTTAGGCGTGAAGACGTAACAAACAAACTTAGTAAGGATTTATCAGTGAGGATCTTGAACTTTTTTTTTGCGGATTGAAATTCAAATAACGAGGAGAATTTTCGACTTTTACTGATGTTCCGATGCCGCGGTATTTCTTTCGAACAACCCGCAACCCTTGAACTCCCATTCACTTTTTAGCACATTTTACATTAATATTTTCGTATGGAGGCAAAAATAACAGGCTAAGCTTTCTTCCCAAAGAAAACTCAGACCCTCCATAATAGGACCCTCATCTTACATTCACATTTGGGTATACTATAACAAGCATAAAAGTGGTAGAAAAAGAGTAAGTTTTAAATAAACACAAAACTGTTGAATTCTTTTATTTCAAACGAATATTTTATTACAGAAACAAGTTACGGCCAAAGTTTTTGACTTGATAACAACTTGTTTTAGTTTCAACACTATTACTTGCAAAACGAATACCTTCTTAGTAATTGGGGAAGTTTTAAATTGGCTTACATGCCTTGGAGGGAATTATTTGGGAGATGTTAGTAAGGGTAGGTTTTAGTGGACAATGGGGTGGGTATTTGTGCCAAAGGTTTTGCATGTTTGATGAGAGATTTAAGGCGCATCACTATATTATTAAATTCCCCACGGTTTCACCCGCGCTGCTCAGCACCTGTTGGTCGTAGCGTGATGTTATATAGCCTATAGCCTTCCTCAAGAAATGGACTATCCAACACTAAAAGATTTTTCTAATTCCAACCAGTAGTCCCTGAGATTAGCGCGTTCAAACAAACAAACAAACAAACTCTTCAGCTTTATAATATTAGTATAGATAGTATAGATTTGATATTAAAATTTGTCCTATAAGACTTTTTCAGTAACGTTTTATCATATTAATTTTAAAGGTACCTTAAAAGGAAAATACGGAACCCTTTTTTTTTCGGATGTAAAATCATCCAATGACTTCCCCCGCTCTGGGTGGAGCGGGGGCACATGTCAGACTTGTACTGACTAAAACCCACCCATGTTCCTTCTATTACCCTTTACGTTCCGGGGCCGCGGTATCTCTTTCGAACAACCCGCAACCCCGGCAAAATACGGAACCCTTATAGGATCACTTTGCTGTTCGTCTGTCTGTCTGCCAAGTCACTTTGTCTCGGGAACGCGTGAAGGTATCGAGTTGAAATTAAAACCATATAGTCAAATCTGTGGTCCCTTGAAGTTGTGGAAAAATCATATCTCTAAGTCTACGCAGTCAAAAGATAAGGCCCTTTTTGTCGCAAGCTTGTACGGAACCTTTGGTGTGCGAGTCGGACGCGCACTTGCCCTGATTTTTATTTGTGTGAAGCAGAATGGGAGACAATAATCCCAATAACTGAAAGAAAACTACCATACTTTCTCAAATTGGGGTGTCTTCTTTGTCACGTAATTGGGTGTCTTCTTATCTTCGTGGTCGCCAGCAGGCGGTGCGTGTTGATCAGGATAACTCTGACTGGTGCGACCTGATGACTGGTGTTCCACAAGGCGGTATACTATCTCCTCTCTTATTTTCTTTATTTATTAACTCCATTACTGCTATCCTCAAATGTTCTTACCATCTGTACGCTGATGATTTGCAACTTTACGCTCAATCAGATATTGCGAACCTTGATGAATGCATTTCATCCCTTAATGCTGATCTCCGATCTATTGAGGAATGGTCTGGCAAATTTGGGGTTTCTGTTAACGTTGGGAAATGTCAGGCCATCCTCATTGGTAGCTCGCACTATTTGAGAAATGTGAACATTAGTCAACTTGCACCACTGATGTATCAGAATTCAATTATTTCTTTCTCACCTCACGTTAAGGACTTAGGTTTGTACATTGACGACTGTTTCAGCTGGAATAAGCACGTGGCTCAAGTGAGTCAGAAAGTCACTCTCTCGCTGCGGTCTCTTTATAGATTTAAGCACTTTCTCCCATCTAGCACTAAACTCATTTTGGTTCAGTCTCTTGTGCTTCCCATTATCGACTATGGTGATGTTTGTTATTCTGATCTATCCCAGGAACTTCTCAATAAATTGGATCGTCTTCTTAATAATTGCATTCGCTTTGTGTTTGGCCTTCGTAAATATGATCACATCTCTTCCTTCCGTACTCAGCTTAAATGGCTGCCTATACGACTCAGGAGGTCCCTCAGATCTCTCTGTATGCTGTACTCTATCTTGAATGATCCGTATGCTCCAGATTATTTAAAAAAATATTTTAAAGTGTTGGGCAGTTCTCACAGCCGTAACCTTCGGGCTTCTGAAAATCTACTCCTCCAAGTTCCATTACACCGCACCGGTTTTATGTCCAAATCATACGCAATTTCAACAATAAAGCTCTGGAACGCGCTACCCTTTGGCATTAAAAAAGCTGAAAGTAAACTTACCTTTAAAAGAAAAGTTCGTAAACACTATTTAGGTCCGCCTACCAATTAAAAGTAATTACTGTTAAAGTTCTCGTTTTTATTTATTTTTAATTGTATTTATTAGTTTATTTGATATGTATATGTGTATTAGTATCCGTATAAATATATATGTTTTCATAATCAAATAGTTTTAGATATATTTATTTTTGTACCCTATCACAATGTTGTCGTATTTTACCCAAAGGTTGACTGGTAGAGAATGCCTTATGGCATTAAGTCCGCCTATGTACCACTATTGTACATGAAGTTTAAATAAATAAATAAATAAATAAAACTAGTAAAATGAATGACTTAGAAACATTAAATTATTTTATCAAGCGCACCCGCTATCAGAACTAGTCTCACAAAATAAACAGCTCCCTTAACTTTATCGTTTGTCATAAAAACGCAGTTTAAATTACCAAAACAACATCCTGTCTGTCTGTTCATCAGCATTACGTCTATTTCATTGCTGAGTTTTAAATTGACTTATTATCTTTTACAGCCCTACAGTAGATGGAGATGAAAACGTCAATTTACATTGTTGTAGAATTTTGTTGAAATGACTTATGTTATAAAGAGATTATTGCGTTGCAAAACGAGACACGACTTGAGTTCCATTTTGTTTGTTCTCGTTTATGTCTCGTTCAATTATGTTGATGTCTTTATCGCCGGAAACAAAAGCTAATAAACTAAAATTGTATTTTATATAGATACTTGCTTTGCCCAGCAGTTTCACCCGTTGCTCAGCTTCTTTAGGGGTATGAAAAATAGATTACGACCGATTCTCATACGTACCAAACGGCCATAAAGTTTAACAACCGGACTTACAGTAATCATTAACAAATTCTACCTGGGGTGTGTCGGGCGCCACGAGACAACTCCCGGCCACCGTAGATGCGGGCCTGTGGACGGTGAGCAATGGGTAGCTTACCGTCTGTCCGTCTATTGACGACAGGCCGTGTCGACGGCGCGTTTGTGTTTCACGCGCGCCTCGAAGAGATGTCAGCAAAGCAGAGGCCTGCTAGGGCCTCCGCCTGCCGGGGTTGCGGGTTGTTCGAAAGAGATACCGCGGCCCCGGAACGTAAAGGGCAATAGAAGGAACATGGGTGGGTTAAAAACTACTTGGGGTAAAGAGGTTGGACAAACAGTCGGCCATGTCAAACATTTATACTTACTGTTTAGTTATACTAAAAACCGACCCCAACTTATCTCGTTGGTTTGGTAGTTGTAAACTCTACTGCTGAGCATGACGTCTTCAGTTCGATTTCCTGATCGCGCAAAGCGTTTTTTCATTTTTCTTAAGGTACTAGCTGTTCCCCGCGGTTTCACCCGCGCTGCTCAGCACCTGTTGGTCGTAGCGTGACGTTATATAGCCTATAGCCTTCCTCAAGAAATGGACTATCCAACACTAAAAGAATTTTCTAATTCCAACCAGTCGTTCCTGAGATTAGCGCGTTCAAACAAACAAACAAACTCTTGAGCTTTATAATATTAGTATAGATTCCTCAGTAGTATTTTTGCTCGGTTGATAGCAATAACCTTGCTCCCTATTGCATGAGACTTAAATATACCTGACGAAGTTTGGGTCATGTTAGTACTTTTTTGGTAAACGTTTTTGTGATGTTGTTTTACTGAAGTAGTTTGGGTCGGTTTCCAGTTTACCAGATTCAGCTAGATAGGAAGTAGCCAGATATGACCTCAATGCTGCCAAACCCTTGGAGAGAGTCCGCGGGCCTGTCATGTAGTAAAGTTATATGGTAGCAATCGAGTTAATACTTCAATTTTTATTATTTGCTTTCAACCCTCCACTCCATCTCTCCAAACTATAAAACAAAAATAACCTCCTGCCAAAACTACCCTCTGGGACCCAAGTTAGTGACTATTGATCTCAAACCCAATGATAATATTATCCTGTCCCGTTCATAGGGTATATTGTACCCTCGGGAAGTCAATTCAGCTAAATCGGTTAGCAAGAAGGCTTCTACTGAGACTATTGGGCCTTGTCCTTTCGTTTTGTTTTGCTTATTAAACAAATATGGGTCAAATTGTTTTGCTGGGCTGTTAAGGGTTAAAGGTTTTGTGTTATTTGCGAGGGAATAGATTACTTAAGATGCTTTCAATATTGTCTAAATATATTGTTTAAGAAATGTCTTCAGTGCATTTATTTAGGAGACTGGCTGGCTCGTGGCTTCGCCCGCGTGATATCGAAAAAAAGTATCCTATGTGTTATTCCAGACCATAATCTACCTCCCTGCCAAATTTCATCAAGATCCGTTCAGCCGTTTTGGCGTGAAAGAATAACAAACATCCATACATCCTCACAAACATTTGCATTTATAATATTAGTAGGATACTTATCAGAATAAACCCACAACTACGCATTGGGCTAAAGACAAATTACATATTACCACTTTTTTCCACAGTCTGTTGTCCAGTGCAGTTGAAAGGTTTTTTTCTATAGCGTTCAAACTCCTTAAATTTAAATAAAAAACCGGCCAAGAGCGTGTCGGGCCACGCTCAGTGTAGGGTTCCGTAGTTTCCCGTCCGTCACAATAAGTGTTCCCACTTATGAGTTTATTATTTGTTTGACGTTGAACACTAGAGAATTGTATTTTATTATTATCCAAGTATGGGAATAGTGCGTTAACGTGCTGCGAATGACTTAAACTATTGTATAAACTATCATAGACCCGTAATATTCCATTGATGTAATAAATGCAAATCCAATGCCCCACAAACCCGACTTTTCTCTCCGCCATATATAATTTATAAATGACACTCAGGCTCTATTAGGTTTCGGGGTAAAGAAAAAGACACTTCTCTAGGCCGAAACGATGTGTGTTGGCCTGTTGGGATAACAAATAAAAACTACATAAAACGTGTCCTTATTAAAAAAGCATATTACAAAATCAAGGACTACGTTGAAGATAAAGAAGTTTGGCTATAGTTCCTTCTGCGCATGCGGCTTCCCTGGTAGCTATAATCAGCACAAATTTGTGGATGTCTCTAACTATTCTCAATCTTATTTTTTTTTTGTGATCTCTTTTAATCATTTTTTTGCAATAGTTGTCAAATCACATATATTATATATCACCCTTGTTCTGAATAGTTACAGTACTGATAGCAACATCTGTGTGACTCGTCTCATTGGAATTATTTTGTTTATTTTTGTTTTTTTTTTTTATTCTTGTATAGATTCTCTTCTACAAATTTGTTGTGAATGAGTGGACATGGTAGGCCTTGTAGATTCTTAGACCCTTGTTAACTTTGGTTATTTATTATTTTATTTTACTTTCTGTAAAGTAAGCATTGACTTATTGTCGGGCCTACGCTGTCCTCTCATACTTAAGTACTAACGCTGTAACAACAACATTGTAAAACCAAATGATTTTAAAAGAGTAACCATGGAGTTTCTTGCCGGTTCTTCTCCATAGGAAACGACCAACCCGAACCGTGCATCTTTTCTCGACGTTTTATAAGTGCCCATGTAGGCCTATGTGAAATAAAAATATTTTGATTTTGATTTTGAAATCATGAAAGGCGCGCACAGCGTCGTCCTCAACATGATTATCACTGTTCAAAACTTCAAAATATACGAGAACATTTTAATACCGGACAAATCAAAATCAAACCTCGACAACTAATTAGATTATGCACTCATAAATAAAATTACGAATATATTTAAGAGCAACTTACTTTACCACGGTAGTTCATGAAAGCACGGAATATCTTAACATCGACTTTTAAAAAATTACGTCATTACACAACGCCATCTATCGAACCATTTATGAACTGGTTTTTACCTTAACATTTGATAGTGTTAAAAAATAAATAGTTTTGTTATAAATTCCCTTAGCATGTTCTTAATAGAAGTTTTATGTAGTTATAAGATACCGCCAATGCCAAGGAGAGACCAACCGAACAATTCGGTAATACCCGATCCAATGTAATAAGTACCTACAGCGCCATCTCTCGGGGAATTGGGTTACTAATTAACATTTTTTTAATAATTTTGGATTGCGAGAACCGATTTCAATAATTCTTTTTTTGTTTGAAAAAAGATATTTCATAAAATATGTAAACGAAGTAAAAAAATGCTTGCATATACGATTATACTACAAACTTAGTCCAGAAATTATTTTGTAAAACTTTTTGTCTTTTTTGTACAAAAACTGTTGTGTCAATCAAGTTCAAAATAATTTTCATAGAAAGTCCTTATAAATTTCTACTTTTCAGATTTTTTTCATATTTTCTAAACTTATGGTTCAAAAGTTAGAGGGGGGGGGGACACATTGTTTTTTACTTTTGGAGCGATTATTTCCGAAATTATTGAAATTATCAAAAAATGTTTTAAGTAAACCCCTATTCATTTTTAAATACCTTTCCAACAATATATCACACGTTAGGGTTGAAATTAAAAAAAAAAACACTTCCCACTTTACATATAGGGTGGCTACCCTAATAAAACATTTTTTTCCAATTTTTATTTTACCACTTTGTCGGCGTGATTGATATACATATTGGTACCAAATTTCAGCTTTGTAGTGCTAACGGTCACAGAGATTAAGCGAGGACGGACGGACGGACGGACGGACAGACAGACATGGCGAAACTATAAGGGTTCCTAGTTGACTACGGAACCCTAAAAAAGGATTGTGTGGTTATAAGAAACCATGCATTTCTTATTTTTGACATTTTTATATATATAGGCATATTATATTTATAGTTTATATTAAATATTATATTTTTTTAGATGTCTATAAATAATGTAAAAAAAAGTTTCACTTTTACCGTGGTTTAGACCGCGGAGTAAGGACGTCTAAATGTTTAGACGTCCCTGCTCCGCGGCCGACCGTCACGCGACATGCAACTCACAGATGGAAAATTTTGAGACGATGTAATAAATGTTTCAGTTTAAAATATGCTCTACTTAATACGAGCTTCAATAACCATACAGAAAACGAAACTGTGTTATTCCTTTTGCAATATCCTCTTTTAAATTCAACTCGCCATATACCGCAAGCTACTCTGAAACAAAGAAAAATATTTCTCTCAAGGATTCTGCGATAAATGCGAACCACGTACTTTTGAGAAAGGTACTATCCCTTGTCAGTGTTGCAAGATAAAGAAACTTTAAGTGCATGTCATCTCACTTAAATGTTACTGGCAACTTTGAGAATGTTCGTGGAAAAGTCTGGTATTGCTAGTGCATGAATTTTTTAGGAACATTTTTCCAAATGCTAAGCGTAAAGTTTTTTAGATAAAGGTATTTTTACTGCCTCGTCTGTCGAGTGGTCGACGACATAATAAACGTATACTAGGTGTTTGTGTATATGAGAAAGGAAAAATTACTTTTTCTTGTTATTTTTCGGGTTCCGTACCTCAAAAGGAAAACACGGAACACGTTGTTGTCCGTCTGTCTGTTTATCTGTCTGGAGGTATCGAGTTGAAATAACTCAGTTGAAAACCTTATACTCAAGTCTGTGAGTCCTTTGTGATGTGAAAAAATCATCCCTCTAAGTCTACGCAGTCAAAACAAACGGAACCCTCAGTGCAGGAGTCTGAGTTGCATTTTGTCTGTTTTTTTTTTGTTTTCAATGCTTTTTGTAAGAAGCGTGTAGACGGCACATACAACAATCAATCTTTATAGTATTTTAAAAAGAAAATTATTGAGGAACAAAAAATCTCACAAGAATATTATCTTATGTAAACTGGACTCAGTGTCTCATTAAGCTCAGCGTCGATTTTTTTTAATCTTTGCCCCACACTAAGATTTTCTCCTGTATCGTGGGTGCGTAAACAAACATTTAAACTCACATACACAAACAGCCAGACCCGGAACAACTATCTGTGGGCCATACAATTAATATTTGTTTCGTGCGGGAATCGAATCCACGACAAGCAGCGCAGCAGTCGAACGCTCAGCCACTGCGCCAACCGTGCCGTCAAAACTTGGTCATACATATCTAAGTTACCTAGAACCTCTACAACATACCCCCACGTAGGTACAGAAGCCAAGGAAACATGAAAAAAAAACCTATAACCGTAACGTAACGTCCTAACAATATGTCTGCACCGCATGACGCCAAACGTTAACAGTTATGGCCGACATATGAGGCGATATGAAGGAACATCACATCTTGTTACGATTAGATTTTATCGAATGATGGTTTTATCTGAGCTCTTGTGTGATATTTGGTCGTTTAAAGATTTTATTTACGAAAAACTATCTGTTACACGCAACTACGTACGCGTTAGGTTCGCGATTTGCTAAAAATATTTTTTTGCAAGGAGTTTTCATTCATTTTTTTTAACGTCTCCAGTATTGGTGATAGATAGATAGATAAATTATTTACTTAATGCAGCAAAAGACACAATTCAAGAATGAAAAAAAAAACAGAAAAAAAAATAGAGGTGTCAAGGGACACTCGGATGGAACGAAGTTCCTATAGAAATGAAAATATCTGGCTTGCTTTCTTTAAGAGAGAGAGAGAGACAGACAGACAGACAGAGAAACATGCAACGCAGCACAGCTTACTATAGCAAAAAGTGTGGTGACAACTTTTCGTATGATTTTTTTCCGTCTAGCCCCCTTTCACAACGCGTGGAACTTCGTTCCAAAAAAGGAATGCATAAAAAAAGTAAGCTAGACTAAGTTAGATTGACCCATAGGTCATATAGACACATCACATACATTTATAAAGGTTGCCCACTACTGGGCGGTGTGTGTCTCAAGATTGCACCAAATAAGAGTCCAGCACAGCATACTGCCAGGTAGACTACCTGACGCTGGTATTCTGCTGAGTCCTGCTAGTGGCACACGGTTTTCTAGAAAATGTGAGGCGAATATTATGTAGGCGGGTTACCAATAGGATAGATTTCGAATTCAAATACCAAAAATAATAAACTTGATTATCACAGTATAGGTAATATGTTTAAAGAATGGCTGTTATTTAATGTTGTATGGAGTGTGGTTAGTAGTGTTTGTACGAGTTTACTTACTGCTGTAGGTAACATTATGTTTCGGTTTTAAACTACTCTAATGCATAAATAAATAAATAAATATCTTGGGACAACTCACACACGGCTATCTGATCCCAAGCTAAGCAGAGCTTGTGGTAACCAGAAAACTGATATAAATACTTATAATAATTTATAAATAAATACATATTATAGATAAATCACACCCAGACACAGAACAAACAATCATGCTCATCACACAAAGTTTGTCCTGGGTGGGAATCGAACCCACGACCTCCGGCTCAGCAGTCAGGGCCACTAACCACTAGACCAACAGGCCCGTCAATATTGTGATGACAGCTGTCAAACAGTTTAAAAATGGACATAATGTTGTTTGAATTCGTTACCTGACTAATAGTACATACTCCTTTAGTGCATGTGATTACAGCTTTTTTATATAAGTTGAGGTATATGGACTTAAAGCAAACCCCCCCTTCCTAACTTATCACACGTAGAAATTATTTCATGTAATTTTATTTCGGTGGGTTTGTTTGGTCTGAAAAATCTAAGCGCAGACAACAGTAGTCGAGTTTAAAGTTTTTGCTGACACAGAAGCAATAAATTGCTGTTCTCTACAGTTGGTTTTTTGGCAAGATACAACATACCGATATATTAGAACTGTCAGGAAAGATTGTGTCTAACTTTTACTGTGGATTTTTAATTTATTTTAAAACTCGTGCCTTTAATACACTGGGAATACAAATGCTTTTTGGCAGAAACTCTTGTTTTTTTTTAGATTTGGTAAACGAATAATCCTATTCTATTGCTTTAGTTATCATGAAACTTTTAGGTTAGCTATTATAACTAGATATGGGATAATTAAATGCATATTTACCTAAAGTTAATATTTGGCTAACAAAGTATGGAAGCGGCTTGTTAGGATATTTTTGCTATAAAATCAGTCAGGGCCACTAACCACTAGACCAACAGGCCCGTCAATGAGTTCATTTAATGGGTTTAAATGAACTTATAACAGGGGTTGTATTCTTGCCGGGGTTGCTGATTGTTCGAAAGAGATACAGTGGCCCTGGAATGTGGAAGGCAGGGGCGGAATATGGGTGGGTTTTGAACAGTGTTAGTGTGACCCTCCCCCACGCCCCGCCAAAGAGCGGGGGAGGTTATTTGATGATTTCCCATAAAAAGAAAGAGGTTTTTAATATTATATTATTACTAGCTTTTAAATTCAGGGTAACACAGTTTCCCTTTCCTGATTTGCTGGTAACTGCTACCTGTAGTTTTATCCTAGCGCCTTATTTATTGTAATAGCAAAACTAAGTTTCCCTTTTCTCCCCTCTTTCTCCCTCATTTCCGCTTATGCCTATTTAGCTTATGTCCGTCTCCAGGGTCTCAACTATCGCTGTACCAAAATTCATAGAAATCGGTTTAGCCATTTAGGCGTGAAGACGTAACCAATAAACTCACTTTAGCTTTTATAATATTGGTAATGATTATAATAGGATGCCATAAGATACGATCCTTGCGTACTCCTTTTGCTTGGTCCACGTTCATGCATCTGGTCTTACAATGAAGATTATCCTGTAGATACACATTGACTTTCGCAAACTTAGCTGACACTGGCAGTTCATTTCAAAATTTGTAAAAAAGTCGCTTTCTACCTTGTCGCATCCTAATTAGAACATTTTTTTTATGAAAGTCATCTCGCAGTTCAACCTAGGCGGTTGTCGTCTGCTTGACCGGGCGATTCCTGATACTGCCTTGAAATTAAGGCCTCCAGCCAGGGCAAAAACTTACAAAAAAAGTGACTACACGATAAGGGCACCCCCTGTGTGTGTTGTGGGTTACGAGTCTCGGCTTAGGGCCTCGCTGGAAGAGCAAAAGGACAGGCTGGATTTGAATAATATAACCTCCTTAGAACGTGATAATTTTTTTGATTTTTTACTAATAATATGGCATCGCAGACCTTATAAAAGCAGTCTATATTCAAGTTTCAAGTACCTCGACAACATACGAGAGAAGTGCATTTAGTCCAGTTACAAGTTGCAAACTCGAAAGTTCTGGAACAAACACAATTATTAGTTTTGTACTGTTCAATGTTCAGGCTTGTTAGTGCAAGAGGGAACAGAGGGTTTGGAGTTGTGGTTTCCAGGAGTGTTTAAGACTTGATCATGGTTCTACTTATATAACTATAGTAAGGCCAACTAGCAGCAATACGAAAAATCATTAACCTAAAGAACAACTGTGGCGTTGACAATCTAATATTTAGTTCTTTCCATCTTGTGCCTTTGTCGTAATGTCTCGTTATCCCGGCAAAAACATGACAACGTTAAGACGGGTTCGCCAACATTCGGGCGGCCATTTTAGATGGGGTTTTAGCATGGGTTTTGTTTACATTTGGTATCGCTTCTCGTTAGCCGTACTGTACAGTACTTTCACAGTAATTATGTCTTGTGACTGGGACTGCAGCTTCATTATAATGTTGTCAATGTTCAAAAGTATCTGTAACTGGCATAAATGATAAATAAATGATTTTGATTTTATGTATAGGTACGTAAGAGAAAGTGTTTCAATATTCTTACTGAGTTAGCGAAAACGTTGTATGTAGGTATAATCAACAAAGTGTTTTTTAGTTCGAAGTTGATATTGGCTACTTTAAAAATAAGTGTAAAAAGTGTCAGCCCCCAGGTTTTTACCCCAGTGTGGGATGACTCAAGTTTAGTAATAATCTATATTTACTAATATTATAAAGCTGAAGAGTTTGTTTGTTTGTTTGTTTGAACGCGCTAATCTCAGGAACTACTGGTTGGAATTAGAAAATTCTTAGTGTTGGATAGTCCATTTCTTGAGGAAGGCTATAGGCTATATAACATCACGCTACGACCAACAGGTGCTGTGCAGCGCGGCTGAAACCGTGGGGAACAGCTAGTAATAAAATATATTTGTAATGACACTTTACGGATTGTTGATAAAATTTTATCGTAATCTACTTCATTTTTGGGCGAAAGATTTTCTTGACTTCTCCAAAATCTTATTTTTTATCTAACTCTACCTTTTTTTAATGATAAGGCCGCAAACACACACACAGCTTCTTTTTAATTAAAAGTAAGCAGGACGTATTTCGTCCTCCATCCTCGATTCGTACAAGAATATTTAGAAGAAAACGCTAGGTGGCGCTCATCTAGTAAACAAATGAAATTAATCACGGTGTAAATTTTATCTAATTAAAAATAGTTTAAGTGAATTACGAGGAGTTAATAGAGTTAAATCAGTAAAAGTGACTGCCAAAGTATATGTGTGAGTGTTATCTAAAAGAACAATATGATAATAGTGACAAAAAACACTAATAAACAATTGGTGACGAAGTGTGGAACATTTATCTTATTCAAAGTTTCTTTAACTCCAAAAGTGTTTTAAAACTTTGTAAATACCAAAAACAACAGTTTTCAGTGATTGAAGTAACATTTCAACATGTAAACCATTTGAAAAGTGCATTTGTGAAAACGTCTTAGTTCGTTGGGAATTCAAAATTATCACAAGTCATTCACAAATATTGCATTAGTACAGTAACAGCACCGCCATCTATGATCTCAATAGGAAAAACTTTCTTTCTCTTCTACGACACCTATCGACGAGTAGCTGAACTAACTAGTGGATCGATATTTTAACATCAAATATAGTACTTGGATTCGGCACTAGAGGGCATTAAACAACATTACTATCCATATCTACGACACCTATCGATGAGTAGCTGAACTAACTAGTGGATCGATATTTTAACATCAATTATAGTACTTGGACTCGACACTAGAGGGCATCAAACAACATTACTATCAAAGAAGAAAAACACTATTATTCACTTTAAAAGCTTGTTAAATTAATATAATGAGTACCTCAGAAAACATCACGTTCCGCCGGCCCAGAACAAAGTCAGATTCCATGCTCACCGATGAAAGCGAACTACACACAACTGACACAACAAATATAGCAAATGAGACGGCCTATAGCTTACCCGAAGTATCTGATGACGACGATGACGAAATTAAAAAACTGAAAGAACAAGTGTTCAACCTTACGTTAGAACTACAAAGTGCCCATTCAGAAATAGATTCCTTATCTACTGAGAATAGTAAGCTAAAAATACTTAATGAAAACTTAACGAAGAAAAATAATATCTTTAAAAAAATTACTAGTAGTCCAGCAAAGTTGAATGTATTGAGTAAAAAGGTAAATACAACCAATAACTATGGATGTGACAAACATACTCAAACAGAAACATTTCAAACTGATCCAAACTCTAAAATCACATCATCAAAACCAGCAAAAAAGGAATTACCGACACCGGAACCACATAAAAACAAGGCGACGCCGAATAAAGGTTGCGACACACAAAATAATAATACGCAGAAACAGGAGAAACCTAATAAAGAGCAGTCTACCCTGACTAGCAAACAATCTAACCAACAAGACACGCATAGAGAAAAGAAGATATGTATTTTGAGCACGAATAACAAAAACAAAATTCTCACAATCGCAGAAAAAACGTTCCCCAATTACAAAGTTTGCCACTACGTGTCACCTAGTTGTAATACAATGAAACTTATCGACAACGTTGATCTCAAGTTGAAAAACTATACAATGGAAGATTACTGCCTGATTTTCATCGGCGAAGAAGATTTCCAGCAAACATACAACTACATCGATTTAACTATTGCGATACGTCAAACTCTCTCAAAAGTTAATCATACAAATGTTATAATATGTGCGCCTACTTTTAGACTTAATGACTATTCGACTATGTATAACGGAAGGATAGAAACATTTTGTAGTCTTTTATATCTGGATGCATGTACTCATCATTATGCTTATTTGTTTGATTCGAATTATTATCTGTCTTATGATTATAAAATGTTCTGGAAAAAACATGGAATTGTAAATAACTATGGTGTATCTAATATATTTGTAAATCTAGGTTTAATGATTAAGGAATTTGATATGTGTGATGAAATTAACTTGTCTGCTAGAGAAAATATTGAATCTTCCAATAACACCTTTTGTGACACCAACCACAATGAATGTCAATCGTTTTTTCTCTAATAAATACCTCAAAATATTACATCAAAACATTGCAGGATTAGTAAATAAGTCAAATATGCTCACTGTATGTTTGGATGAACTGTCAGAACAAAAGATAAATGTAGATGTCCTGTGCATAACGGAACACTTCATTATGAAAGGACATCAGCATGAATTGTATGTGCCTAATTATTGTCTAGCAGCTTACTATTGTAGAGAGAGGATAAAAAGGGGAGGGGCCTGCATCCTTGTAAGAAACGGAATACAATGGAAAGAACTACCTAATATATCAAATTTATCTACATCAGGCTTATTTGAATGTTGCGCAATTGAACTGACTAATTATAAGATAATTGTTGTTTGTGTATACAGAGTACCTAATGTTAATAATCTTAATTACTGCCTGGATAAACTTGAACACCTTCTACAGGAAATATCACATTCGCGTTATACTAACATTGTAATAGCTGGTGACTTTAATATTGACGTACTAAAACAAAATAGTTGCACAAATGCTTTTGAATATACCTTAATGAGATATAACTTAAAACTTGCAATAAAAAAACCTACCCGCTTAGCTAGTATGACTTGTATTGACAACATTGCACACAACTTTAGTAAGTCGTGTAAGACAGATGTAATAGAGCTAGCGTTATCAGACCACACTGCACAACTGCTTCATTGTCCAGTACAAACGACGTTTGCTATAAACCATTGGTACGCAAATAAAAGAGACTACAGTACTGAAAATATAGCCAAATTTAAGAGTTATATAAAAAGCCTTACATTCTCAGAGATTTACGATACTGAAGACCCCAATATAGCGTACAACGGATTTCTTGATTTGTTTAAATTAATGTATGATTTATGTTTTCCAATCAAACTTACAAAAATAAATGTTGTAAAAAAACCCAAATGGCTGTCCAAAGGTATCAAATTAGGTAGCCGAAAGAAAAGAAAACTTTTGTGGCAGTTTAGGTTAAAACCAAATAAAACTAATAAAAAATGTTTTACAAATTATTCACAACTGCATAAAAAAATTATAAACTTAACACAAAAAGCTCAAAACAATCATAAAATAAAATCGTCTGACAATAAATCTAAAACTACCTGGCAATTGATCAACCGCGTAAAATATAATCTACCTAAATCTAATATTAATAGAATTGAACTTGGAAACCATACTCTGACAGATCCTAATGACATAGCTGAAGCGTTCAACAACTTCTTTATTGATAAAGTGCAGGGGAAGCTTCAGGTTAATAGCAAACCAAAATGTTGTAAAATTGAAACAAATAGTAAATCAATGTTCATGGCTCCCAGTGTACCACTAGACATTCACAAAATAATAATGTCATTGAGAAATAAAAATAGTGTAGGGTACGATTGTATTGCTACCAAGATACTTAAAAGTGTATCAATGGAAATAAGCAACCACCTAAGCTATATACTTAACCTATCTATCAGTGCAGGCATCTACCCAGACGCCCTAAAAATATCAATTGTTAAGCCAGTCTTCAAAAAAGAAAATAGAGAACAAATGGAGTATTACCGACCAATCTCATTAATACCAGTACTATCAAAAGTATTCGAGAAATATATATATAAAGAAATATATAAATTTATTGAAAAGTGTAAGATACTGTGCGAACAACAAAAGGGCTTCCGAATACACAAAACAATAAATATGGCCATATACGACTTTCTATATGAAGTAATTAGAAATGTCGACAAAAGAAATCCTGTGTGCAGCATATTTTGCGACATGACCCAGGCGTTCGATTATGTACATTTTCCCACCTTAATAACTAAACTAGAAGCCTACGGTATTAGAGGCAATGTACTTAATCTACTCGAATCTTACCTAAAAAATAGAATACAGAAAACTGAGATAACTAAAATTAACATACATAATAAGCGCGAAGAAATATTTAGGTCCACCGAACGTGAAGTTTTATTTGGAGTACCGCAGGGGAGTGTATTGGGCCCTTTTATATTTATTTTGTATATAAATGACTTACCAAAATGTATTAAACAACCATTGACATTGTTTGCAGACGACAGCACCATAACAATACCTTGTGAAACTATAGAAACTTATAGAAGTGACATTAATAACAGTTTAGAACAGGTTGTGAATTGGTTAGACTCTAATAATTTAAAAATTAATTTGACTAAAACAAAAGCTATTCATTTCAGACAGCGGACTCCCAGCATTAACATTAACATTCAGCACGGCAATAATATAATAGAAGAAGTAGTAAATACAAAATTTCTGGGACTCATGATAGATGAAAAACTAAATTGGGAATCTCACATTGACACTTTATGTAAAAAAATGAGCAAATCCGCATACGCTCTTCATACACTCTCCTCAATAGTATATATGGATGCGCTTCTTACGGCTTACTATGGCCTAGTGGAATCGCACCTACGGTACGGCATTATATTTTGGGGTAATTCTTCGGGAAGAGAAACAGCATTCAAAGCACAAAAAAGATGTTTGAGAGCCATCTTTAAGTTGCAAACCACCGATAGTTGCAGACCATACTTCAAAGAATACAACATATTGACCCTACCCTGCCTATACATTCTGGAAGTAGCTTTGTTTGTCAAATCAAACCCCAATAAATTCCAACTTTATTTCGATAATTTCCCACGTAATAGGCGCAATAATAGTTTACTATGTCTACATACAGCTAAAACAGCACTTATGCGCAAAAGCGTTTACTGCATGGCTCCGGTGATTTATAATAAAATACCCAAACAGTGGAAAGAATTACCTTTATTGAAATTTAAAAAGAAGCTACGTAAATTTCTAATAAATAAAACCTACTATAATATAACAGAATACCTCAATGAAAAAGAATTTATTTTATAGAGTATATTGAGATACCTATGTAATTAATTGATATATATATATATATATTTTAATTTTAATTTTAGCTTATATTCTTATGGTTATTAATGTTTAATTTGTAATTGCTTTTAATGAAAAAAAAAAAAGTGTAAATGAGTACCTTGAACACAAAATTTAAACTATATATAACTTGACATTTTTCCACTTTTATTTTTGACATTTGTATGATATAATTATTTTGAATGATTAATATTATTAATTTGTGATAAGCATGTGACATTATGTAATACAATGACATGACAATGTGAATTTAGAGCCAAAAATTATAATAATATTGCATGCTGAAAGGCTGAATATAGCTGCTCGGAAAATCTTTTGTGACATCCCTATGTATCTACCTATATTCGCAATAAATAAGATTTGATTTGATTTGATTTGATTTGAAGGTTTCTTTAACAAAATGTTCCTTCCGTTCATCGTTGTCCTAATCCGTACTTGTCTTGATGGAGTTTTTAAAATAAAACCGTTGGACTTGAAGTTATTCTGCGGTAAAGTCGTCCTGGGAGAGATTATGAAGTTAGGAAGCTTAAAAAATGATGTTGGTTGTCGAGGGGGAAGATTTATTCAATGTTTTGAAATAAAATTGCTGGTAGAAATTTTGTTATGATGTCATTCTCGAAGTTGTTTCAGGCATGAATTATAAGGGGTAGCGGGATGTTCGGAATTGGATACCGAAATAAGGGATACCGATGCCTCGTAACATAAAGGGCAAAATAATAACATGGATGGGTTTTACTTAGTACAAATTCCCTCCATCTCCGCCCAGAGCGGGAGAAAATATTTGATGATATCCCATACAAAAAGAACGCATGAATTATTACTTAATGGTTTTGAATATTAATTTGTTAATTTCTTGCACAACTTTCTTTACACGTAACAAACATTGCTCTTATTTTTATTAAATGATTAAATTATTATTTTTATATTTCTTTTTCATATATTCAAGTTCTATAATTGAATAAACTAATGATATCGTTAAACGATAGTACATTTTCTGTTGGTCAATAATTTTCTCATTCAATAAAAAAATAATGCTTTGACAACAAATTAAGTTAACACACACGCCCTTTAACGCCATCTATCGACAGCCACTAAATTAAATCACGTAAACAAACTACCCAATTTACTCTTGACACCGATAGATGGAGTTATTACGGAAAAGTTATTGGCCGTAAAAGCCCCTTAATTCCCCACTATACCTACCTCAAACTAGGTTGTTTTTATTCCACATTATGTGAGGTTTTGGTATGTTATGTGAAATACGGGACCCTTTAGTAGACAACCCTGTAGAAGGTTAATCTTAGGCTTGGGTTCCGTTGTCATTCTGATAAGTTATATTTTATAAGATTACTAGCTGTGACCAGCGGTTTCACCCGCTGCTCAATTCCCCTTCTGAAAATTACGACCGATTCTCAGACCTACCGAAATTACATTTGTTAAATTTAATAAAAATCGTACAAGCCGTTTCGGAGGAGTATGACAGTGCTGTAGTGTATCTATTTAATAGTTATGTAAACACTGACACACGACCAGAAGTAGTCAGGGAGCTGTCACTAATGTCAACTGTCATTCAGCATGATGGCGGGAAGTTGGAAGGTAGAAGCGTACCCTGGAGTTGGACTTGGTGGTTTGGTGAGCCTGTGATATAGTTAGTTAATTGAGTTATTGACCTGTATTATGCTACAAGCGGTTATTACAACAACTAAAACTGTGGCACGAAAATCTTATTATACAATGTGTCCGGTCATAGACTAGCGATATTCTAGATACTTATGTAACGAGAGTTTTAATATACTTTTACGAAACACAATTGGGTCTAATTCACTTCCCCGCTTTTTGGTAGCCATTTTGAAATATTTTCAATGCGTGTACAAAAAATAATCATAATTACATCTCAAACTTTTGGTCTTACTGAGGCGAAAATAAGTTTCCCCAGAGGGCAACAATATTGTCTATCGTTTATAGTACCTATACTTATCGTTTAAAAAAAGAAATGATGAGCTTGCATTTTTGTAACTTTAGAAAACAAAATTAAAGTCCAAAAAATATGCAAATCAACGAAAGATTTGTAAACTATTTTTGTGAAAAAATAATAGTATATTTTTTTGAAATCAATAATTTTGAGTACTAGAATGTTTGTTATTACATAGAATACAGCTAGTTCGTGACCGGAGACGTTGTATAAGCTAGTCGAAGATTTGTTTTTGACTTTTATCTGCATATTTATCTACTTAACTACCTTTTCTCCTCCTTCCTTTTGGGTGAAACGGTCAGTCAAGAGGTGGTCACAAGTTCAAACTTGTGACCACCTCTTGACTGACCGTTTCAGCTTCTTACACTCTTCATGACAAAAATATGGAAAGATGTGATTTCTAATCAGTCTACTTGCTTAATTTATGGCAGCTGTGCACGCCATTGTAGCCACTACAGGTATACTACTAAGGTAGACACTCCTTCGGGGATGTGCCGTTAGACGTATTTTATGAGAATAGAAACTTCCAAGTTCCAAGCAACCACGATATTGATCGAGTATTTTAATAGTTTGAAAGTGCAACAAGAGCTTCTGGAAACTGTTCGGAGCTAATTGCGGTGGTGCATTAACTTTATGTAGATTGCTTCTGCAGGAAACTGCGCTCCTGGTACTCATGTTTAGTGTTGGAAATTATGTTGACTTAAGGCATACAGGGTCACAGTGGCGATCTGCCCAGTTTGGGCGGAGCACCGCCGTGCCCTCGTGGAGGCGATCGGCGGCGGCAATCTCTCGCGTCCGGCCCTGGTTCAGGCTATGGTCCGGAGCGAGAGGGAATGGGAAGCGGTCACCTCCTTCTGCGAAGCAGTAATGCTAGCAAAGGAGGAGGCCGGGTGGTTGAGGGAGAGAATATCAGCCCAACCCAGCCGCCGCGGGAGACGCCCAGGGCGCCGGGCGCCGCGAGACGACTCCCGGCCACCGTAAATGCGGGCCTGTGGACGGCTGAGCAATGGGTAGTTCACCATCCGTCCGTCTATTGACGACAGGCCCTGTCGACGGCGCGTTCGTGTTTCACGCGCGCCTCAAAAAGAGTCAGCAAAGCAGAGGGGCTTGCCAGAGCCTCCGCCTTCCGGGGTTGCGGGTTGTTCGAAAAAGATACCGCGGCCTCGAAACGTAAAGGGCAATAGAAGGAACATTGGTGGGTTTTAGTCAGTACAAGTTTGACATGCCCCCCGCTCCGCCCAGAGCGAGGGAAGTCATTGGATGATTTCCCACCCGAAAAAAAAAAGGCATACAGGGTAGAAGCAATGCATCATTTTGAACCGCCTTTTTAAGGTTTCGTAAAAAAGAAAACACAGTACCCTTGTTCTGATGCGTGAAGGTATCGAATCAAAATAAATATCATCATCAGCCTAGCCTTTTCCAACTACGTTGGGGTCGGCTTCCAGTCTAACGGGATGCAGCTGAAAATCAGTATTTTACATGGAGCGACTGCCTATCTGACCTCCACAACCCAGTTAGTACTGGGTAATGCGATACCCCTTGGTAAGACTGGTTGTCAGACTTTCGGATCACTGGCTACCTGTAACGACTATCAAAGATCTACAAATGACAGCCGGGACCAACGGCTTAACGTACTTTCCGAGGCACGGAGAAGAACGGAAACTCGGTATGTCACGGGTGGTCACCCATCCACAGAAAAACTTAGGTAAACGCGGCTTAACCTAAAGATCGAACCGAGGGGCTGCTATTATTTATCCACGAGCTCCTCTCATAATAAATAACCATAAACTAAAGTCTGTAGTCCCTTACAGCTGTGATAAAGGTAATGTTGCAAAATCGTACGGATCCTTTGTTGCGTGAGTCCGACTCGCACTTGGCTGTTTATTTTAGTCACTAAAACTCTAAAAAATAATTAGCTTTATTCTACTTTAACCAGACGACGCAGCTTCAGAGAAAAAAAACTATAATCTCTAAAAGAAACAATCTTAAGTCTTCGGATGCAAATAAGCGCTCGTTTCGAAGCGGGCACCGACAATAAGCTGGAGAACAAAAAACCTTCCTTTATCCTATTGCATATAAATTACTGGCTGATTTAGTCAAATGAGACTTGTATCGATTTGTCTTGCGACGTTATAGACTAGTGCTTGTTCTTGTTTATTCTTTCCTTGGCTTGTGTTCGTCGAGGATAGTGTATTTGGCTCCATATCCAATGTCTTAATAGAAAATGAATAAATAAATCTTTATTTATCCATTTTATCATTTATACAAGAAAGAGAGGCTTGCGAAAGAAAATATGTAGTAAGTAGTAGTAGTAGTAGTAGTGTAAGTAGTGAGTTTGTTTGTTTGTTACCTCTTCACTTAATGGCTAAACCGATTTTGATGAATTTTGGTACAGGTATAGTTGGGAACCAGGAGACGGACATAGGCTATTTTTTTTAAGAAAGAGTGGGATATGAGGGAGAAAGAGGGAAGAAACTGGAAAACTTAGCGTTGCTATTACAAATCAATAAGCCGCTACCGAATTTAACGCGAGCGTAGCCGCGGGCAAAAGCTAGTGATATTATAAATGCAAAAGTTTGTATGGATATTTGTTACTCTTTCACGCAAATACTACTGAATGGATTTTAATAAAACTTCAATATAGGAGGATAGTAATATTGTTATTTCACCTACATTGTTTTAAAGTTGGAAAACCCAATCCAACAGGGGTTGACTGACAGGGTCCAAATTAATAATAATAAATAAATAATAAATATCTTGGGATAACTCACACACGGCTATCTGATTCCAAGCTAAGCAGAGCTTGTGTTACGGTAACCAGACAACTGATATACATACTTATATAATTTATAAATACATACATATTATAGATAAATCATACCCAGACACAGAACAAACAATCATGCTCATCACACAAAGTTTGTCCTGGGTGGGAATCGAACCCACGACCTCCGGCTCAGCAGTCAGGGCCACTAACCACTAGACCAACAGGCCCGTCAAAAAATTCAAATCAAATCAAATCATCTATTTCAATTAGACCATTACAGGCACTTTTGAATGTCAAGAAACAAAATGAATCTACAGTCCCGGTCACAAGGCATAATAACTTGTGAAAGTACTGCAGTTGCCCATTCCAAAGCGTTGATCTCTATGGAGAAGAATGGGCAAGAAACTCCATGGACACTCTTTTAAATTCTAATATTTTTACAAAAATATTATTTACATAATTCGTGTTGAGATTATACAAATATGTGAGAACGATGTAGAAAGACGTGCACAGTAAGAGCGTCCAGAGTAAATAAAAAACAAAATTCAATTTAAATCTAAATAAATTAAAAATGACCGTGGTAGTTAAAAAATGACCAGTCCCAACTGACAGCGCCCGTTCACGAACATGACGTATGGATCAGCCCCATTCAGCTCGACCATTTTGAAGGGAGCTAAATGACCCGCTAAATGAGCTAAATTCGATATATGATCAATCATTAACATTATAGAGGAAAATATCTTCAGTGTCACTCTCTGAAATGATTCAGATATTCGTCGAGGCTGTTATAATTATAACTAGCTGTGCCCAGCGGTTTCACCCGCTGCTCACTTAGGGGTATGAAAAATAGATGTTGACCGATTCTCAGACCTACCCGATATGTAGCTCCAGCCGTTTCGGAGGAGTATGGGAACGAAAATTGTGACACGAGAATTTTATATATTAGATAACCCTGTTATATACCTATACTAGCGGCCCGGTGCGTGCTTCGCTACGTATTTACAAAAAAATGTGATGCAGCGCCATCTGCCGGACAAAATAGTGAATCTAAACCATTCCCAGATCCCCTTGAACACACACAAAAAAAATCATCAAAATCGGTCCAGTCGTTTGAGAGAAGTTCAGTGACATACACACTCACAGAAGAATTATATATATAAAGATTTACATCACAGTACTCTTGTCCACAGATCCTGGTAAACGTGTGTCTACTAACGTCAGCAGACAGAGGCAGCTTGTTCCTCGCAAAAGGAATACCACCCCATCGATATCTGCAAGCCAAACTCTTCGATGTCACCAGAGATACAGGTTGGTGTTATATTTACATCATTATACTTTCAAGTAAGGTTTTTAGGGTAGCAATGTGCTGTGGGTTCTAACCTAATAGACATTTTTTGTGGATGTGAAATCATCAAATAACTTCCCCCGCTCTGGGTGGAGCGCAACCGCGGAACACAAAAGAAGGAACATGGATGGGATTGAGTCGGCAAAAGTCTGACAGTCACTCGTGCTCTGCCCAGAGCGGGGGAAGTTATTTTTAAAAAGCAGCATGAGAAACCATAAATTTTATGATAACAAAATCAAAATATTTTTATTTCACACTAGCTTTTGCCCGCGACTTCGTACGCGTGGATTAATAGTTCCCGTTCCCGGGGGATTTCCGGGATGAAACTATCCCATGTCCTTTCTCGGGTCCCAGACTATATCTGTACCAAAATTTCATTAAAATCGGTTCAGTGGTTTAGGCGTGAAGAAGAGACAGACAGACAGAGTTACTTTCGCATTTATAATATTAGTTTAGATAGGCCTACATGGGCACTTAAAAAACATCGAGAAAAGATGCAAGGTTCGGGTTGGTCGTTTCCAGTGGAGAAGAACCGGCAAGAAACGTCATTGTTACTCTTTTCACACACTGCATTTCACAAGAAAAATGTGATGTGATCGTATTGTCAGTTTAAGTTCTACTAATTCTAGAGGACCTGAATGTGACTCTAAATGCAATTCGGTCAAAGCCTGACAATTATTTGTGCTCATTAAAAGCCACATTAACAACCTCAGCCTCTTAATTTCGGTTGTTCTAAAGAGATATAGCGGCCCCGGAACATAAACGGCAAAACCAGGAACATGGCTGAGAGTGGGTCTGAAACTACCCCTGCCCTGAGCGGGGGAAATTATTTGATGATTTTACATCCGCAAACAGACAACCTCACCTTCACTCCAAAAATCAATAGTCCAGGTACTTACATAACCTGGAAAATCCTTGTCCAAATAAACAGATAATTTCGTAAGGGGTGGCGCTCCCAAATTGTTATGATTCATGAATTCCTACTCCACGCCGGAAAATTACATGGCAATCGATTTCGTCGCAGCGCGATGTCTGTGGAATTGCCGAAAATAAATGTTTTTAACGCCTGTCACGGCTAAAAGGGAACCACAATCGTTTTGGAGACAAAAGTTAAAAAATATTTTGGTGTGCTTTTGATGCAAACCTTCTCTAATTATTATAAAAGTACATAATTATTTTGGCTGGTTAGGCTTTTTTTTCAGTTTAAATACGGTACCCTACACTTATTTCTCTTGTAGCACGGGTTTAAAAAAATAAAAACTCAAACGCACCAACAGCCGGAACAAGTACCTGTAGGCAATATAAATATTTGTTCCGATTGAGAATCGAATCGGCGACACACAGCACAGTAGCCATATCATACAGCCACTGCGCCATCAAATTAATTCACTATTTGAATGACCAGAAGGTCAAAATCAAAGCATTAAATTTATTGTGAAAGTACTGTTACCCATTCCAAAGCGTCGATTTTTACGGAGAAGAATACGCAAGAAACTCCAAAGACACACTTTTAAATTAATGTCACATCAACGGTCCTGGTAAAGGCAACCTGTACTAGGCAAAAAGCGAATAAAAAAAAATATTCAAAAAAGTGAAAGATTATGGGGAACACCTTTGTCCAGCTGTAGGACAAAGAGGCCAACTTAACCTACGACTTTTACTCCCTATTGTAGTCGTGACTAAATAATAGCAGCCGCTCGAGAACGGTGTTTAGGTTAAGCCGCGCTTGCTTAGGTTGTTCTGTAGATGGGTGACCCGTTATACACCGGGTTTCCTCCGTGCCTCGGAGAGCAAGTTTCTTTGACAGTCAGTGTCCCGAAAGTCTAATAACCAGTCTTACCAAGGGGTATCGACAAGAAGTACTAGCTGGGTTGTGGAGGTCAGATAGGCAGTCGCTCCATGTAAAATGCTGGTACTCAGCAGCATCTGCTTAGACTGGAAACCGACTCCAACATAGTTGGGAAAGAGAACGCAGATGATGATGTAATCATGAAATTATTAAGCTACACACACAAGAGATAGTGAGTGAGTTCACCACTTACTAAAATTGACAGTTATAAAAGATTACTGCCGTAATGACAAAGGTTGGCGTGAAACCTTGTAATCATAATATTATTTTGATGGCTTGTGGTTAAATAATAACAGCCATACGACCGGTATTTTATTCAAAGTTAAATTGCGATCCATGTATGGGTGATGGGTGACCATCCATCACATACCCAGTTTCCTCCGTGTGGCGTCTGAAAGCACGATAAGCTGTTGGTCCCGGCTGTCATTTGTAGATCATTGAAAGTCGCTATACAGTGTAGTCGTTAAGTAAGGTTACTGAGGAGTTTCAGCTACCCTACCATGATGTCTTAAAGCAGAACTTATTCCACTGAGGGAAAGAGACAGAGCTATACAGGGTGCCTAGCACCATCTCTTTCTCACATAGGAATAAGAACTGCTATAAGATGTCATGGTAACCATAAACAGTTATGTTTGATGGAAAAATGCAAAAACACCTTGAGCATCCTGCGAATCAAATCCTGGGCATGTTCATGTCCCATTCCTATGAAAAGGCTTAAAAGCCAAGTCCATAGGCACAGAATTAGGTTACGTCAAGGCCATAACGTAGCGTCGCCAATTTTGGGAAATGAGAGGCATCTGAAGCGTTTCACGTTTTTCCTTCATTCCTGAAAGTGAAAATTACTTTACGTAGAGTATTCATAGAAATTGGAAGTGTTGGCGTAGGGACGATACGTTTGTAGGTAATCATTTACGTATAAGGTACATAGGTTTTACATTAACGGAGGATTATACATTTAGATGACGAAGTCCAGGAGAATGTTCATGATAATTTGGTTTAATAGGTACTTTGAGTAACAGGTCGTGTTAATAAGATCATCTCCTGTAAAATACTTCAATTGTTCCTAGTACCATGACAAACAAGCACGATAGGAAAAATATTATTTTTAGTGTTACAGCTTTTGCCCGCGGCTTCGTTCGCGTTAAATTCGGGTTAACACATTTCCCATTTCCTGATTTACAGGTACCTATAGTTTTTGCCCTTGCGCCTTATTGAATGTAATAGCAAAACTAAGTTTCCCTTTTCTCCCCTCTTTCTCCCTCATTTCCGCTTATGCCTATTTAGCCTATGTCCGTCTCCAGGGTCTCAACTATCGCTGTACCAAAATTCATAGAAATCGGTTTAACCCTTTAGGCGTGAAGACGTAACAAACAAACAAACTCACTCTCGCTTTTATAATATTGGTAAGGATTTTGCAAAATCACGTTCGTAGGGCTAGTACGCCCATAGTTTGCCAGTTATATTTTAAGTAACATGTAATAGGAGCAAGCCATCAACCGTCATATCCAGACTCCTGGTCTGCTCCTGAGCAAATTACACTGGTAGGAAATAGCCTTGTTTTATTATGATATTTTTTTATTACAAACAAAAAAAAGGCAATTGCTATTTCAATTAACTTTTTGTAGTGTTTAAAATATCTATTTTTGTTAAATAATATTTTTTTATATACCTGTTATAACTCTTATTATTTTTACATAAATATATCTTACTAAAAAATTTACTAACAAAAATAGTAACCCACCGGTTTTGGTCATGTTCATCTGAAAATCCATTATCGAGACAGAGGTTACTTTACCAAGATATTGAACCTGGGGTCCTCCAGCTGACCATCATCCGACAATGCCGTTAAAACCTAAAGTGTGTGGTCGCCTTAAGAGGGTAGTTTTAAAGTCACATTGATGCGCTATTGTCTTCAATTCAATCGCAGTAAAACTTTCAATAGACGATAAAGTTCATATTAAAGTGTCGGCTCATTGTTTATATTGTAATTATGCTGTTTTGAATCCCGCTGTATGTGTTGTCGTGAATGTTTAATTAATCGGTTGTTTATTACTTTGTTTGTTTTCGGATGACCTATGTTGACTTATGTTAAGTGAACAGGATAAACTTTTAGTGGTACTTCACTAATTGCAGTATTCTAATTACAAGTTTTCGTAGTGGGACTTTTCATTAAAGTTCTTTTTTTTAACACGCCTTTTTTATTTGCCTACAAATAAAGTACGTAGATTAACTAACACGTCCCATTAGTACTTACTGACGCCATGTTTGTAAGACTAGGGACAAATTAAACCGAACAAAACTTGAAAATCGAACGGAACTTATAATTCTTTATTTAAAATCCTATGGAACCTCAGTTGCAATTTGTTTGTATATTTCTTTAATTTTTTGTGGAATAAGAATAAAACCTCACACCTCTTCGAATTCGATTAGTTCCACACGTTCTTCACGGATAAGTATGCGTTCACCTTTATACGGTGTGTCTAAAAATAGCCATTTCCCGCCGAGGCGTCGAATCGAATTCCGCTCAGCTTCAGAGGTGTTTTCCGATCAAGATGTCATGCGTCACAGATTGATTGGCTCTCTATGATTGGTTTCATATTTCGATTGCCCTGAAGCGAAGCAATTGCTAGAAAAGTATGATTTGGGGGTTTTAGGGTATAGGCAATCAGTTTTGGAAGATGTAATAGATGCCCTGATTTTTGATGGAGAATTATTTAGAAATCAGAAAAATCGAGATGGATAAAATCCTTAACTGCATGCTGAACACGAACAGACTGAAAGATGAACAGAGATTCACGTGCTTACTTAACATCACGACGAAATCTACGGAGGGGAAAAAACATATAAACTCACATACACAAACAGCCAGACCCGTAACAACTACTTGCAGATCCTACAAATATTTGTTCTGTGTGAAAATCGAACCCGCGACACGCAGCGCAGCAGTCGATCCCTCAGCCACTGCGCCAACCGTGCCGTCAAAGCTTACAGAACGACGTCCGTCACACCCGCAGTTTCTTAGTCATTAAGACTGCAAACATAGAAAGATAATAATGTAGTTGATTAAAAACCATACATAATAAAACATTAACTTTCATTAAAAACCATTTTTTCACGCAACTTAATGTTGACACCCAAAACTGACCAAACCCAACATTTAGCACACGATCATGTCAATATGTTGGTCCTACCTCATCAAACTCTGCTTACCCCATTAAGGTCACCGACACATACCCTTATGTACTACGAAGTACAGAGCACTAATGAGGCTAATTGTCTGCCAAACTGCTGAAACCTGAAACTAATTGGATCAACGACCTTTTAGTTCTTGTGGGAAACTATTTTGGGTCAAAACTTTGTTGTTCTAATTTGGTTGGTGTCCTTTGAAATAGTGGTTCTCACATGCATGTCTGTATTGGGTGTAAATGTACCCTTAACGATGCTGAAAGGCACTTGTTTTCGACGTCATTGCGATATTTTTAGGTTCCGTACCTCAAAAGGGAAAACCAGAACCCTTATTGGACCACTTTGTTGTCCGTCTGTCTGTCAAGACCTTTTATCGAGAACGCGTGAAGGTCTATCGGACCTACCACAGACTTGAGTATATGATAAAGATTAAAGATACTTTGTTTTGCAAATATGGGTGCAAAATGTGGTAATAAATAAGGAAAACAGGTTGGTATGACAGGTATGGTTTTAACTTCAACTTGGAATTGTGGGAAAATTCAACCTTCTAAGTCTACGCAGTCAAAAGATATGGCCGTTCATGTCGCAAGCTTGTACGGAACCTACGGTGTGCGAATCTGACACGTATGCTCCTGTTTTTTTTTTGTAGACTGTATCTGTGAACCTTTGATATATTGGGGTTTATGCCAACTTTTCGGAAGCTTTTTATGTACTAACATTAATACTTTCACGATCCCCGTACTATTTAATTTATCCGTCAGCACAATGCTTTAAATGCGGTATACGGAAGATATGGCATCCGAAAAAAAATGGTACGTAGCAGACATTCTATATCTTCATGGGGTTACCCATGGGAAAATCGGAAGAAGTTAGTTAATATAATATCTACATAGGTATATACATAGTTTCTACATATACATATATTAAAAGACTATGCGTATAAGAAAACTGTCCTACAGTATGATCCTTATTCTTCTTCCAGAATTAAACGAAGCCCTTCGAACTGCGCGCTCGCAAGAGATCAAGATCCCCTTCGGCGTAGGAGTGGCTGGACTCGCTGCACAGACCAAACACCCCATCAATATTAAGAACGCTTATTCTGACCCCAGGTATGTATCCCCAGGATAGTATTGGTATTTTAATATAGAGCTGTAGATGGACTACATCAAGATATAAAAGCTGCGAAAAGGATAACAGCTCAGGGTTCAATGTTCACCAGTTATGGTATGAGAGGACAGCATAGGCCCGACATTAATTAATGACAACGGCAATAATAGGATCTACACAAGAAGTATTTGTAAAGGTATAATTAGTTAGATTTATTTAGGTTAGTCAAAGTATTGTAAACAAAAGCTCACGATTTTCATGCAACCATTGCAGGTTCAACAGCGAGATTGACGCTCGCACCGGGTACAAGACTGACCTGATCCTGTGTATGCCTATCTGCAACTATGAAGGCGACGTGGTCGGAGTGGCTCAGATTATTAACAAGACTGATGGTACGTTAATATTCATTGCTTAACTAGATTTACTTAGGGCAAAACTCCGGAGCCGATTGCAGCGGCAAAGATGCAAATTGTAAAACACTGCAGGTCCGTCCATTCCATGTTAATGCATCCGTAGGTAGCAAAAGTCTTTATGGTAACATGGAGAAAGCGACTGTCGCAACCACATGCATGGCACGCCACAGCGTCACCTACCGCCTAACGCAGGTCCTCACCGGACACGGAAGTTTCGGGAGGTTCCTGCACATAATCGGGCGGGAGGAAACGCCCGGGTGTCAACATTGTGCCTCACGCCCGGAGGACAAGGTGGAGCACCACTGTGTCACCGCAGAGGCGATCTTATATCCGTGAAAATTGTGTATTATCTACCTGTGGCCGTTATAGATGCCGTATCGACCACAAATAAATTTGGACATGGGCAAGAAATAGTTGATGACGACGTTGACATTGAAACGAGTATTGTGGCTACAGTTTGTTAACTGCTAAACAACATCATCATAAACAGTCTGGCTTCATTTTCTGTCCATCTTGTTTTTTCAGTCTTTTACCTGCCATCATCGCGCCTTACTAGGTTTTGCTGGACGTTTGCCTCTCTTATCGTATGCAATATTCGAATAATTAACTCCACAATCCAAACCACTTTCAGTTTATATCCTTCCATTAAATTCCCCAATAATGGGTAATGAATACTAAAGAAACCATTGTGAAACTTTTAAAATGAAATTCCGTTAAGCCAGTTTCTCGTATATCTTGATCAATATTTCTTTATAAATCATAATTAAATTCAGTGCAGATTCTGTGGCTTCGACTTTTCGCCAAGTTTCCGATATTCGTAACTTGCTAAGCCTTTGTTGGGTCCTGTTGTAACTAAATTTATGATAGACTCGCGACTGAGACGTGCTTCGTGCTTCCATTTTTAAAATAAATAGTTTTATTTTCTTGGATGGAGTTTGTTGTGTTTATTTTGTTGGTTCTAAAGTTTGGATTTTTGTAAGCATAGCTATGTCAGACGCCTTTTGAAGAATTCTGTGCGGTTTACCGGTGCGTCTGAAAATGACAATACCATCACCCTTGTCAATCCTATTATTTATGATCAGAACAAACCGAAGGCGTAGTGCAATGTGATTCACCCGCTATTAATTGGGACTTTTATTTGATTGATAATATGTGCATCAACCTGCCTGTTCAGTAATATGTTATGTTATTACTCTATCCTAGGATCCAAAGAGTTCTCTCCCCGTGATGTGGAAGTCTTCCGCCGATACCTCACATTCTGCGGCATCGGTATCCAGAATGCGCAGCTCTTCGAGTCTTCAGTGCTGGAGTACAAGAGGAACCAGATCCTGTTGGCACTGGCCAGGAGTATTTTCGAGGAGCAGAGCAACCTGGAGTGCCTCGTTACCAAGATCATGACGGAGGCGAGGGAGCTGTTGAAGTGTGAACGATGTGCCGTGTTTATTTCGGATACGGATCATTGTGAATCGGTAAGCTAACGCTGTTTTTATCCTCACAAAACTGCGAGCCTTGTGGTATTAGGCTTGAATCTAAAGCTTCTGACTGAATACTTCTAAACTGCTAGGATATTTTAGTTAGGTACTGCCATCGTAGCCGTGTTAATTTGACTTAGGTTACCTAATTAAACGACCTTGAATAATTTTATTTAGGTAAACCCACTTTTGACTAGTGGCCGTTTTTGATATTTTCTAACACTTAAATACTTGGTTAGGCTCTATGACTTTACCTTTTAGCGGCTAGACAAACGAACAAGGGACAGAGCAAGTGTAGAAAAATTATTTCACTCTTTTTACGGGTACAAATTGCCTAGCGTGGGGAGACCCAGCTTTTCTGGTTTCGTAGGTGTATTTATAAACATTTAAACTCACGTTCACAAAACAGACCCGGATCAACTATCTGTAGGTCTTACAAAGATTTGTCTCAAGTGGGAATCGAACCCTATTTCTGAAGTTTTCTTATAAATAGACGACCACCATCACCACAACAGCTACAATAACAATACTATCTGCTATTGGTCTAAAGTTAGAACAACCCCTTCTTATTCCAGAGTCATTTAGAGCGCATAGTGCAGCGGCCAGGCGGCCAGAAGTCCGCCATGCCGGCGCTGCCGCCCCCCGCGCCCACGCGCTTCCACACGCTGTTCGAGCTGGGCGCGCACCAGTCCCGCACCACGCTCACGCCGCGGCATGACCACAGGTCTACGCTCGCTAATATTGCAATTGCGGTAAGGAATTTGTAAAATATATCATTACGCTTGCTATCCCTAGAAGGTCCTACTGCTATTGTCCAAACCGCTGGAACTCTTGAGAACCAGAATCAATACTGAAGGCAGTAGTACACCCATAATCTATCAATTTATTTTAGGCATCAAAGGCCTATATACATATTATAATATACAATATAATATTTTCTTACAAATTATTGAACTAATACATCCTTCATACTAATATTATAAATACGAATGTTTGTGAAGATGGATGGATGGATGTATATTACTTCTTCACGTCAAAACGGCTGAACGGATCTTGATGAAATTTGGCACAAACATATAGGATACTTTTATTCGATCATTACGCGGGCGTAGCGCAGGTTTCAGCTAGTATTATGTAAAATTAAAACTATTGCATACGAAGTGACGTCACGTTTCGTTGGGAGGTCGGTATCCTTCCATGAAAACGTAAACACACGACATGCTTGGGCCAAAACTCTCCTTTGAGGAAGATCTCCAATTGATGAGCCGGGCTACAAACGACTTAAAATATAATACTCACCACTCACACTCAATAAGTTCCCTGTAATAGGGGTGAGCTTGGTAAAATCCATACTTCGTGGCTACTACTGAGCAATCTTTGATCCAAAAACAATTTGCCTGACCAGGGAATCCAACCCAGAACCTCACGCTTAGCAGATACGACCACTGGACCAACGAGACAGTCAAAACTATTTTGGTATCTACCATTGACCGGTTCCGTTGACAATCTAATATTTAGCTCTTTCCATCTTGTGCCTTTGTCGTAATCGTTCTCCCGGCAAAAACATGACAACGTTAAGACGGGTTCGCCAACATTCGGGCGGCCATTTTAGATGGGGTTTAGCATGGGTTTTGTTTACATTTGGTATCGCTTCTCGTTGGCCGTACTGTATGTATTATCCTTGCCAGTCTGACTGATTCATCTCTATACCTTTTATGACTTCCAGGTGGCCCAATCAAACAAAGCTCTAAACATCTCTGACGTGGTGGAGTGGCGCAGAGAGAACGGTATGTTTGTGGCAGACGTGTCGCTGGACGACGCCGCTAATGTGAGGACGATGCTGTGCATGCCCATCGTTAACGCCAACAAAGACGTCATCGGAGTCGCGCAGCTTATCAATAAGGTAACTAGCATTACAATGGTCTAATAGCAGTGATACTGAAGTTGGAAAAGGCTAGGCAGGTCCTTACTAATATTATAAAAGCGAAAGAAAGTGTGTTTGTTACGTCTTCACGCTTAATCGATTCGCGGTTTAGATGAATTTTGGTACAGAGATAGTTGGGACCCTGGAGACGGACATATGCTATTTTTATTTAAAGTGAGAAATGAGGGAGAAAGAGGGAAGAAAAGGGAAAAGTTAGCTCTGCTATTACAATAAATAAGGCACAAGGACAAAAACTATTGCCGGGGTTGCGGGTTGTTGAAAAAAGATACCGCGGCTCCCGGAAAGTAAAGGGCAATAGACAAGTCTGACACTCCCCCCCGCTCCGTCCAGAGCGGGGGATTGTTTGATGATTTCCCATTCCAAAAAAAAGGACAAAAACTACAGGTAGCAGGTACTTGCAAATCAGGAAAGAGGAACTGTTTTACCCTGAATTTAACGCGAGTGAAGCCGCAGGCAAAAGCTAGCGATGATATAAATTGACTTGCAGAGAATGCCATCATTAAGTCCGCCCCTGTACATAGTATGATTACCGGTTGTACCAATCCTACTTATAAATATCCAATTCGATATTTTAAAGATTGTTGATGCAATCCTTCGTAACCAAATTAATATTTATTGCTGTTGTCATTTCTAGGAGAACGGGTGTCAGTTCACGGAAGGCGATATTTCGATATTCGAAGCGTTCGCCATCTTCTGCGGCCTCGGCATACACAACACACAGATGTATGAGAATGCTTGCAAGCTGATGGCCAAACAAAAGGTACCTGTCACTTAAATTTGTATAATCATCCACACTATTCAATACACTACTTGACGGCACGGTTGGCGCAGTGGCTGAGCGATCGACTGCTGCATTGCGTGTCGCGGTTACGATTCCCGCACGGAACAAATACTTGTATGACCTGCAGATAGTTGTTTCGGGACTGGCTGTTTGTGTATGTGAGTTTAAATGTTTGCAAATGCATCCACGATTTATGAGCAATGCCTAGTGTGGGGCAAAGTTTATATATAAAAAAATGCAGATGGATTCTCTCTTGGCAGAAAATAGCGGAACGATAACTAAGTAAAAGGGACATATTATGTAAAAAACGGCGAGAAAAATAACAACTGCTGAGTCTCTTTTAGTAAATCACAAACAAAATTAAATCGTTTTTTATCCGCTGTATTTGTACTTGATAAATTTTAATACTAAATTTATCCATCAGGTGGCGTTGGAATGCCTGTCATACCACGCGACTGCATCGACTGAGGATACCAGCAAGTTGTGCCAAGACAATATCCCCTCCGCAGAGATTTACAACTTGTACAGTTTTCAGTTCCACGGTAAGCCAATTATTGTAAAATGTTCCTTATATCCAATTCTTTAGGGCTGAAAATGCGTTAAACGGGCACCAGCGGCTGACCCCCGCCGCGTGTCCGTGGGTACGTGAAGGTCACAGGTACCTAAAGAGTTCATTCGCTTGGCCTCATATTATGACAGAACGACACTGCAGCTTCACAATTACTCTTTCTCTGTCGAAAGACGTTTTCACAAGGTTTTCATCCAGCGTTATTGACTGAACAAGCCCGCCCTTATCCCCGCCATGTTGGTTCACTTTTGTATAAAACCGCGCGGGGGTCCGTTTAACGCAGTTTCAGCCCTTAGAGATTGTTGTTATAAAATACCACTTTCTTTTTTACCAAATCTATTACAAATTGCTATTTTAGTAAAATTGTTTTAAACTAAGAAAACAAGTAAATGTTAACTTGTAACAAGAAATCGTACCTACATGTCATTTTGATACATGAATTTTCAATTGTGATTTTCACTTGTTTTGCCAGTTTAAAACGACCGAAGTATCATATCAAAAAAGTTTCTAAGCAACAGAATTTTTATTTATACATTTTAATAAAGGCATTGCCATTTAAATTCTGTTTCTTTTTTTACAGGTATTTCTATACCTAAAATAGGCCTTAACATGTTCGGAACCTGTTGATTACAAAAAACTTTATTATTTATTTGTCTTTGCCCTGTTTCAGATTTCGACCTATCAGACGAGGACACGTGTCGGGCCACATTGCGCATGTTCTTACAGTGTAACCTGGTTGAGAAGTTCCACATACCTTACGATGTAAGTTCACTATATTTAAAACACAAGGTGCATCCTCAACAAAGAAAGAAAGAAAATATGTCTTTTTGGCACTTGCCACAACATAAAAAAAAAACTTAAATATAGACACTACAAAAAAAACTTTAAACTTTTTCTTGCTTATTTTTTTATGTAGTGTACATAAAAAAATAATAATAATATACAAAATCAACAATAAATAAAATAAACAAAGCTCATATTTTTTTCACGGCTGCGCCGAATAAGCCCAGTAGCAAACTGCCGAGTATAATACCCGACGCTAGTTTTCATCTGGACCTGACCACGTTGTGCTCAAACCATTGTATTTCAACCAATTTTGTTCAATAGTTTTGTGTGAAAGATTAACAAAAATTCAGATATACTTACATCATTTTTCATAACCCCTTTTTTTCGGTTGGGAAATTATCAAATAACTTCCACTTCAGGCTTTTACTGACTAAAACCCACCCATGTTCCTTCTATTGCCCTTTACGTTCCGAGGCCGCGGTATCTCTTTCGAACAACCCGCAACCCCGGCAGGCAGAGGCTCTGGCAAGCCCCTCTGCTTTGCTGACTCTCTTTGAGGCGCGCGTGAAACACGAACGCGCCGTCGACACGGCCTGTCGTCAATCGACGGACGGACGGTGAACTACCCATTGTCCACAGGCCCGCTATCATTACCCCTACAATAATTATGTTACAGGTACTCTGCCGCTGGATCCTCAGCGTTAAAAAAAACTACCGTCCAGTAAAGTACCATAACTGGAGGCACGCTCTCAATGTCGCCCAAACCATGTTCGCAATGCTGAAGACTGGCAAGATGGAGCGGTTCATGTCTGACCTGGAGATCCTGGGCTTGTTGGTGGCCTGTCTGTGCCACGACCTGGACCACAGAGGAACCAACAACGCCTTCCAGACGAAGACGGAGAGTCCGCTCGCGATCCTGTACTCCACGTCCACGATGGAACACCACCATTTCGATCAGTGTGTCATGATTTTGAATAGCGAAAGTAATAATATTTTTCAGGTGAGTTTGGCTAAAGATTTCTGTAATTAAATTCTTGGGGGGTTTACTAGAAACGCAAATGAACGAAAATACTTTAAAAATCACCTACTCTGTATAATAACTGCAATTAAAAATCCCTTTTAATTAGAACGGAGTGATTTTTTTCACCGGTACTTAAAAAGTAGATAAAGTAAGGAATGAGAATATTAGAGGAAGTTTGAAAGTTGTGCCTGTTACAGACAAATTAATAGGTTTGTCTTGGTATGGACACGTAATGAGTAGAGATGAAACTCACGTGACTAAATGAGTGATAGATATGAATGTTGATGGATGGAGAGGGAGAGGAAGGCCAAAATAAAGATGGATGGATTGTGTAAGGAATTATATGAAGAAGTAAATGATGCCGTGACGTCTGATAGAGGAGAATGGAAGAAGAAAACGTGTTGCGCCGACCCCAAATAGAATGGGAAAAGAGTAGGAAAATGATGATTACTCTAAGAGTCCACCACTAACTTTAATATTTTTTTATTTTATTTATTAGGGAAAAGAAATAAATATTGCATATATCGATAATATCTGAACTTATTAAATTCCAGGCACTATCACCATGTGACTACAAAGATGTGATGCGAGTGGTGGAGACAGCCATCTTGTCCACAGACTTGGCGATGTACTTCAAGAAGCGAGCCAAATTCCACGAGCTCGTCGAGAACGGGGAGTTTGACTGGCAAAGTCCGGAGAAGAAAGAATGTGAGTCTTTTTTTTGGTTGTAATTTTAACTCGAAATCTTCACGCGTTATCGAGATAAAGGGTCTTGACAGACAGACGGACAACAAAGTGATCAAATAAGGGTTCCGTTTATATCCTTTTGAGGTACGAAATCCTAAAAACTAAAGAGTTCATCAGTGGTCACACCATTTTCACCTTAGTTGATGACGCCATGATATCACAATAGCGAATCGATGAATCCTACTAATATTATAAATGGTAATGGTTGTGAGGAAGAATGTATGGATGTTTGTTACTCCTTCACGTCAAAACAGCTGAACGGATTTGATGAAATTTTTCACATAGGTTTTGGCTTTTTTTCGATCATCACTCGGGCGAAGCCGCGGGCGCGAGCTAGTTGTTAATATTTCGTTTCCTGTTTCCAGTATTATGTGGCATGATGATGACAGCTTGCGACGTGTCAGCGATCGCGAAGCCCTGGGAGGTGCAGCACAAGGTTGCCAAGCTCGTCGCTGACGAGTTCTTTGACCAGGGAGACCTGGAGAAACTGCAGCTGAACCAGCAGCCTATTGCTATGATGGACAGGTATTTAGCATTTACTTTAGAACGTTTTTTTTGTATAAAACAGCATCTGTTGCTGCTTAGCCACGGTTGATTGCATTTGTGACGGCACGGTTGGCCAATGGCTGAGCGATCGGCTTCCGTGCTGTGTGTCGCAGGTTCAATCCCGGCACGGAACAAATATTTGTATGACCTACAGGTAGTTATTTCGGGTCTGACTGTTTGTGTATGTGAGTTTAAATATTTGTGAACACACCCACGATACAGGAAATATTGCAAAGTTAAACCGTGGAGAAATGTTTTACTAGAAAATAATTGTAAAGTCTCTCTTTTTTTTCAACTCAATCAAATCATAATATTTTTATTTCACATCGGTTCGGGTAGGTCGAAACCGCTAAAAAACTCCATGGTTACTCTTTTAAAATCATTTGGTTTTACAATGTTGTTGTTACAGCGTTAGTAATTAAGTAGGTATGACAGGTTAGCGTAGGCCCGACAATAAGACATTGCTTACTTTACAATACGTAAAATAAGATAAAAAGTTAACAAACATCTCGGAATCTACAAGGCTAACAATGTCCACTCATTTACAAATAATCTTTACAAGAAATAAAAAAAAATGCAAAAAAATAACTTAAGTAAAAATAATAACTAATTATAATTATTTTTATTATTTGAAATCATCATCTCTTCTTGCTTTTGTCTTATTTGATTGGTGTCACTACACTTTTCCTCCTTCCATTCTCACTATACCATTGATTTGCATTCTCAGAGAGAAGAAGGACGAGCTCCCCCAGATGCAAGTGGGCTTCATAGACATGATCTGTTTGCCGCTGTACAAGGTGCTGTCGGACACGTTCCCGTGGATCCTGCCGCTGTACTCCGGGACCATGGACAACCGCCAGCGCTGGCAGGACCTCGCCGAGAAAGTGGAAATGGGCCTTACGTGGATCGATCATGATACTATTGATAAGCCTATTGAGGAGTTCACTGGTAAGGAACAACTATATTATTCAACAATTTAATACGTTTTCCGAGGATCAGTGGCGTCTTTATAATCCTTAGTACTATTATAAAAGAGAAAGTGAGTTTGTTTGTTACCTTTTCACACCTAAATGGCTAAACCAAACCGATTTTGATGAATTTTGGTACAGAGATAGTTAGAACCCTGGAGACGAACATAGGCTATTAAAAAAATATTGAGAAAGAGGGAAATAAAGGGAAAACTTAGCATTGCTATTACAATAAATAAGGCGCTAAATCGGGAAAGGGGAACTGTCTTATCCCGAATTTAAGCCCTCCAGTAAGTCATGAAAACAATTAATATAAAATGTTACAGGGGAGTCTATTCTCTATATTGTTTCGCTATTAAAACATCAGGAAATGACTTAAAACGGTCGTTCGTTCGGAAACAGTTATGTAATTTTTGTCGTTCAAAAAGTTTATTTTTACGTAATACCTTTCCTTTTCTAGCACTAAACGAGCCGATTAAAGACGTGGAGTTAACGGTCCAAACCTTGAACTGCACGAAGCCAATTCCTGAGAGCAGCAGTAGCATGGCACTGGTTAAACCTCTGAAGACCTCCTTCCACTCGCTGAGAAGAGGCAAGAGTACCAACTTTACGACGAGGCCCGCCAGGAGTAAGTTGACGAGGTAAGACACTTGGGAGAATTATTTGGCTTAAACGCTTAGGCAATTGTGGTATCTGTGTAATATTTTAAGTAGCGGGTAAGCCGCAAATAAACAGTTGGTTCGTTAACTTTTTGTTTGACTTGTATGCTCTTGGAAATATTAATTAAACACAACTGCAACGAAGTTTTTCTATTTGTAGAGCAGTTTTTATTTATGGTTTTATCGCAATTTTTCTGCTGTTGAAAGCTTGCTTAAACTAGTCTAATTAGCCAGCAACATGGCAGTTTTTTTTTAATCAGCGTTGATGTTGGTTTTTAAATTTAATTCTTTAAAAAACTCTGGTTTTTAAATTCAGTAATTTAAAAAAAGGAAAACAATAAACAACCGGCTTCTACACTAAGGCCAACTAGCAGCGATACGAAAGGTCATTAACCTAAAGAACAACTGTTGCGTTGACAATCTAATATTTAGCTCTTTCCATCTTGTGCCTTTGTCGTAATGTCTCGTTCTCCCGGCAAAAACATGACAACGTTAAGATGGGTTCGCCAACATTCGGGCGGCCATTTTAGATGGGGTTTTAGCATGGGTTTTGTTTACATTTGGTATCGCTTCTCGTTGGCCGTACTGTATTTAAATTCTCGCAAGTAGTCTACCAGTGGCGCAACGTCACTTGAATTTGGTTCTATTCGTGCAAAACAACCGCTGTTTCCCGGATGCTTCGCCACCTAGAGTCCCATGTCCCATGTAGACACAACACCAAAAGAAACAGTTGTAAAATCAAAGTAAAACTAAAGTATGTTTCAGATCAATGTACGCGGCAGCAAGCTCGCGGGAAAGCGAGAAGCCTCCCGCAGTGAAGAGCAGCCCCCTCGGGACAACGTGCAGCAACCCGTGCAGTAACACGTGCAGCAACCCGCCCGCCCCGCCCCCGCGCGACAAGCACAAGGCGCGCCTGTGCCACATGTTGTGACGGTTGAGCTTGAACTGGTAAGACTCACCACATTACACACTTTGCTGGAAACCAAGGCTCATTTCAATTTCATTTCCAATTTTATTTTGATTTAATTTAATTTAATTGTGATTTATTTTTTATTTTGATTTCATTTAATAGTCATTTACTTTTATTTTGATTAAATTTAATTGTAATTTTTTTATTTTTATTTCATTTCTCTAAAATTTTAACTAAGTTTCATTTTTATTTTATATTGATTTTTGTTTTAATGATTAATTAGGACTGTATGGATTGAGTTATCTGAAATCAATGAATTTGTTTTTTTTTTTTATTTAAAGAATTTAACTTATTCGTCTTTATTTCAGGGGTAGCCAGAATAGTACAGAAAAACCTGATAAGCTGGACCGAGTGAAGCCGTCCAAATCGATTGATTAGATAAAAGGGGGTCGTCGCTTCAACGTCATTTTGTAATGTTTAACTATCAGTGTTAAGTATGAAGTCTTAAAGCTGAGATACAAATAATGAGTCGAAAAAAAACTGCAAAATCGACGTCAAAATGTGACTTTTGAAAGTTATTCGACAATTTGACGTCGAAAAGGTTGAAGTGAACTTTACAAAGTGACGTGAGAGGACTGGGTTGTACTCTCTACTTCGACTCTTGTGGGTCAAAATGTCGTTTTACTAATAGTCGTTACCGTTGTACATTTCTACTGCTAGAGACTTCGAATTAAGTAGACTACGTGGGACTTGTTTTTTGTTGTGGCTGAACAAAGTTACGAGTTTTATAAAAAAAATCGTAGTTGTGTCATGGTAGTAATGTATGTAATGCAATAACAAAAAATAATATAAGATTGGTTATGGCATGTTATGATTATATTCAAGGCTATGTAATATTCAAATTGTCAAGTAATTTTGTTCAGCCAAATAAAATATTTAGAGAACAAAAAAATAACTAAAAGTAATTTTTAGTATTTTAATCTCTGCGTCTTTTTGACGTTAACATGTTTCCTGTAAAGCAAACTTTAGGTAAATGTTTATCTAATTAAATGTATTATTTACATAGACTGTGATCTAGTATTACTTCACGATGTTCTATTTTAAAAACAACAGATTAGATCGATCTTTCGGGTTTTCTAACTCGGAATTCCAATTTATTTTGACAGTCAAGCTTTGTAGGTATTTTTACGTTGAGATATTTCGGGTTTGTCCAAATCGATTGAATTGTCTTTCCTATCGTTAGGCGTTTTCTGTTGGGCGGTTTTCGCCACTGTAAACCACGTGATTCTTATGTGCTCCAATTAGCACAACAGCTATATTTTTCTAATATATAATAAGATCTATCGACTGTTTAAATTTTAAAATAGAATGATCGTTTCTTGGCCTGTGAAATAAGGTGTACGATATAACTACTAAGTGAGTAAGAGGATGTTTTCATATTTTACATTATAAACGTTCAATTAAATTATTTTTTTATTTATTGGAGCTAAAAGTATTATGATTCTAGTCGTGAGTTATTTTAAATAGATATTTATTAATGTTACTGTCGAACGTAATATTACGTCCAATTTGCTTATGAAGCTTATTTTGTGCAATATCTATTGCTGATTCAAGTCAGTCTTAAAGTATTTGAGATTATTTTTATTACCAATACAAAGTGTTAGCAATACTTTAGGATTTTTATTGTGTAATGATTTAGGGACAAGATTTATGAGATACTGTTCTAATCGTTCATGCACAGTCCGTCAAGTTTATGGTTGTTTACTTTGAAGATGATGAATAAGAAAACCCGACGAAGATGTAGGTACTAGTAAGTAACCCATATACAAAAGTATCAATAGATGAGTTGGCATTCACTTTGATGAAGCTTGACTTTACAATTAACAAAAGTATGCAAGATCCCCAAGATTTTAAATTCGATTTTTAATCTTTTTGGATTACAGTTTTAGTATTACAAAATAAATATAACGATACATCATACACTTCGTCTACTACCAATGAAGTACTTCGAATATTTTAACGAATATATTTTTGAAGTAATAGTAAAAATAGATGTTTGTTTGATATTGTATTGACTTCTATTTTAGAGTGATAAAAATATTAAAAAGCCTTTTAACAAGATATCGATGTCAAATATTGTGCAATTTTTACTGTTGTTATAATAGTGTAGAAATCTGCTTCGACATTAGCAAAATGAAAATATTTTATATTGAAATTTGTTTTTGTGGACAGAAGTCATTATATTTTTTTCTATAGTGATGTTCTGTTACATACTTCACCATTGCGTCTGAGCTGCTAATTTTCGTCTGTTTCTGTGACAGCTGTTATTTTAGCTTAATTCTATTATAGAATTAAATTAATTGTTAATGTTTAGTTCACATAGAATAATTATTGGTAAATCTACTTTTACTGCAATACAGATTCGTTAAAAAAAAAAAGAAAAAACCTAGAACAAACAAACAAATAAAAATGCTTCTTCCTGTAAACTGATCAAATTAATAGACTATTGTTGGTTTATCCACTTTTGTAAAAAAAAAGAATTTCAAAATTTTCTGTAGAATAGATATTTAAAATATGATATTTTTTCGTTTTATTTTTATTTTGCTAATGTAGAGCCTCATAGTCCAGATGTTGTGAAATAGACTATACTTAATAAATAGTATTACGACTGTTCTTTACTAACTTGATATGAAAAAATATCCCTTAATTTAAATAATCTTTTAAACTCTTTTTAGTATTCATAAATTGTTTATTTGATGTTTTGAAAAAGTACCTTGAAGGTTTGTGGAGCTTATAAAACTCATAATATTTTATAATTAAATATCAAAATTAGTATTTTTTTGAAATATGTTGAATTATTTTTTATATTTATGTTTGATTTTCAAGAGATTTTTTTGCTCATTATTATTTTCATATGGATCACATTATGGACCTATTAGTTTGAACTTGTTGATCCTAACCAAATGTTAGTTATTAAAAATCTGAACAATGATAACTTTTAATATTATGGAACGATGGTATTTTAGTTGAAATATCTTCTATCCTCTTATAATATTATGTTATGTAATAAATATTTGATTGGCATTTAAGTTATTTTGCAAGCAATATTATATTGTTTTGTTTTTATTTATTAGTATCTGTAAATTGTGATGTTGAATTATGTTCTGTTTATGATTAAATGACAATATAATACTTGTTACTACGCTTCTCAGAACAATAAATATTTCTTCATTTTGATTCGATCAATTTGTAAAAAATACCTACTGAATGTGTTTCGACGAATAAAATATTGTGAACAATAGTTTCGTGTGTTTTAAAATTTGTTATCTCTATTCCCACGACCATTATTGACTGCGGCAAAGCTGAAGACAGGGTTAGATATGGTTTTAGCAGTATGTAGTATTTTTTATATTCTACCGTATCACCTAAACTACTGAACCGATTTTGATGATGGAGGTTTAATTCGATTTGACACATTCGACTCCAACAAAATATTTTATGGTGGATGCATCTATCAAAATATGGGGGTGCCAAATTAGTTTTTGCTACCTTGTCGACTAGAATGTCAAATTAAAGTCAGAATTTTTTAGTTCATAAGTTTTAATTTTGAACTTTTTTTGTATTTTTGTTTTCAATGCTGTATTCCTACAGATTCTTTATGCACAAACGAGGTCTGTCAAATACAAAAAAAAAATCTTTGGTCATTATTTATTTGATCGTCTCTCCTCAATTTTCACTAAATGTCCGGATATAGGTTTCATCATAACTTTGCATTCCAGTTTCATCTTCGTATGGTCGGCTGACAGTTTGAACTTGCGTAGTAACGGGGCAATCGTTGCCTTTAAATACATAAGTGCATACGTTTTACCTGAAATATTATAAAATATCTATACTACAGATTTCAATGACACGATACATTCTTAACAACAAACAATATAGGCCAAAATGTGCTACCCTGAGGGAGCCATGCTTTAAGAATAGATGGCTTAGTTTCCTGTGATGTTAATCTGTATAAAATGATTGATTGTACAGTTTTTTTATAAATATGTAGTATCCTCTTGTCAGTCAAGAAAAACAAATAAGTATCTTAATTCTTAAATAAATAAGGATTCAAAAGGACAAATACCATTTATAAGTCCATTAAAATAAATATTTTTGTTAGTCATTCCTATGTGGTCTAATAAGAGCTTTTTTAAATATAAATAAACATCATTATAAAAACGAATGGAAGAGAGAACGAAAGAAAAACAAGAGTTTACCAATACACCCTCTGCGTCCCGGTGAGAAGCTAGCATAAGCGGCAGGATGACCCGGTACAGTCTCCGGACTGAGCCATCTTTCTGGTTTAAACTCTTCGGCGTCTGAGCCCCAATATTTGATATTCCGGTTTACGCTCCACACATGGACTATTATGTTGCTGCCGACAGGAATCGTAACATTGCCTAAAAATCGTTTAAACGTCTCTTAAGTTTATGATTTAGAGAAACCCAAGATTTTATAGAACAGACTTTACAATAAGCCGCGCTTGCACAAGTTTGCTCCGTGGTCCAAGCTTTCAATTGTAGATCGTAAATAGTTGTTTACTTTGATAGTCAGTAGCCCGAAAGTTTGTATACCACTCTTACCGAAGGGTACCGTATTACTCAGTTTTAACTGGGTTATGGAGCAAAGATAGGCAGTCGCTCCATGTAAATACTGGTATTTAGTTGTATGCGGTGCGTTTATGTAGCAACTTTAATCATTTGAAATATTTTCCGCAGGCCACTCAAATTACTTACTCCAAAAGAAGAATAACGAAGTAAAGCAGGTTGCATTTTCTATTTTGATTCTTAAAATCTTCATTTGAATTATCATTTCACAGGTTTTCTATATTTTACCGATGATTCTAAATTGGGCAGTCTTCTTTCCATAATTTAGTATATGTATATAAAATTGGTCAAATTGTTTACCACTTACGCAACTTTGTATCCATCGTAGCTTCGCGTCCCACAATCGGTCCAATTGGGTACAACCTAATGGATTCTTTGATTACTGCTTCTAAATAGACTAGTTGAGATAGATTATCTTTTGATACCTTTCCATCTTCGCCCAAAACTTGAGTTATTCTACGAAAGTTAAAAATCACTTACACAGCGAAGCATATAATTATATATATAACAAATTGAAAAAAAGAAAGAAGTACTTGGTTTGAAAAAGAAGCATTTTGACTTCTCTTATTTTAATTATCAAATATGACAAATGATTCGGAAACAATTAAGCAGTGAATGCAAAAATTCGTGCAACAATAAATGTCAGAAAAACGTTAATTTGCACTTACTCGTCGTAAATCTTTTCCTGTACCTCAGGGTAGCTGCCGATGCACACGAAGATGAGCAACATCTCATTGATAGTAGTGTCAAATGTAGCTAACAGCAGGTTGTCTGCGATATTCCTTAGTTCATTATCAGTGAAGAGGCTACCGGTCTCACTCACAGCGTTTTCCAAGACGACATCTACAACGCTTTGGAACTTACGAGCTATGATTACAAAATTATAAGTAAGTAAAGTAAACAGTTGACTGACTTAACCAATCATACTTTGTACTGTTTATAATAGATTTAATTAGTTGAAAGATATTTCGTTATTTGTTAACTTAAATAACCACAATAATCGTTCAGATAAAACTCTCTCGGAATTTTATTCCATTTATTGGGTCTATTCAAATAATTATTTGGGTAACGTCTCGCGTCTTACCTTCGTAGTTAAAACTTCCTTTGGTATTCAATCGTTCTAAATGTTCCGATTTTCGTAATTGCACCATCTACAAAATATAGTTATTAAAGTGTTTCAATTTTTTTTTATTCGCCTTCTTTTGCCCACTGCTGGGCAAAGTCCTTACTATCCTTAATATCCTACCACTTCTCTCCGATGTTAAAATTAAATTATTTTTGTAGAAAATAATACAGTAGGTACATACAGTAAAGGTGACAAATATTCTATTGGCTTATAAACAGTTTAGAACATAGCTAGCCAGTCAGTGAATTCGTCAGTACAGAGCATTATTTCAGCGAATCAGCGTTCAGGCAACACTTACTTGCTCCGAAAGATTAAAAATGGTTTCCAGCGCCTTGGCTAGCTTATTTTTGTAACTGGACAAGTTGAAGATAACATCGAACATAAGCCAAGGTTTGTAAATCCTGGTAGTAAGAATATCTAGACATTCGTGTACAGCCACGCTGTAATTATCGTTTACCAGATCCTTGCCGTCGGGTCTAGCTCCAAGCGTAGTTTCTGAAATCATATTATAATTATTAAGGGGGGTGGGGTGTAGGGAGCGTACTTGGTGCTTGGTAAAATATTTTCCACCCCTACTACTAGTTTTATCTACTATTAATTCTCTTTTTTTTTCTTGTCATAAACCTAACCTGTTGTCAGAGTATTATATCACTCATGGGCTTCTGATTTGGCTATCAAGAGCACAAGGCGAAATACTTGGAGTCGATGGCCAACTTTCAATGACTGGAGACATACCAAAAGAAGACGACTATACTCACGGCAAGCGGTTTCCAAAACACTCCTAGTGATCTTCTCCGTAAGGTCTACTTCACCTTTGCCGACATCCTCAGCAAGTAGCTCAACAAATCGTTCAGCTCGATCATTGAACAACTCCAGATAGTCATCCAAGAGGTGCTGCTTGAAGCAAAGGTCTAGTATTCGACGGTTACGCTTCCATACAGGCACTAGAATGATTTAAACATTATAGAAACGTTTTAGAGGAAATTGGAGTGGACGCAAGTGTGACTGCTGAGCCTGACTTGTTGACTGGGTTTCAGTTATATTTCCGGATCTGTGTTTTTTTTTTAAGTTAGCTTGGATTTGTGCTTAGTCGATGTCAATGGAGTCGTCTATATGACATGGGACTTAAATATATATATCTATATATATCTGGCGAAATGTTGGTGTAATTTTGATATTTATGATATAATACAAATGACCTTTTTGACAAAAAGTAATATTGTTGAATAAGGAATATGAATAGCTACCTTCAGCAGCAACCAGCATTTTACCCAGCATCGGTTCCACGAATCTATACACAAACATTTTCTTCAGGCATTTGTTTAGGACTGTGGATACGTCTTCAGGATCTGTTACAACTGTAAAATAACATTAATAAAAAACTGAAAGCAAAGAACAATCAGCGGTTTGGACCCAAGTTACAACACTTGGGTCGAAACCGCTGATTGTTCTTTTTTCCACTTACATCATTTGAAAGATCTCAATCAGTGTTATAATTTTATGTGTGGGCTTAACTCTGTATTTCGTGCAGGGAAACTGTTAAAGTGGGTTCAATTATTGAATAAAACAGTTTTTTTTGGGGATGGGAAATCATCAAATAACTTCCCCCGGTCTGGGAGGAGCGGGGGGAGTATCAGACTTGTACTGACTAAAACGCATCCATATCCATGTTTCTTCTGTTGGCTTTTGTGTTCCGGGGCCGCGGTATCTCTGTCGCAGAATCTCAGCAGGCAGTGGCCCTTGCACGCCCTTCTTCTTTGCTGAAATCTCTTAGAAGCGCGCGCTGCACTCGGACGCGGCGTCGACTCGGCGTTTTGCACTAGACGGACGGACGGTGAGCTACCCATTGCCCACCGTAAGATCACCCGCTACATGCAAACTCACTAAGTTTACCTCTTTTCATAATTATAAGTGCAGAGAAGTCACACTTACCATAAAACGGCATTGGTCCTATATAGAGTTTGCTCACTCCTCCAACTTTCAAAGAATATTCTCCAAATGATATCAAAGATTGAAACATAGCTAAAAAAAAGTAAAAGTTTTAATAAACTGTCAGATAAATTAATTGTTTATCGTATTGACATGATAATTACTTATAGGACGGCCAACGAGAAGCGATACGAAAGGTCATTAACATAAAGAACAACTGTGGCGTTGACAATCTAATATTTAGCTCTTTCCATCTTGTGCCTTTGTCGTAATGTCTCGTTTTCCCGGCAAAAACATGACAACGTTAAGACGGGTTCGTCAACATTCGGGCGGCCATTTTAGATGGGGTTTTAGCATGGGTTTTGTTTACATTTGGTATCGCTTCTCGTTGGCCGTGCTATACACAATTTTGAAAAGAAGTTTTGAAAAAAACGTTTATACATAACACAAAAGCAATTCATTTGCTGGGTTATTTTAAAACATACTCAATGTACAACTCAAAAAAAATATTTGACTTATTTTGTGGCATAAAAAGAAGAATCCACTTCAACAATATAAATTCCTTAATTTTTTTGTCAAAACGGAGACGCTGATTGATTGATTATTAGACTGCACTTTTGGCAAAGTTTTATAAAAAAAAATAGGCCAAGTGCGAGTCGGCCTTGCGGACCGAGAGTTCTGTATAAACTTGCGATATAAACGACTATATCTTTTGACTGCCTAGACTTAGAGATTTTGATTTCTTCAATAGGGAACCACAAACTTGAGTGTATGGTGTATTTAATGGTGTAGTAATTTTAACTCGATACGTCCATGGGTTGTCGAGATAAATGATAAACAGACAGACGAACAAAGTGATCCCTTAAGGGTAAAAGCTTTTCATTTTGAGGTAGAGACCCCTAAAATAAGCATAACACTTTATTTATAACCAAAATACTACCTTCAACTTTCACCAACATATGAGAGTGCCCAATGATGGGCAACTTCCCTGGATATGTGGGCACCAGCTCGTTCACTCGAGGCAAGAAGTGACGACATGCTATCACATATCCTAAATACACGCAAACTAACGAAATTATTATTGTTAAGAACATTTTTAAACGAATCACCGTATGCAATGAAAAGATGTTATTAACTTATATTTGTGCAATTTAAAATTATACCCACTACGTTTTAACGCAAGGTGCTAAGGAAATAGGTTTGAGTGAAAATATTACTTAACACGTCTTCTTTTATAACAACGAAATCCAATAGCACTACGAATAATGTTTAGAGGTATTTGGTGTTCACTAGATCTTCGAATCGTAACAGCATCGATATTCGCGTTAGGAGAGATTATGAAACTTTTTTTTAAATTAAAAAATAATTGCTGCACCAGCATTTAAAAAAAGAGCTTTTTGCTCTTGTGCCTTATTTATTATAATAGCAAAGCTAAGTTATCCATTTTCTTCTTTCTTTCTTCCTTCTTTCTCCCTCATTTCTAAATGTCTCCTGGGTCCCAACTATCTCTGTACCAAAATTCATCAAAATCAGTTATGCAAGGCATGAAGACGTAACAAGCAAACACACATACAAACAAACTCACTTTCGCTTTTATAATATTAGTAAGGATGTCCCATTTGAAACGATATTTGTGACGGTTTAATAAATCATATCATTATTCATAGTATTTAACATGGCAAAACTAACAACTTAAAACCTCATCGATTTGGTCACTTAATTACGAACTAAATAAAATATTATACAAAGAACGGAATATTATTTACTTTAGGCCAACGCTAACTTTAACCCGCGTGATGATCGAAAAAAAAAACTTTCTCTCGCCTTTTCTTTCCTCTTTCTCCACCGTAACTCACTTGTTTTAGCCTATGTCCGTCTCCGTAGTCCCAACGATCTCTGTACTAAAATTCATCAAAATCGGTTTAGAAATTTAGGCGTCAAGACGTAGCAAACATACAAATAAACTCACTTTCACTTTTATAATATTAGAAAGATATGAAGCCTAAAGTTACGAATCGACTTTTGTTCGGCAGACTGAAAGCTGACCACAACTTAGTATGGATATACGCTAGACCGAGATACATGAGGCTTTAGCTATAGCCTCGTGGCATATTAATAGAACAGCCGCTCAACTCGCTATTTGGGTTAAGCCGTGATTTTGATTAAAACGAATTGCATAAGATTCGCTCTACCAAACGTCAAAAGTAGTGATTGTGACATAGTATTAAATCAAGAGAAACTAGAATTCGTCAATAAAACTGTTTTCTTAGGTATCACACTCGATTCGAGGCTACAATGAGGTCTACTGACTCCGTTTATCCCGGCCATAAAGAAACCGAGGAATTGCTGTATGATTGTGTATAATACGGCAGGGTTGGCGCAGTAGCTGAGCGATTGACTGCTGCGCTGCGTGTCGCGGGTTCAATCCCCGCACGGATCAAATACAGCATGTTGATTTGCATCCTGGCCAAATTCAAGGACGTAAGTATGCTAATGATACTCGACCCGAATCGATAATAAAATAAATAGGTTTTTTTTTTTACTTTTTTCGTATTTTCAGAAATCGGTAAGTGTACACTACACTCGGACTGTGTGCGTGCATGCCGCTGTATGATACGAATGCGCCGACGCTCACGCACACTGTTCTGTTAGTTCTGTAGGTGATTCTCTACCTTGAAGTGGAGATATTCTATAATACTGTTAAATTAAAACAGACTGAAACATATCATACAAGCGCCGTATATTATTATTGATCCGGTTCCGTAATTTTCATTGATTATTGATGACTTTTATTAGCACCTCCTAAATTTTGGCGAGGATGCAAATCAACATATTGTATTTGTATGATCTTCAAGTAGTTGTTTCGGGTCTGGCTGTTTGTGTATGTGAGTTTAAATGTTTGTAAACGCACCCACGATACAGGTGAAATTCCTCGTGCGGGGCAAAGTTTTATTAAAAAAAAAATACAAACTAGTGGACACAGACCCTGCCTGTTCCTTTCTCATTACAAATATGGTCACGTAAACAAAACTGAATTATTGATAAGGTGACAATACAATTATTGACATCCTTTGTTATCTCATGAATATTAAATTTATTACTGTTTAAACTTTTGGTGAACCAAAATCGTCACCAAGCACTCCTTCTGACGTCACTAGCGTCCTTTTACGTGCTGGAAAACCAGCTGCACGCCGCCAGCGAAGGTGTCGGCCCCCACATTGTTAGTGCCTGCCCTGCCTCGGCTCAACGTGACCTAGCGGAGAAGCGAGCTCATCGTCATCCTCTTGCAGCAGTTGAGAGCCACTTTGGGGAGTACTTCACCTCGCCGCGCCGATAGCCTCAAAAGAGGACCCACTGCACATTTTACTTTGTGCATTCAGGCGTGCCATTCTCAATGCAAAGCAGAGAAAGCCTCCTGCATCAGACGGACGGACCAACACAGCGCTGCGCCACGAGCCAGACTTAGCACAAGAGCCTTTTTGCCTCGTGGATGGAAGGGTGCATTGTTATTCTTCCCAAGGCGAACAAGAAAAGATCATCTATTGACAAAAGGCGTTGCGGTGCGCTTGTGTTTCACGCGCGCCTCAAAGAGATGTCAGCAAAGCAGAGGGGCTTCCGACTGCCGGGATTGCGGGTTGTTCGAAAAAGATACCGCGGCCCCGGAACGTAAAGGGCAATAGAAGGAACATGGGCGGGTTTTAGTCAGTAAAAATCTGACATTCCCCCCCGCTCCGCCTAGAGTGGAGGAAGTTATTTGATGAATTCCCAACCCGAAAAAAAAAGGCGAACAAGAACATTCTGGTCTTTAGGCAACTGCTGCCAAAAATCTAAGCCAACTTATATGATATTTTTTTGGTTTTACTGCTAAACCTTCTAAATATGGATTTTCAAGTTAAAACTGGTTGCTAGATTCTTAAGAATCAAAAAACACATAAAGATTGGGAGAATGTTAGACGGGTCTCATACAAATTAATACATAAAATTAAAAAAAAAAAAACTACCAATTCCCATGCAACGTGTTACAAGCGATCAATATAGTGAATGTGTGTTAAATTTTAAACAATAATTCACGTCAGAACTAAACGCAATTACTGGAAGTGTTGCAAGAATTATCTATACTAATATTATAAAGCTGAAGAGTTTGTTTGTTTGTTTGAACGCGCTAATCTCAGGGACTACTGGTTGGAATTGGAAAATTCTTTTAGTGTTGGATAGTCCATTTCTTGAGGAAGGTTATAGGCTATATAACATCACGCTACGACCAACAGGTGCTGAGCAGCGCGGGTGAAACCGTGGGGAACAGCTAGTAAATAATACAAGGTCAAAGGAGTATCGCCAGTAGCGTAGCCTGCATTACGCTGAAAATGCAATGACTTCTTTAATCTATCTGTGCTAACTAATGTGATTACAACTGCCTGAATGTAGCTATAGGCATTTTGCACTAACCTGGGTAACAACGGCTTACTTATGCTAACTCATCATCTGCCTAGCCTTTTTCCAACTATGTTGGGGTCGGCTTCCAGTCTAACCGAATGCAGCTGAATATCAGTATTTTACATGGAGCGACTGCCTATCTGACCTCCACAACCCAGTTAGTACTGAGTAATACGATACCTACCGAAAACTGGTTGTCAGACTTTCGGAACACTGACTATCTGTAACGACTGTCAAAGATCTACAAATGACAGCCGGGACCAACGGCTTAACTTGCTTTCCGAGGCACGGAGGAAACTCGGTATGTAACGGGTGGTCACCCATCCACAGGTCAACTTAGGCAAGCGCCGCTTAACCTAAAGATCGACCCGAGCGGCTGCTATTATTTAGCCATATTATATTATTTAACTATACCTGTTAAATAGAGTGTTGGTTACACTACTTTAATAATAAATACGCCTTTTCTCAGCTAATAAGTGTTCAGACTACGTATAATCCAACAATCTTCAGAATGACTTGGCAGATTCCACCTGGCGCACCGGGCGTCGATGTAAACCATTTCTCTTCAATCTTCTTGGAACAGTTTGCTGAACGGAGTAATATTCTTCAAATCTCCAATTTATCCCATCTCGAAGGACCATACGCGGGATTGGTCCGGGTATAATTAAAAATACGTTGCTTGATGTGAATACTGAATTCCTTGCTTTATATTGAACACTAGCTTTTGCCCGCGGCTTCGCTCGCGTTAAAATTCTGTAGCGCCTTATTGATTTGTAATAGCAACGCTAAGTTTTCCCGTTTTTTCCCTCTTTCTCCCTCATATCCCACTCTTTTAAAAAAATAAATAGCCTATGTCCGTCTCCTGGTTCCCAACTATCTCTGTACCAAAATTCATCAAAATCGGTTTAGCCATTAAAGCGTGAAGAGGTAACAAATAAACAAACAAACTCACTTTCACTTTTTTAAAATTACTAGCTTTTGCCCGCGGCTTCGCTCGCGTTAAATTCGGTAGCGCCTTATTGATTTGCAATAGCAACGCTAAGTTTTCCCTTTTCTTCCCTCTTTCTCCCTTACATCCCACTTTTTTCAAATAAAAATTAGCCTATGTCCGTCTCCTGGTTCCCAACTATCTATGTACCAAAATTCATTACAATCGGTTTAGCCATTAAAGCGTGAAGAGGTAACAAACAAACAAACAAGCAAATAAACAAACAAACAAACTCACTTTCGCTTTTATAATATTAGTATAAAAGTATAATATTAGTAAGGATAGTAAGGATTATAATAAACGTAGGTAGACGGTAAACAAAATTGGAAAAATAAAAAGCCGAGCAATCCTTTACGTAGCCTCAACAGTAAAATGCTACTTACTTGATGCTTTTAGTAGGCGCTTTGTGCAAACAGCGTTTACTACTTTTCAACCCTACTCCGCCCACACTACTGGGATATTAGCCAGCCTGTGTGTATGTGTAATGTTTTTGTACATATTATCTGTTATGAGCTTGTGGCTAACATTCGTACAAAACCCGTTAGCACAATCCTTGTAGGAAAATTTATTTCCCTTAACTTAGTAATACATATTTCTCTGTATTAATCTAATAGCTTTTGCTCGCGGCTTCGCTCTCGTTATTTTCGGTATAAGACAGTACCTGCTACCTGCAGTTATTCCCCTTGCGCCTTATTAATTTGTAATAGCAACGCTAAGTTTTTCCTTTTCTTCTCTCGTTCTCTCTCATATCCCACTTTATTTAAAAAAAATTAAGCCCATGTCCGTCTCCTGATTCCTAACTATTTCTGTACCAAAATTCATAAAAATCGGTTCAGCCATTAAAGCGTGAAGAGGTAACAAACAAACTCACTTTCGCTGTTATAATATTAGTAAGGATATCAATACCATCCCGTTCACCCCATATTGTGCTATTTCTGCTCAGATTAGGTGTTACAATTGTAGGTCTTATCATGTTAAAGTTACACTGTATTTGTATAGGCATGTGATCCGACCAATACGTATCATACAACACAGTTGCACTAACGATCACAAGCCTTGCGGCCACGGTCACTACACAATGGTCCAGCGCTGCTCCGCACAAAACGTTGACAATACGATTAGCGCAGTGGCTGAGCGATCGACTGCTGCGCTGCGTGTCGCGGGTTTGATCCCCACACGGAACAAATATTTGTATGGCCTACAGATATTATATTTGTTCCAGGACTGGCTGTTTGTGTATGTGATTTTAAATGTTTGTTAACGCACCCACGATACAGGAGAAATTCCTAGTGGGGGTAACGTTTTTTTTTTGGTTTGAGGTTCTCTCCCTCAAACGCATGGCCACCTCCTTCGCTACCATGACTGCTTCGCAGAAGGAGGTGACCTCTTCCCATTCGATCCGCTCCGGACCATGGACTGAACCAGGAGCCAGCCGGACTCGAGAGATCGTCGCCGCCGATCGCCTCTACGAGGGCACGGCGAGGTGCTCCACCCAAGCTGGGCAGACCGCCACTGAACTCTTCAAGATCAATAAATCAAATTGGTTTTGGACAAGGTCAGAATGTTTATTGGCCTCCAGATTTTTAATTTCAAACCTAATGTTTGCCGAAACGCATAGGCAAATTTTAGAAAACCATGTTTCGGCAGGACTGTTACGACCTTTTATATATATGTAAATATTGGCATTAAAAAAAATATTGACCAAAATTTTTAGACTAGCCTATCACTTTATAAATTTCGAGGTTTAAGCTTACACGTATCGATAATAATTAATTTAAAATTCATATCAAAATAACATCCATTGCATTTTAAAATGTTCTTGACGTTAATAATATCGTTAGTTTGCGTGTATTTAGGATATGTGATAGCGTGTCGTCACTTCTTCCCTCGGGTGAACGAGCTGGTGCCCACATATCCAGGGAAGTTGCCCATCATTGGACACTCTTATATGACTCGCAAAAAAAGTAAGTTTCTGATCATCAAATAGCTCATTGCTATGATAGAATTTTATTAAGTTTGATTTTTGTTAAAATCATAAAATATAAAATTTAATGATTTTAACAAAAACTAAACTTAGTGTTTAATTTAATAATTTTCCGTTTACGGCCGGCTTTGACACAACCTTTTATAAATAAAAAGAAGTTAATAAAAAAAAGAATAGATCAATCCTAATCCTTACTAATAATAAAAGCGAATGTGAGTTTGTTACCTCTGCACTGCTTTATTGGCTAAACCGATTTTGATGAATTTTGGTACATAGTTGGGTAGCCCAGGAGACGGCCATAGGCAATTTTTTTTTAAGTGTGAAATGAAGGAGAAGAAGCCTTCTTCTTCTTCCTTAGGAAACAAAAGGGAAAACTTAGCTTTTCTATTACAAACCAATAAGGCGCAAGGTAAAAAACTGCAGGTAGCAGGTACCTGCAAATCAGGAAAGGGGAACTGTGTTATCCCGAATTTAACGCGAGCGAAGCCGCAGGCAAAAGCTAGTGTACTAATAAAAGATAAAATCAATTAATTATTTATTTTCATTTGATTAATAAATAAAAAAAATAAAATCGTAGTCGGCTTAAATAATAAAGTGGGTATTTTCCAAAAAAAAAACATGAAAAACTATAATATTTGACCACCGCTCTACCTTCTCTCAATAGTTCGCTTTTCTAAACAAGTTTAGTTAAATGTGCATAAATTAAAGGATATTTTAAGTATGTCGAGTGCTTATTTCAACTGCGACGAAATGGTAAATCACTTCAAATTTTGCCAATGTTTACGTTATTATAATAAACGAGCAAGCAATTTTCAAACACTAAGCCTCAATTAATATTTTATAAAACGTAAGCTATATCTGAAAGCCTACTGAAATATCACCTTGAAGGAAAAAGGATAGATAAAGGTGCTCCAATTTAATTCACTGAACGAGTGCCAGAATTTTTATTTCTTTTATTTTTTTATTGTTTAATCCTTAAATTTATAGACGTTGACATTTAATGATTTGACTTTCGTATTTACTTTGTTCAATATTTAATTTAATTTTAATGTTCCATTAAGATATACCTAATTAATTTAATTTGTAAATAATTACTTATAATTATTTGTTTCTTGTGAATGTGAGGACTGTGTGAATTATTACTTATGTTTAATTTGTTTGTTTTGGACGATTTTCTGGCATTTTGAGTATTATGAGCGACCTACACAAATGTCCTTTTTAACCGACGAAAAAAAAGGAGGTTCTCAATTCGACTTGTTTGGTATTGTTCGTCGTGTCGTTAAGCTCCTTGAGTTATGAGTCAAGCTACACGATAACTGAGAACTGCTTGCACTGACTGGAAATGTCCACTCAATCGGTTCAATTCTCTAAGCGTTTATAAAAAAAAAAAACATAACAAGTCATAAAAACAAGTTACATACCTTACTAAGTCAAAAACAGGCAACAATATTGTCTATCGTTTGAATTACGAGATAACAGGCTTAACATTTTCGTTGATTTAGGAAAAAAATTATCTCCAAAAGATGTACAAATCAAGATTTTTTTAAAACAAATTGTTTTTTTTTCTCAATCAACGAAATTGAGTACTAGAATCTTTTTTATATATTATAAGTACTTAGAATATCGCGTCCATGATTAGACCCTTTGTATATTCTGATCGAATTTAAAACCTTCATTGATTGAAGACGGTGGAAATGGAGATTCTAGATTCTATTCACTACTCCCACTTGACTCTTTGCAAAGATTTTTGAATTCTTGTTGTGGCCTTTACTTACATTTCACATTTATTTGTAACTAGCATTTATCCGCGGCTTTTCTCGCGTTAAATTCGGGGTAACACAGTTTCTTTTTCCTGATTAACAGGTACCTGCTACCAGTAGTTTTTGCCTTTGCGCCTAATTTATTGCAATAGCAATGCTAAGTTTTCCCTTTTTATTCCCTCTTTCTCCCTCATATCTCGATCTTTTAAAAAAATATATAGCTTATGTCCGTTTCCAGTTTCCCAACTATATTTGTACCAAAATTCATCAAAATTGGTTAAGCTATTTAGGCGTGAAGACGTAATAAACATACAAACTCCCTTTCGCTTTTATAATATTAGTAAGGACTAGTGACCCAACAACATTGCTTCTGTGTTCGTGTATCTATGACTAAGAATTGTGGTAACTGCGTGAATCAAGTGGAGGAAATAAATAAATATCTTGGGACAACTCACACACGGCTATCTGATCCCAAGCTAAGCAGAGCTTGTGTTATGGTAACCAGACAACTGATATACATACTTATATAATTTATAAACACATACATATTATAGATAAATCACACCCAGACACAGAACAAACAATCATGCTCATCACAAAAAGTTTGTCCTGGGTGGGAATTGAACCCACGACCTCCGGCTCAGCAGTCAGGGCCACTAACCACTAGACCAACAGGCCCGTATTAATGAACACTGATCTCAACAGTGCTCATTTTAATTAGTGTCTTCCACTCTTCCAGACAACTTCCATTGGTAAAAAAGAGTTTAAATTTCCCGGTAATCCTTACGGGTTTTTCTTCTCAACTCATCTCTTTATAATCCAATATTCCTCTAAATCCTTTTGGTCCGTGATTCTTCCTACATGGTCAGCCCACTTCCATTTTTGTTTTAGCGCAAAGTTTAATAAAGTTTGTTGCTTTTGTTATTTTCCTTATTTTACTGTGTCGTGTTTTGTCTATTTTCTTTATGTTTAGCATGCTGCGCCAAGCCCTCTCTGGTAGACGTTGATCTTCTTTTTAACAACAGCTATGAATGTCCATGTTTGGCATCTGTATGTCATTCACGGCAAAAGGACTAGGGGCAGACCCATCACAGGATGGGAAGATTAAATCAAAAACGTAGCCAGTCCAAATTGAGGAAAAGTAGCTCTAGATAAAGACAAATGGATATCCTTGGAAGAAGCCTACACCCAAAAGGGGGTTCCAACAGATTTAAATTATATAAACTTAATACTAACATTAGAAATAAGAATAAAACCAACACACAACTACCACATAGACTATGTAAAATTATCGTTATCTGCGAGAAATAAGAAGGAATTTATATTTATTTATTCCTCTAAATATTCAGTTGGAAATCTGTGAAAAGCATTACAGTACAATCTATACTATATACTATATAATATTATAAAGCTGAAGAGTTTGTTTGTTTGTTTGTTTGAACGCGCTAATCTAAGGGACTGCTGGTTGGAATTGGAAAATTCTTTTAGTGTTGGATAGTCCATTTCTTGAGAAGGCTATAGGCTATATAACATCACGCTACGACCAACAGGTGCTGAGCAGCGTGGGTGAAACCGCGTGGAACAGCTAGTGCAATATAAGTATCTAACCTTTACCAACTATGTTGGGGGATTGGGATAAAGATTGGTACCTATCCGGGTACCAATCTAACCGGAGGAAGCTGAATACTATTATTAGTTTATTGTAATTCATAACTTTGTATAACCTTTTTTCCGGCAAGGAAGTTAATATATTACCTTTTTTCCAGCTTTCGTTCAAAATGTGGTTATTGGATTTGGAGAGTTTTCTTTAAAAGTTGGAGGTGTAGCCAAAGTCTTTATGGGACCGCTGCCTGTTTATGGTTAGTTAAAACTTCATTACTATATTAGACACAGATTATATCTACTCGATTCTGTATGTTCAACATTTTGATTGTGCAAACTTTGGGCTAGAAAAAAATAAAATGTTTTATTCTACAAAAGCTTACTTGGGCACTTATAAAACATCGAGAAAAGATGCAAGGTTCGGGTGTGTCGTTTCCTATGATGAAGAAACCGATGGGTTTTACATTGTTGTTGGTACTTAAGTATGAGAGGCCAACCGTAGGCCGGATAACAAGTAAAAGCAATTACTTGTTATCCGGCCTACAGTTTTACTTTACAAAACTTTTAATAAGATAAAAGTTAACTTGCGGCTATGAATTTACAAGACCCAGCCTTTAACTATCTATACTAATATTATAAAGCTGAAGAGTTTGTTTGTTTGTTTGAACGCGCTAATGTCAGGGACTACTGGTTGGAATTGGAAAATTCTTTTAGTGTTGGATAGTCCATTTCTTGAGGAAGGCTATAGGCTATATTACATCACGCTACGACCAACAGGTGCTGAGCAGCGTGGGTGAAACCGCGTGGAACAGCTAGTTTACAATAAAGTAGCCGTTTTTTGTTAATACATACATAATATTTAAATTAACTGGGTCAAAAGAGCAACACAACATAAACAAACAGGTTTATTGTAGATCAGCAATAATTCATCGGTTTACTGCGAGAAATCATAAACTGTCAAATACAAAACTATTAATTTAAACGAAGTTTTACCTGTTTATTTTTTTTAGGTAGACCAAAACTTTCACACATAATGAGTTGCTAGCATCATTACGGGTCTAACGTCTGTTCGACACATAGATACTTGACAAGCTTTGAGTTAAAATTGTGCTAATTCATGAATGTATGTGGAATCTAGAGGAAGTTATCTGTGCCATGAAAGCAAATATCTCATTTTAGAAATGGTGTTAATTAAGATTACATTTATTTTCTTAAATCCTTAGCTCGATTCAGTTTATTCACAAAGTCATGTGGGACTCATGGGTCGCAGCAGAGGGTAGTATAATTATGTTTTTTGTTTTTACCTTTACTATATTTTACAGTTGTAGCCGATCCTGAAGACGCGGCCATAGTCCTTAACAAATGCCTGAAGAAAATGTTTGTATATAGATTCGTCGAAATTGCGGTGGGAAACACGTTGCTAGCTGCTAATGGTAGGTTTTCTCATTTACATTCACCATGGGATTTGCAGGGGAAAGTCTTCGCGCGCCTATACGAGTGGCGCGTTGAGGTACTACACCCCTGAAACTCCACTACCGCGGCGAATCGCCGCTCAGCGAGCAGATTGGCGGTGTGATCTCATGCTAGCATGAGAAAGAGCGACTGACAGCAGGGGGTGGCACCCCCTGCTGGGCACGCCACATTTGTGGGGATAAGTCCACTTTTTAGAAGTTGCTAAAGAGGCACCACACCTTCCTCACCTACAGACCTTGGTGCAGGTCTTTACTAGACACGGAAGTTTCGGGAGGTTCCTACACATAATCGGGAAGGAAAAACACTCGGGTGTAACAACTGTGACGATCACCCGGGGGACATGGTGGAGCACACTGGCGGTCTGCCCAGCTTCGGAGACTTGCCGTAGAGACAATTAGCAGCGGCTATCTCTCACGTCCGACCCTGGTTCAGTTCATGGTTCGGAACGAGAGGAAATGGAAATCGGTAACCGCATTCTGCTTCTGTCTTATGAGGGAGAGAACCTCAAACCTCGAACCTCCCGGCCACCGTAGACGCGGCGGGTCAGTGGACGGTGAGCCATGGGTAGTTCACTGTCCGTCTGTCAAGTTACGACAGGCCGTGTCGACGCCGAAGCGACGGTGCGTTTGTGTTCCACGCACGCCTCAGAAATACAATTCATTGGTACTCTACCGCCTCTAAAGCGGTTCTATGGTATTTCAAATGTTTCAGTATCAGTATGGAAGCGTAATCGTCGGATACTAGACCCGTGCTTCAAGCAGCAGGTCTTGGACGAATTTCTACAGTTGTTCACTGCTCGAGCTGGACGATTTATTGAGATGCTTGCTGAGGATGTTGGCAAAGGTGAAGTGGACCTCACTAACAAGATCACTAATGCTATTGTGGAAACCACATTCCGTAAGTAGTTCTTACTCCTTTGATGTCAACTTTTGTTTTACTGGTGCCACAACTCAGCAGCATTCGTGACTTCAGTCATTTACGGATAAGACTCGTGAGCAGTCGTTCTGATAATAATGAGTTTTGGTTTAAATAAGAGTCTGCGGCCACCAACCTATCTATAGCAAAGTTCGCAAGCATGTGGCCATGCTGTATGCTGTTGGTTGTTCTCGTCTGGCTAACTGCGAATACTTGTATTGGCACAACCACAGCTTTAATTAGTGTGATATTGATCGCATCTGCATCTGCACAAAGAGCCACCTACGGACAAACATATTTGATGCATCGTCAACTCTCTGTGTTCTCGTTCAATATCGTCATTCTCGGAAAGACAACGAACAAACAGTCAGTCAATCAGTCGGCAACGGAAAGCTGCAGAAAGTATTTGAAATGGTATACCGGATGATTATGGACGTCGCTAATTTTTATATCATTATATATCATTTTTGGACACTTCTTGAGAACCATAAGTTCCGACTCATTCACACTATTATAGTTTAAGTAGTGGCACAGATATAAACCAATTTTCTGAGTGAACTGACCGAAGGAGCTAGCAGGATAATACCATTGGCGTGGCAACCAGCGTTGTTGAAACACAACCCGTCATATAGCGACCCACATACGAATTTCTGAGTTTCTCGATCATTAAATTCAGGATTAAAGTAAAACAATTAGGGATGGTATGCCCCTCTCCCCACCTTGTCCTGCCACATTCCAACCAGTTTGGTACAGACATTTTATTATGATAGAACCAGTACCTCAAAGCGTTCAACAGCTCGTTGGGGATAACTGTATAATGAACTAGCTGTTCCACGCGGTTTCAATCACGCTGCTCAGCACCTGTTGGTCGTAGCGTGATGTTATATAGCCTATAGCCTTCCTCAAGAAATGGACTATCCAACACTAAAAGAATTATCCAATTCCAACCAGTAGTCCCTGAGATTAGCGCGTTCAAACAAACAAACAAACTCTTCAGCTTTATAATATTAGTATAGATGTTACCTGTTATTTCAGAAACCACACTTGGACTTGAAGTCGACGGCATTGACGTTGAAGGCAATGAGTCCTTAGCGGCTTTTAAAGAAATGCTAGATATTCTTTTGACTAGGCTCAATAAACCTTGGTTGTTGTTTGATTTTATCTTCAACATGTCTAGTTACAAAATAAAACTGACCAAAGCACTGGCAACCGCTTCTAAAATTATGTATGAAGTGAGTATTACATTTTTATTGAAAATTTTATTAAATTTTATTAGAATTTAAATATTTATTATTGTCTTTTTTTTAATAAAACATTGCCCCACACTTGGGTTTCTCCTGTATCGTGGGTGCGTTTACAAACATTGAATCTCATATTCACTATCAGTGAGACCTGGAACAACTACCTGTGTTCCGTGCGGTGATTGAACCCGTGACATGCAGCGCAGCAGTTAATCGCTTAGCCACTGCTCCGCCGTGTCAGCAATTTTAATTTGAATTTCGATCCAAGTGGAGAAATTTTGTCATTGCTTTAAAGGCGGAATTTATTATATATTTATTCTGTTTTACTTCCAAAACTTTAGCTGGCCATTTTCTGAATAATTATAAAAAACTTATGATGACGTGACTCTATAGTTTTTATAACCTTTTCATGCAAAAACGTTGTTTTGTAGATGGTGGAACTACGGAAATCAGAACATTTACAACGGTTGAAAAATAAAGAAGTTATTGACCAAAAAGGTGAGAACTAAGTAAGACTATCAAGTGACATGATAGAATCTAGTTTAAAATTTATTTGGGAGAGTTTACGAAAAACTAGAAATAATATTTAGTGTGGATCGTCGATCAGACCTTACAAAACGCTGTCCATTTACCGAAAACGAGTTACTGAACCCCCCTCTTCTTTGAGAATACTAAAAACAAAAGCCGACCAATCAAGTAATATAAAACCAGTTTATGTGGATCTCCCATTGTACGGGAACTCGCTACAAAGCGACGTCATGTTATACTGGAAATTTAAAGTTTGATGTGTCGCCGTATGTAAATTTTATGTTTGTTTAAATTAGTCTTTTACAAAAGGCACTTCCCTATTTTTTTATTGAAACAATCCATGAAAACTGGTCTTTACCAATGTATTATTATGTATTTATTAAGTTATATATATACTAGCTTTCGCCCGCGGCTTCGCCCGCGTTAAATTTGGGGTAACACAGTTCCCCTTGCGCCTTATTGATTTGTAATAGCAACGCTAAGTTTTCCCTTTTCTTCCCTCTTTCTCGCTCACATCCCACTTTTTTCAAAAAAATATTAGCCTATGTCCGTCTCCTGGTTCCCAACTATGTCTGTACCAAAATTCATCAAAATCGGTTTAGCCATTAAAGCGTGAAGAGGTAACAAACAAACAAACAAATAAACAAACAAACAAACAAACTCACTTTCGCTTTTATAATATTAGTAAGGATATATATTTTTGAAAACTGGCTCTTATAGCATTATTATTAGTTTCAACATGCAATGTTGATGAGGAAAAATCTTAAATCTATTTATCAATTTCATGTTCCGTACATTTTATATTTTTGTTGCTACAGGTGATAAATTTCAAAGCATCTTAGAAATTTTCATCGCCAACACTGTGACTGAGACCAGCAGCATCTTCACTGATCTTGAAATAAAGGATATTATAGGCAACGTCCTGGGAGCTGCCTTTGACACCACTATCGGTGAGGCGCTATTCACATTTGCCTGCATCGGCAGTTACCCTGAGGTACAGGAGAAGATTTATAAGGAGTAAGTACAAAGGATACAAATTTAGATCCGACCTCAAACAAAAAAGGTTAAATACAAAAGTTGTTCTTCAAATTTCCAGAGTAATTAAAGTTTTGGGTGAAGAAGGAGGTGTATCAAAACAGAATATATCTCAACTGGTATATTTAGAAGCAGCGATCAAGGAATCACTAAGGTTATACCCAAGTGCACCGATAGTGGGGCGCGAAGCAACAGCTGATACACAGTTACGTAAGTAATTACAAATTTTAGGTACACCTAAAGCTATCCTTATTTGTAATGATGATATAAAATACCTCCTACTTTTTATTTCTTCAGGTAATGTAACAATTCCCGCCGGCAGTAGCGTACTAGTCAATTTACGGAGTGTAAACAGAAACACTGAATATTGGGGCTTAGATGCCGAGGAGTTTAAACCAGAACGATGGCTCAGTTCTGATACAGTACCGAGACATAGAGCCGCTTTTGCTACCTTTTCACCGGGACTGAGATGTATTGGTAAGCATTGGTTTTTGGGTGGCCGTAGATGTAGGTCTGTGGATGGTGAGCAATTGGTAGCTCACCTCTGTCCGTCGACGTGACAACAGGACGTGTCGACGCACATCGTACTCCACACGCGCCTGAAAGAGATGTCAGCAAAGCAGAGCGGCCTGCAAGGGCCACCGCCTGCCAGAGTTGCGGGGAATATAAAGGCCAAAATAAAAAACATGGGTGGGTTTTAGTCAGTAAAAGTCTGGAAGTTATTTGATGATTTCCATAGCCCAAAAAAAAACACTGCTGTGGTTTTAAATTGGGGTTTTGAAAAAGTATAGAGCAAAGCGAAGCATAACGATGTCTTAATTATTTGCTTATTCAATGATGCTCAGTTCTTATTTGGATCTGAAAGTCACTTTTCATGGAGTCGCTGTATACCAATCAGCATACACGACGGGCGTCGCGTGACAGGCTGTAGCCACGGGGTCAGGGTTTGTGCCTGTGGACGTGTAGCTGTAAACAAACGACAACTTTACTTGTACAGCACAAAATTATGGCGTCTCTCAATGTATTACGTAATGGCTCATTTGCTCTGAAGATTAATGTTTATTTTTTCAGGTAAATCGTATGCAATGATGTATTTAAAGGCAACCATGGCCCAGGTACTACGAAGGTTCAAACTCGCAGCCGACCATACGAAGATAACATTATCGTGCGATATATTGATGAAACCTGAATCAGGACATTTTGTGAGAATTGAGGAGAGACGATCAAATCAATGATGACAAGAAATTGTTATCATAAGTTCGTGTCAATTGACAAACCTTATTCATAAGCCTCGCACTAGGACGGTATTTATTACATATGTGAATATGTAATAAATGCCGTCCAAGTGTGAGTCGGTCTCGCACACACCGGGCTCCGTAGTCCGCAGCATTGAACAATATTTTTCACACTTTTTCAAACTAAGATTAGATTTAGATTCTACGAGTATAAGAATAGATGCTAGCGCCAAATTCAATGTTAAAGGTTTAAAATGGATCTTAAGTGGTGTCTTGTGTGTTCTATATCTATTGTATAAGTTTTGGTAGAGAAATAGTAAACTTGGTGATACCAAGTGTAGTAGTGTAGTTGGTATCACCAAGTGCTACAATGTTTATGTGAGTTATATTATACTGTAAATATTACTTATCATGTGGTGGAAATAAACGTCTGATCGTTAGTACAACTGTGTTGTATGATACGTATTGATCGGATCACATGCCTATACAAATACAGTGTAACTTTAACATGATAAGACCTACAATTGTAACACCTAATCTGAGCAGAAATAGCACAATATGGGGTGAACGGGATGGTATTGATATCCTTACTAATGTCATAACAGCGAAAGTGAGTTTGTTTGTGACCTCTTCACGCTTTAATGGCTGAACCGATTTTTATGAATTTTGGTGCAGAGATAGTTGGGACTCTGGAAACGTACAGATGCCATTTCAAAAAAAAGATTGAGATATGAGGAAGAAAGAGGGAAGAAAGGGGAAAACTTAGCATTGCTATTACAATAAATAAGGCGCACGGGAAAACACTACAGGTAGCAGGGTACCTGTAAATCAGGAAAGGGGAACTGTGTTACCCCGAATTTAACGCGAGAAAAGCCGCGGGCAAAAGCTAGTACGATATTAAATGGCTTATTATATATCTAAACAAGTAGATTAACATAAGTTGACAAATGATCCCGGGCAAGTTGTACCGGCAAAATGCTTAGTAATTTGTTACCGTGGAGTTTCTTGTCCATTCTTCTCCACGAAGACATATGTTTGCGAATGGACGTAGCTTCATAGGTAAATACCGTTAAATATATATGTATAGTTGACAAGCCTAAGGCGCGTCGTCCACACGACCAACAGTCGGGGCGCAGTTAGGGCGCGGGCGCGCTAGGCGCGTCGCCCACTCGACATTTGTGAAGAAAATCTCGTTGCGGCGTGCCTCTTATGTGCCTGCGCCTCAACTGCACCTCGACTGTTGGTCGTGGTGGCGATGCGCTTTATTGAAATAAATGTCTCGTCTTGCCTTTTGTAACAAAAAACACACAAAGTTGACAAGTTTCAATTTGGTGCAAAACATAAAACCAATGAATGGTTTGTATTGGTACTCACATTCGTTACTTAATTACTAAGAACAAGATACGTTTTTTCAATTTATATTATCAACATATTGTGCGGTATTCACCCATTCGAATACAGAAATTAGAGGTAGTAAAAAACTGGTGTAGGATATCGTCGACCGTAGGTTCAATTGAGGTAAGGGACAAAATACGATTTTTCAGGAGAGGCCGACAAAGTTTTTTTTCGGACTAAATCGCTTATAACTTTTTTTCTTATTAACCTTTTTCGGGTTTGATTTCATACATAATCTTGTATTTTAGTGCTCTTTCTACACATGTAAAATTTATTTAAATAAATTAGCTATTTAAGAAAATAGATGTCCCTTACAACAACGTATTTTGTTAGAAATGTCCCTTACTGACCAAGTATCTTGTAGTCTCGTCCCTTACATTAAATTGACCTCTGCGTTGGATTCAATGTATTAATGAAAAAATAGTGTAAAGCACTTGTTGAAAAAAAATATGGAAAAAATACAGTGTAAAGAGATTTTTGACATAAAATAAAGTACACACTTTTGACGTACGGATATCATAAATTTGGAAATCGTTATTATTGTTACATGAAATCATTTAAGAGACATGAAATGTATTAGAACCGTGTGTCTGTTTTTTTGTGTGTTGCTTACATAGTACAATGAAATGAAATGTTTGTACATTGTAATAGCTAATTTGGATAGATTTAATAAAAAAAAATATATTTCATTTAATATGTTTATTGTAATCAAATTATTAAAAGAAATGGTAACAATTTTACCTATAATTACTTTGAATTTTTATTCAAATACAAAAGTAGCTGCAAATAATCCTAATAGAGCCTCTAAGGCATTGTTAATCAAATTAAAATAATCAATTTTACTTACTACCGCTTTACCGCTTAATCAGCCTTCAACATAGATCAGTGTTTAATCATTTTAATCATTAAAAAATTAAATTGAGATCAATAAATGTTTCAGAATTAAACGTTTTTTTCATCAACATTATCTTCTTCGTTCGTTTGATTCCAATTGTCAATCACTTTAGCGCAATATGGTAGCTTCAAATAATCTTGATCTTTGATTGTTTTCATATTTAGCACAAATGTTGCACTTATCCTTCTTCGGAACGTGAATAGGTATGTTGCTGTATTCCTTATGGAACAGATTAATGAAAACACGTTCGCTCAGGTACTTTATCTTTTTCTGTTCTCATGATTTTCGGTATAGGCGGTATAAGTTTGTCAGCGTTTTGTGTTCTTGTGGTAAATACAGCCTATTGCTTGATTGCCTACGTAATGTGAAGGTAGTACCGGAAAAGACTCAATGTACTCCTTTGCCGCATTTACAGTAGCTTCTTCATATTTCATATTACTAATTGGTTTACTTCGTTTATCTTTTTGGGATAAACCCTCTTCTTGTGCATTACACAGTGTATATAACAAAAACTGCTGTGTAATATCTATAGTCTTTAGCAAAAAAAATTGGTAATTTTGTCTCCGTCCTTCTCCTTCATTTATATAGTACTCGTATGTACATTGTCTTTTACTTTCAATCGAATCAGTCTTTTTCCGTTTAATTGGTACTCTTAGTGCACAGTGCACTAACCAATCTCTTTTTTGCTGAATATATAAATTCCAAAAGTGGTCGAAAATTCTTTGTCGCCTCTTATCTAAAAGCTCACAACATTGCCTAGGACATTTTCCTGGTTGACAGGGACTAAGCTGTAGTTTTTTAGCGTCTTTAAGTTTTCCAGATGACGTTTCGTAAGCATCGCCCTTTACTCTTTTCGTTTTCATCATTTTTCGCTTGTTAATCAGTTTTTCCTTTTTATATTTAACAGTTTTCTCTTGCTCGTTCGATTCGATCGGTTTTGTTTTCTGTTTAGTTATATTTTTCTTTGTATGTGATTTACCTGATGTATCAGATACCTCGCTTTCTTTCACTGACCACACATCAGAACTACCAGCTGAAAAATCTTCATTTTCGGAAAATTTGAATAGAACTCATCATCCGACATAAAATCAATATGTGCCCTCTTAAATCCTTTCTTACATCATTTTCTCTTGCGACGCTTTTTTACTTCAGAGGTTGATTTGTTCTTATCAGGACTGCTAACAGGCTTCGAAGATTCTAGTAAATCAGTAGCCACTGTATAGACACGAGAAGTGCCTGGTTGATTCGAGTCTTCAGTTACGTCATAAGAAGTGCCTGGTTGATTCCTAGGTACTATCATACAAGAATCGATATCTATTAAAATAAACGAACAAAATTAGCAATAGGCATAGGTAAACCCACAGACAGCTTAGAACATGTAACAATGATTTTAGTAGGTATAACAAAATGTATGTACTTACTGTGTTATCTTATTCACTAATTGTAGTAATTTCTGTCTGCGTCGAAACAATTGGTTTAAATGGTTTTGTTTTTCCATTTTTACCACTGTTTTTGTCAAAAACTGTGCACAATCCCGACCAAACGACAGATGAACTCGCACTGATAGCGACTTTTTTGTTGCCCGCGCGCTGCTTTCGCATTGGTATCATCCTCTCTTTCGCACAAAGAAAGACGTTGTGAGATAGAAAAGGATGGTAATAGTGCAAGTACGTGCTATCTTGTGTTATGAAGTTAGAAGTGTGTGTAAATAAGGGTAACAGGGATAAACAATTCAATACTTCTCATCAGCAAATTAGTGTAACGGACACCGAACCTAAATATAATTCGATTCAAATTGGTGTAACGTTGACACTGCTTAAAGTATGACAATGCAAATTGAGGTAAGGGACAACTATGTCAAAACTCGTGCAATCCATTTAAAGTATAGATGATATTAATTTTTTTAGATAACAAAGACATTAGTGTAAGGCCAGTTTTATTATTGTTTCTTCAAAAATAAACCATGTAATGGTAATTCGTTTATTGGGAAGACCCTTACCTTATTTCAAGTGGATTGGCGGCAATAATTACATCATTTCAAGTTCCTATTTTGCAAAGTTTTTCAGATACATTGTTATTATGGGGCTGATTTGAAATTTGGATCCAAAAATCATTAGGGTAAGGGACATTTTTGTTAAGCTAGAATTTTTTCATGTACGCCATTCGATAGAGCGAAAAATTCTGAACAAAACTGTATACTTAACTCATTTTGGGTATTTTGTCCCTTACCTCAATTGAACCTACGGTCGACGATATACAGGTAGTTTGATTTTATATTTCGCTTGAAATTTTGGGTGTTTTTTTATATTTTTTAATCATGCGTATGCTAAATGATTAAGTTTACTAATTATGTCTACTAATGTTATATAATGATGTTAATTATGTTGTCATAAATGTATATTTTATATTAAAACTTGTATTTTTTATGTTTATTTTCTTTTTACACAAAAGGAAAAATACGGTACCCTTATTTGATCACTTTGTTATCTGTCTGTTAAGACTTTATATCTCGGGAACGCGTGGAGGTATCGAGTTGAAATTAAAACTCTTTATTCTCATTCGGTGAATTTGTGCTGTGAAAAACCTTCTAAGTCTACGCAGTTAAAAGATATGGCTGTTTATGTCTCAGGTTTGTACGGAACTCTTGTTGCTTCGCGTTTGTAATATTTTACGGGATTTTATTAAGTATTGAGTGAATTAAAAATTCTACTGTTCGCTTTCCATAATCGGAGGCCACGGGAGTGGTCTCGCCAAGTCGAGCGCGAAGCAAACACTGCCGTACCATCCTTTACTGGAACCATTTCGCCGCATTTTCAGGCCCCTATTTGAGAACTTTTGGATAAGACCAGAACGTCAAAATTTTCGTACATTTCCAGTAAGCTATAATCACATACTTAAAATCCAAAATTTTAAGTCTTTAAGTCATTTAGTTTCGAAGTTAAGCGAAAGCAAAGTTGCGCATTTTCGACACACTCACTCATGATCATCAAAATAGAACTAGTACTTCCCATAAACTCAGAGAGCTGAAATTTGGTGCTTAGTTAGGGTTCAATGCCCACATAAATGGAAAACTATAAAAACTAGTATAATCGAAGATCTGGAGTACCCGAGAAAACACAAGAGCCTTACCAGACTATTAGAGATTGACATATACCGCCTTTACAAAAAATATTCAACTTGATGGGCCGCTTCATTTGATTTCCAAAATCGAAGGTCTGAAGTATCTGATGAAGAACTCTCAGCTGGTCTCAGTTTTATTAGGGATATAGTAATCCCCTTCTACTATTGGTACATAAAATATCGACAGTCTTTGCAAAAATCCAGCGTAGTGGGACACATTTTCTAATTTAATCTAGCCTATAGCGTCCCACTGCTGGGCGAATACCTCCCCTTTTGCTTTTAATACGCATATAAATAAAATTAAGGGAAAACTCTGGATAAGACTATACTGGCTTTTATTTATTTAAAATAATCACCCCAACAGCACGGTTTCATACATACAAATTGAAATAAACCAACACCTAAAAACTGCATTTCAGCAACCATGCAAATAACAGGTATGCATGACATAGAACATGATAATATTAGAGACAGGAAGCTATAACTAAAATTGTGTCACGTAGATCCAAAACCAGTACAATAAAAAGATAAATATACACTCATGGTGCATACTGTTTATATAGGGAACGTTGTATGAAGAGAAAATCATTGAGAAAACATAAGCGCGTAGGGAAATTCGTCAGGTTAGACCGATCATTATCTAGCCTTGCCATACGTGTCAGAGGGCTATTAAATGTGTTATTTAGGGTCGATGTAGGCAATTGAAAATGCGATGATGTCGCTTGCTACGTAGGCTAGTCCTAAAGGTTAAATAGTTAATCAATTGCGCATCCATGGAACCGTTAATAATAGGAACGAAGTTCCTTATCGCGCGTTATGAAAGGGGGCTAGACGGAAAAAAATCTTACGAAAAGTTGTCACGACACTTTTTGCTATAGTAAGCTATTGTAAGCTGTGCGGCGTCGCATGTTTCTCTGTCTGTCTGTCTGTCTCTCTCCCTCTTATAGAAGGAAAGGAACGAAGTTCCATCCGGGTGTCCCTTGACACCTCTAAATTTTTTTGTATAAAGTAAGTAAGTCAGAGTGATTACGTATTTCCTTTAAAAAAAAAATTAAGTGCTTAAACCTATCATGATAATCGGGTATAGCTTTTCGGATCCCATTCTTCATACAAAGATACCTAACGAAACGGGCCTGAACAGACTCAACATACACCCAAACAACGGAACAATACTCCAATGAGCTCCTTACCAATGCGTTAAATAGGAGAATAATCCTGACTAATATTATAAAAGCGAAAGTGAGTTTGTTTGTAACCTCTTTACGCTTTAATGGCTAAACCGATTGTGATGAATTTTGGTACATAGATAGTTGGAAACCAGGAGACGGACATAGGCTAATGTTTATTTAAAAAAAAGTGGGATGTGAGGGAGAAAGAGGGAAGAAAAGGGAAAACTTAGCGTTGCTATTACAAATCAATAAGGCGCAAGGAGAACTGTGTTACCCCAAATTTAACGCGGGCGAAGTCGCGGGGGAAAGCTAGTTCTACTGTAAATTACAGAAAGGTTTTGACATACGAATTATAAAACCAAGCATTTTTTTAACCTTAGCAACAATAGTATATATATGATCGCGGAAGGATAGGGATGTATCGAAGAGTACACCTAGATCGCGGATAACAGAAACTCTGCTCAGTATTGATCCGGCCAAACGTTAATCATATTTAATATTATTCACTTTATTCGTGAATGTAATAGCCTGACATTTTTTAACATTGAGTGTCATTTTGTTGTTGAAACACCATTGTTGAAGGACATTAAGATCGCTTTGAAGGTTCATACAATCACTCAGGTCCGATATCCTACAATATATTTTTAAATCAGTAGCGTAGGCTTATACTTACAAGTTTACAAGAAGAAATAGTCGAACAATTAACTTAATTCTACTCGAACATTACACAAATTAAATAAACAAATTACACATAAATATTAATTTCGCTCAAAATTTGGTCGAAATATAATGCATTGGACTTGGAGTGGCGATGATAGCCGCACACGTCGCTAGATGGCGCTGACTGTATTTTAAAACTCGCTTACGTTGTTTTTCCGACAACCTTTTAGGGCGAAGTAGCAACCGGCAGCGTTACAGTCGTTTACGACATTCTTCTACTGCGCTTGAAAACGTTTGCTAGGAATTAGGAGGGATTATTTGCAGCAAATAAATAAAGTAAATCAATATGCCACGTTTCTACAAAAAGAAGTGAACTAGCCAAGCCTCGCTGGAGCTGCTTGTTTATGTCTAAAAAGTAATGAAAACTAGACAAAGTCGTGCCAACTCTAGGGTTCTTTTCTGCGATTTCTTTGTTAACAACAAAATGACGACAATGAAATCGCAGAAAGGAACCTTAGAGTTTGCACGACTTTGTCTACTTTTCATTACTTTCTAGACATAAACAAGCAGCTCCAGCGAGGCTTGGCTAGTTCTTTACAGAATGTTTTTGGTAGGTTAAAGACGAGTTATATTATCACAATGTTATTTTAATTGTATTTTAACTACTTTATTAAACTGTTTTGAATGCCTATGTGAAGGTACAAAATATATTATAACTATTATGACAGACAACTGTATAATGTACCTATTTTCTGTACAAATAAAACATATTCTATTCTATATTCAAAAAACATTGTTATTATATTTTTGGTGTTACGGTACCTGTAGCGGTCCGACTGGCGCTTTGTTAGTTTTTAATTACGGTCATGAACAAAGTTTGAAAATTAATAACGACTAAAATAATACAACAATCTTTTGTCATCATTTATTTGCTCGCCTCTCCTCAATTCTCACTAAATGTCCTGCTTCGGGTTTTATAAATAAATTACACATTAGTTTCATCTTTGTGTGGTCGGCGGTAAGTTTAAATCTGCGGAGTGCTGGGGCCATGGTTGCTTTTAAATACATCATTGCGTAAGTTTTACCTAAAAAAATAAAAGTTTTTATAAATTTTAATGTAAAATTAATACGTATATTCTCAAGAACAAACGGCATAGCAAACGACCCTGAGGGATCCTCTTTTTGAACCGTACAACTGAAGATTCTTAAGAATTTTTTTCATAAAAGTAAGCACTCATAATTAGTCATTAAGAATCGAACAAGTATTCAAATCCTCGAATAAAAAAAAAAGATTTGAGGTTTCAAATGCTTTTCCAAAATCAGTTTAAAATATTTTTATTTCGATTATAGTGTTCTAACGTGGACATGGACTATCATTAGCTAAATATAGATATCGTATGATAATATGATAACTTACCAATACAACCTCTCAGTCCCGGTGAAAAGGTAGCAAAAGCGGGTTTATAACTAGGTGCAGTCTCAGGATTGAGCCATCGTTCTGGTTTAAATTCATCGGCATCGGCGCCCCAATATTCAGTATTCCTGTTCACACTCCATATATGGACGATGACACTGCTGCCGGCGGGAATTGTCATGTTACCTAAACAAATAAAAAGCAATATTTTGTATCATTTTATTATAGACAAAGATAACTTTAAGAAGTAATTACATCATTACTTACGTAAGTTTGTATCAACTGTAGCTTCGCGACCCACAATCGCTCCAGCTGGGTATAACCTTAGGGCTTCCTTAATTGCCGCTTCTAAATATACCAGTTGATTTATATTCTGTTTTGTCACTCTTCCGTCATCACCCAAAACTTGAATAACTCTAGGAATTTAACAAAACATTTTTAGTTAGTTGTGTTTCGTTGTTTTTTTTTTTAAACTTGGCCCCACACCAAGAATTTTTCCTGTATCGTGGGTGCATTTACAAACATTTAAACTCACATACACAAAAAACCAGACCCGAAACAACTATCTGTAAGCCATAAAAACATTTGATATAAAGGGAAGCTGAGCCCAGGAGAAATTGTGGGTAGACACAGGGTTCACACTGATATTTTGTTTACTCTAAGTTTTAATTAATTTAAATATATTTCTAAATCAATTTTCAATGTTATAATTATATTTTATTGTTGTTAACCACCCAACACTCACTATATCATATTTTCAAGTATTTCTGATTCTTCAATCTACTATCACCTTTCTATGGACACTAAAATGGCAGCTAGCTTGGAAGATCTGGAACAGCTGTTCAACTCACGGATGGCTGAGTATGAAGACAAGCTCAGGAGCGCATCCTCGGGATCAGAGTCTGTTTCTGATATCACAGCACTTTCACGTGAGTTTGCAGAATTTAAAAGTTTTGTATGGCAGGCACTCTCAAGATTCAAGTCACAAATAGAGATGCTTACTCTTGGTTATGACAGACACGAAACTATTATGAGACGTAAGGTTTTGTTGTTCCATGGGATTGCTGAAATACCCAATGAAAAGTTGCATGATACGGTTCACAAAATATTAATTGACAAAATGAACTTGGCCGAGATCACTAAGGAAAATATTCATGTCTGCCATAGATTGGGATCATCGCGAGGTAAAACTAGACCTATTCTGGTGAGACTCTACACCACTGAGCACCGTCACTTAATTTGGGAGAATAAAAAGTTGCTGAAAGGTACTGGCATCACAATATCGGAATTCCTAACGCACACAAGACACTGTACATTTATGGATGCTCGCAAGCATTTTGGCGTGTCGAATTGCTGGTCGGTGGAGGGCAAGATAGTAATCGTCACGAGCGACGGCAAACGTCACAAGATAGAAACTTCGGGTGAACTACGAGCTCTGGTTTCACGGTTCCCCAAAACCTCTAGTGAGCCGGGTATTGCTGTGCAGTCTGTTGGTCGTACTTCGCCTCAGAGTGCGAGCCCAACCGAAGTTACCGCTACACCTTCTAGAGGCCTAAGGAAGGCGCGCCGGCGCAATTAATCTGGGATTGTTAGCTCGCCAACGATGTAAATTTATCGCTTTGTACGTTATTTTTTTTCTACTTTTGTCTGCCGCCGGTACTTTTAACATTCTGTGTCCTCTGTATCACCTTCACAGTATTGTTTTTTTCCCTTTTTTTTTGTATCGCTAACATTCTTTCTAGATCTTGTCGGTATGTTTTTATTTTGATAATCTCTTATTACGTATGTCATTGTCATAATGACATTATTTTGACGTTTTGCGTTCCATTCCGGTCTGGCGGTAATGACTGTTTGTTTGCATTGTGGTTGATTATACTATAGTGCTTGTGTTTCGTTTCACGATAATCATAGGTCCTTTTTCTTATTATATAATTTTTTTTTTCTCTCTTCAAACACTAGTGAGTTAGGGTGGTTGTCTTTTAAGCAATCAGCCGTTTTTTTTAATTTTAATTTGTAGTTTTAGTTTCTGTAACTTTTGTATTTAGTTTTTAATATTTATTTATATTTATATTATCTATGAATATTCCTTCTGATTTGAATGACAGTTTTTTTTCCTGTTCGTCTTCAACTTGTAGCTTTGTTAGTGTGGACAGTGAGCTTCCGCTTCATACTTTGCATGACAACATATCCTCTCTTTTTTCTAATTATCCCAGCAATCTTCACATAGCTCATATTAATGCTCAGAGTGTTCCTGCTCACTATTCCGATCTTTTGGCATCCTTTAGCAGTGGTCATCTTGATGCACTTCTAATATCAGAGACCTTCCTTAAACCTTCTCTCCTTTCCTCGCAGTATACACTTCCTGGTTTTGTTCTGGTCAGAAATGACAGAATTGGCAAGGGTGGTGGTGGTGTCGCTATTTATTTACGTGCTGATATACCGTACAAAATTGTATGTTCGTCTCCTTCGCAGTACTCTGGGTCGGCTGAATCATGGTCCTAGAGATTGTCTTAAATCACACGAAAGTTTTGTTAGCTGTCTTCTACTCTCCCAACCTTCTTATAAACTACTTTGACTCTTTAGAATCCTCGCTCAATAATCTTTGCCCGGCGTACGATCATATCATCTTAATGGGCGATTTCAACACTTGCTTAATTAAAAATGATTCTCGTTCACTTAAACTTCGTTCGCTTTTAACTTCTTTCAATCTTGATATTCTACCTCTTTCTGCGACCCATAATTTCCCTAATTGCACGCCTTCTCTTCTTGACCTAATGATTGTATCTTCACCTCACAACGTTGCTGAGTTTGGGCAGCTCACTGCAACCTTTTCGTATCATGATCTTATTTATCTCTCCTATCGCATCCGACCTCCTAAACGTAAACCTCGATTCTGTTCTCTCAGATGTTTTAATAGCGTGGATCTGGACTCTTTGAAGCGACATGCTAGTGATATTGACTGGTCACTCGTTATCGAAAGCAGCAGTATCGATGAAAAAGTTAATATATTTAATGAGAAGGTATTACATATTTATGAAAAACATGCTCCTCTTAGGCGAATTAAGGTTAAGCATAATCCTGCACCGTGGATGACTACTGCCATTAGGGATGCAATTGCTCGCAAGGACAAGGCTAAGAGTAGATTCAAGCGTAGACCGACGGAACATAACCTCGTTCACTTCAAAGCTTTGCGTAACCGCTGCAATCGTCTGTGTCGAGATGCAAAGAGACGTTATTTCCATGAATCTCTTATTGATCGGAACACTTCTGATGTCTGGAGATTCTTAAAATCTGTTGGTATTGGCAAATCTCCCACAAACACTTGTAAAGACGTTGACTTGAGCGCTCTTAATAAACACTTTTCCCTTCCACCTGTTTTTCTGGACCCGACTGTGAAAGCTTCCACTCTTCTTGAGCTTTCTAACTTTCCGTTACCTAATTGTTCTCTTTTTAATTTCAACCCTGTGTCTGAAGACGATGTGAAAAAATCACTTCTTTCTATTTCCTCCTCTGCCATGGGCCAAGATAATTTGTGTTCGAGAATGATAGTACCTATTATCACACAGTTGCTCCCTATTCTTACTCACATTGTTAATTTTTCCTTATTCTCTGGCATATTTCCCTCAGCCTGGAAACGGGCTCATATAATACCGCTACCTAAAATTACCAACCCTACTTCCTTTTCTGATTTCAGACCCATCTCCATTCTTCCTTTCCTTTCTAAAGTTCTCGAACACATTGCCCATGGTCAAGTTTCCAGATATCTATCTTCTAACGCTCTTATTTCCTCTTTTCAATCTGGCTTCCGTACTGGGCACAGTACTGTTACTGCTCTTCTGAAGGTTACTGACGACATCCGCTGGGCTATGGACAATAAATCTCTCACTTTGCTAGTCTTACTTGACTTTAGTTGCGCATTCAACTCAGTGGATTTCGACATCCTTCTTGGTATCCTTCAGTCTTTTAACTTTTCTGCCTCTGCATTATCCTGGTTTGACTCTTACCTTCGGGGTCGCTCTCAGTGTGTCCGCCATGAAGAGATTTTCTCTGATTGGTGTGAACTCACTGCTGGTGTTCCCCAGGGTGGCATTCTTTCTCCTCTCCTTTTCTCTGTCTTTATTAACACTGTTACTAAGGTTATCACCTCCAGCTTCCATCTCTACGCAGATGATTTGCAGCTTTATCATCACTTCTTGTTGGCTGACGCGGAGTCGGCTGTCCTTGCCATTAATCGTGACCTGGCCAGCATCAACGAGTGGGCTAAGTCTTATGGTTTATTGATCAACCCCACCAAGTCCAAGGCTATGATCATAGGCAGCCGACATTATCGTACTGCACTTGACGTTACATCATTGACACCTCTGTCCCTTGGTGGTTCGTCCATTGCTTACTCTGAAACCGCTAAGGACCTTGGTGTCGTTTTTGATAGTAATCTGTCTTGGCAGGCTCAAGTGAATGAGGTTAGTCGTAAGGTACACTTTTCCTTCCACTCGCTAAAATCTTTACAGAGCTTTTTGCCCTTTAAAACTAAAATTTACCTTGCTCAAACTCTGATTCAGCCTATTATTGATTACGCTGATGCCTGCTATCTAGATGCCACTGAGGAGCTTTTAAATAAACTTGAGCGTTTGCAAAACATTTGCATCCGCTTTGTTTTTGGACTAAAAAAATACGACCATGTCACTCAATTCCGCAAGGAACTAAAGTGGCTCCCTATTCGCCTTCGCAGGAACACTCGAATATTATGCCTTCTTTTCAATATCCTCTATAACCCTGCATATCCCATTTACCTACGAGACCGTTTTTCTTTTACCCGTCCTCCTGACGCTTTATGTAGATCGCACTTACGTCACCATCTCAATTTCCCTTCCCATAAAACCGACTTTTATTCTTACTCCTTCTCTGTCCATGCAGTACGTTTGTGGAACTCACTTCCGGCTAACATCTGTGGCGCTAAAACTATCTCTGTATTTAAAAAACTGGTCAAAGAACACTACCTCTCCTCTATACTTTGATATTTGTATATATTTTAGATATGTATTAATTATTTTGGATTGTATATATAATATGTAAACATATATTTATTATTTTTATTAGTAGGTATGTAAGTTTTCTTTAGGTATTGATAACGTGTATTTATTATTTTTATTAGTTTGTCTATATTGATATCGTTTTGTTTATTTAAGTTAGTGCTTAGTTGTTATTTTTACACACTGTGTCTACGTGTTTGTATTTTCCATCTGTCCTATCGCAGGTCTGCTGGAAGAGATTTCTTTATGAAATAAGCAGTACCTTTGTGCTCTTTTTTCCTTATATACTTTTTTATATAATGTTTTGTGTGTACATAAATAAATAAATAAAATAAATAAATAAAATATTTGAATTCTTAAAAAATCAATGTCAGATCACAGTAAATGGACTTACTCCTGATAAACCTTCTCCTGTACCTCAGGGTAGCTTCCGATGCAGACAAATGCGTACAGCATCTCAGTGATAGTGGTATCAAAGCCAGCAACCAGCACGTTATCTATGATATTGTTCATTTCAACTTCAGTAAAGAGGCTACCAGTCTCAGCCACAGTGTTCTCAATGAAGACATCTAAGATGCTTTGGAATTTACCACCTGTATTGAAAAAATATTATTTTAGCTAAGCGAAGAATTTTCAGCTAAAGAATTTAAGATTATGTTGAAAGATTATCAGAGAATAAATGCTAATCGAAATTGTAATTCAATGACTTACTAAGTCCTTGATTTACATAAAAGTACTATAGAAATATTACGTTATTACAAGTTTTGATACGTAACGCTTTTTCCAAGACGTTAGTTGTTGCAAATTACCATAGTGTGCGGTTTGACTTGTCTGTCTGTTTATATATTTAGTATTTTAATGTGTGGTCTCTTTCAAAACAACCAGACTCAATATTTGATTGCCAGTTTAGTTTATTTTAGTGCCAGTATTTAATTACTAATCACATTTGCAAAGGGCAGGGTGTTTTTGTGGGACGGGACTTTTGATTTTTATTTAATGGTCTAAAAAAACTATAAAAAAATCAAGGAGCTGCACAATAATAAAACAATCCTTTATTCTGAAATTTTACAGCTATATTCTTATCTCTTATATTGATTTAAAATCCTTTTCGCGTTACGTAATATTCTTACCTTCATAGTCAAAATCTCCTTTGTTTTTTAACCGTTCCAAATGTTCTGATGTTCGTAGTCGCACCATCTATAAGAAGACGTTATTGGAATTATACAATATGTTTTATATTTCTTTGTTCATGGTCATTGTTTATATTTTTTTTCATATTTTTTATAAAACCAGACAAAAAATCATATTTAGAAATATAAAAAAGAATTGTCCACCAGCATCGGAAACAGGGTCCGAGCAATCAGTGGTCAGGGCTCTTAAGGGAGAAATCTCCTAACAGTACCTACGTGTTGTGATTTCGTTGACTTTTTGCCACCGACTTCCGGAAGTAAAGTTATTTTCCATTTTTTTGGGAAGTTGTTTTATTTTTAATTTCAGTATTTTTTGTTATGGTATATTATATATCACATATTTTTTATCGAGTACTCATTTTCCATTGTTACTAAAAGACGAGCAGATCATCCATAATATACCTAGCAGAAAAAAATTGTATTATAAACTACCTAAGCAATTTATCAAACAAAAAAGAATTTTGCAATCGGTGTACATACATAAAAAGGTCGGTTAAAAATGCATACAAAAAAAACACTAATGCATCACACTTAAAGGCCTAGGAGAGACAGCGACATAAAGAAACCGCACTCAAGTCTATCACGGCTATGCATCGCCTGTACTCAGCTACGACTGCTTACTCTTATAAAATAGGGTAACTCATGTCTTGTCTAGAGAATATTCATTCAAAAACTAAATTCTTGACAGTAATATTATAGCTAGTAATAGCTAGCTAATAACTGGGATGTATCCATTAGAAGAACAGATCAGTCTATAAAAAAAATCTTAACTGGATACATCCCAGTTATTAGCTAGCTATTACTATTTTTATGTAATTAAATTGATGTCTATTAGAATTAATAACTACATTCCGATAACAATAAGGCTACACTAATACAGTCTGAACTACGTTTTTTCGAAACAAACTGAAATCGTGATTAGTTTAATAATAGGTTCAAATATTCGTTTACGGCTTATAGCGGTGGATACGTCCAGAACTTAATTATTGTACTTACTTTGTATTTACCAGATTCTGTTAATAAATATTTGTTTCTGTGTCTACCGGCAAAACTTCTTTCTTTATATTATCATTCGTCTTTGTTTAGATTATCATTTCAACAAAAGTCACCGTCTTGAAATTTTATTTCAAAAAAAGAAGTACCGAAGAATTACTTGTAGATTAAATTTTAATTACTCACTTGACTCGTGAGTTTAGCACAAACTTCAATCGCATCGGTTAATTTCTTTCTGTAACTGGATAAGTTGAAGATAAAATCAAACATAAGCCAAGGCTTATAAATCCTGACTGTGGGGATGTCTAGCAGTTCGTTGATCGCCACGATGTAATTGTTGTCAACAAGGTCCTTGCCGTCAACTCTAGCGCCAAGTGTAGTTTCTGAAAAACAATTAATTTTATTTAAAAAAAAACTGCATTATGGAATCACTAAAAAAGCGGTAAATTTCATCTCCCGTATCTAGTATGGATCTAGTGTTTCTTACTACTACCTATTTACAAGGGTAGGCTTAGAAGCTGTGTTGGTGTCCGCTGCAATTCCTTGATATACTCATTTTTGTTTTTGGAACGAAGTTTCTTAGACTAAAAGTTGTATCGACATTTTTTGCTATAGTTGTAAGCCGTGCGGCGTGCGCGAGTTTCTCTGTCTGCCTCTCTCTCCCTCTCTTATAGAAAGCAAGCCAGTTATTTTCGTTTAGTCTTTCTATTTCGCATTGAACAGTGTGGTGTCGCGACGATTATTTTTGTTGAGTGGATACAGGTTTTTTGTACGTAATAAATAATAACTTCGTTCCATCTGGGTATCCCTTGACACCTCTCAAGTTTATTTTATTTTATGCATAGCAGAAATACTCTATTAAAGACTTACAAGAAACATTCGCTAATAGACGGGAGTCACGACTGCTGAGCTGTACCACCTCGTGAAAGGATATTAAAAGAATCCTGAAATAATTTCTGAAGTTAATAGAGAGACATCAAAAGATAAAAATCTACTCACGGCAAGCGGTTTCCAGAACACCCTTAGTGATCGTGTCAGTGAGGTCCACTTCACCTTTGCCAACATTCTCGGCGATCATCCCAATAAATTTTCCAGCTCGGTCATTGAACAACTCCAGGAAGTCGTCCAAAAGGTGCTGCTTGAAGCACGGGTCTAGTAACCGACGATTACGTTTCCATTCTGGGACTGAAACATTTATCAATAATAAAGTTCTAGTTGTCGAATGTAATGTTGAATACAATTTTTCATAATTCCCGTGTTTTGTGCCTTTAATGGGTAGTTCTGTGATTCGTGCGATTGGAATCAATATTAATTGAAAATAAAATCACATATTTTAAATGAGCGTACTCTTGACCTCAATTTGGATTAAGCACCGAGATGAGATGCACGATGGGACGACGAAGAAGAGTTGACCCAAAACAAACATGAGATTCAAAATTCTAGAAAGAGAATCAAGATTTCCATTTTTGAGAAAAACCTTTTTTTAATGTAATATTTTTTTTTTATGTAATATTTCATAATTTGTAATAATATGTGAAACGATAAATTAAAAAAAAAAGAATTTTGAATATTATTATTAGTTTGAAGACTAAAATCGGGTCACTGTTATTATAAATCTCAGTCATAAGGCTAATATTATGGTTGCGGGTTGTTCGAAAGAGATACCGCGGCCTCGGAACGTAAAGGGCAATAGAAGAAACATGGGTGGGTTTTAGTCAGTACAAGTCTGACATGCCCCCCCGCTCCGCCCAGAGCGGGGGAAGTCATTGGATGATTTCCCACCCGAAAAAAAAAATGCTAATATTATTATTTTGAAGCAACCGAGGCCCGAGGGTTTAGAAGCTATAAAAACTGTTTGTCTCAAAAAGAATATAAATAAATTACTTCCGTTTTTAAAGAGATAATTATTGTGGTGGACGGTCCAGCAAATTTCTTGGACCTCGCCATAGCTTTTGACACCGTTTCCATTACATTTTTTATTTACATTGGCATTGTTCTCGATATTTAAAAAAAAACATCTTTTGGAGTTCCCAAAGGAAGTATTTTAGTGCCCACTCCGATTTTGCAACATATCAATGACCTCTGCAACTTAAAGCTGTATCGTAGTGGAACTACCATAACCTGTTCTGACTACATTGCTCCACTTTCTCCAGCTGACTTGAAAAATTAAGCCTACAATCTTGCATAACACGGATTCAATGTTGTAATTCAATTGCATCAAAATCAATACGGCCATAAAGATTGACAGGCCTGTTGGTCCAGTGGTTAGTGGCCCTGACTGCTGAGCCGGAGGTCATGGGTTCGATTCCCACCCAGGACAAACTTTGTGTGATGAGCATGATTGTTTGTTCTCTGTCTAATTTATCTATAATATGTATGTATTTATAAATTATATAAGTATGTATATCAGTTGTCTGGTTACCATAACACAAGCTCTGCTTAGCTTGGGATCAGATAGCCGTGTGTGAGTTGTCCCAAGATATTTATTATTATTAATAATACAGAAAAGATTAAATTACATTAAGTGTTTGGTGATCAGTCACAAACGTAATGTTTATCTTTTTGTGTTGCGTGTTCATCGTTGGTCAGTCCATACAGATACTTCTAATACAAACAAATAGCAAAAAATCATACACTTAGCAATTGAATCTAGGATAATACAGATATAGGATATTTACAGAATAATATCAGGGGAATTTCACGTGAAGCGGACAGGGAAAAAAGTGAAGTTCTGAAAATCTATCATATTCGGCCAATTTATATTTCTAGTAGGTATAAATGTGGATACAATTTTTTTTTGTATCATGTATATTTCAGAAGTTATGGGTTTCTAAAGAATTGTCGTCATTATAATATCAATTTTATGAAAGTGGTTTTTCTATTTTAACAAATTTACAACAGCATATACATAATATCATAGCGATACATATTGGAAAATAACTGTTCTTTTTAACAATAAAATAAAATTAAAAATAAAAACAAAACTGAATTGGTTCAGGAGTTAAATTAGATTGATTAATGTAGATCATGTTAATATGCGTCGCAATGGCCGTGATATCTGGCGCCAGCTTAGATCGGTTGTTGTGCGCAAAACAACTTGACTTGTATAATTGCTGTGGTATAACAACTATAACATAATACTATTACAACATTGTAACTACGCAAAAACTAGTTTATTTTGTATTTTTTATAATGGGAATCTAAGTGCCCATGTAAGCTTGTCTGAAGTAAAATACTTGATTTGTGGGCATTTTATTAAAGTACAATAATTAATATTAAAATGATACCCAACTTGTATCATTTGGCGATTTAATTAGGTCTAAAAAAATATCCAACATGGCGAATGGCTTGCTTCGAAACCAAACATTTGCTATTCTTGTATTTATCTTCTAAACTTTCGGTTGTTTCAGTTTAATGATTAATTATAATAATAAATTTGTTTATTTCTCTTTCACAAATAAATAAAATCAGTACTTAATATGTAACATACATACCGGAGTAATGAAATGATTAATTTTTATATCTATGTGTAAAAGTTTTGGAATAAAAAATTGGAAGCTACAAGTTGTAACTGCGTTGCGTGCGAATAAGAATGAATGCAACGTACCATCAGCAGCGATCAACATTTTGCCCACCATCGGCTCGATGAATCTATACACAAACATTTTCTTCAGACATTTGTTTAGCACTGTAGCCGCGTCTACCGGGTCTGCTACAACTGTAAAATGCGATAAAAAGTGTGATTAATATCTAAAGCTGGCAACCATGGGTCCCTAATTTAGTAGATCTTATATTTAAAGCTTTGTCATCATCTGCCTAGCCTTTTCCCAACTACGTTGGGGTCGGCTTCCAGTCTAACCGAATGCAGCTGAATATCAGTATTTTACATGGAGCGACTGCCTATCTGACCTCCACAACCCAGTTAATACTGGGTAATACGATACCCCTTGGTAAGACTGGTTGTCAGACTTTCGGAACACTGACTACCTGTAACAACTGTCAAAGATCTACAAATGACAGCCGGGACCAACGGCCTAGCGTGCTTTCCGAGGCACGGAGGAAACTCGGTATGTAACGGGTGGTCACCCATCCACAGGCCAACCTAGGCAAGCGCGGCTTAACTTAAAGATCGACCCGAGGGGCTACTATTATTTAGCCACGAGCTCCTCAATTCCTTATATTTAAAGCTTTGTGAATATACAAAATGGGGCCAACGATTTCTGGAACGAATGCTCCAGTCGACGTCGTTTGGGTACCGCGGTACCCAGGTGGAGCTTGAGTGCTTGTTTTAAGTTTTCATGGTTTACAGCTCTTTTTAAACTCTCAATACTGTTATGAGCTCACGATATTCCGGGGTTGCGGGTTGTTCGAAAGAGATACCGTGGCCCCGGAACGTAAAGGGCATAAGAAGGAACATGGGTGGGTTTTAGTCAGTCAAAGTCTGACAAGCCTCCTCGCTTCCCTAAGAGCGAAGCGAAGCGAGTGAAGTGAAGCGAAGCGAGAAGTTATGTAATGATTTCCCACCCGAAAAAAAAAGCTCACGATATTTTGACGCAGTTGCGAGCGTCATGATCGCAGAGTGACTAGGGGTGGTAAAACTGTTAGGTTAGGTTAAGACAAACAAATCTGTCTACCCTCTTTCTTAGTCCTAGACCACGAGCACTACTTCGGATAGTAAACCCATTTTTTTTTCTTTTTAAAGACGTTGCCCCACACTAGGAATTTCTCCTGTATCGTGGGTGAGTTTACAAACATATAAACTCACATACATAAACAATCAAACCCAAAACATGGTATCTATAGGCAATACAAATATTTGTTCCGTGCGGGTATTGAACCCGCGACACGCAGCGCAGCAGTCGATCGCTCAGCCACTGCGCCAACCTTGTCGTTCAAAGACAACGTCTAAATTAAAGTCTCATGTATTAGGGAGTGAGCCAATTAACATCAACCGGGTAAAAATCCAGTATGGCTGCTATTGAGAAAGTCAATGTAAAAACCCAATGGACCCTGCTCGACCTGGGAATTGAACCCGGGGTCTCATGTACAGCATTCGTATTAGCAACTACTAGAATATCGATGCCGCCAACAAGATGCACGAAGATACATCGATGCAGCGTGATTTTCTACATTGATATACTATTAATAATTATTATGAAGCTTAATTTTTTTTTTCGAGGAATACTTCCAGCCTTCTGGGCACTTTAGCTGTTGACTGCAATACGGACGAATTTTTTGATGCCCTTCAATTTTCCATTTTTTACTTGTATATATTTTTACTTATAGTTTGTGTCTCTTTAGAGTTTGTTAAGCAATTAATTTAATCCTTACTAACATTATGAAAGCGAAAGTGAGTTTGTTTGTTACCTCTTCACGCTTTTATGGCTGAACCGATTTTGATGAATTTTGATACAGAGATAGTTATATTTCTTTTTTAATTATTTATACGCTATTTTTTTTTTTAAAAAAAGAGTGAGATATGAGGGAGAAAAAAGGAAGAAACGGGAAAACTTAGCGTTGCTACTACAATTCAATAAGGCGCTACCGAATTTAACGCGAGCGAAGCCGCGGGCAAAAGCTAGTTAAATAATAATTACGGTTGAAAAAAAAATAGTTTTGACTTACCATAAATAGGCATCGGTCCCATAAAGACTTTGGCCACACCTCCAACTTTTAAAGCATATTCTCCAAATGCAGTCACACTTCGAACTAATGCTGAAAAAAGTAACAATTTGATTATACTTTCGAAGAAATAATTTACCAAGATAGATAGATATCAATAAATAGCTTGTCCTGCAGAGGCGATAACTATTCTATTACTTTTCGTCAACTCGCCCCTCATAAACTCGCGACTGGCCGCGAGTTAGCACTTTCCGATTTTACCTATTTTTGTTGTGGTCAACTCGCGACCGAGTGAAGATCTGACGTATTTACAGTCATCTACAAAAGTGTTTTGTCTTTTGTATATACGTCAGATTTTAACTCGCTCGCGAATGACGAATAAGCCCGACAAAGCCTTTTAATAAATAAAAAAAAAGAAATAAATATCAAATTATTATTTTTATTTTAGTGCGGTTTGTGAATATATTGTTTCAGAGTTTTAAATCCTTCTAACTATTAAGCGTCGCTAACATTATTAACAAAAACCATTGCAACGAAAAAAAAAACAGGTTATTATTAAAAAAAACTCGTCCTAAATGTTATAAAATGATAATTAATAAGTATTTCGAATTAACAACCATAATATTATGCAAATGTGATGTTTCTTTCGCTACTCGTGAATTCTATTAAGCGCTTACACGATGACATGTTTGTTTTAGGCACAAGGGCAGGAACCCAAAAGATTTATATTTATTATAATAATATTCTATATTTTAAAACTATCATGAAGTTTGTAATTAGTGTGTTTTTTATACATGTGTACCTTAAATTTAAATTACAGAAAGTATAGCGAAAGGCCAAAACAGGCTTTATATTATTTCACCAAGTTTGTGGAAACAAAAAGTTGTTTTTTCCTTCAATATCGAAACACAGTTTTTAACAAGCTTTTCTTGTTAAATTCCTAATCATTTTTATTGATTAAACTACTTCCACTACATTTAAAAACATCTTCGGTTAATCGAAGTCACGTTAACACATTTTGATTTAACTATTATGATTTTAACTGTGTTAAAAAAAACTCAAAGACTATATTTCAATTAGACCATTACTGGCACTTTTGAATGTCAAGAAACAAATAGATGAAAATACTAAGTAATTTGCCCATTAAAAAGCGTTGATTGGTATGGAGAAGAATGGGCAAGAAACTCTATAGACATTATTTTAAATAATAATAATACTAGTTGTGCTCATAATTTTACAATCTTCTTCAGCTTCCACTATATCTTCGAATACTAATCAATGAGTTTACCCCTATGGTTGTGGAGCAGGACCGGCATTTGAGCCGAGCATTTTTATTATTAAAAAAAATCCCCCATCTTAATTGATATGCTAATGTATAGTGTGCGTTTAATTCAAGATTTAAATTTCGTTTCATTCAGTTGAAGAATGCGGGGAGGTATTTTATTGCATTTCAAACAGTAACATGAAAGATGAGTCAACTTTAGCTAACCTAAAACCCGGCTAAACCAATGGGTCCCTACTTCTAGTATTATACTTGTGTCTGTTGGTCAGTGCACCCTTTTTTGTTCCTGTGCTTGCATTCACAGGGTTACGGGTTGTTTGAAAGCGATGCCGCGGCCCAGGAAGAGAAAGGCAAAAAAAGAACATTTTTAGTCAGAAAAAGTCTGACCCTCCACCCAAAACCGGGGGAAAATATTTGTAGATTGTTTAGCCGCAAAAAAGCCAAAACCGCGGGCAAAAGCTAGTTAAAAATAATTAAATTTAATCTACCATAACGACGAGACGATTTTGATGAGTGGTGTGTTTAATGCAAAAAACTTACTTTCATTTTTGAGGAACATGTGAGAGTGTCCAACAATGGGCAACTTCCCTGGATATGTGGGCACCTGCTCGTTCACTCGAGGGAAGAAGTGACGACACGCTATCACATATCCTAAGTACACGCATAATAGCGATATTAATAAAGTTAAGATCATTTTAAAATCAAACTCCAAGTCAAATGAATACTGTGTTAAACGTTGATAATCGAAACGTGTTTACGCGCGCACAACTACCATTAAAATATGCCAACTGATATGGTGCCGTAACGTTACTACTAAGACAAGGTCCACGAGCCTATAGAAAGAAAGAATGTGTAAAACTTGTTTTAAAAAAAGTGAGTCAGTTGTAACTTTGACCGTCAAAAATTCCGTAACTAAAATGTTCCCAGAACAAAAAAGTGTCTCCCTTTTTTTGTTCTGGGAACATTTTAGTTACGGAATTTTCTTAGCTTTAATGAAAGTGTTTTTACACCAGTTATTTTCAAAATAGCAATTCAACAAAATTGTGTATGAAACAGCCCCAGTATGTGGTTATTAACACTTTTATCGGGGTTGTCTTGCTCGACCCCTGAAATTAGTTGTCACTATTGAAACTTAGACAATTAAGATGAAAATAAATATAAATTATGACAGTATAATATTACAAAAAATAGTCTAAAACATTATTTAAAAAGCAGTAGGAACTATCTGATTACGTGTTAAACATAAGTGTTAAAACATAAATACTCATAATAAATACTTTAGATAGAAAATTTATATCTCCACAAAAAAAAATCTAAAGGGGTGAGATCTCCTGCCGGGGTTGCGGGTTGTTCCTGCCAGGGTTGCGGGTTGTTCCTGTCAGGGTTGCGGGTTGTTTGAAAGAGATACCGCGGCCCCGGAACGTAAAGGGCAATAGAAGGAACATGTCTGACTAGCCCCCCCGCTCCGCGGGGGAAGTCATTTGAGGATTTCCCACCCGAAAAAGAAATTCTAACCGGCAATTATGTTAAGGAGTCGCTTCTCATCATATTTTTACCTGCAATTAAGCTAATATTTATTCTCCTAGCGGGGTTGTGGGTTGTTCAAAAGAGATACTGCGGCCCATGAACGTAATAGGCAAAACTAGGAAGATAGGGGGGTTTTAGTAACTAAAAGTCTCAATCTGGTTTTTTTTCAATTCATTTATGTTGTTTTTTTACATAGTGGCAATTTAAATTATAGAATATGTCTGTGACCTCTTTAAGAATTTAAACGTTATTCATATTATTTTGAGGTTTGAAAGCACTAATTATGCTATTTAAATCGAAATAAATTAGAAAAAGTGAAATGTCTCAGGCGGGACTTGAACCCGCGATCTTTCTCTTACAGGGAGAATGCTTTGACCACTAAGCTACCAAGACACCGTCTAAGACATTCCAAATTTTCCTTTTTAAGAGAAAGATCGCGGGTTCAAGTCCCGCCTGAGACATTTCACTTTTTCTAATTTATTTCGGTTATTCATATTATTAATCTATTCTGCCGTGCAGACCCTAAAACGCAGTAACAGGCTTTTTGTCATTTTTTTGTTGAATATTGAACCTTAATGCACACGTTATAAGGAACATGAAGATCTAATCAGATTTTTGTTAGGATGCTTTAAACGGTTTAAAAATCAAATTTGTGATAGCAGTAACTTAATTTTGCATGTCTAAATATATTACAATACCAACTAAAATACAGTAATAGCTGTTACGTCTACCACGATCAGTCACTTTGCCAAGTTAAACGCAGTAAATATCTAAATTACCACAAAAAAACTGTATTCTACACCCAAAAAATATTGAGGGGTATAAATTAAAACGCAGTAAGTAGTTTTTGTACCAACAGTGTTAATACTGCATGCTTGATCAATAGTTTATTTCATATGGACTAACTATATAAACTGCAGTATGTTCATTATTTACTGCGGTATAGTCGGTATTTTTCAAAAGATGAAAATAAGTTATATGCTAATTAAAACGCAGTATTGGTAACTTGAACGATTTTACTAATTTCGCTGCAGTAAAGGTCATATTTTACTGCGTTCTAGTCAGAATTTGTAGCTATCTCTCTCGCTCAATATATCGTGTTTGTGTGTCAATTACTGCCGAGGGAGGAAGACGTCTGCGCCGCGTCAGTGTAGACAGCGAAGGCTTGTTGAGGCTCTCCCTCAGTCTGGTCTAACGGATTTAGCTACGACTGCAATAGCTTCTGAACATTCATTCAATGATCTTGTGATATCAGAAGATTTATTATGTTCTGAGGTTTTGCCAAAATCAACAGATATTTTTCAGAACGTGACACTATTAGCTAAAACACCAGTTTTTCGAGATTCTGACGACTCTGTAGCAGATAAAAAATATACTCCTGTGCCTTCATTAGAAAGTAGTTTATCAGATCATACGCAAGCAGTCGGAAAACGAATACTAATAAACGAATATTAAAAAAAAAAACAGAAACATACAAAATATAGTAAAAAGTTAAAAAAAGAACCTAGACAAATATTTTATAAGACCACCGTGTCACAATCTCTGCAAAAAACTGTGTTTTTTTAGTTTAAATGAGGATAAACGGCAATCTTGGATAGATTGCTGATTTCTGGTCTATGGACTGGTAATCCAGAGGACTTTTTCTTAAAGGGTTTAGTTCATACATCATACAATACCAAGACTAATATTAAGACCAAAAAGAAACGCTACGTTACTCTCACAGATTGAAGCGATCATCAAAGATAGAAAATCGAAGCATCAAATAACTTCCGCGGGGGAAGTTATTTGATGATTTGATCTCTGGGTGGAGCGGGGGAGAGTGTCAGACTTGTACTGACTAAAACCCACCCATATTCCTTCTATTGCCCTCTACTTTCCGGGGCCGCGGTATTTCTTTCGAACAACCCGCAACCACGGCAGGCGGGGACTCTGGCAAGCCCCTCTGCTTTGCTGACATCACTTTGAGGCGCTTGTAAAACACGAACGCGCCGTCGACATGGCTTGTCGTCAATAGACGGACGGACGGTGAGCTACCCATTGCTCACCGTCCACAGGCCCGCATCTACGGTGGCCGGGAGTCGTCTCGCGGCGCCCGACTCCCGGGGCGTCTCCCACGGCGGCTGGGTTGGCTTCATGTTCTTTCTCTCAAACGCCCGGCCACCTCCTTTGCTAGCATTACTGCTTCAAAAACTGGTGTTTTAGCTAATAGTGTCAATTAGCTAAAACACCAGTTTTTCGAGATTCTGACGACTCTGTAGCAGATAAAAAATATACTCCTGTGCCTTCATTAGAAAGTAGTTTATCAGATCATACGCAAGCAGTCGGAAAACGAATACTAATAAACGAATATTAAAAAAAAAAACAGAAACATACAAAATATAGTAAAAAGTTAAAAAAAGAACCTAGACAAATATTTTATAAGACCACCGTGTCACAATCTCTGCAAAAAACTGTGTTTTTTTAGTTTAAATGAGGATAAACGGCAATCTTGGATAGATTGCTGATTTCTGGTCTATGGACTGGTAATCCAGAGGACTTTTTCTTAAAGGGTTTATTTAGTTCATACATCATACAATACCAAGACTAATATTAAGACCAAAAAGAAACGCTACGTTACTCTCACAGATTGAAGCGATCATCAAAGATAGAAAATCGAAGCATCAAATAACTTCCGCGGGGGAAGTTATTTGATGATTTGATCTCTGGGTGGAGCGGGGGAGAGTGTCAGACTTGTACTGACTAAAACCCACCCATATTCCTTCTATTGCCCTCTACTTTCCGGGGCCGCGGTATTTCTTTCGAACAACCCGCAACCACGGCAGGCGGGGACTCTGGCAAGCCCCTCTGCTTTGCTGACATCACTTTGAGGCGCTTGTAAAACACGAACGCGCCGTCGACATGGCTTGTCGTCAATAGACGGACGGACGGTGAGCTACCCATTGCTCACCGTCCACAGGCCCGCATCTACGGTGGCCGGGAGTCGTCTCGCGGCGCCCGACTCCCGGGGCGTCTCCCACGGCGGCTGGGTTGGCTTCATGTTCTTTCTCTCAAACGCCCGGCCACCTCCTTTGCTAGCATTACTGCTTCGCAGAAGGAGGTGACCACTTCCCATTCCCTCTCGCTCCGGACCATGGCCTGAACCAGGGCCGGACGCGAGAGATTGCCGCCGCCGCGCCGATCGCCTCTACGAGGCACGGCGGTGCTCCGCCCCGCGCTGCGCAGACCGCCACTGTGTCCTACACCATGTCCTCCGGGCGATCGTCACAATGGTGACACCCGGGCGTTTCTTCCCACCCGATTATGTGCAGGAACCTCCCGAAACTTCCGTGTCCGGTGAGAACCTGCGTCAGGCGTAGGTGAGGACGCCATGACGCCTCTCCAGCCAGTCCTCAAAGAGGGGACTAACCGCCACTATTGTGGAGTGCCCTGGGTTGCGACAGTCGCTCTCTCCATGCCACCATGAGATCGCACCGGAGGTCTGTCCGCTGAGCGGCAATTTACCGCGGCAGTGGAGTTTCCCCCCGGTGTAGTGCCTCCGCGCGCCACTCAAGCAGGCACTATCGCCTCCAGATCCCACGGAGGCAATCCGGCAAGGAAAACTGCTGCCTGATAACTTATTTGATCGGAGTTATTAAAAGTGAGTTACATAGCTGCTTCAAAATTATATTGAAGTATTCCACCACAACTTGGAACAATCTTTGAACAAAATCAAAGATCAAGATGAAAGAAAATCACAAATCAAAATCTTTCAATTAAATGGCACATTTATATAAAACTAATAAATGTGTCATTTAAAGGAAAGATCGCATGTGTCTTGCGAAACCGAAAAGGTTTATACCATTTATTTTTATCGAAATGTGTTCAAAGCACCTTTAATTTAATTTACAATTACCTTATAATATTATAAAATAAACGGCAAATTCTATACATAATGTAGGTACTTTTTTCTGTAAATTCCTACCTAAACATACGCGTAAATTGGAAGCAATTGTTATATACTACATGTGCAATTAGTTCAAGATACAAATTAAAATACAGTAAAAAAAGTCTTATGCTGCAAGTTAGTCTGCAAAGTAGCAAAAAACTCAATTTTTTTGTAGTATCAAGTATTTTTACCGCATTTTAATCTGCATATGTGTAACTTTTTGCGTGCAGTAAAAGCTAAGATTTTAGAAAAACCGATTTTAATTAAAATCTAATTAACAAAACTAATATTTGTTTTTGTAAATACCATCTTTGTTGTCACTTAGTCCTCGTAACAACAAAAATATGCACCATACTCATAAATAATCTAAAAAAAACAGTGTTAAAAAGTTTTTCGTGGTTTTCTCGAAACCGCTTTTTTCCTCATACTGCACTTTAGAGCCTGCACGGCAGTATTATGCTAAAACCGCCATTTTAGATCGGGATTTAATATAATGACCACCATAATATACTTTGATACCCTTGGTTATGGAACCAAGAATATCTACTTAACACCAGAAAAATAATGTCTAAAATTACAATAGTACCAGCTTTTTTAGTCACGACTGAACTTTAAATTGTATTCGATCACCAAATGTAGTAAATGATCACCAAATCTAATCGAATTATAACCTCATTATGGTTAACACCACGATTCAAGAGTAACCCGACTCGGATAGGTTAGGTTAGTTGGTAAGGTTAGTATAAAAACTGGTTATAATTTTAGTTTAAAATGCTGGTTTAATTTTGGTGATCATAACAGATTATAAAAGCGAAAGTGAGTTTGTTTATTTGTTTGTTACGTCTTCACGCCCAAATGGCTCAATCGATTTTTATGAATTATGGTAGGTACAGAGATAGTTGGGACCTGAAGACGGACATAAGCTATTTAAAAAAAAAAAGAGTGAGAAATGAGGGATAAAGAGGGAAGAAAAGGGAAACCTTAGATTTTCTATTACAATCAATAAGGCGCAAGGGCAAAAACTAAAAGTCGTTGGTACCTGCAAATCAGGAAAGGGGAACTGTGTTACCCCGAATTAAACGCGCCCACAAGATCTACAGTCGAGGCGTAGTTGAGGCGCAGGCACGTAAAAGGCACGTTGCAACAAGATTTTCTTTACAAATGTCGTGTGGGCGACGCGCCTAATGCGCCCGCGTCTCGACTGTTGGTCGTGTGGGCGACGCGCCTATGGATTTAAAAGCTACTAACTACTGATTAATACTAATTGCTTGTTTTACTGACGCCGGCAACTCGTTTCAGTCTGTCTAGACTAGACCTTGGATGACTAGTTATAAAAATCTAGATCAGAATCAAGTGTTTTTGAAATTTAAATTCGAGTTGTTGTTTAAAATTCCAAAAGTGGTAATTATTTTTTTTATTTATTAATCTTCACACATGCCTATAAAAAACTTATTATTCTAATTTAAAAGAGTGTCCATGGAGTTTTTGCCTATTCTTCTCCATAGAGATCAATGCTTTGGAATGGGCAACTACAGTACTTTCACAAGTTATAATGTCTTATGACCGGGACTGTAACTTAACATTTTGTTTGTTTTTTGACATTCAAAAGTGCCTGTAATGGTCTAATTGAAATAAATGATTTTGATTTGATTTGGTTTTGATTCGGACTTTATGCCTTGGGCATTTGAATTTTTTTTTTTAAAGAAACGTTGCCTCATACTAGGAAGTTCTCCTGTATCGTGGGTGCGTTTACAAACATTTAAACTCACACACAAGCAGCCAGACCCGGAACAAATATCTGTATGCCAAACAAATATTTGTTCCGAGCGGGGATCAAACCCACGACACGCAGCGCAGCAGGCGATCGTTCTGCCACGGCACTAAACGTCAAAATATGGAACTGACGTATCATGTTTTATAACAAAAGGTTGATCTTCGGGATAAGAGAGAGTTAAGAGTCAGGGGCCTGAAACTCTGACAACCAGACTTATTAAAAGGGAGTCGTGTGTCTTGGTATGGACATGTAATGAGAAGGGTCGAAGCACATGGACTAAAAGAGTGATGGATCTGAATGTTGATGGACGGAGAGCGAGAGGAAGGCCAAAGGAAAGATGGATGGATTGTGTAAGGAATGATATGAAGGAGAAAAGAGTAAATGATGCCGTGACGTCTGATAGGGGAGAATAGAAGAAGAAGACGTTTGGCGGCAACCCCAAAGAAAATGTGAGAAGGACAAGAAGGTAAAAGAAAGAACCGCCTAGGTGTCACCACTGTGACGATCGCCGGAGCACACTGTAGCGGTTTGCCCTGCTTTTACGGAGCACCTCTGTTTCCTCGTTAGAGCTGGTTTTCCACCAGACGAAATGGGATGAGGTCGCTCCCTCCTGCGACGTTCGAGGGAGGAAACCTTAAACCGACCCAGTCCGTACCGACTGGGCGTTCGTATTCCAAGCGCGCCTCAAACAGGTATCAGTAAAGCAGAGGAGCCTGCCAGAGTCACACGGGGATGCTGGTTGTTCAAAACAGGTACCGCGGCCTTGAAATTCGAAGAGCAAAAGAAGGAACATGAATAGGTTTTAGTCGGTTAATGTCTGATGCTCCCCATGCCCTTAGCCCAGAGCGGGGGAAGTTCTTTGACAGTTTCCCATTCGAAAAAAAAGCTTCACCCGCTTAGACTGGAGCCCGACCTTAAGATAGTTAGGAAACGGCTAGACAGATGATAAATTATGCTGTCTGGGTTTTTTCCATTTTTAGTGATGATATATTGTAGCGGCCGTGTACATCATTAACATAGGTAAACGAAGTATATAAAAAAAACGCATTAAAAAATTCTAACACTAAAATTAGACACATAGACAATCCTGCCCGTGTATATCACGAAGGCCACGGTATCTCTTAAAACACAAAAAAAAAACAATCTAAAAAAAAAAGTAAATTTTCTACTCAAAAGTTTTAGACTCAGTCTTAAAGATTTTTTTTTTGTACACTCACGGCGGGGTTGTCTTTTCAACAACAAATACCTACTGGTATAACATTCAATACGGATTATGAAAGCAAAATAAAAAAAATGAAATGCTTTCATCCCTCGATCTATAAGATACTAGCTGTGCCCGGATTCCGTTGTAATGCACCTTTTACTTTCCTACCCTATTTAAAATAAATAAATAAATATCTTGGGACAACTCACACACGAATAGCTCCCAAGCTAAGCAGAGCTTGTGTTATCGTAACCAGACAACTGATATACATACTTATATAATTTGTAAATACATACATATTATAGATAAATCACATCTAGACACAGAACAAACAATCATGCTCATCACACAAAGTTTGTCCTGGGTGGGAATCGAACCCACGATCTCCGGCTCAGCAGTCAGGGCCAATAACCACTAGACCAACAGGCTCGTCAAATTTAAATTTACCTACCTACCCTACCCATCTACAATACCTAGCTACCTACCTACCTACTTTACTGACACAAAACCTCCTCCTTTGTCCGTCTCCTGGTTCTAAGCTACCTCCCCACCAATTTTCAGCCAAATCGGTTTAGCCGTTCTTGAGTTATGAATGGTGTTGCTAACTATAGTACGGCCAACGAGAAGCGATACGAAAGGTCATTAACCTAAAGAACAACTGTGGCGTTGACAATCTAATATTTAGCTCTTTCCATCTTGTGCCTTTGTCGTAATGTCTCGCTCTCCCGGCAAAAAACATGACAACGTTAAGACGGGTTCGCCAACATTCGGGCGGATGGGGTTTTAGCATGGGTTTTGTTTACATTTGGTATCGCTTCTCGTTGGCCGTGCTATAGAAAGGTATTTTCCAAAGATTGTTAACAGTTTGCAGCAGCTTTATTGTGTTTCGGGCTTATTCACGATTTGACGAGGAGTTTAGACCTAGCTGGAGAATGACTTATATCAATGGTCTGGCGGTGGAGATGGAAGACAGTTGCAAGAAATATCCACGGTTTGTTTTAATTAATTAATTTATATATTAAACTCTTGCTTTTGCTTTTACTCTTGAACATATTTCAACATAAATGATGTATCTATGCTTTTGTAAAAATATTATGATTTAAAAGAGTGTCCATGGAATTTCATGCCCATTCTTCTCGATAGAGATCTATGCTTTGGAATGGGCAACTACGGTACTTTCCCAAGTTATTCTGTCTTGTGACTGGGACTGTAGCAGCATGTTTTTTTTGTTTTGAAAAAGTGCCTGTAATGGTCTAAGTAAAATAAATGATTAGATTTGATTGATTGATTTGAAATCCCTAACAGTTAACATCAGCGTTACCGTGTTTGGGCTCATTTTATGCACGTTATTGAAAACTTAAAAACCTAACTTGGCTATGGGTGTTGTCAAGTGTCTGAAGACGTAAAGTTGTCGAAAGAAGTCCTTATTTGGAGAAAAAAAAAACAAATGTACTTTAGTTATGAATGCAAATATTGTCGAGGAAATACTTGACAATTAAATACATGTAGGCATGATTGAGTACAACCTTTCAGCCAGCACGCGTTCAGATGAGAGAGAGAGAGAAGAAGAGGCTAGATTGATTTTGATACCGTATCTGGTTCAATTATTTTTTTAGTTGACGGCACGGTTGATGCAGTGGCTGAGCGATGGACTACTGCGCCGCGTGTAGCGGGTTCGATCCCCACACGGAACAAATATTTGCATCACCTAGTTGTTTCGGGTCGGGCAGTTTGAGTATTTTAGTTTTTTTACAAACATTTAAACTCAAATACATGTAAAAAATAAGCTGGCGACATATCACGTTCAACGTTATTAATTTTCTTGTTTATTTGGTTGGTGGTAACTTAAAATTAATTACTCAACTACTTCGTGTTTTCGTCAGCATTTTTTTTTTTGCTAAAACGTTTTATATTTGTTTTTTTAAGAACTGCTGATAAATACTCTATCCTACTTCCTATTAATATTATAAATGCGATTTTTAGTGAGGATGTGTGGATGTTTGTTATTCTTTCACGCCAAAACGGCGGAACGGATATTGATGAAATTTGATACAGAAGTAAATTATAGCCGAAAATAACGCATAGGATAGGATAGTTTTGTTTTTCGATATGACGCGGGCAAAGCTTTGGGCGCCAGCTATTTGTGGTTACAAAAAGCTATTTTTTTCTCTACCTCTATAAACCCCTTAAGAAAAAGAAAAAGGGGTAAAAAGATAGCCCTTATTTTTGATAATTTCACATCACTTTTGTTTAGTGGTTCTTAAAAGTCACCCTTTTCTTCAAATTTCAACCGTCTGGTGCCCACAGTTTTGGAGTTAAATAGCTGTTACATACGGGCAGACAGACGGTAGGGAAGAGTCTAACACAGGGCTTCCTTTTTATGCCATTTAGGAAACTTATTTTGTTATCAGGGGTGATTCTAGTGGTTCACTTCATAGTCCGGAGCAAGAAGAAATGGGAAGCGATCACCTTCTGTGAGCTGGTTATGCTAGCGAAGGGTGTGGCTGGACATTGAGAGAGAGAACATCAAAACAACGGAGCCACACCGGGCGTCGGGCGCCGGGCACTAGTCTGGCAGTCGATAAAGCTATGTTTTAGGTAAACCCCTTTTTAAGCAAAAATTTATTTTCCGCGTTGAATATAATTTATTTTGTTTCACCTCACCGTAACACCTAGGTTTTAATGACTGAAACAATGACTACAAGAAACCATTAAGGAATATACCAGATTTACTATTTAAACGTCAGTCAACCCGCAATCATGACGCTTGGAACATCCTTACTTAAATAAAAAGTGAATTTGTTTGTTTGTAACGTCTTTACGCCTAAATGGCTAAACCAATTTTAATGATTTTTGGTACAGAGATAGTTAGGACCCTGAAGACGGACATTAGCAAATTTTTTTATTAATCAGCTTTTGCCCGCGACTTCAGTCTGGCATAGTTACTTTAGGCTAACGCTTACTTTAAACCGCGTGATGATCGATAAAAAATTATCTTTTTCTCCCCTTTTCTTCCCCATTTCTCATTTTTTTTAGCCTTAGATATCCGTGTCGAGGGCCCCAACTATCTATGTATTAATATTCATAAAAATCGGTTTCGCCATTTAGGCGTGAAGACGTAACAAACAAACTAACAATCTCACGAAATCGTACAGTCCATCCAACGGTTGCCTGGAAGATATTACTATAAGTGATAATACCGCCATTGTAAACATAAAATTGGTTCAAATGTTTTGTTGATTAATAAAGTGTATTTTCTATCAAAACGTATATTTTTGTATTAACGATGCCAAATTCATACATATTAGACTCTAAAACTGATTTCCAATAATGCCTGTCGTCAGACAAATTTTTAATTTACATAACTTAAAATGTTAACTGCCGCGCGCCCTTGATTGCAAATAAATTTAAATAAATACTTTTAATGTAACAATCGTAATTCGGGGTTCAATTTTTTTTTTGGTTTCTTTCTGTTGTGGCATAGGAATGTTTTTGCATGCAACGTATCTCTGAAGATCAGAAAATTAAATCATATAAAATAATAATTATAATTATTGATAGATATTTAGGGAACTGACATACAATCAAATTGACAACCTAATTATTTTTGCAGTAAAGTAACAATCAGATAATAACTCTATTATCACGTATTTTTTATCACATCAACAAATTTATTCAATACATAGTTACTTTGGATAACCCGCATGATGACTGAAAAAAAAAACTCTTCACTTTCTTCCCTTTTTTAGCCTATGTCCGTATTCAGGATCTCAACTATCCATTATTACTGTTACTATTTGTACCAAAATTCATCAAAATCGGTTGGCCATTCAGGCGTGAAGACGTAACCATGGTCATTTTTTGTTTCAAGTTTGCGATATTCCGAAAAAAACACCATGAACACGGATGAAATTAAGTTATTTCGGGTGGAACATGATAAATATCCCGTTTCAAGTTTTAACAAAAATATTAATAACCATGTCAGTTAAAATCCTTCAATCTATCCAATACCACGCGTTCTGCAGTGTCTGTAAATAAATAAAAAGTAAGGAACCTTGGGTGCCCTAGTTTGGTAAGTGCTTGCCCGGTAGCTTTCGTATAAATTCAATTTATTGACGTGTTGTAAATTATTTAAGTTATTTGACAAAAAGTAGTCAGTGCATGTCTGAACATAACTGTGGAAAGCAAATCTGTTTTAATTTAATTCCATAAAATAAATGCAGTGAAATATATATTTACACGTCCCACATCAAAAACAAATGTAAGTAGAGGAAAAAAAACCATAGTATCTCTTTTTTTAATCTTTATTGAAAAAAAAAGGATTTGATCATGTCACCCCCATAGTTACAAACAAATTAACTTCATATTTATATCTTAATTAGTGCCTTATCTACGTTTTAAAGCACAATCAACAATTTTATACATGAGTCTCGCTTACCGTGATAAGGGGGAAGCAAAAGTGGTATTAATGCCGTAAGCAAGTCCAAAAGAAACCATCTCAGCTTAATCTACACTAATCTATCTATACTAATATTATAAAGCTGAAGAGTTTGTTTGTTTGTTTGAACGCGCTAATCTTAGGGACTACTGGTTGGAATTAGAAAATTCAATAACATCACGCTACGACCAACAGGTGTTGAGCAGCGTGGGTGAAACCGCGTGGAACAGCTACTTTATTATAAACAGGAAATATTTGTATTTTTGTGTGTAAGGAATGAACTCAAAAACTATTGGCCGGAAAAAAAAACAGTTTTTGCCGTTAAAAAGCTACATAAACCCTGAGTAACAAAGCCTATATAACATCATGCTACTACCCACGGGAGTGGGGCAGTAACCAAAGAGGCGTGAAACCGTGCAAACCGCTAGTTAAAAATAAAAAAAACTACTGCACTTTGATAAAAAAGATTAATTACTAAATATTGTTAAAACCAATTTCCGTTTAAGTTTTTTTTTATAAAATCGAAAATTTATCGAAATATTTTTATTTCACATAGGCCTACATGGGCACTTATAAAACGACGACAAAAGGTCACTATTCGGGTTAGTGGTTTTCTAGGCCTAGGCCAACAATTTCCACTCATTTAAAAAGAGTTGTTAAAAAAGAATCTATACCAGAAATAGAAAAAATATCGCAAAACAAAAAAATACTATATGAAACAAGTGACACAGATATTGCTATCAGTACTATAAATATTCAGAACAAAGGTTGTATAAATATGTGATTTGATAATTATTTAAAAAAAAAAACGATAACAGAGATCACAGAAAATAAGATGGAGAAGTTAGAGACATCCACAAATTTGTTCCGTTTATAAGCTACCAGGGAAGCCGCATGCGCAGTAGGAACCAACCGTTCTTTATCTTCAACGTTATCCTTGATTTTGTAATATGCTTTTTTAATAAGGACACGTTTGATGTAGTTTTAAAATTTTCCATCGGCCAGTTCTGTGAGTTTGGCAACTTGTAATAAAAGCGTTATAATGTTTATTGGATGACTTGCTAGTTTTTAGTAATCTAAATTTTGGAATTACAATTTCGTGTTTACTGAGTGTATTTATATTATGGAAGCCGATTCTAATTTTGAACAACCCCCATAGCCATAAATAGCATACATTCTCAGCTATAAAGTGAAGGCAAAGTCAGTATTTCGATCTCTTAATTTTTTTCTCTGAGGGACTTGCGACTGTCTTATGTAATTTGAAAACTGAATCGACGTCTGCTGCCGATCCCTGCAGCAGAACGCCATAGGATATAATACTGTGAAAACAAGCATGTTTTTCCAATGCTATAATGCCGTTTGTTCTTTGACCAAATCCTTACTTCTTCACGCCGTCAATGATAGTTGCTAGTATCATGAACCGACTTCAAAAAAGTAGGAGATTCTCTCCTTTTGACGGGCCTGTTGGTCCAGGCCCTGACTGCTGAGCCGGAGGTCGTGGGTTCGATTCCCAGCCAGGACAAACTTTGTGTGATGAGCATGATTGTTTGTTCTATGTCTGGGTGTGATTTATCTATAATATGTATGTATTTATAAATTATATAAGTATGTATATCAGTTGTCTGGTTACCATAACACAAGCTCTGCTTAGCTTGGGATCAGATAGCCGCGTGTGAATTGTCCCAAGATATTTATTTATTTATTATACATATAAATCTATATTTAAGTCTTGTATTGGCCTACATATAGCTATAGTGACTTGTATTGGGCTACGTAAACCCTATATGGTGACTGGTATTGGCCTACGTAAAACTTTTTTTTTTTTTTTAGATTTCCATTTTTCATTTCAGTGACGAGGTAAAATATCGAAAATGTTAGGTGTAACTCTAATCTGGATCGCTTGCTTCGTGTACTGGTTGTGGCTCCGGACGAATAGGAAGACTACGGAGCCGCCACTTTTCCCGGGAGCTTGGCCTATTGTGGGACATGTACCTTTGCTGTTTACGGATAACTGCAGTATGTACTTTTGGATTTATTCTGGAGTTAGGCAGGCTAATTTGTCCCAGATCATTGGCATTATTACCAGCAAACAAAATTAAAAAAAGTGGAATTATTATTATTTATTATCCCCATGTGTGCATGTCTACATTTTTTTTTGTAAATTATAGATGTTTGCTCACAACAATTTCCTTCACAAACTTTGGATAGAATTTTAATATTTTAAGTTCATTTATTGGTTTTTATACATATTATTACATTTTTAAATATTTCAAAAAAGCATAAAAAAAACATTTAAAAATATAAAAATAGTAGCCCACCGGTATCGGGAACAGGATCCAAGCTACCGGCGGTCAGGGCTCCAGAGAAAGGAACATCCTAACAATACGAGCCGTGTCCAGGAGTACCGCTTTCTGTATCAAACCTTTGATCCAGCTGCCTAACGAGAGCCTTCTCAGGTGTTGGTCGAGGCTCTTAGCAGTTAAGCCATTGGCTGTAACTGTAATAACTGTAATATTTTTATTATTATCTAAATTAAAATTATAATGAAGTGAAGTAAGATTTTTTGCCACGGAAATTGTAAAGGATAAATTTAATTGAATGACATTTTTTTCCATCCATCTAATCAATACATCACTTAAAATATCTTGTAATTTTATGTCCCGAAATGTAACTTGCACGATCCCATAGCCAAAATATTATAGCAATTTACACATCACCGATCACCGTTAATATGGTGATCTGTGAACAGCGCTGTCATGTGCACTACATTATTATTTAATTATTTATGTATTTTTTAGTAATATCCCTTAGTAATTTAACTGTTTGTTTGCTGTTTTTGAGCTATCAGACTATTGATTGCCAACAATGTGCTCCTAATGCCACACAGATCAGAAATCGAACTAGTTTCAACCTGCGTTAACAATAAGTTTAATGATAAAAAAATGGTTTTAAAACCCCACGTTTTTTTGATCAAAAATTTTCAAATACGTTGTTTTTATTTTTGATTATAGCATTATGGAAACATTTAAACGACATGGCGAAACACTGCAACGACATGGGAGGAGTTGTAACAGCCGATCTTATTCTCGATACTACATACAGTAAGTTTTTTTACTGACGGGCCTGTTTTTCTAGGGGTTAGTGGCCCTGACTGCTGAGCCGGAGGTCGTGGGTTCGATTCCCACCCGGGACAAACTTTGTGTGATGAGCATGATTGTTTGTTCTGTGTCTGGGTGTGATTTATCTATAATATGTATGTATTTATAAATTATATAAGTATGTATATCAGTTCTCAAAACACAAGTCTAGACACACTCTATACAACTTACTAAATATCAGTAATTCATTACACATATTACCTATGCTGTGATAATCAAGTTTATTATTTTTAGTACATATTTCAATTCAATGACTTTCTTACCGACAACCCACCTGTATAATATTCGACGCACATTATCTCGACATCCGTGTGTCACTAGCAGGATTCAGCAGAATACCAGCGTCAGGTTATCCACCTGGCATTATGCTGAGCTGGACTCCTTTTTGGTGCAATTTTGAGACACACACCGCCCATTAGTGGGCGACCTCAGTAAATTTATGTGATGTGTCTAAATGCCTATGGGTCGATTTAACTCAGTCTACCTTACTTTTTTTTTAACGTGTTCCATTTTTTTTTCTGTGTGATGTTTTTTTTTTATTTTAATTCTTGTATTGTGTCTTTTATTGCACCAAATAAATGATTTATCTATCTATCTTGTCTGGTTACCATAACACAAGCTCTGCTTAGCTTGGGATCAGATAGCCGTGTGTGAGTTGTCCCAAGATATTTATTTATTTCTTATGGTGGAAACCAAGAAAATTACAAGAAAAGACTAGAGCAGCCTTTTTAGGTTAAAGAAAAAAAATTAACCCTTATTAGATCTCTTTGTCCGTCTGTCTGTCTGTCAAGACCCGTGAACTCGGGAACGCGTGGAGGTATCACGTTGAAATAAACACCATATACTCTGTGGTCCCTTTGTGCTGTGAAAAAGTCTGTAAGCGTACAACGTCAAAAGATATGACCGTTAAGTCGTAAGTTTTACAGAACCCTCGGTGCGCGAGTCTGACTCAATTTTGGTTTTATTGTCTAAGTATTTCATCATCAGAACCTCGGTCAGTGTTATTATTGCTATGGAAGTATTAGCAGTTCTTGATTTCAATTTTATTGATGTGAATTCATCATAAGTTGATGTGAATTCAGCATGTATGTTATATAAAACGAAGACTTTAAAAAATCACTACATTTCTAAGAGTTAAGAAGTCAAATGTCTTTTTTTTTTAAACTTTGCCCTACTCTTGGATATTTTCCCGTAACGTATCTCCCCTAATTTTTATTCCGTACGGGGATCGAACCCACATTACGCAGCGCAACAACCGATCGCTCAGCCAGTGCGCCAACCGTGCCGTCAAATTCTCTGCTTGATCGCTTCCAAAACTTTTAATTTATATTTTAGTTGTAACCGATCCGGACGACTGTCTCACGGTGGCGACCCAATGCTTAGAAAAATCTTCCTTTTACAGCTTCTGTAAAGACATAGGAGGCTGCGGTTTGATCACCGCGAAATGTAAGTTCCATATATATTCTACAATATTTGTTTTTATTTCCCGGTTAAGCTCGTTTCAATTTGTGTAAGAATCCTTACTAATATTATAAAAGCGAAAGTGAGTTAGTTTGTTTGTTTGTTTATTACCTCTTCACGCTTTAATGGCTACACCGATTTTGATGAATTTTGGTACAGAGATAGGTGGGAACCAGGAGACGGACATAGGCTATTTTTATTTTAAAAAAGTGGGATGTGAGGGAGAAAGAGGGAAGAAAAGGGAAAACTTAACGTTGCTATTACAAATCAATAAGGCGCAAGAGGAACTGTGTTACCCCAAATTTTACGACGGCGAAAGCTAGTAAGAATAATAAATCCCTCCTGTAAGAACGTTATCACGCTTATTTTTATTCTGTAAACAGTGTTGTTTTTTTTTGTACCAACTGACTAAAGTTCCAATTAAGAATTAAAATACAACAGCTAATGTTCGATCCTCCAGATTCGACATGGAAAGTCCACCGGAAGCTTCTGAACCCAGCATTTAATCAGATACTCTTGGACACGTTTATGGGTGTCTTTAACAGCCAGTCCAGGAAGCTGGTGAAAGAATTCCAGAAAGAGGTAGGAAAAGGACTTTTTGACCACTGGATATACGTACGACACATCACTTTGGAGAGTATTTGCTGTAAGTTTCCTTATTTTTAAGACTTCCTAATATGAATATCTTCTTCACCCATCTCATCAACCAGTTATTTTGTAAGAGGTGACAAACACGGACACGGTGGAGCAACACAGTGGCGGTCTGCCCAGCTTGGGCGGAGCACCGCCGTGCCCTCGTAGAGGCGATCGGCAGCGGCGATTTCTCGCGTCTGGCCCTAGTTCAGTCCATGGTCCGGAGCGAGAGGGAATGGGAAGCAGTCACCTCCTGATGCGAAGCAGTCATCCTAGTGAAGGAGGAGGCCGGGCGTTTGAGGGAGAGAACCTCAAACCAACCCAGCCGCCGCGGGAGACGCCACGGGCGCCGGGTGCCGTGAGACGAGCCGTAGATGCGGGCCTGTGGACGGTGAGCAATGGGTAGATCACTGTTCGTCCGTCTATTGACGACAGGCCGTGTCGACGGCGCGTTCGTATTTCACGCGCACCTCAAAGAGATTTCAGCAAAGCAGAGGGGCTTGCCAGAGCCTCCGCCTGCCGGGGTTGCGGGTTGTTCGAAAGAGAGACCGCAGCCCCGGAATGTAAAGGGCAACAGAAGGAACATGGGTGGGTTTTAGTCATTAAAAGTCTGACACGCCCCCCCCGCTCCACTCATAGTGGGGGAAGTTATTTAATGATATCCCACCCCAAAAAAAATAAAATGGCAACTGGCTCTGCAGGACCAAAATCCGCAGCCAAGGCAGGACTTAGCTGAAAATATTATCTATGTACCAATTTACCAGTGTTTGTAAAAAGTAATAATTTTATTTGATTAAGTGCTAGTTTCCATTGTTTTTAGTGACGTCGCTAGGAATAGATTTTACAGATCCTAACCTCAACAATGAATATTTCCATGCAGTAGAGATGGTCCTCAAAACGTTAGTAGAACGGTTTAAGAAGTTCTGGTGGCATAAGTCTGCCCTCTTTGCATGGAGCAAATTGAAGAAGAAACAGGACAATTATATCAAGATATTACACAATATGTCAAATACAGTAAGTAGCAAGCACCTTTTACTCCTGTAGGCCTACTATGACATCTTAAAGCAGAACTTATTCCAGTGAGTGAAAGAGATGGTGCTAGACACCCTGTATAGCTCTGTCCCTTTCCCTCAGCGGAATAAGTTCTGCTTTAACACGTCATGGTAAGGTAGCTGTTCTTCTAGGTTAGTTTTAATCTGTCTCATGATAAAACAGTACGAATAATCCTAGTCTGTGTATTTTCAAAGTTTCGCAGGAATCCAATAGAAAACCGGTTTAAAATGACTTCAAATTATGAATGCACTAGACCTAGAGTTGTTATACGTGGATGATTATGTGATCATTGTTATAAAATTTATTTATTTTGGGTATGGTTGGGATAAAGAGTTGAGGGTCAGGAGGGAAAGTACACTATGTGGTTATTTAAGGCGCAGTATTATGTCGTTGACCTTGTTCATACATTTTGACGTTGGACTTTACTGCATACGTTTGTCGTAAAAATACAAATAAATTTGTACAAAATTAAATATTAACTATTCAATCAAAAACAATCCATCATTGAACGCAGTTTGGCGTTGGAAATTTCATTGTATACTTTTGATTATAATTACGATTAATATTGAAGAGATAAACTGCTTTAAAAGAGAATTTAGAGGTGTGTTTGAATATTTTTTTTACACATTTTAGTATATTTAATTATAATTTGAATTCCATCAATGTATGCAAAAAAGCCTTAAAAATATCATATTTTTTTCAGTGATTAAAATTATGTGTGGTTTAAGAGATACACTGCGTTAAAAAACCTGATTTTTGGCCGTTTTTAAGAAATCTTCACCTTAACGGCAGATAGATTTATGTGTTCCAAGTACGTGGGGCGACGTCGACAGCCACGCTTGCTGGCGGTGCCGCGCGCGCATATTTTTTTGTTAGAGGAGGCTCTAATGACGCGTGCAATTCGAATTGTTCTTTGAATGAGTTCACAAAACTTACTTTATTACAATTAGTTAACAATCTTAATTAGACATATTATCCTTGTTCTGTGTATACTATTGCATTAGAAAACTCTGTAATGATAGTCGTAAGAGGGAGAATAAATAAATTAAAACTGGTTACAGGTAATACGAAACAGAAAATCCATGTTCAATGGCAACACATGCTCTGAAATCAGTGTTATGGGTAAGTATTACTTATTTATTTTTCACACTTATTATTTACACTAGCTTTCGCCCGCGTTAAATTTGGGGTAACACAGTTCCCCTTGCGCCTTATTGATTTGTAATAGCAACGCTAAGTTTTCCCTTTTCTTCCCTCTTTCTCCCTCACATCCCACTTTTTTTAAATAAATATTAGCTTATGTCCGTCTCCTGGTCGTCAAAATCGGTTTAGCCATTAAAGCGTGAAGAGGTAACAAACAAATAAACAAACTAACTCACTTTCGCTTTTATAATATTATAAGTAAGGTTCCTTACCTTACTAATAATATAAAAGCGAAAGTGAGTTTATTTGTTTCGTCTTCACGCCTTAATGTTTAAACTGATATTGATGAATTTTGGAGGGAAGAACAGGGAAAACTTAGCTTTGCTAATAAATAAGGCACAAGGGCAAAAACTACACGTAGCAGGTATCTGAAAATCAGGAAAGGTTAACTGTGTTATGCCGAATTTAACACGAACAAAGCCTCGGGCAAAATTTAGTTATTAAATAAATAAATAAGATTTTTTTGATACCAATTTGTAGGTTTTTTCAGGAACTAGATTCAAACCTTTCATAGACCTACTTCTGGAGCTGTCACTTGAGAAAGGAGTGTTTAACGACAAAGAAATCAGAGAGCATGTGGACACTATGCTAGGTGCCGGCCATGACACCACGGCTAATGTCCTTTTGTTTACCTTGATGTTGTTGGGCTCATACCCTGAAGTTCAAGAAAAAGTACTTGCTGAGTAAGTACCTATTCCGACAAAATATTGAGGTAAGTTGCGGTAAATAGATGCTGCGGCCCCGCAACACTAAAGGCAAAAGAGATGCATGGGTTCCGGTCAGTAAAACATTAACATTTTCTTCCGATGCTCCCAGAGCGGGAAAAGTTAATTATTGATAAGCGGATCTTGATTCAATTTGGCTCAGAGCTAGGTTTTAGTTTTGTGTACCATCATTAATCTAAGCTCAAAAACATGATAATATGCCTAGGGTATTGTATTTTCCTTTATTTCAAACAGTAGGCCTACCATGACGTCTTAAAGCAGAATAAATAAACTATTTTATTATTATAGTCTGGATTAAAATAAGTTACATTTTTTTTTCAATTTTCACGTGGGTGCCAGCTTATAAGTCATACATATAAATAAGAAGAAAAAATATGTATTAACTAACAATAACTCATAAACTTTCGAAAAAAATAGATACATATTATTTGGGAGTTGGGACCCCTTGGGAAATATACACTTTAATTTTGAAAGTCGGCCCACGATCTGCGGCGAACCTTTTCCTTTTTTGAAGTGGGTAGATAGGAATAACCTACTAAAACCTTGTTTGACCTGACCTTGGGTTGCGGGTTGTCCAAAAGAGATACTACGGCACATAAAGGACAATAGTAGAAAGATAGGTGGGTATTAGACTAGCTGTGCCCAGCGGTTTCACCCGCTGCTCTGGTAGGGGCATGAAAAATAGATGTTAGCCGATTCTCAGACCAACCCGATATGCACACAAAATTTCGTTCAAATCGGTCCAGCCTTTTTGGAGGAGTTTGGGAACGAAAATTGTGAAACGAGAATTTTATATATTAGATTAAGTCTGACACCCCCACCCGCTCCGCTCATAGCGGGGTAAGTAGACTGTCTTATAAAAGCAGCATGCCGCTGCCGCGTTGCCCTACACACATGTGCTCCACACTTATGAATTTCTCCTGTTTAGTGAGTGCATTTAAACTCACATAAACAAACAGCTAGACCCGAAACAACTATCTGTAGGCCATACAACTATTCGTTCCGTGCGGGGCTCGAACTCGCGACATATACATATGTATATGGTGGACAGTGGTGATAGATTGTGATATATATTTCAGAATACAAGAAGTTGTGTGTGGAGACAGAGATGTAGAGAAGACGGACTTGGCGAAGCTGGTGTACTTGGAGGCTGTTTTAAAGGAGAGCATGAGGGTCTTCACCATTGTTCCTATCGTGGCCAGGAAACTCGATAAAGATGTTAAACTTAGTAAGTACTCTTGGGCAAAGCTACAGCATCGAAAATATTATGTTCGGAAACCAATCCACAACCAAATCAAATTCAAAATTAGACAGAAAGGTTGCAGGTTGTTTTTGACATAATAATAATAATAAAAGAATTGCGAAAAACTTACCGCCGTACTACGAATTAGCAAGACAATCGGTTGATTAACAAATACACGTGATATGTTAATACATACCCTTGTGATATTTCGTGATTAGCTATAAACCCCTTTCCCCCCATTTCAAGCCTTTTTTTGGGATGGGAAATCATCAAATAACTTCCGAGAGTGTCAGACTTTTACTGACTAAAACCCACCCATGTTCCTTCTATTGCCCTTTACGTTCCGGGGCCGCTATATCTCTTTCGAACAACCCGCAACCCTGGCAGGCGGAGGCCCTGGCAAGCCTCTCTGCTTTGCTAACATCTCTTCGAGGCGCGCGTGATACACTAACGGGCCGTCGATACGGCCTGTCGTCAATAGACGGACGGACGGTGAGCTACCTATTGCTCACCGTCCACAGGCCCGCATCTACGGTGACCGGGAGTCATCTCACGGGCGCCCGGCGCCCTTCCCCTTTCGAGCTTCACGTGATTAATAGTCAGCCTCTAAACTTTGTTCATGTTTCAGAAAATTACACTCTATTAGCTGGTAAAACCTGCACCTTATTTATGTTCGGTCTCCACACGCATCCGATCTGGGGTCCAGATGCGCACGAGTTTGACCCTGAACGTTGGCTCGACCCTGCTAGGCTGCCTGATAACCCCAGCGCGTTTGGGGCCTTCAGTTTGGGAAAACGGCATTGTATTGGTATGTATCAATGTCAGAATTGTATGAAAAAGTTTTGAGCTCGGTAGATTTTAATGCCAGATTCTCTGTTCACCGATAAGTATAAGGGATATTTTAAAAGTTTAAGCTCCGTTCTAGAATGTTTTAAACTAACGTTTTGTAAAGTAAGGAATAACTTATTGTCGGGTCTACGCTGTCTTCTTAACTAACGCTGTAACAACGACATTGTAAAACCAAATGATTTTAAAAGAGTAACCATGGAGTTTCTTGCAATCAAATCAAATCATGTATTTCAATTAGACCATAACAGGCACTTTTGAATGTCAAGAAACAAAATGAATGAACAGTTCTTCTACATTGGAAATGACCAACCTGAACCGTACACCTATTCTCGATGCTTTATAAATGCATGCCATGTACTTAGCCCTATGTGAAATAAAAATATTTTGACTTTTATTTCGGGCAGGGTCATCGTTTTATATCTGACGAGTTATTTTGTGGCTATATAATACAAATAATCAAAAAAATTACTATCCACTGACCGGACCTGAACCACCTTTCATTAACTGTTCCCCTGCATTAACTCATTCCTTGTCTATTCTCAATTTTATCAGTTAAAATGAATAAAAATCAACCAGTTAGAGTTTCACTTAATAGTTGGGTGTTTTTCAAGGTAAAACTTACTCCATGATGTCAATGAAGACAACTCTAGTCCATCTTGTGCGTCGCTACAAGATCAAGGCTGATATCACGAAGCTACAGATCACTATGGATGTCCTGTTAAAGCCACAATCAGGACATGGCATCAGCATTGAGGAGAGGATGTAAAAGAGACGGGTAGCTCTTTATAAGTACCTGAGTTAGCAAATCATAGGAAAATATGAATATACAGCCAAACATAATGATTTCACAATCTTATATACCTATAAAACTTTCGTATCATAGTGCTAGTTGCCATACCCCTTCGAAACGGCTTGACAGATTTCTATGATATTTTATATGTATATTTGGTAAATCTGAGAATCGATAGTATTCTGCTTGTACAGACGTCTGCACATCAAGCTACTACAATCTATCAGATTTATTTGATAGATTTTCGACTTTATTTCTAAAGTATTAGGTTCAAGGTTCATTGGGAAAAATTGACAGTTTCGGGTAGCTTGACCTGCTGGCGTCTGTACGTTCGCTGGCCGATCGAACCAGATCGCTGTTAATTATTAAGTACTAACATAGGATAAGAGTTTTGTTATTAACACATTGGACCCGTGGTGTCCTAATAATAAATATGTATTTAATTGTATAATTGCCAAGAGCCTCGACCAATACCTGAGGAGGCTCTCGTTAGGCAGCTGGATCAAGGGCTTGATACAGAAAGCGGTAGTCCTGGACACGGCTCGTATTGTTAAGAGATTTCTTTCTGTGGAGCCCTTGTTCCCGATACCGGTGGGCCACTATTTTAATATTTTTAAATGTTTTTGACAAGAAATATATAAAAATATAAAAAATAAACGATAAAATAAATAAAAATAAATATTTTATTTGTCATATCTCCACGTGATAAGGGTGGCACTCTTCAGAATGGCGGATCAAACCGCACAGCTATTATTAATATAATTAAATTCACAAGTTTTTATATATTGACGTCCAGCGTGACCTTTTTAAAACAGTGGTCAAGTTCGCGGTGTTAACGCTAAGTAAATACGATGATTTTTGAATCGAAAAAAAACCCACTTCCAAAAAAAGACGGAAAATAAGTTTATTTCTTTTAGTCGACGACTTGGTTCATCGACATTTTTTGCCATCGACTTACGAAAGCAAAAATATATTCTGTGTTTATAGTGTTTTTTTTTTAATGTTTTTGGAATAAATTCAGAATAAAGGGCTAGACGGAAAAAAAATAAGACCAAAAGTTGTAACAACACTTTTTGACATAGTTGTGTGTGTTATGTTGTATGTGTGTCTCTGTCTGTCTCTTTCTCTCTCATACAAAGAAAGCCAGTTATTTTCGTTTCGTCTTTCTATTTCGCATTGAACAGTGTGGTGACGCGACGATTATTTTTGTTCAGTGTAAACAGTTTTTTTAAACATGATAAATTTTAACTTCTCAAGTTTTTATTTCAGAATTTTTAGTTTTAGTATAATGGTATATCATATTAATTCTTATCGAGTATTGATTCTCTTTCTACTATACATATAGATACTTTTGTCTGCTAAGACAAGTTCGCAATGCTTATTAAATTTTATCGTATAATAAATTCTCATTCTAATGAATAGCTTCTTCAAATATCAAATAAACTATTGGGAAACAAGGACAGGGTACTATAAAACCGATTTTGTCTGATTCATCCATTTTTTTTAACGCGGCACTCGCGTCTGACAGCACCGCGATGTCCGCTTAGAGGTCTCGTCGATTCGCGTGTTTGTGTGAGTGTGCCGTTTCGAACGTTAGTACGTAGTTTCCGTACTGTCCATATTGTTACTGTGGTACAAGTCTGACACCCCTCGCCGCTCCGACCTGACTGGAGCGGGGAAACTATTTGATGATTTCGAACTGCAATAAAAAAGGGCCTCTGATGTCATTTGTTTCACGAATTAACAAAGTGGGAATACAAGTTTGACGGGCCTGTTGGTCTAGTGGTTAGTGGCCCTGACTGCTGAGCCGGAGGTCGTGGGTTCGATTCCCACCCAGGATAAACTTTGTGTGATGAGCATGATTGTTTGTTCTGTGTCTGGGTGTGATTTATCTATAATATGTATGTATTTATAAGTTATATAAGTATGTATATCAGTTGTCTGGTTACCATAACACAAGCTCTGCTTAGCTTGGGATCAGATAGCCGTGTGTGAGTTGTCCCAAGATATTTATTTATTTATTTAAGTGGTCGTGACCCTGTTTTTAATCAATATCGTATTATGACATTTTCTTTATGACGTCTTCTAAGTTTAAATATTCATTTTATTTGTTACCTTGTCATTACTAGTTTCGTAGGCATTTTAAACTGTGTGACAGAACAAATGTTGACATGCACTTATCATGTAAATAACTGTTTGTTATTTCATCATGCAAAAACTGCCTACGACGACACGGTTGGTGCAGTTGCTGAACGATCGACTGCTGCGCTGCGTGTCGCAGGTTTGATCCCCGCACGGAAAAAATATTTGTATGGCCTACAGATAGTTGTTCTGGGTCTGGCTGTTTGTGTATGTGAGTTTAAGTGTTTGTATAAACGCACCCGCGATACAAGAGAAATCCTAGACAGTGTGGGGCAACGTTTTTTTTTTTTTTAAACTAAATGAATTTCGATTCAATTTCTCACACACAGATGGTTTCTTACCGGTAGGTATACCGTCCACGGGCGATGCCGCTTGCAACAACTAGATCTGAGGTCAGTAAAGTGTCATACTTAGTAAGACTCTTTAACTATCAAGTACCATTTATCTCAGCATAATGCCAAATGGTATTACAAAGTACATAACTAAGACTCTGGTTTTAAGTTGCAGCTTACAAATACCATGAGCTCGAAAACATAAACAGACACATAGTAAAAAAAAGTAACTCTCGTCCCTTTGACTTGTTGGAGTTTACTCCTTAAGAATCGATTTTCATATATAAGGCGCCCGGTATGAGAAAAATCCGAGGGGTAAAACCTACTAAAGTAACGAAAATGTGTCACGTTTTTGGTGCGCACCTTTAGTGCGCAACTTTCTAATTTGGGTGTGAGTGTATTAAGACGTACATATGGTATGCTGTATAGGCGACTATACCTATATACTATATGTTATTGGGCTTTGTTTGTTTCTATCAGTGACGATGTATTTATATTGCTATTTTTTTCATTAATTTGTGAATTTACCCTTTCATATGATATTAATCTTTTTCAGTTGAATAAACTCTTTTTGCGTAAGGTTAGAAACTCCTACTTAAGGAGTAAACTCCAGTCGTGCGTCAGAGCTGACACACACACTTATTTTTTTTTTTTTTGCCATGATCTGGTTTTTTTGTGTATCAAATAACCGTTCTCGCTCTTAGTTCCACATTTTTATTGACTAAAACCCGTTCATGTTCCTTCTTTTGCTCTTTTTCCAGGGCCACGGTATCTCTTTTGAACAAACAGATTTTCGAGCAACCCCTCGCACCTCGCAGGCCCCTATGCTTTGCTGACATCTACTTAACGAAAGCGCCGTCAACGCGGCCTGTCGTCACTAGACAGGTTGACGGTGAGCAAACATTGCTCATCGTCCACAGCCGCTCATCTGGTTCTCTCTCAACTGGTTTTTTAAATGAATTGTAAAAATGAGGTCGTTATGTTTTCGATCAGCCTTTTTTTTCCTTGTTTTCACAGATTAGGTACTCCGTATGACTTTTTTTGTTGGACGGAGAAACTACGCACGGTGGTCCTGTGGTACCTACGTTTAAAAACTATCATTATGTACCTTCTGTAATGTTTTTGTTTACAAAAGGGTGAAATAAAAGTCCATTCAGAAAATCAACGACATCCGTATAGTTTCTTTAGCAAAAAGTTTATGAAGCAACTTTCGTTTTCGGAAGTCGGTTTTGTTTTTCAACAAAGTGTTTTAAATCAGATGTCTTAGGACCTTGTACATCGAATGTTATTAGAGTGCCATCCTTGCTCCACATAGAAGAATCTACGAAGACGTTATAAAATAGTGTGATGTATTTTAAACTAGTTTATTTTTAACTTTTTAACAATCTTAGAAGTTAAATTTGACGTAGTATTTCCCGGCTATTAATTAATCTGAGATATTGCATTCATATTTAGTTTGGATGACAATGAATAGTTGGCTACTCCTCCATATTGGATTTCGAATGACGTCACATTCGAAATCCAATATGGAGGACTCCCAAAGATGGCGGCGGATTTATTACTGCAACTTGTGTATATTATATAAGTTTGTGTACAATAAAGAATAGGAAAATTAATGACGGACTGTTATTTTGTATCTATATATTCCCTTATGGTTTGATAAGGAAAGTGTGTTTCTGTTTATTTTGCCTGGAAATTAAAAAGTATTCTCATAAAAAAGCAGTGATAGTCGTAGTGGTGTGACTGTCCGACTGCCAAGTCATTGGACCTGAGTTCGAACCTAAGATGGACCTCTGACTTTTTGGTATCAAGTGCACATTGTATAATTATTACTTGTTTCGGTGAGGGAAACATCGTGAGGAAGCCAGCATGCCTGAGAGATAGTTTTATTTCTTAAAAACTTCATGCACAAGTAAAAAAAAAATATTGTACAATGGCAGACTTAATGCCTTGGACATTTTCTACTAGTCAGTCTTTGGGTGATGCAGACACAAAAACATAGTAGGTGCAATGTGACAGAAAATATCAGATTTATTAATATATACATAGGTACATAGAAAATATACAAAAGTAAGGATAGGTAAAAACTATTATATAAATGATGAAAAACTGACAACACATTAATTTTGAGATGAGTCTGCCAACTTCTTACGTTTGTGTTCACGAGCTTTTACCTTAAATATAAACCGACTGGTAGCCGTCCTGATATTCAGAAGGACCGCATTCCACAGGAAACCGCCTGGACAAAGAAGGAATATTTAAGGAAACTAGAACGATGAGTAGGACATCGTAGAAGACGATTATTGGAGGACCGAAGGTGCTTGTTGTGCGCAGCGCATAAATATTTAAAATGAAAGTAAGGTTATTCATTAAACAGGCCTGTTGGTCTAGTGGTTAGTGGCCCTGACTGCTGAGCCGGAGGTCGTGGGTTCGATTCCCACCCAGGACAAACTGTGTGTGATGAGCATGATTGTTTGTTCTGTGTCTGGGTGTGATTTATCTATAATATGTATGTATTTATAAATTATATAAGTATGTTTATCAGTTGTCTGGTTACCATAACACAAGCTCTGCTTAGCTTGGGATCAGATAGCCGTGTGTGAGATGTCCCAAGATATTTATTTATTTATTAGTTATTCATGAGTGTTCTCATGCCTTAAGGAACAAATTCTCTAAATCACGCAGAAATAAAACCTGAATCCGTAGCTGCTCTTGAGACACTTAATAACACTTTATTCACTTTTTTTGTTAAAATTAAACGTCGCCACACACTAGGAATTTCTCCTGTATCGTGAATGCGTTTACAAACATTTAAACTCACATACACAAACAGCCAAACCCAAAAAAACTATCTGTAAGTCATACAAATATTTGTTCGGTGCGGGAATCGAACCCGCGTCACGCAGCGCTGCAGTCGATCGCTCAGCCACTGCGCCAACCGTACTATCGTGTCGTGTGTGCTTTACCAGACTTGGGAATAGAACACAGGAACTTATGAGTAATGGTCGGGCTTACGACCCCAACATCAACGCCACTAACCCTCGAATACTGAAACGTCACTCAAAGTTTGAGGGCTGCTTAACATTTGAGCAGCCCTTAAACTTTAGATTTTGTATTGTCAAAACAAACATCACTTCTGAGTATCTGTTAAATTTAAGTGGTACTTAAATTTTGAGTGACGTTTCAGTATTCGGGGGTTTGTGAAGTCTTCACTACACTACGTTTAATTGTATACGCTCTCAGAAAACTCACACATTTATACAAAAAAATAAGTTTTGCATAAATTTTTCCGTGATGAATCATCGGTGAATTAAATTTGTCCATTAACCGTCCTAATCTAGTATTTATTAAAGTAATCTCGTGTCGCGGTGTTTTTTTACCCGACTCCTCCTAAACGGCTGGACCGATTTGTATGAAATTGCATATCGGGTAGGTCTGAGAATGGGCCAACATTTCATTTTCATACCTCTAAGTGAGAAGGAGAACCTGAGCAGCGCCTGAATCTGCTGGGCACAACTAGTTGATTAGAGAAATAGAGTCCTAACAGATAGACAAACAGGCAGACAGACGGACAACAAAGTGATCCTATAAGAGTCCGTTCTTTCTTTTTGAGGTGCACCCGAAAAATTAATGTTAAGACCCTACCACGAATGTTTCGCCAATGCTCATATTAGGAATTTAGCGAACGAGATTAAAAAAGGGAGAAAAAAAAACAGAAACGGTGCACTGTTATTTGCAACTCCAATAATACTTATACGTCGTCAGACGGAGAGCGTTTTTTTTTTTTGTTTTGGCAGGAGTGGGAAGTCTCCGCGGACACTACTATCTCACGGGTGGTGAGACAGTCGAGGTAGTGCCGGACTCGAACCGGCTAAAACCACACTGCATCCTGCCCCGCTATTGTCCCTCTAACATAATTAGAGACCTTGGTAGCGAATTGATTTTGCCTTATGCAGCAACTAGTTTGTATGAGGCCGAAAAGACCTCACCGTCGTTTGATCTTTTTATTTTTAAAGACTGATTTACTATTCCTTGACATTATTTACAATTTGTTGTTTTTTACTGCTATTAAAGTTGTTTGATTTTATATTGGACGGAGAGCGTTCGCGCTAAAACCTTTTGCAGCGTACCACAAAAACCGACAAAATATGTATGCTCTAGTGTACATGCCAACTGACATGACGCACAACGGCTAAACAAATTATTATCATTACTCAAGAGGATAACCAATGACCTTTGTAGTTTCGATACAAGGTAATTAATTATAAAAAAAAACATATTTTAATAATTATACTTCTTTAGACAAGACGCATTATGATAAATAACCCTACCTTACCATGGCAGTCGGGTAAAATTCAAATCAAAACCTGTTTTCTAATTTTATTTTTATTTATTATGCGCAACGCATAAACCTGTCTAGTAATTTGAGACCTAGAAACGAGAGCGCGGTAATATAAAGTAAATACTTCGTTTGGAATCTTACTATTCCTTAATACTTATCCTTACTAATATTATAAAAGCGAAAGTAAGTTTGTTTGTTACGTCTTCACGCCTACGTGGCTGAACCGATTTTGATGAATTTTGGTACAGAGATAGTTGGGACCCTGGAGACGGACGTAGGCTATTTAAAAAAAATGAGATATAGTGGGGAAAGATGGAAAAAAGGGAAAACTTAGCATTACTATTACAATAAATAAGGCTCAAGGCCAAAAACTACACGCACCGAATTTAACGCGAGTGGAGCCGCGTGCAAAAGCTAGTTGATTATAAGAAAAACATATTATTTTAATTACACTTCCTAAGACAAGGCAGATTATGTTAAATAACCCTTCCATGGCATTCAGGCAAAATGGAAATCAATACCTGTTTTCTAATTTTATTTTATTTCTGATGCAAATCGTCCGTGTATTAAAAGACGGTGTGTCTAAAAATAAAATAGAAATCTGTTAAATAATCTGAGGCCTAAACACGAGTACGTGGCATGCTATGTAAAGTAAATGCTTCGTTTCGAATCGAAAATACAACTATCCTGTAGTATTTTAACAAACGTTGCCCCTACACTAGAAATTTCTCCTGTATCGTGGTTGCGTTTACAAACATTTAAACTCACATACACAAACAACCAGACCCGGAATAACTATCTGTAGGTCATACAAATATTTGTTTCATGCAGGGATCGAACCCACAACACGTAACACAATTATTTGCAACAAGGACAATATAAAATCAGTAAGTTCCATGGGGATATTTTTTTTAATAAAGGACACACTAGTTGCTACCAATTAAAATGTGTGTGAGAAAGAGATGGTGCTAGACACCCTGTATAACTCTGTCTCTTTTCCTCAGTGGAATGAGTTCTGTTTTAAGACGTCACGGTAAGGCAGCTGAATGACTGACTGATTGATCAATCAATGCGCAGCTAAAACTGCTTGGGTTAGTTATAGTTGTTTGGTTATTTACAATAAACTACCGACACATTTAAAAAAAAATATCCATCAAGGTTTTTAAAAACAAGTTAGCAAAACTACTATTGGCAAAGTACACACGGCGACAGATCAACCTATACAAAACCAGTTTATGCGGATCTCTCATTGTACTTGAAATTTATGGTGTACGATCCGTTGTTGAGAGAGCAGCATAAACTGGTTTTGTATAGGTTGATCTGTTGCCGTGTGTACTATACAATTAAGGAATTTATTGATGACAAAACTTTCTGAGGGGTTGCCAGGGCCTCCGCCTGCCGGGGTTGCGGGTTAGTACTCAATTGAGTATTGAGTACTATTATCAGTTCATAAATTAAATTAAATCAATTGATGAATACTACTACTGATAATAGTAGTATTCATAAATTTAATTTATTAACATTTGAAAATAAGCCTTGTGGCATATAAGTTGTTAACATTTGTTTTTTTTTAATATATTGTTATTTTTAATTTAATGTGTTGACATTTGCAATTTTAAATTAATTTATATGTCTAGGAAATGTATATTTAAATAATTTTGAATGTCCTAAGGCAAAATGTATCGGTACGTCGTGAAACTGGCCAGCATAACATGTACAACTCTAAGAATGTCGGTCCTATTATTATATCTCGGGAACGCGTGAAGGTATCGAGTTGAAATTAAAACCATATCCTAAATTGCTAGTCTATAAGATCTCTAAAATACTCAAATCTATAAATTGAAGCAGTCAAAGGATATGGCCGTTTATGTCGCAAGTTAACTTTAAAATAAAAAAAATTATGTTACACTAGCTGTGCCCAGCGGTTTCAGCCGCTACTCACTTAGGGGTATAAAAAATAGATGTCGGCCGATTCTCAGACCTACCCGATATGCACACAAAATTTCGTTCAAATCGGTCCAGCCGTTTTGGAGGAGTATGGGAACGAAAACTGTGACACGAGAATTTTATATATTAGATTAGATTAGCTGTGCCACTCATGCGTTGCATTGCAATTTTTGTACCCTACTTACCCTGCCTATTCTGCCTACTCTGCCTAGTCTGCCTACCCTGCCTACATTAACCAACACATCAATAAGTCTAAGCAACACATACAAATTTAAATTTTACAATGTGTTTTCGTATTAAATCCTTAGTATTTCTTATTATGTTTTTTTTTTTTTAATTTAATTATCTCTTTAAAAAGTACTGTAAGGCTTAATTGCCAAGAGCCTCGACCAACAAATGAGAAGGCTCTCACGGCTCGTATTGTTAGGAGGTTCCTTTCTCTGGAGCCCTGACCGCCGGTAGCTTGCACCCTGTTCCCGATACCGGTGGGCTACTATTTTGATAATTTTAAATGTTGTTGTTTTTGATAAGAAATATGTAAAAATATAAAAAATATTTATACAAATAAATAAATGATAAAAAATATAAGAATAATAAGAATGTATTTAAAATATGATTAAGCAAGAAATAAAAGGCTTTTTTATTTAATTTACTGTAAGTGCTTACAAAATAAGGTGCTTTATCAACTAAACTTAAACTAAAATTAAATGGTTGTACAAAAATTGCATAAATAAAAATACACTGTGGCCTCGTCTCTTATTCAGAACTTGCTGGCACCGATTATTCATAGAATCGATGAGACTGTTGCGGCAATTGCTCCCAATGAAAGTTTAGTAAGTCTATCAGTTGTTGGGTGGTTGTAACTCCATCCAAGTCCTTTAAAACACGTCTCTGGAGCAAGTCCCGTGCATGCTCGATGGGTTTGAGGTCTGGCGATTGTGCAGGCCGCGCGCTTGTCTTGGGGCCTCTGACTACGCAGTTGTGCGTATACTAAACCGGTTGATCTCAAACTAAAGTCCAATAATCCAATCAGCTACCCTACTATGACCTCTTAAAGCAATTCTTATTCCGCTGAGGGAAAGAGACAGAGCTATACAGGGTGTCTAGCACCATCTCTTTCACTCAGTGGAATAAGAATTGCTATAAGATGTCATAGTAGGCCTACAGGTTGGGTGTTGATAAAAAAAAACCAAGCAAGTGCGAGTTGGACTCGCACACCGATGGTTCCGTATAAACTTGCGACATTAATGACCCTTTTGACTGTAAACTTAGAGATATAATTTTTCCACAACTTCAAGGGACTTGAGTATATGGTTTAAATGTCGACTCGATACTTACACGCGTTCCCGAGATATAGGGTTTTGACAGACAGACAGACAACAAAGTGAAAAAGGGTTCCGTTTCTTTCTTTTAAAGTACGGGACCCTTAAAACTAGCCGTATGTGTTACCAATTACTCAATTATTTTTTACCAAATTTCATGTTTAATAAATTGTTGGTTTAGTTTGAAGCGCGTTGAGCGAGATACTTCGAAAAGAACTTGTTTTAATACTCATCTCGGTGTACTTCTCGCGAGACAGGTTGTGCCCAATTTCATCCGCAGATCAGCTACTAAATGTCTTTGCGTAATATTATTAAAGCTACAAGCGATTCGATTCGGTTTCGGACGGGTGCAGTGTAGATACTAATATGCTTACTATCTAATATAGATGTTAGCCGATTCTCAGAACTACCCGATATGTACACAAAGTTTCGTTTGAATCGGTCCAGCCGTTTCGGCGGAGTATGGGAACGAAAACTGTGACACGAGAATTTTATATATTATAGATATTAGTAAGAATTTTGTTTTTACTCTGGACGCTCTTACTGTGCACGTCTTTTTACAGGGTCCACCCTTTATAGCAGAACTTTTAAGTCATAATTTTATTTTGCATAACAACGGATGGCATAAACTTCACTTCGCAGAAAATAGTTTAGCAGACACTCATTTATCATACACTAGCTTTTGCCCGCGGCTTCGCTCGCGTTAAATTCGGTAGCGCCTTATTGATTTGTAATAGCAACGCTAAGTTTTCCCGTTTCTTCCCTCTTTCTCCCTCATATCCCACTCTTTTTAAAAAATAAATAGCCTATGTCTGTCCCCTGGTTCCCAACTATCTCTGTACCAAAATTCATCAAAATCGGTTTAGCCATTAAAGCGTGAAGAGGTAACAAACAAACAAATAAACAAACAAACAAACTCACTTTCGCTTTTATAATATTAGTAAGGATTCTAAACTCATAATTTTGTAAGTCAGAATCATCTCTAGGCATAAACTTCATAATATGCATAATATTTAAAAATTAGAAACATCATATCGCAGAAAGTTCACAGTCAGAATCGTCTTTTGGCATAATGTATTTTATATCGATGATCATTAAACGGCAGAATTGTCATATCGTAGAAAGTTTATAGTTAGGGTCATCTTTGTCATTCTATGTTGTCATTTATTTTGATTAATTATTTCTTTGAAATAATGTCATTTATTTTAGTTATTGTTTAATTGAATTTGAGATTATGTCATTTAATTCAATAACTAATTAGGTATCCTAATCTAAATAGTTCAGTTCCGGGTAACCTACTTAAAACAATCTCTTTTTTCTATTAACGCAAGTCGTTTCTGGCACTCGCCGGCCGCTACCGCGGTCCCGCTCGCTTCGCTCGCTCGACTCATGCGTAGGAGGTCACAGTTTTAACCTAACCTAACCTAGCCATTACTGCCGTCTGCATAGTATGGCAGGTGAAATTATACCAAATAATATATTATGCGAAATTTGAACTCTGCGAATCGTAATTATACTAAATGTAATTCTGCAATCTTAAAAGTATGTCATTGTTAATTTGAAGTTTTAAACATTATGCCAAAAGATAATTATACCAAATAATTTTTATGCCTTTAAAATTTTCGTTTAAAGAAAATTATGCTAAGTGTGTTATGCCAAATAAATTTCGGAGCATCAAGATTCTGCCAGATAGAGGGAACCCCTTTTTACATCATTCTGACATATTTTGTATAATCTCAACATGAATGATGTACGATAGATCCGTAGAGATCTACGCTTTGGAATGGACAACTACAGTACTTTCACAAGTTATTATGTCTTGTGACTGGGACTGTAGCAGCATTTTTTTTGTTTTCATGACATTCAAAAGTGGATGTAATGGTCTAATTGGAAAAAAAATATTTGATTTGATTATGTTAAGAAACTACCATGTAATTTAAATTTGTGAAAAATACAAAAGTACTTTTTGTTCTGTTATTTATTTTCTCCGAAATGTATTGTATTGATAAAGGTCGTTTAATTCACGTAAAAATTTGACACTGCCGTTCTCAGCTCTATAACGCTCTGGCGGTTCGTGCGTTAAATTTTCCTCGGCTCGAACGATAAAGTTTCCTAACTTGAATAAAAATGTACACACGACGGGTCATCAACCTACACTAAACCATTATAACCTGATCTCAACTACGGTGTGCGATCCGTAGTAGAGAGATCAGAAGGGTTACCATGACATCTTATAGTAGTTCTTATTCCACTGAGGGAAAGAGATGGTGCTAGACACCCTGTATAGCTCTGTCTCTTTCCCTCAGCGGAATAAGTTCTGCTTTAAGACGTCATGGTACGGTAGCAGGTTATAATAGATTGGAATAGGTTGACCTGCCGCCGTGTGTACAATACACGTTCTCTTGGTCTTTTTAAAAATAAACAAAAATCAAAGTAAAAAGGCATCCTATGTGTTATATCCAGACTATAATCTACCTCTGTGCCAATTTCATCAAGATCCGTTCAGACATATTAACGTGAAAGAGTAACAAACGTCTATAACCATCCATCTTCACAAAGATTCGCATTTATAATATTAGTAGCATTTAAGAGGAAGTAGAATTTATAATATTAGTAGGATTGACGCCTCATTTTTCAATAAAAAAAATATATATAAGTAGGCAGCACATTTTATTAACATAAAATTATGAAAAAACTAGTTACTCTCAGGAAATGAGATAAAATTTTATTTTCAATGATAAGCCTTTTACAATAAGATAAATTAAACTAAAATTATTAAACTAAACTAAACTTATAAATAAATTAAAAAATAGCGTCAAAAAATTCGTCCTCAACGCTGTCAGTTGACAATGTCCCCAGGAGACTGGCCGCGTTGCCACGTTGTATGGCAACGCTAAGCCTCTGGCTAAAGTAAAAGCCAGCCCTTGGGTCACGGGAAGTATCAACCAAACGTTTTGATATTGCCTTAAAAAGGCTGTGAGCACAAGGACCCCACGGTCCCAGAATTTCAACCCCAAACGGCTCGAAAATATAGTTCCCAATAAGGTTACTATATTTATGCCGCTTGAGGTTCTCTGCAGCCGCAGCAGCAGCGCCAGCGCAGCACGAAGAGCTAGGAAGATGGGATGGCGCAAGAGTATCGACGCACGTTGCGTCCCACACTAAAGGCCTACCCAACTTCCAAGGAAACAGAGACATCAAAAATAACAATTGCTTAATTATGTGTATTGTCACAAGTAAATATAGTTTTCTCATGAACATAAAAAGATCTTTTTTCAAGATTGTGTAAATGGTTTTTTTTAGGGTACCGTAAGTTAAAATAGTAAATGTGTGCAAAACAGGAAATCAGAAAGTGGCACCGGTAACTGAATCGTGTGTGTCTTGTTATGTTTTTTTAAAGCCGCGCCACACTAGGAATTTCTCCTGTTTACAAACATTTAAACGCACATACACAAACAGCCAGACCCAGAACAACTACCTATCGGTCACACAAATATTTGTTCTGAGCGGGGATCGAACCCACGACACGCTGAGCAGCAGCAAGGTTTTTACCTACTAGATATCAACGTCCTGTCTTCACCTTAATGTACAGGTCAGCGCCTGTCCTTTTTGTCCATACTTTTCTATTAGATTATCGTTTTTCGTTAAATTAGCGAAACCTGATTTCTAACCATATCATGCTTCACACAGTCGTTTCTTTGGTCTTACTTTACTCTTTCTAAATTTAAGTAATCATTTATAAATAAAGACTGACAAAATAGTAAATGATGCCGAAACGTCTGACATATTGACGAAGAGAATGGAAGAAGAAAACGTGTTGCGCCGACCCCAAATAGAATTGGCCAAGATCAAGGGAAATTATGATTTTCATAGAATGACACTAACTTAACTTATGATTTTTACAGTTTAAAGAGATGCAATTAAAATAAAACTCTACGGAACTCGCAGTGCCCGAGTCCAAGTCTGACTTGTCCCGGAATTTTACTTATAAAGATTAGTTAGAAACTGAGTTAGGCGCAGTTTTTATAATTTTTTGACAAATGTTGGTCAATTGTATGGTATTTAATATGTAGTATAAAGGACAATTACAGTTTAAATGAAATAAATTTATCTGTTAGGCAGAATAAATACCACTTCAAGAAACATTTGTACAGGACCAAGCTGCATATTGTGAGTTTAAAATATATTTTTAAAAGTTTTTTTTTTTTAATGTGAATCGAGCAAGCAGCTACCCTACCATGACGTGTTAAAGCAGAACTTATTCCGCTGAGGGAAAGGGACAGAGCTATACAGGGTGTCTAGCACCATCTCTTTCACTCAGTGGAATAAGTTCTGCTATAAGATGTCATAGTAGGCCTGCAGATCACCGAAGTGATTACCACCACCAACAGGCAACACCTATATTGTTTGACTGTCAAAAATTACAAAAAGTTTCAATTAAACAGAATAAGGCAATTAAATTTTCATACAATTATTATACTGGAGGGTAAATTTTCAAATAGGATAGCAAGACAGTGTTGCAAGATAGCTAGTTAGGATCTAAGTCTACCTTCGTGTAATATCGACGGCACATTTGACGCAGTGGCTGAGCGATTGACAGCCGCGCCGCGTGTCACGGGTTTGATCCCCGCACGATGCAAATATTTGTATGAAAAGCCACCGCGGGAGAAGCTCCGGGCGGGTCTGTGGACGATGGGCAATGTGAAGCTCACCGTCCGTCCGTCCAGTGAAGACGGCCCGTATCGACGGCGAGTTAGTGTTCCACGTGCGCCTCAAAGAGATGTCAGAAAAGCAGAGGGTCCTGCTAGGAGTTGCGGGTTGTTTAAAAGAGATACCGTGGCCCCGGAATATAAATGGTACAAGAAGGGACATGGGTGGGTTTTAGCCAGTAAGTCTGACAGTCCTCCGCGTTCCACCCAGAGCTTGGGAAGTTATTTGATGATCTGAAAGTTGTCGTTTTAGCCCATCAAAGTGATTTATCAGCTGAAATCGAAACGTAGTAATATTCTTACTAGCATTATAATCATTGAAGTATCTACCGTGGTAACTGTTTCCTAAATTAATTCAATTGAATTTCCAGCTAGATAAAGAATGTTGGCTGCAGTGTTATTCTGCATCGTGTGTGCTGTCTGGTGGTTGTGGCGCCGGCATAGAGCAAGCACCACGGAGCCGCCATGTTACCCGGGGGCGTGGCCTATCCTGGGGCACTTGCTGATGTTCCGTGGGGGTCCTTCTAGTACGTACCTTAGACTAAATGAGGAGAGTTTTAAACGAGAAGGGGATAAGATGGCCAGACAAGAAGGGCCAGAGAATGATAACCTATATCCTACTTCCTGCTAATCTTAATATCCTACTAATATTATAAACTAGCTTTCGCCCGCGGCTTCGCCCGCGTTAAATTTGGGGTAACACAGTTTTCCTTTCCTGATTTACAGGTACCTGCTAGCTAAGTTTTCCCTTTTCTTCCCTCTTTCTCCATCACATCCCACTTTTTTCAAAAAAATATAGCCTATGTCCGTCTCCTCCACCAAAATTCACCAAAATTCATCAAAATCGGTTTAGCCATTAAAGCGTGAAGAGGTAACAAACAAACAAACTCACTTTTGCTTTTATAACATTAGTAAGGATAGTAAGGAAGTAAGGATGCGAAAGTTTGTGAGCATGGATGAATGTTTGAGCCTCTTTCACGCAAAAACTTCTGAACGGATCTTGATGAAATTTGACACAGAAGTAGATTATAGTCTGGAATAACAAATAAGATACTGGTGGTGCTAGCTAGTTATTTATGAAAAGAAAATTGGCAAAGATTTTGTTTGACGGTGCCCTGGATTGACTGACTGAGAAGAGAGCTTTCCACAGACACGGATCATCGAACCTAAAAATCTAGTCAAAGCTAAAAATCGACCCGAGGGGCTGTAATTATTTAGCCCCGATTTCCGCTCACTCCGATACTATAACTTTTAAAACTGACATAATCACTAACATTACTAATAACGTTTGAAACGGGATATTTACCATGTTTTTTTTTATTTAAAATGAGTTCTCGATATTTTGGCGCTGTTGCAAACACACTAAATTAACAATAAATAAACTGAAGTTTTTTGTGGGTGGGTGTTTATAAGCAGACATAACGGTCAACAGTCTCCTGATGCGTTTGCGCTCAGTACACAAGTGACACTGGTAGAGCCACCGTCACTTTTAACTATAGCACGGCCAACGAGAAGCGATACCAAATGTAAACAAAACCCATGCTAAAACCCCATCTAAAATGGCCGCCCGAATCAATCAAAATCAATCAAAATATTTTTATTTCACATAGGCCTACATGGGCACTTATAAAACGAATGTTGGCGAACCCGTCTTAACGTTGTCATATTTTTGCCGGTAGAACGAGACATTACGACAAAGGCACAAGATGGAAAGAGCTAAATATTAGATTTTCAACGCCACAGTTGTTCTTTAGGTTAATCACCTTTCGCTTCGTTGGCCGTACTATAGATTCTGTTCTCGACACACGAAACGCACTGAACTCGCGAACTTTTTTATTTTTAATAAAAACATGGTAAATATCCCGTTTTGACCATTATTAATAATATTTACTCGAATTTAAGTGGCATTAATCTGATCTGTGCTAACGACTTAGGAACTAATAATACATTCATGATTGATAACCAATGAATTAATTTATTTCTTTTTGCAGAAATATGGGACATACTGAACGACTTTGCCAAACAAATTTATGACTTAGGTGGAGTAGCAACGGTCAAAATTGGACCACTAAATTTATACAGTAAGTATTTTTTCGCTGGTGTTGGATTGCCCGTCGGTCAAAGAAGGGGAGACGGTGCACTCGTTTGTTTGCACACACATTTTTGGGTATTTCTACTTTAAAAGCTAGCCTTTTTTACGCGCCTTTATCTCCTTGCGTTACGGGGCCGCGGCATCTCCTTCGAACCCGCAGCTCCGGCAGGCTTCGGTCATAAGGGGCCTAATAATGCTGACATTTTTTTGAGGCTTGCATGGCGTACGAACGCGCCGTCAACACGGCCTTGTCTTACAAAAGACATGGATGGTGAGCTACCCATAACAACGTCCACAAGCTCGTAACTAAAAAGCCAGCCATGATAAATTGGAAACTGGCTTGATAGTTGCCCCACTCTCGGTATATTTTCTGTATGGTGGGTGTATTTACAAAAAAAATAACTCACATACACAAACAGCCAGACCTGAAACAACCAGCTGTAAGTCATACAATTATTGTTCCACGCTGGGATCGAAACCGGGACACGCAGGAATGGTGCCTTCGTTTATACTCAATCCACCATTTCCGTATGGTGAATTTCAGTTTATATTGGAGACCCATGTGGTATTTGATGGATAGACCCCTTGGTAAGACTGGTCGTCAAACTAACAACCAGGGTATGTAGCGGATGCCCTGGTTCAGTCCATGGTACGGAGCGAGAGGCAATGGGAAGCGGTCACCTCCTACTGTGAAGCAGTCATGCTAGCAAAGGAGGTGGCCGGGCGTTTGAGGGAGAAAAGCTCAAACCAGCCCAGCCACCGCGGGAGACGCCACGGGCGTCGGGCGCCGCGAGACGACTCCCAGACACCGGGCCTGTGGACGGTGAGTAATGGGTAGCTCACCGTCCTTCCGACTATTGACGACAGACCGTGTCGAAATTCTTATTTTTTCAGCAACAACCATCACATTTTTTATATCTATAACAAAGGAAATGTTAAAAACTAAAGATATATCTAAAAATTTTCAAACACGGATCTGTATTTTTTTATATTCAATTAAAACTGCAAAATGACCTACATTTTTGCGGACATGATATTCAAATAAAATCAAACACCGAAATATTTTCGACCTTATTTCTATTCTTTCGATGCAATACTGTCTTGTACTTGTGTCAGACCATGCCCAGTATGCAGCTAGCCTCACTTCAGCGAATACCTTAAGATTAGCTTGTTAGCGTGCGTGCCTTAACCTTGAAGATGAATGCGAACAGATTTTACAATTTAACCTCAACCAAAAGTGGTTTGTTTTTGTTGCAAACGTGAGAATAAATCAGTGTGTTAATTAAGTTTTGAGTAAGTACTTGCAACAATAATCATTTACATTTTTATCACCTAAATATTCATTGTGTTGTATTTTTGAACCCGGAATGGGCTGTACTCTGGTAGGCTCATCGTTATAAACCAGTGTAATGTTTCTCAAGGTTGAAGAAGATTGATCAAATTAAGGTTGTATTTGCGTCATACCCGCTTGAAGTAAACAATTTTTTTTTTATATTATATATTGCTTTTTTTTTGTAACGGCTCTTAAGATTTATTTACGAACCATTGGTAATTAATTATAAATATTTTATAAAAAAAACCGCATCTATATCGGTCATGCCGTTTAGGAGATAAATGAGAATACTGGATTGCGCACAGACGTACGAACAATATTTTCAGCCTAAACGCATATACCTACTTGCTCCGTTTCGTCGTGGGTAAAAAATACTTAGAACAAATTATCTAAAACACACTGACCTCTAATAGGACCAATGTAGTTTGATGTCTTATTGTTTTTTTTGGGTTCCGTACCCCAAAAGCAAATGTCCTTATAAGATCACTTTGTTGTCCGTCTGTCTGTGTGTCCTGACCTTTTATTTAGTAAACATATGAAGGTATGGAGTTCAAAAATAGTTGAATTTTCATTCCTTCCGGAAATAATAACAAAAGTCTAAGTACTTGCTGAGTCGATGGCGCGTTCGTGTTTAACGCACGCCTTAAAGACAAAAGAAAAAGACAAAGGGGGCTGTTAAGGCCACCGCGGTTGCGAGTTGTTCGAGATACCATGACTCCGGAACATAATGGGCAAATGAAAGAACATGAGTGGGTTTTAGTCAGTAATAGTCTATGTTAAGCTATTATGATGACGACTATATAGAGATATGTGGATGAAAATGCTTTTGCAATCTGCAAAAGAACTGGGTAAACGAATATTGATGCCAAGGATATGGAATATGCCATGTCGACGCCGCGTTTGTGTTCTACGCGCCTCTTTAAAGATATAAAAACAAAGGGGCTTGTAAGGCCACCGCCTGCCAAGGTTGCGGGTTGTTAGAAAGATATACCGCGGCCCCAGAAAACAAAGGGCCGAAGAAGGAACATAGATGGGTTTTAGTCAGTAAAACTCTGACACTCCACCTGGCTCCGCCCAGAGCGGCAGAAGTTATTTGATGATTTCCCATAAAAAAACTTACATTAATCCTATTGAGTTACTTAAAACTTAAAATATTTGCTTTTTTCTACTCTGGACGCTCTTACTGTGCACGTCTTTCTACATCGTTCTCACATATTTGTCTAATCTCCACATGAATGATGTAAATACGGTTTTGTAAAAATATTATAATTTAAAAGAGTGTCCATGCAGTTTCTTACCCATTCTTCTCCATAGAGATCAACGATTTGGAATGGGCAACTATAGTACTTTCACAAGTTATTATGCCTCGTGACCGGGACTGTAGATTCATTTTGTTTTTTGACATTCAAAAGTGCCTGTAATGGTCTAATTGAAATAAATGATTTGATTTAATTTAATTGTGATTTTAAAAACCTCATTTGACAGCTATAGCCGATCCGGACGATTGTTTCACGGTATCAAACGCGTGCTTGGAGAAGGAGTCATATTACGACTTCGGTAAAGCCTGGATGGGCGATGGTTTAGTTACTGCGAGAGGTAAATACTCATTATATTTTTGGAAGCATAGAATAATATATATATAAGCATAGGACTGACAGCCTTACAATGATGATATTAGTCTTTAAACTGACATGGTTACTAACATTATAACTAACACTTGAAAAGGGATATTTGCCATGTTTGTTATTTGTATCATGGCGTTTGCAACATCACCGAAATATCGGAAACTCGATACAAATAACAAACATGGTAAATATCCCGTTTCAAGTGTTAGTTATAATGTTAGTAACCATATCAGTTTAAAGACTAATATCATCATTGTAAGGTTGTCAGTCCACTGCTGTACCTGTAGGCATCTCCTAAGGTCACACAATCAGCTGCTGTCAGCCTATAAAGATCGTTTCTTGTCGGTTTTTCTCCATAAAAACGACCAACTCGAAACGAGTATCTTTTTAATGCCCATGTAGGCCTATGTAAAATAGAAATATTTAAATTTTTTGATCATTTATAACAATTAAAATTACCCTTCTAAAAATAGAAGGTCAGTCGAGGTTAATCAATAAAACGGATGAGCGTAATAATATTATCTTTTTTTAAAAATAACAGAAAAACAGATCTATTGAAATAAAACTTTCGCCCCAAAGAAATACGATTCCATTATCCAACGATATGTACCAATATTTAAAACTGTTAAATAATGTTAAATTCAGGTGTGACGTGGAGGACTCACAGGAAACTCCTGAATCCAGCATTTAATCAGACACTCCTGGATTCGTTCATGGGCGTCTTTAACAGCCAGTCCAAGAAACTGGTGAAATCATTCGAAAGAGACGCTGGAAAAGGACCCTTTGATCATGTGAAAAACATTAAACGCAGCTCTTTGGAAAGTATTTGTTGTAAGTTTCCGATTAATTTTATATCTTTTAAGGCAACAAATTTTCTTCTATATCATTTTAGGTTTTCTTACCTTAAAAGGAAAAAAAAACGGAATTCTCACAGGATCACTTTTTTGTCCGTCTGTCAAAACCCTTTAACTCGGAAGTCGCGTAGTCGAATTGAAATTAAAACCTTATACTCTAATCTACCAAGTCCCTTAGCTGTAAAATAATCAGCCATCTAAATCTTCACAGTCAAAAAATATTGCCGCTTATGTTATTAATTTGTAGGGAATTCTCGGTGCATAAGTCCGACTCGCAATTGTTTAATATTTTGTTAAGGCATTAGTAACATCTTTTGACTTTCCCCTGACTTTTTAACCGACTTCCCAAAAAGGAGAAGGTTTTCAATTCGGCCGGTATGTGTTTTTTTTTCCATGCATGTCATCGATCACGCCGCGGTTAATGAACCGATTCGCGTGATTCTTTTTTTTGTTCGATGCCAAATAGCTGCCAGGGTGCCAATTTCTTTCAGTTTGGTTTAGTAGTTTTTATTTTATAAGCATTATAGATCCTCGAACCTAAAGCTCCACCAGCTCTTTCCACTTCTTTCAAGTTATTCTTTCAGACTCTTCGATGTGGTCTGCCACGAGAGCCTCTGGCCGTGCCAGGGTTCAAATATTAGCAATTTTATGTGTTGTGTTGCCATAGAACCTGGCAACGCAGCCAGTCTCTTGGGGATATTGCCAACTGACAGCGTTGAGGACGAATTTTTTGACGCTATTTTTTAATTTATTTATAAGTTAGGTAGTATTTTTAATTTCAGATTAACATATAATTTCCGGTTGTTTTTCACTTAAAAAATTAAAAACAGATCATCATCATTTTCCTGCCCTTGTCCCATTCTATTTGGGGTCGGCGCAACACGTTTTCTTCTTCCATTCTCCCCTATCAGACGTCATGGCATCATTTACTCCTTTCTCCTTCATATCACTCCTTACAAGAAATTAAAAACAGATGAAAGTAAAAATATAAACTGATAAGTAATATTGATTGAAAGATTAATTTGTTCCCAGTGACATCGCTTGGAATTGATTTCACAAATGTAAACCTCAACGATGAGTATATCGAAACCTTTGACCTGATCTTCAAATTGCATACCGAACGATTCATAAAGTTTTGGTGGCACAGCGAATACACATACGCATGGAGCAATCTTAAGAAGCAGGAGGATGCTTGTCTGAAGATACTGCACAATATGTCGAACACGGTAAGCAGACAGCGCTTTTTAATCGTGAGGGCCTAGACGAGGTGACATTCAATTACCGGTAGTATCAATTTGGTAATCTTTGGTCAATCGCACAAGATTTAAGAGGTCTTGCGTTGCGGAAAACCATTACTGATAATGTAGGTATCGGCTTCCAGTGTAACTGAATGCTCTGCCTATCTGAATTCTACAACTTAGTCTAACTCACACACAATCAGTTAGACTCTAACTGGTTGTCAGACTTTAGATCAACTGATTACTTATCACGACTATCAAAGTTTCCTTAACCAGATGAATTACCATCACTTGCTCTTAGCCCTTAATTAGAACAAGGTGATGCATTATTTCAGCTATCTCCTCAGTAATTAGTATCATTTTGCTATAATGTACCTATCTTCTTTCTGTGTATATTTTTTGTGATTATCTCTAGCGGATAGGACTTACATAGAAACAAGACTCTCACATACACTCTCTAGACATACCTCACGTCTGTAGTTTTATTATAATTTCAGTTTGATGGCCCTGACTGCTGAGCCGGAGGTCGTGGGTTCGATTCCCACCCAGGACAAACTTAGTGTGATGAGCATGATTGTTTGTTCTGTGTCTGGGTGTGATTTATCTATAATATGTAGGTATTTATTTATAAATTATATAAGTATGTATATCAGTTGTCTGGTTACCATAACACAAGCTCTGCTTAGCTTGGGATCAGATAGCCGTGTGTGAGTTGTCCCAAGATATTTATTTATTTTAAATTTATTGTTCTACATTTTAAGTTACATAACCTATCTATGGAAGAGTGGAGTCTCTTGACACAGTCATTGTTTGCTTAAAAGGAGGCTCCAAACACTAAGCCCCTTTTGTAAACTGAAGCATCAATAAACTTATTATTATAATTTTTTTTCAAGCCAGAATTATCCATCAGCAACTTGCTCTAAAATACAGTCTTGTGGAATCGGAAGAAAAGTACTATAGTTCCCCTACTCAGTTCTCGAAAATGACAAAATCATATTGTACTGGGATCGTTAGGTAGGTATATTTATATATATAATACTAGCTGTTCCCCACGGTTTCACCCGCGCTGCTCAGCACCTGTTGGTCGTAGCGTGATGTTATATAGCCTGTAGCCTTCCTCAAGAAATGGACTATCCAACACTAAAAGAATTTTCCAATTCCAACCAGTAGTCCCTGAGATTAGCGCGTTCAAACAAACAAACACACAAACTCTTCAGCTTTATAATATTAGTGTAGATAGTATAGATTATAAAAGCGAAAGTGAGTTTGTTTGTATATTTGTTTGTTTGTTACGTCTTCACGCCTGAATGCTAAATGGCTGAACCGATTTTGATGAATTTTGGTACAGAGATAGTTGGGACCATAGAGACGGACATAGGCAATTTTTTTTAAATATTGAGATATGAGGAAGAAAGGGAGAAAAAGAAAAGTGTAAACTTAGCATTGGTATTACAATAAATAAGGCGCTAGGGCAAAAACTACATGTAGCAGGTACCTGTAAATCAGGAATCTGCTCTGCTAGTTTAGGCGCTGCGCAAACGTGGACACTTTTGTGTCCTGTGTCGGACACAAGCTACCGATTCCTATAGCTTGTAGTAGATGTGTCATGTAGCAGCTGATTAAATACTGTTTATAGAATATATTGTGTAGAATTTGGTAGCTTATATCCGACACAAGACACCAAAGTGTCCACGTTTGTGCAGCGCCTAAACTAACAGAGCATGATCAGCTACTAAACTAGTCTTTTATATTACGATTAATTTGTCAATATTAAATTCTTGATTGCAGGTCTTACTAAATAGAAAAAACAACATCTTTAATGAAAAATCCACTACTGAAAAAAGTATAACAGGTAAATATTCTTGATACTGTTGTTATACCGTCATCAAAATACATGATTTGATACTTTATTGTTACTTTCTTATAGGTTCCAAATTTAAACCCTTCATAGATCTACTCCTTGAGCAAAAAGGAGCGTTTACTGACAAACAGATCAGAAACCATGTGGATACTATACTTGTTGCCGGCCATGACACTACGGCAAACGCACTTACTTTAACCATGATACTGTTGGGATCTCACCCTGAAGTTCAGGAAAAACTTTTTGCTGAGTAAGTACAACCTTAAAAAATATATCTATATCTACCCCCAACTGCCTATCTATGTTGTCTTTCCATTAGGATAATAGTCTTGCTACGCGCAAAGAAATAAATTAATCCTTACTATCCTTACTAATATTATAAAAGCGAAAGTGAGTTTGTTTTTTGTTTGTTACGTCTTCACGCTTAAATGGCTAAACCAATTTTGATAAAGTTGGTACAGAGATAGTTCAGACCCTTGAGACGGACATAGGCAAATTTTCAAAAAATGAGAAATGGGGAAGAAAGAGGGAAGAAAAGGGATAACTTAGCTTTGCTATTACAAGAAATAAGGCGCAAGGGCAAAAACTACAGATAGCAGGTACCTGCAAATCAGGAAAGGGAACTGTGTTACCCCGATTTTAACGCGAACGAAGCAGCGGGCAAAAGCTGGTTCATTCATATATTTCAGGAATTTTTCCCAATGAAAATGATGTAGTGTCTTGTCAAAACATCAATGGTCACGTGGTCAAGCAGGCAAATGCGCGGACAACCTTCAGTAATCGGTGAAACAGAATTAATATGATATTATTTTGACGGGCCTGTTGGTCTAGTGGTTAGTGGCCCTGACTGCTAAGCCGGAGGTCGTGGGTTCGATTCCCACCCAGGACAAACTTTGTGTGATGAGCATGATTGTTTGTTCTGTGTCTGGGTGTGATTTATCTGTAATATGTATGTATTTATAAATTATATAAGTATTTATATCAGTTGTCTGGTTATCATAACACAAGCTCTGCTTAGCTTGGGATCAGATAGCCGTGTGTGAGTTGTCCCAAGGTATTTATTTTTATTTTGTTTATTTTTATTAACACAACCATTTCAGAATACAAGAGGTCTTGGGTGAAGATAGAGATGTGGAGAAGGTGGATTTGTTGAAGCTGGTGTACTTGGATGCTGTTTTGAAGGAGAGCTTGAGATTTTACACCATCGGGCCACTTTTGGGTAGAAAACTTGACAAAGATGTTAAACTTAGTAAGTTTATAATATTGTACATTTTAAACGGTTACAAATACAGGGTGTCCTATAAGTCTTTTGAAATGAAAAATAAATAAATAAAAAAAAAACTTTTCACAATATCATTTTTTTATTTATTGTTTAGTAATTTCCATTAAAAGGGAATTATTTTTAATACCACTTCATCTAAATGTGCTCCATTTCGTTTTTGGCACTCGTGTGAGCGATGACTAAAATTTCCAATCACACACTGTTGAGGGATAATAACAGGATAATTTTAGAGCGTAATGAAACCACAAGTTCAGCTTCTCATATATTGCAGCACATATTTTTTCACAGACTGACTTTTTCTTAAAACAAAACATAAAACAATGACAATCAAAAAGAAGAAATATAAAATTATCAAAAAAGTTTGGTAGCTGGTCGCCAACACACACGAAATTAAGTCTACTGGTAGGATCAGTATTTTTTGATTCTTGTACTAACATAATTTTAAAGAATGACGACTAGTCTTTTTCAGGAGTGCCGAGAATACAATGGGTATATTTAATGGCAGGGCATTAAGCCCTGGAACGCTTACGAATGGATTGAGTAGAATTTTTACAAACTCTTAACTACTCTCCGTCCGTGATGTCCTTGGTCGGCCAGATCGTTGTTTATTCAACGTAGAGTCTCTCCAATTTTTGAACCCATCTTTTAATTGTTTGAACACTATGACAGTCATTAAACGTGCGTGAATTGCGATACTCTCTAAATTAACGCCGCGCAATCATTGTTGCGATAAAACTCACGCACACAAAAATCACGGTCCGCCTCATGGCGACCGAATTCTGAAAAACCCTTGGTGCTTCCCCCGTACCCCACGCGCTATTCTAACGCGCCATTTGAATTTTATTCGAATTTTAAATTTCTAAAGACTTATGGGACACACTGTACAACACAGGACACAAGAAGGATTTTTTTTTTCAAGAAAATTTCACAAAATGTTTCTCAATTGCATTTATAGGCGCAATTAATTAATTTCAAAGTTGATATCAATAACTTCTAACAGTTCATTGATGTTGTTCCAGAAAATTACACTCTACCAGCCGGTAGCAGCTGCATTTTGCTTCTATTCGCTCTGCACAGGCATCCAATCTGGGGTCCAGACGCGCATGAATTTCATCCTGAACGTTGGCTGGAACCTGGGAGGTTGCCTGATAATCCCAACGCGTACGCTCCCTTCAGTATAGGAAAACGGAATTGTATAGGTAAGTACCCCTTTTTTAGTTGGGAAATCATTAAATAACTTCCCCCTCTCTGGGTGGAGAGCGTAGGAGTATCAGACTTTTACTTACTAAAACCCATCCATGTTCCTTCGTTTGCTCTTTGTGTTCCGTGGTGGTTTCTCTTTCGAAAAACCTGCAACCAGGTCATCAACCTGCAATCAACGGAACCCTTCTACCGTCCTTCTTCCGTCTTAGCTATATACATATACTGTTAGTACCACATAGTTGAACTTTGGAGAATGGGGGGTCTTCTATAAATGATTAAGCAAAAGTGATGTTAAATTATTATTTTTTATCAATATTCGTTACACCAAGGAATTGGCTATAAATATGTAGGCTATCCACGAGTTAGGTAAACTATCTAGAGTTAGTCACAGGTTAGACCCGGGAGACCCAAAAACATATAAAGATGCGTGAAATGCAGGATAGCTACTCAATCAGATCCATCCTGAATCGTTGCTGACCTCCCCCAGTACCGCCCCAAAACCGAAGGTCGTACCCCACGGAAGGTGCCTTTGTGTAGTCGCTTAGTTTTAAAGTTTTTAGCCCTGGCTCGAGGCCTTACTCTCGGGATTTGTCCAGTTAAGCAGACAATAACCTCATAGATGAACTGCGAGATGACATTTAGAAGAAAAATAAAAGAGTAGGTATCTTTTATTTTAGTGTATTGGAAATAAAGAAGAGAAAGACAATTGTGTAAAAGAAACATTCAATTATTAATTCGTGAGCCAGATGAGTCCCACTGCTGGGCAAAAGCCTCCCTTCCTTCCTCCCACTTTTTTCTGTCGCTTGCTGTTGTGTCCCAATCCTTTCAAGTGGATCGAGCAACCATATATGACCCGTCTCCAAGTTATGCGGTCTCCTGCAGTTCGAACCGTGCCGTAGAAACTGTCTCAAACTGCCTTTTTAATCTTGCCGGCGCTCTGCCTTGTGCGCGTTTTCATTATATCCGGCCCAGTATTACAAGTCTAACCAGACACGCACGCATAATATGTCCGAAATATCAGAAAGTACGCTCCTGCCGATTGTGGAAAGCAGTTTGGTGATTTTGTTCTCGTCCAATATGGTCTTAATAGTTCCCATTACGGTCATATCTCGGTCCATGGATTACGTATCAGTTTTTGCCAACACTACATCTCAAAAAACATCCATTCCAGGTAAAATCTACGCTATGATGTCAATGAAGACGACCCTGATCCATGTGGTGCGACGTTATAGGATCACGGCGGACCATACCAAAATGAAGCTGAAGTTCGATGTCATGCTGAAGCCAGCCTCAGATTATTACATCAGCATCGAGAACAGGACATAGAAAAGCATGGGATTGTGTAAGATGTGGGTTTAGAAACAAAAATTACTGATGAGAAGAATGCAACTGAGATTGGGGTCAAAGCATTGTCAATCACTATGACAATATGCTTGAAAGCAATATAGCCGTATCTGGATAGTGTGCCAGCGGTCTATTATTTGACGTCTTCTGCAGAATAGCTGTTGTCACAGAACTTGTTACGGTAGGCTTGACTTCGACCTCGCTCTGGTCAATATTATTAATAAATTGGAAACGAAATTTGTTGTATGTTTGGTGTTGAAGTATTTAGAGTTTTTTTTGTGTATGGGATACCATCAAATAATTTCCTCCGCTCTGAGCGGAGCGGGGGAAATGTCAGACTTTCCTTCTTTTGTATGTATTTATAAATTATATAAGTATAATATCAGTTGTCTGGTTACCATAACACAAGCTCTGCTTAGCTTGGGATCAGATAGCCGTGTGTGAGTTGTCCCAAGATATTTATTATTATTTTTATTTAAGTACTTAGTGAAGAAAAAAAAATGCTAAAATATACGAAAGTTGCGAACAATCTACGGTCCACCGCTAAACATACAAGATCATCAATATCAAAATGCCAATTCAAAAAGCCGATTCCATTAATCACTTTTCGTGCACTTTAAATCCGTTTTTTGATTGTAGAACATCCTTGCAGTGTTGTACAGACGCATGCACATCAAGCTACCACAATCTGTCAGATTTCTTTGATAGATTTTCGACTTTATTTTTAAAGTATTAGGTTCTAGGTTCATTGGGAAAATTTACAGTTTCGGGTAGCTTGACCTGCTGGCGTCTGTACGTCCTCGACCTTGCCCTTGACCTCATGTTGTAACTAAAAATTTATGGATTCAAGGTGACCCCGGTGTTAAACTTGTTATTTAATCGATTGACACAGATACAATGAACAATAAACTAACCAGTAGGTGGTTTCACAACAATAATTTGTTTTATTTAATTGGTATTCCGGCCATTGTTAAGTGTCATTGACCGTGGCTTATTGTAGTGACGTAAATGAACAGCAAACTATACGGAAAAACGTATCAACAATTTGTTTTCTCGTTTTGTTTTCCAACTATGCAAATTCATCGGAATTACTTTTTGGATCGTTTTTTTTTACTTGAAGTCTCTGTTCTGTTTGTGTCCTGCTTATCCTTACTATATTAATCATAACTAATATTATAAAAGCGAAAGTGAGTTTGTTTGTTTGTTTGTTACGTCTTCACACCATAATGACTAAACCGATTTTGATAAATTTTGGTACAGAGATAGTTCCTGGAGACGGACAGAGGCAATTTTTTTTAAAGTGGGAATTGAGGGAGAACGTGGGAAGAAAGGGGAACACTTACTTTGCTATTATAATCAATAAGCCGCAAGGGCAAAACTAGTAGCAGCAGCAGGTACCGGCAAATCAGGAAAGGGAACTGTGTTACCCCGAATATAACGCGAGCGAAGCCCTGGGCAAAAGCTAGTAATTGATAATCTAAATCTCCAAATAAATTGTTGCTATATTTCTTAAATTACTGTTATTACTTGCTGATTATTCTCCAGCGTTTGATAGTTTATTATCAGTTTACACGTGGTATTTGCAAAATTGTGGCCATTAATGAAGAGTTGAAGTTGACGTATCAACATTTTAGACGGGTCTGTTGGTCTAGTGGTTAGTGGCCCTGACTGCTGAGCCGGAGGTCGTGGGTCCGATTCCCACCCAGGACAAACTTTGTGTGATGATCATGATTGTTTGTTCTGTGTCTGGGTGTGATTTATCTATAATATGTATGTATTTATATATTATATAAGTATGTATATCAGTTGTCTGGTTACCATAACACAATCTCTGCTTAGCCTGGGATCAGATGGCCGTGTGTGAGTTGTCCCAAGATATGTAAGATAGGTATGTATGTATGTATAGTGTAGGGGTATAGTAGCAGAGAGATGAAGCTGAGTCCACATCAGAAGGTTGAAGGAGTTTGTTTAAAAAAACTTATCTATACTTATAAATTTCTTAAGAATAAAACTAAAACCAACTTCCAAAAAAAAACTAAAAGTCAAAATTAACTTTACTTTCCGAAGTCGGTGACTTATGTTGGTTTAGTTGATTTTATTGCCATCGAGTTCCGGTTTTTTTTACTAAAAGAAGACTAACTCTATATACGACACGGTTGGCGCAGTGCCTGAGCGATCGGCTGCCGCGCTGCTGGTCGCGGGTTCGATCTCCGCACTTAACAAATATTTGTATGACCTACAGATAGTTGTTTCATTCCTGGCTGTTTGTGTAGGTATGTGAGTTTAAAAAAAAAAACAGGGATGCATTAGTAACGCACAAAAAGTCATGATATTAGCGTCTTACGCCTTTCTCTATGCAAAATTCCAGCCCATCTCTTATTTCCAGTCATATTTAAGCCCAACTTTAGGAATAATAATAATAATAAATATCTTAATAACATATGTACAGAGTTCTTCCATATTCTTTACTTTTATCTTTCTAAATGCCTCCCACGGTCTTCTCCCAACCCACAGGTCCAACACTCGGCTGGATAACTGTCTGGATCATGCACTGGTTAAAACTACCCTTCCTGTTACTACCATTGTGCTAGACTCACACATCACGGACCACAAACCTGTGCTACTTAATATTGCTTCCACAAACCCAGATAATAAACCACTCCACATTGCTACCCGCATAAACTACGATGCAGTTAAGTATGACATAGAAAATTCGGATTTTACCCGATTATACAAAATTATTGACCCCAATATTTCCATGAATATGTTCATAACTATTATTTCTTCAATAATTGACAAACACACTAAACACATTAAAATCCCAAGGAAACAAAGAATACTGAAACCGTGGATAACTACCGGCCTATTAAAGTGTATACAAAACCGTGACCGGTTGCACAATAGATCAAGAAAAGACCCCAATAATCTCATACTGAAAATCACCTATACCAGGTACCGGAATCATTGTAATGACCTCCTCCGGAAACTAAAAGTAGCCCATGAAAAACGCGAATTAGAAAAATCCCGTAATAACCCCAAAGCCCTCTGGAAAACGATTAAACAAATCACGAGTACCACCAAAACTAAAACTAGCCCAGTAGAACTGTTGGACATCTGTGATAACGCTACCTCTTCCATAAACGCAGTATGTAGGTTTTTCAGTAACATAGGCACTAATTTGGCTGAAAAAATCTTGTCCCAAAATCACCAACCTAAAAACCCACCTAAGAGCTCAAATCAAAAGGTTTCGTCCAGCCCTGCCAATTCCCTTGTGATACTTGAGGTTGACGAAGCAGAAGTGGAATCCCTTATTGCGCAGTAGGTTGGGATGGTATATCCCCCCTAATACTAAAGAGCTGTCGCCAGACCTTGACGCCACCTTTGACGTATATCCTTAACTCGTGCATTCAAAGGGGCATCTTTCCTGAGGCGCTAAAGAAGGCGATCATCCATCCAATTCATAAGGGAGGGAACAGGAACTGTGTCAACAATTACAGACCCATATCGGTCCTACCAGCACTTTCTAAGATACTGGAAAGGATCCTAAATAATGGTCTTAATAAATTCCTCAACAAACATCAGCTCATAGCTGATAACCAGTATGGTTTTCGCACAGGAATCTCTACTGAAGATGCAGTTCTTGGGCTGACACAATTGGTTGCTAGGAATCTTGACAGCAGAACCAAAAGTCAAGGTATCTTCCTAGACCTTTCTAAAGCATTTGACACAGTCTCTGTTCCCAAACTTATCTCTAAATTGGAACTCCTAGGGGTACGAGGAAATACCCTCGAAATTTTTAAAGACTACCTCAACAACCGTACCCAGCGAGTAAAAATTGGAGAGTATATAAGTGAAGAAGTATCGACCACCTACGGTGTACCTCAGGGAAGCATTCTCGGTCCCACCCTCTTCCTCATATACGTCAATGACTTGTGCAGAATGACCATCCCCAACTCCAAGATCATTGCGTATGCAGACGACACCGCAATCATAGTTCATGGTCCAACCTGGGACAGCGTTAAGCGCTACGCAGAAGCGGCTATGGCAAGTATAATGAAATGGCTCAACTTAAACCTCCTTACCCTAAACTGCAGCAAAACATCTTACGTTCCCTTCGCTATCCGGCGTAACAACTTGCCCGACAAAACCTTCTCCATAACAGCGCACACCTGCTCCAAACAATCCCCACAATGCCTATGTCCGCCGCTTGTAAGAACTGTCAATGTGAAATATCTGGGTATCCAAATTGACGAGGGTTTACGATGGGACAAACAGGTTGACGCCACTACCACTAGATGTTTGAAACTTCTATATATTTTCAAATCCCTTAGAGACTCGGCTGCGCCTGATACCTTGAAGATGGTGTACTATGCACTATGCCAATCCGTCATCGGATACTGCATTACAGTTTGGGGCGGCGCAACCAAAACCAGCTTTCTGAGGATTGAAAGAGCGCAGAGAGCCGTACTGAAGGTAATGTCGCGCAAACCTTATCGCTATCCCACTACGCAATTATACGCTGACTCCAAAGTACTTTCAGTGCGACAGCTTTTTGTGCTGCAGTCTACTGTTAGAAAACACGCCAGTGTTCCCCCATCTGACCCTAAAAAAAAAGGAAAAAGCTACCCCTAAGTACCCCTCACAAAACCTCCTTCGCCCAACATCAATACTACACATTAAGTACATACTTATACAAACAAGTTCACAAACATCTAAATATTGTCGATCTAAACAAATATGAATTAAAATCAAAATTAACGGAATGGCTACTGAAACAGGATTACCTACAAACTGAATCCTTACTTAAGTACGTCTCCTAACTACCGATTTCCTCAATCACCCACGTGCACACACTTTCTCTCTCTCTCTCTCTCACCCACACACACACACACACACCACTCACACACCCTTACACAAACAGCCACACACATCACGTATATATGCTATTACTTAAATTAGCTTTATATTCATAGTCGCTCAGGTAGATTGACACAGTCTTCTATTATACTTATAGCTTCACTCATTAAGCTGAATCACTGTCTCTCAAGATACAGGTTCCCTAGTTTGAGAGGCAGGGTTTTCCATATTGTGTACAGATTCCAGTTCTTAGCTTATTTTCATTGTGTTACTACCAAAGCTCATTTAATCTGTGTATATTTATAGCATGTTAAATCTGTATTTTTGTGAAATAAAGTTATTTATTTATTTATTTATCTATTACTAGCTTTCGCCCGCGGCTTCGCTCGCGTTAAATTTGGGATAACACAGTTCCCCTTGCGCCTTATTGATTTGTAATAGCAACGCTATGTTTTCCCTTTTCTTCACTCTTTCTCCCTCACATCCCACTTTTTTCAAAAAAATATTAGCCTATGTCCGTCTCCTGGTTCCCAACTATTTCTGTACCAAAATTGATCGAAATCGGTTTAGCCATTAAAGCGTGAAGAGGTAACAAACAAACAAACTCACTTTAGCTTTTATAATATTAGTAAGGATATTAGTAAGGATTCGTGCCATGACTCGAATATGATCGATCGTTGAAAAATGTTTCCTAAATCCAGGGGCCTTAGTCTGCTATTACAATAGCTTCAGAATGGTCGATCACTGATCGCATAATGGTTGATTTTGACAAGTTTAGTATGTAGCAGATTATTAATAAATAATAATAAAATTCTTTATTCAGTACAGTGAACATTGTTATAGACATCTTATATTTATTGTACAGACATTGATAACGGATATGTCCCCTGGCTCCCAAACTAGGTTTCCACCTGTGACTTGGGAGACAGTGTTACTCCATTAAAACACATTATACATATGTCACATCGTCAATGGTAACCAAAAATGTAAAGAAAAAAGAAGAAAAGAAAAATAATAGAAATAACAAAAACAAATTTCTTGATTAATTAAAACAAAATCTCAATCGTTTAAAACACGTGGAACACTGTGTTGTGAGAAGGTGCATGTCACTGAATAAGTGAGTGTGTATCAGTAGGTGTGTGAGTGTATGTGTTGGTGGAATGTAAAGTGCATGTGAAATGTTTGTTTTAGGCTTAGGGCTATTGGATAGAGCAGAAGAGCAAGTTTTCTATTTCATCGTAGCTTTTTTTCATCAACCACGCTCTAACTACGCTTTTACATTGGTGCAAATTAAGGTCATGAATCGAGAGCAGTTTGTTGATAGCATTGTACATCTTTTGACTGAGATAAGAGAACTGGTGTTCAGCAAAGGTAGTATAGTGCCTAACAGGAGGAAAAGCAATATCAGCGCGACGTTTTTTGGTAGTTTTTTTTGGCACACGATGTTTTTTCAATATACAATGTAGCACAAATAGTTTTCTTACTGAAAGCACTTCGCAATTTTTATACAGCTCCTCTGTAGGGTATCTGTAGGGCTTGCAATGCATTACTTTAAGAACTGCTCTTTGTGCTCTTTCTAATTTAAGAAAGTTGGTCTTAAAGAAACCACCCCATGCTGGCAGGCAGTATGCAAGAAGTGATTGACAGAGCGAAAAGTAGACCACACGGAGAGTACTTGTGTCCAAAATCACCAAACTTGATCCAAGATTACCAAACTTGTCAAAATTAACCATTATGCGAACAGTGATCGACCATTCTGACACTATTGTAATAGCAGACTAAGGCCCCTGCTTGTTAGGGTGGCTGATTGAAAAGGCTCTCAAAACTTAGACGAAAGTTTTGAGAGCCTTTTTAAAATGATATTTCAGAAAACCTTGTAGATTTTCGTCATTAGGTTTATTGGTCTGTAGTTATTTAGGTTAGTTCTATCCCCTTTTTTATGTAGCAGAGATGTAGCTCTGGACCACTGTTCAAGTATTGTTCTACTAGCCAGTATGTCGTTGAACATAGTTTGTAGAGGTTTAGATATAGATTTTAATAGTTCGTTAGTGATGTTGTTTTCTCCTGGTGATTTGACGTTTTTTTGGTGTTTTAATTTCAAATTCTATCTCTGAAAGTATCATCAAAATTTGATTTTCTTGTGTAAAGTAAAGTTCTTGATTAAAAAAAAATATTATAGCCATTCCTATTATGTCTAATCGTTTAGTGATTTTGTTTCCTGATTTGTCTGTTAATTGTGATGTCCATTTTAAAGATGTGCAAAACTCCTTATCTCTGGGAGTACGCTTATATTAAATCAATCATATCATCAATCTGTGGCTCTTAGGGACCAAGCAAAACGAAAAACGCCTCTATAACGAAATGCGTGTATGTACTTACAATTTAATTATTGATTGGTATAAAACAATACGACTATTAATGAGAGAGCATTGATTTATTATAGAAAAAGATCTTAGCATCATTATTAAATTCTTAAAAGTTCAGTACACTGAAGAAACTATACTAAATAGCTATGAATAAGACTCTTAATGGCAATGAACACTTCGTGGATAGAGAAAGAAGAAAATAATGAAGAAAAGTAAAAAAGACAAATGTGAATTTAGCTCTAAGTTTAAAATACCACATGAAAATCTACATGGATTTCTTTTATAATTTACAGACCATAGTTATAGCATATAACTAGCTGTCTGTTGAGAGGCGGAACTTTTGGATGCCAACATTAACCGATCTCCAAAGTCATACTTGAGGAATCAACTAAAAGAAAGAGCCGGGTAATATTTATACAGAACATCTGAAATAATATCACAAACTAGATCATTTCAAAACTACAATAAATGTATTTCTTAGGTTGATACCACGCACATGATTTAGTTCCGACGAACGCGATAGATGGCGCTGTACAAATACGTCACGATTCTGAATCGCGGTGTTAAGATTCTCCGCCAGCGAACGACCCCCACACAGTACTGTACAGAACTCATACTTACCTGGCATAGGGGATACCGTGATCAGAAAGGCGGTTCCCCCAGGGCGAGGCCTTTCCATTGCACTGCGGTTAGGTTGACCCTTGCGATTATCCCTAATGTGGATAACTCGGATGCGTAATTTTTGGTAGTGGGGACTGCGTTCGCGCCGTCCCCCTCAGAATCGTTCTTCATGACCACTACGTCGTCTTTGAGTGTTGTCTACTGCATTTAAGTTTTATTAGAGCGATCCAAGTCCTTTTCCTAGCATTTTTCATCCTATTTTCCTATTATATAATCGATGGACTATTGATGTAGTTTTAAAAAAAAGTATTTAAATTTTGAATTGTCTGAGGATGGATGGCACCGTCTAAAACGAGGTGGCGAAACGACGGGCTGGTGCTGGTGTGAGGTAGCGCCGGAGAATAGTACCAGAAGGGCTACTATGACATCTTTTAGCAATTCTTATTCCACTGAGTGAAAGAGATAGTGCTAGACACCCTGTATAGCTCTGTCTCTTTCCCTCAGCGGAATAAGAATTGCTTTAAGAGGTCATAGTAGGGCTACTGAAAGGATATAGGAGAAGTTTTGCCCGGGTCCACCCCAAGGATATAGCAGAACTTTTTATGTCATAATTTTATTTTGCATAACAACGGATGGCATAAACTTCACTTCGCAGAAAATAGTTTAGCAGACACTCATTTATCATACATTCTAAACTCATAATTTTGTAAGTCAGAATCATCTCTAGGCATAAACTTCATATCCATAATATTTAAAAAGTAGAAACATCATATCGCAGAAAGTTCACAGTCAGAATCGTCTTTTGGCATAATATAATTTATATCGATGTTCATTAAACGGCAGAATTGTCAAATCGTAGAAAGTTTATAGTTACCATAATAAGTTCATCTTTGTCATTATAAGTTGTCATTTATTTTGATTAATTATTTCTTTAAAATAATGTCATTTATTTTAGTTATTGTTTAATTGAATTTGAGATAATGTCATTGAATTCAATAAGCAATTAGGTATCCTAATCTAAATAGTTCAGTTCCGGGTAACCCACTTAAAAAAAACTCTTTTTTCTATTAACGCAAGTCGTTTCTGGCACTCGCCGGCCGCTGCCGCGGCACCGCTCGCTTCGCTCGCTCGGCTCGTGCGTAGGAGGTCACAGTTTTAACCTAACCTAACCTAGCCATTACTGCCGTCTGCATAGTATGCCAAGTGAAATTATACCAAATAATATATTATGCGAAATTTGAACTCTGCGAAAAGTAATTATACTAAATGTAAGTCTGCCATCTTAAAAGTATGCCATTGTTAATTCGAAGTTTTAAACATTATGCCAAACGATAATTATTCCAAATAAATTTTTTACCTTTAAAATGTTCGTTTAAAGAAAATTATGCTAAGTGTGTTATGCCAAATAAATTTCGGAGCATCAAGTTTCTGCCAGATAGAGGGAACCCGTTTTGCCCAGTTGTGGGGACATAAAAAGCTTCAAAGATTACAAAATATGTGATATATAGTTGTAATTGAGTAAACATACTTAAATCACATACTGATCACAATAACTTATCCTTATGCTTCGATGTTTGAGATTCATATTCTAGTAAATGCTCAGTAAGTTGGCGCCAACTAGGGTTTAGGAAGTTCCGGGACACGAGACAGCCTACAGTTGAAGTCCCGGCAATTCCCGGGACTTTGTAGCTGTCTCGTCGACGTCGACTTCGAGACTGTTTAGAGACCCTTTTTTGATGGATTTTATTTGAGTTAATTTCTGGTAAAACGTTTTTAATTGTAAATGATTACTTCATAAAAATCATTTTTTAATTTCATACTTTTCACTTTTTTTTAATTTAACAATGTTTAAACAGAAAATGTAATATTAATAGCTTTCACGTTAATTTCTGTCTTAATAATTGCTTTGTTAGTCTTTTAATCACACAAGGATGATATTTTAAGCAGTAAAATCTTATAGTTGCAAAACAAACATAGATAAAAATCATACTAATGCTAATCTTTGATCATAATCACAGATATAATAATCTAAAAATAGATAAAAAAGCAGACTCACAAATCAGTCTTTTAAATAATAAACTAATACATCAATTAGACTTCTTTGCTGGTTTAATAAAATAAGCTTTTAAAAAAACTAAGTGTCTACTTTTTGTCCGATAATAGTTTTTTTTTTTAAATGCCACAGTTCAAGGAGAACACGCTCTGGTTTTCAACAGACATCGGTCTATAAGTGTTTAATTAATTAAACTCACAGATAGCGCCAGACACCTTCAACTATTTGAAAATAAAAAAGATTAAACAAGGTGGAATTTTGTAACGCCACCTGTAGGGGATGTACTCTTAATACTTTAAATATAATATAGAAAATTTTAAACGATAGAAAATGTTACCCAAAGAAAACATTCCCTTATTTTTAAAAAGAGAGAAAATGGCATTCAAAGATTTTTAAAATTTCGCTTGCCGCACACGGTAATCGAACCGACTAAAATCTGTAAAAGTTGCACCCTGTACTTTTATTGCATCGATCGTTAGGGTCAATAAGGATGAAATGTCTTTAACAAACTTCATAAGTTAAATAAAAGGAAAACAATGAAATCTAAAATTAATTTAATTATTTTCTTTTGAAAATAATTAAATTAAAATTTATGCGACCATCATAAATATCTTCAACTTTTCCAAATATAAAATATACGTTTTAAATTAGTTGACTCATAAACTACTAAGACTTTCGTCTACCACATAACAAAACAAAATAGGTCCTTAATTTTTCTTACGGTAATGTAGTTGAACTTATAAATCCGGCCAAGCCCGAGTCGGTCTTTGCGCTGAAGGTTCCGTACAAACTTTCGACATAAACGGCAATGTCTTTTGACTGCGTTGACTTAGATGGTTGATTTTTTCCACTCGTTACCTCCACGCATTCCCAATATAAAGGGTATTTACAGACAGACAGACAGGCAGACAGACGAACAAGAAAGAGATTCTATAAGTTTTACCTTTTTACTTTATGAGGTACAGAAACGAAACCTCCTCCTTTTTTGAAGATAGTAATCTTCGTATTTTGACTCGTCACGTCTGGACGTTACACAATTCGTTCAAAGTGTTATAATTATGCATTGCTACAAAATAAAAAACAAACAAAATCAAAATATTTTTATTTCACACTAGGTTTCGCCCGAGGCTTCGCCTGCGTTAAATTTGGGGTAACACAGTTCCCCTTGCGCCTTATTGATTTGTAATAGCAACGCTAAGTTTTTTCTTTTCTTCCCTCTTTCTCCCTCACAGCCCACTTTTAAAAAAAATAAAAATTTGCCTATGTCCGTCTCCTGGTTCCCAACTATCTATGTACCAAAATTCATCACAATCGGTTTAGCCTTTAAAGCGTAAAGAGGTAACAAACAAACAAATAAACTCACTTTCGCTTTTATAATATTAGTAAGGATAAGGATAGGCCTACATGGGCGCTTATAAAACTTCGAAAAAGGTGCAATGTTCGAGTTGGTCATTTCCTATGCAGAATAACCCAAAAAGAAGTTTGAAAGTTCAGCTTACATCAAAAAGAGTAATCTTTTTGATGTAAGCTGAACCTTAGTAATCCTTACTATAATATTATAAAAGCGAAAGTGAGTTTGTTTGTTTGTTTATTTGTTTGTTTGTTTGTTTGTTACCTCTTCACGCTTTAATGGTTACACCGATTTTGATGAATTTTGGTACAGAGATAGTTGGGAACCAGGAGACGGACATAGGCTATTTTTTATTTCAAAAAAGTGGGATGTGAGGGAGAAAGAGGGAAGAAAAGGGAAAACTTAGCGTTGCTATTACAAATCGATAAGGCGCAAGGAGAACTGTGTTACCCCAAATTTAACGCGAGCGAAGCCGCGGGCAAAAGCTAGTCATACATAAAGACCCAAATAAGTCTTCAGGCTACCTCTGTTCAAGGACGTTACGACTGCCAAGAAGATGTTCCACTTACTCCTTCCATTTGTGCTTTCATCAGAGTTATCATTATTATAATTATCATTTGAATACTCATCTTAGATCTTGGGTCTTACCGTCAGGCATGTCTCAGTAGCAACTATGCAGCTAGATATACTTTATAGGTTATTTCTAGGTAAGCCTGCTTCATCGTCGACCACATCATCACTTACCATCAGTTGAGATAGTGGTCAAACGCGAGCCTATCAATAATAAAAAAAAAAAAACCCTTCGACATCTAGCGTTCGGCTTTGGTTCAGGCCATGGTCAGGAGAGAGAGGGAATAGAAAGCAGTCAACTCCTTCATGCAAGCAAAGAAGGAGGCTGGACGTTTGAGAGAGAGATCCTCAAACCAACCCAGCCGCCGCGCGCGTTGACTCCCAGTCAACGTAAACACAGGTTTGTGGACGGTAAGCAATGGGTGGTTCACCATCGTTAGACCGTTTATTGACGGTCGCATTAAACTAAGACGCGGAGAAGCCGCCACAAATACTCCTCCTTGTTTACGCCCGTCTGTTCGATCACATCGTAATATGTTGTAATCTGGTGGGATGAGTTCTCCGTCATGAATCCCTGTATTGAGACCTGTCTCCGTAATTGCAAAGAGATCATAAGTCGAAGCCAAAACATTATTATGGAATGTACTTAATTTAGTGCGTAATCCCCGAACATTCTGATAATAGACATGGACACATTTAAAGCTGGCTTTGGTTGCCTGGTTTGCGGGAGCTTCGAAACCACACCCATTGATTAAATTGAGCATTTAATGGCCAGCTGTCAACGCTATTTACCATATCAAAAAGGGATTCCGGAACTCCAACCATAAATGACGCATAATCTCTAGCAGTCTTTGGAACAATTTTTTCCACTTTAATATCTGCGGATCCACACATTCCCGTCACATGTTCACTTATCGCTTTCTCCGTTGTGTCAGGATGTAGTGACCACACGTGCAAAAACTTCTTTCTCTGAATCGCTTGGAGCGTAACGATTTGAGTGTTTCCCCCTCTTTGAACAGAGTTAGTAATATTTTTTGTTCGTTTTTTATTACTACCTACTAGTTTCCATTCTTCGGAAGTAACGTTATCCTCCATTACAGTCTCAGCGTTTTCGGAACCACCGCTCGAGCTCGGCGCGCGCGCTCCGTCACCTTATCTTGAGGTTCATTCGCAGGAATTTTTGTATTCGTCTCACTCGCACGTTGCGTAGATGGTATCCCGACTGGTTTCTCCATCTCGCTCTTCGCAGTATTCATAGCAGCAATATGAACTTCGATCTTGTCAATTTTCGAGCAAAAATCGGCAAGTACCCTCGTCTGTTCTGTGATCAGCTGTTGCTGATCTTCAATTTTCTTATTTTGCGACTCAATTACTGCAGATTGAGCCACAATTTTGGATGTGAGCGCTGAAACCCTTTTCATAAGGTCGTTAAACGCCGTTTCCACATTAAATTTTGACATTTTAACCGTTTATCGGAATAAACAAGACACGGGGTCTAAGTTCGTGTGTATTCGTGTTCGTGGTGGTGGGGTTACTGAGTAAGTTATTTAATTATTTCGCAACCGAAATCTAAGCCTTCCAAGAAACTAAGGCGTAAGAATAATGTGTCATCATAAAGGTTTTTTATCCTTGTATCAGTTTTTACTATCATAATTATCATTCACCGTTTATATGTTAAGTGTTTAAAAAAATATTTTATTGCTGTCTTGATTCATGCAAATGAGATCTCCTATATTATTATGTAGTAACATCATGCCTTTCTAATAATATTGTTTATCAATATGATCATTATCATACTCACACGAAAAAAAATCGTGGTTTCTTGTAGGAATTGATCAGTTTACTAGTCTAAAATAATAATATTATAAAGAGGTAAAATTTGTTTGTTAGGATTTATCTCCAAAACTACCTATTCAACTGTTTTTTTTTTTAAATGTTACCCCACTCTAGGAATTTCTCCTGTATCGTGGGTGCGTTTACAAACATTTAAACTCACATACACAAACAGCCAGACCCGAAACAATTACCTGTAGGCCATACAAATATTTGTTCCGTGCGGGAATCGAACCCGCGACACTTAGCGCAGCAGCCAATCGCTCAGCCACTGCACCAATCGGGCCGTCAAATACCGAGTAACATAGACTTTAAAACATCCCACTAATTCTAACGGGAGTGGGGCAGTAACTAAAGACACAGGCGAAACCGCGCAGGATAGCTAGTTGTATAATTAATGTGAGAGTTTATAAGGATGTCTAAATGTTTGTTACTCATTCACGCAAAAACTACTAAACGGATATGAACAAAATTTGTGAAATACTCGCGGGCAGCGACGCGGGAATGAGCTGGTATAAAATAATATTTTTCGAAGTTATTTTTATACCCCATATTTATGTAAATATAATTGATTTGTGAAGCTAGGTTTTTTTCCATCTTTTTTAGTCGTAGGTAATAAAATCTATAAGTATCATGAACACATAATATCTTAACCGCAACTAAAAAACCCATTGTTTGTAAAATAAATAAATCATAATTTATAATATTATGATTTATGATAGTAATAATTATGATTGCACTAACCGTTTCACTATGATTATGATTTTGTTGACGGTACTTCTTCGTCAGCGACACACATTGAGAAAAAATTGGAGAAGTTTAATTAAAAATACATAATACCACTTTCCAGTTTCCCTTTCATGTATTGACAGCGCATTGTCAAATGACGTCATCAAAATCCAATATGGCAAACTCCAAAAAGATGGCGGACTAGTTATTATTTACTAGCTGTTCCCCACGGTTTCACCCGCGCTGCTCAGCACCTGTTGGTCGTAGCGTGATGTTATATAGCCTATAGCCTTCCTCAAGGAATGGACTATCCAACACTAAAATAATTTTCCAATTCCAACCAGAAGTCCCTGAGATTAGCGCGTTCAAACAAACAAACAAACAAACTCTTCAGCTTTATAATATTAGTATAGATTAGTATAGATGTGTATGCATAATAAATTTAGATATCTAATTAAAGTGATTGCTAAGCGGGTCGCAAGGTTTCTGTTGTAATACTGGCAGCACCATGACGTGTTAAAGCAGAACTTATTCCGCTGAGGGAAAGGGACAGAGCTATACAGGGTGTCTAGCACCATCTCTTTCACTCAGTGGAATAAGTTCTGCTTTAAGATGTCATAGTAGGCCTACTGGGAAGTAGTAGCTGTGTTGCGAGCCCTCCCTTAACTTGGCAGAAAGGTTGATGTAATTTTTTTATTATTTTGTTCATATAATTGGGTTGCTAACCGGTAAATAGAAGCTTAAAAATTAAAAAATAAATTCTTAGAGTATTAGTTTAATTTTTATACGTTGTATCTAATTATGCACACTGCCAAGTAATCATACATGTACCTTTGGCAATTTATGTGCACTGTAGGATACACCGCTTGATGAGTGACAAAATGAAATTTCTGTTTTATTTTATAAAAATGTTTATTTTTTGTAAAATAAAAAATGTCTTCTATACATAAAAAACCTTAATTAAAATATGTAAAATCACAGTCGTACAAATTATAGCGTTACGCGAGGATAATAATTATAATCTATGAGATTAATCAATCGGTACTACACATACAAAAGGTAAGCAAAATTATGAAAAGATGTTTACTACCACATAGCTACTTGTATGAAGAAGTAGTTAGGCTATTCTGCCCATACTACTTATTGTGATAAATATTAAAACAGTTTTGAGCTGTAAATTTGGTTTGACCCTTTCTACAAAACCTACATCGTCCTTTGGATGTAAAAGATGGCATGTGACCCACTTGTTCATAACGTGTGTCCGACTGATTTTGGGGAGTCACGAATTTTTTTAACTTCTGTTTTCATATCATCAACAGTTCGGTCCACAGTCATAAGACTATGAGCTATCGCACATCTAAAATCTTTCAGTTTCAGAGGTTTCGGACAGTTGCTTTCTCGCCGATATATTAGGCTTGACTTGAGGTAATATTTGTAGGATTTCTGGCTGCCACCACTACTTCTCTGTACTCGTCTTCACTTCCGATAATATGTGGAGATTTTCTATAGATGATGGCAACGATGGTGTACACGAACTATCATCGCCGTCTGAAAAAGGTCTTATTACTCTATCATCAGAACTAACTAACTAACAACATCTGAGCTTGCTCCTGGTTTTGGAACCAAAGCCAATATTTTTTGGGCTCTTGTACCAGCCTAAAAGTAAACAAATAAATTGTACGAGGATTTATTTTAAATATAGTGAAAATATATTTCTATGCATTAATAATTGTATTGCATTGGCAATGTATCTCAAAATGCACACTGCAAAATTCAGGTCATTACATGGTCACTTGGCAGTGTGCATTTGTAGATACATTAATATTGACAGTCATGTTTTAGATGTAAAACCTTATTGTTAGTTCAAAATTCTTTACGTAAACCAAAGAATGCACATTCAATAAAATAATTATTATGTTTATTTATCGTAGTATAGTGATTTAGTTAGGATTATAATCAATTCTTACCTTGTAACTCGTAGACGCACGCGCACACTCCGGCATCCTGCGATCTACTGAAATTCTATGTTACTAGATGCAATAAATATATTTTTTTTATCAACTGCAAGGGTCCTTTATAACAGATAAAAAAAAAGAAAAACACAAATATAAGATAAATGTTCTCAAATATTTTTTTTTAGAATGTGTGCATTATTAGATACAGTACCAAGTTAAGGGTTAAGATGTAAGAATTATAATCCAAGATAACTTGAGAGCATTTGTCATTTTGATTCCGACCTTAATTCATACGAATTCTTTACATATAAACGCGGTATAATCGGACTCTTTGCAAAGCAGTCAAGTCACGCATTTTTACATCGAAATAATTAACGGCGCAAATATAAAATCTTCAAATAACTTTCAAAAATAAGCCTTCAAATAAGGTGGGTGTAAGTAAGTTAAAGTCTGACACTTCCCGGTAGACTATTACTGACATAAACCACTCATGGCCCATTATATTCCGGAGCCGTTGGTGTCGAACAACCCGCAACCGGGGTTGCAGGCGGTGGCCCTGGCTGTTTTAATGATATCTCTTTGAAACGCGCGTGGAATACTAACACGACAAGGCCTGTCGGCACTGGACGGACAGACGGTGACCTATAACCGGTGGCCAGGAGAAGTCACGCGGCGGTCGACGCCCGTAGAATACCCCACGGCGGCTGGGTTGGTTTGAGATTCTCTCTCTCAAACGCTTAGTCAACTCCTTTGCTGGAATGACTGCTTCGCGGCCACTTCCTTCTGGAAGTGGCCGCTTCCCATTCCCTCTCGCATAACTCTGCCCTTTTTTTGCGGATAGAAAATCATCAAATAACTTCCCCCGCTCAGGCCGAAGGGGGGGCTGGGGTAGTGTTAGACTTGTAGTAACTAAAACCCAACCATGTTCCTTCTATTGCCCTTTCTGGATCTCTTCCGAACAACTCGCAACCTCGGATGACTCTGCCCTTGAGAGTAAATGATTAAAAACATTTTCAAAAAAATTTACAATAGTATTAACTAGTGTACATTTTTTGTAAATATTTGGTATTATATTAGTAATTACACTAATATAATATCTACCAAACATTTCCACTGAGCCTGATAAAATTAATAACATCAAAGTGCCGTTTTTTTATATTTTATCTTGTGAACGGTACCATTATCACACTATTATAAAGGAGAAAGTGCGTGTTTGTAACTCCGACGGTTAGAAGAATTTCAATGAAATTCGGTAATTCTACTTATAATATTAAAAACGCGAAAGTTTGTGTAGATTTACTCTTTCATCCAAAAACTACGGAATCGACTTTAATGAAACTTCATAATAATATAGCTTATACATCAGAATAACACATAGTCTACAATTCATAAAGATATATTTTATATTCTCTCATCACGCGAGTAAAACCGCGGAGCGTAGCTAGTCGGTTATATTCTGGATTTACAGCTTCTTTTGATCCCGCAAAAATGCGGTGTCCTCGTGGATGATCGAATGACTTAAATAGTTTTTCAAAACAGGTAACACCGCGGTGCACAGCAATTAAAACATAATTTATGTTTCTTGTGTAACTTTCAAGGTAGACTCGGACGACTATGGTACATAGTCCAAGGTATTCATATAGTTGTATTTCCGATTATTCCAAGAATAGTATAATTAAGTAATAATCGGTTGATATAAAATAGTAAAGTTCAAAAATATACTTATTTCTACAGTCCATTTCCTGTTGAATCTTGATTTTGCTCAGGAAATATATAATATAAATAATAAACACTCAACGCCCGCTCCGCCCAGAGCGGGGGAAGTTATTTGATGATTTCCCACCCCAAAAAAAAACAAATGGTGCTAGTACTTTTTGTAAACAAAAAAATTTTGAGGTGTCAAGGGACACCCGGATGGAACGAAGTTCGCGTAGAGTAGGTAAGCAAGCCAGATCGTATTGAACAGTGTGGTGTTAATAAATAATAAAAAATAATAATAAATAGAAATGAAAATATCTGGCTTGTTTTCTATAAGAGTGAGAGAGAGAGACATACAGACAGAGAAACATGCGACGCCGCACAGCTTACAATAGCTTACTATAGCAAAAAGTGTCGTGACAACTTTTCGTAAGATTTTTTTTCGTCTAGCCCCCTTTCACAACGCGCGATAAGGAACTTCGTTCCAAAAATACTAGCACCATTTGTTTTTTTTAAATAATATTATAAAAGCGAAAGTCATTTTGTTTCTTTGTTTGTTACCTCTTCACGCTTTAATAGCTAACCGATTTTGATGAATTTTATTACAAAGATAGTTGGGAGCCAGGAGACGAACATAGGCTAACTTAAAAAAATGCTTTTAGCGTTGCTATTACAAATCAATAAGGCACAAGGACAAAAATTGCAGGTAGCCGGTACCTGCAAATCAGGATACGGTACGGGCAAAAGCTAATTTACCATAAAAATCCTTACTAATATTATAAAAGTGATAATGAGTTTGTTTATTACCTGTTCACGTTTCAATGGCTAAACCGATTTTGATGAACTTTGATACAGAGATAGTTGGGAACCAGAAGACGGCTATTTTTTTAAAGTGGGATCTGTGGGAGAAAGAGGGAAGAAAAGGGAATAGTTAGCGTTGCTATTACAAATCAATTAGGCGCAAGGAGAACTGTGTTACCCTGTATTTAACGCGTGCGATGCCGCGGGCAAAAGCCAGTAAGATCATGAAGGAGTTTGATATAATACATAAATTTGCTTTTATCTCTCTTGGCTCCAAAGCCTATAGGCGTAGAGTCATTGCATAGGATATTTCCTATACGAAGTTAACGGTCTAGTTAATATTAAGACAAAAGTCTCGAAAGCATGCTGAACAATTTCGGCTGATGACGGTCCTTGTTTTTTTAATGTCACTTCTTCATTTCCTTTTTTATTATAATTACTTTAAAAATCGAATCAGCAATACAAATATTTCACAAAATAAGTTACTTTCTCAATAACATTAATTAATATTTTTAAAGATTCACGACTAGCATTTATTCTATACTATCAATTTTATTCATGGGTTGACCACTGCACAGCATCATGGTGAGTGGTGACCTACCTGTCGCAGTTACGACGTGCAAGCTATTTTATTTTTTTCGTAAACATATATATATACTAGCTTTCGCCCGCGGCTTCGCCCGCGTTAAATTTGGGGTAACACAGTTCCTCTTGCAACTTATTGATTTGTAATAGCACCGCTAAGTTTTCCCTTTTCTTCAATCTTTCTCCCTCACATCCCACTTTTTGTCTGTCCCACTATGTCCGTCTCCTGGTTCCCACCTATCTCTTTACCAAAATTCATCACAATCGGTTGAGCCATTAAAGTGTGATGAGGTAACAAACAAACCAACTTACTTTCGCTTTTATAATAATAGTAAGGATAACATAATGAAACAGAATGGAGAAAAACGTAATCTACGGTTAAAGAAAGGAGTTGTTCCCCATATGTTTGTATGTCAAAAACCGAATATGCCACCACCATGTGAGAGAATGGCCGTAGTTAAAAGGCAAAAAATAGCACTGGTAAATGAAGCTCTATCAGAGTATGCTATCAAAAGTAGTAATATTTTAGAAATTGGTGAACTTCCACAAACAATTGATCATGAAGCAAGTCCTAGTATCTTCCATTCAAATGTATTATGATAATAATCAAGTAGAACCCAGTACTTCTCATAAAAAAATATGTGATATTTATCAAGCAGGACCCAGTACTTCCCGAATTGAAGTATGTTGTAATGATCATCAAACAGAGCCCTGCACTTCTTATATTGAAGATATATTACAGAGTGACAAAGCTGTGCAAGTCAATATTAAACCACAGTACAGAAGTAAAAGTATCAATGTAAATATACCTACTGAAAAGAAAATGTAGGGCTATCACCATTACTTCTTTCATCACACAATATTGGAACGTCACCGATAAAAAACTATATGTAAAAAGAAAATTGATCACTGATAACTCGGTTGATAGCACTTCTATATCATTTCGTTCCTCTGTTATATCTGCTGATTATGAACCAAGTTGTTCTTCTGAGTTAAGTTCAGTGCAAGATGATTTAGAAGAAGAGAAACATTTTAAAAACCTAATGTGTAGTAGCATCCTAACTGTTATTGAAAAAGAGCCAAAAATGTTGCTAGGATTACCTAAACAAAAATCTATGTTATTTATTCAAATATGTATACCTTGTGACATAATAATTAGATTGATCTCTGCACTCGTAAAATCCAAATTTGATGCAAAATATGCAGACATTATAAATGCATCTATTCTCGGTAGATTATCTGATTGTGCTTTGACAAAACCAGTTTCTGTCATCGTCTTAAATTTACTACAAATATATTTCACGAAGTAACTACACAAAAATACAGTTTTAAATATTTTTTCTCACAAAAACTATACTAATACAGTATGAATATCGACGCCGATAAATCAACGATAAATGCAAAAGGTAACTTGTGACGTCACATTTGTTTCGAACAATAGTGACGCGTTTTGACAGTTTGAATTTCCCTCCGTTAATTTTCACTTTTTAAATAATATTTTCTGGGTTTAAATGATAACTAAATAAAAAAAATACCATTTAAGTATAATGTTAAGACTATAAAGAATCTAGAAAAAAATATTTGAGACAAATTTAAATATTATGCATATTCCCTATTGAATTATCAATGAAGTAATTCGTTATAATTAACCTATTTATATAATTTGTTATAATTAACTGTAAGTAACCTATCTATATAGTAATTGAATTATCAATGAAGTAATTCGTAAAAATGAAGTAGCTTTTTGTGTAACTCCTAACCAAAAAGAAACCTGGCAATAACTAACCTTAGGCCTATATTACTTAAAGTAGGCGACCATACATTTTTATCAAATCGCTAGTGCCTTGAAAATTCGCAAAACGAACACAACCGTCAACGACGTCTGCCCTCACGCGTCTGCCCGTGTTCGGGTCGCGCACTCAGCGATGAGCCACTTCTTCCCCACCGCACCTACCCCGCTCCCCCCACGCCCCGTTCGCCTGCCACCGCTGCCGGTATTTATCGCCGAAATTGCTATGACTCTGCATTTTAAATCTGTGATATCTTCGAAAATATTTATTTAATTTACATGCTGTAAAAAGCCATATTGATCTTTATTAAATGCACAATGTATTTAAGATACTTAATTGGATAAGGATTAATACTGTATAGCTTAAAATCGCTTCGTAAATAAGCCATTATTTCTCGTACAAAGTAAAGGATAAAAAATGGTTATTGTGGGTTATTCCTAAGAGATAAACATATACCATCACGGACTTTTTTGTAGACCTTTTTAAGTTGTACAATACTGTAGTACATTGTTTTGATCTATCTTGTAGGATTCAGTCAGCGTTTGCAATGTAAGCGCAAAAAATGTGTTTTTTTTACGACTTCACATTAGAAACCTCAAAAATTGTAGCCTATGTGTTATTCTGATGTATAAGCTATAGCCTATGTGTTATTCTGATGTATAAGCTATATTGTGGTAAAGTTTCATTCAAATCCATTCAGTAGTTTTTACGTGAAAGAGTAACAAACATCCATACATCCATACATACAAACTTTCGCCTTTATAATAGTAGTAGGATGTATTTGTAAATTTTTGTGATGCTTTGCATGTTTAATGGTTTTTTTTTGTTATTTAATAAATATTAATAAATCATTTATTTCGAAAAACAAAATCCGTAACACAGAAAGTAGGTAAATTAGTCAACAAAGAACAAAATAAAATAAGGGTCCACCTTTTATAGCAGAACTGTTTATGTAATAATAAATTATTTTGCATACAACGGATAGCATAAACTTTATTTCGCAGAAAATTGTTTAGCAGACACTCATTTATCGTACATACAAAACGCATAATTTTATAAGTCAGAATCATCTCTAGACATCAATTTTATATCCATAAAATTTAAAAAGTAGAAACATCATATCGCAGAAAGTTCTCAGTTAGAATCGTCTTTTGGCATATATATCAGATCGATAGTTTTTTTTTTTCGATTATTAAGGTCTCAGCACACATATGGGATCGGAAAGGGATCGTCACCGTATCGCCTCGAGCCGTTCAGAATGGTTTGTATTAAACTCCCTACTGCAACGCACACTAATCGGAATAATAACGTAATCGCCTCGCCTCGGAACAGGCTCCGAACTTGAATTCCCGCGCTTACGGCTCATCGTCCCCGCGCTTACGTTTCTCCGTCCCCGCGCTTATGTCTCTCCGTACCCGAGCTCACATCTCTTCGTCCACCCTTTACCCTTTCCCCTCCCGCGACTTGCCTGCTAAAGACGCCGCCATTCGCAAGGAGTATTTCATTCGTTTGGATTCAAACTGATCTGGTGCCAACCAGGTCAGCCAGGGGGCGGCGAGGCGTAAGCGCGGTGTCGCCTAGCCGTAGCCGAGTTGACGTACAGGCGCTGCTGATACGCTTTCGTTACGTGCATACGGTAGGTTGACGCCTGGTTGACAGCGAGGCGAAAGGCGTTACGGTTACGATCCCTTTCCGATCCCATATGTGTGCTGAGACCCTTAAACGGCAGAATTGTCATATCGCAGAAAGTTTATAGTTAGAATCATCTTTGCCATTATTTGTTGTCATTTAATTGTATTATTTATTTCTTTAAAATAATTTCATTTATTATAAATACTATTTAATTGAATTTGAAATAATGTCATTTAATCAAAAAGTAATTATCCTATTCTATATAGTTCAGTTCCGGGTAAGCTACTAAAAACAATCTCTTTTTCAAATAATGAAAGTCGTTTCTGGATCATCGGGGGTCGCAGTTTTAACCTAACCTAACCTAGCCATTTCTGCCATCTGAATAGAATGCCAAGTGAAATTATACCACATAATCATCGCTTTAAACCAACATTATGCTAAACTATATTATGCGAAATTCGAACCCTACCAATCGTAATTATACTAAATGTTATTCTGCCATCTTAAAAGTATGCCATTGTAAATTCGAAGAAGTGGAAGGAATTGGGAAAGTCTTTTCTCCAGGGGTGGAACAAATAAAAAAGCACCTTATTTTACAAATATACATTTACCCTTATTTTTATTAATTCACAAATGCAAAGCGTTATTCGTTCTTTTACAGCTTCAAAATTTCTGATATAAACAAGGATTTAGAGGAGGACAATCTTCAGCCATCATTTATTTGCCCGCCTCTCCTCAAATCTCACTAAATGGCCTGATTCAGGTTTCAAAAATATATTAGTCCTTAGAACCAACTTTGTATGGTCGCCTTCAAATTTGAACCTGCGTAGTATCGGAGCCATGGTTGCTTTTAAGTACATAATTGCATAAGTCTTACCTGAAAGAAAAAGTTTAAACTGCTATTAAGAACAAGTACCGCAAATCCTCGAATAGTTCTTGGATTACAAACGCTTTTCCAAAATCTGGACTCATCGACGTGGATTTTAATTGGCCAACCGCCTGGGGTCATTACGTTAAAAGATAAAATGCTTACCAATACATCCTCTTAGTCCCGGTGAAAAGGAAGCAAAAGCGGCTCTATGACTCGGTACTGTATCAGAACTGAGCCATCGTTCTGGCTTAAATTCATTGGCATCCGCGCCCCAATATTCAGTGTTTCTGTTTATACTCCATATATGGACTATGACACTGCTGCCGCCGGGAATTGTCATGTGGCCTAAAGAAATAAAAAGTAGTATTTATATCACATTAAAACTCAAAAACTCGAAGCAGTTATTTCATTTAGACTATTACAGGCACTTTTTAATGTCAAGAAACAAAATGATGATACTGCAGTCCCGGTCACAAGGCATAATAATTTGTGGAAGTACTGTAGTTGCCCATTTCTAAAACGTTGTACATGAATGATGTAACCATGATTTCATAGTGTCCGTGGAGTTTCTTTCTTATTCTTCTCCATCTGTGTGTAAAAGTACTGCTTCTACAGTTCTTTTAAAAGTTATTATGTCTTGTGACTGGGACTGTATCTTTTTTGTTATTATGACATTCATAAGTGTCTGTAATAGTCTAATTAAAATAAATGCTTTGAGTTTAGAAAGTCGTTATATATTTTATTACTTACGTAAGTTTGTATCCCCTATAGCTTCGCGAGCGACAATCCCAGCAGCTGGGTATAACCGAACAGCTTCTTTGATTGCTGCTTCTAAATACACCAGTTTCGAGATGTTCTGTTTTGTAACTTTTCCGTCTTCACCCAAAACTGAAGTTACTCTAACAATTAGAAGAAGTAGTTTTTTTTAAATATGTATGTTTCAATTGCAGAAAATGCTTAAAAATTAATGCCAGAGTACGGAAAATGGACTTACTCTTGATATATTTTCTCCTGTACCTCAGGACTGCTGCCGATGCAGACAAATACGTACAGCATCTCAGTGATAGTAGTGTCAAAGCCACCTACCAGCAGGTTGTCTATAATATTCCTCATTTCAATATCAGTGAAGATGCTGCTGGTCTCAGTCACAGTGTTTTCAATGAAAACATCCAAGACACTTTGGTATTTACTATCTGTAATGACAAAAATATACATAATATATAACTGAGCAAAGAAATGGCAAAGAAAAACGGTGACTGGATGTCTTAATAATTGCCACTTCCTCTTCTCATTATTCTGCTTCTGCTGAGTTTATTTTTCTTGAAGTTAATGTTAAAAGAGCTAAACCTGTTATTGGTGTTGTTTACTGTCCTCCCACTGTTGATTACTTCACTGAATTCAAATCAGTACTTGAATCTTTGGATTCAGAGTATGTACATCACATCATCATGGGCAATTTTAACACAAATCTCCTTGCCCACAATGCCCCTCGATTACGTAAACTCCTCCATCTAATCGAGTCGATTAGTTTGCATGTGTTACCGCTCCAACCTACCCATCATAACACTGTTGGGGATGATTCCTGGCTCGATCTCATCCTTACCTTGAATCCTTCTCTCGTATCCTCTCACGGTCAACATGATGCTCCTGGTTTTTTTCATCACGACATGATTTTCCTTTCATATATTTTGAAACCTCCTAAACCTATTCCCAAGGTTCTGTGTTCGTTCTGGCGATGCGACGTAGAGACAGAACATTTCGTAAATTTAAGAAGGATCGTTCTGATGAGAATTGGTCTCCATATAAGGCTGCAAGGAATAGATGCAACCAGATGATACGCAACGTTAAACGCCGCCACATTCTGGATAGTATAAATTCTTCATATTCTGCCGATATCTGGAAATATCTTGGAACTCTGGGTATCGGTAAACCACGACATTTAGACCTTCCAAACTCGTGTGACTTGGACGAGATTAACCGTCATTTCTCTACGGCTACCACCATGGATAGCTCAACCAAGTTACAAACTTTGTCAATAATTTCTGGTCTAACACGTCCACAGATTAGTCACTTTTGCTTCGCTCCAGTTGAACCGGGAGAGATAAATAAGATCATTTTTGCTATCAAATTGAAGGCAATGGGTTGTGATAATATCACCCGTAGTATGATCACAACTATTTTGGATGCGATTACCCACATTGTAAATTTTTCCTAATTCACTGGTGTGTTTCCTTCCCTGTGGCGCAAAGCTTATGTTCGTTCTCTACCCAAAGTTCCTAAACCCTCTCTTTCTATCCATTTCCGTCCAACATCGATCCTTCCCTTTCTATACAAAGTGCTTGATGCCTGTGTACACAAGCAGTTTTCAAATTTTGTCCAACAGAACTCGCTTATAAGTTCTCTTCAATCTGGGTTCAGGCCAGGGCATAACACTGTTTCTGCCCTCCTCAAAGTGGGCAGGACTGGAAGACACCAAGGTAACAGACTGTAATAGTGCTGGTCGATTTCTCGAATGCCTTCAATACTGTTAGTCACGACATCCTTTTAGCCATATTATGGTCTCTCCCAGAGCACTGGAATGGTTCTCCTCTTACCTTCAGAAACGCCGGCAGTCGGTTCATGTTGGAGATTCCTCATCATGTTGGTGTGACTTGGAAACTGGTGTTCCTCAAGGTGGTATTCTTTCTCTTCTTCTCTTTTCTACTTTTATAAATTTACTAACTTCTGAGCTTCAGTGTGCGTATCATCTGTATGCCGATGACTTGCATTTGTACTGTCAGGGGTGGGTTGATGAATTACCAGGTTTGATCGATGTCATAAACAGAAACCTGATGGCTATATAAACCTGGTCCGATAAATTTGGTGTGGCAGTAAACCCCAATAAATGTCAGGCGATTTTATTTTTTGTTTACACCTACCACTGTTTGTCTCTGCATCACCCAAAGGTTGACTAGTAGAAAATGCCCATGGCATTAAGTCCGCCGCTGTACTTTGTACTTGAAGTGTTAAATAAATAAATAAATACAGCAAAATTACGTCATAACCAAGTTTGATTTGTCACACTTTTACCAAAAAATTAGTTAGTTTTAGATTACAATATTGTGCGCTTTGTTTTGTATGTGATAAGTATGTAATTCATTATATTTTATTATGGACTGCGTCGTTAACAGATTTAGAACAAATCTTGTTCAGAATAATCAATGCATTTTGGTTTCGTTAAGGGTATTCTGACACCTTTTATTAATATGAATGAGCCGCCACACCATAGTGTAAAATCATTTATAGAACTGAATTTTGTTTAAGTATTCTTATTAATCATGATTAAATTAATATTACCTTTTTGTGTTTTTTCATTCTTACTTTCGTTGTCAAGATTTCCTTGATTTTTCAACCGCTCTAAATGTTCAGATTTCCGAAGTTCCAGCATCTACAAAAGGCGTTAAAATTAATTAAGTCTATCCAAATTTGTTCAGTAATTTTTGTGTGAAAGAGTAATAAACATCCGTCTATTTGAATTGACATAACTGTGGTTGTACGGGCGAAAATTAATTACTCTTTTTAATTTGACGACGAGCAACAATTGATACAAATACAATTGGCCTTATAATTCACTTTGAAGAAAATATTATACCTGACGAATTTTGTATAAATTTATAATTTTATTAATTTACAAGCTTTAAATAATACATTAATTTTATTGTTTACTATGTCGACAAAGTTTTGGAACGTCTTTTTGGGCTGAATGTACCCACCATATTCACGAATAAGCAATACCATGATTCTTTATCAATATCTTTTTAATTATTTAAATGAAATTTTAAAATACTCACTTGTTTCGTGAGTTTAGAACAGATTCCAAGCGCTTCGTTCAGTCTTTTTTTTAAGCTGGACATGTTGAAGAGAAAATCGAGCATAAGCCAAGGCTTATAGATCCTGACAACGGGAATGTCTAGCAGTTCATTGACCGCCACGATGTATTTATTATCGACGAGGTCCTTGCCGTCAACTCTAGTGCCTAGTGTAGTTTCTGAAATAATATTTAAAAATGTTATTAAAAATACTTCATTAAATACAAAGAACATGCATAAAACGCGCCACAAGTCCACACAACATCAGACAAAACAAAATGAAAACATAAAGTTGAATTTACAAAAAAAGGATTTTATGGCAGACGACTCTCTAAAGAAGTTCTTCACGATTTATTTGGCTGGCTAATATGTAGTCTTTACTCCAGGTATAATTCTTCATAAGAAATAGTAAAGTTCTACATCCATGATTAGAGGTCGAGAACGTAAGGGAAACACGACAATTTTAAAATAAGAAATACCCGCTTCGCATATAATATTATCATAATTTTGAAATGTATTCATTTCTATGAATACTGATTGTGGTTGTCGCAAATAATTTAACTAAAGTTCTAAAGGCTATTTGTATATTTGATCCAAAATTCGACGTATTGACACAACGCACTTGTGCTAGGTACTCAGTTTTATTGCTTGCTTAAAGTGAACTTTGTTTGTATTTATATATATTTTTTATAGGGTCTTGAATAAACATGGCCACCTACTACTACCTTAGGTTACCTTTGCAAGCTATGTATGTGCCCGCTGACTCTCATTCATTTACAATCTTCAATGAAGTTACGAGTACCACTTCATAAAGGAATAAAAAAAAAGCTGAAATCGTGGCAACCTTTAGGCCTGAAACTGCGTTAAGCGGGGACACGCACGGTACCGGCCAGCGGTAACACGCGCGGGCTTGTTCAATCAATAACGCTTGATGAAAAGCTTGTGAAATTTACTTTCGACGGAGAAAGAGTAATTGTGAAACTGCAATGTCGTTCTGTACCTGTGACAGGGTCCTTTACGTACCCACAGAGCACAGGCGCGCAGACACGTGACGGTTGCCCGTCGAGACATCAAAAGAGAACAAACTACTTACGGCACGCGGTTTCCAGAACACTCCTAGTGATCGTCTCGGTGAGGTCCACTTCACCTTTACCGGCATCCTCAGCGAGTAGCGCAAGAAATCGTTCGGTACGATCAGTGAACAGCTGCAGGAAGTCGTCCAAGATCTGCTGCTTGAAGCACGGGTCCAGTATCCGACGATTACGTTTCCACATTGGAACTGTATAATATCAAAAATGTACACACGATTAATGATTATTATGAGTCGAGCTACACTCTCTACACTCAATGCTGTGTGGTGCTTTCTTAAAAAGACCATTTCAGACACTAATCTGCATTCCTCATGTAAGTTGACCAAGTTTTTTGTCTGGACCTTAAAAGAGACTATGACCTCTGAGTTTGTTTCGGCTGTTTCTTCTCAGAGTAGTTGAGTACGAAACACCGGTCTCATTTAGTTTTTAAAAAAGACGTGGAAAAGTGTTGGTGACAACCTTTTTGCAAAATAAACATCATTTATTATTTCCTGATTTCCATTTATCTGTATTTGGGGTAGGTGGCAGACTACTACTGTTCTCCTATAAATCCTTTTATATTATGGGTTTTACTATAAAAAAAATACAAAAAAAAAACATATCGCACCTCAAGATCTAAACTGAGACAACTCAAAAAGTTAATTCTTGAGGAAGCAAAAAATCCTTACTAATACATATTATAAAGCGAAAGTGAGTTTGTTTGTTACCTCTTCACGCTTTAATGGCTACACCGATTTTGATGAATTTTGGTACAGAGATAGTTGGGAACCAGGAGACGAACATGGGCTAATTTATTTTAAAAAAGTGGGATGTGAGGGAGAAAGAAGGAAGAAAAGGGAAAACTTAGCGTTGCTATTACAAATCAATAAGGCGCAGGGGGCACTGTGTTACCCCGAATGTAACGCATGCGTAGCCGCGGGCAAAAGCTAGTCTCGTATATTATCGTGTATAGTGATATAAGTTACGTTTATTTTAGATCATAATTAGGTTGTAAAATGTCACTTTGTAAATTGTGATTTCTTGGATAGTTGCGTGTAATCATCGAAAATTCGAAAACAAGGGTAACTAAAAAAACACAATTTTAGAGTTGTCTCCTTTCAGAACTAGGTGTGTAATATTTTCTATACACAGACACACAATGCAGACTTATTATCTTCCAATTATTTTAATCATAAGTCTTAACGCTCACTTATGGTCATGTTAATACTTCTAACGACTGTAACTCTGCTTGTTTGTGAACCAATTTGATGACTACAATAGCAGTCTAAGTCATTTAGGTTAGGTGTAAGGTTAATAATAGTTAACCCTTTATTAACCTACCCTATAGTAATGTACAGGTGACCTTAAATAAGTATAGAATGAGTGCTTTTAAACTATAGGAACAGATTGTCTGGTTATCAGAAGTCTTAGGACACACTTGGGATAGTTATATTAATTTAAATTTAGAAGCGATACAAAACAAGGTAGGTACCTATCATTAAGAATAATGTTAACTAGCTTTTGCCCGCGGCTTTGTTCACGGAAATTCGGTGTAACACAGTTCCCCTTTCCTGTTTCCTGTTTCCTGCCCAGTCTTTTCCATTAACCAAGACCTTTGGAATCGGCAACTACAGTATTTTCACAAGATGTCTGACAAAAAACAGTTCGAATTATAAAAACATAATATTTATGCCAATTAAATATGCATTGATTTTATGATACAAGGTTATTAGCGTAATAAAAACGTATGCCCAAAATTATATATCTAATCAACGCTACCCTTGATTGATTAAAAACCGACCAAGAGCGAGTCGATTTGCGCACAGAAGGTTCCGTAAGAACTTGCGATATAAACAGCCATATCTTTTAACTGCCTAAATTTGATTTTTTCACAACTATTAGAGACCACAAATTTGAGCATACGACTTTAATTTCAACTCGCTAACTCTAGGCGTTGCGTAGATAAGTGGTTTTAACAGATAGACAGACAGACAGACAAACAGACGTTCCAATAAAATAAACAACTGAGCCAGTTCTTCCTTTCGAGGTACGGAACCTTGAAAATACAAGAAAGAGTTGAATGTTGTGTCGCTTCACTGTTGTATTTATAAAATACTACTTTTTGCCCGCGGCTTCGCTCGCGTTAAATTCGGGGTAACACAGTTCCCCTTTCCTGCTAGCAGTAGTTTTTACCCTTGCGCTTTATTTATTGTAATAGCAAAGCTAAGTTTTCCCTTATCTACCTATTTCTCGCTCATTTCCCACTTTAAAAAAAATATTGCCTTTGTCCGTTTCCAGGGTCTCAACTATCTCTGTATCAAAATTCATCAAAATCGGTATAGTCACTTAGCCGCGAAGACGTGACAAACAAACAGACTCACTATCGCTTTTATAATATTGGTAAGGAAGTTATTATAGTAAGGATTATTGAGGTCAGCAAGGCTACTTCAGAAAAGTATTTAGAATTCTCCTTTAATAAATATTATGTTAAGATTCAAAACGGTGTTCCTTCTGAATCTTAACATTCACTTATGCCTTCCGAACATAAAAAAATAATAATCATGAATAAGAAATGGGCAACATACCATCAGCTGCGATCAACATTTTGCCCACCATAGGCTCGATGAATCTATACACAAACATTTTCTTCAGGCATTTGTTTAGCACTGTGGCCGCGTCTACCGGGTCTGCTACAACTGTAAAATGCAATAAAAAAAGACTTAATATAATTTCCACAGCTGGAATCATTGAGGCTTACGAGTTTCCAATCTAGGAGAGCTTAAATAACAGCCAGGCTAAGGATTTGACAACCTCTTTTGTCACAAATGCGCTGGGAATGACGGCCGTTTTTTACCTTCTTCTAATAACTTTTGACGACACAGTTAGCGCAGTGGCTGGGAGATCGACTGCTGCGCTGCGTGTCGCGGGTTCGATCCCCGCACGGAAATAATATTTGTATGACCTACACGGTAGTTGTTACGGGTCTGGCTGTTTGTCTATGTGAGTTTGAATGTTTGTAAACGCACCCACAATACAGGAGAAATTCTTAGTGTGGGGCAACATTTAAAAAAAAAACTTGAGTGTCAGATTTTCTCTAACTAAAACCCAGCCGTGTTCTTTCTTTTGCCCTTTGTGTTTTGGGGCCGCGGTATCTCTTTCGGACAACCCGCAACCCCGGGAGGTGCACAACAGCCTGTGGTCGAAATAGGTTGGCCAAAAAGATATCGAGTTTTTCCATCAGAATTTTCTCATTTGCAGCCACGGATTTCGGATATGTACCTAGTTGGTAGCAATAATCACGTGGGCACTAAACATAAATTGGCAATATGTGGCTGTATTATTAGGCTTTTTTGCGGATGGTAAAAAAGGTAAATTGATTTTAACAAGAGTTTCTTAAGAGCTAATGTTTGAAACCTCCTGGGAATGCTTGTATTAGGAGACTCAGCTCTGGATGGTTAATCCGCGGATGGTAAATCATTAAATAACTTACCTCGCTCTTAGTAAGATCTCGCTCTTAATTTAGTGTAATCTAATTTAATTTAATTTATTTCTGATTTCTTTTTTAATTGGGTTGCATTTTTGATTTGATATTGATTTTTTTTTTGTTTATTTTACATATTTTTGTTTTAATGTGTTTTTAATATGGATCGAGTTATTCGAAATAAATAAATTTTAATTTAAGTTATTGCCAGAGTTTTACAGACTAAAACCCAGTATATTCCTACTTTTGCCTTTTATGTTCCGGGGCCACCGTAGATGCGGGTTTGTGTACAATGAACAATGGAGCTACCTATCGCTCATTGTCTATAGACCCGCATTTACGATGGCCTGGAGTGGCCTCGTAGTACTATTAGGCTTCCGTAGGATTGTGTATTTAGGAATAAAGCTAATTATCTACATATCATAAGTGTTTTTACTTATAAATTCTAAAAAAAAAATTCTAAAAATTAACTTACCATAAACAGGCAGCGGCCCCATATAGGCTCTGGCCACGCCTCCAACTTTTAAAGCATATGCTCCAAACGCAAGTATACTTTGAACCAATGCTGAAAAAAGTAACAATTTTATTATATAATTGGAGAAATTATTTGTTAAGTTGACATTAATACGAATGGTTGTAATTTCTTACGAATGAAAATTCTGTGAGAGTTTAGAATTTTTATAAAGTCTTATATACAGCTTAGTTTTCCGCCTAACCTATAACCAGTGAAAAAAACTGAAAGACACTCTTGTTGTCCCAATTTGAAATATTTTTAGGGTTCCATACCTCAAAAATGGAACACTTTTAGCATCATTTTGTTGTCCGTCTGTCTGTCTGTCAAGGCCTTTTATTTTAGAAATGTGTAGAGGTATCATAATAATTAAAATCATTTTCTAAAATCTGTGGTTGCTTGAAACTGTAATAATCTAATAACACTCTAAGTCTATGCAGTCAAAAGATATGGGCTATATCTTTTAATTTTGCAAGGTTGTACGGAATCCTCAGTGCACGGCCCCGACACGCACTTGGCCGGTATTTTGCACTATTATTATTTAAGTTTTTGTTTACGGAAATATTGAAGGACAAAGTTTCAACTTTTATCCATTCTCCTACTTAAACAAGTTTGTTATTTTTGAAAATATCAACTTATAAATATACAAGAGTTATTAATGTATTATCTTCGACTGTTTTTGCAGTATATATTTTTAATATGCTTGCTTTAGTAAACCTAAACATAGATAGGCATGCAAACAACTAAGAATCAGAGAAGGAACAAAATATAATATTAAACTACTAAGTATTTTAATCTTGAATTATTTTATGTATAATGAAATATTTATTATCCACAATGCACCTGGCCCTTTTAGGGTTCTGTAACTAAATAGAAAAAACGAAAACCCTGTATGATAACTTAGACGTCCGCGTATCCGTCTGTCTGCTAAGATCCTTGATCTCAAAAACGCGTGGAGGTATTAAACTGCTCAAATATTATGGTCCCTTGGAGTTGTGAAATCAATTCTCTAAGACTAGGCAATCAAAAGATATGGCTGTTTATGTTACAAGTTTGTACGGAACCCTTGGTGCGTGAGTCTGAATAGCGTTTGACTGTTTTTTTTTGAGGCAAAATCTTCTAATAACAAGAGTATGCTAGCAAATCTTTTTCTTTTTGTCTTAATGTGTTTGAATGATTGATTTTGTATTTTTTTTTAAACATTTCTCCGCACTGGGAATTTTCTCATAAATTGTGGGTTCGTTTACAAACAATTAAACTCACATACACATACAGTCAAACCCGAAACAACTACCTGTAGGTCATACAAATATTTGTTCAGTGCGAGGATCGAACTCGCGGCACGCAGTGCAGCAGTCAATCGCTCAACCACTGTACCAACCATGCCGTCGTATTGGTGTATCGTTAATTCTTCTTTGATTATTTTCAAAATTTTATTTTGAAGTCGTCTCTAGATAAGTTTTTTTTTTATTTTTTTATTATTGATAGGCTCGCGTTTGACCACTATCTCACCTGATGGTAAGTGATGATGTGGTCGACGATGAAGCACGCTTACCTAGAAATAACCTATTCACTCTTGACTTGAAGACCCTCAGGTTATAGCTGTCAGGAAATACAGACTCCGGCAGGGAATCCCACTCCTTAGCAGTACGCACAATGAAGGTATTCCCAAACCGTTTAGTGCGTGTGGGTGGGATGTCTACCATGTAACGGTGGCGCATCGCCGTACGTCTTGTAGTCCTATGATAGAACGGGCTTGGCGGAATTAGGCTGTGCAATGCCATCGCACACTCTCCGAAATGTAACCGATAGAAAACCGAAAGGCTGGCAACGCGTCGGCGATGCTCCAGGCTCTGACTCAACCAGCGCGTCGTTGCCGATGAGCCTCTTGGCTCGTTTCTCTATAGACTCTAGCGCTTCAAGCTGGTATTTGGCGGATCCGTCCCAGAGATGAGAACAGTATTCCACACACGATCGAACTTGCGCTTGATATTCAGCAAAGCAAAAAAATTCTTGAAGTTCAGCAACTGTTCCGGTGTGAAATACTGTCTCACCTTTGTCTCACCTTAGTTTGCCGTATGAAACTATTTTTTTAATGTGAGGAGATTTTTTGGTTCAGAACTGATCAAATAAATTTTACCGCTCTGTCTGTCACTGAATACAGAAAATAAATTTACTTCCGGAAAGTCGGAAAGTTTGGTTAGATGATGTCTTTTTAATATCTATTAAAATTCGTTTTTTTTTGGCAAACATATTATTTATTTCTGCTTTTATAGTTGGTATTTACTGTATCTCACACATATTCTAATCGAGTATTAATTTTTTATTAATTTAATTAAAGTAATATAGTCAAAATAAGAAGAAAAATATGTATTATATAAGAACTTATAAATAACCCCCCCCCCCCTCCCAATATAGATAAAATTAATTTGGGACTACTTCGGGAGATAACCTTTTGATTATAAAATAAAAAATGTTAAAATCGGCCTTCAATTGATGGAGAAATTGCGTAACAAACAAAAAACAGTCGTATTGAGAACCTCCTTTTTTTAAGTCGGTTAAAAATAATCGCAATGACGGGGAGAACAGGTGACATTCAGCTCCGTTAAGGGTAGTACTGTTACAGTCAAACTCAAAATCAAATACTTTATTTCAATTGGACCATTACAGGCACTTTTGAATGTCATGAAAACAAAAAAAAAGATGCTGCTACAGTCCCAGTCAAAAGTGGATGTGGATGATGTTCTAATTACTTCAACTTAATGAATTGACGGCACGGTTGGCGCAGTGGCTGAGCAATCGACTGCCGCGCTGCGTGTCGTGGGTTCGACCCCCGCACGTAAAGATATGTGTATGAGCTACAGCTCCTATTAATGCTACAGCGGTTGTTTCGGGTCTGGCTGTTTGTGTATGTGAGTTTAAATGATTGTAAACACACCCAAGATACAGGAGAAATTTCTAGTGTAAGGCAATATTTTTATTTAAAAAAAAAAGATTATTGTCAAGGACATAAGATACCACCACAAACAAAGCGGGTAAAGAACAAAATAAAGAAAATTGCTATCTTAAAAGAACATAAAAAAGAGGAAAAAAAACAACTATTTTTTTACAAATGGTCAAAATACTGTGTTGCATTGTTAGTATAGCAATGCCTTAAAAAAAAACCGAAAAAATTATTTGTTCCCTTAATTAAATAAGGTGATATATTTTTTAAAGCCTAATAATCGTAGACATCTTTACGAAACAGTTGAGTCAGTTCGAATCAAATTCCAAAATGTCCTTTAACTGATGAAATAAATTTCTAAAAGGTTCACTGGTGTACATTTTGAACAGACTCTATGATTTTGTTTTTGGGCCATCCATTTGGATTTTTAGGATTTTATCATTATATGCATAGACAATATATCATTATAATGCTGACTTGCAGAAGATCCCTATTGCACTATGGTTAAACTGTTATAAAATGGCTATGGGAAATCAATGGGAACTCCCTTTCTCCCGATAATCAAGTACTAAAACAATTCTGATAATTAGTAAACTTACTTTCGTTTTTCAAGAACATATAAGAATGTCCAATGATGGGCAACTTCCCTGGAAATATGGGCACCTGCTCGTTCACTCGAGGCAAGAAGTGACGACACGCTATCACATATCCTAAATACACGCAAACTAACGATATTATTATAGTCAAGAACATTTTGAAAACAAATTTAATTGAACTGAATAATCGTATTTAATTATTCGCAATTAATTCAATTTTATTTTTTTATACGTGTTGTCACAAGCTCCACTGAGGAGCAATATGTTATTTCTAGGTAACAATGTTAAAGTAAAAAAACCAGTTTATCAACCCTGTATATTAATCGATTAAGTTCTTGGCGTCTTCCCTTGCTTTAAATCTGTGGCTTCTATGCGGTTGGCCAAGTGAGTCGCGCACCGAGGGTTCCGTACAAATTTGCGATATAAAAAGCCATTATCTTTTGACTGCGTAGACTAAGAGGGTTGATTTTTTTAACAGCTCTAAGGAAACACAGCTTTAAGTATATGGTATTAATTTTAATTCGATAACTCCACGCGTTTCCCAGATAAATAGTCTTGATAGACAGACAGACGGAAGGACAGTAAAGTGATCCTGTAAGGGTTCCCTGTATTCTTTTTGTGGTGCGGAACTCTAGAAAAAAAGCGCGGCAAAGTTATAGTTATAGATATTTGAATTAATTGTGATTTTAATGTAATTTTGTATTCAATTTTAATGTTGAGGTTTAATTTTAATTTTGATAATTTTATTTATTTAATTTCATGATTTTATATTTCCTTTATACATTTTATTGTGATTGTAATTTAATTTGAACGATTTTATTTTAATGTATTTTTTTATTTTAAATGTAATTTTGATAATTTTATTTATTTAATTTTCATGATTTGATATATTTATATTGATATATTATTAACATAGTTTTGTAAGTGCTACGAACAAAAATATGAATCTTTGTGTTCGATTTAAATAAATTAAATTAAATTATACCGATTACTGAAAGACGCCTGGACCGATTTTTAAAAAGCTTTTTTTGTTTGATTGGGTATACTTCCCATGTAGTCACATATTAATTTCAATTATATTGTTGGAAGTTTATGAGTTATCGTCTACAATATATTATTTTATCTCTATGCTATATGGATGATCTTCTTATCTTTTAGAAACAACGGAAAATGAATACTCGAATAAAAATTATGTGATGTGTATTTTAACTAAAAGTGTTGAAATCAAAAAAACTTTTTTTTGTAAAAAATAATAAAAAACCGATTCCGAAAAACAAAATTCACCGACTTCCGGAAGTAAAGTTATAGTTAGTTATGGAAGTCGGTTTAATTTTTTACAAAATAGTTTTTTCTAATATTATGTTGAACGTTTGGGTGATCTCCTCTGGTATAACAAAAAAGTTTGTTAGATTATCGTATGCCTAACCCTATTTTAAATTACGGCGTGTTGTTATGTTATCATATTATGTAAAAGACGCACACACGTGTAAGCGGGCACACCCGTTAGACTGGTGAATTTATTATTTAGACTTTGGTATTTTTTTTTTTATATATAATTGGTGTTTGCTAACTGACAAGTGAGAATGAATAATTTCTTATTTTTTTTATATTTTTTTGTGATAATATAAATTTTATAAAATCTGGTTCTTCTAACCTGACAGACACTAGGAAGTGGCAAAGGGCAGGCGTTTTTGTGGGACTGCCTCTTGTAATGTGACGTTCAAAAAGTGCTGATTATCAGCCTATTTTGAATAAATGACTTTTGATTTCGATTTGGACGGGTGTAAAGATAAAATTAAAATGAGCTGTCAACATTAAACTCATGCTGCTCTGGTCATCTATTAGCCGCCACGGTTTGTTTTAAATGATTAATTAACTCTTGTTTTTGCTTTTACTCTGGACGCGCTCTTAATGTGCTTGTTTTTCTACATGGTTCTCACATGTACGTAGGTATAATCTCAATATGAATGATGCATCCATGATTTTTTAAAAATATTATAATATAAAAAAGTTTCCATGGAGTTTCTTGCCCATTCTTCTCCATAGAGATCTACGCTTTGGAATGGGCAACTACAGTACTTTCACAAGTTATTATGTCTTTGACTGGGACTGTAGCAGCATCGCTTTTTGTTTTCATGACATTCAACACAAAGTTTCTGTAATGGTCTAATTGAAATAAATGCTTTGAGTTTGAGTTTTGAGTTTGAAGAGCCACAATCCCCTAGTTAATTTTTTTATAAAAAAAAACGGTTTAATATTTTTTTACACAAAACCTTTGAATAATCTTTGATTGATAATTTTATTTTTCAAACAGCAAGCATTAACTTTGTTTAATATACGTAAGTATATAATAAAAACAAATTTAGATTTGCTGTTGATTGAAAATTCTTATCCTTACTAATATTATAGAAGCGAAAGTGAGTTTTTTTTGTTTGTTACGTCTTTACGAAATGGCCGACCAAAGGGTCCTAGGTTCGAATAACAGGTCCGGAAACTTGTTATTGGGATTTTCCATCGAGAATTTCTCAGAATCTCTGATTAGATTTGGAGGTTTAAATTTAGGCCCGATGATATGATGGCAATGATATTGAAGAGGTTTTAACACCATTAACTAAATCGGAGTGCAGGCTGGTTTGCAAAGACATTCGAATACTCAAGTTTAAAAATAAAGATTTAAAAAAAGAACAGAATGGATTAGGCTTGTTTTTTTATTATTGTGTGACGTGTATTTCTTAAACTATGAACTAAAATATAGTCCATAAATATTTTATACGCTTTCAATAAGATAATTTAAAAAAAAATGTCCGTCATTTAGATTATTCAAAAATAAGAGACCCGTATTTTTTCATTTGTATGTATAGAATAAAAATGACAAAGATTATATAGTCTATTAAGTTAGCATTTTTCATTTTTGTAACTTTTGGTCTAATTTACAAAAAAAAAGTGTCCCTTTATTTTTGAATAATCTAAAAAACGGAATAAATAGAACGTAATTACTTTGACCCTAGATAGTTTCCCTATTATATTACATACTCCACATTCCACAATATATAGCCTTTTGAGGCTCGCCCCTATTACATGACGCTTAAAACTTAACTGGCAAAATGTGAATGTACCACTAGCTACTGTAAGGATTTTTTGTGGTGCGAAATCATCAAATAACTTCGGGGGAGTGTCAGAATTTTACTGACTACAACCCACCATGTTGCTTCTATTGCCCTTTATGTTCCTGCCATCCTTTCCTTCTCCTCCTCTCCTCCTTTCCTTTATGCTACTGTAAGGGTTTGATTGTGTAATTCACTAAACTACTTTTAGATTATAATTTAAAACATATTTTAAGTTACATGTCACACTTTTATCTCAAAGCTGTTCTTGTTTTTTTTTTCTTTAAAACGACCTGAGTATTTGAACATTATGGTAAGCCAGCCAGCATTGGTTAGGTTATAAAACCTCTTACAGTAAGCTTTTTTCGTGGATATCAGGCGTGATGATTTAAATGTATTTTTCCGTAATTAGCTATTACTAGCTTTTGCCCGCGGCTTTGCTCGCGTTAAATTTGGGGTAACACAGTTCCCCTTTCCCGATTTGCAGGTACCTGCTACCTGTAGCTTTTGCCCTTGCGCCTTATTTATTGTAATAACAAAGCTTAAGTTTTTCCCTTTTCTTCCCTTTATCTCCCTCATTTCTCTATTTTATTAAAAAAATAGCCTATGTCCGTCTCCAGGTTCCTAACTATTTCTGTACCAAAATTCATTAAAATAGGTTTAGCCTTTTAGGCGTGAAGAAGTTACAAACAAACAAACGCACTTGTGCTTTTATAATATTAGTAAGGATTAAAATTTCAAATAACTTAGGCGACAGTGGTTATGGCAATCAAAAACTGCGTTGTTATACGAATTTTCCCGAATGTCAAGGTGCACGAGTGCAATATAATCGATTCATATCAAACTTTGCGGCCAAAGGCAATCTAATATTTATTTTTAAAACCTTATTTATTCCACAAAACCGAATGACATTTAAAATTATTATAATCAACTTTAAGTATAAAATTAAAAAAAAATTAACATAAATTCTAAATTACTTAAAATTATTCAGTTTTATATAAATGTAGATTGGAATATAAAATATTATAAAAATATCTATTGGTTGCGAATTTCTTTAATTTTTTAAAGGTTATTTTTTAACTTTTGTAACAAATACTAATTGTTCTTATAATAAATCACTTTATTTCGGAAAACAAGATCCATAACGTAGAAATAAAAGTAGTTAAATTAGCCAGTAAAGAAACATCATAATACATTAGAAAATTAAATAAAAGCATACTAATATTGTCTTATTTAAAATTTTGTAACGCAAAATGGGTCTGAGAAAAAAAAATCTCAAAATGAAAGCAAAAGGCTAACGGGCTGGGAGAATACTCCTGAAAGGAATGATTTGAAATTCGAATAATTGCCGGAAAAAAACATAAAAACAAGGGCTGTTTCTTTTTCTCATACAAATGTTTTTTTAACTAAACCGTAGTCAATTTGAGCTTTATTGTTGTTACATTTAAAGTTCATATTAAATTGCTAGCACTCACTGTTGTCTAAACGCTGTAGGTGTGTTCATAACGTCAAAGATCATATCTATCAAAACAGTGTGCGTTGGAGCACAGAATACATCGTTGGAGGAGTTAATGTCGCGTAAAAAAACATAAACTTAAATAAAAAGTCGTGTTAGTTACACTATTTATAACTCAGGAACGGAACGAACGGAACTAAATCTGAAATTTAGTGGGGAGGTAGCTTAGAACCAGGAGACGGACATAGGATAATCTAAAATTTAAAATTCTCGTGTCACAGTTTTCGTTCCCATACTCCTCCGAAACGGCTGGACCGATTTAAACGAAATTTTGTGTACATATCGGGTAGGTCTGAGAATCGGCTAACAACTATTTTTCATACCCTTAAGTGTGCAGCGGGTGAAACCGCTAGGCACAGCTAGTTTAATATATAAAATTCTCGTGTCACAGTTTTCGTTCCCATACTCCTCCGAAACGGCTGGACCGATTTAAATGAAATTTTGTGTACATACATATCGGTCTGAGAATCGGCCAACATCTATTTTTTAGACCCCTGAATGAGCAGCGGGTGAAACCGGAACAGCTAGTCTATATACTTTTCATCCTGGTAAGAGAAGTAGGGTAGGTAGGGTGGGTTAATCCTTACTAATATTATTAAAACGAAAGTACTAGGCTTGCATGAATTCACGGTGAAATTAATTCCAACAGCAAACTGTAAATCTGTGGATTCAAGTTCTTGGTAGAACCAACTGCGTTAAATGATAAATGATGTTTATTTTGCAAGTAGGTTTTCACAAACACTTTTACACGTCATTTTTTTTTAAATTAGATGAGACTGGTGTTTCGTACCCGACTACTCTGAGAAGAAACAGCCGAAACAAACTCAGAGGTCTTAGTCTCTTTTAAAGTCCAGACAAAATAATCTTGGTCAACTTACATGAGGACTATGCAGATAGTGTCTGAAATGGTCTTCTTAAGAAAGCACCACACAGATTGAGTGGACCTGTCCAGTCAGTGCAAGCATTTGTCAGTTATCGTGTAGCTCAACTCATAACCCAAGGAGCTCAACGACACGACGAACAATACCAAAAAAAAGGACATTTGTGTAGGTCGCTTATAGTACTCAAACTGGCAGACCTTCGTCAAAAAACAAAGTAAATAAAAGAAATGATCCACATGGTCTTCCCATTTACAATAAACAAATAAAAAAAAAAAATAATAATAGAATAATATCGTTGAGATAAAACTACTAGGATCGCATGAAATTTACAGTGGTATTCTAACAGTTCGATCTGTATACACAGCTATCGGCTGTATAATGTCACGCTACATTAGTTGGGAGCTGTTTGGTGGGTGAAACCGCTGGGCAATGCTAGCCAAAAGACGGACATATAGGATACTATTTATTCCGTTCGACAGTGTTCCCATGTGACTTGACATAAAACATCAGTCAATACAAAACGTGGTATAACAAAAAAGAATCTGACTTGGAATAACAAAACACAAATGACAGTACCCACGATACAGGAGAAATTCTTAGTTTAGGGCAACGTTTGAAAAAAAAACAAAAAAAAAGTGTGTGTGTCAGCTCCGACGCACGACTGGAGTTTACTCCTCGCAAAAAGAGTTTATTCAACTGAAAAAAGATTAATATCATAATGAAAGGGTAAATTCACAAATTAATGAAAAAAAATGCAATATAAATACATCGACACTGATAGAAACAAACAAGCCCAATAACATATAGTATATAGGTGTAGTCGCCTATACAGCATACCATATGTACGTCTTAATACACTCACAGCCAAATTAGAAAGTTGCGCACTAAAGGTGCGCACCAAAAACGTGACACATTTTCGTTACTTTAGTAGGTTTTACCCCTCGGATTTTTCTCATACTGGGCGCCTTATATATGAAAATCGATTCAGTAAACTCCAACAAAATCCAGACTAAATGGCTGCTATTGAGGAATTCCTGATAGAAAAACACAACCCGTGATGTGCACTTAGCCCAACTCAGGAATCGAACACATGTTCAGCAGTTGCACTCGCGACCTATTTATAAAAACTGCCTGTAATGGTTGAAATAAATGATTTGATTTGATTTGACAATAAAATAAATTAGGCGCTAGGGCAAAAACTACAGGTAGCAGATACCTGTAAATCAGAAAAGGGGAACTGTGGTACCCCGAATTTAACGCGAGTGAAGCCGCGGGCAAAAGCTAGTTAATATTATAAACGCAAAAGTTTGTATGGGTGTATGGGTCTATTTCACGCAAAAACTACTTTATGGATTTTAATAAAACTTTACAAATAATACAGCTTACATTTAGAATAACACATAGATTCATAAAGATATATGGTATATTCTATCACCACGCGAGTAAAACCGCGAGGCGCAGCTAGTACAACTATAATTACGGAAAGGTTTAGACATACGGATTATAAAACTAAGCATTTTTTAGCCTTAGCAACGATAGTATCTATATGATCGCGAAAGGATAGGTATGTATCAAAGAGTACACCTAAATTGCGGATGACAGAAACTCTGCTCAGTATTGATCCAACCAAACGATCATCATATTTAATACTAGCTGGCGTCCACGGCTCTGCCCACGTTGATATCGAAAAAAAGTATCCTATGTGTTATTCCAGACTAAAATATACCTCTGTGCCTAATTTCATCAAAATCCGTGCCGCTGTTTTGACGTGGAAGAATAACAAACATTCATACATCGTCACAAACATTCGCATTTATAATATTATAGTAGGAAGTAGAATAATTTATTTTATTCGTGAATGTGATAGCCTGGCATTGTTTAACACCGTTGTTGAAGGACATCAAGATCTCTTTAAAGCTTCATACAATCACTCAGGTTCGATATCCTACCGTATTTTTTTAAATCGTCAGCGTAGGCTAAACAATTGTAGTTCTATAAATCCAAAAGATTATTTAAATATATCAAAAAAACAAAGGGCCCAGCTTAGAACCCTGTGGAACCCCAAAGCCAGGAGAAAAAAGTACAGATTCATGTCCTGGCATGGCAACCAATTGAAGCATTGTTGCAGACATTCGCTTATTCTCTTTCACTACCCACAACTTTTCACATTTTGAACAAAAACATACTGAATCAAAATCAGTTGAGGGGAGCTACGATGCCACAGACAGACACACGCACACAGACAGACGGACAGGCAGAAACGTTTTTTGCGTCGGCGTTTAATAAAAATGAAAAGATACTTCTGGATATTTTAGTAACGAATAATGTTAATAAATCGGTGGGCTTTTATTTGAGACAAGTTTAGCTACCAAATTACGAGTGTATATCAGTATCCTTATCCTTATTAATATTATAAAAGCGAAAGTGAGTTTTTTTGTTACCTTTTCATGCTTGGACATAGGCTATTTTTTTTTTAAAAAAAAGATTGGGTTATGAGGGAGAAAGAGGGACGAAACGGGAAAACTTAGCGTTGCTATTACAATACAATATAAGGTGCTAACGAATTTAACGCGAGCAAAGCCGCGGGCAAAAGCTAGTACAGTATCTAATATATTTACAAAGGAGCTATTTGTATAGTAAAAAAATGGTACTGCACCACCTTGCTAATCTAATGCATATGATGACAGCTGTCAAATAGTTGAGGAATATGGACATTGGACAAAATGCAATATTGCCTGCACTGCTAAGTTATTACGGTTTTAAAACGTTGCAGAACCTTGTAAAGGGGGAATTGGCGCCTAGAACTGTTATAAATGTAAGAAATAGTATTTTTTTTATTAGAGCTACAGTGATAATATTGATTTACACTTCGACAGTTTAGATAACTTGAAAGTTAATTTTTATAAATATCTCCCTTAGAAAACCTTTTATTATCCTTTTTGAGCGACGAATTTTGTTATTATGTTTTGGTAATTTAATTCAATTCTTTGTAATATGTATAACATGTTCTTTTACATTCTACATGTAAATTTTCCTGGTGCGGCTGTTTTTGTATGTGAGTTTAAATGTTTGTTAATGCGCCCATAATACAGGAAAAAATATTACGTATTGCAAGGTTTCAATAAATCAACGTTTTAAAAACTAGTTAGTCTGCTTTGGTGGTTCTGACGCACTTACACCGACCTTGAACTTATAGCGAACGATTTAAAGACGCACTTTATTTTTTTTATTTATTTTTTTCTAGATTCCACCTACACGTGTCCGCTTGACATGGTTACTTTGGGCTAACAATAACTTTAACCCGAGTGATGATAAAAAAATAGTTTTCTCTCCCCTTTTCTTCTCACTTACTCCCCCTTTTCTCACTTTTGTGTCACAAAAAACCTAAACAATTTTGTTAATGTTGCGGATGGCACCTTTGGATGAAATTTAGTATCAAGATAGCTTGTAGTTTAGATTAACACAAACTTTTCTATAATCACGAAAAAATGCGGTGTCTCCTTCTGATAATCAAATAACTCAAATGTAATTTTTTTCCTCGGCTAATATCACGGGGCGCATCTAGTAAAGTTTTTTGTCGTGAACTTGAATCTAACCGATTGCGACATAGTTTTTTTTTATTTTAAACATGTGTGTTCCCTACCACATACGACCCGTCTGCCTTCAAAACATGAGTTAATAGGCATCTTCTGGGCTCGCTCGCTCCATCGTAGACCTCATCTGTCGCTTACCATCAGGCGAGATCGAGGTCAAGAGTGAGTTCATTCTAAATTTTTTTTTTTTTTTTACATAATTACTTGATATTTTATGTAAATACTTCAAAGAACACATTTTGAGTTCTTGAGTGAGGAAGTTATATGTAATCGTGCCAGAGGCGGATTTAACGTTTTATAGAGCCGAGAACAACAGTGTCAAGTTCTTATGTAAATCAAAAGATTTTTTTTTTCAATTAACTTACGGAGAAATGCAATAAGAACAATAAGTACTTTTGTCGTTTCTCAATGTGAAACTATGATTAAATTTGTTTTTTCCCCGCGATTTGCCATCTCAGACTGAAGGAGCAATAAAGGTTTGACACCGATAAACAGCCTAAGATTTAAATTAATAAATTGAAATATTTTTTAATTTAGAACTCATTAGGAAATCCTTACATCCTTACTAATATTATCTTGACGCCTAAATGGCTAAACCGATTTCGATTAATTTTGGTTCAGAGATAGTTGGGACCCTGGAGACGAACATAGGCTAAAAAGTGAGAAATGAGGGAGAAAGAGGGAAGAAAAGGGAAAACTTAGCTTTGCCTTACAATAAATAAGGCGCCAGGACAAAAAATACAAGTAGCAGGTACCTGCAAATCAGGAACTGTTTTACCCCGAATTAAACGCGAGCGAAGCCGCGGGCGAAAGCTAGTTATATTATAAATGAACATGTTAATTTATGATATTTTGCCGATAAATACAATTTACATTTTTAATAAATATGAAGGCCTTAAAAATACGCGCCTCCTTGCTCTAAAATATATCACGGCCGACTATACGGATTAGTTTATTGTTTGTTTTCCGTGGTGAGATACGAAAAAAACCGGCCAAGCGAGTCAGACTCGGGACTTAGAGGGCATAGATTTAGAGGGTTGATTTTTTCCCGGCACAGATTCCAGGGTTAAGTTCTTCAGATGAAGCAACTGCTTCCTCTGAAGGCTTGTCCCAAGCCAACAAATATGTTCAATATTATACTGCCGTAACAAATAACAAGTCTAGTATACACAGTCGGCTTTCAGCTTGTTATTCTATTAGTAAATTAAATTCAGATTCATAAGTAAAATAATTATAATTGACTTGAAATAAAAAAAATATTAACGACTCATGAAGTCTCATTAATTTTCATTTATTTTATACTAGCTTTCGCCCGCGGCTTCACCCGCGTTAAATTTGGGGTAATATAGTTCCCCTTGTGCCTTATTGATTTGTAATAGCAACGCTAAGTTTTCTTCCCTCTTTCTCCCTCACATCCCACTTTTTTTAGATAAAAATTAGCCTATGTCCGTCTCCTGGTTCCCGCTGCCGCTCGCTTTTATAATATTAGTAAGGATTTTTATATACCACTGACTTTGTGGGTAATAGTATGATGAAGTTTAATTATAGAAATTACACCATTGCCATTGAATAAAAATGTTTGACCTCAACTTTTTCTAATTATCTTGACAATCATAATATCTCGGTAGACATTATCTTTACTGAATTTAGCAAGGCATTTGATAAAGTAGATGACAATTTTGTCTTATAAATAAATTGGTCTCATCGGGATCTTGATCGGGAAGTGACATAATATTATAATGATAATTGTTCTGACAAAACAACTTCCGTGATTCCGCAAGAATCAACTTTGGAGTAATCAAAACATGATAATGGATTAAGATGACATCCATAGATTAATAAACTGGTTTACACAAAACAAAACGCGCTTACATGTCATTATATCCAGTTCAATCTAACCAGAAGACCAGCATCTTTAATGATGTGAATGACAATTATCAACATTTTCCTGTTCAAGTTCTATTCTTTTTGGGTCGGTGCAACACGTTTTCTTCTTCCATTTTCCCTTGTCAGACGTCACGGCATTATTTACTCCTTTCTCTTTCATAATTGAATGACGGGCCTGTTAGTCTAGTGGTTAGTGGCCCTGACTGCTGAGCCGGAGGTCGTGGGTTCGATTCCCACCCAGGACAAACTTTGTGTGATGAGCATGATTGTTTGTTCTGTGTCTGGGTGTGATTTATCCATAATATGTATGTATTTATAAATTATATAAGTATGTATATCAGTTGTCTGGTTACCATAACACAAGCTCTGCTTAGCGTGGGATCAGATAGCCGTGTGTGAGTTGTCCCAAGATAAAAAAAAAAATATGATTCCTTACACAATTCATCCACATTTTTAGGCCTTCCTCTCCTTCTTCATTCATCAACTTTCAGAACAATTACTATTTTAGTCACATGCGCTTCGTCCCTCCTCATTACATGTTCACACCAAGACAAACGACTCTCTTTATTTTGTTTCTGTAACAGGTGCAACTTTGGACTCTTGCCTGCCTGATTGGCCAGAGAAGGCTAAACACTAAAAGCCACTGTTGATCGGTCTATAACTACTAAATCACACTTATCTATACTAATATTATAAAGCTGAAGAGTTTGTTTGTTTGAACGCGCTAATCTCAGGGACTACTGGTTGGAATTGGAAAATTCTTTTAGTGTTGGATAGTCCATTTCTTGAGGAAGGCTAGCCATAGGCTATATAACATCACGACCAACACGTGCTGAGCAGCGTGGGTGAAACCGCGGCGTACAGCTAGTTGGAAATAATAGTCCTGTCAGTACCTAAAGACTGATCCCAGTACAGCGTGACATGGTCTTTCTCGAGAACGGGGTCGGGCATGTACTCGTATTCCATCAGATTCCACAAGATTACATGTCAAGGCAAGTTGCTGGTGTATAGTCTTGGGTACTTGGTTGTGCCTTGCAAGTACTCGCCGTTAGCTCGACGAGAACAACCAGAAAGAATGTATGTGATGTGAGTCCATCAGATATATTCTATTCCGCTGACGGCGGCATGCCAGACACACGTCAACTGCCCCGTACTTCATAACATATTTTCGGTAGTTGTTCGTCACCAAAATTTCGTCTATAATCGCTCAGTCAGAACCTGCACTTTCCCCAAAAATTGAGATATGAGGAAGAAAGAGGGAAGAAAAGGGAAAACTTAGCATTGCTATTACAATAAATAAGGCGCAAGGGCAAAAACTACACGTAGCAGGTACCTGTAAACCAGGAAAGGGGAACTATGTTACCCCGAATATAATGCGAGCGAAGCCGCGGGCAAAAGCTAGTTATTTAATAAATTTGAGATCAAAGTACAATCCTCATTTATTGATGTAGTCATTAATCTTACAACCGGTACTATAGAATCGTAAAAATTATTTATAACTCGTGTTGGTATAAAGGTCCTTAGGTATTACATCAACGTTATGATTATTAAAAACAGGAATTGAATGGGTTTATCCTTGACGAACGATGACGAAATCTTAGTATCTCACATTAATTATTATCGAATGAATACTCGATAATAATTTATGTGAGATACTATCATGCCACAAATAAATAGGCAGAAATAAAAAAAAAATACAAAATACGATTTCCAAGTAGTAAAAAAACCGGCCAAGAGCGTGTCGGGAAACGCTCAGTGTAGGGTTCCGTAGTTTCCCGTCCGTCACAATAAGTGTTCCCACTTATGAGTTTATTATTTGTTTGACGTTGAACACTAGGGAATTGTATTTTATTATTATCCAAGTATGGGAATAGCGCGTTAACGTAAACGTGGTGCGAATGACTTAAACTATTATATAAACTATCATAGACCCGTAATATTCTATTGATGTAATGAATGCAAATCCAATGCCCCACAAACCCGACTTCTCCGCCATATATAATTTGTAAATGAGACTTGTTTTGAGGCACAGGCTCTATTAGTTCCGGGTAACAACATGATTGATTATCACTGTTAAAAATATACGATTATACGAGCGAGAACATTTTAATACCGACTAACTAGATTATACACTCATAAATAAAGTCACGATTATTTGTAAGTGCAACTTATTTTACCCCGGTAGGTCATGAAAGCACGGAAAATCTTAACATCGACTTTTAAAAAAATGACGTCATTACACAACGCCATCTATCGAACCATTTATGAACTGGTTTTAAAAAAAATGAATTTTAGTTTTGTTCTAAATTGCCTTAGCATGTTCTTAATAGAAGTTTAATGTAGTTATAAGATACCGCCAACGCCAAGGAGAGACCAACCGAACGATTCGGTAATACCCGATCCAATGTAATAAGTACCTACAGCGCCATCTCTCGGGGAATTGGGTTATTAATTAATACAAACACGTGCCAGAAGTTTTCGGTGGTAATTTTGTATTGCGAGAACCGATTTCAATAATTCTTTTTTTGTTTGAAAAAAGATACGTTCAGGATAATAAAATATGTAAACGAAGTTAAAAAAAGTGCTTGCATAAACGATTATACTACAAACTTAGTCCAGAAATTATTTTGTAAAACTTTTTGTCTTTTTTGTACAAAAACTGTTGTGTCAATCAAGTTCGAAATAATTTTCATAGAAAGTCCTTATTAAGTTCTACTTTTCAGATTTTTTTCATATTTTCTAAACTTATGGTTTAAAAGTTAGAGGGGGGGGACACATTGTTTTTTACTTTTGGAGCGATTATTTCCGAAATTATTGACATTATCAAAAAATGATCTTAGTAAACCCCTATTCATTTTTAAATACCTTTCCAACAATATATCACACGTTAGGGTTGAAATTAATTAATAAAAAAAATTAAATAATTAAAATTGGAAAATAATAAAACATTTTTTTCCAATTTTTATTTTACCACTTTGTCGGCGTGGTTGATATACATATTGGTACCAAATTTCAGCTTTCTAGTGCAAACGGTCACAGAGATTAAGCGAGGACAGACGAACGGACGGACGGACAGACAGACATGGCGAAACTATAAGGGTTCCTATTTGACTAAGGAACCCTAAAAAAACGATATATATCAAACCAAAGTTTTAAGTTTTTGTGTCGAACTATGTCATACCATTTTATTAAAATACTAAGTAAATAGTTATATGTTACGGTTTGTAAATTTTTTTTTTTTAGATGAAATAAGGAAAGAAACAAAAACATCAATTTCACAAGGATATAATGACCTAGCGCAGAAAGGATGATAATGGAAGTTTTGTTTATATAACATAAGTACACCCTACCCTACCCTATCTTTAAGTTCCATGTAATAGTGGACGGACATGTTTTTTTTTTTAAAACGTTGTTCCTCTCCAGGGCGCGTCGCTCACTGGTAAGTCGAGGCGACGTCGCGTCAGCGGTGGTGTGGCGTCGCAGCACGGGCGAGGATAGGTCTCTGCGTAGGAGTCGAGGCGCAGGCGGCTATGCTTCCTTCACATTATTAATTCATTCACCATGTCAACGTATAAGAAAGAACTTGTATAAGAAAAAGTAGGGAACGGCTGTTTGAACTTTACGGCCTTAAGCCTTACATCAACTCGGAAACATTCAATCACTATGTTGCTACTTACTCAAAAATGTTTAAAAACACCTGCAAGGTAGCTAAAGCCTTATTCATAAGCAACAAGATTAAATCCGCTGATAATAAAATTAAGACGGTTTGGAAAATAATCAATAGTGAAACTAATAGAAATAAAAAATATAATAATGATATAACACTAGAGTCTTCACGTGGTCTTCTAACCACAAAAAACGAAGTTGCTCAAGAATTTGTGGATTTCTTTACTAGTATCCCAATTAAAACTACAGAAACGTTAAATTCCTCACCCTTGCTTTCTGTTGACTTATTAAGAGCAAACGTTTTACCATGCCCGGCTGAGTTTCAGTTTAAGCATATTAATCCCACTGTAGTCATTAAAGCTTTTAAACAAATAAAAATCAAGTTAACCGAAGACCTTTGGGGATTGTCTATTAAAGTTTGTCAAGCTATCATTGAGACTATAGCACCGTACTTAGCCTTAATATTTAATTTATGTGTGGACCAAGGAGTCTTCCCGGACCTTATGAAATACAGCAAGGTAATACCGCTTTTCAAATCTGGGGACAGTAAAGACACCAATAATTATAGACCCGTATCCGTTTTGCCGGTTTTCAGCAAGGTGTTTGAAAAGGTAATGCTTAACCAAATGCTCAACCACTTTAACACCAATAAAATCTTACATGAAAAGCAGTATGGTTTCACCAAAGGACGTTGTACGACTGACGCCGGTGTCACCCTATTAAAACACATATTTACTGCGTGGGAAGAGGCACAGGATGCCATAGGGATTTTTTGTGACCTCTCAAAAGCATTTGATTGCGTGAACCACGAAACCCTGCTCTTAAAACTTGAACATTACGGCCTAGGGAAACTTGCCCTTAGTTTAGTTAAATCGTATTTAAATGATAGACAGCAGCAAGTACAAATAAATGGTGTCAATTCAATGGGTTTAAATGTAAAGATGGGTGTACCACAAGGATCGATATTAGGTCCCTTCCTCTTTTTAGTATATATAAATGATCTACCCCATTTGTTTAAAAACCAACCACAAATGGTGTTATTTGCTGACGATACCTCTTTAATATTTAAGATAAACAGGCGTGCCACAAATCTTGACGACGTAAATAATGCCCTAATGCAGGTACATAATTGGTTTACCGCTAATAATTTAGTATTAAATGGGAAAAAAACGAAGTGCATAAGATTTGCTCTACCAAATGTCAAAAACAGTGTGTGTGACATAGTATTGAATCAAGAGAAACTAGAATTCGTCGAAAAAACTGTTTTCTTGGGAATAACACTCGATTCAAAGCTACAATGGGGTCCGCATATAACATCTCTTGCAGGACGCCTTAGTTCAGCAGCATATGCTGTTAGAAAAATCCGTCAGTTTACTGATGTAGATACCGCGAGACTAGTCTATTTTAGTTATTTTCATAGTATAATGTCATACGGTATTTTACTTTGGGGACGGGCTGCAGACATCGAGTCTATATTTATTCTGCAGAAAAGAGCCATCAGGGCCATATATAACCTACGTAGGCGAGATTCTTTAAGGGAACAGTTTAAGGATATTAACATCATGACAGTACCTTGTCAATATATTTATGAAAACATCATGTATGTCAGGAAAAACTTGCATCTTTTTAGTAAAAGAGGTGACAGACACAATTATAATACTAGAAATAGGGACCAATTAGTTCAACCAGGTTTCAGGTTAGCTAAAGTAGACTCATCTTTCATGGGGTACTGTTTAAAATGCTACAATAAAATACCTCCCCACATTCTTCAACTGAATGAAACGAAATTTAAATCTTGTATTAAACGCACACTATGTAGGCAAGCATATTATAAGTTGGGGGATTATATTGATGATAAAAATGCTTGGCTTAATGCTAGTCCTGCTCCACAAGCATAGGGATAAACTCATTGGTTAGTATCCGAAGCTATAGTGGAAGCTGCAGAAGATTGTAAGACTATCTTTGCAATGTATAGAATCAATTCTCTAGTATTGTATAATTATTAAGCCCATATGTGAGTGCTATGTATTATCATTGACTTGACGAAGCCCTGGTGGTTGATAGTGTCATGCTCACTTAAATGTCTCACTGATGGTGGCGGGTGTGTCGGGTCATTTAGCTCCCTTCAAAATGGTCGAGCTGAATGGGGCTGATCCATACGTCATGTTCGTGAACGGGCGCTGTCAGTTGGGACTGGTCATTTTTTAGCTACCACGGTTCATTTTTAAACTTATTTAGATTTAAAATTAAATTTTGCTTTTTATTTACTCTGGACGCTCTTACTGTGCACGCCTTTTTACATCGTTCTCACATATTTGTATAATCTCAACATGAATGATGTAAACACGATTTTGTAAAAATATTATAATTTAAAAGAGTGTCCATGGAGTTTCTTGCCCATTCTTCTCCATAGAGATCAACGCTTTGGAATGGGCAACTACAGTACTTTCACAAGTTATTATGCCTTGTGACCGGGACTGTAGATTCATTTTGTTTCTTGACTTTCAAAAGTGCCTGTAATGGTCTAATTGAAATAAATGATTTGATTTGATTTGATTTGATTTGAACGTGAACAGAAGACGAAGACGTACTCACACTGATACAAGTTCTTAATTTAAATAGAAGAAGATTTTGGGTTGGGATTTGGGTTTTTTGGGAACCAAATGACAAAATGGCGGTGGAGTCGTGGCTGGGGCACACTTGAGCGGCCCTCCTGCGCCTGCACCTCGCTTCCGCCTCGCCTTCACCTAGCCTCCGACCCGCCTTCACCTCGCCCGCGCCGCAACTCTTGTATATGAGCGCACTGCCATTCATTTGTAAAGAAAACCTTATTGCGGCGTGCCTCTCATGAGCGGAGCGCCTAAGGCGCGTCGCCTACACGACCAATAGACGAGGCGCAGTCGGGGCGCGGGCGCGTTAGGCGCGTCGCCCACACGACATTTGTAAAGAAAATTTCGGTGCGGCGTGCCTGCGCCTCAACTGCAGCTCGACTGTTGATCTAGTGGGCGACGCGCCCAATGCGCCCGCGCCGCAACTGCGCCTCAACTCTTGGTCGTGTGGGCGACGCGCCTAAGAATTTCTCTTGTATCGTGGGTGCGTTTACAAACATTTAATCTCACATACACAAACATCCAGACCCGGGTGGTTTTAAGTTGACCTTTTTTTTTGCGGCGGGAAAACATCAAATAACTTCTTCCGCTTCGGGCGGAGTAGGGAGTGTGTCAGACTTGTACTGACTAAAACCCACCCATGTACTCTTTATGTTCCGGGGCCGCAGTATCTCTTTTAAACCACCCGCAACCCCCGGCAGGCGGTGGTCCTGGCAGGCCTCTCTGCTTTGCTGACATCTCTTTGAGACGCGCGTGGAACACTAGCGCGCCGTCGACACGGCCTTTACTTTGACCTAACGGTATGTATTAATCACCAAAATGCTACACAATGCCATAGTAACAAACTAACGAGTTTCACTCTCCACTTTTTAATCGACAAAAACAGAAAATGTAGGCCCAATTCGACATGTTTTTGTTTATGTATGACCATAATGATAATGATAAAGAGATAATGCGTATATGACGTTTGATTTGAGAAATTCAGTTTTATTTCAGAAAGTATATTTTTAAGTTGGTCTCATTTTAAATTTGAAAAAAGAACCGCCTGCATGATGGAAAAATAGGCGTGGATTGATTTTTTTATGCAGATTTTTTGAAAAAACACTCAGTAATAAAAAAAAAAACGATTTGCTATTCTATACTCTGCCTGAAGAAAAGCTGTAGGCAATGTTATATTTATGTGTAAAAAAAATACTATATGCAATAATAAAAAGAAAATGCTTTTCTATACTCTATGTGAAGAAAAGCTGTAGGCAATGTTATTTAATATTTATGAGTAAGAAAAAAAACAAATAAAGGAAAGAAAAAGTATTTACTTGACTTGACTGGCGCAGGACAAAACAGAAAAAAGTTTTGTCATCGCGCCAGAGGCGGATTTAAAGTTTTATAGAGCCGAGAACAGCAATGACAAGTTATCACGTGAATCAAACGACTTCTTTCAACAAACTTAAGAAGAAATTCAATAACAGAACAAAAAGTACTTTTAGTATTAATTAATATGAAACTATAATATAATTTGCTTTTTTCCCGCGCTTTGCCTACACAGTCTGAAGGAGAAACAAAGGTATGACAACGCTAAACAGCCTTATATTTAAAATAAGAAATTGAAATATTTTTGAATTTAGAACTCAAATAAAATTTCAATATGATGCCCAAAAAAAATATACTTATTAGAAATGAACATTTTAATGTGTTGATAAAATATAAGATATTCTGTTGATAAAACAATAAAAAAAAAAATTAAAATGAAGGTTTTAAAAGTTGACAATGTTTTGACAGTTCAAAAGTGCAATAAATGATTTTGATTTAATTACAGCACTAGCTGGCGCCCGGAGCTTCCCCCGCGTCATATCGAAATAAAAAAAGAAGTACCCTTTGTGTTATTCCAGCCCATAATTTACGTCTGTGTCAAATTTCATCAAGATCCGTTGAGTCGTTTTGGACAAACATCCATAGATACATCCATCCATCCTTAGAAACATTCGCATTTCTAATATAATAGGATACTATTCGCATGGCAAATAGGAGTAGGTCTTTATTTTGACGGAGCTAGGTAGGTCCATCCGTCAGGCCGTGACGCTTCTGTATTGTAATAGATAAGTAATTGCAGTCTCTTCTTAAGACGAAAGACAGATTTTCATCGCCTCGAAATTACGCACGCCTGATGAAAAACAAACTCGACTTTGTCCTACCAATAAACAGTTGCTTTTTAAATATGCCAGGGGTTTTTTTACTATATGCGTGCTTTATTATAACACATATTCGGGGCTACATGGATACTTTAAGAATCTAGATAGTAAGATAGATTATTCTTTATTATATGGTCCATACAATTTACAGAATAGAACTTATAGAAAGGGCGAAACAATGAGCGGTCTTATCGCTAAAAGTGATATTTTCAATCCAACCCTTAGATGAATAAAGGCTATAACACTGTCGTCTGATGTGTATAATTATTTAAATAAATATCATAAACCTATGGAAAAAATATAAATATAATACTAATGTTTTAGCAGGGGTAGTGATTTTTGAACATAATTTTAAACGTGGACAAGGTTCGTGAGCGCCTGACTGACGTGCCGTTGCAATCTCGCAATAGGCCATGTTGGACTTAAGTTACGTGACAATTTTCTTCGTATTCCTGACAGCAAACCCTTTCATTTAATACCCATATCATGGGGGTGGATTTCAAATAGCAAGTCCGCCATCTTGGGGAGGCGGCCATATTGGATTTATAATGACGTTTCTTAGCTAGTCATGTATTGTCATCAGAACTTCTGAGTTGGTTACTTATGTGTGTGCATAATTTCATACTAATCGAAGACCGGGAAGTGAGTAAAAAATAAGATTCCAAGATTTTCTTACATACATAGTTACAAGTGAAGCTAATATAAAAGCTTGTTAAAAAGACAATGTTGTGTGTCTCACGGCTGCACCAAATAGGCTTCAGCAAACCGAGTAGCTAGTTGCGTATGACAGAGCCCATACCTGTGTTCATGTGGACCAATACCAGTAAGTGGTAATAATTGCAATTATAGAAAGGCAGTTTCTCGTTTATTTAATTGATTAGCATAATGGTATTTCCTAATAAAATATTATCCTTACTAATATTATAAAAGCGAAAGTGAGTTTGTTTGTTTGTTACCGATTTTGATGAATTTTGGTACAGAGATAGTTGGAAACCAGGAGACGGACATAGGCTAATTTTTATTTAAAAAAGTGGGATGTGTGTGATGGAGAAAGAGGGAAGAAAAGGGAAAATTTAGCGTTGCTATTACAAATCAATAAAGCGCTAGGGAAACTGTGTTACCCCAAATTTAACGCGGGCAAGGCCGCGGGCGAAAGCTAGTAGTTGATAAGATAGGTTAATAAGTGCTACATTGGGTTCAAGGGTTTATACAAATTGTCCCTTTTTTATCATAAATAGTTTATTGAATACAATTTCAATCAACTGTATTTATACAGAAACAACAAAATATTTTCTAGATTACAAGATCGTTAGCATTTGAGTGAATTAAAAGTCATAGAAGTAGAGATCCCTGACTCCAAAACTAGAAGATCCTGGGACAGTCTTGTCTTATTCTGTCACTACGATACCAGAAAACCGAAAAGGAATTCTAACTGAGTTAAAATAAAGCTGGATTTTGTCAAGGTTGTTTTGATCATTTTCTTAATTCTATACTTATTAGGTGACCATCAACTGGCTTGAGAACTAAGTCACATCTGCATCGTACATTTCTGATGTCCCCTGTGACGTGGTATCGCCTCAAAACATACGCCAAAGTGGTCTTCATAGCCATCATGGAGTATTGTTTACCTGGAAAATGGAACACAATATCTGATAAATACCAGGAAAAGTTCCTTTATCAACAGTCCAGCTGTTTTGGAAATTATTTGGAATAAAAAACAGTAACTCAAAACAATTTAAATTCTTCTAGTATAATCTCGTGCCGCGGTGTTTGTTACCAAACTCTGCCGAAGAGGCTGGACCGATTTAAAAAAAAAAATGTGTATATTAGTATGTAGGTCTGAGAATCAGCCAACATTTTTTTTAATTTAAACTGACCAGCGGGTGAAACTACTGGGCGTATCTAGTTGTTTTATATATACTTTCACTTAATAATGCAATCAGTAAAAAACTGTTATTTTGAAATAACAAACAAATATCAATTTCATTTTTTTTATAGGTAACAATGGTAAATTAGCGCAGTTTGTAGGTTCTTAATTGTCATTAAAATTAGTGAAAAAATATAATTAATAATAATTAGTAAGAGCGCTATCTGGCGGTTTTGTTTTGAAACTATTTATATGTAGACTTTTTTTATTTTATTATTATTTTGACAAAAATATGTAATTATGACAACGCGCAAAGGGGCCTGCTAGAGTCACGGCCTGCCGGGATTGCAAGTTGTTCGAAAGAGGTGAAGAGTAGAGATGTAGGGTAGAGGTGAAACATAGGTGGATTTTAATCATTAAAAGTCTGACGCTCCCCCCGCTCCACCCAGAGCTGGGGAAGTTATTTGATGTTTTCCCATCCGCGAAAAAGGTCAATTTAAAACCACCCGGGTCTGGCTGTTTGTGTATCTGAGATTAAATTTTTGTAAACGCACCTACGATACAAGACAAATTCTAAATGAGCCCCAGAGGAGGAACTTATTCGATAATTTCCTATCCCCAAAAAAAGTATTACAGCGCCATCTAGTGAAAAAAGGCTGCGTGAACATAGGCGACGGACGCATCCAGGATAAATACATACCGAGACAGTTCCGCTTGCCAATACTGAAGGTCGCAAACGCGATAGGGTTCTCAGGCAAGGTGGCGGGGTCCAGCCATCGCTCCGGCTTGAACTCATTAGCGTCTGCGCCCCACACGGGGTGACGGTTCATAGCATACAGTGAAAGCGCAATCGTACTCCCAGCTGGTAGTGTGTAGTTCTCTGAAATTGAAGTTATTACTTTATAAATTACTAGCTTTTGCAGCTTTGCTCGCGTTAAATTCGGTAACACAATTCCCCTTTCCTGATTTGCAGGTACTTGCTACCTGTAGTTTTTGCTCTTGTGCCTTATTTATTGTAATAGCAAAGCTAGGTTTTCCCTTTTTTTCCCTCTTTCTCCCTCATTTCAAACTTAAAAAAAAGAATAGCCTATGTCCGTTTCTAAGGCCTCAACTATCTCTGAACCAAAATTCATGAAAATCGGTTTAGCCATTTAGGCGTGAATACGTAATAAACAAACAAACTCACTTTCGCTTTTATTATAGGAAGGATAACAAAGCAAAACTTTCCAAAAGCGAGTCAGACTTGTGCACCGATGGTTCCGTACAAACTCGCGACATAAACAGCCATATCTCTTGACTGCGTAGATTTAGAGCACAGCACAAGGGGGCAACAGACTTGAATATTTGAAAAAAATATTTAAATGATAGATTTAAATCACATCTGCCTAGCCTTTTTCCCAACTATGTTGGGGTCGGCTTCCAGTCTAACCGGATGCAGCTGAATATCAGTATTTTACATGGAGCGACTGCCTATCTGACCTCCACAACCCAGTTAATACTGGGTAATATGATACCCCTTGGTAAGACTGGTTGTCAGACTTTCGGAACACTGACTACCTGTAACGACTGTCAAAGATCTACAAATGACAGCCGGGACCAACGGTTTAACGTGCTTTCCGAGGCACGGAGGAAACTCGGTATGTAACGGGTGGTCACCCATCCACAGATCAACCTAGGCAAGCGCGGCTTAACCTTAAGATCGACCCGAGCGGCTGCTATTATTTAGCCACGAGCTCCTCAAATGATAGATTTAAATGATAGATTTAAATAAATAAAATAAAATAAATAAATATCTTGGGACAACTCACACACGGCTATCTGATCCCAAGCTAATCAGAGCTTGTGTTATGATAACCAGACAACTGATATACATACTTCTATAATTTATAAATACATACATATTATAGGTAAATCACACCCAGACACAGAACAAACAATCATGCTCATCACACAAAGTTTGTCCTGGGTGGGAATCGAACCCACGACTTCCGGCTCAGCAGTCAGGGCCACTAACCACTAGACCAACAGGCCCGTCAACACACACACAGCTTTACGTACTTAGCTTGACAGCGGATTTACTGCATTTTCCTATTCTTGGTACTGGAGGGTATAATCTCAAGGTCTCTTTCAGCACCGCCTCCAAATACACCAGCTTGGGTAGATCGTGTTTTGTGATATCTCTCTCGAGATCACCGAGAACTTCTTGCAGTCTGAAAAATATTTAAATGAGAAGAGGTTTATTTGAAAACATGTTACATTCATGTTTTTTTTTTGCGCGTACGAGTGCGATGTACGCCAGTTCGAAATTACCCTGCTACGAAGTATGAAATGCCTCCGTACTGTTAGTTAAAAAGCATACGAGTGCAATAGGACTATTTGCACTCGTATGCTTTCTTACTAACGTTACGTCGGCCTTGCATACTTCGCTCCAGTGAACTTTCGAACCGGCGTACATCGAGATCCTGTACTTTAGAACTAACTTTCATCGACATTTCAAACTTCGGCATTCAGTAGCGGAGTCATTGATTTTTACTATAATTCTTGAAGACGTCTTTTATAAACTAAAAAGTTTACTAGAAACTAGTACTGACAGCAAAATACTTGTAACAATCATTGATTGCATTGTTCTATAAACAAGACTGCCAGTATTAGAAAAGTGCTGAAATAAATAAAAAACGACAATTGCGAGTGAGGCTCGCTACAAACTTTCAACATAAACGGACTATATCTTTTGACAGCGTAAATCAAATATCAGTAGGCCTACTATGACATCTTAAAGCAGAACTTATTCCACTGAGTGAAAGAGATGGTGCTAGACACCCTGTATAGCTCTGTCCCTTTCCCTCAGTGGAATAAGTTCTGCTTTATCACGTCATGGTAGGGTAGCTGGTCCCTACCAGAGACGCAAGTAACTACATATGGTTTTAATTTTAACTCGACACCTCCACGCGTTTCCGAGATAATGGTTCTCCAGACGGACAAATAAATGATCCCACTTTGTTGTCCACCTGACTGTCTAATAAGTGTAACAAAAATAATAAGGGTATCGTTTTCTTTTGCAGTACACAACCCTAAAAATAACAGTTTTTCTGATCGATGAATACATACTCGTTAAAAATTTTGGCTTGGACATCTGGATAAGTTCCAACCAGAAGTAAGCAGAAATTCATAGCCCTGGTAGACGAGTCATAAGCGGCTCCAATGATAGTGTCCAAGTGTTCCCTGATCTCTTCATCCGTGAAGGTTTCCTTGGTCTCGCCTTGTTCCAGCAATTGATCCAAGAGTGATTTGTAACCTGAAATGTTTTTTGTTGTGAATTACTATTCACTCAGTCCCACAAAAACTCGTCGATGTGGGGTTACTAGGAGACACATACAGAGTCGATTATGACTCCTATGACCTTTGCAAAAAAGGCTAAGTTTAGTAACTAAGGGAAGACTGGGGCGGGTTGCCTATCGGGGTTGGTAGACAACAGTCGTCAACTGGTTTATTTTCTATTTTGGTGCATCTACTTTCACTAGTGAAAATACATTTCATTACCCCTCACATTTGGAACTAGGAAGTCCCTTAACATGGTTGGACATTCAGAAATGTGATCATATTTGCGTAAGATAAATATAAATGATAAAGATAATATGCAGAAAATTTTAAGTCGCTCAAGCCTATTGAAGTTTGGTAAAAAAACTTTTGTAAAAGTATTTTTACAAACGTACAAAAGTTTGTCATCACTGCCTTTTGGACTAAATTGAGGTTAAGAGAGTACAACCTATTTTTAAAAAAAAAGTGTCGTGGAGCAAGCAGTTCTATTTTCAAATCGGAGTCAGTGTATAAGTAAGCCATGGAATTAAAACAAAAGAAGTTCGTGAAGAGTGGAGATGAATATTGAACCTTTGTATCATCTGTGTAACGCATTTTTTGCAAAATTAAATACGAGTAAATGTCAAAATAGTTGCGTAAGTTACCTCGTTTGTTCTCATCCATAGGGTCTTCATAAATATTAAGTTTCCGCTCTGATTTGCGTTTGCTGATTATCTGAAAAAGATTCATGGAGTGTCAGTTGACAATAAATATTTAATGGTCTACAAAAAACTATTACTGTATTATTAGGCTTACCCTTTCAGTTATGTTTTTCAAAGTTTTTACTACTTCACTTTGTTTTCTCTTCAAGGAACTCATATTAAAAATAAGTGGCAAATGCAACATAACCGTTTGAAACCTAATCTCGATCATAGCAAAAAATTTGTCAGTAAAAGAAGCGTAGGTCTTAAGAGTCATCTCCTGGTCTACATCACTCGATTTGACTCCAATCGTTGTTTCTGTGAACAGAATACATTCATGATATGAATTTGATGTCACCCTAAATTTCAATTTATAATAATTTTATGAACTAATATACTTTGCCTTAATAGGGTACAAAATATATTAGTTCATAAAATTAATTACATTTTTCCATAATTATTTTATTAAGAGCTATTTTTTATTAACTATATATTTTTAAAGAAACCAGAATATACTTAATTGATCAAACTAATTATAACAATTAAATGAACTAAAATAATTAAACTAACAAACAACAGACTATAAAATGTCATCAAAAAACTCGTCCTCAACGTTGTCAGCTGCTAATGTGGCCAAGAGACTGGCCGCTTTGCCACGTTCTATGGCAACACTTACCCTTTGGCCAAGGCAAAAGCCAGCCCTTGGGTCATGGGGAGCGTCAACTAAGCAATATGTAAGATTTGAAAGATATGCCATAAAGCTCACACATTTCTTAGCCATTGTATTTATTTCTTTGTTTTTATTTAAAACTAGCTTTTGCCTGCGGCTTTGCTCGCGTTAAATTCGGAGTAACACAGTTCCCCGTTCTTAATTTGCAGCAACCTGCTACGTGTAGTTTTTGCACTTGCGTCTTCATCAGAATCGGTTTAGCCATTTAAGCGTGAAGAGGTAACAAACAAACTCCCTTTCGCTTTTATTATATTAGTAAGGATTTCCGAGCAGCTACATTATTGTGAAACACTATTATATCCTTGTCAAAAGGACCGGTTGACCGGTTTCTTTGAAAGGTAATAATAAAATTTTAAAGTACTTACTATAAACAGATCTCAGTACAACATTTAACAAGTATGGTATCACATCAAATGGTCCTTTTCCGACTTCAGCAGTTAGTTCAGAAACAAGACGGTTTGCTTGTGCACTATGTTCTTGAACAAACGTGTTTAGTATTTGTTGATTAAAAGCTGGATTCAGTAGCTTACGATGAGGTTTCCATATTGTTGCTAAAATAACAAATAAAAATAATTGACGTTAATAACTAGCCTTTCTTGTTATCCACAGGAGCTGATGGGAGCTACTGAAAGTGCAAAACTCGTCGCCAAGTTTTGGGCAGACTTAATTTAGATTGTCGCTTTGAACAAAAAAAACTTGAGAAGTGAGAACAAACAAACAAACTCTTCAGCTTTATAATATTAGTATAGATTATGTACAAAAAACCTCTATACACGCAACAAAAATAATCGTCGCGACACTACATTGTTCAATGCGAAATAGAAAGGGGAAGTTATGTGATGATTTGCCATTTGCAAAACAATGACCGGTCTAAAACCGTTACAAACAGTTATAATATGCTATCGATACATTTGTATGCTACGGCGAAAGCAAATATTGTGAGAAAACAAAACCAGCATACCGGAGAAATATATCTTGATGGCATTTAAAGCCAAGTTAGAGGCAAATAGGTAGCCCAAAAACTCTGACACCAGTTTAATCTCTTAAAGGAACTACGCTAGATATTAAACATACCATCTGCTGTGACGAGTCCTCTATCATACAAGTCTTTTCCAAAACCGTATACATATGGTTTATCCATGCAAGTGTTGGCAACTGTAAGACAGTCATCCAGGTCGGATACCACTGGAAAAAAGAAAATAATAAGTTAAGGTAAAGTAAACCAATCTTTACTGTAATTATTAATTGTTTATTTCAGGCATTAATCCATAGAACTCTTCCAATGTATTGTTGAATTAAATGTTTTTATCACAATATATAATAGACTAGCTTTTGCCCGCGGCTTAGCTCGCGTTGAATTCGGGGTAGCACGGGGTTCAAAGAGACAGAGCTATACAGGGTGTCTAGCACCAGCTCTTTCCCTCAGTGGAATAGGTTCTGCTTTAAGACGTCATGGTAGTCCTACTGTACTTGTAACACAGTTGACTGGTGTAGAACGACTGGCAGTAAGCCTTGAACAGAGTTATTTTTTCTTGGTTGGAGCAGTGAATAAAGCGTCTAGGCAGGATATAACTTCAACAAGTGATACTACGCCTCTGTCTTACCTTGAATTATTACCGCCTTAGCTTCCTATACCTTGCATCGTAATCTTTAATCGAGTCATGACGTAAAATTTTGGGATATGTACACACGACGGTACATTAACCTACACCAAACCATTTTAACCTGATCTCTCTACTACGGTGTGCGATCCGTAGTAGAGAGATCAGGTTATATTAGTTTAAAATAGGTTGAACGGCCGTTGCGTAAACTACGACGTTAATAGCCAGGCAGATGATTGGGTTACAATGACATCTTATAGCAGTTTTTAATCCTGTGTGAGAAAGAGATGGTGCTAGACACCCTGTATAGCTCTGTCTCTCTCCCTCAGTGGAATAACTTCTGCTTAAAGACGTCATGGTAAGGTAGCTGCTCCTGTTTACAAGTATACTTATGATTACTGAAGTTTTGTTTTATCTTTTATTTTAGTTTGATTTACGAAGTGGTTTTCATAAGTACCTCTTTGCTCTTTTGTCTGCATTTATTTTTCCATAATATGTGTTATAAGTGTACATAAATGGATTTTGTAAGGAATTATATGAAGGAGAAAAGATTAAATGATGCCGCGACGTCTGATAGGGGAGAATGGAATGGACCCCAAATAGAATGGGACAAGGGTTGAAAAATAATGATGAAGTGTACATAAATAAATAATAGTGATAGTTTTTAATAAGTGATTTTTCTCCATAAATAAATAAATAAATATCTTGGGACAACTCACACACGGCTATCTGATCCCAAGCTAAGCAGAGCTTGTGTTATGGTAACCAGACAACTGATATACATACTTATATAATTTATAAATACATACATAATATGATAGATAAATCACACCCAGACACAGAACAAACAATCATGCTCATCACACAAAGTTTGTCCTGGGTGGGAATCGAACCCACGACCTCCAGTTCAGCAGCCAGGGCTACTAACCACTAGACCAACAGGCCCGTCAATAATAAATAAATAAGAAAATAAAGTAAAGTTAGCTTACCATAAACAGGATGTGGGCCAAACCGTAACTGGACAATTCCACCGTTTTCTAAACAGAAATGAAAAACTTCTCTTTCTCTCTTCCACATTTCTGGAATATAAAAAAATATTATACAAAACACTTACTCAAAAACTGGCTCTTATTGCACTACGATTAGGTTCAACATACAATGTATAATATTTCACAGGAGTTCATTTCTTTTTCATTTTTCTCATTTATCACAACATAGGTTTTCATTTTTTTCTGATTTAATCGTTGGTAACAACTTCTCAATTAGCTAACTCGACGACTACCTCTCGTAGTTCTCGGTTGGATCAATGGCCTCATTCAGAAGGCAGTACTCCTCGATACGGCCCGCATTGTGAGGAGATTCCTGTCTCTGGAGCCCTAACCACCGGTAGCTTGGATCCTGCTCCCGATACCGGCGGACCAGCATGTTTTTTGTTTTTAAAGAAATATTTAAAAATGAGAAACTGAGAAGTCTGTGGACGGTAAGCTATCCATTGCTCGGACCCGCAAGACCCTAGGACTCAGTATAAAGGAGTTAAAACATTGTACTCATAAATGCATTAAACAGTGGGTATTGAGATATTTAAGTAAAGTAACGACATTAAAACTAATACCAAAAAGAAGACGTCACAAAGTCAGAGCTTTGACCTCCAAAATCTCTGCTACTTGAAGGTTCTCAGGCTAGTTAAAAAAAACCGGCCACGAACGAGAAGGGTTCCGTACCATTATCTATAGAAAAAAACAGCAACAAAAAATCATGTTTGTTGTATGGGAAAAATAAATATTTATTTAAATATTTAATTTATTGTATTAACAGGCAACAGAAAAACATCATTTGTAAAAATTTCAACTATCTAACTATCACGTTTTATGAGATACGGCCTGGTGACAGACGGACAGATGAACATACGGACAGACGGAAAGCCGGATAGAAGTACAGAAGGAAAAATCGACAGAAAGACGCACAGATCGACACAAGCATGGAAGGGCAGACGAGTGGACAGCGTACTCTTAGTAATAAGCTCCCAATTTAAACTTTGGGTACAGAACCCCAAAAATAAATCGTTATGACAAACAAGTCAGCCTCGTGTCTTTTTGCAGCCCTTATTATCCAATTAATTTGTTTTATTTTTATTATCTAAGCACTGTTTATTATATATTTAATACACGCTAATTACCTTTTTTTAATATTTCAATGAAATAAATTTAATTAATGTGTACGTACATAAATTAATAAATTAAAGGCCTTAATTGTATCATAATATTCATTTTTATTCAAGTAGTCACTGTTGTTTGTTTTATTATATTACTAGCTTCCGCCCGCGACTTCGTTCGCGTGGCATAGTCACTTTGGGCTAACGCTAACTTTAACCGCGTGATGATAAAAATAAACGTTCTCTCGCCTTTTCTTCCCTCTTTCTCCTCCTATTTTTACTTTTTTTTAATTTATGTCTTTCTCAAGGTTCCCAACTATCTCTGTACAAAAATTAATCAAAATCGGTTTAGCCATTCAAGTGTGAAGACGTAACAAACGAAACGAAGTCAGTTTCCCTTTTATAATATTAGTAGGGATTTAATTTTTCGAAAACATTGTCGAGCGGTTGTAAGTAGGTAGTCAGTGTTCCAAAAGTCTGACAACCAGTCTTACCAAAGGGTATCGCATTACCCAGTACTAATCGGGTTGTGGAGGTCAAATAGGCAGTCGCTCCATGTAAAATACTGATATTCAACTGCATCTGGTTAGACTGGAATCCCACCCAAACATAGTTGGGAAAAGGCTAGGTAGACGATGATTTATCGCCCGGTTGTTATTCTTTAACCACGAGCATTTCCCGTTCTATCGCTTCTATATAAAATTTTCGTGTCACAGTTTTCGTTGCCATACTCCTCCGAAACGGCTGTACCGATTTAAACGAAATTTTGTGTACATATCGGGTAGGTCTGAGAATCGGCAACATCTATTTTTCAGACCCCTAAATGAGCAGCGGGTGAAACCGCTGGGTACAGCTAGTAATATTATAATATTTCTTTTGCTGTGTGTTTTGTATGCTAATTATGTTTAAACATAACATTTGTTTCATAATAATTTTCGCATTGACGTCTTAACACCAGTTCTAAGACTTTAATTGCCAATTTAAGGATCTGGTAACTAATTAGTGAGCTATTCAGTTATCTGCAGGCCTACTTTGACGTCTTAAAGCAGAACTTATTCCACTGAGTGAAAGAGATGATGCTAGACACCCTGTATAGCTCTGTCTCTTTCCCTCAGCGGAATAAGTTCTGCTTTAAGACGTCATAGTAGGGTAGCTGTTAAGGTTAACAGTTAGATTAGTTTATCATATTAAGACTATAAGCCAGCGGTTTCACTCGTGCTTAGTGTTGTACCGTGATGTAATAATATAGTCAACTATCTTCCGCCCGTGACTTCATCCGCGTGGCATAGTTGCTTTGGGCAAAAAAAACTCCCATTTTTCTTCCCTTTTTTAGCCTATGTCTGACTCCAGGGTCCTAACTATCTCTGTACCAAAATTCATCAAAAAGGGTTTGGCCATTTAGGCGTGAAGAGTTAACAAGAAAACATACAAAAAAACACACTTTCGCTTTTATAATATTAGTAAGGATTTGTACCATTAAAGTTGATCATTGCAGATTAACACGTGTAAGATAAAATTGTAGTAATTTGCATTTTTTATTTAAATAAAGTAAATTGCGCCTCTAATGCCCACAGCATTAGGTAGTTATATTAAATCGTTACTTAAACTACGTTTATATAAACAGGTAATAAAATGTCAAGATAAGAAATAAAAACATATTTAAGAAAGTTGGGACCCTGGAGACTGACTTACCCCCGAATACTGAAACGTCACTCAAAATGTGAGGGCTGCTTAACATTTGAGCAGCTTTTAAACTTTAGATTTTGTATGGTCAAACGTCACTTCTGAGTCTCTGTTAAATTTAAATGGGACTTAAATTTTGAGTGACGTTTCAGTATTCGGGGGATAGACAATTTTTTTTTAAGTGAGAAATGAGGGAGAAAGAAGGAAAAATACGGAAAACTTAGCTTTGCTATTACAATAAATAAGGCACACGGAAAGAAGGAACATGGGTGGGTTTTAGTCAGCACAAGTCTGACATGCCCCCTCGTTCCGCCCAGAGCGGGGGAAGTAATTGGATAAATTCCCACCCGAAAAAAAAAAGCCATTTTATTAGGTACGAGAAGGTACGAAAAGGCCCCTTAAAAAGGCTGTGAGTACTAGAACCTCACGGTTCCAGAGTTTAAAGCCCAATCAAATCGAAAATATAGTTACCAATAAGGTAACATAACTTTGTTAATATTTTAATAATCCTCTTACTAAATCTGGCGTTGGAAACCATTAACAACAACAAAAAATCTCTTTTGTTTTATATAAACGCTCATCATTTTTTTAAAGTATAAAGTTGAACGCATTCATGATTTTTTTTAAATCTAAAGTTGAACGTATTCATCATTCTTTTAACGTAAAGTTGATTGCATTCATCATTTTTTTTTAACTATTAAGTTTGATTCTAATATTTAACACTAATTAGTACGTAGTAGAATCTATCGGTTTATTTAGATATCTTTATTTTGTTATTTGTGTCACCATTCCGTTAATAAATGTTGTTTACCATCACCACCATATTTTCGACCCATTGACCAAGAAGTTGTACATTACATATTAGCAAATTTTATACTTTTTAATGCCTACATTTTGCAATATACAAACTTTAACATTATGAAAAAACATAAAGGCTGTTTGTGCATGTGAGTTTAGATGTTTGTAAACGCACCCATTATACAGAAGAAATTCCTAGTGTGAGGCAAAGATTATTAAAAAAAATAATTATGAACTTTCGCGGTTTTTAACTTAATTAAACTATTCCCCGTATACTTCCCAGATTATGGCACTTGGAACAGCGTCCAAATTAATATCGGGAGCAGTAATAACAAATTACGGAAGATATCCCGTCAAGACCCATTGTTGACCCCAGACGTTGGCAACACAGCCGAACTGGGCAGGCCACATCTGCCGCATGTCGCAACTAAATTGGGCCAAAGTATCAACCGATTGGGTTCCGAACAACAGGACCTGGTGACGCGGTAGGCCCAGAAGGAGATGGCGTGACGAGCTAGACTTGCACGAAAAGGACTAGGTAATTACAGCAAAAGGCAGAAAAAATGGGAGGAAGGCATCCCTTCCTACATATTTTGCTGTATTTTTTTCTGTCTTTTGCTGTAGGCCTTTGCCCTGCAGTGGGACACATTTGGCTCATAATAAATAAATAAATAATCCCGTCAAGGCTTACCAATGGGTTCTACCAACATTTGGATAGCATGTCCAATGATGGGCACAGCACCAGGGTATACCGGAGGCAAGGGATACCGTGGTCTTATAGACCACCATATTGCAAACACTGCACACCATAAAAGTATTAACACTAACAGAAACATTATGTATGTGACACTACAATGCCTCCACAGCAATGACGAGCATTTCTTTTATAGTGCTTAATTAATATAATTTTTTTAAACGTAGGTTTTAGGGTTCTTTAGGCAGGTATAAGCCGAACGAGATTATTCTTGTTTGCTCACGAGCGTCAATCAAAGGCGTCTCTAGAAAACTGTATTTCTTTAATCGAATACTTTATTTACACATGATTTGTATGTATATTTTTACAAATTACAGATAGAAATGTACAGGTATCTAAACGGGAAAAGAACAAGTAATTTTGCATTCTTACCAATCCTTACTTCCTACATTATAAAAGCGAAAGTGAGTTTGCTTGTTACATCCTACATGGCTGAACTGATTTTGATGAATTTTGGTACCTTAAAAAAGGAGTGAGAATTGAGGAAGTAAGAGGGAAGAAAAGGGAAAGCTTAGCTTTGCTATTACAATTAATAAGACGCAAGGGCAAAAACTACAGATAGCGGGTAAGTACCTGCAAATCAGGAAAAGGAAACTGTGTTACTTCAAATTTATCGCGAGCAAAGTCGTTGGCAAAAATTTCAACGAAAGAAACAAAAATCATTGACTATTACGTTTCTATTTCTAAAGAGAACGGAGTAGGCCAACATTAAATTGTTTGCAGATTTCACATAATTTTTATTTGTATAAATAGATACTTTTTCATTAAAATGGGGCATTCAATTACAGATAAAGCTTGTAATATACCTACATGAATATTAGTCAAATCAAATAGAAAGTGGGAGTCAGGTGAGGCACTAACCTAGCTTGGTGATAGAGTTTTTATGGCACCATAAGCCAAGGTAAAATCGAAAAATAAAGACAATTAAAATATCACGACAAAAAATAAACACCAACCTGGGGGTCTAAAATGGCCGCTCAAGCAGAATTATGAATAACCAGCTGGCACTCGCAGCTTCACCCGCGTGATATCGAATATACTCTATGTGTTATTCCCAACTCTCAACCTCTGTGCCAAATTTCATCAAGATCCGTTCAGCCGTTTTGACGTGAAAGAGTAACAAACATCCATACATCCATCCATCCTCACAAACAATCGCATTTATAATATTAGTAGGATATCTATTAATTACGTTACTATTCGTAAAATGATCATAAAGTGACATTTCACAATATTAACTGAGTCTGTGACCATTTTAAGAATTTTACCGTAATTCATATCATTATCTTTAAATGGTACTGCTAATGCAGCCATTTTAGACCCCCTATTTATAGCGTACTAAAAATATATATTAGCCGTTTCTTCTACTTTATTGTGTGGTTAGTGGTCAACTTGATGTCAGAGGCGCTGAACAAACGTGGACACTTTTGTGTCCTGTGTCGGACACACGCTACCGATTCCTATAGCGGTGTAGTAGTAGATGTGTCTTGTAGCAGCTGATTAAATACTGTTTATAGAATACTAGCTTTCGCCCGCGTTAAATTTGGGCTAACACAGTTTCCCTTGCGCCTTATTGATTTGTAATAGCAACGCTAAGATTTCCCTTTTCTTCCCTCTTTCTCCGTCACATCCCACTTTTTTAGAATAAAAATTAGCCTATGTCCGTCTCCTGGTTCCCAACTATGTACCAACAACAATCTATGTACCAAAATTCATCACAATCGGTTTAGCCATTAAAGCGTGAAGAGGTAACAAACAAACAAACAAACTCACTTTGACTTTTATTATATTATAAGTAAGGATATTGTGTAGAATTTGGTAGCTTGTATCCGACACAAGCCATCGAAGTGTCCACGGTTGTGCAGCGCCAGAGTGTCTATACCTCCCATGGGTCCCTCGGATTTGGCAAACAATAATGAAAATACCAACTAAAACCTCCTGCAAGTTACAAGTTTTATTTAAAATAATCAGGTTGCGGAACCCACAGCATAACTTTTTTTTTATTAACATTTAATTATTTAATTACTTTACCTTATTACAATACCCTATTATGGCCAGTTATTTTAAATATAATTGTCATTAAGTGGTTAGAACTAATTTAAATGACACATTTAAAAAGTCTCACGTTAATTAATGGCTCGCAGGGATATATATAATAATAACAGCTCGGGACGATCTTTAGGTTCACGCTTACCTAGGTTGATCTGTGGATGGGTGACGTGCGCACTCGTTATAAACCAAGTTATCTCCGTGCCTCGGAAATCTCGTTAAGCTATTGGTCTCAGCTGTCATTTGTAGATCTTTGACAGCCATTACAAGTATAGCACGGCCAACGAGAAGCGATACCAAATGTAAGCAAAACCCATGCTAAAACCCCATCTAAAATGGCCACCCGAATATTGGCGAACCCGTCTTAACGTTGTCATGTTTTTGCCGGGAGAACGAGACATTACGACAAAGGCACAAGATGGAAAGAGAAAAAAAAAATATTGGATTGTCAACGCCACAGTTGTTCTTTAGGTTAATGACCTTTCGTATCGCTGCTCGTTGGCCGTACTTTAGTCAGTATCCCGAAAGTTTGACAACCAGTCTCAGTCGATACGGTTGGCGCAGTGGCTGAGCTATCGATTGCTGCGCTGCATATCGCGGGTTCGATTCCCGCACGGGATAAATATTTGTATGACCTGCAGATAGTTCTTTCGGGTCTGGTTGTTTGTGTATGTGAGTTTAAATGTTTGTCAACGCACAACTATACAGGAGAAAATTCTAGAGTGAGGCAACGTTATTTAAAAAAAAATATATAAATAAAGTTGAACTGTACTACTGTAGTAGTAAAGTACAATTTTTTAGGCAGTTGCTCCATGTAAAATACTGGTATTCAGCTGCATCCGGTAAGACTGGGAGCCGACTTTATTATAACTGGGAAAAGGCTAAGCAGATGATATGGCTTTGTGCAATAGCAACAAACAGATCTACTTATAGCAATGCTTAAAAAAATGTACAAACATAAAAAAAAAATTAATGAAGTAAAAACTCTACAGTTCTCAGTTTTTTTTTGGCAGGCGGGCCTACCCCATGAAAAATCTAGCCCATTCAAACCTTCTTAATAATAGGCGTCGGCTATTATTTATTTATTCAATCGTTTATAGACAAAATAAAACAAAACCTTCTTCTCGTATACACGGCAGAGAAGACAGGAAAAAAATTAAAGAAGATTTTCGAGTATTTTGTTTTTTTTTTTCTATAGCACTCTTTTAATTGTTAAACATACAAAATATGTTTTCCTTTCCTTTAAAGTAATTTTTATTTATAGGTACCCCTTTTTTATGGATTGGAAATCATCAAATAACTTCCCCCAGGCGTCATAACCTTTCCTCTGGGCGGAGCGGGGGGAGTAGCAGAATTTTACTGACTAAAACGCACCCATGTTCCTTTTTTGTATCTCTTTCGAAGAAGCCACAACCCCGGCAGGCAGTGGCAGCCCTGGCAAGGCCTTCGTTTTGATACCCCTCTCAATAGATTCTGTTTTTTTTTACATGTAATAAGGCGGAAAATTCCGCCATTTTAAATAACAATAATAGGTAATAACGTATCTGCCAATGGCTTAATTGCCAAGAGCCTCGACCAACACCTGAGGAGGCTCTCGTTAGGCAGCTGGATCAAGGGCTTCATACAGAAAGCGGTACTCCTGGACACGGCTCGTATTGTTAGGAGGTTCCTTTCTCTGGAGCCCTGACCGCTGGTAGCTTGGACCCTGTTCCCGATACCGGTGGGCTACTATTTTTATATTATTAAATGTTTTTTTTAAGATTTAAAGAAATATTTAATAATGTAATTATATCTTGAAAAATAAATAAATGTACGAATAGGTAATAATAAGCCGCTGTAGGCTGTCAAGCCGGGCAAAAAAATAATATTCACATTCACACGCTCGAAAAACAAAACCTTCTTGTCGACAGTCGAGTAATTAATTAAAACACAAACCGGTCCGTTAGCGCCTGCAAGCTCGACTGCTGTGCGGAGTCCTGGCTTCGATTTCCGGGTCAGCCAAAAAGTGATATGGGGTGTTTCTTTAAGGAATTTCACAGTAGCAGCCCGGAATTGGGAGGTAAGATACCTCCGTAACATTTTAAGCATGATCTTTTTCCGATGGTGTCGGATTGCCGTCCCATCGGACTATGAGATTGAGGGAACGGTGGACCTGTGCCTGCGCACACACTTGTGCACTAAACTATCTCCAGCAATGGCTAATCACCGCTGACATTGACGTGGCTGAATACGGTCAGAGGTCCTATATAATTAATTATAATTTGACTTTACTTTAACTTATTATGTACATTCAGCAAAATATTACTTACTTCATTTCCCTTAAACGTTTAACGCCATATATTTCAATAATAAAATACTTTAACACTTGAACAGGCGTAACTGGTCATCTCTAAGCTGCCACAGTTCGTTTTAATTCATCTATTAATTAACTCTTGGTTTTTGTTTTTACTCTGGATGCTTTTAATGTGCTGGTTTTTCAACATCGTTTTGACATTTATACATATGTTTAATCTCAACATGACTGATGTACCTATCCACGATTTTGTAAAAATGCCCTTTCTTCTCCATACAGATCTGTGTTTTGGAATGAGCAACTACAGTAATTTCGCAAAAACAAAAATCTAAATATTTTTACTTCACACAGGCCTACACGGGCACTTATAAAACGTCGAGAAAATGAGTCACAAGTTATTATGCGTTGTGACTGGGACTGTAGCTTCATCTTTTTGGTATTTTGACATTCAAAAGTGACTGTAATGGTCTAATTGAAATAAATGTTTTGAGTTGAATAAAACTAGATCTTACTCGTTTTCCCTATGGAGATCAGTAGAAGATAGAAACTAAACGCCATCTGGTGGTCGTACGTGGCTTTTTGTAGTTCCCGCAAACATCAAAAACGTGGAAGTCGTCAGCGTACCCTGTTTGCCTCGCCCAGCTACAAGCGTACAGCAGACTTAGTGATGATTTAGTTCATGTTTAGGCTGGATAGATGGCGTTCTGTAGGGAGCAATGGTGTATGGAGTTAATTATTGTGAATTGTCTTATTCTGATATCTTACTGGCTTTTGCTCGCGGCTTCGCTCGCGTTAAATTCGGGGTAGCACAGTTTCTCTTTCCTGATTTGCAGGTACCTGCTACCTGTAGTTGTTGCCCGAAAACTAGATTCGTGCCAGCTAAAAGCAACTCTTTGTCCTTGCGTTTATAATTGGAATAGGACTGACCTCGCCACCCTGTTAAATTGCAAAAGTTAGCTGTTTTTGACAACATGTTTTTTCACGTACCGTATACAAACCAACATCCAACCAACTGACAAACGTGATTTTAACGAGCAGATGATTTTATGGGAAGGTGTACTATATCTGAAACTCTATAGTCTCATCTATAGTCGCTCCATGTAAAATACTGATATTCAGCTGCATCCGGTTAGACTGGAAGCCGACTCCAACATAGTTGGGAAAAGGCTAGGCAGATGATGTACTATATCTGACTCATAATAAATATTAATCGGTAATGTAGTAATCACATTTGAAAATCGAGTCGCATATCGGGTCTCAATATTTTTTTATTAATTGTATCGATAGGTATCTCATATACGGTCCCACGTCCGGACTTTAGAAGTTCGATTTATTTCTAAATACTGCCCTTATTCTCAATATGGCGCAAGCGTTGTCCTATTCTCATTTGAAACGCATTCTACGCGAGTTAAACTTGCTTTCGACTAATGCCCCGTTCCAATAAACAAAAACGACTCGTTTTGCTTACGGATAGTTGTATTTTGACATAAGTTATATGAGACTTATGTCAAAATACAACTCTATCCTATACTTAGATTAAGACTCTGGCTAGCGATTCGTCGTACACGTGGTGCTCAGACGCCCGTCCTTTCCTAATATGGCCGCCTGGCTACCACAGACGCGACGTTGCGCTAGAGTGACAACCTGCCACTCTTTACGCTCTTGACATTGACTTGCCATGATGTGCCGACAAATTTAAAGTGTCACGTCAAATTATTGGGTTGTTTTTTTTTAGTTTTTGTTTGTTAAATCTCAAAACTATCTGATTTGTTATTTATTATTTTAAGTATTTGAAATATTTATATATACTGGTTTGACTTCCGTACGTTTTACTCACGGGTTGACCACTGAAAACCAGCGCTGTGCTGTGGGCTCCCATGGCACAGCATCATGCTGAGTGGTGACCTACCTGTCGCAGTCACGACGTGCAAGCTATTATTATTTAGTCCCTTAAATTATGTATTTGTAAATGTTTGTGATACTTTGCATGTTGAATGTTATTTTGTTACTCGTCGTAATTTGCGACTAATAAATGTTTTTTCTTTCTTTTTTTCTTTATCCGTAAGCAAAACGAGTCGTTTTTGTTTATTGAAACGAGGCATAAGTCTGTCGTGGCATGTTTTAATCATTTTTTTTCTGTCTTATAAACGTGTCACTGGTAACAAAGCAGTTAGATTCCTCGTTCCTTTCTACTTAAATGTAAAATAAGCACAAAAATCGTTCAGTGACTTATGTAACTATTGTAGGCTATTCCTACCTTTTGAGACAGCAACAGGCATGATTGAACAGAATTTATGCCACTATGTTGAAGTAATTCTTACACAGGAGAGAAGCGAGCGCCTTCGTTTAGAATTTATTGGATTTGCTAATTTCATTGCGCTGAAACGGGGGCATCGAGATTAAGGCTGACTGTCACACCGAACATAATAAATGTCATTATAATTAACATTTGAAACGGATTTTTTACCATGTTTGTTGTTTATTTATTTCGAATATCATTGTTACTGACATGTTACATACAATGATGATGAATGATGAATGATTACATACAAACATGACAGTTTAAAGACTTGAATAAAAGCTATATTTCAAGTTTTAATCAAACAACTAGAAGGTTTTTTTGCTTGTTTATGTCATAACTGGCAAAGGCCTCCCCAAGTCTTTTCAAACCCTGGGTCCGTGCGTCCCGTTTCCCCGGGTGTCACCATTGTGATGATCGCCCGGAGGATACGATAAAGCACACAGTGGCGGTCTTCCCAGCTTGGGCGGTGCACCGCCCGTGCCCTAGTAGAGGCGATCAGCGGCGGTGATCTCTCGCGTCCGGCACTGGTTCAGTGCATGGTCCGGAGCGAGAGGGAATGGGAAGCGGTCACCTCCTTCTGCGAAGCAGTCTACTAGTGAAGGAGGAGGCCGGGCGTTTGAGAGAGAGAACCTCAATCCAAAAAATAAGGTAACGGTGGAGAGTAAAGTAATTATTATACAAACGCACGGTGTAAGAGTCATCCTTAATAACAAGCCGTGTCGGAAATAATGTCGAACAACGTTATGTCTTATTTTCGTCATTTCCGAAGCGAAACGTTCTTTTAGGACATGTCTCCGCGTTCGGGTCCAATCTGAGCGCCTTATGAAAGATCACCTTCTTCTGCAACAAAATGTCGTAAGGTGAAATTATTATTTTTCTGTAAGAAAAGAACATGACCAAGTTATGTATGGGCGTTCGCTTAGTTATCGAATTTAATGTATGTTTTTGGTGTTTTATATTTGTGAATATTATGAATTTTTTTTTATATTTTTTTTATTACAACAAACTGATATATATAGTTATAAATTTAAAAAAATATTTGTTTTTATTTTATTTAGGCTGTTTAGCGATGGCTAGTATGCTTTTGTTTCTCCTTCAGTATGAAAAGACAAATAAATAAAATAAATAAATATCTTGGGACAACTCACACACGGCTATCTGATCCCAAGCTAAGCAGAGCTTGTGTTATGGTCACCAGACAACTGATATACATACTTATATAATTTATAAATACATACATATTATAGATAAATCACACCCAGACACAGAACAAACAATCATGCTCATCACACAAAGTTTGTCCTGGGTGGGAATCGAACCCACGACCTCCGGCTCAGCAGTCAGGGCCACTAACCACTAGACCAACAGGCCCCAACCAACAAAGCGCGGGAGATATCAAATTGAATGATAGTTTCATATTCATAAATAACAAATGTAATTTTTGTTTTGTTATTTAATTTCTCCGTAGTAGTAGTATATTGAAAAACGTCGTTTAACGTGAGGATTTTTGTGATGAAAAAATAATTTTCCTCACTTCAATCAAAATGTATTCATAACTAGATTTTGCCCGCGCGCGTTAAATTCGGGATAACGCAGTTCTCCTTTCCACATTTACAGCTACCTGTAGGTTTTGCCCTTGCGCCTTATTTATTGTAAAAGTGATGGTAAGTTTTCCCTTTTCTTCCCACTTATACATATATGTATAAGTGGGAAGAAAAGGGAAAACTTACCATCTTACCAAGATTGATATATATATCAATCTTATTTAAAAAAAAAAGTCGGTTTAGCCGTTTAGGCTTGAAGACGTAACAAACAAACTCACTTTTGCTTTTATAATATTAGTAAGGATGTACGTGTAGATAGAACGTTGTTTTTTGTCCGTATTCTTTGAATGTATATTTTTTGTGTATTTTGTACATAGGTAGTTATTATTCTATTTATACAATTCAATATTACATGTATTTTTTAAAGAAAACTGCTCAGTACTAGAATTAATATTCGATTTGTTTTAGAAGTCGGTTTTTTTAAAGGCAACCCATGGATCCCATAGCATCCTGGCAAACGCATTAAAAATATGGTGTTGTGTTGTTTTCTGTTGCGATGCGTCTATATAATTGCTAGGGTGTAACAAAATAAAAATAAAAATCAAATCATTATATTTATTTATTAAAATTTATGCACATTTATAAAAAAACACTGCACAAGGACGGAGTTAATGCCTTGGGCATTTCCTACCAGTCCACTTTAGGGTGAAGCAGAGAGAAAGCATAGTAGGTGCAGGGTGCATAACAGAGAGAATTAAAATATAATGATAAATACTTATAGATACAAAGATACAAACAAAAAACAATGAAAAGAGAGTTTTTTTTATTTGCATAAATAAGGTAGGTATAGAAGGTTGATAGGTAAGTAGACAAAATGGATTTCTTATTTTACCTTTAATTTCGGCGTGCAAATTAAAAACAGGGTTATTTAAATAAACTAATTATAATTATGGACAATTCAACAGCGCCGAAAAAAATTGTTTCGTGAGTTAAAATTAAACTCTTTGGTTAATTATATAAATATGTATACAAGTCTAATTTTAACTTTAACACTTTTTACGTAGTTGCGTAAGTACGTCGTGCGATCTTTTTTGTGATAACGGGCAAAATATTAAAGATTGTGAACTGTCGAGATGAGTTGTTAAAACCTATAAAGTAGAAAATAACTTTACTTCCGGAAGTCGAGATTTTTTTTTTAAGTTTTGTTGACTTTTTAAACCGACTTTCGGAAGTAAAGTAACTTTCCCTCTTTTTAGTTTTTTTTTTGGAAGTCGGTTTTCTTTTTAACCGACTCTAAAAAAGGGTGGGTTCTCAATTCGTCGGAATCTCTATGTATGTTCACCGATTATTCAAAAACGCCTGGACTGATATGCAAAATCTGGTTCTTCTAACCTGACAGACAGATGTGTTGCTGGGGAGTTTGTTCCGCCACTTCTTCTTCCCAGCTAAAACACTAGGAAGTGGCAAAGGGCAGGGCGTTTTTGTGGGACTGACTCTTAGAATGTGTCGTTCAAAAAGTCTTGATTAATCAGCTTAATTTTAATAAATGTCTTTTAATTTGATTTTTTTTTTATAGTGTATAGGTACTGTCTAGGTGGTCCCATATTATTTTTATTTATATTGCTCAGGTAGTTTAAGAGTTATCGTCTATAATAATCTTTAAGAAACAACAAAAAATGAATACCTACTCGATAAAAATATGTGATATATTATTACACCATAATTAAAAATGCTTAAATAAAAATCATTTTTGTGAACAACAAGAAAACTGAAAAGTGGAAAATAACTTTAGGTACTGATTATCAGTATTTCGTGTATGGTACCTACTTCTGGAAACAATAAAAAAAAGTTCTCACAATACAAAGGTGTCTAAAAAACAATTTTTTTTTGTTAACGAGCAGGTAAACTGCTGGAAATTGAAAGATTTTTCTATTGTTTGTCTAAAATTAAATTTTCTAATATTTAAATTGTGACTAATATATGCAATTGCTTATCATTTAAAGTGTCTAAAAATATCCTAATCATATTTTTTTATTTGTTGAGCACACATTCATACTCTGTGGCTATTACCAGAAATGGAGAAAACCCAATAATAATTGCTCGTCCTGGGAATCGAACCTAGGTTCTCATGCTCAGCAGTTGCACTTGTGACCACTAAACTAACTAGGCAGTATTGACTATGTGCGAAGTGTGTGGTCGGGAACGGCAAATCGATCGTAGCGCACGACGTGGCAGAAATGTGAATTAATTCTGGGCTGTCATGTGTCAAATTGCTTTATTTTCAAAACTTCCTATATAACTTTAAGTAAAAACGTAAAAATTTGCTATATGGGTCATAGCACATGCTGTGTCGTAAATTGTAAAAACAATGAGAAAAACAGTTCGTTCAAGTTTTATTCGTTTCCAACATCAAAGTGGACATTACAGCAAAGACAAAAATGGATAGCTGCTGTGAAGAGAAAAAAGTAAGAAATTTAACCTAGTACACTATAATAATAATAAGCGTTCTGTCTTCCGACACTTTATAAAGTTCTTACATCCATTTTGAGAGCTAAAATCACTAAACACATTGATGACAATTCTATCATGTCTGCTTCTCAAAATGGATGTAAGAACGGGTCCCGCGGTACTAAGGAGCTGCTCCTCATTGATATGGCCATTAGTCAACAGGTTCGCCGTTCCCGAAGGCATCTGTCGACATGCTGGATAGACTATAAGAAGGCCTATGACTCCGTGCCACATACATGGCTCATGAGGGTGCTAGAATTGTATAAAGTTGATGCAACTCTGCGCACCTTCCTGATCTCGTGTATGAGGCAATGGAGTACAGTCCTTCGCTATCCAGGATGCCGGCAGATTCGGAGGAATAGTGAACCGATAAGGATAGAGCGAGGTATATTCCAGGGCGATAGTTTGAGTCCACTTTGGTTCTGCTTAGCCTTGAATCCTCTAAGCACGTTGCTGGAGAATTCAGGTCTGGGCTATCGATTGAGGAGAGGTGGTCAGGTTATATCTCACCTCCTTTACATGGATGACCTGAAACTCTTTGCCCCCAACGATTTGCAGCTGATGGAGCTACTGAAGGTAACTGAAACTTTTAGTAGCGCCATCAGGATGGAATTTGGTGTGGACAAATGTGCGGTCATGCATGTAAAGCGAGGGGAAATTGTGGAATCTGTGGGAACCCAGCTCTCAGATTCCATAAACCTTAGATCCCTCTCAGCAACCGAAACCTACAAGTATTTGGGGATGTCGGAAGCGCTGGGCATCAATGTTGCTGGCATGAAGCAATCGTTGAAGGAACGCTTCTTTGGCCGCCTGAGAAAAGTATTTAATAGTCTTTTATCAGGCGGAAACAAGGTGCGTGCTTTTAACGGTTGGGTCATGCCGGTTTTGATGTACTCTTTCGGCATACTCAAATGGACTCAAACAGAACTGGACGCTCTAGATAGGAAGGTCCGTACATTGTTAACGGCATTTCGTATGCATCACCCACGTTCTTCGGTTATGAGACTGTATATCCCGCGGAGTTGTGGAGGTCGAGGTTTTTTAAACGCCAAGACTCTCCACAATCGCGAGATATGCAGCCTCAGGGAATATTTCCTAGAAACCGACGTGGGAATGCATCGGGATGTGGTTGCAGTGGACAAAGGCCTCACCCCGCTCTCCTTGGCTAAAGAGAACTGGTGCAAACCTGTAGTGCTTGACACTAACGACCGCAGAAAGGTATGGCAGAGTAAGGAGCTTCACGGACGCTTTTTCCGGGCCCTACATGGACCCGATGTAGATCATTCAGATTCAGATTTTAAGAAATATTTAAAAATGTAATTTTATGGTAGAAAAATAAATAAATGTACGAATAAGCGTTCCAAAATTACAGTCCTTTTTTATTTGTTTTAGTGCTGATGGGTCCCCATGGCACCCAAAACGACATGATACAATATGCAGTGAACATTTTATTGGAGTCAAAAAGTCAGACGCAGAGGCGAGCCCTAGCTATATTCCAACAATATTCCCGTCAATATATCGGTGTAAGAAAATTGACCATTCTCAGGTCACTGCTAGATATAATCGTTTTATGACACGAAGATATCCGGATCAACAATTTATTGGAAAATACGAACAGAATCAGTTATCAATCGAAACAGTTACTAAAGTAAATGAAAGGAAATTTACTATGATGGCCGATAAAGGATGCCAAGCAGATATTTATAATCAGTTCGAGTTGAAAGAAACAACATTTATTTGTAATAGGTTCAAAATAATAACTGTGATGCTGAGATCCAAGTAGAAATACCAAATACTTCTGACAAGTCCTGAATAGTTGTGGCCACTAGGGGCGCTGTCATCGCGCACACAACGAATACGGCTCAAACACATGGGTACATATATCATAGGATAATTTAAAAACTCATTCGCAAAGAAAACATGAATGTTAGATTTTAAAGCTTCTTCATTTACACTAACTAAAGATAAAATCAGTCAGTGTCCCAAAAGTATGAAAACCATGTTTGTGTGTGTCTGCCAAGGGGTATCGTATTAGGGTTAGTCCTAACTGGGTTGTGGAGGTCCAGATAGGCAGTCGCTCCGTGTAAAATACTGGGATTCAGCTAAATCCGGTTAGACTTGAAGTCAATACCAAAACAAGTTGGGAAAATGCAAGGTAGATCCAAGCACAATGTCGTATTTAACTCAAACCTAGACTGGTAGAAAATGCCTTATGGCGTAAAGTCCAGATGATTTTAAACGAGTAACCATTAAGTTTTTTGCCGGTTCTTCTCCACAGAAAACGATCAACCCGAACTGTGCGCTTTTTCTCGACGTTTTATAAGTTCGACGTTTTTATGTAGGCCTATAAAATAAATAAATAACTTTATTTCACAAAAATACAGATTTAACATGCTATAAATATACACATTAAATGAACACAATGAAAATAAGCTAAGAACTGGAATCTGTACACAATATGGAAAAACCCTGCCTCTCAAACTAGGGAACCTGTATCTTGAGAGACAGTGATTCAGCTTAATGAATGAAGCTATAAGTATAATAGAAGACTGTGTCGATCTACCTGAGCGACTATGAATATAGAGCTAATTTAAGTAATAGCATATATTTATACGTGATGTGTGTGTGTGAATATTTTAATTTTGATTTCTTATCCCAAATGAAATGGGGTTGGCGCAGCATGTCATATTCTGACATACTTCTCATTCCCATCATTTCATCAGTCACCCCCTTTCTTGCCGTATCAATCTTCTTACAGTCCATCAATGGTTTCTTTGGTCTTCCTATCTTTGAGAAAATAGTTTTCCAATTATACTGAACAATTTTTGACCTTATAAAGGCAAAGATAAGGTTTAGTTCCAATTCAAAGTTCTTGTAGTTTTGGGGGGAAAAGATAGATTAAAAAAGTTGGGTTGTTTTAAGATGCGTAGGTCTGTAATGACATCGTTAGCTACTCTTTAGTTCAAAAGATATTTTTATAATAATGATTGTTAGCCAGTTTTTTTGTTATTTTAATTGGCATGGGAACTCAAGTTTGTTGTTATTAATGTTTTTTCGTTTAAACTACTATGGCAAACGAGACGAGTTTTGTCAGAATGGTAGGAAATTTAATTTTGTAGAAAGCAAATCAAACTCTTGTAACACACTCACAATTTACTTTGAGTTTAAAAGTATTTCTATTGCTGCCTCAGAGGACCCAGCCAGTCCCACCGCGTTCTGGGGTTGTGGGTTGTCCGAAAGAGAACCCACGGCCCCGGAACATAAAGGGCAAAAGAGAACATGAGTGGGCTTAGTCAGTAAAAGTCTCACACTCTCAGCCGCTCCACCTAATGCGAGGAAAGTAATCTGATGATATCATATTACTCACGTTTTGTGACTTCATTCATTCTATATTAAACTAAAGTTATTAAACATACTACCTAACTTATAAATAAATTAAAAAATATCGTCAAAAATTCGTCCTCAACGCTGTCAGTTGGCAATGTCCCCAAGAGACTGGCCGCGTTGCCACGTTGTATGGCAACGCTAAGCCTCTGGCCAAAGTAAAAGCCAGCCCTTGGGTCACGGAAAGTGTCAACCAAACGTTTTGAAATTTCCTTCATTCTGTTGATTACAAGTTTCGTATAAAAATATTTTTTGTTAAGCAGATAAAGTTCATTCATGCGTTGCACGATGATGTATATCCCCAAAATATGGTCTATCAAGTTTAAGACAGCACTTATGACTAACTAGACAGTCCGGTTTAACAGCTAAATACTAATCTACTACAGTTATTATGTGATTTGTATTGCAACTGGTCAATCACCTGCGATGACCTTTTCAATGTCACACATTTAACATAACTGTATTATGAAACAGTAGTTTAAAAAAAAACTCAGCTAAAAAATTTTGAATGACCTTTGTTTTTTTTTTATTTCTTGATTTTGATTGAATGCACGTGTTGATCGGTAAAATATCGAACTGTTTTTTTTTTATATTTTTTAACCGATAAAAAAATGGAGGACGTTCTCAATTCGACATGTTTATATTTTTTACGCATAACTTTTTACTGAGACGACCGATTTGAAAATAAAAAAAAATTAGAGGTGTCAAGGGACACCCGGATGGAACGAAGTTCCTATAGAAATGAAAATGTCTGGCTTGCTTTCTATAAGAGAGAGAGAGGTAGACAGACAGAGAAACATGCGACGCCGCACAGCTTACAATAGCAAAAAGTGTCGTGACAACTTTTCGTAAGAATTTTTTCCGTCTAGCCCCCTTTCACAACGCCCGATAAGGAACTTCGTTCCAAAAACTTTTGTCATCGAAGATTGCAGTATATTAACGTTGGTCCCATTTGGAATAGAATGGAAAAGTAAGAGGAGATATTTTTTCATACTTAATTATTAACAACTGTGAACCGATTCTGTTTTAATTTGGCTCATATTGGCACAATGTGACCAGATATTAATGACGGAAGACAGTTGCACCCAGCAAGAGGTCCTCAACAGTTTGTAGCAGCAATATACCGTGTTTCATTTCATGCAAGTTTATGAGAACTTTATACCTAACTAAACAATGAAAATACTATCGTACTTGGTCTGACGATGGCGACAGAAGGCCTTTGCAAGAAGGTTTAACTTTTGGTCTTAATTTTTTCCGTCTAGGAACTTCGTTTAAAAAACACGGGATATACCCGTCTGATTTACGATGGTACGAAAACTATTTCAATTTGTGAGTAGCAGTGTATTTCGTCAGACGACTTTTAGAAATACTAAAGACTCTAAAATTAATTTTACAAACTCGAGAGGTAAGTCTGTTATACTCTTGTCATTGCGATGTCTTTTTTGTGCTGGTCCATTCCTGGGAATCTTAATTTACGAAGAAACTAGCTTCTGCCTGCAACTTCGTCCGCATTGCATAGTTATTTTTGGCTAACGCTAACGTGATAACGTAAAAAAAGTCTCTCCCCTTTTCTTCCCTCTTTCTCCCCCTTATCTCATTTTTTTAGCCTATGTCCGTATCCAGGGTCCCAACTATTTCTATACCAAAATTCATCAAAATACGTTTGGCCATTTAGGTGTGAAGACGTAATAAACAAACTCTCTTTCATAATATTAGTAAGGATTAAAAGTCTATTATAATTTCCATCTTGGCTTTGTAATGGGTTTTTACACCCTGTAAAATCTTATTTTTTATTCTAAACTCGTTTCCAATGATCATTTGTCCATGACCTTACACAGCATAACAATTAACCCCCAGGTGCACATTTAAATACCTGTTATGAAGACGGTCGTTACTGCGTAGGTGCAAAATCTATAACTATAGCCACGAGTGAGGAACAGGTTACAGAGACATCGAACTACTCATGCAGATATTTAGATATGCATCAGAATTGCATTTTTTTGCGGATGGGAAATCATCAAAAACTTCCCCCGCCCTGGGTGTAGCGGGGGGAGTGTCAGAAGACTGACATCCGCTCCGCCCAGAGCGGGGGGAGCGGATGTCAGTCTTGTACTGACTAAAACCCACCCATGTTCATTCTATTGCCCTTTACGTTCCGGGGCCGCGGTATCTCTTTCGAACAACCCGCAACCCCGGCAGGCAGTGGCTCTGGCAGGCCCCTCTACTTTGTTAACATCTCTTTGAGGCGCGCGTGGAACGCTAACGCACCGTCGGTACGACCTGTCGTCAATAGACGGAGGGACTGTGGACGGTTCTCCTTTAACCTAATCCGGCGTGTACCTTGCGTAACGACGAACTAAGCCAAGGTTTGATTATCGCAAGCGTGAATTTTCAGTTTGTTTTTTTGTGAGGCAAGCCCTCCAAATATCTCCCAAACCACTACCAAACGAAAGCCAGAATCGGTAGTGGCAACCACAACATAGTTGATTCCTAAAAAAATATTTTATTTTTTTTGGATTCTTCTTCCTGCCCTTGGCCAGTTGTATTTTGGGTCGGCGCAATACGGTTTTTTCTTCCATTCTCCCCTGTTAGACGTCACGGCATAATTTTTCCTAACACAATCCATCCATCCATATTCATATCTATCACTTTTTAGTCACATGTGCTTCATCCCTCCTCATTACATGGCCATACCAAGACAAACGACTCCTTTTATGTCGAATTGAGAACCTCCTTTTCTTTCCTCGGTTAAAAAGAAGGAACATGGGTGGGCTTCACTGTGTAAAAGACACTCACACGGTGGAACAGATGCCGTTCCACCCAGAGCGGGGGAAAAAATAGATGCCACTTACTTAAAAAATTAGGTACAGACGCCTGCAGGTCAAGCTACCCGAAACTGTAAATTTTTCCCAATGAACCTTGAACCTTAACTGTTTAGAAATAAAGTCGAAAATCTATCAAAGAAATCTGACAGATTGTAGTAGCTTGATGTGCAGGCGTCTGTACATGTTCAGGCATTCATTTGTCATCACACACCGCGTGCTAGCGTTTAAAATCTATAACGTAATATCAAACAATCCACATTCTCAACGTAATTACTGTTTGGACAGACCTTTGACTTTTATTTAATGGCATAATATTTAAACTTGGATTTACACATTTAATCACTGGTTATTAAGTCGTTGATATAAGAGTGCAAACAGCTACCCTACCATGACATCTTAAAGCAGAACTAATTCCGGTATATATTCCGGAGACAGAGCTATACAGGGTGTCTAGCACCATCTCTTTCACTCAGTGTAATAAGTTCTGCTTTAAGACGTCATAGTAGGCCTACTGGTCTTGGTTCTACTTCAGTTTGACTTGACAGAATGCGTCACAGTTTTTTTTTTTCTTTTTTTTTCGTTTTTGGCAACTGAGCCGATGTCGACTATTCTGGTCAAATCCAGGGTCATGTGGTGAAGGTAGCTAACCCGTCACAAGCTCACATAACATTACGTATGTAATACCCACAAGCAGAATTTTAAAAGCAGGGTCTACGTAGTAGCTATTTAATTATCTGTGGCAGGGTTACGCGTTTGTCTCCCGCGCTGCTTGTTGCTCGTTCGATCCCTGCACGGAACAAATATTTGTATGGCCTACAGATTGTTGTTTCGTGTCTGGCTGTTTGTGTTTGTGAGTTTAAATCTTTGTTAGCGTACCCACGATCCAAATTCCTAGTATGGGGCAACGTTTCAAATAAATAAGAAATAAGTCTTATAAAGGACACCCACAAGGGTTAAGCACAGTTGTACCTAATAGTTTACTTAGATTATACTAGTGATGTTTACAAACCCAGGCTCTATGGCCGCTACTGAGCAATTAATACTTACTTTGTTTTTTTGTCAGTTTGAGTACTATAAGCGACCTACACAAATGTCCTTTTTTGGTATTGTTCGTCGTGTCGTTGAGCTCCTTCGGTTATGAGTTGAGCTACACGATAACTGACAAATTCTTGCAGTGATTGGACAGGTCCACTCAATCAGACACTATCTGCATGGTCCTTATGTAAGTTGACCAAGATTATTTTGTCTGGACTTTAAAAGAGACTATGACCTCTGAGTTTGTTTCGGCTGTTTCTTCTCAGAGTAGTCGGGTACGAAACACCGGCCTCATCTAGTTTTTAAAAAAGAATGACGTGTAAAAGTGTTTGTGAAAACCTACTTGCAAAATAAACATCATATTTGATCATTTATCATTTACTATAAAAACCCAATAACACTATCATTACCTCAAACACAACAATCGTGCTAATAATAATTAGTCACACAAACGATCCGTTCAACAACTGCACATTTTTCTGTAGAAATTAAGTTTTGACGCAAGCCTCTAGTAGTCTAATTCACAGCGGTTAAGATTATAACATGATGTTATTTGTAACTACTAGTTACCTTAAAAGTACTGGCATTGTAGGTATTATTATTTTTTCGGTTTCCGTTATTCAAATAAAAAAAAAAATCTAACCCTTATTGGGTCACTTTGTTGTCCGTCTATCTGTCTGTCGAGACGCGTGCAGGTATCGAGTTGAAATTAGAACCATATACATTAGGGTGTTGTCCCTTTGTGCTGTGAGAACATAAATCCTGTAATTCTACGCAGTCAAAAGATATGGCCATTTATGTCGTAAGTTTGTATGTACCTCTCGGTGCGTGAGTTACACTCACATTTGCCCGGGTACGTTTTTGTCTTTTCAATCATTGTGAATTTTGGTTGCGGTTTACCTACAAAATCACCTGATTTGACTATCCCAGGTGTTTTTTTTTTTGGGTATTTTTAAAATTTCTGGTAGTTAAATGTGAACAAACCACAGAGTCTTACAGCGCTAAAAGAAAACATTAATTAATGAAGTGTTACAGCAATAGCTGGCTTAATTCCTCAACAGAAGGATGACAAAGTGGCAAAGGCATTGGCAAAGTCAAACCTAAAATCCATGGCCCCTGCTACATGCCTTGCTCTTGTTGCAGCTGCAGAGGCACTAGAAGATGCAAAATGGCGAAATGTCATGAAAAGGCCTCAAATGTGCATCAATTTTGTAGGTCATTCTAACGCAACGAAAGGACATCAACCACTTTGTATGGCGTTTGGGCTTGTACATGAACATAAAAATATTGCACTAATTTTGATTTTAGTGAGTGGCTTACAGTACATAGAAAACATATATAGGAAGTTTTGTATCAAATTGTTTAATAAAATAGTAAAAAATAAAACTACAACACTTTAAAATAAATAATTTATTTGTAAAAATATTCATTTTCGTGCGTTAATAAAACGTGGTCTAAAAACTGGGCCGGTGTTTATATTTTCATCCCTGGCCCAGCTTAAATAATATATCACAGACAATGATGTGAGCGCAGCAACCTACAGTCCTTCGGCTGACTATGCAATTGCATCAATAATGCTTAATAGCTTGTATGCCTTGATTTTGATCTTCATATAATATAGGGGTGGTTAGGTAAAAAATCATCAGAATCCATTTTGAGTAGCGTAAGTCGTAAAAAATATCCAAAGTCAAAATTATATTCACAGCAAAATTCAATATTACGAGAGCACGAACACAGAGCAAATGAAATTGACATTGACATCGGCAATCGATCACCGGTACTGGATCGGGGTTGCCAGTTCTCTGAACTAGGTATCAGTCGAACTATACGATAACTGTCACCATACACAAACAATAATCAATTTCAAATCTTTTTTATTCATTTTTAATATCATTTAGTTTGACACTCTCAAAAGCAACCAATGTTTACTAAATATTATTACTAAATTATTTATGAATTTCTTTTTTCCCAATACAGCTCTTCATCGGTTAGCCCATTTTGGTTGAAGTCCTTTATAGAATACATGCATTATTTAACCTTTTGACCGCCAATGGCATGTATAGATGCCATGCGCAAGCGTGCCCTGTGCGCCACCGACATCTATAGATGCCAAGAAACAGATCATAGAAAAATACAAAATAAACATATTAAATCATTACTTTAACGTGTTTTATTGATACATTTGATTTCATTGAATTTGTGGCTTGGCGTGGAGGGCACGGCGAAGCGTTATTACTCTGGCGGTCAAAAGGTTAAAAAAAAAAAAACAAATCCTAGCTTTCCAATTTAGAATAGAAGTTGTTGCTGAACTAAATAGTTATTTTTATTTTTCTTAATTAATAATTTAAAAAACGATCATCCTGTCATCTATGAAACACCATTGGAACTATAACAAGGCAACTTGATTCGTGTTGTTGAAGTATCGAGATCAGCAGCGCCATCTATTGGCATAGTTATCAAAACTTAAATAGTATTCTGTAATCTCTGTGAATTTAATATATTCAAACACTTGAATATATTAAATACTCGTGTCGAGGTGTTTGTTACCAAACTCGGAGAGACTCGGAGGAGCTTCGGGGGACCTACCCAACCACTACATTTCAAACAAATAATTGGATTTTGTGTATACCGGGTAGGTCTCGGATACTCGGCCGACATTAATTTTTCATACCTCTAACTGGTAAGGTTGGTCTGAACAGTGGGTGAAACCGCTAGACAAAGCTAGTTGTTATAAAAACTTGATGTTGTGTTTGACATTTTTAGTTAATATTCGTATTATTACTCACACACGAGAATACTTTTACTTCGGTAAAATTTTGCCGTTTGATGAAAACATATTATCTATACTAATATTATAAAGCTGAAGAGTTTGTTTGGTTGTTTGTTTGAACGCGCTAATCTCAGGGACTACTGGTTGGAATTGGAAAATTATTTTAGTGTTGGATAGTCCATTTTTTGAGGAAGGCTATAGGCTATATAACATCACGCTACGACCAACAGGTGCTGAGCAGCGCGGGTGAAACCGTGAGGAACAGCTAGTTTAAAATAAGTTCGCTGGATTGAAAGAAGTTTTGTTGTCTCGGGAGACGTCAGCGACACATGTGGTCGTCGGTGACGCGCGGTGTTGCCCAGGTACGCTTCATCCACGTGGCATCAGTTCACGTCCGAAGCAACGAAGCGTACCACTGACATAATCTATTGTAAAAACCCCATGTCCAAAATCTACAATGATATAAATGATGTTTATTTTGCAAGTATGTTTTTACAAACACTTTTATACGTCGATTTTATTAAAACTAGATGAGGCCATCGGATCGTACCCGACTACTCTGAGAAGAAGCCGCCAAATCAAACTCACAGGTCCTTCGTTCTTTTTTTTATAAAACGTTTCCCTACACTAGGAATTTCTCCTGTATCGTGGGTGGTAACTTTTGACGGCGTAGACTTGGAGGGTTGATCTTTTGATGAATATATGGTTTTAATTTTAACTCAATAACTCCACGCGTGCTGAACACAAAAGAGTCTTGACAGACAGACAGACAGACTGACGGACAACAAAGTAATTCAATAAATGTACCGTTTTTCTTCTTTATAACGTTGAAAGGGCACTTTTTTTTGAAAATCTGGTCACGCTGCTTAAACTCTTAGTTAACTATACAATTACTATTGTAATGTCCGGTTTCTTTTTCAGTATGTTAATCAATGTCTGTTTTTTTCGTTGTGTTTTTACAGAGTAGTTAAAGTAGCAGACAAAACCTCATTATACAAAATATTTAAAAAATAATAATAGACGATAAAAATATTATAATTATACCTACCTGATGACTGCAAACTTTGTTCGCTTGAAATTATGTTGTTTAAAAAAAACATGGGTTTTAATGTTATCACCGTAAACCTCATCCTTCTAAAACAAAAGTAAAATTTAAACAACAAACTCCTTATAAAATCAGCTATCAGTCAGTACAAGTACTATAAAATCGCGCCCAACCGTTTTGGAGGTTCCCGGAACAAACAGATAGACAAACTTGGTTATTATTTTTTAAGTAAATACAACTACTACTACTACTAAGAATACTAATAATTGGACCTTTTTATATTTACCTATCATATTTTTAAATGTTTTCTTTTGTTTTTGATAAAAAATATGTAAAAATATAAAAAAATATGTATGTAAATAAATAAATGACAAAATACTAATAATAATAAAAACGTACGTAAATACTTTGAAGATACAATCTGTCACTTTTTTTTCAGGTGGGAAATCATCATATAAGTTCCCCTGCTTGCTCGTGCTGAAGAGCTGGGAGGAACGCCAGACTTCGGCGTTTCAAAGGTATAAGAACCCAATGGCTTGGCACACGAGTGGCAAAAAACTAGACAACATTTCTGTGTTTTTTAAAAGAAGGCAAAGGGAAAAAATGCCCTTAGCGTGTGACGCAACATGTGTCAATATTCTTGCACCATCTTATATTCCTAGTATAGTAAACTTTTTGGTAACTATATTTTTCAGTCGTTTCATGCTGAAACTCACGGTCATTGTGACCCTGTACTCACAGCTTTTTAAAGGACATTTCAAAACATTCAGTTGACAGTTTCCGCGTTCCAGCGTCTAGCTTGTACACACGGCGACAGATCAACCTATACAAAACCAGTTTATGCTGCTCTCTCAACAACGGATCGTACACCATAAATTTCAAGTACAATGAGAGATCCGCATAAACTGGTTTTGTATAGGTTGATCTGTCGCCGTGTGTACCTTGGCCATAGCCTAAGCGTTGCCGTACACCGTGGTAGGTAGGGGGTTATTGGATCACTTTATTGTCTGTCTGTCTGTCAAGACTCTTTTTGTCGGGAACGCGTGGAGGTATCGAGTTCAAATCCTTACTTATATTATAAAAACGAAAGTGAGTTTGTTTGTTACCTCTTCACGCTTTAATGGGTAAACCGATTTTTATAAATTTTGGTACAGGGATAGTTGGAATCCTTACTAATATTATAAAAACAAAAGTGAGTTTGTTTGTTTGTTATCTCTTCACGCTTTAATGGCTAAACCGATTTTTATGAATTTTAGTACAGAGATAGTTGGGAACCAGGAGACGGACATAGTCTAATATTTTTTTGAAAAAAGTGGGTGTGAGGGAGAAAGAGGGAAGAAAAGGGAAAACTTAGCGTTGCTATTACAAATCATATAAGGCTTAAGGTGCAAGGGGAACTGTGTTACCCCGAATTTAAAGTTAGTTTTATCAAGTTATTTTTGATAAAAATTAAGTAAATGAACGTAGATAATTAAAGACTGTAATATCTCAAAGACTGATGACATTGAACAAAAAAACTGTACGACCGTGTGCAGCAGACTTTCATTGTTAAATCGCAAACAGTTTTAAATAAGTACATCGTATAGCAACGCCAGTCTAACTTCGGACTTCATGCATTGATTTCGTGTTTAACGTAACAAAACCTCCTAAAAACAAATAGAGGACAATAAAAGTATCGTACGACAAAACCCTTAAGCACCTATTGTGCTCAACATAAGAGAACCAATTAGATTTGTATTGAAATCCTTCTGCATTCTAAGCATGTTTGCAGAAGTATTGATTGCAACATGTAGTGTAGTGTTTGCCTTATGGAACTGGATGAAACCTCGTCATAAGGCGCCCCCGGTGTACCCTGGAGCGTGGCCGTTGATAGGACACGGCTACTTGATATCAGGGAATCCCTTACGTAAGTTTTCAACAGTAAGAGATGCGTTAGTCCTGGCTACAAAGTCAGCACTGCTTGCAATCACTTGCATTTTCTTGTTTTCTTGTCAAAGAAAGTCACATCGTGTTAGACAAGTATGCAGCCACGTCAACCTTTCTTAAATTGTATCCGTTTAAATTCTGAAAGTGGATGTGTAGGTGCATAGTTTGCCATCCATATCGGAACAAAACTGTGGGAATGTTTTTTTTTTGCTTTGAACCAATACTTAGATTTAAGGCAGACAATAATTTGCAGCTGTTCAAAAGCAGCTACAGGATGTACGCAGATTCGGCGGCACCTATCTCTGGCGTTCGGTCCTGGTTCAGTCCATGGACCGGAGCGAGAGGGAATGGGAGGCGGTCATCTCCTTCTGCGAAGCAGTCACGCTAGCGAAGGAGGTGGCCAGGCGTTTGAGGGAGAGAACCTCAAACCAACAGCCGCTGCGGGAAACGCCCCGGGCGATGGGCTCCGCGAGACGACTCCCGGCCGTAATGAAATGAGCCTAAACACAATAAAGCTGCTGTTAGCTGTTGAGAACGTCTAGTTAATACTTTCCATCTTCATGATAAGACCTTCAATGACCGTAATTCTCCAACTAGCTCTAAAGATCTCTTCAAAATGCAGAAAATGAGCCCAAACACGATATGCTGCTGTAAACTGTTGACAACCACTTGCAAATACATTTTATCTCTGTCGTCAGATCTTCCGTGACAGTCATTATCCAGCTTGGATTAATGTTCTTATCAAGGTGAATAAAGGGATCCTTAACGCAGTATAGAGGCTGTAAACTGATCAGAAACTATTTCAAAAGCCTCACGTCTACATCGTTAGACCTTCAATGACAGCTAGGTCTAAAGTTGTAAGCTAACATAGTTAGACCTTCAATGACAGCTAGGTCTAAAGTTCTCGATAACGTGCATGAAATGAGTTGAAACACGATATATCGCTGCTTTAAACTGTTGAAGACCTAGCAAGTTGCAATTATTTTCCGTCTCCATCATCAGAACTATATCTATACATCTATAATGTGTCATCAGAACTATTTAAAAAGCAGTATGAGAAAAGTCGAAAAGTTAGGTTTTCTTTTTTTTCAATTTCAACTGGGACCAAATTTTAAATATTTTCTCTCGAGTGAAAAAATATTTTTTTTCAAATCGGACATCCTAGTAAAAAGTTATGCGTGGTTATACAAAAAAAAACATACATGTCGAATTGAGAACCTACTCCTTTTTCGTCGGTTAAAAATACACATAATTATCTTATTAAAAAGTATTTTTTGCAGAAGTATTATTAAACGTGCTATTTAGGGGCGATGATTCGGATTTCGATATAATTCAATGTATTATTATATTATTATTGTATTATTATCATTACAAATTTTTATTATTTTTCAGATTTTTGGCAATTTGAAAAGATTTTTTTCAACTTTACCTTAAAAAATGGAGGCGTCGTCGAGTTGCGCCTTGGACTACATTCTTTATATGGTGAGAATGGAAACTATCCTTACTAATGTTATAAAAGCGAAAGTGAAGTGAAAAGTTAGCGTTGTTATTACAAATCAATAAGGCGCAAGGGGAACTGTGTTACCCCAAATTTAACGCGGGCAAAAGCTAGTTAACTATAAGATTTTTTTTTTTTCAATGTGGTCTATAATGAACACTGTCACTTCAGATTTTTTTCCTTTTTCTCTCTTTTCTTCAATAATGTGTTCGTAATAGGATTTCACAATCAAGTTATAGATCATTTACAGTTGGTTATTGAACATCAGCGCTGTGGCATGGTCGCCATGTTGCAGCACCATGCCGAGATGAATTTTATTAATAGAACTTTAAATTTTAAGTTAGGGAACCCTAAAATCAGTTTCTCTTTTTCAGTATTAACAAACCCCGATGACAGTTTAAAGGTAGCTAACACATGTCTAGAAAAACCATATTTCTACAATTTTGCGAAGGAAATGTACAACAATGGTCTGGTCACAGCAAGTGGTAAGAGAAAACTGCAATATCTTAAAGTAATAATAATGTTTTTATTCGAAATACCTAAAATATCTCGACTTGCCATACGAGGTTCTCAGCTATAATTTTGTTAATTGTCGTAACGGTCAATGGCCTGATAGCCAAGAGCATCGACGAACATCTGTCGAAGCTCTACTTACTTAGGAGTGAGGAAGGTTAACCTCCTCGTTAGGCATTTTAGACAATTCTACGCACTTTGAGACAATTGACCTTTTGTGTTGGAGAGATAATATCCCCAACAAACGAAGGTTTTAGTGCTTGCAATTGGTTTTGCATTGGTTTATCACTGTGGTACCCTAAAGTGATGAATAAAACCAGGAGGTCCCGGTACCAAAATTTGAAAGCATGTGGCATATACCAACACTAATAAGCCCCACGCGATGGCTTACAACACGTTCCCTCTCCTGACGGGTTGATTATACTATACTCTACTTTTCCAGTATCAAAATGGAAGCCACATCGGAGGCTTCTCAACCCAGCATTCAATCTTCAAGTGCTGAACACATTTGTGGCCGAGTTCAACACTCAATCTCGTAACTTGGTGTCCTTACTGGCTGCTGAAGTTGGAAAGGACCCTTTTAATGTGCAGCAATATGTGATCAACCAATTGCTGAAGACTGTTTTCCGTAAGTACTTTGAAGGTCTCTGCACACAGCCGGCGTGGCGTGACGGGGCGCGGCGTGGCGGGGCGGCGACGCAGCGCTGGCGCGGCGGCATCGGTCACACTGCGGGCGCGATAACGTCCCGTCCCGTCGCGCCCATTCACGCCGAACGTATACTTTTTTTATACTGCCTATGCCGCTCGCGTCCCGCCGCGCCCGTCCCCGCCGCTTCTGACTTGTATTTCCGCTCGGCGCGGCGGCGGCGTGGCGCGACGGTTACCGTCGCGTCGAGCGGGACGGCTCTGTGTGGCGTCGTCCGTAATATCTAGTACATTACAACTGCTCAGTGTCGCGTCGCCGTCCCGTCCCGCCGCGCCGCGCCCGCTGTGTACAGCGACCTTGATTCTGCCCATTTTCCTTGAATTAGTGAACATGATTATTGTGTTGTTGAATTTAGATCTTTCTGTACGAGTGTTGGAAATCCAACATTGTATTTTAAGAATGTGTAACGTGTTAGTGGAATTAAGAATACATTGTAGTACTTGGTTGGATCTGTGCACTTGTCTTTAAGCTTGATGGCCACTGACTACTCGATTTTGAAGCACGATGTCTACTTTCGCGCTTTGCCAATTAGATCGCACAAAAGACATCGTGTGATCTAAATTAACCTCTAGAGCCTTAGTGGCACAAAAACGTGCCAGTAAACAAATTTTACCATTGAGCACCGCTGGCACTTTGTGCCAACACACCCCGACCGATATAAAACTGTATTTGTAGTAAAGACAAGTCTTAAATTAAATCAGATTACGCTTACGATAAGAGCCCGCCGTTGACGTAAATAATGGCGGTCCTTGAGAGGTTAATGGTGGTTTAAAAAACTTAGCGGTGTGCTACCAATTACTTGAAAGTGCTAAAAAAAGCAAAGTGCGAAAGAAGACGTTTTGCTCCGAAATCGACCAGATGAGATGGGTCTATCTATTGTTAGCCTATGGAATAGAGTTAACAATATGAATTACATTACTATTCGTAAAATGGTCAGAAATTGATAATTCAATATTATCTGCACCAGTGTCCATTGTAAGAATTTTAACGTAATTTTTATTCTATTATGATTCTGCTTGCTATTAAGCGGTCATTTTAGACCCCCTGTACAGGTCTAGCGAAATAATGGCTTACATGAAAATATAGACCAAATCGTTTTTTTTTATAAAACTTAGAATTTGAAAAGCATCAGCTCATTCGCTGAAAAGAGTGTTTGTATATCATCAGTCTCTTATTAATTCTTTAAAATTTCGTTTTAAAATTAAATTGATAAAAGTTTTCAAAATTCCCTGCACTTTGAAAACAATAATAACGTTGCGTTTTTATTTTAACAAAAAACATTAAATTCTCCACTTACTAGGCATTTCCTGTTTATATTGGTACTAGCTTTTGCCCGCTGCTTCGTTCGCGTTAAATTCGAGGAAAAACATTTCCTTTTTCCTGATACACAGGTACCTGTTACCTGTAGTTTTTGCCCTACCGCCTTATTTATTGTAATAGTAATGCTAAGTTTTCCCTTTTCTTTCTTCTTTCTCCCTCATACCATCCATCCATCTCCAGGGTCCCAACTATCACTGTACCAAAGTTCATCAAAATCGTTTAAGCCATTAAGGCGTGAAGACGTAACAAACAAACTCAATTTCGCTTTTATAATATTAGTAAGGATGACTTCTAATCCAACCAGCTTAGCTGAATCTTATTTTTTTTAAGGAGCTAGTATCTCCCCTACAGAGCCCAGTTACGAAGAAATAAATAAAACTGATTGTTTCCTATTCCAAACCAATGCAAGGATTTGTGCAATTTTTGCAGACACATCGCTTGGGGTAAATGAACAAGCCCAAGATAAGCAAGATATAGAAGACTATACTCATGCGACTGAAGACCAAATTGCTCTATTTGTCGAAAGACTTAAAAACATCTGGCTGCACTTGCCGTTCATGTTCAATTGGAGTACATTGAAGACCAAACAGGATAAACTGATGAAAGTTACAAAAGATATAATGAATAAGGTAACTTTTTTATTAGCCTTTTCTGTCTCACTTTTGGGCAAAGATTTCCCCCCATTCCTCACGTTGCATCTCTTTCTGCCAATTAACCAGATGGCCATCCAAAGCGTCTGGCCATCCATGGTCCGGGGCCAGTTGGAATGCAGTCAACTCCTTTTGTCCCATTTAAGCTAGTGAAGGAGGTGGCCGGAATTTTGAGGTAGAGAACCTCAGACCAACCCAGCCATCGAGAGAGACGCTCCTGGCGTCGGGAGCCGTGAGATGACTCCTGGCCACCGCAGACGCAGGTCTGTGGACGACGAGCAATGAGCAGCTAACCGTCCCTTCATCGATGTGACGACAGGCCGTGTTGACAGCGCGTTCATTTTCCACACGAGCCTCAAAGATATGTCAGCAATGCAGAGGGACCTGCCAGGGACACTGTCAGCCAGGGCAACCCTGGCTGACAGTGTGTTGTTCGAAAGAGATACCATGACTCCGGAACACAAAGGGCAAAAGAAGGAACATGGATGGGTTTTAGTCAGTAAAATCTGACATTCCCTCCCATTCCGCTAAGTGCGGGAGAAGTTATTTGTGATTTCCAATCTGAAAAAAATAGGCACCCCGCCATCTCGTCCTATGGCCTACTGGTACATGTCCCAGCTTTGGTTGTTTGTGTATGTGACTTTAAATGTTTATAATGCATCCGCGATATAGCAGAAATTCCTAGTGTGGAGAAACGTTTAAAAAATAAACCGAATTTTTCAGGTGATAAATAAACGAAAATTGGAGTTGAAAGCAAGTTTTGACTTGAAGGAAAATACCACACCCACACAAGGTATTTTATGAATTTATTATTTTTATTTTATACTGAATGAATTAAATTTTTATTTATTTATTTAATATGCTTGCCCTATTAAACTCATCTCTTAAACATCGTTGATATTTTAGCTCTTTTATTCTTGATTTTTGTTTTCGTTTATGATAATATAAGGTTGCTGTTAGCTTGCTGCTTCTAGTGCTAAAATTACTTTGAAAGGACTGTAATTTAAGATTTTGGTTATTTCCCGGACCTTCTACAACAATTATTATGACTTAGAACAGTAACAAACCTATTTTTTTACTAATTATAGAATGTGTGTATACTAGCTCTATTGAAGAACTTATCTATATATAAATGGATAAAATCACGCAAAATGTTCTTACTTTATGTATACCGACCCAGAGCGACTTTTAGTAGCGTCTATCAGTTTCTGTAATGAGCAAGTAACACGGCACCGATAAACAAAACACGACACAAAGTGCCGCAAACTGAATCAGTTTGGTAGTCCGTAATGTCAGGCAGAAGCGATTTCTACAACCGCAAAACGTGTACAATAAAGAACATCCTTAAAACCACACTGTAATTAGTTCCAGATAAATACAAAACACTCCTGGATCAAATGCTAGACCTGGCGGAGGAACAGGGTGCCTTTACGGATGACGAGATCAGGGAACACTTGGACACGATTGTCGCCGCCGCGTCCGACACATCGAGCGCTGCAGTGACATATACTTTATTGTACATAGGGACCTACCCTGATGTACAAGAACGCATTTATAACGAGTAAGTATGATGAAAAATGGGTTTGTGACTCAACATCTGCCTAGGCTTTTCCCAAATATTTTGGGGTCAGCTTCCAGTCTTACTACTTACGTAAAATCAGAATCCTTAATTTTTTTTTAAACTGAATTTAAAAAAAGGAGGAGGTTCTCTATGCGTCGGATTTTTGTGTATGTTTGCCGATTACTCAAAGATGTCTGGGCCGATTTGCAAAATTCTTTTTTGATCCATGATTTTGTAAAAATATTATGATTTAAAAGAGTGTCCATGAAGTTTCTTGGCCATTCTTCTCCATAGAGATCTACACTTTGGAATGGGCAACTACAGTACTTTCACAAGTTATTTTGTCTCGTGATTGGGACTGTAGCAGAATAACTTTTTTTGTTTTCATGACATTCAAAAGTGCCTGTAATGGTCTAATTGAAGTAAATGATTTTGATTTGATTTAAAGAATCTTATGGACCGTAATGTTACGTCGTATGTTTTATTTTACAGGATACAAACAGTGCTTGGAAATCAAGATAGGGATTTCATAAAAGAGGATCTATCAAAATTGCTGTATTTAGAAGCAGTTTTGAAAGAGAGTATGAGACTGTATCCTCCAGTTCCAATAATTGCAAGGAAAATTCAATCTAATGTACAACTAAGTATGTCTTGCTCTTCATTTATACCAATTATATTTGCATTCGGAAGCGATGGTGTGGTCTAAGGTGGAACACGATTGCCTAAAATAATAGATTATAATGACTAGGGAACAGAAAAGCTTTCAGTTGAAATCCACAGTTTGGCAATTTGTACAAAATTTTTATATTTTACTAGCTTTTGCCCGCGGCTTCGCTCGCGTTAAATTCGGTGTAACACACCAAGCAGACCTGAAGTTTTTACTCTTGCGCCTGATTCATTTGTAATAGCAACGCTAAGTTTTCCCTTTTCTTCCCTCGTTCTCCTTCATATCCCACTTTTTTAAATAAAAAAGCTGGTTCCCAACTATCTCTGTACCAAAACTCATCAAAATTGGTTTAGCCATTAAAGCGTGAAGAGATAACAAACTCAGTTTCGCTTTTATAATATTAGTAAGGATTGTGTTTAGGTGGCTTACAGAAAAAAATAAACTTAACATTGCTATTACAATAAATAAGGCGCAAGGGCAAAAACTACAGGTAGCAGGTACCTGCAAATCAGGAAAGGGGAACTGTGTTACCCCGAATTTAACGCGAGCGAAGCCGCGGGCAAAAGCTTAGCTTAATAAATCTCAAAATAGTGTCGCATGTACTTGCCATTTCATTAACCTTTGTATTCTTTAGTTTTAATATTCATACAAAATTCTACAAAAGCAAAACGATTTAGTAACTGACGTAATTCCTGTATTAGTCCTTCTACAAAGAACTTTACTGCAATTATTTTTCTTAAAATTTCAGAGGACTATGTATTACCAGCTGGAAGCTCTTGCCTGATAGGGTTGTACGGAATCAATCGTCACCCCATGTGGGGAGCAGACGCGGAGCAGTTCAAGCCGGAGCGATGGCTGGATCCCAGCTCCTTACCTGACAACCCTAATGCGTTCGCCAGCTTCAGCATTGGAAGACGAAACTGTATAGGTAATTACTAGGACTATTTTATACAAGATTATGATCATAGTTTTCTGCCAGCGGAAAGTGGTAAAGTTCTCTTTACGACATTGAAATTTAGATCACACTGTAGTAGATAATAGGGTACAAAGTCATGCTTAATTAATTTAGCTTGTCAGTAATGAAGTTGGTCGTGTCAGACTTTCCTTAAGACAGATTTTAAAATTAGATTTGAGGACCTGTAGCCCTACTATGACCTCTTAAAGCAATTCTTATTCCGCTGAGGGAAAGAGACAGAGCTATACAGGGTGTCTAGCACCATCTCTTTCACTCAGTGGAATAAGAATTGCTATAAGATGTCATAGTAGCCCTTCTGTGTTAGTTATATTGAAACTAAACAAGTACCAAAGGACGGTGAGCATTATAAAAATAAGTAACGATGTATTGGGAGAAGCTTATATTCAGAGTTGGTCGTCGTTCGGTTCATATGATGATAATGAATTTTGTGAGCCTAGACGCTAAGTGCTTTTCCCAACTTCGACATAACAAACAAACGATGATGAACAGTCAAAAATATGTATAATACAGTCCTGACATAAGTACGACAAACTTATGTCAGGTTATTACATATTCCTTGACAACTGTAGAAGTACCATGACTCGAAAGCCATTGCCAATTGCCATTGCCGAAAAAAATGCTAATGGAAGATATATTTTTTGAATAAATATTCAAATTGATTAATAATGATGTCTTAAAAGTCCTTAATTTCAATTTAGTTGCCCTGCACGTTGCCCCATACTAAGTATTTCACCTGTATCATGGGTGCGTTTACAAAGATTTAAACTCACATACACAAACAGCCAGACTACTATCACTGTGGGTCATACAAATATTTGTTCCGTGTGGGATTGGACCCGCGACACGCGGCGCAGCAGTCGATCGCATCGACCATCTTTGACAGTCGAATTCATAATTCATGTCTATATTGTTTTGTACCTAATTAATTTATTCTTCCAAAGCATAACATGCCATTTTATTTAACAGGGCGACTGTACAGCACGATTTCGATAAAAACAATGCTAGCGCACATCATCCGGAAATATCGCGTCATAAGCGACATCCACACTCTACCAACACGAAGTGATATTTTTATTAAACCAGCAACTGACCAACAAATTCGATTAGAGTTCAGAATATAATATTTTTTGTATGCTAATTATGAATAATAATTATTTTTCTTTTTGTCTATGTTTAGTGTAGGTACAGACGCCTGCAGGTCAAGGTACCCGAAACTGTCAATTTTTCCCAATGAACCTTGAACCTTTTAATACTTTAGAAATAAAGTCGAAAATCTATCAAAGAAATCTGACAGATTGTAGTAGCTTGATGTGCAGGCGTCTGTACATTGTATGCATTATGCTAGTTAGATTTAGATAGCTATGATGATAATTTTTATATCATGATAAATTTGTATGTAATGTTTTTAATATAAAACAGTTTTTTTTATAAAACATTTATAGTGTAAGTCGGCCAAAAGCTTTGATTTAAAAGTAAAAGATACCATACGTATAGTGAGGGTTGATGCTCTCCTTAGCGATACTGCAGCAGTGTACATACGGGTTTCTCGACACCAGTTCTTCATTTTAGATATGTTTACTTACATGGTTTTAAGTTGTACCTTTATTTTATTTTATCTTGAAATAATCTTTCTATTATGATTAAGTGTCTTTGTGTTGAGTAGATGGCACCGTGTACAAAAATTATAAAACTGTAAAAAAAACTCATTCATAGCCTGCCTGACCTAAAAATCGAACCCAGAACCCCATGCTTAACAGTGCACTTATAACCACCAACAAGACAGTCATACAATAATGTATGTTAACCATTAACTTGGCAGAAAGTTTGATGTAATTTTTTTTTTATATAATTGGGTTGCTATCTAGGTACCTTAAAAATTAAAAAATAAATTCTTATAATATTAGTTTTATGTTTTTACATTCAACGGACTAAATAAGGGTGTATAAAATGTAGCCGAGTCGACGCGACGGCCCGTTAGTGTTCCACGTGCGTCACGACGCTGACAATTCTTTATGTCAGCACAGCAGCCAGGGTCAGCCTGGCCCACCGCCTGCCGCAGTTGCGGGTTGTTCGAAAGTGATACTGCGGCCCCGGAACGTAAAGGTCTAAAGAAGGAACATGGTGGGCTTTAATTAGTAAAATTTTGACGTTCTCTCCTCACCTAGAGGAAGTTATTTATTGCTTAAACTAGACATGTTTGCAAAATTCCAGCTCAATTGGACACCGGAAAGTGTGTGTGTTATATAAAACTACTAAGATTTATTTTCATAGTTTTTTTTTTTAAATATTATCCCACATTAATAATTTCTCCTGTATCATTCGTTGTTATCGGGTGCGTTTACGTACTTTAAACTCACATACACAAATAGACAGACCTGAAACAACTCTGTTCCGTACGAAGATCTATGCCGCGACACGTACCGCAGCATTCAAATGCTTAGCCACTGAGCCAACCGTATCGTCGTCGTGTAGATACACTAGCCTTTTTTTGAGTTGAGAAATCATCAAATAACTTCCCCCGCTCTGGGCGGAGCGGTGGGGAGTGTCAGACTTGTACTGACTAAAACCCGCTCATGTTCCTTATATTGCCCTTTACGTTCCGGGGCCGCGGTATCTCTTTCGAACAACTCGCAACCCCGGCAGTCGGAGGAGTTACAGTAACCTTGAATAAAATTATTTTGCCCACACAAGGAATGTATTGTGGGTGCGTTAACAAACATTTAAAATAACAAACACAAACAGCCAGAGCCAGAACAACCATCTGTAGGCCTTTATTTGTTCCATGCGGGGATCGAACCCGCGACACGCAGCGTAGCACTCGATCGCTTAGCCACTGCGTCAGTCGTGTGGTCAAACTGAAAAGGAAAAACAAAACACTATCAAATAAAATAATGCCAACATTAAACCACCATCTTATCCTTACTAATATTATAAAAGCGAAAGTGAGTTTGTTTGTTTGTTTGTTAATTCTTCACGCTTTAATGGCTTAACCGATTTTAATGAATTTTGGTACAGAGATAGTTGAGAACCAGAAGACGGATATAGGCTATTATTTAAAAAAAGAGTGGAATATGAGGAAGAAAGAGGGAAAAAACGGGAAAACTTTGCATTGCTATCACAAATCAATAAGGCGCTACCGAATTTAACGCGAGCGAAGCCGCGGGCAAAAGCTAGTACTTAATAATAGCGTGTTAATGAAAGGAGTATCGGAAAAAGAGCATTTCAAATATGGGGCAGAGAGATGAATCTTGTAAAACGGCTGGATGATTCCACTCCCTCATTCTGGCCCACAATCTGGGCGCGTTTCTAATTGTATTATTAAGGCGATGGCTGACTATAACTCAAGTTAATAGCAGCCGCTAGTCTCCGTAATTTATGTTGCTACTTGTTCAAAAAGGTTTGAATGATATGCAGAAGTGAGGAGTCGGTTTTATTATGGACTAGCTTTTGCCCGCAGCATTGCTCGCGTTTAATTCGGGGTAACACAGTTCCCCCTTTCCTGATTTACAGGTACCTGCTACCTATAGTGTTTGCCCTTGTGCCTTGTATATTGTGATAGCAAGTTTTCCCTTTTCCTCCCTCATTTCTCACGTTTTTTTAATTTAGCCTATGTCCATCTTCAGGGTCCAAACTATCTCTGTACCAAAATTCATCAAAATCGGTTTAGCCATTTCGGCGTGAAGACGTAACAAACAAACTCACTTTTGCTTTTACAATATTAGTAAGATTTTTTTTTTTTATTAAAAACCAAAAATATTTCAGTGATTTGAACAGCAATAACAACAGCACCTTTTTAAAATTGAATCTTAACATCATTAACAGAGCCACCAATATCGATTGCCTTATTACGGTCTTTACCAACACAAATAACTTCGAACAGGGGTTGTTTGACGGCGACGTAAATGAAGGCAACCAAGATCGCAGCATGTTCCACGTTATCTGCTGGTGATTGATGGCGCTGGCGAACATGGATCTACGGCGTTCTAGATAAGGTCCAGTATACTGTAACCAATTTTACTTTTATGGCATTTTCATCTTCATCTTCCAATAATTCAACCCATTTCTTTTTCTTTTATTGTTTCACCCATTTTTTTTTTCGGTTGGGAAATCATCCAATGACTTCCCCCGCTCTGGGTGGAGCGGAGGGGCATGTCAGACTTGTACTGACTAAAACCCACCCATGTTTCTTCTTTTGCCCTTTACGTTCCGGAGCCGCGGTATCTCTTTCGAACAACCCGCAACCCCGGCAGGCGGAGGCTCTGGCAAGCCCCTCTGCATTGTTTCTCCCATTACAAATTGTTTGTGTTCTATTCATGGGCATATATATTTTGTTGAGTACTACCTTCGTAATAATCTTAACTTATATTTTAAAAGCGAAAGTGAGTTTGTTACGTCTTCACGCCTAAATGGCCAAACCGATTTTGATGAATTTTGGCACATAGATATTTGGGACCCTGGAGACGGAAATAGGCTATTTTTTTTTAAACAGTAAGAAATGGGGGAGTAAGAGGGAAGAAAAAGTAAAACTTAGCATTGCTTTTACAATAAATAAGGCGCTAGGGCAAAAAATATAGGTAGCTGGAATCTGGAAATCAGGAAAGGAGAACTGTGTTACCCCGAATTTAACGCGAGTGAAGCCGCGTGCAAAAGCTAGTAATTTATATTTGTGTTTGTGTGTTTTTTTAATAAAAAAATATTAAAATAGAATTGTGACATGTAGTTCGAACCCAAGACACGCACATCAAATTTTTCAGATGAAGGTATAGTAATGATTATGTATAGAAATAGAATAAAAGGAAAACATACATTTTGTTTCAAGTGAGGAAACTTTCCCATTGCGGCCGAGATGGTTGTAGCGCCCGAGTCACGAGGCAGTAGTGACAAATTCTCATGTGGACAAACGACGTTTTGAAAAAAACGTCGAAGAAATTAAATAACATAAGTAACAAAAAAATATTTTTACATTAAAATATGAAACTATGGTTAAATATGTTTATTCTCCTACTGAAAGAAAAACAAAGGTATTGCACGGTTAAGCAGCATAATATTAAAAATAAAAATAAATGACAATTTCTTTTTATACGCAAATTATTTTCTACATTGTTATTTGTCATATTCTGTTGTTGAACACATTTTTTTTGTTATTGTTTAATAGTTCTTATTAAACAATAACAAAAAAAAATTAGTTAAAAACATGAGCCCCCTTGCTCTAAAAAAAACCGCCGGCTATAACTCAAACTCAACTCATTTATTTCAATTAGACCATTTTTTTGGGGTGGGAAATCATCAAATAACTTCGGCGTGTCAGACTCTTACTGACTAAAACCCACCCATGTTCCTTCTGTTGCCCTTAATGTTTCGGGGCCGTGGTATCTCTTTCGAACAACCCGCAACCCCAGCAGGTGGAGGCTCTGGAAAGCCCCTCTGTCAATTAGACCATTACAGACACTTTTGAATGTCATGGAAACAAAAAAAGACGCTGCTACAGTCCCAGTCATAAGACATAATAACTTGTGAAAGTACTGTAGTTATAGGGATTTGAGCAGTTGATTACTGTCTGATCCGTAAATTCGATCCTATACTCCTCCGAAACGGCTAGACCGATTTAAACAAAATTTTGTGTACATATCGGGTAGGTCTGAGAATCGGCCAACATCTATTTTTCATAGCCCTAAGTGAGCAGCGGGTAAAACCACTGGGCACAGCTAGTAAAATATAAGCCCTTGTGGCGATAAATGAAGAAAAAGCACGAGTGTGGAATATTTTGCATGTTGAACCTTAACGAATTGCAATATGAGCGAGTTTTCAAAAAAGTGTATTGTAAACAATTTTTCTGTACAACTGCCTTTATCATTATTCTCATAATGAGAAACTAAATAGATAAATAATAAATAAATATCTTGGGACAACTCACACACGGCTATCTGAATCCAAGGTAAGCAGAGCTTGTGTTATGGTTATATACTTTATAAATACATACATATTATAGATAAATCACACCCAGACACAGAACAAACAATCATAATCATCACATAAAGATTGTCCTGGGTGGGAATCGAACCCACGACCTCCGGCTCAGCAGTCAGGGCCACCAACCACTAGACCAACAGGCTTGTCTAAAACTAAACTTAAACTAGACTAAAAGCCTCTTCCAGTTTATATGTATCTGCTTCCAAAGACGAAATATCACACTATATGATTGATGGAAACGGGACCTACTAAAAATGGATAAAATTCGCGTTAAGGAATACTAAGTAAGGAAAGGAAGGCCGATGGTCTTAAGCTTACTGAGGGGACGCGAATTTGCATATTATCTTCTTGCACAGACTCCATTTTCTTTTTTTGTCTTTGAAAATCTATTTTTAGAAGTTTTTGTTGAGGAAATGCAAAGAGGTTTAAAGAACTATGTCAGCTTTTACTCTGAAGTATTTAATTCGAACTAAGTTAAATCTTTTAAAAAGCTAGATAAGCTAACACCCTTATTATTGCGTTTATATCTTACGTTTTATGATAGGTTTAATGGTGATAATAAATAATAAATATCTTGGGACAACTCACACACGGCTATCTGATCCCAAGCTAAGCAGAGCTTGTGTTATGGTAACCAGACAACTGATATACATACATATATAATTTATAAATACATACATATTATAGATAAATCACACCCAGACACAGAACAAACAATCATGTTCATCACACAAAGTTTGTCCTGGGTGGGAATCGAACCCACGACCTCCGGCTCAGCAGTCAGGGCCACTAACCACTAGACCAACAGGCCCGTCAAATAATGCTTCATACACAAACGGAAAATCAAAAAAAGGCCTTAGTAGAAAGCCAATAAACTGCTTTTATTTTTTATATGGCTTTTTAATTTAATCATCCGTTACTGGTGACTTGTGGAAAGCCTTAAAAAAATAAAAAAAAACTGACGTAATATTTGAACGCATCTACAAGACTTCCTACTTAATTCAATTTATGGTGGAGAATTAGCCAACGATTCCGGACAATAGTACAAAAAGCCGGAAAGATCTCAGTATTGAATGAAAAGAGCAGATTTAGTGGGTCATAAAAGAATTATATGAGGCTATTGGGGCCGGCTTGGGGTATAAAAATCAAGGGCCCACACAATAACTGCCTAGGGGTGCTTCCGTGGGTAATGTGGGGCTCGACATTGAATTGGAAGCTAATACTGTTAATATTGGAAGGAATTTGGAGGCAATTTTATGCTTGTACAGATTTATTTAAGTGTTCGCAGTTACTATGCTACGGAGATTTTTTCACGCATGATACATTGATAGGAGGCGGTGCAGCTGAACATTTGGTCAATGTACTGAAAAACAAGATGGCGGCTAGTTTCGAATACAGCCAGGTCGCCAAAAGTACCCTTTATTTCTCGATACGATATCAAACAAGGTCCTCTATAATTGTGCTGACAACATACCGTACAAACGCTTCAAAATCCTTGCTAATATTATAAAAGCGAAAGTAAGTTTGTTTGTTACGTCTTCACGCCTACATGGCTAAAAAATTTTGATGAATTTTGGTACAGAGATAGTTGGGATCCTGGAGACGGATATAGGCTAATTTTTGTATAAAAAAGTAAGAAATCAGGGAGAAAGAGGGAAAAAAAGCAAAAAATTGGCTTTGCTATTACAATAAATAAGGCGCTAGGGCAAAAATTACAAGTAGCAGGTACCTGCAAATCAGGGAAGGGGAACCGTGTTACCCCGAATTAAACGCGAGCGAAGCCGCGGGCAAAAACTAGTTTGTAATAATTTATTTCATACCGTAATCGCGTACTGTAAACTCGTAGTCTACATTCCAAATTAATGAACTAGTACCAAAAATGCAACTCTCGACAGAAGTATTGTCTACATTAAAGGGATGGACGTTGAGGTGCCGTGTGGGTTTGTTGGTTTTTTGAGGTTATTTCCCTTTGAATCCAGTTATCCCTTATATTTTTGTGTTGTGTTAGTTATTATTAACTTTGAATAGGTGAGTTAACTATATTTATTGTTGGCCAGTACGGCCATGGATGGAGATGAGCGCTTGAAACCCCCTGATAAGGGGGGTGGTGAGTACGAATTTGTGATGGAGACTGAAGGTTTTCCGGCTTCTGCAGCTTCACAAACTCCTTCTCGCAAAAGAAATGCCGACAATTTGACTACTGAACCACCGTCCAAACGTACCATTACTGATCCAGAGAGTGGTATTGGATCAGAATCCAGTATCTACAAACACCCATCTTTAGACATAAATTGCCGTAAATATGACACTGATGACTTTGGTCCATTTATTGTACATGTGTCCCGCATTACTGATTCCCCGAATTCCAGTGTGAGCTTAAAACCTATTCGATTGGGGTCGTTCCTGGTTGAAGGTGGCGTCCAACACATCAAAAAAGACGGCATTAAGCAGATTGGTCGTAATAGGTTGTCGGTGGAGTTTGGCTCCGCTAACGCAGCTAACGAGTTTCTTGACCACGGACTTTTGATCAAGCATAAACTTAAGGCAGAAATCCCGTCATACAATGTTTCCCGATTAGGTTTGGTTCGTGGTGTTCCTACAGATTGGTCTATGGAGGAATTTGTTAATGCCACCGAATACAAAGAAGGACATGGAAAGATTCTGAAAGCTCGCCGTCTAAATCGCAAGGTCAGAAAGGAAGATGGTTCTCCTGCTTGGTTGCCTACACAGTCCGTCGTGTTGACATTTGAGGGCCAATCCCTCCCAAAGAAGATATTCGCTTTTTACACTTCTTTGATAGTCGAGGTTTATCAACTCCCTACCATCCAATGTAGGAAGTGCCTTAGGTTTGGCCATGTCCAGAATGCTTGCCGTTCAAATGCCCGCTGTTACAAATGTGGACAGTCACACTCTGGTGATACTTGTAACATTCCCTCTGACCATGTCAGGTGTCTTCTGTGTACTGGGAGACACCTTGCTACTGACCCGTCATGCCCCGAATTTGACAGACAAAAACGAATTAAAAAAACAATGTCTGAGCAATGTATCTCATACATGGAGGCTTCTGCGCAGGAACCTTCTATAAGACGGGTGTACTCTGACGTCGCTAAAACTATGTTTTCGCAAACTCTGCCTCAGTCTGTAAACTCACCATCTTACTACGCAACTCCCGAAACTACTCCGCAAAAGAAATCTTATCGAAAAACTATAGTAACTCCTGCCCGCCCGAGGACTCCCCTCCCGGAGGGCTACAATCGTCATGCTCACAATGACATTATTAGAGAACCAACATCATCTCTTACCAATGGCTGTGGTCTGAATAGCTCTCATGCACGGCCAAATGAAAATCTTCCTGAACTGCTAGTTATGCTTATAACAAATATCCTCGCTAAATTTAGCGAAGTGTTACCGTACGACGCTGCCCCTTTACTTGTCAGACTCGCTGAAATTGTATCCAATGGCTTCCCCGGGCTTAACCCGAATTCTTCAGTGGAACAGTAGAAGTATTGTCCCTAAAAAACCGGATTTATTTAATTTAATTAATGCTCATTCTGTTTCTGTTGCGGCCATCTCTGAGACATGGTTGAGGCCTGGGTCCCGCTTTAGGGTCCCGGGGTTTGCCTGTCTACGGGATGATCGTGATGATGGTAGGGCAGGATGTGCATTGTTGATTAAAAGATCCTATCCGTTTTCTGTTATCCCCCTTCCTCCTCATTCCCAAGAAATTAACGCTGTTGCGGCTTGCATAGGTAATATTAATTTTATCTCAATTTATATCCCTGATCCTAAACTCTCCCTGATTCCTGACCTTTCTACAATTTTATTTTCAGTCCCTTCTCCACTTATTATTTTAGGAGACTTCAACTCCCACCACAGTTCCTGGGGATCATATTATACAGACTCTTTTTCCCCCTGGTTAGTGGATCTCTTTGACGACATTAATGTATGCGTCATAAATGATGGCTCTCCTACCCGTCGTGTATATCCCGGTCAAAACCCGAAATCGGCAGTTGACATTTCAGCGTGCTCTCCAGAACTTTCATGTCTATTAAATTGGAACACATTACCCCACTCTTTTGGCAGCGATCATTTCCCTATTATTATATCAAAACCTTCCTCGGTAGTCCCAATCCCTGCTCCCCAACCTCTCCTGAAACATAAAATACAAGAAGCTGATTGGGAAAAATTTTCTTTTTATGTTGAGCGTAATACAACCAATTTGGACCAAAACCCTTCTTCCCAAAATTACTTACATTTTCGTAATACACTGATTGAAGCTGCCAACTTATTCATCCCCAGGAAAAAGCTTTATACTTCTAAACTTTCCTCACCTCCTTGGTGGGATTCTGAATGCACCGCTGCTGTAAAAAAAAGAAATAGTGCTGAGGACGTCTTCAACGCATCCTTAAGCCTGGATGATTTTAGGATCTTACAAAAAGTTACTGCCCGTACTAAAAGACTACTTTCTAAAAGGAAGAAGAGAGGATGGAGCGGGTTTTGTGAGAGTTTGTCCCCCAGAACTCCCCCGTCACTTGTATGGAGAAATATAAAACGGTTTAGGGGTTCGTTGAAGCCTGACTCTCTTCACTCTTACGATTCTTCGGTTTGGCTGGAGGACTTTGCAGACAGCCTAGCCCCTCCTTCTGTCCCCTGTGATTTCCCTTTTTCTGTATCCTCTCCTATTTTAACTTCCTTTGATGAAAAGTTTTCTTTCGACGAATTGAATACGGCACTTACAGGGTTGAGAGATACCTCTCCAGGTGAAGATGGTATCCCATACAGTTTTATTACAAAATTGAACACATCTAGTCTTCAGCATCTTTTGGACATCCTGAACGACATTTTTATTACGGGAGAAATACCTGATGACTGGAAATGCCAAATTATTATACCTATTCTAAAACCATATAAGGATGCAGGCAAGGCTAGCTCATATAGACCAATTGCTCTTTCATCAACTTTAAGTAAAATTCTAGAACATCTTATTAAAAATCGCCTAGAATGGTTTTTGGAAAGTAGTGAGTCTCTGGCAAAGAGTCAATTTGGTTTTCGTAAAGGCAAAAGCACAATGGATAGTCTGAATATACTTACGACTGATATACGTCTCTCCTTGTCCAAAAAAGAACACCTTGTGGGATGTTTTTTAGATGTTTCAGCTGCCTATGACAGTGTCATTATTCCGGTGCTCAGAGCAAAAATGCTAGAGCTGAGTGTTCCAGTGAGAATCGTACACTATATCTGTCAACTTTTTATGGGCAGAACTATCAAAATACGAAACGGCGGCTTCCTCCTTCCACCTAGAACTCTATGGCAGGGCATCCCGCAGGGATCAGTATTGAGCCCCTTACTGTACAGCATTTATACTTATGACCTTGAGCAGTCAGTCCTTCCCTTTTGTAATATCCTGCAATATGCAGATGATATCGCCTTGTATGCATCTTCTGATTGCATTGATACAGCATCATCTAAAATAAATGAGGCATTAAGTTACCTAAGTGTCTGGTTAGACGAACATGGCCTTTCATTATCCCCATCTAAAAGTACAGTCGTTGTTTTTTCCCGGTCAAGATGCACTCCATTTGCAAACGTCACATATGAAGGACACGTCATCTCTAATGAACCTTTTGCCAAATTTCTTGGAGTTTTCCTAGACTCCAAAATGACTGGTGTCCCTCATCTAAATTATGTAGTTAACAAATGTGAAAAAGGTATTAACGTCCTTCGTGCTCTTTCAGGTGTTTGGTGGGGTTCCCATCCATATAACCAAAAACTCATTTATAATGCTCTTATTCGCAGTTGTATTGACTATGGTTCGTTCATTTTGGAACCCTGTAATAAAACAGCCCTAAAGAAATTTGACAGCATACAGACTAAATGCCTACGTATTATTCTTGGTGCTATGAAATCTTCACCAAAAAATGCCCTTCAAGTGGAATGCTTAGATCCTCCACTATTCCTCCGCAGACAATATCTGTCTGATAGATACATCTTTAGGGTTATGTCATGTTCGTCTCATCCACTTATTCCTCGTCTAGAGAGTCTTTCTGAGGAGGTAGCAAATAATCGTTATTGGCATCATAAGGCAACCCCCAAAATTATTAAGAGTTTTTTAAAAATTAAAAATCTTTCTGCGCCTGTTCATAGTTGTAATATCAACCCTTTATTCCAAACTAATTATTCTTCGCTTGTATTTACTCCTAGGGTTATTTTGAACTTTGGAATTGGAAAAGATGACCCTGCAGCTAATCAAAACTTCACCAGACTTCTATCCGATTGGCAAGACTGGATACCGGTGTTCACTGATGCCTCCAAATTACCCTCCGATGACAATGTTGGAGCTGCGGTTTGGATTCCAAGTTTCAGTGTGACTGGTGCGTATAACCTGCAGAAGTTGTTAATTTCTGCTAAAATCAGACGCGGAAGGAACCCAGGTTATTAGAGAAACCTAGGCTATAATTGCTGATTCTGTCGCAAGAAGTTGAAGGCAAAAAAATACGCAATCGGGAAGAAAGGCACAGGAGATCATTCAATTCATTAATTGTACCACATACCTTGACCAGCGATTCCACGCGCGCGCGCAGGCGACGGCCACGTGTCCGCTTTCGGGAGGAGCAGCTTACAGGTCTTTTCTGGATACACTAGGCTGGCCAGCAGTACACAACACACTAACATAGGTCTGGAGTAGGTTGATAACAGTTCGTATAGGTTCAGTTCAGGGGGTTTCAGAGCGCGATGGGACTAGTTAGTGTCACACATAGCATGCGCATCTACCCGATCCCAAGGTTATAGCGTGACTAACGCGTCGATGCGGCGCGGCATGGCGCGCGCGCTGCTCGGCGCGAGCAAAATCACCCAATCACGATATAGGGCACATATTCAATAAATTGGACGAACCAATGCCTTTCAATCGCCATAGGTGATGTAGAAAAATATAAAACTATAAGTTACGAAGCGTAACCATTTTCCCCGGCTTGAAAGTTCCCACTTTCGAAACACTAAGGAGAAGTAAATACAAAATTGCATATCATCACAACTTCACAAAAGCTATAAGAACTCTAGAGTTGCGACTCTATATAACAAATAAGGATACTTAACTAACTATCCTACGAGGTAACTAAATCTAAGACTGCACATTGGTGCAAAGTAAGAATTAATATTAAGGTAACTAAACTTATTGCGTTGGCAAAGGGCACAACTTTACGACCGGGCGACTCTGAAGGATCCCGCTTTGAGTCTTGACAGATGCGACTCTACAAACTCCGTTTTTATCTGGAAATATTTCGTGAATTACTCCTAATGGCCAATGCAGAGGCATCACATTGTCCTGCATGGAGACGACAACCATCCCGACCCGTATTGGATTGGCAGGAGTGTTCCATTTCTGTTTGGATTGTAGGGTGTGCAAATACTCTTGGCGCCACCGCTTCCAAAAAGATTGAACCATCTGATCAGTCAATTCATATCGCGAAATAAGATGTAAGCGCGTTTCATTGACTTCGTGAGCGGGAAGAAATAAAAGAGGTTTCGTATGCAAGAAGTGCGCCGGTGATAATGAAGTGGGCTCTGACGGATCCGAGCTGATCGCATACAGAGGCCTCGAGTTTAATAAAGCTTCTACTTGAGTTAGCATAGTGTTAAACTCGTCAAAGCTAAGAATTTGCTGACCGATGACTTTGCAGAGATGCGTTTTGACACTCTTCACTTCACTTTCCCAACAACCACCAAAATGGGGAGCTCTACAGGGGATGGTTTTGAGTGTGATTCGATGCTCTGCAAGTTCTCTTTCCCACAAGGGGTGATACTCTTTAGCCAAGAATTGGTAGAGATCTCGGAGATAGGATTTGGCTCCAATAAAATTGGTAGCATTATCCGTGTACAAACACTGAACCGGACCTCTACGCGCCAGGAAGCGTTTCAACGCTGACAGAAAGCTCGCAGTGCTAAGATCAGAGGCAATCTCAAGATGTAGCGCGCGAGTGGTCAAGCATGTAAAAAGGCAGATGTACGCTTTCCTGGCCCTTTGGCCTCTAGCACGCACCGACGTGACCAAGAAGGGTCCCGCGTAGTCGCAACCTGTATGAGAGAAAGCCTTAGGAGCTGACTCAACGCGGCAACGTGGTAAATCCGCCATTATAGGAAAGGTAGGTCGTGGCTTTGCTCGAAAGCAAATGTTACATTTAAAGGTAATGTGACGTGCAATACGTCGCGCGGACAGGATCCAATACCTTTGTCGTAATAGAGATACGAGTAAGGTTGGTCCTGTGTGAAAATTAGTCACATGATAGTGGGAAACTAAAAGTTCCACTATATGATCTTGACACGGAAGGAGGATCTGATGACGAGAGTCAAAATCTAGCTCAGAGTTTGCTAGGCGACCTCCAACGTGGATAAGTCCTTCGTGAAGGAAGGGACTTAACCGTTGTACTGACTTAGAGCACAACTCATTGCGGGCTAAACGATCGAGATCAGATTCAAAGTGAATCCTCTGCACTGATCGCCACACAAAAGATTCAGCGAACTCTAAATCAGACGCGATAACGGGCCCTCTAGGGAGCCGTTTGATGAACTTATAAACTAAACAAATAGTTTTTAAATATTTAAACCAGGACGAGAACCTGGTAGAGCGAACGTACAAAATGTTGTCAGAAGGAGGACTTCTGTCAGAGCATTCGTGCGAGAGCACAGGTAAAGCTACGGGTTTCATTTCAGGAAGCTCTTGCGACTCGCCTGAAACGAAGGGTTTTATCGGCCATTCAGCGCGGGGAAGTTTAAGCCACGACGGCCCATTTAGCCACAACGGATGATGAACTAATTGGGCAGGCGTTAACCCGCGAGAGAGGCAATCACTGGGATTTTCAGACCCTTTCACATGGAAGAAGTGATCTGCCGAGAGATTCTCATGAATCTTAGCGATACGATTGGCTACGAAGGTGTGCCATCGATGCGGTGCAGAGTGAATCCAACTTAAGGTTACAGTTGAATCCGAAAAAGCTACGACTACCTCAATGGCGTGTCGAGCTGCGAAAAGATTATATACTCGCCTTATCACAGTTGATAAGAGGAGTGCGGCGCATAACTCGAGACGAGCTAGCAAAACTACTTTCAGTGGCGCGACTTTAGATTTCGCACACACCAGCGAGACCACGACACTACCGTCAGGTCTGACAACGTGGGCATAAACCGAACCACCGTAAGCCTTCTCACTAGCGTCGGCAAAACCGACGAGTGAGAGTCTACAGCGTTCTACGACGCCAACATGTCTCAAAAATCTCAATTCAGAGATAATTGGCAGTTCAGATTGAAACTGTTCCCACAGACGAACAATGCGAGGTGGTGGGACATCATCCCATCCAAGTTTGACAAGCCAAAGCTCTTTGATAAGAAGCTTGGCGTATAAAATTATCGGTGCAACGAGGCCTAAAACGTCGAAAAGGCGTGAGATGGAAGAAAGAATATTCCGTTTAGTGCAAGTGCGAACATCAGGGTTTACCTGGAACCCGAAACAATCCTCGTCGGGGAACCAACGAAGTCCCAGTATTTTCTGAGTCGGATCTTTACTTAGGTCCACGCTCTGTGAAAGTCGTAAGGACTCTGGAATAGTCCGAAGAACATCGACACTGTTGCTAGACCATTTCGTCAATTGAAAATCGCCGAGAGAGAATATTTTTATAAGTTCACGAGCCGAGTCTATAGCTAGCGCACTGCTAGGTATAGAACTAACTATGTCATCCATATAAATATCTCGCTGCAAAATGTCCCTGGCGAGAGGCAACTGTGTTCCTTCATCCTGACATAACTGTTGGATAGTGCGAATAGCTATAAAAGGACTACACTTTAAACCAAAGGGAAGCACTGAAAACTGATAAATTTGAAGTTCCTCTTCCTCATTAAACCGATACAAGATACGTTGTAGTGAACGATCTTGTGCACGTATACCTATACGTAGGTACATAGATTTGACATCTGCGGAAACAGCGACACTAAAAAGCCGAAAATTTAACAAAATGTTGAAAAGGTCAGCCTGAAGGGCTGGACCTGCGTACAGGATATCATTGAGCGAGGTGCCGTTATCTGTACATGCACTGGCGTCTAGGACCACACGCAACTTGGTGGTCACCTTATCCTCTCGAATGACAGCATGGTGAGGAATATAGTATTCCATTTCTCGCTCCTTACAATTTCGTTTGGGCAACATACATTCAGGTACGATACTCTGCACCAAAGAAATAAAATTGTTTTTTAGATAATCCCGTATGACGTCATCATACAGAAGTTTGACGTTAGGAAGGGATTTAAGTTTACGTTCAAGACTATAGAATCTCTTGCGAGCCATATTAAGAGAATTTCCTAATGCTGACGCGTCTGTTTTCAGTGGTAAAGCGGCAACATACTTGCCATTTGGAGCGCGGGTAATTGTGTCACAATAAAACTCTTCACATTGTTTATCATCCGCACTCCCAATGGATGAAGCAGTAACATCTTCAATCTCCCAAAACTTACGAAGATCGAAGTTATCGAACGAACTCGCAAAGAAAGACAGAGTGTCAGTTGGAGGTTCGACAATAGGTGCTTCTCCTAGAAGTATGTAGCCGAGCACAGTTTCCAATGCGTCGGGACAACCGGGTACGCTGGTCACGTGACCAGGTCGCAATAACTTAGCGAACAACTTGACCCCAAGTAACATGTCAATATTACCTGGCACACCCCAGCTGTCATCCGCGAGTAGTTTAGGATCAATATGACTTAATACGGACGTATCTATAGCACCCAGTGGAAGTTGTCCGGTTATTTGATCCAAAACTAAAGCGTCTATTTCATACCTCGGCTGCGAGCAAAACCGTGAGCTGAACGTAAGATTCACCGAGCCGCGAACGGGCTGCGACGTGCCACCAATACCACGAACGGTAGTTATCGAGTCGGTATGTATAGTTAGACCGAGCCTACGGCAGCAACGCGATGTCATATAATTCTTTTGCGACCCAGGGTCCAAGAGACATCTAACCATCACGGCCTTACCCTTCCTACCCGCCACCAGCACCTTGGCAGTAGCCAGCACTTCCGTACTACGTGTGGCCTGGACTTGAGCAGAAGAATGCGTACACAACGCCACACGATCGGAAGGAGCTGGGTCGGCCGCAGAAGCGGAGGCGGGGGCGCTAGCGGGCGTCGGCGCAGGGGCTTGCAACGATTGCTCAAAATGCAATAAGGAATGATGCTTACCGTTACATTTCCTACATGTTGACTTCGATAGGCACTTAGAGACAGTATGTTTGCTACTTAGGCAATTACCACATCGGTTATTGTCTTTTATAAACTTAAATCTATTATCTACGCTCAACCTTTGAAACGCTTTGCACATAAATAAGGTTTTATGCGTGGAATGACATAGTGAACATTTAGATTCAGTAGCCACAAACACCTGCGATTCCTTAGATGAGGCGCGGGGGCTACCTGCGGGGCCGGACTTACTAGCCGCAGGAGAGGTGCGATACAAGATTTTTACTTGTTCACGAACAAACTTTACGAAATAATCATAATCTAACTCTTGTTGATTACGAAGCGACATTTCAAAATGTTTTGCAATATCAGAGTCTATTAACTTAAGACCCCAATAAATAAATATAAAATCATCTAACTTATTTATTTTCAATTGTTTGAGTCCCGCAACCGTAGAAGTTAATTTATCGAAACCCTTTTCAATATTAGCGGGAGTCGATCCGAAAGATTTCAAGGAGAACAGCTGATTTAGATAATTAGTAGCGAGCGCGCGAGTATCTAGGTACTTGGCGATGAGCGCCTCCCAGACAAGAAGGTAATTATCGCCAGAAGGTACAATACCTTCAGCCACATTCCTAGCCTTGCCTTTTAAACAACTCAACAGATAATGAATGCGATCAGAATCTGTTAAATCTACGTTAGTATGTATAATACGTTTGAAAGTCTCGTAAAAGAACGGAAAACTCTGAATATCACCGTCAAAGGTAGGCAGTTCGATTTTAGGAACCTGTATATGGTGAGAATTTGGGCTCGCTGACGGGCTAGGTTTCTGGAAATCACCTGACTCAGTTAATGAAGATAAACTAAACTTTATTTCGCCGACCAACTCATCAAATGAATGCAATGCGCCATAGCTTACTTCACAGGTTGGATCCAATGTCATATTGAGCATATTTATCTCGTCCATTAGTCCATTGAATTCACTACGCAATCCATCAATTTGTTTTGCCTGAGCGATGAAAGCCTTTTTTTTTTTTTTCCGGGTGGGAAATCATCCAATGACTTCCCCCGCTCTGGGTGGAGCGGGGGGGCATGTCAGACTTGTACTGACTAAAACCCACCCATGTTTCTTCTATTGCCCTTTACGTTCCGAGGCCGCGGTATCTCTTTCGAACAACCCGCAACCCCGGCAGGCGGAGGCTCTGGCAAGCCCCTCTGCTTTGCTGACACTCTTTGAGGCGCGCGTGAAACACGAACGCGCCGTCGACACGGCCTGTCGTCAATCGACGGACGGACGGTGAACTACCCATTGCTCACCGCCCACAGGCCCGCATCTACGGTGGCCGGAAGTCGTCTCGCGGCGCCCGGCGCCATGGGCGTCTCCCGCGGCGGCTGGGTTGGGCAGATGTTCTCTCCCGCAAACGCCCGGCCACCTCCTTCGCTAGCATTACTGCTTCGCAGAAGGTGGTGACCGCTTCCCATTCCCTCTCGCTCCGGACCATGGCCTGAACCAGGGCCGGACGCGAGAGATCGCCGCCGCCGATCGCCTCTACGAGGGCACGGCGGTGCTCCGCCCAAGCCGGGCAGATCGCCACTGTGTGCTCCACCGTGTCCTCCGGGCGATCGTCACAATGGTGACACCCGGGCGCTTCCTCCCGCCCGATGATGTGCAGGAACCTCCCGAAACTTCCGTGTCCGGTGAGGACCTGCGTCAGGCGGTAGGTGAGGACGCCATGACGCCTCTCCAGCCACTCCTCAAAGAGGGGACTTATCGCCACTATTGTGGCGTGCCCTGCACGGGGTTGCGACAGTCGCTCTCTCCATGCCACCATGAGATCGCACCGAAGGTCTGCCCGCCGAGCGACAACTTGCCGCGGCAGCGGGTTTTCCCCCCGGTGTAGTGCCTCCGCGCGCCACTCAAACAGGCGCGCGAGGACTATCGCCTCCAGATCCCACGGTGGCAGTCCGGCAAGGAGGCTTGCTGCCTCGCCGGAGATTGTGCGGTAGCCCCGGACAAGCCGTATGGCCACCACCCTTTGGGGCGCGTTCAGATAGTGGGCGGCGCGCCGGCCTAAAGAACGCGCCCATACTGGGGCCCCGTAAAGGGCCATGGACCGCACGACTCCGGCATAGAGCCTACGGCAGGAGGCGTTTGGCCCCTTGAGGTTGGGCAGGAGCCGCTTGAAAGCAGCCCCCGTCCGCTCGAGCTTGGGAGCCAAACGTCGGAAGTGTTCGACGAAGTTCCACCGGCTGTCGAGGACGATTCCCAGGTACTTCATCGTCGACCCGACGCCGATGCGAACCCCTCCTACCGTCAACTGGGATCCCGACGGTGGAGCGATGAAAGCCTTGCGTAATCTTTCAGTAGTTAAAGATTTAGTTGAATCCAAAATCCTTTGAACCCGCGCAAAATATGCGTCACGTTTACCTTCCAATAATCGAAGTTTAACCTTGTCACTCATTGTGAACAGAAGTCAAATGTGACGCAAAAATAATTATATTAAATCAACCTTTATCTTCTACGGAACCCCAGTGCGTGAGGTTAGGGGCCAATCAAACCGATAAGCCAATGAAAGATTTTATAACTTGAGTATATAGTACGGAACGAAGTTTACGTACACGCGAAACCCTAACAATATTAAATTGAAAAGTAAAACAAATATAAACTACCGACGCTTTAACCAAGTGCAGGTAACAAAATCTAATATAAATTAAAATAGTAAGCACGCCAAATATCTTATGAACGTACCCATCTATATACGATATTTATGATTAGCTCAGATATACCCATAACCCGATAAAACATTTATGTCGGATGCGACGCGATAAACTTGTCTGCACTAACTTCCACTTGAATGAGATTAACTTACTCAATACAAGTAATATGAAGGTACAGATTCTTAACTAAAAATAAGTTAAGTGTTGAACTTAGAAAAAAGTATAAACTTATTTTCGTAAGCGATGCGAGTGTATTCTTAACGAAATAACTTCGTAAGAAAGGGTAAATTTCTTCACGAGTAGACGCGTAGATGACTGTTTGAAATAAATTATCTAGTAGGTACATACTACGTTTGCAAACGTGAAGTGCGGGTGTGATATGTATAAATATACGGCTGTTTCCATTGAGGAGAATTAACGCGTAAAGTTTATACACATCTGTTATTTTACCTGAAGGTTTCTGTCAAGAAAGCAGTCCTACAAAACAAAATAACAAGCGACGCGATGATAATATGGTTAATTGCAATAATTAATCATATGCGGTTGAGTCTCGCTATATAAAGCATACCTGCTCGTGCAATACGAATATAACAGGCGTAAAGCTAATGAACCTATACAAGTGTATCATACAATAACAATCAATGTTATTCATTTAGCAATTTCGATTAGTACCAACATAATAAGTATGTAAAAGTTTCTAATGCGTAATTAAATTTAGCCGTGGGTACGCGAACAAAGTTCAGACCTGGAACATTCCACAGTCAACGTACGATGACGATTTATACCCACTACCCACAATTTTTCCAACCGAACAAAAAATATGTAATTACGCCGAAAACTATCAGATTTATTAAATAAACGTATTTAGCGATATGAATCAACGTTGATATTCAATTAACTGTATTCTTCGGAGCTTTAAATAGTGAACTTAAAGATTTAAATTAAGAATTGATTTGACGGTTGACCTATTGCAAACGCAAGGCAGTTGAACCTTATTGTTAAAGCAATAGAGTTGAGAGTTGTGTGATGATATGCAATTAATATTGAAAATTCCTCTAAGTTTTTTGCTCAAAATCAGACTTTTTTAGGACTTAAATATAGGCCGTAAAAAGGCCCAAACTTTATTATCCGGCTCGAAGGACCAAAATGGTGCGTATAACCTGCAGAAGTTGTTAATTTCTGCTAAAATCAGACGCGGAAGGAACCCAGGTTATTAGAGAAACCTAGGCTATAATTGCTGATTCTGTCGCAAGAAGTTGAAGGCAAAAAAATACGCAATCGGGAAGAAAGGCACAGGAGATCATTCAATTCATTAATTGTACCACATACCTTGACCAGCGATTCCACGCGCGCGCGCAGGCGACGGCCACGTGTCCGCTTTCGGGAGGAGCAGCTTACAGGTCTTTTCTGGATACACTAGGCTGGCCAGCAGTACACAACACACTAACATAGGTCTGGAGTAGGTTGATAACAGTTCGTATAGGTTCAGTTCAGGGGGTTTCAGAGCGCGATGGGACTAGTTAGTGTCACACATAGCATGCGCATCTACCCGATCCCAAGGTTATAGCGTGACTAACGCGTCGATGCGGCGCGGCATGGCGCGCGCGCTGCTCGGCGCGAGCAAAATCACCCAATCACGATATAGGGCACATATTCAATAAATTGGACGAACCAATGCCTTTCAATCGCCATAGGTGATGTAGAAAAATATAAAACTATAAGTTACGAAGCGTAACCAGTGACTTTATCCTTTAAATGCCCTTCTCAGACATCTGTGTTCACAGGTGAAGCTGTTGCCTTATATGAAGCACTTCTATTTGCCAATTCTCATGGTTTCCCCAAAACTATTGTTTTTACAGATAGTAGAAGCTGCTTACAAAAACTCTGCAGTAACCAATTCAAAATGAAAATTAAGCTCCCTCTTATTTTCAAAATTAAGGAGTTATTGTTTAGTTGTAGTCAAAAAGGTCTAGATGTAGTCCTTGCTTGGATTCCTGGACACGCTGGTATTACAGGTAATGAGACGGTGGATTCTTGGGCTAAAGATGCTATAAAAACAAGATTAGAAAAACACACCGAAATATACCACACAGATTTGTTACCTTTAGCGAACCTGACGAGGAACGATTGGCAAGAATTATGGGATTCTTCAAGACTTACTAAAGGGCGTTACTATGGTGATATACAACCTCGGATACCACAGAAACCCTGGTTCTTCCGATTTCGAAAAGGTGGCAAGCAAGCCACATCTTCCATCTGTCGCCTTCGTTTGGGTCATGCATGCACACCGGTCTTCCTTGCCAAAATCAGAGTGCGCGATAGTTCTCTTTGTGAATGTGGTTTGGACGATGGGACGGTAGATCACATCTTTTTCAATTGCCCTAAATTAGCATTTTCTTTATATGATGTCCTCCCTCCAGACATACCTCGGCCTATTAACTTTCAGTCTCTTCTCACTTATTCGCACACTCCTTTTATAGTTTATTTAATTAAATATATTTCGTTTCACGATTTAAAGTTTTAAAATCTGTCAGAGTATTTTATTTATGGTCTCATTTTCTCTAGGCATAGACTATCTTCTTTCTTCCTACTAACACTTTCCACTCCCAACTAATATATTTTTCTTTGCACGATATTGTTATTGTCCTGTGATATTTGTGTCGTCATTTAATGTTATCTGTTTTAGGTTTCCTGAACCAAACTCCTATCACCCTCAAATTAAACACCGTACATTTGCCCTACGTGTCACTCTCATACAACGTTGTAATTGGCCAAATACGTCTTACACACAAGAGACGTGAATGCCACTATAGGAGAAAAAAAAAAAAAAAAAAAAAAAGTATTGTCTAACTAAAAGCATCACTCCTTATTTTTGTTTTGTTTAATAAATATTAAAACCCAGAAATACGTTTATTACACGACTGCCCCAAAAAAGGAGTGTTATGTTTTCAAGGTTCATGTATGTTTGTATGTATGTGAGTTTCTTTATTCTATCATAACTTCTAAACGCTTGAACTGATTTATTTTAAGTTTTTTTTTTTGGTAAGAAAGAACTTTTCTCAAACTAGAATAACAGCCGCCTTCATGACTTGTAGAAGAAGGTAATGAAAATAAAACTAGAAAAACACAGGGAAGGCTTTTGCCAAAAAGTGGGAACGAACAGGCTAACGACATGAGGCGATATCTAAAAGTGGAACCACCCTTATCTGAATAAAAACCTTATGGAAATAGTTCCATTGTAGTTTTTTGAATGAATGAGGAAAATACTTGGAAGTATTATTTGAGTACGTATAAAGGTTACGACGTAGGTATGGGACTTAGCTCCACACTAGGATTATTTCCTACATACAGGAAATAATCCTAGTGTGGAGCTAAGTTTAAAAAAAAAAACACTTCCTAACTATATGATAGTATTTTGGCACGTACATTGGAAAATACCATTTTATTTTATTAACTGAATTTCTCGAATACTTTGCTCACACAAATTAAGTTAAAACTAAATCGAACTACGTTTAAGTTAAAAAAAACCGGCCAAGAGCGTGTCGGGCCACGCTCAGTGTAGGGTTCCGTAGTTTCCCGTCCGTCACAATAAGTGTTCCCAGTTATGAGGCCAACCGAACAATTCGGTAATACCCGATCCAATGTAATAAGTACCTACAGCGCCATCTCTCCAGGAATTGGGTTACTAATTAATACAAAGATGTGCAATTTCGGTGGTAATTTTGGATTGCGACAACCGATTTCAATAATTCTTTTTTTGTTTGAAAAAAGATACGTTCAAGATAATAAAATATGTAAACAAAGTTACAAAAAATGCTTGCATATACGATTGTACTACAAACTTAGTCAAGAAATTATTTTGTACAACTTTTTGTCTTTTTTGTACAAAAACTGTTGTGTCAATCAAGTTCAAAATAATTTTCATAGAAAGTCCTTATAAAGTTCTACTTTTCAGTTTTTTTTCATATTTTCTAAACTTATGGTTCAAAAGTTAGAGGGGGGGGGACACATTGTTTTTTACTTTAAGAGCGATTATTTCCGAAATTAATAACATTATCAAAAAATGATCTTAGTAAACCCCTATTCATTTTTAAATACCTTTCCAACAATATATCACACGCTAGGGTTGAAATTAAAAAAAATATCACTTCCCACTTTACATATAGGGTGGCTACCCTAATAAAACATTTTTTTGAATTTTTTATTTTACCACTTTGTTGGCGTGATTGATATACATATTGGTACCAAATTTCAGCTTTCTAGTGCTAACGGTCACAGAGATTAAGCGAGGACGGACGGACGGACGGACGGACAGACAGACATGGCGAAACTATAAGGGTTCCTAGTTGACTACGGAACCCTAAAAAATCAAAGAAATGTATTTTTAAATATACAGGGTGTTAATTCAACGAAGTTAAGGCTCTGGCAATTGGACGGGTTTGTAGAGTTAGATATAGGGTTGTCCCTCTTTCTTGGAAATATTTATAATTATTTATGTTATTTTGTAAAGCAACCTTCTTTTATTTAGCATGTCGATGGCAAATTCTAATTAGGTAGATGATGATTTTAAAGATTATATAAGTTTTTTTTTATCTGTACTAAAAGACAAAAAGAAAGAAAGCTTTCAGAGTATCAGTAAGGCTTAGTATGCTCATTCTAAACATTTTTTTTTGTGTTCCTTGATGGCTAATCAACTAAGACCCCAATCACTTTTCCCGACCCGGAATTCAAACATGCTCAGTACTCGCACTAGTCCAACTCGATCACTAGACCAACAAGACATACATAACAAACAGCAAACAAAAATAACACAACCTAATTTAAAACTACACTGTTGGCTAAGTACAAAATCAAAAAACATTTATTCGAATTAAGCTGATAATCAGCACTTTTTGAACATCAAATTACAAGAAACAGTCCCACATTACCCCCACACTTTGCCACTTCCTAGTGTCTTAGCTGAGAAGAAGTAGCGGAACAAACTCCCCAGCAATACATCTGTGTGTCAGATTAAAATAACCTATAAAATTAGCTTCACTCGGGGTAACACAGTTACCCTTTCCTGATTTGCAGGTACCTGCTACCTGTAGTTTTCTACCTGTGTCTTGCGCCTTATTGATTGTAATAGCAAAAGTAAGTTTTCACTTTTCTTCCCTCATTCTCCCTCATTTCAGGAGACGGACATAGGCATTACCCACTTTTTTTTTAAAAAAGTCTCCAGGCTCCCAATTATCTCTGTACCAAAATTTATCAAAATTGATTTAGCCATTAAGGCGTGAAGACGTAACAAACACAAAAACTCACTTTCGCTTTTATAATATTAGTAAGGATTTCGTTAATCACGAGATAAATTTAAGAACACTCGTGACAACCCTATGAGTAATCGAAAACCAACTTGAAGACGACTGGATGGAAAGTTTTTCTTTTCAGAGGAGATAAGTTAAATTGATATTTCGCCGTGGAGTTTAAGCGATTTCTTAAAAAATCCCCATTCTCTTTTTGGCAGCTAATGCAATTTATTGAATACAACTCTTGAGATGAGTTTGATATGTAAAGTTAGTTTGAGGAGATTTTTTAAGGGGTCAAATTTACCGGTTGTTTGTTAAGAGAACACAAAAGGCAAAAGAAGGAAAATGAATGGGTTTTTAGTCAGTAAAAGTTTAAAACTACCCCCACTCCACTCAGAACGGTGGATGCTATTTAAAGGTTTTCCATCAGAAAAAAAAAGATTTAGATTTACAGTTGCGGGTTGTTCGGAAGAGATACACCAGCCCCGGAACACCAAGGGCAAAAGAAGGAACAAAGATGGATTTTAGTCTAGAAAAGATTGACACTTCGCCCACTCCACTCATCCTCCTCCACTCATCATTATTTGAAATCCATTCGAAAAAATGGGTCAGAATAAAAACCTTTTTCAAGAAATGTCATGAAGTGTCTTGAAAGTCAGACAAACCGGTCTTACTTAATGGTATCATTACCCAGTACTAACGGAATGTGGAGGACAGATAAGCAGTCGCCATGTGACATACTGGTATTCATCTGCATCAGATTATACTGGAAGCTGACCCCAACATATTTGGGAAAGGCTAGGCAGATGATGATGTCGTGAAAGCATTCATAGTCAAGTCATTTTACTTTAAACTAGTTCCACTTAGTAGAAAAAGACCAACTCCAAGAAAACATTACCCTACCTCCTCCTCCTTGTAGCCTGTATCCTACTATCCTAATTATCTTACTAAAATTACAAATGCGAATGTTTGTGAGGATGTATGGATGTCTGTTATTCTTTCACGTCAAAACGGCTGAACGGATCTTGATGAAATTTGAGATTATAGATTGGAATAACACATACAATACTTTTTTTTTCGTTCATCACGCGGGCTAAGCTAGTATACAATGTTTCACGATGACACATTAAATTTCACCAAACAAAATCAACGCAGTCATCGGAAACGGTCTAAAAAATACATAGAAACTATCCCACAGCTGGGCTAATTCCTCTTGTCATACAGAATGTACGACCATTTATTACGACGTTTGCTCCAACACCAAAAAAAAGTGATAGCTTTCCAACTTACAGTTCGATTATTTTGCTGACTGTAAGCGTATTAAGTTAACTAAACCCAGGACAATAATAAAATAAATATCTTGGGACAACTCACACACGGCTATCTGATCCCAAGCTAAGCAGAGCTTGTGTTATGGTAACCAGACAACTGATATACATACTTAAATAATTTATAAATATATACATATTATAGATAAATCACACCCAGACACAGAACAAACAATCATGCTCATCACACAAAGTTTGTCCTGGGTGGAAGTCGAACCCACGAACTCCGGCTCAGCAGTCAGAGCCACTAACCACTAGACCAACAGGCCCGTCAAACAATATAACAAGCAAATGACTATTGCTTGTTATATTGTTTGACAAAGCACGAAGAACACATAATAATTACAGCTATTGTAAAACTCCAGATACCGTGCGGCGACCGAATGCAACAAGCTTCTAGTTCACGCCATTCAACATAGATGGCGCTACATGCCCTGTTCAAACCGTATGTACAAATAATCACACAAATGTAATCGCCGTAGAAAGACGCCTAATGCTATAAGAGGCCTGTTGTCAAGAACTGAGCACAAATACAGACTTTTTTTTTGGGTGGGAAATCATCAAATAACTTCCCCCACTCTGGGTGAAACGGGGGGGAATGTCAGACTTTTACTGACTTAAACCCGCCCATGTTCCTTCTATTGCCTTTTACGTTCCGGGGCCGCGGTATCTCTTTCGAACAACCCGCAAACCCCGGCAGGCAAATATAGACTCTAACGTGACTACTTCTGCAAAATTTTAGCTGTAATACCCAATAACTCTCAGCCTGATCGGGGAATTGAAACCAGTACCTAATGCTTAACTGTCGCGCTTGCGATACTAACCCCCGAATACTGAAACGTCACTCAAAATGTGAGGGCTGCTTAACATTTGAGCAGCTTTTAAACTTTAGATTTTGTATGGTCAAACGTCACTTCTGAGTCTCTGTTAAATTTAAATGGGACTTAAATTTTGAGTGACGTTTCAGTATTCGGGGGTAAACCTCAAAGCATTTTGCACACGGAACAAACATTTGTACAGCCAGTATGGCCTAAAAACAGTTGTTTCGGGTCTGCCTGTTTGTGTATGTGAGTTTAAATGTTTGTAAACGCACCCACGACACTATGTATTTATCCTGATAAATACCTGGGGACAACGTTTTATAAAGAAAAAATAAAATAAAATCCAAAGCATTTATTTCAATTTAGATCATTACAGGCACTTTTGAATGTCATGAAAACAAAAAAGATGCTGCTACAGTCCCAGTCACAAGACATAGTAACTTCATTATCTAGCTGCATAAAACTATTTAACTCCTTAACAAATACTGAAACAACTTATCGGGCGTTCCAATAAATAAAAACGATTCGTTTTGCTTAGGGTTAGTTGAATTTTGACACAAGACTCATAGAACTTATGTCAAAATACTACTATCCGTAAGCAAAACGAATCGTTTTCTGTTTATTGGAACGGGGCGTAGCAAACCATTTAGGTCATCAAACCGGTGAAGTTTTCCACAATATTTATTTAGACCCTTTTGCCCTTCCAAAGGGTTTTCTAGAAGATTCTACAAAAGTAGGTACTTTTGTACATTAATGAGTTAGAAAAGTTGTGGAAGCTGTACGTGGCTTGTTTACAAGTATCGTTAGCGCCTCTGATTAGATTTGAAAGGGAAGTTTTGGGGACTGTAGTTAAGATAGGGACGGAATTACCAAAATTCCTTTTCTTTGTGAAGTTGCCCCTAATCTTTAAGATCCATTGCTCTAGTCAGAAGTTATTGGTCGAGAGCTAATCTTAGCTTATTTAAAGTTGTTTGACCTATACGGGCTTTTTTGCCTTAGACTTCTACTGACTAAAACCCATAAATGTTACGTTGTTTTTTGTTCTTTATGTTCCCGAGCTACGGTACCTCTTTCGAACAACCCGTTAAGGCTCATTCAGTCACGACAAAATCTCCGTTGAACAATATAACCAGATTATTATTAGATCGTCGCAGAAGGTCAGAATGCTGGGCTGTAAAAAAGGTGAATGAAAAACGATTGCATATAGCGGACATGAAAATGTTGAGATGGATGTGTGGAGTGACATGAATGGATAAAGTAAGTAATGAATATATTATACGAAGTTTGAAAGTTGCGACTGTTACAGAAAAGTTGAAAGGGAGTCGTTTTTGGTATGGACATGAGTGATGAGGAGGGATGAAGGACATGTGACTAAAAGAGTGATGGATCTGTTGATGGACGGAGAGCGAGAGGAAGGCCAAAGAAAGGATGGATGGATTGTGTAAGGAATGATATGAAGGAGAAAGGAGTGAATGATGCCGTGACGTCTGATAGGGGAGAATGGAAGAAGAAAACGTGTTGCGCCGACCCTAAATAGAAATGGGACAAGGGCTGGAAAATGATGATGAGATCGTCACAATAACTGCGGTCAGCATAATTTTACTTTGAAGGTGTTACAAATTAACACAGTGTTACTTTCAAAAAAATTATAACGCCAGTAATGAACCATTTCTTTCTTCTCCCAATAAATGAGCTTTGTTTAAACTTATCCATTGAATCTTCTATTCTAACACAATAACTGCATTTACAAGACAATATTAGGTAATTACTGCTTCAGTAATAATAATAACTTTCATAAGGCTGTCTTGCTGTTTAGGGTTCCGCGCTTCAAAAGAAAAAGACGGAACCCTTATTACTTTGTTGTCCGTCTGTCTGTCTATCAGTCAATACTCTTTCGAAAACGCGTGCTTAAGTCTGTAAACCCTTTTTTTTTGGGGTGGGAAATCATTAAATAACTTCCCCAGAGTGTCAGACTTTTACTGACTAAAACCCACCCCTTTTCCTTCTATTGCCCTTTACGTGTCGGGGCCGCTATATCTCTTTCGAACAACCCGCAACCCCGGCAGGCGGAGGCTCTGGCAGACCCAGCTTTGCTAACATCTCTTTGAGGCGCGCGTGAAACACAAACGCGCCGTCGACACCCCGATTAGTAAGGATTCTCAACATTCATATTGTATGACTGCCTCGTTGGTTTGTAGGTGCACTGTTAAGCATGAGGTCTTGGATTCGATTCATAAGTCGGGCAGGCTATGATTGAGTTTTTTTACTGTTTAATTTTTTTTTTGACGATGTCATCCACTTAAAAAAAAGACACTTAATCATAATTATAACAAAGCGTTTATTTCATGAGAAAACAAAAAAGGTACAACTTAAAACCATGTCAGTAAACTTATCTAAAATGAAAAACTGGTTGCGTGAAACCCGTGTGCACACTGTTCCAGTACCGTAAACCACATAGGACCATATAGGATATATGGTCTCTTTATTTTCACAGCAAAATCATTTTTACAAATTACACTTGCATTGCAAATGTGTTCGATTTGTGCGCATAAACTTATAAATCATGGTATTTTTAATATTCAGATTTCATCACGCAAAAGTCCTTTTCATAGTAGTAAGTATATTTTATAATTATTTGCATAAAATGTAACATAAAAAGGTTCTTACAAAAGTATTTCGTGCAGGACAAATAATCATTACAAAAAACAATTTTTCAAGACATAAAAAATAACACCATAGGTATTTGGCATACTGTACAGGCGCCTGCACATCAAGCTACTACAATCTGTCAGATTTCTTTGATAGATTTTCGACTTTATTTCTAAAGTATACGGTTCAAGGTTCATTGGGAAAAATTTTCAGTTTCGGGTAGCTTGACCTGTTGGCGTCTCTACATTAAACATAGACAAAAGAAAAAAAATAGTATTTATAATCAAGGTACAAAAAAATTCATGTTCTGATCTCTAATCGAATTTGTTGATCAGTTCCTGGTTTAATAAAAAAATGGCTTTGTGTCGGTAAAGTGTGGATGTCGCCAGTGACGCGATATTTCCGGATGATGTGCGCTAGCATTGTTTTTATCGCTATCATACTGTATAGTCGCCCTGTTAAATAAAATACATAGTACATTATGTTTTTGAAAAATAAAATGTCTAAAATGATTAGACAAGAATGTAGACATGAATTATGTGTTCGGCCATCAAATACCACCTGGATGGTCGATGCGATCGGGTCCAATCCTACACGGAACAAATATTTGTATGACCTATACAGATAGTTGTTTCGGGTCTGGCTGTTTGTGTATGTAAGCATAATGTTTTTTTACGCACCCACGGTACAGGAGAAAATCCTAGTGTGTATTTAAAAAAGTACTAAATGGAATTAAGGACTTAAAATTATTCAATTTAAAAACAAATTAAGACATCATTCTTGGAAAAATTCTTATTATGCTATTGTCGATTGCCTTAATGTTTCTATTAAGAAATATTTCAAAATGTAATTAATATGTATTAAAATGTTTTCAGCAGGCAGAAAATTATGGTCATAATCTTGTATAAAATAGTCCTAGTAATTACCTATACAGTTTCGTCTTCCAATGCTGAAGCTGGCGAACGCATTAGGGTTGTCAGGTAAGGAGCTAGGATCCAGCCATCGCTCCGGCTTGAACTGCTCCGCGTCTGCTCCCCACATGGGGTGACGATTGATTCCGTACAACCCTATCAGGCAAGAGCTTCCAGCTGGTAATACATAGTCCTCTGAAATTTTAAGAAAAACAATTGCAGTACAGTTCTTTGTGAAAGGACTAATACAGGAATTACGTCATTTACTATCGTTTTGCTTTTTTAAAATTTCGTATAAATATTAAAACTAAAGAACTATTATATAATTAACCTTTGTAGGTTAATGTAATGGCAATTACATGCGATACTATTTTAAAATTATTAAGCACTAGCTTTTGCCCGTAGCTAACATTCGGGGTAACACAGTTCCCCTTTCCTGATTTGCAGGTACCTGCTCCCTTAAGTTTTTGACATAGGATAGGGCCTTTCTAGTTTCTTATAGCAAAGCTAAGTTATATATTATTGTAAGTAAAATTAGCCTTTGTCCGTCTCCTGAGTCTCAACTATCTCTGTACCGAAATTCATCAAAATCGGTTTAGCCATTTAGGCGTGAAGACGTAACAAACAAGATCACTTTCGCTTTTATAATATTAGCAAGGATTACATTAGGCAATGGTGTTCCACCTTAGACCACACCATCGCTTCTGAATGCAAGCATAATTGGTATAAAATAAAAGCAAGACGTACTTAGTTGTACATTAGATTGAATTTTCCTTGCAACTATTGGAACTGGAGGATACAGTCTCATACTCTCTTTCAAAACTGCTTCTAGATACAGCAATTTTGATAGATCCTCTTTTGTGAAATCCCTATCTTGATTTCCAAGCACTGTTTGTATCCTGTAAAATAAAACAACGGTCCATAAGATTTTTTAATACAATCTAGGTTTGCGTTTACCTAGATTCTGCTTCTCAAATGCTTTTAACAAAACATTCATTGTCATGAATTTTGCAAATCGGTCCAGACATCTTTGAGTGATCAATGATCATAGGTACATAAAAAAATAAGAGATATCGACGAATTGAGGATTCTGATTTTACCCTAAAATTACACTTCAATTGGGGTCGGCTTCCAGTCTTACTGAATGCAGCTGAATATCAGTATTTTACATGGAGCGACTGCCTATCTGACCTCCACAACCCGGTTAGTACTGGGTAATTCGATACCTCTAGGTAAGACTGGTTGTCAGACTTTCGGAACACTGACTATCTATAACGACTGTCAAAGATCTTTAAATGACAGCCGGGACCAACAGCTAAACGTGCTTTCCGAGGTACGGAGGAAACTCGATACGTCACGGGTAGTCACCCATTCACAGACCAACTTAGGCAAGCGCGGCTTAACCTAAAGACCGACCCGAGCGGCTGCTATTATTGAGCCACGAGCTCCTCACAATTTTCATCATACTTACTCGTTATAAATGCGTTCTTGTACATCAGGGTAGGTCCCTATGTACAATAAAGTATATGTCACTGCAGCGCTCGATGTGTCGGAAGCGGCAGCGACAATTGTGTCCAAGTGTTCCCTGATCTCGTCATCCGTAAAGGCACCCTGTTCCTCCGCCAGGTCTAGCATTTGATCCAGGAGTGTTTTGTATTTATCTGGAACTAATTACAATGGTGTTTTTTTAAGGATGTTCTTTGTACACGTTTTACGGTTGTAGAAATCGCTTCTGCCTGACATTAGGGACTGCCAAACTTTTTCAGTTTTTAGAAGGAGACTGAGAGAACAGTCTTTCCATTGCATATTTATTTATTACTAGCTGCGCCCCACTGTTTCACCCTCGTGGTGATAGTCAAATTCTAACTTAAAAAAATAGCCTGTGTCCGTCTCCAGGGTCCCAACTATCTCAGTACCAAAATCCATCAAAAGCGGTTAGGCCATTTAGGCGTGAAGACGTACCTAACAAACAAACAAACTTACTTTCGCTTTTTTAATATAAGTAGGATATTAAGGATTTGTCTGTGTACTTGTTTGTATATAAGTATACTCTTACATTGTATGTTGTTTATTTACGTCGTTTTCATTTACCCTCCTTTCACAGGCATGCTGGAAGAGACTTCTTTAGAAATAAACATTACCTTTAAACCTATATTTCTGTTTGTGCCTTCTTTTTTGCATTCAGTGTGTACATAAATCGTTATATAAATAATGTGTCATTTCTTTGTCACTATTATACTTTATTTTTTATCTTAGTGTGTCGACGGGGCACTTCTTAGCGTAATATCGGTAACCTGTTACTTGATTATTACAGAACTGCTACCCTACCATGACGTCTTAAAGCAGAACTTATTCCACTGAGTGATAGAGATGGTGCTAGACACCCTGTATAGCTCTATCTCTTTCCGTCAGTGGAATAATAAGTAGGTAGGCTTTCTGATAGACGCAACTAAAAGTCGTTCTGAGTCGGAATATGTAAATTAACATCGATATGATAATAGACAAAAAAAGAACATTTTGCGTGATTCAATCAAAAAGTATCAAACTTTAGTCATTTATCTCCCTGTGGCTATAGTTGTGTTATTCAATGGAGCTAGTATACATATATTTTATTATATTTAAAAAAGAATAGTTACCAGGGTTTGTTACTGTTTTAAGTCATAATAATCGTGGTGGAATGTCCGGGAAATGACCGAAACTTTTAATTACAGTCTTTTCACGGTAATTTGGGCACTTGAAACAGCAAGCTAACAGCAACCTTATATTATTATAAACGAAAACAAAGATCAACAACACTGAAAGCTAAAATATCTACGATATTTAACGGATGAGCCAGGCAATTATATTAAATAAATAAATAAAAATTGTCTTAGTTTAGTATAATATAAAAATAATGAATTCATAAAATACCTTGTGTGGGTGTGGTATTTTCCTTCAAATCATAACTTGCTTTCAACTCCAATTTTCGTTTATTTATCACCTGAAAAATTCGGTTTATTTTTTTAAACGTTTCTCGACACTAGGAATTTCTGCTATATCGCGGAAGAGATGGCTGGATGCCTATTCTTTCAGATTGGAAAATCATCAAATAACTCCCCTCGCTCTTAGCGTAATGGGAGGGAATATCAGACTTTTTTGCCAGTTCTCAGCAAGGTGTTTGAAAAGATAATGCTAAATCAATTGCTCAACCACTTTAACACCAATAAAATCTTACATGAAAAGCAGTATGGTTTCACCAAAGGACGTTGTACGACTGACGCCGGTGTCACCTTAATGAAACATATATTTACTGCGTGGGAAGAGGCACAAGATGCAATAGGAATCTTCTGTGACCTTACGAAGGCATTTGATTGCGTTAATCATGAAACCCTGCTTTTAAAACTTGAGCATTACGGTTTAGATAAACTTGCGCTCAGTTTAGTAAAATCGTATTTAAATGATAGACAGCAACAAGTACAAATTAATGGCGTTAATTCAATGGGTTTAAAAGTTAAAATGGGTGTACCACAAGGTTCTATATTGGGTCCTTTCCTCTTTTTAGTATATATTAATGATCTACCCCATTTATTTGAAAATCAACCACAAATGGTGTTGTTTGCTGACGACACTTCTTTAATATTTAAGGTAAATAGACGTGCTACGAATCTTGACGACCTAAATAACGCCCTATTGCAGGTCCATAATTGGTTTACTGCTAATAACTTAGTATTGAATGGGAAAAAAACGAAATGCATAAGATTCGCTCTACCAAACGTCAAAAGTACTGATTGTGACATAGTATTAAATCAAGAGAAACTAGAATTCGTCAATAAAACTGTTTTCTTAGGAATCACACTCGACTCGAGGCTACAATGGGGTCCTCATTTAACATCTCTTGCAGGACGGTTAAGTTCAGCTGCATATGCCGTAAGAAAAATCCGTCAATTTACTGATGTAGATACCGCGCGACTGGTCTATTTTAGTTTTTTTCATAGTATAATGTCATACGGTATTTTACTTTGGGGACGGGCTGCAGACATTGAGTCTATATTTATTCTGCAGAAAAGAGCCATCAGAGCCATGTACAATCTGCGTAGGCGCGATTCTCTAAGAGAACTGTTTAAAAAAATTAACATCATGACAGTACCTTGTCAATACATCTATGAAAACATCATGTACGTTAGGAAAAATCTGCATCTATTTAGTAAAAGAGGTGACAGACATCACTATAATACTAGAAATAGGGACCAACTGGTTCAGCCAGGTTTCAGGCTAGCTAAGGTAGACTCCTCTTTTATGGGGTACTGTTTAAAATGTTACAATAAAATACCTCCAAACATCCTACAACTGAATGAATCGAAGTTTAAATCTTGTATTAAACGCACACTATGTAGGCAAGCATACTATAAGTTGGGGGATTACATTAATGATATAAATGCTTGGCTCAATGCCGGTCCTGCTCCACAACCATAGGGGCAAACTAACTATCATTAATCAGCATCTGAAGTTATTGTGGCAGCTGAAGAAGATTGTAATACTATCATTGCATTGTATAGACTCAATTTCCTAATATTGTATATTGTAATGCCCATGTGTGAGTTCTATGTAATTTTATTGACTCGACGGTTGCCCTCGTGGTTGAGAGATTGTCATGCTCACTTAAATGTCTCGCTGATGGTGGCGGGTGTGTCGGGTCATTTAGCTTCCTTCAAAATGGTCGAGCTGAATGGGGCTGATCCATACGTCATGTTCGTGAACGGGCGCTGTCGGTTGGGACTGGTCATCTCTTAGCTACCACGGTTTGTTTTAATTCTTCTATTAAACTCGTGATAATTATTGCTTTTACTCTGGACGCTCTAAATGTGCTCGTTTTTCTACATCGTTCTCACATTATGAATAATCTCAACATGAATGATGTATCCATGATTTTATAAAACATTATGATTTAAAAGAGTGTCCATGGAGTTTCTTGCTTATTCTTCTCCATAGAGATCTACGCTTTGGAATGGGCAACTACAGTACTTTCACAAGTTATTATGTCTTGTGACTGGGACTGTAGCAGCATTATTTTTTTTGTTCTTGTTTTTATGACATTCAAAAGTGCCTGTAATGGTCTAATTGAAATAAATGATTTGAGTTTGAGTTTTTACTTACTAAAACCTATCCATGTTTCTTCGTTTACCCTTTGTATTTCGGGTTTCTCTTTCGAACAACCCGCAACCCCGGCTGGCTGTGTCCCTGGCAGGTCCCTCTGCTTTGCTGACAGATATTTGAGGAGCGTGTGAAAAACGAACGCGCTGTCAACACGGCCTGTCGTCACATCGATGAAGGGTCGGTTAGCTGCTCATTGCTCGTCGTCCACAGACCTGCGCCTACGGTGGCCGGGAGTCGTCTCGCGGCGGTTGGTTGAGGTTCTCTCCCTCAATCCTCCGGCCACCTCCTTCACTAGCATGACTGCTTCGCAAAAGGAGGTGACTGCTTGCCATTCCATTTCGCCCGGACCATGAATGGCCGGACGCCTTGGATGGCCATCTTGTGTATTGGCAGAAAGAGATGCAACGTAAGGAAAGTGAAAAGAATGGGGGGAACCTTTACCCACAAGTGAGACAGAACAGGCTAATAAAAAAGTTACCTTATTCATAATATCTTTTGTAACTTTCATCAGTTTATCCTGTTTGGTCTTTAATGTACTCCAATTGAAAATGAACGGCAAGTGCAGCCAGATGTTTTTAAGTCTTTCGACAAATAGAGCAATTAGATCTTCAGTCGCATGAGTATAGTTTTCTATATCTTGCTTATCTTGGGCTTGTTCATTTACTCCAAGCGATGTGTCTGCAAAAATTGCAAAAATCCTGCATTGGTTTGGAATACGAAACAATCAGTTTTATATATTTCTTCGTAACTGGGCTCTCTAGGGGAGATACTAGCTTCATATAAAAAATGGGATTCAGCTAAGCTGGTTGGATTAGAAGTCATACCAATATTAACGGGAAATGCCTAGTAAGTAGAGAATATTATGTTTTATCTTAAAAAAGAAATTGAACGTCATTATTGTTTTTAAAATGCAGGGAATTTTGAAAACTAATTACAATTTAATTTTAAAACGAAATTTTAAAGTATTAATAAGACTGATGATATACAAACATTCTTTTCAGCGAATGAATTGAAGACACACAATTATTGTCTAAATTTCTATTATTAATTTTTATTCTAAGTTTTATAAAAAAACAATTTTGCCTATATTTTCATGTGAGTTATTAATTTGCTCGACCTCTACAGGGGTTAAAATGACCACATTGGCAGAATTACAATAGGATAAAAATTATTTTAAAATTGTTATAATGGACAATGACGCAGATAATATTGTGAATTATCACTTTTTAGCCATTTTACTAATAGTAACGTAATTCATATTGTGCACCTATTATTATTCTGCTGACTGCTATTATTATTTTTAGACGCCTGGTCGATTTCGGAGCAAAATGTCTTCTTTCGCACTTTGAAAGAAAGAAAGAAAGAAGAAAAAACATTTATTAGTCGCAAATTACGACGAGCAACAAAATAACAAAGAAAAATAAAATAAACATTGAACATGCAAAGTATCACAAACATATTACAAATACATATAGGTATGGGACAAAATAAAAATAGCTTGCTTTGCTTTTTTAGCACTTACAAGTAATCAGTAGCACACCGCCAACATTCTGAAACCACCATTTTGATCGCACGACGTCTTTCATGCTACCGATACAAAAAAAGTAGGTAAAAAGCGAAAGTAGACATCGTGCTTCAAAATCAATTAGTCACTGGTCATCAAGCTTAACTGTCGGCACGGTTGGCGCAGTGGCTGATCAATTGACTGCTGCGCTGCGTGTCGTGGGTTCGATTCCCGCACGGAACAAATATTTGTATGACCTGCAGATAGTTGTTTCGGGTCTGGCTGTTTGTGTATGTGGGTTTATATGTTTGTAAAACACCCACGATACAGGAGAAATTCCTAGTGTGGGGCAACGTTTTTTTTTAAAAAACATGAAACATGAACTACAAAGGCCACAGATCCAACAAAGTAGGTACAGACGCCTGCACATCAAGCTACTACAATCTGTCAGATTTCTTTGATAGATTTTCGACTCTATTTCTAAAGAATTAAGGTTCAAGGTTCATTGGAAAAAAATGACAGTTTCGGGTTGCTTGACTAGCAGCTGCGTCTGTGCTGCAATGGATTCTCGTTTCCACTAACACGTTACACATTCCTAAAATACAATGTTGGATTTCCAACACTCGTACAGAAAGATCTAAATTCAACAACACAATGATCATGTTCACTAATTCAAGGAAAATGGACAGAATCAAAGTACTTACGGAAAACAGTCTTCAGCAATTGGTTGATCACACATTGCTGCACATTAAAAGGGTCCTTACCAACTTCAGCTGCCAGTAAGGACACCAAGTTACGAGATTGAGCGTTGAACTCGGCCACAAATGTGTTCAGCACTTGAAGATTGAATGCTGGGTTGAGAAGCCTCCGATGTGGCTTCCATTTTGATACTGGAAAAGCAGAGTATAGTATAACCAACCCGTCAGGAGAGGGAACGTGTTGTACGCAATCATATGGACTTTATGCGTGTTGGTATGTGCCACATGCTTTTAATTTGTTTTGAAAGGGGGCTAGACGAAAAAAAATTGACCAAAAGTTGTAACGACACTTTTTGCTTAAGACGATTTTAGGTATTTTGGAATGAAAACATTCATTATTTATTTCTCCACATATAATTACATTTTTAAAAATATAAAATAGTAGCCCACCGGTATCGAGAACAGGGTCCAAGCTACCGGCGGTCAGGGCAGAGAAAGGAACCTCCTAACAATACGAGCCGTGTCCAGAAGTACCGCTTTCTGTATCAAGCCCTTGATCCAGCTGCCTAACGAAAGCCTCCTCAGATATTGGTCAAGGCTTTTGGCAATTAAGCCATTGGCAGATACGACTATCGGCACAATGATTACTGAGTCCACGTCCCACTTGTTGACAACCTCGCGAGCCAAGTCAATATACTTGATTTGCTTATTTTTCTCGGCTTTCACGAGGTTCGAATGAAAACATTATTATAACTTTAAGGATATTGCAGTTTGCTCTTACCGCTTGCTGTGACCAGACCGTTGTTGTACATTTCCTTCGCAAAATTGTAGAAATATGGTTTTTCTAGACATGTGTTGGCTACCTTTAAACTATCATCGGGGTTTGTTAATACTGAAAAAGAAAAACTGCTTTTAGGGTTCTGTAACTTAAAATGAAAAAACCGAACCCTTATAGGATCACTTTGTGGTTTTGTCTGTATGTCTACCGATTCGATACCTTTTTTTTGTATTTTGTAGATATGTATTGATATAGGATCCAGCTTCTTCCACGACTACCTAGTCAGGTAGCTACCCCAAGCAGCCACACAAATGATTGCTAGATACGGGCCTGTTGGTCTAGTGGTTAGTGGCCCTGACTGCTGAGCCGGAGGTCGTGGGTTCGATTCCCACCCAGGACAAACTTTGTGTGATGAGCATGATTGTTTGTTCTGTGTCTGGGTGTGATTTTTCTATAATATGTATGTATTTATAAATTATATAAGTATGTATATCAGTTGTCTGGTTACCATAACACAAGCTCTGCTTAGCTTGGGATCAGATAGCCGTGTGTGAGTTGTCCCAAGATGTTTATTATATTTATTATTTATACGGCCTACAGCCCGTGAGGCACTAGCATCAAATTACTCCCCCGTCGGGAACTTTTACTGACTAAAACGCACCTATGTTTCTTCTTTTGTTTTTGCGTTCCAGAGCTGCCCGAAGTATATCCTCTTAACTTGAACTTACCCTAACGGGCAGTGGCCCTGGTAGGCCCCTCTACTTTGCTGATATATCTATAAGGCGCACGTGGAACACGAACGCGCCTTTAACACGACCTGACGTCATGAAACGGATGGACGGTGAACTCCTCAAACCCGCGTCTACGGTGGCCGGTAGTCGTTTGGCGATCCGACTTGCCTTACTCGGACCTTACAATGTACTGAAATCCGGCCTGGCCGCATGTTGGGACCGACTTGTTAGGTGAGTGGTCATTTCACTAGTTACAGCCGAAGCCTACTACTAGTCTGTAGTCCCCTAATTTGCACCACCCAGGGACCATGTGTGGAGTTTCAGAATACGGATATTTTCCCCGGATGAAGGCGACTCAGTCCCCAAAATTCCTTAGCGTATTCTTGTATTACTTTTGCATATTTTTGTATATGGACAGTAAAATATTGACTGAATAATTAAAGAAATTCAAAGATTCAACAATAATAAAATAATTTGAAAAAATAAAATCTGTTTGTTAGACTCGCACAAGGCAAAAGATAAAATCAAAAAAGAACATTAAAGACTAAAAAACAACATATTAAAAAGAAAAATAATTAAATAATTAGTCTAATAATAAAATTCATCTCGGCATGGTGCTGCAATATGGCGACCATGCCACAGCGCTGATGTTCAATAACCAACTGTATAATGATCTATAACTTGATTGTGAAATCCTATTAAGGCCACATTATTGAAGAAAAGAGAGAAAAAGGAAAAAAATCTGAAGTGACAGTGTTTATTATAAACCACATTGAAAAAAAATGTTGTTATAGTTAACTAGCTTTTGCCCGCGGCTTCGCTCGCGTTAAATTCGGGGAAACACAGTTCCCCTTGCGCCTTATTGTTTGTAATAGCAACGCTAAGTTTTCCCTCTTTCTCCATCACATCCCACTGTTTTTTTTTTAAATTAGTCCATGTCCGTCTCCTGGTTCCCAACTATCTCTGTACCACAATTCATCAAAATCGGTTTAGCCCTTAAAGTGTGAAGAGGTAACAAACAAACAAACAAACAAACTCACTTTCGCTTTTATAATATTAGTAAGTATATAAGGATAGTTTCCATTCTCACCATATAAAGAATGTAGTCCAAGGCGCAACTCGACGACGCCTCCATTTTTTAAGGTAAAGTTGAAAAGTTTCTTTTCAAATTGCCAAAAATCTGAAAATAACAAACAGTTGTAATGTATTCTACCTTGAATTAAATCGAAATCCGAATCTCCTTAAAAGCACGTATAGTTAATCCTTTCCAAAAAAAAACTATTTTATATAATCCGACATGCATATTTTTTTTTTTCGTATAACCACGCATAACTTTTTACTGGGATGTCCGTTTTGAAAAAATATTTTTTTATTGGAGAGAGAATATTTCAAAGTTGTTCCCACTTTAGACCTAGCTGTCATTGAAGGTCTAACGATGTAGACGTGAGGCTTTTGAAAAAGTTTCTGATTAGTTTACAGCCTCTATACTGCGTTTAGGATCCCTTTATTCACCTTGATAAGAGCATTAATCCAAGTTGGATAATGACTGTCACGGAAGATCTGACGATAGCTATGAAAGGTATTTGCAAGTGCAGAATTACGGTCATTGAAGGTCTTAACTAGGCGTTCTCAACAGCTTACAGCAGCTGTATTGTGTTTAAGCTCATTTCATTACGGTGGCCGGGAGTCGTCTCGCGGCACCCGACACCCGGGGCGTCTACCGCGACAGCTGTGTTGGTTTGAGGTTCTCTCCCTCAAACGCCCGGCCACCTCCTTCGCTAGCATGACTGCATCGCAGAAGGAGGTGACTGCTTCCCATTCCCTCTCGCTCCGGTCCATGGACTGAACCAGGGCCGGACGCGAGAGATAGTTGTCGCCGAATCCGAGTACACCCTGTAGCTACTTTTTGGCAGCTGCAAATTATTGATTGATAATCTAAGTACTGGTTCAAAGAATAAAAAAAACATTTCCACAGTTTTGTTCCGATATCGATGGCAAATTATGCACTTGCACATCCACTTGCATTTATCAGAATTTAAACGGATACAATTTAAGAAAGGTTGACGTGGCTGCATACTGGTCTAACACAATGTGACTTTCTTTGACAAGAAAAGCAGAAAAAGCAAGTGATTGAGAGCAGTGCTGACTTTGTAGCCAGGACTAACGCATCTCTTACTGTTGAAAACTTACGTAAGGGATTCCCTGATATCAAGTAGCCGTGTCCTATCAACGGCCACGCTCCAGGGTACACCGGGGGCGCCTTATGACGAGGTTTCATCCAGTTCCATAAGGCAAACACTACACTACATGTTGCAATCAATACTTCTGCAAACATGCTTAGAATGCAATCAAAAGGATTTCAATGCAAATTTTATAATGTTGTGCACAATAGGTGCTTAAGGGTTTTGTCGTACGATACTTTTATTGTCCTCTATTTGTTTTTAGAAGGTTTTGTTACGTTAAACACGAAATCAATGCATGAAGTCCAAAGTTAGACTGACGTTGTTACTGACGAACTGATATTACAATGAAGATCTGCTGCACACGGTCGTAGAGTTTTTTGTTCAATCTCATCAGTCTGAGATATTACAGTATTTAATTGTCTACGTTCATTTACTTTATTTTTAACCAAATACTAAACAAAAATAACTTGAAAAAACTAAGTTTTAATTAGATTAAAAACCGGCCATGAGCGTGTCCGACGTGCGCACCGAGGATTCCGTACAAACTGGCGAGAGGGTTTATTTTTTTTTCAGCACACAAGGGACTACAGACTTATGTAAATGTATATCGTTCTAATTTCAACTCGATACCTCCACGCGTTCCTGAAATAAAGAGTCTTGACAGACAGACAGACAATAAAGTGATCCAATAAGCGTTCAGTTTTTTTTCTTTAATATCCCCAAAAGACTGGCGTCGATACCACGGTGCGTACACCGTAACGCTTAGGCTCTGGCCAAGGTCCAAGCCAGACGCAGGAACACGGAAACTGTCAACTGAATGTTTTGAAATGTCCTTTAAAAACCTGTGAGTACAGGGTCACATGACCCGAGAGTTTCAGCATCAAACGGCTGGAAAATATAGTTACCAAAAAGTTTACTATACTAGGAATATAAGATGGTGCAAGAATATTGACACATATTGCGTCGCACGCTAAGGGCATTTGCCTTTGCCTTCTTTTAGAAAACACAGAAAATGCCGTCTAGTTTTTTGTCACCACCGTGTGCCAAGTCATTGGGTTCTAATACACTTGAAACGCCGAAGTTTGGCATTCCGTCCAGCTCTTCCCAGAGCGGGGGAAGCTATATGATGATTTCCCACCGAAAAAAAAAGTGACAGATTGTATCTTCAAAGTATTTACGTAAGTTTTTTCAAGTACGGTAGGTACTTATTAAATAATAAACCATGTTTGTCTATCTCTTTTTCCCTCCCCCCCCCGTACGGGAAAAATAATAAAAACCATGATTTTTAAAACGAAATAATTTCACGCGAATAAAGTTTGCAGAGAGACAGCTAGGTATAATATAATTATAATCAAATGAAATTTGCGCAATTTTAATAGTCAATTTTTAAAAAAATAAATTGTATAATGAGATTTTGTCTGCTACTTTAACTACTCTTTAAAAACACAACGAAACAAACAGACATTGATTAACATACTGAAAAAGAAACCGGACAATACAATAGTAATTTTATAGTTAATCTAAGAGTTTAAGCAGCGTGACCAGATTTTAAAACAAAAGTGCCTTTTCGACCTTAAAAGGAAAAAAAGCTGTACATTTATTGAATTACTTTGTTATCCGTCAGTCTGTCTGTCTGTTTGTCTGTCTGTCAAGACCCTTTCGTGTTAGGACCGCGTGAAAGTATTGAGTTAAAATTAAAATCATATTTTTATCACAAGGATAAAAATATGATTTTAATTTGAACTCTTTGTGCTGTGAAAATATCAACCCTCTAAGGCGCGTCGCCCACATGACCAACGGTTGAGGCGCAGTCGAGGCGCGGGCGCGTTAGGCGCGTCGCCCACACGACATTTGTAAAGAAAATCTCGTTGCCGCGTGCCTCTTATGTGCCTGCGCCTCTACTGCATCTCGACTGTTGACCTTGTGGGCGACGCGCCTAATGCGCCCGCGCCTCGACTGTCGCATGGTGTCCATATATTATAAACTGTTTTAAATATTTTTGGGAAAAAATATAACATGTTGTAAAAATTGTTGGAATCGATTCAGTTACTTATTCTGAACAAACTATATTCATGTTTCGCATATACTAAAAATAATGTTGTATGATCTGTAAAGACTATCTTAGATACCTGCATTCCTGCGGCCATTGCGGGGTTGTACGAAACAAAAACCGTACCCAGAACACAAAGGGCAAAAGAAGGAACACGGTTGGATTTTAGTCTGAGACACCCCCCGCTCCGCCCAGAGCGGGGCTAGTTACTTGATGATTTCTCATTCATAAAAAAACCACCTACATAGGTCTGGATCTTATAAGCGACGACACGGGGCGCAGTGGCTGAACTATCGACTACTGCGCTGCGTGTTGCGGGTTTGATCCCCGCACGGAATAAATATTTGTATGTCCTACAGATAGCTGTTATGGGTCTGGCTGTTTGTGTATGTGAGTTATTGTTCGTAAACGCACCCACGAAGGAGGAAAGACCTGTGAGTTTGATTCAGCTGTTTCTTCTCACAGTAGTCGGGTACGAACCAATGGCCTCATCTAATTAAAAAAAAAAATCGACGTGTGTTTGTAAAAACCTACTTGTAAAATATACATCATAGGGTTTTTACAATAGATTCGGTCAGTGGTACGCTCCGTTGCTTCGGACGTGAACTGATGTCACGTGGATGAAGCGTACCTGCGCAACACCGCGCGTCACCGACGACCAAATGTGTCGCTGACGTCTCCCGAGACAGCAAAACTTCTTTCAATTCAGCGAACTTGTTAAAAAAATATGTTCTCATCAAATGGCAAAATTTGACTGAGGTAAAATATTCTCGAACAACTTTGAGTGAGTAAGTATACGAATATTAACTAAAGATGTCAAACACAACACCAAGTTTTTATAACAACTTTAGAGGTATGAAGAACAGGGTGTAAAGTTCTCCATCCTCTATGGAAAAGGGAGGATCCTCCGACCAGACGGGTGTTGTGTCTGGTGGGCCACTACCCGACAGTTGTTAGTCAGGTGCTCGTATATATGCTAACTTCGCGTACAATTTTGCTTGCGCGATGTAGGAATCTTGCCGTTTAGTTCTTCAGTGGTTGGATAGATGGCGCTGTAGTACTTTCTGCCACTTGCATCATTGTGTCGCTACACAACTAACTGTGCCCCGCGGTTTCACGCGGTTTTGTTACCACACCAGTTAGAGGTATGAAAAATTTATGTTGGCCGAGTCTCCGAGACCTACCCGGTATACACACTAAATTTTATACAAATCATATCATATAATATCAATCCGTTTCGGAGGATTTTGGTAACAAACACCGCGACACCAGAATTTTATATATTCAAGTGTTACAGAGATTACAGAACACTAAGATTAGATAATCACATAATCATGCCAATAGATGGCGCCGCTAATCTCAATACAACACTAATTATCAAGTTGCCTTGTTATAGTTCCCATAATATCTCATAGATGGCAGGATAATCGTTTATATGAAAAAAAATCTATTTAGTTCAGGAACAACTTCTATTCTAAATTGGAAAACTATTAGTTTTTTTAATATTATAATGCATTATGTATTCTATGATATTTCGTCGTATTAGAATAGCCTCCAAAATTGATGCACATTTGAACCCTTTTCATGACATTTCGATAATTGCCGTAACACTTCTTGCGATATTTTCATTATTTCTTCATCAATGTTTTCTTTTGGCGCTGTAAGACTCTGTGGTTTGTTCACATGTAGGTAGGTACCAGAAATCCAAAATCTAATAATCCAGAAAAGGAATCCTGGTCTATTTAGATCGGGTGATCTTGCAGGCCAAGGTGAATCGCAATGGAAATTCACGTTGTTTTTGTAAAACTGATGAGTTCTTCCGTAAAACACTTTAGAACTTAGGCAGAGACCTCATCATCTCCCAGCCCTATCCCCTAACCTTTTCCCAACTACGTTGGGGTCGGCTTCCAGTCTAACCGGATGCAGCTGAATAACAGTATTTTACAAGGAGCGACTGCCTGTCTGACCCCCACAACCCAGTTAGTACCGGGTAATGCGATACCCCTTGGTTAGACTGGTTGTTAGGCTTTCGGGACACTGACTACCTGTAACGACTGTCAAAGATCTACAAATGACAGCTGGGACTAACGGCTTAACGTGCTTTTCCGAGGCACGGAGGACACTCGGTATGTAACGGGTGGTCACCCATCCACAGACCAACCTAGGCAAGCGCGGCTTAACCTAAATATCGATCCGAGCGGCTTAGTCAGAAGGCTTAGGCTTACGCTTAGGCTAACGCTTAGGCTTAGGCAGAGGCGAGAACTTAGGCAGAGACCTAATTTTACTAATTCCCTACCTACCACCGTCTCCTGACAAACAAAGTTGATAACCCGACTACACGCTGGAGCGGGTAATGTAGCGGGTGTGCCTAGTCATTTCTTAGTGGGTGGTGAAACCCTCATTTTTTTATAACGTTGCGCCACTCTAGGAATTTCTCCTGTATCGTGGGTGCGTTTACAAACATAAACTCACATACACAAACAGCCAGACCTGAAACAACTATCTGCAGGTCATACAAATATTTGTTCCGTGCGGGATTCGAACCCGTGATACACAGTGCAGCAGTCAACCGCTCAGCCACTGCGCCAACCGTGCCGTCATTGTTAGAGAAAAATGTAGGCCTACTATGACGTCTTAAAGCAGAACTTATTCCACTGAGTGAAAGAGATGGTGCTAGACACCCTGTATAGCTCTGTCTCTTTCCCTCAGCGGAATAAGTTCTGCTTTAAGAAGTCATGGTAGGGTAGCTGTTCTCTTTCCACCTACTTAACTTTTTGCCCACTCAGCACATAGAACTGGATATCTTCCACCCGTTTTAGATTTCCTTTTCTATAAGTAAGTTTTTATGTCGAGCGGGGCGCAGCGCTACAGAAAAACAAAGTAGAGACGCCTGCACATCAAGCTACTACAATCTGTCAGATTTCTTTGATAGATTTTCAACTTTATTTCTAAAGTATTAGGTTCAAGGTTCATCGGGAAAAATTGACAGTTTCGGGTAGCTTGACCTGCAGGCGTCTGTACCTACGCCTAGAAAATTTTGTATGAAACGGGTACTGTCAGAGAATGGCGTAGGAAGTCTGTGTCATGTATCGGTGAAATATGAACTAAATACTTTTATTTGGTAAGAAATAATTTTACTACGAGCCGTAACTATGACACGACTAACTTTGGCCCGCGACTTCGCGCGCGTTTAATTCGGGGTAACACAGTTCCCCTTTCCTGATTTGCAGGTACCTTCTACTTGTAGTTTTTGCGCTATCGCCTTATTTATTGTAATAGCAAAGCTAAGTTTTCTCTGTCTCCAGTGTCCCAACTATCTCTGTACCAAAATTCATCAAAATCGGTTTAGCCATGTAGGTGTGAAGACGTAACAAACAAATTAACTTTCGATTTTATAATAAGTATAGTCAGATAGTTGTCGACAGTCGTTACAGGTAGTCAGTGTCCCGAAATTCTGAAATTTCACGAGTGTACTAACTGCCAACTCTTTGAGTTTGTATCTAAATAAAATCCATTCGTTAGTGACGACATGACAACGGTTTCATGTCAAGCTCACTAACATTGAAAAGAACGAGCAAATAGAATGTGTTTTTTGAAATTGAATTCAGTTTGATTAGGATCGTACGCGTTTGCTAGCCTTTGCTTGGTTGGATTATGTTCGTTAAAAAGGGCTACGGCAGGTCTGTTCTTTTTAATGTTTAATTTCTTGAAAAAAAATAAAAAATCGCTCAAAAAATGGTTTAGATATCTATAATATTATCCTGGTTAGCTTATTTTTTTTTAAACATTTGGACCATACTAGGAACTTCTCCTGTATTGTGGGTGCGTTTATAAACATAAACTCACATACACAAACAGCAAGACTAGACACAACTGACTGTAGGCCATAAAAATACTCGTTCCGTGCTGGGATCGAACCAGCGACACGCAGCGCAGCAGTCGATTGCTGAGCCACTGCGTCAAATATGCCGTATAGTAATTTAATAGCCAGTTTCAATTTGATTGACACACAAATATTTTGTTATAATGAGAGCTTATATTATAATGTTTTCAATGTTCATCCTCACACACAAATCAGCTCAAACATATGTACACACGACCGACGGCACATCAACCTACACCATTTTAGTTATAGTACGGCCAACGAAGCGATACGAAAGGTCATTAACCTAAAGAACAACTGTGGCGTTGACAATCTAATATTTAGCTCTTTCCATCTTGTGCCTTTGTCGTAATGTCTCGTTCTCCCGGCAAAAACATGAAGACGTTAAGACTGGTTCGCCAACATTCGGGCGGCCATTTTAGATGGGGTTTTAGCATGGGTTTTGTTTACATTTGGTATCGCTTCTCGTTGGCCGTACTATAGTTGGTTAGTTTAGAATAGGTTGACCTGCCGCCGTGTGTATATCTATTAATTAAATCTATTTGCAAGTACATCACAAAATACCTTATTTCCTGGCGCTCGTATGCAACTATCACGCTGCAATAGATAACGGGGGTCAAGGCTCGCCGCTTCGTCTTAGACTAAACATAATTTACGCAACTAGATCACTAGGCCGTCACGTATGCTTTGATCACACCATAGGGCGGGGCGAAGCTTCACGACTTGATTCACAAATGGGCTAAGCAGAAGTTTGTCATAACACTAGCTTATGCCCCCAGCTTCGCGCGCGCTAAATTAGGGGTAACACAGTTCTCCTTTCATGATTTGCAGATTGCGCCTTATTGATTGGAATAGCAAAGCTAAGTTTTCCTTTTTCTTTACTCTTTCTTCCTCATTTCTCACTTTTTTTAAAATATAGAATATGTCCGTCTCCAGAGTGTCAACTATGTCTGTACCAAAATTCATCAAAATCGGTTTAGCCATTTAGAAGTGAAGACGTAACAAACAAACTCACTTTGGCTTTTATAATATTAGTAAGGATAACATCACAGTCACGTAGAGGTGTAACTAATAACCCATGTGAAAGGAGGCCTATTTGCATCAGCCGAGCAAAATTCAGCTCAGAAGGGCCTGCCGGGGCCACTGGCTACCGAGGTTGCGAAAGAGGTACTGCGGCCCCGGAACATAAAGGGCAAAAGAAGGAACGTGGAAGGGCTTAAGTTGGTAAAAAATTAGCGGTGTTATTTGATAATGGCCAACCAGCAAAAAAAAATAACCTCGAGGCTGATAACTCAGAAATTCTGGATGGAGAAAATCATACTTTGTCCGACGTGCGAATCGAACTCAATGCCTCATTCAGGTCATGAACTTAAAAACGATATTGAAGAGGTAAGTGAATCAATAATTATGCGTCAATAAACAATGGAAACATTTTAATACAATGTTAGTAGATAGGTACTTAATCTTACTATGTTACTATATAATATTATACATGCGAATGTTTGTGAGGATGGATGTATGTTTGATTTTCTTTCACGAAAAACTACTGAACGGATCTTGATAAAATTTGGTATAAAGGTAGATTATAGTTTGGAATGATACATCTAAGGATACTTTTACTTTTATCCTCACGTGGGCGAAGTCGCGGGGTGCAGCTAGTAATATTACAAAGAAAAAAATATAGAAAGTAATTAAAGAGTAACAAACAATCGCATTTATAATATTATAAATGCGATTGTTTGTTACTCTTTCCGTCAAAACGGATGAATGGATCGTGATAAAATTTGACAAAGAGGTAGACTATGGTCTGGAACAACAAATAGGTTTTTTTTCCGATATCACGCGGGCGCAGCCGCGCGCTCCAGCTAGTATAATAGTAAAATAAAAACTTAACAAAAGAAATGGTTTATTTTTTAGCTACAAGGTGTTGAAAAAAAAACAACAGTAGATAAAATAAGATTATTAAAAAAGTATGCATTTAATGCAATACTATCTTTGTTCATTAAAAATTTTTAATTGTATTTTTATAAACATCCCTATCTATATTTATATTGAGCAGTCATTAAGGAGATTAGAAAATCAAGAGATTTTGGAAAAATTATATGAACTATGCGACATTGATGGCTACAGCCTCCATGCAAGACGAACATGTGTTTATGAAAGAAAAAGGGACTTCCAAAAAAATACCAAAAAATAAATTCTACAACTTCCGGAAGTCGGTGACTTTTGTGTGATTCATCGAAAACATAATGTTAATGTTCAAAGAGCCAGGGTCAGCAACTAAGGAGAAGAGTGTCCATGGAGCTCCTTACCCATTCTTTTCCAACATAAATCTCTACCTACGCTTCAAAACGTGCAACTAGAGTACTTTAACAAGTTTTTATGTTTTGTGATTGGGAATGTAGTAGCATCTTTTTGTTTTTATGACAAACTAGCTTTTGCCCGCGACTTCGTACGCGTGGATTAATAGTTCCCGTTCCCGGGGGATTTCCGGGATGAAAACTATCCTATGTCCTTTCTCGGGTCCCAGACTATATCTGTACCAAATTTCATTAAAATCGGTTTAGTGGTTTAGGCGTGAAGAAGAGACAGACAGACAGACAGAGTTACTTTCGCATTTATAATATTAGTTTAGTTTTAGATTAGATTTTTGATGCAGAAGTGCTTGTAATGAAAGAGTGTCCATGGAGTTTCTAACCTATTCTTCTCCATAGAGGTTTACGCTTTGAAATGTGCAACTAAAGTACTTTCACAAGTTATAATGTCTTCTGTCTGGAACTCCTTTTGTATTTTATTAAACTAACTTTTGGATGCGGCTTCACTTGCGTTAAGTATGGGGTGACACAGTTCACCTTTCCTGATTTGCAGGTACCGGTTACCTGTAGTTTTTGCCCTTGCGCCTTATTGATTGTAATAGCAAAGCATAGCCTATGACCGTCTCCAGGGTCCCAACTATCTCTGTACCAAAATTCATCAAAATCGGTTTAGCCATTAAAGCTTGAAGACGTAACAAACAAACAAACTCACTTTCGCTTTTATAATATTAAGTAAGGATTTTTGATTCAGAAGTAGTAAGTAGTCTAATTGAAATTCTTTGAATTTAATTTGAAGCAGCTAGAAAAGGCTTTTGCAAAGGTACGTTCAATTGAGAGATTTTCTATAGTAATTTACACCGCTACAGTAACTATTTCAGAACAACAGGCTGATAAATAAATAAATAAATGTCTTGGGACAACTCACACACGGCTATCTGATCCCAAGCTAAGCAGAGCTTGTGTTATGGTAACCAGACAACTGATATACATACTTATATAATTTATAAATACATACATATTATAGATAAATCACACCCAGACACAGAACAAACAATCATGCTCATCACACAAAGTTTGTCCTGGGTGGGAATCGAACCCACGACCTCCGGCTCAGCAGTCAGGGCCACTAACCACTAGACCAACAGGCCCGTCAAAGTAAATAAGCGTGTTTCTGTATTCTGTTGCAATCAATCTTTTACTTAATAGAGAAAAAAATGGGTAACGGTTTATATGGCGTACGTGCTGCCAGTCATGAAGACTAGACGAACGATGCGCGACTATGCAGATAACTTACTAACTTTGACGGCATGATTGCCGCAGTCAAGTGGTTGCGCGATCGGCTGCTGCATTGCGTGTCGCGGGTTCGATCTCCGTAGGGAACAAATATTCTATGACCTACAGGTAGTTGTTTCAGGTTTTGCTATTTGTGTATGTGAGTTTAACTGTTTATAAACCCAGCAAAGATATAGGAGAAATAAAATCTTAGTTACAAAATGACTACTTGTACAGGTGCCCATTGCAAAAAGTTTGCATTGTTCTTGATTAAAAACCATTAGATGAGGCTCAGAACAGTGAATAACTTAGTATTTGAACAATTTCATGTACCATCAGCAATACTGACAAGAAACCAGTTTTTTTTTAATCTATAAATGTTTTGCGTATTGGTAACATTATTTGATTGCTAACAAACGATTTACCAAAATAAAATAAATTTTAATTAAAATCCGTCTATCGGTTTTTAAGAAAAAAAAACGACCATGTCTGTTAACCCTAGAACCCTACATGGGGTACTGGTGTACCCCAGACAGATTTCTTTTCTAAATATCTCAGTTGCTATACTATCCATGGATTCGCCCGTCGGAGTATTTTAGTTTAGTGGTGAACACTCGTGATTCGTCAGGGCCACGACACCAACCGCGCCGTGTGGTTGCCTGCGCAAGTGTTGTAGGGTGCGCATGTACCCCAGTGTAGGAAAATCGTAAGTATTTTTGTTCACTACGTATTTTAAATTTTCAATGCATTTCTTTGTTAGTATATAAAAAAATACCTGAATCGATAATTTTTTAATGATATTCCTTGATACATACATGAAGACATATATAAAGGACGTTTTTGACGCGATGGCCAAAAAATATTCTGTCCAAAGGAAAAAACCAAACTTTGGCAAATGTGTATATTTTATGGGCTGCTGAATGCGGTTGGTATTAATTCTAGGGTTCTCTTTAAGTGTTCTCCAGTAAACAACAATAAAAACATAAAATTTTGGCGTACATTTTTGAAACAATTAGGCTTAGAGCTGGTTCACGAACATTTGGAGGAACGTTTCCGGATGCCAACTTTGAGGCGGGATATAAAAGTTTCTATTGAAGCGATTCTCAAAAAACCACAGGAACCTGCAAGGACAGTTCCTTCACGTTCGACGCCTGGACTGTGTGCGTTTTATCCAAGGTCCAAGGTCAGAAAAACCATCAAAATATGCCAAAGGTGCAAAATACCCATTTGTTTGGAGCATCAAAGAAAAGTTTGTACTAAGTGTTCAATTTAAGATTAATTTTATGCTTTATGGTTGATTTGTGATCTCATGTTCCTAATTACTTATAAATAAACATTATTTACATTAACAGATTTATTATTTAAAAAAAAAAAAACAGACATTCATTATGGGGTACACCAGTACCCCAGAGTAGCAATAATGTGTGCGCTAGATAGTGTAGGGTTCTAGGGTTAAACCTAGTTTCGTTTTGCTGATTGGACTATGACTATAGTTTTTAAGATATATTTTGTATGTTTAACTTAGACTAGTCATCAACGTGGGAGAAACACAAACAGCTACCCTACTATGACGTCTTAAAACAGAACTTATTCCACTGAGGGAAAGAGACAGAGCTATACAACCAGTCTAGCACCATTTCTTTCTCACACAGGAATAAGTACTGCTATTAGATGTCATGGTAACCCTTCAGATCAGCAAAAATAGCTTCATTTGTCTCTCTGTTCACATTCTTATCGATGAGTTTTCTTATGAACTTGCACTTATTTATGAATTAAGATAATAATTATCAATAATAATGGAAGAGTCTAGCAAATAATTATTATAATTGGATTAGATTACCATTTGTAAACATTACAATTAATGTAGGAACAGAACGAACGATTAATAGCTGTCTGTCAATAGCATGATTTAGCTCTATTGATCTTGTGGCAACAAATGAGTCTAATTTAAAAGACTGTCCATGGAGTTTCTTACCCATTCTACTCCATAGAGATCAACGCTTTGGAATGGGCAACTACAGTACTTTCACAAATTATTATGCTTTATAACCAGGACTGTAGCTTTATTTTGTTTCTTGACATTCAAAAGTGCCTGTAATGATCCCATTGAAATAAATGCTTTGATTTGATTTGAATGCTGCTAATCCTGGATTCGATACCCAGGCTTTGTGTTATTGGATAGTTCCACTAGAAATTTTCGGGTAACCATGGCATTTGGTTTTATTCCAGGCTGATAATAATAAACTCATCTTTTATTTCAAGATCGACCAGAGATATTATTTGACCTCCACGAATTCCAAATACAATCAGTCATGTAAAACACAACTAATTAGCCGTAATGTGTCCGTACCAAGATGCACCTCTTCCGAACTCTCCACCAAATCCTCGCACAAAATTCCATATCCAAATACCTAACAGACCAAAAAAAACCTTATCAGCAGACCAACAGATTTATTAGAAAAATACCCCAACTTATCGCGTCTATAGATAAAAAAGTTTTTGTCTGCTCCGAAGATAATGAAAGGGGTGGGCCGCTTGGGCCCGCTCAGTCACCTTAGATAAGTCAAAACGGCACGGGAGACCCACAAACTGTGCAATGTATAATATTTTAGCACTAGTGTCAAAATTGCCGGAAAAGTTCGGGAATTGGGCTTGTTTTAGTTGTTTATTTGTGGTTTTAATGAAGAGGGATGTTGAACGTTATTTAGTGAGTGTAAACAGTATATTTTAACCTAACGTGAAATGTCCCAAATCTGTACTAACGGTGAAATTTAAATATATTTTTTTATAAAAAGTTTGCTCCACACTAGGAATTTCTCCTGTATCGTGGTTGCGTTCACAAACATTTAAACTCACGTACATAAACAGCCAGACCCGAAACAACTATGTATCTGTACACCATACAAATATTTGTTCCTTGCGGAGATCGAATCCGCGACACACAGCGCAGCAGTCGATCTCTCAGCCACTGCGCCAAACGTGTCGACAAATGATGCTCTTTAGCTTTTGTGATATTAATTTAGTTTCTTCTAAAGTTCTCTTTTTGACATGTTTGCATTAAATTTCTAATCCAAGTATTCTCCTACAGATTTGGTGGAGTCTTCGGTTTGGTTCCTAATAGATACCGCGTACCTAAAACAAAAAGGCAAAACAAAGAACATTGTATGGGTTTAAGTCAGTACAATAATTCTGACAATCCCTTAAACTCCGCTTAGAGTAGGATTCATTTGATAATTTCCCAACGGAAAAGAAAAGAAAATGTCCGTTAGAAGAGATGAAATAAACAGTCTACTTTTGGGTTTTTTTCCTGTTAATTATTTTGGGTGTACATAAACAAATTAGAGTATTTAATTTTTAACACGAGTACTTCATACGACACATAACACAAACATACATCTTATTGAAGTACTTGTTTTAGTGTTTGTACTAGCTGACGCCCGCGGCTTCGCCCGCGTGTTATCTAAAAAGTATCCTATGTGTTATTTCAGACTATAATCTACCCCTGTGCCAAATTTAATCACGATCCGTTCAGCCGTTTTGATGTGAAAGAGTAACAAACATCAATACATCCATCCATCCTCACAAACATTCGCATTTATAATATTACTAGGATTTTGGAAGTTTCAGATTGATTAATTGGTCTTTGACTGGCATCCAGGAGTCTAAACTGAAAGTGAATGCAATGGAATGCAGCATACTTAAAGTTAAACTTCTTACTGATCGATGGAACATCACAGTTATTTTTGCGTATCGGTTGCCATCAAATAACTTCCCCCGCTTAAAGCGGAGCGGTGTCAGATTTTTACTGCTGTAAACCCACTAATGTTCTTTCTTTTGCCCTTTATGTTCCGGGGCCGCGGTATTTCTTTCAAACAAACCGGTTTAGTGCGAATCAGACTAGCGTTCGAAGGGCTCTTAAAATGGCAAAAGAAACATGTTAGTTGCGGCGTTTTGCGGTTGCAACGGCTACAGGCATATATCATCTGTATTTTATGGTCACAGACGGATTGATAGCGGAGTCTTCGGAGTCCCGTTTTATCCTTTATTTTGGGGATGGGAAATCATCAAATAACTTCCAGCGCTCTGGGCGTAGCGGGGGGACTTAGACTGACTAAAGCCCCCCCATGTTCCTTCTATTGCCCTTTATGTTCTGGGGCCGCGGTATCTCTTTCAAACAACCCGCAACCCTAGTAGATCAGTTTTACTCTTTGCGTACGGAACCGAAAACAGATAAAATTGTAGTGCTGTTTTTGTAAGTTTACGCAACTTTTATAACATAACTATCAATTGATTGCAGTGACCCATGACTTGACTTGAATTGTTTACAATGATTAATGTTGTTAACGCCAGAAATAAGTTAAGGTCACCTTTGACAGTTCCATTTAGATTGTTATTTACCAGACCACCTATAATTTAAAGCTTAAAATTAGTTAGTATTAGTAATTATTTCATTAACCAAAAGAAAAACACAGAATCAACATCGTCTGTGAGCCACAATCTACGCTTTTATCTAGTGGCTTGGGAGTGCAAATAATACAAAATTAGAAACTTCAGTATTTTCACAAGTTATTATATGTTTTGTGACTGAGACTGTACCTTCATCCATTTGTTTTTTTTTTATATTTAAAGTCTAGTTGAAATAAATGCTTCCAAATCAAATCAAAATATTTTTATTTTGTTTGTCTCTTCCTATGGAGAAGAACCGGCAAAAAACTTCATGGTTACTCTTTTTAAATCATTTGGCGTTACAATGTTGTTGTTACAGAGAGAACAGCATTTACCTAAGAAGATGTTTGCCGCAAGCTAACCGTCACTGCTGGGGTGATTGTGTAAAATGCTATTGTGTCCCCACACCCCAGCCAGAAGTGAAGAGAAGGAGCACAGTGTGGGTTTAGTCAGTAGGAGTTTTAAAGACCCTCGAGAACATCCATCGAGGATTTCCACACGTAAAAAAAAGGGAGGACAGCGTGGGCCCGATATTTTTTTTTTTACTTAAAGTTTGACAGTCTCCCTCCATTCAATTATACCTACAAGAAATGTCTCAATAACATATATATGTAGTACGTTTATTATTTATAAAAATCACGTCGTCGATAGCGGGTTTATCTGTGCGTGTTTATGGGCGTTTAGCGCTAAGATAGATAGGCGGGAGGTTACGGGACGGCTCGGGGGTATCGCGCCAGGGGTACGCAAGCGTCGGTCGTGATTTATACCGTTTAAGATGAATTTTACATTTTTGGAAATTATCTACTATCTAGTTTTGTGCATTCTGAATTCTCAAGTGTTATTTTCGAAAATTAAATAGCAACTTAGCTGTGATAATTAAGATTTTCTGTTTTACTTAAACTTCATTTTTATTTTTGAGAGAATTCATTTTAAGTTAGTTTATATATTTTTTTATATTTTCACGTATTTCTTATTAAAGTCTACAAAACAAAAATAGTAGCTCACCGGTATCGGGAACAGGGTCCAAACAGCTGCACTTCATTATTTTTATGTTATCTTGAATGTTGTTTTATTGTAAAATAGGTTTTTGATTTTGTATTAAGTTTGTTTATTATTTTAAATGTTGCTTTTATGTGGAATATGAAAATAAAGCTTTATAAATTAATGTCACTGTTCAAGGTTTTAAGGTTTTAATGTGTACGTGGGCTTTAAAAAAATTTTTTTTTATACTTGTAATTTCTCCTGTATCGTGGATGCGTTTACAAACATTCAATCTCACTTACACAAACAGCCAGACCTGGAACAACTATCTATAGGCCATACAAATATTTGTTCCGTGCGGAGATCGAACCCGCGACACGAAGTGCAAGCAGTCAATCGCACAGCCACTGCACCGACTGTGTCGTCACATTGTCACTTTAGTTGCCAATGCATACGCACTAGCTATTGACATTTTAATTTTATTGAAATATAATGACATTGTTCAGGGTTTGAAAGTCAGTTAAAAGTACTAAAGGATGATTATAATCAAAGCTAACAGCTTTTTGATTTAGACTTTTAGTTCCAAAGTGAAACAAAAAACAATTACGAACTTAATACGACTGAAAAAGTTTGAATGTCAATGCAATTAATACTGGCAATATACAAAACTTAAAAAAAAAACTTGAGTGTAAACAAAAATCAAAACAAGATTTCAAGAAACAAGTACCTATTACCAACCCCTCTAACCATAATTAAACAACACGATCTTTCATCGCCAATTAATAAATAAATTACCGATTCCTTTACCTCCAAATTTTCATTAGAGCAAAGTTTCCGAAGTCAAAGGGAAATTGTAGAAAATTATTGGAAGTAAAGATGGCGGCACACAAACAAAATTATTATAAACCAAGTTGTTTTGCGAGTATTTTTAAATTGGTTCACACCTTTTGTTTGATCTGTTTTGGCCGGTGTTAGGGAAGAAAATATTTGTATATAATACGGGGAGTAAAGAAGATTTTGTTTAGTTTTCAACAACTTTTTTTCTTGGAAATTATATTTTTGTGAGGAGCTCGTTGCTAAATAGCCGCTTGAGACGATCACTAAGTTAAATCGCGTTTGCCATAACGTCAAAGTCTCAAAGAGATGTCAGCAAAGCAAAGGGGACTGCCAGGGCCACTGCCATCTGGGGTTGCGGGTTGTTCGAAAGAGATGCGCGGCGCGGCTCTGGACAATAGAAGGAATATGGGTAGGTTTTAGTCAGTAAAACAAACACACAAACACTCTTCCCCGCTTCGCCCAGAGTGTGAAAATTATTAGAAGATTTTCCATCCGCAAAAAAAAGGTATCGTCAAATACAAAAACACAACAACCCAAGTTACTCCACCCCTGTATTATTATTTTTTTGACGTTTCCAACGTCCGCTGTTATCAAGATTACGTTATTGAGCTTCCAGTCGCCGCTGCAACTACTCTGACAGTACTATTTCTATTTGTGTTTTTAAAAAAAGAACCTTTTAGTGCAGTTGTTGGCAAGTGTACTTACGAATAATCAAAGTAGGTGTTATTTGTTTATTTGATGCATGACCTTGATTTTTTTAACAGTGTCGGATAAGATTTTTTTAAAAGCCTGACGATACAAGGTTTTTGTTTTTAATGACGTGGTTGTGATTGATTGAGATTTTTTTAATAGGTTTTACAAGTGACTTTATTTAATTAAATGGTAAATATTATTTAAATAAAGATTTACGATTTTCAAAATTGAAAATAAATAAAAGTCATCAAAGAATTCGTCCACATCGCTGTCAATAGCAAAAAGTGCTTAGAAGCACTTCCACGTTAGATAACAATGCTGATAGAACATTTTAAGGATGTTTCTCATCATTGAATATTTCAAATATTGTATTTAAAATAAATGTGAAAAATTAAACATGCAAATCATTTTGAGACAACCTTTCATGCGCCTACGTATACAACCCAGAGATTTAGTGTATTCGTTGGTATCTGAATTTTAAATAATGCATTGGAGGAAAATATCTGTACATAAATCTCTTAAGACTTACAAAAAATTGGAACTACGCCATCTTGTTTTTTATTCCATAGAAGGTTTAAAAAGACCCATCAGCCGATATGTATTTGTTCTGTCGGTCATTTCGATTTTTTTTGTTCTATTTCAAAACTGGGAATTGGGTAGTTGATTATTAACCAATAATTAAAAAACCCTTCTTTTTTGAAAGAACACCTTATTCTAGACCTGAGAACTCCATTCATTTCAAAATAACTTTAAAATTCGATTTTTAGTTGCTTTTAAATCAATAAATAGTTGCATCATTGACTTGACAACTTATTGACGTCATCGTTTCGAGTCTCATACAAAATCTATGGGGGAAGCTCGTTTTGACAGCTCATAAAAAGTATATCAATTGATTGGTGGTGTCATCTACCCTATTACTGAGATGTATATACATATTAGACATTTACTAAAAAGTCTGTATCCCAACTCTTTCAGACGCGTTTTTTTTAAATGCAGGTTTTATTTGTTTTTAAATTTAGAACGCCCAACTCAACAGAACTGATGTAGGCTTGTTCCACACGATCCTTTACCAACCAAATGGTGACTCTGCGAAGGATTTATTCAAATTCATGGCCCACCTTATTTGAAATTTTAGCAATTGTTTAGAAAATGATGGGACTGGCATACGCTGTGCGTAGAATTCCCGATAATTAAATAAAGAAAAAAATGAAATAAATAAAAATGAATGGATTGTGTAAGGAATGATATTAAAAGGAGTAAACGAAGCCGTGACGTCTGATAGGGGAGAATGGAAGAAGAAAACATGTTGCGCCGACCCCAAATAGATTGGGACAAGGGCAGGAAAATGATGACAATGTTACGTTACCCTGAGCGGTATTTTTAGACAGTGATTTTGTAGACCAAAAGAAAAGAATTTACCAAGCCACGTTTTTTGCATACAGTTACTTAGTTAGATATACAAAATGCTTGTTTGAAGACTTGGTAAAAGGTCTGTTTATACCTTGAATTATTCCTATAGCTGGCGCCTGACAACCTCATTCGAATGCCAAAAGATCTTTGTAATTAATTAAGAGGGTGTGGCCTGTTTATCTATCGTACTTGACATGATATAGTACGGTTTAATTAGTCGTAAAAAATACTAAAACATATAGCTGATAATGTTATAAAAATAAATAACTAAAACATATTGTTTTGTTAAAAATACTTTAGTTTAGAAACTGAGCATTGTGTACTAAGTATTGTAAAGACATTATTTTGTTTCTATGTAAATAACTTTTAATACTTTACTTTTCATTAAATGAAACAAGAATCTATGAAGTTAAGCGTAGGTTATCCGGATTTGCGGGTTGTTCGAAAGAGATACAAAGGGCAAAAGAAGGAACATTGGTGGGTTTTAGTCAGTAAAAGTCTGACATTCCCACCTGCTCCGCAAAAAAAGGTCTAGCCTAAAGATAGATCTGAGCAGCTTTTATAAAGAAATAAAATAAAAAATATTGCCACAAATAATTTACAATAGTTGTGTTCGGAATTTTCTTTTAGACAATTATGCCTGAAGTATAAGACGCCGGTGTTATATTTACCCAGGGGGTTCTAGAAGCCGACATTATTTTAGTCACTTGTTTGTTTATAATGAAAACGGCTTCTAAAGTTTTTATTTTATTTATTTTTTTAATACGTCACATTTTTTTTGGGTTTTAATTTTCCATCGTTACTAAAAGATTAGCAGATCACCATATACACATAGAGAAAAAAAACATGTATTATAGACGATAACTCATAATCTACCTAAGCAATTTAAATAAAATTGATATGGGACCATCTGGGAAGTTTACCTAATCAAAAAAAAGAATTTAGCAAATTGGTCCAGTCGTTTTTGAGTAATCGGTGAAAGTAAAAAAAAATTGAGAACCTCCTCCTTTTTTTGAATCGGTTAAAAAGGCTTGGTAGATGAGAGCATCTTATAAAGTTGTTTTGCCACGGAAGTAAGTGAGGGTGACCTGAGAATATAATGTACCTACGTTATCAGTCCTCTTAACGATTGATACATGTATATAATGGACTCCGGACTTAAGTATAATAATAAAGTTAGGTGTTGTATAAACTATGAAGGCGATATAAGTAATTATAATGTTGTTTACAGCTGTAATACATGAATGTTATGAATGAAAAGTTGTTCTTTGATTTAGTGTAACTTCAACTTGTTTAATATTAACTGGCTTCCGCCCGCGACTTCGTCCGCGTGGGTTCGTACTTTGGCTAACGCTATAGAAAAAAATAACCATTCTCTCCTAAGTAATAATATTACTACTGTTATAAATACGAAAGTAAGTTTGTTTGTTTCTTACGTCTTCATGCCGAAATGGCCAAACCGATTTTGATGAAGATTTTGGCTAAAAAAGTGAGAAAAAAGAGACATGACAATGACATTTTTTTTTCGATCATTACGCGGGCTAAATTTAGTTTTAGCCCAAACTAACTATGCCACGCGGACGATGTCGCGGGCAGTGAAGCTAGTTATACATATAAAACCTTCCCCTCATATTCTGTAGAAAACTGCGACAATAATTTAAAAGATCTAAGCGAACAGACGGCGGAAGTGACTTCTATTTTATACTATGTAAAGATGTTGTACCAATTCCTAACCGACGAAAACAAAACGATCATCATCTTCCTAACCATGTTGGGGTCGGCTTCCAGTCTAACCGCATGCAGCTGAATATCAGTATTTTACGTAGAGCGACTGCCTATCTGACCTCCACAACCCAGTTAGTATTGAGTAATACGATACCCCTTGGTAAGATTGGTTGTCAGATTTTCGGAACATTGACTACCTGTAACGACTGTCAAAGATCTACAAATGACAGCCGGGACCAACGGCTTAACGTGTTTTCCGAGGAAAACCCGGTATGTAACAGGTGGTCACCTATCCACAGACCAACCTAGGCAAGCGCGGGTTAACCTAAAGATTGACCCGAGCGGCTGCTAATATTTAGCCATGAGCTCCTTGACGAAAACAAAAAGGAAGTTCTCAATTTGACATGTATATTAATCTATACTAATATTATAAAGCTGAAGAGTTTGTTTGTTTGAACGTGCTAATCTCAGGGACTACTGGTTGGAATTGGAAAATTCTTTTAGTGTTGGATAGTCCATTTCTTGAGGGAGGCTATAGGCTATATAACATCACGCTACGACCAACGGGTGCTGAGCAGCGTGGGTGAAACCGCGAGAAACAGCTAGTAACAAAATATACGCCCATTCTTAGCTAATTGAATATTGTGTTGTGATTTTGCTCTGTAAGTCTTATATAAATAAATATAAAACTAAAACCTTTTCCAATACACTATAATCTTGTAGAGTACAGGAAACGTTAGAATCGTGAGTCATAGACTTATGATGTTGGTAGACCTGGCATAACAATGGTAGTTTTTTATGCTTTATTTACCTACTAGTTTCCGCCCGCGACTTCGTTTGCGTGGCATAGTTACTTTGGGCTAACGTTAAATTTAACCTGCGTGATGATCGAAATAAAAAATATCTTTCTCTCCCCTTTTCTTTCCCTTTTTTTGTAAATTAGCCTATGTCTGTCTCCAGGGTCCCAATTATCTCTGTACTAAAGTTCATCAAAATCGGTTTTGACATTTAGGCGTAGAAGAAGTAGCATACAAACAAACTCACTTTCGCTTCTATAATATTAGTAAGGATGTTTGTAGAATAAAACAGTAGGGATAATTCATTATTATAATTCAATAGAAACTTTAACATCGTCTTTAGGGTTCCGTACCTCAAAAGGAAAAAAACGGAATCCTTATTGGATCACTTTGTTGTTCGTCTGTCTGTCCGTCGAAACCCGGATATATTATCTCAGGAACGCGTAGAAGTAAAGTTAATAGTAAAATCATATACTAAACTCCGTGGTGCCTTCAAGTTGTGAAAATGAAAATCAATCCTTTAAGTCTACGCAGTCAAAATATATGGCTGGTTATGTAAAAAAAAAAACTTTTAGCTGTTTTTTTTAGTGTTGCATGTGGCCGAAACTCAATATGGCCGTATGTACAACAGGTTATCAACTTGTTTTTTTTTCTCTTATCTCTAAGGTGAAAAAAATCAAAGCAATATTCAAAATCACTTACATAATTCAGCTATCAAACATTTTTGTACAATATCGTGTGTTAAGATTTTAGGGTAGGTATTTTTTTTTGATATTAATTCTTGTTTGATTTTAATTAATAACATCTATGACCTATGTATATTATTTACTGACTACAAATAATAAAAATATGTACAAGTTTCGAAATGGGAAAAGAATTACAAAATATCAAGAAATTCTGAATACATTTCTGTAGGTGCGCAGAATTTTGGCAACAACCGTCGGTTTTATGAATCTATGCCATTCATCTCTATGCTTTTGTTTTCTAAACTGCTACCCTACTATGACGTGTTAAAGCAGAACTAATTCCACTGAGGAAAAAAAACAAAGCTATACAGGGTGTCTAGCGTCATCTCTTTCCCTCAGTGGAATAAGTTCTGCTTTAAGACTTCATGGTCTACTGTAGGTAGTTAATATAAAATCAATTTCAAAATTTTTCATCACCTGCCAAGCTTTTCCCAACTATGGGAATCTAAATATTGAGGTCCGCTTCCAGTCTTAATACCAGTATTTTACATGAAGCGACTGCCTATCTAACCTCCATAACCCAGTTAGCGTACTACGATACCTCTTGGTAAGATTGGTTGTCAGATTTTCGGAACACTGACTACCTGTAACGACTGTCAAAGATCTACAAATGTCAGTCGAGACCAACAGCTTAACGTGCTATCCGAGGCACGGAGGAAACTCGGCACGTAACAGGTGGTCACCCATCCACAGACCAACCTAGGCAAGCGCGATTTTCTAGCCACGAGCTCCTCAATTTAATTTCGAAATTTTTTCTCGCGATAAAATGAACAGTTCGTTTGCCCAACAAAATTAATGTCAAGTGGTCTCAAGAGACTATCTTTGATTAAACAAACGCCATTTTATAATTTTAGGGTTTCAAATAAATAACAAATGAAGGTTAACAAATCTTAAAATAGTTTCGGAGTGAGAATAGGTTACATTTTACTTAACATACGTATGTAGGTACCGTATTAAAAAATATATTTTCAGATTTACGCCTACCATCAAATCATATCAAAATATTTTTATTTCATATAGGCCTTCATGGGCACTTATAAAACATCGAGAAAAGGTGCACGGTTCGGGTTGGTCGTATCCTATGGAGAAAAACCGGCAAGAAACCCATGGTTACTCTTTTAAAATTATTTCGTTTTACAATGTTGTTGTTACAGCGTTAGTACTTAAGTATGAAAGGACAGAGAAGGTCCGAAAATAAGTCATTGCTTACTTTACAAGACGTAAAATAAAATTATACGTTAACAAAAGTTAACAAGCCTCTAAGAATCTACAAGGCCAATCATGTCCACTCATTCACAACTAATTGGTAAAAAAGAATCTATACAATCCTTATGTTTTGTCTCTGTGTCAATCTCAGATTGTTTGGTAGAAAATGCCTATAGCATCAAGTCTGTAGTTTGCTAGTTCAACATACATAAATAAATTAGATATTTCAAAGTCTGCCAAGTCTACTGCTTCTTTGCTCTTCATAAATTGCAGTGTAGCCACGTTCAGTGGTTTCAGCCAGCAGTAGCAATTTGTGGCGTCTTGTGTGGCGCCGGCAAATAGTTTACAAGAACTCCTCGACAATAGTTTCTATGACACGTATTTAAGGTTTAAAATACACTTTGGAGTTGTTTGTGATAATCCTAGAATAACCAGTGATCTGTTACCTACAAATATCAAGAGTAATTGATAAAGTTATAAAACCATCTTTTGTTTTTTTTAACTGCCGGCGACGTCACGAGACCGGCCGTCAATTCGCGTTCTTTGCGTAAAACTACCCGCTACCTACTTTAAATTACTTACTAGCTTTTGCCCGCGGCTACGCTAGCGTTAAATATGGGGTAACACAGTTCCCCTTTCCTGATTTACGGGTACCTGCTACCTGCAGTTTTTGCCCTTGCACCTTATTTATTACTATAGCAACGCGAAGTTTTCTTTCCTCTTTCTCCCTCATATCCCAGTTTAAAAAAAAAACTCTGTCCGTTTCCTGGTTCCCAACTACCTCTGTACCAAAATTCATCAAAATCATTACAAGATTTAAACAACATAGCTAGCATAATATTTACATCAAGCTCAAAATTTTAATCATAACTTGGCTTCGCTATGTATCGATTTCTAACTAGTTTTTTTATAACGTATTGGTCACCGTTTTACTAGGTAGATCCCTGCCTAACGTTGGGACTACAAGCTTGATGTTATTTTATGAAACAAGGCATAAAAACCTCAAGCCAACCTATTAGGGTCGTACACACTGTACAGTACACAGTCGCTCCACACGACCTGAACTAGGTCGTCAGTCCATTAAACTGACCGCTATTTAATGTTGTCTTTGACTATGTAAGTGGCACTCCAGAATATTTTAATGACATTGTTGTTTATTTTCGTTGTCTTTTCAGGTTCCGTTCCTCGAAAGGAAAATATGGAACCCTTATTTATAAGATCACTTTGTTGTCCATACGTGTTTGTAAACACACCCACGATATAGGATAAATTTCTATTGTGGGGCAACGTTTTATAAAAATAAGAAAAAAAAGAGGCTCCACAATGGCATTTTGTGTTTCTGAAATTATATTATGACTATCTTTCGCCCGCGGCTTCGCACGCGTTAAATTTGGTATAACACACCAAGCAGACCTGTAGTTTTTGCTCTTGCGCCTGGTGGATTTGTAATAGCAACGCTAAGTTTTCCATTTTATTATCTCGTTCTCCCTCATATCCCACTTTTTTAAAATAAAAATTAGCCTATGTCCGCCTCCTGGTTCCCAACTATCTCTGTACCAAAACTCATCAAAATCGGTTTAGCCATTAAAGCGTGAAGAGGTAACAAACAAACTCACTTTCGCTTTTATAATATTATAGTAAGGAATTAGTAAGATAGTAAGGATTGTTAAGTTGACCGAAAATTAGCAACCTTCATACATATTTAGGTAGATTTTGTAACAATACAGGACTGACGTAAATAATATTTTCAAAACGTTACATACCTTTACAACGGTTTTACACAAAATGTTGTTGGCCATACTGTACTATATTACTACAATAAAATGGATTAAACCTATGCTAGGCTGTAAAGAAGATGGTTGAAAAAGAGTGCATGTAGCGGAGATGAGAATTTTGAGGTGGATGTGTACAGTGACAAGAATGGATATATTAATAAATACAATAGAGAAAGTTGAAAGGGAATCTAATGTTTTGGTGTAGAGAGACGAATCGTATGAGACTAAAAAAATTATAATACTAATGTTAATGGCTGGAAAGGGAGAACGAGACCAAAGGATCAATGATTGGCTTGTGTGAGGAGTGATATGACAGAAAAAGGAGTAAACAATACCGTGACGGTTAACAGAGGAGAATGAAAAAAAAAGCGTAAATTGAGTAAGCTGCAAAAAGATGATTTCTATAATAGACTATTGGTAACTAACGCCAGTCTTATTCGTAGATTGCGTGGCAGTCGTAATAACATCAAGCACTCAATTGCCGCCAGGGCAGACAGCCCGCTTGTGCATTCGCTGGTCGATCGAACCAGATCGCTGTTTATTATTAAGTACTAACATAGGCTAAGAATTTTGTTACTAACTCACTGGACCCCTGTTGTTTTCACCCCGGTTTCGTTGATAATATTAACTATAGTACGGCCAACGAGAAGCGATACGAAAGGTCATTAACCTAAAGAGCAACTGTGGCGTTGACAATCTAATATTTAGCTCTTTCCATCTTGTGCCTTTGTCGTAATGTCTCGTTCTCCCGGCAAAAACATGATAACGTTAAGACGGGTTCGCCAACATTCGGGCGGCCATTTTAGATGGGGTTTTAGCATGGGTTTTGTTTACATTTGGTATCGCTTCTCGTTGGCCGTGCTATAGATGGTTGCTCTTATAAATTACAGCTATAAAATGTATTAACTTTTGCAGTGGACGAGCAAAGCACTTCAACAGTCGACGCGGAAGCAGCCGCAGCACAAAATGAGCCGGCAGAAGACCCAGGGAGCAGGAATGGAATGAATACCAAGATGTTACGGCGAATGGACACGGTGCCAGACATCAAACGTGACACATCTGGCATCACTACGCAGTACATAGCCACTGGGATTGGTAAGATTACTATATACTATGTCTATTCTTACCAGAAAAATATAAAATAAGTTCATTTAGCAGATGCCACAAATACAAAACAAAGGAAGAAATAAACCTGCACATAATCGGGCGAGAGGAAACGCCTTGGTGTCACCATAGTGACGATCGCCCGGAGGACATGGTGGAGCACACAGTGGCTGTCTGCCCTGGGCGGAGCACCGCCGCGCGCCGTGCCCTCGTAGAGGCGTTCGGCGGCGGCGATCTCCTGCGCCCGGCCCTGATTCTGCCCGTGGTTCCTTTTTTGTAGTGTTAAGATTTAAGTTTTCTATTTTTGTAGTGTCACGATTAAAGTTTGTTTTTTAATGTTATGTGTACACTAAGGCCAACTAGCAGCGATACGAAAGGTCATTAACCTAAAGAACAACTGTGGCGTTGACAATCTAATATTTAGCTATTTCCATCTTGTGCCTTTGTCGTAATGTCTCGTTCTCCCGGCAAAAACATGACAACGTTAAGACGGGTTCGCCAACATTCGGGCGGCCATTTTAGATGGGGTTTTAGCATGGGTTTTGTTTACATTTGGTATCGCTTCTCGTTGGCCGTACCTACTTATACTTATGGCAAGTCCCAAATAGACATGTTTTCTGCATCTTTTTCTAGTTGTCCATTTAAGCGTAGATCTTTATGGAGATGGGCAGGGCGTTTTTGTGTGACTGTCTCTTGTAATGTGACGTTCAAAAAGTGCTGATCATCAGCCTTATTTGAATAAATGACTTTTGATTTTGATTTTGAAGAATGGGCAGGAAACTCGGTAGACACACAATGCAAGTTCTTTACTTCTACAATGTTATTATTTTACTCTTTGCAGTGAATCTTGGCGCGTTTGCAGCTGGTGTTTGTGTAGCGTGGTCATCATCAGCACTTCCTCTGTTGACATATGGGCCTTTTGAGGTTGGTAATACAGATAATCAAAATTTGTTTGCGGATGGGAAATCATCAAATAACTTCCTAGTGTCAGCCTTGTGCTGCCCAAAACCCACCCGTCTTCCTTCCATTGCCCTTTACGTTCCGGGGCCGTGGTATCTGTTTGAACCTGCAACTTCGGCAGTTAATTAGCCACCTTATTTTCCACTTCATCGGATTTTGAATAACGGCACTTAGCTAACCATGCATTGTCATCCAAACTTATATAACTTTACAAACGTATCTTGTTAAGTAATTCAGTACCTAACGAGTTGTGAGTACTAATACAAGAACATTTATTGGTTCAATGGTGCAAAACCAAATTGAAAGTAAAAAAAAAAAAACTTAACATCTTTGCAAAAAAAAACAGTTCTATCAGAAACCGGGAAGAGGGTTACATTTAACTTCTAAAGTTTTTTACATTTACAGAGAACACGGTTTCAAAAACACAATATTTGAATTTTTTTTGACGGGCCTGTTGACCCAGTGGTTAGTGGCCCTGACTGCTGAGCCGGAGGTCGTGGGTTCGATTCCCACCCAGGACAAACTTTGTGTGATGAGCACGATTATTTGTTCTGTGTCTGGGTGTGATTTATCTATAATATGTATGTATTTATAAATTATAATTATAAGTATGTATATCAGTTGTCTGGTTACCATAACACAAGCTCTGCTTAGCTTGGGATCAGATAGCCGTGTGTGAGTTGTCCCAAGATATTAATTTATTATTTATTTATTTTCAACAGTGATAGTTTGATCAACATGCCACTATATTTTCAAACCACCAAACATCTATCTTCTCTAACACACAAGTCGTAACAAGTGTTAACCCACATACGTCTAAGGGCCGTGTGTAAAGGGTTACCCGACTAGATTAATACGCGTGTAGTGAGGGGAGAGGTGGGGTAAAGAGATCATAAATAATGTTTTCATTAGCGCCAGCTATAAATTAACCCGTGGTTAGTTGCGACCGCTGTTAGTGAACTAAATGAAGCCGTGTGGCGTTTCAAATCGCCGTGACAGCCCACACGTCTTGGCGATTTTATTAAATACTAGCTGGCACCCGCGGCTTTGCCCACGTGATATCGAAAAAAAGTCCTATGTGTTATTCCAGACGATAATCTACCTCTGTGCCAAATTTTATCAAGATCTATTCAGCCGTTTTGACGTGAAAGAGTTACAAATATCGCTACATACATCCATCCTTACAAACTTTAGCATTTATAATATTATAAGTAGGATAAACTAATTGAAAAGTGTGTTGTATGTAACAGTTCTTAGCTTGGTGACTTTCAAATGGGAAATCATCAAGTAACTCCCCCTCTCTGGGTGAAGCCAGGAGAGGAGTATCAGACTGGTACTGACCCATCCATGTTTCTTCTTTTTCCTTTATGTTTGCTATACTGGTTGGCAGAGATCCCTCTGCTTTGACGTTATCTCTTTGAGGTGTGCTTGGAACACAAACCCGCCGACAAAGCCTGTCGTTACTTGACAAATAACGACAGGCTTTGTCGGCGGCCTGTGGTTAGTGGCCCTGACTGCTGAGCCGGAGGTCGTGGGTTCGATTCCCGCCCCGGACAAACTTTGTGTGATGAGCATGATTGTTTGTTCTGTGTCTGGGTGTGATTTATCTATAATATGTATGTATTTATAAATTATATAAGTATGTATATCAGTTGTCTGGTTACCATAACACAAGCTCTGCTTAGCTTGGGATCAGATAGCCGTGTGTGAGTTGTCCCAAAATATTTATTTTAGATATTTATTATCATGTGTTATTCCAGACCATAATCTACCTCTGTGTCAAATTTCATGAAGATCCGTTGAGCCGTTTTGACGGGAATCCATCCATCCTCACAAACATTCGTAAAATATAAAATTCTGGTGTCACAATGTTCGTTTATTTTTTTATGCATTTTCTGTCTGAGAATCTGCGACTATTATCTATCTTTTAAATCCCTAAGTGATAAGGGGGATCTGTAACGTATATAAATCTGAAAAATAAGAGCTACGTGTCTTGGCATTGAACTGCAGATCTATGACTTTGCAGCCGGACGGTCACATCACTAGGTTATCACCGCTAGTAGTTCTTGCAATGGATTTTAGCAATAATCATGATAATTATTCCGACCAAGATTTACCGTTTTTAAATGGCATTAAATCAAATCATTTATTTTTGCAAACGTGGGTAATTCCGACATAGATTATCATATAATAAGGACCTCTATATTCTACCGTCCGTCGTATGGGCATGCAAATAATATTAATATCCAAATTAAAAAAAAAACAAGTTATTTAAAATTAAATAGATTTAATAAAATATAAAAATTTAATCAAATAAATTTTACAGTTACAAAACAAGAAATGTCAAACTAATAAACAGCACAAAAATATTATTTATAAAATAATTAAAAATGATAAAAAGGAAAAAAAAAACACGCGTTCAAGTTTTATTAGCAAACAAATATTGATACTTAAAACAAATCACGACTTTAATTCGTAATAACTCGAAGATGGTTTGAACCGTAATTGTATAACGATATCTTTGAAAATCAGTTAAAGATTGGAGATTTTGAGTGAGTTAACAGTAATCAGTGTGTTTCGAGAGAAGTTATCTTTTATGAAGTTATTCAGCGTTGTTTATTTTGGGCATTCAAATCATTACCGTTTTTTTTTAAAGTTAAACGCGACTACAATCGACCTTGACCGTCGTACCTTCTATTGTTGGTGCTATTACAAACATTTTAACTAACCTAAATAAAGAACGGATTCCGAACCAGGGGGTCTACTCTCTTTCTCCGAAACGTAACTTCGTTAACGAACGAAAGTCAAAAGTAGTTACGTTTGTAACCCTACTCTATATCATTTTGCGTGAATTAGTGTAGGTTTAGAAAATTTTAATGTCAAATAAACTTCGGACGTCCGAAATTTCGAAATGAATGAAATGAAATGAAACCGTGGTAGAAAACGTTCGAAGTTTCGGCCGCAATTTCGTTTTACGTAGAATTATAGTAGACCCCCTGTCCCGAAAACCTGTACGATGCGGTCGTGGTTTAAGTTAGGAACTTGTAAAAAGGGATGATATTAACCACTAGCTGTTCCACGCGGATTCACCCGCACTGCTCAGCACCTGTTGGTCGTAGCGTGATGTTATATAGCCTACTAGCTTTCGCCCGCGGCTTCGCCCGCGTTAAATTTGGGGTAACACAGTTCCCCTTGCGCCATATTGATTTGTAATAGCAACGCTAAGATTTCCCTTCTCTCCCCTCTTTCTCCCTCACATCCCACTTTTTTCAAAAAAATATTAACCTATGTCCGTCTCCTGGTTCCCTACTATCTCTGTACCAAAATTCATCCAAATCGGTTCAGCCAGTAAAGCGTGAAGAGGTAACAAACAAACAAACAAACTCACTTTCGCTTTTATAAGATTATAAGAATAAGATTATATATAATAATAATATATAAAGTAAGGATAGTAAGGATAGCCTTCCTCAAGAAATGGACTATCCAACACTAAAAGAATTTTTCAATTCTAACCAGTAGTCCTTGAGATTAGCGCGTTCAAACAAACAAACAAACTCTTCAGCTTTATAATATTAGTATAGATACCTGAGCTACCAACCTGAGCCAAACAAATATTAGTTCCATACGAGAACCGAAGACAGGCAGAGCAACAGCCAATCACTCAGCTACTGCACCTGTTTTATTTTATTTTTTGTAATTTTATTTCAAGAAAATTTAATAGAAATTTTTTGTTTATTCAAGCATACTTTTTTATACAGTCAATCAGAATCAAAAAAATGTTTATTTCACATAGCCCTACATGGGCACTAATAAAACCACGAGACAAGGTGCACGGTTCGAGTTGGTTGTTTCCTATAGAGAAGAATCAGAAAGAAGCCTCAGTCCTTTAAAATCACTTTGGTTTTACAACGTTGTTGTTGCAACGTTAGTACTGAAGCATGAGAGGACAGCGTTTCCAATCTATACTTACTAATATTATAAAGCTGAAGAGTTTGTTTGTTTGTTTGTTTGAACGTGAACTAATCTCAGGGACTACTGGTTGGAATTGGAAAATTCTTTTAGTGTTGGATAGTCCATTTCTTGAGAAAGGCAATAGGCTATATAACATCACGCTACGACAAACAGGTGCTGAGCACCGTGGGTGAAACCGCGAGGAACAGCTAGTAAAAAATAAAGTAAGTTATGACTTACTTTAAAAATAAAAGTAATTGTTGCATGAAATATTCTCAAATTAGTAAAATTTTTATTCACAGCTTCAAATGACGATGTGTAACAAAAAATACACAAATTATTCACAATAAACGAAACGTCCCAAAGTAAAAGAAACGAGAAAAACAAAATAAACCAACCAAAGCTTACTTTATACAAATGAGTAATTGGCTTGGTTAAGCAAATGCTGGAGACATCAAAGTAATACGGTATTTTGTACGCAACGAAATCTTTCCTTCATTTTGATGACGACAGTGTCGTCAACTCAATTATGCAGATTTCAGAGAACTTGTAATCATAGAACAAAAGTTTGAAACCAAGTCAAATACAAAGAGGAAGAGAAACAGTCTCGTGGTTTAAGTCATCGTAAAGATATGGTTGATTAAAATTCTTAATACCAATTGGAAAATAAAATTAGATGATAGGTGATTGGTAGATATTAAAATTTGACAACAAGATTTTGATTTGATTGGTAGCTATTGAATTTGACATTTTGATTTAATTGCTTTTTTTGGAAAAATGTGGCCTACTGTCTCTTTGGTAGTCAATTAATAGAAGAGGAGTCAGCCATTTTTTTTGTTGTTAAAACCCTTGCAAAGTGGAACTATAAGATTAATAAAAACACATTCTCCCGGTCCGGAGACTAAATATGTGCAGGAGTTTATGACAACAGGCTGATCCTCTATAACAGCAAGTTTTGTCTTACTTTAAAGGGAGAGGCGTGAAATCAAAAGAACAGAATAAAACGTGGATCGTAAAAAAACATTATCTTCCAGCTTACCTTATTTACATCAGCAAATCTTTTGTGCGACCGCCAACTATTGGAACTGCGCCCAAAAACCGCTCGTTTGCGTCCCACACAAAACCAGTAGCCCTACTATGACCTCTTAAAGCAATTCTTATTCCGCTGAGGGAAAGAGACAGAGCTATACAGGGTGTCTAGCACCATCTCTTTCACTCAGTGGAATAAGAATTGCTATAAGATGTCATAGTAGCCCTTCTGTTCGTTTGTTATTCCCAAAACTTATGGACTATATGAATCTTTGTACACGGTGTAAGGGCTTAGCCACGAGCTAGACTGTCAAGCGAAACGAGTGTTGCAACAAAGCCTGACTAAGGGCTCATTCACAAAGACGCGGTACGAAGTAGATACACTCTCACATGCACTCTCGCATACACTCTTACATACACTCTCACAAACTCTCTCTCATATTGACGGGCCTGTTGGTCTAGTGGTTAGTGGCCCTGACTGCTGAGCCGGAGGTCGTGGGTTCGATTCCCACCCAGGACAAACTTTGTGTGATGAGCATGATTGTTTGTTCTGTGTTTGGGTGTGATTTATCTATAATATGTATGTATTTATAAATTATATAAGTATGTAGGTATATCAGTTATCTGGTTACCATAACACAAGCTCTGCTTAGCTTGGGATCAGATAGCCGTGTGTGAGTTGTCCCAAGATATTTATTTATTTATTATTATACTCTCACACAAACACATATCCTCTCTTGCATACCCTCCCTCACACCGTCACATACCCTTTCTCTAGGTACACAATACGCACAGAAGTTTATACTCGAAACATACCTCACTAACATCCGTAGTTTTATAATAATTTTATTTTTAATTAACAAAGTAACATAACTAGAATAATCAAAATGCTAATCTATGGAAGAGCAGAGACTCCTAACACAGGCATTGTTTGCTTAAAAGAAGGCTCCAAACACTACCCCTTTGTAAACTTAAGCATCAATTAAGTTTATATTATTATTATTTTATGTTTGTGCTTATCGTTTACTGAGATGTGATACGTCCAAAGCTGCGTGCGATGCCGCGTCTGGGCTCACTTTTCACATGTCGCTTCGCAGTCGCGGTGGGCCATCGCGTTAAACTTTGCATGTGAAATGCGGGGTCCACCTCCGTTGCAAGAAACAATATCGTTTAACGTCATTTGTTTTAGATCATTAACCCCTTGTATAACGTAGTAAGAACGTAGATCTACGCGAGACATAATGCGTTTTTAATTTTATTGTGACTAAAATTCCGGCATACCTACAAGCGGTTAACGCGTCACCGTAAATGAGCCCTCAGAAGAAAACAATTCCAAGAAGTTGGTTAAAGCTTATCCCTAGTCCCAGTACTTGTGCAATGGAAACCAATCAAGCAGGCCTGTGTTTTAGACGCAAATCGCGTCACAACATGCATCGTTTATGGCCTAGGCATAAACTGCCGACCGACCGGGTTAACTTCATTGGTTTTTTTCTTTAAGGTTTGAATTTTGCTTTTAATATTGTTTTTCTTCTAGTAAACGAGTTTATAATTTTAATCACTACTAGCTGTGCCCAGCGGTTTCACCCGCTACTCACTTAGGGGTATAAAAAATACATGTTGGCCGATTCTCAGACCTACCCAATATGTACACAAAATTTAGTTTAAATCGGTCCAGCCGTTTCGGAGGAGTATTTGAACGAAAACTGTGACACGAGAATTTTATATATTAGATTATACTGGTAAACGAGTAATTTTAACAACACGCACTAAACGGTTTGGGAATACTTTCATTGTGCGTACTGCTAAGGAGTGGAATCCCCTGCCGGAGTCTGTATTTCCTGACAGCTATAACCTGGGGGTCTTCAAGTCAAGAGTGAATAGGTTATTTCTAGGTAAGCGTGCTTCATCGTCGACCACATCATCACTTACCATCAGGTGAGATAGTGGTCAAACGCGAGCCTATCACTAATAAAAAAAATAAAAAATAAATTATATAATAATAATAATAATAACCCCACCGCCGTATCTCTACGTTGACGTCGTGGTGGGGCTTGAGTGCCCCGATGAGCCCTAGACCTGTACCGGTAGGATTTATTTTGCCGATATAGTTCTAGGGTGAGGGGCCAGACCAAGAGAGATACAATCCAAGCCAAGGTTGCACATGCTGAGGGCTGCATGGCTAGGGGAGAGCCTAGCCGCTAATGTGCCAACTCTGGATAATAGGGGACCTCCAGTTTTATTCACCCTTGCCACAGTGAATGCAGGGCTCTGCTGTGGTCGACTTTGTAAGTCCCTAGCTTCTCGTGGGAACAACATGAATACCAGATCAAAAACAAAAAAAAATCTTCTGGCAAATCTGCCTCAAATGGATGACGAAACCTCACATTTTTCTTCGTCATCTTCTTCATCACTTTTTCCTTCAATTCCATCATCATCACAATCTTTTCGCGTCACTCCGACACCTTCATCGCCATCAATCAGCATACAGTCAGTGGATGTTGTACAGGAGACAAATATTGTCGAAGATACTGTACCCACCGCTAGAACTGCAAGAAGCCGTAGGAAATGGAGCATTGATATGAATAAGTTCATCCTACGCACATATCTTCACCTCACTCATATAGAAACCGATAAAAATGCGTACCTACCTTCGCTTCACACTAAGTTTTTAGAAAAATACCCAGATATGCAAGTAGGCCGACAAAGAGTAGGTGACCAACGAAGAGCCATAGTTCAAAAGAAATTATTACCACAAGAAACAATAGATCAGATTTATGAGGAAGTCAGAGCCGAATTACAAATAGTTCACACTCAAATACAACAACACTCCACACAGTCAATGACACAAAATAACACACAACCCGGTCAGCGTATGAAATGGACGAATGAATATAATGAGGCAATTATCAGAATATATTATACTACTACACAACTCGAAACAAATAAAACAGCATATAGAAAGCATTTACATGAGGGATTTATAAATATTTATCCGGAACTAGCACATTTAACCGAGCAAAGATTATCAGATCAAGTAAGAGCAATCATAAATAACAAATACATTCACAATGACAGATTAGAAGAAATAAAAACCAAGTAGCTATAGAATTAAGAAATAACAACATCAACATAGAACATATAAATAACGACTTGCAACAATCAGATGAGAACGTTATTTCTTTAAATACTCAATATACAAATATTCACATTTCTGACACAACAAATAACATTATAGTTCTGAATAATGACTCTGAAACTAACACAGTCTCTCAAATTCCCATAAATACAGTCGACGAAAACTTTCTCAACCACATAGACATAGGCCTATTTGAACCCACGCAACATAACCCAGATGGTGCTCCTGAAAAGAACCTAGAGATCGAAGCCACATTTCAAAAAGCTCAACAACTTTTTTCTGATGCACACCCCACTAGTAGACCATTCATTCCAAAGCAAAAGACATCTAAAAAGTTTTCCGCCATAGTAACATACATAAATTCTATCATTCTCCCAAACATCGTAAATATCGACACCGACTTCGTCCAATTGCAAACCATAATATACTGTGCAGCATGGACGGCAGCAACATGCAACGGAGCTAAAATATCAGACACACAAAATGAAAGCCGCACATACATAAAAAGAAAACCAAAGTGGCAAATCAGGATGGACAAGAAAATTCAAAATCTAAGAGCAAATATAGGTAGGCTAACACACTTTATTAATGGTAGCAGAAGTCCAAAACTAATAGCAGCAGTAGAAGATATAAAGAAAAAATATCAAATACACGCACAATACGAAGACCCAAACACGCAGTTAGTACACTTTTTAGACACCCTAAAACAAAAATTGAACGCATCTTCTAGTAGACTCAAAAGATATTTAACAAGCACGAACCGCAAATTGCAAAATTCAAAATTTATAAACAACGAAAAAACATTTTATAGGAATCTTACAACTAACAATAGAGACACCAATAACGAAAACCCAGAGACACCTACGCCCGAATCACTGCGGGAATTTTGGGCCAACATATGGGAAAACCCAGTAAATCACAATCATCAAGCTGACTGGATTAACGAAGTTACACCAGACACCCCAGAAATGGAATTTGAATTCATACCAATAGAAACATTTATAGACGTCATCAAGCGCACACACAACTGGAAATCGCCTGGCACTGACAACATCCACAATTACTGGTACAAGAAATTCTCGAGCATACATCCTTTCTTACATAACCATTTAAACACATTCATCCAATCACCACATTTACTCCCATCATACATTACTCACGGGGTAACTTATATGATACCTAAAGACAGTAACGATACTATAAATCCAGCGAAATACCGACCGATCACTTGTCTGCAAACAATTTACAAAATTTTAACAGCCTGTTTAAGCGAACTAGTATATGAACATTTAACCAAAAATAACATTTTATCAGAACAACAAAAGGGATGTCGTAAAAATAGCCAAGGTTGCAAAGAGCAATTAACTATCGATGCAGTTACTATGAGCAGCGCTGTTAAAAGCAAGACTGATATTCACACAATGTTCATAGATTACCAAAAGGCTTTCGACTCAGTTCCGCACAGCTGGTTATTAAACGTCTTGAGTCTATATAAAATTCACCCAACACTGAAACACTTTTTAGAAACTACTATGCAAAGTTGGCAAACCGTTCTTAAAATTAATTCCATTTCATCAACTGTAGCTACTGAACCAATTCACATAAAACGTGGGATTTTTCAAGGAGATGCCTTAAGTCCACTATGGTTTTGTATGGCACTCAATCCACTCTCGCACCTTCTTGATAAAACAGAAGCTGGATACGCACTAACGAACATCAATACACATTACAAACTTACACACCTTATGTACATGGATGACATCAAGTTATATGCAGCCGACAAAGATGCACTTTTCGAATTGGCTGACACAACTCAACAATTTTCTGATGATATTTGTATGTCATTCGGAGTTGATAAGTGCAAAATCCTGTCAGTAGTAAAAGGAAAAGTACAAAATAACAGTTACACACTTGGGTCAGGCCAAATAATAGAGCCAATAGATGAACAGAGTTCGTATAAATATCTTGGTTTTAAGCAATCTAGGCAGATACACCAAAAGATGATAAAACAAGAATTAGTCAATAAATTCTCACACCGCCTAAACCTTATCTTGAAAACCAGCCTTAACTCTAAAAATACTATAAAAGCCATCAACACATTCGCAATACCCATCCTCACATACTCTTTTGGAATAATTCGCTGGTCAAACACAGATATCAAAAAATTACAACGCACTGTTAATACATCTCTTACTAAATACAGAAAACACCATCCAAAATCAAGTATACATCGAATTACTCTACCGAGACAAGAAGGAGGAAGAGGTCTGGTAGACATACACAACTTACACAACAAACAGATTCTCTCACTCAGATCATACTTTCATAATAAATCCGAAAATTCAACACTACACAAACATGTAACGGAAAACGACATAAAACTTACGCCACTTAACCTACATAATAGGAACACTCAAATAAATGAACAAGTTATAAACGCACAAGAAAAAATTGCCGCATGGTCTGCCAAAGCTCTCCACGGGAGACATCGAGCCTTCCTGAGCCAGCCACACGTCGACAAAGCTAAGTCGAACGAATGGCTCAAACGAGGCGAACTGTTTCCAGAGACGGAAGGGTTTATGCTAGCGATCCAAGATCAAGTCATAGCCACTCGTAATTACAGAAAATATATAATTAAAGACCCTCATCAGCCGACTGATTTATGCAGACATTGCAACACAGCCTCTGAGACCATACAACACATTACAGGAGCTTGTAAATCACTAGCACAGACGGACTACAAGCACAGGCATGACCAAGTTGCCGCTATTATACACCAACAGTTAGCGTTCCAACACAAACTCGTAAGCGAAATAAAACCATATTATAAATATAAACCGGAAATAATATTAGAAAATAATAACTATAAAATCTATTGGGATCGGACGATAGTAACAGACAAAACTATACATTTTAATAGGCCAGATATAACCCTTCACGACAAAGCCAATAAAATAGTTTACTTAATAGATATAGCTATCCCAAATTCACACAATATTCAAACCACAATGTCAGAAAAACTAAATAAATATCAAGACCTTGCCATTGAAATAAAAACTCAGTGGAAAGCACAAACTGTCCACATCGTCCCTATAGTACTTTCTTCCACTGGTATTGTTCCAAAATCCCTTATGCAAAGTCTTAATACTTTACACATGCCATCCCACACACTCCATCTACTCCAAAAAGCCACCATTCTTAACACCTGTCGCATCACCCGGAAATTCCTTACTTCTTCTACAATTTCATCCACATTCTCCATTTAAACTTCCCCCTACAAACTTGGCTCCGGCCCGTGGGTAGGGTATTTGTACTCTCTTACTCGTAAGAGAAGGAAATTAAAGAACAACAAAATAATAATAATAATAAATTCTTTATTGTCAGACAACAAGATCCAACATGTTAGTAAAAATTCTTATAATTAGTGTTAGTAACAAATTAGTTAAGTATCTCTCTTACATAATTAATATCTATACCCACCCGCTTCATGTGGACGATGAACAAGCGAAAGGAAACTCACTCATTCATCACCCCCACAAAACGTACCAGAATAGGAGAGTAGATATTCTCCGCCACTGTCCTCAGAATACTGTTGTCACTGTCCCGCAATCTCGTTATCAAGGACGAGATTTTTTTCCGAATGACCGCATAAAAGTCGTCAGTCCGATTCAGCGCAAACATCTCAGATGCGCTACAATAACGGGGCAACCCCAACAGCATTCTGAAAACATTATTATATTGGATGCGCAGGACCTCCAGCGATCTTTTGGTAAAGTTGACCCACAGACTTCCCGTGTACATACCCTGACAATAGGCTTTGAAAAGGGTTATTTTAACCTGGTTAGTACAACGGTAAAACCTGCGCGCCAACATATTCCCTCTGACCGCCAGTGCCCTGCGCTCCCTCTCTATGTCCACATTGTCCTTAAGGTCGTCGGTAAGTATGTGCCCCAGATACTTAAAACTATGTACTCGCCTTATAACCAAGCCATTTAAAGTGAAACTTGGTACATAGTCGGTAACCCTACCAGCGGCCTTAAAAACCATGTGTTCACACTTTTTAACATTATAAACGAGCCCGTGTGTAGCTGCATAGTTCTCGCATACTCTCAACATCTCCCTAATAGATCCCGCAGTCGGGCCCAACAGCACCATGTCTAATCATGTCATAATGCCTTCGATGTTATTTTTATGAGTCACAAAGTATATTAAATTTATTTAAGCGTATTTTAATTTGTGCTTGAAAATAAATGTGATTTATGAAGCTGTAACTTTTATAACAAAAATTAAAAAAAATATCAAACGATTGAAAGAATTATTTTAACCAAAGCAGCAAACTCAAAGTTAACTTAAATTAAGGCCGGTATAAGCTCAAAGAATGTTTTAAACTATGAGAAAAAACACATCCTAACAGCTACAGCCATCAGAAACGCAACGCATGCGATCAAAACATTGAGAGATTATTTATTATTTTTATTTATTTATTTATCCTTCTTACAACTATCATTACAGGCCTTAACCTAATGCGACAGTAAAGCTATCAACTAATAAAAATAAAGCTAAAAATAAAACAATTTACAGTATCGAAAGATTGAGATGTGAATGTTGTTCGAAGGAGAAGAAGAGGGAGAGGAAGGTCAAAGAAACTAACGGCAGATTGTGTAAGGAATTATATGAAAGAGAAAGGACAGGGCAGAATACGAAAAAAAACGTGTTGCGTCGACCTGCTATGGCCGAAAGATGACGTTGATATCGTTGTCGATGATAATATAAGGGAAATGGTCAATGACGTTGTCATTCATAAAAGTGCACACACATAAAAAAAAACAAAGATTTCAAAGATTAAGTTGGAAAAGGCATCACTGCAGCTAAATAATTCGACTGATCATGTTCATTGGAACGCAGGATCAAGCAGGCAATCATACACAAAACAATAAACAAGGGACACCCGGATGGAACGAAGTTCTCGTCGCGACACCACACTGTTCAATGCGAAATAGAAATGAAAATATCTGGCTTGCTTTCTATAAGAGAGAGAGAGACAGACAGACAGAGAAACATGCGACGCCGCACAGCTTACAATAGCTCACTATAGCAAAAAGTGTCGTGACAACTTTTCGTAAGATTTTTTTCCGTCTAGCCCCCTTTCACAACGCGATAAGGAACTTCGTTCCAACTACAAACAAAAGAAAACCCAGCATCATGAATGAACCAAGTAAACCAATAAATAGAACATTGATCGACCTCATTATAGGAGACAAGTCTGCTATAGATAACACGGAGACAATTTATTAGCCAGTACTAGATATCAAATGAATTGTCATCAATTAAAATGTAGGAAAAGTTACATTTGATCGTACGATGTCATATCAGGCTGAACACCACTGTTATCTGACCTCTTGATGTACTGCAAGCTTATACTGTGCCAGGTCAGTTTATACTTGGAATGGATAGCTTGATGTGTTTGTCGGTAGTTGCAGTCAGTAGTGTTGTGATAAGGGTATCAAATTATCGTAGTCGGCAACCGTTAAAAGGGATGTATGAAAAAAAAACTATGAGTTTGTTCGTTAAAGTAAAATTGTTATCAAGTGGATGGGATGGATAAGAAAAACGTATTTTGACTGTGTATTTTGGCCAGATTTATTTACTACTAAAGATACAGATATTTATTGAGCCGTTTTTAAACTTAGTGTTAATAAAAAGCCGTCGATTTAAAATTTGAAAGTACTTGTTTTGCAATAAATCCTTATTAATATCAAAAAAGTGAAAGTGAATTTGTTTGTTTGTTACGTCTTCACGTCTAAATGACTAAACCGATTTTGATGAATGTTAGTTCAGAGATAGTTGGGTCTTTGGAGACGGACAAAGGCTATTTTTTAAAATGATAAATGAGGGAGAAAGAGGGAAGAAAAAGGGAAGACTTAGTGTTGCTTTTACAAATCAATAAGGCTAAAGGGGAACTGTGTTGACGCAGTGGCTGAGCGACTGACTTCTGGGCTTCGTGTCGCGGGTTCGATCCCACACGAAACAAATATGTGTATGGTCTACAAGTAATTGTTTCAGGTCTTGCTATTTCTGTATGTGAGTTGAAATGTTAGTAAATGCACCCACAATACTGGAGAAATTCCTAGTGTGGTCAATGTTTTATTAAATATATATCTACTAGCGCCTTATTGATTTGTAATAGCAACGCTAAGTTTTCCCTTTTCTTCCCTCTTTCTCCCTTACATCCCACTTTTTTCAAAAAAATATTAGCCTATGTCCGTCTCCTGGTTCCCAACTATCTCTGTACCAAAATTCATCGAAATCGGTTTAGCCATTAAAGCGGGAAGAGGTAACAAACAAACAAACTCACTTTCGCTTTTATAATATTAGTAAGGTTTTATAAAGTCTTTTGTAAGAAGACAAATTCCGAGAGAGTCATAGCGTAATATGACTACAACACAAGTTATACCTGATGCACATTCCTAAACAATGTCTAATGGTTGCCCTAAGTTTCTTGTTAGTTGCCCAAACGCAGCTGAAACTTTAAGCACACGAACTTTATCGAACTTTGCCGATCTCCTCCGAGAGACTGACAGCACCTTGCATGTGGTGAAACTATGACTTATCAAGTTATGGCAACTTCAAACACATTTAATTTACGAGGCAATAACTTTTATTTATACTAGAACAAAGTTTATTTTAGCTTGCGTGGGCAGTAGGTTTATGTTTGCAGAGTCGTTATAACCCTCAAGTGCGCAATGCAGGTGTCTATAAAATTTGGTGTATGCAGTTGTTGTCTATCTGAGTTCTGAGTTACGACAAGAATTTTCAGAGAGTTCTTTCATGAACTTTTTTTTATAATAAAATAGGTGTCTTGCGCAGTTTCACCCGCATATTTAGTTGCTGCTCCACTCCCGTGGTTAGTAGAGTGAAGATTTAAAAAAAAAAAACGTTGCCCCACACTTGAAATTTCTCCTGTATCGTGAGTGCGTTTACAAACATTTAAACTCACATACACAAACAGCCAGACCCGAAAAAGCTACCTGTAGGTCATACAAATAATATTTGTTCCGTGCCGTGATCGAACCCGCGACACGCAGCGCAGCAGTTGATCGCTCATCCACTGCGCCAACTATGTCTTCAAAAATGTTATATCAGATTCACTTGAGCTTTGAAGATTATAGTGATCAGAAAATATAGAAGCTGTCAGAGAATTCCACAAACTGGCGGTTCGCACAATAAATCTGGAAGCATAGTTCCCTTTGTTCGAGTTCGTGGAACTGTACCACAAATGGCGACACATCGCCGTATCTCTCCACGTCCGATGATAGAATGGGGATGGGGGAACTAGATTATACAATTCCATAGCATACTCTTCATTAGATAACCGATAAAGTGGCAACATTTTGATGACATGGTTGGCGCAGTGGCTGAGCGATCGACTGCAGCGCTGCGTGATGCGGGTTCGATTTCTACGCTGAACAAATATTTGTATGACCTGTAGATAGTTGTTCCGGGTGTGGCTCTTGAGTTTAAACTTTTGTAAACGCACTCACGATACCGGAGAAATTCCTAGTGTGGGGCAACCTTCCTTTTAAACAAAAACATTGCGGCCACGTTCAAAGCTTAATAATAAAAATAAATATCTTGGGACAACTCACACACGGCTATCTGATCCCAAGCTAAGCAGAGCTTGTGTTATGGTAACCAGACAACTGATATACATACTTATATAATTTATAAATACATACATATCATAGATAAATCACACCCAGACACAGAACAAACAATCATGCTCATCACACAAAGTTTGTCCTGGGTGGGAATCGAACCCACGACCTCCGGCTCAGCAGTCAGGGCCACTAACCACTACACCAACAGGCCCGTCCTTAATATTATTCAAGTCGACGAAAAAGAAGTCTAGTTTGTTCCAAGTCCACAATTTGCGATTGTATCCGCACTGTTTCCATCTTACTGGTAAGGTAAACGGAACAGTTGCTTACAAGATAGCGCGGCATTGCCAAATAATTTTGATGTTATCAAAGTTTATATACCTTCTTGTCCGACATGTGGGTAGAGAGGATTAAATTGTTTGTATATATTTGACAACAGTTTTTAGAATTGCTTGTTTGTGCCAACAGAGCACTGCGATTTATTGGCGTGCAAAGTTCGTAGAACCACATTCTTAACTGATTTTTTAGAATACCATCATCTGCCTAGCCTTTTCCCAACTATGTTGGGGTCGGCTTCCAGTCTAACCGGATGCAGCTGAATATCAGTATTTTACATGGAGCGACTGCTTATCTGACCTCCACAACCCAGTTAATACTGGGTATACCCCTTGGTAAGACTGGTTGTCAGACTTTCGGAACACTAACTACCTGTAACGACTGTCAAATATCTACAAATGACAGCCGGGACCAACGGCTTAACGTGCTTTCCGAGGCACGGAGGAAACTCGGTATGTAACGGGTGGTCACCCATCCACAGACCAACCTAGGCAAGCGCGGCATTACCTTGAGATCGACCCGAGCGGCTGCTATTATTTAGAATACCGTTCCTCGAAAATAAAGACGGAGCTCTAGTAGGATCTTTTTGTTGATCTGCACTTTGTTTGTCATGACACTTTATCTTGGGAATGCATGGAGGTATCGAGTTGAAATTAAAACTATATAACAAAGGTAGTAAAACAAGACTATTACTGTCACTTCGCAGTCCGTCAGTCAGTATTTCTGTTGCATATATAACAACTAATACTAAAAAAATACGTGTGGCACTCGGGGACTGCCGCGGTAAAGCTATTGCATAGCATTTTTTATCAACTTATGCAATAAATAAAAAAAACTTATGCAATATTTTATTTAAAAAGTACTTCCAATTCGCAATATTTATTTAAAAGTCGCAAAAAGAAAAAAAAAATTTTTATTTATTTATTTATTGATCCAGTGTAATATTGTGACGTTCAAAAAGTGCTGATTATCAGCCTAATTTGAATAAATGACTTTTGATTTTGATTGTTGACGACCCCATTCTCTACCAAACATGCTAATTAAACATTAGGAATACGGTCAGTTATTTCAATAGATCGCTATTGAAATAACTGACCGTATTCGTAATGTTAGGTGTTTTCGTTACGTTTCTGGATTCGTTCTCCACGCTCAAGGCCCGCGATAGAAGCTATGCAAAAGCTTAAAAAGAAGAATAAAATAATTATTTGTGGGCAAGAAAATCTCTATGGCTTTTTGAGTCTACACTGAAGACTCGGTTTTTCACCCTGAACGATGCCTATATCAAGACAACTTTACCAACGTTGACAGGGCCCGAATGCTACCGAACTTTACCGAACTTCCAGCGAACAAACTGTACAATATATGATACTGAAACCGAGAAACTTCAGTGCGGTTTTCCTTGCGCTGTAATTTTGAATTTAGAACTGCAGTTTTCCGTTTAACTTGTTTCTTTTGAGATGCAATTTCATATCGTTTACTTTTAAACGACTGGGTACTTAGGGGAATTTTAATTAGAGTACTGTTGTTGGTCGGCAATTTGTATGTTTTATGCATGTATGAATGCTGCAGTAATTAGTGAATTCGTTGCTGGGCTATTTGTTACGCTTGCGGCCGCCTGCGACTTGTATTACAGTTGTTAGCTATGAAATGTTATAGTTTACCTTGCTGTTGTTGTGTTTAATTACTTTCATCTTTGTTTTCTCATAAATGGTCGGAATTTAAGTTTGAAACGAATAAGTGTTGTTTTACTGGTAGGTCATTAAAAGAATAAACATACATAAAGAGAGTCGAGAAAAGTTGCACGGTTCGTATTGGTAATTTCTTATGGAGAAGAAGTATAATTATACGTTTTCAAAATCAAATAGTTTTATATTTATATAATCAATGATATCGTATTTAACCTAAAGGTTGACTGGTAACTGCTCGTCAATAAAATAACCATGGTTACAAACTAGATTAAAATTTATGCCTTTAGTTTAATTTGACAGATACAAGTTGACGAGACGGTTAGCGCAGTGGCTGTGCGATCGACTGCCGCGCTGCGTGTCGCGGGTTCGATACCCGCACAGAACAAATATTTGTATGACCTAAAGATAGTTATTTGGAGTCTGGCTGTTTGTGTATGTCAGTTTAAGTTTTTTTTAAACGCCGCCACGTGGTTGCGTTTAAAAAATATAATTTATGGGCTATGTTAAAAAAAAAAAACCTAAATAATACTAACAATTACTACTACTGATTCAGAAGGCAGTACTCCTCGATACGGGCCGCATTGTGAGGACGTTCCTGTCTCTGAAGCTCTAACAACCGGTAGCTTGAACCCTGCTCCCGATACTGGCGGAAACCTATTTTTTTTAACCTTCAACTACCGACGTGGTTTTTTTGTATCACTAGCACCGACGTGGGGCCTGAGAGGCCGCATATTAAACACTGAGTGGTATGGAAAATATGTACAATAGACATCTATTTTTTAAGTTTTATCGTTAATTTGGGATCTATAAATAAAAACAAAGACAATTATTATAATCAACTTTATTAAACTTTGAAATTATATGATCTTTAATCTTTGGCTCCGATTCTAAACTTAAAAATGGCACTTCCCGAAATAAAAATAATTAAAAAAATAATTCTTCTTAGGAACCATGAAATAGACTTTTTTCTTAAACTTAAAGGTTATATCTATTCAAAAAAAAATTAAACTAAAACTGTTTTCATAAAATAAAAAAAATGTCCAACAACAAAGTTACTCACAATTAGGGCAGATTTGTTTAGCGCACTGTAAACAAACATGTTTTTTACATGACTAACATTGGTATGTAGATTTTCTATTTAATTTAGGCGGACAAGAGGCACATATTTTTCTTGCTTTTTCTTCTTTTGCTTGACCTTGTTCTGTGTTTGGCATATCAGGACCGAGTATTCTCTCTAAACTCATACGAAGTTCACGAGGCAAGCGTAAATTTAACACCCTTCTCTTCATGTAGTCTAATACGAGTTGTCGAGCTAACTGCTTTATAAACACACCGCGATCAGTGCTTTTATTTAGATGCACATCATGCAGTATATGTGAATTGACTGAACTTATATCTAAGATCCTATAAAAAAGTATCAGAGGCTAACGTCTTGTTATTTTCATCCAAGAGATTTATAGGACGCCGTGGTCTTTTGGAAAAACGTAATTCATCCATAGGTAAACTACGTTTACTCCCTGATGTCCCTGGTACATCCATTCTTCAAATTATCCGGTAGATTTCTGAAAACAAGCATTTAATTTAATTCATGACCCAAACAAAAAACTAACGTTAGTACCGACGTCGGGCCTGAGAGGCCGCGTCGTAATTTCAAAACAACATAACTTACCGAAATTGTGTTCGCCGGCACTGCTACCACACTCAACGGCGTCGGTGCAACTAAACTCGCAGCTACTGACGAGCACGGGGCTCACCTGCGCGGGGAAGCGGTAAAACTAACAACTTGTCAACCCGCCGCGGCCTCTCAGGCCCCACGTCGGTACTTAAAGGTTAATGTTTATTTTATAAAGAAATATTTAAAACTTTATCATAGTTTGTCATCATCGTTTTCTTGCCCTTGTCCCATTCTATTTGGGGTCAGCGCAACACGTTTTCTTCTTCCATTCTCCCCTATCAGACGTCACGGCTTCATTCACTCCTTTCTCCTTCATATCATGCCTTACACAATCCATCCATCTTTTCTTTGGCCTTCCTCTCGCTCTCCGTCCATCAACATTCAGATCCATCACTCTTTTAGTCACATGTGCTTCATCCCTCCACATAACATGTCATCATATAGTATATACCAACACCCAAAACTGCAACAATGCATCGTTTAATTTAGGTCCTCTGACAGCGACGTCCATATTTAATGTATAAGTAAGAAGAAAAGTAAATAAAGAAAATACTTACAACACAAACCTACTTATAATATACCTATTTGGGAACTATATTTTCGAGCCGTTTGGGGTTGAAACTCTGGGACCGTGGGGTCCTTGTGCTCACAGCCTTTTTAAGGCAATATCAAAACGTTTGGTTGACACTTCCCGTGACCCCAGGGCTGGCTTTTACTTTGGCCAGAGGCTTAGCGTTGCCATACAACGTGGCAACGCGGCCAGTCTCTTGGGGACATTGCCAACTGACAGCGTTGAGGACGAATTTTTTGACGCTATTTTTTAATTTCTTTATAAGTTTAGTTTAGTTTCATAATTTTAGTTTAATTTATAATTAGTTTAAACAATAAACTTATAATATCTGTTCGAGATTAATGAAGTTCATAAATATCCGTGTGTTACAGCCGCCGTCCCCGACTCGTGACGTTATTGCCGTAGAGAACACAACGCCACACATCATTAGTTTTGAACACTCCAAACTTACGGTAAGTTGGGTACCTATATTATTCTTGGAAGATCTCTGGTTTATATTTTTGTGGATAGAATTTATTGTGTGTACCGAGACCTGCTACCCTACCATGACTTCTTAAAGCAGAACTTATTTCACTGAGGGGAAGAGACAGAGCTGTACAGGGTGTCTAGCACCATCTCTTTCTCTGACAGGAATAAGAACTGCTATAAGATGTTATGGTAACATTTCTGGTTTTAGTCTTTCGTTTTTATTATAATTTTGAGTAATGATGCTAAAGGAGGCTCAGTTTTTAACAAAATAATTTCGACGGTCCCTAAGTACATAAAGACATGTCGAAAGTGGCATTTTTTATTTTATTGTTTAATTAGCTTTAGATTATCTATGCGCACATGCTGACATACGATTTTTATTTAATTTATTTACCTTGTTTTAGAAATCGTATAAGAGAGTCTTATAAATACAACAAATAAGTGTCGTAGAAACGGTCATCTTCCAGTTTTTCTAAGAAAACGTGAAAAAATTAAATATTTATGTGTAAATGGCATTATAAAGCTCTTAAAACTGTTAAAATGTTGTAAAAAGAAAATATTTATTATTGCTCACAAATTACGCTCTCCTGTAAACCTCGGTTTTTGACTCAACCTTATGTACGTAGGGATCGTCGATTTAGTTATTTCATTATTTAGCATTAATTTAAACTTCTTCAAATATGAGTCAGTAAACCAACAATTATAGAGTAGGTAAAAGAAGATCTGTTGTGGCTCAGTGGCAATGTTTCCAACCTCCGCGATGTCGTAAGTTCGAACACAGACAGACACTACTGCTACAACTACTTTATTTTGACAAGCACAGTTGCGCAGTGGCTGAGCGATCGACTGCTGCGCTGCGTGTCGCGGGTTCGAACTCCGCACGGAACAAATATTTGTATGACCTACATGTAGTTGTTTCGGGTCTGGCTGTTTGTGTGTGTGAGTTTAAATTTTTGGAAATGCACCCACGATACGGGAGAAATACCTAGTGGGAGCCAACGTTACTTAAAAAAGAAATCATCACTGTTGTCAAAACCAATTGTTTTTATTACTTTATTCTCAATTGCCTTGATGGTCTAGTAGTCACAAGTGCGACTGCTAAGCACGTCCAGGGTTCGATTCAAAAGTTTGACAAATTGAGGTTTTCCAACAAGATTTTTTCAGTAGCAGCCACGGTATCTAAATTTGTACACGGTTGATGGCATTAGGCACGCCCCCTATTAAGTGGGACTTTTAAAACATAACAAGGGAAATGTGGGTGTTATATTGGATACGCATCTGCCTAACCATTAGTGGATTACAGGTACGATATTATGTAATGCTTAAAGTTAAACCTTCTTGGTCCACGTCACAAATCTAAAATCCTTCTTTCCAGTTAACTGCATCTGAAGCATCGTGGGTAGCTTCTCTGCTGTGCCTCGGAGCGCTATGGGGCGCGGGACCAGCTGGTCTTATATCTGAGTACTTTGGGAGGAAGAAAACCCTGCTGTACTTGGCACTGCCTTTGGTAGTATCATGGATACTTGTCGCTTCGAGGTATGCTTATTTGAGAAATATAACAAGTAATTAACATCATCATCTGCCTAGCATTTTTACAACTTCGACGGCACCGTTGGCGCAATGGCTGAACGATCGATATCCGCACTGAACTGTAGATAGTTGTTCCGGATCTGGCTGTTTGTGAATGTAAATTTAAATGTTTGTAAACGCACCTATGATAAAGGAGAAATTCCTAATGTGGAGAAACGAAAAAAAAAAATATGTTGGTGTCCCGTCAACTTATATGCAATTGAATATAAGTAATTTTACTAAGGGCGACTGCTTAAATGATATCCAAAATCCAGTTACTACTGGGTAATGCGATACCCTTTGATAAGACTGGTTGTCAGACTTTCGGAACACTGACTACCTGTAACGACTGTCAAAGATCTACAAATGACAGCCGGGATCAACGGCTTAACGTGCTTAACCGAGCCACGGAGAAAACTCGGTGTGTAACGGGTGGTCACCCATCCACAGACCAGCATAGGCAAGCGTGGTTTAACCTAAAGATCGACCTGAGCGGCTGCTATGGCTAAATAAGCCACAAACTCCTAAGGGAAAACCGGAAAGATTAGTGATAAAAAATAGCATGTATATTACACAGTTCTTTTTTTTTCAGTCCAAACGTGTCTGGCCTGTACGTGGGGCGATTCGTCGGTGGAGTAGCTTTGGGAGCCTTCAGTGTCAGCATCCCTCCTTATATCGAAGACATAGCAGAAAAGCACATTCTTCCAACGCTGGCCAACTTCTATCATGTCCACTTTAGTTGCGGAGTTCTTTTTGGATATATTATTGGTAAGCAATTGATATAATCACTTCACCTGAGATTTTTATTGCTGAAAAGTGGCGTTGCAAAGCACTTTTTCATTACTTGTCTACCTACCTATCTACCTTACCTACCTACCCCACCTACCTTTATATTTTCTAACCGCTTAAACCTTCCTTGTATTTCCAGAAATAAGCAGTACCTTTATGCTCATTTTTTTCCTTATGTACTTTTTATATATTGTTCTGTGTGCATATAAATAAATAAATAAAATCAATAAGATCAAAATCAAAGATTAATACATAGATTAGTATGGAACTATAGTATACAAAAATAATATACAGTGAGGCAGGAGTTTTCTAGAACATATAATTGTTTAGCATTTAAGAATGAATGAATTCTAGGGACTTAGACAATTAGCTATAGCGTGGCTCTCGTCTGGCCGTTTCTTTGGAATTTCATACAAATTGAGATACAATTATTTTTGTTTGTTCTAACTGTAGTTCGACCACAGCACATCTTCCTTTTGCTATTAATTTCATAATTTCAGTACTTTTAAAGGTTTCATTCCTCAAAAGTAAAAATCAGAACCCTTACTGGATTACATTGTAGTCTATCTGTCTGTCAAGACCCTTATTTCGAAAACGCATAGAGTTATCGGGTTGAAATTAAAAACATATTCCAGTCAGTTTTTTCCAACCATATAAGTCTACGCAGTCAAAAAGCATGGTTGTTTAAATCACAAGTTCGCGAGTCAGACATGCCCACCCTCGGTGGGCATGTCTGACTCGCTCTTGGTCCGTTTTTAATAACACATAATATTACATTTTCAGGTCTGGTAGAAAACGGTTCATGGTTGACAGTCCTCTGCGCCAGTATACCTACAACTTTCTTCGTGGCCTTCATCTTCCTTCCTGAATCACCAGCCTACCTAGTGTCACAAGGAAAATTCCAAGAAGCCAAAGCAGCCCTACGCTACTTCAGAGGCATCGATAACGACGTAGACGGTGAATTTAGAGCCTTGAAGGAGCGCCTCAGAAGTTCAGCAAAATTCAGAGTTACTTTCAAAGAACTATTTGGTACTAGGTCCACGGTCAAAGCTCTTGTTGTCTCTTTCGGGCTCATGATTTTCCAACAAATGAGTGGCATATTCCCCGTCCTCTTCTACGCTAAGAATATCTTCGAAACTTTTGCCATAGGTCTCAACCCTCCCAGCGCTGCTATCATTTTAGGCTTCTGTTTCGTTTCATCTACATACTTTTCTACCATGCTTCTGAAGGTAGTAAGAAGAAGAATACTTTTAATGATTTCATTTGCAGCTATGGCTGTGAATTTAGCATGTCTAGGTATCTTTTACCACTTAAAAGCTTCAAATTTGTCTCCAAGTAGTACCTGGGTCCCACTTTTCACGTTATGTCTTTTTGTAAGTTTCTATGCTTCTGGGGTTGGACCAATACCTTGGTTGATGCTAAGAGAAATATTTCCCCCTCACATGACAAGAAGAGCAACCGCCTTAACTGCTGGTTTCCATTGGTTCTTGGCGTTTGCTGTGACGAAATTTTACCAGAATCTGGTCGATATGGTGAAACATGGTTGGACGCTATGGGCCTTTTCAATAACTTGCATTGTGGGGATAATTTTCGTTTACTTTTTTGTTCCTGAGACTAAAGATAGGTCGTTGGAAGAGATACAGAATGAGTTCGAAGGGATACATAAAAAGAGAAAGCATACCCATGTCATAAAAGTAGAGGCTGAGGCTTAGAACAAGACTGTTCGGATTTGTGTCATTTTTTATAGACGTCCTGTGATACAAATCCATAGATTTATATGTAAGTTTAGGCGCTCAATAATTTGTAACATTTGTTTGAATATTAGTGTATACAATAACTTAAAAAAAAACTCACAGCAAATGTTATAGATTAATGAGACAATGTAAATTATTTTTCTTATATCTAGGGGCTATTAACATTGTTAGAGTTAATGATAGTTAGTGTTAGATTATGTAATAGTATGTATTTATTTTTATTGTAATAAAAATAATTTAATAACCAAATCTCTTTTTCTTTAGCTTGCCAAAAATATTATTATACTAGTCGTGTGTACTAGTTTAATAATATTTTTAGTTCTGTGTACCCAGCGGTTTCACCCGCTGCTCCAGTCCCCCTTATCACTTAAAGTTTTTTTTTTTGCGGATGGGAAATCATCAAATAACTTCCCCCGCCCTGTGTGGAGCGGCGGGGAGTGTCAGACTTGTACTGACTAAAATCCACCCATGTTCCTTCTATTGCCCTTTATGTTCCGGGATCGCGGTGTCTCTTTCAAATAACCCGCAATCCCGATCACTTAGGGGTCTGAAAGATAGATAGTATCCGATTTTCAGACTTACTGAATATGCATAAAAAAATTCATAAGTATCAGTCGAGCCGTTTTGGAGGAGTATGGGAACGAACATTGTAACAGGAGAATTCTGTAAAAATAACTTTATTTTTTGTAGAAGTGGTTTATTCATATAAAATTCTACTCATAATGCAGTACCAGATGAGAAAGATATCAGGATCCTGGATATCGGTCATTTCCCCCGGGCAGGTATGTAGATATATGACCGTAGGAGCCTCTTGGCACATGTCATAGTATGACAAACTGCGGTTATTTCCCAAGAGGTGGTAAAAAGAAACAATTTTCCGTAAGATATAACTCTTCTATGGAACAATATGTTGGAACAGGTATGAGTTATGAGAAGGCATATCTGGGTACAAATGTAGACTAAAAAGTGACCAAGGAACAATTTCAAGAAGTTTCTAGCATTGAACTACAACACACTACCAAATAAACGTTGTTTTTGACATTGAACATTACACAATTGATTTAAAGTTTAATATGCTAAGTTCAAGATTTCGAATTAGCTTCCATTGCATTCTGTGGAAATGCAAAATGAACCTTTGGGACATTAAAGAGAAACCAATTTGTAATGGTGATGAACTTAGCTCATCATTTTATACTCAACATTTTTGACTACTTTTAGAACGAAAGAATTTACTATGAACATGCCACGTGTACTCAGTATCCTTACTAATATTATAAAAGCGAAAGTGAGTTTGTTTGTTTCCTCTTCACGCGGACATGGCTTAACTGATTTTGATGAATTTTGGTACAGAAATAGTTGAAACCCTTGAGATAGGCTATTTTTTAAATAAAAGTGAAAAATCAGGGAAAAAGAGGGAAGAAAAGGGAAAACTTAGCTTTGCTATTATTACAAATCAATAAGGTGCAACGGCAAAAACTACAGGTACCTGTAAATCAGGATAGGGGAACTGTGTTACCTCGAATTAAACGCGAGCGAACCCGCAGCAAAAGCCAGTAAGATAATAATAGAGAAAATAAAAAAAGAACTTTAAACTAAACAATAATAGGTAACACTGAGTGCTTTACAGACGCTTCAAATAGGCAAAGTGGTGAAGCAAAAATCGGTTTTCAATTAAACTTGGATCAGTGAGGTTAGTTTTAGTGAAAGTTTGTATAAACAACAAGGAGTTTTATATAGTGTCATAAAAGTTACAGCTTACAGATGCAAACCAAATATTTAGGTGCCATCTTTGATAGCCACTTATCCTTCGGGGCACACATCAAAGTAGCTCGAGCTTGAGCTTGCTAGGTTCCATTGTTGATAATGGTAAAGAGCAAGTTCACACTATGCTCAAATTACGTCTATATAATAAACTGCTAGATAACATTAAAAAAGTGACTATGTTCAGTTACCTATATATCTAAAAGGAAAATAGTATCCTACTATAATATTATAAATGCAAATAGTTTGTGAGGATGGATGGATATTTGTAACTCTTTCACGCAAAAACTACAAAAAGGATTTTAATGAAACTTTACAATAATATAGATTACATGTCAGAATAACGCATAGGCTACAATTCATAAAGATATATTGTATATTCTATCACCACGCGACTGAAACCGTGGGGCGCAGCTAGTAGAGAATAAACGTACATACAAAGGTACTTAAAAAATACCTATCAATACCAAAAAAAAGGAAAGTGCGAGTCTGGTAACACGACGACATAAACAGCTGTATCTTTTGACTGTGCAGATATAGAGGGAGACATTCCAACTCCATACCTTAAGACAGAAAGACGGACGGACAATAAAGTGATCTAATAATGGTTCCGTACAAACTTGCGACATAAACCGCCATATCTTTTGACTACGTAGACTTAGAGATATGATTATATCAGAGCACCAGGAGACCAGACTGAAGTATAAGGCTTTAATTTCCACACGTTCCCAAGAGAAAGGGTCTTGACAGACTGACAGACGGACAACTAAGTGATCCGACCGGCCTGTTGGTCTAGTGGTTAGTGGCCCTGACTGCTGAGCCGGAGGTCGTGGGTTCGATTCCCACCCAGGACAAACTTTGTATGATGAGCATGATTGTTTGTTCTGTGTCTGGGTGTGATTTATCTATAATACGTATGTATTTATAAGTTATTTAAGTATGTATATCAGTTGTCTGGTTACCATAACACAAGCTCTGCTTAGCTTGGGATCAGATAGCCGTCTGTGAGTTGTCCCAAGATATTTATTTATTTTATTTATCCTATAAGGGTTCCGTTTTTTCCTTTTGAGTTACGGAAAAATAAAAAATACCGAAACCTGTACAAAGTTTGTGTCAACAGTGAAAAGTGTCTCCACGTGTCTGCAATGCGTTACCCCGAGTTGCAGTCCCAAACGATTTATGAACGCATCTGTAGCCCAGCTTTATTCTTGTACTAGCTTTTGCCCGCGGCTTTGCTCGCGTTTTCAGGGTAACACAGTTCCCCTTTCCTGATCTGCAGGTACACCTGCTACCTGTTTTTAGCCCTAGCGCCTTATTTATTGTAATAGCAAAGCTAAGTTATCCCTTTTCTTCCCTCCTTCTCCCTCATTCCTCACTTAAAAGTCTTCAGGATCCCAACAAAATTCATGAAAATCGGTTTAGCTATTTAGGCGTGAAGACGTAACAAACAAACTCACTTTCGCTTTTATAATATTAAGTAAGGATTGCGTTATAAATGTACGTGTTTTGTCGTACGATAAATTTTACCGTAACGTGTATCTTATCTGTATCTTTTGCGCATTGAACAGTTGCACGGGAAATATGGTTTGCTTTGATGTTGTTATGGGTGGCTAGACTTCTGTCTTCTTCCAATGCATATCGACGTTGCATTTATCGACGGTTCCTCTGTACATAAGGTTAAGACAAAAACCGAGGTTTACTGGAGAGCGTAATTTGTGTTCCACACACCCTAAAACTAATTCTATGAGCAATAATAAATATTTTCTTTCTACATTATTTTAACAGTTTTAAGAGCTTTATAATTCTATTAACACATAAGTATTTTATTTTTTCATATAGATATAGATGACCGTTTCTACGACACTTATTCGTTGTATTTATAATACTTGTTCTCTTATACGATTTCTAAAACCAGGTAAATATTTAAATAAAAATTGTATGTAAGCATGTTCGCATTAATGTAAAGCCAATGATACAAAAAATGCCATTTTCGACATGTCTTTATGTGCATGACGTAAGGACCGTCGTTATGTGATTTGATGCATGTGACCAAATAATGATAGTTATATTGTCATCAACAAACAATTCGACATGTGGCCCTTTTGAATTTAAGCAGTTAATTGCTGCACCTACCATGAAGGAATTCCATTTGTGAAACTTTGGAACCTGACCTTTGGAATACGCTCTCTTTGAATATCAGGACGGCCACCAGTTGGTTCACATTTAATCTTATGTGATAGTAAGATAGACTTCTTACAACAAAAAAGTCTTAGTAACTCATATTATTTCAAATTATTAAATCACTAGCTTTTGCCCGCGGTTTCGCTCGCGTTAAATTCGAGGTAACACAGTTCTCCTTGCGCCTTATCGATTTGTAGTAGAAACGCTAAGTTTTCCCTTTTCTTCCCTCTTTCTCCCTCACATCCCACTTTTTTTTAAATAAAAAATAGCCTATGTCCGTCTCCAGGGTCCCAACTGTCTCTGTACCAAAATTCATCAAAATCGGTGTAGCCATTAAAGCGTGAAGAGTTAACAAACAAACAAACAAACTCACTTTCGCTTTTATAATATTAGTAAGGATTTCTTACCAAGTAGGTTATAACTATGTAACATTTTTTGATCTACCGGACATACCGGCTGGTTGTAAAAAAAATCGAGTATAATTTGTTTTTATTTCACAAATTCAAAAGCGAATGCATTTGTTCGAAATTTATAGCGTTTTCTTTGCTTATAAAAATTTAGCATTCTGCATCAATTTTATGAATCCAAACTAATATAAAAGCGAAAGTGAGTTTGTTTGTTTGTTACGTCTTCACACCTAAATGCCAAAACCGATTTTGTTTAGTACAGAGATGGTTTGGACCCTGGAGACGGACATAGGCTATTATTTGTTTTAAAGTGAGTTTCTATTCCGTATAGTTCTCCATACCCAAGTTAATGAGTTCTGCACTTTTAATGGAACATTTATACAGACACAGATCTACAAAGGTAAGAATTCCCCGCCAAACCTTGAGCCTCGAACTGAATATGGAACACTTACTTACGTATGCGGCGCCGCTCACAAAATGACACATTTCATCAGTGGAAGGAAGCTATTCAAGGAAATCGCCCATTACATGAGCAGCAACAATCATGGACGACTCCTAATGGGGTGCGGAGACGAGGGAAGGATTCGCGTTAGGAATATAAATCAGTTAATTCTGATAGAAGTTTTACTTACAGTTTTGTTTTAACGGCAAGTAGGGAATGTTAATAATGAGGGATTTGTGTCAAAGGAAATATTTGTGACGGATATGAATCCTTACTAATATCCTTACTTAATATTATAAAAGCGAAAGTGAGTTTGTTTGTTACCTCTTCACGCTTAAATGGCTGAACCGATTTGGATGAATTTTGGTACAGAGATAGTAGGGAACCAGGAGACGGAGATAGGCTAATATTTTTTTTGAAAAAAGTGGGATGTGAGGGAGAAAGAGGGAAGAGAAGGGAAAACTTAGCGTTGCTATTACAAATCAATAAGGCGCAAGGGTAACTGTGTTACCCCAAATTTAACGCGGGCAAAGCCGCGGGCGAAAGCTAGTTAAAAATAAATGCGGATGCTTGTGTGGATGGATCTATGGATGTATGGATGGATGTCACTCTTTCACGTCATAGCGAACGGGTCTTGATAAAATTTGGCACAGAGGTAGATTATAGTCTGGAATAACACATAGGATACTTTTTATCGATTCCACGCGGCCACTGCGCCAGAATTTTATTTGATCAAAATTTGATTGAAAGAGCATTACCTTCCTCTCAATTTAATATTGTATTTAGATATTTGTTTCCATATTTTAAGGTATAAATTATGATACTTATATATGTACTTATATTTAATATTTAGATGAAAACATTTGCAACATATTTTAAATAACAAAAATGTTTATCATTAAATAACACCCACACACGTGCATGCTTACACCTTAAGACACAAACACACACGCTCTCTCTCACACACACAAACTCACACTCCACATACATACTAACACTTAAACTAAATACAGGCTACTTTTAACCGCCTTTAATTTGTCTTTTATTTTATTTGTCTTTTTTTAATTTTGAATATTATTGTATTGTTAATCTTGTTGCACATAACACTATGAAATCTCCTTTGGGAGAGGGCACTGGCTCTTGGTCTATCAACTAGCACTGGAGTCAGGGACTTCACAAACAATGTAACCACTTCTTGTGTAATAAAGATTACTATTATTAAATGCTGTTTTCTTCCTGTTCTAACACACTATTGTCTACGTTTCTTTTCTTTATATTTCCTCGGGCAGGCCTGCTGGTAGAAATTTCTTCTGAAATAAGCTGTGCCTTTGTATTCCATGTTTTGTTTAGATGTTTCCTTATATTTTCACCTACGTGTACATATATGATTAAATAAATAAATAGTAATTACTGTTAGTTTCCCTTACATATTTTCCTTAAATATTTTGTATAGTAATTCTTTTCTAATAAAACGCGAAATTATATTACAATTTGAAGCAACAAATCAATACTTAATAAAGACAAGTTCAAATAGCAAATCTGAGTCCAAAAAGCCTTATCGGTCGTTCCAAGTCTAGTTGCAAAGCAAACATGGGGCCTGTTTCAGAAATGCTAAGTCTCTAAACAGTGGAAAACAGACTTTATATTTTTGACGTTAAAGCTTAAGTTACAAATAACATCAAAATGAGGTTAGATATAGAAGTGGTAGATGACGGAGCAATGGAAATAGAATTTTATTCTGCTAAAGTTAAGGTTTGAAATTTAATTTGGTTCGGATAGGGGGGTTAACATAGAGGTGTTTTAACTTGTAAAAAAAAACTATAGAAATCATTCAACCAACCCATGGTTGAATGATTTGAATGTTCTTTCATGAATGTCTTTCAGGTATTTGGGTCAATGTTTACCGCTGTCATTAGTAAAATGAGAGCTTTTATATTGGATTCTATTTGAAAGGGTAGAAAATAACTATAATCATCCCTTTAATGTGTTTAATGGGGTAGTTTTTACATGTTGTTTTGTGAGTTAGCTTTTCAATTAGTTTTGTAATTACCCATGGATTTAATGGCTTGTTGACGTCTATGTATTTACGAACTAAAAAAAAAGAGAAATAACTATACATATTAGTTTATTTCCCTACTTTTGTTACTTTGTTATTTGGCGTGGGAAAGATCCTAATCAAGTACCTATGTTGACTTGGCTCACGACGTTGTCGACATGTGGGATGTGGATACAGCGATCATTGTGCCGATAGTCGTTAGAGCCACAAAGAATTAATTAACAAGGGCCTCGAACTGAGGAGGCTCTAGTTAGGTAGCTGGATTAAGGTTTTGATACAGGCGGAGCACCAGCGGCGATCTCTCGCATCCGGCCCTGATTCAGTCCATGGTCCGGAGCGAGAGGGAATGGGAAGCGGTCACCTCCCTCTGCGAAGCAGTCATGCTAGCAAAGGAGGTGGCCGGGCGTTTGAGGAAGAGAACCTCAAACCAATCCAATTGACGACAGGCCGTATCGACGGCGCGTTAGTGTTTCACGCGCGCTTCAAAGAGATGTCAGCAAAGCAGAGGGGCCTGCCAGGGCCTCCGCCTGCCGGGGTTGCGGGTGGTTTGAAAGAGATACCTCGGCCCCGGAACGTAAAGGGCAATATAAATAACATGGGTTTTAGTAAGTACAATTCTGACACACCCCCCCTCGCTCCGCCCAGAGCGGGGGAAGTTATTTGATGCTTTCCCACCCAAAAAAAAAGGGTTTGATACAGAAAGCGGTACTCCTGGATACTGCTAGTATCGTTAGAAGATTCTCTTTGGCCCCTATTTCCGAAATCGTTGGGTTACTATTTTTTGCATTTCAAATGCTTTTTTTTGTACAAATTATGTAAAAGTATAATTACATAAGTAGCTGGCACCCGCGACTTCGCCAGCGTGATGATCGAAAAAAAAGTTTATCTTATATGTTATTCCAGACTACAATCTAATTTTGTACTAAATTCCGTCAAGATCCGTTCAGCCGTTTTGACGTGAAAGAGTAGCAAACATCCATATATCCATCCTCACAAACATTCACATTATATTATATTTATAACATTAGTAGGAGTAGGATAGGATATAAGTAGGATGATAAAATGGAAAAAAATACGAATTATATGTAAAAAAATTCGTCCACATCGCTGTCAGCAGAATTGGCATGAGAGTCAGGAGTAGATTTGTTGATCTAGTGGTCGCAGACCGAGCAACTGTTGAGTATGAGGTATTTGGTTTGATTCCTGGGTCGGGCAAAGTGTTATTGTGTTTCCCCATGAACCCCAGTAGCCTCAAAATCTGGATTTGCGACACACAGCGATATGAGAATTTTTAAATATTAGAATATTGTTTAACCATAAAGCAAGCAAAACCACAGACAAAAGCAAATAAGTTCAGTTATTTATAGACATGAAGATTCTTAGCAGATTAAACTTGGTTTTTTCTCTCAAAATAAACGTGAAGTTAAAAATGTTAATAAACGCAACTTGATGTTTTTTTCATTGTTAATCTTTTGAGAAGGCTTTGTTTTGGGGATTTAGAAGAATAATACTTTAGAAAGCAGAGCGGCTTTCATAACATACGCTCTATGTGTGTGTGTGTGCTGTTAGAATTATGACATACGGAAAGAAAGAATGACTGACGCTTTCTTAGTAGAATTATCATGTAAGGTTTTCCACGTGAATGTTTTTTTTTAATAGTTAACTAGCATTTGCCTGCGGCTTCGCTCGCGTTAAATTCAGAGTAACACTCTTCTCCTTTCCTAATTTGCAGGTACCTGCTATCTGTAGTTGAAATACACCATGATTCATTAAATTCCTTTAAGACCCAAATATTAATGTCTCAAAATCAATCTCCTAAGGACTTGTAATTTTAGAATTAAGCCATCTACATCTGGCAACTTGCCTACCCAAATTGGCTTCTATTGTTTTTAATTTATAATTTAGTTTTCATTTGTTTTTATTTTTGTAACAAGTTTCGTATTTTTTTGTTTTAAGTGTCTTCTGTTATACCCTAAATAAATAGTATTTTTTGTTATTTTTGTAGTAGTTTTTAGGGTTCCGTAGTCAACTAGGAACCCTTATAGTTTCGCCATGTCTGTCTGTCCGTCCGTCCGTCCGTCCGTTTTTATTTTTTAAGATATTTTTATACAGAAGCTGTTGGTGACCTTTTTAATAAATAAATAAATACCTGAATTTAATGCGAAGCTGCGGGCAAAAGCAAGTTCTATATATTTTCGATATATTCTCTCGACAAGTTATTTGATGATTTCTAAAGCTTTGTTTTTCCAGCCGTATGTATGACGTAGTAAATGGCGCTTTGCATCAAAATTCAAGAAAAAGTATCCACGGTAAGTCAGCTGTTTCTAAATGAAAAACAGTGACTCGTTCGATACCGCATGGAAATGCTACTCACACGACTGTCACAAAAAGGAAGGATAATAATATATTATTACTAGCTGTGCCCAGCGGTTTCACCTGCTGCTCACTGAGGGGTATGAAAAATAGATGTTGGCCGATTCTCAGACCTACTCAATATGCTCACAAAATTTCATGAGAATCGGTCAAGCCGTTTCGGAGGAGTATGGGAACGAAAACTGTGACACGAGAATTTTATATATTAGATAAGGTAAACTAATTCGTTAAAATAAACATGTAAAATATGGTTCGAATAATTGAAACGAAGTTCCTTATCGCGCGTTGCGAAAAGGGCTAGACAGATAATAAATAAGACCAAAAGTTGTAACGACACTTTTTGCTATAGTTGTAAGCCGTGTGGAATGCGCGTGTTTCTCTGTTCACTTTCTGTCTCTCTCTCTCTCTTTCTCATTATTTTCATTTCGTCTTTCTATTTTGCATTGAACAGTATGGTGTCATAACGATTATTTTTGTTGAGTACAGGTTTCTTTTAATAAAGTATAACATAAAATCGCACCCCTATTACATAGGTAGTGTTAAATTCCCACGTTATATTTAAGTCCCGAATAGAACTAGGGTTAAGGCTATTTGCCTTTTAAGTAAGTGTCGTTACAACTTTTAGTCTTAATTTTTTCCGTCTAGCCCCCTTTCGCAACGCGCGATAAGGAACTACGTTCCAAAAAAAAAAAATCCTACAACTTCAGGTAAAAAGATCAATAAACGCATACCCAAAACGTCGCACTCAGTCTCACGCAACTTAGAAAAAGGGTGTCGAGAAAATTATGAACACAGTTGATTACAGTAATTTTCATAGAACATTACAGAAACGAGCGTGGTTGCCTTCGTAATAAACACCATTAGCTAGATACGTTACACTGCTTAGGGAAAGGCATTCATGGTTTGATTTTTAGTCGCATTTTTTTTTTTGCAAATGAACCGTTACTAATATTATAAAAGCGAAAGTGAGTTTGTTTGTTTGTTACAAACCGATTTTGATGAATTTTGGTACAGAGATAGTTGGGACCCTGGAGACGGACATAGTATATTTTTTTTAATAGATTGAGATATGAAGGAGAAAGAGGGAAGAAAAGGGAAAACTTTGCATTGCTATTACAATAGACAAGGCGCAAGGGCAGAAACTACAGGTAACAGGTACCTGTAAATCAGGAATGGGGAACTGTTTTACCCCGAATTTAACGCGTGCAAAGCCCCGGGTAAAAGCTAGTAATATAATAGTTTTACCCCGCACGGAACACATATTTGTATGATCAACAGATTGTTGTTCCGGGCGTGGCTGTTTGTGTATGTAAACGCGTGAGTTTAAGTGTTTGTAAACGCACCGAAGGTACAGGAAAAAATCCTAGACTGGGGTAATGTTTTATGTACAGATATATTTAACCCCGACAGTCGCATCATAAACAGCTAGTTTTATCCTATAATCACAGTGATATCAAAACACACGCTATCGCCGGGTGAGGCACCTGTGTTTACACCCGCAAGCCACTGCTTAGTGATGTCACCCTTTTTCTTTTGCTTCGGTCATCGGTAACGCAGTGTCACTTACGTGTTTAGATGGCTATATGTCTAACATAGAGAGAAAACAAAGGCGAAATATGTAGTAAAACAAGTCCTGAGATTATCATGATCAACTGATGGACGATGGTTGCAAAGAATAACAAATTGGTACCCGAGTAAGTCCAAGAAAAGAAAGAAAGGGAGAGTGACGCTATTGGCAACATTTGGCCTAGAGACGCAGGAGGTAGAGCTACTTGGTTCCGATTGGAGGAAACTATTACTGCAAAACTCTCTAAGCTTAAGCTGTTAGCTTGTAAGCTCTACGGACAGAGATAGTTGAGACACTGGAGACGGACATATGCAATAAAAAAAAAATATAAGGGAAGAAAAGCGAAAACTTAGCATTGCTATTACTATAAATAAGGCGTAAGGGCAAAAACTACAGGTACCTAACAGGTTCCTGTAAATCAGGAAAGGGGAACTATGTTACCCCGCTGGTCTTTATCATAACAATCCTCAACCCCGGCAGTGCTCAAAATCAAAACTATATTCTTTAAAAGTCCTTTTGTGCTTACATGTATTTAGCGACTGTACAAGTGACAGCAAATCCCCACAACAGTAAAGCCTATATCCTGATTCTCGAAACAAAAATGCGGAGTGACATTCCAGTAATAAAGCAGCTAATGTGGCGAGAGTGTGTAAATGTCGCCATGACGTCATCAAGCTTCCGGAAATACGACCACTACAGTCTATTTCCAGTAAGTTCACATCTGACAGCGGCAATCAAATAACAACCTTACTTAAATGAAAATAAAGATCACTGGTTTTTTTATAGAAATATCCGTACAAGTAGACGAATAGCAACCTTATTGTTGATGACTATAAAGGTTACTCTCATTCTGTCAATGCTGCTCATTCAGAAGTAATCTAGCTGTGAATGAACATGACAGATATAAGGTTTAATTTACTGTCTAACGCTTCCTCCAGGAACGTTTTAGTGAATGAATGAACGTGATTATGGAGTGAATGGAAGTCTTGTGGTGTTTGAAATTAGAGTGGTTAAGAGAAAACAGGGGCTGCAATTCTCCATACAAATGTATTGTATTCATCAACTGTTTTCTTCCTGAATAATGTCTTTAGCAAGAAACAATTATTTTTTTCAAGTTATCTAGGTTTCTGTTATTTCCTTTTAAAGAAAATATAAGTATGAACCTCTAAAAAATAGAACTACCAGAGAAATTCAAAGAGTTTTTAACAAAAAATAAAATAAGTGTAACCTATAATTAAACTTTTTTTTGAAATTTTGGTGTCAATAATGATTAATCTAGTGATTTAGTAAATGAGGAAAATATCGTGAGGAAAATTTTGAGTATGAATGAGGCTGTTTGTGTATGTAAGGGCCTATGCACACCACGTTTTTTAAACGCGCCGTCGACGCGCGTTTGTAGCGATACAGACGCGATACGCACGCAAGTCAGACGCAGCCTCTAGACCTTTGCACACCTGTATAAATACAGACGCGCGTGTGTAGCGATACAGACGCGCGTGTGTAGCGATACAGACGCGCGTGTGTAGCGATACAGACGCGCGTGTGTAGCGATACAGACGCGATGCGAACGCGCGTGTGTAGCGATACAGACGCGCGTGTGTAGCGATACAGACGCGATGCAAACGCGCGTGTGTAGCGATACAGACGCGATGCAAATGACGAATAATCCGGCAATCGTGAATTCCACAATATTGGCCGGTTTTGAATTTCAGTTATGAAGTTTTCTGTGTCGAAAGGCTCCATTTTTTTGTTCCAAAGACGTGCGGTGCACCAAACCGCTCGATTGCTACTAGCGCAGATTCACACTTCCCATTCCCTCGTTGCGTTTGTATCGCTACAGACGCGCCGGTGCCGCGCGTTTGTATCGATACAAACTACAACAATCTGCTCTGCAGGATAAAAACGCGCCGGCGACGCGCGTTCCCAAAACGCGCGTCGACGGGTCGACACTAGGATTTTGTATCGTATCGTGGGTTTTAAAACGTTTTTTTAAACAAATATGAAATAATGTAGCCTTATTTACTGATTCTCTGATTTGGTACTGTTACTCTAAATCTACCCACATTTATTCTATAACTAGCTTTTGCCCACGGCTTCGCTCGCGCTAAATTTGGGTTAACACAGGTACCTGCTACCTTTAGTTTTTGCCCTTGCGCCTTATTTATTTTAATAGCAAAGCTAAGTTTTCCCTTTTCTTCCGTTTTTCTCCCTCATTTCTCACTTAAAAAAGGCGGGAAGACAAGCTAAACATTTTTTTTTATTTGTTAACAAACAAACTCACTTTGGCTTTTCTAATATTATTAAACATTATATTCTTTCATTAAGCATCACTTCACAAACTATTTAGGTTTTCTCATTCCAGACCAACTTTCATGAAAATAGTTTCCACTGAAAAGTAACACGTCACGCAGAATTGTTTTCCCGAAGGTGTAACGCAAAATGAGGTTTTAATATATTCGACCCTTCTACTGACGTTAGATTTGCATACCTCTGTGAGCCTCCAATCAGATATGACCCAATACTAAAGCGCAATTTTCATGTAGATCTCCACGTAATTCTAAGCTATGACAGTTTTTAAAAGATGTTTCGATGATCGCGTGATCGCGGCTCAGAACATAAAGGGCAATAAAAGGAACATGGGTAGGTTTTAGTTAGTACTTACAAGTCTGACACTCTCCCCCGCTCCGCCCAGAGCGGGGGTTAGTTAATTGATGATGTCCCATTCACAAAAAAAAAACGGGCATTATTTCTGTTTTATTAAACAAACTAGAAAAAAAGTATCTTATGTGTTATTCCAGACTATATAATCTACCAATGTGCCAAATTTCATCAAGATCCGTTTAGCCGTTTTGATGTGGAAGAGTAACAAACATCCATACATCCGTATATCACAGAAACATCACAGAAACAATGATCGACGATCCATCGAGCTGTCAACATTTCCCGTTTTGCGTTATTAATTTTCTTGTTTGTTTGCCGCGGACTTGACATTAATCTTATTCTTTTACTTTGGAGCTTAGCTAGACTAAAAGGTTTTTATTTTTCACTTTTCGTTGGTAAGTTTTTACATGTTTTCATTTTGTTTTCTTTGCTTGTGGCGATAAATTGAATAAACTTCTTCAGATCTCACGTTTTCCAGAACCACAGCACCACGCGGGCAACAACATTCAAGGTAAACTAAATAGCAACTAATTTTGAAATGTTTCACGTTGTTCCGAAGTTCACGGTTTGAGTCGACATTTTAAGGTTTCCTAACAATTTGAAGTTCAAGGAAAAAGTGTGCTTAGCCGAACTCCGGTTACGAAGTTTCAGTTGTTGAACAACTTTAAGAAATCCTGAAGGTGAATGTTATAACAGTTTTAGTTTGTCGGTTCACGTTTCCTTAGTTGAGCAACTCGTTTAAACGTTACTGTTATGAATATTTCGTAAAAAATGACATTTTTTTTTAAACAAAGACACGGTTAGCGCAGTGGCTGAGCGATCAACTGCTGCGCCGTGTGTCGCAGATTCGATCCCCGCACGGAACAAATATTTGTATGACCTACAGTTAGTTGTTTCGGGTCTGGTTGTTTGTGTATGTGAGTTTAAATGTTTGTAAACGCACCCACGATACGAAAAAATCCTAGTGTAGGGGCATCGTTTAATAAAAAAAAATACATAACCTGTATTTTCTGGAAGGCAAGCACATGCAATTTTTTTATGACAAATTCATGTATCTTATACATAGGTATAAGGTGTATGAATTTGCTTTCTGCCAGTTATGTTTAGGTCACATGTAAAAGGGGAAGGCCTTTTGCCATCAACTGAGTACCAATCCAGATTCCGGTGTCTGCCGCTGAGAAATTCCTCATGGGAAAAACCAAAATAGCCATCGAACCTAGAACATCATGTTCAGCAGTCGTAATTGCTAACACTAGACCAGCGGGGTAGTCTCTCACTATCATAACATATATTGTGTAATTATAAAATTGTTCATGTTCTAATCGAGGCGAGTATAAAATAAACTGCCACAGAACATTATAACGTCCATTTATCTATACTCTATTCATAAATACATAAAAATAAGACTGTGTGTGTGAGTGTCTGTTTGTATTATTAAAATAACCGCTTTTTATTAAATGCATATCGAGGTACAAACTATACATATACGAAATCAGCATTATACAAGTTTTGTCAGTCTGTCTGGATTTGACTGGACACTGGCAGAAAAGCAGATCTAATAAGTGGCAACTTAAACAACTCTTATTAAAAAAAAAATGAATAGTTTCCGATTTAAACAAGGTATACATACATTAGAAAACAACATAGGCAATATATACATGCAGAGGGGCACCTCCACAGGCCCCTCTGCCAGCCTACAACCATGCAGGCTGTTCGAAAGAGATATCGCGGCCCCGGAACATAAAGGGCAATAGAAGGGACATGGGTGGGTTTTAGTCAGTACAAATCTGACACTGCCCCCCGCTCTGCCCAGAGGAAGGTAATTTTTTTTTTATTCAAAACATTGCCCCACACTAGGAATTTCTCCTGTATCGTGGGTATTTTACAGACATTTAAATTGACATACACAAACAATCAGACCCGAAACAACAATTTGTAGGGCATATAAATGTTTATTCCGTGCGGGAATGGAACCCGCGACACGCAGCGCAGCAGCCGATTGCTCGGCCACTGCGCCAACCGTGCCGTCAAAGATACCCTTACTTTAATATTATAAAAGCGAAAGTGAGTTTGTTTGTTTGTTACCTCTTCACGCTTTAATGGCTAAACCGATTTTGATGAATTTTGGTACAGAGTTAGTTGGGAACCAGGAGACGGACATAGGCTATGTTTTATTTAAAAAAAAAGTGTTATATGAGGGAGAAAGAGGGAAGAAAAGGGAAAAATTGCGTTGCTATTACAAATCAATAAGGCGCAAGGGGAACTGTATTACCCCAAATTTAACTCGGGCAAAGCCGCGGGCAAAAGCTAGTCCATTCTAATAACAATCTAATTGTTTTTATAACGTTATCTAAAATACATCATCAGTGAAAATTTAGACCGTTTTACTATGACGGTTCATGAAATAGGAGCTCGTGGCTAAATAATTAAATAGCAGCCGCTCAGGTCGATCTTAAGGTTGAGCTGCGCTTGCCTAGGTTGGTCTGTGGGTGGGTGACCACCCGTTACATACCGAGTTTCCTCCGTGCCTCGGAAAGCACGTTAAGCCGTTGGTCCCGGCTGTCATTTGTAGATCTTTGACAGTCGTTACAGGTAGTCAGTGTTCCGAAAGTCTGACAACCAGTCTTACCAAGGGGTATCGTCTAACCCAGTATTAACTGGGTTGTGGAGGTCAGATAGGCAGTCGCTCCATGTAAAATACAGGTATTCAGCTGCATCCTGTTAGACTGGAAACCGACCCCAACATAGTTGGGAAAAGGCTAGGCAGATGATACTATGACGGTTCATAAGATACAGCCTGTTGAAATATGGACAGACGGAAGGACGGAGGGGTCTTAGTTATAGCGTCCTGTTGCGTACGGTACCCTAAAAAACAGAACGAAGGATTTATATGAATACGATTTTATCTAACGAATAATCTCCGTGTCTTTTCTCTTGGAAACCTGCTAATATTAGAACCTTGTATTTCTTATTTCAGATTAAGGAATCATTCCGTTTCATTGCCTTCTTTCCTTATTGAAACTCGGCCAGGCATATCAAGGAAGCTTTGTGATCTAGGTCAGCTATCAATTAAATAAATACTTATTAATTTATTGTGTTTAGAAGTTTTATTATAAGCAGCATTGACGGGCCTCTTGGTCTAGTGATTAGTGGCCCTGACTGCTGAGCCGAAGGTCGTGGGTTCGATTCCCACTCAGGACAAACTTTCTGTGATGAGCATGATTGTTTGTTCTGTGTCTGGGTGTGATTTATCTATAATATGTATGTATTTATAAATTATATTAGTATGTATATCAGTTGTCTGGTTACCATAACACAAGCTCTGCTTAGCTTGGGATCAGATAGCTGTGTGTGAGTTGTCCCAAAATATTTATTTATTATTGTCTGTTTGTTTGTTAACTCTTGACGCCTTTATGGTCAAAACCGCTTTTGATGAATTTTGATACAGATATAGTTGGGACCAAGAGACGGACATAGGCTAATTTTTTATTTAAAAAAGTGGGTTATGAGGGAGAACGAGGGAAGAAAAGGGAATACTTAGCGTTGCTATTACAAATCAATCGGGCGCAAGAGCAAAAACTGCAGGTCTGCTTGGTGTGTTATACCGAATTTAATGCGAGCGAAGCCGCGGGCGAAAGCTAGTGTAAAATAAAATCTTATTGTAAATTGTACTCAATCTGCCTAGCCTTTTCCCGAAGGTGTTGGGGTAGGTTCCTTGTCTAATCGGATGCAGCAGTATATATATACCAGAATGTTTTATGGTTCGTCTGCTTATCTTACCTACAACCTAGTGTAAGAAAAACTCAAACATAAATTATTCAATAAAAACACTTATATTGCAAATCACACATTATAAGCTTTTAAACAATTAGATACATAATAAATCATAGAACAATATCATATTACCTTAGGTTTTATTGACACATTTCACAACTTATTTTAAAAGATGTTAACTAGGAGAATCTCCGAACGACTGACTATCTAGCCGGGCTGTTAAAGTTCGTTGTTTCCAATTACCGCCATTTCAATAGTGAAATGGGCGCGTTCCTGTGATTGGTTGGTTTTGAACCTTTTGAGTGTTGCCAATTAATAAAATAGTGGTATTAGTTGCATGTTAATACACCGAAAACATATCAAATTTATTATAGACGCTAACACTAGTTAGAACGATACTTCTTAGTAAGACTGAATGTGACAATTTTGGACCACTATGAAAGATCTAAATTAACAACCGGGATCAACAGCGTGACGTGCTTTTAGAGGCACTGAGGAAACTTGGTATGTAATAGGTGGTCACTGATCTCCAGATCTTACCCCGACAAGCGCTGCTTAACCCGAAGGTTGATCCGAACGGTTAAGCATTCTATTCTATTAGTACTGGGTACGGTACTGTAAGAGGTTTTATATTTTAATTAGATAGAAACCCGTAGATTCTACATTTTCGTACCTTCTACAGTACCCATGGGTAAGACTGGTTCAGTCATAATTTCAAATAATTCCACAAAAAGAAATTAAAGCAATGTCAGATAACTGTACTTGACAACCTGTTTACAACACCTAAATCTACATCGACACTAATATAAAAAAAAAGATTTGTGTTGTTGTATACAGTGACGAATAAACTAAAAATGACTAAACAATTTCAACAAATCTTTTGCACATTACGCTACTACCCACTAGAGCAGAGCAGTGACTTAAAACGCGGGTGAAACCGCGCAGAAGAGCTAGTTCAATATAATTATGAAAACACATTTTTAAAGTACCCAGAACAAACCTGGGGAAGTATTCTAAATAACGCAAGCCTTGAGCTTTTAACCCCCAAGCGATCTAACTTGCTTCCTTTAATTAAATGCCATAATAAATTGTAAGAGTTAGATCCACGGAAGGTAACGCAAGCTTAACTCGCTTAGCACTGTTAACCTTTGAAGTTCTAAATATAAATATGCTAGCTTTTGCCCGCGGCTTCGCTCGCGTCAAATTCAGGGTAACATAGTTCCCCTTCCCTAATTTGCAGGTACCTGCTACCTGTAGTATTTGGACTTGCGCCTTATTTATTGTAATAGCAAAGCTAAGTTTTTCCTTTCCTTCCCTCATTTCTCAATTTAAAAAAATAGCCTAGTTCCGTCTCCAGGGTTCCAACTATCTCTGTACCAAAATTCATCAAAATCAGATTTGTCATTTAGCCATGAAGACGTAACAAACAAACAAACTCACTTTCGCTTTTATAATGTAAGTAAGCATTTCTATATCTTTTACCTTTCCTTACAACCCAGTGTATTTGCTGCAATAATATCTGTTATTATTATGACGAGATCTTTCCCAGCACTTTGTTCAACAACCAGACTTATAAAAATCTCTGATAAATAAAACCCTTATTAAAGAGAAAACTTCGCTTCATAATACGCAGTGATTAAAAATCTGAGCCCGCATGCCCTTTGTGCTAAATATCACACAGCAGACATCTAGACCGAATGAGCTCGTCACTCACAATGTGTACACACAGAAGTACATTGTGATAATTGTAACTGCAGTACACTGTTGACTAGCTTGCGCCCGCGGCTTCGCGGCACGGTTGGCGCAGTGGCTGAGCGATCGACTGCTGCGCTGCGTGTAGCGGGTTCGATTCCCGCACGGAACAAACATTTGTATGACTTGCAGATAGTTGTTTCGGGTCTGGCTGTTTTGTGTATGAATTTGAATGTTTGTAAACGCACCCACGATACAGGAAAATTCCCAGTGTGAGGCAAAGTTTTTATAAAAAAAAAGAAAAAGAAAGAAAGAAAGATGATAAAAAAAACTATTGTACGTGTTATTTCAGACCATAATCTACCTCTGTGCCAAATTTTATCAAGATCCGTTAAGTAGTTTTTTCGTGAAAGAGGATCAAACATACATCCATACTCACAAACTAATAATATTAGTAGGATGTGTTCGTGTATTAAAAGAAGAGATGAGGTCGTAGATATCTAACAGCCAGTGAGACCCTATCCAGGTTAAGCCGCGCTTGCCTAAGTTATTATGTCGATGGGTGATCCATTACCTACCTAAGTTACTTTGTGTCTTGAAAAGCAAGTCTTTTTTTAAACTGCTCCAAAGAAGGATTTTCTCCTGTATCGTGGGTGCGTATACAAACAATAGGGAATATGCATGATTTTTTTTTATGTCTTACATTAAACATATACATCTTTATAACATAGAAAAAAATATAAATAGACTTGAAAATAGTCTAGTTACTTTTCAAAGTGAAATTTAAAACATTGAATAAATTTGAGCTGTCAAAACGCCACCATTTTGCGCGCGTTTATGATGACGTCATTAGTTATGTTCTGTTTGTTCACTATAGTAGCGTTTCAGTTACTTAATACTTATTTTCAGTTTTAATTGCTAAACAAACCATGGAAAAAGTTAAAAAAACCTTGTTACAAGTATTGTATGGTACCGAAATGTAGAATGTCTGGTGTACTACTTTTAGTACACCAGAAAAAGTGTTTTTTCGTATTCCACACGATGCAAAATTACGAAAACAATAGTGTAAGAATATGAAAAGGATAATATATATTTATTATCGGTTGGATTTTGTTGTGAAGATCATTTTAACGTAAGTATTCTATATTTATGTACACCTTGTGTGAATTAGCTATTAAGCACTCAAAGATTCGGTGTATAACTAACCTAGTTCACAAGTTTACAAAAGTCTGTCTGTCTGTCTCTTATTCACGCCTAAACCACTGAACCGATTTTAATGAAATTTGTTAATGAAATTTGGTACAGATATAGTCTGGGACCCGAGAAAGGACATAGGATAGTTCTCATCCCGGAAATCCCCCGGGAACGGGAACTATTAATCCACGCGTACGAAGTCGCGGGCAAAAGCTAGTTGAAGATAAATTACAGAGTGACAAAGCTGTGCAAGTCAATATTAAACCACAGTACAGAAGTAAAAGTATCAATGTAAATATACCTACCTACTGAAAAGAAAAATGTAGGGCTATCACCATTACTTCTTTCATAACACAATATTGGAACGTCACCGATAAAAAAACTATCTGTAAAAAGAAAATTGATCACTGATAACTCGGTTGATAGCACTTCTATATCATCTCGTTCCTCTGTTATATCTGCTGATTATGAACCAAGTTGTTCTTCTGAGTTAAGTTGGTTATGTACATGAACAAAAATCTATGTTATTTATTAAAATATGTATACCATGTGACATAATAATTACCTTGCAGCTTTAACTCCATTAATCTCTGCACTCGTAAAATCGAGATTTAATGCAAAATATGCAGACATCATAAATGCATCTATTCGCGGTAGATTATCTGATTGTGCTTTGATAAAACCAGTTTTTGTCATCGTCTTAAATTTACTACAAATATATTTCCGAAGTAACCACACAGAAATACGGTTTTAAATATTTTTTTCTCACAAACACTATACTAATACAGTATGAATATCGACACCGATAAATCAACGATAAATGCCAAAGCCAAAGGTAACTTGTGACGTCACATGTTGTTTCGAACAATGGTGACGCGTTTTGACAGTTTGAATTTCCCTCCGTTATTTTTCACTTTTTAAATAATATTTTCTGGGTTTAAATGATAACTAAATAAAAAAAATCCTTTTAAGTATAATGTTAAGACTATAAAGAATCTAGAAAATAATATTTGAGACAAATTTAAATATTATGCATATTTCCCTATTAAACTCACAAACACAAACAGCCAGACCTGAAACGAATATTTGTAGGCTATACAAATATTTGTTCCGTGCGGGAATCGTCAGTCAGTCAATCGTTAATTGTAATTAGTGTTCCAAGACAAATAACCAGTCTTACCAATGGGTATTGTACTCTACTATATTACTCTTTCCTTATGGTTTCCATAACTAACTATCCTACTTCCTACTAATATTATAAATGCGAATGTTTGTGAGGAAGGATGGATGTAATGGATGTTTGTTGCTATTTCACGTCAAAACGGCTGAACGGGTCTTGATCAAATTTGGCACAGAGGTATATTATAGTCTGGAATAATACATAGGATTTTTTTTTCGATATCTGGCGGTCGAAACTGCGGGCGTCAGCTAGTTTAGAATTAAGTTTTAATGTTGACTAAATTTCCTTTGAGTATTTTTATTTACTAATAACAGTTAATAAATACTACACATAAAAGTTGTCGATTGGAGATAAAACATGAAGACCAGGAAAACAAATGCAATCCGAATTAGAATTAGCAGAAATCTTTTTTTTAAAGTTGTTTATAATAGAAAGCTGCACGATTGCCAGGTCATATCATAGACTAAGATTTACTTTTTTTAAATATCAAAGTCGCGGCAAACGCCACTAGGAAATAAAACTAAACTTAGATACAGTTCATGATATTGTACAATTTCGCCACCACACCGTATCAACGTACCCTTTGTGTCTTTACTGGGGTTATTCGTAAAGCCCGGGATAAAACTAGGATCGCAGTTGATTAAGGTAGAATTTTATTAGAAAATGTAAGTCAATAATATTTTATTCACTACATAAATACTTATGTATTTCGGTAACAAATAAGGGAAAATGAGTTTTTTAGGCCCATAAAAGTACCTAGTATATTGTTTCCGATATAATATTAGGTGCTATGGATCATAAGTTAATCATTGGGTTCTGAATCTTGTGAACAGCTACGTAAAACTACGAATTATAATGAACCAATCACGGGTGCAATGTAGATATTTATGTTATACATATAAACAACCTCTTGATGATTCAATTTCCAGGCGTCGGGCGCCGCAAGACGACTCCCGGCCACCGTAGATGCGGGCCTGTGGACGGGCGTGTGTCCGTCTTTGACGACAGGCCGTGTCGACGGCGCGTTAGTGTTCCACGCGCGCCTCAAAGAGATGTCAACAAACAGAGGGGCTTGCCAGGGCCTCCGCCTGCCGGAGTTGCGGGTTGTGCGTAAAAGATACCGCGGCCCCGGGTCATAACGGACAATAGAAAGAATATGAGTCGGTTTTAGTCAGCATAAGTCTGACACTCCCTACCGCTCCGCCCAGAGCGGTTAAAGTTAAATAATGATTGCCCTTTCGCAAAAAAGAGGTAGGTTAAAAATACCGCATCAAAATCCGTTGCGTACTTCTAAAGATAATTATATTATTATTATATAGCAATCATAAGGACAGACAGACAGCTGGTAGCGACTTTGTTTTGTAGAATGCGTTGGAAAAAAACGTTTCTCTTTATTAAAAACTAGTTTTTGCTACTGTGCCATATTTCCCATCTAATATTATAAATTCCAAAGTATGCGAGAATGGATATTTGTTATTTTTTATGCCAAAACCACTAAACGGATTTCAATGTTTGGTACATTGTTTGTTTAAAATCTGGGTTAACATAGACAATTATAGAATAATTATTAAGTAGTTTAAAATCTGGGTTAACATTGATATAGAATAATTTATCACGATCCTGGAGGACAATCAAGCGGAACAATTTTTAGTTTAAAAAACAAGATGATTTAACTAACATCTTGTTTTCATAAACACTCGAACACCGTAAAATAATAAAAACGTATCTTCAGAAATCTGAGATCAAAGTAAGATTTTTGTTTCCAAAACGTCCATGACTTGCGTAAATCTTATTGACATTTTATGTGCTTCTTCTGTTCGCGAGGGTCTCGGTAACTTTGCTAACTTGAAAAGAGTCTTACAAGTTGAAAAAAGTAAGGGAAGACTGCCAATTTCACTTGTTACCTGGTAAGCCGATTAGCTTTTACGATAAATTTTGCTAAAAGATAACTTATGAAGCTTTTGTTGGATAATATATTAGAGTATAGTATGTATTATGTTATCTATGTAATCACAATGGATTTATATTATCTACTAAGATCTAGGGGCTTCTTACATAAATCAAACTAGCTTTTGCCCGCGGCTTCGTTTGCGTTAAATTCGGGGCGACAGTTTCCCTTTTCTGATTTGCAGGTACCTGCTACCTGTAGTTTTTGCCATTTTTTTCTGTTTTCTTTCCTCTTGCTACCTCATCTCTCACTTTAAAAAAAAAGCTCAAAAATACCTTTATTATTTACTGTTGGTACTGGTTCCAGCTGCCACAGACGCTATTATCCTCCGTACTGCGTGAAAGACATCAGTACGGTTCACAGCTTCATAGACCACACTTAAGTATAATATGGTTTTTAAATCTCGAAATCTCAACGCGTTCCCGAGATAAAGGGACAGACAGACGGACAACAAAGTGATCTTATAACAGTCCCGATTTTTCTTATCGAGGTACGAAACCCTATTAAAAAACACAATCAACTCAAAGCTAACATTGACCGGTTAAGCAGTAAACAACCTCATAAGTCGAACTGCGAGATGCCATACAAAAAAAAAGTGTGTGTGTCAGCTCCGACGCATGACTGGAGTTTACTCCTTAAGTACAATAAATAAATAAATAAATATCTTGGGACAACTCACACACGGCTATCTGATCCCAAGCTAAGCAGAGCTTGTGTTATGGGAACCAGACAATTGATATACATACTTAAATATATAATTTATAAATACATACATATTATAGATAAATCACACCCAGACACATTATTACATATTTTTTCATACCGGGCGCCTTATATATGAAAATCGATTCATAAGGAGTAAACTCCAAAACTCAAAGCTAAAATACACACAGATTGTTTCAAAATGGCAGTACAGCCGGTTTCAATACGGAAACTAAAAGTCCTAACGTAGCTAAACCTAGTGTAGGACAATCAAATAACGGGGGATAGCCGGAGCCAGCCGAGCAAAGTGTTGATTGAGCAAACAAAAACGAGAGCCCTTGGAATCTATTTGCTCACTTGTTTTATTTACAGAGAAAAAAGTGTGGATGAAAAGAGCAGAAAAGCTAAGTCTAATTTTAATATCAAGGTCCTGCTTCAAGGTTTTTCTTTAAAACAACGAACAAAATAGGCAAAAACGTTACCTACATTACGATTCATTTCTATACTTGATCTCCTTGATCTGTGGTAACTTTTATTATCTATACTAATATTATTAAGCTGAAGAGTTTGTTTGAACGCGCTAATCTCAGGGACTACTGGTTGGAATTGGAAAATTCTTTTAGTGTTGGATAGTCCATTTCTTGAGGAAGGCTATAGGCTATATAACATGCTACGACCAACAGGTGCTGAGCAGCGTGGGTGAAACCGCGAGGAACAGCTAGTAGTACAATAATCTGTAAATAGGCGGCGCAAAAAAAACAATAGGACAAGTTTCAAATATTTAAAGTCATTGAACAATGTAATGATACTACCTATATTTCATATTATAAATGCGAATGTTTGTGAGGATGGATGGATGTATGGATCTTTGATACTTTTTCACGTCAAAACGGCTGAAAGGATTTTAATGAAATTTTGCACAGAGGTAGATTATAGTCTGGAATAGCACATAAGATACTTTTTTTGATATCACGAGGGCGAAGCCGCTTGCGCCAGCTAACATTTTAAAACTGTGACCTTGATTTTAAAACTAAACTCAACTTTCCTCGCTTGTGAATACAAATCCAACGAAGCAATTAAACAAATCCTTACTTCCTTACTATCCTTACTAATATTATTAAAACAAAAGTGAGTTTGTTTGTTTGTTACCTCTTCACGCTTTAATGGCTAAACCGATTTTGATGAATTTTGATACAGAGATAGTTGGGAACCAGGAGACGGACGTAGGCTTATTTTTATTTAAAAAAAGTGGGATGTGAGGGAGAAAGAGGGTAGAAAAGAGAAAACTTAGCGTTGCTATTACAAAACAATAAGGCGCAAGGGGAACTGTGTTACCCCAAATTTAACGCGGGCGAAGCCGCGGGCGAAACCTAGTCTAATATAATCAAACGGCCAAGAGCGAATCAGACTTGTGCACCGAGAGTTTCGTACAAACTTAAGATATAAACAGCCATATCTTTTGATTGCATAGAGGGTTGAATTTTTCACAGATTATTTCACTACAGGGTTAACTACATATATGGTTTCCAACTACAGTGCGGCCAACGAGAAGCGATACCAAATGTAAACAAAACCCATGCTAAAACCCCATCTAAAATGGCCGCCCGAATGTTGGCGAACCCGTCTTAACGTTGTCATGTTTTTGCCGGGAGAACGAGACATTACGACAAAGGCACAAGATGGAAAGAGCTAAATATTAGATTGTCAACGCCACAGTTGTTCTTTAGGTTAATGACCTTTCGTATCGCTAAGTTATCTTGACAGATAGAAGAGAAGACACCAACGTGATCAATAAGGGTTCCATTTTTTTCAAATTCGGAATCACAAAAATAATTCAAAACTTAGACAAGTATAAGTGTCCAGTTGCGGGCGCGTATTGCCATCGACCGGAAATCAAACCCAGGGCTTTATGCTCAGCAATCGCACTTAACTAAACCGTGGATGCTGTCTAATACAAAGCTGGAATTATAATAATAACATTTAACCTTAAAATTTATTACATGTAACAAAGACCCATAGATAAAACGATAACCCAAGTATACACTCTATATTGTGTCAACAGCGCATTCGTGTTTCACGCGCGCCTCAAAGAGATGTCAGCAAATCAGAGCCTGCCAGGGCCACCCCCTGCCGGGGTTGCGAGTTGTTCGCAAAAGAAACCGTGGCCAGAACACAAAAGGCAGAAAGAAAGATGGATGGCTTTTTAGTAAGTAAAAGTCTCACACTCCCTTCCGCCCCGCCCAGAGCGAAAGAAGTATTTTGATGATTATGTTAGTGAAAATCACTTAAAACTATTATGCACCATATACTTGTAAAATGTTTTTGTGCATTCCTATAGAAAATAATTTAAAAATAAATAAAATATATCATACTAGCTGTGCCCAGCGGTTTCACCCGCTGCTCATTTAGGGGTCTGAAAAATAGATGTTGGCCAATTCTCAGACCTACCCGATATGTACACAAAATTTCGTTTAAATCGGTCCAGCCGTTTCGGAGTAGAGTATGGGAATGAAAACTGTGACACGAGAATTTTATATATTAGATAACGATTGATAATGTGCAATAATGTTTTACAAAATTTTAACGATAAAAGTCAAATTAATTTGATTCCGACACGAAATACTTGTTCTTTTCCATCTTATGCATCCCCAAAACAACGTTAATTATACAGTACTGGTTACAATCACCTCCATACTATGAAGCACTTCAATGAATGAAAATGAGCTTTTAATGATGGCCTGGGAGAGGCCTCGATCTCGGCTTATTCGCCTGATATTTGGGTCAAATAATTACGAGTAAATTGCTTTTTGTTTTGTTACAATATACGGAGTGGGTAGCGAATGGAGCAATAAGGTAATATGGAACAAATGTCGTCTTTATGAGGTTTGCCATAGATGCGGTACGAATTTGCTGGTTCAAAAAGAATGTAATTAAAGCACATTTTATGTGCTAGTTGCAAAAATTGGGATGTCCAGTAATACATAATGTAGATATTATATTAATATTCCGAATTCATTACTATTTTATAATTGTATGCTGTTTGTCATTGAAGAATATTTTGAATAACTAGATCATCCTTTAAGGCTCATTTAAATTACTTGTTGTCTTTGTATTTTCCTTCAAACCAATTTTGCTATAAATGTTACTGACAACTTTTTATCTTTTCATTAGTCAAATAGCGACGCTCAATTTCGAGATAGTGAATTAAATACTGAAACAACAGGATAAGACAGAGAGAACAACCAGAAGAACTGTTAACTTACAATCTTAGCGCTTTAACATCGTAAGTGAAAACTTATGCAGTTTACACTACCAATTCCGTCAGTCACAACTCACCTGTTTTTGTCTCAGCACAGAAATAACAGAACAAAATGCACAATTTCTTTTGTTCTGTCGTCGTACTTTTTTTATTATTTTATTTGATGGAGGCTTTTATCCTCAAAGGCAAGTCAGCCTCATCATAACTTTAACTAAACTACACACTTATGATACAAATTATCTATTAATCTTCACTAAACAAATCAGCAAGGAGAATTGCTATTTCCAGTGAGGGTTGTGCTAAAATTTGTAGATTATGGACCGATATCGTATTCTTTTAATTGTAAGTTACTTCACAGTGTTTCTCTTTCTTTCTTTGGACTCTCTATAAGTGTATGATGAACATCTTCAACCGTTCCACACGTTTCACAATTAGGAGAATTTAATTTCTTTATTAAAAATCCAAACTTCCGGGATGGGGTCTTCGTACTTGATTTAGGCTACATTTTTTACGTCACGTTTTCGCCACAGTCATATTATATGTTATGAGAACTCCATTTACTTAATTATCCGTGTAAAAAATGCAAACACTTTCAGTTGCGTGAACGAGGTTTAATGTTTCATTGGTTAGTTCCCAGTTTGATAGGCTCTGTATGAAAAATGTAGAGGTTTGTTAAACAGTCGGTCTTTTGTTTTTAGTAAAGAATGAAAAAATCACAAAAATGCGGGAAATAAATTTTGTTGGTGACTTTTGTTTTATTTATAATTTTTTTTTGCAACCACTTCCGAAGGTTAAATTAATTTTCCTTCTTTTATAGTGCTTTTGGAACGAAGTTCCTTATCGCGCGTTGCGAAAGGGTAGGGCAAGACAGAAAAAATAATACCGAAAGTTGTAACGACATTTTTTGCTATAGTTGTAAGTCTTGCGGCGTGCGCGTGTTTCTGTCTGTCTCTCTCTCTCTCATAGAAAGCAAGCCAGTTATTTTCGTTTCGCATTAAACAGTGAGGTGTCGCGACGATTATTTTTGTTGAGTGTATACAGGTTTTTGTACATAATAAATAATAACTTAGTTCCATCCGGGTGTCCCTTGACACCTCTCAAGTTTTTTTTGAAAGTCGTTTTTTTTTTAAATACATTTTCTTTTTTCTCTTCATTGTTTATATTAACAACAATACGTAACCAAAACAAAAACTCAACAACTTCCTACTATAAAATCACATACCTCATTCACAAAAACTCATTCTTTACACACTCGAAAAGAATATAAATGTAAATTAATTACATGGAAATAAATCATAACACTCTTCCCAAAACATGAAAATCGATAGCACTGACTTCTCACGTGGAAACGAGCCATCACCGTTGTCAACGTTCTCATGAATTGTAAATATATGAAAAGGGAGAGAATGTATGCGTTTCGCTTTGAGTTCCGTACGTGATGTGCGGATATACTCAGGATTGAAGGATCAGCCTTAAAGTCTTATACGGTATTTACAAGGCAAATATGTGTGAGGAGAAATGCCGGGAGGGGAAGATCTAGAAGAATAGAAATTGTTCTTAATATAAGGTGCGTAGTGAAACAACCAACTTTGACATCTGTGACTTTCTTGTAAAGTATAGAAAGCTTCTTAATCCTACTAATATTATAAAGGCGAATGTTTTTGTGTGGATGGACGGATGGATGGATATTTGTCACTCTTTCACGTCGAAACGGTTGAACGGATCTAGATAAAATTTAGCACAGAGGTAGATTATAGTTTGGAATAGCACATAGGATACTTTTTTTTCTGATCATCACGCGGGCTAAGTCACGGGTGCCAGCCAGTGATTTATAAATTTGGTAATTTAAGTAATAATTTTAATTTTATTTTGCTTCAATATTTTGTTAAAAGTTTTTGCTTCTATAATATTATAAATGTTTATTTTGTTAGCTTATAGTTATATTATAATGTGTGTCTCCTGTAAGTAAAGGAGTGCGCCCACGTGATACTATTGTCGTCTATAATTCACATGATCTGTGTACAGTACATCTTTTGTTAGCTCCTTAATTAATAAAAAATAAATATAGAGGTGTCAAGGGACACCCGGATGGAACGAAGTTCCTATAGAAATGAAAATATCTGGCTTGCTTTCTATAAGAGAGAGAGAAGCAGACAGACGGACAGAGAAACATGCGACGCCGCACAGCTTACAATAGCTTACTATAGCAAAAAGTGTCGTGACAACTTTTCGTAAGATTTTTTTCCGTCTAGCCCACTTTCACAACGCGCGATAAGGAACTTCGTTCCAAAAAAGTATACTCGCAATCGGCGTTTGACGGCACTGATGTCAATGGCTGCGTGTCACAGCTTTGGCATAGGCATTCTCTACCAGTCAACCTTTGGGGTAAATACGAGAACACCACTATAGGGTACAAAACACTAATTCATAAAAAAAAACTCGTCTCACAATGTTCGTTCCCATATTCCTCCGAAACGGCTACAGCGATTTTTATGCTGTTATTTAGTAGTTTTTTTTTTAGTAAGTTGGAGTCCAGAAAAGGAGCTGAGCAGTGGGTAAAACCGATAGGCACAACTAGTTATATGTAAAAAAAAATATATCTACTTGTTGTTTTCGAGAACTTGTATACTTAAACGGATACAAATACACATTTACAAGAAAAAACTTAACTAATAAACACATTTTAAAAATAAGAAAAATATATAAGTAAAAAGAAATCTCAATAGGTTGCTTGATTCATAGATGTCTCCTCGATTAACCCGTCGCGCGACAAAGTGTCACACTGGGTGCAAAGTTTTACTTGTGCCACAAATGTCGCATTTGCACACGGGTGCAAAGTTTGAACCGCTGTGAGTGGTTTTTATATTTAAGACATTTATTTTTAAAATTTATTTAAAACTCATAAGGATTCTGGAAACATATACTTCGTAAAATATAATTATCGATATAACTATGAAATCTTCGTTTTTCCGAAGGTCTAACCAAAATCAAAAATTCATTCAAAATAGCTCGACGTTTGGGGCACTTTACCTACATTGTTAGCAATCGCGCGACGGGTTAATAACCTCATCCCTAATAAAACATGTTGCACGTCTACATTGCATATAACTATGTTACAAAAGGTCTTATACAGTTGAGCTGAAGATGGAAGTGCCAACTATTTAGAAGTTAGCATCTTAAGACCATTTTTTTTAAAAAAACGTTGCCCCGCTCTAGGAATTTCTCCTGTATCGTGGGTACATTTACAAACATTTAAACTCACATGAACAAACAACCAGACCCGAAACAACTAGCTGTAGGTAATACAAATATTTGTTCCGTGCGGGGTTTGAACCTGCGACAAGCAGCGCAGCAGTGGATCACTCAGCTACTGCGCTAACCGTGCCCTCAATTTAGTACTATTGTGTTTTTTTCTTTTAGAGGTTTACTTAAAAAAAGGCCTAAAATTAAAAAAAAAAAAACTTCAAAGTCACAGACAACCAAAATTTATTTCCCATTTTTTGGAAGTCGGTAATTACTTTTGCATATTTGGTTTTCACGATTTAATTATGTACGTTTTGTAACAAAAATCCAAGATCCTTAAATAATCCAAAGTTTTTGCGTATCATTAAGTCAATAAGAAGTAAGAAATAACTCTTGTTAACGATTTCCTTAATCATATTCTATCTTTGTAACTTTCAGGGATGGCCGTAAAGTTTCACATTTTATTGGCATCGTTCACCGTGACCCACTTTGAGAATTCCAGCTTAATTAACTGAGCAGAAATTTAATTATCTATCTATCTTATTTACATAGCAAATAGGTTTGACTGACTTGTTGGTATCGTGGTCGCAAGCGCAACTGCTGATTGAATGGTCCTGGTTTCGATAGAAATAGAAGTTATAATGTTCGAGTGTTCCTGCAAAGACGAATAATCGTTGATAGACATGATCGTATTTCACCTAAAAACAAAACGAGTTACTTGATAAGTTCTTTTATTTTTTTTAATTATTTTACATGTGAACTAATTTAACAAACAATCGCTAATCCCGCCGACAAACTGTTAGGCAGTTTAGTGTCCAAAAATAAATGATTTATTAATATAATTCCGGTCAGTAATAGTAGCTACACCGCTTTGTATTCAGTATTCTTAAAAAAGTCCATAATGTTTAATTTTACAACAATACTACTTCCTTCAAAAGACGAAACTCCTTAATATTCTTCAGGAACTGAAAACTTTTTCCTTTTTCCTTGGAAAGAAGCTACTTGACTATAATTACGGCATCTTTTGTTTCAGGGATACAAAAATATTAAGATCAGACCAGACATGCTACTTCGGGGTGACAGGATACTTCGGGGTGACGGGATACTTCGGGGTTACGGGTTTTTTTTTGGGTTGCGAGTTGTTTGAATGAGATACCGCGGCCCCGGAACATGGGTGGGTTTTAGTCAATACAAGTCACTCGCCCCCACTCCGCTCAGAGCGGGGGAAGTTATTTGATGATTTCCTATCCGCAAAAAAACATGCTTCTTTTAACATCAGTGATTTGAGCTAAAGTTGTTATCTGAAAGTCGATTACAGCACTTGGATGGCTACAGCGAACATTTTCAGATATGTTTCACAGCGTAAGATGGACTTTGTCATGTGTAGAAATTATGGATAGATGACCTTTAAATACAAAGTCGTAAAATGTCACGTAACATCGAGGCAACTGCTGCATCCCATTTTTTTAGGGTTCAGTACCTCAAAAGAAAAAATGAAACCCTTATAGGATCACTTTCTAGGAAACGCGTAAAGGTGTCGAGTTGAAATTTAAACCATATACAAGTCTGTAGTTTTTTAGAGTTGAGGAATAGACAACCTCCTAAGATATGGCCGTTTAGGCCTGCTACTGAAAGAAATAAATCCTTACTAATATTATAAAAGCGAAAGTGAGTTTGTTTGTTTGTTTGTTACCTCTTCACGCTTTAATGGCTTAACCGATTTTGATGATTTTTGGTACAGAGATAGTTTGGAACCAGGAGACGGACATAGGCACATTATATTTTTTTTTTGAAAATAGTGGGATGTGAGGGAGAAAGAGGGAAGAAAAGGGAAAAGTTAGCGTTGCTATTACAAATCAATAAGGCGCAAGGGGCTGTGTTACTACAAATTTAACGCGAGCGAAGCCGCGGGCAAAAGCTAGTATTGAATAATTGACTGCAACTCGCCTGATCTGAACCGACTTAGGTTTAATACTGGAAAAATCTGTTGTTTTTTAATTTTAAAGCGAATTTAAGTCACAACCGGAGTAGGTGAATGACTAAGTGTATGAACCAAGACGGTTCATGGTCTATCCCTATGCAAAAATGGCTTTAATTTATGTATTAAATAATATTTGCTAAACTATTTTAGTTCTTAAAAAACTATGTAGTATTCATGAAGGTGTAAAATCACCGATGTTAAAAGTAGAACGTCTGCTAAGGCCCTAACATGATAAATTTGTCTTGAAATGCAATCTTTGAAAGTTCCCTGAACACGATAATCTTAGGAAAGATAGTTTCATTAACTGTACGGGGACCGATTTTATTCTTTACAAATGAGTCTTTTGAATGAAAACTTGAGACCCTTGTTTACTGAATGAGGATAATTTAAACGGTGGACAACTTTCAAGGATTTTATTCAGTAAAATTAATAAACACTAAAACTGAAATCTAAGAGACGATATTTTAGCAAAGGAGCCTCTCCGGGTTGCGGGTTGTTAGAAAGAGATACTGCGGCCCCGGAACATAAAAGGCAACAAGAAAGAACATGGGTGGGTTTTAGGCAGTAAAAGTCTGACAATCCCTCCGCTCCACCCAGAGCTGTGGAAGTTATTCTCTTTCCGTATGTTTTTTCAGCATTTCATCAAACATCTGGTTAGTTGCTGTGCTCCTGAAATAATTGAGTCCCACCTGCTGCGTCCTTCTTCGTCCTTGAAAATCTGAACAAAACTTCTGACGAATAAACTTGCTTTTCTTAGGGTCCAATACATTTTTTTTTGCGGTGGAAAATCATTCACCACCTCTGCTTTGTTGACAACTCTTTGAGACGCGTGTGAAACACAAACGCGCCGTCGACATGGCCTGTCGTCAACAGTCGGAAGGACGCGCGGACAGTGAACTACCCATTGCTCACCGTCCACAGGCCCGCATCTACGGTGGCCGGGAGTCGTCTCGCGGCGCCCGGCACCCGGTGGGACACAGCACGGGGTTTAGTACCTCAAAAGGAATAAAACGGAACCCTTATAGGATTACTTTGATGTCCGTCTGCCTGTCTGTCCGTCAAGTCACTTTATCTCGAGTACGCATGGAGTTATCGAGTTGAAATTAAAACCATATTTTATATTTAAACCAAAGAAAAAATCAACGTTATAAGTCTAAGGGTGGATTTCACCGATTTTGTAACATGATCTCGATCAAGGTCGATTTCATGATCTAAAGATCAAACACTTTTTACGTTTAACGTTATAAGCAGTCAAAAGATATGGCCATTTATGTCGCAAGTATGTACGGAACCGCTGATTTACACTGCAGGTTTTTTTTGGGTTTTATGACGCTCATAACCCTCTGACTTCACGTTACATACATGTAACGACAAAGGTTGGCGCAGTGGGTGAGCAATCGACTGCTGCGCTGCGTGGCGCGGGTTCGATTCCCACACGGAACAAATATTTGTATAACCAAAAAAAAATGTAAATATTTGTAGGTAATTGTTTCGGGTCTGGCTGTTTGTGTATTTATTTAAAACTAGCTGTTCCCCACGGTTTCACCCGCCCTGCTCAGCACCTGTTGGTCGTAGCGTGATGTTATATAGCCTATAGCCTTCCTCAAGAAATGGACTATCCAACACTAAAAGAATTTTCCAATTCCAACCAGTAGTCCCTGAGATTAGCGCGTTCAAACATACAAACTCTTCAGCTTTATAATATTAAAGTATAGATATTAGTATAGATATAGTATATATAGTATAGATTAAAATGTTTGTACACCCACGATACAGAAGAAATTCCTAGAGTGAAGCTACGTTTGTAAAAAAAATGCATGCCTATCAGGAAAACCTCTCCCTCCCTATCTCTCACTCGGATGCTGCTGGTACCCAATAAGTCATAGGGGTGCACATACCTGTTTGTATATGTGAGTTTAAATATTTTAAACGCACCCTCGTTATAGGAGAAATCCTTGTGTAATATTTTATATGAGAAAAAAAATCGTAGTCACAAAAGAAAAACAGAAACTAAAAGTTGAGAAAAACATAATATCACAGACGATAATAAATCCCTTGCTAACTGCTGTAAATCCAAACAAAACATTTATTTGAAGTCGTTTCACAAACAAAAGCGAAGGACATAAAATATCTCCATGTTCGTCGTAGACTCGAGAGAAAAACGCCTAAAAGTGGAATGGCTTCAGGATCTATGAAGAGTTATGGAGGTGGCATTGAAGTTAGTATTTTATGGAAAAATAAAATACTTTTTTACTTGACTTGGAACGGCCACTGCAGTGCTCCCAGGTCAAGTAAGCTGGTTGGTTTCATACCCTAATAGGAGTACTTAGACTTTTTTTTTTTTTTTTTTTCGGGTGGGAAATCATCCAATGACTTCCCCCGCTCTGGGTGGAGCGGGGGGGCATGTCAGACTTGTACTGACTAAAACCCACCCATGTTTCTTCTATTGCCCTTTACGTTCCGAGGCCGCGGTATCTCTTTCGAACAACCCGCAACCCCGGCAGGCAGAGGCTCTGGCAAGCCCCTCTGCTTTGCTGACTCTCTTTGAGGCGCGCGTGAAACACGAACGCGCCGTCGACACGGCCTGTCGTCAATCGACGGACGGGCGGTGAACTACCCATTGCTCACCGCCCACAGGCCCGCATCTACGGTGGCCGGAAGTCGTCTCGCGGCGCCCGGCGCCATGGGCGTCTCCCGCGGCGGCTGGGTTGGGCAGATGTTCTCTCCCTCAAACGCCCGGCCACCTCCTTCGCTAGCATTACTGCTTCGCAGAAGGTGGTGACCGCTTCCCATTCCCTCTCGCTCCGGACCATGGCCTGAACCAGGGCCGGACGCGAGAGATCGCCGCCGCCGATCGCCTCTACGAGGGCACGGCGGTGCTCCGCCCAAGCCGGGCAGATCGCCACTGTGTGCTCCACCGTGTCCTCCGGGCGATCGTCACAATGGTGACACCCGGGCGCTTCCTCCCGCCCGATGATGTGCAGGAACCTCCCGAAACTTCCGTGTCCGGTGAGGACCTGCGTCAGGCGGTAGGTGAGGACGCCATGACGCCTCTCCAGCCACTCCTCAAAGAGGGGACTTATCGCCACTATTGTGGCGTGCCCTGCACGGGGTTGCGACAGTCGCTCTCTCCATGCCACCATGAGATCGCACCGGAGGTCTGCCCGCCGAGCGGCAACTTGCCGCGGCAGTGGGTTTTCCCCCCGGTGTAGTGCCTCCGCGCGCCACTGAGTACTTAGACTTAGGTAATAAGTTACTGTTATATATAAGCCGCGCTTGCCTAGGTTGGTCTGTGGATGGGTGACCACCCGTTACATACCAAGTTTCCTCCGTCCCTCGGAAAGCACGTTAAGCTGTTGGTCCCGGCTGTCATTTGTAGATCTTTGACAGCCGTTACAGGTAGTCAGTGTTCTGAAAGTCTGACAACCAGTCTTACAAAGGGGTATCGTATTACCCAGTGGTAACTGGGTTGTGGACGTCAGACAGGCAGTCGGTCCACGTAAAATACTGATATTCAGCTGAATCCGGTTAGACTGGAAGCCGACCCAAACATAGTTGGGAAAAGGCTAGGCAGATAATGATGATATATATTTAACCCAACATTGCACGTGTCGTCACGCCCTTTATCAATGAAGGCTTTTTTAAATAAATTAATTATAACGGATGACGAGTTTTCCGAAGTTATCCCGGAATAAATAAAAAACAGCTTTATACTTTAACGAAAGTAAGGTACTATTTTATACACCTTTATAACCTGTTATCTGCCCAAGTAACCATAATCCAAACTCTATAGTCGCTGGTCGTTCTTACTTGTATAGGAAGGGGAACACACACAGTTTTTTTTAGCTTTTAGGTCATCAATTAATTAATTACATTTTCAAATAGCATACATGAATATGTCAAATGAACAAAAATAACACGTGAAATAAAACGTGCTTAGAAATGACTAAAAGTATCGTTAAAAAATTCGAAAATAGGTTAGTGAGTCATATTTAGTGTCCGTTGTAACCATACTTACTTGTCTTTAATCACCGTTACTAATCAGCACCTTCGGGAGGCGATCCCTACATTATATTGGTTTTCACAAAATTTTAATTTCACTTTGTCGACTGTCAAATTGTTTCCATACTCAACGGTATAATATATGAATGCCCCAATGTCGGGGTCTGAAGGATTGTTATGTTGACAGACCGATTAAAAGCTAACGTAAACAAGAATTGTTTTGTTATTTTTAATGTTTTGTGACTGTAGAGCCTTGATAAAGTGACGATCACGAATAACGACGGTTGAAAAGTCAAAAATGTATAGATGTTCTTTAGTGTCCTTGAAAAAAAATCAACAAAAGGTAAATCAACAAATGAGTTCCCCCGTTCTGGGAGGAGCATGGGGAGTGTCAGACTTGTACTGACTAAAACCCATCTATGTTCCTTATTTTGCCCTTTATGTTCCGGGGCCGCGGTATCTCTTTCGAACAACCCGCAATCTCAGCAGGTTTTAGGTCCTCTAGTGGCCTGAGTGATTTAAAATTCTATGGCTGTTAAGATCAGGGTGTAAAATTCCTTAACACTGTACAGAAAAAGCAGGATGCTCTGCCAACTTAAACCTTTATAATTTTTCATTTTAAGTTTGTCAATTTTTGTTTATTTTCTTAATATTGTTGATGCTTTAGATAACTTGGCAGCAATCTTAACGCACACCTTTTTTTCGTTTTTTTTTTAAATTTTATATGTCATGATGCGACGAAAAGTTAGACAGACTTAAACATATTTATTTCCTCAAAAGATAAATAAATGATAATACTTGTATGTGTAGGTACTTATAATTATACATTCTTATTTTAGATGCTATTCTCTACCTGTTCTCACACACTACTACGTTGTCTACGTTTCTTTATCTTTCCTCTCGCAAACCTGTTGGTATAAATTTCTTTTGAAATAAGCTGTGTATCTGTTTTGTTATAATGTTTTCTTCTGTGTATACATAAATCCTTACTAATATTATAAAAGCGAGAGTGAGTTTATTTATTTGTTTGTTACGTGACTAAACCGATTTTGATGAATTTTGGTACAAAGTCAGTTGGGACCCTGGAGACGAAAATAGGCTAACTTTTTTTTAAAGCGAATTTTCTCTTTTCTTCTAAATCTAGCATTTCTTCGAAATGTAGCATTGACATTACAATAAATAAGGCGCAAGGGCAAAAACTATCGTTAGCAGGTACCTGCAAATCAGGAAAGGGGAACTGTGTTACCCCGAATTTAACGCGAGCGATGCCGCTGGCAAAAGCTAGTAAATAATATGTGTATTTTATAGTGAAACATCGCTTACAAAAACAGGATGTATGCATTATATTCAGCGCAATTAGCTGGTAAGCAAAGAAACAGTGATGCGATAACGACGCGCCATTACTAAGTTTGTATTTGTTCTGTAGCTCTCTGGATATTGCACGAGCTAATAGAGAATTAATTAAGTATTTTTCTTTATTTGTTCCTTTGTATGAAAGTGACTTGTTTTGTATAGCTTTTTTTGCTAATGGTTGACGGCAATTATCCTTACTAATATTATAAAAGCGAAAGTGTGTTTGTTTGTTTGTTACCTCTTCACGTTTTAATGGCTACACCGATTTTGATGAATTTTGGTACAGAGATAGTTGGGAACCAGGAGACGGACATTGCTCACCGTTCACAGGACCTGATCTACGATGGCCGGGAGTCGTCTCGCAGCGCCTGACGCTCGGGGCTAGCCGTGCCTAAGGCTCCAAAAGAGGACTAAAGCACGCCCCACTAATTTAAGAGCCCGACATATGAAATCGAATTCCCACAATATCATCATCTGCCAAGCCTTTTCCCAACTATGTTGAAGTCGGCTTCCAGTCTAACCGGCTGTAGCTGAATATCAGTATTTTTACGTGGAGCGACTGCCTATCTGACGTCCAAAACGTAGTTATTACTAGGTAATACGATACCACTTGGTAAAACTGGTTGTCAGACTTTCGGAACATTAACTACCTGTAACGACTGTCAAAGATATACAAATGACAGCCGGGACCAACAGCTTAACGTGCTTTCGGAGGAAACTCGGTATGTAGCGGGTGGTCACCCGTCACTATTATTAGCCACGAGCTCCTCCCAAATCCCACAATAAACAAAGGAAAACAAACCATCATAAAACCGTATATGGTAAACTCCATTCAACCTGCTCTATGCCTTTGCATAGAAAAACACGGTAACGAGTGTACATACCCAACTATATCACATTCACGGATCCATTTGCTTGATGTATGTCGCGCCTGCTAACATTACTTTGCAAATGTAGTCACGTTTTTGCTGAGAAACAGGTATCTTTGCTTTCACCGTCAGGTAATGTTAGGGACGTTTCTTCAACTGTTTTTTTTGGGTTCCGTAAAATGAAACAAGAATTGTTTGAATATAAGTATGATTTTAATTTTTAAGATGAGCTTTGGAGAATCTTTATAATTGCGTAATTGTGACGTCACGGTTGACGCAGTGACTGAACAATTGACTGTTGCGCTGCGTTTTGTGGGTAAGCTCCCGCACGGAAAAAATATTTGTATAACCTACAGATAGTTTTTTCGGGTCTGGCTCTTTATACACAAACAGCCAGCAGACCCCAAAGAACTATTTCTGTATGTGTCAGTTTAATTGTTTGTAAACGCACCCACGATACTGGAGAAATACACAGGATGTGGAAAGTTTTTATTAAAAAAAACCTTATTAAATCGCTCATGTATAATTATCATTGTCATTGCGTTGAAGGTTTATGTTTTTTTTTACAATTTTGCCGTTCATTATTTTTTAAGTGACTTCCGTAATTCTGTTACGGAATGCTTAACTCAGTGTCCGACACACACTTGGCCAGTTTTTTACTATCTTGCTACGAACAGGCTTTTACCCTATGTATGTAGTCACAGGTTTATCCCTTAACGACCTCATAAGGGCAAAGCCCCTTCGCATACCAAGATACGATTTTTTGACCACCGTTGTTACTGCGTGTTGTTATTTGTTTAAATGTTATTTGTTTGTGTGTTTGAATAGTCTTCTTATACCAATGGTAGTAAGGTAGATAGTCAATAACATCTGCCTAACCCTTTCCCAACTATGTTGGGGTTGGTTTCCAGTCTAACCAGATGCAGCTGAATACCAGTATTTTACGAGCGACTGCCTATTTGACTTCTACAACCCTGCGATACCCCTTGGGAAAACTGGTTGTCAGACTTTTAGAACACTGACCACCCGTTACGACTGTCATAGATCTACAAATGACATACGGGACCAACGGCTTAACGTGCTCTCCGAGGCACGGAGGAAACTCGGTATGTGACAGGTGGTCACCCATGCTCAGACCAACCTAGGCAAGCACGGCTTAACCTAAAGATCGACCCGAGCGGCTGCTGCTATTTAGCCATGAGCTCCTCATTAAGGTAGGCAATAAGGAGTAAGAATATAATAGTGATTATTATAACATAATAAGTGTTATTCGCGCCAACAACAGAATTAGGACATGAACACGTCTTTTTTACGGATACGAGGGCCCTCTCTGGGCGGACCGGAGGGAAGTGTCAGAATTTTACTGCCTAATACCCATGTTCTTTCTTTTGCCCTTTATGATCCGTGGCCATGGTTTCTCTTTCGAACAGCCCGCAATCGGAATTCAGCTAATATACAAGTTTACAGAGAAACGATGCAAATCTTCCAAAGCAAACATGATTATGAATGCTGTACTTGCATACAGTTTCATGAAAGACGTGTTAATTTCCCAAGGGAAGCATCTCTTGCAATTCTGCATACCTTTGTCAACTGCAAGTACAACAATAGGAAAGATTGATCGATGAATACCTATAAATGATAGTGTAAATGCAAAAAGCAATTATTTTGCACCATCTGAACAAAACCCGATTTGGTCGATTTGGGAGCGGGTAGTTAAATTTGATTAAACACTAGGCTTTACACGAAAAAATCAAAACATATTCTGAACTAGTTAAACGCCGGAGAATCAGAAATCGGCACTAAACTAACTACGCCATCTATTGGCAAAATTACTAACTAATATTACTTGAACACCATCACTTTGGAAGAGACAGTTGTCCAGCAGTGGTCATTCAGCTAAATGATTTTGAACCCAACAAAAACGGAAATTTTACAAAATTGGTGCAATCCATATCATAAAAATACCTAAATACACACCGGCTTCCTCTGAGTAAAACGAACTTAGCCATAATATTTCACACATGTTTTGAGTTAAATTTTTCTTAGTTTTCATAAGTTTTAAAAACGTAATGTTTGCTTTTTTAATTCCAGACACATATCAGCACAGTTCTCAGCTTTCACGGCATATATCTCCTGTGATTCATTCTCCAGTTATCATGGCGCTTGCAGCAGCATCGAAATATTTGAAAATCACAATAATTGGAAGTTAGCCACATTCAATTTATCGATTTACTTCTTCATCCATCTTTAATGGGTTCATGGTATTTTCTTGCCGTTGTCCTATTCTTGACGTCTTTTTCTACCTTTCTCCCCTGTCTGACGTCAGAGCATAATTTACTCCTAAATCATGTTCTAAGAAAGCGTTTATAAAATATTGACATCCATCAAAATGCTCCGCCATACGTCTATAGATAACGACACACGTAAGACCAAGCATAGATATTATTGTAAAGGTGTACACGAACGGATAAACTAAAACAACAAGAAAAAAGGACAAGTTCCATCTTTTTTATAAGATGTGGCCTTGAAGCTCTACATCCAATGTCATCCTTGAACGCACATTTTACATAACCAACAAGATACTACATTTTTGGAACAGACTTAATACCTACTACTGCAGTGCCAGATTTTCTTCTTGAACTTGGCCCAATGTCAAACCATTGTGTACAAGATTCACAACATCACGTCCGTAATTCCGAAGGGGTATGCAGATATCTACCAAATAGTACCTTTGTTTTGCTAATGGGAAATCATCAAGGGGGGGACTTTTGTCAGACTTGTACTGACTAAAACTCACTTATGTTCCTTTTACGTTCTGGGGCCAAGCTATCTCTTTTAAACAACCCGCAACCCCGGCAGATCCCCAGGCATCTCTTTGTGCGTGGAACACTAACGCGCCATCGATACGGCACCTGATAGTCCCTACACCCTTATTTCGCCAGTTGTGTTTTTAATAGGAGGCGCACATTGACTTTGACCGTGACGATTGCACTATGCTAGTCCTCAGAATAATACCCAGGACCCTATATTTAAACTGTCACTTACGTAATAACTTCCGTGATTTATTTTCACTATGAGCTCCCAAATCCCAAAACTCAGGATTCGGGAATATTTCCGAATATTGCCGAATATTCGGAAATATTCCCGTCATACCGGAAACTGTGTAACCTTCAATCAAAATCCAAAACCTCATCATTAGCTGCCAAGCCTGCAACCACTAATTCAAAATCAAGATTCACACTAAGATTTACCCGTTATATACCATCATATGATTCAAATCAGTGCCTCGAATAATAACATGCCAAACTCCAAACCAATTTCGCTGAGATATTCCCTTCAGCAGACTGGTAGCTATTAACATATTAATAAGGGCTGCGAATCCAGACAAAAACAATATCTCAAGGTCACGGCACAACTCTATAAAGTATGATTTATTGGCCAGACATTCGGTGTAGGAAGATTTTGGGCAATCGAGCCTTCGGGCAAAGTTCCAATAAACACCATGCTTGCAAGGTCAGGGAATTTGGAGTACTGCTAAAACTGTGGACCTAAGTTTTACGAGGATTTTTTTGTAATCAACTAGTTTGAGTTGCTTCCGATTGGAGAAAAATGTTTTCAGGGTAGGTTATGAAAGAAAGAAAGAATGAAAAAATATTTATTTGTAGAGAATTACGACAAACAAAAATAAAATAAGAATAAACTTTAAACATGCAAAGCATCACAAACATTTACAAATATGTAAATGGGACTTAATAAAAATAGCTTGCACGTCGTGACTGCCACAAGTAGGCTAATAGTCAGCATGATGCTGTGCTATAGGAGCCCAGAACACAGTGCTCGTTTTCAGTGTTTAATGCTGCAGAGGGGCCTCTGCTTGCCGAGGTTGCAGTATGTTCGAAAGAGATACCGCGGCTCCGGAACATAAAGGGCAAAAGAAAGATCTTGGGTGGGTTTTAGTTATTAAAAGTCTGAAACTCCACCGCTCTGGTATGAGCGAGGGAATTTGTTTGGTGGTTACCAATCTGTAAAAAAACGTAGGTTTTGCTACTCTTTTCACAGTCTTTTACTGTAAGAAGAACTAGTGATCAAAAAATATCATATCGATGTTCCATCGTATTTTGCAAAGCACGTTAAGTTGTTGCTTTCGTCTGACATTTTGTAGATCTTTGACAGCCGTTACTGGTAGTCATCGGCCTGTTAGTCTGACAACCAGTCTGATGAAGAGGTATTGTATTATCCAGTACTAACTGGGTTGTTAATAATATAGTTGCGTTATGTAAAATATTGGTATTCAGCTACATCCAGTTTGACTGGAAGCCGTCCCCAATATTTTTGATGAGGAGTCTTCTATTAAAGAAAGAAGAGCAATCTTAAAAGCATTAATTTACACATTCTAAAAATTTCAGAAAAAGTCCAAATAGGTTACTGCGAAAGTCCCGATTAAATATTTTTTTCATTAAAATTAAGGAAAAGTAGGTGCAAGTATTACGAAAATTTTATATTAAAAAGGCTCGATAACTTTATCAAAGTGAGGCCTAGCGCAACAAGTGATTGATGTAAGTACCGGAGTTTCGCAAAATTTACACAAAAATATGATGGGCAATATTACTTTCTTTGAACTTCCTAAAGTCATCTCATCTTTTATCAGTCTTCTTTAGTGATATTACGTTTTTGGATGATATGATGGTTTTTGTTAAATTTGACCTAGTGCGAGAATTTTAACCTTGTCGATCGTAAAATTGAATGTCCGTCTGCTAATTAAAATAAGCAATCAAAATCAGCAATGCCATAAAACTTGTGCTCGTTGTGTTTTGTGTGTACCTAATCATCATTTTCCTGCCCTTGTCAGAATCTATTTGGGATCGGCGCAACACATTTTCTCTCCTGCCAGACGTCACGGCATCATTCACTCCTTTCTCCTTCATATTAATTATTCCTTACACAATCCATTCATTTTTTCTTTGGCCTTCCTCTCCCTCTCCATCCATCAACATTCATATCTATCACTCTTTTAGTCACATGCATTTCGCCGTTTCGTTTGTTTCTTACGTCTTCAAGCCTAAGTGGCAAAACCAATTTTGATGAATGCATAGATAGTTGGAACCCTGGAGACGAATAAGGCACTAGGGCAAAATTACAATTAATAAGGCGCTAGGGCATAAACTACAGGTAACAGGTAACTGCAAATCAGAAAAAGGGAACTGTGTTTCCTCTTATTTAATACGAGTGAAGCCGCAAGTAAATGCTAGTAATAAATAAATAAACTTTATGGTCATTTATAACTCATCATCCAGACGCTACAGAGAGAGAAAACCAGAATGTTACATAGAAGGACAACTTAACTGACCAAGTTACTAGATAACATAAAACTTATTACAACCTTTAATATGTATTGTAACCTTGCTTTTGACTCAATTTCATCGAAAGCCTTGCTCTAGTCACAGAGGTCGCCAATGCCATAAGATTTGGCAAACGCATCTCCCCCTTTCCTGAATCAGACTCTATGGCGCCGACCTTAGGCGCAGACATATAAATTATCAACGCCGTTATATCTGAACTTGGCTCCATATAATAACTTGGAAATGATATAGAAATCCTTGAATGAAGGTGATTTGTGAAAGAGCCAACGAGTCAAAGAGATGTTTTTCGTTTAATAGGCTTTTAGTCTAGTAGGCTTTTTGTTGTTATTTATGTTTTGTTTTTTTGGCTTTTTTCCAGAATCTGATGTGCCAACAAAGTTTTTGTTTTCAGACAAAGCTAATATGGTTTTGTATAAATAGCTGAAATAATACTGACTAAGATATATCTACTGATATAAATATTGCTGTAATATATATGTAATAAATATCGTTTTTATGTTCGGGATTTTCTGAAAGAAAACAATATACTAATATAACACAACTGTAAGTATGTAGATTGCAGCAATGTGTAATATTGGTTGTTAGATTGATAAAACAATTTCTTAAATTGTTGATTTATTTAACGATTTACGCACACACTGAATACATAAAAAAGACAGGAACAGAAAATAAGTGCAATTGTAATGCTTATTTCTATAGAAATCTTTTCCAGCACCTGCGAAAGAAGAGTAAATAAAAAGAGATGTAGACACAGTGTCTAAAAAAAGAGAAAATAGAATACATAAAAACATAAGCAAAAAGACTAAGTAAAATATAAGAATATATTTATTATATGTACATACATATACATATATTATTATATATACAAGTACAAAGACAAATATGTAACTTAATACAATCCTTACTAATATTATATAAGCGAAAGTGAGTTTGTTTGTTTGTTACCTCTTCTTGCCTTAATGTCTAAACCAATTTTGATGAATTTTGGTACAGAAACCAAAGAGTGTCCGTGTCTATGTTCGTCTCCAGAATCCCAACTATCTCTGTGTCAAAATTCATCAAAATCAGTTTAGCCATTTAGGCGTGAAGACGTAACAAACAAACAAATTCACTTTTATAATATAAGTAAGGATTCTCCAGTGCCTATTCTTCCATAAATCGAACTACGATACTGCCGTACGTAATAAAGATATATTCCCACGAAATGCTAAAGTAACACAACAATAAGTTAGAAGTTTTGTTTGCTCGTCCCAAAGTACTTCACATAAGTGCTACGAGCCATTCATATTTCTACTGCTCTTATTTTTCCTAAGTAGTTTTTCGTGCCCTTATTTTCTATTGGAGTGCCCTTTTCAAAGTCTCTGTGTGGTTTTGTTCGTGGGTGAAATTATTAATGTGTTGTTTTTGGCCGCTTAATGGTGTGTAGTGAGTTATGGGATAGGTAGACTAATATATGGGTTACTATATTAAATTGTTTTCTGGGAATATTAAAAATATTTGGAGTAATTTTGGCCAGCAATGGATTTGGTTTGAAACAAAAACATGGACGTGCAGAATAAGACTGAATATAAAAAAAAAATTGAAGGTATATTTTTTTGCAGATGGCAAATCATTAAATAACCACACACACACAACACCTACACCTATATTCCTACTCTTGCTCTTAATGTTCTTCTTGTACCTGCAACACTGGCAGGAGGAGATATCCCTTCGATAAGTTCCTTCTTGCTCTCTGCCTCGTTGGCCTAGTTATCATGAGCGCGACTGCTGAACATGAAGATCCTTGGTTGGTTTCCCGGTTTGGGCAAAGTGTTATTGAGTTTTCCCATCACAAATTTCACAGTAGCAGTCACGGTGTTTAGATTTATGATCAATTCCTGGTGTAATGTCCTCAGATGCAAATTTTGTCTACAGTAGCACAAAATTGATTGTTTTTATACTACGGCCTTCTTCTGGAAAGGAGATTGATATAGATTTGTCTATTTTATTTGGCTCTTTGACAATGAGAGTACACTGTTACATAATTTGCTAGAATACATTAAAATCTCAGTGCCTGAGCATAAAAGGGCACTACATGCACTATATTAAACTTCTTAAGAGCTAGTTAACAACAAAAAAGAGCAAAAAAAACAAGTTTGTACGGAACCCTCTGTGCGCTACTCGCGCACAGAGGGTTCCGTGCAAGCTTGTGGCTGCGTAGACATACAGATTTTTTATAGCACAAAGGGACTACAGACTTTAGTGTATTTTTTTATTTTCAACTCGATAACTGCACACCTTCTCGAGATAAAATGATGTCTTCTTGACAGATAGATAGACAGACAGACGGATAGAAAAGTGTTCCAATAAAGGTTTTGAGATATGGAACCCTAAAAAAGAATACCTAATATTAGAACTGAATAAAAACAATAGCGTTATTAGAAAGTTAGAACAAACCGAACGACATACAAGATCATAATAACCCAGAGTGTATAAGTATCCACTAATATGGTTCATAGTTTTACGTCTAGCACAAAGTTTTTTGGATAAAAAGCTAAGGGCATCTTTTTTTACAAATTCAGTGGAGATCAATTTTTTTCCTCGACCCGGCTCAAATAAATAACGAAAGGAAATGTGTCAGTGTGATAATAAGCACAATTGTAGCTGAAACACGGACGACGATCACGATGCGGCACAAACCTTAAGTATTGTTTTACTTTAGACCATGGAGTATTGAGTGAATGAAGGTTACATTCAAAAGTCTAAGTATCATTTTTTTACTAAACATCAGCCTGTAATCTGTACCTACTTTCTGTGCAAATAAAGAACTGTTATAATCTGTATATCTTGTGGTGATTCAATATTGATCAGTGGTAGAGTATTCAGTACAGGTAATCAGTGTTCCGAAAGTCTGATAACCAGTCTTACCGAAGGGTATCGTATTACCCAGTACTAACTAGGTTGTGGAGGTCAGATAGGCTGTCGTTCCATGTAAAATACTAATATTCAGCTGCATCCGGTTAGACTGGAAGCTGATCCCAACATAGTTGGGAAAAAGCTAGGCAGATGGTGGTAGAGTTTTCAGTATTATTAATCAGTAATTTGTGTCCTATTATAAGAAAAATGCCCCCTTACACAGCATACAGCTCTTATTTGACACTGCAAAGAGTCGAGTTCATCTTTTTCAGAGTCTATATCCAGATATAAGTCGCTTCATTCCCGCAGATTGGTAAAAATACTGCGATTAAATTTTCCTAAATACGATTAAATCAAGTATTAAACTGGCTTTCTTTGTTGTTTTTTGATAATTTGGTATTAGTTTTTCCTCCAATTGATTTAATAAATTAAACTGTCAGGTCAGTGGGAACAAAATTAACTTACATAAGGAGTTGTTAAGTACAGACATAACATCTCTATGCGTAAGTTGAATCCTCAATAAAGTGATTTTTTCTGAAATGAATTCTCCTGGAGTGAGTCCTCAATGGGTTCAATACAAATAATTATACGTAACGTAAGTTACTTTTGTTCGCACTGACATGTACTGCATTTAAGACCATTTTCTCTCCATTTACTACTTACTCTTGGTTACAAACCAACTTCCAAAGCTAAGTGTGGGTGAAATTATATTAAAACGGAAACTTTTGTTCCTAATGAGCAGTTTTAGAATTTTGTTCGGGTCTAATTTCAAGTTTTGCTGCCAAGTTTGGGTTTCGAAATGATTTATGTTCCATTGGAACATTTATAAAATTGAATTCAGGTGTTGAGGCTTAATTAATATGTCCATCAATGGAAAGATTGATTGTTTTCAAAGAAAGTAAAGTAAGTTTCAAATTGTGGTTATTTAAATAATATTAAGTTGAAGGCTTTATAATTTTATTCATTATCAATTAAACACGTGACAGGAAAAAATTATACCTAACTCTACAACTAGCTGTGCCCGGTTTCACCCGCCTCCTCAGCTTTATAGTGTCATAGTGTGATGTCATCTATATAACATTAATAGTGCAGTATAGTGATGTTATATTGCACTATGAAGCTGAAAAGTATTTATCGATAAAGGCACCCTTTGTAGTTAAATGGGCTATCCATCACCAAAAATATATTTTTTTCAATTTTAAGCATTAGTTCCTGAGATTGTGGAGTACGTTGAACCATACAAACAATTTGTTCAGCTTTATAATATTAGTATAATTAAAATATTAGATATATTATATTGTATATATATTAGTATAATTAAATTATAAACTGCCCTTGGGTCAAAAAATAAAGAGCAAAACATGAACATAAGTGGGTTTTAGTCAGTGAAAGCCTGACACCCGCTACTCCTCCTCTGGGATGATATGAGTTAAGTTTGGGACTCTCCTTGTTCACACCAAACCCCACATCCTTCTGCTAGTTTCATCATTCCACGTTACTAAAGATTACGAAGCCATCAAGGTAAGTAACAATTTCTTAAAGTTTCTATTAAAACTAAACTGACCCAACGGTAACCTTTACAGTAATGCGTCATGAAAACTTGCCACGCACAGGTTTACTGACGGAAGTTCACAGACAAATAAAATTAAGCTGTTTGTACACTGGCGGACAATTAAGTTGGTTAAATAATTATAATTAAAAAAGGTAAGAATGGACATGGAATTAGCATAGGACTGGGTTAATTAGGCTAAAATATGCTGCAGGGTCTGTGTTTGTAAAATACAGATTTTAGTGTTCCATCTAAAAGCCAAGCGTGCCTTTTTTAGGGTTCCGTAAATTAGAAGAAAAAAAAACGGAACCTGGAACCAGGATCACTTTGTTGTCTTGCTAGATAGCAAGACAGCGTCTTGACAGACATATGTCTGAAAAGACCCTAGAGGTCCTTCGCTATTTAGGATGTCCAAAGACCCAAGGAAACAGCGTACCAAAGATTTTTATATAGTTTTGTAGTTATAAATCTAATTTATCTGTGAGAAAAATAAATAAAGGAAATTGTTACGTAATCAGTCCACTTGCAGCCAAAAAAAACATTTCTTCCATTGTGAAACCAGCTTGCAAATATTTTACTGGCATTTCACAAACAGCCTGATTTTACGTCGAACAGATGTAGAAGATTTAACATCTTTTTACGGCAAGCCAACAAAACCTTCGTTTTGAAGGATTTATCTCCGACAAATAAAATATTAAATATGCACTTTGAATGAATCATTCGCACTGTTTATTCACACATGTTAAAGAAACGTAATATTTTACTTTGTTTACACGTTTTCGGACATTTCAGATGCATTTTCGTTATTTATAGTGAAAATAAATTATTGAAGTCATCGATCAGAGAGCATAAAAACTTGTTGTGCACTCAATAAATAACATTTATTTATTATACTGATACGGCTGCAAAAATAAATGATCATCACGGTTCTTCATTTTAGTGAAATTGTTGGCCATTTTCAACGTGATATTTGTAGTGATATATTCTATTTTTTTTATTCTAAACAAACGTTGCCCCACACTAATTTCTCCTGTATCGTGGGTGCGTTTACAAGTATTTAAAATCATATACACAAACAGCCAGACCCGAAACAACTATCTGCAGGTCATTCAAATATTTGCAGCAGTCGATCGCTCAGCCACTGTGCCAACCAAGCCGTCGAATTTGACATTATCTTAAAAACAATTGACTAACTGTAGCGTGTATTTGTTAGCCAACAAAAAGTGACATTGATCAACAATAGCCATCATCATCATCTGCTTAGCCTTTTCCAAACTGTGATGAGGTCGGCATCCAGTCTAGCTGAATGCAGCTGAATATCGGTATTTTAAATAGAGTGACTGCCTATCTGACCTCCAGATCCGAGCTAGTACTGGGTGATACGCAATGTAAAGCTGTCAAAGAACTACAAAAGACAGAAGAGATCAACGGCGTAACGTGCTTTTCGACACACGGAGGCTATTTAGCATATAATGTGTGGGGAAAATCTTATTTTATAGTCTATATTTAAGCTTCACGTTCACGATTCTTGGGAGAAGAATCAGGCTAAGAGATATTAAAAATGGATGGTCAGGCACTTAGAGGTTGCTGGGAACCAGTAGATTACCACACTATACAAGTATAACTAGCAGTTGTATTTCACGGTATTTTAATGTTATTTCACCACGCGCCAGCCTACTGTCGATTTGAACTCTCAGTTGCTTTCTTTTGCCGTCAAGTGGCCGGAGCAATGCGTTGTTTTGATTGGTTGCACTCAGCGATGCGCGAGTGCTAAAATGGCGGGGTATTTAAAATAAGTAGGAAACGTAAGGGACTAGGGTACACATCCCAGAGTCTGTTCAGTCTACCTGCCGATTTTCTCCCTTATAGGCCCCCAGAATCTTGTTAGACAGTAAAAGTCAATATCACAAACATTATCAGTAGTCAGTTTTGAGAAATCATAAAAACTTTTCAGTTACAAAGACACAGTACAGCAACCGTTCTTTCAGTGTCAAAACGCACAAAGCTGTCCCGTAAATTTTGTCCTCAAGTGTAAACAGTACTTTATGAAGCGTACCACACTCACGACAAGGACTAAAGATTAATCAAACTTGTTTGTAAGTTTGACACAGCACTGCCTTAGATTTATAGCATTCCATTGTTTATTGAGGCGATGAAAAATTTTAGATAGCTAAGGGAAACGGTCGCCGTATATCATTCGTAGATGTTACGGTCTAGTGAATACGTGGGTTGTTTTTTTTTGGCCGAAATTGTATTTATAGCTTGTTCGCCTACATTGGAGGAATGTGCCACTTTTATTGTTGAATTTTCACTATTAATTTTACAACAGTTTTTTTCTTGACATGCAAAAGTGCCTGTAATGGTATATTTGAAAGAAATGCTTTTTTTTGGGGTGGGAAATCATCAAATAACTTTCCCCGCTCTGGTCGGAGCGGGGGGCAGTCTCAGACTTTTACTGACTAAAACCAACCCATGTTCCTTTTATTGCCCTTTACGTTCCGGGGCCGCGGTATCTCTTTCGAACAACCCGCAACCCTGGCAGACCGAGACTCTGACCCCTCTGCTTTGCTGACATCTCTTTGATTCGTGCGTGAAATACAAACGCGCCGTCGACACGGCCTGTCGTCAATAGACGGACGGACGGTGAGCCACCCATTGCTCACCGTCCATAGGGGCAAATGCTTTACTTTGAGTTTGATGTTCACGACTGTTGAGTATGTAGTCGTGGATTCGATTCTCAGACAAATTTGTTTTTTCCACAGAGCTACTTCAGTAGGTAAGGCTTATGCCCTGGAACATACGGTGACTGACAAAGAAGTATTAGGACCTTATTACAAAACGTCACGCCTGTTACACTTATAGTGTGAAGCACAGGTGTACGCTTAACACGTTGAGCGCTTGTGTATCTTTCTGGTACCACAAAGTACCACATTTAGAGGCCGCGTGTTTCCTTTGGGATACACGAGCATTGCCTTATTCGTAGGCCAGTGTGTCAACTAGGAAACAAATTTCATTTCACTATTCAGCATTAGAATATGAATTAGACAAAAAAAATGCCAAGCTGTCAATGCTGATATTACAAAAAAGTTAAAGTGTACCTAATGTAATGATATATCACATATTTTTTTATTTATCTCATCATCCATAAAGGCATAGAGAAAAAGAAGTGTGTGTGTCAGCTCCGACGCACGACTGGAGTTTACTCCTTAAGTACGAGTATCTAACAATAATAAAAAATATGTACAATAGACGATACTAAAATAACGATCATAAACTACAAATAAAATTGATATGGGACTATCTGGGAAGTATATGGTATCAAACAAAGAAAGAAACAAATCAATCTAGGCGTCTTTGAGTAATCGGTGAACGTACACAAAATAGAAGTCGCTAAAAACTCAAAAGCAATTTACCCAACCCGGAAGTCGAACCCAATAGTAGAACTCAATAGCATGAAGTCCTTCTCGCGTACACTGTATTACCTAATTATTTCTACAAAAACACGTTCTCAAATATAATTATTATCGACATATTTATAACTAGCGACCCGTCCCAGCTTCGCACGGGTGTTACAAATCTTTGAAAATCCCCACTTTTCTCTACTATAATATGTATGTATTATACATAAAAACCTTCCTCTTGAATCACTCTATCTATTAAAAAAAACCGCATCAAAATCCGTGGCGTAGTTTCAAAGATTTAAGCATACAAAGGGACATAGGGACAGAGAAAGCGACTTTGTTTTATACTATGTAGTGATATGTAGTTCCTACGAAAAAAATCAAGCATAATTAAAGCGTTTTAATAAAACGTTATTCTTGGCTCTGTTTGTTATCAAAATATTTATGTTTAGATTGTGAGATTTTTATTATATTTGGGTCCTATAATAATTCCGGCGAAGATTTTATTACCAGAGTAACTGAAAATATTACAACATAATTATTGCCTGGTCTTTTTTGTAAGAAATAGAAACGAGAAACCTGAAAATATTTTTCATATTCTGTATTACGCGACTTATTGCTACTAGATAAAGGTTTTTTTGGAGAAGGGATGTTTTTTTTCATTTATAAGCACAGTAATATTATATTATAGTTAACTAGCTTTTGCCCGCGGCTTCGCTCGCGTTAAATTCGGGGTAATACAGTTCCCCTTGCAAAAAAATATTAGCCTATGTCCGTCTCCTGGTTCCCAACTATCTCTGTACCAAAATTCATCGAAATCGGTTTAGCCATTAAAGCGTGAAGAGGTGACAAACAAACAAACTCACTTTCGCTTTTATAATATTAGTAAGGATTAGTAAGGATAAGGATTGCTCGATGACATTAAGAAGCTACCTAAATACCTATCTATGGTGTGCTTATTATAAATAAATAAATATCCCATCCTTGTTCCCTCTTTCGCTCTTTGTGTTCCGGGGCCGCGGTATTTCTTTCAAACAATCCGCAACCCCGGCAATCAGTAGCCCTAGTAGGCACCTCTGCTTTACTGGCATCTTTTGATTGATTGTTATGTTATGTTTAAATTGTCAAGGGTGTAGAAAGGACGCCATTTTGTGCCACAAAATGGTGTCCTTCTGCACCCTTTTTTTTTGGGTGAGAAATCATCCAATGACTTTCCCCGCTCTGGGCGGAGCGGGGGGGCATGTCAGACCTGTACTAACTAAAACCCACCCATGTTCCTTCTGTTGCCCTTTACGTTCCGGGGCCGCGGTATCTCTTTCTAACAACCCGCAACCCCCGCAGGCGGAGGCTCTGGCAAGCCCCGAGCTTTGCTGACATCTCTTTGAGGCCGCGTGAAACACGAACGCGCCGTCGACACGGCTTGTCGTCAATCGACTCGTCTCGCGGCGCCCGGCGCCCGGGGCGTCTCCCGCGGCGGCTGGGTTGGGTAGATGATCTTCCTTCTGCACCCTTGATAATTGAAACAAAGCTTCTGATAAATAAATATAGCCTTCTGCTTACACCCAGAAATATGATGATGCATATACCTCAGTTACAAAAAGAAGCACATCATTGCTTCACACTAGGCGAATTGCGGCCACACGTTCGTAATACGCCTTAGTTTAAGGCAGGTGTCGTATAAAGAAAAAAAAGAATACAAATCTATTTGTAAAAAGTAAAAAGAAACTAAACAGGTAATCGAAAATAGATATTTAAAAAATACAAACATCCTAAAAAGCAGCCAATCAAACATCAGCCGGTATAAAACTGTCGATGTAGATAAGGCACTATCTCCAATCCAAATATTTTACGACATCGAACGGCAAATTGGGCTCTCGATAAAATTGGAAGTGTATGAACAGGATCTTTATGACGACTTAGATTTACGAGGCACCGTGTCTTTGGTATGCTACGCTCAAACTGTCACAGAAAATGATAGGGAGATATTGAAATGAGAATATTTTTATCGATGGTAGTTATTGAGCTGGTGGGATTTTGGAAACAGCTGTTTGTTGAATCTATACTAATATTATCTATACTAATATTATCTACACTAATATCATAAATCTGAAGAGTTTGTTTGTTTTTTTGTTTGTTTGAACGCGCTAATCTCAGGGACTACTGGTTGGAATTGGATAATTCTTTTAGTGTTGGATAGTCCATTTCTTGAGGAAGGCTATAGGCTATATAACATCACGCTACGACCAACAGGTGCTGAGCAGCGTGGGTGAAACCGCGGAGAACAGCTAGTGAAAGATAACATGTTTGTTTAGCACAATTGCACACAACATAAAACTGAACTGTGTGCCTCAGGGCTGCGTCAAAGTAGCCCAGTTCAGTAAATTGTCGAGCAGCTTGTGCCCAATGCTGGATTTCAACTGGACCTGAGAAGTGACAGACAAAAGAAAGTTTTGTATTTTAACCGGGTTAAAAAAAAGGGTATTGTGGGCTGATATTTTCAAAGTTATTTTTATAATCGAAAACACTCGAACCCATAATTATTATGAATTTTATTTGTATAGATTGGGTAGTTATGATCTTGATCTTCTACATAATAATACATATTTATTTTCTAAAGAATGTTATGGACAATAATAAGTATTTTTTTCTGAGAATCAATGAAAAAAATTAATTCTTGAAAAAAAATTTAGACATCAACATAACATCACAACTAAAAAGGCTGAAATTAAATAACTCGAAATGCCCTTTTTCAGTCTTGTAGTCTTTCGCACCTCTTTCACTACATTTACTGCAAGTCTGAAAAATTTTCAAACAAATTTCATTTAAAAAAAATTAACCTGATCTTCAAAATTAATTTCACCAACATTCTCGAATATTTTCACAAATATATTCCCTTGAACAAAATGATTTAAGTCCACTACACGCCTTTAAACGTTACAGTAATAAAACGACTCGTATTTTTTACGATCAACGTTGACGAGACACAGCTTAAAATTTGTTTTTAATGAACTTACACATTTTTTATAAACAAAACGATACGGTTTGTAGTACTTAAAAATGAATAATTTGGTCTGAAGTCGTTTGATACACGTTTGTTTAAGTTTTTGTTTCTGGGAGGAATAACAATAACGTTGTAATATTAGAGGGCACCTCGTGTCATGCCAATCATGACGAGTACAACCCGAATCGATCTGTTTTATTTAATCATTTATGTACACACGAGAGAAAATATATTACAAAACATAAAGTAAAAAGGCACAGTTTATTTCAAAATAAATTTCTACCAGCAGGTTTGCGAAAGGAAATATGAAGGAAAGAAACGTAGAAAGTAGTGTGTGAGAACAGGAAGAGAATATAATTTAAAATATAAATGTCTTAACCTAGATATTAATTATAAGTACACAAATAATAAAAAAAACTGTATTAATACATAGTACTAAAATATAAAACAATGCTTTTGCCCGCGACTTCGCTCGCGTTAAATTCGGTAGCGCCTTATTGATTTGTAATAGCAACGCTAAGTTTTCCCGTTTCTTCCATCTTTCTCCCTCATATAACACTCTTTTTTTAAAAAAAAATAGCCTATGTCTGCTTCCTGGTTCCCAACTATCTCTGTACCAAAATTCATTAAAATCGGTGTAGCCATTAAAGCGTGAAGAGGTAACAAACAAACAAACTCACTTTCGCTTTTATAATATTAGTAAGGATGTGTTAATACAAAATTATAAAGATATTGAGAGTAAAGAACAAAGCTCTTTAAATCTAATCTTAAAAATAGAAATACCTTTTTCTGTCTCTAATGCTAGGCGGAAGTGAGTTTATCAATCTTACAGCATGGACGATGAAATAACATGAATTACTATTCATATTCGTTCTCCGTTATTACTAGTTTTATGAAGAAGGGTATTAAGGAAGTTGCGATCTACATCACGGTGCGTTGCGAGGGCGAGCGTAAGTAAAACGCTCACGCTGGTAGGAAGGATAGGACGAGTTATGTAGGATATTAAAAAAAGAGACCATAGTATCCGAGTTTTCCTACTAAGGCGAAAAGGAATCCACTTGAGTTCTTTAGTGAGAAACATGAAGATACTTTTTAAAATTAACGTGAGCAAAAAGCTAGTCATTGAACAAAGTATAAAATAATGCCTTCATTTTATCCGATGTCAAAACCAGAATAATACCTTCGTATTTAACCAGTAATGTACCAATAATAAAGTTAAAATGGCTGACAACCGATGTAAAAGCATTAATATTTAATTTGCATTTGACATTTCATACATTATTATTTTATTCGACTGACGGACTTTATGTTGTGAATAAGTAATATTTTGAGAAGTTATTGTAATATTATAAGTCCTCAAATTATACTTGAAGTGTTAGAGAACATGCGGGCCTGTGGACGGTGAGCTATACGTAGCTCACCGTCCGTCCGTTCGTGTTTCACGCGCACAAAGAGATGTCAGCAAAGCAGAGGGGCCTGCCAGAGCCTCCGCCTGCCGGGGTTGCGGGTTGTTCGAAAATAATACCGCGGCCCCGAAACGAACGGCAACAGAAGGAACATGGGTGGGTTTTAGTCTGTACAAGGCTGACACTACCCCCGCTCCACCCAGAGCAGGGGAAATTATTTGATGACTTCCCAAACCAAAAAAAAAAGTGGTAGAGAACTTGAACCAAGATTTTGAACAAAGATGTTGATTTATAAGATTACCTGTGGATTTAGTTTTTCGTTTTTCTACATTGAGATCTAGGCTTTGGAAATAACCCCTGCATTGGCTTGTAGGTCTTTGAAAGTCACGAGTCCTTAAAGTGGGGATACTGTGCACTCACTAAGTAACCTGAGACACTCGGCAGCACTGTGACAGCGAAGCTCAAGGGACACCTCTTATGTAATAGTGGCATGGAGATAGCGACTGTGGCAACCCCGTACAGGGTACGCCACAATAGTGGTGATAAGTCTTGTATTAGTGACTAGACAGGCGTCTTCGCTTACGGGTTGACGCAGGTCCTCATCGGTCACGGAAGTTTCAGGAGGTTCCTGCACAAGCTAACCAAACTCTCGAGTGCCACCACTGTAACGATCGCCCGGAGGACACGGTGAAGCACACTGTGGTAGTCTGCCCAGCTAGAGCGGAGCGCCGTTCGTGTTCGTATCTGGTTCAGTCCAAGATCCGGAGCGAGAGCGAATGGGAAGTGGTCACTTTCTGCGAAGCATTATTCTAGCGAAGAAGGTGGCCGGGCATTTGAGGGAGAGAACCTCAAACCAACCCAGCCGCCTTTGCCACAAAAATGTCTTCAACAATTAACAATTTTCTACAACAGACTGACCGATTTCTGAACACTTGAAAAGTTGCTTGTAAACGGTTTAATTGAAATAAATGTATTGTCTTCAGTTTGTAAAGGTTCACAGGCAGTTTATTTACCTAGATCCATTCATATTTTAATTTATGTTCCACGCAGGCTGTTGTTGAATAATATTAGTTACAAAAGAAACTGCTCCGTCCTTCTTTCGCTCTAGAGCTTTGTTTCATTAGCCTTTTCAAGGTTTGCTTCGCCACCATGTTTTTTCGCTAGATAGCTAGGTTCTCTTGAAAAGACTGATAACAAATAAAGCATTTTTAGTACTAGCTTATTCCGAGTGATTTTACGCGCTAAAATTATTCCACAGGGACATACTACTGTGATGTTAATACCTAGGCTTGTGGACTGTTTTTGTGGAAATTTTATTAAAATCTAGTGAGTTTTTTTATAATAAAAATTTTAACTGGAAGAAAATGCCATTGGCATTAAGTCCCACGCTGTACATTATATTGTCAATATGTTAAACAAATAAATATAAGACACACAGATACTCAATTATCCAAAATCTGACAAACTTTTAGGGTTCCGTACCTAAAAAGGAAATAGCGGAACCCTTGTTGGACCACTTTTTGTCCGTCTGTCTGTCTGTCTGTCAAGAGCCTTTATCTCGAGAACGGGTCAAGGTATCACGTTGAAATCAAAACTATATACTTAAATCTATGGCCCTTTAGAGCGGTGTAATACTAAACCCACTAAGTCTACGCAGTGAAAAGATATGGCCGTTTATATCTCAAGTTTGTGCGGAACCCTCGGTGCGCGAGTCGGCGACTAGCGCTTAGGGTTTTTTTTAATGACAACGTTTTTTTTTATCCAACGAATTATCATTACCATCCAACGCGGTACTGCTGCCAGCCCTCTGGGTACTATTCTTATTGACAGCAATGCAGACGTTTTTATTACGCTATATAATTGTTTAATCATGTTTATACTTCTACATATTTTTTATTATAAGTTTATGTCTATTTGTAGTTTGTTAATAATAGTAGCTAATACGATGAGTGAAATAATGACAAAGTTACATTAAATATAGATTTTATCATCTAAACAATTTTCATACCGTAGGTTCCTTACTAATATCATAAAAGCGAAATCAGGAAAGGGGAACTGTGTTACCCCAAATTTAACGCGAGCAAAGCCGCGGGCAAAACCTAGTGTTAAATAAATAAAAATATCGTCAAAACCAACCTCATATATCACGCCCATTCCCTCGTTTGTCGTTTAGTGGCTACAAATTTCCCACAAAGTATTCAAAACGTCACAAAAATGTCCACTCGTATGAAAATACGATATGCTTAATCAACGTTTAAAAAAACTGGAATAATGTGTGATTCGTAGATTCAATTTGAAATAGGTAAAATACAATTCAATTAACTGGAAATTTGATGCCCTTTTAAATATTAGTTTAAATATTTTAGTTTATTTAATAATGTACCTATATAGTCTTGTCTACCTGCCGAAAATAAAATTAACTGCAATACTGATAAGATTTTTAAGAGCAGATAAATCCTACTAATATTATAAAATCAAAAGTTTGTGAGGATGTATGTAAGTATGATTGTTGCTGAATGGATTTTGATGAAACTTCATAATAAATTGTCATTTATTCAAATTAGGCTGATAATCAGCACTTTTTGAACGTCACATTACAAGAGACAGTCCCACAAAAGCGGCCTGCCCTTCGCCAATAATATTATCATGTAAGCTATATAGCTTACATATCAGAATAACACAGCTACAATTTCATAAAGATATAATTATTGTATTCTAACACCACGCGAGTGAAACCGCGGAGCGCAGGTAGTGATTAAAAAAAATGGTTTTAAAAGAATATCTTATTTACATTTAAATTTTTATTGAATAAGTTAGAAAATACCTATTTTTCAACAGTGAACAATATATTTATAATTGTCTAAAAATGACTAACTTAAAATAAACTGTCATAAAAGGCCATTGTCCCCATGCACTTAACAAACACGATTTAAGTAACTCCTAAAAATGAACGAAAAAATGAAGTCAAGGCCAATTAGTACTAATTACGGCATGTTAAACCGTCGACTGTCTGTCACTAAATCCGTCGCTAAATAATTACTAAAGACTTAATGTAGGTAGGTATACCGAATTAGGATAATATGTCGAGGTATGTCTATAGTAACAATATTCCTACGTATGATATCAGATTTCGTAATATAAGCATGTGGTTAATTCAATGGATATTGGGTAAAATATGATATGACTATAAGTACAACCAACGAGAAGCGATACCAAATGTAAACAAAACCCATGCTAAAACCCCATTCAAAATGGCCGCCCGAATGTTGTCATGTTTTTGCCGGGAGAACGAGACATTACGACAAAGGCACAAGATGGAAAGAGCTAAATATTAGATTGTCAACGCCACAGTTGTTCTTTAGGTTAATGACCTTTCGTATCGCTTCTCGTTGGCCGTACTAGACAAAGGGTGCCAATTTGTAATGACAACTAATTGAGAATCAAATCATGCAAGAATGAATTATTTTATGCAGTGTCAAATCCAAATAAATAGAGTTTAAGTTTCTTAGGATGTACAAGCTGGGGTCGGTCTAGAAAGAGATAAAAGAAAGAAAATATTTGAAGACACAGTTGGCGCAGTGACTGAGCGATCAACTGCCACGCTGCGTGTCGCGGATTCTAACTCCGCACGGAACATTATTTGTATGGCCTACAGATTTTTGTTCCGTGTCTGGCTTTTTGTGTATGTGAGTTTAAATATTTCTAAAGGCACCCACGATACTGGAGTAACTAGTGTGGGGCAAAGTTTATAAAAAAAGGGTATGTGTACTTATGTACACGCGTTAGAAGTTATACTTCTTTGGCGTTTAGAAAAAAAAAACTAAAATGCTGTAGTGATTAACGATAAATATAAAAAAAAAGTTAAAAAAATGTAAGCCGTCACGGGACGCCTGGCAGATGTGAAACATCGACATTATTTTGTAAAAGTAATATGCGGAAAAGAACAGATTGTGATAGGAACTAAATATAGTATGTCATTACATACTATATTTAGTTCCTATCACAATCTGTTCTTGTTTTGTTGAAAACATCATTATTCTGTTTCATTGTGGACTTACCAAAAGGACATCGTTTTCGTGGTCATCATCGTTTATGAATTCGAGGATCGAGGGCACTTTGAATAAAACTCTATTACTCCATTTCCAAACCTTGGCAAAGGTTGCTTAACCTGGCCCCCTGTGGTAACCCATCCATTTCCAAACCTTGGCAAAGGATGCTTAACCTAGTCCCCTGTGGTAACCCATCCATTTCCAAACCTCGGCAAGGGTTGCTTAACCTGGCTCCCTGTGGTAACCCATCCATTTCCAAACCTTGGCAAGAAAAGCAACTATGCCAAGTGGACGAAGTTGCGGGCGGAAGCTAGTATATATGTCAAGTGAGAACTTCTTCTTATTGTTTTCGTCGGTAAAAAAAGATGTCAGGTTAAAACAACAACACAGTGCAAAACAAACACGATAATTAAACTAACCTAAATAGTGATATCCTGGAAATTTGCACTCGACATATTATATCCCCTATCAATACAATGTAAACTAAGAATACCAAGCCATTGTGAATTATAAACTACTAGTTTTTGCCCGCGGCTTCGCTCGTGTCAAATTCGGGGTAACACAGTGTTCCCCTTTCCTGATTTACAGGTACCTGCTACCTGTAGTTTTTGCCCTTGCGCCTTATTTATTGTAAATGCAATGTTAAGTTTTTCCTTTTCTCACCTCTTTCTCCGTCATAAAATTATTTTTTTATTAAAACAAATAGCCTATGTCCGTCTCCAGGGTCCCAACTATATTTGTACTAAAATTCAACAAAATTGGTTAGCCATTTAGACGTGAAGACGTAACAAACAAACTCACTTTCGCTTTGATAATATTAGTAAACTAAAAAGTGTGGGATATGAGGGAGAAAGAGGGAAAAAACGGGAAAACTTAACGTTGCTATTAAACAAAAGCTAGTATTATAATTTATAAAACCTGTAATCTTTAAATGATTAGGCATATTTATTCCTAATAGTAGGTATACCCACATGTCACCGATAAGTTAGCCAAATGACAGTGGTCTTAATTCTCATGAAAATAGGGTTGTAATTGTCTTATATAAGCTTACTGTGACTAGACCGTATGTTCCCTGCATGGACTAAAATAGATTCGTTCACACACACTGTCAAATACATCGGTACGACAAATATCGTGCGAGTAGTGTATAAATACTAATAGAATTTCATTGAATGTGCGTCAAGGAATTCTCGTTTATATACGTATCTGAGTATATATGTAAGTACATAGATAGGTATGTGGTTACAGCGTTCAATTAGAGGTTTTAGCATATCGTTCGTAGGTAGTGATTTTGGAATTTCCTTGGTTACGATGGGGATGTAATGTTAAGGATTAGAAGGAGCGTGAGTGTGTCTGTGTGATGGATTGTGTAAGGAGTGATATGAAGGAGAAAGGAGTAAATGATGCCATGACGTCTGATAGGGGAGAATGGAAGAAGAAAACGTGTTGTGCCGACCCCAAATAAAATGGGACAAGGGCAGGAAAATGATGATGTGTGTCTGTGTGTGTGTGTGTGTGCAGGATGTCTTCTTCTATCTAAATTTTTTCCTGTAGTTACTGTTTAACCTGGTGTCAGAGTTATCATGTCCTCAAACTTCTGTCTTCTGCCAGGGTTGCGTGTTGTTCGAAAAAGATACCGCGGCCCGAAACACAAAAGGCAAAAGAAGGTAGGTACATGGTGGGTTTTAGTCAGTAAAAGTGACACTCCCATTTGCGCAGAGCGTGGGAAGTTATTTGATGATTTATCATCCGGATAAAAAATACCTTAGTTTTATTATGTCATCGAGAAATATCTATCAGGCATGCTGTTTTTCATAGACAATGTAAGTGATGATACAATCCTTCCTTTTACTAATAAAAGCGAAAGTGAGTTTGTTTGTTACCTCTTCACGCTTTAATGGCTAAACCGATTTTGATGAATTTTGGTACAGAGATAGTTGGGAACCAGGAGACGGACAAAGGCTAATATTTTTTTTTAAAAAGTGGGATGTGAGGGAGAAAGAGGTAAGAAACGGGAAAACTTAGCGTTGCTATTACAAATCAATAAGGCGCTACCGAATTTAACGCGAGCGAAGCCGCGGGCAAAAGCTAGTTTACATATAGATTTGAAAATTCAGAGGTCTCCGGCTTTAACTCAAAACCTATAAACAGGTTATGCTTTTGGTTGAATTCGAAATGCTTTTACAGACTGCGACAGATGTATTTGAAACGTAACATTAATACAATTATACTATTTATTTTATTTTTCTGATGGGAAATTATTAAATAACTCCTCCTGTGGCGTGACGATCTGATCATATTTACGGGGCTTACATGGCCAGAGATCATACAGCATTTCGATCCCCGCAAAGTTGCAAAAAAATATAGGTGATAGGTGAAAAAAATATACCGCTCACGTCCATGTCCGGGTTGACAATGGAGATTCAATGTTGGTACAACTAGCTAAGCTTCACGTCACTGTCCTGCCAAGTCCTGAAACTATGAATATCAAAAAATTATTAAGATTTTCCACAAATCTAACTAGCGTAGTTAAACTAACAACTATTTGCACACCCCCACAATCCCTACTAAACACATGACGTCAATAAAGACAAAACTAATTTAATCTTACTAATTAATATCTATTTACGGCAACAAACTCACGCGAACGTTTCTTAAGTTAACAAGCACGTGGATTACGTCACTGTTTATTTAATTCCTTAAGCTCACCTGAAGGGCTACTATGACATCTTATAGCAATTCTTATTCCACTGAGTGAAAGAGATGGTGCTAGACACCCTGTATAGCTCTGTCTCTTTCCCTCAGCGGAATAAGAATTGCTTTAAGAGGTCATAGTAGGGCTACTGAACACGTTTGTTTTAAAGTCCTTCGAGGATTCCAGATTGTAGGTACCTACAGACTTCAAGCTACAGGTTGTCTGTACAAACGCCTGCACATCAAGCTACTACAATCTGTCTGATTTCTTTGAAAGATTTTCGACTTTATTTCTAAAGTATAAGGTCCAAGGTTCATTGGGAAAATTGGCAGTTTCAGCTGGCGTCGTCGTACATAAGTTTCATCCGCCAACATTCATACTTATCACTCTAGTCAAATGCGTCTCATCCCTCCTCATTACATATCCATACCAAGACAAACGACAACCTTTCAATTTGACTGTTTGACGATTGTAAATAAGGCAAGGCAAATTACATTACGTGCACCCATATTTGGTTTGAGACAGAAAAAAATTGTTGTTTTTTTTTTCAAATCATATCATCTTTATTGTGAATTAGACGAAAGTTTACATAATACAACTGGTGTTAATAAATAATTTTTGTACAGATATGACCCACTCATTGTTTTTTTTTTCAATTGAATTTATTATTCTTACTAAATTTATTTATTTATTTATGCACACTCAAAATACATGACAGGACATTACATTAAGACAGAAGAGCACAAAGGTACAGCTTATTTCATAAGAAATTTCTTCCAGCAGACCTGCGAGAGGAAAGTTGGATAAGATATTTAAGCACAGTGTGGAAAAGATAAAACAGAAAATTTAAATTATCAATCATAATTATAATAAACTTACGTACAAACAATACACATGATATAAAAATAAATACTGAGATAGTAAATATATTATATACCTTAAATATATAATTATATAGAATACTACAGTAAAGAGGACAGGCAATGCCCTTTGACATAATAACTTATTCTAATTTAATCTCAAGAAATTTAAATAATTTAATCATTTTAAATTTGATTATGTAATGTATAGTATAACAATATAATACTAGACTTAAGGCTTTGCACCCGAAATAAAATTTATTCATTCACTAGCTTTCGGCCGCGGCTTCGCCCGCGTTAAATTTGGGGTAACACAGTTCCCCTTGCGCCTAATTGATTTGTAATAGCAACGCTAAGTTTTCCCTTTTTTTCCCTCTTTTACCCTCACATCCCACTTTTTTCAAAAAAATATTAGCCTATGTCAGTCTCCTGGTTCCCAACTATCTCTGTACCAAAATTCATCAAAATCGGTTTAGCCATTAAAGCGTGAAGAGGTAACAAACAAACTCACTTTTGCTTTTATAATATTAGTAAGGATAAAGATTAGTCTGTAAGTTTCCCTAAAAGTGAATAAATAAAAGTTCTACTATCTTATGAACATTTAGAATTTGACTTAACGTATGTCTGTGTATGTGTATATGTCACCCGAAATAAAATTTATTCATTCATTCATTAAAAATCGCGAATCCAAGGTATACGTAGTCGCAGGTCACACCTAGTACCTACTACTATAACACAGGTACATGAATACACTATGCAGCTGTGCTAACTTATATTGAGTTAGCAGAACAAACACAGGAGTACGAGAGGCCGTAGAGGTATCGGGAAGTGGTTTTGTAATTTGATTAGTGTACTGCAATTGTATTGTATTGGTTTGCTGTGAAGGTACGGATGTTAGACTAAAGTGTTATGTAACACTAGCGTTTGTCCGCAGCTTTGCTCGCTTTAAATTCGGGGTAGCACAGTTCCCCATTCCTCCTTATTTCTTACTTAAAAAAAAATAGACTTTGTTCGTCTCCAGGGTCTCAACTATCTCGGTACCATAATTCATCAAAATTGTTTTTGCCATTTTGGCGTGAAGACGTAACAAACAAGCAAACTCACTTTCGCTTTTATAATGTTAGTAAGGATTGTATCGGTTGCATACAGATGATTTTGTGGCTAATTATTAACAGCTGCATTTTTATTTATTCAAAATTATCGAACAAATTTAAAAAAGAGTTTTAGAAATAATCCTTACTTATATTACTAAAGCGAAAGTGACTTTGTTTGTTTGTTACGTCTTCACGCTTAAATGGCCAAACCGATTTTGATAAATTTTGGTACAGAAATAGTTGGGACCCTGGTGACGAACATAGACAATTTTTTTAAAGTAAAAAAAATGTTAGAAAGAGGGAAGAAAAGGGAAAACTTAGCTTTGCTTTTGCAATAAATAAGGTGGAAGGGGAAAAACTACAGGTAGCAGGTAACCATTCTGATTCGAAAGCGGCATGTGCATTCATAGATAAACAAAATTAAATAAGACACATAACATTATATTATGAATAAATATAAATTTATTTTAAAATGAATGATTTTTGTTCACACGATGGCACATCAACCTATACTAATTTTAACCTGATCTCTCTACTACGGTGTGCGGTCCGTTGTAGAGAGATCAGGTTATAATAGTTTAGAATAGGTTGACCTGCCGTCGTGTTTATGAAATTACCACTTTACTACACATTTATTTAAAAAACTTTTAAAATGTGACAACACCCTCTATGGCATTAGTATAATGGATCCACCCGCCCGCGTGCTTGCGTTGCCATAGCAATTTCTGCATTTTAGTATATTTTGTTAATTTTTTGTCGAGGATTTTTTTTTCTTGGTAACCAAAAAGGATTACCTACATAAATAGAATCTTATCTCGATTTCTAATAATACCCTCACGGTTAGGACTGGGATTCTTATAATAATGTGCTATTCTTGGGACACACAATTTAAAAAAAATGGAGATTTCATGTACAGTAGTGGTAAGTACATTGGCAGATTTAAGGCAACTATGGTGGCATTCTAACCAATTTATATACAGCCCATGATAGACTTAGTTATAAATCTGCAAAAAATACTGAATAGTCACTAAATACGACATTAATAGCCTGAACTTTCAAGGATTCTTCATAAGAATATTTATTAAAACCGCAGAGCTAGCAAAGCGTTCTAATGCTCATTTAAATGAGTTTGTATTCCGATTTTGCATATTAATTCTTGATCTGAAAGTTGGATACTTTACTTACAAAGTGGTGTATAAGTAATATATTCAGTCGAGAAAAGTGTTAAGTATGGATACTTAATACTTAAGAGAATAAGAACTTCAAGTGTAGGTTGTTTTGTATGGTTATGTGTTCATCATAAGAAAAGAAAAAAAATATTGGTCGCAATTCCGACGAGCACCCAAAATTAATATAATAAAAAAAATAACATATAAGGCATTATTTACCAGGACCTGCCAAGACCACCGCCAGCCGGGGTTGCGGTTGCAAAAACAGGAACTTGGGTGGGTTTCAGTCAGTCAAAATCTGACACTCCACTCCGCGCCCAGGGTAAATTATTTGATGACTTTCCAAACCCCAAAAAAGGCTAGAAAACGAAACAAGAAAATCTGTACAAAATTACCGCCCGGTTAGAGCCTAAGCTAATAATGACCTACTTTACGTATATTTATATGTCATGCAAATTTTATTTGCGAGCAGGTGCTATCAAAAATGTCTTCTATCTGTAAAGTTAAACAACCTTCATTTTCTCAGAAAAAAAATCAACCTGTTACACGTAAAGTATCAAAACAAACTTTATTTAAATTCCGTAGATATTAGAGCAGCTATTCTTTCGGCACTCCCGCAAGGTATTAAATTCGTTGAGTAAGGGGCGTATGCAAATGAGACGGAAATATTGTGCCAATGTGTTAGAAGTGCCAGAAGGTTAACTCGAAGTGAAAACCAATATGTACGAGCTTCAAATTGAATAATTTTTCTGTTGCCGATGACCATTCGAGTAGATGTGTTCTTGAGTAAATAGCGTAAATTGGGTGGCCCTCAGGCTCGGTGGAGAAGAATCGGATAAGAGTTGCCGAGAATTGAGTTTAATTAATAGCGTGCAGTTGAAGAGGCCTACGGTCAGCAATCAGCGCTTGACGAGGTCTACCCGTAGCTGGATCTTCGTCTATTACATACCCCTCGGAGACTTCTCTTTGGTAGATATTTTTGAGTCCTAACACCCCGACTTACAAGAACGTCATATTACCCAGTTACTGAACAGCCAATTGCTGCATAATTAAATAGTTTCTAGCATTCAGGTTGTTTGAATGACTGTACTTTGAATTCAATATAGTCAGGAAAAAGGGATTATTTGATATCGATCGCACTTCACGTACAGCGAGTACGCGCTAAAGCAACCGCAACTGTTTTTTTTTTAATATCGTCGTATGCCGTATCTACTTGATTCTACATTCGCATGTGGGAGTGTGTCTTGTGCTCCTTAGTGTATTTATTTATTAGAGGGAAATAGGCATGATATTAAAGAAAAATGCTTAAATTTTTCACACAATAAATAAATAAAATAAATATTACAGTCCATCTTAAATATTTTACAGTCCATCCAAGGGTTGTCTGGAAGATATCGCTACGCTCATAAGACCGCCATTGAAGCCATAAGTTTAGCATTATTTGTAAAACAATTTTTTTGTACAATAAAGTATATTCTATGTTATTCTATTTCAGAGTTAAATAAAACTTATTTACAATAAGGTATGATAAAAACGAGTAAATAAAATCGTCCATTATTTTTATTTGGCATTGATCTTCTGTTCTTTTTTATTTGATGGTTGCGGCCTGAGCGGTTTTTAATAGGACGCCAAACGGTGGCGCGATATTGTTTCCGATGTACGTAACTTTAGATATAAGTAGAATGATTAAGCAATTTTGAAGGATCTTTTTTATCAAAGTATGTCTATAGCATTTTTTTTAAACTTTGTCCCACACTAGGAATTTCTCCTGTATCGTGGGTGCGTTTACAGACATTTAAACTCACATTCACCATCAGCCATACCCGAAACAACTAACTGTAGGCTGCACAAATATATTTGTTCCATGCGGGAATCGACCCTGTGACACGCAGCGCACCAGCCAATCACTCAGTCACTGCGCCAACCATGCCGTCAATTTTTCTACCAATATTGAACAGACAACTTCAATTTACAAGCTTTTCGATTATCATATTTATGGGAAGTACATAACTTGAATATAAGAGTGGATTGTGTTAATAATGTTTTGGCTTACATCTAAGCAAATACTGTGTTGGTAGATGTATGTCTAAATATAATATCACGCCAGTTAGGGCATAATTGTACCCAATTATTATACAGTTACATTTCGCCAGTTAAGTTTAAGTGACATATAAAAAAAAGTTCAAAACCAAGGTAAGCACCTCTGATTCTGGGGTTTTGGGTTGTCCGGGGTTACCGCGGCCCCAGAACGTAGAGGGCAGTAGAAGAAACATGGGTGGGTTATAGTCAGTACAAGTCTGACACTCCCCGTTAAACGCAGAGCGGGGGAAATTATTTGATGATTTCCCATCTGCAAAAAAAGCATTGTTACTAGGTTAGTCACTAAGGACACGATCACGATAAAGAAAGAAAAGGGCCGAGCGTATTGCCATTAACCGGAGACAAATCCAGACTCCGATGTTGCTACTATGAAATTCCTGAAGTTTTATTCAGTCTTTGAACGACCTAGGAACAAATGGGTGAATCTCAAAATCGGCCTTATTCATTTGATTCCCCTGGCAGACCCGTTTTTACATATTTTTGCACATGAATATAAATCTATTTGATAAATGTATAGTATTTATAACTATGTGTTATTTGATTTTTCGAAATTAAAAGTAAACAAATTTTGTAAAATAGTCTGCTAGGGAAACTTATTTTAAAACTAGCTTTTGCCACAGCTTTGTTCGCTTTGAATATGGGGTAACACAGTTCCCCTTTCCTGATTTGCAGGTACCTGCTACCTGTAGTTTTTGCTCTTGAGCCTTATTATTGCTTCCCTCTTTCTCCTTCATTTCCCACAATATTTAAAAAAAAAAACATTAATATCGGTTAAGCCATGGCGGCCATCGGCGTAAAGACGTAACAAACAAACTCCCTTTCGCTTTTTTAATAATAGTAAGGATTCACCTAAATCAAATTTAGAGGTCGTGTTTGTGACCACTAGATTAACGAGTCACTAAAAGTTGTACAATTTTAATGACAAATGTTTGCCCAATCCTAGTTTTTCTCATATACACTTACAAATCTACTTAACAATAAAAAGCAAGAACAGAAATAAACAACAGGCGACAAGCACCATTTTCATTGAAAACGTTTTCGTTTAACTCTTCAATCTGTCAACGTGCAATTATTTAAAGGAAACGAGCACATACTGAAACATTTGACGAAACGAGTATAGTCAGCAATAGAGAGAAGGAACCAGCATCGTCAGATAAATTTAAATTTTTCATAAAAATTCATTAACGTTTTAGAATGAATGGAAATTTATACGATAGAAAACTAAAAGTTGCTTAAATAAATAAAAGGACTATTTTCAAAAAGGGCTCTGTGCAATAAAGAGCATGGGAATACACGTTAGTTAATTGACTTTTTTATTATATACGTTGCAAATACTTCTGCGACACGGACTCGCTGTATGCCAAAATATACATTTTATATTATTTTACTCGACTAATAACATCTGCCAACGGCCATCTACGCAAAAAATGTTGTATTATGATCGTTCATTTATTGGTTTTTATACATATTATAACATTTTTAAATATTTCAAAAAAGCATAAAAAAAAAAATATATAAAAATAGTAGCCCACCGGTATCGAGAACAGGATCCAAGCTATCCGGCGGTCAGGGCTCCAGAGAAAGGAACCTCCTAACAATACGAGCCGTGTCCAGGAGTACCGCTTTCTGTATCAAACCCTTGATCCAGCTGCCTAACGAGAGCTTTCTCAGGTGTTGGTCGAGGCTCTTAGCAATTAAGCCATTGGCTGTAACGACTATCGGCACAATGATCGCTGAGTCCACATCCCACATGTCCACAACCTCGCAAGCCAAGTCAATATACTTGATTTGCTTATCTTTCTCGGCTTTCACGAGGTTCTCATCATGCGGGACGGTGATAATTATTATGAATCGTTTATATGCATTTTATTGTTGCAGTTACATCCACTTAGACGTTAAAAAAAATGCATAGGTTTTTAGGCTATCAAAATTTTTCAGTTTCTCGCTCGGAATTACGAATAATCGTACCTAATATTCGTTGTCATATTTCGATTATAACCTGAATTTTGTCCGTCATAAAAATAAGATCATCATGTAGTTTACTAATGAAAGAGAATACAATACATCATATTTAGATGTTTTTGACTCCAGGGCCAACAATGTATGAGCGCAGAGCAATGTCCTTCGAGTCGAAGAAGTCCATCGTTTCAAGATAAACCATCAACCATATCTGACGAGATTGGTTAGCTTTTGCATGCGACTTTGCTCGCGTTAAATTCGAGGTAATACAGTTCCCCTTTTCTGATTTCCAGGTACCTGCTACCTATAGTTTATGCCCTTGCGTCTTATGTTTTGTAATAGCAAACCATGTTCAATATGGCTGTGCAATAAAGGGTATCCCAATACACGTTAATTAATTTCTTTTTTATTATATAAGTCGCAAATACATAACGTTAAATTTGGAATAACACAGTTCCCCTTGCGCCTTATTGATTTTTAATAGCAACGCTAAGTTTTTCCTTTTCTTTCCTCTTTCTCCCTCACATCCCACTTTTTTCAAATAAAAATTAGACTATGTCTGTCTCCTGGTTCTCAACTATCTCTGTACCAAAATTCATCAAAACCGGTTTAACCATAAAGGCGTGAAGACGTAACAAACAAACAAACAAACAAACTCACTTTCGCTTTTATAATATTAGTAAGGATAAGGATGCTGACTGTACATAACAAAACACGTTCAGAAATAATGTTCCTCAGTTTTACACCGTTTATCAGGATGTTGACTTAGTTACAGATGCTTGACGAAGGAATGAAACAATTTGTATGAGAACGTGTGTGTGTGTGGGTGTGACAGGCCCAGGTGCGACCTGAGTAGGTATTAATGTACTTGTAAACGCGCTTAAAATTATAAACAAACCTGTTTAAATGAGGCTCGTTTGTGTGATGAGTGGTGGTATTTTTATTCAAGCCTACAAGCTTTGCAGTTATACTATATGTGTGTAGTGGAAAGTATGACAGCCAGTCTTATAACGGAGAATCGTGTTACCCAGTACTAATTGGATTGTGGAGGTCAGATAGGATATTGGAGGTTATTTCCCCGCTCTGGGCGGAACTGGGCAGTGTCAAGTTTTTACAGACTAAAACCCACCCATGTTCCTTCATTAGCCCTTTCTTTTCCAGGACCGCTATATCTCTTTCGAACAAGTAGATTGGGAAAAGGCTAGGCTGATGTGTTGGGGCCATCTTTTAGTCCAACTATATGCAACATTATCTACTGTGTGTATTAGTAACCCTGATAATTTTGATAAATTAATATAAATAAAATAAAAAAAATTAAAAAAAATGATAACCAGTTTGTTTTTTTTTTAATTTTTGGTGTGCAATAAAGTATATTCTATTCTATTCTATTCTATAACTGAGAAACAGTACTTAGCCTTTTTCCGATTATATTCAGGTCGACTTCATGCCTTATAAAATGTAAGTTGCAACTGTAGTCGCTGTTCGGATACACTGGAAGCCGACTCCATCATAATTGGGAAAAATCTTTACAAATGGTTGTTAACTGCATCACAAAGGCTTCATTTCTCTCAAGGCTCATTTGTATATGTTCCCCCTTTTTATAAATAAACTTTTTTTTTTATTATTTCCGCAAAAAAATAACCCAAAAGAAAAAAAACGGATAATATAATAATAATGGTTCCGTTCTTTTAAAACGAATATTTCGGCATATGAAATCTGTGGCATGTCGGAAGAGCAATTTACGGGTTAATAATTATTCATTAAATTTTGAAAAAGATAAATTAAAAATAAAAACGATCAAGTGCGAGTCGGACTAGCGCATTGAGGGTTTCGTACAAACATGCAACGTAAACGCCCATATTTTTTGACTACGTAAACTTGGAGGGTAAATTTTTTTCACAGCTCCAAGGGACCACCGATTTATGTTTTTTTTTTTTTATTAGTGATAGGTTGGCGTTTGACCACTATCTCACCTGATGGTAAGTGATGATGTGGTCGACGATGAAGCACGCTTACCTAGAAATAACCTATTCACTCTTGACTTGAAGACCCCCAGGTTATAGCTGTCAGGAAATACAGACTCCGGCAGGGAATTCCACTCCTTAGCAGTACGCACAATGAAAGTATTCCCAAACCGTTTAGTGCGTGTGGGTGTAACGGTGGCGCATCGCTGCACGTCTTGTAGTCCGATAATGGAACGGGCTTGGCGGAATTAGGCTGTGCAATTCCATCGCACACTCTCCGAAATGTAACCGATAGAAAACCGAAAGGCTGGCAACGCGCCGGCGATGCTCCAGGCTCTGGAGCCTTGCCTCAACCAGCGCGTCGTTGCCGTTGTTTTAATTTTAATTCGAAATCTGTCTCATGCTCTTCTGAACACTATGAATTGTTATTTCTTCCAATAAATTGCTCTTCCTACCAGCGCTCAAATTCATAATAATCGTATTCAAAATATTCATTTCAAATATAAAAAACCCAGGTACGTTATCACCAATTATCCAAACCCCAAAAGCCGGTTTCAACCTGTAAGCTTAAATATTAAACGAAAATGGGTCCAACGCTGCCATTTTTAGCAATATGAGTAGGAAAATGAACGAACTCGCAACTCGGGCCCGCGCTGCCGTTCAATTGCAAAGTTTTCAATATTGCAACAATCTCTCTTCTCAATGCCGGGGGTAAGCAGATCTGATATGTTTTAGACTAGACGTTGAAGAAATATTATTATTTTGGCAAGGCTAATTTTATTATCCTAACTAATATTATAAAAGCGAAAGTGAGTTTGTTTGCTTGTTACCTCTTCACGCTTTAATGGGTTAACCGATTTTGATGAATTCTTAACTATCTCTGTACCAAAGTACAGAGATAGTTAAGAACCAGGAGACGGACATAGGCTAATTGTTTTTTTTTTAAGTGGAATGTGAGGGAGAAAGAGTGAAGAAAAGGAATTGAAGGAAAGGGAAGCGTTGCTATTACAAATCCATAATTTTCGCGTGAAACAAAAAACGGCTGTGTGGATTAATTTGGGTCTTTGTAGGGTTTTTGTGGACATATTGAACTTTAAAAGGCACAAACATTAGTGGTTTCCTCAATATTTTTGAGCCAGCGCTTGACTTTCCAAAAAACCACCAAAAGCTGTTTTTTTGGAGTTTACTCCTTAAGAATCGATTTTCATATATAAGGCGCCGGTATGAGAAAAATCCGAGGGGTAAAACCTACTAACAAGTAACGAAAATCGTGTCACGTTTTTGGTGCGCACCTTTAGTGCGCAATTTTCTAATTTGGCCGTGAGTGTATTATGACGTAAGTACATATGGTATGCTGTATAGGCGACTATACCTGTATACTATATGTTATTGGGCTTGTTTGTTTCTATCAGTGTCGATGTATTTATATTGCTATTTTTTTTCATTAATTTGTGAATTTACCGTTTCATATGATATTAATCTTTTTTCAGTTGAATAAACTCTTTTTGCGTATGGTTAGATACTCGTACTTAAGGAGTAAACTCCAGTCGTGCGTCAGAGCTGACACACACACTTTTTTTTGTTGCATTTTCAAATTTATGTGACATTTTTTTTTTGTTGTTGGGTTTTCTAAGATTACTCAAAAACCGCGGCGGCTACATTTCCTTTTTTTTTTGTTTCCCTACAACCAATTCTCTCGAAATTACGACCTGTTGAATTAGTACCAAAAAATAGTTTTTTTTTTATCCTTTAAATTTTTCCAGTAGTGCATTAGGGTGTTTTTTTTTCAATATGTATAGTGTGCAAGTGTGCACGCAGGATCAGATGCACTCTCATTCTCCAAAGAGAGGGTAATCCGACACTACTGAAAACATATCAGGCGTAGAACCAACGGCATAAGGTGCTTTCCGAGGCACGGGATTTTCTTACAGCCAACAAACTCCGGGCTACTACTGTGAAATTCGTAATGGAAAAACCTAATAACAGTTTTTGCCCGACCCAGGAACCAAAACCTAGTACCTCATGCTGCGAGACCAGCAGTAATCCTTACTAATATTATAAAAGTGAAAGTGAGTTTGTTTGTTCGTTACGTCTTCACTCCTAAATGGCTAAACCGATTTTGATGAATTTTGGTACACAGATAGTTGAGACCCTGGAGACGGTTATTTTTAATGTGTGATATGAGGGAGACAGAGGGAAGTAAAGCGAAAACTTAGCTTTGCAATTACAATCAATAAGGCGCAAGGGCAAAAACTACAGGTAGCACGTACCTGCAAATCAGGAAAAGGGAACTGTGTTACCCCAAATTTAACGCGAGCGAAGCCGCGTGCAAAAGCTAGTGTACTTATAATACAATGACATAAATATCAAGATGTGACGACATAGAACAACGTCACAAAACGATATAAATATAGATTTGAAGAAAACCAGCAGGCAATAATAATTTTATCAAACTCTTGCAGCCCTAAGAAAACCGTCGCAGAATTCCCGGCGGGGTTGCGACACCGCACTCCCTGAATCATAACTAAGGTTGGCACAAAAATATGCGGGTAATGAATTCCAAACATCCCTACTTTGTGGTTGAGAGATCGAATAAGGTTGGTCGCTGATATTTTGTTGTCTTTGGGCTGGCTGTTTGGCACATGAGACTTACTTTATTGGAACGGGGCATTAGAGAACTTCTGATTCCTTTGAGATAATAGGCTGTTGGTAAATTTTTAGACTGAAATAAATAACTATTCAAAGTCAAAGTAATTTATTTGTCAAAAACATGGTGTTGAGGATGGTACATACAATAATGGAAAGTTCAACATGTTTCACCAGTACTAGGTATACAAATATTGGGTATGTCATTTAAAATTAATTTATACTACTTAATACAGATTGCGATTGAAAAATACTATGTCATACACTTTACTCCTAATTATTTTAAGATTATTATATCTATTCATTGGCATTCATACATTTTCTCTTCTAGTCAATTTCACAATCCCAATAAATAATTAATTAATTAATAAACTAAACATCACGTTTGTTATCTCAGAAGGATTAAACAGTGATGTACCTAATACACCGACATTTTGTAAATTATGTCTTAAGTCCCATGTAAGAAAGGGCGACCCTATTGCCATCAACAGGTCACAAAGACGAGACTGTTACTGAGAAATTGCTGATGGACAAACCTAATAACACTTTGCCTGACTCCGGAGTTGAACTTTGAACTTACGCTTGACTCAGAAGTTACGCAAACGACTACTCTACATATTCTTGTAAAGTTACCTAAGAGTGCTTTTAATAAGAACCCGAATGAAACGCATTCGAACATCTAAAACCTATACTAAACTACTAAATTATATATTATAAAGGCCATACAAACGAACAGACGAAATTCATTGGTAGACTGAAAATCAACAATGGAAACGATGGCAGCTACAAAAGAATAAAGTCCATACAAAGTTTGTTTCAAATTTATTATGGAAGAAAATACTTTAATAAAAAAATACATAAGTGTACTATAATTACTAAATAATTATGTATTAGTTTGTGTGCATAAGTAAGTTGAGAAAAGATCAATACTATGTATTACGTTGAATGACATGACTTAACTTGTTTCCATACAAAGTCTTCGCATTTTTGTTTTCCCGAAAAGCTGTAATGTCAGCCAAAGTTAAAAAAAACACGCAATTGCTTTCATGAGTTGGGTGTATCAGATTCTGTTCAGCGAAAAAAAATGTTACAAACATATTCTCAAGACTATTGCAAGATATATATACAGCATCTTGATAACCCTATTTTAGCATGAATGAGATACAAATCATGGAAGAAGAGCTTCTCGCTCTTCAATGCCTATCATACTGAAATTTTTCGGTAAGTTTTTCTACCAAAAAACCGTTCCGTCAATTCTATTTCAGCAACAGCTCTACAGTCCAACGGCGCCAAATATCGCGTCGATGTCGGCCAACGCTCAGTATTGCTCTTTTATCACGAACACGCCGCATTGTGGACAGCCCTGCCCTGAATCACAACTAGGGTTGACGAATTCGGAAAACTTTATAACCGAATAGGTGAGCTGTGTTCCGATGTTTTTGTTTCTGGATTTATTTCGTCGAAGCTTTGTTCCGAGTGAATAGGCCTGTACTGAAATGGCCTCCCACGGGCGTCGTTTCAAATGGCAAAGGGATTATAGTCGGATGGAATTCGTTATGGATGTTTGTATAAGATTTTTGCTGAAGGAAATGTTTGTTCTGCGGATTATTTTTCTTTAGGGACTGATATGAAAATTTTATAAAAGTTGGCATTTTGAAAATTGAGTACACTTGGTTTTTTATGGTTGTTTTTTGTGGTATACTGCGACAGTTTTTTAATATAATGTACCTATGTAAGTTTAGAGTTTTTTTTTAAGAATAAACAAAATTTTAATGGAGAATAGATGCAGTTTAAATAATGATATTCTAAAAATATTAAGATTAAAAAAGGCTGAAAAAAGAAAAAATGTATTTTATAGACAATTTTATGATCTACAATTTTTGCCTAAAGTATTTTTATAGTAAAACTTAATATTTTGCTGATAATCGCAAAAAACTCATTATTTTTATCTTTAACCTTGAATATTTTTACATACAAGGGAAAGGTGGGGAACTTTCAAACTTTATTTATAATTATATTTTGATCGATTTTACCAATTTCCAACTTGTTGTGAATTTATGAATGAATGACTGAATTGATCGAACTGAACATAGAGGTTCTTGCCCATTCTTCTACTTTCACAGTTATTATGCCTTGTGACTGAGAATGTTGTTTCCTTGTTTTGTTGTTATTATTTCGACAGTTCAAAAGTACCAGTAACTAGTGTAACTGCCGGTCTACTTGAAATAAATAATAAATAAATATCTTAGGACAACTCACACACGGCTATCTGATCCCAAGCTAAGCAGAGCTTGTGTTAAGGTGAAAATTTTGAAAAAAGTACTTAAAAAAATTCTAGCTCCTAAACTACAAATAATCGCGGAACATACATGGGGGTAATTCGGGTACCCCTTAGCATAAGGCATCTAATTTTTTTCTTTGGACGCCTATCAACTGGCCACTCTGTATATCTATTCTGCAGCTAGTCTGTCATAAAAATAAGATCATCATGTAGTTTACTAATTAAAGAGAATACAATACAACATATTTAGATGTTTTTGACTCCAGGGCCAACAATGTATGAGCGCAGAGCAATGTCCTTTGAGTCGAAGACGTCCATCGTTTCAAAAGAAACAATCAACCATATCTGACGAGTTTGGTTAGCTTTTGCTTGCGGCTTTGCTCGTCTTAAATTCGAGGTAATACAGTTCCCCTTGTCTGATTTGCAGATACCTGCTACCTATAGTTTTTGCCCTAGCGCCTTATCTTTTGTAAAAGCAGTGCTAAGTTTTCCCTTTTCGTCCCTCTTTCTGCCTCATTTCTCACTTGTTTTTTTAAAAAGTAGGCTATGTCCGTCTCCAGGTTCTCAACTATCCCTGTACCTACCAAAATTCATTAAAGACGTAACAAACAAACAAACTCACTTTTGCTTTTATAATATTAGTAAGGATGCTGACTGTACATAACAAAACACGTTCAGAATAATGTTCCTCAGTTTTACACCGTTTATCAGGATGTTGACTTAGTTACAGATGCTTGACGAAGGAATGAAACAATTTGTATGAGAACGTGTGTGTGTGGGTGTGACAGGCCCAGGTGCGTAGTGAGTAGGTATTAATGTACTTGTAAACGCGCTTAAAATTATAAACAAACCCATTTAAATGAGGCTCGTTTGTATGATGAGTGCGGTATTATTATTCAAGCCTACAAGCTTTGCAGTTATATGTTTGTAGTGGAAAGTATGACAGCCAGTCTTATAACGGAGAATCGTGTTACCCAGTACTAATTGGATTGTGGAGGTCAGATAGGATATCGGAGAAAGTTTCCCAGCTCTGGGCGGAACTGAGGACAGTGTCAGGTTTTTACGGACTAAACCCACCATGTTCCTTCTTTAGCCCTTTATTTTTAAGACCGCTGTATCTGTTTCCAACAAATCAATTGGGAAAAGGCTAGGCTGATCTGTTGGGGCCATCTTTTAGTGCGACCATATGCAGCATTATCTGCTGCGTGTATTTAACAGAGAGTAACTAAATGAGTTAACCCAATTATTTTGATAACTGACTAACAGTGCTTAGCCTTTGTCCGATTATTTTCAGGTCGTCTTCATCTATACTAATATTATAAAGCTGAAGAGTTTGTTTGTTTGTTTGAACGCGCTAATCTCAGGGACTACTGGTTGGAATTGGAAAATTCTTTTAGTGTTGGATAGTACATTTCTCGAGGAAGGCTATAGGCTATATAACATCACGCTACGACCAACAGGTGCTGACCAGCGTGGGTGAAACCGCGTGGAACAGCTAGTCCCTTATAAAATGCAAGTTGCGACTGTAGTCGCTGTTCGGATACACTGGAAGCCGAATCCATCGTAATTGGGAAAAATCTTTACAAATGGTTGTTAACTGCATCACAAAGGCTTAATTTCCGCAAAAAATAACCCAAAAGAAAAAAACAGAATCCTTGCAATAATCATGGTTCCGTTCTTTCAAAACGAATTTTTCGGCATATGAAATCTGTGGCATGTCGGTAGAGCAATTTACGGGTAAATAACCATTCAAAAATTTTTGAAAAGGATAGTGGTATAAAGTTAAATTTACCACAGGCTTGAGTTTATGGTTTTTTAATTTAAATTCGAAATTTCCAAACTTACTCGACATATTTTTTTAAATCGGTCTCATGCTCTTCTCAACACTATGAATTGTTATTTTTGCCAATAAATTGCTCTTCCTACTAGCCCTCAAATTCATAATAATCTTAGTCAAAATATTAATTTCAAATATAAAAAACCCAGGTACGTTGTCACCAATTATCCAAACCCACCCCAAAAGCCTGTTCCAAACCGTAAGCTTAAATATTAAACGAAAATGGGTCCAACGCTGCCATTTTTAGCAATATGAGTAGGAAAATGAACGAACTCACAACTCGGGCCCGCGCTGCCGTTCAATTGCAAAGTTTTCAATATTGCAACAATCTCTCTTCTCAATGCCGGGGGTAAGCAGATCTGATATGTTTTAGACTAGACGTTGAAGAAATATTATTATTTTGGCATGAGTAATCCTAACTAATATTATAAAAGCGAAAGTGAGTTTGTTTGTTTGTTACCTCTTTACGTTAACCGATTTTGACGAATTTTGGTACAGAGATAGTTAAGAACCAGGAGACGGACATAGGCTAATTTTTTTTTTAAGTGTGATGTGAGGGAGAAAGAGTGAAGAAAAGGGAAAATTTAGCGTTGCTATTACAAATCCATAATTTTCGCGCGAAACAAAAAAACGGCTGTGTGGATTAATTCGGGTCTTTGTAGGGGTTTTGTGGACATATTGAAATGTAAAAGACACAAACATTAGTGGTTTCCTCAATATTTTTGAGCCAGCGCTTGACTTTCCAAAAAACCACCAAAAGCTGTTTTTTTTTTGTTGCATTTTCAAATTTATGTGTCATTTTTTTTTTGTGGCTGGGTTTTCTAAGATTACTCAAAAACCGCGGAGGCTACATTTCCTTTTTTTTATTTCCCTACAACCAATTCTCTCGAAGTTATGACCTGTTGAATTAGTACCAAAATTTAGTTTTTTTTTTATCCTTTAAATTTTTCCAGTAGTGCATTAGGGTGTTTTTTTTTTCACTATGTATAGTGTGCAAGTGTACGCGCAGGATCAGATGCACTCTAATTCTATAAAGAGAGGGTAATCCGACACTACTGAAAAAATATCAGGTGTAGAACCAACGGCTTAAGGTGCTTTCCGAGGCACGGGATTTACTTACAGCCAACAAACTCCGGGCTGCTACTGTAAAATTTGTAATGGAAAAACCTAATAACAGTTTTTTCCCGACCCGGGAACCAAACCCAGTACCTCGCGCTGCGAGACCAGCAGTAATCCTTACTAATATTATAAAAGCGAAAGTGAGTTTGTTTGTTTGTTACGTCTTCACTCCTAAATGGCTAAACCGATTTTGATGAATTTTGGTACACAGATAGTTGAGACCCTGGAGACGGTAATTTTTTCTCATTTTTAATGTGTGATATGAGGGAGACAGCGGGAAGTAAAGTGAAAACATAGCTTTGCTATTACAATCAATAAGGCGCAAGGGCAAGAACTACAGGAATCAAAATCAAAATCAGGAAAGGGGAACTGTGTTACCCCGAATCTAACGCGAGCGAAGCCGCGTGCAAAAGCTAGTGTACTTATAATACCATGACATAAATATCAAGATGTGACGACATAGAACAACGTCACAAAACGATATAAATATAGATTTGAAGAAAACCAGCAGGCAATAATAATTTTATCAAACTCTTGCAGCCCTAAGAAAACCGTCGCAGAATTCCCGGCGGGGTTGCGACACCGCACTCCCTGAATCATAACTAAGGTTGGCACAAAAATATGCGGGTAATGAATTCCAAACATCCCTACTTTGTGGTTGAGAGATCGAATAAGGTTGGTCGCTGATATTTTTTTGTCTTTGGGTTGGCATATGAGACTTAGAAACCTTCTGATTCCTTTGAGATAATAGGCTGTTGGTAAATTTTTAGACTGAAATAAATAACTATTCAAAGTCAAAGTAATTTATTTGTCAAAAACATGGTGTTGAGGATGGTACAGACGCCTGCACATCAAGCTACTATAATCTGTCAGATTTCTTCGATAGATTTTCGTCTTTATTTCTAAAGCATTAGGTTCAAGGTTCATTGGGAAAAAATGTCAGTTTCGGGTAGCTTGACCTGCAGGCGTCTGTACATACATTAATGGAAAGGTCAACATGTTTCACCAGTACTAGGTATACAAATATTGGGTATATGTAATTTAAAATTGATTTATACTACTAAATACAGATTGCGATTGAAAAATACCATGTCACTTTACTCCTAATTATTTTAAGATCTTTATATTCATTGGCATGCAGACATTTTCACTTCTAGTCAATTTCACAATCCCAATAAATAAAGGGCAAGCCTATTGCCATCAACAGGTCACAAAGACGTGGCTGCTACTGAGAAATTGCTGATGGACAAACCTAATAATACTTTGCCTGACTCCGGAGTTGAACTTTAAACTTACGCTTGACTCAGAAGTTACACAAACGACTACTCTACATATTCTTGTAAAATTATCTAAGAGTGCCCATTCTAACACCTAAAACAAATACTAAACTATTAAATTGATATATTGTAAAGGCCATACAAACAAACGGACGGAATTCATTACTAGACTGAAAATCAACAATAGACACGATGGCAGCTACAAAAGAATAAAGTCCATACAAAGTTTGTTTCAGATTTATTATGGAAGAAAATACTTTAATAAAAAAATACATAAGTGTACTATAATTACTAAATATTATGTATTAGTTTGTGTGCATAAGTTAGTTGAGAAAAGATCAATACTATGTATTATGTCGAATGACATGACTTAACTTGTTTCCATACAAAGTCTTCGCATTTTTGTTTTCCCGAAAAGCTGTCATGTCACCTTGTTGTCAATTGACTGTAATTACAAAGTTTAAAAAAAAACACGCAATTGCTTTCATGAGTTGGGTGTATCAGATTCTGTTCAGCGAAAAAAATTTTACAAACATAATCCCAAGACTATTGCGAGATATATACAGCATCTTGATAACCCTATCTTAGCATGAATGACATACAATCATGACAGGAGAAGTTCTTCAATGCCTATCATACTGAAATTTTTCGGTAAATTTTTCAACCAGAAAACCGTTCCGTCAATTCTATTTCAGCAACAGCTCTACAGTCCAACGGCGCCAAATATCGCGTCGATGTCGGCCAACGCTCAGTATTGCTCTTTTATCACGAACACGCCGCATTGTGGACAGCCCTGCCCTGAATCACAACTAGGGTTGACGAATTCGGAAAACTTTATAACCGAATAGGTGAGCTGTGTTCCGATGTTTTTCTTTCTGGATTTATTTCGTCGAAGCTTTGTTCCGAGTGAATAGGCCTGTACTGAAATGGCCTCCCACGGGCGTCGCTTCAAATGGCAAAGGGATTATAGTCGGATGGAATTCGTTATGGATGTTTGTATAAGATTTTTGCTGAAGGAAATGTTTGTTCTGCGGATTATTTTTCTTTAGGGACTGATATGATAATGTTATAAAAGTTGGCATTTTGAAAAGTGAGTACACTTGTTTTTTTATGGTTGTTTTTTTGTGGTATACTGCAACAGTTTGTTATTATAAAGTACCTATGTAAGTTTAGAGTTTTTTTTAAAGAATAAACAAAATTTTAATGGAGAATAGATGCAGTTTAAATAATGATATTGTAGAAATATTAAGATAAAAAAGGCTAAATAAAGAAAATATGTAATTCATATTTTTATAGACAATTTTATGATCTACAATTTTTGTCTAAAGTATTTTTATAATAAAACTTAATATTTTGCTGATAATCGCAAAAAACTCATTATTTTTGTCTATTTTTACATACAAGGGAACTTTCAAATTTTATTTATAACTGGCTGTGCCCAGCGGTTTCACCCGCTGCTCTTTTAGGGGTATGAAAAATATATGTTTGCCGATTCTCAGACCTACCCGATATGTACACAAAATTTCGTTGAAATCGGTCCAGCCGTTTATTACACGAGAATTTTATATATTAGATTACATTTTGATCGATTTTACCAATTTCCAACTTGTTGTGAATTTATGAATGAATGACTGAATTGACCGAACTGAACATGGAGGTTCTTGCCCATTCTTCTACTTTCACAGTTATTATGCCTTGTGACTGAGAATGTAGTTTTCTTGTTCTGTTGTTATTATTTCGACAGTTCAAAAGTACCAGTAACTAGTGTAACTGCCGGTCTACTTGAAATAAATAATAAATAAATATCTTGGGACAACTTACACACGGCTATCTGATCCCAAGCTAAGCAGAGCTTGTGTTATGGTAACCAAACAACTGATTTACATACTTATATAATTTATAAATACATACATATTATAGATAAATTACACCCAGACACAGAACAAACAATCATGCTCATCACACAAAGTTTGTCCTGGGTGGGAATCGAACCCACGACCTCCGGCTCAGCAGTCAGGGCCACTAACCACTAGACCAAGAGGCCCGTCAAATAAATGAAAAACCCGATTAACTCTAATTCTGAAGTGAACCTGATAGTTATGATCTCTGTTATTTGCCTCGTTTAAGACAGATATAAAGGTGATTTGTTGTTTAATACAACATAACGTGGTTCGAAATTATCTGATAAAATCTAACCTTATTTCACTCAACCATCAACACCTGGCAACCCTAATTACAATATTTAACAATCTCATCCACACGGGTGACGGATGCGAGCTCGTAAACATATGCTATAATACTCGACTATGCTCTAACGAGTACGTTCACCTTGTGGATCATAGGAATTGTACGAGTGTATGATATTTTAATAGAATACTAGCTGTGCTAGCAATTTGTTGCAATGTTTGTACCCTACCTACCTAACCTACATACCCTACCTACTTTATTTTTTCATTGTATAGTTTACTTCTTATTGTATATACTAAGGCCAACTAGCAGCGATACGAAAGGTCATTAACCTAAAGAACAACTATGGCGTTGACAATCTAATATTTAGCTCTTTCCATCTTGTGCCTTTGTCGTAATGTCTCGTTCTCCCGGCAAAAACATGACAACGTTAAGACGGGTTCGCCAACATTCGGGCAGCGATTTTAGATGGGGTTTTAGCATGGGTTTTGTTAACATTTGGTATCGCTTCTCGTTGGCCGTACTTATAATTTTAATAATCATCCCATTTTTTCCATAATAATAATTATCAGTTATACATAGACCACGATTAAAAAAAATGAAACAATTACATTTTTTTTGGGACCCTCCCGCCATTTTATTTAAAACCATTGCAACGCCTGAATGCCAGAATCGACGGTGAGCAACAGAAAAGCGTTGAGACAATGAAGCTCGACTTCTTGAATCCCAAAACGAAAATGGCGGACAAAAATTCTTGTCTATAAATACAATCTATTCGATAGAGGTACTATCCATAATACAAATATCATTAAAACAACAATACGAGGTAGTTAGTCAAACACAATCCTTTCAATCGCAAAACATCCACTAAAAAGAACAAGAAGAATATTCTCGAAAATTCGAAAAGAGCGTTCTATTTATGACCATTGAAACGCAAAATATGCCTTGTAAGGGAACCAACTTGATACAAAGGAGCTCAAAGTAATGAGGGGTACAGTCGCATACAGGTGACAATTTGCCAAATCTGAAGTGGGGAAGGAACCAAAAAAATTTACATTGACGTGGGAAAGTGAAAAGGTAGAATTATTAGGGTGTTTTGAAAATACTATTTTTTTGCGGTCTTATGACTTGCTGATGTTGAAATGGCACTTGAGTGCTAGAAGTTAGGCTTTATAGAAGTCGCTTTATACTAGGAACTTCTCTTGTATCGTGGGAGCGTTTACAAACATTTAAACTCACATACACAAACAGCCAGACCCGGAACAACTATCTGTAGGTCATACAAATATTTGTTGCGGGCGGAGATCGAACCCGCGATACGCAGCGCAGCAGTCAATCGCTCAGCCGCTGTGCCAACCGTGCCGTCAACATGTCAATATGCAACCTAACTTATTCTAAAGTAAGATTTTAATATCATTATAATCAAATGTAAATTTGTATTATAAATTGACAATATTATGCCAGTTTTCTGAATTCATCAATTAAATAATCATTTATCTATGCTATAATAATTATATAATTATCTATAATAATACATTTTATTCAATTTATTTGTTAAAACAAGATTTTTAGAAATAATGAGCAAATTTTTTAGGATTTAAATGTGTTTGATTTGCAAAGTTCGCTCCTTGCAGATCAAACACATTTGGTAAGCTTGTGAAGCATAATAAATGTGTTTGATTTGCATTGGGGTAAAAATTAAACCATTTATATTTTTTTACAAATTATTTTTTCTGTTAATTAAAACATTTCTCTCGTATTTACAAGCCAGTCCTTCAAATATCATAGTTAAACTAAAACTTAAACTCTTTAAACTTTGTTTCCTCTGCAAGATCTAACGTTCTGCTGGCTATCAGACTCCTGTACCATAAAGCTGACAACTTTGGTGTACGTGTCCTCTTTTCATCTTCGAAGTCAACTTCGAAAAGACCAAATTTCACCCTGAAAAAAGAAAAAAAAAACTATTACCGAATACATTACATAGACTTCTTCCTTTGTCCAGTGGTTGCAATCGCGCCTGCTGAGCATGGGGGTCTTAAATCGTTAAATAACTTCCCTCGCTCTGGGCGGAGCGGAGTGGGTGTCAGATTTGTACTGACTAAAACCCACCCATGTTCCTTCTATTGCCCTTTACGTTTCGAGGAAGCGGTATCTCTTTCGAACAACCCGCAACCTCGGCAGACGCCAGTCGCCCTGGCAGGAACCTTTACTTTGCTGACATCTCTTTGAGGCGCGCGTGAAACACGAACGCCCGTCGACACGACCTGTCGTCAATAGACGGACGGACGGTGAGCTATCCGGGTGTCCCTTGACACCTCTTAATTTAAAAAAAATAATTGTTTAGTGTTATATTAGTATTGAAACATTAAACAACTTACTTCACCCCAGAATCCCATTCAAAGTTGTCCATCAGACTCCATGCGGAATAACTATCAACAATGCATCCATCTAGTTCAATGGCATCCAATATGGCGTTCAGATATGCTTTGTAGTAATCAATCCTGTCATTGTCGTCGTTACCGCCATAATTCCCGTATCCATTCTCGGTGATCATGATGCGAGGATTGTTGTATGTGTCCTTCACCCATTTAAGTGCTTTTCGGATGCCGTTAGGGATTTTCTGAAAGGGAAAATACAATAATTTTGGTTGTGTAGTTAGTAGTAGTGCTCGCCTAACCTTAGTATTAACTGCACATGAATTAATAGTTTCATTAAAAGAATCGTCGTAAAAATCTTGAATGGAAGAAAAAAAAATAACTTTGTAATTTGCAGGAAAAACAGAAAATAAAAAGGTGTCTGTAGTTGAGGAAATCATGAAGATAACCAAAACATACGAAATCTACGGTAGAACTTTATTGGGTGTTTTTGTTAATCAGTCATTTATTATATTTGGCACTGTTTCTTCCAGTGTTAGCTATGACTGTCCCGAAAACATAGACTAGGCGCAAAATAAAACATAACCTGTAATATCAAAGTATAGAGTTATACTTTGATATTTTGTAAATATTATAGGTATAGTTTTTTTAGGATATATATTTGTAAACATACATTTATCATTCTTATTTTATTAGTATGTATGTTATTAAAATTGATGTAACTATGTTAAGTAAGATATTAGTTTTATTATTTTTACACACGTGTGACACAGACACGTAGAGTGTCTTATCACTGGTCTGGAAGAGATTTCTAAATTCAAAAAGCAGTACCTTTGTGTTATTTTGTCTGTTTGCTTATTTCCATAATAAGTTTTGTGTGTACATAAAAAAAAAAAAAAAAAAACAGAAAATATTTAACTGGGTTGTGGAACATAAATGACGTTCAAACATAAATGACGTTCAGCCTCATTTAAAACATAACCCAAAATGGCTAGGAAAATGCTTGACAGCTAAAAGTTTGACACTTCCTTTGTTTACTAATTAAGTAGTAGAAACTTCTAGACACGTGTTTTGAAGATCAGTACGAACAAAACCACTCAAACTAACCGTAGTATGTATCATAGGTGCGGGTTCATATCCTCCGTAGTCCCCAACTGCTCCGATGTCATCTTCGAACGAAGGCTCGGGGAACATTCCCTTTGTGTATTTGTCCGTTGTGTAGAACTTGGTAGAATAGTGATTAAACCCATAGAAATCGCTTGTACCTAAAATTGAAGAGATAGGTCAATAATAATTGTCTTTCTGTACGTTTTCGGTCAAGACCAACTTAATCGGAGTATGTATGAGTATTTATATATCTATAATATTTGTTGTATAAATGTATATATATATTTTAATATTCATTACTAATATCCTTTTTTTCTGTTATCGCACCTACTGTTTTTTGTCTCTGCATCACCCTAAGGTAGACTGGTAGAAAGTGCCTAAGGCATTAAGTCCGCCTTTGTACAGTTTTTTACTTGTACATAAAGTTTTAATAAATAATAAAAATAAATATATACCTATATATAACTTTACTGTTAGACCATAATATATTCTTATGTGATAGTTTATAATTGAGATCATTATGGACCTTGAAGGGTTTAGGTTTCATTCAAGTCAGGAAATCACGAATAAGATACTATCATTTGCATTAGCAAATAATACTAATAATAAAAAAAAACATATAATACTTATTAAAGTATTATATGTTTTTTGTTTAATCCTATGTTGTCCCTCTGCTGAGCAAATGCCTCCCACATTTCTTTTTAACTCACTCACTATCTTGCCTCCTCTGGCCAATTTGCATACAAATATATACAAATATTTCTTGTTCGGTTCGGTGATAGATCCGCGACACTTAGCGCAGCATTCAAACGCTTAGCCACTGCAACTAACATGTCGTCAATATAACAATAAAAACATTATATTGTGCTCACCTCTTATGAACTCGATTTCTTCCTGACTCAGCTGGGGCAGCCGACTTCTTGGGAAACCCTGCTCAGCACTTCTTTCCGCGATACGCTGAACCATCTTCTCAGGGAATCCTCCGGTGGATGAAAATATCGGGTGACTATAAAAGCCGACTTCGAAGTCCAGTGCCAGGTTGCCTGCTTCGATATCCGCGGGAGAATCACTGGCGCCCTCACGGAAATCTGTCGCTATGGTTATACCACAAATGCCTGTAAATCAAGAATAAATTACTGTTATTTTATTTATCTTTATAGACACTGTTTTCCATTTTTTGAATTAATTAATATAATTTAATATTTTCTTTTGCAAAGTGTATTTAATTTATAATTATAATCTCGGTGTTTTCTTTTATATTTTTATGATTCTGCAAGTGCACTCAGACTCTGACAGGCGTGATGGTTAAATGTTTAAAAATAGAATATATTTTTGTTGCCTTGCCTTTCTGCTTCTCTCTGTATTCTTTGTTGTAAAGGTGCCAGGCCCTTGCATGTGCCAACAGCGCATTCTTTACACCGATATAGTCACCGACACCCGCCGAAACAATATTTGGAGCAAACCTGGCCTGTCCATAACCATATATCAGAAACTGTTTCGGTTCATTCAATGTTATCCAGACTTTAACTCTATCACCCAAAGCGTCATACAAGACACGAGCATAATCTTCGAACCAGTCAGCTACGAGGGGGTTGACCCAGCCTCCCAAATCTTGCAAGCTTTGTGGTAGATCCCAATGATACATGGTCACGACTGGCTCAATGCCGTTCGCCAACAGTTCATCAACCAGTCGACTGTAATATCCAATGCCATCTTCACTAATTTTATTTGAGAATCCAGAAGGTAGAACTCTGGGCCATGAAATGGAAAATCTGTAGAATTCGACTCCCATGAATTTGAGCATCTCGATGTCCCGTTGGTAAAACTCGTAGGATTTGCAAGTATCGTCTCCATCTGTACCGTCTTTGATGAGTCCTGGAGTATGACTGAACGTGTCCCAGATGCTTGGAGATTTATCTGAAAGGACCAAAAGTAAAGAATGAAATTCTCACATTCTCACAATATTCTCACATATTCTCACAATATATATCCTTACTAATATTATAAAAGCGAAAGTGAGTTTGTTTGTTTATTTGTTTGTTTGTTTGTTACCTCTTCACGCTTTAATGGCTAAACCAATTTTGATGAAATTTGGTACAGAGATAGTTCGGAACCAAGAGACGGACATAGGCTAATATTTTTTTGAAAAAAATTGGGATGTGAGGGAGAAAGAGGGAAGAAAAGGGAAAACTTAGCGTTGCTATTACAAATCAATAAGGCGCAAGGGGAACTGTGTTACCCCGAATTAAACGCGAGCGAAGCCGCTGGCAAAAGCTAGTATATTATAAAGCTGAAGAGTTTGTTTGTTTGTTTGTTTGAACGCGCTAATCTCAGGGACTTCTGGTTGGAATTGAAAAATTCTTCTAGTGTTGGATAGTCCATTTCTTGAGGAAGGCTATAGGCTATATAACATCACGCTACGACCAACAGGTGCTGAGCAGCGTGGGTGAAACCGCGTGGAACAGCTAGTTATTAAATACAAATTGAAAGACATTAAACATCATCAGCAGTCATTTGTCCATATAATGAAGAGGAGTCAATCACATGTGACTAAAAGAGTGATGGATAGAGAGAGAGAGAGAGAGAGGAAGGTCAAAGAAAAGATGGATTGGCAAGGAATGATTTAAAAGAGTAAATGATGCCATGACGACTGACAGGAGAGAATGGAAGAACAAAACGTGTTGCGCCGACCCCAAATAAGATGGAAACAATGAAATCTTTTATTTTTCATTAACTTCAATAATAATTTAAGACGTAAGTAAAATTAAACCAACCTGATGCATTCCAGCCACCTTCAATTTGGAATGCGGCAGTTGAAACGCCAATCTTCAGTCCCTCCGGTAATTTTCTCATTTCTTGTTTTATACTATCTGCTTTGCAAGCAGGAACCAGTGTCACTGCAACCACTGCAGTTAATATCTGGCACAGCAATCTGTGAAACAATAAAACATTTAAGAGGAGCGTTGAACTTAAATTAGTTGATACAAGGTTTGTCGCGAATTAATTTTATCAGACGTTTGTTTAATATGTTCATAGTGACTTTGGAGAAGATAATTAGATAGCATACGATCCTATTTATAACTATGTTGTTTATTTTAAACGTCTACGTAAAATAGTATGCGTAACCTACATTGTATTTTTAAGGAAGTAAGGAGGAAAGTAAGTAGAGTTATAAACTGAACAACATTCAGATGTCATTGGTATGGTAAGTAAATTAATCGATCTTTAAGTAAAGCAGCGTTTGCCTAGCTTGATCTGTGGATTGCTAGGTACATACCGAGTTTACTCCGTGTCTTGAAAGGCATGGTAGTATCGGTGCCAGCTGTCATTTGTAGATCTTTGTTAGTTGTAAAATAGACAGTGTCCCGAAAGTCTGACAACCAGTCTTTCAAAGGGGTATCGTATTACCCAGTTCTAACTGGGTTGTGGAAATCAAATAAGCAGTCGTTGTCAGTCAGCTGAATCCGACCAGACTGAAAGCCGACTCCAACAGAGTTGAGGAGAGGCTAGACAGATGGTGGTTATTATTTGTACCACTTAAAACGATATTTTTGTTATTTATTTCGAGTTTCTGATATTAATGTTAGTGACCATGTCAGTTTAATGACTGGTCAGTCAAGTAAATTGAACAGTTTGAAGACGAAATGGTAAGAAATGTCTTAACACTACCTAATTGACGACGTATTTGTATAGATTTACTGGAGAAGACTGGGGAATTGAAGAAGGGAAAAAATCGACGCTGCTCACTATTAAATTTGAGCTAAAAGCAAAAGACAATGTTCGCGCATTAAAAACAATAATAAAAAATAAACGGATTGATAACAGTTGTTAATAAATTAATAACATACCTCATTGTGTGTGCTTGTCTCAAACAACTGAACTTAACTGTAACGTATTTTTCACAGATTCCAATTTTAAATTATTTAACGTGCTTAGACAGAAACGCTAGCCTATTATGACTGTTGAAATTGGTATATTAGTTATTCCATTTTTTTCTATACAAATAAAAGAATGATGTTACTGCTAAAGGTCGAATAGTGTGACAAGATAAGTTTACTATCTATGTGGGTGAGTGTAATTATTTCCAAATGTTTTCGCTCTCTAATTTTATTTAAATAAGACTTAGCTACATAATTTTTTAACGATTTTTTTCCCACAAATATGGCCAGTCTAGGACGCAATGCAACGCGCCGGGCGGATCCCTTGCCAGGCGTATTTTTACCTGACCCAGGAAGTCTTTCGCGTATTTTTTTGTTAGTAAATTCCTATATTTTCTGGTATTTTCTAAACGGCTGTTAGAATATCAACAGCTAAGGTTAGGTTCGTCTTAAAACCCCAAGTAATAAATGCGATAAAATGCTTTTTTTTTAACCTAACCTCTCAAGTAGGTTGTCAAGACGAATGATTTTCCTACAAAGACAATCAAAATAAGAACTTAAGAGATTATATTAAAAAAACGACTGCGTAAAAAAAAAATTACGAAAACCAGAAAATTGCATAAAAATCAAGCACGCTTAAAATTAAATAACAGAAGGATGCAGTCGGAACTCAATTTAGTTTGAAAGTTTAAAAATGGAATGTGTTTTTATGCTATTATATCAATCCTGGATGTTGCTGTAGAAATAAGACCATGAACAAAACGATTTAAACACTTTTGTTAATATTGTTTTTTGGAAACTAACCAAATGAATGAAGTTTCATTTTAACTGTAACATACTCATCGAAGATAACTTGTTTTATCAATAATGGCGATGACAGCTTGATTTTAGCAAAATAGATATTTAAAATCATGTGTTGATAACCTTGTTAAATAACGTTTTACGTTATACGGTTATTTCCAAAGTGTTTGCTGTGTGTTTTGATAATTTCTTATCTAATAAGATAAGGGAATACACTTTATCAAATATGTAATAGATAAAAGTGTTTTTGTGTAGGTACTCGAGTATTTTATTGATAAAATTTAGTCCCCAACGGAGCTGTCAGATGTCAAGTGTTTTATTGTTTGACACCCATGTACTTCAAACTAGATATCCTAAAATCAATCGAAAGTACTTCACTTAAAGTGTAAAATACATAAACTAAATTTGCATTCCTTTTTTGAGTAAGGTTTTTTAAACCTGTGACGTCACTTCACGCTTCGAGAATTGCGTGCGACGGTAAAACCCCACTCCTTTCAAAAGGTTCTAGAATTTTCCTCTTCTTCTAAGTGTTGATAGTAGTTTAAATTGTGCCTAGAACTAAGCCAGGAGTTTATACCCACTAAGTGCTTAAACGCGAATTGTTCTGGAGTTTTAAATAAAGGACTATTAACAGATTTGTGGTACAAGAGGTATGATTTACTGCAACTAATTATGACGGGCCAAGCAGCGGCAAAATGCGCTGTTGGCTACAGAAAGAAAGAACTCTGACATCTGACAGCGGATAATGGACGAAGAAAACGTATTAAAAAAATTATAAAAAAAAAAAATTTCATTGTGATCTCATTCATTTATTTTGTAAATAATTACTTATCTTATTTATTTATTTTGAACGTGAGGACCATGTGGGTAATTACTTCTTTTGTTTATTTTTTACGATTGTCAAAGTAAACTGCTGGATGGCAGTTTGAGAACTATGAACGACCTACACGAATGATCTTTTTGTGTTATTGTTCGCCGTGTTTTTGAGCTCCTTGAGTTATGAGTTGAGCTATACGATAACTAAAAAATGCTTGCACTGACTGGACATGTCCAATCAAATCTGTGTAGTGTTTTCTTAAAAAAACTTTTTTAATCATTCATTTTAATACGACTAAGGCAGAAGAATGGGCAAAAATAATTAAATTAAATTGCTAAAATTTAATAGAGGAAACTGGGGAATTTACGATAAGAGTTTTGCCGGAACTACTCATTTACAGAAAAGGATTTAAACAGATTAAAATACTACTTTTTAAAGGAAAAAATACACCGCACTGTCTACCTTACGACCAGCCTTTGTGGGAACATAGGCTGGTTTAGCCTTGCAGTGGGAACTGCAAGGCTAAAATCCTCATATCCTTGGGGCCCCATCAGAATACCAGTGCTAACATATCTGTTTTTAAGGTTCCGTAGTCAACTAGGAACCCTTATAGTTTCGCCATGTCTGTCTGTCCGTCCGTCCGTCCGTCCGTCCTCGCTTAATCTCTGTGACCGTTAGCACTAGAAAGCTGAAATTTGGTACCAATATGTATATCAATCACGCCGACAAAGTGGTAAAATAAAAATTGGAAAAAAATGTTTTATTAGGGTAGCCACCCTATATGTAAAGTGGGGAGTGTTTTTTTTTTAATTTCAACCCTAACGTGTGATATATTGTTGGAAAGGTATTTAAAAATGAATAGGGGTTTACTAAAATCATTTTTTGATATTGTCAATAATTTCGGAAATAATCGCTCCAAAAGTAAAAAACAATGTGTGTCCCCCCCCTCTAACTTTGGAACCATAAATTTAGAAAATATGAAAAAAATCTGAAAAGTAGAAATTTATAAGGACTTTCTATGAAAATTATTTTGAACTTGATTGACACAACAGTTTTTGTACAAAAAAGACAAAATAATTTCTGCACTAAGTTTGTAGTGTAATCGTATTTGCAAGCATTTTTTTAACTTCGTTTACATATTTTATTATCCTGAACGTATCTTTTTTCAAACAAAAAAAATAATTATTGAAATCGGTTCTCGCAATCCAAAATTATTAAAAAAAGTATTAATTAGGAAATACAATTCTCTAGTGTTCAACGTCAAACAAATAATAAACTCATAAGTGGGAACACTTATTGTGACGGACGGGAAACTACGGAACCCTACACTGAGCGTGGCCCGACACGCTCTTGGCCGGTTTTTAAATCTCGCAGCAGTACGCTAAAACAGGGCCCTGTTAGCTTCGTACAGGACTAATTACTCTTTTTTTATAATCGGGTGTCCTGTATTGTTTTTTTTTTTTTCAATTTTTACCGTTTGTTCTGTGTGGGTAAAGACTTGTCTTTGAGGAAGAGCAGACTGTAATTAACAAAGGTCGGAATTAGGTAGAGTCATTTATGTACTTACACTGATTTCATACAACGAATTATTATTAACTAGCTTTCGCCCGCGGCTTCGCCCGCATTAAATTTGGGGTAACACAGTCCCCCCTGCGCCTTATTAATTTGTAATAGCAACGCTAAGTTTTCCCTTCTCTTCCCTCTTTCTCCCTCACATCCCACTTTTTTTCTAATAAAAATTAGCCTATGTCCATCTACTGGTTCCCAACTATCTATGTACCAAAATTCATCACAATCGGTTTAGCCATTTAAGCGTGCAGAGGTAACAAACAAGCTCACTTTCGCTTTTATAATATTAGTAAGGATTAATGATTAATTTTAGAGACCAGAAAAAAACTCGTGATTTACTAACAATTATTTACTTATACACACTAGTAATATGATTCGTAATCTGCCGGAATATTGAAATGTATGCATGCCACAAAAAACTTGCTTTATATCTCACAATAAAGTAAGACCTAACTGACCGAATATTCGGCTGACAAGGAATACTCGGTAAACATGTCGCATACCAAATATCAAACGAATATTGTTTTTATTTTTATTCATCTGTTATATTGTTGGCCATACGGGATTTTCCATTAGAAATCCCGGGAAGGTCCATATTAACATCAACATTTCGATGCAAGAACATAAATACGTCTACCTAATTCCGAGTCTTGGTAATTAACCACACATCCACGAATAGGTTGATAGTCTTTGTGTTATTATGATTTAATAACAAAACTTGCCCCTCTATAGGCCAAAAAATGTGTGTGTCAGCTCCGACGCACGACTGGAGTTTACTCCTTCAGTAAGTTTATTCAACTGAAAAATTATTGATATTTATAACAAAAATAGCAATATAAATACATCGACACTGATAGAAACAAACAAGCCCAATAACATATAGTATATAGGTATAGGCGACTATACCTATATACTATACAGCATACCATATGTACGTCTTAATACACCCACAGCCAAATTAGAAAGTTGCGCACTAAAGGTGCGCACCAAAAACGTGATACGATTTTCGTTACTTGTTAGTAGGTTTTACCCCTCGGATTTTTCTCATACCGGGCGCCTTATATATGAAAATCGATTCTTAAGGAGTAAACTCCAAAAATCTTTTTTTTAAACGAAATATTCATAACCAATAACAAAACGGAACTAGCAATCATTCCAAAACTAAATCAAAAGCAATATTAATCCCTACTTGCCAATTAGGGTCTCCACTAAATCTCGAAGGTACTTAACCTTGTCACAAGGAGACACCATCTGACAATAGCCAGGACAAGATTAAAGAGAAATGCTAAACTTGGGAGAACACCTGCATCTTAGTCTGAAGAAACTTGGACGGTTCTGCTTTTAATAAAATAAAAACTTACAAGAGAACGTTATAACTTTATTAATATAACTTTGTTTATTAAGCAGTACTTTGATTTTTATTGATAATTTATTTTTTGTTTTTCCAATATTCATGTAGTTTTGGTAATACCTATATCAATATTTAATTCTTCGGTTTTTAGTGTCTATCTGCAGTTGTCAGTTTTTGAATGTTTTTAATTATTTAAAACTAGCTTTCGCCCGCGGTTTCGCCCGCGTTAAATTTGGGGTAACACAGTTCCTCTTGCGCCTTATTGATTTGTAATAGCAACGCTAAGCTTTCCCTTTCCTCTTTCTCCCTCACATCCCACTTTTTTATTAGCCTATGTCCGTCTCCTAGTTCCCAACTATCTCTGTACCAAAATTCATCAAAATCCGTTTAGCCATTAAAGTGTGAAGAGGTAACAAACAAACAAACTCATAATATTAGTAAGGATAAGGATTGTAAAATGACATGGTGTGAAAATGAATAAACGAAAATAACTGTAAATATACAACGTAATGACAACTGGCAAAATATGGATTAACTACAAATACTCTTCGAATATTGCTGTGATTTCAAACTATTCTAGTAAATACGAAACAGAATCACCAGCGTGCAGCAAAACGATCCACGTCGCAATATGCTGTTTGCACATTTCCATATCTTTCATATCAATTCCCCACGCTCCGTTTGTGATTTGCAAATTGTGCATATAGAGATATATATATGTATATATGTATGTATGGATACGATCGCAAGCTCCTACAGGAATTCGATACCGTACCATACGGAAGACTAAACTATTCGCATTTTATGATAAAAAGTTTCATGTTAAAATAATAAAAATTAAAGGTTATTTATTCAAACTAGGCTCGATCAGAGATGTTAGCAAAGCGGAGGACCTGCCAGGGCGAACAAATGCTGGGGTTGCGGGTTGTTCAGATGAGATACCGCGGCCCCGGAATTTAAAATGCAAAAGAAGGAGCATGGGTAGGTTTTAGTTAGTACAAGTCGGACACTCTCCCCTGCTCTACCCAGAGGGGGAGATGTTGTTTGATCAATTACACAAGATAGTCCCCCAAAACTACTACCTACCCTTTACCTTCTTGCTTGTGTTTTACCAAGGCAGAAGAAGTGGTGGTACAAACTCCCCAGTAACACAATAGTTTAAAAAAACCATCCGTTTTCTCCATTTTGTTATGGCAATGCTGTTTCTTGTGTTTTGTGTGCGTTTACCTAAAAACAAACATTAGACAGGTTTTGCAAAATGTTGAAGGAAAACATTGTAACGAAACTTTGAAACGTGACGTATGTTAGATTCTCTCATCTTTTCTAATAGAGCAGGCTATTTCATAATCATTGGGACATTACAGGTTCATTTAGCTAATAGAATATCCAAGTGCCTTTCTAATTCTGAAAAAAAAACTATTTAAATGTTAGTCAGACTCGCGCATCGAGGGCACCGTACAAACTTACGACCATAAACGTTATCGACTTAGAGGTTAGATATCCCAGCTTCAGGAAACCACAAACTTGAGTACATAATTTCAATTTGTTACTTCCACGTGTTTCAAAGATAAAGGGTCTTGACAGACAGGCTGACAAACGGACAACAAAGTAATCCGATAAGGGTTCTGTGTTTTCCTTTTGTAGTACGGAACTCTAAAACACACTAAATCAACCATCCTTAACACACGTAGCTGAAACGGCTTCAGAATATTTGATCACCAGTAACCATAAAAGAATAAAAGTGTAACAAAACAATATTATTATATTCAGCACCTTACGAAACATGTATTTCGATCATTTGGGCCTTATTCAAGCAATCCAACGTGCGAAGATAAAGCAGACTGACGTAAAATAAGACGTGAACGTGACTGCCGACTTGCCGCCATCTTGGATTTGTATTTGCTCAACTTTTTATGTGAAGTATGAAATAAAACGTTTTGTTTTTATCCTGTTTTATTGCTATGCCAAGTAGGCTGTTACTTTTTCAATTGATACATGCGTATTTTTATTGACAATACTTAAGTGGCGTCTAAGTTAATGCCTAATATTATTACCTTGTCGCAAATAATGTTAACTCGACATGAGTTGAGCTGAGACGTGAGTTTGATAACCAGAAAAGTTTGCTTTTATTTAGGCTTTCACTTGTTTTACTGACATCCTTATATTAAAAAAAGGAGTTACAGGCTTAAGTGTTGTAAAGTAATCTAGTTTTTAGTCGAATGAGAAAAAACCTAATAAGAATCATATGTATGTCACGCAAAAGCTTGTATTAATATATATGTCGGCTAAGATGACTTATTAAGGTGAAAAAATCACCAAAAAACATCTTGTGTGTGTGGATAATAAAGTGGTTAATGGGTTACGAACAAAAATAACTTTAACACCATTGCACCACAAATGCACTATAAGTTATCACTTACAATAAGAATATACTGGTTACAAATATCACAACGAGTCGTATTACAGTTTCTAGACAAGTTGCTGCTGGCCAAGGAGAGAGAGAGAGTTCGCTTCACTCTACTCTCTTGTTGCCTCGCAGTCCGCTCGCACGGACTTCAGTACAGATTTTGTGGAAGCACTAACTTCATTATCTTACGCTTGCGTCTCTTTGTCAAATCAGCTCTCGTACTTATTGTCTTCGCCGTTATATAGTATAGAAGAAGTAAAAAGCCAATGCCACTGTCATCTCCCCAGAAGTGATCAAATTTTAACCAACCATATTACGAGACACTCCAATTATCTGCGTCCACGAAAATCTAAAGAAACTCACTAGCTATCTTGGTTGGCAAGTGCGCTTCCAATTTGCAAGGCTCACGTAGGCTTGGCAGACTAAAAGGGCGGACCGTTTCGCACCTTAAGAATCAGCTCACGTCCGAACTGGGGCACAATCAAATTATATAGAACTGACTCGATTTTGCTTAGCGATGTGGCCCAAGTCGAAGAAAGGTGTTGGCTTGGGGGCGATGGAATGGTCCTGAAAAAACTTAGTGATTTTAGGGCTTGTCTGAGGGTGACTTCAGAGAGCAACCTGCTTATGGCTTTTGGAGCTTTTCTCTTCCTGGTGTCCTGAAATATAGGCCTGAAGTCTAACTTTGAAATAAAATCTCCCACAGTATAAGCAAATCTTGATTGTTTACGAAACTTAATAATGTAACTACACTATATGTTTGACGACACGGTTCGCAAGTAAGAGATCGACTGCTGCGCTGCGTGTCGCGGGTTCGATCCCCGCACGGAACAAATATACCTATATGTATGGCCTACAGATAGTTGTTCCGGGTCTGGCTGTTTGCGTATGTGTGTTTAAATGTTTGTAAACGCACCCACGATACAGGAGAAATTTCAAGCGTATGTAAGGCAACGACAAAAGAAAACTTATTTAAAAATAATAAATCATTATCTTATCGTATCTTGTACAAAATTGAAAAGTTTGTCCCTGGACTCCACATTAGGATACCTTGTGTCGTAGATCTTACACCACTTTCTTTTTAATAATTGGAAGACTAGAATGAGGTAAGCTAGGCTGGGTTTAATTATAGTTACATAGTAATTTGATAATTAACAGGTGATGCCAATAAAAGCATGTCAAAACACTGTAATGACCATTTACAGCATTCACAGGTTGAGTTTTCTCAACCTGTGAATGCAAGATTATAGATAGATTTCGATTCGAATGGTTTTCCATTCGAATCGAAATCTAGGTTTTTCCCAACTATATTGGAGTCGGCTTCCAGTCTTACCAGATGCGGCCGACTACCAATATTTTTCATGGAGCGACTGCCTTTCTGACCTCCACTGAGTGGGTAATACGATACTCCTTGGTAAGACTTGGTGTCAAACTTTCGTGCCACTGACGACCTGTCAAAGATATACAAATGTCAGCCGGGACCAACGGCTTAACGTGCTTTCCAAGGCACGGAGAGAATTCATACACATTCAACCTAAAAAAAATATGAAAATATGGATAAATAAGTAGCTGGCGCCAGCTAGTATAGGAATAAAACAAAAGTGGGACATCATTAAAAAAAAACTACACGTGGCAGTTGGAACCAAGGGCTTAATGTTACGGAATAATTTCGGACAGAATCAACAAAGTAAAGGATTGTACAGTCAGCAAATTCGATAATTAACCAGACCAGTCTAATATATATATATATATATTTTTTTTTTTTTATTAGAAATTCTTACAATCCGATGAAAATCTTCAACTGTAATTATTTTTATTTAGAAACATTGAACTGAACATATTAATATTGCTCACCAAAAGTTGAACTTACTGTTTTACTGACATTGCCAATTATATGATTACAATGGCGATCTTATCGCTGATAGCATGATGATCTATCTACAGATAACCTTTGGATGGACCATACGAAGATAACTGTTTTTTGTTTATTTCCTATCAAAAAGAAACATCATTTGAAAAAGAGTAATCTAGCGTTTGACAGTCAGCTGCTGTCAACCGGAAAACGTCAGTTTAACAACTAATAATCAATGTGGTTTCTCTTGGGCGTAAGGCAACCTTACAAAATAAAACATTTTACTCAAATACATAACTAACTAAAATCCTTACTGATATTATAAAAGCGAAAGTGGAGCTAAAGCGATTTTGATGAATTTTGGTACAGAGATGTTTGGGACCGTGCAGACGGACTTAGACATAATTTTTATTAAAAAAAAAAGTGAGAAATAAGGGAGAAAGAGGGAAGAAGAAGGCGCAAGGGCAAAAACTACAGGTAGCAGATACCTGCAAATCAGGAACACGGAAACTGTGTTACCCGAATTTAACGCGAGAAAAGCCGCGGGCAAAAGCTAGTAAATTATAATTAGAACGTTCAACCAAAATAATGATAATAGCTAACATATCTCTTTTGCTGATTGTACGATAACATGTATCTTACGTGATAATTAGGGCCGTTGAGTAGGGTAGGATACTGGACATCATCTACAGAGCGACGGATGACCTAATGATGTAACTTTGTTCATTTAGATACAACGCTTTGAGTAATGAGACTGGGACGGAGATTTAGTACTAATTTGTATGTGGTTTATGAGCTTTGATGAATATACCGACTGGTTTTTTTGTTTATTAACCGATATTACCGGAGGGTTTGAGATTTAGATATACTTATTACCAGTATGTTTATATCTGAAATTTATACTAATATTATAAAGATGAAGAGTTTGTTTGTTTGAACGCGCTAATCTCAGGAACTACTGGTTGGAATTGGAAAATTCTTTTAGTGTTGGATAGTCCATTTCTTGAGGAAGGCTATAGGCTATGTAACATCACGCTACGACCAACAGGTGCTGAGCAGCGCGGGTGAAACCGTGGGGAACAGCTAGTATCAAAATAAGGTTTCATTTGTTTTAAAATTTGATTTAGTTTTTTTTTTTTAAACTTGACATGAAACGAAGAACCATTTTGTTCTTAGTTGAAAACTTTTTCATGGCGAAGGGACTTACGTGTGGGGTTCACAACTAGACAATGACTTGTGAACGACACACAGATAAATCTATATTGATAACGCACATTATCTTGTCGAAATAGTTGAGCATTATTTTAAGGTGAAAACCTATATTAATATTTTTTTAAATGTATTTTATAACTAGCTTTCGCCCGCGGCTTCGCCCGCGTTAAATTTGGGGTAACACAGTTTCCCTAGCGCCTTATTGATTTGTAATAGCAACGCTAAGTTTTCCCTTTTCTTCTCTATTTCTCCCTCACATCCCACTTTTTTTAAATAAAAAATAGCCTATGTCCGTCTCCTGGTTCCCAACTATCTTTGTACCAAAATTCATCAAAATCGGTTTAGCCATTAAAGCGTGAAGAGGTAACAAACAAACAAACTCACTTTCGCTTTTATAATATTATAGTAAGGATTATATTGATTTCTATTTGTATTTTTGTATTAAAAAAAAAGGTTGGCTTTTACCTTGGCTAGGGGCTAAGTGTTGTCATGCAACGTGGTAACGCCGCCAGTATTGTAGGCACATTACCGATTGACAGCGGTGTGGATGAAAATTTTGACAATATTTGTTAATTTATTCATAACTTAGATTCTTTATTTTTATATAGAACTAGTTTTTTTCAACGGCTTCGCTCGCGTTAAATTCGATATAACACAGTACCTGCTACCTGCAGTTTTTGCCCTTGCGCCTTATTGATTTGTAATAGCAACGCTAAGTTTTCCCTTTTCTTTCCTCGTTCTCCCTCATATTCCAACTATCTCTGTACCAAAATTTATCAAAATCGGTTAAGCCATTAAAGCGTGAAAAGGTTACAAACATATAAACAAACAAAGTCACTTTCGCTTTTATAATATTAGTAAGGATTTTGTTAAAAAAAAAAACAGCAGCTTTCTGAATATTACAAAATCCTATACCTAAAACTGAAAACTGTTCCGTTCTGACACTTTACTAAGCCCACTAAATTGATTATTAAAGCTTTGCATATAACAACAATAAATTTCTGTCAAAACATAATTATTTTCAACACAAAACGGTAAATAAGAACGTTCCCAAGAAGTTTCCATATTCATAAAATAAAAAATGTGACAGAATGTGTAATGTTCTGAGAGCGGTGACGGGTACTCGTGTAACCAACATAAATTATAACCACGATAAGTACACATTTGAATTATTTAAATTCATATTTGAGTTGGTTTGTACACTTGTGTGTTTTATTTTCGTTTAGTTTTGCTAAACACTGTTAATCCTACTATTTCTACTTCCTACTAATATTATAAATGCAAATGTTTGTGAAGAAGGATGTTTGTTACTCTTTCACGTCAAAACGGCTGAACAGATCTTGATAAAATTTGGCACAAAGGTAGACTATAGTCTTGAATAACATATAGGATATTTTTTAATTCGATCATCACGCAGGCAAAGCCGCGAGCGTCTGTGGTGTCTTGGAGTTATGGAAAATCATATCTGTATGTGTACGCAGCGTTGTTTGTTTGTTACCTGTTCACGTCTAAATGGCTAAAACGATTTTAATTAATATTGGTACAGAGATAGTAATAGGCAATATTTTTTTAATAAAAGGGAGAAATGAGGGAGAAACAGGGAATAAAATGGAAAATTAAAAATCAATAAGGCGCAAGGGCAAAAACTGTAGGTAGCAGGAAAGAAGAACCGTGTTACCCCGAATTTAACGCGAACGAAGCCGCGGGCAAAAGCTAGTATTTTATAAAAGTAATTTCAACTTGATACCTTCACGCGTTTCCGATATAAAGGGTCTTGGCAGACAGAGAGATGAACAACAACAAAGGTCCAGTAAGGGTTCCGTTTTTTCCTTTTGAGGCACAGAACCTTAAAAAAATACTTTTAATAGCGTTCAATCAAAACTTTGACGACAAGTTGTAAGCATCATGTAACTTTCAACGAGGAATGTATTGGATTGGCCTTTTGTTAGTAAGTCTTATGTCAACCTTTTTTGTTCGATGTATTTTGTGAGTCCTATGTACAGACGCCTGCACATCAAGCTACTACAATCTGTCAGATTTCTTTGATAGATTTTCGACTTTATTTCTAAAGCATTAAGGTTCAAGGTTCATTGGGAAAAATTGACAGTTTCGGGTAGCTTGACCTGCAGGAGTCTGTACTATTGTGTTCTCTTTATTTTTATTTTCCTCTCATTTTTTTATTTTTACCAAACAAATTTTTAAAAATACAAAAATAGTAGTCCACCAGTATCAGGAGCAGGGTCCAAGCTACCGGTGGTTAGGGCTCCAGAGACAGGTACCTCCTCACAATGCGAGCCGTATCGAGGAATACTGCCTTCTGAATCAGGTCCTTAATCCAACCGCCTATTCCACAAGATTATATTTCAAGGCAAGTTGCTGATGAATAATCTTGGCTACTTGGTTGTGCCTGTGCAAGTACTCGCCGTTAGCTTGTCGAGAACAACCAGAAATGATATGTCTGATGGACTCACCTGGACGGTGGCATGCCCGACACATATCAATCGTACCGTCCTTCTATGTACTATTATTGTTACGAATGTACCCTGGTGGTTGAGTGTATGTCATGCTCACTTTAATGTCCCGCTGATGGTGGCGGATGTGTTGGATCGTTTAGTTCCCTTCAAAATGGCTGACATGAATGGAACCGATCATCACTCAGCTGCAACGGTGTGTTTTAATTTTATTTTTGAACTATGATTTCTACTTTTACTCTGGACGCTCTTAATGTGTACATTTAGCTACATGGTTCTCACATATAAGGCGGTCAATTGAAATCGTGAAGTGAGAAATTTTATAAATACCAACGCCTTATTGGAGCAAAGGCTTTATTTGGGTCACCCTTTTTTGGGTGGGAAATTATCAAATAATGTCCCCCGCTCTGGGCGGAGCGGGGGGGGGCGTGTCAGACTTTTACTGACTAAAACCCACCCGTGTTCTTTCTTATGCCCTTTACGTTTCGGGGCCGCGGTATCTCTTTCGAACAACCCGCAACCCCGGTGGGTCACCCTTATATACATAAATGATGTATTCATGATCATGTAAAATTTAAAAGAGTGTCCATGGAGTTTCTTGCCCATTCTTCCCCATAGAGATCTATGTTTTGGAATGGGCAAATACGGTATTTCATAAGGTATTTCACCTTTTGATTGGAACTGTAGCTTCATCTTTTTGTCTTTGGTATTCAAAAGTGCATGTTACGGTTTAATTGAAATAAATAATTTGAGTTTAAGTTTAATTAAAAAATTTCGATAACAAAGTATGATATCAAATTTTCTCTAGGTAATGCTGTATAGACTACACAAGTTTCAGGATACCAATGGACTATAAATAGGTCTGAATAGAATAAAATCTTTGTTCAGATATGAAAGAGAGTGGGGTATATAAACAAGAATGGCTATATCTGTCACGTAACATATTTGTCAGCATTAACACTATAATTTCAGTCGCTGAACAAAGTCGCCCCACCAACCGACATCTCACTAGGTCATCAGCTTAAATATATAAATAAAAAGTTTAACTGACTTTGGGAATCAGAACTAAGACAATCAAAGAAAAGGCAGTTAACACAAACAATATAACACTTTGGCGTTGAGCAAACGTTAGCAATACGCGTTTGTCGAAAAAAAAATATTAAGACTTTATTCATATCTGTGTGACACTGATTAGGTGAACTTACGTATGTTAAAAAAATTAAGTTATTTTGTTGCATCTAAATCGATGTGTTTTCCTTATGTTCACACCCCGGACTCATGCAAATGTATGGCATGCCTTAGAAATCTCTAACGGTAACTGACAGACGAGCTGAAGAGGTAATTTACAGTAATCCACCGCGTTATGTAACACTTAGGAAATCTTTCAAGACTTTGTAATTTAAATTACACGTTCTCACCGTATCTTTCAATTTGTTAGTCGAGCCTCCTTGTTACCGGGCGTTTGAGGGAGAGAACCTCAAATCAACCCAGCCGCCGTGGGAGACGCCCCGGGCGCCGCGAGACGACTCCCGGCCACTTAGATGCGGGCCTGTGGATGGTAAGTAATGGGTAGCTCACCGTGCGTCCGTCTATTGACCACAGGCCGTGTCGACGGCGCGTTCGTGTTTCACGCGCGCCTCAAAGAGATGTCAGCAAAGCAGAGGGGCTTGCCAGGGCCTCCGCCTGCCGGGGTTGTGGGTTGTTCGAAAGGGATAGCACGGCCCCGGAACGTAAAGGACAACAGAAGGAACATGGGTGGGTTTTAGTCAGTAAAAGTCTGACACGCCCCACCGCTCCGCCCAGAGTGGGGGAAGTTATTTGATCATTTCCCACCCCAAAAATGAAGCCTCCTTGTTACAAGTACCTAAGAGTACCTCTGCTCGAATATCTTAGAGTATTATGCCTATAGGCTTTAAATATCGCTATTGTCTAGAAAATGATTTCAACATAGTTATTTCTTAGAAAAAAAAATATTGCTCCATCTTAGGAATTTCACTTGTATTTTGGGTGCGTTTCACCAAAAACTCACTTTCGCTTTTATAATATAAGTAGAAAGAAAGAAAGTGAGTTTCTTTGTTTGTTTGTTACGTCTTCACTCCTAAATGGCGGAACCGATTTTGATGAAATATGGTACAGAAATAGTTGGGACCCTGGAGAAAGACATAGGCATTTTTTTAAAGTGAGAAATGAGGGAGGAACAAACGTGAAAGCTTAGCTTTTCTATTACAATAAATAAGGCGCTAGGTCAAAAACTACAAATAACAGGTACCTACAAATCAGAAAAGGAGAACTGTGTTACCCCGAATTAAACGCGAGCATAGCCGCGGCCAAAAGCTAGTAGGTTTAATACATCGCTTTTGTCTAAAAGCTGATTCTAATATAGTTATTTAAAAAAGTAAGGAATTTCACCTGTATTTTGGGGTGCGTTTTACAAAAATAAAACAGTCAGTTCAGAACAACTATCTGTATAAATTTGTTCTTGTGTGATTCGAACTCGCGACATGCAGTGCAGCAGTCGATCGCACAACCATTTCGTATAATGTCAGTGAATATTCATTTGCAACTAAAAAAAAACCGGCCAAGACCGAGTCATTATCGCGCACTAAGGGTTCCATAGGTGGCGATCGGCGGCGGCGATCTCTCGCGTCCGGCCCTGGTTCAGGCCATGGTCCGGAGCGAGAGGGAATGGGAAGCGGTCACTACCTTCTGCGAAGCAGTAATGCTAGCAAAGGAGGTGGCCGGGCGTTTGACGGAGAGAACATCTGCCCAACCCAGCCGCCGCGGGAGACGCCCATGGCGCCGGGCGCCGCGAGACGGCTCCCGGCCACCGTAGATGCGGGCCTCTGGGCTGTGAGCAATAGGTAGTTCACCGCCTGTTCGTCGATTGACGACAGGCCGTGTTGACGGCACGTTCGTGTTTCACGCGCGCCTCAAAGAGAATCAGCAAAGCAGAGGGGCTTGCCAGAGCCTCCGCCTGCCGGGGTTGCGGGTTGCTTGTGTAAAGGGTAATAGAAGAAACATGGGTGGGTTTTAGTCAGTACAAGTCTGACATGCCCCCCCGCTCCGCCCAGAGCGGGGGAAGTCCAATGACTTCCCCCGCTCATCGGATGAGAAATCATCCAATGATGATTTCTCATCCGAAAAAAAAAAAGGGTTCCATAGGTACAAACTTGCGATATAGACAGCTATATCTTTTGACTGCGTAGACTTAGAGGGTCGGATTATAATATAAAGGGACCACAGAGTGTTGACGGACCTGTTGGTCTAGTGGTTAGTGGCCCTGACTGCTGAGCCGGAGGTCGTGGGTTCGATTCCAGCCCAGGACAAACTTTGTGTGATGAGCATGATTGTTTGTTCTGTGTCTGGGTGTGATTTATCTATGATATGTATGTATTTATAAATTATATAAGTATGTTTATCAGTTGTCTGGTTACCATAACACAAGCTCTGCTTAGCTTATTTATTTATTTATTAGAGTTGCGTATATGGTTTTAGTTTCAAATCGATAACTGAACGCGTTGCCGAGATAATGGGTCTTGACAGACAAACGGACAATAAAGTAATCCAATAAGGATTCAATATTTTTTCTTTATAAAACGTTGATGACCCACGATACAGGATAAATCCTAGTGTGGGTGCATTAACAAACATTAAAACTCGTATACACAAACAGCCAGACCCGGAGCAAGTATCTGTAGGCCACACAAATATTTGGTCCGTGCAGGGATCGAACCTACAACACGCAGCGCAGCAGTCGATCGCTCAGCCACTGGGCCAACCGTGTCGTCAGTTTTCTCCTTAGGAGGCACGGAACAATAAATAAACAATAAAATAAAAACAAAAACCTAAATATTAAAACTTTTTTTTATTTCGGAGTCATATAAATACCATTATGATTACAATAAAACCTGCCTTGAATTTGATCCCAATATTTGAACCCCAACACGTTGGAATTGTACGCTAAGCCAATCTTTTCCTAAATATTTTGTATCACGTTACAAAGTCGGTTGATTTGGTACAAAATCGTATATGTTACGTGTACCTAATTTTCCGTTTCATTGCTCAAGTTAAATAAATTAAGTCGACGGAAATCCTGAGGTTTATGCCAAGTTAAAATAAATTCTTACGAGGCTATATGCCGACGATTTGTTATTTTGTACGTTGTGGTAATTTGCTTCTGGTGTAGACGTTGTTCTGGGTGAGATCAGCAACTTTGCCTGTGTTATATTTATTTTGCCACACCATAAAATACAAAATATAGCGTCAACAACTCGAAAATAATAATTAAAAGACTTACCTATGCAATCTGGGATGACTTTTTAGCCGCCGAAAACAAAAAAAGGAGGTTCTCAATTCAACATATATTTTTTTATGTAGGACCGTGTGGTCATTGGTTGACTTATGGGTTGACCACTGAAAACCAGCGCTGTGCTGTGGGCTCCCATGGCACAGCATCATGCTGAGTGGTGACCTACCTGTCGTAGTCACGACGTACAAGCCTTTTTTTTTAGTTTGGTCCCATGTATGTATTTGTAAATGTTTGTGATGCTTTGCATGTTTTATGTTTATTTTTTTTTTATGTTGTGTGCTCGTCGTAATTTTTGTCTAATAAATGTTTTTTATTTCTTCTTCCTTTCTTTCATTAGCCACAATGAATCATTGCAAACTTCAAACAGTTAATGAACACTGACGTTTGGATATAGGCAGAGATGTTTTCTTTTCGCATTTGTTTGACCAAACCTTAACTGGATAATTACCCAAGGAATAAGCTTTCCTGTTACTTACTCTAATAGGCTTATGAACAAAAAACAAACTCACCAACAAACCAGCTAACAGAAAACCATCAATAAAATAAAAGCAGTTTTCTAAAAAACAATATTTCGTATCTCAATTGTTTAACTGTCAAAGTATTCCAACTAAAACGTAAAGTGTTCTACAAACTTTAGAAATCTCATAGCGAAAGCTTGCACAGTGTTTGTGTGTGCCTCGGTATTCTTTTGTGGAGTGGAGACGAGTGTAGAAATAGTCTTGGGCTCACAATGCGACGCGAATAACCATTCACATACTAACTCTTGGGCATGTGACGACACAAGTGTTTACTTTTGTCAACTTTTTAAATGTATCGTCGCGTGCAGATGTTTTGTGTATGTTTGTTTTTAAGCAGGCTTGCTGTTTATTTTTATTTAAACGAGCTTTTGTTTGTGGTTTCATTCGCCACATTCGGAAGATATCCTTCCAGATCGTACTACTGGAATAAAAAATAGTACCATACCCTTATGTAGCACGTGGTTCATGACTTTCTCATGTACCAAATTTTGACAAAATCAGTTTACCAGTTAAGTCTTCAAGGTGCCAATGAACTCTTATACAATTATTATAATATTAGACGTTTACATTCCTTTATTCATTTTCATTACATTTATAACTATATATATAAATATATAATAGTAGCCCAACAAGGTCTAAATTACCGGTGGTTAGGGCTCCACAGACAGGAAACTCCTCACATTGCGGGTCCTATCGAGTTTACTGCCTTCTGAATCAAGACCTTGATCCAGGTGCCTATCGAGAGCCTGCTCATATAATGCTCGAAGCTCTTAATGTGATAATGATGGAATATTATAATTCTCCAACCATAAATAAATTATAAAATCTAAATATGATCCAACAGTAATATTACTGGTACACTACAATTTACAGCATTAACTCAAAGAGTATTTTTCTAAATTAAACATCGTCAAACATCAATTGAAATGTCAAATCAACCGTTCGTCTAATATTTCTCAACTGTCTTGGAAAATTTTACAATCGAATCGTAAGATAAATTAGCCGTGAAACAAAAGCCGTTTTTGTTCCGCGTTCAGCCGAATTTGAATGCATAATGCTTTGTTCACGACCTCAGGTGATCTACCTTCCGAGAGACACGCGTTCGTTTTACTTGTTTCCTTCTTGTCAGTGTTGTCGCGTCGCAAGTTGCATCATTATGTACCTAGGTTTTAAGTATTTTATACTAATAGGACAACACTAAATCGTGTCCTGTGTGCCCTGATATCTACACACTCCACTATCATTACTCACTCAATATTAGTGATATCAACCTCCTCCCCCTAATTCTGGATCCTTTTTTTCCATACGATAGTGGCGGTGTGCGGCCTTCTGCTATGCTGCGCACGCGCGTGTTAGTGTATTGCGAAGTGTCATTTGAGAAATTTGTAAAATTATAATTTTGAATTTCTTCAAGTGTGTAAACCTTCGACTTAAGCATCGGCCAGAAATCGACCGTCGCTTATACACTTATAATAAGCTGCATTGAATTACAGTCAAAATATTCTTTCATAATTCCATTCTCCGTCCTTTAAAAAATCTATTGAAATTACTTATATTATGTAGAAGAAAAGCAATTATTTTCATTACTTTTCTCTACCATCGATGTTGCAAGACGCGCGTCATTTGATCGTGTGGCTTGTGGCCAAGCAGTTAAAGGAAAGCTAAATATTTGTAATTTTCCAAAGGTTCTAAAATTGGGAGACAAAAGTAATTGTTGAAGTGAGAGCAAACAATGACGGAATGGAATACGGGTTAATAACAATGAGCGAATGATTTGTTTACTTTAATTAAATTATTTTTGTACCTTTTTATGGTTTGTTTTAGTAGCTTTTATTTGTCAATAAATTGCTTTGAGCGGAAATAATTTAAATTCATGGAAAGGATGACTTGTTTCAATTATCTGGCTGATTTTTCGACTGCATTACAATTCAATAGCGCCCTTCTTGTTTTATTTATATTGCTTGGTGAGTTAATAAGTTATCTTTGACAATATTTTTCTTATCATGCCTAAGTGGTTTATATGTTAATTACGTTTAGTAACAATGAGAACTAAATGCTTGACTAGAGCTTGATGAGGTACTGTCATACCACATCTAAAGAGTACATTATAAGTTGGTACTTAAATTGTCTGGAAGTCGATGTCAAAAGTCAATGAAACTGACAAAATTCTCCGAAATCTGGAAGTAAAGCTTTTTTTTAAGAGTAGGGCGAAATGAAAACATTCGCATGTTGCCGAGGTGAAAACGCTAAGGATATGTGGTGTTTCAAAAATAGATAGAATAAAAAATGAGTTCATAAAAGGAAGTCTAAAAGTAGCGCAAAATCTTGAGAAAGCCTTTTGATATGAAAGTGAATGGCTATAAGAGTAGACAGTCGAATTGTTTATTCGGGCCTATATCGAGCTTCATTGTCTCGGCGTCTGATGGTTGCTACGGTTGATTCAGGGTTTTATGAGTTGCCGTGGTTTGGAAATAATCGTGACAGGTTTGTCCCAAAATTGACGACACGGTTGACACAGCGTCTGAGAGATTGGGTGCTGCACTGCGTGTCACGGGTTCGATGCCCACACGGAAAAAATATTTGTGTATGTAAATTTAAATGTTTGTAAACACACCCACGATATTTGAGAAATTCTTAGTGACAGGACAAAGTAAAAAAAAAATACATATATATAAAAGGCTTAACTTGTAAATCAACACCCAGTGATAATTATTATTTGTAAGTGGTCATATTCTCGTGATTGTTATGATTCGTTGTTCACAACAAAGGAAAAAACCGTACTAAATATTAGTGGGCACATAAATACTGCATATAGGCTGGTATAAATAGCTCAAGCAATACATTCGCTAGACCGAAACTATAGCTGTCTTACGAACCGGAATAAAACTTCCTTGTCTATTATTAAAAAGAACAAAAAGAAAGATGCTGTATCAAGAATAGAAGTTTTAAATGAGATGAAGAGCAATTAAGAAGTATGGACAAGACATGCTCCACGCGAACCTGAAAGACATATCAGCAAAGCTGAGAAGCCTGCCAGGACTACCTACTAAAGGGCAAAAGAAGTCAGATGAGTGGGTTTTAGTCTTTAAAAATCTGACACCCTCCCCCCCCAGAGCGGGGAAAGTTATTTGATAAATTCCCACCCGTAAAAAAAAATACAGTCGGACTCCAAATTTATTGAAATACTAGCTTTTGCCCGCGGTTTAGCCATTAAGGCGCGAAGAGGTAACAAATTCACTTTAGCTTTTATAATATTAGTAAGGATGAGTAGTAGAATGATAAGTACACAGTTTTCTTAAAACACTTTTCCACTCGCTTATATAGTCCGTCACACAGGTTGTTCAGTAGCACAAAGCGTTCGTCTACACGCTCCGTGAGAATCTACGCCGCGTACAGTCACCGTCAAGAGTCACAAGAGTTTTCAACAAAAGTTTTTCACAACTTTTGGCGGTATTGGAACTCCTTTCTCAGATGCAATATTTTACTTCAAATGGAACAGTATTATTGTACTTGAGATTTTTATATTTGTGGAAATACTTTTTACGGACCAGTTTGCTCAGAAATCGTTGTGCGATTTTGAAGTACGATTTTCAACTGGTATTTTGAGCGTTAAAAAGTTTTAATATTGAGATGTTTGATTTTAGGGTTCCGTGCCTCAAAAGCGACTGCTGCGCTGCGTGCCGCGAGTTCGATCCCCGAACGGAACAAATATTTCTTTGACCTATAGGTAGTCGTTCCGGATCTGGCTGTTTGTGTACGTGACTTTCAAATCAAATCAAATCAAATCAAATCAAATCAAATCAAATCATTTATTTCAATTAGACCATTACAGGCACTTTAAATTTGCCACAGGAGCTCATCGGTATATTCCAGTACTGGTATGCAAATCAGTCCAATACCGTCAGGTGGGCGGGAACAATGTCGGATCCATATCGGCTTGAGTGTGGCGTCAGGCAGGGGGGGTTAACATCCCCAACCCTATTTAACTTATATATAAATGGGCTGATCGTAGCGCTCAGCAAACAGCATGTCGGATGCCACATTGACGGTGTCTGTGTTAACAATCTTAGTTATGCAGACGACATGGTGTTGCTGAGTGCGTCGGTCTGTGGTTTGAGAAAGTTAATGCGGACGTGCGAAGAGTATGCTTGTGATCATGGTCTATTATACAATGACAGGAAAAGTCAGTACATGGTTTTTGAGGCCGCTGGTGCTAAATGTCCTACTACAATACCACTAATAAAAATGTATGATGTTCCTCTGGAGAGAGTATCACAGTTTAAATACCTAGGACATTTACTCACTGCTGGCCTCAAAGATCATGCAGACATGGAACGGGAGCGGAGGGCGCTGTCTGTCAGAGCAAACATGATCGCTCGTAGATTTGCGCGGTGTTCCAACGAGGTAAAAATTGCGCTATTTAGAGCGTACTGTACCTCACTGTACTCATGTAGTTTATGGGCTAACTACAGTAAGAAAACCTACAGCGCCCTCCGCGTCCAATATAATAACGCATTCAGGGCGGTTTTGGGGCTATCCCGAGCGTGTAGTGCATCAGGCATGTTCGCAGAAGCACGTACCGATTGCTTCCATGCTACCATGCGAAAGCGTGCCGCGTCTATGTTGCAAAGAGTGAGGGGTAGCACCAACGCTGTGCTGGCGATGTTTGCTGCTAGGATGGACAGCTATATTCTGAGGCATTGTAGTAGCCGACATGTGCCAGTACAAGACCCGCGTATGTGAGGGATAAAATAAATAATATACCTAGTGTGTTTTTATTTTGCTTTTATTGTATTTGATGTTTGTGTAGAATGTAAGAATTTAATGTTTTGTTTTTTATGAATTGATTATCTATAATTTTATTATTAATTTATTATCTGTAATTGTATTATTAATTTATTATCTATAATTTTATTGTTAATTTATTATCTATAATTTTATTATTAATTTATTATCTATAATTTTATTATGAATTTATTAACTATAATTTTATTAATTATTTGTAATTTAATTTTGTTATAAATGTAAATGTGATGAAATGGGTGTAACTTACCTGAATAAAAGTTATTTATTATTATTATTATTACTTTTGAAAGTCAAGAAACAAAATGAATCTACAGTCCCGGTCACAAGGCATAATAACTTGTGAAAGTACTGTAGTTGCCCATTCCAAAGCGTTGATCTCTATGGAGAAGAATGGGCAAGAAACTCCATGGACACTCTTTTAAATTATAATATTTCTACAAAATCGTGTTTACATCATTCATGTTGAGATTATACAAATATGTGAGAACGATGTAAAAAGGCGTGCACAGTAAGAGCGTCCAGAGTAAATAAAAAGCAAAATTTAATTTTAAATCTAAATAAGTTTAAAAATGAACCGTGGTAGCTAAAAAATGACCAGTCCCAACTGACAGCGCCCGTTCACGAACATGACGTATGGATCAGCCCCATTCAGCTCGACCATTTTGAAGGGAGCTAAATGACCCGACACACCCGCCACCATCAGTGAGACATTTAAGTGAGCATGACACTATCAACCACCAGGGCTTCGTCAAGTCAATGATAATACATAGCACTCACATATGGGCTTAATAATTATACAATACTAGAGAATTGATTCTATACATTGCAAAGATAATCTTACAATCTTCTGCAGCTTCCACTATAGCTTCGGATACTAACCAATGAGTTTATCCCTATGCTTGTGGAGCAGGACTAGCATTAAGCCAAGCATTTTTATCATCAATATAATCCCCCAACTTATAATATGCTTGCCTACATAGTGTGCGTTTAATACAAGATTTAAATTTCGTTTCATTCAGTTGAAGAATTTCGGGAGGTATTTTATTGTAGCATTTTAAACAGTACCCCCTGAAAGATGAGTCTACTTTAGCTAACCTGAAACCTGGTTGAACTAATTGGTCCCTATTTCTAGTATTATAATTGTGTCTGTCACCTCTTTTACTAAAAAGATGCAAGTTTTTCCTGACATACATGATGTTTTCATAAATATATTGACAAGGTACTGTCATGATGTCAATATCCTTAAACTGTTCCCTTAAAGAATCTCGCCTACGTAGGTTATATATGGCCCTGATGGCTCTTTTCTGCAGAATAAATATAGACTCGATGTCTGCAGCCCGTCCCCAAAGTAAAATACCGTATGACATTATACTATGAAAATAACTAAAATAGACTAGTCTCGCGGTATCTACATCAGTAAACTGACGGATTTTTCTAACAGCATATGCTGCTGAACTAAGGCGTCCTGCAAGAGATGTTATATGCGGACCCCATTGTAGCTTTGAATCGAGTGTTATTCCCAAGAAAACAGTTTTTTCGACGAATTCTAGTTTCTCTTGATTCAATACTATGTCACACACACTGTTTTTGACATTTGGTAGAGCAAATCTTATGCACTTCGTTTTTTTCCCATTTAATACTAAATTATTAGCGGTAAACCAATTATGTACCTGCATTAGGGCATTATTTACGTCGTCAAGATTTGTGGCACGCCTGTTTATCTTAAATATTAAAGAGGTATCGTCAGCAAATAACACCATTTGTGGTTGGTTTTTAAACAAATGGGGTAGATCATTTATATATACTAAAAAGAGGAAGGGACCTAATATCGATCCTTGTGGTACACCCATCTTTACATTTAAACCCATTGAATTGACACCATTTATTTGTACTTGCTGCTGTCTATCATTTAAATACGATTTAACTAAACTAAGGGCAAGTTTCCCTAGGCCGTAATGTTCAAGTTTTAAGAGCAGGGTTTCGTGGTTCACGCAATCAAATGCTTTTGAGAGGTCACAAAAAATCCCTATGGCATCCTGTGCCTCTTCCCACGCAGTAAATATGTGTTTTAATAGGGTGACACCGGCGTCAGTCGTACAACGTCCTTTGGTGAAACCATACTGCTTTTCATGTAAGATTTTATTGGTGTTAAAGTGGTTGAGCATTTGGTTAAGCATTACCTTTTCAAACACCTTGCTGAAAACCGGCAAAACGGATACGGGTCTATAATTATTGGTGTCTTTACTGTCCCCAGATTTGAAAAGCGGTATTACCTTGCTGTATTTCATAAGGTCCGGGAAGACTCCTTGGTCCACACACAAATTAAATATTAAGGCTAAGTACGGTGCTATAGTCTCAATGATAGCTTGACAAACTTTAATAGACAATCCCCAAAGGTCTTCGGTTAACTTGATTTTTATTTGTTTAAAAGCTTTAATGACTACAGTGGGATTAATATGCTTAAACTGAAACTCAGCCGGGCATGGTAAAACGTTTGCTCTTAATAAGTCAACAGAAAGCAAGGGTGAGGAATTTAACGTTTCTGTAGTTTTAATTGGGATACTAGTAAAGAAATCCACAAATTCTTGAGCAACTTCGTTTTTTGTGGTTAGAAGACCACGTGAAGACTCTAGTGTTATATCATTATTATATTTTTTATTTCTATTAGTTTCACTATTGATTATTTTCCAAACCGTCTTAATTTTATTATCAGCGGATTTAATCTTGTTGCTTATGAATAAGGCTTTAGCTACCTTGCAGGTGTTTTTAAACATTTTTGAGTAAGTAGCAACATAGTGATTGAATGTTTCCGAGTTGATGTAAGGCTTAAGGCCGTAAAGTTCAAACAGCCGTTCCCTACTTTTTCTTATACCCTTAGTTGCCCAATCACTAAATAGAAACTTTGGGCTAATAGATTTAGTTTTAATTTTTAGCGTATCATTGAACTCTGAGTAGACAACCGAAAAGAATTCCTCATAAAAATGATTTACATTATTAATATCATATCCCGGAATGCCTAGATTACTTATTAAATTATTGTTAAATTTATTTAAATTTCTGGGTGTTATTTGTCTAGACTGTATCTGAATTTTTTGTGATGATGTGTAGGACTCGAAAACAACGGTTTGACCGCTGTGATCAGAGGGAAGGTAATTTACAATGGATTTATCTAAGAAGTCGCAGCAACAGAAAACATTATCAATACATGTAGCGGTATTTGTAGTAATTCGGGTTGGCTCCGAAAACACATTCAACAAATTAAATGATTTAAAAAGATTTAAAAATCTACTGCTATTTGAATTTTCATCTAAAATATTGATGTTAAAGTCACCACAGATGACTAGCGATTTATTACCTGTTGCAAGTTTTGCCAAAGCATCTTCCATTACTGACTCAAATATCGAGTAGTTTTGATAATTTGGGGGCCTGTAAACACACACTATGACATGCTTATCTAGCTCAACACAAGATAATTCAATATTATGTTCAACCGATAGATCAACTATATCAATACGACTTCTAAATTTAATACTATTTTTGACTAAGATTAGTGAACCCCCACGCATCTTAGATTTACGGTTAAAGCAACTGCCTACACTGTAATTTTCATAATTAATTAGCATTTCATGATCTTTTAACCAATGTTCGGTGAAACAAACAATATCAAACTTAGTTTTTTCTAAAAACAATTCAATCTCTAGTTGTTTTGAAGAGAAACCTTGAATATTTTGATGAAGTAATTTCAAGGAATTCTGCTTAGCCCCTTTTTTAAATGTAACTATTTGAGAGCCAGAAGGTACCTTGGTGTCTGTTGTCTTACTAGCTAGTTTAAATGAGCCGGAGTGAGCGACAATACTCCCCCGCCTTCCTTGTAAAAAGGTTTATTAGTAGAAGTACTAATATTTGCAGTGTTAATAATTGTACAAAACATAGACATAATATTTATGTCCGAGTGAATATTATAAGCTAATAGCCTAGCTATTTTGTGTCTACAACTAGTAGGTAGAAACACACTACCCCGTGTCGACCTAAGTTTATCAACAACAGTGTTGATATCCAGATATACAAGTTTGTCACAATAGTGACCTACTAAGAAATGTACATGCTTATTCAGCATGTGAATATAATTATTTTGTTTGTTCGAGGTTTTATACAAGTATGGAAAAGCACACAATATAATTTTACGACAATTTAGCTTTAACAACTCAGTTACACTGTCTGTGATGTCTTCTTTTGTAATTTTAGAACAATTTCCTATAAATATAGTTAAATCAGTACTTTCACTATAAACATTTCCAGTCACTAATGCCATTATCTGTTTATAAGTTGACCCTGGCATACAAGTATTTTGACTGGGAAAACTCAGGTTATTACATAATAATTTAATAATTTACCTACACCCCTTCCTATACTATCTGAGAACATTACAGAGTTAGAACAATCATGACTATCATGTATCTCAGTCTGTACCATTTGTAAATTAATTTGTGACATATTAGCTGCATCTTGGTTGAGGATACAGTCTGGAGGCAAATTTTCAGCCTGGGATGGGTCCTCCATTACCTCAGGCTGGACAGTTTCATGGTTGGAAACTGTCTGACAACTACATTGAGACATAACTAATTCATTTGCTGCAAGAATATGTTCCTTAATTTGTTTCTGAGAACTCAAATACCTACTGGAAATGGAACTAAGTGAGTCCTGAAGTACCTCTATTTCAGACTGCAATTGCTGAGTATCTATATTATATATTTTAATACTATCTTCTAACTTTATTTGATATTTTTTTAACTTGTTCACTAAATCAACACGTTCTTTTCTCAGTGGAATGTTTTTGGAAAAGTGTTTGTGTTGTTTTTTAAATTGATAACACTTTTTAATTAGTCTATTTAACTTAGCATATTTCTTAATTTTCTTATTGCTTACTGAATAATTTTGTTTCAGTAAGGAATCTTCAGTCAAATCAATAGTTATTAAGGAAGGGGAGTTACAATTACTATTTAACAATTCTTTATATAAGCGGTTAGTTTCAATAACCTGAGTACTTTCTCTTTCTCTCTGTAACTTTAAAATACGACTATCGGCATGAATTAATTCATCTTCTAAGTCCCTAACCCTACATAAAGCCTCCTCATATAAATTACTACAATTGCTGAAACCATCTGTGACCACCTTTAGTTGATCCCGTTCATCAACAACGTCCAAGTATTGCTGATGAAGGTCTACTAACTGCCTTTTCAAGGAAGAGTTTTTGCTGTTGACTTTAACGACTTCCACCTCACTTTCTTCTCTCTCCTGTAACAGTTGTTGGACTTGGAGTTTTGATTCTTTAAGCTCTTGGAGGGCCGTTCTCAACTTGATTTCCATCTCCTGAGCAGTAGCCTTACGGGTCATCACAGGCATGGTTTCAGGATTAGTTACTGAAAGATAGAAATAAAGAAACGGTGAGAACTAACAGAAAAGACAAATACAGAAAAGTTAGCAGTGAAAGGGGGAAAAAAAATAAAAAAAACAAAGGGCAAAAGTTCAGATATGAAATTAAATGAGGTAGGATGTTTTATTAAGTTTAAAAAATTATCTTTATATTAAATTAATCTAATAGAATATTGAATTTTACTGGTTTTTATCAACCTATTTATACTTTTGCTTAAGTGGGTAGGCTGCTTAGATGAAAAGCACAAGAAAAATAAATTAATGTAGTTCATTCATATATTATATCTAGACAAAATGATCATTAATGTTATTAATAAGCATGAATATTTGAATAACAGAGTTATGGAATGACTATCACAGTGTTGTTGTGATTATTAATTACAATTTTAGGTTGTCAACAAAGCCATTTAGAACCATTATAGGGTAATAAATCAGCACAAAATTAAATCTAGAATTGGCATGGATGTGCTATATAATCAAAGTGACGAGTGTGTGCTATTATTTAATAAAAGTAAACAATACTTCCCTGAATTGTCCGTATATTTAAGTACAGGTAAAACGTCAGCTGATGTTTGAAGGTTACCGGTAACGATGTATTACCGAAAAACTTTATGAATTATCGGGAAAACAATAATCCTAGGTATTTACACATTTACAATCCGATTGAGCAAATAATTACACTATATTATTACTTATTTACTAATTAAATTTAATTTTAAAATACGGAGCCAAAATTTAACATGTCACTCGGGCAGTGTTGCCACAATGTTTTTTTTTCTTTATATGTTTGTAAACGCACCCACGATATCGAAAAGAATCCTAGTATAAAGCAACGTCTTTTTTTTTAAAAAATTGTGTCATGTTGTAATTAAAACCATGTACTCTGTGGTTCCTTGGAGATGTAAAAATATCTTCCCTCCAAAAAAATATAGCAGTTTTTTTTTGCGGACGGAAAATCATAAAAATGAGGGATGATGAAGCAGGGATGAGGGTCAGACTTGTACTGACTAAAACCCACCCATGTTCCTTCTTTTACCCTTTATATTCTGGAGCAGGGGTTTCTCTTTTGAGCAACCCACAACCCCGATCTGCCAAACCCCCAATCTCTTTGAGGCGTGCGTAGAACTCGTACGCGCCGTCGACACGGCTTGTCGTCATTGGACGGACGGACGGTCAGTTACCCATTGCTCACCGTCCACAGACCCACATCTACGGTAGCCGGGAGCCGTCTCACGGCGCCCGACGCCCTGAACGGCTAAGCGCTAAGCTAAGCGATCCAACAGTTTTAAATGAGATCAGCTACCCTACCATGAAGTCTTAAATCAGAACTTGCTACTCTACTCTCTTTTAGACAGACCGAGCTATACAGGGTGTCTAGCACCATCTCTTTCCCTCAGTGGAATAAGTTCAGCTTTAAATCGATCTTAAGGTTAAGCCGCGCTTGCCTAGGTTGGTCTGTGGATGGGTGTCCATCCATTACATACCGAGTTTACTCCGTGCCTCGGAAAGCACGTTAAGCCGTTGGTCCCGGCTGTCATTTGTAGATCTTTGACAGTCGTTACAGGTAGTCAGTGTTCCGAAAGTCTGACAACCAGTCTTACCAAGGGTTATCGTATTACCCAGTATTAACTGGGTTGTGGAGGTCAGATAGGCAGTCGCTCCATGTAAAATACTGATATTCAGCTGCATCGGGTTAGACTGGAAGCCGACCCCAACATAGTTGGGTAAAGGCTAGGCAGATAATGATGGTAGGCCTACAGTTAACGTCACAATTACAAACACAATCTGTGGTTTAGTGTCAAGCTTCACTTATGATGCTTGTGGTTTCGACTAAATGAAACGCAGTGTGACATATGTAGTTCAGAGGGGCCTGACAGAGCCAGTGCCACTGCAACACGCAACCCCGGCAGGATCGGGTGTGGTCTGAAAGAGATACCGCTGCAAGGGAACACAAAGTGATAAAAGGAAGGAACACGGATGGTTTCAAGACAGCAAAAATCTAACACTACTGCTTTGCCCAGAGCAGGGAAAGTTATTTGATTATTTCTCAACAAGAAGATAAATAGAAAGAAGAGGTCGTTATGTGGCTAACTAATTTCATACTGAGTTTTCACCGTGCTTTGCAAAACATGTTAAGCTGTTGTTTTTGTCTTTCATTTGTAAATCTCGAAAAAAAAACACGGACAAGTGCGAGACAGACTCTCGCTAACGTCATGGCTCCATACAAGCTTGCGACATAAACATCCATATTTTTTCGACTGAATAGACTTACGCCCGATTCTAATAAACTAAAACGGGTCGTTTTGCTTACGGATAGTAAGATTTTGACATACGTCTCATAGAACTTATGTCAAAATACTACCATCCGTAACCAAAACCAATCGTTTTTTGTTTATTGGAACGGGGTGTTAGAGGGTTGTTTTTTTAAAGCACAAAGAATCGCGTTGAAATTGAAACCATGTACTCAAATCTGTAGTTTAAATTTTAACTCGTTACCTTAACGCGTTCCCGAAATAAAGGGTCTTGATGTAACATTGTGCATGCCATGTAAATATAAATACGAACCTAAACTCGCGTTATGTACAGACAGTAATTGTCTTAATTAGAACCACATGTTTCCCTACCTAAAATATCAACTTCCAAACATTTCAAAGCTGAAAGATTCACCCAAAACTTCCCCCAATATCTACGTGTGATACGGGGAATTAAACCAAGGTTGCGATAACCAGCCCATTAACCATCTAGGGACCGCCGTTTAATTTATATTGTTTGGAAGTGCCAACCCTAGTCGCAGCCGCAGGGCCATACATTAAATAACAAGAGATATGTATGTATATGTATATATGCGTATGTATATACATATGTACTTGTATATATTGTACCCTCAAGTGGTGGAAGGTTTCTTCTAAGTAATTAAGTTCGCGAGTCTGTGTTAAGAGGAGGCTCGTTGGTTTTCTCTGTGTGGTAAGTAATGTTATTAGTTTTATGTTTAGTGTATAACTTAAGGAGCTCATTAGGGCGTGAAGATTATGTTCAATATAAGGTTTGGGGATATTGTCATTAATAGATTGGCTAAAAGCAGAAAAATGTTTGTGAGGAATTTATTTATCTAACAGATTTTGTTGTTGTATAAGTCATTAAAATATATAAAAGTGAAAGTGAGTTTGTTTGTTTGTTACGTCTTCATGCCCAAACGGCTAAACAGATTTTTATGTTTTTTTGTACAGAGATAGTTGGGACCCTGGAAACGGACATAGGCTATTTTTTTTAAAAGATTGAGATATGGGGGAGAAATGGGAAAAAAAAGGAAAATCTATTATTGTAATAAGGCGCTGGGGCAAACACTACAAGTAGCAGATACTTGCAAATCAGCAAAAGGGAACTGTGTTACGCCGAATTAAACGCGAGCGAAGACGCGGGCAAAAGCTAGTGGTAAAATAAAAAATAGTTCAAAGCAGTCACTATTTCTTTTACGGTGCTTGCTACGCGGTGGCCCATGCTACGGCGTAGCTGGCACAGTGCTACGAACTCGTAGCAAATGTCTTTCAATTTTGGTGTGCAATAAAGTAGACTACAACTAAACTTTTCTTTTATTGTATTCGAAATTGCGCCCGAGGGCGATAGGTCCGCCCACTATTTTCCCATCCCATTGAAACTAACTGGCAAAATGTGGGTGTTCGAAGAATTTACATCTGCCTCAACTTTCAAGGATTTACGTCAAGAAATCAAGAAATCTATCTTACCTATACTACTATTATTGTTTGGTTGAACGCGCTAATCTAACGAACTATTAGTTTGAACTGAGAAAACATTTTAGTGTTGGAAAACCCATTTATCAAGGAACGCTTAATGAAATCACGATCCGACTTTTAGGAGCTGAGCAGGAATGACACCGCAGGCGAAACTAGTGATGGTAAAAAAAAAAATTGAGTATTTAAAAAAGCTCAAAGCTAAGCAATAGCAGCCGCTAGGGTCGATCTTTAAGTTAAGCCACACTGGCCTAGGTTGGTCTGTGGATGGATGGCCAAGCGTTACATGCCGAGCTTAGATATCACGTTGTCAGTGTCCCGAGAGTCTAACAACCAGGCTTAATTACCAAGGGGTATCGTTTTAAAAAAGTCAGATAGGCAGTCGCTTCATGTAAAATACTGGTATTCAGCTGCATCCGCAGACGGGAAAACGATCCCAATATAGATGGAAAAGGCAGATGACGAATAAAATAAATAAATAAATATCTTAGGACAACTCACACTTGGCTATCTGATCCCAAGCTAAGCAGAGTTTGTGTTATGGTAACTAGACAACTGATATACATACTTATATAATTTATAAATACATACATATTATAGATAAATCACACCCAGACACAGAACAAACAATCGTGCTCATCACACAAAGTTTGTCCTGGGTGGGAATCGAATCCACGACCTCCGGCTCAGCAGTCAGGGCCACTAACCAACGTAACCGTAAGGGCTTTTTAAATGTATTCTTTAAAGTGATGTTGCATTCGCAATGACAGCCGGGACCAACTGCAGCTAAACGTGCTTTTCGGGGCAAGGAGGAAACTCTGGGTTGTCACCCATCCATAGATCAACTTAAGCAAACGCGACTTAACCTAAAAGTCGATCTGAACGGCTAATTTTATTTTTTATATTTTAATACATATTTTAGAGCTGTTAAGTCTAGCATCATTAACGAAGCCAATGTGAGAGTACATGTCACTCCCTACCACCTTATATTATCTACAAATTTGGTTCATAATGAATATGTTATACCCAGGGCTCTGTACACTTCGTTAGAGTGAAAGGAAAGTTTTGTTTGTTCATGTATTACGGGTTGACACTAAGCCGGCTTATCCGATTAATAGGAAATCCTGTTCAAACTTCAACCAAAATTTGATAGAATACATACATAATATTGTTACATACACCTACACGTATAAAGTTTTAGACCGTATGGCGAATTTGACAAATTTTAGATTAGGGCAAAGATCATCATCGTCATCTGTGGCTTAAGGCTTAACACGGCCATTCTGACATTCAGTATATTAAAGCAGAGTACGCTTTAGAAATAGACTTTACTAGCTTTTGCCAGCGGTTTCGCTCGCGTTAAATTTGGAGTTCCCCTTTCGATTTGCAAGTACCTGCTGCCACCTGTAGTTTTTTTCGTTGTGCCTTATTTATTGTAATAGCAACGCTAAGTTTTCCCTTTTTTTTCCTCTTTCTCCCTTATTTCTTACTTTTTTTAAGGATTAAGGATAAAATGCACGTGTCTAATAGAGAGGATAATTATGAATGGAGAGGGAGTGGAAGGCCAAAGAAATAGATGGATAGTTTGTGTAAAGAAGAGAATATATTTAAATATAAATATGAATGAGAATGATCCAATTGTTATTAATTGCAGTTATATTTAGTGCAAAATATATTTTTTGTAGCTTATTAAATGTGATCTCGTTTGGTTAATTAAGTAAAGATAATTATTTTTAAACGATACGAAAAAAACATTACCCAATTTAAAAAATACTTTTTCTGTCATGCTTTGCGTATTTGTGAAGTAAGCATAGACCAAACAATTTCAAATATTTACGGAACAAAATGAAGAGATTTGGTAACAAATAGTTTTTTTTTTATTTCACACGCCCGCTTGTCAATTAGCATGTGTGTCAAAAACAAAAACGTTCAGGATCAAAATTATTATACGAAAAGATTCCCGATGTCCACTCTATTAGTCCTTTAATTCTCTTTAGCACCGACTTATTTTCGGGCATATACTATTCTCTCATAATTGTACAGACGCCTGCAGGTCAAGCTACGCGAAACTTTCAATTTTTCCCAATGAACCTTGAACCTAATACTTTAGAAATAAAGTCGAAAATCTATCAAAGAAATCTGACAGATTGTGGTAGCTTGATGTGCAGGCGTCTATATCTAACGCTGCGACTTATTAACTAAAATAGAATCCATTTAAAACTATAAAAGAGTAACAATGTAATTTCCTGCCAGTTCTACTCCATAGAAATCGACCAACCCAAACCGTGCACCTTTTCTCGACGTTTTATAAGTGTCCATAAAGGCCAATGTGTTTTTTTTTGTTATCGCTGACAGAATGACACATGTCACATGTAACAGGCACAAAGGTTCAGCAAATGAGTTTTTAAGGCATTTCGTCGAGAAATCACACCGATCAAAACAAACCAAAAAACCCCTAACTAAATTCAATTCCTGATTCTCAAAATGCCACAGGAATTCCCACTCTTTTTAGCATAAAATACGATTCACATTTAGCGTTTCCACTTTAAAAGAAGGCATTTAATTCAATTGCCAGTCTAAGTGTATTGAGGACTCGTATTAATAATTCATGTGGTGCCAGTGAAGGGATTTCACGTTTAAAAGCTGGGCGTGGATAAACTTTTATTCTTTATCTTTTACCTTTGATTAAGTTAGTGTTTCAAGGGTTGTGGGAGGAAATTGGGTGTCAATTCGTAAAATCAACCTGTCAAATCCATGAGCTGCTCGCTTGTCTCGAAAGTGTCTACTAACTTTTTTGTCGATATTCGGATAAAAAGTCGGATAAAGTTATGATTGGCAATTTCTCTACGTATATACATAATTCTGGTATTCAGATCCGGTAGTTTGGTGGACTGATTCACAAATAAGTGACATTGACATTGTTCGATGTTTGACAATCCTTATTCTATGTTTTTCTCAACTTTTAGTTTCTGTTTTTCTTTTATAACTAGTATTTTTTTCTCATCTGTACTAATATTATAAAGCTGAAGAGTCTGTTTGTTTGTTTGTTTGAACGCGCTAATCTCAGGGACTACTGGTTAGAATTGAAAAGTTCTTTTAGTGTTGGATAGTCCATGCTATAGGCCTATATAACATCACGCTACGACCAACTGAGGTGCTGAGCAGCGTGGATGAAACCGCGTGGAACAGCTAGTTATATATAATATTATAAAAGCGAAAGTGAGTTTGTTACCTCTTCACGCTGTAATGGCTAAACCGATTTTGATGAATTTTGGTACAGAGATTTTATGAATTTTTATTAAACAAAAGTGGGATATGAGGGAGAACGAGGGAAGAAAAGGAAAAACTTAGCGTTGCTATTACAAATCAATCAGGCGCAAGAGCAAAAACTGCAGGTCTGCTTGGTGTGTTATACCGAATTTAACGCGAGCGAAGCCGCGGGCAAAAGCTAATTTGTTCATTAATCTACAATTGACAATAGAGGAAGGGATTGTAAATATCACAACATAATAATACCTTAGCAAAATTGTGGTATCTCTCGTCCACAAAAGCCATTAATGAAGAGTTGAAGTTAATATACCTTAAGTTCTACATTCATCAGCTTTCAAAGACCTATACGGTTATATCCATTTTTTATTCAAATTAATCTTACAATCAATTCGGCTTGCCTTGTTTTCTTATCTGCGTTTTCCAGCCATTTTTAAACTGTGTTTTGTTATAAAAAAATCTGAAACAAGTGCCGATGTTGATAATAAATAAATTCCAGTTATAAAAGTGAGAGTTGCCATTTGTTATGATTGCCAATTTGGTAGTACTGTTTACCGATCGTTGAAACTGAAATAGGAATACGAATACAAACACTTACAATTTGCATACAATCATTTAGGTGGGATTTGAAGGCGAAAATAGATTTTATTGACTAGGTTTAACTATACGTATTGGTTACTTGTGAAAATCATTGACGACACGGCGTGTCACGGGTTCGATTCCCGCACGGAACAAATATTTGTATGACCTACAGATAGTTGTTTAGGGTCTGGCTGCTTGTGTATGTGAGTTTAAATATTTGTAAATGCACCCACGATACAGGAGAAATTCCTAGTGAGGGGCAACGTTTATAAAAAAATAAAAAAAATTAACTAAGTATTTTTTTTATATCAGAATTTTACTGTCTAAAACCCATCCATGTTCCTTCTTTTGGTCTTTATGTTCTGGAGCCGCGATATCTCTTTGAGTAACCCGCAATCCCGGCAAGCGGTGGCCCTGGCATGTGGCAGGCCCCTCTAAAAGTAAAAAAAGTCTCTAATCTTGATCATCATAAACTATCATAAACTGGGTTTTTTTTTTGGATTCGAGATGATTACAAGAAAATGAAATATGTCTACTTATTTGTGGGTTTTATTATTTTTAACAAACAATACAGAATTTCAATAACACTCCTTTTTTGGGGCAGTCGTGTAAAAATAGGGAATATTGCTTGTAAGGAACACTAAGGTCAGGAGTCGTATTTTTTGGTACTAGCTCGTTAGTTCGAAATGTGGACTTTTTAACTACCACGGTCATTTTCAATTTATTTAGATTTTAAATTGAATTTTGCTTTTTATTTACTCTGCACGCTCTTACTGTGCACGTCTTTCTACATCGTTCTCACATATTTGTATAATCTCTACACGAATGATGTAAATACGATTTTGTGTCCATGGAGTTTCTTGCCCATTCTTCTCCATAGATCAACGCTTTGGAATGGGCAACTACAGTACTTTCACAAGTTATTATGCCTTGTGACCGGGACTGTAGATTCATTTTGTTTCTTGACATTCAAAAGTGCCTGTAATGGTCTAATTGAAATAAATGATTTGATTTTGATTTGGACTATAGCAACAGCAAGCTTTTAAGGTAGGAAATCGACTGTTAAAAACAAATTGTCGCGCTTGTACGGCATGTTTCCTAAAGTCTACACAGTGATATAGAGGGGCAAAAAAGATCTATTCTAAGTGTTACATTTTTTTCCTTTTGAGGTTCGAATACGGATTTATATTCTATTTTATGTGTTACGTTTTTTCCTTTTGAGGTAAAAAAATACACTCAAAATATCTTGATTTAACGAGTCAAAAAAACCTTTATGTTAATTTATACCTACTGAAACTAAAAATTCTACTGAATGACGGGTCCCAAAGCGTTTCTCTCCGCCTTCAAACTTCCGCAGTTCTCTCAAAAAGAGATCCCTATCGCAAACGATAATGATCCGAAAGCCCACCCATTAGAGCCGATATTTTGTCCAAATAAAAAATATTATTTGAACTCGCCTCGTTACTAGTTGGACGGTTCAGAGCTTTATGGTACTTTGTTATTCTGTTTTCTGTTTCTGTGCCCATCTGCGGTGCTGCGTTTGGATTAGCGAGTTGCTTGCTAGTTACTGAATGTTTTCCTGGCTTGGACAGCTATCTAATTACCTAAACTTATACATAGGATATGTTAAAACAAGTAATAAACTATTTGTCTGCAATTTTTTATCCAATTCTGTTCAATAGAATTTGCTTGAGAGATAAACAAACATCCAAACATCCGTATTCACAAACTGTCCTATATAATATAATATTAGTACGAAGTAGGATAGCTAGCCCATATTGTTCTACTTCTGGACAAAGGCCTTCCACCATCTCTTCCAATGGCCACATCCTGTGCTATTTCTTTACAATTCTCAAGGCAGACATTTCATCAACCCGCCATCTTCTTTGTGTTCTGCCACGACCCCGTATCACTTTTACAGGGCACTGATCCTGAAACTTATGAGTCCTCTGCTCGTTTGACAACTGACAGACACAAACTAGTTAAATATTTAAGTAACCATTCATTATACCACACTATACCTATATCTAAAGTACAGATTAAACTACATATCGTCTAGTCTTCTAATGACAGTTTTTTTTTAAACCTATTTTATCCCACTAGTGGGCAATTCTCTACGTTTTTCCTATTACATCCAACTCATCTGTGTCAAGTCAAAACAAAAAAAGTCACGAAAATGAAAATAAATCATATCAAATTAGAACCAGCTATCATCAATCAATGTCATCAAACTTCTATCACTGCTTTATTTCGATCAAATGATTACAAATTCCTCCCTCGACTCGTCGAGACTGTCCAGTGGTTGTAAGCGCGAACAAGATATCTTTGGTTGGATTCCGGGAGTGGGCAAAATGTTTAGGTAACACTTCGCAATGGACTTCAAAATTTCAATCTCAGTATTTGCTATATGAGTAGTGAATGTATAGTGCTTGGATGATGGCAATAGGCTCGTCCCTTATTACGTGGCTCTTAATATATAACTGGCAAATATAAGTGGATGTACAATACAGCCTAACCCTTTTTTTTCGGTTGGGAAGACATCCAATGACTTCCCCCGCTCTGGGCGAAGCGGAGGGGCATGTCAGACTTGTACTGACTAAAACCCACCCATGTTCCTTCTATTGCCCTTTACGTTCCGAGGCCGCGGTATCACTTTCGAACAACCCGCAACCCCGGCAGGCGGAGGCTCTGGCAAGCCCCTCTGCTTTGCTGACTCTCTTTGAGGCGCGCGTGAAACACGAACGCGCCGTAGACACGGCCTGTCGTCAATCGACGGACGGACGGTGAACTACCCATTGCTCACCGAACACAGGCCCGCATCTACGGTGGCCGGGAGTCGTCTCGCGGTCACAGCCTAACCCTTCGGAATTGAGTTCGGAGATTACGAATTCAGCCACCTTTTTAAGCCAGTAAACTTGCCACTAACCCGTTGTAAACAGAGCATCAACCCAAACGATAATGTTACACGTTTCACTGTGTACCTCAGGGAAATATTCTGCTTAATATTTTTTTTTTATTTCATCACATTCTATTTCTACGCAAGTTTGTTTAGGCTAGATGTATTTAGCTGCAGACATTAGTGTAGTATTAGGATGTAGGTTTGAACTAATGTTAGGGTTTCATTATCCCTTAGGTATTGCGGTGTGGGGATTAATGAAGACCACTGTGAATAAAATACTAGTGGTTAAATAGTTTCAGTAAGACTAAAAACCAAACTTAACATTGTTAAGAAATTAAGATTTTGAAAACAAATTGTGGTAGCATTTTAAAAAACGTGTTACACACGTTTTTCACCAATAAGATTAACTGCGTTTTTTTTTTAAATTCAAAACTTGTTGTGACTACACGTTTTTTGAATTTAAATAAAACGCAGTTGATCATATTTTACCATATTATAGTAAATTCCTAACTAATATTATAAAGCGAAAGTGAGTTTGTTTGTTTATTTATTACGTCTTCACGCCCTAATGGTTGAACAGATTTTGATGAATTTTGGTACAGAGATGAGCATAAGCTACATTAAAAAAAAGTGAGAAAAGGGCAGTAGCTTTGCTATTGCAATTAATAAGGCCCAAGGGCAAAACCTACAGGTAGCAGGTACCTGCAAATCAAGAAAGGGGAACTATGTTACTCCAAATTTGACGCGAGCGAAGCTGCGAGCAAAAGCTGGTCTAAAAATAAAATTCTTGTCTACATTATACTTTAGTAAAGACGGATTTAGTTCCCCCACCACCAACCAAGTCCATCCGCTACGCTGACCCACTTCTTTGACTTAAGTTCTTCAAAGCGGGACCAGCTGCCACGTGCTATGTTTTTTAAATAACTTCGAAACAACTAGCTTGTAACAAGTGGATTTAAGTTCTACGTAGATGGATTTAAAGGTGATTGCAGTTTCTTGTAAATCATAATATTGGAACGAAGTGCATCTATTTTGACCTATCTTTTTTTTTGTTTAAATTAGGGTTTTTCAATCTTATTAGATGATTTTTAACCGACTTCAAAAAAACGAAGAGGTTCTCAATTTGTCTGTTTTATTTTTTGTATGTTTTTTAATCTATTTTCCCATCAATTGTGGCCTGATTTTCAAAATTGTTTTTATAATCGAAAGGGGATACTCCCAAATATACATTGCTTCGATAGTTTATAAGTTACCTTTTATAATACACTAGCTGGCGCCAGTGGCTTTGTCCGCGTGATATCGAAAAAAGTATACTATGTGTTATTCCAGACTAAAATCTACTTTTGAGCCAAATTTCATCAAGATCCGTTCAGTCGTTTTGACGTGAAATAGTAACAAACATCCATCTATCCTCACAAACATTCGCATTTGTTATGTTAGTAGGATTTCTTTTCATCTAATAGATGATGATGAAGATGATACGGTAAGAAAAGGGTACTCTATACGAAAGAAATTCTAAAAAATTACAATTCAGATAGCTTAGGCAAATGTTAAATTTAGTTAATAAAATAACTAAATAAATTTTAAAACTGATTTCAAAGTTTTCACTTTTTTTAGTCTGTTGTTTTACTAAGCGAAACAGTGTCCGCCATGGTTATTACGTCATAATTATGGTCATGTGAACAAAAAGTGACAACTGTCAACTGAGCAACTATTACTATTTTTGTATTATAAAACTTTACATTTTAATTTTTATTGAAATAATAGTAATAATACCATGGAAGAAATAAATACTACCATATAATTATACCATAAACTATAGTGAAAAATACAACTAAACAGAAAGACTAAAAACAGCGCATTTGTTTACATGACCGACTGACGTCATGACCACAGAGTAACATGGCGTCAAGCGTTTTTGTGATTTTACGCGCGAAAATAGAAATTGTAAAATTGTAATGCAGTTTTACGGCACTTATCGATTGAATATTTTTTTTGTTTTTTTTGGTGGTTTACTAGGACTCTAGGATCAAAATAAGATACTTTTCAAAAATGGGTGTAATCCCGTATTTTAATATATTATTAAACTACTAGACTACCACTACAAAGGCCACGACTAAAACCTTTATTTAGATAACATTCCGAATTATACGTAGGTATATTAGTCAGTGACTTTTGTTTAATTAATCGTTTTTTTTTTACTTTCATAAATAAAGTTATTTTCAGTCTTTTTTATGGTGTTTTTTTCTGCAATAAGTAATTTCGTTAATCACCAGTTTACACCCATGCTATTATAGAAACGACAGGACGTGAAATATAAGAAGAAGCATTGTCTATAACACGAGTTGGATATCATGTAAAACCTCTTTCCTAAATTTCCTAATACTCTGGCAGGAAAGGTATTCACGTAGTCCGCAATTCTTCAGAAACGATGTTTTTAACGAAGTTTTCCAATGCATAATATAAAACTAGCTTTCGCCCACGTTAAATTTGGGGTAACACAGTTCCCCTTGCGCCTTATTGATTTGTAATAGCAACGCTAAGTTTTCCCTTTTCTTCCTTCTTTCTCCCTCACATTCCACTTTTTTACGTGCCTATGTCTAGCCTATGTCCGTCTCCTGGTTCCCAACTATCCATGTACCAAAATTCATCACAATCGGTTTAGCCATTAAAGCGTGAAGAGGTAACAAACAAACAAACAAATTCACTTTCGCTTTTATAATATTTAGTAAGGATTCTCGTGTCACAGTGTTAGTTATCATACTCCTCCGAAACCGGACCGATTTCTACGAAATTATTTGTGCATACCGGGTAGGTCTAAGAATCCAGTAGGCCAGCTAGTCATATTATAATACTTTATTGTCCAATAAAATGGTTAAACAGATTTATTTTTGAAGAAAAAACACAGTAAACCTAATCGATACGATATTTCACCTACCTCCAAAAATCAATCACCCAAAAAACCCTAGAGTCCTCTCTTGTTCACTTTATCTTCCCCATTTTGACTTATAAATCGAGAACCACAAAGCCCATTATTTACCATAATGGGTCATTCTTTTAAGAGACCCTTAAAACTACACTATCAATACCGGTCAAAGACAAGCAGGTGATCCGATGACCCCTAAACTGTGAATACCGATCTATTTTGTTTAGTGCCCTTTTTTACGTGTTGTTCTTGTGTGCCAGTATTAATAAAATGTACCTATATTATTAAAATGCGTTGGTATTGGTACAACGTTTTAAAAAAAGAACATTTCAAAAAAGTAAGAAGGAAAATTAAAAATAAATTTCAACACTCATACCGAGTTTAGTAATTCACCAAAATATTTTATTCAATGAAAGTTTTTTGTATAACAGCACATTTGAAAAGGAGGAGGCCAGGAGTTGATAACATTTTTAGTGCATTCATAAATCACCTGCTAATTTAAAAAAAAAAAACTTTCTGCACACCAGAGACTTTTTCTGTATCCTGGATGCGTTTAAAAACATTTAAACTCACATTCATAAACAGCCTGAGTTCCGTGCGGGGATGGAACCCGCGACACGAGACCTAGCAGTCAATTGCTTTAACCACTGCGCCAACCGTGAAAGCACAGCAGATAAATGTGTTTTCATCAATGAGCGATGATTTTTTATTGGAAATATCTATTTGCAGTTTCTATATTTGATCAAAAATGTTTTTAAAAATAAACGGTTTCATATCCTTATAGTCGAAAGAACAGTATAATAATCGTCTTCATATTTTATCCTGTGAAAAATTATAACTACCCTAAAAAACATTGTGCTCATTCTAAAATCACAACGTAAATCGTTAGACGGGAACAATAAAGAAACAAAATCTTTAATAAAAAAGAAAATCGCCAGCCAGTACAAAATAAAAAAAAAATCGCCTTACAGAAATATTCAACTCTAGGGCCGACCAAAAGAAATATTCCCCGGCCATAAGCCTTAACTTTTTTATTCAAAATTCAAAACTTATCCGCTGTACAGGGCCGAGAAAGATTGTGAATTACAACCCTAAGATAATTTAGCTTCTAAAATAAATAATTACCAACAACCAAAAAAGTACTTTATTTCTGAAGATTAAAGTTTTAAATTGGGTGTTGAGAGAATCGTCAGAGATCACGCCAAACAGTCCAAAATAACGTGAAACGTGCTCTCATTTGAATTTCAGTGTATTCATCTTCGATATCCGCGTAGAAAAAAGAGGTTTTTCCGCCTTTTACTATGTTTATAGAGTAATCGCAAATACTGACAAGGTAAAAAATCTCATGCGGTATGCGAATCAATGATGCATGGTAAGCGTGTTTGAAGTCTCTTGACAAAAGGAAAGATATCGTACGAATAGTTATAGTTCTTTTTTGGATCTATGATGTTTGTGCCCAAAGGGGTACAGGAGAGTAATTACCCTATAACAGAATATGAATAGCTACCAATAAACATACATTCATTGACGGGCCTGTTGGTCTAGTGGTTAGTGGCCCTGACTGCTGAGCCGGAGGTCGTGGGTTCGATTCCTACCCAGGACAAACTTTGTGTGATGAGCATGATTGTTTGTTCTGTGTCTGAGTGTGATTTATCTATAATATTATGTATGTATTTATAAATTATATAAGTATGTATATCAGTTGTCTGGTTACCATATACTACCATAATCATATCACAAGCTCTGCTTAGCTTGGGATCAGATAGCCGTGTGTGAGTTGTCCCAAGATATTTATTATTTATTATTATTATTCGTAAGTCTGTATAATAGGTCAAGATTATCTTCGTTATGTTCAATTTCGAACCCGCGACACTCAGCACAGCAGTCGATCGTTTGGCCACTATGCCAACAGTGCCGTCAAAGCTACTCTCTCATTTAAGCTACTCCGGAAACTTGGCCTCGCATCCTTTTCTAAATCGTCAATCTCCAATAAAATCACACAACTATTGAAAAAATAATCGTCGCGACACCACACTGTTCAATGCGAAATAGAAAGACAAAAATAACTGGCTTGATTTCTATGAGACACAGAGAGAGAGACAGACAGAGAAACACGCACACGCCGCACGGCTTACAACTATAGCAAAAACTGTCGTTACAACTTTTGGTCTTAATTTTTTCCGTCTAACCCCCTTTCGAAACGCGCGATAAGGAACTTTGTTCCAAAAAGATTTTGCAGAAAAAAAACTAAATATGTTCGACATAGCATTACATACTACTTTCATGAAACCTAACAGAGTGGGGGTGAAGTATGCAGAAGACATGGCAACAGGAACAAAAGGTGTACTGGACCTGCCTACTAATGCGTGAAACGGATGGGGTAGCTGTCTCAAACAGAACACTGTGGGGGATTTTCTTTTTTTTTTGGAATGGGCAACTACAGTACATTCACAAGTTATTATGCCTTGTGACCGGGACTGTAGATTCGTTTTGTTTCTTGACATTCAAAATGGCCTATAAAAGTCTAATTGAAATAAATGATTTGATTTGGTTTGAAAATTTTTAAACTAATGTATAGAGCTTGATTCGGTCTGATTACTTCAATTGAAAATATAACTTTGACTGAAATGGTCACTAAAATTCTTAATAACACCCTGTTTTTTTTTAAATGATTGTTGGTAGGCCCCACTGTGAACATCAATTAAGTAGTACTAATAACATTAACATGGTATATAAACATATTTTGTTACTAATTCACTAACATAATATGGATTCTTCTGTCTCAATTAAAGATATTTGTTTTATTTACTATTTCACAAAATCCTGACTTAGTCTGCACATACGTCTTAAAATGACTGTTGATTCTTTACACTAATAGTTTCTGAGATTTCGTAATGAGTGACTCAGTGATTTTCTCTTTTATGTATAAAGATAATAAATATTTAAGTTGCGGGACCGTTGCCTAAAAAATAAATGATTGAGCCCATAGCTTAAATACACAACAAAATACATAAAATCCTTATCAAACAGTACTTTTTTTCTTGAAATAAAAATCATTGCCTGAGACTAGAAATTTCTCCTATACCGTGGGTGCGTTCACAAACATTTAAACTCACATACACAAGTAGTTAGATAGATTCTATTATTGTAAAGTGTGCTTTATTATAATTTGATAAATACGAATAAATTTAATTTTAATCCTAACAATATGTTCCTATAACTGATCTGAATTTTTATTTTATTTTTGTCATAATTTAGTTTTTTAATATTTTATTAGAATAAGTACTTATAATTTAATATTTTTTTGGTTGCAATATTAATAATTTGGTAATTAATATTAAGAATTTGTTTAATTTGTTTGCTGTGCCCTACAGGGTCCGTAATTGTACCTTAGCTTTAATAACATCTTCAAACATTATGGAATGCAATAAATATATGAATATGAACAGCCAGACCTGGAACAACTGTCAACGGTCATACAAATATTTTGTTCAACACGTATCGTAGCAATCAAACGCTTACTGCGCCAACCGTTTCGTTAAAGGATATATATGATGTTACAAGATAATTGTATTTATAATTGAAAAAACCGGCCAAGAATAAGGCACACTCACGCAACGAGGGTTCCGTACAAATTTGCGACATAAATGGCCGTATTAAAGCGTTGAATTTTTCACATCTCCAAGGAACTACAGACGTTTTTTCTCGACGCGTTCTCGAAATAAAGAGTCTTGGTGAACAGATAGAGGGACGACAAAGAGATCCAATACGGGTTCCGTTTTTGCTGTATGGAACCTTGAAAAATCGACGTATTTCGTTACATTAACTCCGTAAACTCATGGTTGGGCCTCGGGTCAAGAAACTCTTCGCAAATCGTCGAAGTATTCAAAAGTCGTTAACTATGACAGTTGTTGCAGAAACCTTTCGGTTTCAAGGGAATACTCTGACGAGCGATGTTCTATTGTAAGCAACTTTACATAGAAAATCTGTGTGGACTTCGAATTCACATTTCAATGTGAGCTGTTTCCTGGTGGGATCTTCCACCAGCATACATAATTGGTTCCGACACAAGATGTGATTTCTGGAGGGAGCTGTCCCCTGACGTCTTTATCGAGCCGTTTCAGAGCTCTCTACCTGACCGTTCTTTATCGTGGCTGTCTTGGAAATCTAAAAAAAAACTGCGTTTCAATTTCACGTATTTACATGACCTTGTGGCAAAGTAATAACTCGTCAGTGTTTTAAGTTCCCCGCAAGAAGACAAAGATGAAGAACTTAGAGGCCAGGAGAGAGGCAGGTGCAATTTAAATCGACAGTAGTGTGTAGTGTGAATGTGTGAGTAATGTCAATCCTATATAATCATGTGTTATTATAAAATATAGAGAGTATTATTCGAGCAGCCTGTGGTATCATTTCTCTCCCAATACCTTCGTCCTTACATGGCGACCCTGCCTACGGGCGCTGGCGGGCGTAAGTAAGTGATCGCGTTACTCGCGTTACCGATACCTCTATGCCGTATATGGCCGTGCTTCAAACAATTGGACTTTGGTGAGCAAGTTTTAAAATGATTGTTTTAAGAACTCTACTTGCTATTGCGATACGTCGTGTTCGGTTCTCTGTGACAAAGTTCTTCGGTGTTAATTTCTGCAATGGGGGGTTCTCAAACTAAGGAGGAAACTTTGGTGGTACAAAACGCAGCTGGCGGTTCTAATAATGCACATCTGGAGGAGGTGAAATTCCATGTTTCTACCATCACTATACTGCTGACTGTAGTGGTGCTGGTGCTGGGGATCGGCGTTTTGTATTTTATTCTACGGATGTATCGACGATGCCATGTACGCTGGATAAACCAGGAGATTTATAGGAGTGCAGTATTTCGGAGATCGATGGCGAAGCGGATTGGCGATGCTCCTGTAATAGGAGTTCATGGGCTACCAAAACCGGGCAAGGTTGAGATGGTATGACTAAGAAAACAAAGATAACAAAGCGGTTCCCTGTATACCCACAACGGCTACAATTTACGACCCCTAATTAAAGTGAAAAAAAAAATAAAATAAAAAAAAAAATAAAAAAAAAAGTGAATATCTAAGTGATGAGTGAAGTGAATCGTAGCTTATAAGTACTCTCTTCCTTTATGTACTAAATAATAATATGTTATATTAGTAATAATGTTGGTAAGTTATGGCATATTCCTTAGAACCTTTATATGAAGAACTTAAAGTTATTAAAACATACTTGATAAAAATTGGCCCTAATCGTAGACAAGGTGCTATATTAGAGAAGAAGTTATCTGAAGCAAAAGAAGTTTATGAAAAATATACTGATTTAATACAAATAATATCAGAAGATATAAAGAAAGGTAAAGTGGGCCAGAACGAAAAAATATTAATTGATAAATTTTGTGTTGATTTTGTGTCACTGTATAATCGAATTGTAGAGTTGTGTTCAATGGCTAGTACTAGTAACAGTAGCAATCAGAATATTAGTGATAATAGTAACAATCAGGATAAAAAGATGGAGACCTTTAATTTGAAAGTAGCTCTTAGTTTATTACCTATGCTAACAACTGACAATGAATGTTCCTATAAACAACTGATTGACAATATAGAATATTATAGCTCGCTGTTAGCTAGTGACGAATGTAAAAAGAATTTAATGCAGTTTGTATTAAAGAGTAGGTTGTCTCAGCATGCCAAATTGCAAATGAAACCTGAATATGCGAAGGTTGAGGATTTAATTACAGATATGCGTAGTGTTCTATTGCCTCAAAAGTCACCTATTGCGATTCAAAATAAGATACAGCAATTAAAACAGAATGATTTATCTATTGAGGATTATGGTAATCAGCTTTCGGAACTTTTTGTAGATCTTACGGTGTCTCAAGCCAAAGGAAATTTAGAGACATATAAAATAATTAAGCCTTTAAATGAAAAGTTGGCAATTAAAAGATTTTCCGATGGCTTGCGAAACCGGCGTCTTTCGACTATCATTGCAGCTAGGAACTACGAGTCGATGAAGGACGCGATACAAGGAGCGAAGGATGAGGAGACATCCACGGCTGGTACGTCTTTGGGTTCTGGTGAGATCCTAGGTATGTATTCTCCGAGAGGGAGACAGCAAAATTATCGTGGTTCTCGGAATAATTATTATAATAGATCATATTATAATAGAGGTCGAAAAAATGATTCCAGTGCTCGTCGCGGACACCACAACCATCGTGGGGGTGCGCAGGCGCAGCAGCAGAGCCGCGGAGCCACGCAGCATCGTGGTCGAGGATCGTCACGTGGTAGAGGTAAATTTTATCATAGAAATCGCGGTAACCAAGGGATAAGCCAAAATGATTCAAATAATCGGTCGGCTCAAGTTTTAACGGGATCGGAAAATAACGAAACTATAAATCAGTTTTTTCGTGAATAATAAGATTATTTTAGCTACTGATACGAATTATTATATTAAGTTGACGTCAAATAACAAACCATGTACTTGGTTAGTTGATACCGGCGCTACCATTTCAGCGTTGAAACATAAGTATGTGTTAGAACAAAACATTCCAGTCCAAAAGGAGGACATAATTATAAATGGAATTGGTGGCAAAGTCCACGCAATCGGATATGTTTATTTAATGTTGACTTCGGGTGATCATCACCTTAAATGTAACAAGTTTTATGTTTTTGATTCTCTGCCATGTAGGGCAAATGGCATCATCGGTCAAGATTTTATTAATAAACATAGATCCATATTAGATTTTAGTAATGATACTTTTACATTAGTGACTCATAATAATTTAAAATTAGTTTTACCTTTACTTAGATATAATAACTCAATTGAAATTTCACCGAGATGTGAATCTATACATTATTTTCAGACAGACTTTACTGACGAATGTGTAGTACATTCTAAAGAAATTAGTGAGGGTATATTTTTGGCTAGTTGTATAGCAAACCCAATAAACGGTTTAATACCGATTAAGATATTAAATACTACGGATAAGTCTTGTACATTAGCTAACATTAATCCATTTATAGAAAAGTTAAATGACTATAATATTTGTAGTTTTGATAAGTCAGGAAATGATGCGAGTCGAGTGAAACAATTATTTTCAGTTTTGAACTTAAAACATCTTAATAAGGAAGAACAAATATCTATTGAGAATTTGTGCGCTAAGTACTCGGATATTTTTTATTTGCCAGGAGACAGACTGTCTACCACTAGTATTTATAAACATTCAATTACTTTGAAATCAAATGTTTCTTCTGTCTTCACTAAACCCTATCGTTTACCACATTCTCAAAAAGGAGAAATTAAGCAACAAATTGATAAAATGTTGAGTGAAGGAGTCATAGAACCTTGTCGTAGTGAATGGTCTAGTCCCGTGTTACTAGTTCCGAAAAAGACTGATGGAACAGGTCAGAAAAAGTGGCGACTAGTTATTGATTATCGTAAATTAAATAATTGTATCGAAGACGACAAGTTTCCACTTCCTAATATTGCTGAAGTACTTGATTCTCTAGCGGGTTCAATTTATTTCTCGCATTTGGATATGTATCAAGGTTATTACAATATTGAGCTTGAACAAAATAGCCGAAAGTACACTGCTTTTTGTTCAGGACAATATCAGATGACTCGAATGCCAATGGGTTTAAAAACGAGTCCAGGATCTTTTTCTAGAATGATGACTATGGCCATGACTGGTTTAACATATGAGAAATGTCTAGTTTATTTGGATGATTTAGTGGTTTTTGGTAGAAATTTGAGTGACCATAATAAAAACCTACAAGACGTGTTTGAGCGGTTACGAAAAGTTAATTTAAAACTCAATCCTCAAAAATGTAATTTCTTAAAGAAGCAGTTGCTTTATTTAGGCCATGTAGTATCTGGTGACGGGGTTTTACCCGACCCGGATAAAATAAAAGTCGTGAAAAATTATCCGTGTCCGACAAATGTAGATGAAACTAGGAGATTTGTAGCATTTGTTAACTATTATAGAAAATTTATTCCGAACGTTGCGGAGTTAGCTTACCCACTTAATAAATTATGTCGTAAAAATGCTTCTTTTATATGGGATGAAAAGTGTCAATACTCATTTAAAAAACTAAAAGAAAAAATATTATCTCCACCAATTTTACAATATCCAGATTTTTCTGAACAAAACGAGTTCATTGTCCAGACGGATGCTTCTAATTATGCAATCGGTGCAATTTTGGCGAATAAAAATGGTAGGCCAATATGTTTTGCTAGTAGAACTCTTAATAAATCTGAAGTAAATTATCCAACCATCGATAAGGAATTGCTAGCTATAGTATGGGCAATTAAACATTTTCGGCCATATTTATATGGAAAACATTTTAAAATTTTAACAGATCATAGACCCTTAATTTCGTTATTTAACATGAAAGATCCATCAAGTAGGTTATTTAAATTTAGGCTTTTATTAGAAGAATATGACTTTACTATAGAACATGTTAAGGGTTCGGAAAATGCGGCTGCAGACGCATTGTCTCGAATTTCCATAACATCAAATGATTTAAAACACATGCATGAATTGTGTGTCTCGGTTATGACTAGAGCTCAGAAAAGAAAATTGACTGGAAATACTTCTAATAACGATACGAGTAGCACTTCTACAGTTTGGTCTGATCAACCAAACGTCTCTCGTATAAGTTCGAACGAATCGGTAGAATTACGTTTTATAGACACGTGCAAATTAGAAGAATTAAGAAAAAATTAAGTAATAAATAAAGAAAGTAAGACTTTTATATACGTTTCTAATGAAAGGACTATTTATGTTAAATATGTATCTTCTTCATCGCAAAGATCGCGAGTCGAATTTGTGAGAGAATTACAAGACTTTTGCAAAAGTATAAATATTACTGAAATATATTTGATAAAAAGTAATAAAAATAATATTTTTATAGATAAACTATTAAATGAGATAGATAAAATAAAGAAATGGACTGGTCCTCGATTACATATAGTAAAGGATGGACATCGAATAGAAAATAAAGACGATAAACGAGTAATTTTGAACGATTTTCATCTCTTACCTACGAGTGGCCACGCGGGTGTGAGACGAATGTTCAACAATATTAAAAAATATTATTATTGGACAGGATTAGAAAATGATATCAAAGAATTTGTCAAACGATGTGATAAATGTCAAAAACAAAAATATCCTGTACATAATATTAAACAGCCAATGGAAATAACTTCTACAGCGCATAGTGCGTTTGAAAAAATTTATATTGACTTAGTAGGACCTTTAGACAGAGATAATGATAATTATAGCTATATTCTCACGTTACAATGTGAACTTACTAAATACATTGAGGCATATCCTTTAGTTACTAAGAAAACGGAAGAAGTTGCGAAGACATTAGTTGATAATTTTATATTAAGGTATGGAGTACCGAAGGTGATAGCGACGGATCGAGGGACAGAGTTTCTCTCATCGACATTCAAGGAGGTATGTAATCTTTTAAATATAAAACAGCTAAGCTCTACTGCTTATCATCATCAGAGTATAGGTGCGTTGGAAAACACATAAACATTTAAATTCATATCTCCGTATTCAAACAGATAATCATCCTGAGACATGGAGTACATGGCTCCCATTTTGGTCTTTTTGCTATAATACCTCGGTTCATTCATCTACTAAATATACTCCTTACGAGTTAGTTTATGGTAAAAAGTGCTGTTTACCTAGTAATTTAACAAATATGAATATTGATCCACTATATAATTATGATTATTATCCATTTGAGTTAAAATTTAGACTACAGAAGTCATTAAAAGAGGCACGAGACAACTTACTCAAAAGTAAATTAGAACAAAAAGAACGTTATGATAAAAATGTAAATCCTACAACTTACCATCCTAATGATTTAGTTTTAGTTAAAAATAATATGAGTAATAAATTAAATGTTGTTTATAATGGACCATACAGAGTTATTTCTGATGAGTCCCCAAATGTTAAAATATTAAAGAATGGAAAAGTAGATATCATTCACAAAAATAGGACTAAATTGTACAATCAATAATTATTATATTCTAATTTTGGTTTTAATATGCAAATTGTTTACATTAAAAGTATCTATGCATCAATTTTGTATTAAATTAAGATGTATTGTATTTTAAGTCTTTTAATTATCTAGGTATGATAAAATAAAACAAAATTGTAATTTTATTTTATTTTTACACCACCTTGGGAGGTGTAGTGTGAATGTGTGAGTAATGTCAATCCTATATAATCATGTGTTATTATAAAATATAGAGAGTATTATTCGAGCAGCCTGTGGTATCATTTCTCTCCCAATACCTTCGTCCTTACATGTAGTGTGAATGTGTGAGTAATGTCAATCCTATATAATCATGTGTTATTATAAAATATAGAGAGTATTATTCGAGCAGCCTGTGGTATCATTTCTCTCCCAATACCTTCGTCCTTACATGGCGACCCTGCCTACGGGCGCTGGCGGGCGTAAGTAAGTGATCGCGTTACTCGCGTTACCGATACCTCTATGCCGTATATGGCCGTGCTTCAAACAATTGGACTTTGGTGAGCAAGTTTTAAAATGATTGTTTTAAGAACTCTACTTGCTATTGCGATACGTCGTGTTCGGTTCTCTGTGACAAAGTTCTTCGGTGTTAATTTCTGCAATGGGGGGTTCTCAAACTAAGGAGGAAACTTTGGTGGTACAAAACGCAGCTGGCGGTTCTAATAATGCACATCTGGAGGAGGTGAAATTCCATGTTTCTACCATCACTATACTGCTGACTGTAGTGGTGCTGGTGCTGGGGATCGGCGTTTTGTATTTTATTCTACGGATGTATCGACGATGCCATGTACGCTGGATAAACCAGGAGATTTATAGGAGTGCAGTATTTCGGAGATCGATGGCGAAGCGGATTGGCGATGCTCCTGTAATAGGAGTTCATGGGCTACCAAAACCGGGCAAGGTTGAGATGGTATGACTAAGAAAACAAAGATAACAAAGCGGTTCCCTGTATACCCACAACGGCTACAATTTACGACCCCTAATTAAAGTGAAAAAAAAAAAAAATAATAAAAAAAAAAATAAAAAAAAAAGTGAATATCTAAGTGATGAGTGAAGTGAATCGTAGCTTATAAGTACTCTCTTCCTTTATGTACTAAATAATAATATGTTATATTAGTAATAATGTTGGTAAGTTATGGCATATTCCTTAGAACCTTTATATGAAGAACTTAAAGTTATTAAAACATACTTGATAAAAATTGGCCCTAATCGTAGACAAGGTGCTATATTAGAGAAGAAGTTATCTGAAGCAAAAGAAGTTTATGAAAAATATACTGATTTAATACAAATAATATCAGAAGATATAAAGAAAGGTAAAGTGGGCCAGAACGAAAAAATATTAATTGATAAATTTTGTGTTGATTTTGTGTCACTGTATAATCGAATTGTAGAGTTGTGTTCAATGGCTAGTACTAGTAACAGTAGCAATCAGAATATTAGTGATAATAGTAACAATCAGGATAAAAAGATGGAGACCTTTAATTTGAAAGTAGCTCTTAGTTTATTACCTATGCTAACAACTGACAATGAATGTTCCTATAAACAACTGATTGACAATATAGAATATTATAGCTCGCTGTTAGCTAGTGACGAATGTAAAAAGAATTTAATGCAGTTTGTATTAAAGAGTAGGTTGTCTCAGCATGCCAAATTGCAAATGAAACCTGAATATGCGAAGGTTGAGGATTTAATTACAGATATGCGTAGTGTTCTATTGCCTCAAAAGTCACCTATTGCGATTCAAAATAAGATACAGCAATTAAAACAGAATGATTTATCTATTGAGGATTATGGTAATCAGCTTTCGGAACTTTTTGTAGATCTTACGGTGTCTCAAGCCAAAGGAAATTTAGAGACATATAAAATAATTAAGCCTTTAAATGAAAAGTTGGCAATTAAAAGATTTTCCGATGGCTTGCGAAACCGGCGTCTTTCGACTATCATTGCAGCTAGGAACTACGAGTCGATGAAGGACGCGATACAAGGAGCGAAGGATGAGGAGACATCCACGGCTGGTACGTCTTTGGGTTCTGGTGAGATCCTAGGTATGTATTCTCCGAGAGGGAGACAGCAAAATTATCGTGGTTCTCGGAATAATTATTATAATAGATCATATTATAATAGAGGTCGAAAAAATGATTCCAGTGCTCGTCGCGGACACCACAACCATCGTGGGGGTGCGCAGGCGCAGCAGCAGAGCCGCGGAGCCACGCAGCATCGTGGTCGAGGATCGTCACGTGGTAGAGGTAAATTTTATCATAGAAATCGCGGTAACCAAGGGATAAGCCAAAATGATTCAAATAATCGGTCGGCTCAAGTTTTAACGGGATCGGAAAATAACGAAACTATAAATCAGTTTTTTCGTGAATAATAAGATTATTTTAGCTACTGATACGAATTATTATATTAAGTTGACGTCAAATAACAAACCATATACTTGGTTAGTTGATACCGGCGCTACCATTTCAGCGTTGAAACATAAGTATGTGTTAGAACAAAACATTCCAGTCCAAAAGGAGGACATAATTATAAATGGAATTGGTGGCAAAGTCCACGCAATCGGATATGTTTATTTAATGTTGACTTCGGGTGATCATCACCTTAAATGTAACAAGTTTTATGTTTTTGATTCTCTGCCATGTAGGGCAAATGGCATCATCGGTCAAGATTTTATTAATAAACATAGATCCATATTAGATTTTAGTAATGATACTTTTACATTAGTGACTCATAATAATTTAAAATTAGTTTTACCTTTACTTAGATATAATAACTCAATTGAAATTTCACCGAGATGTGAATCTATACATTATTTTCAGACAGACTTTACTGACGAATGTGTAGTACATTCTAAAGAAATTAGTGAGGGTATATTTTTGGCTAGTTGTATAGCAAACCCAATAAACGGTTTAATACCGATTAAGATATTAAATACTACGGATAAGTCTTGTACATTAGCTAACATTAATCCATTTATAGAAAAGTTAAATGACTATAATATTTGTAGTTTTGATAAGTCAGGAAATGATGCGAGTCGAGTGAAACAATTATTTTCAGTTTTGAACTTAAAACATCTTAATAAGGAAGAACAAATATCTATTGAGAATTTGTGCGCTAAGTACTCGGATATTTTTTATTTGCCAGGAGACAGACTGTCTACCACTAGTATTTATAAACATTCAATTACTTTGAAATCAAATGTTTCTTCTGTCTTCACTAAACCCTATCGTTTACCACATTCTCAAAAAGGAGAAATTAAGCAACAAATTGATAAAATGTTGAGTGAAGGAGTCATAGAACCTTGTCGTAGTGAATGGTCTAGTCCCGTGTTACTAGTTCCGAAAAAGACTGATGGAACAGGTCAGAAAAAGTGGCGACTAGTTATTGATTATCGTAAATTAAATAATTGTATCGAAGACGACAAGTTTCCACTTCCTAATATTGCTGAAGTACTTGATTCTCTAGCGGGTTCAATTTATTTCTCGCATTTGGATATGTATCAAGGTTATTACAATATTGAGCTTGAACAAAATAGCCGAAAGTACACTGCTTTTTGTTCAGGACAATATCAGATGACTCGAATGCCAATGGGTTTAAAAACGAGTCCAGGATCTTTTTCTAGAATGATGACTATGGCCATGACTGGTTTAACATATGAGAAATGTCTAGTTTATTTGGATGATTTAGTGGTTTTTGGTAGAAATTTGAGTGACCATAATAAAAACCTACAAGACGTGTTTGAGCGGTTACGAAAAGTTAATTTAAAACTCAATCCTCAAAAATGTAATTTCTTAAAGAAGCAGTTGCTTTATTTAGGCCATGTAGTATCTGGTGACGGGGTTTTACCCGACCCGGATAAAATAAAAGTCGTGAAAAATTATCCGTGTCCGACAAATGTAGATGAAACTAGGAGATTTGTAGCATTTGTTAACTATTATAGAAAATTTATTCCGAACGTTGCGGAGTTAGCTTACCCACTTAATAAATTATGTCGTAAAAATGCTTCTTTTATATGGGATGAAAAGTGTCAATACTCATTTAAAAAACTAAAAGAAAAAATATTATCTCCACCAATTTTACAATATCCAGATTTTTCTGAACAAAACGAGTTCATTGTCCAGACGGATGCTTCTAATTATGCAATCGGTGCAATTTTGGCGAATAAAAATGGTAGGCCAATATGTTTTGCTAGTAGAACTCTTAATAAATCTGAAGTAAATTATCCAACCATCGATAAGGAATTGCTAGCTATAGTATGGGCAATTAAACATTTTCGGCCATATTTATATGGAAAACATTTTAAAATTTTAACAGATCATAGACCCTTAATTTCGTTATTTAACATGAAAGATCCATCAAGTAGGTTATTTAAATTTAGGCTTTTATTAGAAGAATATGACTTTACTATAGAACATGTTAAGGGTTCGGAAAATGCGGCTGCAGACGCATTGTCTCGAATTTCCATAACATCAAATGATTTAAAACACATGCATGAATTGTGTGTCTCGGTTATGACTAGAGCTCAGAAAAGAAAATTGACTGGAAATACTTCTAATAACGATACGAGTAGCACTTCTACAGTTTGGTCTGATCAACCAAACGTCTCTCGTATAAGTTCGAACGAATCGGTAGAATTACGTTTTATAGACACGTGCAAATTAGAAGAATTAAGAAAAAATTAAGTAATAAATAAAGAAAGTAAGACTTTTATATACGTTTCTAATGAAAGGACTATTTATGTTAAATATGTATCTTCTTCATCGCAAAGATCGCGAGTCGAATTTGTGAGAGAATTACAAGACTTTTGCAAAAGTATAAATATTACTGAAATATATTTGATAAAAAGTAATAAAAATAATATTTTTATAGATAAACTATTAAATGAGATAGATAAAATAAAGAAATGGACTGGTCCTCGATTACATATAGTAAAGGATGGACATCGAATAGAAAATAAAGACGATAAACGAGTAATTTTGAACGATTTTCATCTCTTACCTACGAGTGGCCACGCGGGTGTGAGACGAATGTTCAACAATATTAAAAAATATTATTATTGGACAGGATTAGAAAATGATATCAAAGAATTTGTCAAACGATGTGATAAATGTCAAAAACAAAAATATCCTGTACATAATATTAAACAGCCAATGGAAATAACTTCTACAGCGCATAGTGCGTTTGAAAAAATTTATATTGACTTAGTAGGACCTTTAGACAGAGATAATGATAATTATAGCTATATTCTCACGTTACAATGTGAACTTACTAAATACATTGAGGCATATCCTTTAGTTACTAAGAAAACGGAAGAAGTTGCGAAGACATTAGTTGATAATTTTATATTAAGGTATGGAGTACCGAAGGTGATAGCGACGGATCGAGGGACAGAGTTTCTCTCATCGACATTCAAGGAGGTATGTAATCTTTTAAATATAAAACAGCTAAGCTCTACTGCTTATCATCATCAGAGTATAGGTGCGTTGGAAAACACATAAACATTTAAATTCATATCTCCGTATTCAAACAGATAATCATCCTGAGACATGGAGTACATGGCTCCCATTTTGGTCTTTTTGCTATAATACCTCGGTTCATTCATCTACTAAATATACTCCTTACGAGTTAGTTTATGGTAAAAAGTGCTGTTTACCTAGTAATTTAACAAATATGAATATTGATCCACTATATAATTATGATTATTATCCATTTGAGTTAAAATTTAGACTACAGAAGTCATTAAAAGAGGCACGAGACAACTTACTCAAAAGTAAATTAGAACAAAAAGAACGTTATGATAAAAATGTAAATCCTACAACTTACCATCCTAATGATTTAGTTTTAGTTAAAAATAATATGAGTAATAAATTAAATGTTGTTTATAATGGACCATACAGAGTTATTTCTGATGAGTCCCCAAATGTTAAAATATTAAAGAATGGAAAAGTAGATATCATTCACAAAAATAGGACTAAATTGTACAATCAATAATTATTATATTCTAATTTTGGTTTTAATATGCAAATTGTTTACATTAAAAGTATCTATGCATCAATTTTGTATTAAATTAAGATGTATTGTATTTTAAGTCTTTTAATTATCTAGGTATGATAAAATAAAACAAAATTGTAATTTTATTTTATTTTTACACCACCTTGGGAGGTGTAGTGTGAATGTGTGAGTAATGTCAATCCTATATAATCATGTGTTATTATAAAATATAGAGAGTATTATTCGAGCAGCCTGTGGTATCATTTCTCTCCCAATACCTTCGTCCTTACAAGTGATTGTAGGAATTTCACCCAGTTAAACTCCAGTTTTAAATCACAACGTACACTTTATTATTTGTTCATAAGCATAATTCATCCAGCACACTTAGATTTCAGCTTATAATACTTCTTAATAGTACACTTAGACTTTGCACTAGACTGAGTCCACTGTCCTTTCTCTCTACAATCTTTTATATTTTCCCTCTTAGAGTGCAACAAATGTCGCCTGGTTGAGATCACGTGACAAGTTAAATAGGATATAGTCAAATTGACAAGAAATAACTTTAGAAAGTGCTTTATAAAAATTAATTAAGGCTGATTCTATTAATACGGGTAGTGCACTAACAATTTATTATTATTCGTACAGAAGTCGGACGAATAATTTTATTTTATCCATAAAAGAGCAAATAAAAAAAAGCAAATGTTTTAATCAATAAGTAATTATCCTAATCTAAATAGTTCAGTTCCGGGTAATCTACTAAAAATAATCTTTTTTTTAATAATGAAATTCGTTTCTGGCCCTCGCCGGCCGCTGTCACGGCACAACTCGCTTCGCTCGCTCGGCTCGCGCGTAGGAGGTCGCAGTTTTAACCTAACCTAACCTAGCCGTTTCTGCCATCTGCATAGTATAGTATAAATAAACATTATGCTAAACGATACTATGCGAAATTTGAACTCTACCAATCGTAAATATACTAAATGTTATTCTGCTATCTTAAAAGTATGCCATTGTAAATTCGAAGTTTTAAACATTATGCCAAACGATAATTCTATTAAATAACAGAACAAGCTAATCATCCAATTCATTCTTAATTTAAAAAAATTGAATAAGTGTACCAATAAATATAATTAATTCGTCCAGTACCCGTACAAATAGTCACTCTCATTAATTAAACCCTACACAATCATGAAAACAAAAAGGTAGAATACTTGAGTTTCGCATCCACGCATATTACTCTATGACCAAAAGTGACAGAAGTGGCCCCGTCCCTAATTCTTCCGGGACATTTAACTTAGTCCCCCTACCGTCATCCCCCACAGATTTATGATGCACGTCCTTGTTATTACAACCCATGAAAATACTATTTATGACTCGAGTGGGAAAGAATTGATGGAGAAAGTTAATAAGAATCGTAAGTACTTTGTAGTGTAGCTATGAGAAATATTACTGGGGTATAAAATGGTTGTTTTAGCAGAATCTTAATCCTCACTTAATATTATAAAAACGAGAGTGTTTGTTACGTCTTCATGCCTTAATGGCCTGTACCGATATTGATAAATTTTGGTACAGAGATAGTTGGGACCCTGGAGACAGACATTACTATTTTTTTTAAAAGATTGAGATATGGGTGAGAAAGAGGGAAAAAAAGGGAAAACTTTGCATTGCTATTACAAAAAAAAAATTGCCGCGGGCAAAAACTAGTAGGAAAATAATATGAATTACGTTTAAATTCTTAAAATAGTCACAGACTCAATAAATATTGTGAATTGTCACTTTGTATGTATGATTCTGCTTAAGCAGTCTTTTTAGATTCCCTAAAATGATTCGTCGTCTACATATAAAAAAATAGTTACTTAAAGTGTTAATAAAGTGTAATTAGTTGATTAGGAACCCCTCTCAGGTGAAGGATTCTTAGTTTTTGCGGTCTTGAACTATGTGTCTATTGCGGCCCTGCTTTTTTACTGTGCCAAAATATGCTGAAGATGCTGTTGTCAAATTATAAGATACTAGCTTTTGCCCGCGGCTTCGCTCACGTTAAATTCGGGGTACCACAGTTTCCCTTGCGCCTTATTGATTTGTAATAGCAACGCTAAGTTTTCCTTTTTCTTCCCTCACATCTCATTTTTTTTAAATTAGCCTGTCTCCGTCTCCTGGTTCCAAACTATCTCTGTACCAAAACTCATGAAAATCGGTTTAGCTATTAAAGCGTGAAGAGGTAACAAACAAACTCACTTTCGGTTTTACAATATCAGTAAGGAGTAAGGATATAATACTTAAACACATACAAAACACAAATTGCACAATACAATACAATGCACCAATCAGTAGGCCTACTATGACATCTTAAAGCAGAACTTATTCCACTGAGTGAAAGAGATGGTGCTAGACACTCTGTATAGCTCTGTCCCTTTCACTCAGTGGAATAAGTTCTGCTTTAAGATGTCATAGTAGGCCTACAGTTCAATTCTTTATGTGAGTTTACGTTGGTTGCGAATACTACGCTCTGACCTTTCTGAAGCCATGCAATCACATACTATATTCGATGTTGCATCGTGCGGGTGACATTTCGTGATATAAAATGACAAGTAAGTAAATCTTTCATTTGCGTAAAACATGGTATACATTGATGTTAAAATTATTACAGTTGCTCAACATGTTTTGCTTAGATATAACACAGCATGCAAAAAATATCTATTTTGACAAAAGGAATCAACATCTCACATCTATAAAATCTTTTAAACTGTAAAAATTACATTCAGTAAGCCACTTGCAAGACTTTATAGTGTATTGATAAGATGTATAGTCGATTTTTTTTTTATAGAAAAATAATGTATTGTCAATTTTGACGGCACGGATGGCGCAGTGGCTGAGCGATTGACTGGTGCGCTGCGTATCGCGGGTTCGATTCTCGCACCAAACAAATATTTGTATGGCCTACAGATAACTGGTCCTGGTTTAGCTGTTTGTGTATATGAGTTTAAATGTTTGTAGAGGCACCCACGATACAGGAGAAATTCCATGTGTGGGGTAACATTTAAAAAATATGTAGGTATATTAAAAATATATTATGCAATAAAATTTATCCTTAATGATTCTCCTGGCAAAAATCTCGGTCTCTTTACGTCGTTATAAGTTTAAAATATGTAACCTAAAAAAGCACATACAAACCGAAAATAGAAAAAGAGATTAACGATTTTGTTAGTTCTGTATCTCTTTAGACATATTCAACCAATAATTAAATTAAATTGAATTGTTATTTATGTTCTGTTGTTTCATTTAACAATATGGATGATTAAAACAAATACTAAAAACTTAACGTAAACTTTTTTTTCTATAAAAAAATATCCACTTTTCATTACAGCAATGCATCCCATCACTAAACATTTTTATGGCACCATGTCACACGCATTACGCTTTGCTTCATTTTCCATTAAATTTTATTTTATTTTTTACACACACACAAAGCTAGTAAAATGTACCAGCTACCCTACCATGACGTCTTAAAGCAGAACTTATTCCGCTGAGGGAAAGAGACAGAGCTATACAGGGTGTCTAGCACCATCTCTTTCTCACACAGGAATAAGAACTGCTATAAGACGTCATAGTAGGCCTACAGGTTATAGTAGTTTAGTATACGTTGACCTGCCATCGTATGCACATCGTAGTTACGTTCAAGATTGAAAAGGAACGGTTTATCTAATGTCACCTGCACGATGCTAGTATAGTAACAATATTTTTTAATGTCAATGTAGAATTTATTTTGACGTGGGTGTGCAGGGTGTGTAGGTGTTGGTTTGATATTTTTTTCAACCCGGCATTAAAAAATGACAGGCGGTTACACAATGTTGTCACTTTATAAAATTATCGTTTGTTTGCTGTTCTCGTATAATTTGTATGCAAAGCTGTGTGAGCATTTTTCCTTTTTTTTTACTTTCTAATTTTTTTGCCCTTGTTCGAAATTACGTCAACTGGTTGAGTTAAATTTGCCATGCGGAAGAATTTTAAATGCAAGATAAAACATCCAGAAAATGTGCTATCACGGTACAAAAATTAACTTTTAAGAATGTTCAATTAAAACGTTATAGAATCAACACAATATTTAAAAAAAAATGCATTTAGTAAGCATAATCATTTCTAAACAAGTTTTAAGATAGGTAAAGAAAAAAACGAAACGAAAATAACTGTCTTGCTTTCTATGAGAGAGAGAGACAGACAGAAAAACACGCGCACGCCGTACGGCTTATAACTAAAGTAAAAAGTGTCGTTACAACTTTTGGTCTTAATTATTTCCGTCTAGCCCCCTTTCGTAACGCACGATAAGAAACTTCGTTCCAAAAAACGAAAACACGTTAATAAAAACAAAAAATGCTTCAAAAATATACTAACGTAGCATAATAAAATGGCTGCCTGATTAACTTTTCGGAAACGAACGGAAACAAGCTACTAAGGTGCTTCGTTTTCGCGATAGACACGCAAGCTGTTAGCCGCTTGCAGCTCGGAACAGCAATATTTCACTATCTAGACTCAACATCTTAGTACTAGCGCCTTAAGCTAAAGTTAAAGCGATTTTGAAACTTGTTAAGTACCACAGTTATTGAACAGAAAATATCGCTGTGCTGCGGGGCGCTGCTTGGGAGCCACAAGGCTGCCTCACGCACTGCCATAGTCGGTCAATTTAGACATGCGAGGCTACATTAAGATACAACAAGCTGAAATTGTTGAAACCGTTCAAAATATATAAATAAACTAGCTGTACCCAGCGGTTTCACCCGCTGCTCACTTAGGGGTATGAAAAATAGATGTTGGTCGATTCTCAGACCTACCCGATATGTACACAAAATTTCGTTTAAATCGGTCCAGCCGTTTTAAACTAGTATGGGAACGAAAACTGTGATACGAGAATTTTATATATTAGATACAATTTGAAAGTTACCCATGTTTCCCCTGTATGGAATAGTTATTAGTAATAATAGTTATTCGAGGTCAAAGGTGAAAAAAAATCCGCAAAACAGTAAGTTTTATCATAAAAATCCCTGAGACAAAAATGTAGATCACAAAATCCTTTCCTTACTATAATAATTTAAGTAGTTGTTTTTATAATAAAACAAAATTAAGAATATCAGTAACGAGTTCTATGTTGCCAGAATAAAAAAAATAGTGACCCCAAACTCATAGCCTAAAAAGTAAAACCAACACACTAATAACAGAGACAAATGACACACAAAAACGTCACAACAGGAATTCTGTCGCTAAAACTTAAAGCCACATTTGTCGGCGCTAATTAGTGACACAGTCGGGTACAACGTAAGCGCTTATGACGGAACACTGATTAACTTGTCTACAGGGACAGTTGAACCTTCGTGTTATGAAAATACTGGCTAATTTGCTTTTGGAGCTGGACAGTTTTGAAGGATTACCATCGATGTTTATTTCTGTTTTAACTCTATATGCATAAATAAGTAAGTAACCCGTTACACAAGGTATTAACATAGTATAAATATGGACAGTTTAAGTATGAACGACGTCTTTCGTGGCTCACGCCAAAACTTTTAAAGGTTACGCCATATTGACAAAGCTCACAAGTTGTTGTGTATTAATATAATATTAAACTGTTTCGTGTTATAAACGATCTTCTTTTACTGGTATTAGCGGAATCCATGAGATTATATTACCTATTTAAATGTTATTTATAACTAGTTATTTTAACTCGATTTTTTTATCACTACAGAACACAGAATCAGATGTTTCATAAATACAGTTCAGTTTCAAAAACATTAAGAGTGAAATCCTTAAAGGTGCAGTGGAGCGTAGGATTTATTTCTACAACTAGGCCTAGTTTCCATACTGTGTTTTTACTGTAGTTTTAGGTAATCACAATAATAACTATAGGACAGAGTCATTTATGAATCTCCACCTAAACATATTGTCGTTACTCCGGTGACTCCGGAGAGTATATTTGAAGACTTGCAGGTTAACCATCAGCAAGATCATCAGCAAGTAGTACAAATGGTTTGACTAAGGCGCGTCACCCACACGATTAACAGTCGAGGTGCAGTTGTGAGGCACGGGCGCATTAGAGGCACGCCGCAACAAGATTATCTTAATACGCTCATATACAAAAGCTGTGCCGCGGGCGAGGTGAAGGAGGGGCGGAGGCGATGTAAAAGCGAGGTGTAGGCGCAGGAGATGCGCTCAAGTGTGCCCCAGCCATGACTCCACCGACATTTTGTCATTTCCCAAAAATCCACCCAAAATTTTCTTCCATTTAAATTAAGAACTTGTATCAGTGATATAATGTGAAGAAAGCATGGCCGTCTGCGCCTCAACTCCTACGCAGAGACTTATCCTCGCCCGTACTGCGCCACACCGCCGCTGACGTGACGTCGGTCGCTCGCCTCGACTTACCAGTGAGCGACGCGCCTAAGGAAACACTCACTTGCTTGTCTACTCCATTTAGTTGCTTACAATAAACTAAAACTTTTATACACCAGAGCCCCAGTTCCAGCGAGTTGAAATAACCCAACAAATTTTATAGTTCAATGAAAGTATTTTAACAGTAAACTAACTAGGGAACTCGGTTTTAATGCAAATTAAATTGCACTACAACTCAATTGTGGGTACTTATCTAGTTTAAGCTTCTCTCTGTGGAATGCAGTGAAGTTGGTTTGCAGATGCTGGCAAAATATTAGTGGGAACTTTGATGAGCAATTTTTGATGTATTATATGTGTCGCATCAAGGGTGGCCGAGATGGGAAACATCGGGTCTTCTTTGTGATCCGACATGGTTAGGTTAAATGCGGGCACTGTCACTGGGCACTCAAACAATAAAATAATCAAAATAACTTTATTCGAATTTAAACTTAACGAATTCGCAACAAACAAACACGTGCGTTGGTCCTGGGCGTCTGCCAAGACTGACTGAGTTCGACTGAGCAGTCTGACCCTCTGCACTCGGTCGCTCCGTCAGTTATAGGTTCATCCCTTCTACCGACGATCGTGTCCAAGCGCGCGCGCGAATTACGAAGGCTGCGGCCGAGGAACTTAAAAAAAACCAATTCAGATTTTAAAACTGATTTAATTCAAGTATAAAAATTACATTAAAAGAATTATATCTAGCTAAAACCTATGTCTTCATTCGAAGTTGGAATAGAAGTGGCCGACCTCATGGGGCGGCGGCGCGATGGTGCAACCGTTTTAGTCCATTCAGCACCTTTTGCCTCGTGTTGCTAACTGTGCATTTTACTTGATTGTTGCGTTTAATCGAGGTCGTCCTTAGTCAGCGCTTTAGGTGTACTACGCTTGCGTAACACCTCCGCCTGTAGTTCAGCAACTATTTTAAAACGTTAAGTGAAAATGTTGCTGGTAAGCGTTGCGTCTGCGTTTCAGGAACTGCATATTCGTGGCTTCCTGGTCCTCTGGGCACAGCGTTGTCTTGACTCAGTTTCTTGGGAGCATGTCTTCCGGAGAAATATCTTCTGGTTATCATCGCAATCGTGAGTATGGCTGCGATGCCCAGTATAACATAAAACGGTATAGTAGTGTGGTATAGCGTTTCAGTAGTCTCGAGCGATGACATCGGTGTCTGAAGAGTTATTCTGTCCTGCAGAGTGTGTAGTCTGTCCAAGTTAATAGATGTTAAATTTGCTTGTAGTGGGCTTATCTCCAGTGTTTCAGTATTGTAAGGGATGTTCAATACTTTTACAGGTTGGCCTTTTATTTCGTCTTTAGTGTTCATTAGGGTAATTTCGTTTGTGTGTAACGAACAGTGCAGTGGGATGGTGGCGAGATAGCTTCCTTTCAGCGTGTCGTAGTCGTCGCTTCCGCATTTCATCTGGACTCTGGTTGGTTGAGGGAATGATATCACGTAGTGTCTACTGTCTAGTTCTTCAACAGCTGGCTTTGATAGATGTACGGTCGTCAGCTTGCATGATTTTTCTAGTGTCTTGCTTACGATGAAGGTTTGCACGCAGTCAGCTCGGGTCTGGATGTAGTGGTTTGTCCTTTGTTCGCAGAGGTACCGATTGTTATTTAACTTCGGGCATTCTGCCTCCATGTACATGAACGTTTTCCCATTAGTTGCTATGAAAGGATGGGGAGGTATGAGGACTTGGTTATTCTTATTCGGGACTATGGAGAGCTTGTAAAGTGTATACGTATCTTCTGAAACTATAGGAAATCTAAATACTATAACGATTCTCCTATCATCGTAATAGTATCCGGCTTTAATGATATCATAATACATTCGTAATTCTAACTCTATTACATGATTTCTACCGTAAATCTCCCTAAGTCTAGTTACTATACTATCTAAAATGTCTATTCCTAACATGCTATGATGGGTAGTCATAACACGGGTAAACGCTAAGATATTCTCTATTCTATATAGTTCAGACAATACGTCCTCTATGTTTTCTTTGACGATAATTAACAGCTGGTTGAACTTTGCGACTTGGATCAGGTTTCGCGCGTCATTTGATACTTGTTGTGTGAATATACTTAGTGTGGTGTTGATCTTATTCTGGTTTTCGATAATCGTTTTTAAGATATTGGTATGGGATTGCATCCACTCTTTACTTATGCTGATATGCTCGTTAAATTCATCTATGGTCTTTTTTTGGTTATTATTCAATGTCTCTATGGCATTATTAAATCGAACAGCATCCATGTAATCGAGGTTACCTGTAATACTTTTTATAACAGACCCTAGGCCGTCTATAAGACCTCTTTTTGACCGTCTAGATTCTAGGGTGCGTAATTGATTAGTAACTTTATTTAACCTGTCCGAAAGATAGTCTATTTGGTACTCGTAGAGAGAATAAGTGTTATTTGAGAGGTGTAACTTAATGTACTGGAATTGTGCCTGAAGGGTTGAGAGGGTATTTTCGATGTCGTCTAGATTAACATATTGAAGGAAAGTATGGTAATGGGTCACGAGTCTAAGCGGTCCAAGTTTAAATGGTAGTAATCCGGTTCCAGAGTCTAAGGTTTCAAGTTTTATCTCCTGGCTATTGCGTATATTGTTAGCATCAGCGCCATCCTGCAACAATTTAGCAGTCTTAGGTACACGTTTAAGTCGTGATTTTGCGATGGGGCCGCGTTTCTTTGAGGTGTAGATGTGGATAGGTAGATCTGCTAAGACTACGTCCTGTGTGTATCTAGGGGCTAACTTTTGTCGCGGGGCTGCTGGGTTTTTTATGAAAACTTGTTGCTTGGGTTGATATTCTTCCTCTTGCTCGCGAGTCCTATTTCTGCTTTCGATTAAAGAGGTGCGATTACTAAGAGAAGTTTCATTTATGATTTGATATACTGTTTTCATTTGGTCTCTATGATTTAATATGTATTGTTGCAATAGGTGGCTACTTAAATCAATGTCCCACGGGTCTTGGCTATCGAAGTGGCCTGTTATCACGTCAAAGGGCCTGCACTTAGTAAAGCTGTGGATTGAGCTATTATATCCGAGTAAAGCGTATGGTATTAGATTATTTGCGGGTTCTTTTTTATGCTGTAAGCGCAAGATTCTAATGTGTTCGAGTAACGTGGAGTGGAACCTTTCTATGTTGCCATTATCGTTCGGGCTGTGAGCTAACGTTTTATGGTGATTTATTTTGTGGAGCCTAGTGAATTCGGCAAAGAGTTGGTTTGAGTATTCGGTACCGTTATCCGTTATTATGGTTGTGGGGAAACCATGGTGAGTGCAAAACTGTAACAAGCCCTGTAAGATACTAATTGCGGTACCGTCTTTCATGAGGTATGCTTGTCCGTATTTCGAGAATACGTCAATGAATGTCAGATACTTCTCGTTTTCAGCTGTGAAAAGGTCCATATGAATTATTTCGAACGGCTTAGTAGCCGGTGGGACTATATTGAACTTTTGTTTGATGGGGTTGCGGTCATATTTGGCTTGACCACAAATCGTACATTCATTGATATACTTTGTGATCTGGTCTCTCATCTTCGGCCAGTAGTATTTACGCGAGAGGGCTAGATGGCATTCGGTTATGCCACGATGGTTAGTCTTGCCGTCATGATAGTGCCTAATAATTTCTTGCTGTCTGAGGAACTCTTTAACATTTTCTAGTTCAAATTTACATAGCACGAGGTTCATTGCCGAGCTTCTAAAGTTGTCTTGTATTATGGGAATAATGTCGTACATACCTAAGGGGGGATTAATAAGAATACCGGTTCTTACTTTCGGATTTACGTACTCTTTTATGGCGGCTATGACGTCGTCTATTAAGTTAGTCTGTGAGACCTGTATGCAGGTGCGAGTATGAGTGTCGAATGGTTTGGTCGCGCTCGGTCTTTTCTTTATGTCTCCTACTATAGTCATGATTAATTGTCGGTTGAATTTATTTATAGGTTCGTCAGTAATGGGTACTTCGAGTATGGGATTTTCGTTACTTGTATGAGCTGTTTCGGTACTAGAGTTTGCTATGGACGGGGGTTTTTCAGATGGATTTGCTACTATTGAGCTTATCTCGTCATTATGTATTTCCACTCGCGAGAGGGCGTCAGCGTTGGTATTGTTTTTGCCCTTTTTATAGACTACTGTAAAGTCGTATTCACTGAGTTTCAGTCTCCATCTAGTAAGACGCGAGTTGGGTTCTTTCAGGCTCATAATCCACTGCAGTGGCTTATGATCCGTGACTATCTTGAACTTGCGTCCAAAGAGGTAGGGCCGAAAGTATTTGGTGGCCCACACAATGGCGAGAAGCTCTTTCTCAATAGTGCTGTAATTTATCTCGCTTTCATTTAGTGTACGGGATGCGTATGAAATAGGTCTGTCTGACCCTATTGGTCCTTGTGATAGTATGGCTCCTATGGCAAAGTTAGAGGCGTCGGTCGTCAGTACGAATTCCTTGGTAAAGTCAGGGTACTGTAAGATCGGGTCGTTGGTTAAAAGGTTTTTACATCGTTCGTAGCAGTCAACATAGTCTTTAGTAAGTGTAACGGTCCTGCCTTTTTTTAAACACTGAGTAAAGGGTTTTGTAATTCTCGCGAAATCGGGGATGAATTTCCTGTAGTATCCTATGAGTCCTAGGAATTGCTTTATCTGTTTTGCTGTTTTAGGGATAGGGTATTTCTGTATGGCTGCAATTTTGTCTGGGTTTGGTTTGATTCCTTCATTACTAATTATGTGGCCTAGAAAGGCGGTCTCTAGCTTCAAAAATTCAGACTTATCCATCTGAATTTTGAAGTTGGATTCGCGGAGTCGTTGGAAAACCTTTTCCAGGTTATTTAAGTGCTCCTGGAGCGAGGTACTATATACGATAATATCATCCATGTAGACGAGGCAGATAACGTTTTGTAGGCCTCTCAGCACATTATCCATAACCCGTTGGAACGTTGACGGAGAGTTCTTTAAACCCATGGGCATCCTTAAAAATTCAAAATGCCCATGTTCGACATTGAATGCTGTCTTGTGGATGTCGTCAGGGTCTGTCTCGACCTGATAGAACCCACTGGCAAGGTCGAGGGTACTAAAGTACTGGCATTTCCCTAATTTATCAAGAACGTCTGTTATGTTTGGTATGGGGTATTTATCGTCTATGGTTTTCTCGTTAAGTTTTCGGAAGTCTACTACGAGCCTCCATTTTTGTTTCCCAGAAGCGTCTGCTTTCTTGGGGACAACCCAAATAGGAGAGCTCCATGCAGAGTCAGAGGGTCTAATTATGTTTTGCTCCAGCATTTTTGAGATCTGTTCCCTAACCTCTTGACGATGAACAAAAGGGTATCTGTAAGTCTTGGTGTAGATAGGCGTGTCATCTACGGTTCGTATACGGTGCTTTATTTTATTAGTGAAAGATAAGGGTTCGCCTTCTATGTAAAAGACATCTGCATACTTCGAGCATATGTTAACTAAATTAATTTTTTCCTCTTCGTTAAGATGGTCTGTCCGCAATTTCGATATTACTTTATTACTTCTAGATGTGTCAGGTGCCTGTTCTAACTGTTCTAAGTTCGTCCCTTCCATGTTATTTATAGTTACGGCTTCTACTGGGTGATCTAGAGAAAGAATTGTATCGTTGTTCGATGAGTTTTCTATTTCGATGATACCGCGATTCTTACTAACAGTTGTAATACATTCACTTACGCTGCAATTACACAGGTATTGCTGTGGAATATGTGCGTCACCGTCCGGTGCATTAATAGGTAATCTGAGAAGTTTAGTAGTGTTGGCTGGTATAACAGCCTCGTAAAGGTTAACATTCCGGGAATTAAACATTAAAATAGGGTTACTAGCGGTAGCCGTAATCAATAAGTTGTCCTTTAAGTCAATCTTTGTATTCCATCTAGTCAGTAAGTCCAGTCCGATAAGTCCATCAAAAAATGTATGAAAGTCATATATGAATAATTTAATTTCAGTAGGGTCATTAAGTTCCGTAAAAGCGGGTACAGTTATTGAATAGTCATTCCTAGTAGTGGCGTGGACATTAGTTACTTCGAAGGGGTCGTAGTTAAGAGGGTATTCCGAATAATACCTCTGTACAGCTGAAGGACTAATGAATGACTGATTAGCCCCGGTATCTAATTATCTATGAGTAGGTTTAGTGGGGGGTCCGATATTTTTATATAGGGCAGTTGTCGTTGCGTTTGCAAGTTAACTTCTATTTTGAGGGTTTTAATGGGGGTCTCGCCTGAAAATCCTGGTTTGCGTTGCTAGTAGAGGGTTGAGGGTCCTCATGTTTTGTAGGAGGTTCAGTCGGTCCCTGCTCAGGTGTAGCTGGTCCGACGTCCTGTACGTAATAGTAGTTACCATCGTCGTAGCCGGTATAGTCAACGTAGTCATAGTCATAAGAGTAGGGTTCCTCTACTAGGTAGTAATCGTAGCTATATTCGTTACAGTCATTGAAATTCATCTCGCGGGTTTTAAAGTAATTTGATGGGGGCGGGTTACCAAACTTGCCCCAGTCATGATTTCTATTTGGCACGGGCTTTGCGACGAAATGGCTGACTCCACTCATAGGCTGAGGTCCTGGAGGTAGGGCACGTGGTTGAACCCTGAATACGTTACTATGAGCGTTATAATTAGGCGGCGCGGCGCGGAACATTTGCTGTGTACGTGTAAGATTATTAGGTACGTTGGGTGCACGTGGCGCGCCATGTGGTTGGAACATAGGCGGTCTCCAACTGCTTTGCGGAGCCGGTGGCCGTTGCCACGTTGGAACGGGGTGATGGCCAAATGGTCTCGCCATCGGTACGGATGAAGGATGTGCTAGAAATTTGGGCATGGGAGCGGTTGGAAGTGGCCTTTTTACATTCGGGCTATCGTTACGATGTTGCAAGTACATCACATTTAATTCTTCTTGAACAAATTCTAGCGCCTTTTCCACGCTTTCGGGACGCATACAACGTATTCGGGAACCTAGCGGTTCTCTTAGGCCACGTACAAACGCTTGCATTGTTAGTTTTTTATATAATGTGCGCTTTGCCTCTATAGTGGTACTCACTGTTTCGGGGAACGATATAAATGTCATGATAGTACTGAATAACGATTGACAGTGGTCATAGTACTCCTGCGGGGTACTATTTATTACCTTGAGCTGATACTAGGAGGTCATTATAGAGAGCCGTTTCGTCCCTCTGGTCAGCAAAGCTATTAATTAGTGTATTTCTTATTCCTGCCCAACTATCTGGGATGCCATTCGAATTAATTTTAGTAGCTGCGGTGCCTGTTATCTTATTTAATATTCCATTTAAAAGGCATAGGTTACCTAGCTCACTACCAGGTGAATTACTCAAAAAAGCACTCACTATCTGGTCACATAATTTAATAAATCTCGTAAGTACGTTAGGGTTCCCATCGAACTCAGGGACTGGGCGTAATGCCTTATAAATTGTGTCTGGATCGTACGACATTGTACAGTTCTCAGATAAACTATTCAAATCTAAATCTATATCTCTATTCGAATCTAATGCTAGTTGCCTGCTCTGCGGTCTACCTGATGTAGACTCGCGAGGTCCTAAATTACGTGGGTGGAAAATGTTGAAGGATTAAGTGACTTGGGTACACAGGAAGCAACACAGGGAATAATTCAAGTGTACTCACAAAATCTTCATATCGGTCTCTGGGGTCGATGTCTGGATCCCGTTCTCTCCCGGCAGCAATCCTTGAGTTCAGATCCTCGATGAAGCTTGATAGCTGGTTAGCCGCAATCGCTCACGCGCGGTAGCGATAATATCGATGTAAGATAGTCCTAGCTAACTTCGAGGATCCTACCGACTGCGCCAATTACGAAGGCTGCGGCCGAGGAACTTAAAAAAAACCAATTCAGATTTTAAAACTGATTTAATTCAAGTATAAAAATTACATTAAAAGAATTATATCTAGCTAAAACCTATGTCTTCATTCGAAGTTGGAATAGAAGTGGCCGACCTCATGGGGCGGCGGCGCGATGGTGCAACCGTTTTAGTCCATTCAGCACCTTTTGCCTCGTGTTGCTAACTGTGCATTTTACTTGATTGTTGCGTTTAATCGAGGTCGTCCTTAGTCAGCGCTTTAGGTGTACTACGCTTGCGTAACACGCGGCACACTTGCGTTTCCGGTTGTGATATTATTTAATTTGGTTTACAAACGATTTGTTAGATGGCGCTGTCGGCACTGCGCCATCAATCCATAACAATTAAACGTAGTTCACAAATGAGTTGTTAGATGGCACTGTCTTCACTGTGCCATCAATCCACGACACGGCCATCCCTGACCAGCACCCGTCCTCGGGTGTAGTTCCTGTGGACAAAATATGCTCTGAGAGTAATCTCGCTCGGCTATCCTGCCAATAGAAGCAATGGTAGCTTATTTTCATTGGTACTTTATTTTTCCTAAATCTAAGTACACCTATCAACTTTAATTGCTTTACAATGCCCTGTCACAGTACTTCCTGCACCACGTAATTCATTGAAAAAAAGAAATCCGATCAACAAGTTACAAAACAAAGTAAGTCTAACAATTCTGTTACTCGTTACCATAGTTCATAAGCAATGTATACTCAACTCACAAAACCTTCATTGTGATCTGTGCACCAACACAGACCAGAATCGCACCAACGATTCTTTACAAATCTGCCGCCACATATGCTACAACATATGAGGCGACCTGTGCACCAACACAGACAATAATCACACCAATGATTATCAAAAATCTAGCGCATAATGTGCTACAACACAAAAGCGCTCTGTGCACCAACACAGACAGAAATCGCACCAACGATTCCTTGCAGACAGACCCATCGCCACATGGTACTCATGAGGTGCGGTCTAAAGTCTCGAGTATGAGTATACAAGCATTTTTTTAATCATATTTGGTACCCTACCACTGTCATCAGCTATGACATCTAATTCTCTAGGAACTTGGTGATTGGGGATCTTCCTCGCACGTTCATGAGGGTATTTGTATGTACGCTTAGAGTCAAGCGCCTTTCTTACACATCAATAACCTCAAATGGGCCTTTGAATTAAGGATCTAATTTTGTTTGATTCCTTTCCTCAATTCAATTAAATCAATCATTAACAACTAACTCAGAAACCTGAGCCTTATTTTTACCAAATCGATTTTTATCGTAATTAGCATTTCTTTGCCATATTCTGTGTCGCATGCTCTCTTATCTCATCTAAATTAATGTCAGTCACATCATCATCGGTTACTAAGCCAAAAAGTAGTGCTACCCTTCCGATCAACAACTCGAGAGGGCTAGATTCAGTTAACCTATTAACAGTAGAGTTCATAGCTAACCAAACCCCTAATGCTTCCTGCCAAGAGTGGTCACGACCAGCCTCTACAGCCTTCAACATATTCTTAAGGATACTCATTACCCTTTCTACTTGACCATTGACGTGACTGCCTCCGGTAGCTATCAAGTGCAACTCAATGTTGTTAAAAAAACAGAAACTAAAAAAAAAACCTTTGCTAGCGAAACAACGACCTTGATCTGCTATTATTCGTTTTAGTGCACCAAACAACGCTATACAAAACTTAATAGCACCAATACTACTGTTAGTGTCGATGTTAATCGAATGTCAAATGAATGTAAAACAAATTTGGTAAAAGCGTCTATGATGACAAACACGTATTCTATGATGTCGTTCTCACCAGACAGTTTACCAGAAGCGTCAATATGAATTGTGTGTCATGCTTCTGATTGAACTTTACCAGAGTTGGGTTTTGCTACTTTACAAGTGATACAATTGTCAACAAATTTTCTGACCTATTTTGACATTCCCTCGAACCAATAGTGCTCATAAAACTTTTCGAGAGTTTTCTCCCATCCATGACAGATTCGCGGACATTATTAATCACTAACCACCTAAGTGATCTAGGTACAATAGGTAAACATAGAGTGCAACCGTTACGCTATCTAATCTTACGATACAGAAAGTTTTACGAGTTTCCTCAGGAAAAGCTTCATTACGAAGATCAGACACAATCTCTTCGTCTTCTTCCTGTTCAGCTTGCAACTAGTTACTAGAAAGCTCAGCTAAATCAACACGCTTTTGTTCCAGATGTGTAAATGGATCTGTAGTTGTAGGGAGAGGATTTCTAGAAAGAAAGTCTACATGACTTATCCTACTGCCTTCACGATAAACAATATCAAACTCAAATGACTGCATCTAGGCCCACCAACGATGAACTGTGGAGACAAGTCAGTTTTGTTTATGGATGCTTTAACAGAACTGCATTCCGTCACAACGATAAACGAGGCTTCCGGCGACTGGGACCGCAATTAACTAGGACCACGGTCCCAGTCGCCGGATCCGTAAAAAATAAATATTTTTCTTCCAGCGACTGGGACCACTCATAGATAACTTAAAAAAATCTTTTATTCAAGCCAAAATTAGTACAGTCAAACGAAAAAAAATTAAATTATTTATATAAATATCATTGACTCGTTCTAGACATGATTTTATCTTATGCGCTTAGTAATCTATTACTACAGTTTTGAAAGAACATATAAAGTAAGAGTGGGATTACGTAAGGAAAAATTATTCTTAGTGGGTTATAATTAAAGTTGAAAATCCAAGTGTGCTTACTAATTGAGCGACTGTCTCAACACATTTTAATTATGTCAAAACGAGCTAGCTTAATCTATTAAGCTAGCCCGTTTTGACATAATTTACACATGCAGGTAAATACACCCAAAGGGAATAGCATTGTATAATACTATCCCTCTCTAACTTTATATTTTAACACAGTTAAGGCTGATTTTGTGATAATTACTTACTTGACTGATTTTGTGTGAAGCCTTATCGGCCATTTTAAACTAATTGTGATTGACATAGATAGTACCACGTTAATTATTTTTATTGTGTTTTTTTATTATATTTACGGTACCAGTTAAAGACTGATTTTGTAATAAACAATTACTTTCTGATTGTTAATTATTTTAAAATTGTTGATTGTTATGCACGATTTATGTGTTTTTTTTTGTTGATTGTTGTTAACACGATCTAAGTGTATGTTTTAATAACGAAAGTTTTTAAGAACAGAACTGTAGTCAGTGGTTGTTTTCCTTATATCAATAAACGATGTTTTTAAATCAAAAAGGATTTTTCTTCAATTGTTACATCTAAAAACTTTTATTTGACTGTACATTTTTTTTTTATTTCAGTTATTATACAAGTGGTCCCAGTCGCCGGAAGAAAATTATTTATTTTATACAGATCCGGCGACTGGGACCGCGGTCCTAGTTAATTGCGGTCCCAGTCGCCGGAAGCCTCTTTGACTATGTCGTTCGGTTTGAAGAATGCAAGCTCAGTTTATCAGCGAGCAGTGATGAAAGCATTAGGTGAACTTGCTTATAGCTATGCTGTTACATACGTCGATAATATTTTAGTGATAGGATCGTGTGTAAAGTTTAGTTCGGCTTCGTACTGTACTCGATAAATTGACAAAAGCTAGCTAGCTAGCTAGTATTTTGTTAAGTGTTAATTGCATAAGCAACGGGTTAAATATTAAGGTTTTGTTATTGAGGACGCCCAAATCAGACCCAAATCAAATAAGTTACTAACTTTGTCAAAACCTCCACCTAAAACCAACACTCAGCTGAGACAGTTCATAGGGTTGGCCACTTATTTCAGACAATTTGTGCCACAGTTCTCAAAAACGATGGCACCTCTACTTCGTTTAGTGGCAAGAATGGGTCCATTCCTCGGAGAATAATTTCTTGCCAGTCCTAACAATTTTCGACTCTGCACATTCAATCGAGTTACATACCAATGCCAGTGCTGAAGGATACGGTGCCATTTTTATCCAAAAGATGAATTGTAAACAACATGTGGTTGCTTATTATAGTTGTCGCACTTCTCCACCTGAATCCAAGTTTCATTCGTTCGAATTAGAAACGTTAGCCGTCTTTAATGCCATAAAGCATTTTCGACATTATTTGCTAGGTTGTGAGTTTATCGAGGCTTCCGGCGACTGGGACCGCAATTAACTAGGACCGCGGTCCCAGTCGCCGGATCTGTATAAAATAAATAATTTTCTTCCGGCGACTGGGACCACTTGTATAATAACTGAAATAAAAAAAAAATGTACAGTCAAATAAAAGTTTTTAGATGTAACAATTGAAGAAAAATCCTTTTTGATTTAAAAACATCGTTTATTGATATAAGGAAAACAACCACTGACTACAGTTCTGTTCTTAAAAACTTTCGTTATTAAAACATACACTTAGATCGTGTTAACAACAATCAACAAAAAAAAACACATAAATCGTGCATAACAATCAACAATTTTAAAATAATTAACAATCAGAAAGTAATTGTTTATTACAAAATCAGTCTTTAACTGGTACCGTAAATATAATAAAAAAACACAATAAAAATAATTAACGTGGTACTATCTATGTCAATCACAATTAGTTTAAAATGGCCGATAAGGCTTCACACAAAATCAGTCAAGTAAGTAATTATCACAAAATCAGCCTTAACTGTGTTAAAATATAAAGTTAGAGAGGGATAGTATTATACAATGCTATTCCCTTTGGGTGTATTTACCTGCATGTGTAAATTATGTCAAAACGGGCTAGCTTAATAGATTAAGCTAGCTCGTTTTGACATAATTAAAATGTGTTGAGACAGTCGCTCAATTAGTAAGCACACTTGGATTTTCAACTTTAATTATAACCCACTAAGAATAATTTTTCCTTACGTAATCCCACTCTTACTTTATATGTTCTTTCAAAACTGTAGTAATAGATTACTAAGCGCATAAGATAAAATCATGTCTAGAACGAGTCAATGATATTTATATAAATAATTTAATTTTTTTTCGTTTGACTGTACTAATTTTGGCTTGAATAAAAGATTTTTTTAAGTTATCTATGAGTGGTCCCAGTCGCTGGAAGAAAAATATTTATTTTTTACGGATCCGGCGACTGGGACCGTGGTCCTAGTTAATTGCGGTCCCAGTCGCCGGAAGCCTCTAGTCAAACACTCCCACTGACCGTCAGGTGTGACAAATGCCATGTGTTCTATTGATTCGAGGTACATTGGAATCTGATTACATATGGAGACACGTGAACCACATAGCACCACCCAATCTAGATACAAGATCTCCTATCAACGGCAATGGAAACCTATCCGAAACAGTGTTGTCGTTCAGTTTCCTGCAGTCGAAACACATGCGATCTGAACCATCCTTCTTAACAAGCACCACTGGGCTAGAAAAGGGCGAACAACTTGGCCTAATAATACCTGCTTCCTCTAGTTCACTAACTTAAGCAGTAACAACTTCGCGTTCACTAACACTTAACCTATAAGGGCAACGATTTACCGTTTGCCTAGGATCTACAAGCCTAATTTGCAATTGTCCTGTTGTAAACTGGTATTTAGAAACACCACTAGAAAACGAAGTTGAATATTCTGTCAAAAGATCATTAAATCGGGAGCGAAATCCTGGCGGAATGTCGATATCAATTTTATCGAAATCAATTTCTCAAATAGAATCATTCTTGGTCCTATTTGAAACCTCTCATAACCTTATCACGATATAAAACAACACAATCAGACTGCTAACGTTAAATCCCTGATCAAAAACTTGCGGCCGATCAAAATATCATTTTTAAGACAACTAACTATCCGGTACAACATGAAATAAATCTCTAATCGCAGATCGTTAATACCACATAATAACCTCAGTTAAAATTTGTAAGGTACTTTGCACACTACCATGACTGATATAATGACATGACCGAATTGTTAAGTTTCCAATATTATTCAAACGCTTGCCACTAAACTTTCAAGCAACATAATCATTGATGAGAGAGCATTCGGCACCAGAATCATAATAAAATGGATACGACTCACCAGAGTTCATCAGCGTACCACTGGGATTAATGCCGTAGCAGACATCATCGCATCGCTGCTGCAGGCGCTGCTCAGGAACGGCTAGGTCACCTGCCGGCGCCTCCTCCATTGTTGATTGGCAGTCAGACACTCGTCGTACCGTGACGTCATGGCTCCATTCTGCGATATTTCTTGAGCTCGAGTATATCCCACATCTGATGTCGCATCAAGGGTGGCCGAGATGGGAAACATCGGGTCTTCTTTGTGATCCGACATGGTTAGGTTAAATGCGGGCACTGTCACTGGGCACTCAAACAATAAAATAATCAAAATAACTTTATTCGAATTTAAACTTAACGAATTCGCAACAAACAAACACGTGCGTTGGTCCTGGGCGTCTGCCAAGACTGACTGAGTTCGACTGAGCAGTCTGACCCTCTGCACTCGGTCGCTCCGTCAGTTATAGCTTCATCCCTTCTACCGACGATCGTGTCCAAGCGCGCGCGCGGCACACTTGCGTTTCCGGTTGTGATATTATTTAATTTGGTTTACAAACGATTTGTTAGATGGCGCTGTCGGCACTGCGCCATCAATCCATAACAATTAAACGTAGTTCACAAATGAGTTGTTAGATGGCACTGTCTTCACTGTGCCATCAATCCACGACATATGTATACGAGTAGATATTTCTCATTCTTTGCAGTTTTTTTTTTTAATTTTTATATTCATCTTTTTATATTTGCATTAGCTTTTGTCCGCGGCTTTGCTCGCGTTAACTTTGGGGTAACACATTTCCCCTTTCCTGAATTGCAGGTACCTGCTATCTGTAGTTTTTGCCCTTGCGACTTATTTATTGTAATAGTAATGTTAAGTTTTCCCTTTTCTTCCCTCTTTCTCCCTCATATAATAATCTTTTTTTTTAAAAAATAGCCTATGTCCGTCTCCAGGGTCTCAACTATCTCCACTGAAAATCATCAAATTGGTTTAGCCAGATAGGCGTGAAGACGTAACAAACAAAAAACAACAAACTCACTTTCGCTTTTGTAATTTTACTAAGAATTCCATAATGTGTGAAGATCTTACTTAGGTTTAAAACAATTACGGCCCCATTAGGGGAACAGCAAAAAGAATAAAGTAATTGTGAAATAAAATTTATACTGAATCCATTAACATGTTGAAAATGTTCTTTATATTAATCTTATTTAGTTATTTGGAACATGGATGGCCATGTTCTTTCTTTTCCTCTTTATCTTCCGGCGGTGGCACTGGCAAGCCCTTCTGTTTTGCTTCTCTTTGAGGCACGTGGAACTTGAACGAGGAAGATACTGCATGAGGTTAAATAATTTCAACTAAATCATTTGCAGTCATCCATACATTAGTACAATCAGCAGCAGTAAGGATGATTTTCATATAACCACAGTCACTGATTGACGGTATCAGCTTCAAAGTTCATCTTATTTTTCTTGGCAATACCTTAGAACTAGTCTTATTAACTTTCTGTAATACGATTATTGGCTTACATACGGACTTAGCGACACTTGTTGAATGTCCCCAGAGATTTTCCTGTTTAATAATTCTTATATTCTGTCATGTTTTACTACAGAACACTCTAGAACCAGGTAAGAGTATTTAGTACTGAGTTTGAGAAAAACTTGTTGAATATTGTTATAATTATAATCATACATGATTATCAATTTATACCATTTTTCTCTTGGGAACAAAATACACAGCTTCTTCACACTCTCTTTTTAATCTGACTTAAAAAAGGAGGAGGTTGTCAATTCGACTTTTTTTTGTATGTTTGTTATTTGGTTGTGGGCAATATTGCTTAAATTATGAGACATCTACAGGGTAAGCCAGAAAGATTTAATTTCACTTAAAATCATCTTGGAAGTTCTTAAAAAATTACGTCATTTAGTTGTGCACCATGTAAACATTTCTCGAATCTGAACCTCAAATTGGTAAGAACTCGGTGACACATCGCGCCGAGGGGACATTGCATGGCCGCCTCGAAGTCCGGATCTAATGCCACCGAACTTTTTATGAGAATAAATGGCAGCTATTATTGAAAAAACAACACTAAAAAGACGGAAAACAAATTTAGTATCGGAAGTCTGTGACAAAAAATATATAAATCAAATAAAATGTCCGTCTTTCATAAGTAAACTTATATATTTTTTTTTTTGTTTAATTTTTTTGGTGGCCAGTTTTTTTGTTGTTAAAAACGTTTTAATTATTTCACATACATACACCTGGCCACACACGTACGCAAATTGTATATACAATCAACACATTATATACCTGATCTTTCAGAAGTATATAACCAATAAGATAGATCAACCAAACCAAACCTCGTTTTTTCTGCTTACTGTTTAGAGACACAAACTGTAAAAAAAGAAGCAGAACAATTTACAACTCCCATCAACACAATATGTTACACCCACACACCCAACTCCAAAACGTCACAAGTATAACTAATAGTATTGACTTAAACTACCCTCCTACGTGGTTTTCGCACAAGAAAACACCCTGTTCGGGCAAATGCTCAAAGAAAAATAGCGACGTCGATAAAGAAAATCGTTTTTCCTGTATAAGGTGTTGGACCCAAATAGATTATCCCAATCATGGTCTTAACCACGAAGGTTTTAAGACACAAGATCGTATCAATCTGGAAGTAATTTCAGCTTGCCTTTGATTTTTTTGGTAAGGTTATGGTGGGTTTTTTAAGGAGAGAAAATCCTTACTAATATTATAAAAGCGTAAGTGAGTTTGTTTGTTTGTTACGTCTTCACGCCTAAATGGCTGAACCGATTTTGATGATTTTTTGTACAGAGATAGTTGCGACCCTGAAGACAGACACAGGCATTTTTTTTAAAGTGTGATATGAGGGTGAAAGAGGAAATAAAAGGGGAGAGTTTTTTTCGATCATCACGCGGGTTTAAAATAGCGTTAGCCTAAAGTAACAATACCGCGCGGATGAAGTCGCGGGCGGAAGCTAGTAATTTCATATATATTATTTTTTAAAAGACTGAGGTATGAAGGAGAAAAAGTATGTCCATCTCCTGGGTCCCAACTATCTCTGTACCAAAATAAATCAAAATCTGTTTAGATATTGAGGCGAGAAGACGTAACAAACTCACTTTCGCTTTTATAATATTAGTAAGGATATGGAAAAAACTGACAGTGCTTATTAAAAAAAAATGCTCTAGCATAATTGTATTTTCAACGTTACGTTTACACCGCTCGTTCGCGCTAGGCCACCAGTCTTTTAGTTCGCTTGGTTAATCAATTTCAATTTCGTAGGTAACGCGATTTCATAAAAAAAAGATAACCATGGCGTCATCTTTGGGGGTACAAGTGATTACTTTGCGCCTCCGCCCACATGTTAAAGATTGATAACATACGACACCGACATTGATTGATTCGAGACCAAAATTATGTTTATATTACACAAAATCCTTTGGTTTTACACAGAAAATTACATAGCCCTTGTTATGTTTTTCTAAAGGATTATTGAATAAACAGGCTAGGTAAACCTTGTCCCTTGGAATTTTAATAACTCTTCCAATATTTGGTTTTTTCGAGTTTTTCTTTTATAAAATCACGCCAGTAATCCACGAAGGTTTAGAGTTTTAGAGACGTAACCGATAGTATACATTTAAAAGAAAGAAAGAAAAATAACTGGGGTCACGGCAGTGCTCCCGCCAAGTCGAGCAAAAATGTGGCACGGCCGTACTATCCTTTTCTCGATACTAAATACACACCAACGTAATATAATAATACATACACATCAATATTAAATAAAAAGATTAACTTGGCAATCGCATGAATACACAATTTATCACATAAGTAATAGATATTATACTAAATGATATCATTTAGTGCGATTGCTAAGTCAATCTGTTTATTTAAAACATAAAAGATTTCTAATATTGTTGAGGTCACTATAAGATATTGTTAAGTTGGGTAATTACGTAATAACTTAAGACGGAAGGTCCCTTAAGTAGGGATTAAATAAATTAGCCTTGGTATTACATGAATCTCACAACTTTTTACGGTAGAGAAATGAGTTGCGAGACTTGGTTTTTTATTACAAGTTATGTTTTGATGGCATTTATTTGTTCCAAATTACGACAGGCAAAATAACAATAAAAATTATTATAAAATATGTAAAGCATCACTAACATTTACAAATACATATTTGGGACAAAATAAAAATAGCATGTCGTGACTGCGACAGGTAGGTCACCACTCAGCATGATACTGTGCTATCATATGGGAGCCCACAGCACAGCGCTGGTTAAATTTCGCTAGTTAAGTACGTCTAAGTCCAACGAATTAGGGAAGGAGCCTATTATCATCAATCGGGCACAAATCCAAAATCTGACATATAGATAAAAATTATGGACAACGCCTAACATGTTGCCTGACCATGAAATTGAAACCAAGACCTCGAGCTCTGTGGACGGTGACCAATGGGTATCTCACCGTCCGTCCGTCTATTGACGACAAAGCGTGACGACTGCGCGTTAGTGTTCCAGGCGCGCGCCTGCCGGGGTTGCGAAATGTCCGAAAGAGATATTGCGAACCATGAATATAAAGGGCATTAGAAGTAATACAGGTGGGTTTTAGTAAGTACAAGTCTGACACTCCCCCTCGATCCACCCAGGGTGGGGGAAGTTATTTGATGATTTCCCATTCGCAAAAAAAGACTTCAAGATCAGGTGTTGCGCTTGCAACAACTTACAAACGAGATTCGTATTTAAAATTACTTTATATTTATTGTTTCATTCCTCAAAAGATAAAATCAAACCTTTATAAAATCACTTTTTTGCCCGTCTGTCTATTTGTCTGTCAAGACTCTTCATCTCTGGATCGCGTAGAGGTATCGAATTGAAATTCTTGGGCCAAGTCTGTGGTCCTTTGGAACTGTGTAAAATCAACCCTCTAAATCAACGACATCAAAATATATCATCATCATCATCAGGCTATATTAGTCCACTGCTGGACATAGCCCTCCCCTAATGAGCGCCATAGCGCCCTGTCTTCAGCTTGCCGCATCCAGCATCTGCCTGCAGTCTTTCTTAGATCTTCAAAATATATATTAACCGTTAATGTGTCAAGTTTGCACGCGACTGCGACCCTAACTTAGCACATTTTTAGGGTTCCGTAGTCAACTAGGAACCCTTATAGTTTCGCCATGTCTGTCTGTCCGTCCGTCCGTCCGTCCGTCCTCGCTTAATCTCTGTGACCGTTAGCGCTAGAAAGCTGAAATTTGGTACCAATATGTATATCAATCACGCCGACAAAGTGGTAAAATAAAAATTAGAAAAAAATGTTTTATTAGGGTAGCCACCCTATATGTAAAGTGGGAAGTGATTTTTTTTTTAATTTCAACCCTACCGTGTGATATATTGTTGGAAAGGTATTTAAAAATGAATAGGGGTTTACTAAGATCATTTTTTGATAATGTCAATAATTTCGGAAATAATCGCTCCAAAAGTAAAAAACAATGTGTCCCCCCCCCTCTAACTTTTGAACCATAAGTCTAAAAAATATGAAAAAAATCTGAAAAGTAGAACTTTATAAGAACTTTCTATGAAAATTATTTTGAACTTGATTGACACAACAGTTTTTGTACAAAAAAGACAAAAAGTTGTACAAAATAATTTCTGGACTAAGTTTGTAGTATAATCGTATATGCAAGCTTTTTTTGTAACTTGTTTACATATTTTACTATCCTGAACGTATCTTTTTTCAAACAAAAAAAGAATTATTGAAATCGGTTCTCGCAATCCAAAATTACTACCGAAATTGCACGTCTTTGTATTAATTAGTAGTAGTTAGTATTTTGTATTAATTATTAACCCAATTCCTCGAGAGATGGCGCTGTAGGTACTTATTACATTGGATCGGGTATTACCGAATTGTTCGGTTGGCCTCATAACTGGGAACACTTATTGTGACGGACGGGAAACTACGGAACCCTACACTGAGCGTGTCCCGACACGCTCTTGGCCGGTTTTTTTAAGTCTGAACTAAAAACATCCTTTCTTTTATTTCTTTTTTTTAAATATTATCTCCAGTTTGTTACGTCATCGCACCTAAATAAACAGCGGAACCGATTTTGATTAGATTTCGTTGCGAGGTATCTTGGAATCAGGAAAAAGGTTATACCTACGGTTATTTTTGTTCCAAATATAAAATAAACAGGTGGCGCTTTGTGTTTATTTTGACCTTTTTATCATCTTCATAATTGTTTTATTAGAACTGTTTGTAACAAACTCGGAGTATTCATTTTTAAGTGACATTTGAATTTGTTGAAAACAAAGTTTTATTATTATCTTTGTTATTTTAAGTTTTTTTTTTCATAGATTGTTTGCTAGAGAAACCAATGACGTTTTTCTGACTCGGGCGTTGCACCCACGACATGGTCTTAAGCAGTCGCGCTTGCGACTACTTGACCAACTAGCCTGCCTAGTTAGGTAGTAACAAACAATGAAAAAATAGAGTCAAAAGTCAAAAAGGTAATTATAATCAATGATAGCGGAATCTTGATTTGTGCACGGTTGATGGTATTACGACGCCTATGACATTGGACTTAAAAAATATAACTGCGAATACTTTTGCCTTACCTTTCTGAGGTTACAGGCGTGATGTTTTGTTGATTTTAAATTTAATTGTTTTTTTTCGTGGTGTTAAGTTTTTTTTTTAATGTTGGGTGTACTTGTGTCATATAAACCCGTTTTGCTGGGCACAAGAAAGAAAGAAAACATTCGCATTTTAAAATATTTGAATTTTTGTTTTTTTTTTTTTGCTACTATGCGTCTTGATATAGTTGTCACTAATGGGTTGTAATTTCACTTTGTTCGGCCTATACTTGAACCATTCCTTTTTTGGTTTTTTTTATAGATACGGAACCTTTTGTGTTTGTCTTTTGGTCGGCTTTTTCATTCAAAATTATATTATTAAGAAAAGTGACTCAGAATTCTGTCTAGAAATTGGCCATGTTTGTAATTTACGCAAACAGTTAGTATAACAATGAAGTAAATACACGAGTACAGCTTGTAGTAGCAGCGATGTGCAGTACGACACAAGTTAGAAGTTCCATCCGTGATATTCGGCCAAGCACTATGCTTCTCAACTGGTAAAATGAATTTATTGTAAAGAAATTGAGTATATATTTTGATTTAATCTAGATTTTGAAGAAACGTAAAATCTCATAGGTATTAATAGAAGGTAGCTGGGAAACAATACCTTGTTGTGGGTGTTGGCCTGTATTGGGAGATGCTTAAATGAAAAGTGACTTCAACGAAATAAACGTCTTTAATTCTGGTTCCACAATACTTCGTTATATTTAACTACGTACTACCTAAGTGTGGAGGCAGGGCGGTGTACTGTAAGCGACTGGCGAGCCGTACGCTCGCGTCCCCATATTTCGCAATTGGGTAGTTGACACCATTAACCAATAATTAAAAAACACATTTTTTCCGAAAGAACACCTTATTCTACACCTGAGAACTCCATTCATTTCAAAATAACTTTAAAAATCGATTTTTAGTTGCTTTTAAATCAATAAATAGTTGCATCATTGACTTGACAAAATAGTGACGTCATCGTTGCGAGTCTCATACACAATCTATGGGGGAAGCGCGTTTTGACAGCTCATAAAAAGTATATCAATTGATTGGTGGTGTCATCTACCCTATTACCAAATCGCGGTTACCAAGCCGCTACAACCTATACTGATTTTTCAATCTGACTTACAATTTACAACATAAAAACATACATCTAACAAAACATTTTTCCATTTATTTTGGGTTTGATTTTCAGCCTAACCGGATACAACTCACTACCAGTCATTTACATACTGCCTATCTGACCTACCCTACTAGAGATTTGTGTTGTGTTGTGATTAGTCTTAAAAAGACTGACGGTCAGACTTTTTCGCCACTAACAACCTGTAACGACTGTCAAAAATTAAAAATTTACAATGGCTTAGTGTTCTGTCCGAGGCACGTATTAACTTATTTTTTCTTGCGGATGGGAAATCATGAAATAACTTCCCCTGCTCTAGGTGGAGCGGGGGGAGTTTTAGACTTGTACTGACTAACCCACCCATGTTCCTTCTTTTAAACAACCCGCAACCCCGGCAAGTCATAAGCTTGATATTATCTCAAATACTCAAATAATACGTAATCATTGTTCGTTCTTAGAGAGAACTATGAGTCTATACTGAACTATGAGCCAACGTACCTTAACCGATGTAACCTCTACAATGTGTCGTGCTGAAAGAGTTATGTATCACAAATTATCGTCAGCGGAAGTTGGCGCATCGTATCCACATGCGGGCTTTGTGCCTGACGAACTCAAGTATTCATATTTGTGTTTAAAATATGAATACGTATTGTTTTTGTGCGAAATACCCTGACGGCCCGTTAAAGGTTTTTCTTATTTTTTTTATGTTGAGGAGGTCAGATAAGCAGTCGTGCCAAGTAAAATACTGGTATGCAGCTGCATCGGATTAGACTGGAACCAAACATAGTTAAAATAAAAACTTTTTATTAAAAAAAATAAAACCAACTTCTAAAAAAAAAACAAAAACTGGAAAATAACTTTATTTCCGGAAGTCGGTGGCAAATAAAGTCAACGAAACCAAGAAAAGCCACCGACTGTAAAGTCAATCTAATACCCATTATTAAAGATAACTCAAAAACTACGTGTCGGATCTTGATATTTTTTTTGTTGGACCAAACGACAACTACCAGCTTTCGAATAAAAAAAGAATCATCAAAATCGGTTCAACACGAGGTAACAAACACAAAAATAAAAAAAACATACAGTCAAATTGAGAACCCCCTCCTTTTTTGAAGTCAGTTAAAAAGCTAGGAATATGATGATTTTGTACACATAAAACAATTTTCACAAGACTCCGGGCCCAGCTCCTGCAATATCAGTCGATTAAAGATATTTTAAATTAAACAAAAGAAATTCCTAATGTGGGGCATCATAAAAAAGTATTTCTCTCATTCTATAATTATCTTATCTTAGTAGGGCAAACGCCTCCCACAGCTTGACCTTGTGATAAAATCTGCACGAGTAACAGTTGCATGCTCGATTTCAAGTTCACTATTTCCGCTACAAAATCCAGATAAAATATAATTATACCACTCCATTGTTTCTGACTTCTCATTTGATGTTCAAGGAAGTTAAAAAACCTCTCCAGTATGGTTTACGGTTATAATGAGGAATCCGTAGCTGAATACGTCCAACTCCCTAATCATTACTAATATTATAAAAGCGAAAGTGAGTTTTTTTGTTACCTCTTCACGCTTCAATGGCTAAACCGATTTTGATGAATTTTGATACAGATATAGTTGGGAACCAGGAGACAGGCATAGGCTATTTTTTTAAGAAAAATTGAGATATGAGCAAAAACGAGGGAAGAAAAGGGAAAACTTAGCGTTGCTATTACAAATCAATCAGACGCAAGAGCAAAAACTGCAGGTAGCAGATACTGTGTTATACCGAATTTAACGCGAGTGAAGGCGCGGGCAAAAGCTTATGCTATAAGGCGTGGATGAAATAAAAAAAGTAAAGCAAAATTTATATGCGTAGATTGTAAGTACACACAACGGACCATAGAATAGATTGACCTGCGTCAATCTATTCTAAACTATTATAACCTGTAGGCCGACTATGACATCTTAAAGCAGAACTTATTCCACTCAGGGAAAGAGATGGTGCTAGACACCCTGTATAGCTCTGTCCCTTTCCCTCAGTGGAATAAGTTCTGCTTTAACACGTCATGGTAGGGTTGCTGATCTCTCTGCTACACAAACCAACCCAGGCAAGCGCGGCTTAGCCAAGACTTTATCGATAATTCAGAAAATAATAAACTTTCTTATAATTTTTACCATTAATCTGAAATAAGAGGGCGGAAGCCACCATACAATATAATGAGAGATTTACAAAAAATCAATGCGCAGAAGCTTTTAAGTGTATGTGTGTTTTTGTCAAATCCTGTAATTTAAAGATGCGGGTTAAGTAGTTGCGGGAACACATACATAAGTAGCTTATTCGAGTATTGATTTTTGGAATGCAATTTTGTTTTTTCATTTATTTCAAATTACAAAACGACTTATTTTAGTTATCATTAAAGACAAAAATTCAAATTTCAATTGAATAGTATAATGTCTGAAAAAATAATTACTGTGTATACAGAATACAATAAAATTACATCAAACGAATAAATTACATTACATACAAATTTATATTATTAACATTAAATTAAAATGCAATAGATTATAATTAGATTAACTGTCAGCAAATTCAAATTTCATAAAAATAAAACTCTTTTTAATTTTGTACGAGTAAAAATAAAAAATCTCTGAAATTAAAACTCCTACAATCAGTATTGTGCAACCAAGCTACGGAACCTTTCACTGTGTGAACCGACATTCACTTTGCAAATTTTCTTTTAATTCCGTTGCTTATTCACACGCAATAGACTTTTATATTCTCTTGGGCTTTATCGTTCATTCATTATTTCATTCAATCTCACTTCCCATTGGTTTGAGATTAATTTTCCCTTTTAACTTTTTGTTCACTTTCGTCTTTTTCCTGCTAGCGTGCCAGTTGAGATTTTTGACGGTGAATTTAAAGGCTGAATTTTAATAAAGATACTTTCTGCATTAAGTAGGGATCTAAATTAAATAAATTGGTTTTCGGTCAAAGATCCGGGATATAAATAGAGAAGCCCAGGGCTAAAGAACAGTAACCGTTCTGGTCGATCTTTAGAGTAATCCTCGCTTGGCTAGGTTGGTCTGTGGATGGGTGACTTCCCGTTACATACCGAATTTTCTCCGTGCCTCGGAAAACACTTAAAGCTGTTGATCCCGGCTGTCATTTGTGAATCTTTGACAATCGCTACGGTTATTCAGTGTCCCAAAAGTCTGACAACCAGTTTTATAAAGGGGTATCGTATTATCCAGTACTGACTGTGGTGGAGATCAGAAAGACAGTCATTCCTTGTTAAATACTGAAAGAAAGAAAGAGAAAAAATGCTGTCACTTGTAGATCTTTTACTGTTATTACAGGTAGTCAGTGTCCCGAAAGTCTGACAGCCAGTCTAACCATAGGGTATCGTATCATGTAGTGCAAATTGGGTTGTGGAGGCCATATTGTTAGTCTCTCCATGTTAAATACTGGTTTGTAGTTTTTAGTCTCTCCATGTAAAATACGGGTATTCAGCTGCATCTGGTTAGACTGGAAGCCGACCCCAATAAAGTTAGGAAAAGGCTAGCAGATGATGATGTGTGCAAATCAGTTTAAATCAAATACAGAAGATTTTGAGGAAGAAAAAAAATCATTCGTAGCTACATAAAAAACCATTACGTCATATCCTACTAATATTATAAACGTGAAAGTTTGTATGGATGTATGGGTGTTTATTACTCTTTCACGCAAAAACTACTATATGGATTTTAATGAAACTTCACAATAATGTAGCTTATAGCTGGCGCCCGCCGTTTCGCCAACGTGATATCGAAAAAAAATAGTATTCTATGTGTTATTCCAGAACCATAATCTACCTCTATGGCAAATTTCATCACGAAAAACATTCAACAAAAATCCTCACAAACATTCGCATTTATATTATTAAGTATTCACCTCACGAGGGAAACCGCGGGGCGCAGCTAGTTAAACAGTAACAGGAAAAACCATATTGAAACTAAACCCGCTATAAATCCAATCTATTTCACAAGCGTGTACAACTCTAAATCATTCACAGTGGTTCACTTCATTCACTCTATACGCATTGCCTTCATTCATTCAATCGATTTAGCTTACGCGCGAACATCTATTTTTGTATCACCAGTGCGGTAAAGGATGTCGCACATTGACGTACCTAATGTTGGAGAATTCTCAACACGTTTTACTTGCTGCTTATATATGTATTTCTGAAGCTAGAATTCAGCATGTTGAATAAATACATTTTCACAAATTATTTTTCAATGGACACCAAATAAAGGAAAATTAATAAAAACCTTTTTTGTAAAAAATAAAACCGCCTTCCAAATAAAAAAAAAAACTAAAACGTGGAAAATAACTTTACTGCCACCTACTTCCGTAATAAACTTATTTTGCACTGCTTATTTTTTTTTGTTTGGATGTCGGTTTTATTTTTTACAAAAAAGTTTTTTGATTTCAGCAGTTATGGTATAATGATATATCGCATATTTTTTATTGAGTATTCATTTTCCATTGTAACTAAAAGATTAGCAGATCGTCCACATAGACATAGAGAAAAAAATATGTTTTATAGATGATTAGGTACATATAAACTAGTAAAGCATTATACATAAAATTGATATGGGACCACCTGGGAGAAATACCAGGTTAATGAAAGGGGCTGGAAACTTTATAATTCAACAACTCAGAAAAGGCTTTCTCGTTGATTGAGTGTTCACAAGCGCGACTGCTTAGCAAATGGTCTTGGATTCGATTCTCATGCAAAGTGTTTTAGGGTTATTCGAAATATTAGAAAATTTTTAGTGGCAGCCACGGAATATGCTTGCTCCTTATTGAATGGGACGCAAAACACAACTACCTAAATTTGGGTGTACTATTTTATAAATAGAGTTAAAAAAAAACTAAAAAGAAATCATTTCATAATGGCACCAATCCTACATACACAAGCAATACATGAAAAACGACTTGCTCACTTATAACCCATCCATTGCTGTTCTTGTTCCTTTGTAAACATGTAAGCATAGATAAAAACAGCAATGGTAGTCATCCTTAAGATTTTCTGTTGCCTTATTTTTATTTCGAACGTTATCCAAAGTATCTTTTCATTCAGCATTTGGCTGTTTATTATGAACGTTATTCTCTTCATATAACAATTACGTTCCACGATTGTCATTGTGAAATTGATATAATAACACCGATGTTTTTGTGGGCTTTCGTATAAAACCTTTCATAAATTCATTGTGTTAATTTCGCAACCCCTCCCTTAATCGACTTTTGCTAACGTATATTTTTTTTCTGTTTTTATTTTATGAGCACCATTAGTAATGAATTAAGTTGTATAGCTTTCATGTGTTAGGTTATAATTACTGTTTTGTTATAATTTAGTGTAAAATTAATAACAGTTTTATAACTAACTAGCTAGCGCCCGCGGCTTTGCTCGCGTGATATAAAAAAAAGTATCCCATGTGTTATTCCAGACTATAATTAATAAGACGACTAAAAATAAGACAAAAGTTGTAACGACACTTTTTGCTTAAGACCAAAAGTTTTAGCGACACTTTTAGCTATAGTTGTAAGCCGTGCAGCGTAGCCGTGTTTCTCTGTCTCTCTCTCTCATTGAAAGCAAGCCAGTTATTTTTGTTTCGTTTTTGTATTTCGTATTGAACAGTGTGGTGTCGCGACGATTATTTTTGTTGAGTGTATACAGGTTTTTTGTACATAATAAATGATAACTTCGTTTCATCCGGGTGTCCCTTGACACCTCTTAATTGTTTCTCCTTTTAAGTTTAAACATAAAAAAAAACACAAAGTAAGTAATAGCATTAAACAAATCCAGTTATTCCAAATCGGTTCCTGATTCTTCACACCATCTCACATAGATTAAAAATAAATAAAAAAATTCCCTCTCGTCCCAACAGATAAAACGTGGGTACCTACGTTCTTTACACTACATTAAGGATTAGGCTCATCTAATGGCACCCAGAAATCTTCGCAACAGATTAGCAGGATTTTCTCAAATACAAGGAAAATACAGTTGGTTTCGGTAACTGTCGAGAAACGAGATTGATGTAAGAAATGGGAATATTTACGGCGCGAATTTTGTGGATTGAATGTGCAAAGTATCGGAATGACTTTGGGTAAAGATTCTTTATTTATGCTAGAAGAACATACATTGTTCACTTGAGCTCGTGGCTAAATAATAGCAGCCGCTCGGGTCGACCTGTAGGTTAAGCCGCGCTTGCCTAGGTTGGTCTGTGGATAGGTGACCACCCACCCACTCGGTATGTAATACCGAGTTTCCTCCGTGCCTCGGAAAGCACGTTAAGCCGTTGGTCCCGGCTGTCAATTGTAGATCTTTGACAGTCGTAACAGGTAGTCAGTGTTCTGAAAGTCTGACAACCAGTCTTACCGAGGGGTATCGTATTACCCAGTACTAACTTTGTTGTGGAGGTCCGATAGGCAGTCGCTCCATGTAAAATACTGATATTCAGCTGCATCCGGTTAGACTGGAAGCCGACCCCAACATAGTTGGGAAAAGGCTAGGCTGATGATGATGAACATACATTGTTCACTTATCGAATAAATCCTATTCTATTAATATTACAAGTACGAATGTTTTTTGTGAATGGATGGACTCTTTCACGTCAAAACTGCTGAAAGGATCTTGATAAAATTTGGCACAAAGAAAGATTATAGACTGGAATAACACAAAGGATGGATAGGATAATTTTGTTTTTTGATATCACGCGGGCAAAGCCGCGGGCTCCAGCTAGTTCGAAATAAAACTTAAAGAAGTATAACTGTCTTCTTTCACTTTTTAATTTTAAGGCAAAACTTTAAACTGTTCAGCTTGCATAGCCGTTGGTTTCGGATAATCAAAGATCTTTCACAGTCGTTACAGGTAGACAGTTTAACAACCAGTTTAATAAAGGGGTATCGTGGACCCCAAGGTAGGTAGTTGGGAAAAAGTTAGCTAGCATGACATACTAATGAAATCATGTTCCACGCGCGCCTCAAAGAGATGGCAGCAAAGCAGAGGGGCCTGCTTGACCTGCTGCCGGGGTAGCGGGTTGTTCTAAAAAGATACCGCGGCAACGGAACATATAGGGCAACAAAAGGAGCATGGGTCGGTTTCAGTCAGTAAAAGTCTGACATTCCTGCTCCGCCCGAAGCGGTGAAGTTGCAAATAAAAACGACAATTTAATAATACAAATAAACGATCTAAAGGATGCGGAACAATGTGATTCTGATAACACCCGAAAAGAGAATTTAATATAAGTTATGAATAAAACAAAGTAAACGAATAATAAGATCAAACGCATGATCCCTGAATAGAGTTGAAAATACAACGGAGGAACTACACAAAATAGTGTCACCTCGAAAAGGAATAGACAATTTAAACAGAACATGCTACGATCAATATCCTAAAGCAAATGTTCTGCAAATACAAGGCAGTTTCGACTTTAACGTAATAGATTCGTTTACAACTGAGATGGTACCATTTCGTGATTAAATGCAAATTCCTAGTTAAGGGTTTGTACAGAGAACGAACGTCTTGAACATGTTACAGCAGTTTTACAAATTACGTAGTGGGATAAATTGTTCTGAGTTGTCATCTTGAAGAAGTTAAGACTTATTTGTTACAATATGACATATTCTAAATCTTAACCACATTGTGGTTAAGATTTTGATATCACAACCTGTAATTCCTGAAGAATTAAGCAGATTTATATCTAAATATACATGTTTTCTAACACTAAGTGCTAACACTTGCCACAAGTACACACAACAGTAAAAATCATGCTAATATTATTAATCCTAGTTCCTACTCCTACTTTCTTTTTGATATCACGTGGGCAAAGCCGCGGGGCCCAGCTATACAACTTCCTACTAATATTATAACCTATCCTTCCTACTATATATGTTGCAGGGATATAATAAAAACAGGGTTTTGGCCAAATCCCTAAGGGATTTCTAGGATTAGATAGGATACTTTAATTTTCGATATCACGCTGGCAAAGCAGCGGGCGCCAGGTAGTAAAAAAATTAAGTTAAATCTTGACACTACAAAATAGAAAACTTAAATCTCAACACTACAACGAAAAAAAAGCTAAAATGGCGTCTCACGGCTGCGCCTAAAATAAAAAATAATGATTCAAAAAAAGAACAGCATTTTTTCACGAAAACCTTGCTGTTCCAAACGTGACCTTATAAAAATGTAAAAAGAAACTGATATCGCTGAAAAAGAAACAGATACCTTAAGAATTCTGTACCTATTCTGTAAGTGCCTCTAAAATCTTTTATAATTGCTCTGCGTCGTCCCCAAGAGGCTTAAGGAATTCGTTTTAAATTTATTTTATTTCTGTTATTTCGTTCGAATTGCAGACTTTTTTGGTGGACTATGAAGATTTATTTTCTATTGTATTTAGTTCTGAGTTATGAGTACACACCTACATCAAGTTGATTCGAATACGTTTGGTTTGAAAATTCACACAATTCACATAGGCTATTTTTTCATTAAAAAAAAAATTGCCTATGTCCGTCTTCAGAGTCCCAACTGTACCAAAATTCATCAGGATCTGTTCAGGCATTTTGGCGTGAAGACAAAAAGGGGAAAAAGTGCGAAAGGGGGGAGAAAGTGGTAAAGGTTAGCGTTAGCCCAAAGTAAATGCCACGCGGACGAAGTCGCGGACGGAAGCTAGTATTATATAAATAAGGATTGAAAGATAGTATATATTCTATTTCTGGCCATGTTCAGGTAAACAAGCATATACCAATTTAATTCCAGTTGAGAAATAAGCTTGTTAAACTACAAGCAAAGCCAATATTCTCAACATTATCATATAACTTGTGCAGTGCTTCGACGGGGGCGTATCACGTGTCCTGTGAAGCAGAAACTACTTACTTTGTATCTTGTAGGTTGCCAGTTAGTATGCCAACCTGAGATGGAAAACCTTTTTCGTTAACAAATGTCAAAGGTAGATAAAGCAGAATTCTATTTTTAGATTATGACGTCACTGCCTATCTTTAATATTTATTTCTTGTATAGATTCTTTTTTAATAATTCTTATTATGGGCCTTGATTCTTAGACGTTTGTTAATTTCTTATGTTATTTACCGTTTTGTAAATTAAGCAATGACTTATTAGCGGGCTTACGTTGTCCTCCCCTACTTAAGGTCTAACGCTGTAACAACAATATTGTTCAACCCAATTATTTTAAAATAGCAACCATGGTGTTTCTAGCCATTTCTTCTCCATAGGAAACGACGAACCCGAACCGTGCACCTTATCTCGATAAGTGCCCATGTAGGTGAAATCAAAATGATTCGATTTCAGCAATGGAAAACTAGGTTCTAGCACAGCTTCAAACATATATTTGTCAATAAGATTTACATTTTGATATTACATTTTATAATAAAAATAATTAACATTTATTTTAGCCGAAGACCATATTGTATAGTCTACGCAGTCAAAAGAAATGGCTGTTTATGTCGCAAGTTTGTACGGAAACCTCTATTTTCTCAATGACATAATTATTAATTGATGATATTTGCATTCTATGCTTATATTAATCTTTAATAATTTGTGTTTGTTATTTATAAACATGACATGTGATTTTGTCAATGATTAATAATTAAATAAATGGAACTACAGAACCTTAAAAAAGTCAAATGCAGGATGTTCGATTCATCGTAAACGAACGTTACCCACTTAATTTTAACGAGTTTCTATTTGGCCATCACAACCCTGGGCAAACCAATACCCGCGGTATCTCTTTCAAACAAACCTTAACCCCGGAATCGATACCCCTTTTTTTTCAGGGTGGGAATTCATCAAATGACTTCCCCCGCTCTGGGCGGAGCGCAGGGGCGTGTCAGACTTTTACTGACTAAAACCCACCCATGTTCGTTATATCGTCCTTTACGTTTCGGGGCCGCGGTATCTCTTTCGAATAACCCTCAACCCCGGAACCGATACCCGTTGGATAAACTTGATATAAGGTTCTCAAACTACCCGTAATGAACGTCAAAGATCTTTGAACAGCAGTCGATACCAACAGCTTCAATCATGTTTCAATTTCACTGTAAATTATCGAGTAGATATTACAATGGAGTATTAATAACCACAAAGGTCTAGAAGATATATTAATTAAAAGCAGGCTTTAACACCCAAACCGTCTAGTTATTGGATTTGTAACCAGTCACAGTTTCTAAGGATGTCGAATAATGTATGATGTGGTATGTCCCGAAATACATCTCTGATGTTATAAGGGCAAAACACGTTGCTTACAGAATTTCACACCATTTATTTTGGTGATTTTGATTGATTTTGAACGCCAAAAGACGTAGACGTCTTCGTCAAATTTTAAGCTTTATGCCAGTGCCAAAATTTGTACATCAAAGATTTACTTTCATATTGTTTTTATGCTGCACTAAATTGAGCATTGTCATCATCTACAACCGCGGGCATTTTTTCCTTTTTTTGTTTTAGTGTGTTCAACTTTCATGAGATTACTAACTTTCGCTCGCAACTTCGTCTGCGTGGCATAGTTACTTTGGGCTAACACTAACTTTAAGCCCCGTGTTGATCGAAAAAAAATATCTTTCTCTCCCCTTTTCTTCTCTCTTTCTCCCCCTAACCTCACTTTAACAAAAATAGCTTATGTCCGTCTCCAGGGTCCCAACTATTTCTGTACCAAAATTCATGAAAATCGGATGGGCCATTTAGGCGTGAAGACGTCACAAATAAACTTACTTTCGCTTTTACATTATTAGTAAGGATTTGCTAGGTTACTTTTGTGTGGACAGTACTCACAGTCTATATGCACCTTAACAGTAAGTATATTGGTTTTGAAAGTTCTATTAACGTTACAGACCTGTTTGTGGCTACTCCTTCATCAGCAAAATAATACAAAACCACATTGTTCTTGGAGCCTATTACGTCTTGTGGTTACTGAAGTGACATTGTTATTTTCCTAGGTAATCTGGATTTAAATTAAAGATTTAACATTTAACAACGTGCTTATCTTGACAAATAGCTTCAGAATTAGTTATTTAACAAAAATAATTCAGTAACTTTTTGAATACTAAATGGGTTTACGTTTGGTCGCAACTCGCCCGACGTGAAGTAATAATGTGGTCTAGGATGAACACATTTGGATGAGAGATCCAGAATATAATGATTGGGAAACAGAGATTAGAATTCAGCAGTGAATTCCTCAGTCTGGCAGTTCGCACAATTACATGTGGAAGCAAATCACTTTTGTTTGGGTCCGTAGCACTTCAACCCACGGGTCGGAGCGGTTGAGTCGAGCTACACGATAACTGACAAATGCTGGCACTCACTGGACAGGTCCACTCAATCTGTGTGGTGCTTTTTTAAAAAGACCATGTCAGACACTAATCTGCATAATCCTCATGTAAGTTCACCAAGATTTTTGTCTCGACTTTAAGAGAAACTATGACCTCTGAGTTTGATTCGGCAGTTTCTTCTTAGTGTAGTCGGGTACGAAACACCGGCCTCATCTAGTTTAAAAAAAAGACGTGTAAAAGAATTTATGAAAACCTACTTGCTCTCAACTATTGTAGCGTGATGTAATACAGCCTAGCCGATAGCTGTGTTTACTGTTACAAAGAATTCCACTGTGAATCTAATGAAATCCTAGTATCTCAACCTAGTTGGTTCTACCAAGAACTTGCACCCACAGATCAAACTGTTGGAATTAATACTGTGAATTCATGCAAGCCTAGTACTTAAATCATAATTCAATCAAATCGATCCAGCCGTTTAGTTGCAGTATAGATAATTAACCTAAATACCGACTGCAGTGCCATGTGATTTGTGAATCTAAACCATCCAGGCCACACTCGGACGCATACAACCAAATTTATTCAACTCCAATCTGTATAGCCGTTAAGGAAAATTTCACTGACATACATACGTACAGCAGAATTCCTAATCCTAATAATCCTACTTTAATATTAAAAATGCGAAAGTTTGTGAGTATGGATGTTTGTTTGTTACTCTTTCACGTCAAAACGGCTAAACGGATCTTGATGACAATTGGCACAGAGGTATATTATAGTCTGGAATAACACGTAGAATAACTTTTTTTCCAATATCATGCGAACGAAGCCGCGGGCGCCAGCTAGTTCTATATATAACGATAATTATTTACTATAGTAAAAACACAAAATTCCACTTTTGGCCTGCCAGAGGCCCTGTAAGAAAAAAAAACAGAATAACTAAAAACGTGACGACATAAAAAATCCATTGAGAAGGATTAAACAGTACCAATAGATAATTTATAGACCACTCTACTTGATACCTGATGCTGAATAAATTCTTCAGGCCCATAAAGTGTTCACGATGAAAGATTATTTTAATTTACTGCTAACAAAAAAGTTTTACGTTCCTTTTTATTAGCTGCTGTACGATGTGAAAGCTTATTTCAAGCACGTAAAGATGAATTTCCTTTAGTAGATGGAGTAAATTAAATGCTTCAGTTAAGATTTTATTGGTAGCCGTCAGCGGTTAGATGGCATCGTTTCAGACTAAGTCTAGGCTGTCTGTTAATGTGTTTGTAGACCTAGATAAAGATGTTAATAAAGACATTGAGTAATGACATTTTACGGACGTTGTGTTTTGATGGCACGGTTGACTGCTGCGCAGTGGCTGAGCGATTGACTGCTGCGCTGCATGTCGCGGGTTCGATTCTCGCACGGAACAAATATTTGTATAGGCTACAAATATTTGTACCGTGTCTGGCTGTTTGTGTATGTGAGTTTAAATGTTTGTAAACGCACCCACGATACAGGAGAAATTGCTAGCGTGCGACAACGTTTTTATCTGTTATGAGTGTCAAAGATCTACAAATGACAACTGGGGTTGGCTGAACGTGTTTTACCGAGGCACGGAGGAAACTCAGTATGTAACAGGTGTTCACCCATCCACAGAACAACCTAGGCAAGCGTGGCGTATCCTAAAGATAGACCCGAGCGACTGTGATTATTTAGTCACGAGCTCCTCTGATCCGTTATCAGTGGGTAAAAATATTAATTATTTTTTTGAGGGAAACGGATCAGAGTATCAGAATGAATACAACTCACCGTGATCCGCCGCTAATTAAATCTGATACTGGGATCGGTGGAGACTGCCCCAGTTTATGTATGTCATTGTGTATGTATGTTTTTGTTTCCCTTTTTTTGTGTCCCTCTGTTGGACAAAAAGGGGAGGCGTCCTCTTTGTCCACCCAATCCTTTCTAAGCTGTGCTTTTATCCTATAAAGCCATGTTTGCATACAAAATCAGGTCGTTACACCAATTTCGCCGCGGTCTACCTCGATGGTGATTGGAGAGTGACGATCTTTGCCCATTTCTCCGACTAATCCTACTAATATTATACAACATTATTTTTCGTTTAAGCGAAAGCCGAAACACATGTACAGTATTTTTATATAAAAAATCTATGTCCAAAATTTCAAAACTGTATCATGAAAAACCACAAAGTTATAAGCTTGTTATGTTACCTGGATATCCGCTTTCATTGATAATAATAATGTCTCAGTTTGTATTGTAGGTAATTAACTGGTGATACATTTTCCATCACACTGTCTGCCAGGCTTTGGACTGTCGTAATGGTCAAGTGTAGGGTAGCGCTTGCGAAAAGGTACTTAGTGTCGCATGGTGTCCATTTAATAAACTTTTTAAATATTTTTGGGATAAAATATAACATGGTGTAAAAATGATTGGAATCGATTCAGTTACGTACTTATTCTGAACAAACTATATTCAGGTTTCGCATATACTAAAAATAATGTTGTAAATGCGAATGTTTGTGTGGATTCATAGTCATACATGAACCGATATACTAGTAACTTCTATTCTAGTAGTGACTGTACTAACAGGTTGGGGAGTTTGTTGTTACTTCTCCTCGCTAGCTAATTACATAACCATTTCAAAGTGCTCTTTGAAGTGGTTTCCTAATTGTTAAAGGCCGTCATTGGTCGTTTTTCTTAATCCTACAATCCCACTCATATTATAAATGCGAATGTTTGTGTTGATGGATGTATGGATGTTTGTTACTGTTTAACGTTAAAACGGCTGATAACGCATAGGATTTTTTTTTCCTTATCACGCGGGTGATGCCGCGGGCGCCAGCTAGTAGAAACATAACCCTCTTCTGAAGCTATACTTTAGACAAGTAAAAAAAATAGTACACGAAAAAACTTCCTATTTCGGGTTCCGTACCTGAAAAGCAAGAAGCGGAACCCTACAGTATAACTTTGTTGTTCGTCTTTCTATCCGCCCGTCTTTCAAGACCCTTTATCTCAGGAACGCGTAAAGGTATCGGTTTGAAATTTAAACCATATACTCAAATCTGTAATTTTTTAAAGCTGTGAAAATAACAACTCTCTAAGTGTACGCAGTCAAAAGAATTGGTCCGACTTGCACTTAAGCGTTTTTTCTGTAGAAAAAAAGTTTATATTTTAATTACATAGTATTGAACATACATATTTTGGAGATCACCTTTTAAGCAAGGAGATGATTGTGTTTTTTTTTGGGGTGGGAAATCATCAAATAACTTCCCCCGCTCAGGGCGGTGCGGGGGAGTGTCCGACTTGTACTGACTAAACCCACCAATGTTCCTTCTATTGCCCTTTACGTTCCGGGGCCGCACTATCTATCTGTCTTTAGCTGGGTTGGTTTGAGGTTCTCTCCCTCAAACGCCCGGACACCTCCTTCGCTAGCATGACTGCTCAAAACAGCCCTCATGGTTCACATCTTAGTGGTCTCACCAAGGCTTTTTAGACCCAGCTCGGTGACACTGGCCATCTTTTATTGGGTTATTATTATTTTTTTTAATTTAAAGTTTTTTTTTCTAGAATTTTATATTTAGAATTGCCAAACAACCGTCAACATTGTACCAACTACACCCGACTTCACCAATAATATTGGGCAAGCAAGTAATAACCAGTTTCATTTATAGACATCGTATTTTGTTGAATAAAACCTCTGCGCTATCGGACCAACATGGGAATAATATAGGACCTAGCCTTAACATTTAGCTTATAATAAAGTAGACCTTATAAGGGTATGTCCATGGCGTACTTTATTTTGCGACCATTATACGTTACTAGCTGACGCCCGCGGCTTAGCCAGCGTGATAAAAAAAGTATTCTATGTATAGTATTTGACGGGCCTGTTGGTCTAGTGGTTAGTGGCCCTGACTGCTGAGCTGGAGGTCTTGGGTTCGATTCCCACCCAGGACAAACTTTGTGTGATGAGCATGATTGTTTGTTTTGTGCCTGGGTGTGATTTATCTATAATATGTATGTACTTATAAATTATGTATATCAGTTGTCTGGTTACCATAACACAAGCTCTGCTTAGCTTGGGATCAGATAGCCGTGTGTGAGCTGTCCCAAGACATTTATTTATTTATGTATAGTAAAGTATATTCCAGACTATAATCTTACTCTGTGCCAAATTTCATAAAGATCCGTTTAGCCGTTTTGACGTGAAAGAGTAACGCGCGGCTTCGCCCGCGTTAAATTTGGGGTAACACAGTTTCCCTAGCGCCTTATTGATTTGTAATAGCAACGCTTAGTTTTCCCTTTTCTTCCCTCTTTCTCCCTCACATCCCACTGTTTTCAAAAAAATATTAGCCTATGTCCGTCTCCTGGTTCCCAACTATCTCTGTACCAAAACTCATCACAATCGGTTTAGCCATTAAAGCGTGAAGAGGTAACAAACAAACAAACTCACTTTCGCTTTTATAATATTAGTAAGGATTTACGCCAACATGCAATGTGAACGCACCCTTACACAAATTGAACCATCGGGTCGACCATATTACCAAATAATTTAGCATAAACCGTCCAGCTACTTTCATATTTCTATGTAAATTGGAAATGAAAAAAATAAATCTGACCCCAGTACTAATAGGGGTGAATTGCTGTTCGGGAAATTGGCTTGGACGTAGACCCGTAACTAGGTTTATAATACTGAACTTTTTAACCGCGGAATTTGTGTTTTTAGTGTTGGATACACGGAGCTAAGAAATATCACTCGGGGACTGTCGCGGTAAAGCTATTGCATAGCATTTTTTTTATAAAAAATAACTTATGCAATAAATGAAAAATCTAAATATAATATTTAAAAATACTTCCAATGAATAGAGGTCACAAAAAGAAAAAACAAGACCTAGCGTTTGATCCAGAGTAATGTCGTTTGACAGTCCGATTCCCTACCAAACACGCTAATAGAACATTGGAATCGTGATTGAAATAACGGACCGTATTCATAATGAAATTTCTTGTTAGGTTTTTCGTTACGAAATTTCTGGATTCGGTCTCCACGCTCAAGGCCCGCGATAGAAGCTATGCAATAGCTTAAAAAATGGCAGATCTCTAAGTTACAACAAATTAAGTCAGAACACTAAACAGAAACATAACATTTAACATAATATTTAGCAGTTCCTCGTTTTTTTTTGTATTTTGTCAATGTATTTGTTCTTTTATTTAATTTGGACTAGTGTTTAAGTTAATTTTTAAACCCTATCACAATGTTGTCGTATTTAATGCAAAGGGTGACTGGTAGAGAATGTCTTATGGCACTGAGTCCATTTATGTACCACTATTGTAGGACTTAATGCTGGCAGCTTTATAGGTGTGTATATAAGATTGCTGAAGTCCCTTATTAGTAGGATAACATGTTAAATTATCATGATAATATGCCAAAAAATGAAAGTAACTCACAAACAGATGACAACTTTAATAACTTCCTATTTATTTCCTATTTATATTCATCCAATATCCTCTAACAGTGGGGTCTTAAATAGCCGGGGGCGCATATAAAACTAAGTTCCTTTTTACCGGCGGCACGTGGGCCCAACTTCGGATTGATTCGGCCTAATTCGGCTTTACGGTTCCGAGTAACAAAATTTACAGGCACTCCCGACGATTTGCAACGTGATCTAGTTTCCTCTGGTTATAGAATGAACGCCATATTGAAATGTTTTTGGCTGTTTTACGATATTTCTTTGCGGGACCAAAATCGAATGAAGGCCGGTTTCCTTTTTGGGGTCCAGTCTTTTTTTTTGCGGGTAGGAATCATCAAATAAATTCCCCTGCTCTGTGTGGAGCGGGGGAAGTGTCAGACTTGTTGTGACTGAAACCCACCTATCTTCCTTTTTGCCACGCCTTCCGATGCCTCGAGAAATTTGTACCACTTTTTAAAACCTACTTCACAGCTCCATAAAACATTCTAGAATTAGTTTCAAACCTTATACATAGTTGTATTATAGAATTTTTTCTAGACTCGAGTGTAATCTAGAATATTCTTGTACACAAGCCGATGGAACACTATTAAACAATAGTTATTTGTTATACAAGAGTGCAAAGTTGCTTTTTAACCGCGTGTTCAATTTTGATGACCGAGCAAGCGAAGGATTCTAAAATTGAATCACGAGCGCAGCGAGTGATTCAAAATTAGAATCCTGAGCGTTAGCGAGAGAATCAAAAGAGTACGAGGTGAAAAATCTTTGCACTCGAGTGCAACACGTAACTTTTCATTCCACCTCAGCGAGGAAAAAACTAAACACTAAAAAAAAAAAAAAGACGTTTACAATCACAAGATAGGTACACTTTTATTTCAGTTTAGGTATTAATTACTACATTATAACAGGTAAGTATTACAGAATAATCTTTAAATTATAACAAAATAATATTTTTCACTTGTTTTCAAGTCTCTTGTTTTTAATTTATGGTTTAACAATGACGTGAAAAAATGCCGCGTAAAGAACCGCGTACAAAGCAAATTAAAAAAACACCAAGAAGGTTCCGAGTCTGAGTTTTTAACAAATTAAAAAAAAGTTTTATGATATATTCGGCACCATAGAGGTAGCAGTAAATCGGTTTAACGTTTTTTTAAATTCACAAACTTAGTGCACACGATGTTCTAAATTCAATTTACTTTATCCTCTAGAGAATAAAAACGGCTTTTCCACTCAGATATTGAAGATTAAAAATACTCTTTCCGAGATGGTGGGATGAAAATGAGTTTTTCCTGCAGTTTATAACAACAGTATATTGTTACAAAACAAAAACTGCTACCAAGCGAAAACTAATGCATTTTTCACGTATGAAAATGCATTTGGCAAGAGGCGGCTCGAAATAAAACTTAACTGAATTACCTGTCTGGATAATTATCCAGTCCAGGCTGACACGACTTTCGACTTAGGCTACCAAATGAATAAAGTAAGGTTATAACGTTCTAAAACCACTGGTAGGTCTGCAGTTGCTTAGTTCTATGTAATGACTAGCTGTCTTCGTGATTTTACCCGTGTCTTTGATTACTGCCCCGCTTAATATCCTGATGTAGCTTTATACCTAATGGTGAATTTTGTTTTTATTGTTTGAATAGTTTTGCGTTAAATCGTAGCAAGAAACAAACAAAGAAGTTTTACCTCTTTATTATATTAGTTTAGAAAACAGATTACTATATTTTCTGTTATCCAAAAAAGAACTTTTTTCTATATTTTTTTTCTTTTCAATAAAAACGAAAGTGTTTTCCGTGCCGCGTCTATTACTAAACTTATTCTTCTTCTTCAACCTTCAAACTCCAACCCAAGGTTGAATGTAGGTCCCTTTCAAAACTCCACTTTTGGTGTTTTTTAGGGCCCCACACCTCAAATAGATCACTTGTCCATCTGTCTGTCTGTCACGACCCTTTATCTCAGGGACACGTGGAAGTATCGAGTTGAAATTAAAAGCATATAGGTACTCAAGTCTGTAGTCTCTTGTCTCTAAGTATACGCGGTCAAAAGATATAGCCGTTTATGTGACAACTTTGGACGGAATCCTCAATGCGCAAATCTAAACTCACTTTTGGCCGGTTTTTCTACCCTCATTTTTACTCTTATTACTCTTATTCTATTCTCTACTCTTATTAAAGAATGCTACTTACAACATTTACTTCAATTTCCTTCAAGTTACCTACATTTTATTATTATTATAACGGGCTGGCGTTTTCAACTCCAGATCCCAAGATCGTATTTTACGTACGGGTACATTTTATTAACAAAATCAACTCCGCCAGCTCAAAGGCAATCAATTAATTATTTTAAAACAAGGAGCCAATTGTAAATATCTTTGAAAAGGCCGACTGGAATTCAAGAATTCTCTTTGAACTAAAATAAAACAAAGTAAAGGAGGAGGTATCGATTTTTTGAAGTCATTTATCATCGTGGGAGATGCTGGCTGTTTCATTTGTTATTCGTTTTGTTGTAATGTAGTCACTAAACAATATTTTTTTATATTAAAAATATTTATAAATAAGTGTCTTGTTGACGGTTTTATAGTAAACTAGCTTTTGACCGCGGCTTCGCTCGAGTTAAATTCGGGGCAACACAGTTCCCCTTTCCTGATTTGTAGGTACCTGCTACCTGTAGTTTTTGCTCTAGCGCCTTATTTATTGTAATAGCTAAAAATTCTTCTGAAGAAAGTATCAAGTGGATCCTTGACAATAAACCCAGTGTTCACACCACAAAACAAGGTATCATCGCCTTTATTAAAGAAAATGACGAACGTGAATATACGCTTATCCCGAGGTCAAGCTAATCACTCTGCTAGATTAAATCACACTGAAACACCGAAAACTCATACTAATAGAAATCCGCAACGGTTAATCAGCCAAATTTCGGATAAAATCAACGCAGACATATTGACAAATCACTGCAACACAACTGAATATCATATGAAGAATTTACCTGGCCCATCAACCTGGACTTTGCCTACTATAAGTGGATGCGACGATGAACAAAAACCAGTGGAACCCAAAACCATAAATGAAGAGACCAATAAAGAATACAATACCATTAAAAAAAGAAAAATGATTTACATCATTGGTGATGAACAAGCTCAAAATCTTACTCTAGAAATGCTTGAAAGTAGGCAAGGTAAATGGAATGACGATTATGGCATCTTCGGAATGATAAAATCATCTGCCACAAGCTGCGAGATACTAAAAACGTGTGAAAATATGTCTAAAATTGTTACAAACAAAGACATTGTAATATTGTGTTTTGGTGTATGTGATAAGAATGTTTACAAATATATGTCGAATTTAAGTAATATATTATACATATTTAGAAAGCAAAGGGTTCTTTTAACAAATGTACAATACAACCCATATCTCAATGAGTACATGCTTAATAGGCAGTTGTATCTGATTGTGAAAAATTATATTAACTGTAAATTAATCAAACTGAACAATAAAAATATGTTTCTGAATAAAAGTAATGATTTTACGAGTATACTAAGTTCTAGATTTAATTTAGAAATAGATTCTATTACATATAATGAAACATTCTTGACATTTTCTAATAAAACAAAATCCCTATTAAAACCGAGTGTTTGCACTGGAAATAAGCGGTCCATATCCCAAATGCCAGACAAAAATAAGAAGGGTACCATTCCATACTATTTTAAACCAAAAAACCATTCAAAATAGATCCACCCAATGATAGCCCGCAAATATCATATAAAAAAGGAACTATCCCATTTTTATTTAATAAAATTAATATTTCTAATCAGTTACACATAAAAGAACCTCACATTAAATCAAATGCAGCGTTTTTTCGTACCTCACAGTAAATCCAGTCTTATACTGTTTCATCAGAATATTGCAGGCGTTTTAAATAAAATAGACGAACTGACGATGGCACTTAGGGAATTCGCATTGCAAACAAAGGAAATTGATATAGTTTGTCTGAGTGAGTCATTCATAAAAAACAAATCAGAATCACTTCTTAAGATTCCTGGTTACAAACTCGCTGCTTCATACAGTCGAGATACTAAACGAGGCGGGACATGCATACTCATAAAGAACGAGATGACTTGCATTAAATTAGATAAGCTTCTAAATGACATTGCATGTAATTTTAATTTTGAATGTACTGGAATAGAATTGACAATCAATCAAATCATCATTATTTGTATTTATAGGACGCCAAATAGCAATCCTAAAGTTTTTTTAGAAAAATTAGAAACATTATTAATTAGAGTAACAAAGAAATCTAAGAAGGTTATTATTTGTGGTGATTGGAATTTAGACACAATAAAACCAAATAAAAGTTGCCAAGAACTTTTTGGGCTGTTGAAAAATTTCAATATTCAATTGCATATAAAAACACCAACACGAAAACAGTCGTGCTTGGATTTATTTGCAAGCAATATCAAACAAGCCAAAGGTGAAGTACATCACCTGGCACTCTCTGATCATGAGACAGGGCAGACCCTGACAGTAGCGATTAATAAACCTAAAACAATAACAAGCTGGTTTGAGTACAAAAGAGACTATCATGAAGAAAACATACAACAGTTTTGTGACTGCATTTCTGCGATTTCTTTCTCTGACATGTACCTTAAGGACAACATAGAAGATGCATTTCAAACATTTTATGATACATTCCAACTGTTTTATAAACTTTGTTTTCCTATACAAAAGATAAAAAAGTCAAACGGGAAACATAATACCCTGTGGTTGACGAAAGGTTTAAAAAAGTCATGTATACGGAAACGTTATTTACATTTAAAAACTATACATAATAAAACTAACAAAAATAGGTTAACAAAAACGTATAGAAAGTATTGTATCATACTTAAACGTTGCATTAACAAGTCTCAACAAATACACAACAAAAGGTACATACAGAAAATGGAGAACAAGTGCAAAGCTACGTGGAATATTATTAATAAAAAAATTGGTGACACACAGAACAGTAATGACATAAAACAAATAATATTAGAATCCAACATCATCACTGACCCACAAAGAATCTGTGACATGTTTAACGAACACTATATACAATTGACAAATAAAAATGAATTTATATATAATACTGACGCTATAAATAGAACCATTGACATCGATCACAATAGTACAATATTTCTAAATCCTACTGATCCAATAGAAGTGTTCAGGGTAATCCAAAACCTAAAAAATACCACGGCGGTTGGTTTAGACGAGATAAGTACAAAAATTATAAAAGCAAGCGCTAAGTACATATGCAAACCGTTGAGCTACTTAATTAACATGTCATTTTCAGAGGGTATATTCCCAAGCACGCTAAAGAGCTCAATAGTCAAACCAATATTTAAGAGTGGGGATAAAGCTGAAATGACAAATTATAGACCTATAACCTTAATTCCGATAATTTCGAAAATATTTGAAAAAACAATGTTAAAAAGGCTTCATGACTACTTGGAAAAGTATAACCTGCTGAGTCGGGAGCAATTCGGATTCAGAAAAAATAGCACTACCTCGTTAGCTTGTTTTAATTTAATAAAAATAATAACTGAGGCAATGAATGACAACATACCGGTAGTCGCAGTTTTTTTAGACATGAGCAAAGCCTTTGATTTCGTTGATCATAAATTATTACTAAGCAAATTAGATAAATATGGCATAAGGGGCCAAGCAAATGACTGGTTTAAATCGTACTTAAGTAATAGGCGGCAATGTGTGAAAATATCAAAAATCATCGATGGAAACAAAGTAGAATATACATCTAATTTTAAAACCAACGCAGTAGGAGTACCCCAAGGAAGCGTAGTGGCAGCGCCTTTATTTCTGATATACATAAATGACCTCCCCAATGCAACATCCCACGAAACAGTCTTATTTGCTGACGATACGACATTAATAATAAAATGTAAAAATAAAAATAAATTAGAACAGGAAATTAATAAAGCAATGAATGACATAGTAACTTGGCTCAATAATAACAATTTAAAAATCAATTTAAATAAAACAAAATTAATTCATTTTAAAACTTATCAATCTAACTTGCAAAATCTTAATATAAAATATGAAGACAGTATCCTAGAACAGGTAGTAGACACAAAATTTTTAGGCATTATAGTGGATCAGAACTGTAACTGGAAATCACACATCAATTACGTTTGTGATAAATTAGATAAATTCGTATATGCAATAAAACGACTAAGAACAACAGTATCCATAGACGCAGCAGTTACTGTATACCACGGATACGTATCGTCTGTGCTATCATATGGTCTAATACTATGGGGAAATTCAGTTGAAATTTTAATGGCATTCAGGGTACAAAAAAAGTGTGTTAGGACAATAGCTGGCGTCTGGTTTTTGGACAGCTGTAAGCCCTTATTCAAAAAACTAAAAATTTTACCGTTGCCTTGCATGTATATCAAGGAACTATGTATGCTGGTAAAGCAATATCCGCACTACTTTCAAGCGCAATCAGAAGTAAGCAAAAAAAAGGCTGCTGCTAGGACCATGTATAAATATGAACTAAATGTACCTCAATGTAGACTACAAATATTTAGGAGAAATGTATACATAAATGCCATTCAGGTATATAACAAGTTGCCTAATTCATTCAAGGAACTCCCCATCCCCATGTTCAAGAAAAAGCTGACAAATTGGTTAATAGATAATTGCTTTTATGACATGAGGGAATATATGGAATATTGTAAAAATTTAAGAACGACATAACCTAATTAATTTTGACATTGTAACTTTAACCTAATTTAAAATACTATTAAATCATGTTGGACCTATTTATTATAAATCTGAACTAATTGTACCTATCTAAACTTAAGATTGACATTGTCATTTAATATTTTGTACACCATATTTATGGTAGAATGTTTTAGGACTTAACGCAAATGAACATCATACTATGTAAAACTACATTCTTACAAATAAATTTCTGATTTCTGATTTCTGATTTCTGATTTCTGCCTATATCCGTCTCCAGGGTTTCAACTATCTCTGTATCAAAATTCATCAAAATCGGTTCAGCCATTTAGGCGTGAAGACGTAACAAACAATCTCACTTTCGCTTTTATAATATTACTAGCTTTCGCCCGTGGCTTCGCCCGCGTTAAATTTGGGGTAACACAGTTCCCTTGCGCCTTGTTGATTTGTAATAGCAACGCTAAGTTTTCCCTTTTCTTCCCTCTTTCTCCCAAATATCCCACTTTTTTCAAAAAAATATTAGCCTATGTCCGTCTCCTGGTTCCCAACTATCTCTGTACCAAAATTAATCAAAATCGGTCTAGCCATTAAAGCGTGAAGAGGTAACAAACAAACAAACAAATAAACAAACAAACAAACAAACTCACTTTCACTTTTATAATATTAGTAAGTAAGTAAGTATAAGTAAGTAAGTATAGTAAGTATTAGTAAGGATAGTGTGTGGCATTATCCTTATTGCTCTGCAAATAATCGTACAAGCTAGCAAGTAGTAAACTAAAAAATAACAATAATAAGACGGAACAAAGATAAATGCTGTCCACATTTCAAAAAGCGAGATAAAATCAACCAATTAAATAAACTTAGATTTCAAACCTCTCTGTTACTTCTAGGAGGTAGTACAGCTTAAATTTCTTAGTAATTGATCGTATTTAAAATTTCTAAAGGCTGCTTGTACATTGGAGCGTTGAATGTAAGAACTAGCTAGAGGGAAATACTTTCAAAAATAATTACTTTGCACAGCTGTAAATATACCAAATTATTTTTAAGTATATGCGAAACTTGAATATAGTTTGTTTAGTTACGTAACTGAATTAATTTAAATAGTTTTAAACCTTTTGAATTTTGTCCCGAATATATTTAAAAAGACACTTAGTAGGTATACGCAACGGCGTGCGACACAGGTCACGACGAATACTTACAGAGAACCAAAACGCGCGCGGTGACCGTGTGCAGTGTAAAGACAGTCAGGTTACATAGCAAGTTTATAACTTTGTAATTTTTGATGATACAGTTGTGAAATAATGCACAAATACTCTTTACATAGAAAAAATAAATAAACAGGTATTTCGGGTTTTAAATAAGCTAAAACTAATGTTTTAGAATGACACACAGACATGCAACTTTTGAAAGAGATTTTCTTCTGCTGCATTGAGCAACGTTTTTCCGAACAGAATTGTTTGGAAGCCATAATATTACGAAATAGGTCTGTCTCATTTCAAAGTAGAAACCGTTATTTTACCAGTAAATGTTTTTATTTGTTTATTAAAAAAAAAACATTGTACACAGGCAGACTTAATGCCTTGGGAATTTTGTACCAATTAAAAAATCTTCGCTCTTGCATTCTACTAAGTATAACATATTAGTGCTGACTACACCTCTATCTAACTACACAGGCGTGATGTTATTTAGTTAGACCCGAGGATTTATTTATGATTGGGTATATTTTTATTTTTAAATAGGTACATAATTGGTGATTGCTAGCTGACATGTGACAATGAATTAATTATTTTTTAATTTACCTAGTGATATAAAAAAATATAAAATCTGGTTCTTGAAACCTGACAGACAGATGTGTTGTTGGGAGTTTATTCCGCCACTTCTATTTCCCAACTAAAACATCCCAGTGCTTTAGCCCGCGAACGTTTAGTGGGCCTGTCTTTTGTAATGTGACGTTCAAAAACTGCTGATTATCAGCCTGATTGGGATAAAAGACTTTTAAATTTTGATCTAGTTCTATATAAAATTTGCCTATACACAGATAGCAAAAATTTTACCCTGTTACACAATAAAACTTTTAAGGAACAAAAACCCGGCACAGAGTATCGAGACCTTCAATCGATTGATCACAGAACAACCACTCAAAATGATGAAACGTCGAATAATCAAGTCGAATGTTTATTGTAATCAGAGTCTACCCTGTTTACATTCACAAATGGATGAGAGTTATCGTGCCAAATTGAATCCGTGCCGATGTAATGTGATTTCACGGTGATTGGTGACTTTTTGTACGGCGATAGCTTTTGGACATTTACTTACTTGTGGCTGTATGAATTAATCGCTAGGTTAAGCAATGCTTATGAGGTTGGTCTTTGGATGGGTGACTATCGGTTGTTGCGACCTCTTTTTCAGTTTTTTAGGGTTCCGTACCTCAAAAGGAAAAACGAAACCCTTTTAGATCACTTTGTTGTCCGTCTGTCTTTCTGTCAAGACCATTTATCTCAGGAACGCGTCAAAGGTATCAAAGTGAAATTAAAATCATATACTTAAGTTTGTAGTCCCTTAGGCGCGTCGCCCACACGACCAAGACTACAAACTTAAGTAGTAGGCGACGCGCCTTAGAGTTCACAAAAGCATATAATATGTAATGGCCTCAAAACTATATAATTAATTACCAAACCAAATTATAGCCAACAACAGCATGAACCATTTTAAACGTAAGCTTTTTAAATTGTTTAATGACAAGGCATATTATTCGATCAATGAATACGTTAATGACAACAGGAGCTCGTGGCTAAATAATAGCAGCCGCTCGGGTCGATCTTTAGGTTAAGCCTCGCTTGCTTAGATTGGTCTGTGGATGGGTGCCCACCCGTTACATACCGAAATTCCTCCGTGCCTCGGAAAGCACGTAAAGCCGTTTGTCCCGGCTGTCATTTGTAGATCTTTGACAGTCGTTACAGGAGTCAGTGTTCCGAAAGTCTGAAAACCAGTCTTACCATGGGGTATCGCATTACCCAGTACTAACAGGGTTGTGGGGGTTAGATAGGCAGTCGCTCCATGTAAAATACTGATATTCAGCTGCATCGGGTTAGACTGGAAGCCGACCCCAACATAGTTGGGAAAAGGCTAGGCAAATGATGATGAATACGTTAATGACAAAAATACTCAATATTGACATTTAATTGTATAATTTAATATTGATGTGATTGACTCTAAAATCTAATCTAGCATGTCTCAGAAAACTGACTCTGACACTACTTATTGACTATTTAATTTTAATTTAACTGACATAACATTTTTTATAAGCATTTGTACTTTTTTATAGTTTTAAACATTGATAGATAACTATTGTAACTTGAGCGAACAACGCTATTTTGTATACCTTTCGGCGAAATATTGTATGGATCAAAAAAATATAGGTATACAATATCATAATATCATGTGTTCACAAAAAGATTGAAATTGATAGTAGTGGAAAAATCATATCTCTAAATCTACGCAGTGAAAAGATATGGCCGTTTAATATGTCGCAAGCTTGTGCTCCTTTGGTGTAACTCAGTGCGAGTCAGAATCGCACTCCGGCTATTTATTCCGGCTAGGCATTCCAGGCCTGTTGGTTTAGTGGTTAGTGGCCCTGACTGCTGAGCCGGAGGTCGTGGGTTCGATTCCCACCCAGGACAAACTTTGTGTGATGAGCATGATTGTTTGTTCTGTGTCTGGGTGTGATTTATCTATAATATGTATGTATTTATAAATTATATAAGTATGTATATCAGTTGTCTGGTAACCATAACACAAGCTCTGCTTAGCTTGGGATCAGATAGCCGTGTGTGAGTTGTCCCAAGATATTTATTTGTTATTTATTTTTTATTACCTGTTTGGCCCAAAAATTATGGGATCTTCCTTCAGTCCTTTTTTTTTCCGCTTGGGAAATCATCAAATGACATCAGACTTTTACTGACTAAAACCCACCCATGTTCTTTCTGTTGCCCTTTACGTTCCAAGGCCGCGGTATCTGCAGTCTTAAGTGTTAAGTCCGGATACAGCTGAATACCATTATTTACCATGGAACGACTGTCCATCTGACCTTACAACCATCAAACCACATCACAACCCAATAAATACTGAGTAATACGATTTAGTAGAGACTGGTTGGCAGACTGTTGGCCCCCTGACTGCCTCTAACGGCTGTCAAAGATATGTCAGCCGGAGCCAACGGCTTAAAGTACTTTCCAAGGCACAGAGGGAACTCGATATGTGGATAGCATCCACGAACCAAGCATGGGTTCGTTGAATCTGTAACCCGAATATTAAACTGGACGACTTATTTACCCACAAGCTCCTTTTTTGCGGATGGAAAATCACCAAACAACATCCCCCGCTCTGGGCAGAGTGGGGGGAGTATCAGACTTATACAGACTAAATCCCATCCATGTTCCTTCTTTTGCACTTTATGTTTACAAAGATTTATGTTTGAACTAGCTTTCGCCCGCGGCTTCGCTCGCGTTAAATTCGGTAGCGCCTTATGGATTTGTAATAGCAACGCTAAGTTTTCCCGTTTCTTCCCTCTTTCTCGCTCATATTCCACTCTTTTTTAATAAAAAATAGCTTATGTCCGTCTCTTGGTTCCCAACTATCTCTGTACCAAAATTCATCAAAATCGGTTTAGCCATTAAAGCGTGAAGAGGTAACAAACAAACAAACTCACTTTCGCTTTTATAATATTAGTAAGGATAAGGATTCATGGCTCCGGAGCCAAGATTTCCTAAGTTTGTCATAAACTAATCCACGGTTATTGATAAAGTGGTAAATGTTAATAGGCAAAACACTTAATACAACTCATTTAAAGTTAACCAACACTTCTCACTAACTTTGGTAAGCAAGTTGGACTTAGAAGTTGAAATCAAAGTACTTAAGTTAAATCTGTTAAAATTACTCCTTTTTCCGAAAGGTTCCGGAGCCAAAATGCTAAAACTGTTGGGGCGAAGAAGAAAAGGAAAAACTTAGCTTTACTATTACAATAAATAAGGCGCAAGGTCAAAAACTACAAGTAGCAGGTACCTGCAAATCAGGAAAGGGGAACTGTGTTACCCCGAATTTAACGCGGGCCAAGCCGCGAGCAAAACTAGATCAAAATATAGTGCGGAAATCAGATTGTGTTTCAAGCGCGCTTCAATGAGATCTCAGTAAAGCAGAGGGATCTGCCAAGCAAAAGTCTGACATAAAGAACGGGGAATTTATTTAAATATATCGCATACGAAAAAAAGAACGCTACGAGCTACAAAATGTCCTAAGGATAAAAAAGTCCTTACTTATCCTTACTAATATAATTATTATAAAAGCAAAAGTGTGTTTGTTTATTTGTTTATTATATCTTCACGCCTAAATGGCCTAACCGATTTCGATGAATTTTGGTACAGAGATGGTTAGGATCCTGGAGACGGACATAAACTATTTTTTTTTAAGTTACAATTGAGGGACAAAGAGGGAAGAAACGGGAAAACTTAGCTTTGCTATTACAATAAATAAGGCGCAAGGTCAAAAACTACAGGTAGGTTAGCAGGTACCTGTAAATCAGGAAAGGGGAACTGTGTTACCCCGAATTCAACGCGAGCGAAACCGCGGGCAAAAGCTAGTCCAATATATACCATACGATCGTCCTTTGTTTTCGCAGTCGACTTTTAACATCTGTCACAAATAACGCGTGTTACCTCTCACGTAGTAACGTTATATATATTTATGTGGCCAAACTGACATGCATGCGAAGGAAAATGGTGTAATTTTTCATGATTTATTTTTTTCGTGTTCCGTAAAATATCAGATAGCTCACCTTGACGTCTTAAAGCAGGACTTATTTCAGTGTGAGAACGAGATGGCGCTAGATATCCTGTATAGGTCTGTCTCACTCCAACACGTATCTTGTATTTATTGTGGCAGAATGTTGATACGCAGGACTAATACCTTGTGTAATAAATAGTTATGTCAAAATTTGGGGCAATCCAAGATTAGAGATGAAATGCGAATGTTTGTGAGGATGTATAGATGTTTGTTACTCTTTCACGTCAAAACGGCTGAACGGATCTTGAGGCACAGAGATAGATTATAGTCTGGAATAACACATAATTATAATACTATTTTTTCTATGTCAATCTGGCGCCAGCTTAATAAAAATAAACAGTTTGTATTATAACATATAATTAAATCCATAAAATAAGTGTCAGCAAAGCAGAGGGGCCTGCCACGGTCACCGCTTGCCAGGGTTGCGGTTTATTCTAAAAGGATACCACGGCTCCGGAACACAAAGGGCAAAAGAAGGAATATTGGTGGGTTTTAGTCAAGAAAAGTTTTCAAAAAAGTACTTCAAAACGGTTGAACAATTTCATCAAATACTGCTGCAGATGCAAGAACAGACACTCTTAAAACTACTAATAAAAGAAAAGTTGATCGAACTGCATAGAAGAGAAAGTTCGAGAAAATAAATCTGAAACTTTCTTCTAGAACTGTCTTCAATACAGAAAATGATCGTGTTCAACTTGGAACTGTTGAAACAGTGAGTACGTCCCTCTCAGCGGAGCAACGCTTACTTGTTGCTTGATAACAAATCAAATATTAATGTGTGTAATCTCTAGTAAATTTTCCATTTGTGTGTGTGAAGAGGTGACTTTTTAATTTTTGAAATGAAGAGATAATTAATTCCCGTTTTTTTTTCTTTTCGCCTTCGTGTTCGCAGTATCTAGAAAAGTTGGATGTTGTTTTTACGGGTGTTTAATCATTTAATAACTTCCCCCGCTCTGGACAAAGGGGGGTGTAAGAGTCAGAATATTACTGATTAGAACCCACTAATGTTCCTTCTTTTGCCCTTAATGTTCCGGGGCCCGCGGTATCTCTTTCGAACACCCCGCAACCCCGGAAACAACCCGCAACCCCGGGACCTTGTGGCCTGGATTTAATCAAAATGGAGATCACTGCTCACCGCTCAAGTGTGTTTTCATCTTTATTATGTAGTCAGCAAATCTTTTTAATAAAAAATGTTATGTTCTTGTTTTTAATCACACAGAGTGTCTAATTAGTTGCCTGTATCGAATAAAAAAACAAATCTTCATAGCAGTAGACAGACTATTTCCTTGCGTATATTTATGCATTTATTTGTTTACTTTTCTATTGCACGGCCAACGAGAAGCGATACAAAACAAGTAAACAAAACCCATGCTAAAACCCCATCTAAAATGGCCGCCCGAACGTTGGCGAACCCGTCTTAACGTTGTCATGTTTTTGCCGGGAGAACGAGACATTACGACAAAGGCACAAGATGGAAAGAGCTAAATATTAGATTGTTAACGCCACAGTTGTTCTTTAGGTTAATGACCTTTCGTATCGCTGCTAGTTGGCCTTACTATATCTATGTGAAAACCATTGTTTTTCACGAACGAGTTTATTTGAGAAAGTTGTTTAATATGATGGAAATTTTTTACTATTATGTAGTTTATACGTTACTGTACAGCCACCCAGTATAACATCGTGTCTAATAACTACATCTTTCACAATTTCTCCAAAACCTAATTATCTACTCAAAACGTCAATTCTATTAATAAACACTACAGTTCAAAAAACGAAGGCCAGTTAATAATTGCAACATTAATTACAACTCGAAAACAGTGTACGTTGACTAATATTAAATTAAATTTTAATTGAAAATGGATGATTCACGTTTAATTTAATGGTAATTAATTATTATGGTACTAATGTTTGATCTTAATTTTGCGTGGGTAGGTGCCGGGGATCAAGGAAGTGTGAAATGATTCTTGTTACAGACTGTGAATGAGTGGAAACTGTGAGTCTACTAGATTCCTAGATGCTTGTGTTATCCCACGTTTTTTTTTTTAATTTTGCTTGCAAGTTAATTTTTTAATCAATGAAAAAGGAAGGAGGTTCTCAATTCGACATGTATACATTTTTTATGACATAGCATGGCTAGAAAAACAAACATTTTAGACAAAAACAAATGCCAGTTAAGTTTGACGCACAGAAACATTGCTGTAATCGATAACAAGAAAAGGTACCAAAAACTAAAAAATAAAAATCTAATAATATATAAATTGTGAAGGATAGCACGGTAGACATATGTCGGGCATGTCGCCGTCCGGGCGAATCGATCCGTCACATTATTTCTGGGTGTTCTCGTCTGGCTAAAGGAGAGTATTTGCCTCCTACAACCTAGTTGCCAGGATTATCCACCTGCAAATTGCTTTGCAGTACAACCTTGTGGAATCAGAAGTTCTGCACTATAAGTATGTGCCCAACCCAGTTCTCGAAGATGGTAATATCTCGTTGTATTGGGATCGATCTATCGTCACTGACAGGACTATTGCCACCAATAAGCCTGACATTGTGGTGATAGATCGATAGGAGCGTCGCTCAATGATTGTTAATATAACGGTGTGTGTGGTATATTTTGAAATGTTTTTTTTATTATTTTTAAGAAATACTTATTAAAAAATTAAAATAATATGTGTAAAAATTAATAAAGAGAATAAACCAACAATCAGAATTTAATAATATAACGCATCGAAGAAAATGAGAGGTTGTGTAATTTGTGCGGGGAAGATTTTGATTTTTCCAGTCAAGGAGTTTCTAATCATAAACTGAAATAAAAGAAGGTACCTTTCAAAAAGGTCTACAAGTTGACCTCTACCCTGCCAGTTGACATTTAAAAAGATAATATTTCCTACACAAATATGGGCCAAAACATTGTTTTCATAATCACTCCACTAGGGTTAGACCTGTTGAATGTTTCCAACTCGTGTAAAGGTCAAAAAATTTGAATGTGGGTTGGAAAAGGGTTACCAATTCGATATTTGAAAAAAAAGGACTTTACCTGTGATTCTAATTTTAAAATAACATTTTTTTAAATGGCTTCCTTGGTAGTGTCCAATGTCTAGCCAAGTAGCCAGCATGCTATTACAAATCTAGACGCATTGCTAACTTATTTGAAAAGGTTATCTCACAGTCTAATTATAGCAGACTAGCTGACGTCCGCTGCTTCGCTCGCGTGACATCAAAAAAAAATATCTTCGATATCACGCGGGTGAAACCGCGGGCGCCAAATCGTACAAAATATAATACTTCGAACTTCCTAAAAAGTTCAATACCTTGCCTTGAAATAAAAATCTTTAACCTCGGATTCTGCAGTCAGTTACAAACTTGAAACCTGTTATATCTTACAAGGCAAACAGTTGCCGAGTTCTCCCAACTGTCAGTACTCCGAAGTAAACTGCGGACAGTCTGCAACAAAGTTCGTGAACTGCAATGCAGGAAGTGACAATTTAAAGCCTTGTCTTTTATATTGACGTATCGTCGCTTGGTTTGTTCTTTTTTGCTGACCGTGTTACATTTATTGGCATTTAGTAACGAGGTGTTACGTAATTATTGCCTTTGTTTTGCCCCACAATATGAATTTTACCTGTATCGTGGATGCGTTTTACAACAAACGGCCAGACCTGAAACAACTACCTGCAGGTCAATATTTGTTACGTGCGGGAATCAAGCCTGCGACCCGCAGTGCAGCAATCAATAACTCAGCCACTGCGCTAAACGCTAAACCGATTTTGATAAGTTTTGTTACAGAGATAGTTTAGAACCTGGAGACGGAAATAGGCAATAACTTTTTTTTAAGTAAGAAATGATGAAGGAATAGGGAAGATAAGGGAAAACTTAGCTTTGCTATTACAATCGATAAGGCGCAAGGGCATAAACTACAGGTAGCATCTACCTGCAAATCAGAAAAGGGGAACTGTGCAACCCCAAATTGAGTACGAACAAAGCCGCGGGCAAAAGCTAGTTTATTAATAATTTAAGAAAACTATTCGTTAAAAAAATCTCTAAAGAAAAATAGAATTTCCAGGAAACAGGTCGGATGAAAAAAAACGCAAATGAAAGATCCAATCTGATGAATCCGCGTCCCAAGAATGTTCAAGATTAAAGTATCTTCACAAAATAAAAGTATAAAATAGATAGGTAAGTCACAATGCATTTGTAATTGAAAGCGCAGGTAAAAGCAAAACTCTAAAAATAAAGCATTTGGCGATTCTGCCAGTTCCCTTTGCGCACGCGTAAAGTAACCTACGATGTTCAGTGGCGGCAAGCGAGCGTCGAGCATTGCGCGCGTCGCATTACTGACACAAATAATATCGCGGTCCGAATAAAACTTTTTTGTAACCGAAAACAATACGATTTAAAAGTCGAACGGATTTTTTTTTCAGTGCGTGTGGAATACAGTTTTGTTTTTTTTTTTGGCAGTGTTCTTTTTATGAAATTTGTTTTTGTGCAGTGATTAGTTTAGTTTTGTGAGTTTACAGATTGCTGTTCTTTCAAAGGTTAGTATAATATTAATAATTATAAAATAAACTAGTTATTAAACTAGAATGAAAATTACTAGTAGTATTTTAAGGGTAATGTTTTTTTTATGTTAATATAATAATATGCGAAAATATAATAATTAATATTTTAAAATTGTAAAGTTTTTAGATTTGTATTTTGATATTCAATGAGTTGTACCTAAGTACATAAAAAATATTAATACTAAGTTTATCTGAACGTAATTCAATAAACCCGAAAACAAAAGTATTTCAATTCAAAGATTAAGCTTTTTCCTTCAACTACTTTATTAAAAACTTAACGACTTTTAACAAGACAAGACCAGTTTAACGTTATTTCGCCTATAAAGCTACAAGTGGCGTCTAATTAAAGCGAGTCGTAATTTTAGGGAGTTTCAATTAATTGTTCAGACATTTTTACGGCTTTGCTCAATTAAAGGAAAATTACTAGCCATTAAGAAAAATAAGCGTAACGTATTTTTTAAGTATCTGGCACTTAAAAATATGATTTAACCTCTTTTTTTTCAATGACATTTCTTTTTTATAGGGATTTTATAAAAAAAAAAACTGACGTAATAAGGTTAGATAGTATTGCATAAGGTTGTCCTTTTACGGTTATTTTCACTAGTGCATAAAGTACATAATTATACCAAAATCACAATAATTATTATTTGATTATAATAGTTTGTATTTTCGTTTAAAAAAAAAGAAAATATACGCAAATTAACAGTTATTTAAGTATATATTAATAAACTTTTATTGAAATAATTGTTGTAGTAAATGATAACCTTGTCTTCAGAAGGTTATCAAACCATCAATGACTCTAAGGGCAGTAATACTTCGAATGATTCACAAGTACACACATACCAACTTGGTATAAAAACTTATTATAAACAATTTCACTCACTGGAATAAAAGAATTATCATATTTATTTTGCTCTGCATCATCTGTACTGTTTCTCCTCTTTAAAATCCATCCAAAGGTGGTCTTGAAAAGATCGCTTTTAGCGATAAGACCGCCCATTGTGTCACCCTATTTATAAGTTGTTTAATGTTATTCTTGTTATTTGTATGGTGTACATAATAAAGAATATTCTATCTATCTATCTGTTTAGCCTTTTCCAGTCTTACCACTTACTTGGTAAGACGTAAATTAATTAGTGTAAGATGTAAATTTCCATCTTACACTAGTGTTTGTCTATTGAATGATACACGAACTAGTGTAAAAAATATGTATTTTCCTATTCTTGTGTCATTTAACTTTGCACGAAAATAAAAAGATCTTAAATACAACGACAAAAAAATCGTCCTTCCGCAGCAATATTAAGATAAATGGGGCGTTAATTATTAATACGAAATAATTAACGACGGTCATTTATTTTAAATGAGTTATTGTCATTAATAATGTCAGTGGCCGGAATTCAAAGGTATTAAAAACTCTTTAGTGTGCAGTATTTTGAATATGAAAATTGCAGGATTTCCTTTAAATGAATTTCGCTGACATACTCTTAGGCCACGGCACCTTTATAGGGTTATTTTTTCCGGATGGGAAATTATCATATAACTTCCCCCGCTCTGGGCGGAGTGGACCCCCGCATGTTCCTTCTATTGCCCTTGGTGTTCCGGGGTCGCGGTATTTCGAACAACCCGCAACTCTGGACCTTTATAAGCTAACTTAGTATTCAAGAAAAAGTTTTTGAAATTGACTACATTTTTTTTAAATTGCAGCTATTATAATTATTCGATTCTTAATTTTGTTAACGGACAGCTTCTTAATTTAGTTAATACGTTATTTATGATTAAAAAAAAGTGTGTGTGTCAGCTCCGACGCACGACTGGACCTTACTACTTTACCTTACGTACGAGTATCTAACCATACGCAAAAAGAGTTTATTCAACTGGAAAAATATTAATATCATATGAAAGGGTAAATTCACAAATTAATTAAAAAAATAGCAATATAAATACATCGACACTGATAGAAACAAATAAGCCCAATAACATATAGTATACAATATGTTGATTTGCATCCTCGCCAAAATTTAGGAGGTGCTAATAAAAGTCATCAATAATCAATGAAAATTACGGTACCTGATCAATAATAATATACGGCGCTTGTATGATATGTTTCAGTCTGTTTTAATTTAACAGTATTACAGAATATCTCCACTTCAAGGTAGAGAATCACCTACAGAACTAACAGAACAGTGTGCGTGAGCGTCGGCGCATTCGTATCATACAGCGGCATGCCCGCACACAGTCCGAGTGTAGTGTACACTTACCGATTTCTACAAATACAAAAAAAGTAAAAAAAAAAACCTATTTATTTTATTATCGATTCGGGTCGAGAATCATTAGCATAGTTACGTCCTTGAATTTGGCGAGGATGCAAATCAACATGCTGTATAGGTATAGTCGATTATACAGCATACCATATGTACACACGGCAACAGATCAACCTATACAAAACCAGTTTATGCGGATCTCTCATTGTACTTGAAATTTATGGTGTACGATCCGTTGTTGAGAGAGCAGCATAAACTGGTTTTGTATAGGTTGATCTGTTGCCGTGTGTACGTCTTAATACACTCACATAAAGAAAGTTGCGCACTAAGGGTGCGCACCAAAAACGTGACACATTTTCGTTACTTTAGTAGGTTTTACCCCTCGGATACATACCGGGCGCCTTATATATGAAAATCGATTCACTCCAAAAACGGTATAGGTACTTAGGTCAAGAGTAGTAGGGAAAACGACGGTTAAAAAACCATTAAGTACCCAGACTCACAAAAAAATGGTATCCGAAAATAAACTATCGCACTTTAAACTTATTCCACGACAATAAACAGTTCTACATTAAACATACATACAATAATTGAACAAATAGTAATACGACTCTCGGAGTATTAGATAAGATTACAGCACAAAATATGCACTAAAATACGTACAGTCAGCTAAGGGGACAAATAACTAGGCTCTTCAGATAAGTAATTGTGAATGATAGAACACAAACAGTTCATGAAAATCAACTATTTTTGGTGAGGCTGGCTTCTTTTTTTTTAAACCTTGCCCTCTATGAATTTCTCCTTTATCGTGGGTGCGTTTACCAACACTTTAACTCACATACATCACAGTCTGCGCTAACCGTACCGTCAACTTCACTCGTCACTTATATCATTTGCTGAATGTACTTTAAAAAAAAAACAGTAAGTACATTCATCAAGATAAAAAAATACTGCCTTATATGAGAAACAATAAAAAGGTAATGAGCTACAGAACAAAACTGCCTTATAATTATGTTTTAATTAAAGCATTGTGTTTATTCGTATAACGACAGGGCAGGGGACACTTAATTATCTACTATCTAATTCAGCATTAAGGTCGGTATACTTAGACACCGTTTTAATATCATTCCGTATACATTTCTGAGAATTTATTACCAATTAAATAAACAATAATATTAGTAAAGGTTACTGCAGTAAATCACGAAAGAGCTTCGTGGGCAAAACAGTTGCTCGAGTCGATCGTTAAGTAAAGCCGCGCTTACCTAGGTTGGGCGGTAGATGGGTGAACCGAAGTCCTAATTAAACGTCTCCTCATACTCAGTAACTGGCTTGTGGAGGTCAGATCGGCCGTTGCTCCATGTAAAATAAACTGACCCTGACATGGTTGTCATGAGTATCAGATTTTTACTGATTAAAATGCATCCATGTTCCTTTTTTTGCCCTTTACGTTCTGAGGCCGCGGTATCGCTTTTGAACAACCCGCAACCACGGCAGGCGGTGGCCCTGGCAGGCCTCTGCTTTGCTGACAACTCTTTTAGGCACTCTGCTGCTCTTTCATGAAAACTTAGTCGCCGTCAACACGAGTTTACATGCTTTTTGAGGCACGGAGTAAGTTCGGAATATTATTCAATTGAATTATATATCTATTGATACAAAATGTAATGGCCATCGACAATAACATAATGCTTTCAAATAAATCATATTACTATAAACAGTTACTTACGCAATCTTCCTATAAGTATCGCAATATGTTCAATAAATGCATTATTATGATTAAATAAATACAAGTACTAATGTTTGACGTTAAGTGTTTCTCGTCATAAATAATAAGGGTGTTACCACACCAATCGATGGATTGTCGATCGATGGTAGAATGGATTAGTCGACGTCGATCGATAGTTTCTACCACACTAATCGATCGATAGCCGATAGATGCCATCGGTCGATAGTAGAATGGATTGGTCGACGTCGATCGATAGTTTCTACTAGACCACACCAATGGATCAACGTCGACCGATGTCGATCAATGCCATCGACCGGCAATCGATCGATTGGTTTGTCGACCAGTATCCGTCGATCAATTAAAGCTACCACACCAATCGAACAACGTCTACCGATGTCGATCGATGGCATCGATTGACTATCGATCGATTGGTGTGGTAACACCCTAATATTGCACTGGCCATCTCTCTCTACCGCAAGTCAAATATAACACAAAAAGAACTTGTGGGCTTCTAAATAACATTTCTATTTATTTTTATAAGTCGGTTAAAAACTAACATAAACATTCTTCTTCATACCTATGAAGTAGACTGAAATCTTTAACGTGAACCCTTTGCCGACAGCAATGATTTTCAGCGACCCATTTCCTTTAATTTCCTCTTACAAGTCGGGTTAGGATAAGCAGACAAGTATTCTACCAGCTTTTGCCCGCGACTTTGCTCTCTTTCTTTGGGGTAACACAGTTCCCCTTTCCTGATTTGCAGCTACCTGCTACCTGTAGTTTATGCCCTTGCGCCGTATTTATTGTAATAGCAATGCTAAGTTTCAACTTTACTTATCTTTTTCTCCTTCATTACTCATTTTTTTTTTAAATAACCCTATATCCGTCTCCTAGGTCTTAACTATCTCTGTACCTATAATATTCATCAAAATCGGCTTAGCCATTGAGGCGTGAAGACGTAACAAACAAACAAACTCACTTTCGCTTTTATAATATTAGTAAGGATAGTAAGTCTTGCTCGTAAATACATTCACGACATCACCCGTGTTCATAGAGGTGTTATATGCTACAGCGCACACTGACAGTCGACTACTTTTCACCCTTATGCCTTTAGTGATAAAGTCCAAAATCTCGATTGTGAACTTATTTCCTACAGTCGGGATTGACATCAGATTCCAGCAGTCATGGAATGTGAATTCGATACCGGCTGGAGGAATGAGATCAAAATAAAAATAAATAAACCTAAAATTCTGATGGATAACCCAGTGAAATCTTTGCGCGATCTGGAAATCGAATCTAGAACCTCATGTCCAATAGTCTCGTTTATGACCACTAGATCAACGAAGTAGTATCCTACTTCCTATCCTATGTATGGATGTTTGTTACTCCTTCACGTCAAAACGGCTGAACGGATCTTGATGAAATTTGGCACAGAGGTAGATTAGTCTAGAATAACACATAGGATATTTTTTTTCGATCATCACGCGGGCGAAGCCGCGGGCGCCAGCTAGATATTTATAGCTGTGTCCGCCATGCGATATAATACAAATATTTAAGTATTCACATACGACCCGTCTGCCTTCAAAACAAGAGTCAATAGGCATCTTCTGGGCTCGTTCGCTCCATCGTAGACCTCATCTGTCGCTTACCATCAGGCGAGATCGAGGCCAAGAGTGAGTTCATTTTCAAAAAAAAAAATCTGCTACCCTACCTTGCCACCCTTCCTACTTTTCCTACCCTATCCTACCTACCTATTTAACAAACCGAACTTTGTCAAAGGTTGTATCAAACTCACCAATTTTAATTTTTAAGCCATTGCATAGCTTCTATTGCGGGCCTTGAGCGTGGAGACCGATTCCAGAAATTTCGTAACGAAAAAACCTAACACTTTCATTACGAAGTTCAGCGTGTTTGGTAGGGAATCGATAATTGTCAATCGACAGTACGCTGGATCAAACCCAAGGTGTTGTTTTACTTTTGAATTGAAAGTACTTTTAAAGTATTTTAGTTAGTTTTTTTAATAATTTTGCTATTTGGCACGGTGACTAATGTAACAAATCAAAAACAATGAAAGTCGGTCCAGCAGTTCAAGAGATATAAGTTTTCGAACAAACCCGACTTTTTTAAAATATAGTATAAGATTTGACCTACTGAGGATAAAAGCATCTCCTCATAAAGATAGTGAAAGAGAATATCATTTGAATGTACATTTATTTTCATATAGGATTAGTCATGGAGTAGTTTTATTAACAGACTTCTACATTCGAATATATATGCTCCTCCAATAAAATAAATAAATATCTTGGGACAACTCACACACGGCTATCTGATCCCAAGCTAAGCAGAGCTTGTGTTATGGTAACCAGACAACTGATATACATAGTTATATAATTTATAAATACATACATATTATAGATAAATTACACCCAGACACAGAACAAACAATCATGCTCATCACAAAAAGTTTGTAATGGGTGGGAATCGAACCCACGACCTCCGGTTAAGCAGTCAGGGCCACTAACCACTGGACCAACAGGCCCGTCCCGTCCGCCCGTAATTATGCATTTGAGTGGCATCTTTTTTAGGGTTCTATGCCTCAAAAAGAAAAAAATGGAACCCTGATTGGATGACCATGTTGTGCATCTGTTTGTCCGTCAGGACCTCTACTAAACTCTAGAAATGGAAAAGACAAGAATGTATTTTAGTTCTTAAACTCAAACTTTTATTGTAACACGTTTGCACAGTCGTCACAGTACTTAAGAGCAAACCCATATTTTACCAGTTACATTCAAGTCATAAATAGGACGCGAACTTATTCTCATAAAAAGACACAAATCCAGAGGAATCTTGACGAAAAAACCCAATTACACTGTGACCAATCTGGTACGTCTAACTATAAGCATCGCTACGGAATCGTCTTCTATCGGGACTGGGATCATCATTATCTGCCTAGCCTTTCTCCAGGTATGTTGGGGCCGGTTTCCAGTTTAATCAGATGCAGTTGTATATCTTATACATCTAAAGACCGCCTATTTTCGCTCGTACAACATAGTGTTATGGTACTTCTAGATAAGACTGCTATATAAGATAAGGTGACCTACGAACAACAGCTGAGATCAACGGCTTAACAAGATTATCTAGGCATGAATTATGATGAGTAATAAATAGTTGAGAAATTAGTTTAAAAAATTGGTTGCCTGTAAAGTCGGTATACGGGCGAAAGTTTTACGTGACAACGACTTTGAGTGGTAAAATAATTTTAATGTGAATATTCATTCGTATAGTAGGAAGAAGAATGAAATAATAGTAACAATTTAAAACATTTATTTATACAAAGAATTATATTTAAAACATTACTTATTTGAGTGGAAGGGACGCGTGCCTTTCACTTTTTATGTCTGTCTCTCTCGCTCTTAGGCGGGCTAACCATGCCCGAGTGGAAGGGACGCGTGCCTCTCACTCGCTCTCATTGTGAGCGCATAACGTGAGCGGAGCGTAACGCAGTTTCTTGAAGTGTCACCCGGCAAATCAATTTATAAGACGTTGTCACGTCAATAACTAAAATACACGCTTTTTTTCAAATCACGTGACTATTTTTTTTTGTATTCCTGACAGCAAACCCTTTCATTTGATACTCATATCATGAGGGTGCATTTCAAATAGCCTGTCCGCCATCTTGGACATCCGCCATATTGGCTTTCACCGCTTGTATTAGTGTGCCGGAATCACAGACACAATTAAAAACGCATTGTTTCTCGCGTAGATCTACGTTCCGGCATACAAGGGCTTAAGTCACGTGATTATTTTTTTCGTATTTCTGACAGCAAACTCTTTCATTTGATACCCATGAGGGTGCATTTCAAACAGCCAGTCTGCCATCTTGGGGAGGACGCCATATTGGATTTGTAATGACGTTTCTTAGTAGTCATATATGACTAAATAAGAAACGTCATCAGAACTCAGAGCGTATGTTGTAAATTAAGATTCCAAGATTTACTTAAATACTTAGTTACAAGTGAAGTTAATTGCTAAAAAAGCGTGTTAAAAATGAGCTAAAGCGTGCTAATGCTCATCTCGTGCAGTGTTCGTAGGGTATACTTTGACCTTTTTAACTAGGTTCAGTAAAATTCGACTGGATTTTTGCGACAATTGTATCCAATAGAGCTCAAACTACAATAAAATGTTGGGATCAGTCTACCAATTTCAGGAATGTTAGTATTACTACATGTTTTGTAGGTATACGAGTGAATTCTGTTTCTGAATTATTTCGTAATTAAATTGTAGAGTTGAGACAAACAAGCAACATTCTGAAATAATTCAGGAATTCAAAAATTGCTTTTTTGTCTACCTTTTTAAGACTAACCTGGATGTCCCTGTGGAAAATGTTTAGTAGGTAATATAGTGGCTTCTCTTGAAATCATCAAATAACTAATCCTCTCAGTCCTCTCTTTTTACTTTGACTAAAACCCATCCATGTTCCTTCTCTTGACTTTTAAGTTCCGCGGTATCTCTTTCGAATAACCCGCAGCCTCGGCAAGCAGTTCCCCTGGCAGGTGTAAAATTTACTTTGCTGACATAATAAAATAGCTAGAGTCTTTCGTTCATTTATTGATTTCTCCACATATCATTAATTTTTTTCTTAAAAACATTTAAAAATATAAAAATAGTAGCCCACCATTATCGGGAACAGGGTCCAAGCTACCGGCGGTCAGGGCTTCAGAGAAAGGAACCTCCTAACAATACGAGCCGTGTCCAGGAGTACCGCTTACTGTATCAAGCCCTTGATCCAGCTGCCTAACGAGAGCCTCCTCAGGTGTTGGTTGAGGCTCTTGGCAATTAAGCCATTGGCAGATACGACTATCGGTACAATGATCGCTGAGTTCACATCCCACATGTTGACAACCTCGCGAGCCAAGTCAATATACTTGATTTGCTTATCTTTCTCGGCTTTCACGAGGTTCTCATCACTGATTGACTGTTATGTCAATAATCATTGCGCTCCGCTCTGATCGATCCACCATCGATGTTACATTGCCATGTTCAAGAACTGGGTCGACCTGTAGTACGGCACTTCTGTTTCCACAAGGTTGTATTTTAGAGCAAATTGCTGATGGATAATCCTGGCTACAAGGTTGTGTCTATGCAAGAACTCTCCGTTAATATCTTTAATATTCACTATAAGCAAATTTTGATACCACTACTTTTCGAAGTGGGAAGGAAAATGACGTGAAGAAACCGCGATGTTACGACATGCAAGTTTTAAAGTCATGTGACATCCAACCAACCTACATTAGCATCTCATGGTAAAAGACGCTCCACTGCTTCCCATAGAGGTAAGGTAGCACTATATTGCAGGAGTAAGAACATTATGTCATGTATACCTATGTGTGTATAGTCTACTGAAACTCGAAGAAAATTGTGTCGTTTTCTTCAGTGCCTATATACTGTCAACGTAAACACAAAGCTATCTATAGAAATAAATCAAAATCAAAAGCAATCTATCACAAATATCTTTACAAAAAATAATACGATTAATACGAAACAGCATTTTTTCCCTTATTTTCTATAAGCAATGGAATTTATACAAATTAATAACAGATAGCTATTGTCAATAAAAAAAATCGACAGCAAAACGTCACTTTGCGAGTTTCCGAACGGCAGCCAATTCCAATTTGCATCCTTAATGCCTTCGTCATCATGCGACAGATTATTTTATTTTATTTCTGAACGAACGCGGATAGAATATTTTGTCGTCTTTGTCATAGATAATATAATTCTTTTTTTTTAATGGATATATTGGTCAGCTTCTGTTTTTTTAAGAAATAAATGGTTGTTATGTATATAATAGTTGTTTGAGCTTTTCTGTAAATGGTTATAAGCTTTTGAAACAGATATCATATTTAGGCATTCATTTAAAAGTTGTAGGTATCTAAGTATTTGTAGTAAAAAGTATTAGATATCGTTTAGAATCATTTTTTTTTTTAATTTTAGTACACACGAAACTCATATTATGTAAAAATACATACAGACAAAAGAGCACAAAGGTACCGCTAATTTCATTTGAAATCACTTCCAGCAGACTTGCGATAAGACAAATTATTGAAAGACATAGATACTTAAACAAAGTTACACCAATATTAATTAAATAATAAATTAAAAATAATAGAATAGAATAGAATAGAATATACTTTATTGCACACCAAAATCTTAAAACAAAACTATTATACAAAAAGATGTTAAATCTATGGTTACAATGGCGGTCTTATCGCTAATAGCGATATCTTCCAGACAACCTTTGGATGGACTGTATAATATTATTTATGTTTACACAAAAAATCTAAAACAATATATACCTAATAATATATTCAATACCTGAAATATTTATATGTGAAGAAAACAATGATTGAACGAATATTCAATTTTATTATTTTTGCGGTTAAAATTTTTTCGGATTTTAGAAAAAAAAATTACAAAAAGTAAATAGTTTCCATACCGGAGCTTACACATATTATCGACCTAATTGTCCTTACTGATAAACAATATGCATTATGTCGTCGTGGTCGTGGCCGTGTAGTACCGAGGTTTTTAACGCAACTTGATTCAAATACAAATTGAAGTTTTATTTAATTATCTATTCGGCTGGGTTACCGCAATCTTCATTTTATACTATAATTGAATGTGAGACGAAAATAGAAAACACAATTATTTCATAGCAATTTTTGCTTTCGGCGTCACTCGCGATATGGTGTGAAATTGTCGCACAGGATCGTTTTTAATATAGCCATTATATTTGGTGATAATGTTACTTCCTCTCAGCGAAAGAATTTTCGAAGTTAGATCAGTAATTCCGAATATTATATCGTAAATTCAAACTTACAAACTTTTCCTTTAATTTTTTGTATTAATATTATAAACAAAATAATTAAAGTTAAGTTTAAGAGGAACTGACAAACACTGGAACCTACCCAATCAAAGGTATTAACAAAACTGACCAATCAGTGAAATTGACTTATGGAAGAAACTGACAAATTAAATAAACTGAGGAGTGAAGGAAACTGACTAGTGATACGAAAAAAGTCGCAACAGCAACTGTGGTCGAAATAAGTGAAATTTTTTTTTATTGTAAATTATAATTATAATACTAGCTGGTGCCCGCGGCTTCGCCCGCGTGATGATGAAAAAGTATATTGTGTTATTCCAGGCCATAATCTAAGATCTTAAGACACCGCGGTTGACGTATAAATCATCAAAACCGGCCTACAAGGTTCGTTCTTTTCTGGTTGCGGGTGATTTGAAAGAGATACCTCAGCCCCGGAACATAAAGGGCAAAAGAAGGAACATGGGTGGGTTTTCATCAATAAAACTCTGCCACACCCTCTGCGCCGCCCAGAGCGGGGGCAGATATTTGATGATTTCCCATCCAAAAAAAAGTGTCTTCTCTAGAGTGCCACAACGAAAGAGATATGAATTTAATAGACTAATAAACACATAATACTCCTCCAGTTGGGTAAATAGCTTTGTGAGCATGTCGCGTGGCGCCGCGCCGCAACGCGTCGATACTCACGGAAACGCGCGTCAAATGCATCGTCAGAGGTCGTGGGCGGAGTTCCTGTGAAACTTCAACTTTACCATAGTTATTATATTTAGTTTTTATTTCCACATGGCCATGATAATGACTCATGCCTATACTCGTTTTGTAGGTTATTATAATATCGTGAGCGGAGTAATGAACTAATAATTATGGTATTTTTAGCTTTTCATTGATTTTAGCTGATGCATGAACGTTCAAGTTTCTCTACAATGAATGGCAAAGAAATTCGTATTGCTACGATATTCATAACTTTATCCGGTATGAGTTTCACATTTATATTGAACTAGGTTCCGCCCGTGACTTCGTCCGTATGGCATAGAACTTACTAACGGTAATGCTAACTTAAACCCGTGAAAAAAGATTAATTTTTACCCAAGTTTTCTTCCCTCTTTCTCCCCTTTCTCATTTTTTTTAAATAGGCTATGTCCGTCTCCAGGCACCCAACTATCTCTGTACCTAAATTCATTTAAATCAGTTTGGCCATTAAGGCGGGAAGATGTAACAAACAAACTCACATTCGCTATTGCAATGTTAAGCAAGGATTTCTTATGTATGTGGTTGTGTAAATTTCCTTTTCCTTTAGAGCACGATAATATAATAATGCAGATGCTTTATATGCAGATATACATACAGAAATAGCTTAAATAAACCATGTGAAATCCCATGCTATACATCGCTTAAACTCCTTGACCCAAATGTCCAGCGATAAAGCAAGATGCTCAGAGTATTTTAAAACTAATTGACATTTGAAAGTACAATCTTTAGACACTTCTTATTGTTTTAATTCTTATCTTTCCACCGAAATGTTTTATGACGGTCGCAACAATTATTCAAAGTGACCAATTAACTTTCTGCAAATCAGCAGAACTCCATTTTGTGGGTACAATCCGTAACTGTGGTGAGCGACAGCCCTTACCTTTACTAAAAATGGAAATTGCTGTAATTGACCCGTTGTATATCAACCTTACAGATCAGAGGGATAGAGTTTATTTTCAGTCGGCACAGGTTCCGATTCTCGGGGCGGAATTTGGTCGAATTTGTTGTGACCATAAACGGGTAACGCGTTTACGTTTTAAAACGTTTTCGTGCCCTTGAGGTCTTGCTCTAAAAGGTTTACAATGAGTACACATTCCTTTTCGTCTGAATTGAATCAAGAAGTTTTTATTGCCGAGAGTAATATTATTATTGTTTTAGGCGCCCTTATTGAATCTTCTTATAATTGTCAAAGTAAGTATTACAGGAAGACATTTTCATGACTGTCGTTAACCGCTAGAATTTTCGTCTATGACGGCACAGTGACGATTGGCGCTATACAGAGCGATCAACAGCTGCGCTGCTGATCGCTCTGTATAGCAGTGTGTTACAGGTCCGAACTCCACCCGGGACACATATTTACACATATCAGGACTTCCTCTCTGCATCCAACAAAATGTGTGCCTATCACTGTTTTAGTCACATGAGCTTAATCCCTCTTCATTACATGTCCATACCAAGACAAACGACTCTTCTTAAATTTTTCAATGTTAGTTAATAGTACGTATCTTCGGTCAAATCTTGTAACTGAATTTTAAACTAGTTCCCTATATCCAATTGAGCTGAATAGTGGCACACACTTTTTGTTCTGGTGAAAATATATTTTTATAGTAGGTAGACATGACTTGATCCTGCATCCAAGATTGTCTTCTCATGACTGAACTTCTCAAAGGTTATTTTTTTTACCATTCATTTAATTAAACCTTTGTGTGTGTTTTTGATAAGTTCACTTTGTGATATTTCTAGAGCTCAATTTAACTCGTTTCCCTCTTCCATTAGTGTCAACTGACGGCTTATCATTCTCTTAGAATGGTTTTTTTGGCATCTTGTGACAATTCAACACCTTAACCCATAAAGGGGTTTTTGTATGATTTTTGTTTTTGTAAAATTGACTTCCTAAAATAAAAGTGGAAAATAACTTTACTTCCGGAAGTCGGTGGCCAAAAAGTCAACGAAACCAAGAAAGTCACATACTTCAGGAAGTAGGTTTTTTTTTTGTAAGTCGAAAATAGCTTCTACATTTCACCCTACAATAGTCAATGCGGATCTAGTCGATTTGCATGACTAGTGCGACTGCAACTTTGCATGTAGATTGAAATGGACAGGAATCAGACGCAAATTGGTGACCGATTACCGATTGTCTATGCCAGCCCTCCTTTGCAAAAGCGATTTATTATCGAGCACTGCATTTGCAACTCTGTGCACTGAGTTGAACCTTGAGATTTCAAAAGACCTCATCTTATCACGTCAAAAATTGCACTTGGATTCTCTACTATCAACCTTAAGTAGTCGAGAGGGAATGGGAAGTGGTCACCTTCTTCTGCGAAGCAGTTATGTTAGCGAAGGAGGTGGCTGAATGTTTGAGGAAGAGATCCTTTAACCAACCCAGCCGCCGCGGGATACGAACCGGCATCGGGCGCCGCCAGACGACTCCTGGCCACCGTAGATGCAGGACTATGGACAAGTGGTGAACAAAATCATTGAGCGATAAAAAATTGCTCATGCGTTTGCACAGCGATACATGAAGCTAAAGATTCCTAATTTATTCTTTTCTTTGGTCTCACTATGTATAGATTTCCAATACAATGAGAGATCTGCATAAACTGGTTTCTTATACTGCCGTGCAGGCCCTAAAGTGCAGTATGAGGAAAAAAGCAGTTTCGAGAAAACCGCGAAAAACTTTTTAACACCGTTTTTTTTTAGATTATATAAGTGTATGGTGCATATTTTTGTTGTTACGAGGACTAAGTGACAACAAAGATGGTATTTACAAAAACAAATGTTAGTTTTGTTAATTAGATTTTAATTAAAATCGGTTTTTCTAAAATCTTGACTTTTACTGCACGCAAAAAGTTACACATATGCAGATTAAAATGCGGTAAAAAAACTCGATACTACAAAATATTTGAGTTTTTTGCTACTTTGCAGACTAACTTGCAGCATAAGACTTTCTTTACTGCATTTTAATTTGTATCTTGAACTAATTGCACATGTAGTATATAACAATTGCTTCCAACTTACGGTTATGTTTAGGTAGGAATTTACAGAAGAAAGTACATTATGTATAGAGTTTGTCGTTTATTTTATTATATTATAAGGCAATTGTAAATTAAATTTAAGGTGTATTGAACACAGGCGATTATAAAGACATTTCGATAAAAATAAATGGTATAAACCTTTTAGGTTTCGCAAGACACATGAGATCTTTCCTTTAAATGGCACATTTATTAGTTTTATATAAATGTGCCATTTAATTGAAAGATTTTGATTTGTGATTTTCTTTCATCTTGATCTTTGGTTTTGTTTAAAGATTGTTCAAAGTTGTGGTGAAATACTTCAATATAATTTTGAAGCAGCTATGTAACTCACTTTTAATAACTCCGATCAAATAAGTTATCAGGCACCAGTTTTCCTTGCCGGATTGCCTCCGTGGGATCTGGAGGCGATAGTGCTCGCGCGCCTGTTTGAGTGGCGCGCGGAGGCACTACACCGGGGGAAAACTCCGCTGCCGCGGCAAATTGCCGCTCAGCGGACAGACCTCCGAGCTCCGGTGCGATCTCATGGTGGCATGGAGAGAGCGACTGTCGCAACCCCGTGCAGGGCACGCCACAATAGTGGCGGTAAGTCCCCTCTTTGAGGAGTGGCTGGAGAGGCGTCATGGCGTCCTCACCTACCGCCTGACGCAGGTCGTCACTGGACACGGAAGTTTCGGGAGGTTCCTGCACATGGAAACGCCTGGGTGTCACCATTGTGACGATCGCCAGGAGGACACGGTGAAGCACACAGTGGCGGTCTGCCCAGCGCGGGGCGGAGCACCGCCGTGCCCTCGTAGAGGCAATCGGCGGCGGCGATCTCTCGCGTCCGGGCCTGGTTCAGTCCATGGTCCGGAGCGAGTGCGAATGGGAAGCGGTCACCTCCTTCTGCGAAGCAGTAATGCTAGCAAAGGAGGTGGCCGGGCGTTTGAGGGAAAGAACATGAAGCCAACCCAGCTGCCGTGGGAGACGCCCCGGGAGCCGGGCGCCGCGAGACGACTCCCGGCCCCCGTAGATGCGGGCCTGTGGACGGTGAGCAATGGGTAGCTCACCGTCCATCCGTCTATTGACGACGGCCATGTTGACGGCGCGTTCGTGTTTCACGCGCGCCTCAAAGTGATGTCAGCAAAGCAGAGGGGCTTGCCAGAGCCTCCGCCTGCCGGGGTTGTGGGTTGTTCGAAAGAGATACCACGGCCCCGGAACGTAAAGGGCAATAGAAGGAACATGGGTGGATTTTAGTCAGTACAAGTCTGACACTCTCCCCCGCTCCGCCCAGAGATCAAAATAAATCATCAAATAATTTCCCTCGCGGAATTTTCTATCTTTGATGATCGCTTCGATTTGTGAGAGTATCGTAGCGTTTCTTTTTGGTCTTGGCATTGGTATGAACTAGACCCTCAAGAAAAAGTTCTCTGGATTACCAGTCCATAGACCAGTAATCAGCAATCTATCCAAGATTGCCGTTTATCCTCATTTAAACTTAAAAAACACAGTTTTTTGCAGAGATTGTGACACTGTGGTCAAATAAAATATTTATCTAGGTTCTTTTTTTAACTTTTTACTATATTTTGTATGTATCTGGTTTTTCTTTTTTTAATTTTTCGTTTATTAGTATTCGGTTTCCGACTGCTTGCGTATGATCTGATAAACTACTTTCTAATGAAGGCACAGGAGTATATTTTTTATCTGCTACCGAGATGTCAGAATCTTGAAAAACTGGTGTTTTAGCTAATAGTGTCACGTTCTGAAAAATATCTGATCATATCCTTAGAACATAAGAAATCTTCTAATATCACAAGATCATTGAATGAATGTTCAGAAGCTATTTCAGTCGTAGCTAAATCCGTTAGACCAGACTGAGGGAGAGCCTCAACAAGCCTACACTGCCTACACTGGCGCGGCGCAGACGTCTTCCTTCCTCGGCAGTAATCGATACACAAACACGACATATTGAGCGAGAGAGATAGCGACAAATTCTGACTAGAACGCAGTAAAATATGACCTTTACTGCAGCGAAATTAGTAAAATCGTTCAAGTTACCAATTATAATGCAGTAACAGAGTGTCATACTGCGTTTTAATTAGCATATAACTTATTTTCATCTTTTGAAAAATACCGACTATACTGCAGTAAATAATGAACATACTGCAGTTTAAATAGTTAGTTCATATGAAATAAACTAGTGATCAACCATGCAGTATTAACACTGTTGGTACAAAAACTACTTACTGCGTTTTAATTTATACCCCCCAATATTTTTTTGGGTGTAGAATACAGTTTTTTTGTGGTAATTTAGATATTTACTGCGTTTAACTTGGTAAAGTGACGGATCGTGGTAGACGTAACAGCTATTACTGTATTTTAGTTGGTATTGTAATACATTTAGACAAGCAAAGTTAAGTTACTGCGTTCACAAATTTGATTTTTAAACCGTTTAAAGCATCCTAACAAAAATCTGATTAGATCTTCATGTTCCTTATAACGTGTGTATTAAGGTTCAATATTCAACAAAAAAATGACAAAAAGCCTGTTACTGCGTTTTAGGGTCTGCACGGCAGTATAGCTTGATCAGTCGCTGTGATTACTCCTAAAATCCTATTACGATAGTTATAGACATCACCTAACAGTTTCAGACGTCAAATAAAATAGATTTGGAATACCAATGCTTATACGTGACGAGCTTGGAAAGGACATAAAGAGGCTTAAAATGGCGGCGATATATACTTGGAACGGCTATGGATATTGTTACTGTTCTGTTTTGGCGGTAAACGGCCATTTTGATTCCGTTAAAGACTTTATTTTGTAGGGAAGAGTGACGTCATGACTTTACTGAAGAGGTGCTTAAGCAGCCTGTAGTGATATTCGAGGATGTGTAGCTATATATGTGTGAAATTTAGAACAATGTTGGCTTCTTTTAAGGAAAAAAAAACGGAACCCTTATAGGATCAATTAGTTGTCCGTCTGTCTGTTTGTTTGTATGTCTATCTATCTGTTGTGAGTTGAGATTAAAATCAGTAATCTCGGGCGTAATCGCAGGCTAATAGAAACACCCCTGAAAAAGGTTTCAAGTCGCAAAACAACTTTTTTTTGCGGATGGGAAGTCATCAAATAACTTCCCCAGCTCTGGGCGGAGCAAAGGGCAGTGTCAGACTTGTACTGACTAAAACCCGCCCAAGTTTCTTCTATTGCTCTTTACGTACCGGGGCCGCGGTATCTCTTTCGAAGAACCCGCAACCCTGGCAGGCCCCTCTGCAATCGCAAAACACCTCAATGCAGGGAGGACAGTATTGAGGAAGTGAGAGAAAAAGGTAAGTACGAGGAAAAGTTAAGTTACTATGAAGACGTAAAGACGATTTAACATGGAAATTAAATATATATTTTTTTAACCAACCTGCACTGACTCTTTTTTTTACTTATGAAAAATCCTGAAAAGACTTCCATTCTGGCAAAGTGTCAAACTTGTACTGACTAAAACCCATCCATGTTCCGCGGTCCCTCTTGAACAAACCCGCAGCCCTGGACCAACCTGCAGCCCTACTTACTACCCCAAACTTTCAAGGCTCCCGACAGTAATGTTTACCCAACACGGATATGGTGTATCAACGGCTAATCTAATCGTAATAATTACAATTGTTAAGTCGGGTTCAAAGTTTGTTACTAAACGATAGTTTAAGATAATATAGGATTAATATTGCAGTGGTTTGAGGCTATTTACGTAATTGGATGACTTATACATTGTTATTGACTTAAAAGTAAATTATTGTTTCATATATTATTTTTTTATGACACAACTAACTTTTGCCCGCAGCTTCGCTCGCCTTATATTCGGGGTAACATAGTTCCCTTTCCCTGATTAAGAAAGACTAGAGGTAGCAGGTACCTGCAGTACCTGCTACCTCTAGATTTTGCCCTAGCACCTTATTTATTGTAATAGCAAAGCTAAGTTTTCCCTTTTCTTCCTTCATGTTCTCTTATATTTCACTTAAAAAAAGACATATGTCCGTCTCCAGGGTCCCATCTAAGTTTGTACCAAAATTCATCAAAATCGGTTTAGCCATTTAGGCGTGAAGACGTAGCAAACAAACTCACTTTCGTTTTTATAATATTAGTAAGGATAGTCGTATGAAATTTGCTTGTCGTACGACAAGCAGTCTTACCAAGATGTAGAGAATGTTATAGAAAAACAATAAGTATTGACTTGACTCGTACAAAACACCGGCCAAGAGCGAGTCAAGACTCGCGCACCGAGGTTTCCGTACAAACTTGCGACATAAACAGCCATATCTTTGGACTGTGTATACTTAGAGGGTATATAGTATGGGGAACATGTGGATCATAACTCTTATTTATTTTGTTTGGTTTTGACGATTGTCTGCCAGTTTGAGTACCATAAGGGACCTATACAAATGTTCTTTTTTTTGGTATTGTTCGTCATTTTGTTGAGCTCCTTGGGTTTTGAGTCGAGCTACACGATAACTGTCAAATGCTTGCACTGATTGGACAGGTCCACTCAATCTGTGTGGTGCTTTCTTAAAAATACCATTTCAGACACTAATCTGCATAGCCCTCATGTAAGTTGACCTAGATTTTTTGCCTGGACCTTAAAAGAGACCTCTGAGTTTGTTTCGGCTGTTTCTTCCCAGGAGTAGTCGGATACGAAACACCAGCCTCATTTAGTTTAAAAAAATACGTGTACAAATGTTTGTGAAAACCTACTTGCAAAATAAACATCATTTATCATTTATTTTCTCAAAGCTCCAAGGGCCCACAGACTTGAGTATATGGCTGTAGTTTTAACTCGATTCCTTCACGCGTTCCTGAGATAAAGAGTCTTGACAGACAGACAGACGGCCAACAAAGTGATCCAATAAGGGTTATAAAGTTCTGTCATATTGATAAGACCCAAACTGTTTAACATAATCACAATAAAATATACTAAATATCAATAACATAATCATAATAAATACAAGCGTAATAAATAATAATAGTCTTTATCCTTACTAATATTATAAAAGCGAAAGTGAGTTTGTTTGTTACCTCTTGACGCTTTAATGGCTAAACCGATTTTGATGAATTCTGGTACAGAGATAGTTGGGAACCAGGAGACGGACATAGGCTAACTTTTTTTTCGAAAAAAGTGAAAACTTAGCGTTGCTATTAGAAATCAATAAGGCGCAAGGGGAACTTTACTGTGTTACTCCGAATTTAACGCAAGCGAAGCCGAGGGCAAAAACTAGTCAATTATATATTTAACCTACAATGCAGTCAGAATTTAACAAATATTATTAAACGTCAAGTAAAGTGACAGAAGCTTACAGAACGGTTTATTTTTTTTGTATCTGTGAACAACAGATACAAAAAAATAAAAATAAACCGTTCTGTATTACACAATAGCGGGGCTGATTGGCATAGCGATGCCTATAGGAAAAAAACAAAAGGTTTTTCACTAAATCCGTGAACAGGCAATGGAGCTTTTGATTAAAAATATCTAACGAAATTTAAATCTTGTTATGAAAGTCCCCCAAAACGGGTCCGGATGAATAGCGGACGCCGCGCCGGACATCGTACTACTGACATAATTATAAACGTGTCAGTTTTTTCAGAAATGAAAATAATCCTTACTTTGATAAAAGCGAAAGTGAGTTTGTTTGTTTGTTTATTTGTTTGTTACGTCTTCTCGCCTAAATGGCCAAACCGATTTTGATGAATTTTGGTACTTATATTGTTGGGACCGTGGAGATGAACATAGGCTAACTTTTTTTTTAAGTTAGAAATGAGGGATAAAGAGGGAAGAAAAGGGCAAACTTAGGAAATAATAAATTATACATCTAATTTGAATAAATAAAGCAGAAGGGCAAAAAGCTTTAAATTCGGGTTAAAACAGTTCTGTTTTACCCCGAATTTAAAGCGAGTGAAGCCGCGGGCAAAAGCTAGTGCTAACGACCACGTGATCAAAGCCTCTATCACAGTTACTATAATACAGAGTAGTGTACATGTATCGGTCATTGTCCGATGTCCGCTTCCAATTTGCCCTCAATCCGTATCAATAATTGCGAACCTAAAATCGAATACATCAGCCCTTATAAAAATATCACAATCCAAGCGCAGCATAATTAAACAATTACTGCCGTATAAACAAAAACATTAGAATTACAATCACAGTTATTAATCTGAGTCAGAATGAATGTCATTAGTACGGTTAGTAAATGGGTACATTAGTGTCAAGTATAGTGGTACTGGTTTATTGTAATGAAAACATTAGCGTGTAGTTTAGGCTGTGGCCCGTAAGTTTTGGCCGATTTTATTGCTTGTTCATCCATGTGAGGTGAAAATGATTATCCTGTTATCTGACACAAGAGCGGAGGGGTTTTTGGCTGAATAAAAGTCGCACAGTAGGCCTACTATGACATCTTAAAGCAGAACTTCCACTTCCACTAAGTGAAAGAGATGGTGCTAGACACCCTGTATAGCTCTGTCCCTTTCCCTCAGCGGAATAAGTTCTACTTTAACACGTCATGGTAGGGTAGCAGGTCATACATCTTCATTTATACTATGAAATTTCATTGACTTAACGTTTGCCCTGGTGGTTGAGAGACTGTCATGGTCACTTAAATGTCTCGCTGATGATGGCGTGTAATTTTATGGAAAAAATACGTGTGGCACTTGGGGACTGCCCTGGTAAAGCTATTGCATAGCATTTTTATCAACTTATGATATTGTATAACTTAAAAAAATATATATATGCAATAAATTAAAAAAAACTTAGCAAAATATAGAAAAAAAATCTAAATATAATATTATTATAAAAAAGTAGGTACTTCCAATGAAAAGAAGTCACAAAAAGAAAAACATGACCTTGGGTTTGATCCAGCGTAAAGTCGATTGAGTATTCGATTCTTTACCAATGGTATTCGATTCTTTACCAATACCACTAATGGATCATTGGCATCGTGATTGAAATAACTGACCGTATTCGTAATGTTAGGTTTTTTTCGTTACGAATAGAAGCTATGCTATAGCTCCACTATGCTATAACACCATAAAATATTTGTAAACTTTTTGTTGTCTATGGTGAATGCTCCATATACCTGTAATAGGAACACATACCAGCACTTTTGTATTATTGCATAGTTCCTTAAAAGTTTTAGTATGTACTGCTGTTGGTGTACCAAATAAATAAATAAAAATAAATAAACCAAGTGTCTACCGTGCCGTTACAAGTCAATGATTCTGACAACAATAAATTAATTTATTTTACACAGTACGACGGCAGGTCAACCTATTCTAAACTATTATAACCTGATCTCTCTCCTACGGATCGCACGCTGTAGTAGAGAGATCAGGTTAAAATGGTTTGGTGTAGGTTGATGTGCCGTCGTGTGTTCCAACACAGACACAACTATGATTATCGCATGTTGACTCACTGCGCAACTAGTTTAGTACATACCTAACGTTACAAATACATGCCACAGTACACACGCCACGCTTCCAGTTTCTGAGATACGGGTGCAAGTGTAATTTCCACCCGGTACTAATATTTGTGAGGTCCACAGATAGTTTCGTGAGGCTCTGTGAGATACATATATTGTGTGCTCACGACCACACCACATGTATAATTTGTGGGATGTGTGGTTTAAACTGTATTATAGTTTATATTCTATAGTACAGTAGGTATAATTTACTTGGGCCTCTTCTCATGTGCAGATGGTGATCACCGGGGCGGTAAAAGTCCCATACTGTCTGGTCTTGTCCCCAAAGACCGGTCGCCTTTTGAAGGTTCCCCCCCTCCAACAAAAAAAAGGTATAATTTACTTCAGGCAATCAAATCAAATCAAAATATTTTTATTTCACATAGGCCTATATGGGCACTTATAAAACGTTGAGAAAGGGTGCACGGTTCGGGTTGGTCGTTTCCTATGAGGAAGAACCGGCACGAAACTCCATGGTTACTCTTTTAAAATCATTTGGTTTTACAATGTTGTTGTTACAGCGTTAGTACTTAAGTATGAGAGGACAGAGTAGGCCCGACAATAAGATATTGTTTACTTTACAAAACGTAAAAAATTAACAAGCGTCTAAGAATCTACAAGGCCAACAATGTCCTCTCATTCACAACTTTACCGGCATATGGTGTATATACAGCTTGTTTATAATTTGTCTAAAAACCTTTCATCGTTTGATTTACTACCAACTTATCGGAGCATTGATTATGATTTACTGCTGAAAAAGTAAACAGCAAAAATGTTGGATCTTATAATCTAAACATTACGAGAGAATAGTAAACAACTGCTTAGGAACTAGGCAAACTTGTTTACGTGAAGTCGACTGAACAAAACAAAAACCTTTTTTTTACAAAAAAAAATATAACATACAAAAATATTTTTTTTTTGTAAAAAAAAAACCGACTTCCAAAAATCTATAAAGAGGAATAACTTTACTTCCGGAAGTCAGTGACTTTTGTTGGTTTCGTTGAAATTTTTGCAAGTAGGTTAATTTTTTTACAATAAGAATTTTTTATATCAAAATGTTTAGTTATGTTAAATGTTACTATAGCATGGCCAACGAGAAGCGATAGCAAATGTAAACAAAACCCATGCTAAAACCCCTTCTAAAATGGCCGCCCGAATGTTGGCGAACCCGTCTTAACGTTGTCATGTTTTTGCCGGGAGAACGAGACATTACGACAAAGGCACAAGATGGAAAGAGCTAAATATTAGATTGTCAACGCCACAGTTGTTCTTTAGGTTAATGACCTTTCGTATCGCATCTTGTTGGCCGTACTATAACAGATTAGCAGATCATCCATGTAGACATCGAGAAAAAAATATGTTATTAATCCCCCGAATACTGAAACGTCACTCAAATGTGAGGGCTGCTTAACATTTGAGCATTTTTTTGGATGGTCAAACGTCACTTCTGAGTCTCTGTTAAACTTAAGTGGGACTTAAATTTTTAGTGACGTTTCAGTATTCGGGGGATAGACTACTAACTACCTAAGAAATATAAAGAAAATTGATATGGGACCACCTGGAAAGTATACCCTATCTAACAAACAAAGAATTTTGCAAATCGGTCCGGCGTCTTTGAATAATTGGTGAACATACATAAAACAAGATTCCAAATTGATAACCGCCTCCTTTTTTTGAAGTTGGTTAAAAAAGAGAGAGAGAGTTTAAAAGTTGCCATATTACAACATGGCAATAAAACCAATCTCTTGAAGACAAGTTTAATTTTTTAACGTAACCTACGTTAAAAAATTAAACTTGTCTTTGACGCTTTTTTTTAGTTTACTTCCGGTACGAGGTGACTTTCATATATTTCATTGTTTCGATTTCCTATACAAAAAAATAGAATAACTACGATCAGCTAATCTATATTTCAACACTAGATTCGTAAACAAAGGACAATAGGTATCTACGTAAATTAATTACACGACAAACACCATAAGGTTACGTCACAAAAACAATTAAAAGGTGTGTAGAGACAACCTAGTTTATGCTATCACGGACTAGGCTTTGTGAATTATAACGCGTGATTTAATTTAGCTAATTACTTTCATGTTTTTGTTTGTAGTAGGAAGAATGTTTAATTTTAACTTGTATAATTAAGTATTAATCTTTAATTAAGTGAGGAATAAAAGTGGGTGTAGACTGAGATAATAGAAATCCTTACAAGAAGCCTAGAAAATGTATTCATTGATTGAGGAGGAGATTTTTAAATGGATTGGCCTTTTTTCCGATACAGGTCGTGGATCCAAACAAGCATGCTATTTTCTGTAGTTGTGGGTTGATCGAAAGACATACCGCGGTTTTGGAACACAAAGGGCAAAAGAAGGAACTTGGATGAGTTTTAGTCAGTAAAAGTCTTTTGATAATTTCCCATCCGAATAAATAAAATAAAAATGGCATGTTATTTAACAAGGCGTCAAATAATTGCTTCAATTAACAATGAACTGCTGAGCAGCGGGTGAAACTAGGCACAGATAGTATTTTTTTTTAAATATACATAGTCTAATAATAATTAATGGAAATAGAAAACATCTTCTTACATTCATACTTTTTTTTGAGGTGGGAAATCATCAAATGACTTCCCCCGCTCTAGGCAGAGCGGAGGGGAGAGTCACACTTGTACTGACTAAAACCCACCCATGTTCCTTCTATTGCCCTTTACGTTCCGGAGCCGCGGTATCACTTTCGAACAACCCGCAACCCCAACGCTATTTTACCTTAGGTAGGTATGCTTATGAAATACACAAAAGCGTTTCTTTATGTGACAAATCTCCATAAAATAAGACACAGACTATAAATTGTCTTAATCATTCATCATAAAACGAACATAATATAATTAATTGGCCTATTCTTTCCGACGGTGACCTGGCGTTGATTTCATTAAGCTGATTGCTGGCACGTTTATACTCTCTATTCAGAAAGCTTCGAGCTATGAATACCTGGAGGTAATGTTTGCCTCTAAATGGACCTCTGGAGGGAATTGGAAGGCATTCAATATGAAATGCGATGCCATTCATTGAACTGGGTTTTTGGTCCAATGATGAGCATTGAGTCAATTTGGTTGATTTTAGTGTGAATTCGGGTTTATACTGATTGTGTAATGTATGTTTTTTACGGGTTCCCTCTATCTGGCAGAATCTTGATGTTCCGAAATTTATTTGGCATAACGCACTTAGCATAATTTTCTTTAAACGAACATTTTAAATGCATAAAAAATATTTGATATAACTATCGTTTCGCATAATGTTTAAAACTTCGAATCTACAATGGCATACCTTTAAGATGGCAGAATTACATTTAGTACAATTTCGATTGGCAGAGTTCAAATTTCGCATAATATCGTTTAGCATAATGCTCATTTAGAGCGATGATTATTTGGTATAACTTTACTTGGCATACTTTGCAGATGGGAGAATTAGCTAGGTTAGGTTAGGTTAAAACTGTGACCTCCTACGCACGAGCCGAGCGAGCGTAGCGAGCGGTGCCGCGGCAGCGGCCGGCGATTGCCAGAAACGACTTGCATTAATAGAAAAATGAGATTGTTCTTAGTAGCTTACCCGGAACTGAACTATTTTGATTAGGATAATTACTTATTGTAATAAATGACATTATTTCAAACTTAATTGAATAATAACTAAAATAAATGACATTATTTCAAACTCAATTAAATAATAACTAAAATCAAATTATTTTAAAGATTAAAATAAATGACAACAAATAATGACAAAGATGATTCTAACTTTAAACTTTCTGCGATATGACAATTCTGCCGTTTGATGATTGTATTATTGTATTGTATTTGTATTGTATAACGGGCTGGTGTCCGCAACTCCACGTCTAAGGCGCGTATTTTGCGTATGGGTGGGAATATTATTCGATCCACCCCAGCTCCACGAGAAACGTCAGCAGCGCCTTGGTGTTGCTGACGATCTCGCGAAGAGTACCTGGGTTACCGAAGTACTTTGCCCTGTATGGGGCAACCTCTGGGCAGTGCAGAAGCACGTGGGCTGCTGTTTCGTCTACCTCCATGCAGGCTCGGCACAGTGGGCTGTCTGTGACTCCTAAGACAAAGAGGTGTTTATTAAAAGAGCCGTGGCCAGTAACGGCTGCTGTAATTGTGCGCAGCTGTGGTTTTGTCAACCGAAGCGCCTGTTTAGTGAAGCGGCCGTCGATACTAGGAAGAGCTTCCTTGGCCTGCCTGCACTCACCGTGGTCTAGCCACAGTTTGTGGTGTAGTTTTTTGGTGCGTTTCCTTACCAATGTACGTAGGTACCCAAATGGTAGTGGCACGATAGGTGCGGGGCCCACTGGTACCATGCTCGATCCCCTTCTAGCAAGTTCGTCCGCAGCGTCGTTGCCTCGAGAGTCGCTGTGTCCTTTGATCCATTGGATAGTTATTTTGTTGAGATTACCAACCTTATTTAGGCGCTGGTGACACTCATGTATTAGCCCACAATTGACTGTTTGGCTGTTTAGTGCTTGCAGTACAGCCATGCTGTCCGAAAGTATGCGTATAGAGTGGCCCTCAACCTTCCTTGCCATGATGGCTGAAGCGGCTAGGGAGATGCCCATGCATTCTGCCTGAAACACCGTGTTGTGGACCCCCAGAGGTACGGCTATGTGGATGTTGAGGTCCTCTGACAAGACTCCGGCTCCCGTGCCAGTACCTGTTTTGGATCCGTCTGTGAAGATTCTTACCTCTGCGGGGCATAGCCCTTCGCAACGGTGGTCTTCATGGAGCTGGATTTTGTATTTCTTGTCGAATACGAATTGTTTAGGTATCCGATCGTTTATAGCTTTGGCTATTGGGAACTCGTTGTAGAACTCCTCCAGTGCCTTAGTATGCTGTGTATATTTCTTACCCCATAGATGAAGTGTTTTGAGACGTAATGCCGCCGTCGTTGCCTCCTGCTGAATGAACAGGTGGAGCGGTGGGAGTTCTAGCATGGCTTCAAGGGCTGCAGTCGGAGTAGTCCTCATGCAGCCAGTGATCGCCGTGCAGGCAAGCCTCTGCATACGTTGAAGTTTAGCTGAGGCTGTCACCAATCTGGTGCGGGGCCACCATACCACGGCCCCGTACGTGACCATAGGTCGGATTACCGCGCAGTAAAGCCAGAGGATGATTTTAGGAGACAGCCCCCACCTCTTACCTATCATCCCTCTGCACTGCCAAAAGGTGATACAGGCTCTGTTTAGTTTATTGTCTAAGTGACTGCTCCAGTTCAACTTACTATCCAGGATGACGCCTAGGTATTTCACCTCGCTGGCTAATTGGAGTTCAGTATCGAATAGTTTGGGTAGGCGGTAAGGTCCTAGTGTACGCTTTTGGGTGAACATGACTAGTTCAGTTTTGTTAGGGTTTACAGACAGGTCGAAATCCTTGCACCATCCTTCAACGATGCGTAGGGCCTGTTGGGTAAGGTTGCAGATTGTCCCCGTCACCTTCCCTGAAATGAGGATGGTGAGGTCGTCTGCGTACCCTATTGTAAAGAAGTGGTTTGCATTGAGTTTTGTGATAAGGTCATTTATCACCAGGTTCCAGAGGAGTGGAGATAGTACCCCACCTTGGGGACAGCCTCTCGCTATCAAGGCCATCTCCTGTACTTCTGCAAGGCGAACCACTCGTTTACTTAGCATATTTGTGATCCAGTCTATCATTACCTGTTCCACTCCATGTCGAGACAGAGCGTTACGGATGCTGGAAAAGTTGGTTCTATCGAAGGCTCCTTCGATGTCTATGAAGGTTCCTAGACAGGTTCCCTTCTGATGTATAGCTTCTTCTATTCGGCTGACCACTAGGTGGAGAGCTGATTCGGTAGACTTACCCGAGCTGTATGCATGCTGGTTGTCGTGGAGTGGTATAGTATTTAAAACGCCGTCCCTTAGCTCTCTTTCGCAGATCCTCTCCATGGTTTTTAGAAGGAAGGAGGTCAGACTGATTGGTCGATGGGCTTTGGCGTTTGTGTAGTCACCCTTACCTGGCTTAGGGATGAATATAACTTTCACTTCCCTCCATCCTTTAGGAACGTATCGGAAGGCCAGGCACGCTCTCATTAAGGGCAGCAGTTTGCTGGCAACGGATGTGCTACCCCACTGCATAAGAGCAGGGAAGATTCCGTCTGGGCCTGCCGCCTTGAAAGGATGGAAGCAACGGATCGCCCACTGGATTTTCTCCAGTGTTATCACCTTGTCAGCGTAATGCCAGTCGTTTACTGATGGCGTTTGAGTTATCTCTGTCCAGTCAATCACCTGTGTAAATGCGCATCCTGGGAAGTGGGTTTCAATGAGGACGCGCATCGCCTCATCTGGTGATTTGGTGAGTGTATTGTCAGGTTTTCGGAGAACAGTAGGCCCAGGTGTTTTTTGCTGTGCCAGTATTTTCCTTACCCTATTAGCTTGTTGACAAGATTCGATGTTGCCACAGTACTTACGCCACCCTGTGGTGCTCCTGAATCTGATGCATTTTTTGTAGCTGGATTTGGCCGCGTAGTAGGCGTCCCAATCCTTTTCCGCCCAAGTATTCATAGCTCTGTTTAGGGCTTGTCTTACCTTGCTGCGCTTACGCTCCAGTTCCGCACCCCACCATGGTTGTTTCCCTGATGTGCTTGGCGGAACGGTTTCGGGGCAGGTAGTCTGGTAGCTGTCTAGCATTGACTTGGTGAGATGACTTACCCGCTCTTCAATCTGCGGTGTGCTCTCGTAAGTCACCCAGTCGTCGATTGACGCCAGCTTGTTTTCAAGGGTGCGTGTATATGCAGCACGGTCTGTATTGCGCGGGTTGCGCCGTGGCAGTTTAGGTGTTACAGTAACCTGGATGTCGAAACGGATCCACCTGTGGTCCGAGCAGGAGGCCTCCTTGGAGACCTCCCATCCGGTGGTGATTGCCGCTGCGCCCTCCGAGGCCAGAGTAAGGTCTATAATTGTGCGGCTACGCCTGGTTACAAAGGTCGGTTCAGAACCTGTGTTTAGTAGGGTTAAGCTGGTTGAGAACAGATAGTCTACTAGAGTCTTACCCCTTTCATTCTGCGTGTCCATGCCCCACAGAGGGTGGTGGGCGTTGGCATCGGCCCCTATGATAACCTCCAGCCCGGTGCACTCGCAATGTCTTACGAGGCGGGCGAGGTCATGGGGGGGCGGTTCGTCAGCCTCGGGCATATATACCGAGGCGAGGGCAATTTCCACCTCTGTGTCGTCACGCTGTATAGTCAGCCTAGCTGCAGAGATATCCCTGCAACAGAAATCTGTTAGTGGCTGTGTTTTTAGGTTTCCTGTAGTATAGATACACGATCTAGGTTGGTCGTGGTCTGTAGTAACTAAGAGCTTACCCCTAAGACTGGAGAGGCCTTGTATGCGGCCGGCCCTGATCCACGGCTCCTGGATCAAGGCGATGGCTGTGTGTTGAACCTCCAACCACTTCCGTAGCTGAGCCGTCGCGGTCTGACTGTGGTGGAGGTTTACCTGCAGAACTCTACAGGTCGACGAAAGGGACGCCATCGCTGGTCGCACCCTCCTCGTCACCTGCTAGTCGCAGCCCGGCGAACAGATCGCCCGCGTCGAAGCCCTCCTCCCCGGGGTCCGAAACCGACGACAGGATGATGTCGTCGATCTCGTCCCCCGATGAGAGGACGACGTCCACGCTGGCGGCCGAGTCGACGGCCGGCGCTGCTGCTGCAGGAGTGTCCGCGGGTGGCTCCGCGGAGTTTGTTGTCGGAGGTTTCTCTGCCTCCGGTTTCGCGACCATGGTTTCGGTGGCCGGATCCCAACCCTGAGGGACATCGGCAAATTTGCCGTTCGGGCCCTGGAATTTGACGTACACCGTCCCTGCGCAAAATGAGAGACGGCGTTCGGCTTTCATCAGGGCCGGAATTTGGTCCTCAGGGATGCCAACCACAATGTACCATGCCGCGGCCTGTTTATCACCGTGCAGCAGTACCCATCTCCTGATGTCCACCCAGGAGTTTTGGTAACACAGGGCTCGGCCAATACTGGTCGGCTCTGTGAACATCCCCTGCTCATTGGGGATGAGTATGCCACATCGTACGCGGCGCTGGATCTCCGACTGCCTCTTGATCACCAGCGAAGTGCTGGCGGGAAGAGGCAACTCAGAGACGAGTTTCCCCAGCCAGGCCAGCGTGTGTTCGGTGCCACACCACAGCCTAAGGACCCCACCAGCGAAAATCGGTTTGGCCCTAAAGTTCGGTGCGGGGACATCCGGTTTGGGGGAGCAGGACTCAGCAATGATCTGCTTCTGTATAGCTGCTAGCACCTGCTCTGACACCTCCCTGCTGATGAGCCCCGTGCGGCCGCATGTGACTGCGACGTCGAGGTTGGTGCTGGCAGCTTGGGCGTAGCTCTGGTGGGCGACCCGTTTGGATCCATCAAGACACGGCCGCTTGTGCTCGCCACGAGGGGATGAGGTCTCGTTGAGAGCTCGCTTGGCCGCGGTCTGATTCATCCGGACGGGTCGCTGGTTCCTGAGCTGGCCCTGTACCTCCGCGCCAGCAGGCGGTTGGCTAGGTCCTGGTTGGCTGGTGCCAGCCACGGCCTGCGATCGCTTGCCTGCGGAGAAATTGACATTACCGCTGGCCGGTTTAACCGTATCCGCGGCGTTAGCCTGTATGGTTACTTGTGAAGATTTCTTACCTCTCCACAGTTGACGACGCTCTTTCTTCGTCAGTCTAGTCCTCTTTTTACCGACCCCTTCCGAAGAAGTTGGGGCGGTCTGCCTCGGGTGGTCAGCGCAGCAGCACTGGGTACTCTCCGAGGATTTCCCCTTGGCGCCCTTGCGCTTGCTCCTCTGCACCTGCCAGGCGAGCGCAAACTCGTCTCCGGTAATACCGGGCTCCACCGGCTGGCCGGTAACGGCCGGCGGTAGAGGGGCGGCTTGAGGATCCACAGGCAGAGGTGGGTGTTTGCTTATGGCCACACCTTCGGAGTTAACCGTCGGTGTGGGCTGTGTACCTGCGAAGGAACGAGGAACGGTACTGGTCCCGGGCAGCGCCGATTTCCTCGGTTTATTACGGGACTTTGTTTTGGTCTTGGCAGCGGTTTTCGCCACTGCCAGACCGGAACCCGCGCTGGAGCTTGCCGCAAAAGCAGCAGAGCGCCCAGGGGCGACAAAGGTGCCAACGGCAAATCCTGTGGGAGCCTCATTGGCTTTCGCCTCCGCTCCAGTATGTGTATGTGGTGTGTGTGTGGGGTTTGTGTGAGTAAGTGTTTGTGATGTGTTTGTGTGTGTGTGTGATGTGTGTGTGTGTGGTGTGTGTGTGTGTGGTGTGTGTGTGTGTGGTGGGTGTGTGTTGGGTGTGTTAAAAGGTTTTTTATTGTTATCCATATAGTGTACAAAAAGGTTTCATCTCTCTGGCTTCCCACCCTCCATGGAGCCCGCACCTGGGAGCGTCTCACTACGAACTAGCTCGAACGCTAGGATTACCAGAGAGATATAGGTGCGCGGGGCTGGCTTACAGTGCGACATCGGGTGCTTGTTCGGGTTGGTAACCCTCACTTACACCGTCAGCATGACCTTAACCCACCGCTTCGGCCTTCCAAAGATGACCTCCACGGACCCCCCGCACCTCGCCGTGCCCCTCTGACGGGACACAGTGGCCATTTCCCCACCCTTGGCTATTGAGTGGGGCCACCGTTTCGCTTGAAATCCGGACCAAAGAGGGCGTGTTGCCTTACGGACGCATTAACACCAGCGCCGCTCGGCTCAACCCCCCAGGACTCCTTCATCCCCGCTTACGGCGCTCGACTGCGCAGTTCCTAGCGCAGGTGACTCGATTCCCCTGCTCATCGCCAGCTGGATTTAGTGGCGGTTGGGCCCACAACCACTCAGTCACAGAGGGTCATGGTTAGGAGTGGAAAAGCGCCTGGTGGTTTCTGTTACGTCTATTTCATAGGGAATTAGACCAAGAACAGGGCGGCAACCTCGTGAAGGTGGAACCACCAGACTTGCCTTGGGGATCTACGCGACTGTTGCGCTCTCCCCCAAGACCTCGCCACCTTACTGACTCTGAAGGAGCAGTAAGGTAGGTTTGCATCTATACTACCAAGCAAAGCGTAAGCAAGCGTGTCGTTGTGCAACCGCAAAAGCATAAATACAACCCCGCCCCGCCGTTTGATGATTATCGTTGTGAAATATATGCCAAAAGACGATTCTGACTGTGAACTTTCTGCGATATGATGTTTCTACTTTTTAAATATTATGGATATGAAATTTATGTCAAGAGATGATTCTGACTTACAAAATTATGAGTTTTGAATGTATGACAAATGAGTATCTGCCAAACAATTTTCTGCGAAATAAAGTTTATGCTATCCGTTGTTATGCAAAATAAAATTATGACATAAAAAGTTCTGCTATAAAGGGTGGACCCGTTTTTTACTGGGTGGAAGAGTAATATATACTGAAACTATTCATGTAATCACTTCATAATTTATCTCAAGTTTTGGAACGAAGTTCCTTATCGCGCGTTGTGAAAGGGGGCTAGACGGAAAAAATTCTTACGAAAAGTTGTCACGACACTTTTTGCTATAGTAAGCTATTGTAAGCTGTGCGGCGTCGCATGTTTCTCTGTCTGTCTATCTCTCTCTCTTATAGAAAGAAAGCCAGATATTTTCATTTCTATTTCGCATTGATCAGTGTGGTGTCGCGACGAGAACTTCGTTCCATCCGGGTGTCCCTTGACACCTCTAATTTTTTTTTTAAACTTTGCCCCACACATTGAATTTCTCGTGTATCGTCGTTGCATTTACAAACATTCAAACTCACATACACAAACAGCCAGACCCAAAACAACAATCTGTACGCCATAAAAATATTTGCTCCGTGCGGGGATCAAACCTGCGACACGCAGCGCAGCAGTCGATCGCTCAGCCCCAACCATATCGTCAATTATTATTATTAGGCCAGAACATTTTTGGCTACAGCGGCGGTGTTTTCCAAGACACTACGGTATCTCATCGCCAAATTTCAAACTCCGGACTGCTTCAGTAAAAATTTCGAATGGATATATTCAGAATCATTTTTTGTCCGATACGGTAATCGAACCCCCGGGTTCAGCAGTCGCGCTTGTGACCGAGAGACCTACAGATCAGTCAATAATTAGCTAGCATACCTCCCCCTGTCTCCGTTCTTCAAATATTACCCATAAAATCCGGAAATAGGCTACTTTCATATACTTACTAATATTATAAAAGCGAAAGTGAGTTTGTTTGTTACCTCATTACGTCTTAATGGCTAAACCGATTTCGATGAATTGACAGAGATAGTTGGGACCCTGCATAGAAACGGACATATGCTAAAAAAAGTGAGAAAAGGGGGAGAAAGTAGGAAGAAAAGGGGAGAAAAAGTATTTTTTTTTAAGATTCCGATTTGAGGGAGAAAGAGGGAAGAAAAAGGAAAACTTAGCATTAATATTACAATAAATAAGGCGCTAGGACAAAAACTCCAGGTAGCAGGTACCTGCAAATCAGGAACGGGGAACAGTGTTACCACGAATTTAACGCGAGCGAAGCCGCGGGCAAAAGCTAGTATAACATAAAATAAAATATACACATGACATGCCTCTGTCTTAATGAGGCCGTACCCTGGCTGATGAGCACACAATCAGTTCATTTACGCGTATCTAACGCTGGCAACGTGCCATAAAATTATATGGGGACCCTTTCCAGAGGTACATGAAGAAAATAAATATTGTATTCGTCGATAGAGTTGTACAATGGATGGTATGTAATTGGGAACTCAAACCTATATTTTACAGATGAATAGTTTATTAATCTTACTTTTATTCGGATTTATATAGCTGACTACCGAACATGATTTGGAATGGAATAGGGATGGGAAATCATCAAATGATTTCCCCGCTCTGGGTAGAGCGAAGGGAAGTGTTGAACGTATACTGACTAAAACCCACCCATTTTCATATGTTCGCCCTTTATGTTCCGGGGCTGCGATATCTCTTTCGAACAACCCGCAAACCCGGCAGGGAACACAAAAATAAAAATGATCATCTTTATTCATGTAAGTAATATCCAAATCATCAGCACACTCATTTGACATGAGACACTATTAAATTACATAAAATCATCCACATTAAAATAAATTCATAAATTTAAATATATTAGGTTTTCTATGATAAATTTCTCAGTAGCAATTTCAGAGTCTGGATTTGTGCCCAGTTGATTACAAATGGCCTGCTCCCTATAACAGTGAACATACTGGCCAAGTGTGAGTACTTTTAGGCACACAAAATCAAAATCATTTATTTCAAGTAGGCCAGTTACAGGCACTTATGTATGAACTGTCCAAACATTGACAGCAATAAAATGAAGCTACAGTCCCAGTCACAAGGCATAATAACTGTGAAAGTACTGTAGTTGCCCATTCCGAAGCGTAGAACTATGGAGAAGAATGGGCAAGACACTTCACGGACACTCTTTTAAATCAGAATGTTGTTGCAAAACCTTGGTAACTTCATTAGTGTTAATATGGTAAACACTTCTACCTAACCCTCTTTGGAATACAGGCGTGATGTTACATGATATCTTTTAAGATAGCACACAGTCTTTTTTTTTTTTCGGGTGGGAAACCATCCAATGACTTCCCCCGCTCTGGGCGGAGCGGGGGGCATGTCAGACTTGTACTGACTAAAACCCACCCATGTTTCTTCTATTGCCCTTTACGTTCCGAGGCCGCGGTATCTCTTTCGAACAACCCGCAACCCCGGCAGGCGGAGGCTCTGGCAAGCCCCTCTGCTTTGCTGACTCTCTTTGAGGCTCGCGTGAAACACGAACGCGCCGTCGACACGGCTAGCACCCAGTCTTAGACGCTGATCTCAAGTAAACTAAACAATCTCAACGAACTTAAATAGATTTTAAAAATGCATGCAAACTGCTTATTGTTGTCATCAAAAGTTTCGCGTAGAATGAAGAGACTTGCAAAGTTCGCACATTAAAACTTGTGCACTTTATGTAACTGAATTTGTTTAGGCTATTACGACTTAATTAAACTAAAATAAGTAAGTGAATTTCGTAGAAAAGTTACTCATCAAGCGCGCCCTTCCTTATCTTTGTTTGGGTCAGATTTATTAGGTAGAGGGGAACTAGGAACATATAAATACACACGAATTGACCGACGAAAAATTTGACGTGCATATCTTTATATATATAATTCTTCTGTGAGTGTGTATGTCACTGAACTTCTCTCAAACGACTGGACCGATTTTGATGAAATTTTTTGTGTGTGTTCAAGGGGATCTGGGAATGGTTTAGATTCACAACTTTGTCCGGCAGATGGCGCTGCATCACATTTTTTTGTAAATACGTAGCGAAGCACGTAGGTACCGGGCCGCTAGTATAAATATAATATATTTATTTATAACATAACTTTTTACTGCGACGTCCGATTGCTCCTATGGTTGGAAAAATAGGGGGTGATTGTTGTCATGCAGGTCCATAGTGGAGAAACCACAAAGCTTCACCTGCTACAATCCTTACTTCATCGCAATAGGCGTGCGTGTGTGACCAGCTACTCTACCATAACGTCTTAAAGCAGAACTTATTCCGCTGAGGGAAAGAGACAGAGCTATACAGGGTGTCTAGCAGCATCTCTTTTTCTGACAGGAATAAGAACTGCTATAAGATATCATGGTAACCCTTCAGGTGTAATATACGTAAATACGATACGAACCTAACCTCTCTACAGAACCTTACTAATAAAGTCACCATAATATATAATTACTACTGTGCCCAGCGGTTTCACCCACTGCCCACTTAGGGGTTTGAAAAATAGATGTTAGCCGATTCTCAGACCTACCCGATATATACACAAAATTTCGTTTAAATCGGTCCAGCCGTTTCGGAGGAGTATGGGAACGAAAACTGTGACACGAGAATTTTATATATTAGATTTCTCAAAAAGATTTTGTGTTTGTAAACATCCTTGCCCGCATGATGATAGAAAAAACGTATCCTTTGTGTTATTCCAGACAATAACCTAAATTTGCGTTAAATTTCATTAAGATCCGTTCAGCCGGATGTATAGTCTGGAATAATGAAAAAGAAAACTATGTGTTTGTATCTGATTTTCGATATCTCGCGGGCGAAGCTGCGAGCGCCAGCTAGTACAATATAACTTTATTTAAGTCCTCAACGAAGTCTTATTAGGAGGAAACGGTGCCTTCTCTCATGTGATGGGCAGGCTCTTGAGATGGTTTTGTTGCGGTAAAAGTCCTACACACCCCGGTCTCAAATTAAAACCAAAACAAAAAAATCCCCTCAACTGTATTTGCAGTATGACCATTTTTTTTACAGTACAAAGTAGTGCTGTTTCGAAATCGCGATATTACAAACCTGGTACATTTTACTAGCTTTCGCCCGCAGCTTCGCTCGCGTTAAATTCACCCCGAACACAGTTCCCCTTTTCTTATTTGCAGGTAACTGCTACCTATAGTTTTTGCACTTGCGCCTTATTTATTGTAATAGCAAAGCTAAGTTTTCCCTTTTTTTCCGTCTTTCTCCCTCATTTCTCACTTGTTTTTTTTAATAGCCTTTTTCCGTCTCCAGGGTCCTAACTATCTCTGTACCAAAATTCATCAAAATTTGTTTAGCCATTTAGGCGTGAAGACGTAACAAACAAACTTACTTTCGCTTTTATAATATTAGTAAGGATAGACACGGTTAAGTCAAAATAAGGGTTATGATTTCATTTGTACTAAGGTATTTGGTGAAAGAATAGATCACACCGTGGCAAAATAAAGCCAGGCAGACATTCTTGCCGATTGGTTAATATTTTTACCTCGACATTTTTGGCGGAATTTACCGTATGTAGGCCTGATATTTACGGCGACATGTCACCACATAAGTCACCGTCCCCAAATGTAGGCGAACCCGCGTCAATCAAGAGAAGGTGACAGTAATAATGGGCATGGCTTTAATAACACTATGAATATTCTCTAGAAGTTGGCAGATTCTTCTCAGAATGTATTTGTTGTATTCGTTTTCTCTCTGTTTATCATTACCTCTCATTATTTTTATTCCCATTCACGATATTTGAGATGATTAATCGTTAAGGGGCGTGTAAAAATCCTAGCGAAAATGGCAAACAAATCAGTTTTTTGATCCTTTAGCGCCTTCTATGTTTTGTATTTCAAGTCCAATGACAAAAATGTAGTTTGCAATGTACTCTAAATTTTTAATCAATAAACTTTTCACTGAAACCTAAAGGTTCTGAGAAAAACGCGTTTCATTTTTTTTTAATTTCTTAAAATCTGCATGCATTGCGACTTTCAAAATTGTATAGTAAGCTCATGACACGCCCCCTAACGATTAATTAGGTCAAGTATCGGCTTATAATTTTTAGGAGCGTAATTTGACGACACGGTTGGCGCAGTGGCTGAGCTATCGGCTGCTGTGCTGCGTGTCGCGGGTTCAATTCCCGCACGGAACAAATATTTGTATGACCTACTGTTATGGGTCTGGCTGTTTGTGTATGTGAGATTGAATGTTTGTAAACGCACCCACGATACAAGAGAAATTCCAAGTGTGAAACAACGATAAAAATGCATTTATAAATAAATAATAAATAAATATCTTGGGACAACTCACACACGGCTATCTGATCCCAAGCTAAGCAGAGCTTGTGTTATGGTAACCAGACAACTGATATACATACTTATATAATTTATAAATACATACATATTATAGATAAATCACACCCAGACACAGAACAAACAATCATGCTCATCACACAAAGTTTGTCGTAGGTGGGAATCGAACCCACGACCTCCGGCTCAGCAGTCAGGGCCACTAACCACTAGACCAGCAGGCCCGTCAAGTCGAGAGTCGATATTGACTGTACTACTACTCAGTACTTCAAGTTACAGGGACTGTAGCTTAATTCTTTTGTTTATTAACATTCATTCATTGTAATGGTCTAATTAAAATAAATGCTTTGACACGTCCAACACTTAATATCTCAATACAAAACACGTATTTACTTTAACTGCGCCTGAAAACATAAACAAATGTTTCACTGGTTTCAATCTAAAAGCACATTTAATATTTTAACGCTTTATTTACTACTTACATGAACGAGCCGTGAGGTTATCGTGACGGGTGAACGACCGCTGTTTCAGAGGTTATTCGAGTAATGTACGGACCATTGATAATATGCATATCAATTGTCAATTTTTGTTTATCTTCTGCGGTTTTATTGTGTCATTAGAAATGGTAAATTTTAATGGTGATCTGGGAGTGTTCTAGTGAACACATATCTTTTTTAGGGGATTACAAGTGTGATACTTAAAATCAAATCAAAATCATATTTTTTTTTTCAGGTGAGAAATTATTAAATAACTTCCCCCGCTCTGGGCGTAGCGGGGGGTGTTTCAGATTTTTACTGACTAAAACCCACCCATGTTCCTTCTATTGCCCTTTACGTTCCGGGCGGCGGTTTCTCTTTCGAACAACCCGCAACCCCGGAAAACGGTACCCTTATTTGATCACTTTGTTGTCCGTATGTCTGTGTCAAGACTTTTTGATAGTTCAATTTAATTTTTCGGTTCTTCTCCATAGGCAACGACCAACCCAAACCGTGCACCTTTTCTCGATGTGCACGATTTCCCACCCCAAAAAAAAGGTTACCGTTTTGCCCTTTTGAGGAACAGAATCCTAAAAATAGTATAAACGGACATAAATAACGAATTATGTAGATACGATTGTCGTCTAGACTTGTGGATTAAATATATTATCTGTGTACTATGTTTCCCGCGCCATCTTGGTTTAGATGTCAATCTTCATTGTCAAGGAGTAGCAGTCAGTTAAAATTGGTGTCGTCAATTATTTTTATTGCTTTGACACGGATGGTCCCATACGGCTTGAGAATTATTTCAGTTCTTCTTCAGTTATGAGTTTATGACTCGCTTAAATTATCACGAAATCTCAGAAAATACAAGTGTTGGGAGTCTCAAATTTTGCATGGGGGATCCTTTTAAGACGTAGGTGCTTACTTAGACGGGATTTTTCTAAATTCAACCCGTTTTTTTTCTTTTTCGGGTGGGAAATCATCCAATGATTTCCCCCCCGAAAAAAGGAAATCATCCAATGATTTCCCCCGCTCTGGGTGGAGCGGGGAGGCATGTCAGACTTGTACTGACTAAAACCCACCCATGTTCCTTCTATTGCCCTTTACGTTCCGGGGCCGCGGTATCTCTTTCGAACAACCCGCAACCCCGGCAGGCGGAGGCTCTGGCAAGCCCCTCTGCTTTGCTGACTCTCTTTGAGGCGCGCGTAAAATTTAACCCTGAGGAATAAACAGAGGGGTAAAGTTTGTATGGGAGAACACGAATCCATGGCCAGTTTTTTTTTTAATTTTGCTTAAGCATTTTTTGACAAAGTTAATAGACTATATAACATCACGCTATGAAACTAAGAAGCTGAGCGGCAAATGAAACCGCCGGGAACTACTAGTTTGGTTCAAGGTAGTTAATCCTTACTCCTTACTAATATTATAAAAGCAAAAGTAAATTTGTTTGTTACGTCTTCACATCTAAATGGCTAAACCGATTTAGATGAATTTTGGTACAGAGATAGTTCCTGGAGAAGGACACAAGCTATTTTTTTTAAAAAAGATTGAGGGGAGTAGGAAGGTGGCAAGGAGGCACTTAAGAACAAGTGACACCCGACCAAAACTTTATATCTCTTATCCAAAGTCTCCTTGTTACCATTTTATACCCCACAACCCGACACGTATCCCGATCGTTACCAACTAGTCAACTGTGTGATATAGAGGAAGATTTTGCACTTATAACTTTACAAAAGTGTTCGTCTCGACGCGACGCTTCGACTTACACGCAAAGTCTTTAACTAGCGCTTGAAGAAACTAAGTGTCTAATATCGTAGTTTGAACGAGTAACCCCTCATTCAACTTCAGACGATAAGGCGATTCTCACACGACACCGCTTGCCGAACGCTCGGTGTTGTCGCGCTTTGAGGCGGTAATGGTGGTCTGCGGTGTGGTGTACGTGTTCGCAAAACGCGCGAGTGAATTACTGGCCGCATTTAAAAACGGACGGTATTATCACTGTGTAAAGGCACGTAAACGCTTCGCAAGCATAACGCTTGACGACCACATCCATCGTCATTCAAACGGTTTGTAACATTAAACAATAGTAATCTAATATCAATAATCAATAGTTTTCTATTAGTATGTACGTACATACTAGCTGTGAGAAGATAAAAAGTAGCCTGTGTTCATCCCAGGTATATAAGCAATCTTGATGCCAAATTTTATCCAAATACGTTAAGCCGCTTGAGCGTTAAGCAATAAAAAACACACACACATACAAACTTTTGCCTTTATTATTAATTATAATATAAGTATTAATTTTCTTATCATTTCTTTTTTTTTGGGGTGGGAACTCATCAAATAACTTCCCCCGCACTAGGCGGAGCGGGGGGGAGTGTCAGACTTGTACTAACTAAAACCCACCCATGTTCCTTTCATTGCCCTTTATGTTCCGGGGCCGCGGTATCTCTTTCGAACAACCCGCAACCCCGGCAGGTTTTTTCGTCCCATTAGACATTGACTAGTGTGCAAGATTTTAAAGGATATTTTACCAGTAATTCTGAAATTTTATCCTTTGCTTCCTTCTTCTCTGATCAGTGTGTGTTTACCTTTACTCTTCGTGTTTACTGAATGGTACTGCATACTGAAATTAGACATCATTTATTGAATTCTTCAATGAATTATTTAGTAACCTTATTGGTTGTCCTTCAATCCTTCGTACTAGTCACAAGTTCGGGTTTATGGTCATATTTATAATCCTACTAGCTTCCAACCGTGACTTCGTCCGCATGGCATAGTTTCTTTGGACTAACGCTGATTTAACCTGCGTGATGATCGAAAAAATAATATCTTTTTCTCTCCTTTTTTGGTACACAGAAGGGTTAGAAAGAGGGAATCCTCTTTCTAAAAAAGGTTAGAAAGAGGGAATCCTCTTTCTAAAAAAGGTTAGAAAGAGGGAATCCCCTTTCTAACCTTCTCTGTACCAAAATTCATCAAAACTGGTTTGGCTATTTAGGCGTGAAGACGTATAGAGAATATGTTCGCACTGGGCGGTGCAGGACGAAGCGTCAGACTTTTACTGACTAATCCTTCCCGTACCCTTTATGTTTCCGGACCGCGGTATTTCTTTTGAAAAACCCGCAACTGCTGCATTACTAAACTCAAGCGCGCCGTCGACACAATTTTTCTATGTTGTCACATAGAAAAATTAATAGTAGGTTATTAACCAAGGGGATGAAGCAGTGTCTTCTGTCGCGGGTGACGATTTAAATCTCGAGCGTAACGAATGACCCGAGGTTTACTCCCGAGCGCAGCGAGGGCGTTCAAAACGAGTCCTGAGTGTAGCGAGGGATTTAAGTTCACCCTAGGGTGAACTAGAACTAGACTAAGACAGCTTTATCACCGAGGAAAATACTCTACTTTATGTACCATTTGCGAAAAAATTAACACAATAATAATATGAGATAAGCAATTAGTAACATTAATGACAATTAAAAGTAAAAAATAACATTCGAAACATTGGTTCAATTATTGATAGAGTGAGTTGCATTTTTGTTTGGTACATTTATTGTTGATGAGTTGATTTGAATCCGACAATTCACTGTCACTGTCGCTTTGATTTAACATCGTAACGTATTTTTAGAACATTAACTTTACTTATTTATAAAAATAAACTTAACGTTTATTTATGTATTTGAAGAAAACAAAAATGCGGCAAATTCCTAGTCTAATATTTTTAGTCAGAAAAGCAAAGGCATCAAGCTTTTACGGCCTCGTCGGTTTTCGTAATTTTATTAAATAATCATAACCGCACAATAAATGCGTATTCCTTTTTAAAATATATGTATAAATGCTTTAAATATAAATTAAATGGTGTAAACGCAGATGTAATTCATATCAGTATAAATTTCGGTAAATCACATTCTCCTAGAGGATGAATGAAATTCAGTACAATTTTCTTTCCCTGTTTTTAACAGATTAAAAATGACTATTGTCTTGTTCGCTTTTTGTGACATAGAATGTCACTTTTTTGAGCAAGTGGTACGAAAATAATATTTTCACTGAACAAAATAACGGAGAATGGTGTATAAAGTGGATTTGGCAAAAAGAGTAAAATATATAAGTATGGAACGTTTTATTCTCGATTTTTTAAAACCTACAAAAAAGTTTTGCAAAATTTTCTTTCATACAGATTCGGTAAAATTTCATGATGACATAAATTTAAAAAAAGAAAAAACAAACAATATATAAAGTCTCGATACCAAAATAAAATGAGACAATACCACACATCATTGATAACGACCGATACGAACCATCGTAAATAATCGAAATTTTCACCCAAAAAAACCGTTGTTTTTTTATATTCTGATGTGATACACCGCCCAAACGCTTGGTAGCGCTGTTATCAACGATTTTTATGACCTGGATAACATTTTGCACGTCATTAGCATGCCACCTGGGGTCACTGTGTCTTCCGGGCGATCGTCACAATAGTGACATGAATGGGCGTTCCACTAGGAATTTCTCCTGTATCGTGGGTGCGTTTACAAACATTTAAACTCACATACACAGACAGCCAGACCCGAAACAACTATCTGCAGGTCATTCAAATATTTGTTCCGTGTGGGAATCGAACCCGCGACACGCAGCGCAGCAGTCGATCGCTCAGCCACTGCGCCAACCGTGCCGTTAGTTATTTTAGTTACAATGGTAATGCATGGTGAGAGAACTGACGGCATACTAAATCCAAAATAGCACACACTTCAAAATGGCGGATTAGTAAGCTTTTAGGGTTCCGTACCTTAAAAAGAAAAAAACGGAACCGTGAATGAAAGCGTATTGTTAAATATTTATTCAATTTAAAATTTTGTCCCCACTCACTCTGAAAACTGGTTGAGTGGGTGGTAAAGTGATAATCTGGGTTAAAACTTTGAAAGTTCACTGTGAAGGTTAACACTATCCGATTCTATTTTTAAAAGGAAATGGCTATCGGAATATGCATAGTCATACATGGACCGATATAGTAACTTCAATCCCAGTAGCGACTGAACTGACAGTGGTGTTTTGTGGTTGGGGAGTTTGTTGTCACTTCTCCTTGCTAGCCAATTACATAACCATTCCAAAGTGCTCTTACTCTTTGAAGTGGTTTCCTAATTGTTAAAAGCCGTCATTGGTCGTTTTTTTAATCCTACTTATATTATAAATCCGAATGTTTGTGAGGATGATGTATGGATCATCGGATGTTTGTTACTCTTTCACGACAAATCGGTTAAACGGATCTTGATGAAATTTGGCACAGAGGTAGATTATAGTCTAGAATAACACATAGGATGCTTTTTATTTCGATAGCCCATATTTTAGTTAAACTTTTATATTGAATTCAATATGTATCTTTATATATATAATTCTTCTGTGAGTGTGTATGTCACTGAACTTCTCTCAAACGACTGGACCGATTTTGATGAAATTTTTTGTGTGTGTTCAAGGGGATCTGGGAATGGTTCAGATTCACAAATCAGTCCGGCAGATGGCACTGCATCACATTTTTTTGTAAATACGTAGCGAAGCACGTACCGGGCCGCTAGTTTTCATTTATAATTCAGAAGAAAAATTAAAAAAAACCAATGCCCGTTGACTTCATTGGATTTCAAACGATCGTTTCTAAGTTGTAAAAATATTATAATTAATAATAGAAGGTTTAAATATAATGATAACTTGGAATAGTACTCAATAATTAAATTTTAAAGTTGTAAAAATAAGAATAAATAGTCGAAAATGTAGTAAATAAAAAAAAACCCCTATCTCCTATTATTTATTTCAATTTTATGATGCATATTGCTATACATTTTATATTTTGAAAAAAAAAATACATATTTCAACGACTGTTTATTTTTATTAACAGCATATAAGGTAAACGAGGAGAAGAATAACACATTCTTTTCTTGTCAACAGCGGTACTATTAATCCCTTATACATATTTTTTTATTATTTGACGGGCCTGTTGGTCTAGTGGTTAGTGGCCCTGACTGCTGAGCTGGAGGTCTTGGGTTCGATTCCCACCCAGGACAAACTTTGTATGATGAGCATGATTGTTTGTTCTGTATCTGGGTGTGATTTATCTATAATATGTATGTATTATATCAGTTGTCTGGTTACCATAACACAAGCTCTGCTTAGCTTGGGATCAGATAGCCGTGTGTAAGTTGTCCCAAGATATTTATTTATTTATTTGCGTTCCTTTAAAAGTAACGTTAATCTACCTACCCTTTTCCTAACTATATTGGAGTCGGCTTTCGGTCTTACCTGATGTAGCTGAATACCAAAATTTTACATGGAGCGACTGCCTATCTGACCACCACAACCCAGTTTGTACTGGGTAATACGATACAAGACTGGTTGTCAGACTTTCGTGACACTGACTACCTGTACGTAACGACTGTCAAATGACAACCGGGACCAACAGTTTAACTGTTTTCGGCGCGGCGGAAACTCGGTATGTAACGAGTGGACACCCATCCACAGACCAACCTAGGCAAGCGTGGCTTAACGTAAAGATCAACCTGAGTGGCTGCTATTAGTTTATTCCCACAAAATCCTTACTAGTATTATAAAAGCGAAAGTGAGTTTGTTTGTTTTCTACGTTTTCACGCCTAAATGGCTAACTCAATTTTGATGAATTTTGGTACAGAGATAGTTGAGACCTTGGAAAAGGACATAAGCTAATTTATTTAAAAAAAATGAGAAATAAAGGAGAAAGAGGGAAGAAAAGGAAAAACATATCATTTTTATTACAGTAAATAAGACGCAAGGGCAAAAACTATTGCGGGTTGTTCGAAAGAGATACCGCGGTCCCGGCGGAAAAAAAGGGTAAAAACTACAGGTAGCAGGTACCTGCATTATAAGGAAAGGGCAACTGTGTTTCCCCGAATTCAACGCGATTAAAGCTGCGGGGAAAGCTAGTACGATAGAAGTAGAATATCGATGCAAAAGATAAAGAGATTTATCAAGGAGACTAACAAGTAAATATGAGACATAACCTCTCCACCCTCACGATTTTGGGTAGCTCACGTATAAACTATTATATTACTGAACTGGTCCCTTTCTTAGGTAACGTTAGACGACAATGGTCTCCTATTTCCTGAAGGTTCTCTGTCTAATATAACCTTGAATTATGATCGAAAATGCCAGACACGCAATGAGAAAGTTTGTTGATTATTCATGTTTCTATCCGTGTTTCAGAAAACTAGCTTTTTCTCGCGGGTTAATTTAAGGAGATTATACTAAAAGAACAAACTGCTCGGGGTGAAAAGTAAACAGTTTTCTAATCCAGCTGGTTATTGTCCATCTCATCATCTAGCCGACCTTTTTTCAACTATATTGTTTACTAGCTTCCGCCCGCGACTTCGTCCGCGTGGCATAGTTACTCTGGGCTAATAAATGCTGATGTATACTAATGATGATCGAAAAAAAAAATTACTTTCTCTTCAATTTTCTCACCTTTATCTCACTTTAAAAAAAAGAAATTAGCCTAGGTCCAGTGTCCCAACCATATCTGTACCAAAATTCATCATAATCGGTTTTTCCATTTAGGCGTGAAGACGTAACAAACAAACAAACTCACTTTCGCTTGTCAGCTTTCAGTTCTACCGGATGCAGCTGAGTACCAGTATTTTACGTGAAACGACTGCCTATTGACCTCCACAAACCAGTTAGAACTGGGGAATACAATACCCTTAGGTAATACTGGTTGTCAGACTTTCGGAACCATCAGCTTAAGGTGTTTTCCGAGGCACGGATTAAACTCGGTATGTAACGAATGGTCTACAGACCAACCTAGGCAAGCGCGGCTTAACCCAAAGACGGACACGAGCCGCTGCTATCATTTACCTTTTTGTTTTTATGGACACTTTTAATGTGCACGTCTTGCTACATCGTTCTCACATAGTTTTACCATATAACACGAATGATGTAACCAAGGTTCTGTAACAATATTCTGATTTAAAAGAGTGTCCATGGAGTTTCTTGCCCATTCTTCTCCATAGAGATCTACGCTTTGGAATGGGCAACTACAGTACTTTCACAGTTATTATGCCTTGTGACTGGGTCTGTAACTTAATTTTTATTGTTGTCAATGTTTCGACAGTTCAAAAGTGCCTGTAACTGGCCTACTTGAAATAAATGATTTTGATTTGATTTGATTTGATTAGCCACGAACTCCTCCGTTACAGGCGATGTAAGTCTCCATCAAAACAAAACAAGCGTTTCAATACTAAAATATAATTTTAATCCATTTCATTTAACACACTAAAATAATACATACCTTCGTCATATCCCGGAAGAGATAAAGCATATTCTATATTTGAAACATCAAAAGAATGAACTTCGTTACCGATGAGTACTAGGCTGAATGGGACCGAACGAATTCTGTTCAGAGTATGAATGTAGATAGCTACAAAAGTATAGGAAGAACAAAGAAATGATGGAAGGACTGTGTGATGGATGATATGGTTAGAAAGAAGTGACAGTTGAAATGACAAAATTCTGCACCGACCCTTCATTGCGATCAGTAGGCCTACTATGACATCTTAAAGCAGTACTTATTCTACTGAGTGAAAGAGATGGTGCTAGACACCCTGTATAGCTCTGTCCCTTTCCCTCAGCGGAATAAGTTCTGCTTTAACACGTCATGGTAGGGTAGCAGGGCAGGAGAATGATGATGGTGCTGTCTAGCTGTGTATTTAAAGGTTTTTAATCCTAAGAGATGTCAGTAAAACAGAGGGGGCTGCCAGGGTCTCCGCCTGCCGGGGTTGCTGGTTGTTTGAAAGATTTACCGCAGCCCCGGAACGTAAAGGGCAATTGAAGGAACATGGGTGGGTTTCAGTCCGTACAAGTCTGAAACTCCGCCCCTCCGTGCTCTGGGCAGAGCGGGGGGAGTTATTTGATGATTATCCACCCCAAAAAAAGTATGAATGTTGAGAGCTACAAGAGTAGAAGAAGACTAAAGAAAATAATTATGGAAAGATAGCCGAGATGAAAAGATGCTGCAGCGACCCAAAGTTAATTGTGATAAAGGTAGGAGAACAATGATGATGCCCTCTAAGTATCCAACATTCCATTTATTAGCAAAAATATTTGGAGGTCGTTTATGCCACTTAAATTTGCTCATAAATAAATTTTAAGATTCATTCATTTAAACCAATCTTAGGGTTAGGCAATGAATGGTCTTATTTCTTTGACAGTAGGTACATTTTCCGGGCCAATTTTCGATAATTCTGGTTTGTCAAGAGCCTACACCAATACCTAAGGAAGCTCTCGTTAGGTGGCTGGATCAAGGGCTTGATACAGAAAGTTTTTGCCCTTGCGCCTTATTGATTTGTAGTAGCAATGCTAAGTTTTCCCTTCTCTTCCCGCTTTCTCTCTCATATCCCACTTTTATTAAAAATATGTTAGCCCATGTCCGTCTCCAAGGTCCCAACTATCTCTGTACCAAAATTCATTAAATTAGGCGTGAGGACGTAACAAACAAACAAACTCACTTTCGCTTCTATAAGATTAGTAAGGATAAGTAAAATATTAAAAAAAAACAAAATACATTCAATTTAAAAATATCCATAGTATTTCTAAGAACTACCTGCTTTAGAAGCTTGTTAGCTGAAGCCAAGATAATTGATCAAAAACAATGACTTCCTCCTCACCTTTGATCCATGTAACACATTACAAATGGCTGTTTCTAATTTTAAGAAATATTCGTTCCAGTATTGTGAAACTACTTATAAAAGAGTATCCTCTTTGATGTTTTAGTGGGAACAAGCTGACTTCATATTTTAAGTGCTAGTAAGTGTCTAGGTCTGGGTCACATAAATAAATACGTAATGGTAAAAAAATACCACGAATTTTCTTTCGGGTAAAAAGATGAATAAATTATTTTTAAAGTGTCTTTCAATGTCCTTGAAAGTGGGGACATTAAAAACTCGTACACATTAAATAATACTGGACAAACCTAGTTTGTATCATTTTTCTCAGATGAACTCCTTCAAAACGAACTCTTTACTTTTAATTATAAAGAATCTATTTATTATTACAATACCTTTGTCCAACCGGGTATTCTTAGGTATCGAGATTTTATTTATGTAATCTTTTTTGGGTAACAAGAAAAAGAAATGCTTCTATAAAAATTTAATTAAACTTATATATGACAACACAGGTCGTGGGCGGCGACACTCCGGTCGCTTCTCGGGTTGTGACGTCATAAAAAACAATTGACGATCGAACATTCTAATGTCGAAGACGGTGTTGTCACATACTAAAAGTTTGTTAGAGTTAAGGGAAATGGTGGTAATTTGGGACAAAAATCGTGAATATTTTATTCTCTATAGCAACCCTAAGAGCCGCTCTTTATTTTATTTGGTACTAATAATTATATAATTATTTTGCGCGGTTCCAACCGCGTCTTTAGTAACTACCCCGCTCCCGTAGTTAGTAGCGTGATGTTGTATATCCTATGTTACTTTCTGATAATGTAGCTTCCTATTAGTGAAAAATGGTTAAAATTGGTTAAGCAGTTCTGTAGCCTACTCGATACAAAAAAAAAATCTTTCCTGTTTGTAATATTAACTAGCCTTTGCACGCGGCTTCGTTGGCATTTAATTCGGGGTAACACAGTTCCCCTTTCCTGATTTGCAGGTACCTGCTACCTATAGTTTTTTTCCCTTGCGCCTTAGGTATTTATTGTAATACCAGAACTAAGTTTTCCTTTTATTCCCTCATTTCCCACTTTTTTCTGGCCTATGTCCGTCTACAGGGTTTGAACTATCTCTGTACCAATTCATCAAAATCAGTTAAGCCATTTAGCGTGAACACATAACAAACAAACTCACTTTCGCTTTTATAATATTAGTTAGGATTATACATTGGCATGTTAGTAAAGTTCAAATAAATCACAAAATAGACGTGACCTCGCAACTATTAAAGTTATTTTTAAACTCCTCACCGTAGCTAGTTTAGTTTGAACAGTTTAATGGGGTGCAATCAATTCAGCACGCTATGTACCCTGGAAAATGCAGGTATCGCCCTTGACCGATAGAATGGGAAGTCTGGCAGTCACGGATGAAAGGCTTTCATTGAAGGTCTCGTTTCTAGGTTAATGTCAAGTTAGGTAATGTACTTCAACTTCAACTCTTCATTAATGGCTTTTGTGGACGAGAGATACCACAATTTTGCCAATAACACGTGTACTGGAAATAAACTATCAAGCGCTGGAGAATATTTAGCAAGTAATCACAGTAATTAAGAAATATAAAAACAATAAAGGTATTTCTTTGCAGATTTAGATTATCATTTCATATGTATGACAGAATGACAGAAAAGAAACGAGACTATAAGTAAAAAAAAAAAAATAACGATCCAAAAAGTTACAACTTAATTAGGTAATGTATATTTCTGACTAGATCACGAACGGGGTGTTGCCAGCGTAATGTTAGGTTATTTTTCCCAGTGGATCGTTGTACTGGGACTGAAAGTATCTTATGTGAAAATCTAGGTTGTAATCTATCTGTGCGCTAAATATTATCGGAATCAGTTCTGTGATTTTTGCGTGAAAAATAACAGACATCCAGGCGTTCAGATATCCATACATCCTAACGAAATTTCGTATTTATAATATTTTGTTAAATTTTAAAATAATCGACATTATATAATCTCTTTACTTTATTTTGTTTGTATAAAAGTATTAATAGTTTTATTTTAATGTAAATATTTTCTTGAAAAATTTCTGTTTTGCACCTATCATATTTTCTCTTTGCATCAGCCTAAGGTAGACTAGTAAGAAATCCCCATGCATTTAGTCCGCCTTTATACAGTGTTTTTTATACATGTGCATAAAGTTTGATTAAATGAAATAAAATCTAGTAAAGTGCGTCATAAAACTAAATATCTTGGGACAACTCACACACGGCTATCTGATCCCAAGCTAAGCATAGCTTGTGTTATGGTAACCAGACAACTGATATACATACTTATATAATATAAATACATACATATTATAGATAAAACACACCCAGACACAGAACAAACAATCATGCTCATCACACAAAGTTTGTCCTGGGTGGCAATCGAACCCACGACCTCCGGCTCAGCAGTTAGGGCCACTAACCACTAGACCAACAGGCCCGTCAAACTCACCTCACTCTCTTAAAGTTCAAAAAAGATCTCTTTAACTTCAATCAATTTCCAAATTTTCGTCTTCAACTTTATATCGAACTAGCTGAAATGGACTATCTAACACTAAAATAATTTTCCAATTCCAACCAGTAGTCCCTGAGATTAGCGCGTTCAAACAAACAAACAAACTCTTCAGCTTTATAATATTAGTTTAATCTCGAATAAAACCCGTTACCGAAAAAATCCAACTAAAAATATTTTTTCAATTTCCAACTGGGCCATAACTGTTAAACATTGCTCTCACTAGAATCTTTATAGAGCAAGTAGTTTCAAAGAACATCGCCTTTGACGGACGGACGGACACCGATGTGATTCCGTGAAAATTTTGTTTGTATAGATGTTGGCATGAAGTACCTAAACAATTTAACGTTCTTGATAGACTCGTAAGTAAATTTGGTAAATTTAGTAGTTTTTTTTTTCTTAGTACTTACCTATTATGACACGGATCACTGAAAAAAACATATTTTTATTTATTTAAAATTGGAATGACATGTAAACAGACCTACTAATCTCATTCAGTCCCACTTGCCATTCATTCAATCTTAATAAGGCAAGCCTGCTGGTAGAAATTTCTTTAGAAATAAGCTGTGCCTTTGTACTCTTTGCTTTTTATGATGTTTTCCTGTGTTTTCTCTTGTGTGTACATAAATCATTAAATAAATAAATAATAATATCGCACACCTCTAACTAAATTGGCCCAACTCAAAAATAGTGTTTTTTTTTGTTATTCATTTATTGGAATGCTCCTGGATTATACGCAACTATAATAACATAACAATTTATTTACAAATTTACCAACCTTTTTATGACCTAAAATTAATTAATGTTAATAACTTTCTATACATACTGTGATTAATTCGGTTCCTGAAAATTAACTTTTTTGAGTTGTCTCAGGTAAGAATCTAGGCCAGTTAGTCTACAATCAGGCAACTTTTGCAGATCTTTCTTTGAACGATAAACTTATAATAAGACTAGCTTTTGCCCGCGGCTTCGCTCGCGTTAAATTCGAGGTAACACAGTTCCCCTTTTAATGATTTGCAGGTACCTGCTACCTGCAGTTTTTGCCTTTGTGCCTTATTGATTTGTAATAGCAACGCTAAGTTTACTCTTTTCTTCCCTCTTAGACATCCCGCCTTTGTCCGTCTCTTGGTTCCCAACTATCTCTGTACCAAAGTTTCATCAAAATCGGTTAAGCCATTAAAGTGTGAAGAGGTAACAAACAAACTCACTTTCGCTTTTATAATATTAGTAAGGATAGGCCATGTTATACTGGAAATCTATAGCTTAATAATTGTCGTTCGTTACGGAATATCGATATCATGTCCTATCACAACAGACGTCATACTAATCCTTTTCATCTGCTTATCATTCGATTGTCTGTTCTATTCTGAATGCAAACTATCTGAAGGACGCGCTGCGGATTTACCTCAAACCACGGAGTAGAAAGTAAAACAGAGACTTCAAATATTTTTATTTATGAGGTTTGTGGAGAACAACTATTATAATAAGACATGCATTACGATATTCAGTTTGTAAATTGCTATAAACTGAATAACGAAACTAATGTTTCTGAAACTGAGAATTTTTAGGATTCCGTACTTCAAAAGGAAAAACACGGAACCCTGATCACTTTGTTGTCCGTCTGTCGGTCTGTCTATGACTTTTTCTATCTGTACGTCAAGATTTTTATCTTGGAAATGAAATTATTCAACCAAAAACCTACTTCCTTTAGAAGTATCATCATTTTCCTGCTCTTGTCCCATTCTATTTGGGGTCGGCCCAACACCTTTTCTTCTTCCATTCTCCCCTATCAGACGTCACGGCATCATTTACTTCTTTCTCCTTCATTACATTCCTTACACAATCCGTTCATCTTTCATTTGGCCTTGAAGTATGGTAACCCTAAAATTGACACGAAATTTTTAATTTTAATTATATATTTTTAATCATTTACATGATAAATTTCTGCACCTAGTACGATCGCTATTCATGTACTAATCTACGTACTAATGAAGTGCTGATGTAAGGATTATTATTAAAATTCTATTAGAGCTCCTGTTTATGCACTGTAGCTCCATTTGTTCAATACTCTATGTCACAGTCACTGGAGAGCTATTGTGGTGGGATCTCTCGGTATCAGAGCGTTTGGCAGATCCGTGTGGTCAAATTATAAGGGCGCTGCGTCTGCACTTCCATTGTAATTGTCTTCCGGGTTGGTAGACTGGTTTCGGTGACTTGATTTCAATGGATTTTCGGATAGACTTCAGGGAGTTGACATTCAACTGGTGAATTTTTATTATTTTTTAGATTGTCTTGTTTCTCAAAAGAAAAATTGAACCCTTATTAGATCACTTTGTTGTTTCTCTGTCTGTCTGTCTATCAATACCATTTATCTCGGAAACGCATGGAGGTATCGAGTTGAAATTAAAACCATATATCCAACTCTGTAGTTCTTTATCAAATAACTTCCCCCGCTTTGGGTTGGAGCGCGGGGAGTGTCAGACTTTTACTGACTAAAACCCACCCATGTTCCTTCTATTGCCCTTTACGTTTCGGGGCCATGGTATCTCTTTCAAACAACCCTCAACCCCGGACTCTGTGGTCCTTAAGTGCTGTGAATGAATGAAACAACCTTCTAAATTTACGCACTCAAAAGATATGGATGTTTATGTAACAAGTTTGTACGGAACCTTCGGTGCGTGAGTCTGACTCGCTCTTGGCCGGTCCTTATTTTTGGCAAAGCTACGTTTTAAAAAAAAAAACTTATCACATAAAGTACCATATTTACTTTTAAGGCTTGCTAAGCTACTAAAACTCTAAATCTCCGTCGAAAGTTATAACTCTAGAAATACAGCACTTAAAGTTAAAAATACACAGTAAAAGACTGCGGAAGTCAGAGCCCCGTCACTGGAAGTAGGCTAAGCCTGACACGAACTTCACAAATGTCCTAAAATCACTTACTGTTGCATGCATACGGGCTGCAACGAGCGGCGTGCCGACATTTGCATTGCAAATCAGCCACGTTTGCGCTTCGCAGTTTCTTACTTAAGTTCGTTATAGTCATGTATGGTAAGTTGCAAATATCAGTCTGTTAAATAAATAAAATAAATAAATATCTTGAGACAACTCACACACGGCTATCTGATACCAAGCTAAGCAGAGCTTGTGTTATGGTAACCAGACAACTGATATACATACTTATAATTTGTAAATACATACATATTATAGATAAATCACACCCAGACACAGAACAAACAATCATGCTCATCACACAAAGTTTGTCCTGGGTGGGAATGGAACCCACGACCTCCGGCTCAGCAGTCAGGGCCACTAACCACTAGACCAACAGGTCCGTCACCTTTTGGAAATTTCCTGGAACGGTATTTCGGATGTATTTTGTAGGGTTCCGTACGTTCGAATGACAAAACAAAACCTTTATAGGTTCACTTTGTTATCCATCCGTCTGTCAACCCTCTTTTTTCATGAACGCGTGAAGGTATCAAGAAGGAAATTAATATCAAATACTCAAGTCTGCATTCCCTTAGAACAGTGAAACAATTAAGCTTCTAATTTTTACAATCACAAGATACGGCCGTTTATGCCGCATATTTTGACACTCGTAAGAATCAAAATAACACACGCCACACAGTTCTTCTTGACCAGAAAACAACACGCCACACACACACACACACCACAGCCATACAAACACACAAACGCACACACAAGCATGCTATTTATATCTAAGGCACTGTTTAAATTTACATCGCTGTGGAGGAGTGAAGCCTCTTACTTAGTTTAATACAGGCATTATTTGCTTTTAAAACTTTATTTAACCACGAACGTATTTTAAACATTTTAGTACAGAAATAAATAATTTGTATTTTGTAGAATAACTTCCCTAGATATAACATTTTAAAATGCGTTTAATTTTATTTACCCATTCTTCGGCAAGTATCACCGCTATTTATGTTCCTCTCTGTACGTGAAGACCTTGGTGTGTTCAAATTAGTACTCAATATTATTATTGTTTAAGAGGGTTTGCCTAGGCTGGTCTGTGGATGGGTGACCACCCGTTACATACCGAGTTTCCTCCATGCGTCGGAAAGCACGTTAGGCTGTTGCCGTTGGTCCCGGCTGTCATTTGTAGGTTTTTGACAGTTGTGACAGGCAGTCAGTGTCCCGAAAGTCTGACAACCAGTCTTACCAAGGGGTATCGCATTACCCAGCACTAACAGTCGCTCCATGTAAAATATTGGTATTGAGCTGCATCCGGTTATACTGGAAGCCGACCCCAACATAGTTGGGAAAAGGCTAGGCAGATGATGACCATTGTTTAAGAGGGTGAGAGCCTGGAGACCTGTCATACAGGTCCCGAACCCAGTATAGACTCCAGCTCAGCTTACAAATCTGATTTGACATAATTTGACATGAAAATAAAAATATATTCTATTCTATTTTATTTCTACCAATGCTACCTTCCGTAGATTCGCTCCACTTCCTTATCAATTCGGGTACATACCTACATACCATAATAAATAACAGTGAAATCGTCAGCTTGTTAGTGCGGCTGCGTGTTCCTTAATCTCGGTAACCATTGAACCGATTGATGAGGTTTCCGTACGGAGAGGTTCGCGCAAGCATTTCCTGAAAGCAGATAGATGACAAATCAGGAAATTAAGTTAATATAAATGGCAAATTTATTTCTACTACTTTAATAGACTACGGGAGATATAATAATAGATTGGATAATTAACACCCTGATAATTTGTTCTTGTAAAAATTATGGTAAAATTAAACAAAAAAAAAACACGTTATTCAGGGGTGATAAACCTTTTATTACAATAGTATTTTTTGTGTTTTATTAATTAAGCTAAATTCATTTTAAAATCGTTTATTTATCACAGCTCTTTTATCGCTCATTTTTAAATGAAATGCAAATATTATAATCAATTAACGATGAACAGCAAATACCTACAATAACTTAATAACGAAAACAAAATAAAATAAATGATGTTCCCTTATTACTATTTCCGTTTCATTTCCTTTTTTAACCGACTTCAAAAAAGGAGGAGGTTCTCAATTCAACTATATTTTTTTAACATTTTTAGACTGTTAAACTTATTTGTGTTTGTTTATATTTTCGAGTGTATAGCACTCGTGGGTTGCAGCTGAAACTCAGCTTCAGGTAGCTGTCTTGTGTTGCCATCTGGCATTATGCTGAGCTTATGCGAATTTTCTTTCTTTATTTCTTTATTAAATAACACCCTTTACGAAAATATACAGCCACATCACACACATACTAAACACCATAATTCTCAGGCTAGTTCAGGCTTTCATTTACACCTTCGGAGGCTTCACGATCATTACAGTAAATGACTGGTATCAATTACGGTCAGGCCGTTCTGTGCAGGTTTCTGTAATTGACGCCATTTGTTCCAACCATCGCCCGGTAGATATGTACGTACTATGTACAAATGTAGGCTGAGAGGAGATAAAAGTATTCGATGGACCGATGTTTTGTTTTATGCAATATTTTTTACTAGCTTTGGCCCGCGGCTTTGCTCGCATTAAATTCGAGGTAACACAGTTCCCCTTTCCTGATTTGCAGTTACCTAGTTTTTACCCTTGCGCCATATTGGTTGTAAAAGCAATTCTAAGCTTTCCCATTAGTTCCAACATTAAAAAAAACAAAAATTGCCTATGTCCGTCTCCAGGGTCTCTCTCTCTCTCAACTATCTCTGTGTAAACAAACAAACTCACTTTCGCTTCTATAATATTAGTAAGGATTAAGCTTGTGCTGACCCACTGCTGGCCATAGCCCTCCTCCATTATCCTCTCTCGACGTCTTTTCTCTCGACATGTTGAACATGGTGGTAAGAAATTGTGATCTGAAAGATTATTGATTTCTTACACGAATGAGTTTTTAATTCGTTGAATTGTTTTTTTCGTTGAAATTGTTTCTTTCTGTTTCTTTGCCATTACTTTGCGACCTCCTCGGGAGAATACTATTTCGCTTATATAAAAGAATTTTAAAATTTTCCTACAATTGACGGAGAAATTGCGTAGTAAACGAATATAAAAATAAAAACTATACAATTAAAAACCTCCTCTTTTTTGAAGTCGGTTAAAAAAGCCGTTTCATAGCAATATTTTCTGAGAAGATGAGATCGTGTAATGTTCAGAGTGATTGGTTGATTGCTTTGTAAATGGTACACCTTGTGTAATAAACGTACATGATGAAGTAATTTTCGGAGACTATCATACTGGTTACGGATTATAAATCTCTGTGGTACGCCAGACAGAACTCAGTATAATAATAGACCAGCTTACACTGGTTTTCTTACCACAGCCGCCTAGCTTACAGTTAAACAGAACCCCCAAGAGGATTTACCAAACGTCTTAATTAAACACGTATCGAGCATGCTAATGAAATCAGCGTCTCAATAATCTAAACTACACTTAAGATGGATCCTACAGCGGTGAGTAAGAGCCCTTGGTCACAAGATGGTTTGCTTCTGGTACTGCATATAACTGACTAGTTTTTGCCCGTGGCTTTGCTTACGTTAGATTTGGGGTAACACAGTTCCCCTTCCCTGATTTGCAGGTTTACCTGCTACCCGTAGTTTTTGCCCTTGTGCCTTATTTATTGTAATAGCAAAGCTAAGTTTTCCCTTTTCTTCCCTCTTTCTCCCTCATATCTCTCCTAGCCTATGTCCGTTTCTAGGGTCTCAACTATCTCTGTACCAAAATTCATCAAAATCGGTTTAGCCATTTAGGTGTGAAGACGTAACAAACAAACTCACTTTCGCTTTTATAATATTAGTAAGGATGTCGAAACTCGCTGAAATACTAGGGAGAAATAGAAATCATTTATTTGCTTAAATGTAGGTACAGATATGATGAGTTTCACGAAACTTCCGATACATTTTGCCCAACGACATGCATTTTTTAAGGCGCGGTTAGAAGTTAATCTTTAGGTATTCGCGGAGGTGACGCTAGCTGCAGACTGGGCGTGGACTGACACGTATACGATATTAGTGCATCGAAAAAATAGAAATAAGTTCGAAATATGTTGGCGTTTGATTCTATTTGAATATCATGTCCGCCAAAATGTCAGTCATTTTACGGTTAATTAAATATTAAATGAATATTTAAAACAATTAAATAAGGCCTACTATGACATCTTAAAGCAGAACTTATTCCACTGAGTGAAAGAGATGGTGCTAGACGCCCTGTATAGATCTGCCCCTTTCCCTCAGCGGAATAAGTTCTGCTTTAACACGTCATGGTAGGGTAGCAGTTCCGTGTTTTAAAAGTTTTAAATATGTCTTTGTTCTATGAAATTTCCTTTGTTATAGATATAAAAAATATGATTTGAGATTGAGAATAATATATAGAGACGAATAAATATTTGTCGTAGTCTTTTATTTATTTTTTTTATTTTGGCTTATGGTATTTACAGCGCCTTAATACTGAATTCATTCACATTCATCCTATAGCTGAAATGTCGTGTCGTTGTAGTGTCCTATCGGCGAAAAGTCCCGTCAAAGTAAAGTCTAGTCAGTGTCCAGTTTCTCTGCATCTAGTCAAACAGTCCAAGAATAAGTTCGATTTCAGAGTATTTAACAAAAAAGTGTGTGTGTCAGCTACGACGCACGACTGAAGTTTACTCCTTAAGTACGAGTATCTAACCATACGCAAAAAGAGTTTATTCAACTGAACAAAGATTAATATCATATGAAAGGGTAAATTCACAAATGAATGAAAAAAATAGCAATATAAATACATCGACACTGATAGAAACAAACACGAACAATAACCTGTAGTATATAGGTATAGTCGCCTATACAGCATACCATATGTACGTCTTAATACACTCACAGCCAAATTAGAAAGTCGCGCACTAAAGGTGCGCACCAAAAACGTGACACATTTTCGTTACTTTAGTAGGTTTTACCCCTCAGATTTTTCTCATACCGGGCGCCTTATATATATGAAAATATATTCTTAAGGAGTAAACTCCAAAAAATCTTGGACAGATCCTTTATCATTCACAGTACACTAAGAAGAAGCCGTCTCATGAACACGTGCCCTAATGATAGGGTGAAAGCAGACTGCGGTAATCCGAGCTGAGCAATGATTCAGTGGAGCGCGTCACGATGATTAATGAGGGTACTTAGATGCATTTGTGACCACCGCAAGGGTTCATTCACGAGAAGTACGTCAGTAGTTATTTATTTGTCTAACATCTAATACACCAAGTACAGAGGCGGACTTAATGCTATAGGCATTTTTACCAATCAATCTTTGGGTGATGCAGAGACAAATAGTGGTAGGTGTAAAACAAAAATAAAAATTTATAAATACTTCACGAATATTATATTAATGAAAAATAATATGATAATAATAGTTTGGTGGTTTTTTTTTTTTTTAAAGTTGAAGTGAATGCTTTTACAAGTATACGAACTTACAAACACAAACAAACCATTCATATATTTGTTCCGTGCGGAGATCGAACCCGCGACACGCAGCGCAGCAGTCGATCGCTCAGCCACTGCGCCAACCGTTTCGTCGCCGTCATCGTCGTCTTATCATAATGATTAGATATACATATATCTATATATATATATATTAGATATATATTAGATTAGAGCACATTTACATAGCTTAACACCTGAAATCCTCGAAGGATTCGGCAGAACCTAATAAGTCGGCCACATTTCAAAAGTTATCTTGAAATCCCATGTAAAAGGGGGGCGCCTATTGCCATCTGTGGGCACGAATCTGATACAGTGCCTGTTATTTTTTGAGCAAATAGTGATTGATTTTTTCACCTGCTGGCGTGCCAGTGGGTGGACCCACCACCCACTGAAGTTCGAAAAAGCTATTCAGAAAGTATCTTGGGACACCTCACACACGGCTATCTGATCCCAAGCTAAGCAGAGCTTGTGTTATGGTAACCAGTCAACTGATATACATACTTAAATAATTTATAAATACATACATATTATAGATAAAGTTCCGACACACAGGGCAAAAGAGGGAATATGGATGTGTTATAGTCAGTCACTCCCTTTCGCTCCGCCCAAAGCGAAGATATTTGAAAATTCCTCATATGAAAAACAAAATCAGGCCAATTTGATAACGTAAAATTCCCTAAGAAAGTACTTTCTTTCTTTCTTTCTATTATAAACGACATTACATATTTAAAGCTCAACAATTGCCTAACCAAATAGGCTATTGTTTGTTACAATTTACTACCAATAAATCTAACCAAACGGGTAATCGAACAGGCCATTTTATTGTAGCGCGCTTGTTCATGTGACGTACGATTAACATTTGTTAGGAACAGTTTGTGAATGTGCGACAAGGGTGCTTTACACAATGGGCCATAATGGCTTTGTGATATTCTTCTGTGATTGAACTTTTATCAAACACTAGCTGTTCCCCACGGTTTCACCCGCGCTGCTTAGCACCTGTTGGTCGTAGCGTGATGTTATATAGCCTATAGCCTTCCCCAAGAAATGGACTATCCAACACTAAAATAATTTTCCAATTCCAACCAGTAGTCCCTGAGATTAGCGCGTTCAAACAAACAATCAAACTCTTCAGCTTTATAATATTAAAATATAGATTTGCCAAAGGTTTCATCAGCAATTACTTAGTTTTTTGCACAGTCAATAGGCACATTGATAGAAAACGGGACTATCCCCCGGTTCCAATAAACAAAAACGACTCGTTTTTCTAACGGATAGTTGTATTTTGACATAAGTTCTATGAGACTTATGTCAAAATTCAACTATCCGTAAGCAAAACGAGCCGTTTTTGTTTATTGGAACCGAACGTTAAACGAAACTGGCCTTACATTTTTTTAAAACACTAGGAATTTCTCCTGTATTGTAGGTGCGTTCACAAACATTTAAACTCATATTCACAAACAGCCAGACCCGCAACAACTACCTGTAGGCTATACAAATATTTGTTCCGTGCGGGGATCGAATCCGCGACACGCAGCGCAGCAGTCGACGGCTCAGCCATTGCACCAACCGTGCTGTCATTGGTGTACACATCTATCTAACCCACCGGGGATTACAAGCGTGATATCCTACTAATATTATAAATGCGAATGTTTGCGAGGATGGATGGATGGATGTTTGTTACTCTTTCACGTCAAAACGGCTGAACGGATCTAGATGCACAGATATATGTAGTCTGGACACATAACACATAGGATCTTTTTTTCGATACTACGCGGGCGTAGCCGCGGGCGCTAGGTACTTTTGTAAATATTGGTCAAATAAAATAAAAATAAAATAAATATCTTGGGACAACTCACACACGGCATCTGATCCCAAGCTAAGCAGAGCTTGTGTTATGGTAACCAGACAACTGATATACATACTTAGATAATTTATAAATACATACATATTAAGATAAATCACACCCAGACACAGAACAAACAATCATGCTCATCACACAAAGTTTGTCCTGAGTGGGAATCGAACCCACGACCTCCGGCTCAGCAGTCAGGGCCACTAACCACTGGACCAACAGACCCGTCACAATAACCTCTCATAAATTCACATTCTGGAATACCGTGCACTCTCGGCTTTATCTCGAAAAGCCGAGACCACTCACAGTCCGCATAACTGTCAGTGAAACTGTATTTCATAAAGCGGGAATTGAAAACGTAGATGTATTTTTGAAAACTGGTTTTAAGCAGGTGTGTTACTGCTGGTTGTGGGTTGTTCGAGATACCTCGGCCCCGGTACATAAAAGGCAATAGAAAGAAAAGACAACAAGTTTATTTGACACAAGCCATAAATTTACACACTAATAAAAAATTATGAAACTTAATCCTAAACACAAATAAAATAAAAATAATGTGTGTCTCACGGCTGCGCCAAATAGGCCCAGTTCAGCAAACTGCCGAGCAGTTAGTGCCCGACGCTGGTTTTCAACTGGCCCTATGGTGATGTGACGGACGTAAAACAGTTTTAAATGTAGTATGTACTTAAATGTGAGTGTGTATTGTGATAAAAAAAACAGTATTATGAAAAATTTAAATGAAACATCGGGTATATATTCACTTTTGGGCGGCATCGATGACATGAAATAAAGGTAGGTAGGTAGATTATTATTTAAATAATTAAGCAAGGGTTTAGTCAGTAAAAGTCTGACACTCTCCCCCGCTCCTCTCAGAGTGGGAAAGATTTTTGATGATTTCCCATACCCAAAAAAACACCCTTCTCCCTATTTGCCATAAATACCTCTTTTTCTTTCTTTGCGGATAGGAAATCATTAAATAACTTCCCCCTAATGGGCGGGGTTCTTTCTTTTACCCTTTACGTTCCGGGACCGCGGTATATCGAACTAGCTCTTACATACTAATCTATCTATACTAATATTATAAAGCTGAAGAGTTTGTTTGTTTGTTTGTTTGAACGCGCTAATCTCAGGGACTACTAGTTGGAATTTGAAAATTCTTTTAGTGTTAGATAGTCCATTTATTGAGGAAGGCTATAGGCTATATAACATCACGCTACGACCATCGGGTGCTGAGCAGCGTGGGTGAAACCGCGTGGAACAGCTAGTCTTATATAAGACTCAAAGATCTTTTGTAGATCTTCCAGTAAACTTAACATCCTTACTAATGTTATAAAAACGAAAGTGAGTTTGTTTGTTTGTTACGTCGGGTCATACACAAAACGGGTTATAAAAATGTTCGAAATTATAAGTCGTTGTTTTTTTTTCAAATCAGTCTCATTTATTAGGTAATGTTACAAGTAATTAGAAATTAATCAAAAACCAGATCGTTATTCGAATTTCAGCAAGTTATTTGACTTTAATTTTTTTTTACGTCCACAGAAAAGACCCGTTTCCACAGAAGAGAGGTTGATATAATATAATCACTGTGGATATTGACATTTACTTGCCATTGAAACTCGTAATTATTAACAAAAGTTATCCTGTCAAGAATAGGTACTTTGGTAAATACAAACAAAAAAATCTTACCAATAATCTTTTTCTTTGATGATATTAGTAATAAAAGTAATTTTTCGAGGGTCAAATATTGAAATTACACTATTTTTTATTAATTTTAGCCTCTTATCTTTATTTATTTTATATTTGATTAATAAATCAAATGTCAAACTAAAAAAAAGAACATAAAAATACCTTTCAAAAATGTTTTTAATCACTATAATCATTTTCAAAGAATGAAGGTCTTTTTTTGGGGTGGGAAATTAAGAAAATAAATGAGCGGAGCGGGGAGTGGTGTCAGACTTGTACTGACTAAAACCCACCCATGTTTCTTCTATTGTTCTTTACGTTCCGGGGCCGCGGTATCTCTTTCGAATACCCAGCAACCCCGGCAGGCGGAGGCTGTGGCAAGCCCCTCTGCTATTCTGACATCTCTTTGAGGTGCGCGGGATACCTGGCCTGTCGTCAATAGGTGGACGGACGGTAAGCTACCCATTGCTCCCTCAAACGCCCGGCCACCTCCTTTGTTAGCATTACTGCTTCACAGAAGGAGGTGTGGTGCTTCCCATTCCCTCTCGCTCCGGACCATGGATTGAACCAGGGCCGGACGCGAGAGATCGCCACTGCCGATCGCCAATACGAGGGCACGGCGGTGCTTCGCCCAAGCTGGGCAGACCGCCACTGTGTGCTCCACCGTGTCCTCCGGGCAATAGTCACAATGGTGAAACCCGGGCGTTTCCTCCCGCCCGATTATGTGCAGGAACCTACCAAAACTTCCGTGTCCGATGAGGACCTGCGTCAGGTGGTAGGTAAAGACGCCATGACGCCTCTCCAGCCACTCCTCAAAGAGGAGACTTACCGCCACTATTGTGGCGTGTCCTTCATTGTGGCGTGCCCTTAAGAAGAACGAATGTCTTACTCTAGTTTTTTTTGTAGTTAACGGAGTCATCAGAATAGTTACTCTCACATAGAATGCTCTTTCGCTGAGTACCCGGTTGATTAGTCACATTGTTTAGAAGTTCTGGAGAAGGTATTAACAACAATGGCGAAGGAGTTCTTGGTCCAGTGACAATTGATACAGATGCTGTTCTATGAGAAGATGGTGAACTAGTCAGAGAAATACTTGACGAAGTCCTTGAATAACCTACTGATGAATCTTCTATAGGATCTGAGACACATTCAATATGAATTTGTCTTATTTCAAAATTAGGACAAGGAACATGAGTGGCGCTAGTGGCGCATAAAATACAGCTTAATCTCCTGGCGTGCAGTAAATTAGGTTCAGTAGTGTTTCATACAATTTGGTGGATTTGGAAGGTACCTTTAAACGGACGACATTTATTTGCATCCGCTATTCTCTGTGTTTCAGAAACATGATTATCATCAACAGGAACAATTTCGATACCTTTACAATTGTTAATTGGGTTCTAGACCGGCTGGATCGAGGCATTGTACCTGAAACAAACACAAACATGCTAAGCACCCAACATTTTGCAAAAAATAAATCAGGCTCCTTTTTTGGAAGCCAATACCAATGATGCCGTTTTTAAATCATGCTATCCCAGCCCGCCTGCTTGTTTTACCAACATTGTAGCTTTATTAGCATAGAAAACTATTAAAATGTTATTTTTTGTGGACATGCATCTTTCCAGTGGACATTTATGTTCACACGAAAGATGTCCACAGGAGAGATTTTTGAAACTAAAATCAAAGCAGCCATTTTATTTTTAAGGTTGGTAAAACAACAAAAGAAACTTTGAAAATACTCCTCAAAAGGCATATCGCCGCAATATTTACTAAAATATAAAATAATAACTTACCAAATTATAACCCAAACAGGAAAGACGCACTGAACTTTGACAAAAACACTTAATTTTATTTTAAAACTTCGTAAATTAGAAAATGGCACGGAGCTGTGCTAACAAGGACTCCAACAAATGGCGGCTATCCAGTGTTGTCAATATAAAAAATATTCGATACAAGGTAGCTTTAGCAGAAATTAAAATGTGGTTGATTTTTAGGTCCACCAAAAAGACCTAAATCCGTATAACAGCATGTTTATTGGAAATAATTAAATATATCTTGCGCAATTATTAACAAGTACCCAATAAAAATAATATTCATTATATATAACGTAAATGCGACAATGATGTTTTAACAAAAATGTACAAAATAATTAACTACATCTATCCAATCACTCGTACCCCAAATCTGAACAGTCCACACGAAGAGACTTTTGAAACATTTTGTTTTTTTTTTTAAATGAAGACATATCATTTCAAAGCTTGAAATATTATGAGCAAACAGAAAAGTAAGAATGATTTAACTAAAAAATAAAAGACTTCAGTTACTGTCGTAAATTTTTAAGTTATTTTATCCGAACACCCATATGTGTATGACCCCTTCACGCCTAGATAGCTACACGGATTTTGGTACAGAGATAGTTGCGACCTTGGAGAGGTGCACAGCCTATTTTTTTGCGAGCGAAGCCGCGGGTTAAATTTAGTATTTCATAACCAAAAACATTTTAGCACGTGATCCAGCATCACATCACATTTTCACGAGTATCAACACAGATTATTGTGTTGATTCAGCAACCTGTTGCGTGTATCGACGGCGACCAGTCCCAACGGTTCTGAAAACAGATGCAACATAACAGTTTTCATGACAACTTGCTGGTAGGTTTTTATACGTGTATCGTTATTGTGGGATGACAGAGAGGATTAATTGAATCAGGCTGGTTTAAAAGCAAAAAAGAAAAATAAAACGTAAACAAATCCTTCGTGAAACCATCTAGCATGAGTTCTGTATATCAAAATAAGTAACTTTAGGTTAAGAAAAACCTTAAAAGCTCGCTTTTTGGTATTTGGGAAATCATCAAATAACTTCACCTGATCTGGGCGGAGCTCACGTACTGGCTAAAACCCACCCATGTTCCTTCTATTGCCCTTTACGTTCTGGGACCGCGGTATCTCTTTCGAACAACCCACAACCTAGGCAGGCGGTAGCCTTGGCAGGCCCCTCTGCTTTGCTGGCATCTCTTTGAGGCGCGCGTGAAACACTAACGCGCCGTCGACACGGCCTGTCGTCAATCGACGGACGTGCGGTGACCCATTGCTCACTGTCCGCAGGCCCGCATCTCCGGTGGCCGGGAGTCGTCTCGCGGCGCCCGGCGCCCGGGGCGTCTCCCGCGGCGGCTGGGTTGGGCAGAAGTTCTCTCCCTGTCTGTTAAGACCCTTGGGAATACATGGAGGTGGTCTGTTGAAATAGAAGGCACGGTTGGTGCAGTGCCTGAGTTGTCGACTGCTGCGCTGCGTGTCGCGGATTCGATTCCCGCACGGAACAAATATTTGTATGACCTGCAGATAGTTGTTTCGGGTCTGGCCGTTTGTGTATGTGAGTTTGTAAACGCACCCACGATGCAGAAGAAATTCCTAGTGTGGGCACCGTTTTTCAAAAAAAAGAAATGAAATTAAAATCATATATTATACTTAAGTATGTGGTGCCTTGAAGCTGTGGAATAATCAACTCTCTTAGATTACTCAGTCAAAAGATGGGTGCTAGAGTCCGACTCACGCTTGACAATTTTTTTTATAATTATAGATGTATTGGCATGTTATACACTAATTGTCGTCTACCCGTGACAGGATTGTTCTGTATCTAAGCATGTCAGTGGTAACAATACAAATGAATGAACGAAGATGGATGAATAAAATGGACTCTTATCTAAAGTCCATACCAAGGTTGTCTGGAAAACAACCGCTATTGTAACCATAAAATAAAGTCTATTTCTATTCTGTTCAAACAACTGAACAGACTAGAATTGATTTTATTTTATGTTATTAAGTACCTACAGAATAGAAATCTATAGGTTCTAATAATATAAAAGTGAAGAGTTTCTATAATTTGAATTGCAAAATTATATTCCAATTTATATATAGCCCATTTATTGAGAAAGGCTATAAGCTACTTATATCTTTCTTTTTTTGTTTTATAAAACTGCCCCACACTAGGAATTTCTCCTGTATCGTGGGTGCGTTTACAAACATTTAAACAAACAAACAGTCATACCCAAAACCACTACCTGTAAGCCATACAAATATTTGTATGCGGGCATCGAACCCGCAACACGCAGCGCAGCATTCGATCGCTCAGCCACTGCGCCAACACCGTGCTGTCAAATATACAAATATATCATCAAGCTACTATACTTACAATATAGGCAGCGGGTGAAACCGCTTGGCACACTAGGTCAGCTCAAGGTGAAAGATTAATCCACCAAAGAGGAGCCCTAATATACCTGATGAAAGTTTCATTTGATATCAATCAAATGAAACTTTAAATACAAAGCTTCTTCTGATAATCTACCCAAATACTACTTAGAAAACTTTCTTTCGAGTGCCGTAAAAATCTTACAAAAGAAAATTATCCCCAAACATCCATAATTCCATATAATTAATTCACCTTAAAAAACTTTTATTTAATAGCAGAAAATAACGATAGAATAAAAATTATGTAAGCTCTCTCTTCACGGTCGGAAAAAAAATCACTTTGTGAGGGTTTTTTTTTTGCACAAATTAACGGTACAGTTTATCATGTGGGTCGTTAGGCTGTCACAAGAAAAATAATGAGCCTTAAATATACACCGAGCTACGAACTGGACTTATTTTTGTGTTAAATCTTTGGGGATTTTGGTAAAACCTTGGGTCTTGAAGTGTTGGACAGTAAAATAATGGTAGGTTTTGTCGTGGGGTGGGTAATCATCAAATAACTCCCCCTCTGTGGAGCGGGAGGGAGTGTCAGACTTGTACTGCCTAAAACCCAGACATGTTCCTTCTATTGCTCTTTATGTTCCGGGGCCGCGGTAACTCTTTCGAACACCGGGGTTGCGGGTTAATAAATAAATATCTTGGGACAACTCACACACGGCTATCTGATCCCAAGCTAAGCAGAGCTTGTGTTATGGTAACCAGACAACTGATATACATACTTATATAATTTATAAATACATACATATTATAGATAAATCACACCCAGACACAGAACAAACAATCATGCTCATCACACAAAGTTTGTTCTGGGTGGGAATCGAACCCACGACCTCCGGCTCAGCAGTCAGGGCCACTAACCACTAGACCGACAGGCCCGTCGGCCCCCGGCAGGTGGAGGCTCTGGCAAGCCCCTCTGCTTTGCTGACATCTCTTTGAGGCGCGCATGAAACACGAACGCGCCGTCGACACGGCCTGTCGTCAATCGACGGACGGACGGTGAGCTACCCATTGCTCACCGTCCACAGGCCCAAAAACAATGAGCATTAAAAACACACCGAACTACGAACTGAACTTATTTTTGTGTTAAATCTTTGGGGACTTAGCTATAACCTCGGGTCTTGAAGTGTTGGACAGTACCTAAAATAATGTTTGGTTGAATATATAATAATATTACTAGCTTTTGCCCGCGGCTTTGTTTGCGTCAAATTCGGGTTAACACAGTTCCCGTTTCTGATTTCCAAGCATCATAGCTACCTGTAGTTTTTGCCCTTGAGCCTTGTAATAGCCAAGCATAGTTTTACAATTTTTCCCTCTTTCTTCCTCATTATTAACTTCTTCAAAAAACATAGCCTGTATCCGTCTCCAGGATCCCAACTATCTCTGTACTAAAATTCATTAAAATCGTTTTTGCCATTAAGGCGTGAAGACGTGACCAACAAACAAAATCACTTTCACTTTTAGAATATTATCTATACTAATCTATCTATACTTATAATATTATAAAGCTGAAGAGTTTGTTTGTTTGAACGCGCTAATCTCAGGAACTACTGGTTGGAATTGGAAAATTCTTTTAGTGTTGGATAGTCCATTTCTTGAGGAAGGCTATAGGCTATATAACATCACGCTACGACTAACAGGTGCTGAGCAGCGTGGGTGAAACCGCGTGGAACAGCTAGTAGTAAGGATAAAGGTGAATGTTTGTGAGGATGGATGGATGGAAGCTTGTAACTCTTTCAAGTCAAAACCGCTACACGGGATGAAAAGTACATTTTGCCAGGTTATCAATGGATTGCGGGTTATTCATAAGAGATACCGTGGCCCCACAACACGACGGGCAGAAAAATGACCATGGATGGATTTTTGTCAGTAAACGACAGGCACTTCCTACCGCTCCGCCCAGATCTGGAAAAGTTATTTAATGATTTCTCACCCAAATAAAAAACATCATAAAATATCGGTATGATATACTGAAAATGATGTTCAAAATGTATTTGATTATTTCTGGGCGTTCAAAATACCGCCAGAAATGAAAGTCCTAAACACAGGAAATTGAGTCATTTGGGGTCCCAGATTTTATCGGACATCCTGGAGACTTTTCTTATATATCTACTAGCATGAGTATATATAAATATTGTAAGGTTGAACTGGGAAATGGAAATGATAAAATAAAAAATCGTAAGATATATTATCGTTCAGGTATGTTTTTAATGTCAACTTATTGTATGTCCGTTTGCTGCAGTATAATATTTTGCAAGGTCAAAGTACCCTCCACCTTGATTAAGACTGACATTTAAATTCACATACATAAACAGCCAGACCCGAACCAATTACTACTAACAGGTAATTGAACCCGCGACACGCAGCTTAGCAGTCGATCGCTCAGCCATCTCCATGCCGTCAAAAAAATGACATTTAGAAAAAAGTTCTATATTCAAAATTCCAGAATTAATATAAAATACTAACTGTTCCCCACGGTTTCAACCACGCTGCTCAGCACCTGTTGGTCGTAGCGTGATGTTATATACCCTATAGCCTTCCTCAAGAAATGGACTATCCAACACTACAATATTTTTTCAATTCGAACCAGTACTTCCTGAGATTAGCGCGTTCAAACAAACAAACAAACTCTTCAGCTTTATAATATTAGTATAGATTCACAAATTCAACCAAATATTTCATGTAACCGTTATTTTTTTACGTCAATATAAATGTAGGACGCGATTGAACACTATTAATAGTGTCCCAACATCCGCCATTTCCATATTTATGACCGCTGCAACGTGGACATGGATTTGATCACACTGGGTAAACACAATTTGTCGGGTGGACTAGTTTGCTGACTATTGATCGTTGGTGACTGATTTTTAGGGTTCCGTGGCCAAATGGCAACAAAGCAAGCAAATAGTAAAAACATAGGTACTAACTAATATTATAAAAGCGAAAGTGAATTCGTTTGATACGTCTTCACGCTTAAATGGCCAAACCGATTTTGATGAATTTTGGTACAAAGATAGTTAGACTGAAATAGGCATTTTTTAAAAAAAAAATAAAAAGCGAGAAAAGAGGGAGCGAGAGGGAAGAATAGGGGAGAGATTTTTTTTGGTTTTTGGTTTAAAGTTAGCGTTAGCTAAAAGTAACTGCCGGTGTTACGGGTTGTTGCCGGGGTTGCGGGTTGTTCGAAAGAGATACTGCGGCCCCGGAACTGACTGACTCCATGGTTGCTACTAAGAAATTCGTAATGGAAAACCCCAATAGCTGCTTGTCCAAACCGGGAATCAACTCCGGGACCGCGGCCCCGTAACATAAAAGGCAGTAGAAGGAACATGGGTGGGTTTTAGTCAGTACAAGTCTGACACCCACTCTCCGCCCAGAGCGGGGGAAGTTATTTGATAATTTTCCACCAGCAACGAAAAATATGGTATATGCATACATAAAAAATAGATATGTAAGCATATTAAATTGAGAACTTCTTCCTTTTTAGGGTTCCGTAGTCAACTAGGAACCCTTATAGTTTCGCCATGTCTGTCTGTCCGTCCGTCCGTCCGTCCGTCCGTCCGTCCTCGCTTAATCTCTGTGACCGTTAGCACTAGAAAGCTGAAATTTGGTACCAATATGTATATCAATCACGCCGACAAAGTGGTAAAATAAAAAATTGAAAAAAATATTTTATTAGGGTAGCCACCCTATATGTAAAGTGGGAAGTGATTTTTTTTTTAATTTCAACCCTAACGTGTGATATATTGTTGGAAAGGTATTTAAAAATGAATATGGGTTTACTAAGATCATTTTTTGATAATGTCATTAATTTCGGAAATAATCGCTCTTAAAGTAAAAAACAATGTGTCCCCCCCCCCTCTAACTTTTGAACCATAAGTTTAGAAAATACGAAAAAAAACTGAAAAGTAGAACTTTATAAGGACTTTCTATGAAAATTATTTTGAACTTGATTGACTCAACAGTTTTTGTACAAAAAAGACAAAAAGTTGTACAAAATAATTTCTTGAATAAGTTTGTAGTATAATCGTATATGCAAGCATTTTTTGTAACTTTGTTTACATATTTTATTATCCTGAACGTATCTTTTTTCAAACAAAAAAAGAATTATTGAAATCGGTTCTCGCAATCCAAAATTATTAAAAAAGTATTAATTAGTAACCCAATTCCCCGAGAGATGGCGCTGTAGGTACTTATTACATTGGATCGGGTATTACCGAATTGTTCGGTTGGCCTCATAACTGGGAACACTTATTGTGACGGACGGGAAACTACGGAACCCTACACTGAGCGTGGCCCGACACGCTCTTGGCCGGTTTTTTTTATTTTTCGTCGGTTAAAAAACAACCCACATTCAAGTTTTTTAAATTGTCACAGTCGGTAAAAAACCCGCTATGACCTCAGTAGCCACAGACGCGTCCGTCCCGGCTCCTATTTCACACTCGAATGATTTTTATACGGCGTCTCGTGATAATGATAAATCTCTACGAAGCTATGATACGGTCTGAACCTCGAACGGGTGGCGGTTTCATATTTTCAAAGAGCTCTCTGCTCTTTCATCTTTAATGGGCTTAATTTCTTTTTATTTTAATTTTGAGTCCTCTTTAGTATTACTTCTGAGTGTTTCACACATCGATGCTTCCGGCAACAAATGTCGTAAACGCCATTTTGGCGAAAATGAGTTAAGAACGCAGCCCTACTTAATTTTTGGCGCTGCGTCGATCTAAAAATGTGAAAAAAATATTCGCCTAAAAAAAATACTTTTACACCCAAAATTTTTACTAGTATAATCAAGATTTTTTAGAAAAGAGGGTATGTATAACTCATATTGCTTAGAACCGAATAACCGTGCAGGTCGTATAATACAACGTACAAACAGCTGTCGGTCGTAAAAACATGAATACATATTTAATTGTAATTACACCCCACAATCATTTTAAAACGTAAGCTCTGCTGAGAAACAATTGTCGTAATGTCACTTGGTCTTGGAGAATTCCAATCCAATGACAGAAGATTATTAATCAGAAAGAAGACCTGATTTTCTATAACTCGTCGTCGTATTATGTTTTGCATCTACTTTTTTATTATCTTGTCGATAACACTTTCCCATTTTCACCAACGACACTAAAAGTTAGGTAGACCATAGTACAGAAGCTTTCCGAACAAACAAGATCTAGAAAGATGAACTACCTAAATTTTTAAGGGCGTTGGTGAAAATGGGCATTGTTTATTAAAATTATTAGAGCAGTAAGCTTGGTAAAATGTTTACTTATATTTTTTTTGTAATTCATTATCAATACGTTTTTAAAAAAATGTCGTGATTATAAAGTCTTCTTGAAATCAATGAAACAAAATGATTACTTAACATTTTGAATTATGTCTGGCTGGTTAGGTACGCCGTTGGAGGTAGAACACTATAGGCATCTTGTAACAAACGTTTGATTAAATTATACGGGACGATGCCTATAATATACTTAGTTAAGTGTATTTTTATACCTTTAGGACCTGGCAGGTCCTAAAGGTAAAAATGATGATTGATGTACAAAATCCTCTAATGGTGATTGGTTGAGACAATTTTTTACTTTGGATTTGTATTAATGCCTTTTTGTGAGCGGGGGAAGTCATTGGTGGGAAATCATCCAATGACTTCCCCCTCTCTAGGCGGAGCGGGGGGGCATGTCAGACTTGGACTGACTAGAACCCACCCATGTTCCTTCTATTGCCCTTTACGTTCCGGGGCCGCGGTATCTCTTTCGAACAACCCACAACCCCGGCAGGCGGAGGCTCTGGCAAGCCCCTCTGCTGACTCTCTTTGAGGCGCGCGTGACACACGAACGCGCCGTCGATACGGCCTGTCGTCAATCGACGGACGGACGGTGAACTACCCATTGCTCACCGTCCACAGGCCCGCATCTATGGTAGCCGGGCGTCTCCCGTGGCGGCTGGGTTGGGCAGATGTTCTCTCCCTCAAACGCCCGGCCACCTCCTTTACTAGCATTTCTGCTTCGCAGAAGGTGGTGACCGCTTCCCATTCCCTCTCGCTCCGGACCATGGCCTGAACCAGGGCCGGACGCGAGAGATCGCCGCCGCCGATCGCCTCCACGAGGGCACGGCGGTGCTACCCGCGCTGGGCAGATCACCACTGTGTGCTCCACCGTGTCCTCCGGGCGATCGTCACAATGGTGAAACCCGGGCGGTATTAGTGCCTTGCTTAACCATTATTTTGATTAAACGATGACGGTCAATGAACAAACAACCTTTTTTAATTATGTCAATTTGTGTTTTATTTTATTGTTTTCATTACAAGTAATGAAAACTCAACTTACAGTCTTAAATTCATTGATTTGCTTCAGATATTTCCATGTTTGTTACATACCATCGCATCAGATCGTGGTGTTTACACTCATTTTTATTTCAGTATATGGTTTTTAAAACCAAACCCAGAACTATTGTATTTAAAAACTGGTGCATACTTCTAACTTCCGTTAGACAAATCGTTCTCCATTGATTTGTTAGTGGTCGTAAATACCAACTTCTTGAATTTTCTGGGGTGTATGTCCAAGCTAACTTTTAAAATAAGGCTTTGACATAAATAGCAATAATATATTATGAAACACCATCGTATTTTACGTATTTCTTGTATAGAACACAATTTTACAACTTTTAAATTTAAAAAGATATAAGCCAAAAACGAAATTATTTTTTGTTTTTCGTTGATTACCAAAAGTGCTATTTTGGTGTTTACGACCTTTGTTGTCGGAAGCATCGACATGTTTGGATAACATAAAATAATTTTAAAAGAGTGACCATGGAGTTTCTTGCCGGTTCTTCTCCATAGGATACGACTAACCGAAACCGTGCATCTTTTCTCGACGTTTTATAAGTGCCCATGTAAGCCTATATGAAATGAAAATATTTTGATTTTGAAACAAATGTGTTTTTAGGGATATTTAGGAGTAAATGCGAACCGATAGTCTGTGGAATTCACAGGCGACTTCGCTGTTCACTGATCATTGTAATTTGTATAATTATCTTCAAACTCCGAGTGAATCGGTTTCTTCTAGGCAAGCGTGCCACCCTAGGCTGCATACTCGCTTCATATCGAGCTATTAACGATACGGCAGGCGCAGAGGCTGAGCAATCGACTCCTACACTGCGTGTCGCGGGTTCGATCCTCGGAACAAATATTTGTATGGCCTACAGATAGTTTTTTCGGGTCTAACTGTTTGTGTATGTAAGTTTAAATGTATGTAAACGCAGCCACGATACAGGAGAAACTCCTTGTGTAGTTTTTAAAAGAAGATAAAAAAAAATATCAAGCGTGTTGCGGCCAAACGTAATTTTATTCAGTTTAAAAAATATAGTTCTGTCACTTTGCTGCCCCAGTTAAACAATGGAAAGTTTATTATTATTTATTAAGTCTAAACGTCCAAACAAATTAAAAACTCTCTATGTTCCGCCGTTAGGCATCCAATTTTTTCTCAAATTAAGTTTAATTTTAAACATTAAATTAAATTACGTCAAATTAATAAACAAAACAAATAATATAAGTATTACATTAGATCATACAAAATGTCAGCCAGATGTCAATTTTAAAAATACATGCTCATCATGCATCCAGCTAAGTTTTACATATTTTCCGCTTATAACTTACACCATTTTATATTTAAAACAGTTTTATAGCGAAATGAGCACTGGAAAACGGCACGTGCAAAGAATTTAAATACGTTTAGGTACACTTATAAAATATTATAATTTTGACACGTTTTAATAACAATACGTGATTACACATCTGGTTAAGGTATGTGAGCTCCAGTGCATGACATAACTTCAAGCCTAGTAATGTCCGAAGGGTATGGCAGAGGTTTATCTAAAGCGCAATACACATTGAGCCCGTCAGGCCGCCGTCGGCAAGTTTTTGTCGGCGGTAAGTGAGTAATACAAGTCGGAAAATTTGGCCGGCGGCATGTCGGCGGCTTGAGATGAGTAATTTATTTGGCAGTCAGCACTACAGGTCGAGCGTCGCCGGGCTGTGCGCTGGCGTACCGAAGCCGCCAACATGTCGGCGGGCTACACGCGCTGGCGTATGTTGCCGACATGATTCTTTTCATACAGGCCGCCGGGTTGTGTCGCCGGGCTTTGTCGGCGGCCCGGCCGGCTCAGTGTGTATTGCGCTTGAAGTAAGCCTATTTCGCCGACTCAACCAGCGATGAAAGCATTAAAAACAAGCTTTCGAAAACGAGAATCCCATTGCATCCAGGTAACGCATAAATATGAATGTTTAGGTCTACCTCGTGGCATACAATACATTACTACATAAGCATAAATATGTAAGTAACAATTTACCATATTCATCAGACCGCTGTTTGCTTGTTGCAAATCTAAACTTACTCATTTATATGTATGTGGGACTGACGTGGATGTGGACGTAAGGGTTGTTTCAGTTGCCGGGGTTGCGAGTTGTTCGAAAGAGATACCGCGGCCCCGGAACGTAAAGGGCAATAGAAGGAACATGGGTGGGTTTTAGTCAGTACAAGTCTGAAACGCCACCCCGCTCCGCCCAAAGCGGGGGAAACTATTTGATGATTTCCCACCACAAAAAAGGGTGACTGTGGTGTGGTGGTGAAGTGACGTACACAGGCGTCCTGGTGTCGGACTGAAAACTGTAAAACTTTTCCTGTAGAGATAAATTTTAATGAAGTACTAGATTATGACTTTCATTTGGTACGATCCTGGCCCAATATAGACTATTGTCCGTTGGTTTTATCCAGAAAAAACGGAACCCTAATGGGATCACTTTGTTGTCCGTCTGTCTGTCAAGACCTATCTCGAGAACGCGTGAAGGTATCAAGTTGAAATTAAAACCATGTACTTTAAGTCTGTGGTTCTTTGGAACTGTGAAAAATGGACCCTCTAAGATTACGCTGTCAAAGATATGGCGGTTTATGTCGCAAACTTGTACGGAACTCTCGGTTGGTTGAGTCCGACTCACAGTTGCCAGTTTTTAAGATCTTTTTTTCTTGACTACATCAAATAACTTCCCCCGCTCTGGGCGGCGCGTGGGGGAAAATCAGATTTGTACTGACTAAAACCCATCCATGTTCCTTCTATTGCCTTTTGTGGTCCACTGCCGCGGTATCTCTTTCGAACCGACCAGATGACTCAGCCTAGTTTTTTAGCTCTGCACCGCCTTCCCAACCTACTTTAGTCGATTTTAGTATCGACTAAAGTAGGTTTCAATCTTGGACAGAATCTGTGCCACTGATGTAGAACACATTTCATTCTGACATTGATTTGGAAGATTGGATCTGGACTGGTCTATGTAAGGATGTTTCTTTTCTTTTGTTAAGAAAAAAAAGACTATCATGAGCCAATTGCCGATTTGTGACTTCGTAGTTTCACAATCATGAAATTGATTCTCATCAGGCACCTTTATTATATACTTCATGATCATTTGAGTTCTTTTTCGATGATGGTTTTAATATAACACACTTATTTTTAAAGGTTCCGTACCTCAAAAGAAAAAAAAATACCCTTGTGGGTTATGTGTGAGGCTCTTGATATAAATCACGAAACACCGATTGATTTTAAATTGTTTATTATTAAGCACAGAACACAGATGTACAGTTACAAATAGCACGGAAAGATAGGCAAGAACAAGAAGTAATAGGATGAAGATAAGATAGAAATGAGAGTTTAGCGGAAGTCTAGATCTAGCGGTTTTAGCGTGAGTATCAGCGATTTGGCGGAATAAAATTTGAGCGTGCATTCGCCGTCGGAGCTGGCGGGGCACTGCTTAGCGCGACCGAGCGATCGCGGATCGATGGCCCGCGCGCAGGAGGTTGCGCGGGCGCACGGGGCGAGGTAGATGGCCGACGCGCTCGATTATTGTGCAGCTTTTGGTGCTGCCACAGCACTCCCTGGCTAAGACCGCTACTGCGGGCGGTAGTAATCAGGGAAATGTACACGTCGTCCACTTCTCGTCGTTTTCTGTACGTCCACCTTGGATTCCGATGTCCCAGTAGGTAATTCTGATGCTGGTGCAGTGGTGATGTCATCATCTTCTCTTGCAAGGAAGGCAGGCTTCAGCCGATCTACGCTTACTGTCATCTCTTTCCCACGTACATCTAGTTTGTAGTATTTTGGATGCCGTTCCAGCACCCTGTAAGGTCCAGCATATGGCGGCTCCAGCGGTCTTCGGACATAATCCTGCCGCAAGAACACATGAGATGAACTTTCGAGGTAGCGAGGTATGTAGAAGGGACCTTTACGATGCCATGACGCAGGTTTAGGAGTGAGCTTGTTCATGTGGTTCCGTAGACGCGTTGCCAGATCTGTGACATCTGCTGTATTGTGGTCATCTGTAGGTGCGAAGAACTGGCCTGGTAAACGTAGCGGTTCCCCATACACTAATTCTGCTGGCGACGCCTGGATGTCTGGTTTCCAACTACTTCTGATGCCTAGAAGTACAAGTGGAAGAACCTCTGTCCAATGTGTCGTCGAGTGGCACATGATGGCTCCCTTCAACTGCCTGTGAAGCCGCTCCACCATGCCATTTGCTGCCGGATGGTAGGCGGTCGTATGAAAATGTTGTGCACCAACCATTGAAGTGATAGCTCGGAAGAGATGAGACTCGAACTGTCGCCCGCGGTCGGTTGTTATTTTCATAGGACAACCGAACCTGGCGAACCAACCGGAAACGAGCGCAGCTGCGCACGTCTCTGCAGTGATGTCTTTGATAGGGTACGCCTCAGGCCATCGCGTGTACCTATCAATGGCAGTGAGACAGTACCTGAAATCAGAAGAAATTGGTAATGGCCCGACAATGTCGAGGTGGATGTGGGTGAACCTGGATGTAGGGGGTAGGAACGGGGAAAGTGGAGATGAGGTGTGACGAGTTATCTTACTGCCTTGGCATTTAAGGCATTCGCGAGACCACTCTCTACAGTTTTTTCGTATCCCTGGCCACACGTACCTCTGTGCTACCAGCCGCACTGTAGTTGTTCTCCCAGGATGACTAAGATTATGGAGAGCGTTGAAAGCTTGTCGTCGGAAATCTGGTGTGACATATGGACGGGGTGGCTGAGTTGAAACGTCACAAAATACTTCAGTTGAAGTTCCAGGTAATTTTAATTTTTGAAGCTTTAGTGAAGAACCTTTTTCCAGCAAGGTTCGTAGTTCTGCATCTTTGTCTTGAGATTGTGCTAGAGCATGATAATCGATGCCATCAGTAACTTCCTCAATTCTTGACAAGGCATCTGCCACGACATTCTGTTTTCCAGGGATGTAGCGTATATCGGTTGTGAATTGCGCCACAAACTCCAGATGTCTAAATTGCCTAGGCGAGCTTTTATCACTAGCAGTTCTGTTATGAAATGCGTGTGTGAGAGGCTTATGGTCGGTTATGACAGAGAAGTCACGGGCCTCGACCATATGGCGGAAATATTTTATGGCTTCGTAAATAGCCATCAGCTCCCTGTCGAATGGGCTGTATTTTTGTTGAGGTGACGACAGTTTCTTAGAGAAGAACGCTAATGGTTCCCAATTGCCATTCTTCTTTTGCTGCAAAACTGCACCAATCGCCACATTTGAAGCATCCGTAGCAATTTGGTACGAATGCTTTGTTATATACTAACTAATGGCTGCGTTTCAAGAAACTTGCGGTTATAATCCCCTAAGAAAGTTTCACGGAACCAAATGGGGTACGGAATTTATCGTTCTTTTCCTCGGGAAACTCTGATGGGTTCAACATTATTACTTTTTTTCTTCAAGCTTAGTTTGAACCGTTTTTCAAGAGATGATTTAAGGTAATGTGTGTTGGTTAGGAAACTGTTGGACTTGAGCTTGGCTGCTTAGCTTAAGTTACTCTTTTCACTGCGTAAGGGACAAAAGTAAAGCTTTGTAATCATTTTGACGATAAACTGTTGTGTTGAAGAAATCTTGGGTTTTTTCTTAATTTATTTAACACCTCAAGCCCAAATGGCTGACCACCCATTATACACAGTCGTTCACATCATCATTTTCCTGCCCTAGTTCGATTCTATTTGGGGTCGGCGCAACACGTTTTCTTCTTCCATTCTCCTCCGTCAGATGTCACGGTATAATTTACTCCTTATATATTTCCTTACACAATCCATGCATGTTTTCTTTGGCTTTCCTCTCCGTCTCCATTAATCAACATTCAGATCATTACAATCACATATTATGTTAATTTGAAACATTGTAGTATATAGTATAATTCAGTACTGGTTCCCAACAAAAGTTATTTGCAAGATAACTTTCCAATCCCGTGTTCTAGTTATTAAAATACCTAAGCTTTTAATTTAGGCCTATTATGTCCTTTTAGGGTTCCGTACCACAAAATGTTAAATTGGAACCCTTATAGGGTTCTCTTACCCTTCGCACCCATTGTTGCCCGTCTGTCTGTGTGACGCGTGGAAGTATGAAGTTGAAATTAAAACCATATACCTACTCAAGGCTATATCTTCTGCGGACGATCCGAATGTCGGGTGCCGCGAGACGGCCTTTGGACGGTGAGCAATGGTAAGCTCATCGTCCGTCCGTCTATTAACGACAGGCCGTGTCAACGGCCCGTTAGTGTTCCACGTGCGCCTCAAAGAGATGTCTACCAAGTGGGGCCTCCCAAGGCTAGTGCCTGACAGGATTGCGGGTAGACCTGATGTCACGAACGTAAAACAGTTAACAATATGGCCGTTAATGTCGCAAGTTTGTACGGAACGCTCTGTGCGTGAGTCTGACTCGCTCTTGGCTAGTTTTTTTACTCTCCGGATCGTTTTAATTAAGCCACCACTTTTCTCTCCAGCTTTATTAAAAATCATTATTATTCTAATTCGTTGGGACGAAATAAAAAGATTCTTTTGCATTTCATCGCCCACAAAAGATTATGAATTATACAGAAATCTTTTTAACGTATTTCCTTAACAATGCTTCTGTTTCTCCTTCTTCTAATGGCTGAAAATTGGTCAAAACCACAGTGGAAATTTTGTACAGATCTTTTTTTAAATTCAAATATACTGCGGAGAATGTGGAGGATTATCATTTTGTGGGTATGGAACTAAGGACATTCAGGCTGAAGACATTTTACTGTGGTAACTTAATATTAACATATTATATAAAGGTCAAATTAAAACTCTCCCTTTTTTTAGAACTTAAAAATAACCTCACACCAGGAATTTCTCCTGTATCGTAGGTGCTTTTACAAACATTTAAACTCACACACATAAACAGCCAGACCTGGAATATACTTAAAGGCCATACAAATATTTGTTTCTTGCGGATCGAACCCGCGACACGCAGAACGGCAGTCGATCGCTCAGTCACTGCGCCAATTTCAATAGACATCACATCTTCCTGGTTTGGTTGGCTTATTTAATTTGCCGATTTTCTGAATTCTACCAGTAGCGGTAATTGAGTTTATTATCATAGCCAGCAGAAATAGGTCTAGGCTCACCTTTTTTTTTTTGGGTTGGGATATCATCAAATAACTTCCCCCGCTCTGGGCGGAGCAAAGGGGAGTGTCAGATTTGTACTGACTAAAACCCACTCATATTCCTTCTAATGCCCTTTGCGTTCCGAAGCTGCGGTATCTCTTTCGAACAACCCGCAACCCTGGCAGGTGGTGGCTCTGGCAAGCCCCTCTCTTTGCTGACATCTCTTTGAGGCGCGCGTGAAACATAAACACGCCGTTGACACGGTCTGTCGTCGATAGACGGACGGACGGTGAGCTACCCATTGCTCACCGTCTATAGGCCCGAATCTACGGTGGCCGGGAGTCGTCTCGCGGCGCCCGACGGCCGGGGTTTCTCCCGCGGCGGCTGGGTTGGTTTGAGGTTCTCTCCCTAGAATTTAAATCCTTATCCCAAGTTCATTTTCATGCCAAAATATTTACAGAATTTAATAAAAAAAGATTTCTCTCCCGGTGGACGCTAAGTGACGAAAGATAAAAATTCCAGCCCGAAGCGCTGAAAGGGTTTAGCCGTATTTTAGTAAAAATAACATTTTGTGGCGAAACAATAATAATTCTGGTACTGAAATAGAAAGTACTGTTTTATGGAACCGATCCGTTCCTATATTATGTTGTTCTTTTTTGTTAGTAGGTAAGTGTTGGCCATACGTTTTGAATAGCATCTTACAAATTACACCAAAATAGAAGGAACAGGTTCATTTTAAAGTTTTTTTTTTCTTACCAGTATTTTCTTCGTTTTAGTACAGTTTTAATGAATATTGGCTAAACCTTTTAGCCAGTAATGCTCCTTCAATATTTCCTTTATGGTCGCTGTCTATCTTTGCGTTCAAAAGAGGTAATTATGAAAAGTTGGCCGTATGCGACGGAGTTCCTTTGCGTTGAATGAAACTATTGTATTGAAGAAACTTTAAAAAAATACGTATGGCACTCGGGGACTGCCGCGGTAAAGCTATTGCATAGAATTTTTTACTAACTTTGCAATAAAAAAAAATCTAATCATAATTATTTAAAAGTACTTCCAATGAAAAGAAGTCGTAAAAAGAAAAAAAAATCTTGGGTTTGATCCAGCGTAAAGTCGATTGACTCTCTGATTCTCTACCAAACACGCTAATAGAACATTGGAATCGTGATTGAAATTACTGAACGTATTAGTAATGAAAAACCGAATCAAGAAATTTCGTATTTCGAAATTTCTTGATTCGGTTTCCACGCTCAAGGGACGCGATAGAAGCTATGCAATAACTTAAAAAATAGCGTTTCTCCACACTAGGAATTTCTCCTGTATCGTGGGTGCGTTTACAAACATTTAAGGTCACATACACAAACAGCTAGACCCGAAACAACTACCTGTAGGTCATACAAATATTTATTCCGTGTGGGGTTCGAACCCACGACACGCAGTGCAGCAGCCGATGGCTCAACCACTGCGCCAACCGTGCTGTTAAACAAAGTTAGACATTCATTTTAACGTTAATATTTCTAGTCTATTTTTAGAATACTATCTCGTTACAATCAATCAACCAATTTATTTCAGGCATCGAAGCCCATAGATACAATACACAAATACGAGATTACGACTCGACTAGCATATTGGTATGGATTAGCACATCGATCAAAACACTCAATCATTCATTCGTTCCTAACGTCAACGTCAAAGTGTCAAAGGTAGTCAGTGTAGGTAATGTTTTTATGTAGTAACTAGCTGTTCCACGCGGTTTCACCCACGCTGCTCAGCACCTGTTGGTCGTAGCGTGATGTTATATAGCCTATAGCCTTCCTCAAGAAATTGACTATCCAACACTAAAAGAATTTTCCAATTCCAACCAGTCCCTGAGATTAGCGCGTTCAAACAAACAAACAAACAAACTCTTCAGCTTTATAATATTAGTAAATATAGATTAGTTAACCTTTGTTGTGAATAGTTACAGTACTGATAGCAACATTTGTGTGACCTATCTCATATACCTAATTTTTTTCTTTGCAACGTTTTTGTACAAGATTAACAATCTTGTATAGACGTTTTTTTACCAATACGTTGTGAATGAGTGGACATGGTTGGCCTTGTAGATTCTCGGACGCTTGTTAACTTTTATTAACGTATGTTTATTTTTAACGTTTTTGTAAAGTAAGCAATGACTTATTGTCGGGCCTACTCTGTCCTCTCATACTTAAGTACTTACGCTGTAACAACAACATTGTAATACAAAATGATTTTAAAAGAGTAACCATGGAGTTTCTTGCCGGTTTTTCTCTTTAGGAAAGGTGCACCTCTCGACGTTTTATAAGTCCCATGTAGGCCCATGTGAAATAAAAATATTTTGATTTTGGGTTTAGTCACCAAAAGAAACAAAACAGAATCAACATTGGCCGTTGGCGCAATAGTTGATGATTATTTGTAGAGTAGTTAATGATTAAATGCTGCTCTGTGTGTCGCGGGTTCGATTCCCGCACGGAGCAAATAAATAATAATAAAATAAATATCTTGGGACCACTCACACACGGCTATCTGATCCCAAGCTAAGCAGAGCTTGTGTTATGGTAACCAGACAACTGATATGCATACTTATATAATTTATAAATACATACATATTATAGATAAATCACACCCAGACACAGAACAAACAATCATGCTCATCACACAAAGTTTGTCCTGCGTGGGAATCGAACCCACAACCTTCGGCTCAGCAGTCAGGGCCACTAACCACTAGACCAAGAGGCCCGTCAATAAATATTAAATTGATTTTAAATCGTTGTTCCGGATCTGGATTTTCGTATAAGTGAGTTACATTGTTTGTAAAGGCACCCACGATACAGGAAAAATATCCAAGTGTAGGGGAACGTTTTTTTAAATGAATGATAAAATAAGCAGCACTTGTATTTTGTGGCTCGAGTGTGCGCATATTACAAAAATAAAATAGTAAAACTTACAAGTGAAGACATACAAATATGTATAACAATAGCAACAGGATTTGAAGTAAACATAAAAGAGCATCTGGATACAAAAAAAAACATACGAGAGGTAATCAATTTGCAAGTAATATATTGATTCCTAGATTTTGCCCACGGCTTCGCTCGCGTTAAATTCAGTGTAACACAGTTCCCCTTTCCTGATTTGCAGGTACCTGCTGCCTGTAGTTTTTGCCCTTGCGCCTTATTTATTTTGTAATAGCAAAGCTAAGTATTCCCTTTTCTTTCCTTTTTTCTCCCTCATTTTTAACATATCCGTCTCCAGGGTCTCAACTATCTCTGAACCAAAATTCATCAAAATCAGTTAGGAGTGAAGACGTAACAAACTCACTTTCGCTTTTATAATATTAGTAAGAATAATGTGTATCCTGTTTAATTTTCACCCATCGAAATTTTAAGAGCATAAAATATCCGTCACCCCACACTCCAATAAATACCTTTTAACCTTAACCCAACAAAAATCAATGCATAATAAACCCCAAAAAAAGAGTAAAAAGGGAAAGAAGCCCTTTTACTCGTATCAAAAGCTTACCATTTCGCGTGATTCGCCTCAAGGCTCGTAGCTAACTTAATTATCGAGCTTGCAACTCGCTGGCGAGGTAATTATCTTGTATTTGTGTCATAACAGTTTTAGATGGTTCTTGAAAGGAGGTCGGACTTATTTGCTGTGAAATATGACGTTCATAGAATAGGTTATTTTTGAAGGACTAGTGAAACCGGGGTTGCGGGTTGTTCGTCAGATTTACAGCGGCCGCGAAAATTAACCTTTCGTGTGTCTATGACGTGGATCCACGCGAGACACAATGCGTAATTAATTGTGTCTGTATCATAGACACACGAAAGGTTAAAGAGCAAAAAAAGGATCGTGGAAACATGGGCTAATCGAGAATTCCGGTTTGACTGCCTCGTATGTCTAGTGGCAAGGCTGACTGCTGAGCATGGCCCCTGGAATTCGATTCCCTAGTAAGGCGGACTGTTATTCGATTTATCCTAGTATTTTTTTTTAGTACCAGCCCTATATTTTGTGATGGTAAATTACCAAACAACTGCCAGCGCTCTGAGTGGGGAGTGTCAGATTTTTGCTGACTAAAAACCCATCCATGTTCCTTCTTTTGTTTTTATTATTTCGAACAACCCGCGACGCTGGCAGCATGAGCAGAGGCTCATGATACTGTTTATATAGTTTTTTTAATTCCATTTTATTATGAAATAAATCGTATCTCAAAGCCAAAATTGTTATTTCTCGTGCAAAATCGTTTATAATATTGGAATGTGTTAACATATTGATGCTCGTAATTGTACACCTCTGCCGAAAGTTTTGGGAATTAAATATATAAATAAATTACTTACTTTTTAGGGTGGGTAGGAACTACTAAAGTCATTCTTACATCCTACGAATCCTATTTAATTTTATAAATGCAAAAGGTTGTGAGTATGAATGTGTGTTTGATCCTCTTTCACGAAAAATGGCGTAACGGATCTTAATGAAATTTGACACAGAGGTAGATTATGGTCTGGAATACCACATAGGATTCTTCTTTTTTCGATATCACGCGGGCGAAGCCGCGTTCGCCAGCTAGTGCTCCATAATAATGTTTCGTCCACGTTCATAAACCTACTAACTTTAGCCCGCGGCTTCGCTCGCGTTAAATTCGGTAGCGCCTTATTAATTTGTAATAGCAACGCTAAGTTTTCCCGTTTCTTCCCACTTTCTCCCTCTTATCCCACTCTTTTTAGAAAAAAAATAGCCTATGTCCGTCTCCTAGTTCCCAACAATCTCTGTACCAAAATTCATCAAAATCGGTTAAGCCATTAAAGCGTGAAGAGGTAACAAACAAACAAACTTACTTTTGCTTTTATAATACTACTAGTAAGGATTCATCCTCTCACGGGTTAGGAGTATCATACTCCTTTTTAAAGAAACAAGAACTATTCTATATAATCCAAAAACGGTACTTTGGATCTTTCTGTGGTATATTTCTAGATCTTTCTAGAATGTTCTTGTATTTTCCGGTAGCCTCATAAAATGAAGATGGATTTTATCGGCTATAAAATGTTGCTTGAGAAATTGAAACAATTGAAGCGTAAATCGAGTTTCTTTGACACGTAAAGAGACAACTAGTTTCTGCTACCGAAGATAGTCGTTTAGATCTCACAGCGGATTGTAAAGTACCTTATATTTGATACTTTTCTCGCGACATTTTATCTCGCTTAAGATATTTGGAATTCGAAATATTGTTTTGTTTTATCCAGTCTCTTCAAAGTAATCTTCTTTGTTCTAATTATGAATGGAATTATTGGATGAATGATAATTATTTTGTCCGATAGAAAATTTAAAGTTAAATAATTCTTAAATAATTAAGTTTTTAGCCTATGAATCGCGGTTGAATTTCAATTTGGTTTCTTGGTTGCATTGATCTAGATCTATCTCAATCAGTTTCCCGATTTCTGCCAACCCAATAAAAATATAAGACTCGTATTGATCGATTAACAAGGCAATAATGTTTCAAAAGAGTATCCATGGAGTTTTTTGCCGGTTCTACTTCAAAGGAAACGATCAACCCGTGCACCTTTTCTCGACTTTTAATAACTGTCTATGTAGACCTACGTGAAATAAAAATATTTTGAGATGATTTAATTTGAAAAAAAATGAGATAGCACAGTTGGTGCAGTGGTTGGGCGACCGACTACAGCAATGCATGTGTTGATGTCCATCCACGCACGAAAAAAAAAAAAAATGTGTGTCAGCTCCGACGCACGACTGGAGTTTACTCCTTAAGTACGAGTATCTAACCATACGCAAAAAGAGTTTATTCAACTGAAAAAGATTAGTATCATATAAAAGGTTAAATTCACAAATTAATGAAAACAAATAGCAATATAAATACATCGACACTGATAGAAACAAACAAGCTCAATAACATATAGTATATAGGTATAGTCCCTACAGTATACCATATGTACGTCTTAATATACTCACAGCCAAACGCACCATCAAACGTGACACATTTTCGTTACTTTAGTAGGTTTTACCCCTCGGATTTTTCTCACACCGGGCGCCTTATATATGAAAATCGATTCCTATGGAGTAAACTCCAAAAAAATTGTGCCATCTTTTGAGTTGTTCCAGATCGTTATTTATTCGTTGATTGTGCGTTTTGTACAGCTACAATACAAAAGACGTTACCAGAGTGGAACTGTGTTTGAGAAAAAACTCTTTCAATTAAATAAAAAATAAATATCATGGGACAATTCACACACGGCTATCTGATCCCAAGCTAAGCAGAGCTTGTGTTATGGTAACCAGACAACTGATATACATACTTATACATATAATTTAATTATAAATACATACATATTATAGATAAATCGCACCCAGACACAGAACAAACAATCATGCTCATCACACAAAGTTTGTCCGGGTGGGAATCGAACCCACGACCTCCGGCTCAGCAGTCAGGGCCACTAACCACTAGACCAACAGGTCCGTGAATTGTTTTGGGAACGTAAGTAAAAAAATAAATAGGAAAGTCAGAAACTATCTACGTTCCACTGTTAGACCACAATTATTTTCTCAAATGAAGTAAATTAACTAAATGAAACCAAAGCAATAAACACAATAAAAAAGATTATTTTATAAAGTACACAAAAACAGTTGTTTCATGAACACACTGCTCATCCTCTTAACCTTATCTCTTTAAAAAAAAACACTAGTTTTCCCACACCCACAGACTAGGAAGTGGTGGCCTAGACTTAGCTGGGAACCGAATAAAACTAAACCAGTAATCAAGGATGTGGTCACCTACTCTTTGGTGGGAACCTCGCGAAACTGATAGCATTAACGCATTATCTCTAAAACGGAACAGATAAGCATGTTACTGGGATGTTTGTGGTTTCTTCCCAGATAAAGCTATTATACTATTGATAAGTTCATAGATGAAAAATGACATATACCCCCGAATACTGAAACGTCACTCAAAATTTAAGTCCCACTTAAATTTAACAGAGACTCAGAAGTGACGTTTGACCATACAAAATCTAAAGTTTAAGAGCTGCTCAAATGTTAAGCAGCCCTCACATTTTGAGTGACGTTTCAGTATTCGGGGATAATAATTTAAATTTGTGAAGTATTTTATTACTACCTTTTGCCCGCGGCTTCGCTCGCGTTAAATTCGGTAGCGCCTTATTGATTTGTAATAGCAACGCTAAGTTTTCCCGTTTCTTCCCTCTTTCTCACTCATATCCCACTCTTTTTCTTGTCCGTCTCCTGGTTCCCAACTATCTCTGTACCAAAATTCAATTCAAGGGATATCGTATTTCCCACTACTAACTGGGTTGTGGAGGTCAGGTAGGCTCGCTCCATGTAAAATACTGGTACACAGCTGCATCCGGTTAGACTGGAAGCCGACCCCGACATAGTTGGGAAACGGCTAGGCAGATGATGTGAAGAAGAGTATGATACATATTATTCACCTACCAAAATTCGTTACTCTTGTTTAAAATACTGTGCCTTTCTCAGTGCTACACTTTTAAAAATTACTCAGCATAAAAAAACAAGTTTTTAACCACTTGTAAAGAATCTTAATAATCCTTGAGGAAAATTAAGTTTATTTTGCAAAGTTGACAAGACTTAAATGGGTATAACTTGTCCGAATTTATCAGATTAGTGTCAAAAATGTCCTAATTAAGCAGACAGTGATTTTCTTTGTACAAAATTAGGTAAATTGTGTTTAGAAAAATTCTGTTAACATTTTCTTTGAAAACAATGTAAAGGCTATTTGACAATTAAATTTTAGTTTGTTTTTTTTAAAGTAATATTAGCAAGAGTATAAACGTCAATTAATTTATCACTGCCGTTCTCGGCTCTATAACACCCTCGGCTGACGGCTCGTGCGTTAACTCTGCCTTGGCCGCAATGACAAAGTTTCCTCACTTGAATCAAAACGTACTATTTTTATATTTTTGAGTTGTTTCAGTTTTGATCTAGGTTTGCGATATGTAATATGTAATGAGTAATACTAATAAAATTGATTGTTCTTACTATCTTAATGTGCTATTACGAATTGAATTGTATTGCTCAGTAATATGGTATCAATTGTAATGCATGTTCCAAGGTCAAGTAGATTTGGCTCAGTATGTAAAGGTATCTCGTTGTTGGGCAGTTATTGGATACAACATAATCAACATTCCAGTGTTTCTGGACGTTTATAAACATAATTACTATAGTCCACCATACAATATTCAGCTTCTCCACAACCCCCCCCCCCTTTCCAGGTTCTCCGTTTTGTGGTTTTCCGTTGAAAAATCTAAATATTGTATTTCACATACGCCTACATCGAAAAGGTACAAGATTCAGGTCGGCAAGTCAATCTCCATTGAGAAGTAAAGACAAAAAAAGTAACAAACAAACACGCCATAAAACGATCAAACAGGTACGCTTTTAACTATGTATTAGGTACAGATTTAGAACAATTTTGCAAAGTTTCATCATAATCTGTTCATAAGTTTAGGAATATATGGGTAACGAACAGACATTGATTCTCTTAACCTTATTGTGATTGACTGAGGTATCAGCATCTTATTTAGTTCCCATAGCCTAACAAAGGCCTTGTCTTCATAAGACGGAGTCAGCAATTATCCTTACTAATATTAAAAAAATAAAAAAGAGTGTGTATGTTTGTTATGTCTTCACCGCCTAAATGACAAAACCGATTTTGATGAATTTTAATACAGAGATAGCTGGGACCCTGGAGACAGACAAAGGCATAAATAAGTGAAATAAAGGGAGAGAAAGATATTTTTTTCGATCATCACGCGGCATGATGTTAGCGTTAGCCCAAAGTAACTTTGCCACGTAGACGAAGTCGCGGGCGGAAGCTACTTACACTATACAAGCCCAGGTGCACGGTGGTGCACGTACGTGCGTGTCACAAGTCTTCAAATTGCAAACTATTTAATCGATTTGAATGAGACTTCTTCAATAATTCACACGATTTTAACTTTTGTACATATTCAATTGTTTTCGGCTGTGAAAATTTAAATAATAAATCGCTCAAAAAAGTAGTGCTAAGTTAGCCGAATACGACGTCGATCACCACACATGTCCCGGGGTTGCGGGTTGTTCGAAAGAGATACCGCGGCCCCGGAACATAAAGTGCCAATACAAGGCAAATGGGTGGGTTTTAGACAGTACAAGTCTGACAATCTCACCCGCTCCGCCCAGAGCAGGGGAAATTATTTGATAATTTCCCATCCACACAAAAGAAAGTATTTTGTTTATACATCAATAAATTTATACATCAGTCACACTTTAACACAATGCAAATAAACAATCGAAATCTGTAGCGTACATTTGAACCAAGGTCAATAACAGGCGAGATCTTCAAGTGCCTAAACAGTAGCCAAACATCTGAGGATGATAACACAAACTGAAGCACTAGAGAAACCACTCTGGGTAATCTAGCCAGCGACTGTGACGTCAAGTGAGGAGCTCGTGGCTAAATAAATAGCAGCCGCTCGGGTCGATCTTTAGGTTAAGCCGCGCTTGCCTAGGTTGGTTTGTGGATGGACCACCCGTTACATACCGAGTTTCCTCCGTGCCTCGGAAAGCACGTTAAGCCGTTGGTCCCGGCTGTCATTTGTAGATCTTTGACAGTCGTTAAAGGTAGTCAGTGGTCCGAAAGTCTGACAACCAGTCTTACCAAGGGGTATCGTATTACCCAGTATTAACTGGGCTGTGGGAGTCAGATAGGCAGTCGCTCTATGTAAAATACTGATTTTCAGCTGCATCCGGTTAGACTGGAAGCCGACCCCAATATAGTTGGGAAAAGGCTAGGCAGATGATGACTGTGACGTCAAGTCTATCTGTATCTGGGTTGTATAACATCTCGAAATAATTCTTTAAAGAAATAATTAATGGGACAAAATGTCTCTACCTATATTCAATCTCATTTTTTGTGATCTTTTAATCAGTTTTTTTTTTCAAAATTGTTTTTTTTTGTATTATGTTCAATATTCTTCTGTAGTAAATCATTTTGCATTTTACTGTAAACTAATCAGTTTAAATAAATAAATATCTTGGGACAACTCACACACGGCTATCTGATCCCAAGCTAAGCAGAGTTTGTGTTATGGTAACCAGACAACTGATATACATACTTATTTAATTTATAAATACATACATATTATAGATAAATCACACCCAGACACAGAACAAACAATCATGCTCATCACACAAAGTTTGTCCTGGGTGGGAATCGAACCCACGACCTCCTATTATGTTCAATATTCTTCTGCAGTGCATCAATTTGCATTTTACTGTAAACTAATCAGTTTCATTCAACTACATATTTGTATATAGTAATTATTTGACTTTGTTAATGTAACCTTTGATTAAGTTAGGTTAAAGTGTAAAGTGCGGTTTGTGCTCACATTTCATTTGAAGTTTTATTCTGATACTTATACGTGAGGCTTTGTATTTATATTGTGTGTACCTAATAAATAAATCTTGTCAAATCACATATTTATAGAACCTTTGTTCTGAATAGTTACAGTACTGATGGCAACATCTGTGTCTCGTGTTTCATATAGTATTTTTTGTAATATTTTTTCTATTTCTTGTAAAGATTCTTTTTTACCAATTCGACGTAAATAAGTGGACATTGTTGGCCTTGTAAATTCTTAAAGGCTTGTTAACTTTTTATCGTGTAGGCCTATGTGAAATAAAAATATTTTGATTTTTATCGGCGATTGGATCCTAATGGAAAAATCAATTATCTATCTGTACAAGTGGGGTTGTATAACATCTTACATTTTATTTTCTGAAGAAAAATTTGAGTTGCAATTCATTTGGGATCGGTGGAGCGTGTCTTCTTTTTCCATACGTCTATTTTAGCCGTACCATCCTTGGTCTTTTTAGGGTTCTGTACCTCAAAAGGAAAAAACGTAAATCACTTTGTTGTCCGTCTGTCTGTCAAGACCCATTATCTGTGGAACGCATGGAGTGTTCTTTATTCTGTAAAAAACAAACCTCTAAGTCTATGCAGTCAAAAGATATGGCCGTCTATGTAGCAAGTTTGTACGGAACCCTTAGTGCGCAAATCCAACTCGCACTCATTTAAACACTCGCCAAAACACTATAATATAATTACACAACTATCACTGTCGTCACTGTCAGTAAAGGTTATTTAAGCTCAAATTAAAATGAACCCTAACACCTACAACCTAAGAGAGATAATTCAGACTCTACCTATCTGTAACTGATACTGTAATCCGTAATGAATATGGACCGTATTTGGGGAGGATTAACGCACACTTTAGTTTGCGTTGACTGTTTTACTGTGACAAACAAGTGTTTTATTTACATTGGGATGGAATAAGCTTTGTTACAGCTGAAACTTTTTATTTGCCTTTTGCAACTATGTTATCTGATTATCGTAATATGTACAGACGCCTGCACATCAAGCTACTACAATCTGACAGATTTCTTTGATAAATTTTCGACTTTATTTCTAAAGTATTAGGTTCAAGGTTCATTGGGAAAAATTGACAGTTTCGGGTAGCTTGACCTGCTGGCGTCTGTACCATTTAGGTAGTGAAAAAATATGGCTCAATCCAAGCAAAATCGGGATCTCAATATGTCTCAAAGATGTCAACAAAGCAGAAGGGCCCGCCAGACCTACTACTTGCCGCGATTGCAGGGTGTTGGAAAGAAATACCGCGATCTCTAAACACAAAGGGCAAAAAAGAAACATGGGTGAGGTTGCAGTCAGTAAAAGTCTGACACTCCGGTCCGCTCCGTGCAAAACTGGGGAAGTTAGTTGAAGATAATCGATCCAAAAAAAAAAACGAAAGGTAGTCAAATACATAAAATATCATAACCCACTTAAATAAATTGACTACGTACTCCCAAACATGATCAAATCTCGTAAAACTATGAAGGAACCTTAAATATTTCCAGTCAAGTCGCGGCACACAAAACATCCTTCATTTTATACATTTTTTACGCGAGGAAGAAAAACAGAGGGTGCCCAAACCCGACGCCTAACTCGATCTCGGATATATTAAATTACCTAAGAGGAATAAGATTTTTGTGTTCGCAGACAGTCTCGTTATTGATTTAGTAGTTTGCTCTCACTCAGTTGACATTGTTTCGTTTAAAAGTTACAGCAGACAGCTGATTTTTAGGGTTATGTACTTTAAAAATATTTACAGTTTCCTTTGGCAATGTTACAGACACCCAACTAAATTATTATATCGGGACAACCTCTTAAAATCTGCTGTTGGCTGTCAACAAGGTGACCCACTTGGGCCAGTGATTTTTAGTTTAGCTATCCACCCAATCATTAGACGGCTAAATTCCAAATTTAACGTTTGGTACCTCGATGATGGAACCTTGGGCGGCGATGTAGATACAGTCTTAAGAGACCTAATTTATTTAAAAAAAGAACTTCATTCTATTGGCCTTGATCTCAATCTTTCCAAATGTGAATTATATTTAGCAGACAGCACCGACAAAGGACTGACTTTGTCCAAATTCAACACAATAGCCCCTGACATCAAAATTATTGACAAAAGTTCTCTTCGTCTCCTTGGGTCTCCTATCTTCGAGAATTCCTTTCGAGATTTTATCGATGAAAAAATCCAAAAATTTAATGATGTCTCAGAAAGATTGCTCCAAATTAACATGCATTCGGCTATTACTATAATTCGTTACTGCTGTTTTGGCCCTAAATTAACATATTTCCTACGTGCTTCCCCATTATGGAAGCACACTAATCTTTTGGATAAAATGGATCAAATTATCAGACATACCTTATCTTTAATTTTAAATGTGGCTCTGGACGACCGAGCTTGGGCTCAAGCCACTCTTCCCATTCGTTTGGGAGGACTCGGCGTCCGCAAAATTTCTAGTATTAGTCTACCAGCTTTCTTATCCTCGGTCCACGGTACTGAGAAATTAATCAGGAATATCCTGGCTTCCACACTGATTGATTTTGATGTGCCATGCTTCTCCGAGGCTAAGGATGCTTGGAAAGTCGCTTGCCCGAACACTGAACAACCCGACAAACCATTTTCCCAGAGACAGTGGGACGAGCCGCTCTGCAGAGTAGTTCAGAATAATTTACTGAACACGTCTGCTACTACTGCTGAGCGTGCGCGCCTTTTGGCTGTGGGCAAGTGGGAGTCGGGTCTTTGGCTTCACGCACTACCGTCGTCGAGCATAGGCACTTTGTTCGACGATACTACTTTCCGCCTCGCTGCTTCCTTACGTTTAGGTGCTCCTTGTTGTTCTCCTCATCGCTGTCATTGTGGTGAAGTAGTCAACAGCCTTGGACACCACGGCCTATCATGCAGCCGAAGTGCGGGCCGTTTTGCGCGGCACGCGAATATTAACGACATCATCCGTCGAGCTCTTGTCACCGTCGGCGTTCCAGCTGTTTTAGAACCCAATGGCTTGGCACGCGACGATGGCAAAAGACCGGACGGTATGTCTTTGTTTCCTTGGAAGTTGGGTAGGCCTTTAGTGTGGGACGCAACGTGCGTCGATACTCTTGCACCATCCCATCTTCCTAGCTCTTCGTGCTGCGCTGGCGGTGCTGCTGCGGCTGCAGAGAACCTCAAGCGGCGTAAATATAGTAACCTTATTGGGAACTATATTTTCGAGCCGTTTGGGGTTGAAACTCTGGGACCGTGGGGTCCTTGTGCTCACAGCCTTTTTAAGGCTATATCAAAACGTTTGGTTGACACTTCCCATGACCCAAGGGCTGGCTTTTACTTTGGCCAGAGGCTTAGCGTTGCCATACAACGTGGCAACGCGGCCAGTCTCTTGGGGACATTACCAACTGACAGCGTTGAGGACGAATTTTTTGACGCTATTTTTTAATTTCTTTATAAGTTTAGTTTAGTCTAATAATTTTAGTTTAATTTATAATTAGTCTACAATACGTTAATAAAATAATCACTACCACACTTTAAAAAAAAACAACTTCCAAATTTTTTTTTTGTTTTGTTGACTTTTTTGCCACCGACTTTCGGAAGTCAAGTTATCTTCCTCTTTTTAGGTTTTCTTTTTGGAAGTCGGCTTTTTTTGCAAAGAGTTTTTTAAATCACGCATCATATTTAGTTACGATATGATAATCCTAACTAATATTATAAAAGCGAAAATAAGTTTGCTTGTTTGTTGCGTATTCTAGCCTAAATAACAAAACCGATTTTGATGAATTTTGGTACAGAGATAGTTGGGAACCAAGAGACGGACATAGGAATTTTTTTTAAATAAGGGAGAAATAGGGAAAAAAAGGGAAAACTTAACTTACATTTAAATAAACAAGGCACTAGGGCAAAAACTACAGTTAGCAGGTACCTGCAAATCAAAAAATCGGTTTAGCCATTAAAGCGTGAAGAGGTAACAAACAAACTCACTTTCGCTTTTATAATATTAGTAAGGATGAAAACCTAACTTCGCTGTGCAATTACTTCATTATAAACGGTTGGTCAAATTAAGCGGAGTCATAATAAACGGATTCTATTGTTTTTGTATTTACTATAGTATTTTTCCTTCTATTTTCTGTCACATTGCACGTACTATGTTTTTTGTCTCTGCATCACCCTAAGGTTGACTGGTAGAAAATGCTCAAGGCATTAATTAAGTTCGCCTTTGTACAATGTTTTTTCACATGTGTATGAAGTTTTATTAAATCCTCACTGTACTTTTATTATAGACGCGAATGTGAGTTTGTTTGTTACGTATTCTCGCCCAAATGGCAAACCCGATTTTGATGAATTTCGGTACAGAGATAGTACGTTTGTATGGAACATTTCGCAATTTTCAAGGAAACTAACAATCGGTACACACACTCTTTGTTACCAAAAAAAATAGCTGAAAATCAGGAAAGAGGAACTGTGTTACTTCGAACTTAACACGAGCGAAGCCGTGGGCAAAAGCTAGTAAATAAATAAAAGAAAAAGATGGTTGGATAATTCCTAGTACATAGGATATAAGGACCTTGAAACACCTGTACAAAATGTTTACACTATTCTAATCTACCTCAATATTTACAAATCAATCAAATAAATAAAACTGTCCACGGTAAATTTTTCCTTTACAAAAAAATCCCTAAAAATACAAGCGTATTGTATCAGGCCCTACCCTAAATCAGTGGCGTTATTATCACCGTGTTATCAACATAAAGGCGGCGGCTATGGCCCTTCCGATTGCGTAATAACGAAGATAAAGAAGCTCCGCTTACAACAGCCTGTGATAAGGAAATGGCTTGGCGATACCGGGTAGAAACTGTTTTTAAACGGTAAAAGAATAAGTGGGGTAAAAGAAAAGACGATTGAAATAGCCACTGAGAAATTTTAATGATTTTACTGAATACCATTTTACGTATACGTCTTTTTTTTGGGGTGGGAAATCATCAAATAACTTTCCCCGACCTGGGCGGAGTCGGCGTGTCAGACTTTTACTGACTAAAACCCACCCATGTTCCTTCTATTATCCTTTACGTTCCGGGGCCGCGGTATCTCTTTCGAACAACCCGCAACCCCGGAACGTCTTGATAAAGATATTGGTCGACACGGTTGGCGCAGTAGCTGAGCGATCGACTGCTACGCTGCGTGTAGCGGGTTCGATCCCCGCACGGAACAAATATTTGTATGGCCTACAGATAGATGTTCCGGGTCTGGCTGTTTGTGTGTGTGAGTTTAAATGTTTGAAAACACACTTACGATGCAAGGGTAATTCCTAGTGTGTCAAAAAATTGTTCTCAACTAAAATATCTGGACTTGGCACATGAGATTATCGACATGTGGAACGTTGAGTCGACTATCTTTGTGCCGATTGTTATAACGGCCAATGGCTTGATAGCCATGACCCTGGACGACCATCTGTCGAAGTTCTCCTTAGCTTAGGCGGTTGGATCAAGGGTCTGATTCAGAAGGCAGTGCGCCTCGATGCAGCACGCATTTTGAGTAGGTTTCTATCCCTGGAGGCCTAACTACCGGTAGCTTGGATCTTTTTCCCGATAAACCCTTTATTATATTTAACTAAATGAATAATATTGTTCTCAAAAGATGCAAGAATTTTAATTCTTCTTAATAATTAAATGTATTTTTAATCACCCCTTAATACTAGTATTTACACACGCTACACTTCTACAATATTAATAAATTAATTAAACAAGAATTTAAGTACAAAGTCTTATATTATTCTTCTTCGTTATTATTAGTATACCGACTTCAAAAGGAGGTGGTTCTCAATTCCATGAAAGTTTTGAAGTCAATGGCAAAAAAACATGCAACAAACAAATTTACCGACTTCTGGAAATAAAATTACTTTCAACTTTTTAGTGTGCTTTTGGAAGTCAATTTTTTTTCTGACACACTATAATAACAAACTACCATTACTACTTTATTTATATGTACATATATAAAATTCTCGTGTCACAGTGTTAGTTACCATACTCCTCCGAAACGGCTCGACCGATTCTTATGAAAATTTTTATGCATACTCAGTAAGTCTGAGAATCGACCAACATCCATTTTTCATACCCCTAAGTGAGCAGCGGGTGAAACCGAAAGGCACAGCTAGTTTATATATATAAACCTTCTGAACACATCCATAATAAGCTTCTGATCACTGGCTCACGTTATCTGACGTCACACCCCACTGATTTCATGACGTCACCGAACGTAATTAGCTGCTACTTCCAAGGACGTGCCTCTATTATTATAGAGATAAAGAATTAGCTGTTTATACATAGAATATTGTGCCAATGAATTATTGCTTGCTCAGTTTTGATAGACTAAAATAGACTTTAATAGGTTCTATTTATGTACGTTATTCAGGTGGTACAGAGTGGCTAAATTTTATTATAAGAACCGTTTGAATCGATCCTTAGGTTAAGTCGAAATTTTGTCTTTATTGTAACTGTTTTATAAATTAAGAGTCGTTATATTTTCGTTTGTTTTTGTGCAGAATATTTTAGATTTTTATATTTATAATATGTTTGTTTATGGTTTCGAGCGTATGGCACTCGTGGGCTGCAGCTATAAATCAGTCACGTGGCGGCCTTGAGCTGCCGTCTGACATTAACCCCCAAATACTGAAACGTCACTCAAAATTTGAGGGCTGCTTAACATTTGAGCAGCTCCTAAACTTTAGATTTTGTATTCTCAAACGTCACTTTCGAGTATCTGTTAAATTTAAGTGGTACTTACATTTTGAGTGACGTTTCAGTATTCGGGGGTTAGTATGCTAAGTTGAGGCTCTTTTGGCATTATTTAGTTTAATATTTAAGGATGGTATTTAAAAGTACTTCAATTTATTCCCATTTCGTTTACCTAATTTTGCCTGTGTTGCACCAAATATACTGAATGTGCACCAAAATATGTCAAATTAAAATATGTCATAACGAGCATCAGGAAAAAGACAGCACTACAATAAAAAAGTGTTATATCTTTTTCCATTTTCTATTAATGCAAGTCGTTACTGGCGTAGGGGGTCGCAGTTTTAACCTAACCTAACCTACGCATTTTTTTTGCATTCAGGAAAGGATATTTGGTGCACGATCAGTATTTTTGGTGAACACAATTTTTTTTCCCAATATTTAATCTTAAGATGTTCTTGTTTTTTTTTTTATAAAGAAATCGCTTCCGCTCGCGACTTTTTCCGCATTTTGGCATAGTAACTTTGGGCAAACGCTAACTTTAACCGTGATGATCGAAAAAAAAATTTTTCCCTCCCCTTTACTCCCTACTTTGTCCAACTTTTATCACTTTAAAAAAAATAGACTATGTCCATCTCCAGGGTCCATACTACCTCTGAACCAAAATTCATCAAAATCGGTTTGGCCATTTAGGCGTGAAGACGTAACAAACAAACAAATTCACTTTCGATTTTATAATATTAGAATTAACTAACTGAATAAACGCAATTTTCTTTCTTAAGCTGTGTGCCAGTTCGAGGTATTTTAGTTGTTTCTCCTTCCCAGCTTTCACAAGGTTCTCGTCATGGGGGATGGTAACATCGACTATCACTACCGGCGTTCTGATTGGTTTATCACCACTATGTCGGGCTTATTTGCGACAAAAGAAGGTTAATAAACTAACACAATTTTCTTTCTTAAGCCGCGCTTGCCCAATGCATTTGCAACTTGCATTGGTTTGTTTATGGTTGACCACCCGTTACATACTGAATTTCCTTCGTTTACCTAATGTATTTTTTTATTTGTTGCAGGAAATAGTGGCTTGATGGTGTGATACAGTTTGTGTCCAGCACAAACCTTCAGGGATCGGAGTTTCAACGATATTCAGGTAAAACCAATGTCAATGATAATGTCAAAGTCGACTTATATTAAATCATTTATTTTAATTCCGACAAGCGCCAGTATTTGGTAAAAAATAATTATTAAAAAAAGATCTTACTATGTAATTTATTTTGTTTGATTTTTTCGTTTTTAAGATGAATTTAAAAAAGATGAATATAAATTTTGTTTTAATTCTTCATTTTTAATATAAATTTTGTTTCAATTCTTCATTTTTACCAAATACTGACGCTTGTCGCATTTACATCTACCAATCACAGCAAGTTGTTCAGTTGTTGTTCAGTTGTGTTAAAATTTAATTGACAACAATAAAACGCCTAGAGTTTGTTGCTAGCTTTATTTCGTCAAAAACAAAATTATTTCTAATATCAGAGGGGGCGGCCGGAATTGAATAACCTTGACAGACATGACATGACATTAAACATTAGTTATTTTCTCTTAACGTTTTTTATATTTTAAATTTTTTAATTGTTTATAAAAAAAACAGCTATAAATATAATAAATCCTTACTAATATTATAAAAGCGAAAGTGTGTTTGTTTGTTACCTCTTCACGCTTTAATGGCTACACCGATTTTGATAAATTTTGGTACAGAGATAGTTGGGAACCAGGAGACGGACATAGGCTATATATACATATATATACATATGGGAAAACTTAGCGTTGCTATTACAAATCAATAAGGCGCTACCGAATCTAAGGCGAGTGAAGCCGCGGGCAAAAGCTAGTAATATAATAAATTAATCAATAACAAAAGAAAGTATTCCAAACTCCTATATCAAATACAATTAATTTTAATAGATCATGATCATCCGCTACTATCTTTACTATCTTTAGTATCTATCTATTAGTTATATTTATCCACAAATATTAACATTATTCTACGCAAAAAATACATTATAACAACGCATATTTTTATTATTTTGACTACGTAAAACCATTGGCTTGTATAATGTTGTATTTAAAAGTTTACATTACATGTTTGCCTACTTGAACCTTGGTATTATTGGTAACTCAGTCAGCTACATGTAAAATTTGTTGTTTATATTTTTTCACTTTTCATTTTATATTTCTTCTTAGATACATTTGTGTGCCAGTTTTAGTTGCCATACTCCTCTGGAGCGGCTTAAACAAAAAAGAAGTGAAAGTAAAAGAATTGTATAGTCATTAGAAAGTATAATTATGACAGTGAAAAATTGTTTGAAATTTTGATATAATACAAAATCTAAGAACAGAATTTCATCAATCATTTCAAGCTGATAAATTGACATAAAGTACACATCGACGTCACAATCTTATTTCAATCGAGGTTATTTATGACAAGCCGCTTTTAACAAGCCTAAAATATCGTGAACCTAGACGCTTATTAACGCCTGGTTGTACGGCTTTGAAATCCTTACTAACCCTTACTTCCTTACTAAAATTATAAAAGCAAAAGTGAGTTTGTTTGTTACGTCTTCACGCTTAAATGGCTTAACCGATTCTGATGAATTCGGTACAGAGGCCCAACTACCTCTGCACCAAAATTCATCAAAATCAATTCCTGGAGACGGATAAAGACCATTTTTTTTTTAATGATTGAGATATGAAGGACTAAGAGGGAAAAAAAGAGAAAACTTAGCATTGCTATTACAATAAATAAGGCGCAAGGGCAAAAACTACAGATACCAGGTACCTGGCAATCAGGGAAGGGGAACTGTGTTACCCCGAATTTAACGCGAGCGAAGCCGCGGGTAAAATCTAGTATATAATATTTTATCTGGTGAGGAGAACTTACCGTTACATGGTAGACATCCCACCCACACGCACTAAACGGTTTGGGAATACTTTCATTGTGCGTACTGCTAAGGAGTGGAATTCCCTGCCGGAGTCTGTATTTCCTGACAGCTATAACCTGGGGGTCCTCAAGTCAAGAGTGAATAGGTTATTTCTAGGTAAGCGTGCTTCATCGTCGACCACATCATCACTTACCATCAGGTGAGATAGTGGTCATACGCGAGCCTATCACTAATAAAAAAAAAACTGTTGCGTGGATACCAAAATAGCTAATCACAAACAATCCAATCATAACTGTAATCAACAATTGGACACTATGTTCAGACAACTGATATACATACTTATATAAATTATAAATACATACATATTATAGATAAATCACACCCAGACACAGAACAAACAATCATGCTCATCACACAAAGTTTGTCCTGGGTGGGAATCGAACCCACGACCTCCGGCTCAGCAGTCAGGGCCACTAACCACTAGACCAAGAGGCCCGTCAATAATCTGTAAACACTTCATACTTTAAATTCAAAACACAACACACACTCCAAGCCAAAGACTTTTGCTTAGTAAAGAAGACGCAGACTGCCAAGAAATGTCGGGCGATCGGCCAGGCGTCTTGAAATCGCTGAATTTCAGTTGCAGGGGCCGCTTTTTTTCGGAGGGGAGACCTTCTTATCATTTTTCCCCACTCTAGAGTTTCTCCTCCGTAACAACTACCTGTAGGTCATACAAATATTTGTTCCGTGCGGGGATTGAACACGACACGCAGCGCAGCAGTCGATCGCTCAGTCGCTCTTGACATTCAAAAGTGCCTGTAATGGTCTAATTGAAATAAATGATTTGATTTGATTTGATTGCGGCAACCGTGTCGTTATTTTTAGGTACATCTACATCTCTGCCAAACCTTGCAGAGATTACAAGCGCAATGTTACCGTCCTAATTTCATGGTAAACAAATCAAAAAGCTTATTTGAACCAGGAATTTCTTCCACGCCAAAGCCTTAAGGCTTTTAAGTACTACTGGTCAAGGTTCCCTTTGCAAAAAGGAATTAGTCTTCCACTCTACTAGTTAGTACGATCCGTGATGTCCCAAGTTCAATTCGAGGACGGATAAACAAAATGATTGGATTTTTCTGTCTCAATTATAGATTGGAATTGGAATTCCGCCCCCGGCCCATGGGATCTTACATAGATGGATTCGTGGGTTCAGGACAGTTTGTATATATGTGCACTTTGATTAAAATGTTAACTTTGATTTTCTCTGAGGTCCTAGCAATGTATCTATACTAATATCTATACTAATATTATAAAGCTGAAGAGTTTGTTTGTTTGTTTGTTTGAACGCGCTAATCTCAGGAAGTACTGGTTCGATTTGAAAAATTCTTTTAGTGTTGGATAGTCCATTTCTTGGGGAAGGCTATAGGCTATATAACATCACGCTACGACCAACAGGTGCTGAGCAGCGTGGGTGAAACCGCGAGGAACAGCTAGTATGTAATGTAGGTAATGTGTAGTATGTCAGCAAACCAGAGGGGCCTGCCAGGGTCTCAGCCTGCCGGGATTGCGGGTTGTTCGAAAGAGATACCGTGGCAACGGAACGTTAACAGCAATAGACTGAAGGAACATGGGTGGGTTTTAGTCAGTTATAATCTGACACTCCCTTAATTGATGATTTCCCATCCCAAAAAAATGGCCCTGGCACGGGTACGTAGTGGCTAAGCGTTTGACCTCTGCGCTACGTATCGCGGGTTCGATCCCCGCGCGGTACGAATATTTGTATGGCCTACAGATAATTGTTCCGAGTGCAGCTGTTTGTGTATGTGAGTTTAAAAGTTTGTAAATGCATCTTCGATATAGGAGAAATTCCTAGTGCGGGGCGACGTAAAAAAAACAGTAATTTATGTATCCCATGAGAGTTCTCGTTAAGTGTCATAATTATTGTACGCTTACACAGGCCTTGTATTATGATACGCGTCAGATATGATACATGGCGACAGATAGTACCCGTAGCGATGACGATCGTTTAGAATGGGGAGTTTTTGGTACAAGTTCACATTCGTTTGCGATTTGACTAAAGTGTCGTATTCTGGGTGTACTAGCGCCATCAATTTCCTTAACAATATTACCTTGATAGCCCTTTAACCATTTTTATAACATCACTTAAGATCTGGATGACGTCAATCAAATAGGCAGTGTCTTATAAAATACTGTATCCTTACTAATATTATAAAAACAAAAGTGAGTTTGTTTGTTTGTTACGTTTTCACGCCTAAATGGCTAAATTGATTTTGATGAATTTTGGTACAGAGATAGTTGAGACCGTGGAGACAGAATAGGCATATGTGGATGAGGAATGACGGAGAAAGAGGGAAGAAAAGAGAAAACTTAGCTTTGCCATTACAATAAATAAGGCGCAAGGGCAAAATCTACAGGTAGCACATACCTGCAAATCAGGAAAGGGGAACTGTGCTGCCCCGAATTTAATGCGAGCAAAACCGCGGCTAAAAGCTAGTTTCCAATAAATCCGACCGTAGAAGGTAACCAAAATATTCTTGGCAAGGGTCTAAGCAAACAATGACAATGAGTTAAGTTCTTCAAAAACACTTTTAGCAATACAAAGCAAAGATTTGAATGGTTTTTCGAGGAAACGAGACATAGTTTAAAGCCGACTTTTCTCAACTAAGGTAACCACTTTTACCCCAGCATTGTATTACCTCTTTACCCCACAACACCGCTTAAAGTGTACAAACCACTTTAACTAGAACAATTCCTATAGTTATTTGTACTAACGCCAACTATTCGCAACCGTACGCCAAATTAACTCTATATATTTCCTAACACCAACCACTTCACAACCTGAATTACACCCTATCTTTTACAGCATAAAGTTTCTAATTGATCTTGTTTGGTGAACCATCAAAATGTCACCACCTTTGTGATTGACGGGTATTCGAATCTGTCCGTGTGTTGTCAGCTATAAGTGTCAAAATGCTTTGGCATGTAGGACGTAGTATCGTACGTTATTTGTAGGGGAACAACCTGTGAGGTAATTAATTGTATCTAATCACTTTCTGTACGTTCACTTGGAGACTAATGTACGTAATTTATTATATTATTATTTGTCTACGTCTTGCTATAACTTATTTATTATGAGACATTAATTAAATGTGATTAACTTGTATAATTATTATAATATTGGGGCTTCATAATAATGTTGGTAGTAATTATAGCTTCTTGTCAATGAGTTATCGAGTGTCTGTCGAGGTATAATGTGTAATGTAAAAAGCTTTTGAAACAGTATATGTATAAAATCAAAGGTGGTCAACTTGGCCAAAAATCAGCAGGTTTCGAACATCATTACAAGAGACAGTCTGCTAAAACTCAGGGAAGAAGAAATGGCGGAACAAACTCTCCAGCAACACAACTGTCTATCTGGTTAAAATTACGAAAATCCATTACATTATTGTCATAATAATTATGTCACCAAGAATAAAATAATAATTATTGGTATAAGAAGCCAATGAAATAATGGATGGACTGTTTTAAGAGGAATATGGGAAGGATGGAGTGGTCTGATCAGAAAACGCGTTTTGGCGAAATATAATATACACATTACATTAGGTACAGGATCATCTATACTATAATACTATATACTATATATATTATATATCTATACTAATATTATGAAGCTGAAGAGTTTGTTTGTTTGTTTGAACGCGCTAATCTCAGGGACTACTGGTTGGAATTGGAAAATTATTTTAGTGTTGGATAGTCCATTTCTTGAGGAAGGCTATAGGCTATATAACATCTCGCTACGGCCAACAGGTGCTGAGCAGCGCGGGTGAAACCGTGGGGAACAGCTAGTTACGTATAACAGTGCAAAATAAACACAACTGCCAATTGACCTAAGCAATGATGCAGCTCTAGTTAATTAATTCTTAGTGATGATTATCAAACTACAATACATAATTACAGAACTTGATTAAATCTGTAATGACTCGTTTGGATTGAGACCGAGCTGACACGGGTCTTGGAGTAAAAAAACCTATTTCAACAATATTAAATATTTCTTTGCTCTGCATGATTATTATTTTATATGTATAAATACATATAGTTTATATATTAGTACTAGCTTTTGCCCGCAGCTTCGCTCGCGTTTAATTCGGGGTAACACAGTTCCCTTTCCTGATTTGCAGGTATCTGCTACCTGTAGTTTTTGCTCTGGCGCCTTATTTATTGTAATAGCAATGCTAAGTATTCCATTTTCTTCCCTCTTTCTCTTGTGTCTCTTGTCCGTCTCCAGGGTCCCAACTACTTTGTACCAAAATTCATCAAAATCGGTTCAGCCATGTAGGCGTGAAGATGTAACAAACAAACTCACTTTCGCTTTTATAATATTAGTAAGGATTCGTTTTTTAAATGTAGCTATTAAATTGGAATAATGCTACGCCACAGACTACCTAAATTACTGTTTCTCTTCCTTTAAATCCATCCAAAGGTTGTTTTGAGGAGTTTACTTGTAGCGATAAGACCGCCCATTGTGTCACCCTATTTATAAGTTGTTTAATGTTATTCTTGTTATTTGTATGGTGTACATAATAAAGAATATTCTATCTATCTATCTATTTCCATCACTAAGGTGATCTATGGATCAACCCGTTCACACACGTGCACACTGTCATCACAAAACTTCGATCCACTAGCTCATAAATCCAGTCAATATTCCATTTCCCGTCTGAAATGCCTGCCCACTTACATAGACGGTAGTTTCTATCAAAATATCAGCCTTTTTTCAACCCGAAGCTTTGGACCAGCGAAATTGCTTGCCGTACCCTACGAGTACTTCGACTATTTTGTTTGTAATGGAGCTATTTCTATGCAAAATTTAAGCATTATTGCAGTCGATGGCATTGTAATATCGCGTGATCCAAACCACTAGAGTGAAGCTTGTTATCCTTACTAATATTATAAAAGCGAAAGTGAGTTTGTTTGTTTAATAAGTCTTCACGCCTAAATGGCCAAACTGATGTTGATAAATTTTGGTATAGAAATAGTTGGGACCCTGGAGACGAACAAAAACATTTTTTTTTCAATATTCAGAAATTATGGAAAAGGGGGAAAAAAAAGGAAAACTTATGTTTGCTATAGCAATAAATAAGGCGCAAGGGCAAAAATTACAGGTATCTGGTACCTGCAAATCAGGAAAGGGAAACGGTGTAACCCCGATTTAAGCGCGAGCGAAACCGCGGGCAAAAGCTAGTTTCAAATAATCGGTGAGGGTATGCAATAATCTTGGTTCAGTTAAAATTGCTGGATTATTCGGATTGCATTTTGAATGTTGCGGTGAAATTGTGTGTCGTGTTTTATTTACTAACCGACTTCAAAAAGGAGGAGGTTCTCAATTCATCGGCGGAATCCTTTTTTTATGTATTTTCACCGATTACTCAAAAATGCCTAAACCGATTTGCAAAATTCTTTTTTTGTTTGATAGTTGTAAGCCGTGCGACGTGCGCGTGTTTCTTTGTCTGTCTGTCTCTCTCTCGCTCGCATAGAAAGCAAGCCAGTTATTTTCGTTTCATCTTTCTATTTCCCATTGAACAGTGTGGTGTCGCGACGATTATTTTTGTTGAGTGTATACAGGTTTTTTGTACAAAATCCTTACTAATATTATAAAAGCGAAAATGAGTTTGTTTGTTTGCCTCTTAACGCCTAAATGGTTAAACAGATTTAAATGAATTTCGGTACAGAGATAGTTGAAACTTTGGAGACGGATACAGGCAATTTGTTAAATAAAAATGAGAAATAAGGGAGAAAGAGGGAAGAAAAGGGAAAACTTAGCTTTACTATTACAATAATAAATATTAAAAAAACTACAGGTAGCAGGTACCTGCAAACCAGGAAAGGAACTGTGTTACGCCGAATTTAACACGAACGAAACCGCGGGCAAAAGCTAGTGCTATATAAACGACACCTGCTCTTTCATATTTGTACAGTCAATGGCATACGGTAGTAACAAGCTTCTATTTATACCTGCTATCCTTCAAAATTAACTGCTACCCTACCATGACGTCTTAAAGCAGAACTTATTCCACTGAGGGAAAGAGACAGAGCTATACAGGGTGTCTAGCACCATCTCTTTCTCACACAGAAATAAGAACCGCTAAAAGATGTCATGGTAACCCTTCTGTTCTACATAATTATGTAGATTAACTTTGTTTTCTTATGCGGAATACTTACCTACATTAAAGTTTAAGTATCGCCAGCCACAGAAGCTAATTTTGTACACCACAGAGGACGTGTAATGAGGAGGGATGAAGGACACGTGACTAAAAGAGTGATGGATCTGAATGTTGATGGACGGAGAGCGAGAGGAAGGTCAAAGAAAAGATGGATGGATTGTGTAAGGAATGATATGAAGGAGAAAGGAGTTAATGATGCCGTGAAGTCTGGTAGGGGAGAATGGAAGAAGAAAACGTGTTGCGCCGACCCCAAATAGAATGGGATAAGGGCAGGAAAATGATAATGATGATGAAATAAAGAGTATCGGAATACACGATGCATATACTTCTGTAACAAGACCTAGCTCTATGCCAAAATTTATCTAATATATAAAATTCTCGAGTCACAGTTTTCGTTCCCATACTCTTCCGAAACGGCTGGACCGATTTAAACGAAATTTTGTGTACATATCGGGTAGGTCTGAGAATCGGCCAACATCTATTTTTCATACCCCTAAGTGGGCAGCGGGTGAAACCGCTGGGCACAGCTAGTATTTTATAGTATTTTACGCGACTAATAACATCCGCCAGCATCTACGCCTACTGTTAAGTATACAAGCACCTACCTATATTATATATCCTATCCTACTCATCATCTGCCTAGCCTTTTCGCAACTATGTTAGGGTTAGATTCCAGTCTAACAGCATGCAGTTGAATATCAGTATTTTACATGCAGGGAATCTCGGTATGTAACGGGTGGTTACCCATCCACAGTCCAACCTAGGCAAGCGCCTTATATCCTAATGATCGCCCCGAGCGGCTGCTATTTTTAGCAACAAGCTCCTCATATCGTATCTTACTAATATTATAAATGCGACAGATAGTGAGTATGGATGTAAATATGTTTAATCCTCTCACGAAAATACTACTGAACGGATCTTGATGAAATATTGCACAGAATTTTTATCATCACGCGGGCGTAGCCGAGGGGCGCAGCAAGTTATTATATAAATAGTTTCTATGGATTATAATGTTGCCCTACTTCCGCTGCTCTGGGCGGTGCGGGAGGAGTGTCAGACTTTTACTGACTAAAACCCACCCATGTTCCTTCTATTGCCCTTTGCGTTCCGGGGCCTTTACATTCACTTACGCGTTGGCACAAATGCATAGGTACCTACTAATTGTCTAATGTAATAAGATCATAACGGAGTTTACTAATGAAAGACAATACAATACATGCATCATATTCCGATGCTCTTGGCACAAGGGTCAGCAATGTACAGGCGCAGAGCAATGTCCTTTCAAATATAGGTACCTACTTAAAAACATTCAGACAAAATTATTTAACAATAATTAAAAATCAACCTTATAAGTCTGCCACTTAAAAACAAACTTGAATGTCACATTGAAACATTCGGGTCTGACCCTACAGTTCACCCACATAAGCTTACTCCGAGTTCACTGTCTTATATTCCTGCCATATATTATGGCATCCTAATATGGCCCGAGGTCAAGGACCTTGTATCCTTCAGGCGTCATTTAGGCAGTCTTTATGTCGGTCTGTGTGCGATAAAATGGCCCTAACGCTTAGTTACTTGGCCGTTAGGTATGATGACACTCTATCAGTTTATTATACGTAGGTTATTATATTTTATACTAGCTGGCAAGCGCGGCTTTGCCCGCGTGTTATTGGAATAAAGTCCTATGTGTTATTCCAGACTATCTATCTACCTCTGCCAAATTTCATCAAGTTCAGCTACCCTACCATGACGTCTTAAAACAGAACTTATTACACGGAGGGAAAGAGAGATCTCTTTCTCACAGAGGAATAAGAAATGCTATAAGATGTCATGGTAACCCTTTTGTTCAGCCGTTTTGACGCCTATTATTATCCTATGTCAGTCTCCAGGGTCTCAACGATCTCTGTACCAGAATTCATCAAAATCGGTTGGGCCATTTATGCGTGAAATACGTTTTCACGCATATATGGCCCAACCGACAAACAAACAAATTCACTTTCGCTTTTATAATATTATATATAGGATTCTTACAATAGAGGCCTCCTTTTATTAGATACCTGTGCTAGGAGACCCCGCTCTTTTAAAACTACCAACAATAATAATTTAGGAGTGCATTTATAAAAGATGGAAAAAAAATAAAAAAAGCCAATTATTACCCAAAATAAGGGGTTTAAAAAAAACGAATAATACTAGAGTATTTTTTTTTCTTTTTATGTACTAACTTTAGGTTAAGAATAAAAGATCCCACTAGTATTATAAATGCGAATGTTTGTGAGGATGGATGGATGCATGGATGTTTGTTACTCTTTCACGTCAAAATGGCTAAACTGATCTTGATAAAATTTGGCACAGAGGTAGACATAGGATAATTTGTTTTTCGATATAACGCGGGCGCCAGCTCGTTAGTAAATATTTTATTAATTAATGGGAAATAAAAAAGGCTTGCTTTATACCTAGTATCGCCGCATATTGCCGTGGAACAACACCCTTATTTAAATACTCGGTGATACAAAAGGTGGGCTTGTAACCAAACAAAGATCGGTCGAGTGTGAACACCTTTTATAATGGAGGGTTCCGTACAAAAGATTATACGCTTCATTTGGTATAAAGGGGGTTGATAATTAGGTGCGTCTGCGTTTTATGTTGGAGCGTTTCTTGAATCAAAGCCATTATAGTGGAACTCAGATATTAAAATGTGCAATGGACTCGTGTGTTGTATAAATTCTTATTTTATTTCAGTACTATAAGGCGACACCATACTCTTCGGAAATTAAAGGCGTGACAGTATGAAATGTGCATTATTTATGATAAATAATTCTTAGTGTGGTGCAACGGTAGTTTTTTATTAGACTAGCTGGCGCCCGCAGATTCGCCCGCCTGATAATCGAAAAAAGTATCCTATGTGTTATTCCAGACTATAATCTACCTCTGTGATCTAGATCCGTTCAGCCATTTTGACGTGAAAGAGTAACTAACCTCCATACATTCATCCAAACAAACATTCGCATTTATAATATTATAGTAGGAAAAAACACAATTTGGCAATTTGCTCATTTATTTAACACTTCAAGCACAAAGTACAGACGCGGACTTAAAGCCATAGACATTTTCTCATTCTTTTGGCTTAGTAACAAATCGCAACATGATAAATATTAAGATGAAAACTCTTTCATTTGGCGGGGGAAGTTAATGTGTTTGTGTAGTTGTGGACGGGAAATCGTCACTTGACGATTTCCCGTCCACAAAAAAAAGCATCTTATATTGACGCAAAACTCACCAGTCAATAAATACGTGACGTTATAAAAATATTTTATCAGCAAAAAGCCCAAGAAGGTCACAATCTACTGATCAAGATTAAATTACCATCCTCCTTAGTCCTGAGCAAATAAGAAATATCGATTCGTAAAAGTCAGAAACAAGAGGATAAGACATTTTACTTGTCTCCTTTTGAGAAGAACTGACAGCGAAACAATGTTGATGTCACAACCAATCAGCTTTCAGTACAATTTGTGCGGACTTCCACGTCATTGGAACGTGATTAAATTTTTATAGTAGGGAGACTATACATTTTTTGGACAATTGTTTTTAATTTTTAACCGACGAAAAAAAGGAGGTTCTCAATTCGACACGTATTTTTTTTTTGTTTTTATGTATGATCACGCATTACTTTTTACTGAGACGTCCGATTTGAAAAATTCTTTTTTTATTGGAGAGAGTATATTTCAAATTTGGTCCCATTAAAAAAAATTGAAAAAAGTGAAAAAATTAAAAAGTATGAGATTAATTTCAAGTCGGCGCCAAACAAACAATGTATTTATTGATTATCATGTCGTAACATGGTAAATATTGACAACTTGATTGATCGTCGATCATTGTTTGTTGGCAACGCCTCAAAATTAATCTCATACTTTAACTTTGGAGCTTAGCTATACTAAAAAGGATATATTTTTCACCTTTCGTCGGTTCAATTTTTTGTTAAAAATTTTTGCTGATGGATACTTTTAAATGAATTTATTTATTAGGTGGTTATTTCATTTATATTTTTAAGTGTTCCATCACCACGCTGTATCTTATGAACCGTGATTGTGAGATAGTTGAAACTATCACAGATGTTTTATTTCTGTTGCCGCTTGGAAACAGAATAAAATAAATATTTAAGGTGGCTTCCTTAAAAAAATGTTTTGTTTGTGGTTTTTATAGATAACTAGCTTCCGCCCGCGACTTCGCGCGCGTGGTATAGTACTTACTTTGCGCTAACACTAACTTAAACCCGCGTGATGATCGAAAGAAAAAATCTTTCCCTCTCGTTTTCTTCCCTCTTTCTTCACTTTTTTAAGTTTATGTCCGTCTCCAGGATCCCAACTATGTCTGTACCAAAATTGGTTCAGCCATTAAGGCGTGAAGACGTAACTAACAAACTCACTTTCGCTTTTATAATATTAGTAAGGCTTGTACGAAACCTTTAGTGCGCAAGTCCGACTCATACTTAGCCGGTTTTTGTCTTGGCAGTCAGTACTTATAAACAATGCCATTCCCCAAGAACTTTTCTTTTATAAGGCTTCTACGAACAATATCTCACAAAAACAAGAACATAACATAAGTATTTAATGTAATTAAAGACGCGTGGAATCTGAGTAGTCTCCGGAAAAAGAAGTTAGGAAAACAATCTGGAACATGTTTCTCGAATTACCAAAGTGTGCGCCCTTGAAAGTATAAGATGTTGATAGCTATTGAAACTCACTGATGTACATTTAGTGAAAATGTCTGAAAGAGAAAAAAGTCACGATAAACTTAACCTCAACCTGATTAGGTTGAGGTTAAGTTTATCGTGTTTTTTTATATATTTTTTAATATTGCCCCACATTAGGAATTTCTCCTGTATCGTGGGTGGTTTTACAAACATTTAAACTCACATACACAAACAGCCAGACCCGGAACAACTATCTGTAGGCCATACAAATATTTGTTCCGTGCGGGAATTGCACCCGCGACACGTGACAATCGCTCAGCCACTGCGCCAACCGTGTCGTATTATAACGTGTACCTTTGGTTACGGATCGGAAATCATGAAATAACCTCCCCGTCCTTGGTGAAGCTTATTTGTTTATTTATTTACACACAGTAAACCAGACAGGATAAAAAAACATTTCGTCTACATTTCGTTCTCATATCTCGTTTAGTAATCTGCTACATACTAAACTTGTCAAAATCAACCATTATGCGATCAGTGATCGACCATTCTGAGACTATTGTAATAGCAGACTAAGGCCCCTGCTTATTTCTTAAGCTTAAGCTGCTAATTTCTGCCAGCAGACCTGCGAAAGGAGATATGAGAACGAAATGTAGACGATAGTGTGTGAGAGAGTATTAGAATATAATAATAATATCCATAAATAAGTACATATATCACGATTGAGAGGACAGGTAAAGCTCTTTCACTCTGTTTTTAAATAGGGAAATAGAGGACTTTAAATCGCGAATGCTAGGCGGCAATGAGTTCCACAACCTAACAGCGTGTACAGAAAAGGAATATGAATAATAACCGGATTTGTGCGGATGGGATTTGAGTAGGGATCTGAGGTGAGATCTACACGGTGCTGTTAAGTAATGTGAAAATTTTGTTCTAGGCTAAATAGCCAAGGTATCGCTACCCATAAATATAAGTTTTTTTGTTTTTTTGTTGATGGCTACTCCGTCTATGGTTCGATTTCCTGTGTTCTTACTGTGCAAGCGTTTATTAATTATAATATAACAATTCAGTGGAAATTCTCAGTTTTATTCATAAAGAGCCCTAGAATCAATAGGTTATGGGCCCAGGAAGCTCTGTAAACTGAAGAATATAGAAAACAGTAAAGAAGTCATACTTTGTATTTTCCAATAAACCACGCCGTATAACCTCAAAATGGAGCGCACCTTGAGTGTGGATAAATTCGACGGAAAAAACTTCAGACAATGGAAGTTCCAGATAAAATGTGCCCTGAAAGCGAAAGGCATCGATATATCGATCGAAAAAACGAGAGAAAACGCGATTAAATGGCTAAAAGATGACGGCATGGCTATGTACATTATCACGTCGTCGATGGATTTAAATCAAATAACCTTAATAGAAAACTGTGAAACCGCTTCGGAGATTATGTTAAAATTGGAATCCATATACGAACAAAAGAGTGAACTAAATAAAATGTTGATTCATGAACGGTTTTACCAGTATAAAATGTCACCAAGTGATAGTGTGGCACAACATATTGCAAAGGTTGAGAATCTCGCCAAACAACTCAAGGAAAGCGGTGAAAACATCAGTGACACTGCAATAATCACGAAAATATTGGGAACTCTGCCTCCTAAATATAGATCACTCAGGCAGGCATGGATGTCGCTGGATCCTGAAAAGCAAAACTTGAATAACTTAACGGCAAGGCTACTTGATGAGGAAGCCAATAGTATCTGTGAAGAAGAACATGAAATGGCATTGTTGGTTGCTAAGACTAAACTAAAGAAAGATTCTACCAAAAATGAAGCTAACTCAAGTAGCATGAGCAAAGAGAAACCTGCAAAGCATCGTTTTGAATGTTACAACTGCGGAAAAAGAGGACATTTTGCTAGAGAATGCCGTGCACCAAAGAAAGTATATAAGAAACCAGATCAAGATAAGAATACCATGCTAGCTTTTAATGTAGCCGATGAGTCAAATGTATGCAGTGGAATAGAAGAAGACACCTGGATTTTGGATAGTGGTGCTTCGGCCCACATGACATATAGAAAAGAATTTTTTGAAGAATATACAGCTTGTACTCAGAAATCATTGACATTAGGAAACAAAGAATCCATTGAAGTATGTGGAATAGGAAATTTTTTTATAAAAAGATATGTCAATGGACAGTGGGAGTTAAGCATGTTACATGGAGTACTACATGTGCCTAACTTAAGAAGAAATTTATTTTCTGAATACATCATAACAAGAAAAGGTTATTCCACAGTAAAGAAGGACAATAGTGCTCTAATTTACAATGGCAATGAAGTAGTGATGTGTGCAAAAATGAAGTTGAATAATTTATATGAACTGGACATTGAAACAGTTATTCCTGACACATGCAACTTAGTGCAGAAAAACAAAAGTGATATTAAAAAGTGGCATGAGAGATTGGGACATTTAAACTTCAAAGAAATAAAGAAAATGAGTGTAAACAATATAGTTCAAGGTTTAAATATTGAAAAAGGTAGTGAAACTGACTTAGTGTGTGAAGCATGTGCTTATGGGAAACAATCTCGGTTCCCATTTCAGAAATCAATTCGGGCAGAACTACAACCTGGTGACCTAGTATATAGTGACATCTGTGGTCCAATGAGCCATGCATCAATTCAAGGTATGAGATATTTTCTATTATTTAAGGATGCTGCAACAAGCTATAGACATGTGTACTTCATGAGGAATAAAAGTGATACTCTTGATTATTTCAAGAAGTATAATGCAATTATTAAAAACAAATACTTGCATAGTGTAAAAGTCTTGCATACAGATAATGGAGGTGAATACATAAGTAATGCATTTAAAAAATACTTAAATAAATCAGGAATTGTTCATGAATTTACCGCTCCATATACTCCAGAACAAAATGGGTGTGCAGAAAGGGATATCAGAACAATTGTAGAAAGTGCTCGATCCATGCTGTATGCACGTGACGTCTCTTTAGATTTATGGGCAGAAGCAATAAATTGTGCAGTTTATTTGCTCAATAGAACCTCATCTAGCCGAACATCAGACAAATCTCCATCAGTAAGAGTATTTGGTAGTGAAGGGTATGTACATATTCCTGATCAGTTGCGGGCCAAATTAGAAAAAAAAAGTGAAAAGATGATATTGGTTGGGTACGATAATACCAATTACAGAATGTTTAATATGAAGACAAAGCAAATTAAAATATCAAGAAATGTTGTTTTTGATGAAAATAAATTTCCTGAACAAAGACAGAATATAGCGAAGATATTCATAGAAGAAAGGGATGAAGATGCCCAACAGGATGACTCTGAAGACGTACTCGAAGAGGATCCTGAATTGAGTGATAACTCCTCAAATGAAAACTCACTAAATGAGAATGAGGAAAGCATGCTCAGTTGCAACAATGATGATCCTGATTATGAACCATCACAGATCCTCGATGATTCTCCACATAAACAAATAAATCTTAGGCCAAGGAGAAATTTGAATTTAGAAGCCAATTTAGTGGAATTTATATTACCATCATCATTTGATGAGGCAATGAAAAGTTTGCAGAAAAATGAATGGTTGCAAGCCATTAAAGAAGAACTAAAAGCTCATGATGAGAACCAGACTTGGACCCCAGTGAAGCGAGCTGGACAGAGAACACTCACAGCCAAGTGGGTATTTTCTATTAAAAGGGGTGACAATGGAAAAGTAAACCGTTACAAGGCTCGATTATGTGCACGAGGGTTTAATCAAATCGCTGGTATCGATTACCATCAAATATTTTCCCCTACCACAAGGTATGATTCAATTGGAATTATTTTTAGCATTGCAGCTAAGTATAACTGGGAAATCCAACAATTTGATGTAAAAACAGCTTTTTTAAATGGGGACTTAGAAGAAGAAATTTATTTAGAAATTCCTGATGGTGTGCTTGTTGATAAAAGTAATGTTTTAAAATTGAATAGGTCACTGTATGGGTTAAAAAAGGCATCAAGGTGTTGGAACAAAAAGTTTACTGAATTTTTAAAATCATATGGTTTTGTTCAGTCACAAGCTGACTGCTGTGTATATATAAGGAATGTTGAAAGTATCAAGGTTATACTAATAATTTATGTCGATGATGCTCTCATAATATCTTCAAGTAAAAAGATAATTAAAGATATAATTAGTTTCTTGAAAGAGGCATTTAAAATTAAAGAATTGAATTTGTCATATTTTGTAGGCATAGAAGTGTTAAAGTCTGATAATTGCATATGTTTACATCAGGGAGAGTACATAGATCAAATTGTTAAAACTTTTAATATGATTGAATGTAATCCTGCATCAACTCCTGCTGATCCAAATGTTATTATATGTAAAAATCTTGAAGAAACTGTTGTGAAATTCCCATATAGGGAAGCTATTGGTTCACTGTTATTTCTTTGCTCAGTATCCAGACCGGATATTTCATATGCAGTTAATATGTTGAGTCGGTATATTAATAATCCTAATCAACAACACGTTAATGCAGTGAAGCGGGTAATTAGATATTTAATGAATACAAGAAATGTTTGTATTAGGTATGGAGAAAGTAATGATCTCATTGGATATTCTGATGCTGATTTTGCAGGTGATGTGGACACCCGAAAATCCACTACTGGATATATATTCTTAATGAATGGTGGGCCTGTAACATGGTTAAGCCAAAAGCAAAAGACCATTGCTCTCTCTACCACTGAAGCAGAGTTTGTGGCAGCCTGTGAGTCTGCAAAAGAAATACTATGGTTACAGCAACTGTTGTTGGACTTAGGTGAAAAATTTGATTGTGCTAAGCTATATGTTGACAATCAGAGTGCTATTAAGTTAATCAATAACCCTGTTTTTCATAAACGAACCAAGCATATAGATGTAAAGTACAATTTTATTCGTGAAAAAGTGGAGAATGGTTTGATAAATATATCATATGTCCAAAGTAAGAATCAGCTTGCTGATATATTAACAAAGCCATTGCCCACCCAATCTTTTGTTTTTCTAAGAGAACAAATAATGAATAAGCTGTAACAATGTGATGTGTTTAATTTAAGTATAGGATATATTTTATGATGTAAAATTTTAGTGGGAGTGTTAAGTAATGTGAAAATTTTGTTCTAGGCTAAATAGCCAAGGTATCGCTACCCATAAATATAAGTTTTTTTGTTTTTTTTGTTGATGGCTACTCCGTCTATGGTTCGATTTCCTGTGTTCTTACTGTGCAAGCGTTTATTAATTATAATATAACAATTCAGTGGAAATTCTCAGTTTTATTCATAAAGAGCCCTAGAATCAATAGGTGCGTCGCTAGGGCGGGCATAGGAAAATCGTTCACGCAAGTAAGAGCTTATATTTTATGTATTTAAAATATCCTAGTCAGGTAGGCGAAACCAGGGGGTGCTGCTAGTATTCAATAAAATCTTAAAAACTAAATTTAAACCACTTTGCGGTTGCGGAATGAAATTTTAATTTAGATGACAATGCATGGTTTGGTTACATCATTCAAAATCCAATTTTGTGGATTCCCAGAGATGAGAGAATAGTTAAATTTTTATACATTCCCATGATTATTAGTTTTAAGACATTTTGCTGCCCCCTAACAGGGTCATGTACTCATTAGTTATAAGCCTAGCGTGTAACTATTTGTACATTGTGCATTAACATAAATGATAAATGTATTGGATGATAGGATTCGCTGGGAAATTAAGTTACGTCAGTTTTGAGTGTCAAGTTTGAGGTTCTCTTCTTCAAACACCCGGCCACCTCCTTCGTTAGTATGACTGCTTTGAAGAAAGATGTGACCGCTTCCCATTCCTTCTCGCTCCGAAGCATGGACTCAGTCAGTCGAGAGATCGCCGCCACCAATCGCCACTATGAGGGCACGGCGGTTTTCCTAACAAGCTGGGCAGACCGCCACAGCGTGCTCCACCAAGTCCTTCGGGCAATCGTCATAATGGTGACACCCGGGGGTTTCTTCCCGCCCAGTTATGTGCAAGAACTTCCCGAAACTTCAGGAACGTCCCGAAGCTTCTGTGTCCAGTGAGGACCTAGCTTGAAATATAAACTACACTTGTAGTATTACACATACCATACATTAATATCCAGTATTATTATTGCTGAACCGGTTGTAAAATGTTGAAAATACTCAATATAAGACCGCAACTTTTCCCGCGGTTCCCGTAATGGTTACGTTAATTGTTATGTTAATCCGATTGCCTTTAAAATGAAATTAACGAAGCGCCCCCTTCACGCCTTCATAATTATAACACCGCACATAAAAGGTGGGATACACACGAGTGCAAATAAAAATATAAATACAGCAGTAAATTTACTGAAAAAAGGCCTTGTAGATTTTAAGTACTACACTTTTGTACGGAACACTTTGAATGCTAGAACGACTTGCACCTGACTGATTTTATTATGTACTACACTCCTAAAATATGACTTCTCCATTCGACTGTTAATCATAAAATAACTTGTTCCGCTATGTGCAGAATCTGGGGGATTGTCAGACTTTTATTGACTAAAACTCACCGATGTTCCTTCTTTTGCCTCTAGCGATGTGTCTGTTTTGAACAACCCGCAACCTCGGAGGGTCACAAAGTAATCCTTGAGTAATACCTGAAGAACACATACAATTCACGTGTCACCTTATTCTGCTTGTTTGTTCCTAGTTGAAATACTGTATTTTTATGCTAATAATGTCTACTGTGACAGGCATTATTTAATTATTAAACCGCAGGGTTCCAGGATATTATTACTTTCGCGGCGTTTTATTTAACCGTAAATTTTATGAGAGTTAAAGTCTTATGTTGGAGGATAATCTTAGAAGTACTTAGGCATGTAAGTGGGAGGTACTGAAGAAAGGCTTAATATGTATTTTGATTTCTATAAAAGACTTCATGGCAAAATAGTGCTTGGGTCGAACTTTTTTATTTTAAATTAATTGGGCCTTGTCTTGACCTCACTTTTGTCAGGTCAACCGGACAGTTTGTAAGGAAAATTAAGTATTAAGAAAATTTGAGTATTCAAACACAATACAAGCGTTCAAATACAATTTAAGTATTCAAAAACAATTTATGTTCATAAACTATTTAAGTGTTCAAATACAATTTAAGTGTTCAAATACAATTCAAGTGTTCAAATACAATTTAAGTGTTCAAATACAATTCAAGTGTTCAAATACAATTTAAGTGTTCAAATACAATTTAAGTGTTCAAATACAATTTAAGTATTCAAATACAATTTATGTTCATAAACTATTTAAGTGTTCAAATACAATTTAAGTGTTCAAATACAATTCAAGTGTTCAAATACAATTTAAGTGTTCAAATACAATTTAAGTGTTCAAATACAATTTAAGTGTTCAAATACAATTCAAGTGTTCAAATACAATTTAAGTGTTCAAATACAATTTAAGTGTTCAAATACAATTCAAGTGTTCAAATACAATTTAAGTGTTCAAATGCAATTTAAGTGTTCAAATACAATTTAAGTGTTCAAATACAATTTAAGTATTCAAATACAATTTAAGTGTTCAAATACAATTTAAGTGTTCAAATACAATTCAAGTGTTCAAATACAATTTAAGTGTTCAAATACAATTCAAGTGTTCAAATACAATTTAAGTATTCAAATACAATTTAAGTGTTCAAATACAATTTAAGTATTCAAATACAATTTAAGTATTCAAATACAATTTAAGTGTTCAAATACAATGTAAGTATTCAAATACAATGTAAGTATTCAAATACAATTTTAGTGTTTAAATGCAATTGAAATAGTAGAATTAAAATATCCTGCTACATATTGAGCTATAAGATAGCTATACGGGATCGCGATAGACCAAGAAGGTGTGGTCTTTTCTTCTTTGTCTTGGTCTTTCTTGGTCCGTTAGGATAAAGGCTTCAAGGCGTCTGCCTTGGATGGCTTTATCTTGAACTAGCTGTTCCACGCGGTTTTACCCACGCTGCTCAGCACCTGTTGGTCGTAGCGTGATGTTTTATACCCTATAGCCTTCCTCAAGAAATGGACTATCCAACACTAAAAGAATTTTCCAATTCCAACCAGGAGTCCCTGAGATTAGCGCGTTCAAACAAACAAACAAACAAACTCTTTAGCTTTATAATATTAGTATATAATTATATATAGTATAGATTAGCGAGACGCAAGTGGGGAGTTTTTTGCCCAACAGTGGGAAATATTAGGTTAAACACAAACTAGAAAACCGATGGTTGATAATAGCCACTGAAATAAAAAGTTATTAAATCCAAAATATGTTTTGAGGTCACGATCAAATGGAAAACATCAATAAATTGATGACAACCCAACTTGGAAAGATTAATGAATAGGTGTGAAAACCAAATACAATAAATTACCCTGTCAAGTAATTTTGATCGTTGACTTAAAGTAGTGTAGGTACACTAACCAGTATTGGTGGGGTTGTACTGTGGTTCATAAAATATTAATCTCCTTCTATATAGTTTATTTGTTGTTGACTAGCCTCTTGGTTGAGTGCTCGTAAATGCAACATTTGAGTATGTGGTCTTGGGTTCAATTGCCGGGTCGGGAAATGTACTACACTGCTTTCATACGTTGGTATGCCTTTGAACTGGAAATGTAGATTTATATTTTTAACCGACTTCAAAAATAGGAGGAGGTTCTCAATTCGTCGAAATATTTTTTTATGTATGTTCACCGATTACTCAAAGACGCCTGAACCGATTTGCAAAATTCTTTTCTTATTTGATAGGGTATACTTCCCAGATAGTCCCATATCATTTTTTCTTATTCATTATCATTGAAATAAAATTTTAGTTATAAGATTTTCCCCGTTAATTAAATTCCATTATTTCCCGGTTGATGGCAATAGGCACATTAAATTTAATTTGGGGATTATTGGCGTGATGTGAACAAAAAACACATACATACTCTTTATTTGAGAGAAATACGCATCTGATCACCTACAATATTAACTAGGGATAGCTTAACTATTATAAATATAAAGTCTAACAGCCGTTAAGAAAAAACCCGTCCAAGAGCGAGGCAGTGGCGCACCGACGGTTCCGTACAAATTTATGACAGAAATAGACATATCTTTTGAGTGCGTAGACTTTGAGGGTTGATTTTCATGGCACAAACGAAGACCACGGAGTTGAGTACCTACATGGTTATAATTTGTTGATTGAGTATAATTTCAACTCGAAACCTCCACGCGTTTCCGAGATAAAAGGTCTTAACAGACAGACGAACAACTAAGTGATCCAATAAGGGTTCAATTTTTTAGGCACGCAACCCTAAAATGTCAAACAAAATCAATAATAATCACCAGCCGTTAAAAAAGATGGTAGACTAATAGAAGGTCATCCACAAACGATCAAATCTATTCGCATCATAATGTAGACTAACAGCTAGAACAACCTCTGGGCGGTAATTTGGAATCCAATCCGTGTAAGTGGCTACAAATTAGCCCGATTGATCGCTGGGGTATGGTCACAGTGTATGTACTAACAGTATCATCAGTACTTAGGTCATCATCATCATTTTCCTGCCCTTGTCCCATTCTATTTGGGGCCAACGCAACACGTTTTCTTTTTCCATTCTACCCTATCAGACTTCACGGCATAATTTACTCCTTTCTCCTTCATATAATTCCTTACACAATCCATCCATCTTTTTTTTGGCCTTCCTCTCGCTCTCCGTCCATCAACATTCAGATCCATCAGTCTTTTAGCCACATGTCCTTTATCCCTCCTCATTACATGTCCATACCAAGACAAACGACTCCCTTTATATTTTTCTGTTCTTAGATCATAAAAAAGACATATTACAAGTCTCAAACAAACATACGCATACTTTGTTGACCCTAGACCTAGCATTGGAAGATGAGGTATCCTTATTTACGGTACCTGTTTTTTTTTAACATAGTGTAAAAATTGTTATAAAAGCGAAAGTGAGTTTCTTTGTTTGTTACGTCTTCACACCTAAATGGCTAAACCGACTTTAATGATTTTTGTACGGAGATAGTTGGGACCCTGAAGACGGGCATGGGATAAAAAATGTGAGAAAAGGGGTGAAAGAGGGAAGAAACGGGTAGAGAAAGATAAGTTAGCGTTAGCCCGCAATACCACGCGGACGAAGTTGCAGATGGAAGCTTTAAAATGTATATTTTGGCACACAGCTAGTCCAAGCCAGAGAAGTATTTGCAACCTACATTAAAAAAAAGGTATATTGTGTATTTCGATAGTCTTTATTGCACAGGGGCCATTTTGAACATTGTCCTTTAAGATTTTATTTACTCCGTCGTTGTGTAAATGCGTTCTTTTAGCCAAAACCGATCTTTTCTATACAACTTTTGGATGGATAAAAGGGGGAAAGCTTAGTCTTAGGATACAGTGGTAGCCTTTGGGTACGGAACGTAACAATCACCCCTTTTTATTATCAGTTATTTTGAAGTCACTTGAATTTAGGTTGAGCTTATTTCCATCAACTAGAAAAAAAAATACTGCTATTGAGAAATTTATGATGGAATAACTAAGTGAAACTTACTGACCGGGGAATTGATTCCAAGATACTTCTCCAGTTGCGAGTTGTTCGAAAGAGATACAGCGGCCCCGGAACATAAAGAGCAATAGAAGGAACATGGGTGGGTTTTAGTCAGTAGAAGTCTGACACGCCCCCCCGCTCCGTCCAGAGCGGGGAAGTCCAAAAATAAATTAAATACTTCGCCCCCTTCCGTTTAAAAATACCCCTATTTTACTACTGTAAGTAGTTACACTGTGGTATGCCTGACCGATGAGACGGTAATCTCCGGTGCGTTAATTCGAGTCACCGATTAATACTTTCAGTTCCTACGATGAATTCCATCGAATTACTGATGATAGTTCACTATCTTGGATGTAGTCCCTAAAAGATATTATCGTTTTTTTTTTCGAAAAACTAACTTGACGAGTTAATTAAGTTGTGAATCGACCAAGCTTTTTGTCTGGACCTTTTAAGAGACTGACCTCTGAGTTTGTTTCGGCTGTTTCTTCTCAGAGTAGTCAAGTACGAAACACCGGCCTCAACTAGTTTTAAAAAAAGACGTGTAAAAGTGTTTGTGTTACCCGACTTGCAAAATAAATATAATTTAATTTACAATTGTTAGGGTTACTTAAAAAAAACGGAACCCTTATTGAATTACTTTGTTGTCCGTATGTCTGTTTGTCAAGACCCTTTATTCGAGAAGTCGTGAAGTTATCCAATGGTGCGCGTTATCCATCGGTGCGCGAGTTTTACAACACCATGCTGAATTCAGCGTGTTACAGAGCTAATAGGTTGATACACAATTTATTAACTACTAGCTGGTGCCCGCGGCTTCGTTTACGTGATATCGAAAAAAGAAGATATCCTAAATGTTATTCCAGACCATAATATACCTCTGTGCCAAATTTCAACAAGATCCGTTCACCTGTTTTGACGTGAACGAGTAACAAACATCCGTACATCCTCATAAACAAACTCACTTTCGCTTTTATAATATTAGTAAGGATTCTATAACGAGATAAATTAGTGAAACCGTGGAGCGCAATTAGTTATTAAATAAATAAATTAAGATGGCTGATTATTCTAAAACGAGCCGATACAGGGCGGGTGCAAACGTGTAGTAGAATCTTTTTTAATTCACAAAAAAATGTGGACTGGTACCAAAAACTCGCAAATTGTAAACGATAGTCGCTACCCGTATAAACTGTCGCTCTACATCATTGCGCACGCGTATCATAATACGCAGGTCCTGTATTTGATACCTAACAGCCATCCACACAGGCTTCATTTTAATTAAGTGACAAGAAAGACCAGCGCTGTGTATAAAGACGCTTTATAATAGAAAAGTGGTGTACAGAGAGCTAGGCTATACCTAGTGAAGATGGTTATTTTTGTGGTTTTTTAATTTATTTCATTTCTTTAAAATTAAAAGCGAATGTGATTTTTTTTGTTAGTTACGTCTTCTACAGAGATATCTGGGACCCAGGAGACGGACATAGGCTAATTATTTTAAAAAAGTGGGATATGAGGGAGAAAGGGGGAATAGAAGGGAAAACTTAGCTTTGCTATTACAATAAATAAGGCGCGAGGGCAAACACTAGCAGGTACCTGCAAATCAGGAAAGGGAACTGTGTTATCCCGAATTTAACGCGAGCGAAGCCGCGGATAAAAGCTAGTACATTAATAAAAAATACAAATTAGATTAATTTTGAGCCTAAAGTTAAAACGTAATAAGGTTTATTTTTCAAAGTTGCAAAACTTGGTTAAAAGAAAAACATTTGACTTTTGAAACTTTTGCAAAATTAATTGCTTTTCGACGCGGTGTTCTAAGACGATGAATCGACTATGAAGGAACAACTTCGCGATGAGAGATAAGCTGAGCGTGTCATTTATTTTTATTCTAATATCCATACTTTTTGAGGTAGCCCCTGGAGGAGATAGTGGGACGCCTTCTTCATTTATTTTTTTCGGATGGGTAAATCACCGACTTACTTCCTCCACTCTAGGCGGAGTGGGGGGAGTATCCGATTTTACTGACTACAACCCATCCATGTTCCTTCTTGCCCTTGGTGGTCCGGGGCTGAGGCGCCTTTTTCGCAACCCCGGCAGGCAGAGGCCTTGGCAAGCTCCTCTGCTTTGCTGACATCTTTTGAGGAGCGCCAGGAAAACTAACGCGCCGTCGACACTGCCTGTGGTCAATAGACGGACGATGAGCTACCCCGTTGCTCACCGTCCAAAGACTCGCGTCTTCGGTGAGGAAGAAATAAGCGTCTCCCGTGGCAACTGGGTTAGATTGAGGTTCTCTCACCTCAAACGCCCGGCCACCTCCATCGCTAGCATGACTGCTTCGCAGAAGGTGGTGACATGGCGGGAAAACGCGCTACATCTTTAAAAGTGGAAGGAATGGGGGCAGTACTTTGTCCCGGAGTAGGAAAATCAGTCAAATTAATACTTAAATGTCCTACAATTACCTGTACGATAAAAATATAGTGAAACTTGAGTATTAATTTTATAACCGTCAATTTTGCGCTTACGGGTCGGGTCACAATTTCGTAAATTATTTTATGATAAAACTAGTAACCCGCCTGGGTTTTTTAATGTAAATCGTTACTTATTTTATAAAAGCGAAAGTGAGTTTGTTTGTTAGGTACCTCTTCACGTCTAAATGGCTTAACCAATTTCGATGAATTTTGTTACAGTGATAGTTGGGATGCAGGAGACGGATAAGGCTATTTAAAAAAAAAGAGTGGGATATGAGGGAAAACTGCAGGTAGCAGGTGAACCATGTTTCCCGAAATTTGACGAGAGCGAAGCCGCGGGCAAAAGCTAGTAAAGAAGAAGTCAGCTGCTAAGGAGTTTGGTTTTATGCCCGGTTGTTGCCTATAAGCTCGCCCCAATAAGGGGTGTTACTATTAGGTACACCCCACAGACGGCACTGTTGGCGCAGTGGTTGAGCGACCGACTGCTGCGCTGCGTGTCGCGGATTAGATCCGCGCACGGAACAAATATTTGTATAGCCTAAAAGTAGTTGTTTCGGGTCTGGGTGTTTGTTGTATGTGAGTTTGAATGTTTGTAAACGCACCCACAATACAGGAGAATACAGGAGATTTTTTTTATTATTGGGATAACTCACACACGGCTATCTGATCCCAAGCTTAGCAGAGCTTGTGTTATGGTAACCAGACAACTGATATACATACTTATATAATTTATAAATACATACATATTATAGATAAATCACACCCAGACACAGAACAAACAATCATGCTCATCACACAAAGTTTGTCCTGGGTGGGAATCAAACCCACGACCTCCGGCTCAGGAGGTCGGGCGCCACTAACCACTGGACCAACAGGCCCGTCAATGTGTGGCAAGGTTTAAAAAAAGTCTTCCTAATCCTTTAGAGATAACAAGCTTGATGTTATGGGCCCATAAAACTCATGGAGAAGGTATCATCACACGCCTTTCTTAAGCCCCACCTCTTCACCGTCATAAGGCGAGTCAAGAAATAAAGCTCGCTATATTAATCGCCCAGCTAATCCGCTGGAGTGCAATCTTAAGTACATTTTTACGACAATGCCTTTATGAGTGTTTTACCTTGAAAGGCAGTCTATATGAGGTGAAAAAAGCATATAAAAAGCATTGTCTGCCAAGGTAATGTACTTTTAACTGTATTACTATGTAATTAAAGCTCAAATGAGATTGTTAACTTGTTGTGTTTGTTTAGTCTTTCTGTTTTGGAGACAAAATGTTAGTCATCATCGTTCTGCACTTTGGTACTATAAGTTTTTGCGGTTTGGAACAGCCTGCCCATCTAACTCTTTTAGCACTGGGTAATATAATATAATAGTAAGCCTGAACGGAATGGAGGTGGGCAGTGGGCAAAACAAAAAAAAAGGGAAATCTTACAAAAAGAAAGTTACTGAAAAGTTATTTTTTTTTTTGTCTGATAGGGTATAATCAGGTGGTCCCATATCAATTTTATTTATATTGCTTAGGTGGTTTTTGAGTCTGTTATCGTCTATATTACATATTTTTTTGTCTTTGTCTACATGGATCATCTGCCTTTTTTTAATAGTAACAATGGAAAATGAATACTCGATAAAAATTATGTGATATATCATAATACCCTAACTAAAAATGCTGAAATAAAAAAAAACTTTTTGGATAAAAACAAAACCTACTTCCAAAAAAAAATGGAAAATAACTTAGGTAATAACTTCCGGAAGTCGGTGGTCTCGAAAGATTAAGAACCTTTATACCATGTTCTTCACGCATACACACAAACATACAAACCACATTATTCCCTACGATATATACAACATAAGGACGGAGAACAAAAACTCCTTGTGTTTTTAAAATATTTCCTTTTCATTATAGAAGATACTTTACATAATTAAAAGTAAATAAATTACAAGTACTTGACAAACCGTGGCTTGAGGCGTCGCTAACTAATTTATGTTTTCTTCGTAACATTCACTAAGAAAATTATTTAGTTCTGAGTTTCTCTCCTGTTTTATAATATTCTTAGCATGGAAAATATTAATAATTTATTGGTTACCGTAAAATGATCTTTATTTCGGATAAATAAAACAACTTTTTATGCTTATTTCTCCATCTTTCTATTTTTTTTAGTTTCATTTAGTTTATCCAAGATCTGAACATTGCGACTTTGTCAAGTTTCATTGTCTCAGCACTTTTCTAGTAAATAAATAAGTAATGTTCTTTTATTACAGACAAATTCATATTCATTTGGCTAATACAACACACAACTTAAAAAATAAACTAATGTTAGTACATAAATCTACCAAAAAAAAAAAGTGTGTGTGTTAGCTCCGACGCACGACTGGAGTTTACTCCTTAAGTACGAGTATCTAACCATACGCAAAAAGAGTTTATTCAACTGAAAAAAGATTAATATCAAAATGAAAGGGTAAATTCACAAATTAATGAAAAGAAATACCAATATACATCGATACTGATAGAAACAAACAAGCCCAATAACATATAGTATATAGGTATAGTCGCCTATACAGCATACCATATGTACGTCTTAATACACTTACAGCCAAATAAGAAAGTTGCGCACTAAACGTGCGCACCAAAAACGTGACACATTTTCGTTACTTTAGTAAGTTTTACCCCTCGGATTTTTCTCATACCGGGCGGCTTATATATGAAAATCGATTCTTAAGGAGTTAACTCCAACAAAAGCAAAACAATCATAATATATAATGGTTGCCACTGTCGATTCTGGCTTTTGTAAGTTGTTTACTATTATGATTATTTTACTATTATGTCAGTAAAACTTAATACGAGATTGTTATTTTTTTAATAATTAATGATAGTATCATCACTCGCATGATACAGTAGTATTCATGGGCTCTTAATCTATTTCGGTTTAAGTTTTTTTATTGTTTAGTTTCTGGTCATTTATGAGGAGCTTGTGGCTTAATAATAGCAGCCGCTCAGGTCGATCTTTACGTTAAGCCGCGCTTGCCTAGGTTGGTCTGTGGATGGGTCACCACCCGTTACATACCGAGTTTCCTCCGTGCCTCGGAAAGCACGCTAAGCCGTTGGTCCCGGCTGTCATTTGTAAATCTTTGACAGTTGTTACAGGTAGTCAGTGTCCCGAAAGTCTGACAACCAGTCTTACCAAGGGGTTTCGCATAACCCAGTACTAACTGGGTTGTGGAGGTCAGATAGGCAGTCGCTCCATGTAAAATACTGATATTCAGCTGCATCCGGTTAGACTGGAAGTGGACCCCAATTTAGTTGGGAAATGGCTAGGCAGATGATGAGTTTCTGGTCATTTATATCGCAATATAAAAAACATGTGGAAAGAGCTTTGTGTTTTTTTTTTAAAATCAACTCTTTCGTTGATTGAGGTGTTTTGTTACAGGTCGCCACTTATTCCTTGACGGCTAATTTTCGACCGTATACTGAGACAGCAAAAAGGCCAATTTCCCTCAGCTATCCTGTCCTTCAAAATTGTGTAATTTACAAGATACGCTAACACGAACAAAAATATAAATACAATTTTATTCATCAAATTAACCCTCCCATAAAGAGGCGTCAAAACGAAAACAACATGTTTTGTTCTGACAAAATTGTTTAATTAAATAAATGTTTCATATTAATACGTTTAGGGGAGACAGCTGTGTGCTGGTTAACGAACTGGTTTAATCCAGAATCGGGTCAAGCATGACCCGACCGAGAGACTGGGACATTGCTTATTTCCGTACCGTCTTAAAATACCACCTTCGGATTACGATGCAAGTCTAGAGCTGACAGCCTTATAAACGAATGAGAGATTAGTGACTGTCAAAAAATATGCAGGTTAGGAAAAGGCATCTAAGATTGCACTTTTATACAATACTAGCTTTTGCCCGTGGCTTCGCTCGCGTTAAATTCGGGGTAACACAGTTCCCCTTGCGCCTTATTGATTTGTAATAGCAACGCTATGTTTTCCCCTTCTTTCTCCCTCACATCCTACTTTTTTTTTAAAAAAAGCCTATTTCCGTCTCCTGGTTCCCAACTATCTCTGTACTAAAATTCACCAAAATCGGTTAAGCCATTAAAGCGTAATATTAGTAAGGATTACAATAGATTTTTGACATCTTTATCAACCAAAATGAGGTGTTCATTTTTTATTATGAACAAAAAACCTGTAAACACTCAACAAAAATAATCGCCGCGACACCACACTGTTCAATCTGAAATAGAAAGATGAAACAAAAAACTTTTTATGAGAGTGAGAAAGAGAGACAGACAGAGAAACACGCGCACGCCGCACGGTTTTTCAGTCTTAAAAAAATAGTCCGACCAAAAACATAAGACCAAAAGTTGTAACGATACTTTCGTTACAAGTTTTGGTCTTAATATTTTCCGTCTAGCCCCCTTTCTCAACGCGCGATAAGGCACTTCATTCCAAAAAATACATTGTCACTTTAGAATTTTGCAAGTACAATCATTTTAGACTAAACGCTCTCATTTTGAACTGCATGTCGACTTTTAACGTTACGTCTTACAGCCCGCTGTACACCCAACCCTTTCACCACTCCTTAACCCTCACAGCGACCATTTGACCCCAACGTCAAGTCACGGGTTAAAATTGGGGACGAAAAAGGTCCCCACTAACGCATGACCGGCGTAAGGATGATTTGCAAGCCAAAGTTTTATGATTTCGAAGTTGGCAACGTCAGTTTAAGATTACAAAGGCTCTTGGGGTCGAATTTAATACTGGTGGTGAAATCAGAGGGGTTTTTATGAAAACCTTTTTTCTGCTCAAGAAATTTTTCTTGAGGGTAACACTTTTAATAAAAATGTTATTAGATTTTCGATACGACGGGGCGCGTAAATATTTTGAAGTGTGTTTTGTGATTTAGCACTGAAAAAGTGATTTTTTCGGTTTGAACTGAGTTTTAATATTTGTGTATCGTATAGTATTTTTAGATGAATGGAAAGCAAAAACGATAAATAATGTGAACTTATTATTATCTTTCTTACTATTAATATTATAAATGCGAATGTTTGTGAGGATTTGTGAATGGAAGTATGGATGTGTGTTACTCTCTGACGTCAAAACGGCTGAACGGATCTTGATGAATTCACGGCACGGCGCCAGCTAGTTTCGAATAAAACGGAATCTATTCAATCATTAATTTTTCACGAAAATTTCCTATTTTTTTTTAAGAAACTGGAATTTGTCTGCGTTGAATACGAAATGGACCGGACTATTTTAAGTATTAGGTAGGGACCTAATGGCAGTGTCTTATTACGTAAATAACAGGGCACAAAACGAGGGTTGTCCGTATACATCACGATCAACAGTCTTATTCTGAGCGTGTACACACGGCGACAGATCAACCTATACAAAACCAGTTTATGCTGCTCTCTCAACAACGGATCGTACACCATAAATTTCAAGTACAATGAGAGATCCGCATAAACTGGTTTTGTAATATAGGTTGATCTGTCGCCGTGTGTACGATGTTGGATATTAAAAAATCAAAATATTTTTATTTCACATAGGCCAACATGGAAACTTATAAAACGTCGAGAAAAGATACACGGTTCAGGTTGGTCGTTTCCTATGGAGAAGAACCGGCAAGAAACCCCATAGTTACTCTTTTAAAATCATTTTGTTTTACAATGTTGTTGTTACAGCGTTAGGACTTAATAATGAGAGGGCAGCGTAGGCCCGACAATAAGTTATTGCTTACTTTACAAAAGTTTAAAAACAAAACACAATCGGTGAAATACTGGCAGTTATTCCGTCTTGTATTCAGGAGTCTTTGACAATCATTACGGGGTTTCAGAAGCCCTAAAGTCTAACGACTAGTCTTTTAAAGAGGTATCAGGCAACCCATTCGCTGGATTCTGGTGGTTTAATATGGTGCTCGTTTCATGAACTTTGTTGTATACAGTTAAACTGAAACTAGCCCTGAAATAATCGGTTAAAGCAGGCTGGTAATATTCTGAATTCAAGGACATAACATCGAAGAATTTGTTCACGTAAATTGTGTTTTATTTATTCAACGGTCTCAAGTGACCCGCCAAAGGGAGCACGCAAGGAGTTTGCCGGACGTTTGAGGAAGAATGGACAGGAGACGCACCGGGCGTTACGATGAACGATGGGCACCGTGCGTCTATCTAGTGTCAAAGCCGTCTCGACGTCGCATTCGTGTTCCACACCCGCTTCGAAAGATGTCAGGACAGCAAAGCAGAAGGGCCTGCCAGGGCCACCGCCTGACCTGAACATAAAAGCAAACAAAAGGAACATGAGTGGGGAGTGTCAGACTTGTACTGACCAAAACCCACTCATGTTAATTTTCCTGCTCCGCCCAAAGCAAGGGAAATTATTGTATAATTTCTCAGCCGCAAAAAAATGTTTGCTTGTCAAGAACAAAACAGATTTATCCGAACCTTGGAGATATCCAAATTATAATGATGGGGAAACAGAGAAAACCTGCAGTGAATCCTGACTAATATTATAAAAGCGAAAGTGAGTTTGTTTGTTTGTTACCTCTTCACGCTTTAATGGCTAAACCGATTTTGATGAATTTTGGTACAGAGATAGTTGGGAACCAAGAGACGGACATAGGCTATATTTTTTTAATAAAAGAGTGGGATACGAAGGAGAATGAGTGAAGAAACGGGAAAACTTAGCGTTGCTATTACAAATCAATAAGGCGCTACCGAATTTATAGCGAGCGAAGCCGCGAGCAAAAGCTAGTTCCACATATTAGTGAAAAGCCTATGTAAATTGGTTGTATTTATGTGTATCTCAAAAAGCGACTGTATGATGCTGACTTTAAGGTGTACGTAATAAAAAACATTCTATTCATCTTCTAGAAATAGCCTGTAAAGAATAACGTACAGGAACAAGAATAATTCCAAAATCATAACTTATACAACAAATAAACATCAACGAATTGTATTTAGCAGCATCCAAAAACAATATTTTAAGCAGACAATTGAAAATTTATCACATGTAAAAATAATCACTCAAATGGAAATCGGTTTACGTTCCATTAATGTGTACGGGACTTAAATACAAGGCATGTAATGAATGCGGTCAAGCGTGGGCGGCGATTTCGAAGTCATCAAGTTGCACTCCATATTATTTTAAAAGGCACACATTTTAAAAATGCATCTATGATGGGTATCCAGCCTGAACCTTGCTGTTTCAGCAGGTGATTTGTAAAGGTTTTTACACCAACTTTATACTGTAAGATATACACTGTCCTACTTAAATAAAAGCGCATTAAGATTATTTTGGAACGAAGTTCTTTATCGCGCGTTGCGAAAGGGGGCTAGATGGAAAAAACTAGGATCAAAAGTTGTAACAACGCTATTTGCTATTGTTGTAAGCCGTGTGGCGTGCGCGTGTTTCGCTGTCTCTCTCTCTCTCTCTTTTTCTCTCATAGAAAGCAAGCCAGTTATTTCCGTTTCGTCTTTTTTTATTTTGCATTGAACAGTGTGGTGTCGCGACGATTATTTATGTTGAGTGTATACAGGTTTTTTGTACATAATAAATTATAACTTCATTCCGTCGGGGTGTCCCTTGACACCTCTCAATTTTTTTTTTTATATTATGTATGATAGCTACATCTTACTTACTTCCTATTCCATTTTAGTCTCCGTTTTTCTAGTTCTTTATTCAAAACGACCTGACTATTGGAACGTCATGGCCGACCGGCCAGTATTGGTTAAGGTATAAAACCTTTTACAATACTATTTTATCGTCTTCTTCACCTAGTTTACCAAGATTTATTTGCCCGTAACTGACTACTAGTATTTTATAACAAGCGACTGCCTATCTGACCTCCACAACCCGTTTAACAACTGGATAATATAATTCTCCTTGTTAAGACTGGTTGTCAAACTTTCGAGCCACTACCTATAACGACTGACACAGATCTACAAATGACAGCCAGGACCAACAACTTAACGTGCTTTCAGAGGTACGGAGGAACCTCGGTATGAAATGGGTGGTCACCCATCCTCTGACCAACCTAGGCAAGCGTGGTTTGAGCATAAGATCGACCCAAACGGTAGCTTTTATTGAGTGACAAGTGATTTTCAGAACTATTCTTTTCTAGTTTTAAACAGCCGTTTATATTTAGCGATTTATAATAACGTAAGACATTATGACAAAATAATTATGGTAAACATCAAACTTTGTTCAATTCCATAGTTGTCAAGCCTTATACCGTTTAATTTTATCATTATTTACTTTAATGTCATCCACGAGTAACATCAGCCAAGATCATCATCATCTGCCTAGCCTTTTCTCAACTATGTTGGGGTCGGCTTCCAGTCTAACTGGATGCAGCTGAATATCAGTATTTTACATGGAACGACTGCCTATCTGACCTCCACAACCCAGTTAATACTGGGTAATACGATACCCATTGGTAAGACTGGTTGTCAGACTTTCGGAACACTGACTACCTGTAACGAGTGTCAAAGATCTACAAATGACAGCCGGGACCAACAGCTTAACGTGCTTTTAGAGGTACGGAGGAACCTCGGTATGTAACGGGTGGTCATCCATCCCGAACCAACCTAGGCAAGCGCGGTTTAACCTAAAGATCGACCCGAGCGGCTACTGTTTATTTAGCCACGAGCTCCTACATAAGTCAAAATAAGACTCCGTTAATGTCATTAATTTTCTTTTTTTCAGGTAAATCAAATCATAAACGAATGTTTGAGACTACGCGACTACACGCTGTAAGTAACAATAATGTATCTTTAAGGAAAATTGTTTCAAGAATTGACTGATTGAATTGATTTGACGACATGGCGCAGTGGCTGAGCGATTGACTGCAGTGCTGCTTGTGGCGGGTTCGATTCCCGCACGGAACAAATATTTGTATAATCTGCAGATAGTTGTTTCGGGTCTCGCTGTTTGGGTATGTGAGTTTAAATGTTTGTAAACACACTCACGATACAAGAGATATTACTTAAAAAAAAAACATAATTTAACCTAAATTAAATTTAAGCTACTTTGTCTTACGGAACCCTAAACCAATCTTGTTTTTATCAGAAAATTAACTAAGGTGGAAAATTGGAAATTCGCTTAAAGATCACCCGGGATAAATAGGGCAGTCAATGTTGTTCGAAATCCGAGACGCTGTTGATTATCTCAACATTCAACTGATTTGCATTATATAGAAGTACTATCGATCTTTAAAGTATGAAGTAGACATACTTCAGAATGATAATTACATTTTCTTTTTTATTGAAAACTAGCTTTCGCCCGCGGCTTCGCTCCCGTTAAATTCGGGGTAACACAGTTTCTCTTACGCCTTATTGATTTGTAATAGCAACGCTAAGTTTTCCCTTTTCTTCCCTCTTTCTCCCTCACATTCCACTTTTTTCAAAAAAAATATTAGCCTATGTCCGTCTCCTGGTTCCCAACTATATCTGTACCAAAATTTATTGAAATCGGTTTAACCATTAAAGCGTGAAGAGGTAACAAACAAACAAACTCACTTTCGCTTTCATAATATAATCCTTACTTAATATTATAAAAGCGAAAGTGAGTTTGTTTGTTTGTTTGTTTGTTTGTTACCTCTTCACGCTTTAATGGCTAAACCGATTTTGATGAATTTTGGTACAGAGATAGTTGGGAACCAGGAGACGGACATAGGCTAATTTTTATTAAAAAAAAGTGGGATGTGCGGGAGAAAGAGGGAAGAAAAGGAAAAACTTAGCGTTGCTATTACAAATCAATAAGGCGCAAGGGAACTGTATTACCCCAAATTTAACGCGGGCGAAGCCGCGGGCGAAAGCTAGTATAAAATATAATATAATATTAGTAAGGATTTTGCCCTATACTAGGAATTTCTCCTGTATCGTGGGTGCGTTTGCAAACACTTAAACCCACATACACTAAAAGCCAGACCCGGAACAAGTATCTGTAAGCCATACAAATATTTAATCCGTGCGGGGACCAAACCCGCGACACGCGGCGTAGCCGTTGATCGCTCCGCCACTGCGCCAACCGTGTCGCCAAAACTATTTTAACCAATCGCAACGTTTAAAAACAAAACTAATAAATAAGGTGATACAATGTGCGATCTTATTGCTATAACCGAACTTTTCAAGACAACCTTTGGATGGATTAAAAGGCCGAGGAGAGACAGTACTGTAGGTAGCCTGTGGTGTTCCATTATTCAAAGCAAATATCACCGCTGTGGCATAGCTACCATGTTACTGTACCATGCTGAGATAGCCTCTTGACCTGCAGCAAATCAAATAAAATCAAACCATTTATTTCAATTAGACCATTACAGGCACTTTTGAATGTCAAGAAACAAAATGAATCTACAGTCCTGGTCACAAGGCATAATAACTTGTGAAAGTACTGTAGTTGCCCATTCCAAAGCGTTGATCTCTATGGAGAAGAATGGGCAAGAAACTCCATGGACACTCTTTTAAATTATAATATATTAATTATTAATACATTAAATTATTTAAATTATTATAATTATAATATTTTTACAAATTCGTATTTACATAATTCATGTTGAGATTATAAAAATATTATGTGAGAACGATGTAGAAAGACGTGCACATGACAGTAAGAGCGTCCAGAGTAAATAAAAAGCAAAATTTAATTTTAAATCTAAATAAGTTAAAAATGAACCGTGGTTGCTAAAAAATTACCAGTCCCAACTGACAGCGCCCGTTCACGAACATAACGTATGGATCAGCCCCATTCAGCCCCATTCAGCATTAATTTAATTAATTGTCTTTTTAAATTGTTTTTTTTGTGATTCTATTTTTGAATTAATTTTGTTTTGAAAGATTATATTTTCAGTTGCCAGTTCCGTTGCGATTCATTCGTTTGAAATAACAGAATTACTAACGAACGATACTTTATACTTTAAACAAATGGATTTTCTCAGATAGCTTGTCCCTTTCATACCTCGAGGCAATTGAAATTTGAACACCATCTCAGTTTACGACTTCAGATTAAGAGCTGATCAGTTTAAAACGGTTTTCTTGATAATATTATTAAGCAGGACGTCTTATTGGATCATCCTGTACGTGAGCCAATTGCGAAACGTGACGTAATGAATAAAATTTAATAGCAACCTGTAGATATTGCGTATACTAATATCATAAATCTGTTTGACTGTCTTTTTGTTCACGTTTAAATGACTGATTTAATTTTGATAAAATTTGATTAGATAGGATGAATATTTAAAACTAGCTGCGCCCGCAGTTTCACCCGCGTAGACCGGAACAAAAAGCTAAAGCTAGTTTATTTGTTAATCAAAGGTATTAGCTATCTACATACCAAATTTCACTCAAATCGGTTACGCCGTTTGAGCATGTAGGAGTAACAAACATATACACACCTCTCATCATCTAAGTAATGATTGGTAACCCGACATGCAAGTGAGTGAAGCTGCGGCAATAGCTAGTCTTACTATTTTACTTCTTATATAAATAAGAAGGAGCTCGTGGGTACATAATAAGAGCCGCTCGGGTCGATCTTAAGGATAAGCCGCGCTTGCCTAAGTTGGTCTGTGGATGAGTGACCACCCGTTACATACTGAGTTTCCTCCGTACCTCAGAAAGTACGTTAAGCTGCATCCAGTTAGACTGGCAGACGACCCAACAAAGTTGGCAAAAGGAAAACGCCTTTTTGATTGAAATTTTATATAAAGATAGTTTATAACCTGAATCAACAAGCGAGCAACGCACAGAAAAGAGCTAATAAGAAATTAATTGACTCCTTGTTACAACTCTGAGAGCGTTTTGTAATTAATTTAACGTAATTATCATCTTCTAAGTAGGGAGTAGTTAGGTTATTGCTTGAGAATTTGCCACCCAGAAAATTGATTGGTAAGCGAATCGATACCCTACATCAACGGTGATAAAGTCATTTTAGATTAATGTCAAAGAATGTTATTCTCGTTTGAATAAACGGAATATTTTCAGTCTATAGTTTCAACTATAATAATATCGAAGTAAAGTGTCCCATACGTCACGACAAAATATTTTCCGAGATAACAATCTGATGACGCAGTGCCTACGAGACTGTAGCACTTTGCTACGCCGTAGCACAGCGGTGACGTAGTAAGGCGCGCTGCGGTTATTTATGAATTAAGGTTGACTTTATGCACTACGGTCGTTGAACATGGGGACTTTGTTAGACGGCACTATAGACAACACAATATTATAAAAACGAAAGTAAGTCTGTTTGTTTGTAACATCTTAACGCCTTATGCCCCGTTCTAATACGTTCTATGAAACGTATCTCAAAATACAACTATCCGTAAGCAAAATGAATCGTTTTTGTTTATTAGAACCGGGCATAAACTGATTTTGAAGAATTTTGGTACTGAGATAGTTGGGACCCTGGAGACGGATATAGGCAATTTTTTTAAAGTGTTAAATGAACAAGAAAGAGGGAAAGTTAGCTTTGCCATTCCAATCAATAAGGCGCAAGGGCAAAAATTACAGATAGCAGGTACCTGCAAAACCGAAAAGGGCCTTGCCGTGCCGTGCCTTGGGCAAAGCTAGTAAGAAAGTAATTAGAAAAATTATGTAATTACTAACTTTGACAACCGGCAGTCAACCAGTATAACCAGGTTAGGACGGTGATATTCGTTTTACCTTTAGGATTTTTAACACATTAGAATTTAGAACGGAAACCAATTCAACAGTTTCACAATAAATTAGTGTATTTTAATCATCGATCACTGCATCACTGATTCAATTAAATATTATAATTAAGGGATTCATCACAGGCGAATAGTTAGCATTATTAACCCATTCAACTAATCGTACTACAATTAACTATCCACCTATGAACTTGTTGTGTTATGTGAATCGCTATAATTACCAGGCGTACATAATTGCAACGAATATTATTTTGGACTTTATTGATGAGAGTCCAGTCCATACAATCGACTGCTACCTTCTCTGTATCCCGGTCTTTATCATTTTGACGTTGAAAATTCGAGTGAATCGGTTTCTTCTAGGCATTTGCTTCATCTAACCTAAGGGCGTCCCAACCCGGAGTTCCAGGCGGTTCCGAGGTTGCGGATTGTTCGTAAGAGATACCGCGGCCCCGGTAAACGGGCAGCTGACGGGCCTGTTGGTCTAGTGGTTAGTGGCCTTGACTGCTGAACCGGAGGTCGTGGGTTTGATTCCCACCCAGGACAAACTTTGTGTGATGAGCATGATTGTTTGTTCTGTCTCTGGGTGTGATTTATCTATAATATGTATGTATTTATAAATGATATAAGTATGTATATCAGTTGTCTGGTTACCATACAAGCTCTGCTTAGCTTGGGATCGGATAGCCGTGTGTGAGTTGTCCCAAGATATTTATTTATTTAAAGGGCAATAGAAGGTACATGGGTGGGTTTTAGTCAGTACAAGTCTGACACACTTCGAAGTTATTTGATGATTTCCTATCCGCAAAACCAAGGACGTCCCAACAACATGCTTAGCGAATGCCGATTTGTGATCTACCCTAACGGTCATCGATTCTACGGGTTATATGGCCGGCCCACTATCACGTCAGCATACTTGTATTGTGAGATAAACTCACAACTCTGTTTTTTTCTTGAACCACTTCGTTTTGCATGATAAGGACCCTCAAAGAGATCCAAAAGCATAGCCCGTTTGCACACTGAGCGACCTTCAATTTATGGACCAACCGTACCATGAGTGTCCACGGTAAAGAACTTCCCCCAAACTGTATCGGGCAAATGAAACTGATTGTTCCACATGTTTTAGAATTTACTTTAAAACTGAGCTCTATATATCGCGGCTTATGCTGAGACAGGGACCTTTTTTGGCCTCGCACAGACAATAACCTTGTCTGTACTATTTTATTTTATTTTGTTACTGTTTTACTTGTTTTGTGCGAGTCCCAAATAAAAGTTTTTCTTTCTTCTTTCTATAATTACTATTGATTGTGCGGTACTCCACACACCAAACCAGGTGGCGTAAGAGTGTTATCATGAAAAGGCCTTATTTTTAGGCAAAGTCCTTTATCAAGAGCTTATTAGTCACGGCACGACGGTTGGCGCAATGACTGAGTGATCAACTATTGAGCTGCGTGATGTGGGTTCACTCCCTGCACTGAAAAAATATTTATATGACTTACAAGCAGTTGTTTCAGGTCTGGCTGTATGTGTATGGGAGTTTTATTGCTAACGCACTCACGATATAGGAGAAATTCCTAGTGTGGGGCAAAATTACAAAAAAAAAAAGTTTAATTTTTGTGCAAAATTTGGGATAAAACCTATTTTTCTTCAAAGTGGGTTTAAAAATACTGTAATTATTAGCTCAGCTTATTACTGGACCTAAGATCTACGCATAGTTACCTTTACTTATGACTTTAGTGTTTTCTTTGTAAAGATTCAAAATATTCAGTAGGAATAGATTAAATTTATTCGGCTTAAACAAACAGTTATACAAAAAATCTTGAACATGAAAGCAGCAATGTATCAAAATGGAAATTTATAGAGCCATGAGACGTATCTATACTCGGGAAACAATTTCCCATCCGAGCCATAACCGGGGTAAGCGCAGCTGGGACCCACATACCTCGCTCATCACAAGAGCCATTTAACCAGGAAACACTCGTAAATACCCCTTGAAATCTCCCATTAAACCCCATGTAAAGCCTATGGGCTGTGATCTACAACCAAGACCATTCTCAGTTCACTTTGTTAGGCTTCCAATTGACAATTTACTGTCGAACGATTTACAAGTAGTGAATGAGTGTTAAATATGGCTACTGGGAACTCGGTCGAAAGGACATAGGATAGTTTTTGTTACAAAAAATAAAAATAAAATTTATTCCGGACATACAGCGCCATCTATTGGTCAAAAGTCGGCATCAATTAGTGTGGGAAATGCATTCAGTTTTGAATCTGTGAAAAAAAAGTGATACTCGATTTTTTTTTTTACAACCAGCCAGTATGTTCTCCAAATCAAAAAAGTTTCACAGGTATAACCTACTTGGTAAGAAATGATATAATAATTGAATCATCATCTGCCTAGTCTTTTCCCAACTATGTTGGGGACGGCTTCCAGTCTAACCGGATGCAGCGGAAATCATCAAATAACTTCCCCCGCTGTGAGCGGAGCGGGGGCTCAGACTTTTACTGACTAAAACCCACCCATGTTCCTTCTGTTGTCCTTTACGTTCTGGGGCCGCGGTATCTTTCCGGGGACGCGGTATCTAAAGGTCAACCCTCAAGTCGTAAGTAGTAATCTATACTAATATACTAATAATATTATAAAGCTGAAGAGTTTGTTTGTTTGAACGCGCTAATCTCAGGGACTACTGGTTGGAATTGGAAAATTCTTTTAGTGTTGGATAGTCCATTTCTTGAAGAAGGCTATAGGCTATATAACATCACGCTACGACCAACAGGTGCTGAGCAGCGTGGGTGAAACCGCGTGGAACAGCTAGTCAAAAGATATGGTCGCTTACTATATGTCACAAGTTCACACGGAACCTTTGGTGCGCGAGTCTGACTCATGCACCGAGTACTATATGGTTGCAGGTTCCAGCTGGTTTTCATTTCAGTTCAATACCTCCACGCGTACCTGAGATAAAGACTTTGACAGACAGACAGAAAACAAAGTGATAAGGGCGACGATTTTTCCTTTGAAACTACAGAACCCAAAAACTAAATAAAAATATATTAGTGTCTAATCTCAGCATGTTTACAACTACAAAGCGACCACATCGAACAGTCGCAAAGGTCAACAAAACAAAGTAATTTTACTAACCAAAGTACACTAATCCAATTTCAATCGCCTACATAGACTGAAATGCCAATAAGTCTAGACACTCACAGACTTATTCTTAGAAAAATAAATATATTATTCAAGTGAGGCATTGTATTATAAATAGCTTGATGTCTGGATAAGACTGGATTTGCATATGAATGACTGCGTTAGTAAGTAACCCTATCATATTATCCTTACTAATATTATAAAAGCGAAAGTGAGTTTGTTTGTTACGTCTTCACGCCTACATGGCTGAACCGATTTTGATGAATTTTGGTACAGAGATAGTTGGGACCCTGGAAACGGAGATTGACATATATTTTTTAAGTGAGAAATGAGGGAGAAAGAGGGAAAAAAGGGAAAACTTAGCTTTGCTATTACAATAAATAAGGCGCTAGGGTAAAAACTACAGGTAGCACGTATCTGCAATTCAGTAAAAGGGGAACTGTGTTACCCCGAATTTAACGCAAGCGAAGCCGCAGCCAAAAGCTAGTTTGCTATTAAAACCAAAAGTTTGGATGGACAGATGTTTGTTACTAAATTACGCCAGAAAGGCTGAACCGGGAGACGCTCCGGGCGTCAGACAAATGAGACGACTCCCGGCCACTGTAGATGTGGGCCTGTGGACGATGAGCAATGGGTAGCTCACTGTTCATGCGTCTAGTATCAACAAGCCGTGTCGACGGCGCGTTAGTGTTCCACGCGCGCCTCAAAGAAAGGGCCATCGCCTGCCGGGGTTGCGGGTTGTTTGAAAGAGATACCGCGGCCCCGGAACATAAAGAACAAAAGCAGTAACATGTCTGACAATCCCCCCCACTCCGCCCAGAACGGGGGAAGTTATTTAATGATTTCCCGTCCGTAAAAAAAAAGCTTCCCAGAAACAAAACGTAAACAAAGGCCTATTAGCTACGCACTCACATGCCTCGTAAACAAAATGGCATATAAGAATAGAACAGAAAGTCCGCGCTGTCCAAACAAACAGAAACCACACATTAACCTATTGTAAAGCTTTGACAGTCGTTATAAGTAGTCAGGGCTTCGAAGGTCTTACAACCGGTCTCCTCACCCAGTACTAACTGGGTTGTGGAGGTCAGATAGGCAGTCACTCCATGTAAAAAAGAGATACCGCGGTCCCAGAACACATAGAGCAAAAAGAGGAACATGGATGGGAAAGTTATTTGATGATTTTCCATACATCATTAAAATAACTTATTCTTAGAAGAAACGGTTGCGACTACTATGAATGCGTGTTTTTTGTCAGAACCTGCCCTTCTGTGCCTATTCTATTGCATGATAGCGTGATGATATTATACTTGGAAATAATTATGTGAAATTATTGGCATGTTGGCGTAGTTAAATACACGGTAACCTATAAAAATTCCAGTTTCGTGTCTGATAACCATCGACCCACACCTCATTTATCAAATTCAGGGAAGTATTTAAAAGTGAATAATGATATTATGTCGAGGTTTTTTTGTGAATTATTATTGACCGTGATTAATAAGCTCGATGAAAGATAAATAGATACTTTAGTTTTACGTTTTTAAAGGGCACAGAATATTTAATAAGTTGTTAATAATTGATTATCAAATTTTCCTTGACTCTATTACAGTTTAGAAAGACTGTCAATTTATTCATTTGAGAAAATACTATCTGAATAATCAGGAGCAGCTAAAAATGGACATTCTGGCTAAACATAGATCGTCAAAGGACTTTTCTAACTTCTGGAAAGCTACCGGAAAGCATGAAGTTAAGCCTGGCCTCCCGGTGAGTGTGAATGGAAAAAGCGACCCTGTACATATTGCGGATACTTTCAAAGAATATTTTAAGGTGCATTCCCCGCTGGGCCCTTCAGCGACGTTTGCCAGGACTGAGCCCAGATGTGAGGAGGGAGGGTCGCCTGTTCATTTTACAGCTAGTCAATTAAGACGTGTTTTAAAGAAAATGACTGGCGGTAAGTCCCCCGGTCACGATGGGCTTAGTGTGGAGCATCTATGGCATGCGGGGGTTCACCTACCGAGGGTCCTGGTCATGTTTTTCACGATGTGCATGAGTCATTCTTACCTACCACATGATTTAATGAAAACCATCGTAGTGCCTATTGTGAAGAACAGGACTGGAGACATTTCGGACAGGGGGAATTACCGCCCCATATCACTAGCTACGATAATTGCTAAGGTGCTGGACGGTATGCTTGACTCCTGCCTTGATAATTATGTTAAACTACATGATGCTCAGTTTGGGTTTAGACCTGGGCTATCCACAGAAGCTGCTATCGTTGGTCTCAAGCATACTGTCCAATACTATATGGACCGCAAGACGCCGGTATATGCGTGTTTCCTTGACCTCTCAAAAGCTTTTGATCTCGTTTCATACGATGTGCTCTGGAGAAAGTTGAGGAGCACGGGTGTACCGGTGTCGCTGCTTAATATGTTCAAGTATTGGTATTCTCACCAAACAAATTTTGTGAGGTGGAATAATACATTCTCTGAGGCATATACGTTGGAAAGCGGGGTGAGACAGGGAGGTTTGACGTCACCTAAGCTTTTTAACCTATACATAAATGACCTTATAGTTGAGCTCAGTAGTAAGCGTGTCGGTTGCTCGATAGATGGCGTCTGCGTCAACAACATCAGCTACGCGGACGACATGGTGCTGCTGAGCCCGACGGTGAGAGGTCTCGGAGAGCTGTTAAAAGTGTGTGAGGTCTATGCTAGTGCACATGGGCTTATATATAATATCCAAAAAACCGAATATATGGTCTTTAGGGCCGTCGGTGGATGCCCCGAGTATTCACATCATATTATTACCCTAAATGGCTTGTGCATAAATCGTGTAACAAAGTTTAAATACCTGGGGCATTTAATTACCGAGGGTCTTGAAGATGATATGGATATTGAGAGGGAGCGCAGGGCCTTGGCGGTGAGAGGTAACATGCTGGCCCGCAGATTTGCCCGCTGCTCTGAACAAGTTAAAATAACATTATTTCAAGCTTATTGTCAAAGCTTTTATACGGGAAATCTGTGGGTCAGTCACACCAAAAGATCGCTGGAGGTCCTGCGTGTCCAATACAACAACATCTTCAGAATGTTGTTGGGGTTGCCTCGCTTCTGTAGTGCATCGGGGATGTTTGCGCTGTACCGCACTGATGGTTTTCATGCAGTTATCCGCAAGAAAACTGTATCCCTGATCTGCAGAATGCGTGGCAGCTGCAATGGAATTCTGAGGACTGTTGCAGATAGGATGTCTTCTCCACTATGGAGATGTCTTATCGAACGTGTAATTTAATGTTTTTGAATGTAACCTTAATTATTATAGTTTGATTATTATTGGAGATATTTAATTTGATTCAAGATAATTTAATTTCATCTAATTTCTATTGATCAAATTTAATTTAATTCAATTTATTTATTTTAAACTAATCTAATTTATTTTGTCTAATCTAATGTGTCTTTAATATGGATCGAGTTATCCGAAATAAATGAATTTTATTTTTTATTTATTTTATTTATAACAGAAATGTCTAAATTCAAGATAAACATTCATATAACTAGCTGTGCCTAGCCGTTTCACCCGCTGCTCAGCTAATAAGTTTTGTAACATGATGTAATAAAGACAACGTTATGATAAAAGAATTTGTTTTTGAAAAAAAAAACAAAAAAATCTAAAAATCTAAATGCCTCTTTTTAAAATTATTATAGGGTAGAGCGTAGTTATTTATGATTACTTAATTACACCTTTACCCTATATTTATTAAAAAATACTTTGTTTAGTAAGAAAAACTCATATTTGTGTTGAAATTACAATTTAACCTTATAACACTAGACTCAATGTATCGGGTACTATTCCAGCACGTCCTAAATGCGCTGCAGTCAGACACTGAATGTCCTTTTTGGTACAAGCTTAAAACATCACGACTCTATAGAACGCTGTAGGAGTAAGTAGAATTATACAACTCGACAAATATAAACCTTATTGAAAAGTAATCATGCTCATTTTCAATCCAATGTGTGGCTCTCCTATTCATTTCAAGTTCAAAGTGAGGTCATAACATAAATTAAATCGGATTCAGTTCTTCGTGATTTAAAACCAGCTTGCAAATTATCCCTAGAGATTTGCCCTTCAATTCACAACGTGGAAATTTGATCTACGAGTAACTAAATTAATGAGGCACGTTGGTCGTGAGGTTTAAATCAAAACTGCGGTAATTTTATTTGGGAATCTATTAATTAAAACAGAGCGGCTGAAAAATATAGCTTTAATAAAATCGGGAGAGGTATTTGTCCAATACTGGGATGATAAAGGCCAATAAGAATCTCCCATTTTACTTTGAACAAAGAACTAGTTGATTTTTTTTCGGGTGGGAAATAATCTAATGACTTCCCCCGCTTTGGGCGTAGTGGGTGGGGAGCATCAGACTTGTACTGACTAAAACCCACCCATGTTTCTTCTATTGCCCTTTACGTTCCGGGGCCGCAAAACTAGTTGCGCTGAAACCTTTTTTTTTCGGGTTGGAAATCATCCAATGACTTCCCCCGCTCTGGGTGGAGCGGGGGGGCATGCCAGACTTGTATTGACTAAAACCCACCCATGTTCCTTCTATTGCCCTTTACGTTCCAGGGCCGCGGTATCTAAACTGAACCCTGGAACCGGAAAACAGAATTACATTTTTCTTTTCTGTCTTCTTAACCTTAATTTAGAAGCAATCACTTCGCTATGATAAACAATATTTATTTGGCTTTGCTGTTTGTTTGCTCTACTTGTTTCATTGAAATTTGTACCTTTATCTAATCACTTGAAAGCACATTGTTCTGCAGTATCAAATTTAACCAACCACGTCACTCGGTGAATTTGATAGCCATTCAACAAGATAAACAGGCCACTTGAGACGAGTGAATGAACTTGTATGAAGACTAATTAGCTGGGGTTTGTAATGCAATCTATGAGGAATTGTTGAAGATCATTATATCGCACACCTATACAATGTGTCCGATCATGGACTCGGGCCTGATGGTCTAGTGGTTAGTGGCCCTGACTGTTGAGTCGGAGGTCGTGGGTTCGATTCCCACCCAGGACAAACTTTGTGTGACGAACATGATTGTTTGTTCTGTGTCTGGGTGTGATTTATCTATAATATGTATGTATTTATAAATTATATAAGTATGTATATCAGTTGTCTGGTTACCATAACACAAGCTCTGCTTAGCTTGGGATCAGATAGCCGTGTGTGAGTTGTCCCAAGATATTTATTTATTTATTTATGGACTAGCGATATTCTAGATACTTATGTAACGAGATTTTAATATACTATTACGATACACCCTTGGGTCTAATTCACTTCCCCGCTTTTTGGCAGCCATTTTGAGGTATTTTCTATGCATGTCCAAAAAATAATCATATCTCTCAAAGTTTTGGTCTTACTAAGATGAATATAGGTTTATTGAAATCAAGAAATGATGAGCTTACATTGTCGTCACTTTAGAAAACAAAAATAAGTCCAGAAAAAATGCAAATAAACGAAAGATATGTAAACATTTTTGTGAATTTTGAAATCTTTCGTTGAAAAAAAACTACAACTATTTAGTTGCAGTTTTTTTTTGAAAATCAATAAATTTGAGTAGGTACTAGAATGTTTGTTATATAAGTACATAGAATATCGCAAGTCCGAACACATTTTATATGTACTGAGACAACACTATAATGGTATTTTTTCGTATTCCTGTTTGCATGGCAAGTTCATCATCTGCTTAACCTTTTCCCGACTTTTTTAGGGTCAGCTACTTGTCTATAATGTTTTATCTAGTTCCAATCATTTAAGATTTGGTGTATCTAAAGAAATAATTCACAAAAAACCTGATTAAGGTAAAAAACAGAAAAGTCAAAACTAAGTTTAGTATTTGTGTGAAAGATCGTTTCCATTTTTTTAATTTACGATATCTTTACGTTTTCTTTTGTTTTTATTTTTAATCTCGTATTTCTTTTAAACGTATAGGTTTTCTTCGCTATTTTTCTTTTTTTACATCCTTACTTATAATATTACAAAAGCGAAAGTGAGTTTGTTTGTTATCTCTTCACGCTTTAATGGCTAAACCGTTTTTAATGAATTTTGGTACAGGGATAGTTGGGAACCAGGAGACGGACATAGGCTATTTTTTATTTAAAAAAAGTGGGATGTGAGGGAGAAAGAGGGAAGAAAAGGGAAAACTTTGCGTTGCTATTACAAATTAATAAGGCGCAAGAGGAACTGTGTTACCCCAAATTTAACGCAGGCGAAGCCGTGGGCGAAAGCTAGTTTTAATATAAACAGCGACACTTGCTAGCAAATCAAATCCAACAACATATAATTTATTCCAATCGATTCATCCATTTAAGAAGGATTCATCAACGAAGAAACAAAGAAACAGACATACACACAGTTCAAACACATTACCCTCCTTTTGGGCTTCAACACAATCAGTTGATAAAGAATCAAATTAAATATATAGCTATAACCTGGGGGTCTTCAAGTCAAGAGTGAATAGGTTATTTCTAGGTAAGCGTGCTTCATCGTCGACCACATCATCACTTACCATCAGGTGAGATAGTGGTCAAACGCGAGCCTATCAATAACAAAAAAAAAAAAAATGCACAATGAATTATTCATTGATAGCCCCACACTAACTGTGTCTGACATTTAACTAAAACAAATTAACCTTCATGCAAGGACGGTTAGGATCCATTTACCCATTGATTTTGTACAAAAATAAATCAAACCAACTCGAAATATTTTATTTCACATAGGCCTACTTGGGCACTTATAAAATGATGATAAAAGGTACACAGTATGACTTAGTACGTCTCCTATGAAATTACCCGGTAAGAGACTACATGGTTATCTACTCTTTAAAATCATTTCATTTTACAATGTTGTTGTTACAAAGTTATTTACTTAAATATAAGAGGACTGCGTACTTTATAAAACTTAAAATAAGATAAGAAGTTAACAAAAGATAACAAGCATCTAGGAATCTACAAGGACCACAATGTCTGCTCATTCACAAATCCTTATCCTTACTAAAAAGCGAAAGTGAGTTTGTTTGTTTGTTACCTCTTCACGCTTTAACGGCTAAACCGATTTTGATGAATTTTGGCACAGAGATAAGTGGGAATCAAGAGACGGACATAGGCTAATTTTTATTAAAAAAAAGTGGGATGTGCGGAGAAAGAGGGAAGAAAAGGGAAAACTTAGCGTTGCTATTACAAATCAATAAGGCGCAAGGAGAACTGTGTTACCCCAAATTTAACGCGGGCGAAGCCGCGGGCGAAAGCTAGTAATTAATAAAAACTAAGAACGCTCTGGAATCTATACTAATATTATAAAGCTGAAGAGTTTGTTTGTTTGTTTGTTTGAACGCGCTAATCTCAGGGACTACTGGTTGGGGTTGGAAAATTCTTTTAGTGTTGGATAGTCCATTTCTTGAGGAAGGCTATAGGCTATATAACATCACGCTACGACCAACAGGTGCTGAGCAGCGCGGGTGAAACCGTGGGGAACAGCTAGTACTTGATACAAATTCTAATCAACGAACAAAGGAATTCGTTAAGTAATACGTGTGCCCATTTTGATGGAAATATAAGTAAACTCTACAATACAGGGATATCAATAATGTACGTCACTGTTACACGTGTAATGGATATTCTGAATCAAAGGAAAACCTTGGTTTTGACGATCAATCATTCTTTCTAGGAAGACTTTCCATTTTGTTGAATTAGTTCTGTTTTTATTGAATAAAGTATCTATAATAAGGCTAGGCAAAAGTGTATCTTATACATATAAGTCATAAGACATAAGTTATTTAATTCAAAACAATATAGAAGCGTAGATAATAAAATTAAAATTTACACTTACAATAAAAAGCCTTTTTAATTCAGACATATTAGAAAAAATATAGTAATACACATTAGATGTCAAAACGAATCATACAAAAATGATGTCAAAGATAAAATCAATAATAATTACAAACAAATTCAGAATAAAAAGTGAACATTTTAATTATTACCAAATCCACTCACATTTCACAAGTTAAGTTTTAATCCAGGGAACAGCTGTACTTTATTTATTTATGTACACACAAATCATTATAAAAAAATAAAAATACATAAATACAAAAGAACACAAAGGACCTGCTTATTTCATAAAGAAATCTCCTCCAGCAGACCTGCAATAGGACAGATTGATAAAAAAACTCGTAGACACAGTGTGTAAAAAAATATCAACTCAAACACTAAGTTATATAAACAAAACTTTATCAATGTAAGAAAACTTACAAACTAATAAAAATATAATATATCAAAAATATCAAAGTATATAGAAAATAATTTTGACCAGTTTTTTAAATACAGAGTTAGTTTTGGTGGCACAAATGTTAACCGAAAGTTAGTTCCACAAACGTACTGACAGAGAAGAAATAAGAATAAAAGTCGGTTTTATGGGAAGGGAAATTGATATGAACCGCACCTCATTGCCATCAACTGCACACAAATCCAAACAGTGTGGCCGCTATTGAGAAATCTCTAAAGGTCTCTGCACACAGCCGGCGTGGCGTGGCGGGGCGGCCACGCTGCGCTGGCGCGGCGGGGCATCGGTCACACTGCGGGCGCGATAATGTCCCGTCCAGTCGCGCCCATTCACGCCGACCGTATACTGTTTTTATACTGCCTATGGTCCAAATCGTACAAACATACGTGAGCACGAACACATTCGGCTAATTTTCCGGCAGGGTGACTACTACATACGTAAACCAAACAACACAAAGCGTCGGCGTCCTGAAGGCGCTGCGCTAGCGTCCCGCCGCGCCCGTCCCCGCCGCTTCTGACTTGTATTCCGGCTCGGCGCGGCGGCGGCGTGGCGCGACGGTTACCGTCGCGTCGAGCGGGACGGCTCTGTGTGGCGTCGTCCGTAATATCTAGTACATTACAACTGCTCAGTGTCGCGTCGCCGTCCTGTCCCGCCGCGCCGCGCCCGCTGTGTGCAGAGACCTTTATCAATGGAAAAACAAATGGAAAGTCTTGTTCCTAAATGGGCGCTGTCAGTTGGGACTGGTAAGTTTTAGCTACCGCGGTTCATTTTTAACTTATTTAGATTTCAAATTAAATTTTGGTTTTTATTTACTCTGGACGCTCTTACTGTGCACGTTTTTCTACATCGTTCTCACATATATTTGTATAATCTCAACATGAATGATGTAAATACGATTTTGTATAAATATTATAATTTAAAAAAGTGTCCATGGAGTTTCTTGCCCATTCTTCTCCATAGAGATCAACACTTTGGAATGGGCAACTACAGTACTTTCACATGTTATTATGCCCTGTGACCGGGACTGTAGATTCATTTTGTTTCTTAACATTCAAAAGTGCCTGTAATGGTCTAATTAAATTAAATGATTTGATTTGATTTGAAAAACCCAATAACATGATATGGAATCCAGGAGTTCAACGGACCAGGGACCCACTTTACCTTTTATTCTTGACTACACGAGCAAAAAGCAAAACCATACAATGAAAACCAAAGCCCACAACTCGAAAGATATCCCTGAACTCAGTGAAGCGAGTATCCAATCATTTAGATGCACACAGCCACTGATCAGGAGCTCATTATCGTATTGACAGCTAATCAACGGGTTCGCATGCTACTCGAGTCGATTGAACTACGTGTCCGCTTACACCGAGTTACTGACTGCGATTAGATTAAGTGATTGATTAGGGTTGTATTGATAATTTGTGGAGTTTGATATGCAAAAATGGCTTTAACGTTAATCATGATTGTTGACTAAAACTTGAAAAATGTCAACGGACACCCGGGTGGAACGAATTATTATTTATTATGTACAAAAAAACCTGTATACACTCGACAAAATAATCGTCGCGACACCACACTGTTCCATTCGAAATAGAAAGACGAAACGAAAATAAGTGGCTTGCTTTCTATGAGAGAAGAGACAGACAGAGAAGCACGTGCACGCCGTACGGTTTACTATTGCATAAAGTGTCGTTACTACTTTTGGTCTTAATTTTTCCGTCTAGCCCCATTCGCAACGCGTGATAAGGAATTTCGTTTTAAAACTTGACCTTTTGATTAACATAACATAACATACGTCGTCCTCGAAGGCTTAAGCAAAGATATGCCTAACATTATACCCACATGTAATGATTAATTACCCGTTTAATTGAGAGAGTTTACTTTAAACAGGGCACACGTCCAGATTTAGTATTAGGAGCTTCTGAATTCCTGACAAAAAAATCTTAAAATTACATCATTGCTGAACTGAAAATCAAATATGACATGGTCGCCAGCCGGTGTTACGGGTTGTTCAAAAGAGAAACCGCGGCCCCGGAACATACAGGGCAAAAAAAGGAACATGGGTGGGTTTTAGTCAGTAAAAGTGCCATTATCTGTTATTTAATGATTTCCCAACTACAAACAAAAGAGCTTATGCTCAGCAGTAGCGCTTGCGCTCTCTAAACCAACGGGGCAGAGTTAATTAGTCTAATAAAAAATATGTGTAAGTATGTGTAATAAAAATATAATAAAAAAGATAAAAATATGTGCGCTATCACGTAGTTATTCTGTACTAATTAATGGTGATTTTCCTATAACTATTAAATAAGCTATTAGTTTTAGAAATAAAATGATATTTTTTAACAAAAAATTATAAATTTTATTTGTTTTTTTATTTTTAAGGTACATTGCTGCTAACGAATTTGTAATTTAATTTTAATTTTGTTAAATATTTGTACGCCGCTTACGGCAAAACATGGAGATTTTCACTTTACTTTTCATTTACACCTTTTACACCTATGTTTAACAAATAAAAACCTTTGACTTTGACTTTAATCTACGATTAAAGTTCAGGGTAACCGGCCGTTCTGACTTAAACATTTGTGTCCGTGATTAACTGATGTGAATTCATATCACTCGTCAGCATTAGACACACGCGAGCTTGTTGGCTTACTGTTTATGTATTAAATTGCCTACTATGTAGGTCAAATTTATTTTTTAACTGTGGAGGTATAAGGTGCAAAGTTCTTTGGATAACTTATGACGATGTGATTTTTACTATTAATTGTTTTTTAAATAAAAAACCGTTGCCCCAAACTAGGAATCTCTCATGTATTTTGGGTGCGTTTACTAACAAATAAACTCCCAAACACAAATAGCCAGACTCGGAACGTCAATCTGTAGGCTGTGAAAATATTTGTTCCGTACGGGGATCGAACCCACGACATGCAGCGCAGCAACCACTGCGCCAATCGAGTCGTCGTTTAACTCTAGACGGCCTTCTTCAAATCGACGGTGACGCGATTGAAAATTTATGATATATTTTTTTCAATCATTACGCGGGTTATAGTTAGGCGTTAGCCCAAAATAACTATGCCACGCGGACGAAGTCGCGGCGGAAGCTAAAGAGATAATTTTTAGAGTTTTTCCAACTCTTTAAATACCATAAGAAGCAAGGACGGTTCGCTTGTTAAAATATAATTCTGAGCCATTTTGTCGGGACCCTCTTATATTGAATCATTTATTTTTCCGTGAATGAAATATTCTTAAGACTCTTCACGTTTAATAACCGCCAGTAATGGCCATTGGTGGTGTTAGGGCCTGTATACAGTGGCTGGGAGTGGCAGGAAATTATTTATTTTTCTTTGCTAGCTTATTAAGTTTGTTGACACTTTTTTACCAATGTCAACGCACTAGAAACGAAAAATAAATTGTGACAAAAGAAAATAAAATCAGTTCAGTATATACGATTAAAAAACAAAAATAATACTGGCCATTATTAAATAAAACCGCTTACACAGCTCAGGGTCGACTGCCTATTTTGCCTCCACAACCCAGTTAGTACTGGGTAATACGATACATTTTGGTACCTTTTGGTATTTTGACGGGCCTGTTGGTCCAGTGGTTAGTGGCCCTGACTGCTGAGCCGGAGGTCGTGGGTTCGATTCCCACCCAGGACAAACTTTGTGTGATAAGCATGATTGTTTGTTCCGTGTCTGGGTGTGATTTATCTACAATATGTATGTATTTATAAATTATATAAGTATGTATATCAGTTGTCTGGTTACCATAACACAAGCTCTGCTTAGCTTGGGATCAGATAGCCGTGTGTGAGTTGCCCCAAGATATTTATTTATTATTAATTTATTTTGGTAAGACTGGTTGTCAGACTTTCGGGACTCTATTTGTTATGACTTTCAAAGATCTATGACAGATCAAATGACAGCCGGGACCAACAGTTGAACGTGCTCTCCGAGGTACGGAGGGAACTCTGTATTAACGAGTGGTCATCCATCCACAGAATTACCTAGGCAAACGCCGCTTAACCTTAAGATTGACCCGAGTGGCTACTATTATTTAAACACGACCTCTTCGTTATTTTTTCTAAGTAACGAGTTCATTAACTTAGTTTTTTGTTTTTATAAAAAGTAATTTACAGAATATTTCTTTTTTAAGTTTAAGACAGCCGTCAACTTAAGTTACCTGTAACACTCCGGTTAAGTAATTGGAAGTAAAACTTTATCCTTCTCAAGATCGATTAATTACTTTTTATGAAAATTAATACTGAATACGAGCTCAATAGAGGAGCTCGTGGCTAAATAATAGTAGCCGCTCAGGTCGATCTTTAGGTTAAGCCGCGCTTGCCTAGGTTGATCTGTGGATGGGTGACCACCCGTTATATAGCGAGTTTCCTCCGTGCCTCGGAAAGCACGTTAAGCCGTTGGCCATTTGTAGATCTTTGACAGTCGTTACAGGTAGTCAGTGTTCCGAAAGTCTGACAACCAGTCTTACCAAGGGGTATAGTATTACCCAGTATTAACTGGGTTGTGGAGGTCAGATAGGCAGTCGCTCCATGTAAAATACTGGTATGCAGCTGCATCCGATTAGACAGACAGAGGAAGCCGACCCCAACATGGTTGGGAAAAGGCTAGGCAGATGATGATGAAAATTAATACCGAAGCTATCGTTTTATTTAACGTCATTACATCTTGCCCCCTTATCTCCTAGCAAAGGAGGTGGCTGGACAAAGGGAGAGAACCTCAAACAAACCAGCCACCACGGGAGACGCTCCGGCCACCGTCTGTGTACGGTGAGCAATGTGTAGCTCACCATCAGTCCATCTAGTGACGTCAGCCCGTGTCGACGGCGCGTTCGTGTTCCACGCGGGTTTCATAGAGATTTCAGCATCGCTTTGCCGGGTTCTATGGCCCCGGAATACAGATGCAAAAGAAGAACAGGCTCAGTGGCTGAGCGATTGACTGCTGCGCTGTGTGTCGCAGGTTCGTTCTTCGCACGGAACAAATATTTTTCTAGCCAACAGATGGTTGTTTGTGTTTAAGAGATTTAGTATTTGTAAACGCACCTACGATACAGGAGAAATTCCAAGCGTGGGATAACGCCTTAAAATAAAAAGACATCTGATGACTCTTAATACAGGATATAAACCAAATAAATCAATACTTCCTACTGCGTAATTAATTAGCCACCTTTCAATGAATAAAACATCAATCATGAACATTTTTCCTCACCTTTTCCTAGCCTTCCTTCCTCACGTACACACTCTTAGGTAAGATTAATGCATTTGGCTCCTAACATCGATTTGCTATTTACTTTTCATCCCGCAATAGGACTATTCAGCATCAATTCTTAACAAGCTGCGTTTTACGGTTTCACTCGCGTGGTGGTAAAATATACAATATATCTTTATGAATTGTAGCTTATGTGTTATTTTGATGTGAAACTTGTATAAACTATGTACAATTGTACATTATTGTAAAGTTTCATTAAAATCCATTCAGTAGTTTTGGTCGTGAAAGAGTAACAAACATCCATCCATACAAACTTTCGCATTTATAATATCCTTACTAATATTACAAAAGTGAAAGTGAGTTTGTTTGTTAACTCTTCACGCTTTAATGGCTTAACCAATTTTGATGAATTTTGGTACAGAGATAGTTGGGAACCAGGAGACGGACATAGGCTATTTAAAAAAAAGTGGGATGTTAGGGAGAAAGAGGGAAGAAAAGGGAAACCTTCTGCAAGTCGCAGGTACCTGCAAATCATTAAAGGGGAACTGTGTTACCCTGAATTTAACGCGAGCGAAGCCGCGGGTAAAAGCTAGTTGAATAATAATTTGAAATATTATGTGTTGCTTAGACTTTTTTGTTGTGTGTATCTTCTTTATATATATAATTTTTCTGTGAGTGTGTATGTCACTGAACTTCTCTCAAACGACTGGACCGATTTTGATGAAATTTTTTGTGTGTCTTCAAAGGGATCTGGGAATGGTTTAGATTCACAATTTTGTCCGGCAGATGGCGCTGCATCACATTTTTTTGTAAATACGTAGCGAAGCACGTACCGGGCCGCTAGTGCATATATAGGGGTGAACCCCACGCCATGTGCGTTGAATAAATCATCTCGGTTATTAGTGAACGATGGAGAGAAGCTTTTAAGTGGTTATTTTTAAACACCAACCTGCATGTCGTGCGTCGTTTTTGTGACAAATTAGGGATGACCCAAATGAGAGGACCGTTTTACTCGTTAACTACGTCTGATGGTTTCACTACGATTAACTGACATGGAGATTTATTTTTATTCACCGATTTTGTTGAACATATACTGACCCACTGCTGGGCAACGGCCTTCCCGTACCAACCCTCACGGTACGCATTGGCACCCATTGTGTGGGGACAGGCAAATATAAATTGCTTTATTTAGTACTAGCTGCGCTCCGCAGTTTCACTCGCGTGGTGATAGAATATACAATATATCTATGAATTGTAGCCTATTTGTTATTCTGATGAATAAGCTATATAAAGGCTTCTGCACACACGCGCGGCGCGGCAAGTGGCGACAAAATCTCCGTAGAACAATTACTATGAAAACGCATGCTACCGTTCACACAGGCGCGGCGCGACACGTTGCGTTTTAGATTTTAGATTTTCCTTTCGATAAGCAAGTTGAAGCTGCGACACGCCGCGACAACTCTGCGGCAGAAAAACAAAAGACGCCTAGAACATTTTGTATGAAGCGAGCTCTGTCGCAACGCCTGTGTGAACGGCGGTGCGGTGCGGCAAGCCTGCGGCATCGACTCGGTGATCGACTACTCGATCCTCTTTCTCTCGAAAAGGGGTAGGTTAGGGTCCCAACCTATCCATTTTCTTGCAATAAAAGCCCTTAATAGGTGTTCGCCACCCTGGGGACCGCTTGGGGAGAGCGGAGGGGTCTAATTAACTCGTACTGACTAAGGTGCCGTCCTAACGGTTTATCGATCGTACGATGACACGATGCGTTCTCGTCGCATGATGAGTTCTGTCTGCGACGAGACTGTAGAAGACTATTTAACCTTTATACAAGTATAGCAAAATTTGGGACGAAAAATTTTCACTTCGATAATCTCGTAATTTAAAACTGTCCTTTTTTATTTGTTAAGATATTTTCACAAACTTGATTTCACTTTGCAGGTGTAGGTATAAAACGTATATTTCAGTTTATTTCAATTTCCTAAAACTAAGAGTTTTCTAGAAATAGCGATAAATTGTTGTTTGTTTAAGTATTTTTAGTAAATTATTATCTTTGTTAGTTTTTGGTCTAGGATTTTTTATTGTTTAGGTTATCTATAATATTATTAAATGTGTCGTATAGAGTAAAGAATGATTAATGCAGAAATGTTTACTTTATTATTCGTTTCGCACACCTATCATCAATAAAGTTGTTATAAAAGGGTAACTTTTTGTTTCTATGATTTACTTCCTGAACCCGATGAAAGACAAATGTTGCCATCACTGAACACAAATATGTTGTGACACACGTTTATTATTGTGTAATACATATTTACGTATCCACGTAAAACCCACGGCCGTGTCCACGACACAGCGACACACCGTTTTTTTTTGTGGATAGTAAAATCATTAAATAATCTCTCCCGCTCTGGGCGGAGCGATGGGGAGTATCTTACTGAATAAAACCCATCCATGTTCATTTTCCTTTTTTGCCCTTTGTATGCCGGGGAAAGGTATTTTTTCGAATAACTTGGCAGGCCCCTCTACTTTGCTGACATCTCTTTGAGGTGCGTGGTTCACGCGCCGTTGACACGGCCTGTCGCGATGTCAGGACAGTGAATCTCCCTACCTATCTATAGACATGTTTCTCTATACCAGATACCATATTTGTATATGTTTCATAAAAACATGGCATCTGATAGCCTTATAATTTAAATACTCATAAGTGATTACTAATAAGTGCTTTTAATTTCGTTTTTGTCGGATTTCTGTTTATCCTATTGACTAAAATTTGGTACATAACCAGTAAGAGTGACGGATAGTTATACGTACACCGGTCTCATAGTAATTTTTTTTGTAAACAACGTTTACATATTATATATATTTTGTCTAATAGACCGATTAGATCTAAGAATGAGTATGGAAATGGAATAATTGGTACTTATTATCGATTAAAAAACCGGCCAAGAGCGTGTCGGGCCACGCTCAGTGTAGGGTTCCGTAGTTTCCCGTCCGTCACAATAAGTGTTCCCAGTTATGAGGCCAACCGAACAATTCGGTAATACCCGATCCAATGTAATAAATACCTACAGCGCCATCTCTCGGGGAATTGGGTTACTAATTAATACTAATACGAAGACGTGCAATTTGGGTGGTAATTTTGGATTGCGAGGACCGATTTCAATAATTCTTTTTTTGTTTGAAAAAAGATACGTTCAGGATAATAAAATATGTAAACAAAGTTACAAAAAATGCATGGACAGACAGACATGGCGAAACTATAAGGGTTCCTAGTTGACTACGGAACCCTAAAAAAGCAGAACAAGTTATTTAGTGCTTATTATTTACGCGATTATTTTACATTTGACAAGTTTGGTCATCGAATGACAAATGGTTGACAGGTAATTAGCACGGAGCTTTTAAACAAACTGCAGTGATGACATGTGACTCAAAGAGTGTTCCGAGCGAGATAGCTTTTAGTATGCACACACTGTCTTTGTTTTACAATTACTAGAAATAAAAAACAATAAAATAGGATTCCGCATCCAGGAAAATCTTCACTATTACACCTCTATAATTAACGCATTTTTTCAATTTTGAAAGTGGATGTTTTCACTAGAACCAGAAAATACGAAAATATATTTTAAAAAGATGTTTAAATGTTATGATCATACTGTTTCTAAACATAAATAAAAAGTTTCTGTATATAAATTCAACATTTTTAAAAGTTGCAACTAAGGAATACTATTTTCTGAGAAATTATTATTTTATTATAACCCGTTTTTAATTCTGTGCCAGTTATCTAAGTGATTAACAACTAATGTTTTTTAATCATTTTTTACTGACAACGCGCCTGCCAACCTTGACTCTTTATCAGTTGGTATTAGTATATTTTCCCTTTGAATTAATTAAAATAATATAAACTTTGTGCCTTTGAGATAAAGTTCATTTTTTGAGATAAAATTAACATAACAACTGGAATTCCAGTTATCTCATAAGTTCCTTGGTAATAAATCAAATATCAGTCAGGTGCGTTGCAAATACAGTGAAGGGTTCTGTAGACGGACGAATTTGTTACGAACTCATAGAAATATTAAGCTTTTTTGCAAAAATACAACCGACTTCTAATACATGGTACAGAAAATCGACTTCAAAATAAAGGTTATATTTCAAAATCAAAATCAAAAAATCAAAAGTCATTTATTCAAATTAGGCTGATAATCAGCACTTTTTGAACGTCAGATTACAAGAGACAGTCCCACAAAAACGCCCTGCCCTTCGCCACTTCCTAGTGTTTTAGCTGGGAAGAAGAAGTGGCGGAACAAACTCCCCAGCAACACATCTGTCTGTCAGGTTAGAAGAACCAGATTTTATACAATTCCGTTTATCACAAGAAATTATAAAAAAATAAAAATAAGAAATTATTCATTCATTGTCACTTGTCAGCTAGCAAACACCCATTATATATAAAAATAAAAATTACCCAAGTCTAAATAATAAATTCACCAGTCTAATGGGTGTGCCCGCTTACATGTGCAGTGAAGAAGTGTCAGGTGATAAACTAGGACTAGTGCAAAAGAAATAAGCTAAGCATAAAAAAGATTTACCAATAACAGTATCAAAAAAATATATATATTCAGTCAATGCTCGAGGTCACTAGTTAACCACATGTCAATAAATAAAAACACACAAAATGAAACAAGTATATAAAGAAAAAAAAAGTAAAAATATAAAATTACATGACGAAGACATGTAACGTATCAATAAGCTAATTTGGTGAAAGAACATGAAGAGAAAAAAATAATAATCGTCTTGAGTTCAACACAGTGACCAACTATGCTTATCGTCTAAATAGTCGTTAATAGAATAGTATGCTTTTAAACAAAGGTTAGATTTTACTTTAGCTTTAAATGCATTAAATGGCAAATCTAGCAAAGAAGAAGGTAGCTTGTTATAAAAAGTTATACCAAGCCCTACAAATGAATTATGAACCTTATGAAGCCGGTGGAAGGGAGCACGTAGTTTATGCTTATTTCTAGTGTTAATGTTGTGAATATTACTGTTTTTACTATATAGATGGATATTTTGCCTAATATATAAAATGTTGGCCAAGATGAATTGAGAAGCCACAGTGAGAATACCAATCTCTTTAAAAAAATCTCTCAGAGAATCCCGGGCACCTAGCTGGTAAATTGCACGAACCGCTCGCTTCTGCAGAACAAATACATTCTGGATATCAGCGGCTTTGCCCCACAGCAGAATACCATAGGACATGACGCTATGGAAATAACTAAAATTTGTGTTTTTTTTTAACAAATCTCGTCGTCGAAAAGATTAATGAAAGAACTGATTTTTGTACACGTTATGCGACTATGTCAATCCTATCATACTTTAAAAAATATCAACTTACTTACTTCCTAAACCAATTTTAGTTAATCGTAAAAACAAAATCGAATTAACCACCTAAATCTTATCTAATCTAATTTTATTATTTCGTACAAATAGTTTCCACTAACGATTTAGTTGATTTTGTATTAATTGAATACTTTTTTAGTTAAAAGGGTTCTGCTTTTGCCAATTTGCTATGGAACCCTAAAAAGCATCTCTCGTCCGTTTTCTTTCGTACTGTTATTTTTTTTCTAATCACAGGTTTCAAGATAGTAGTACAAAGTTATTTTCTGGATTATCAAAATCAAAAGTCATTTATCAAATCAAACTGATAATCAGCGAGTTTTGAACGTCAAAGTAAACAATAAATAGACCTCCATAAAGACTGCATTACGGCATTTTCTATTGTATTAGCTGGTAAAAAGAAGTAGCGGAATAAGCAAACACATCTGTCTGTCAAGTTTAAAGGAGTAGAGTAATAAATTTATTTATTGCAAATGGATAACGGCTTCCCCGCTAGGCCTGAGCAAAGCTGCGTCCTCGTAGACTCGGTCGGCGGCGGTCTTTCACGTCCTGCTCTGAGAGGGAATAGGAAGCAATCACCTACTTCTGTCAAGCAGTCATGCTTGAGGAAAAGAAACTCAAATCAACACAGCTGCCCCGGAAGACGCGCCGCTCGTGTTCCACGCGCGCCTCAAATAGATATCAGCAAAGCAGAGGGGTCTGCCAGGGCCACTTTCTGCCGGAGTTGCGAGTTGTTAATTATGTTCTACTTGCAACAATGGCTACTGCTAACAACAAAAGGTCGTAGGTATCTAATACAGAAACCATCATTAGGACCTTGCACCTCAGACACAGATAAATACATGGGTACAACCATGTTTTCATTTTCACGTCATTAATACAGGATTGCTAAACCGAGTGTCTCGATTTTGTAATTTTTGTAGAAAGGGAGCCATCGGTACAGCATACTGATTTGTAGGGCTGCTCGGTGTACGAACCTAAAGAATTGGGTTAATTAGACCAAAAAGTTACCAGATTTCTGGCGCGTCCTGCATAGTAATCCGTTCAAGATGGTGTCAACTATCGAAGATGTTTACGCAAACACGTACCGACGGGTATCACGGGATTGTTCGCAAAAATAGTGCTCCGCTAATCAGGAGAGTGGTAGATATGCAAGTGCACGCATGCGAGGTGCGGGCTTGTTACCTGTCTCAAATACTAAGATCGGGATGGATCACGCCGTTAGATTACGTTGAGATAACGAGCGCCTACCCATTCCGCAGCAGACGTCTGCTGGTCAAAACACCAGAGCAGCGGAGGGTACAGCATAATACTGCTGACCCCCGACGTAAGTGCACGAGGAAACACTCAACCACGCAAGCTCTCCCCAGGGTGGAGGACATCTAGTGCAGATTTCCATTACGAGGAAAAGAATAGACCACGATCCTAACCTAACCTAACCTACCCCTTTTCGATAGGCTAAGATCATGTATTCGATCATCGAGTGGATGCCGCAGCGCGCGGCGTCGCGCGGCCGTTCACACAGAGATCCGCGACAGAGTAAGTTTCATACAAAATGTTCTAGGCGTCTTTTGTTTTTCTGCCGCAGAGTTGTCGCGGCGTGTCGCAGCCCGTCGCGCGGATCGAGTTTGCCGCTCGATAGCGAGAGTTTGCCGCAAGGCGCGGCGCGCGACAGAAAAACAAAAGACGCCTAGAACATTTTGTATGAAGTGGGCTCTGTCGCAGCTTGCCGCAACTTGCCGCAGCTGCGACAGAGCCGCGGCGTCGCCGCGGCGATCGAGTACTCGATACTATATATCTCGAAAAGGGGTAGGTTAGGATCCCAACCTAGCCATTTTCTCGCTAGAAAAACCCCTAATAGGTGTCCGCCACCCTGGGGAGCGCCTGGGGAGAGCCTGGGGAGAGCAGAGAGGTCTAATAGAATCGTACTAAGGTGTCGTCCTAACTGACTATCGATCGTACGAGGACACGATGCGTTCTTGTCGCATGATGAGACTGTATAATCTGTTTACAATACAAACCAGAAGACTGTTCAACCTGTTCACAAGTATGGCAAGATTTAGGGCAAAAAAATCACTTAGATAATCTCGTAATTTTAAAATGCACTTTTTTATTTCTTGACATATTTTCACAAAATTGATTTCAAATTGCAGGTATAGGTATAAAACGTATATTTAAGTTTGTTTCAATTACCTGAGACTAAGCGTTTTCTAGTTATAATGAAAATTTGTTCTGTGTTTTAGTAGTCTTCAGTAAATGATTAAATTTGTTAGTATTTGTTCTAGAATATCTAGAATATTCTGATTGTTTAAGTAAGTTATAATATTATCAAATGTGTCGTATAGAGTAAAAATGACAATGCAGAAATGTTTATTTTGTGTTTTCATAGTTTAAATAAAACAAACACCGCTGCAAAATTCTCAGTCGTAATAAAGTTTGCGACGAAAAACGATTTAACGAATACGCGATAGAACAGGCGGGCCCTAGAACGTCTTTTTAAACGTTTCGTCGACTATGCCCACAAACACCACAACGTTTTTCTAGAAACGTTTTGAATTTCAGCAATTCTCAGTAGGGGCAGTGATTTGAATTACGTATCAATCCAAGATACGCATTATTTAATTCTTAGGCAACGATGTATGAAACACGAACAATGTCCTTTCGCCTTTCATTTGACAACCTTTTTACAAGTGCCTGTCACTCCGCGGTGTCCTCATCGAAGCTCGCAAGTCATCGCGCGGGCATAGGCAATGCTTCATGGACCATTTCCATCGTACGGTGAGAACGCATTGCGTATTTGTACGATCACTGCATGTTAGGACAACGCCTAAAGCCGCCTAAAACACTGCCGTGCAGGCCCTAAAGTGCAGTACGAGGAAAAAAGCAGTTTCGGGAAAACCTTTAAAAACTTTTTAACACTGTTTTTCTTGGATTATTTATGTGTATGGTGCATATTTTTGTTGTTACGAGGACTAAGTGCCAACAAAGATAGTATTTCCATATATGATAAACAAATGTTAGTTTTGTTTATCAGATTTTAATTAAAATCGGGTTTTCTGAAATCTTAGCTTTTACTGCACGCAAAAAGTTACACATATACAGATTAAAATGCGGTAAAAATACTTGATACTACAAAATTAAGATAAGATAAGTATTAAGATAGTTCTTTGCTACTTTGCAGACTAACTTGCAGCATAAGACTTTCTTTACTGCATTTTAATTTGTATCTTGGACAATTGCACATGTAGTATATAACAATTGCTTCCAACTAACGGGTATGTTTTAGGTAGGAATTTACAGAAAAAAGTGCATTATGTTTAGAATTTGTCGTTTATTTTATAATATTGTAAGGTAATTGTTTTAAGGTGCTTTAAACACAGGTGGTTATTAAGGCATTTCGATAAAAATAAATGGTATAAACCTTTTCGGTTTCGCAAGACACACGAGATCTTTCCTTTAAATAGCACATTTATTAGTTTTATATAAATGTGTCATTTAATTGAATGATTTTGATTTGTAATTTTGATCTTGATCTTTGATTTTGTTTAAAAATTGTTCCAAGTTGTGTTGAAATACTTCAATATAATTTTGAAGTAGCTATGTAACTCACTTTTAAAAACTCCGATCAAATAAGTTTTCCGTGGGATCTGGAGGCGATAGTGCTCGCGCGCCTGTTTGAGTGGCGCGCGTAGGCACTACACCGGGGGGAAACTCCGCTGCCGCGGCAAATTTCCGCTCAGCGGACAGACCTCCAGTGCGACCTCGTGGTGGCATGGAGAGAGCGACTGTCGCGATCCCGTGCAGGGCACGCCACAATAGTGGCGGTAAAGAGGGGACCCTCTTTCACCGGACACGGAAGTTTCGGGAGGTTCCTGCACATAATCGGGCGGGAGGAAACGCCCGGGTGTCACCATTATGACGATCGCCCGGAGGACACGGTGGAGCACACAGTGGCGGTCTGCCCAGCGCGGGGCGGAGCACCGCCGTGCCCTTGTAGAGGCGATCGGCGGCGGCGATCTCTCGCGTCCGGCCCTGGTTCAGTCCATGGTCCGGAGCGAGAGGGATTGGGAAGCGGTCACCTCCTTCTGCCAAGGAGTAATGCTAGCAAAGGAGGTGGCCGGGCGTTTGAGGAAGAGAACATCAAGCCAACCCAGCTGCCGCAGGACACGCCTCGGGTGCCGCGAACGACTCCCGGCCACCGTAGATGCGGGCCTGGGGACGGTGAGCAATGGGTAGCTCACCGTCCGTCCGACTATTGACGACTGGCCGTGTCGACGGCGCGTTCGTGTTTCACGCGCGCCTCAATGTGATGTCAGCAAAGCAGAGGGGCTTGTCAGAGTCTCCGCCTGGGTTGCGGGTTGTTCGAAAGAGATACCGCGGCCCCGGAACGTAAAGGGCAATAGAAGGAACATGGATGGGTTTTAGTCAGTACAAGTCTGACACTCTCCCCCGCTCCGCCCAGAAATCAAATCATCAAATAACTTCCCCCGCGCAAGTTATTTGAGATTGTGACACGGTGGTCTAATTAAATATTTGTCTAGGTTCTTTTTTTAACTTTTTACTAGGTATATTTTGTATGTTTCTGGTTTTTCTTTTTTTACTTTTTCGTTTATTAGTATTTCTTTTTCGACTGCTTGCATATGATCTGATGAACTACTTTCTAATAAAGGCACAGAAATATATTTTTTATCTGCTACCGAGTCGTCTGAATGTTGAAAAACTGGTGTTTTAGCTAATAGTGTCGCGTTTTGAAAAATATGTGTTGATGTTGGCAAAACCTCAGAACATTATAAATCTTCTTATGTCACAAGATCATTGAATGAATGTTCAGAAGCTATTTCAGTCGTAGCTAAATCCGTTAGATCAGACTGGGGGAGAGCCTCAACGAGCCTTCGCTGCCTACACTGGCGTGGCGCAGACGTCTTCCTTCCTGGGCAGTAATCGACAAACAAGCACGACTGATTGAACGAGAGAGATAGCGACAAGTTCTGACTAGAACACAGTAAAATATGACCTTTACTGCAGTGAAATTAGTAAAATCGTTCAAGTTACCAATTATAATGCAGTAACAGAGTGTCATACTGCGTTTTAATTAGCATATATCTTATTTTCATCTTTTGAAAAATATCGACTAGGTATACTGCATTAAATAATGAGCATACTGCAGTTTAAATGGTTAGTTCATAATATGAAATAAACTAGTGATCAACCATGCAGTTTTAACACTGTTGGTACAAAAACTACTTACTGCGTTTTAATTTTTACCCCTCAATATTTTTTTGGGTGTAGAATACAGTTTTTTTGTGGTAATTTAGATATTTACTGCGTTTGACTTGGTAAAGTGACGGATCGTGGTAGACGTAACTGCTATTACTGTATTTTAGTTGCTATTGTAATATATTTAGACATGCAAAGTTAAGTTACTGCTTTCACAAATTTGATTTTTAAACCGTTTAAAGCATCCCAACAAAAATCTGATATGGGTTCAATATTCAACGAAAAAATTACAAAAAGGCTGTTACTGCGTTTTAGGGTCTGCAGAACAGAAGTCACAGCGGTATCTCGATGTGACTTCTGTTATTCGGACTGGTTTTGGCCCACTTCACCGGCTGAGTGAGAAGTTAAATGGGGAGACAATATTCTGCATAACATCTACGGAACCATCCACTGGACGTGGAACGCACTTGGACAATTTTTTGACTCATGCTGCCATTTTTTGTTTAATGACCAGACTTGTCAACTGTAAATAATCGTGGAACTAATAAGTACTAAATATTTTTTTCTAAATGTTTCACGGTTGTCTGTGATACCTATGACAAAAAGGTGTCTACATATATTTTATAGCTATCCAGGAACTACGAATGTGGTGTTGCTCTGGTGCATTTCCTTACCAGTTTAATTAGTTGCCAGAATAGTAATGGCACGATAGGTGCGGGTCCGACCGGTACCATGTTCAATCCGCTTCTAGCAAGCTCTTCCACAGCGTCGTCGTTGCCTCGGGTATCGCTGTGTCCTTTAACCCATTGGATAGTTATGTTATTGAGGTTACCAACTATGACTTATGTAGATACGTATTTATTTTTTGTATTGCTTTTTGTACTGTTCCGTATTAAAATCATTTCTCTTTTGGAAAATAATGGGACATAGCAGCCGCGTATGATTCTTTTGAAATCATTTGGTTTTATAATGCAGTTGTTACAGCGTTAGTAGGTACCTAAGTATGGAGGAGAGCGTTAGCCTGACAATATTTCATTGCTTACTTTACAAAACGTAAAATAGTATAAGAAGTTAACAAGCGTCTAGGAATCTATACGGTCAACAATGTCGACTCATTCACAAATAATTCTTTAAAATATTTTTTTCATGAAATAAAACACTATATGAAACAAGTGACGCAGATGTTGCCATCTGTACAAAGGTTGTATAAATTTGTGATTTGATAGATAATGTTAAAAAAAAAACTGATTATATAGATTTGAAAAAATAAGATTGAGTAAACGTAGAGACATCCACTTTGTGCCGTTTATGAGCTCAATTTTGAATATGCTTTTTTAAATAAAGACACTTAGCGTGTCTTTATTAAAAAAGCATATTCAATGTAGTTACTAACTTTCCATCGGTCAGTTCTGAAACTGGGATTGGTAACTTGTTGTGAAAGCGTTTACTGTTTATTAGAAATGACTTGCTAGTTTTTGTCAAACTGAATTTAAGAATTGCAATTTTTCGGACATATAACGTACATTCGAAGATTTAAAGTGAGTTTTTCGTCGCAAATTTGATTACGATTGAAAATTTTGAAGCCGTGTATCTCTTATTAAAACTATGAAAACACTTACTAAAAAAACATTTCTGCATTGTAATTTTTTACTCTATACGACACACTATAATATTATACTACTAATAATATTATACCTAACCTAAACAATATGAATATTCTACAACAAATTTAATCATTTACTGAAGTGACTACTAAAACACAGAACAATTTATCATTATAACTAGAAAACGCTTAGTCTCAGGTAATTGAAACAAACTTAAATATACGTTTTATACCTATACCTGCAATTTGAAATCAATTTTGTGAAAATATGTCAAGAAATAAAAAAGTGCATTTTAAAATTACGAGATTATCTAAGTGATTTTTTGCCCTAAATCTTGCCATACTTGTGAACAGGATAAACAGTCTTCTGATTTAACGCATCGTGTCATCGTACGATCGATAGTCAGTTAGGACGACACCTTATTACGATTCTATTAGACCTCTCTGCTCTGCCCAGGCGCTCCGCAGGGTGGCGGACACCTATTAAGGGTTTTTATAGCGAGAATATGGCTAGGTAGGGATCCTAACCTACCCCTTTTCGATATATAGAGGATCGAGTACTCGATCGCCGCGGCGGCGCCGCGGCTCTGTCGCGGCTGCGGCAAGTTGCGGCAAGCTGCGACAGAGCCCACTTCATACAAAATGTTCTAGGCGTCTTTTGTTTTTCTGTCGCGCGCCGCGCCTTGCGGCAACTCTCGCTATCGAGCGGCAAACTCGATCCGCGCGACGGGCTGCGACACGCCGCGACAACTCTGCGGCAGAAAAACAAAAGACGCCTAGAACATTTTGTATGAAACTTACTCTGTCGCGCCGCTCTGTGTGAACGGCCGCGCGACGCCGCGCGCTGCGGCATCCACTCGAGGATAGGTTAGAATTTTTCGATAGCTTAAGATCGAGTAAATAACGCCTGCCGCGCCGCGCCAGTGTGTGAGGCTCTGCGGCACAGCTTTGTCGCCGCTTGCCGCGCCGCGCGTGTGTGCAGAAGCCTTTATTGTACAGGTTAATTAAAATCCATTCAGTAGCTTTACAAAAACAATTTGTAACCTTTGCCCCCCCTTTTTTTTCGGGTTGAAAATCATCCATTGACATCCCCCGCTCTGGGCGGAGCGGGGGGCATGTCAGACTTGTACTGACTACCGACCCATGTTCCTTCTGTTGCCCTTTACGTTCCGAGGCCGCGGTATCTCTTTGCAGGAACAGGAACAGTGCAGGAACTTCCGTGTCCGGTCAGGCGGTAGGTGAGGACGCCATGACGCCTCTCCAGCCACTCCTCAAAGGGACTTACCGCCGCTATTGTGGCGTGCCCTACACGGGGTTGCGACAGTCGCTCTCTCCATGCCACCATGAGATTGCACCGGAGGTCTGTCCGCTGAGACCTTTGCCCCCCTTGCATACACTTCTGTAATATATACCCCCTTACATATACTTCCCTAGTTTACATTGCGCACTCGTAACAGTTTGTTGAATTTCTAGTGTTACAAATGCAAAAATACCCGTATTTTTTTTATAGTATATATGTAGGTATATAAGTATTGTGTAGATCTTCAAGCAAAAAACAGGGTTGCCCTATCCAAATACTACCTAACTACATGTGAGTATAATATCACATACCTTGATGTTTGCGTTCCCTTTTTGTCTAACTTTCATTCTGTTTTTCACAAAGGCCGTATAAAGTAACACATTTACATATTTAGGCCAGTTATGTTTTAGTTTCTATCTAAAAATAAAAAGTGTGTATTTTTTTCTTCTTTTTATTTGGTTTCGTTGAAAATATGACGTTACATTCTCGTTTTCAGTATTTACATAGTCCCTGTGGTAGAACTTGATACTTACTTTTTGAAGTATTTTGAATGTTATTTTTACTTATCGTTGTAAATTTAATTCCCTCTGGTATGGCACTTTTTTTGTTTAAATAAGTCAGTCCCTAACAAAATTGAATTTTAGGTTTTTGTTACAAAACCACGATGTCAAATGTAATTTCGTGTTTTATATACAACTAGCTTTTGCCCGCGGCTTTGCAAAGGGGAGCTGTGTTCCCCCAAATTTAACGCGAGCGAAGCCGCGGGCAAAAGCTAGTAATAAATACGAATTTAGTATGTTAAAATTTTTGAATAGTAAATTCAAAAATGTAACTACGAGTTTTTAAACTCACATGGTCGCTAACATTATTGATAATACATATTTGAAACGGGATATTTACCACGTCTACTATTTATAGTACCTATATTAGTTTCAAACTAAAAATGGTAAATATCCCAACATGAAATGTTATAAATAATATAGAAAAGTGTGCGCTAACACTTTTATGAAAACGCACATACGTACATTCTCATATATACCTTTACGTTGAAGTACTGAAAGTGGCTCCGCTTTGTGCCAGAAGTGGGCGCGCGATACTCCAGCCAGCATTGTTACAGTCGGTGGACGATACGACTAATTATAACGCCGCAACATAAAATGTAACAAAAACCAATGCAGTGCAACATGAAGTGTAACACAACATCTAGACGAATTTGTTTCAACCTGTGTTACATTGCATGTTGCGTAGCATTATTGTCGTATTTAAACCTTTCATTTATTCAAAATTCGAATTTGATATGGAATATAAATTCACCCTTGCCTGGGTTATTCTATATTTAGCTGCATCGGTTAGACTGGAAGCCAATGCCATCAATTGGAAAAAGGCGATGACGATGTATTTTTCCGTAGTTTTTTTTTTTGAAGAAGAAAGTAGTAAAGCGTCTGTCAGGGGAGAATAGAAGAAGATAAATTGTTGACCCCAAATGTAATAGGAGTCAAAAAGTAGGAAGTTGGTGATGATAGTGCTAGTTTTTTTTAATAAGTAACTCTTTCATGAAGAGGACAGCTACTCTCAAGCTTTTAAGTTCCTCTCAACACCACTTTGGAATGAAATTCAAGACCTAACAAGACGATAATGGGACAATTGAGGCGAGGTAGAACATGGCATTTTACGAAGTAGCCAGCTCAAAAAAATTGCAAGCTAAGGACGCAATAGTGGCTACATTTTACATGTTTACAAATGTGGTTGTAATCTACGGCTTGTTTGGTGGCACATGGGCAAAAGAAATTTTACATGTGTGTGGCATGGATTAACCCTAGGTCGAGCGGTAGATGGATGACCAACCATTACATACCGAGGTTCCCCTGTGAGTCAGAAATCACCTTAAACCATTTATCCTGGCTGTCATTTGTTGATCTTTACTGAACAACTAGAAAACTTTATACTTGAGTTTTAGAATATATGAATATTACAAAAAAGACAATTGTTATTTTAAAACATCCTTTTTGTATCATCATTTACGCCAATCTAAATAATACCTAAGTATCAAAGCATTAAAAACAAAGCGTTTTAGCAATAAAAAAGAAACAGAAGGGCTACTATGACCTCTTAAAGCAATTCTTATTCCACTGAGGGAATGAGACAGAGCTATACAGGGTATCTAGCACCATCTCTTTCCCTCAGTGGCATAAGAATTGCTATAAGATGTCATAGTAGCCCTTCAGTTCTGCATTCAAAAACAATTTACTCAAAAATACATGGCCATTTTTGTCGATCATCACGCGGACGAAGTCACACGCGGAAGCTAGTCAAAATAACTATCAGTCGCGCAAAGCCCTTATCTGCGGAATCTGTTTCTAAAACAATACCAACTAATAGTTATCAATTTCGACGTACATTTCCGAACTGAAGCCCAAACTAAGCGGGGCTCTATCGCTTTAAATAAAATGTAACGACTGTCTAAAGCTGATGCACAATGGTTTACGCTATAAAGGAGATTGTACAGAAGGTGCATTTTCCAACAAAGGTACGGTAAGGTACAGGTATTTTTAACCGACTTCGAAAAAAGGAGGAGGTTATCAATTCGACCCTATGTTTTTTTATGTTTGTTACCTCATAACTCTGGTCTGGGTGAACCGATGTTGATGATTCTTTTTTTATTCAAAAGCTGGTGGTTGTCGTTTAGTCCAATAAATTTGTTATTAAGATCCGACCAGAAGTTTATGAGATATCGTCTATAATACATATTTTTTTTCTCTGTCAATACTTCTGTTAATATTTATCTGTTAATACTTAATAACAATGGAAAATGAATACTCGATATTTTTTTTGTGATATATCATTATACCATAATAGTGACATTAAGCTATCGTAAAAGTTTTGTCTGTATGTTTGGCGCAGTCATAAAACACATTCGATTGTGATTTTTTTCTTTTAAAATTCAAACTTTTTATTATTGTTTAATGCTAGCTGACATTTAACAATAATTCAATGTATTATTGGTTAAAATCTGGTGTGTATAAACTCGGTTTTTCTAATCTAACAGACAGATGTGTTGCTGGGGAGTTTGTTCCACCACTTCTTCTTCCCAGCTAAAACACTGGGAAGTGACGGAGGGTGGGCGTTTTAGGGGACTGTTTCTCGTAAACTGACATTCAAAATGTGCTGAATATTGGCCCAATTTAAATAATCGACTTATTATGTATACTTTTCATTATTCCAAAATGTAGAATATTTTTCCCAAATAAATAAATTACTCTCATTGAAGGATTTGTTGAAAGCGCACGTGTTAACATAGAATCTTTTATAAAAAAAATACTAAAGAATGTCTAAAATAAAAAATAAATGTGTAAAAATGAATAAACGAAATATAATTAAAATATATTATAAAATAATACGTAAATATCCTTACTAATATTATAAAAGCGAAAGGAGTTTGTTTGTTTGTTTGTTACCTCTTCACGCTTTAATGGCTAAACCGATTTCGATGAATTTCGGTACAGAGATAGTTGGGAACGAGGAGGCGGACATAGGCTAATATTTTTTTAAAAAGTGGGATGTGAGGGAGAAAGGGGGAAGAAAAGGGAAAACTTAGTGTTGCTATTACAAATCAATAAGGCGCAAAGGGAACTGTGTAACCCCGAATTTAACGCGAGAGAAGCCGCGAGCAAAAGCTAGTAATTTATAAATAAAAAAAATACATTTATATGTTCTTCTAAAGTTTGTCTTCTGACTTTGTTGACACACGACAGCGCGCTGCTGGCGCAAGCAATATCAACAAATCTTTGCAATAAAATTAAATTAGGGTCAGCAGCGGTGTACAAAACTGCCTTATAATGTTGTCCGTTGTTTTATTTTATTGCTCGACAGACGACAGTTTATTATTTCCTTTAAGTTTAAATGTGCACTGAACAGGAGAATGGTGGCTTAGGCGCGTCGCCCACACGACCAGCTACCCTACCATGACATGTTAAAGCAGAACTTATTCCGCTGAGGGAAAGGGACAGAGCTATACAGGGTGTCTAGCACCATCTCTTTCACTCAGTGGAATAAGTTCTGCTTTAAGATGTCATAGTAGGCCTACAAGAGTCGAGGCGCAGTCGCGGCGCGGGCGCGTTAGGCGCGTCCCCCACACGACATTTGTAAACAAAATCTCGTTGCGGCGTGACTCTGATGTGAGATTTTCTTTACAAATGTCGTGTGGGCGACGCGCCTAACGCGCCCGCGCCGCGACTGCGCCTCGACTCTTGGTCGTGTGGGCGACGCGCCTTAGAACTTGTGAAGGGGTATGATTACCGGGGTTGCGAGTTGTTCGAAAGAGATGCCGCGGCCCCAGAACTACATTGGACGCTCTCGATGTTCTCGTTTTTCTACATCGTTCTCACATGTATTTATAATCACAACATGAATGATGTATCCATGATTTTGTAAAAATATTATGATTTAAAAGAGTGTTCCACGGACACTCTTTTAAATCATAATATTTTTTTTTTTGTTTATTTCTTTCTTCTCCATAGAGATCCAAGTTTTGGAATGGGCAATTATAGTACTTTCACAAGTTATTATGTCTTGTGGGACTGGATTGGGACTGTAGCAGCATATTTTTTTTGTTTTCATGACATTCAAAAGTGCCTGTAATGGTCTAATTGAAATAAATGATTTTGATTTGAACATAAAGGGCCAAAAAAAAACCATGGGTTTTATTCAGTAAAATTCTGACACTACAATAACCCCCCTTCCCCGTCCTCTTGCCCTCCCGCCTGCTGATTTCCCAACACTTTTTTTCCCAAAAAAGGGATATATTTACAATTATTAAATAACCAAGTATTTATAGCTTCGCCATAATATGAACAATCTGCAAATGACACAAGTAACCTTGCTCGTCAGACATAAATGTTTTTTAACCGACTTCTAAGAGGAGGAGGTTCTGTGTTCGACCGTAATTTTTAATATATTATCTTAATTCTTTTTTGTTCGAAAGGGTATGCTTCCGAGGTTCTCATATCAATTTTAGATGTTAGAGTTAGCGTCTATTCTTCCATGTCTATATGCATGATCTTCAAACTTTTTCGTAACAATGAAAAATGAATACTCGATAAAAAATTATGAGAGAAATCATCATACCATTCTAAGAAAAAAAATACAACTTAAAAAAAATGGAAACTAATTTCTGAAAAGTAGAAATTGTGTTTATTTCCAGAAATCGGTGGCAAAAAAGTCAACGAAACAAAGTTTTCTTTTAAAGTCGTTTTTTTTTTCTTAGAAACAGATGATTGTTTAAAGCCCGGAGCGTCTCCTGCGGCAGCTTGTTTGGTTTGAGGTTTTCTCACTCAAATGTCCCGCCTCGTCTCCGTTAACATAATTGCTTCGCAGAATCTTAGTCATTACTTAAATAAGAGCTTTTATCTGCTTAACGCATGCAATAGTCATTAATTCAAATAAACTAAGAACTTATGTAATTAAAAAAAAAACGTTGCCCCACACTAGAAATTTCTCCTATATCGTGGGTGCCTTGACAAACATTTAAACTCACATACACAAACAGCCAGACCCGAAATAACTACCTATATCTCATACATAAATATTTGTTCCGTGCGTGGATCGAACCCGCTACACGCTGCGCCAACCCTGCCGTTAAAAACTCATGTCTATTGCATAAAAATGTTTGCGCAAATATTTACTTAAGATAAAGTAATTACTTTAACTTTACTGATACTTTTGTTTAAGCTTAAAACAACTCCTACGTTCAGAGTCAATAAACGCCCACGCGTAGCATTTTAAAAATTGCCATTCTTAGAAGAAAAAACAATGTTAGAAAAAAACAGTGTTGCCACTAATGAAAGTAGATTAATTCTAGTGTTTTAGAGGAGACGGTCTGATAAGTTATTTTTAAAACTACCCATTATAAGTCTAGCTTTTCTGAAAAGTAAGAGGTCGATTTTCAGACGTAATTGATGTGGCTTAGATGAAATAATGAAGGTCGGCTTGTTGGTCGACTGGTCGCAATCGTGACTACTATGTGTGAGAAAAACTTTAAATAACTTCCTCCCCTCTGGGTGGAGTCTCAACTATGGGACGGATCCGCCAAATACCAGCTTGAAGCGCTAGAGTCTATAGAGAAACGTGCCAAGAGGCTCATCGGCAACGACGCGCTGGTTGAGTCAAAGCTCCAGAGCCTGGAGCATCACCGGCGCGTTGCCAGCCTTTCGGTTTTCTATCGGTTACATTTCGGAGAGTGTGCGATGGAATTGCACAGCCTAATTCCGCCAAGCCCGTTCCATCATAGGACTACAAGACGTACGGCGATGCGCCACCGTTATATGGTAGACATCCCACCCACACGCACTAAACGGTTTGGGAATACCTTCATTGTGCGTACTGCTAAGGAGTGGAATTCCCTGCCGGAGTCTGTATTTCCTGACAGCTATAACCTGGGGGTCTTCAAGTCAAGAGTGAATAGGTTATTTCTAGGTAAGCGTGCTTCATCGTCGACCACATCATCACTTACCATCAGGTGAGATAGTGGTCAAACGCGAGCCTATCAATAATAAAAAAAAAAAAAAAAAGTGGAGCGGATGGGAGTGTCAAACTTGTACTGACAAAAACCCACCCATGTTCCTTCTATTGCCCTTTATGTTCCGGGGCCACGGTATCCTTTTGTGACATGTGTGAGCTCTTGGGTTTGATTCTCGGATCCGACAGATTGTTATATGGTTTTTTTTTCATAAGGATTTTCTCAGTAGCAGCCACAGGCAGCGTTTGGATTTGTGCTCGGTTGATGGCAATAGGCTCTACCCCTAAGACATGGGGCTTTAAATATAACTGGAAATATGAGTGAACAACTAACTTCATCCAAACCTTCGAGGACAGACGTGAATCGAAGTGATTCAATAAGGGTTCTGCTTTTTTCTTTTGAGATACGGAACCCTTAAAAACCGATTAACAGCAAGTCAAACTGGAGCGCCGTGGCTTCAGTACAAACTTGCGTCATAAATAACCATATCTTTTGACTGCGTAGACTTTGAGGGTTGATTTTTTCACAGCACAAAGGAACCATAAAGTTGCGTACATGGTTATAATTTCAATTCGATACCTCTAAACGTTCTTGAGATAAAAGGCCTTAACAGACAGATAGATACATGGACATCTAAGTGATCGAATGAGGGTTCTTTTTTAACCTTTTAAGGTACAGAACCCAAAAAAAAAGAAGAAATTGGTGTAATCTTATGATTCAAACATTGCGACGAAGAAAAAATGTAAAGCAATGAACACACGGTGTCTAAGGATAACAAGCAATTTATACTTTGTCAGCCAGTTGTGTGTTATTGTACAAATATATACTACTAGCTTTTGCCCGCGGCTTCGCCTGCGTTAAATTCGGGGAACACAGTTCCCCTTTCCTGATAGTTTTTACCCTTGCGCCTTATTTATTGTAATGCAATGCTAAGTTTTCCCGTTTGTTCCCTCTTTCTCTCTCATATGTCAATCTTTTTAAGAAAAATAGCCGATATCCGTCTCCTAGTTCCCAACTATCTCTGTACCAAAATTCATCAAAATCGGTTTAGCAATTAAAGCGTGAAGAGGTAACAAACAAACTCACTTTCGCTTTTATAATATTAGTAAAGTAAGGATTATAAACGTTTGCAAATAAAAAAACATGTTTGCTCGTTTGTTATTCAGCAAGCTCTTTCAATTGATATCCAAGAGAATTCATAAATAATAGCCAGTCCGCCATCTTTAGTAGCCCACCATTTTGGATTTAAAAAGACATCACTCAGCCAACCTGCTGTTATAATTTTGCAAACAATATGTAAAAATATTGTTTGCAAAATTTTTGACCTCAATCAAAATCGAGAATTTGGTAGAATTTAACTTTTTTTTATGAAAAAAAAATGAAAACACCAGGTTACTAAAAACACGATAAAGAAAAAGGCAATGATGAAAAAAAATTCAACAGTTTTGTTCAGACAAACCAGGACAATTAAATAAAAGAAAAAAAAAAGGTTCTCATTCCTTGTAACCCGTATGTCACAAAGCTTATTGTCATTCCTCCAAGAGGGAAGCAGCGACGATGAAATCTGGATCCGCGCCTCGGAAATTCTTAAGTTAATTACCGACTCGAGCCGGGTTATCCGTGCTACCCGGTTACCCGCCCACCCGGTTACCCGGGTACTTTCAACTGGGCAAGACGACACGACGTTTTTGCTGAATCTAACTCAGTTATATCAACTTGATTTATAAGGGAAATTAATTTTATTATAGTTGTTCTGTGTGAGTTGTGGCAATTTGCATGGCAGATTTTGTTAGCGTGGACAGTTATGGGATCAAAGAGCTAGTTATCATAAAGGAGAATCTGTCGTATATTTGTTAGTAACAGCCACTTAGCATGTATTCCTTGGCAAATGAAATGCAGTTGTGTCTGTTTGGAGAATAGGACCTCCATATTTTTACTGACTTTACCGTCAAGTACCTCGATGAACACCTGAGGAGGCTCTCGTTAGGCAGCTGGATTAAGGTTTGATACAGAAAATGGTTATTCTCGATCCGGTAGCTTGAATCCAATTCCGGTGGGCTATTATTTTTATGTATTTTGAAATGAGTGTTAAATATAGGGAAAAATTAATAAACAGAATGATTTTTTTTCTGTTTTAATTAAAATATATTTAAAAACTTAAAATATATTTAAAAAAAAAAAATTTAAAACTAAACGGTCAAAGCAACATACATTATTTTTTGGCTGAATGGCCATATTGCGTAGATGAAACCATCTGTTTAGAGAAAGATCTAAGATCCAAGATCCTCTATCTCTTTTTTGAGACAAGGTTGAAGACGAAGAGCCCAAAAATATTTGTGCTCCCTTGTAAACACCAGAAGGGCTACTATGACATCTTATAGCAATTCTTATTCCACTGAGGGAAAGAGACAGAGCTATACAGGGTGTCTAGCACCATCTCTTTCACTGGGTAGCTGGATTCAAATAGTCCACTCGAGCAGTTGATAATACCCAGCTACCTGATGACTTTCAGAAACGAAACAAAAAGACGAACTACTCGTAAAAAGTGCTGACCTCCTTCAAAATGAGTTGCCAACAGGCCAATAGCTGATTAAAGCAACAGGCAATAAATTACAAAGTAGACCGGGAGGAATAAACAAAAAAGAACTACGAAACAAAACTTCAGACAAGACAAACTATTTAAAAGTTCCACTGCTGCAATCTACTCTGTTTAAAACTTTAAAAACTTGTACTCGGGTGGTTTTAAAAATGACCTGAGAGTCTACCTGAAGAATGTCCATGGAATATCTTGCTTATTCTTGTTCTTGAAATTGCTTTGGAAAGAGCAACTACAATACTCACAAATATTATGCCTTGTGACAGGAACTGCAACTACATTTTTCTATAGAATGAAAATGGTATATTTGTATGAAGAACTAGCATGTGCCATTTTATTTGTTTACTAGCTTTCGCCCGCGGCTTCGCTCGCGTTAAATTCGGTATAACACAGTACTCACTACCTGCAGTTTTTGCCCTATGTAAAAACATGGTACATGAAGGTCGGTAAAGGGCTTTAAGTTTGATTGTTGTCATCATCTTCGACATTTAAATGACTTTTATCATAATGTTTGAGTTTTATCATCATTTCTAACATAACCTTGAGTTTTATCATCGTCTCTGAAATAATTTTGAGTTTTATCATCATCTTTGACATATTTTTGAGATTTATCATTATATCTGAAATAAGTTTGAGTTTTCTCATAATCTCTAACATGTTTGAGATTTATCATTAACTCTGACATATGTGTGAGTTTTATCATCATCTCGGACATTACTTTAAGTTTTATCATCATCTATGACATTAGTTTGAGTTTTGTCATCACATCTGACATATCTTTGAGATTTGTCATCATCTCCGTCCTAACTTTGTGTTTTATCATTATCTATGACATACATATATTTTGTTTGAATTTTGTCTCGATCTCCAACGTCAGTTCTATTTAAATTTAATTTTGGAGGAGGTTCGTAGCAACGATGAATAAAGACATCCTATTTATTATTATAGTCCCTTCTCTTTCCCACACCCTTCTTTTTTCGTGTGATTCTAGTTAGTACCTGGTGTCAGAGTTTTTTAGCAGCCCGTGGGCCTACATGCCGTCGAAATATCTCTCAGGCATGTTGGTTTCCTCACCATGGTTTCCTTCACGTTCACTTCACTTCGTATACTCACACATCATAATACTGGGTAATACGATACCTCTTGGTAAGACTGGTTGTCAGACTTTCGGGACACTGACTAGCTGTAACGATTGTCAAAGATCTACAAATGACAGCCGGGACCAACAGCTTAACATGCTTTCCGAGGTAACTCGGTGTGTAACGGGTGGTCTCCCATCCACGGACCAACCTAGGCAAGCGCGGCTTAACCTTAAAATCGACCTGAGCGGCTGCTATTATTTAGCCACGAGCTCCTACGCACACATGCATGCGAAAAATCTGAGGTTCAACAATGAAGTGACATTAAAGTTATACTGCCATAAAAGATGACAGTACAAACCCTACGATAAGTAGAACAATGTCCGAGTGGACTAGTGATGTGCCGAGGTGAAATCGATACCAATACCAGGTTGTTGATGAATGAATGATACATGTGGGGTTGTGTTCATTTTAAATTAACTGGTTAGGTATTTCATAACAATGATTTTGTATTCTGAGGCCCTAGCGCAAGTTTACGAAAAAATACGTCGATTTATTATTAAAAATACAATTACTATTATATCATACAGAATGTAAATTCCTAAAATTATAGTATAATATAAATTATAAGTGGAAAGAGTATTTTTAACTTCGACGGCACGGTTGGCGCAGTGGCTAACCAATCGAGTGCTGCGCTGCGTGTCGCGGGTTCGATCCCCACACGGAACGAATATTTATACGACTTACAGGTAGTTGTTTCGGGTCATACTAATTGTTTGTGTGAGTTTAAATGTTTGTGAACGCACCCACAATACAGGAGAAATCCCTAGTGTAAAGCAACGATTTAAAAAAAAAAAAAACTTCAAATCGACTTATTAAAAGCGCGTGTTCGTCATAGGGCGTCAGGTGTATCGAAAATCGATGTTTTATTCGTCGACTAATGGGTATTTTATTATGAACAATCTAAAGAGTATACATAAAATACTGGGTGTAAAAATAGCCATCAGAAAGCCGTCATTTACGCATTCTGTGCTGTAATTAAGCAACATTAAATGACAGTAATTGCTGGGGGAAAGCTTTTATTTTGGTGTGAAAACCGTTGTTTACCGCAAAACATTGCGCTTTCGAGTGAATGCGATTGAACAGACTGTGGACAGTGTGTAAAAACACGGGTTGGTATTGTTTGTTTGTTACGTCTAAATGGCAAAAGCGATTTTGATGAATTTTGGCACAGAGATAGTTTGGATCCTGGATACGGATATAAACTAATTAAAAAAAAATAGGGAAAGAAAGAGCCTGTGGACGGTGAGCAATGGGTAGCTCACCGTCTGTCCGTCTATTGACGACAGACCGTGTGGACGGTGCGTTAGTGTTCCACGCGCACCTCTAAAAGATGTCAGCAAAGCAGAGGGACCAGCCAGGGCCACCGCCTGCCGGGGATGCGGTTTTATGATGCCGTTTATGTCGCAAATTTGTACGGAACTCTCGGTTCGCAAGTCTGTTTCGCTCTCGGCTGGTTTTTTATTTAAGTAATAGCTAAATTAGATAGGATGGGTAGGTATTCTCATCGTATCGAACAAACTCAAAATAGTCCACCAATCTCCCTAGTGATATCCAGCCAGATATTACAATATTTGACAACAAACTAGTTAAAACTGTATCTAAACTTACGGTGAATGCTGTCATCAACGGATATTGAGACAGACGAACTGTGTAGTGATTGCAAAGCATAATACCCGAGGGGTAGCGATGACAAGCTTTCATTGTAATGATGGAAAGCTTACCTATACTTGTTAAAGTATATATTTTTTTAAAACGTTGCCCAACACTATGGTTTGGGGTTCTCACACTCAAACGTCCGGTTACGTTCTTCGCTAGCATGACTGCTTCGCAGAATCTTAGTCATCACTTAAAAAAGAACTTTGATCTGCTTAACGCATGCAATAGACATTAATTCAAATGAACTAAAAACTCACGTAATTTAAAAAAAAAACGTTGCCCCACTAGGAATTTCTCCTGTATCGTGGGTGCGTTTACAAACATTTAAAGTCACATACACAAACAGCCAGACCCGAAACAACTACTTCTAGGTCATACAAATATTTGTTCCGTGCGGTGATTGAAGCCGCGACACGCAGCGCAGCAGTCAGTTGCTCAGCCACTGCGCCAACCGCGACGTGTAATGTAAGTTATGTATCAGTTGGCGTGTGACCTAAGCTAAATCGGTAACCACGTCAGCAAAACGTAGATGATGTTCGTTTACATTCTAAATAAGTGAGGGTTACATAGAAATGGCTAACATTAATCACGTGTCCTTACAATGACCCCTTTCTTTTAGAGATGGGAAATCATCAAATAACTTCCCCCGCTCCAAGTTTGATAAAAGTCTGACACTCCTTCTAGAGCAGGAGAGAGTGTCAGACTTTACTGACTAAAACCCACCCATGTTCCTTCTTTTGCCCTTCGTGTTTCGGGGCCCTGGAATATTTTACGAACAACCCGCAACCCCGGCAGGCAGTGGCCCCGGCAGGGCGACACCTTTTCGAGGCGCGCCTGTCGACATAGCCTATAATGACCCTGAGAAAAGACATTTAGAGGTCCTCCTCTAAATGTCTTTTTCATTGTGAATATTTTCATACAAAAATTATGATCCCGAATGCTACCAGATATACGGGCATGTGTCGGGCACTAGACAGAACGAATTGTTACCAAGTAGTAACAAGTATTGGATTACGATTTCTTTAAAGTATTTAAATATCTTTGCCTGTCCCATACATTTGGGACGAGTAAGTATTGAAGGTTACTACCGAACTACGGTTTTTTTTTATCGATTTGTACCTTTCGGTTCGTTATAGAATATTTTTCAGATTGATGATCACTATCTGAAATAATTACAACCACACCTATCTGATCTACGCTATAGAGCTGACAAATGTTACCGATACTGTCTGTCTGACACTTATTTTTTTACATTGCCTTTTGTGTTCCGGGGCCGCGGTATCTGTTTCGAACAACCGGCAACCTCTGACATCTATTTGAGGCGCGTGTGGAACACTAACGCTGTAACTTTAGGCACTTTAACGCAAGAATCCATATAGATATCGAGTTGAAATTAATACCAAAGACTAAAGTCTGCAGTTTCTTAAAGCTGTGAGAAAATCAACTCTCTAAGTTTACGCAATCAAAAGATATAGGCGTTTACGTCGTATATGTCATACATTCGCAAAAGGAATTAAAATATGTAAGGTACTTCTCGTTGACGTAGAATTGTGTAATTTGGCAAAAAGCAATATCATGAAGATGGAGTAAAGGAAAAAATATGAAAACCGTAACTTTGTTGATGCATCACAAAAAAATATGATTACATTTGTGACACCAACAGGTAATTTGTTCCGGGTCTTAGTGTTTGTGTATGAAGGTTTAAATATTTGTTATAAAACTCTGGGATCGTGGGGTCCCTGTGCTCACAGCCTTTTTAAGAATATTTCAAAACGTTTGGTTGACACTTCCCGTGACCCAAGGGCTGGCTTTTACTTTGGCCAGAGGCGCGTTGCCATACAACGTGGCAACGCGGTCAGTCTCTTGGGGACATTGCCAACTGACAGCGTCGAGGACGAATTTTTTGACGCTATTTTTAATTTATTTATAAGTTAGTTAATCCTTTAATATCTATATCTATACTATATATTTTATATTTATATTTATAATATTATAAAGCTGAAGAGTTTGTTTGTTTGAACGCGCTAATCTCAGGGACTACTGGTTGGAATTGGATAATTCTTTTAGTGTTGGATAGTCCATTTCTTGAGGAAGGCCTTAGGCTATATAACATCACGTTACGACCAACAGGTGCTGAGCAGCGTGGGTGAAACCGCGGGGAACAGCTAGTAGCTTATATTGTAATAACGACAATGTATTATTATAGGATCCCCTGTTGGGTATAAGCCTCTTCCAATTTCTTTAAACTTTTGCTACTGCGGTCCAATTTTCCCTGCCACCGTTATTATTTCGTCCACCCATCGCTTTTGTGGTCTTCCCACGTTTCTGTTTCCTTATGGAATAAAATATGTATACACCACTAGCTTCCGCCCGTGACTTCGTCCGCGTGGCGTAGTTACTTTAGGTTAACTCTAACTGCGTGGTGATCAAAAAAATTAACTTTCTCTCCCCTTATCTTCCTTCTTTCTCCCCCTTTCTCACTTTAAAAATAAATATTACTTATGTCCGTCTCTAGTGTCCCAACTATCTTTGTACTCAAATTCATCAAATCAAAATCGGTTTAGCCTTTTAGCCGTGAAGACGTAACAAACATACAAACAAAATCACTTTCGCTTTTATAATATTAGTAAGGATAGATACTCGTAGGCAGCCAATAGAATATTAAACACATTTTCAGCATTTCATTACTAACGGTCTACAATTAAATACTTCAACCACAAAATACCCCATGGTTACTCGTTCACGTATCAGACACCACAAAAGTCAAGGTGAACACATAAGTAATGTACAAGCCACTTATTATTTATCTATTCTATTAAATATTCCAAATCCTACAAACCTCTATTTTACTGTAATTAATTTTGGATTTCTTTTTTCTTTTTAACGTGAAGACAAATGCCAGTAAATCTTATCAACGTATTCTAGGGGCCAGCGATGTATTCAAGATAACAAATACCTTTCTTAGAATAAAGTTTTTTTTAAAAAGAAACTCTTTGGGATAATAACAGGTCTTTTTAGCTAGCTAGAAGTTTAATTAGGTTAAGCTAAAAGCCTGGTCATTTTATTTAATACAATTATTTTTCTGGGAGTTTTGATGTTTTATCTTCGGTCTAGAATTCTTTCCATCATTTTGTTTTGGTTTGCAGTCTAACCGGACGCAGTGAAATACCAAATTTAAACAGACTGCCTATCTGACTTTCACAACTTAGTTGTGACTGGTTAATACGATACGGTAAGTCTGGTTGTTAGACTTTCAGGCCACTGATTGACATGTATCGACTGTCAAAGCTCTACAAATGACAGACGGGACCAACGACTCAGTTTGTTTTAGGTTGGGCCACAAACAGTTCAACGGTTTTTATACTGCTTAACCGGATCTTTCTTTGTTTCCTTTGTCTTCTTTTTTTAAAAACATTGCCCCACACTAGATAGCTTTCCTGTATCGTGGCTGCGTTTACAAACATTTAAACTCACGCAAACAGCCCGAAACAAGTACCTGTAGTTTATATGGGTTCTGGGATCGAACGTGACGCGCAGTGTTGCAGTCGATCGCTCAGCCACTGCGCCAATTTTGCCGTCGTCCCGTATCTCAGTATGTTATGAATCACCGGTTGATCTTTTCAAGATATTATTCAGTAGCTGTGCCTACAAATACTGCCACAATGCTCATCATCTGCCAAGTCTTTTCCCAACTACATGGGGTTCGGTTTCCAGCCTTACCAGAGGCAACTAAATATCAAAATTTCAAAATCGTCTGCCTATCTATCAGAAAAAAAACACGATAAAACTCCAATCTAAAAATGTTGAATCCTGGACTCTTTTGCATTGGTAACACAAGTCACCACTAGAGGAAGAAAAATATTCATAGTGTTGTGCATTTGAAAGTCGACATATCGATAGGTCGACGTCAGCCGTACCCGACGGAGCGTGTCTTCCATTAACAGCCGAGTTAATTGAAAAACCAACCCGCAAGAGGACTCATCCAGCGAGAACTGTCCGATTGTTTCGTTACAAACGAAAATATTATGCAAACGACAATATGAAAAAGTGATCTATGATGCTTTGGTGACAATAGTTGGAATAGACTTTCTATGGATCAACTTAGAGTGCATTATTAATTGGCTGTTGTATTTATGATGTACCTACATTAAAAACTTGAGAGGTCGCAAGGGACCCCCAGATGGAACAAAGTTATTATTTATTATGTACAAAAAACCTGTATACACTCAACAAAAATAATCGTCGTGTCACCACAATGTTCGGTGATGTGTGATATGTCATCATCTGCCAAGCCTTTTCCCAACTATGTTGTGGTCGGCTTCCAGTCTAACCGGATTCAGCTGAATATCAGTATTTTACGTGGACCGACTGCCTGTCTGACGTCCACAACCCAGTTACTACTGGGTAATATGATACCCCTTTGTAAGACTGGTTGTCAGACTTTCAGAACACTGACTACCTGTAACAACTGTCAAAGATCTACAAATGACAGCCGGGACCAACAGCTTAACGTGCTTTCCGAGGCACGGAGGAAACTTGGTATGTAACGGGTGGTCCCCCATCCACACTCCAACCTAGGCAAGCGCGGCTTAACCTAAAGATCGACCCAAGCGGCTGCTATTCAGCCACAAGCTCTTCAAGCTCCATAAGTGATGTGTGATATGTGTGTTTTTTTTATTATTTATTTCCTTCTTGATTTCTGCCACACAATTTATTCACTAAGCGCTTTCTTTATAACTTATAACAAGTAACTTAATAACATGAAACATCACGGAAACTTGTCACCTGAACTCACCCTCTACTCAACTATTTGTAACGTAAACCACTTTCAGTTTCTGATTGACGTGAACACAAAACGCTATTTTAAACATCAAACAAAACTAAACCGGGAACCAAACCCGACTCCAGTTAATCAACAGCCAATTCACCGGTGAACTTCAGATTTATAGGATCCATTAAAATGGCGTCGCTTATTGACGTACACATTAATTTATTCGACTCTCGAACTTGGCGTCTCAACTTATCGCATTAAACTTTCTTATAGATATTGATGGTGAGTGCTCCTGTCTAAATAAAACGGATCGATCTTTAAAGTTGAACAACGTAAGCAAGGTCTATCCGTAAATAGGTGACATCAATAAAGTGATATTTATATAATACGCAAATGAACCTAAAAAATCATAGGCCATTTTTGCGGATTAGAAATCATTAAATGACCTATAGATGACTTATTCCGCTGAGGGAAAGGGACAGAGCTATACAGGGTGTCTAGCACCATCTCTTTCACTCAGTGGAATAAGTTCTGCTTCAAGATGTCATAGTAGGCCTATTGGAGCGGTGGGGAGTGTCAGGCTTTTACTGACTAAAACCGACCCTTGTTGTGTTTTTTGCTACGGTATCTTTTTCGAACAACCCGCAACCCCGGTAGGCACTGACCCTGGCATGCCCCTCTGCTTTGCTGACATCTCTTTGAGGCGCGCTTTCGTCAATAGATGGACGGACGGTAAGCTACCCATTGCTCACCATCCACAGACCCGCATCTACGGTGGCCGGCAATCTTAGGTTGCCTTGGGTTTGACATTGAGACCCTATGACCGTATGGTTACATCATTTGGCTGCCACCATCCAATACATAACGTCTTCTATCTGTGCCTTTTTTTGTGGGTGAGAAATCATCAAATAACTTCCCCTGCTCTGGGCGGAGCGGACGGGAGTATCAAACTTGTACTGACTAAAACCCATCCATGTTCCTTCTATTGCCCCTTATGTTCCGAGGCCGCTGTATCTCTTTCGTACAACCCGCAACCCCGTGTCACCTTAACTTGCTTTCCGAGGTATGGGGGTGCTTTAAAGAGCATTTTCAGGGGTTGGACGGTATAAGCAAAGTAAATGACAGCCGGTACTGTCATTGCAAATCTTTGACAGTCGTTATGAGCGGTTAGAAGTCCAATAGTCTGATGATCTGTGGTATAGTGTGGTATCATCCAGTACTAACTGAATTACGGGGTACAAGTATGCAGTGGTTTTATGTAATTATACTAGTCCTAGCTTTTACCCGCGGCTTCGCTCGCGTTAAATTGGAGGTAACACGGTTCTTGTTTCCTGATTTGCAGGTATTTTTCGTTGGTTTTTGATTGGTGTTGTTACCCATTTTTAGCTTCCTACCTTGAAAACTGCGAAAAGTCCCATATAAATTTTTTCTCCCTTTTCTGACTGTTTTTTTTTAAATTAACCTTTGTCCGTTTCCAGTTCCAAAATTCATCAAAATCGGTTGTGCCATTTAGGCGTAAAGACGTAACAAACAAACTCACTTTCACTTTTATAATATTAGTAAGAATTCATCTGTATCTGGTTAAGAAGAAAGAAAAGATGTCTATTTGCCACTTGCCATAAGTACACACCACAAAAAAGAAAAAAAACTTTAATCTTAACACAACAAAAAAGAACTTAAATCTTAACATTACAAAGAAAAATATTATATTTTGTGTCATACGGCTGCGCCAAATAGGCCCAGCTACCCTACTATGTCTAGCACCATCTCTTTCCCTCAGTGGAATAAGAACTGCTATAAGATGTCATAGTAGCCCTACTAAAGAGATGGTGCTAAACACCCTGTATAGCTCTGTCTCTTTCCCTCAGCGGAATAAGAATTGCTTTAAGAGGTCATAGTACGGTAGCTGTTCAGTAAACTGGTTAGCTTGGAAGTCGTCCCTAAGTTATTTTGAAAAAAGGGTAGTCGTACGGTAGTGCATGAATATTTTACCATTATTGGGCACGCCCACTTTCACGATAAAGGGACGAATTTTAAACGAATTTGGGAAAAGGTCCTCATTAAAATGCGAATTTCTTAAGAATTCCGGATTCAGGAAACGCAGATTGAATTTTATTATTAGCCCAGGGTACGACAGCATTCTTGGTAACCGTAAGGACGAAAATATAATGTTACTAACTTCCGCCCGCGATTTCGTCCGTTTGGCAGATTTACTTTGGGCTAACGCTAACTTTAACCCGCGTTATGATCAAAAAAAGTCTTTCTCTCCCCTTTTCTTCCCTCTTTTGTCAGCTTTTCTCACTTTTTTTAGTAGCCTATGTCCGGTCCAGGATCCCAACTATCTCTGTACCAAAATCATCAAAATCGGTTCCGCCATTTAGGCGTGAAGACGTAACAAACAAACTCACTTTCGCTTTTATAATATTAGTAAGGATAAGGATACAGATAGTTGTCACTAGACTGATTATGTATGTAAGTTTAAATATGGGGCAACTTTTTTTTAAATTAAATAAAAACTCGATCCTATGACAGTCCCGTTTTTCGTTTCAAAGTACAGAACCCTAAAAACAAGTCATGCGTAACCCAGACCGTAGTTTGAAATATATTTTTTGAGTAAAACTCCTTCAAGAAACGCAACCATGTCCCAACACAATATAAAACTCTTCAGATTTCCCCGGTACATCCAGGATTAAAGTGATTATCCGTGATTGTCTCCTCCTCCCTTAGCGACAGCGTTGACGGCAATTCAATACATTTCGTATAATAACCCACTCCATTCTCGTTTAACTTAATACTGTTTACGTTTTACTAAAGAGATCGCTCAAATTGCCGGAAAGCAATTAGAGAAATAAACAAAAGGCTTTTAGGGGCCGCCCTACAGGAGCAGGGAATGTTCTAGAATATTTTATTTTTATTTGACTAACCTATTTAATGGTTAGTTTTCGTTTACCTTTATAGATAGGTAAACGAAAACTAACCATTAAATAGGTTAAAAGATTTGATTTGATTTGAAATCAAATCAAATCTTTTCATCAGCGTTCTCCTGCCCTTGTCCAAGTTATTTGGTGTCAGCGCAACATGTCTTATATTTCTTTTCGTCTATTTTTCGTCTTTATAGGAAACAGGAGATGTTCTTGACATATCATCTTTATCTAATACTAGCTTCCACCCGCGACTTCGTCCGCGTGGCATAGTTACTTTGGGCTAACGCTTACTTCAACCCGCGTGATGATCGAAAAAAAAAATCTTTCTCTCCCCTTTTCGTCCCTCTTTGTCCTAGTTTCTCACATTTTTAACTAAATATCTCTGTAACAAAATTCATCAAAATCGGTTAGGCCATTTATGCTTTAAGACGTAAGAAATTAACAAACTCACTTTCGCTTTTATAGTATTAGTAAGGATTTTATTTGACGACACGGTTGGCGCAGTGGCTAATCTGTGAACCGCTGCGCTGCGTGTCGCGGGTTCGATCCCCCCACGGAACATGTATTTGTATGGCCTACAGATAGTTGTTTCGGGTCTGGCTATTGAGAAATTCTTTGTGCATCGTTTTTTTGTCCCAATTCAGGCAAATTACTGATAGAAAACTCAATCACACAATTGTTATTGAGTTGTATACATAGGACGTAATCACAACTAACGATATCTGGGTGTACTGCTAGGTACACCTCTACCTTACACTTCAGAGATAACAAGCGTGATGCAGGTGTTACATGTTATGTGTATTACTGAGAACACACTAAAAAGAAGAAAAATCCTTTTAATTAGCGTGAATATATCTTCATCATTTCAAGCACTGAAGATAAATTACTAACTAATATGAAATTATCAAAGACATGAACGGTGCACCGTAGTAGTTTAATTTTTTTGTAATTAATGAAGAACTTTTATTCGAACATAGTCAAAGAATGTACATATTACACACACCATTACTAAACATTAGAATTATTTTATTTTCATCATTGTTTTCTTATTTTCTTTTATATTATAACTAGCTGTGCCCAGCGGTTTCACCCGCTGCTCATTTAGGGGTCTGAAAAATAGATGTTTGCCAATTCTCAGACCTACCCGATATGTACACAAAATTTCGTTGAAATCGGTCCAGCCGTTTCGGAGGAGTATGGGAACGAAAACTGTGACACGAGAATTTTATACTATATATTAGATTTTTCCTTAATGCCCAAATGTTTAATCATCACATCGACAAAGATAAATGTTTTAATTTAAAGTTATCGCAACTCCGGCCCCCAAGATACAGGCGCAGCCTAGTTTGGGGACCATTGTTTTCTAATTTTGTCTATTTAAACTTGTTACCGATATTTGAAATGATGATGTAGAAAAATGTTGTAACACTGGTTTAATAATAAATTATTCTTATATATACGTAAGTCAGGCCCCGGAACATAAAGGGCAAAATAAGGAACATGGGTGGGTTGATTTCGCATCATAATTGAAAATAGCAACACAAGGGAACGCTTTGTTTAGCCGTTTTGCGATCACTTAATTTTCTGTGGTTTCAAAATAAAAATAAAATCATATTTCTAAGTCTTTGGTAAAATGTAGCTGAGAAAAAATCAACCGTTAGAAATTTCATTTTTGTTGAAGCCTTAATTTTTTTATATCATCAAATAACTTCCCCCGCTCTGGAGCGGGGGGGGGGGAATGTCAGACTTGTACTGACAAAAACCCACCCATGTTCCTTCTATTGCCCTTTACGTTCCGAGCGCGCGGTGTTCCACGCGCTTTTCAAAGAGATGTCAGCAAAGCAGGAGCGCCTACCGGGGGTGCGGGTTGTTCCAAAGATTTACAAAAAGAAAAATAAGGAATATTAATGGATTTTAGTCCGAAAAAGATTCACAGTCCCTCCCACCCCAGCCTGAGGGGGGAAGTTATTTGAAAAGTTTCTATGCCTAAAACAAACAAAAGAACCCCATTGTTAAATTTTTATTTCGTCCCATTTTAAATACAAAACCCAACAAAATTTGCAAATTACACCAACTGAAACTCACACACGACTGTGGTTCCATTTCAATTCAATGTTATCGCATCTCGATTCTCGGTCGAGAACATTTTTATGTCATTCAATATCGAATATCGATACTATCCAAATTGTATCGATATCATTTTCATTGTCTTCATGTATATTCGATAAAGGTACAGTCCCATGCACCTATCAATGTGTTACAATAAAAAATTGTTTGGATTGCCTCGCTGGTTAAGTGGTCGCAAACGCGACTGCTGAGGTGCTGGCTTCGATTCCCAGGGCGAACAAAGTATTATTGTTAAGTTTTTCCTTGAAAAAATACTTATAGCAACCAGAGTAACAGCGTCTGGCTTTATGCCTAGTTGACGGCAAAAGGCTCGCCCCTATAACGTGGAACTTTAAACGTGACGGCGGGCAATGGGTAGCTCACTGTCCGTCCGTCTATTACCAACAGGTCGCATCGACGGCGAGATCGTGTTCCATGTCAGACATAGCCTGTAGATGTTAGCAAAGCAAAGGGGCCTGCCAGGGTTAAAAAGATACCGCGGCCCCGGAACATAAAAGGCAAAAAAAGGATCATGGGTGGGTTTTAGTCAGTAAAAGTCTGACAGTCCCCCTCCAGATCGGGGGAAGGTATTTAATGATTTCCTATCCGCAAAAAAGGGTTACCCAGGAGATTATCCAGTACTAACTGGGCTGTAGAGGTCAGATATCCAGTCCCTCTATTTAAAATACTAGCAATAAGCTGCATTCTGTTAGACTGAAGTGGACCCCAATACAATCTGCTTCGCCTTTCCCAAAAAAAGCTAAGCAGATGATAAAATGCGCACAAAATGGTGGTCACGACTGTACATAGGTCCATAATACAATATTGTTTGAATAGAAAATGTTATTAGGGTAATCATAAAAGCATACGATCGCTTGCTACTAAAAATTATCTAATAAAATTGGGTCTAGATATTCAAGTTTACTTCTAGGTTTTAAGACTATCTTTCAGCTTCGGTTGGTTAGCTTTTAGACTAACATTTTGTGCTTTTAATGAAGAAAATGTAAATAGAAAGCTTAAAAGAAAATGAAAAAGATACGGTTAAAAATGTGCTGGCTTTTTTTGTATTTATAGTTTTAATTTGCAACGTTGGTTGGGAAGCAAAAAATTGGTGGGTTAGCTAGTTTTATTTATTTATTAAAATACATTATTAAAAACTTCACAGGACATTACTTTAATACAGAAGAGTATTGTAATGGATAATGGGGGCGTTTATTGTTAATAAAAGAAGCATAGAACACTTTTGGCTGTATTTTATAATAGCTTTTGCCCGCGGCTTTGCTCGCGTATAATTCGGGGTAACGCAGCACTACGTACTTTATCAATTTAAAAAAATAGCCTATGATAGTTGGGATCCTGAAGACGGATCCAGGGTCGCAATTATCATAGTACCAAAATTCATCAAAATCGGTTTAGCCATTTAGGCGTGAACACGTAACAAACAAATAAACAAACTCACTTTCGCTTGAAATGAGAGAGAAAGAGAGAAGAAGAGGGAAAACTTAGTTTTGCTATTACAATCAATACGGCGCAAGGGCAAAAACTACCTGCAAATCAGGAAATGGGAATTGTGTAACCCCGAATTTAATGAGGGCAAAAGCTAGTAACACATATTTAAAAATAAATACTGATATAGTAAATATATACGCTGAATGTTAAACTTTTCTTATTAATTAAAAATCCTGAATAGCTTATGATTCAGGCTTATTGATTTACTATAGAATAAAATTCGGGGAATGTGTTATTGAATTACTTTATCTAATTCTCCCATCCCCATTCTATCATCGGACGAGATACGGCGATGTTATATGCTTACATATAGTTCCACGAACACGAACAAAGCCCTAGGCTTCCGCATGTATTAAACACCAGTCTATTGAATTCACTGACGGCTTCTCCAGGGTCCCAACTACCTATCTATGTACCAAAATATATCAAAATTGCTTAAGCCATTTTGATAAATTTTAGGCTGTGAAGATGTAACAAACAAACTCACTTTCGCTTTTATAATATTACTAGCTTTCGCCTGCGTTAAATTTGGGGTAACACAGTTCCCCTTGCGCCTTATTGATTTGTAATAGCAACGCTAAGTTTTCCCTTTCCTTCCCTCTTTTTCCCTCACATCCCACTTTTTTTTAAAATAAAATTAGCCTATGTCCGTCTCTTGGTTCCCAACTATCTCTGTACCAAAATTCATCACAATCGGTTTAGCCATTACAGCGTGAAGAGGTAACAAACAAACAAACTCACTTTCGCTTCTATAATATTAGTAAGGACAAGACATCTATAAACAACTCGCAATCAGACCATCTATATAACTAGAACGTACCAATTGTATTTCTAACTACAGCTCTCCCTTGCACCAAACGATATGATCGTCAGCAATTTCTCGAACCACCCACATTTTCAATTATAGCCTTACTGGCACTTTGTGCTGCCTACGCTCGCAATCACAGGCAAATGACAGCTGCACGTAATGATATTCATTGATGAAGTTCTTGTTTAGATTAATAAGTAATTGTGAATGGATTTGTTGCTGCATAGTTGTTTAATGACATAGAACTTAGTTACATTATTATTTTGCAAGAAAATTGTAGTTGTGTTTTATGTTTTACTAGCTTTTGCCCGCGGCTTCGCTCGCGTTAACTTTGGTAGCGCCTTATTGATCGTCGTTCGTCCCTCTTTCTCCCTCATATCCCAATCTTTTTAAAAAAAATAGTCTATGTCCGTCTCCTGGTTCCAAACTATCTCTGTACCAAAATTCATCAAAATCGGTTAAGCCATTAAAGCGTGAAGAGGCAACAAACAAACAAATAAACTAACAAACAAACTCACATTCGCTTTTATTATATTAGTAAGGATTTTTTTTTTTAGTTTTAATGGCAATTATGGTTATTGATAATTTTAATGAAAAAAACGATTTTTTTTTCAAATCAGAGGCCTTTTTTTGGGGTGGGATATTATCAAATAACTTCTCCCGCTCTGGGCAGAGCGGGAGGGAGTGTCAGTCTTTTACTGACTAAAAACCAACCCATGTTTCTTCTATTGCCCTTTGTGTTCCGGGGCCGCGGTATCTCTTTCGAACAACCCGCAACCCCGGCTAAATCAGAGGCCTATGCCTCTGATTTGGCTCTAGGTACATCATCATCATTTTCCTGCTCTTGTCCCATTCTATTTGGGGCTGGCGCAACACGTTTTCTTCTTCCATTCTCCGCTATCAGACGTCACGGCATCATTTACTCTTTTCTCCTTCATATCATTCCTTACACAATCCATTCATCTTTTGTTTGGCCTGATTCTGATTTGCTCTACAAGCCGTCGATAACATTATCAGTTTGGTATTTCTCACGACGCTTTAATCAAAGTACAAAGTGTTAGTTTGAATCTGAAAACTCGGAGGTGCCTGTATTGGGTTTGCAGTCGCGAACTATAACTTGGCAACCCGACTGAGACACCACTTGACGATTTTATAAAATTTAAAATAAAAATACGCAATCTATAGCATTTGAAGCAGCCTTTCTGAAAGTTCTTTCTTTGTGTCCGATTAATAAGATTCTAAGACTATCTTTTGCAATGTATTGAATCAATTCAATTCAACTTCAAACAATTCTCTAGTATTTCATAATAAATTATTAATTCTATATGTGAGTGCTATGTATTATCATTGACTTGACGAAGCCCTGGTTTTTGATAGTGTCATGCTCACTTAAATGTCTCGCAGATCGTGGCGGGTGTCTCGGGTCATTTACATAGCTCCTTTTCAAAATGGTCGAGCTGAATGGGGCTGATCCATACGACATGTTCGTGAACGGGCGCTGTCAGTTGGGACTGGTCATTTTTTAACTACCACGGTCATTTTTAATTTATTTAGATTATAAACAGAATTTTGCTTTTTATTTACTCTGGACGCTCTTACTGTGCACGTTTTTCTACATCGTTCTCACATATTTGTGTTATCTCAACAAGAAAATTTACACACGAAATACAAAATGTAAATAAGAGTGTCCATAGAGTTTCTTGTTCATACTTCTCCATAGAGATCAACGCTTTGGAATGGGCAACTACAGTACTTTCACAAGTTATTATGCCTTGTGACCAGGACTGTAGATTCATTTTGTTTCTTGACATTCAAAAGTGCCTGTAATGGTCTAATTGAAATAAATGATTTGATTTGATTTGAAGAACTATAGCTATTTAACTGGCACAATGTAAATTTATACATAAATAGTAATGCGAAAGTTCAGGTCCAAAATCGAGAGTACCCATTTCCACTGATAACGATTACCAGTTGCTGCAATTACAGCCAACCAATCACAACCAGATAACCAGATATGTGACGGCATAATTAACCAATCACAGCCACGATCAACAGACATGGCTCCGGAATCCGGTGGAACTAAATTGAGTGGAACGGATTCTATCGATGTTCGAGTGTGATTTTACGAACGCCCACGTTTTCAATTATGTTCCTACACGATCTCTTTGGTGTATATAACACAACACCACGCTTGTGTTCCCCGAAGGGTAGGCACATTTCGTCCGTTTGGTTTAAATCCTGTAACAGATGGTGAGTCTATTATCATCAACCGAGCACAAATGTAAACTTCGTAGCTGCTACTTAGAAATTCCTAATGGAAAAACCCAATTAGACTTTGACCGACATGGGTATCGAACTTGAGACCTCACAACGGTAGTGCTTGCGACCACTAGAACAACAAGGCACTCTGGATATATCATAGATATATCCAGAGATATATCATAGATATATACAATAGAGGCAACCTCTTGCAATAACGTAAGGAAGCCAGATAATAAATCAGGTGAAAGTATTGGGAATTTTGATTGTATCAACCTGGTGCATCAAAATATTCAAGGATTTTTGAACAAAGAATTAGAAGTAGGGCTTTTCCTGAACTGTAATAACATAGATATTCTTTGTATCACAGAGCATTGGCTCAAAAGTCATCAGTTAATTTTTAATTTTAGTAATCACCAGGTTGGTAGCTCATTCAGTAGAGTAAATGCTATACATGGCGGCGCATTAATCTTGGTAAATAATCAGCTCAAATTTAAAGAACGCAAGGATATTGTAAGCATGTCTGTTGAGAGAACAATTGAAATAGCCTGTATAGAATTGGAGCAGTTTATCATATTAAGTGTGTATAGACCCCCTTCAGGTTTGTATGATTGTTTTGAAAAGATAATGGATGAAGTGTTGCATAAAATTTGTACCACAAAGAAATCTATAATCACTTGTGGTGATTTTAATATTAATTTGTTAGAAAAATCTGGGTTGAGTACTAAAATTATAAGCCTGTTTCAGTCATACAATCTTCAAAACAAATTTTTGGAGCCCACTAGAATAACCCAGACTAGTGCCACTTGCCTAGATAATATTTATACAGATGTTATACCAACCCACAAAGTAATTATTAACTTATTAGATTCAGATCATTGTGGGCAACTGATCACAATTCCAAATGTTATAAAAAAAGTAGCTAAAAAGGATATCATTGTTAACCCAAAAACTAAAAGTCGCCTAGAAACTTTTAAAATTAAACTCTCGACTAAATTACCACTTTTGTCAACTAATGATGACCCCAATCAACAATATAACAATTTTTTTAGTATGTATTGCACACAATTTAATACCACTTTTGTTCCTAAGACTATTTCGGTTAATAATAACGCTTCTTTCAATGACTGGGCCACCATTGGTATTCATAAAAGTAGAAAACGGCTATATGAGCTGTATGAAGAGCGAATTTGTATTAATACTGTAGAATTTAATTTGTATGTTAAGAATTATTCTAAAGTTTTTAAAAAAGTTTGTACTATAGCTAAGTCACGTTATTTGAGTTCAAAAATTAAAAATAGTAGTAACGTAATTAAAACCACTTGGAACATTATTAATAGCGAAGCAGGAAGGTCTTGCAAGCGAAATAGTGACTACAGCCTTGCTATCGACGATAATATTATAAAATCAGATATTCAAGTTGCTACAGCCTTTGAAAATTTCTTTGCGGATATTCCTGTATCGACTACTAAATCGCTAGACTCGTCACCTGCTGCTGCAGATGCTTTACTAAAAGAAAACGTTCCATTCCATGATTCCGAATTTAATTTTCAATATGTCAATTGTAATGATATAATTAAAACTTTTCATATGTTAAATGTTAAGAAGACCGCTGATCTATGGGGTCATTCTGTGGACGTTGCTAAGTCCATTATAACCATTGTAGCTCCTTCATTAGCTGTTATATTTAATGATTGTATTGACCGTGGTGAGTTTCCTGATCTAATGAAAAATAGTAAAATAATACCATTGTTTAAATCGGGTAGTACATCAGACCCAACTAACTATAGACCAATTTCAGTGCTACCAACATTTAGTAAAATTTTTGAAAAAATAATTTTAGAGCAACTGCAAAGATTTTTTAATAAACATAAGTTATTGCATAACAAACAGTTCGGTTTTACAAAGGGTCGTTCAACTACTGATGTGTGTTGAACTTTTAGGACACATATATAATGCCTGGGAAGATAAATGCGATGCTTTGGGCATTTTTTGTGATTTATCCAAGGCTTTCGATTGCGTTTTCCATAAAACATTAATCAGGAAACTACACCACTACGGAATCCGGAACGCCTCTCTGAATCTTCTTACGTCATATTTGAGTGGTAGAATTCAGAGAGTTGATGTTAACGGGAAAAGATCTCCCGGATCTGTAGTAAGAATGGGAGTACCACAAGGCTCAATTCTTGGCCCTTTTTTGTTTCTTATTTATATAAATGACTTGCCTTACCTCATAAAGGATAATCATGCTGTAGTGTTGTTTGCAGACGACACTTCTCTTTTATTTAAACTAAAACGTCAGCAGCTAGCTACTGACGATGTTAATGGCGCTCTAGCAAAGGTCGTTAATTGGTTTAATGTTAATAACTTACTTCTAAATGAGAAAAAGACCAAATGCATTAAGTTTATGTTACCTCATGTAAAACAAGTGGAAACTAGTGTACTAATCAAGGATGAAGAGTTGAAACCGGAAGATAACACAGTGTTCTTAGGCTTAACCTTGGATGCTAAGCTTCAGTGGGGCCCTCATATAGATAAGTTGTCAAAAAAACTAAGCTCTGCAGCATACGCCGTTAGAAAAATTCGTGATTTAACTGATTTAGAGACAGCCCGTTTAGTTTATTTTAGTTATTTCCACAGTGTGATGTCGTATGGTATTCTCTTGTGGGGTCATGCCGCCGATATTCAGACTATTTTTATTTTGCAAAAAAGGGCAATTCGTTCAATGTATAAATTAAGTCCCAGACACTCCCTCAGAGAAAAATTTAAAGAAATTAATATACTTACTGTGCCCTCTCAGTTTATTTACGAAAACCTTTTGTACGCGCATAAAAATATAAAATTGTTTAAAAAATACAGTGATATCCACAACATAAATACGAGGAACAAACACAAATTTGTCGTTCCGTCAACGAGGCTAAAAAAAATAGGGGGCACGTTCACATGTCAATGTATACGTTTTTATAACAAACTCCCAAACGACGTTCAAACACTAAGCCTCAATAAATTTAAAGTTTTTGTAAAACGTAAGTTAACTCTTAAAGCTTACTATAATATAAATTTTTACCTTGAAGATAAAAAGGCTTGGGATTAAGCTGCTCCAATTTAATTTACTCAGTGAGTGTCAAAATTTTTCTTTGTTTCATTTATTTATTGTTCATTCCTTTATTTTATACACTGACATTTAATGATTTGACATTAATATTTACTTTGTTTTATACCTATTTTATTATTATTTTTTTATTTGATTTTACTTTTTTTTATTGTGACATTTTATGATTTCATTATGATCTCATTAATTTAATTTTGTAAATATTTTCTAGTCTGTAGTTGTTTATTGTGAATGTGAGGACCATGTGGATCATAACTTTTATTTACTTTTTTTTGCTTTTGACGATTCTGGCAGTTGAGTACTATTTAGGGACCTACGCTAATGTCCTTTTTTTGGTATTGTTCGTCGTTTCGTTGAGCTCCTTGGGTTATGAGTCGAGCTACACGATAACTGACAAATGCTTGCACTGACTGGACAGGTCCACTCAATCTGTGTGGTGCTTTCTTAAAAAGACCACTTCAGACACTAATCTGCATAGTCCTCATGTAAGTTGACCAAGATTTTTTTTGTCTGGACTTTAAAAGAGACTATGACCTCTGAGTTTGTTTCGGCTGTTTCTTCTCAGAGTAGTCGGGTACGAAACACCGGCCTCATCTAGTTTTAAAAAAGACGTGTAAAAGTGTTTGTGAAAACCTACTTGCAAAATAAACATCATTTATCATTTATCATTTACTAGCTTTCGCCCGCGGCTTCGCCCGCGTTAAATTTGGGGTAACACAGTTCCCCTTGCGCCTTATTGATTTGTAATAGCAACGCTAAGTTTTCCCTTTTCTTCCCTCTTTCTCCCTCACATCCCACTTTTTTCAAAAAAATATTACTCATTGTTCGTCTCCTGGTTCCCAACTATCTCTGTACCAAAATTCATCAAAATCGGTTTAGCCATTAAAGCGTGAAGAGGTAACAAACAAATAAACAAACAAACACACTTTCTAACTCACTTTCGCTTTTATAATATTAGTAAGGATTATATAAGCCTGTATATATTTCTATAAAGGATGTAAAACTACCCTTAAAAAAAGCTGAAAGACTCCTCTTTTTTTTTTCCCCACCATTGTGATAATCCTACTACATTCTATCCTACTACATCCTACTAATATTATAAATGCGAATGTTTGTGAGGATGGATGGATGTTTGTTACGTTACGTTACGACGATGTTATTATAGTCTGGAATAACACATAGGACTTTATTAAAGAAGAAAGGACGCTACGGGCCAGCTAGTTTCACTATAAATGTTACTGTTGATTTTCTCGTTGTGTTAAATGTATTTATTACCTTGGGTTAAAAATATAAACGAACTCCGTTAATATCTAAATAATACAGGCTAATGGAATACTGATGACATATAAGGTTTAAATGTCAAAGTTAAGGGTAGTTTTAACCTTTTAGTCGGACAGAATCAGGCATGTTAAATGTTAACTGTTAGTTTATTAATCAAGTATAGAGCACCAGTCGTAGACATGTCAATTACAATTAGGCTGGTTATTCTATATACGTAAGTTAACAGTACAAAAACCCTTTATAGTCGGGCTTAAGGTGGAAGAGCCAGTATAGCCCGCAAAATTAAAAAAAAAAACAAAAAGTGTGTGTGTCAGCTCCGACGCACGACTGGAGTTTACTCCTTATCTACGAGTATCTAACCATACGCAAAAAGAGTTTATTCAACTGAAAAAAAGATTAATATAATATATTAGATATATTAATCTTTTTTTAGTTGAATAAATATAGATTAGATATGAAAGGATAAATTCACAAATTAAAGAAAAAAAATAGCAATATAAATACATCGACACTGATAGAAACAAACAAGCCCAATAACATAATATAGTATATAGGTATAGTCGCCTATACAGCATACCATATGTACGTCTTAAGGTCTCAGCACACATATGGGATCGGAAAGGGATCGTCACCGTATCGCCTCGAGCCGTTCAGAATGGTTTGTATTAAACTCCCTACTGCAACGCACACTAATCGGAATAATAACGTAATCGCCTCGCCTCGGAACAGGCTCCGAACTTGAATTCCCGCGCTTACGGCTCATCGTCCCCGCGCTTACGTTTCTCCGTCCCCGCGCTTACGTCTCTCCGTACCCGAGCTCACGTCTCTTCGTCCACCCTTTCATAATTCAAACTGATCTGGTGCCAACCAGGTCAGCCAGGGGGCGGCGAGGCGTAAGCGCAGTGTCGTCTAGCCGTAGCCGAGTTGACGTACAGGCGCTGCTGATACGCTTTCGTTACGTGCATACGGTAGGTTGACGCCTGGTTGACAGCGAGGCGAAAGGCGTTACGGTTACGATCCCTTTCCGATCCCATATGTGTGCTGAGACCCTTAATACACTCACAGCCAAATTAGAAAGTTGCGCACTAAATGTGCGCACCAAAAACGTGACACATTTTCGTTACTTTAGTAGGTTTTACCCCTCGGATTTTTCTCATACCTGGCGCCATATATATGAAAATCGATTCTTAAGAAGTAAACTCCAAAATTTTTTTTTTCTAATTTACACGCCAGTTGAGATGGATTTGTGCTTAGGTTAATCCGTCGATGAGTCCCCAACATACCTCCTTCATGCTTCGGAAACCATTTATGACGCCGTTGATCCCTGCTGTCATTTATAGATCACTAGCTTTTGCCCGCGGCTTCGCTCGCGTTAAAGTCGGTAGCGCCTTATTGATTTGTAATAGCAACGCTAAGTTTTCCCGTTTCTTCCCTCTTTCTCTCTCATATCCCACTCTTTTTAAAAAAAATAGCCCATGTCCATCTCCTGGTTCCCAACTATCTCTGTACCAAAATTCATCTAAATCAGTTAAACCATTAAAGCGTGAATAGGTAACAAACAAACTCACTTTCGCTTTTATAATATTAGTAAGGAAGGATTGACAGTCAGCTTGAAAGTCAGACAACCAGTATTAGCAAGTGGTGTCATATCCTGCCCCGGAACATAAAGGGCAAAAGAAGGAACACGGGTGAGTTTGACATTCATTTGACATTGACATTCTCCCCCGCTAAGTTAATTGATGATATACTACTAAAATCCGTAAAAAAGTGGTTCCTTAACACCTAGTATTGATCGTGTAAAATACTAGTATTCAACTGCATCCGGTTAGACTGGAAGCCGACCCCAACAAAGCTGGGAGGAGAGACAGATGACGTGCGGAGTCAGAATGACCTTTATAACGAAACCATATATATGTAGATTATTCTTCATTCTCATTCATTTGCCCCTACCACCTACTTCGGTATGCATTTCTAGCCCACACGCATTTCTGATAAAAGTCAAGGTCCTAAAAGAGGGGCAAATGTTTCTAGAATGTGAATAAATGTCACTTCCCACGTACACGTGTCGATTATCTATATGAATTGCATTTTATAGCAGAAACTAGCTGTGCCCAGCGGTTTCACCCGCTGCTCATTTAGGGGTATGAATAATAGATGTTGGCCGATTCTCAGACCTACCCGATATGTACACAAAATTTCGTTTAAATCGGTCCAGCCGTTTCGGAGGAGTATGGCAACGAAAACTGTGACACGAGAATTTTATATATTAGATCTTGTGTAATCTATTCGTTACTGATTAAGTGATTGCGCTTGGTTGGCACAGTGGGTTTGTGAAGTCGGCAGTATCGTCACATCGTTAATGTTTTCCCCATTGTTTGTTTGTCTTTTTTATTTAGTGTACCTGTGTATCTTTACTTTGATATATATTAATAGTGTCTGATATACACATAGTATAAATTAATAATCCTTACTAATATTATAAAAGCGAAAGTGAGTTTGTTTGTTTGTTGCATCTTTACGCTTAAATGGCTTAACCGATTTTGAAGAATTTTGGTACCGAGATAGTTGGGAACCAGGAGACGGACATAGGCAATGCAGGCAAATTATTTAAAAAAAAAGTGGGATATGAGGGAGAACGAGGGAAGAAAAGGGAAAACTTAGCGTTGCTATTACAAATGAATAAGGCGCAAGGGCAAAAACTGCAGGTAGCAGGTACTGTGTTATACCAAATTTAACGCGAGCAAAGCCGCGTTCAAAAGCTAGTTAATAATAAAAAACTGTTTTGCACCTACCACTGTTTGTCTCTGCATCACTCAAAGGTTGACTGGTAGAAAATGCCTATAGCATAACTTTATTAATTTCGAGAAGAATTGTAGAACAGTTTATCCCCCACTTTCATCTAATATTGCTCATGGAGGAAGATCAGTAGATTTAGCTATTTTTTCTCTCCATATTACTGGAATTTCTTCTATTCTAGGTGCTATTAATTTTTTAAGTCCGCCTCTGTACTTTGTGCTAGAAGTGTTAAATAAATAAACACTTCAACAGTAATTACGAAACGTGAAAAACAAATAAACGACAAATACCACAGATACGCAACACGAAACACAATTCAGTATCTATAAATTAAACCAACACTTCTTACCAGAAATATATTTATACTAGCTTTTGCCCGCGGCTTCGCTCGCGTTAAATTCGGGGTAACGAAGTTCCCCTTTCCTGATTTACAGGTACTACCTGTAGTTTTTGCCTTATTTATTGTAATAGCAATGCTAAGTTTTCCCTTTTCTTCCCTCTTTCTCCCTCATTAGCCACTATAAAAAAGAATTGCCTATATCCGTCTCCAGGGTCTCAACTATCTATGTACAGACGCCTGCACATCAAGCTACTACAATCTGTCAGATTTCTTTGATAGATTTTCGACTTTATTTATAAAGTACTAGCTGTTCCCCGCGGTTTCACCCACGCTGCTCAGCACCCGTTGGTCGTAGCGTGATGTTATATAGCTTATAGCCTTCCTCAAGAAATAGACTATCCAACACTAAAAGAATTTTCCAATTCCAACCAGTAGTCCCTGAGATTAGCGTGTTTAAACTAACAAACAAACAAACTCTTCAGCTTTATAATATTAGTATAGATTATTGCTGTATTTGTTTCACACATAATATCGGGTTTTGTTAAAAAAAAATATACAGATAAGTTTTGTGTAGCTATGCCCGGTACATAAGCGTGTACTAATAGACCTCTGCTTAACCCCATTTTGCGGATGGGAAATCATCAAATAACTTCCCCCGCTCTAGGGTGGGGGTGGAATGTCAGACTTGTATTGGCTAAAAGCCACCCATGTTCCTTCTATAGCGCTTTACGTTCCGGGGCTGCGATGTATGTATCAAACAGCCCGCAACCCCGACAGGTGGTGGCCCCTGGGCAGGCCCCTCTGCTTTGCTGACATATCTACACTAACGCGCCGTCGACACGGCATCTCTATTTTTTTTTTCTTTTTTCAAAAAAAACTTTCGCCCGCACTAGGAATTTCTCCTGTATCGTGGGTCCGTTTACAAACATTTAAACTCACATACACAAACAGCCAAACCGAAACAACTATCTGCAGGTCATACAAATATTTGTTCCGTGCGGGAAACGAACCCGCGACACGCAGCGCAGAAGTCAATCGCTCAGTCACTGCGCCATACGTCCCAACTCTGCTTTACCCTTCGGATATTACAGACGTGATGTTATCTCAGTCACTCACAAAATTGTTCAACATGCCGTTCTATAGAACCCGATACCATCAATTGAAACGTTCATACTATTGGGTTACTGGCTCGGCAACTGATGTATGCAGGTGACGTGTAGATACCCTCAGTCACTGCCCACACATCGTTGTCAGTTCACTACACACTGTGGTCGCAACAGACGTCAGTATCGAATAGCTCTGTGACCGCAAACGATTGAGATTTGACGATTCTCTTAATTAAAGTTCAGGATTCCTTATTTTGTTGAAAATACATACAGACAAAAGAGAACAAAGATACTGCTTATTTTATTAAAATCCAGAGGACCTGTGGTAGGACAGATTGATAAGACGCGTAGACACAATAAATTTAACAAAAACTTAAACAGACATAACTACATTAATATAGAAAAATATACATACTTATGAAATATTAATGTATATTTTACTTTTACACATTTACTTATATACATTCTAAACAAATAACTACCTATAATAATATTTACAAAATGTGTGCTTTTCTATTTAGCATTGGAATTGGAATGACGTCATTAAAATAACCATGCCATAAACAATTAAGTTTCAATGACAATACATGTATTATTATTTACATTTTGAATACATATCATGTAGGTATAAACTGGAAAGTGGGTCAGTGAGTTACAAATAGAGCAAATAAAATGGTTGTAAAAATAGTAACGAATTCCCATACATTTGACCTGCTTTTTCCCGAACATAGAATATTTTCGTCATTACTCTAAAACACTAATCAATACCAGCCTGTCTTCAAAACGACACCGTGGCATGCCACCGGCTCCTTAATAAAAAAAAAACCTTGCAATTCATTCATGAAATTGATATTGTTACGAGGTAGCCTCAGTAATATTGTTTTTTATGGCAGAGGTAGGCGCATTGCAGATGTTGAAACTATGTTAAAGTATAGGGAAACGTAATGCTTAGGAATATTTATCTTTATTGCTATAAGGTAAAAAGAATATAATCTATACTAATCCTTACTAATATTTTAAAAGTAAAAGTGAGTTTGTTACGTCTTCACGCCTAAATGCATAAACCGATTTTGATACAGAGATAGTTGAGATCCTGGAGGCGGACATAGGCAATTTTTTTTAAGAGAAATCGGGATGAAAAGGGAAAACATAGCTTTTCTATTACAATAAATAAGACGCAAGGGCAAAAACTACAGGTAACAAGTACCTGCAAATCAGGAAAGGGGAACTGTGTTACCCCGAATTTAATGCGAGCGAAGTCGTGGGCTATCTGGCAGAATATTGATGCTCCGAAATTTATTTGGCATAACACACTTAGCATAATTTTCTTTAAACGAACTTTTTAAAGGCATAAAAAATATTTGGTATAAGTATCGTTTGGCATAATGTTTAAATCTTTGAATTAACCACGGCATACTTTTAAGATGGCAGAATTACATTTAGTATAATTACATTTGGCAGAGTTCAAATTACGCATAATATACTATTTGGTATAATTTCACTTGGCATACTATGCAAACGGCAGTAGTGGCTAGGTTAGGTTAGGTTAAAACTGTGACCTGCCTGACCAGAAACGACTTGCATTAATAGAAACAAGAGCGTGTCGGGCCACGCTCAGTGTAGGGTTCCGTTGTTTCCCGTCCGTCACAATAAGTGTTCCCACTTATGAGTTTATTATTTGTTTGACGTTGAACACTAGAGAATTGTATTTTATTATTATCCAAGTATGGGAATAATGCGTTAACGTAAACGTGCTGCGAATGACTTAAACTATTATATAAACTATCATAGACCCGTCCCCATAGATCAATATTCCATTGATGTAATAAATGCAAATCCAATGCCCCACAAACCCGACTTCTCTCTCCGCCATATATAATTTATAAATGACACTCAGGCTCTATTAGTTCCGGGTAAAGAAAAAGAGACACTTCTCTAGGCCGAAACGATGTGTGTTGGGATAACAAATCATGAAAGGCGCGCACAGCGTCTTCCTCAACATGATTATCACGGGGAATTGGGTTACTAATTAATACTTTGTTAATAATTTTGGATTGGGAGAACCGATTTCAATAATTCTTTTTTTTGTTTGAAAAAAGATACGTTCAGGATAATAAAATATGTAAACGAAGTTAAAAAAATGCTTGCATATACGATTATACTACAAACTTAGTCCAGAAATTATTTTGTAAAACTTTTTGTCTTTTTTGTACAAAAACTGTTGTGTCAATCAAGTTCAAAATAATTTCCATAGAAAGTCCTTATAAAATTCTACTTTTCAGATTTTTTTCATAGGAGGAGCTCGTGGCTAAATAATAGCAGCCGCTCGGGTCGATCTTTAGGTTAAGCCGCGCTTACCTAGGTTGGTCTGTGGATGGGTGACCACCCGTTACATACCGAGTTTCCTCCGTGCCTCGGAAAGCACGTTAAGCCGTTGGTCCCGGCTGTCATTTGTAAGATCTTTGACAGTCGTTACAGGTAGTCAGTGTTCCGAAAGACTGACAACCAGTCTTACCAAGGGGTATCGTATTACCCAGTATTAACTGGGTTGTGGAGGTCAGATAGGCAGTCGCTCCATGTAAAATACTGATATTCAGCTGCATCCGGTTAGACTGGAAGCCGACCCCAACATAGTTGGGAAAAGGCTAGGCTGATGGGATGATGAGATTTTTTTCATATTTTCTAAACTTATGGTTCAAAAGTTAGAGGGGGGGGGGGGACACATTGTTTTTTACTTTTGGAGCGATTATTTCCGAAATTATTGACATTATCAAAAAATGATTTTAGTAAACCCCTATTCATTTTGAAATACCTTTCCAACAATATATCACACGTAAGTAACACTTTACATATAGGGTGGCTACCCTAATAAAACATTTCCAAATTTTATTTTACCACTTTGTCGGCGTGATTGATATACATATTGGTACCAAATTTCAGCTTTCTAGTGCTAACAGTCACAGAGATTAAGCGAGGACGGACGGACGGACGGACGGACGGACGGACAGACAGACATGGCGAAACTATAAGGGTTCCTAGTTGACTACGGAACCCTAAAAAGAGATTGTTTTAAGTACCTAGGTTACCCGGAACTGAACTATTTAAATTAGGATAATTACTTATGAATTCAATGACATTATTTCAAATTCAATTAAACAATAACTAAAGTAAACGACATTATTTTAAAGAAATAATTAATTAAAATAAATGACAAAGATGATCCTAACTATAAACTTTCTGCGATATGGCAATTCTGCCGTTTATCGATATAAAATATATGCCAAAAGACGATTCTGACAGTGAACTTTCTGCGATATGATGTTTCTACTGTTTAAATATTAGGGATATGAAGTTTAAGCCTAGAGATGATTCTGACTTACAAAATTATGAGTTTAGAATGTATGATAAATGAGTGTCTGCTAAGCAATTTTCTGCGAACTGAAGTTTATGTCATGCGTTGTTATGCAAAATAAAATTATGACATAAAAATCTGCTATAAAGGGTGGACCCGGCTAAAGTTAGTACAATAAATGTGAGAGTAGCTCTGTTTGTTGTGTGTCCACGCGTTCCCGAGATAAAGGGTCTTAGCAGAAAGACGGAATACAAAGCGATCCTAGTGTTCCGGTTTTTTTTTTCTTTTGGGGTAGGATAACACGTAATCGGCACAGTAGTCACGGAGGAATCGGTGTACACACATATGAAAAAAGTTACTAGTGGAATACCTAACCTCCTCCTTTTCAAATGTCGGTTAAGCTTGTTCATGTCAATGACATTATCATAATCCCAAAACAAAACACAATCAAACAAATGGACACCTAAAACCTTATCGTTAATCAAAATATTTGTAAACTCAATTTAAATGTTAACCCTGCAATTAGGCGGGTTAATCCGAAGCGATAGTCTGACCAGAAACGTAGTTAGTTTCTGTAGAGCGATTAGAAAATCAAACAAAAGCCTACGAACGTTGGGGGGTTAATTAGTGAACTGGCTCACTTGACCCGGTAGGGCGTGGTGCAAGAATGTAACCTAGACCTCGATGGGTTGGTGTCGAGAGGGTTGGTCGGTTGTTCATTGTCTGCAGTTCCATTGCCTGCATTTTTTAAACCCAATTGACCAAGATTGAGTTTGTTTCGGATTTTTCTTGTCAGAGTAGTCAGTACACCGGCCTCATAAAATTAAAAAAAAACGAAGTGTGAAAGCTTCTTTTTTTACTTGTAATTTGTATTGTTTGATCAATTAATTGGGAATGTAACATTGTTTTTTTTTCTGTGTCTTTTTAATTTCATACATGGAAAATATTTGTTCAAAATTTTATTCTGGGTTAGCTTGAAATAAATAGGATTAAATTCTTTTTTAACCGACTTCAAAAAAAGGAGGAGGTTCTCAATTCGACTGTATGTTTTTTTTTTTTTTTTTGTGTTTGTTACCTCATAACTCAGGTCTGAGTGAACCGATTTTGATGATTCTTTTTTTTATTCGAAAGCTGGTTGTTGTCGTTTAGTCCCATAAAAAAAATATCAAGATCTGAAAAGTAGTTTTTGAGTTATCTTTAATAATACGTATTAGATTGACTTCGTGTACGTTGATGATATACTCATTCGTCGATTATATTTTAGAAGTTGTCGAAGACAAATGATTAAAAAAATGGTATGTACTACTATGGTTTGGAAGGTCATCGCAGTAATTTGGTGATAGATCTTCAGTGATATACAACGGCACTCTTTAATAAATGACAGCAAATCTGCCGTGATTGCTGCAATCACGTGTATAAGTATGGGTTTCGCCAGGGTAGGCAGGCGAGTGGGAGCAGAGTGACCGTATCCCCTCCCCACCCCTCACCTAGTCATTAAGAAACATAAACATCAGATCAAGTATCAGCTGTATCCCCTAGGGAATGATGCATATGATTTCTGAATTGGTTTAATACTAAAGCATAATATAGATACTCAGTATTTAATCTATAGCTTGATGTGGAACTAAAAATTGTATCTAAGACGGGACTAAAGCTAAAAATAAAAACTTTTTAACCGTGTTTGCGTATTATATCATAATACTATAACTAAAAATGTTGAAATAAAAACTTTTTAGTAAAAAAATAAAACCGACTTCTAAAAAAAACTAAAAACTGGAAAATAACTTTATTTCCGGAAGTCGGTGGCCAATAAAGTCAACGAAACCAACAAAAGCCACCGACTTCCGGAAATAAAGTTATTTTCCAGTTTTTAGTTTTTTTTAGAAGTCGGTTTTATTTTTTTACTAAAAAGTTTTTTAATTAGTTATTTTTTTATACATTTTATTTTTATTTTTGGTATGTGCTTTATTTTCTCAGTGTACTGTTATTTCCAACTATATTTACGTGTCAAAACCAAAGTAAATTCAAGGTGTAATGTGTTTTTATGCGCATATTTTGCCCAACTACTTGTCAAAAGCCTTCTCCATACCTTTACAACTCTCTCCGTATTTAGCCTTATATTTATTTGATAGTGTGTTATAATTATTAATTTATTATTGATAATTTTATTAATTAAATTAGCCTTTGTGCTCTTTTGTCTATATAAATGTTTTTTTTTATTATATGTATTTTGTATATACATAAATAAATATTGTGTTTCCTGCATGTGCATATTTCTGCGGCTGGAAGGGCAGTGTTGCATCTACTAAACTTGTAAATCTCCGGGATTGCGGGTTGTTCGAAAGAGATACCGCGACCCCGGAACATACAGGGCAGTAGAAGGAACATGGGTGGGTTTTAGTCAGTATAAATCTGAAACTCCCCCCGAAATTATTTCACAACATCCTCCGCTCCGCACCTCGAAATCTTCTTATTGCAGACGTATTTTTAAATTTCGTGTAGGTTTTTTTATAAATACATATTTTCAATATTATAACTTTACTTCAAATCCGTCCATGACCTTCAGCATCAGCATATTTTGAAAGCGTTCCATTGAGTTCCAATTATAAAAAGAAAAACCATAATTATTTACACCAAAAAAAAGTATTTACCCAGCGGCAATGCAAGCGCAATTTTACTTAGTTTGTTTATTGTATAGAATGCTAGGTTTATGTTCCATAGCACTCTGTCTTCAGAAAAAGGCTAGGCGGAGCCTAAAGATATTAAATTAAAAGTCGACCCAACTTTAATTACATAACTACTGTTTCTTGTACCACACCCAAGCTCGTCTCTATACCGTGTAGTTTGAATTCCTATTTGTTAATCCGAATTTAGTTTAATTGAGAACCTCGATCCCACACACTTATAGGCCTTTGAAGTTGGCACGTACTATGTATAAACATGAACGATCTTAAGGCTCAGTTCCACCAAAGCAGAGGTAAGCGTTACGAACGCGAAATTCGAATTCAAATCTACGGCGCGGTATTCATCTGTGCTGTGATTGGTTGAATCTTGCACATCTTTGCAACCGGTCTGCGCGTCCCCACCTGTATTCATTAAAACTGGGCCTTAAGCTGTTTAACTTTAAGATATTGTAGTGAGCTGCGTAACCAATAGGTCAAATGATTTTTATAGCCACTTAAAATTGGGCCTTCTATACTATGTAGTAAGAGTCGGTACTTTTTTTCCCGATGGGAAATCTTCAAATAACTTTCCCCGCTCTGGGCGAAGCGAGAGGAGTAACTTGTACTGACTAAAGGGTTCCACCATGTTCCTTCTATTGCCCTTAATGTTCCGGGGCCGCGGTATCTCTTTCAAACCTCTTTACCTCTTGGCAACACATCTATCTGTGGATAGATAACCTAACAACAACTGATCGTAAGAGAGTGCGTACTGTATATTAATATTAATGAATTCTGTGAGGCATGGTTCTTGACAATTTTGGGCAACGGCAATCCCATTTATTTAAGGAGAGTGCTGTATCCTTGATCGTGTTCGTAAGAAGTCTTGTGCTGATTGTTCATTTATCTTTCTTTAATACGGAGAAAGAAAGGAAGTTTGATTGAAAAGAAAAACATTTATCATTTATTTTTAATGTCACATGACGAAAATTTATTTTTAAATGTTTTTTTTTTGTTTTATGTATGCTTTAGTTAGAAATATCCTACTAATATTATATAGTAAATGCGAATATTTGTGAATTTGTGAGAATTGATGGATGTAGGAATGGTATGGTAGGTTGTTACTCTTTCACGTCAAAGCTGGCGACCGCAGCTTCGCCCGCGTGATGATCGAAAAAAAGTATCCAAATCAAATCAAATCATTTATTACAATTAGACCATTACAGGCACTTTTGAATGTAGGAACAAAATGAATATACAGTCCCGGTTACAAAGCATAATAACTTGTGAAAGTGCTACATCCTACGTGTTAGTGCAGACCACAGATCTACCTCTGTGCCAAATTTAATCAAGATCCATTCAGCCGTTTTGACGTGGAAGGGTAACAATCATCCATACATCCTCACAAACAATCACATTTAAAGTCAAGCTACTAAACTACGCGATAGTGAAAAGTTTTCACACTGAAAACTCTTACAAAATATTAGACACATTCGTGATATTTTTTGGTGGTAAAAACCCATCCATGTTCCTTCTACTACCCTTTATATTGACCAACCCGCAACCCTGACAGACAGTGGCCTGGCAGGCCCATCTGCTTTGCTGACATCTCATCGAGGCACGCTTGGAACACGAACGCACCGTCAGTACGGCCTATCGTCACTACACGGCTGGATTGTCAGCTACCCAAATTCGTGACCTGCCCAAACAATCTCTTCATTTTCTTTTTATCGTCATCCAAATAACCCATCTTTCTTCAAAACAATAAAAATCTACACAATCTGTCATAAACATTACACTGGCAACATCTAAAAATAGCCCAGCCAACTTACCTAACCAATCCCCAGATAAAGCCGGCGTACAAGTCTATGACGTGGGTGTACACTGGCGTGCAATGTTACATAGTCATCCGTCGCTTGAGAGAGTTACCGGGAGTTACTCTTTTGTTTTGAATTCTGTCTTCAAATAGTTCCGTGATTAATTAAGCCTTAGTTTTTGAAATTGTGATTGGAGCTTAATTTAAATAGTTTGGGGGAGTTTTATCGTGTAGACATTTTTATTTCTTTTGCATGGATAGTAGTTTTAAAATAGTCCGGATACCTTTTAAATATTCTAAGAGATGTAAAAAAAATACGTGTGGCTTTCGGGTCTGCCGCGACAAAGCTATCACATAGCATTTTTATCAACTTGTGCAATAAATAAAAAGCTTTTGCAATATATAAAAAAAATCTAAATATAATATTTAAAAAGTACTTCCAAAGAAAAGAAGTCGCAAAAAGAAAAATTAGACCTTGGGTTTGATCCAGCGTAATATTGATTGACGACCCGATTCTCTACCAAACATGCTAATTGAATATTGGAATCGCGATTAAAATAACTGACCGTATTCGTAATGTTAGGTGTTTTCGTTACGAAATTTCTGGATTCAGTCTCCACGCTCAAAGCCCGCGATAGAAGCTATGCAATAGCTTAAAAATCTCATGGTGTTTCGACATTCCATACTAATCCGTTATTTTGAGCCATCTTATTAATCACACAAGGTGTTTTTTCCTTCACATCTATTGTAGGTCCTTCTGAGTAGGTTCAAAAATAAATACAAGTTAGATCGTACGTGACTTTCAAACGAACAATTTCGGTGTCCAGGCAATCCTCCATTCCACCTGTTGCCTACCGCTGTCATAGACTACGAATCAAATCCAATAGTTTTTAAACCTCTAACCTCGAGCATCGGTGAGTCACAGTTTTGCAACTCACAGACTCTACTAAAATAAATAAATATCTTGGGATAAATCACACACGGCTATCTCATCCCAAGCTAAGCAGAGCTTGTGTTATGGTAACCTGACAACTGATATACATACTTATATAGTTTATAAATACATACATATTATAGATAAATCACACCCAGACACAGAACAAACAATCATGCTCATCACACAAAGTTTGTCCTGGGTGGGAATCGAACCCACGACCTCCGGCTCAGCAGTCGTCACTAAAGATTACTTAATAGAGTTATTGTTCAAAATAGGAGGAGCTCGGCGCTAAATAATAGCAGCCACTCGGGTCAATCTTTAGGTTAAGCCGCGCTTGCCTAGGTTGGTCTGTTGATTGGTGACCCGTTACATACCGAGTTTCCTCCGTGCATCGGAAAGCACGTTACGCCGTTTGTCCCGGCTGTCATTTGTAGATCTTTGCCGTCGTTACAGATAGTCAGTGCTCCCAAAGTCTGACAACCAGTCTTACCAAGGGGTATCGCATTACCCAGTACTAACTAGGTTATGGAGGTCAGATAGGCAGACATGTAAAATACTGGTATTCAGCTGCATCCGGTTAGACTGGAAGCCGACCCCGCAGACCCCGCAGATGGATGGAAGGTTCAAAGTGGGAGAAATATCACAGTAAGCCCACGCAAGCCCAACCTCAACATAAATGGTTAATGTATACACACCTCACGTGCTCATGATTATGTATAGGTACCTGCTTCACATAATCCATTTAACTGATCGACAAACGTGCGTGGGAATTTGGAATCCTAATAGAACTGGTATTATTAGAAGCGTGAGTTTCTAAATCAAACTAGAAGAGTGGTAGGAATAGAAAACATCTTAGCGTTTTCTGAAGACTTTACTTTAGGTTGAGTTGACTTAAAGGATCATTCTGTTGTCCAAAATCAATTTAATCAAATGAAAAATATTTTTGTTTCACATAAGCCTACATGGGCACTTATAAAACATCGATCGAATAGGTGAATGGTTTGGTCGTTTACTATAAAAAAAATAAGCAAGAAACTCCATAATTCCTCTTGGTCCGTCTGTCTGTCAATGCATTTTATTACAAGAACGGATTTGTAATTAAAACCATATACCGTTAAAATAAACTATATAAAACCATCTATGTTTGTGGTCCCTTGGAACTTAAAAAAAAAAACAATCTTTTAAGTCTTTGCAGTCAAAAGATATGGCTGTTAGAGTCGCAGGTTTCTACGGAACCCTCGGTGCGCGAGTCCAACTCGCACTTGGCCGGTTTTTTTTTTCTATTTCAACAAATATATTTCTCTTGTTATAGATCCTAGCACTATGCCAGTGACAACCTGAAGGCGAGCGGGCGATGCGCCGCGCGGCGGTTCGCGCGCGCGTTGCGACGCGCGTAATATGCGCTCATTGAACGAAACAGCGTGTCAGGCGCTGCTAGAAGACGTCCGCTGGGACGAGCCCGTCAGCCTCGTCAGCTTGGCTATACTAGCCCTTATTGACGTGCTTGTGATTGCGGGTAAGCTTAATTTATTTAGGACCAAGAATCAGACCCTTAAAAGGAAAATATTGGTAGGAAGCAGATATTGTATGAGTATAGAAAGTTTAACGACTTCTGAAGTACTTTTTGGCCTCCAAATTGGGTATTTCCACTGTTTCTGCGCAATCCCTCCGTTGTGTATTTTAGAAGCAATGGGCTTTATAGCTTAAAAGTAAAACTTAATATTAAAAAGACGTTAAATAAAATATTTACCACTAAATCTTCTTACAGAACTAATCCATTACTAGAGGTAGACTGTTGCGTAAAACCATTTTCAATATGGAAGCCAGAATGTACCAAAAATAGCTCGTTCACCCAAACAATTTAATACCAAAATATGTTCTACTTAACATTACAGAACAACGCTTATCTAAAACAGAATAAGGGTTATACAAAGCAAAATTCAAATGAGTACTTCTAAATTGAAATCCAACGTTAACAAGACAGCGAATAAAGTACTTAAACCATTTCACCCCCTTAGTTCCCGCCAACCGTTTTCGTTTGAACCCCTTTTCATCTTAACACATTCGTACCTTCTACGTTTAATTCCATTCCTCTATTGTGCCGTGCTACGCGCTACATCGTAGCACGTACTACGAGGCTACGAGGCTACGGCGCTACGTGATTTATGTGTAGCACATGCACTTTATAGTGAGTGATTTTAAAGAAAGGTGTTTTTTAAAGAACGTGTATGCTTTAAAAGAAAATGTAATTAAAAAGCTCCATCCGATACCCGGCTACGAAAATAAACAGGGTACGGAATTAAAACAAAACAGTGTTTTAGTTGCGATGTTCGATTCTAGATTCTCGGGTTAGGTACACAAAATGTAAATACATTTTTCCTTTTAAAAATCTCCCCTTGTAATAAACTAGTGATGATAAATATTTAGGCTTGAAAGTTTTTACGATTTTTTTTTAATAATGAGAGGAGAACAATATTGAGCAGTACTTTACTTTTGTACTCTATTTTTCTCATATAAATTCAACTCACCATGCTTAACTAATGCAGCATCAGCTGGGTTCATTTATCTCCGGGCCGGCATGTCTATGCTGTGAGTGGAGCGGGATGGATTGTCAGACTTTAACTGAAAATCCACTCATGTTCTTCTTTTGCCGTGCCGCGGTATCTCTTTCGAACAATCCTCAACCTCGACAGACGGTGGCCCTGGCAAGCCCTAAGACTATGCCTGAGGTAACAGTGTGGTGCGTGAAACGTGTTGCTTCCCGTCAGTCGGCTACTAAACCTTCACATGACGTCACACCCCCCCCCTCTCCTCGCTCTGAAAATCTACCTAAGACACGGTCTCAGTCTGCCGGGGTTGCGGGTTGTTCGAAAGAGATACCGCGGCCCCGGAACGTAAAGGGCAATAGAAGGAACATGGGTGGGTTTTAGTCAGTACAAGTCTGACATGCCCCCCCGCTCCGCCCAGAACGGGGGAAGTCATTGGACGATTTCCCAGCCGAAAAAAAAAAAAAAGACACGGTCTCAGTGAAACGACCAGTCTATTTCATACTTTTAGCTGTCAATTAAATACCATTAATTGACAAGAAAAAAGAATTTTTCATTTACAAAAATACACAACACACTTTTTACTATAGATAAAATAATCCATTCATCTTTACTTTACATTCATAACTCAAACAAGTATAATATCTGAAAAGGACACTGACTTCGAATATTTTTGTCATGAAACAAATCTGAACTCACAACATTTCGCAACGCTTGGAAAGCATGAGCTCTTTATATAACCGGCATTCATTTATACCTGAGTCAGTATAGAACGGAATGGACAGAAGGTTCACAAAGTTATTTCATGGAATTCTTCGTATTTTGACCATTACTGTCTCGTTTATGGAGCCGGAGTTTGGCTGTTGACCGTGTGAAACTTGGTTTGATAACCGAATCGGTTATAATTTTTATTTCTCCGTTTTCGTCTGTGCATTCACAAACATTTAAGTCGTAAATACAAACAGTCAGACCCGGTACAACTACGTTCTCTTTTTTTTAATTCGACGTTTTATGTTACTTTTACACCAAGCGCTCCTGTTGGGCTTTCTAGTTAGTTAACTTCACTTGTCTTATTTGTTTTTTTTTTATAATTAATATAATTGTATGTCATCATCATCTGCCTAGCCTTTTCCCAACTATGTTGGGGTCGGCTTCCAGTCTTACCAGATGCAGCTGAATACCGGTATTTTACTTGGAGCGACTGCCTATCTGACCTCCATAACCCAGTTAATACTGGGTAATACGATACCCCTTGGTAAGACTGATTGTCAGACTTTCGGGACACAGACTGTAACGACTGTCAAAGATCTACAAATGACAGCCGGGACCAACAGCTTAACGTGCTTTCCGAGGCACGTACGAATATAATTGTATGTATTGACAGGTATTTTTCCAGTTAGATACCTATGGTGTTAATTATTATGTCATGAAAAATTTATTTAAATTTGCATGTTACAATTATGGCGGAATGTGTTCTGCACAAAAACACTTTGGTAAGATCCTTTTAAACTACATTTTACGAAACATTATGTAACTTTAATTTTCCAGAAAGTACATTTTCTTATAATAAAATAACTTAGAGACACTAACTTAAAAATAGGATCATTTTTTTTAAATTTGATTCTATCAGTTGGTGTCCCCAAGACACTGGCCGCGTTGCTACGTTATATGGTAAAGCTTAGCCAAAGTAAAAGCTTAGGACACGGGAAGTGTCAACTAAAAAAAGCTGTGAACACAATTACCACGGCCCTAGAGTTTCTACCCCAAACATTTCGAAAGTATAGTTACCAATAACTTACTATATCTACGCCATAGACTACATACAGTACTGTTTCTCCTCCTTTAAATCCATCCAAAGGTTGCCTTAAAAAGATCGCTTTTAGCGATAAGACCGCCCATTGTGTCACTCTATTTATAAGTTGTTTAATGTTATTCTTGTTATTTGTATGGTGTAAATAATATTCTATCTATCTATCTACGCCACTTGATATTCTAAAAAAAATAGAAATAGTGCTTACTGTATTTTAACGTGTACTACAAGGCTTGTTTCGTTTTTTTAAATAAAAAAAAAACTTATTTCAATCTACATAAGTGACAGTTTAAAATGGACCTTCTGCCTCTCACTTTAGGATGTAAGGTGAGCGCGCTCGGACGAAGAGACTCCATTAGGCGATTACATCGGGTACTATACATTTCAATCGCAGAGCAAACAGGCTCAGTGTTTACATTGTTAAAAATGTTACACTAATAGTTGATGTGTTCGGGTTTTAGCTCGTGTTTCTTTTGAGTAAAAATTGTGCTTCGAATGTAAATAGAATTCACGCGAGGTGTTTGTTTTTGAGTGAGGGTATTCTTTGGGGAAACTAAGTTTTCGTTTGTTGGTTTCAGTGATTTGTATGCTTAGAAATGAGTTTTATGGATATTATATAATATGTAGGTATGGCACGTGGGCTTTTAATTTTGAGTATTGGACTGTATGATAAGGATAGCAGAAATATGCTTTTAGTGTAATCTGGATACAAATCAAATCTATGTCTATATCAGGCAGTTTGACTCCACTGACCTTAAGCTTCACCCTTGTCCTGGCTCAGATCTAGCTTACTGATGTAGCTTGCACCCGCGTGGTAGGATGTGACGTCACTGTGCAGTACACACAAATTAATGACTGGGTTTGTTCTGATACTAGCAGAATTAGGCTCTATATCACCATAGAAGACGTAAAAGTGAAAAAACAGAACTGTTTATTTTATCTATTTCTTAACTAGCTGTCGACTGCGGCTGTGCACGCGTGATATCGAAAAAAAGTATCCTATGTGTTATTCCAGACTGTAATCTACCTCTGTTCCAAATTTCATCAAGATCCGTTCAGCCTTTTTGAAAGAGTATCAAACATCCATATATCCATACATCCATCTATCCTCACAAACATTCGCATTTATACCAGTAGAAAGTAGGATTAGAATCTGACAATTAAAAGTTAAAAAAAATATAGTGACTCCGCATCGATGGTTCCAATTTAAAATCTATATGTTGCAAGTCTCTAAATTCACTTTATTCTGGATTTCACTGTGTGTATACAGACGGTTCTAAAGGGAAGAATTCTTATGGTGCGGCCTTTTATGATTCGCATAAACATGTTTTTTTCAAATTTAGAATTTTATCAAATGTGTCAATAATGCACTTAGAGATGATCGCTATTGCTGAAGCTTTGGCTTATATCGAATCATTGGACGGTGATCATTTTGTCATTTTTACTGACTCGAAAAGTGCTCTTCTCCATCTGAGGCGATGCACGAGTTCGTCATCTGTTAGGGGGCTTCCACTGGCTTATTCTATATTAAAAACCATTACTGATTTAGTAGCCAAAAGCAAAAAAGTTGTATTGCAATGGATTCCTTCCCACGTTGGATTGGAGAGTAATGAAGTGGTTGATCGTTTAGCAAACAAAGCGGGGTCAGATGGAGATATTTATTCGTGTTCTCCTTGGCATACTGAGCTTTTACCTTTCGTTAGAGATAGATGTATTAAATCATGGTCAGAATATTTTGATGAAAGATCGCTAACGAAAGGTATTTGGTACAGGACTATGCAACCATCTATTCCACGGACTCTTTGGTTCAGCGAGGCAGGGTTGACAAGGCTGGAGGTGGTGACTGCTTTGAGACTCCGATCTGGCCACATACCACTCAATGGCTTCGGATTCATGATGCGCAAAGTTGATTCTCCCAATTGTGTCGCCTGTGGAGTAACAGAAGATGTGCATCATATCCTGTCGGAGTGTGTTCGAGTTGGAGTCCAAAGACGTCAAGCTTTTGGCAATAGTTTTAATGTAGGTTTCTATAATAGCATTCTAGCCTCACCATTATCGGATGAGGCAAGAATACTCTTTCACATTATTATTAGGGGTATAAGGTTGCGGGTAGATTAATGCTTAGATATAAATAATTTGTTTACAATCATCGGGGTGACATATTCTTTATAGAAAAAACCCTGTAAATAAATAAAGATTAAAAAAAATAACTTCAAAAAATCGATGGTTCCGTACAAAATGCAACCTAAACGGTTATATATTTTGACTGCGTAGATTAAAAGAGTTGATTTTTCACAGCTTACTTGAGTAAATGATTTTAATTTCAACTCGAAACCTCTCCACGTTGCCGAGATTAAAGGTTTGACAGACAAACGGACAGCAATTTGTTTTCTTCTAATACAGGCATTGGTTTCTTAAAAGGAGGCTCCAAACACTAAGACTCTTTGTAAACTAAAGCAACAATAAACTTATTATTATTTTTAAAAAATGTGATAAGTCTGATTTTTCCTTTTAAGTTACGGAACCCTAAAAATGGATCCAGATGCCATGTTTTATAGAAAGGCATCTCTAAAAAAGCCTTAAACAACTACACAAAAACATAATCCAAATCCTTACTTCCTTACTTATTATATTATTTATTTTTTTATTTTAATATTATAAAAGCGAAAGTGAGTTTGTTTGTTTGTTTGTTACCTCTTCACGCTTTAATGGCTAAACCGATTTTGATGAATTTAGGTACAAATATAGTTGGGAACCAGGAGACGGACATAGGCTAATATTTTTTTGAAAAAAGTGGGATGTGTGGGAGAAAGAGGGAAGAAAAGGGAAAACGTAGCGTTGCTATTACAAATCAATATAAGGCGCAAGGGGAACTGTGTTACCCCGAATTAAACGCGAGCGAAGCTGCGGGCAAAAGCTAGCAAAAATATAAAACCACGTTCAAACCGGTCACATTTGAGCGCTCAATACTTAGATATACAAAACTAATGATACGCCCAGACAAAAGGCGGTATCAGTGTACAAAGTCAGACTATATACTATACATATAAATCTGAGGAATCAATCGAGCGCTCGATAGTGGTCGTACAGACCTTTTGTGTAAGCGTACTGATAACAGTTATCATTCATCGGGGTAGTGGTTATATACCGAATGAATGGTTTGGATTTTTTGGATAGAAAACTTTCGTGTTTTATTTTGTTTGGTATCGATATTCGGTGTAACGTTATCGTTACTTTTTTTTCAATAGCATGCGTTTTTTGTCATTTTTAGAGTTCCGTAACTGAAAAGGAAAAACTGATACTTACATAGTTCAGAAAAGGAAAGGCAAGTAATTATTGATATTTTTTATCTAACACTAGCTTCCGCCCGCGACTTCGTCCGCGTGCCATATTTACTTTGGCTAATGCTATTTAAACCCGCGTGGTGATCGAAAAAAATATCTTTTCTTCCCTCTTTCTCCCCGTTTTCTTACTTTTTTTAGCCCTTGTCCGTCTCCAGGGTCTTAATTACCTCTGTACCAAAATTCATCAAAATTGGTTTGGCCATTTAGGCGTGAAGACGTACCTAACAAACAAATAAACTCACTTTCGTTTTTTATAATAGTAAGGGTAAGGACTATTTCAACGAAAAGAGATGCAGCTATTTAGGGCGTAATTTTCCATCTCTTTCCCGAATGGTTGGCCCCCAGTTTTATTCAAAACTAGCTTTCGCCCGCGGCTTCGCTTGTTAAATTTGGGGTAACACTTTTACCCTTGTGCCTTATTGATTTGTAATAGCAACGCTAAGTTTTCCCTTTCTTTCCCTCTTTCTCCCTCACATCCCACTTTCTTTAAATAAAACCAAAATTCAACCGTTAAAGCATGAAGAGGTAACAAACAAACAAACAAACTCATTTTCGCTTTTATAATATTAGTAAGGATACCTGAAGATGTCCAATACGAAACCGTTAAATTTTGTTGAATAGCGATACGATAAGGGTACTTGTAATATTTGTACAAGGTTTCCTCTTGTATAAGAAGACGATGATCAAAGCCAGCCGGCCATCCCGTTCGAAAGAGGTTTCCGCCACCTTGTACAGACAACATCAAAAGTTTTTAAATGTTCATTCGAACGTGGTTCACAAATGCAACTGAGACTTTTTCTGTTGACAGTAACTCGATATCATGCGACAATCGTGACGCAATATTGACAATAACCACTGTTTTATAGTTTTATATTTAGGTCCTGTAGGGCGCATAGCAAACCTTTTTTTTTGGGGTGGAAAATCATCCAAAAACTTCCCCCGCTCTGGAGCGCGGGGAGTGTCAGATTTGTACTGACTAAAACCCACCCATGTTCCTTCAATTGCCCTTTACGTTCCGGGGCCGCGGTATCTCTTTCTAACAACACACAACCGCGGTTGGGTAGCAAAAGCCTGAGAGACATATTTGTCTGCACCAAAAAATAATTGGTGCATCTCCACTTGCATTCTCCAGTAATCCTGCGATCATGGCGCTTACAAAAGCACGAAAATATCGCTCACAGTAATTGGAAAATTAGGGACTGTAAGTTATAAACAGTGTAAATTTGACGGCACGGTTGACTGCTGCGCTGCGTATCGCGGGTTCGATTTGTGTATCTGAGTTTAAATGTTTATAAACGCACCCTGTATCGTTACAGGAAAAAAATCCTAGTGTGAGAAAGGTTTTTTTTTTTTAAATAATTCGACAGTAATATAATAAGACGTCGATACCACTCAATGCACCGTTCAGAATTTGCGTTAGCAACATAACCGTGTCACTAGTATCCTTCGTATCAGTACCGTCGCGTCGCATCTCGTTGACTCGTGGCACGCACTTAAGGTGGCTGTATGATTTCTTACCAAGACACTCTGACACAGCGCGAGTACGAGTGTGTTAAGCGAAGCTAGGCTTGGCTGTACAGTCACACACTCGACTTTTTACTTCTAAGCGAGTATTTCGTGGCCAAAAGGTATTGATTATAAACGCTACTTGAGAAAACCCATCCAAGAACGAGTCAAACTCGTGCACTAAGGGTTCACTTTTCCTTTTATAACACTTTTCCTCACCCAAGGTTCGAACCAGAGACCTTATGTTTAGCAGTTATATATATTTCAATAAAAATTCTGTTTGATTTATTTATTTTTGTACACACGAAACACTTATTATGAAAAAAATACAATCAGACAAGAGAGCACATAGGTACTGCTTATTTCATACTAGCTGTTCCCCGCGGTTTCACCCACACTGCTCAGCACCTGTTGGTCGTAGCGTGATGTTATATAGCCTATAGCCTTCCTCAAGAAATGGACTATCCAAAACTAAAAGAATTTTCCAATTCCAACCAGAAGTCCCTGAGATTAGCGCGTTCAAACAAACAAACTCTTCAGCTTTATAATATTAGTATAATATATAGCAATCTCTTCCAGCAGATCTGCGATAGGATAGATGGATAAGGCACGTACACATAGTGTGTAAAAATAAGCACTTATTTAAATAAATAAAAATTGATGTTCTTTAACTGGACAAAAAACGCCACTATTAAAAAAAACGGCCAAGTGCGACTTGCGACATAAACGGCTATATGTTTTGACTGTGTAGACTTAGTGGGTTGTTTTTTACAGCACAAAGGGACAATAGACTTGAGTGTATAGTTTTAATTTCAACTCGATACCTTCACGCGTTCCCGAGATAAAGGGTCCTAACAAACAGACAGATAGAAGAACACCAAAGTGATCCTATAAGGGTTCAGATTTTTTTCTTTTTGAGGTACCCTAAAACTTCCCTCCCTCCTCCTTTCCTCTCACCTAAACTCTTAGACTTCTGGTTTCCACACCCATTGTGCGAACCGCATAGGTACTCCAGGCTACACAATAGGGTCCTATCTACCCGTATATCATACTTCAATTTCTCCTATAAAGATTTCTTCAAAGAAAACAAGGTCTCGCAATAAATAATTGGGTACAATAGCTTGTTGTTATGTTTTGTTAGGCAAAATGTGGAAGCAATACACCGCTATAGAACCTTTAATGGAAGCATTTTACGGTGAATTAACGATTTTATACGAGGGTATCGTATTACCCAGTACTAACTGGGTTGTGGACGAGAAGGGCAGAGGCAGTGGCTATATTTATAATATTGGTATTCTGTTGCTTTATTTATTTACTAGCTGCCTATGATGAGATGATTGAAAAAAAAACTTTCTCTCCCCTTTTCTTCCCTCTTTCTCCCTTTTAACCTAGTCTCTTCACGCTTTAATGGCTAAACCGATTGTGATGATGACCGATTTTGGTACATAGATAGTTGGGAACCAGGAGACGGACATAGGCTAATTTTTATTTTAAAAAAGTGGGATGTGAGGGAGAAAGAGGGAAGAAAAGGGAAAATTTAGCGTTGCTATTACAAATCAATAAGGCGCAAGGGGTTAACACAGTTGTGTTAACCCAAATTTAACGCGGGCGAAGCCGCGAGCGAAAGCTAGTAGTTTATAACCTGGATTAATACTTTGGATACTTCTTTTTCTAATACAACGATCTTGTTTAATGATTATTGAACTCCAAGCAGGTAAATCCATAAGCTAGTATTAACAAACCATTGTTTTATTTAAACCGATTTTTTCTCTTAATAAACAAAATATGTTCGTGAAAACGCCAAACATTTGTTCTAAAAAAAACAAAGCTGTGAAAAGCCACTATTCTCACAAAAGTATTAGCCAAATAGTTTTGCGTGACTAGCAAGCAATAACGTTGGTCTATAGGTAAAATATATTCGGATTGAAATGTGGAAATGCTGATTTACTTTGCCAATACAAATGGTAATAGATTTGTTTGTCTTATAACAACCGAATTAGGTGGAACACACAATTTATGAGGAAGTAAATGTTTGTGCGGTATCGGAAATATCTGTATTGGAATTTCTAACTGAGACATATTCATCTTGTTTGAAATCCTCCAACTATGCTGTGCAGTTTGCTAGATATGATTTCATGTCAAGCATTAGTACAATATAGACATACAATATTTAATGGGTAAAAAAGTCAATAAAAAAAATAGTGGTGTGAAATCGACTTACCAAGTAATATCATCAAGCACATTTAAATGTCTTGTTGATGGTGGTGGGTGAGTACCATCTGCGATTGTGTTTCTGGTCACAATAATGTCCGGGATCAATTCGATTACCGTGACGTCACTAATAAAATATGGCTGCAGAAAATTGAAAAAAATCCAAAAGAAAAAATAAATGTATGTGAAATGACGCCATAAAAATTTAAAAACAGAATCAATACCAAAGTCTTGAAGTCAATTCTTCTTTATCATTCCGTAAAAAGTCGACACGTAAACGTACTGGCCACTAAGAGCTAACGTCATTCATAATTTAAAACTCCCATCTTCGAACTGGCCAGTATCAAACTACAAAGGCTCAATAAAAACCTTTTTGATCGTAACAAGGGGCCTTTCAGACCCCAACGTCCCTCTTTATTTATTTAGAACTTTTCCAATATTTTCCGTTTTCTTGTCACCAACATCTGTTTGGATTACTTCATGAAAAGAAAACAACAGATTGTTCGGAGTTGGGTCTCTTTGAAGGTTTATGGTATAGGTTTCAAGTGATAAGGGGTGATCGATTCGGGTTGTGATATTTTGGGTTCAATCTGGGATATTGATATTGTGGGTAGCGAAGCTATTTGTGTAACTCCAGACGGCGGGAAATCTACATAAGACCTTTGAATATGTTGCATAGTCAATCATTTTGGAATGTGTATTTAAAGGTGTTAAACTGCCGGGTTTGCAGTTTGTTCGAAACAGATACCGCGGAACCGGAACAAAAAAGGCAAAAGATGGAACATGGACTAGTTTAAGTCGGTAAATGTCTGACATTCCCTCCAGTCCCCCCAGAGCGGGGGAAGTTATTGGATGATTACCCATCCGAAAAAAAGAATTTATAATATTAAGTATTGATTGTATTTTGACACATTACAACTGTGAGCTTGAGTTGCCACCAAAGTGGTTTAAACCTTACAGAGCGGATATTGGGAATATTTTCGTACAACAATTTTGGTCCTGAACTTTTACTATATTGACACACGAATGCTATTTGATAAGCGGGAGGGTGACATTAGACAAATCGACTTGTTAGTAAGTGGTAAGAAGAATTTAATTATGATTTTCTTAGCTTTAAAGATAAATATATATTTATTTTGTAAAACATGAGTATGTATAAAAATGATTACCATTTGCAAAGTTGCTACATGTTTTGAAGTTAAAATTAGACATAAAATTTACAAAAAAAAACAATACATAAATATAAACGACATAAAAACACAAAACATGATAAATATAAAACATAGCTTAAATTTACAAGAAATGTCGTAATTGTATTTGTTTTTCAATAATTTTTAATTTGGTTAAAATGAATTATAAGATTTGTATTTTAAAGACTCTATTTGGTAATTCTTTAATAAGTTTGGGAATTTTATTGTAAACTAGCTTTTGCCCGCGGCTTCGCTCGCGTTAAATTTGGGGTAATACAGTTCCCCTTGCGCCTTATTGATTTGTAGCAACGCTAAGTTACCCCTTTTCTTCTCTCTATCTCCCTCACATCCCACTTTAAAAAAATATGTATTAGCCTATGTCCGTCTCCTGGTTCCCAACTATCTCTTTACCAAAATTCATCAAAATCGGTGTAGCCATTAAAGCGTGAAGAGGTAACAAACAAACTCACTTTCGCTTTTATAATATTAGTAAGGATGACTGGCGTCAAATAATACTTATTATGCATCAGTGCCGTTCTCGGCCTAGCTATTTCTAGCATGTTATTATTACTTAGACTGTGAAACGTAACTTCTGTTATTTGTGTCCCGTCTATCGCTCGTAAATATTTGAATGTCCTTAGTACCCACAAAGGTCAAAACGTTTGAGATACTTTAACGTTTTAATACTTTGGAATATGAACACACGTATTGAATAGGCATTTTGAGGTTAAGGCCTTAGAATTCTCACTGGGTTTAGGTCTTCAGTTTACACGTAAAGAAATACGTCCATTTTATATTATTACTAGCTTTCGCCCGCGACTTCGCCCGCGTTAAATTTGGGGTAACACAGTTCCCCTTGCGCCTTATTGATTTGTAATAGCAACGCTAAGTTTTCCCTTTTCTTCCCTCTTTCTCCCTCAGATCCGACTTTTTTCAAAAAAATATTAGCCTATGTCCGTCTCCTGGTTCCCAACTATCTCAGTACCAAAATTCATCAAAATCGGTTTAGCCATTAAAGCGTGAAGAGGTAACAAACAAACAAACAAATAAACAAACAAACAAACTCACTTTCGCTTTTATAATATTAGTAAGGATTATTATTATATATTTTATAATATTCATTGACGAAGCGGTTGGTGCAGTGACTGAGCGATCGACTGCTACGCTGTGTGTCACGGGTTCGATCCCCGCACGGAACAAATATTTGTATGGCCTACAGATAGTCCGGGTCTGGATGTTTGTGTATGTGAGTTTAAATGTTTGTAAGCGCACCCACGTTACAGGAGTAATTACTAGTATGAGGTAACGTTTTTTTACTAATTGTATTTCTTGCACATAATTTCCCAAAACGCTACAAGATAAATATATTTTCGATTAAAAAATCAACGTATTTACGTTACAAAGTTAGGCCAAAACTACAAAGAGATACGTATCAAAACCTTCCCTTCACACCTACTTAAAAACAACGTTAACTGAAATTCACAAACACATTCCAAAGGTAAACAGGGTTATGCACTTAAGGTTCTGTATCCACTTAAAACGAAGGTAGCGCCATATCAGCCGGAAATTATCCCGTGCCAAAAGTAAGTACGCCATAGTCCCCATAACGTTCGCTCCTGGGTGCAAATTGCGATAATTACTGCGTTGCAAGCAAGGTGATGGTAAGGAGGTATTAAGCAGCTGCTGTGGATGAGGAAGCGACTAGCGGACTATTCTTGACATAAGAAACACACAAAAAACAACAAACAAACAACAAACAAACAACAAACAAACAAAAGATCCATGACCTGTTTTTGGAACGAAGTTCCTTATCGCGCATTGCGTAAGGGGGCTTGACGAAAATAATTAAGACCAAAAGTTGCAACGACACTTTTTGCTATAGTTGTAAGCCGTGCGGCATTCACGTGCTTCTCAGTCTCTCTCTCTTATAGAAATCAAGCCAGTTATTTTCGTTACGTCTTTCTATTTCGCATTGAACAGTGTGGTGTCGCGACGATTATTTTTGTTGAGTGTATACAGGATTTTTGTACAAAATAAATAATAGGTTCGTTCCATTCGGGTATCCTTTGACACCTCTCAAGTTTTTTGTTTTTTACTCATTTTGAGATTCCGTACCTCCAATAGAAAAAATGGAACCCTTATTAGTTCACTTTGTTGTCCATCTGTTTGTCTGTCAAGACCCTTTATCACGGGAACGCGTGGAGGTATCGAGTTGAAATTAAAACTATTTACTCAAATCTGTATTTTCTTGGAGCTGTAAAAAAAACAACCTTCTAAGATTACGCAATCAAAAGATATGGGCGTTTATGTCGCAAGTTTGTACGGAACTTGACGGTGGCCGAGAGTCAACTCAGAATATCAGCTACCCTACCATGACGTGTTAAAGCAGAACTTAGGAGGTCTCCGCTGAGGGAAAGGGACAGAGCTATACAGGGTGTCTAGCACCATCTCTTTCAGTCAGTGGAATAAGTTCTGCTTTTAGATGTCATAGTAGGCCTACTGGATGGTTACTAATCCGTTTACTTTTTTAATGAAAGTTCGCGAATATATTTACAATAAGTTGACAGATTCGTCTCGTAATTAATTTGTGGTTGTTGTCTTCTTACGGTCTCTTAATTTTATAAAATTGTGTTGTATACAGGGTTATTTGTAAAACACCGGCACCCTCTCAGGACCATGTTACCAGCATCATAATCAACAACTTTTGTTCTATGACATTTAAACATTTATCATATTTTAGTTCATCAGATTTTCATACAAAAATAAAAATATTTAAATTGAACGCTCTAAATGATACGAAATCTATGCGAAGCAAACGTAGCTACGGGGACAGTGCGCAGCAGGTGTAGGTATGTAGGTACAGCAAACGGACGGAGTTGAAATGTGTTAGATAGGACAACGTAATCTTGATGATTTGTTTTTGGTAAATGTATAAAATTTTGTAAAAAATCATAGAACAAAAGTTGTTGTTTATGATGATAGTAATACAGTCCTGCGAGGTTGTCGGTGTTTTACAAATAACCCTGTATAAGTATTTATAGTTATTTATATATGTTTATTTATTATTTATTTATTTTCTAATATGCTTTATTTTTTCCTTAGATTTATCTCTGCATCACCCTAAGGTAGTCTACCTTAGAGTGAAAATGTCTAAGGCATTAAGTCACCTTTGGTACAATTTTTACTTGCGCATGAAGTTTAAATAAATAAAAATCTCGCGGCTCCCGCAGTTGGTTTGAGATTCTCTCTAACCTCTACTGAAAGTCAAATCTATAATCTACAACTCGTAAGTCAAGGCCACCACAGCTGGGCCAACACTGCTCGCTTGTTCTTCTCGCTAATCGCCTGCGGTGGGACCATGCCTTATCAAATGAGGACGTTAGCAAACAGGTTGGATGGTGCGATATCCTGGTATTATCACCATGGAAACCTCTTTGATCGTTGGGCTAAATGTTGTTGTTTTCATTACATTTAAACGACAGTGTACAAAACAACAACATAACATTACGCGTCTTTTCTTTAAGAGGTAGGTAGAAAGACTATCCTACTAATATTTTAATGCGAATGTTTGTGAGTATGGACAGATGGATGTATGGACGTTTGTTACTCTTTCACGTCAAAACGGCTGAACGGATCTTGATGAAAATTGTCCCAGAGATAGATTATGGTCTGGAATAACACATACGGTACTTTTTCAATATCGCAGGAGCAAAGCCGCGGGCGGCAGATAATTGTAGTTGCACATATTTTCATAAAATTGTAATATATTCTCTCTCTATATACTCAAGATATTATTGAGAAACTACGTTTTGACTGCGTAGACTAACGTCCGGTTCCAATAAACAAAAAACGATTCGTTTTACTTAGGGTTGGTCGTATTTTGACATACCTACGTCTCATAGAACTTATTAATGTGTCAAAATACTACTATCCGTAATAATAAAAACGAAGATGAGAACCTCGTGAGAAGCAAATGAAGTAAATTGACTTGGCTCGCGAGGTTATCGACATGTGGGATGTGGACTCAGCGATCATTGTGCCGATAGTCGTATCTGCCAATGGCTTAATTGCCAAGAGCCTCGACCAACACCTGAGGAGGCTCTCGTTAGGCAGCTGGATCAAGGGCTTGATACAGAAAGCGGTACTCCTGGACACGGATCGTATTGTTAGTTCCTTTCTCTGGAGCCCTGACCGCCGGCGCCGGTAGCTTGGACCCTGTTCCCGATACCGGTGGGCTACTATTTTATATTTTTAAATGTTTTTTTTATGATTTTAAGACATATTTAAAAATATAATTATATGTGGAGAAATAAATAAATGTACGAAAAACGAATCGTTTTTTACTTATTGGACCATATACTCAATCAACCCGGTGGTTGATTGAGTATATGGTTCTAATTTGAACTCGATACCTTAACTCGTTCCTGAGATAGTGTCTTGACAGACAGATGAACAACTAAGTGATCCAATAAGGGTTCCGTTTTTTTCCTTTAGGTGTAAGGAACTCTAATAATTATGGTTCTTTTCTTCAATAAATTATAAGTACATTAAAGGTAAAAGACAACTTATATCCAAACACTCCATTATAAAGAGCATGAAACATCATTAATCAACAGTTTTTATCATACTTAACAAAACACAAAAAAACCTACTTACAAACATAATAAATTACCATAGTCATGCGTTGAAAAAATTTCTGAATCATATATCTTACTTAGCGTTGGATCAATAAGACTCTTTTTCGTGTGACAAGGAAATTATTAAGTGATTGAGTTAGCTAAGGGTAATTCCTCAGTGTATCCCAGAAAATTCAACTATATTTACAAGTAGTTTTTGCCCGCGGCTTCGCTTGCGTTAAATTCAGGGTAACACAGTTTTCTTTAACTGCTTTGCAGGTACCTGCTACCTGTTGTTTTTGCCCATGCGCCTTATTTATTGTAATAGCAAACTAAGTTCTCTCTCATTTCACACGTCTCCAGGGTCCCAACTATTTCTGTACCAAAATTACACGTAACAAACAAACAAACTCACTTTCGCTTTTATAATAATAGCAAGAATTTAAAGGCGCAATTTTGTTTTTTTTTTTGTTCATTGCTGCAATTGTGATAAAATAACTAATTGAAGGTAAAAAAAAACATCGACACGAAGAAAGAATGTGCTATAAATATACACACATACATATATAAACATATATAACATCACGCTTGTTATAATAGAGGCGGTAAGAGTCTCCTCTTTAAGGAGTGGCTGCAGAGCTACTGGCGTCCTCACCTACCGACTGACGCAGTTCCTCACCGGACACCGACGGTTCGGGAGGTTCCGACACATGTTTGCTGGAGGGACCGCCCGGGTGTCACCACTGTGACGATCGCATGGAGGACACGGTTGAGAACACTGTGGCGGTCGGTCTGCTTGAGGCACCGCTGTGTCCTCGCAGAGGCGATCGGCGGCGGTGATCTCTCGCGTCCGGCACTGGTTCAGTTCATGGTCCGGAGCAATAGGGAATGCGAAGCGGTCACTTCCTTCTGCGAAGCAGTCATGCTACCGAAGGAGGTCCCCGGGCGTATGAAGTCGTGAGAGGAAGAACCTCGAACCAACCCAGCCACCTCGGGAGACGCTCTGGGCGTCGGGCGCCGCTAGATGACTCCCGGCTACCGTAGATGTAGGCCTGTGGACGGCGAATGGGTAGCTCACCGTCCGTCCGTCCAATGTCGAAGGTGCATTTAGTGTTCCACGCGCGCCTCAAAGAGATGTCAGTAAAGCAGAGGGGCCTGCCAGGGCCACAGCCTGCCTGGGTTGCGAGTTCTTCAAAAGTGATACCGCGACCCCGGAACATAAAAGACAAAAGAAAGAACATAGACACACAGAGTGTGTTTTAGTCAGTACAAGTCTGACACTCCCCCTACAAAAAACAAACAGGCCTACAAAACCGAGGCACATCAAAGACTGTAGATCTTTTGAAGTTATTGCAATGTTGTCTTGTTATTTCAATAATTAAGTTTCTCTACCAGTAAGTAATTAGCTGTATGAACGTTTAAGTTAATTAATTCCTTGTATTTCTGTCTTATTCAATTCCCTTTCGTTTATACGAAGGCTCTTTAATTTATTGGATTGGATTTTTTGTGTATACTCATGGAATTTCTTTTAGAACATTGAGAACAATAGAAGCGCGTTTAGAGATTTTTTGTTTTTTTCAAAATAGTTTTTTCATCCGAATCAAAACATGGAAATTCATTATTTTCAGATTTTACTAAAAAACACCCGATACCGAGATTCCTTTGAAAAAAAAACTATATAAAGAGAAATTATGAAGATTTTTTTCTGTTTTAAACAGCAGACGACAATCGTTATCGCTCAGCAATCACTAATACATTTTCAATTTTATACCCAGCAGTCTTTAATAGTTGAAAATCTATTACTTATTATATAAGAGCTATAACGAACGAAAGAAACAAAAACGATATGTAAACGTCAATAGATTTCAACTATATGCGCTAGGGTATAAAGTTAAAAATGTATTAGTGACTGTTGAGCGATAACGATTGTCGTCTGCTGCCGACTGCTGTTTGACTAAAGGGCCAGTACCTCGAAAACAAAAATCTTCTTTATTTCAAGACCATTTATCTCAGAAATGCGTGGGGGTTTCTAGTTAAAATTAAAACTATATACTCAAGTGGAGATGTGAAAAAAACAACTTTCCAAGTAAAGTCAAAAGATATGGTTGTTTACGTCACAAGTTTATACGGAACCTTCAGGGCCAATTTTTTAATGATGTACATACAAAATGACAAAAAAAAAACATTACTCATACAACGCTTAACAAATATTAAAAACAATATATTCAAATATGGAATATAGATAAATAAATAAATAGATATCTTGGGACAACTCACACACGGCTATCTGATCCCAAGCTAAGCAGAGCTTGTGTTATGGTAACCAGACAACTGATATACATACTTATATAATTTATAAGTATATACATATTTTAGATAAATCACACCCAGACATAGAACAAACAATCATGCTCATCACACAAAGTTTGTCCTGGGTGGGAATCGAACCTACGACCTCCGGCTCAGTAGTCAGGGCCACTAACCACTAGACCAACAGGCCCGTCAACAGATCCACGGTAACAATAGATCCTGCCGTGTCGACGGCGCGTTAGTGTTGCACGAGTTCCTCAAAGAGATTTCAGCGTAGCAGAGGGGCCTGCCAGGGCCACCGCCTGCCGGAATTGCGGGTTGTTCGAAAGAGATACCGCGGCCCCGGAACATAAAGGGCAATAGAAGGGACATGGGTGGGTTTTAGTTAGTACAAACCTGACACTCCCCCCGCTCCGCCCAGAGCGGGAGAAATTATTTTGATGATTTCCCATTTCGCAAAAAAAAAACTAGTTCCTATTTTCCTAAGTATCATTCTCGTTCTAAAAAAAAATTCCCATCCAATCCGCTTTAGTAATTGATATCAACGAAAACTGCCAACTCACTCAAACTTTTCTAACGATATGTCGGGGAAAAAAATACAATTTTCTTTCGGAAAATCGATTAAAATCACCTACTCGATCCCTGAGACTAACTTCATAGAAACTTCTTCGTGATTCAATATATTCGCGGAATAATTGAAGAGGGAACTTGTGCCCGGATTTTTTCTGGTAATATTATAACGTTTGTAACATTGAAAGAATTTATAACGATGTTATTTTTCTAGAAGTTTTAAGAAGACATCTATTGATTTTTTAATGGATTGTGTCCATTCGCGTATGCTATTGATCTTAATCGTTTAGTTTCCGACATAAACTCTTTGACTAAATAAAAATGAATCAGTTTATTGATGAAGTATATTAGTTTATTATCAAATATAAATTATCTAATCTAATATATAAAATTCTCGTGTCACAATTTTCGTTCCCATACTCCTTCGAAACGGCTGGACCGATTTAAACGAAAACGATTTGTGTACATATCGGGTAGGTCTGAGAATCGGCCAACATCTATTTTTCATACCCCTAAGTTAGCAGCAGGTGAAATCGCTGAGCACAGCTAGTTAACTAAGAATATTATTTTGTGTATTAAAAATCGTTGCCAGACACAAAGTGTTTAAACGTTTTTCCAGAGTATTCAAATCTTATAAATTAATTTATTTGTGCACTCATGTGACCATCAAAATATCAGTTTTTCAAGTACCTCAGGAGGACCTTAAAAACTCCTTAAATCTTAATTTAAACAGTAATTACATGAACGTAAATTAGAATTATCCAAAAGTCTTTAGTGCAAGTGATTCGCGGACTGAGCTTTTCACAGTTCCATCTCGTTAGCGAATTTAATATGGCGTTTCAAAAGGTTTTTTCTCACTTCACAATGTTTTTAATTCGTCACTTCTTTTGAATTCTTTGGGTTTTAAAAGATTCTTTTTAGTATTATAATTATGAGCTTGATAAAGCTATGCCGCATTAGAGCATTGACAAGTGAGTTTGTGGTCACCCGCGGCTTCGCTCGCATTAAATACGGGATAACACAGTTCCCTTTTCGTGATTTGCAGGTACCTGCTACCTGTAGTTTTTGCCTTTGCGCCATGTTTATTGTGATAGTAATGCTAAGTTTTCTCTGCTTCTCTTTCTCTCCAGCAAAGCCGCGGGAAAATAGCTAGTTTAATAATACATATGAAAACATATGTGTAAAAATAAGTAAAAAATAACGAAATACTATACTACTTTTTAATATCAAAAGTAAAATACGAAATAGAACAATTTAATCTCTAGAAGTGCTTTTCAATCGTATCATCGTCAGCAGATCAATCAAAAAGCGTTTATTGTACACTAACTATTACCCGCGACAATGTCCGCGTTGGGCTTTTATGTGTACTAGTCCAATGTATGTTTGTATTTACCCCGCTTAAGTCATAATCGCTCATCAACTATCTACTATTTGCAGCCAGTTTTTAATTTAGATAGATATATAAATCATTTATTTGATGCAACAAAAGATACAATAAAGAAATTAACACAAACAATATCAAACTGAGAAAAAAAAGAAATAAATTTAAAAAAAAGTAAGGTAGAAGCTAGATTGACCCATAGGCATTTTGACACATCACATCCTTTCTAATATTATAAAAGCGAAAGTGAGTTTGTTTGTTACCTCTTCACACTTTACTTTGCTTTTGGAACAGCGACAGTTAGGAATTAGGAGACGGACATAGGCTATTTTTTGGTCCAGCTCAACATAATGCCAGATAGACTACCTGACGCTGGTATTCTGTTGAATTCTTCTAGTGACAAACGGGTGTCGAGAAAACGCAACTTCATCTCCTTATGTTTTAGATTAAACCAACCAAAATAAAGAGAAAATAACAAAAAATAAAAACCGGCCAAGAGCGTGTCGGGACACGCTCAGTGTAGGGTTCCGTAGTTTCCCGTCCGTCACAATAAGTGTTCCCAGTTATGAGGCCAACCGAACAATTCGGTAATACTCGATCCAATGTAATAAGTACCTACAGCGCCATCTCTCGAGGAATTGGGATACTAATATACAAAGACGTGCAATTTCGGTGGTAATTTTAAATTGCGAGAACCGATTTCAATAATTCTTTTTTTGTTTGAAAAAAGATACGATCAGGATAATAAAATATGTAAACAAAGTTACAAAAAAAACTTGCATATACGATTATACTACAAACTTAGTCCAGAAATTATTTTGTACAACTTTTTGTCTTTTTTGTACAAAAACTGTTATGTCAATCAAGTTCAAAATGATTTTCATAGAAAGTCCTTATAAAGTTCTACTTTTCAGATTTTATTTATATTTTTTAGACTTAAGGTTCAAAAGTTAGAGGGAGGGGACACATTGTTTTCTACTTTTGGAGCGATTATTTCCCAAATTATTGACATTATCAAAAAATGATCTTAGTAAACCCCTATTCATTTTTAAATACCTTTCCAACAATATATCACACGTTAGGGTTGAAATATAAAAAAAATCACTTCCCACTTTACATATAGGGTGGCTACCCTAATAAAACATTTTTTTCCAATTTTTATTTTACCACTTTGTCGGCGTGATTGATATACATATTGGTACCAAATTTCAGCTTTCTAGCGCTAACGGTCACAGAGATTAAGCGAGGACGGACGGACGGACGGACGGACGGACAGACAGACATGGCAAAACTATAAGGATTCCTACTTGACTACGGAACCCTAAAAACCGTCGAAATGCGAGTCTCGTGCACGAAGAGTTTGCGCACGAAAATTATTGTTTTTTTTTTTGTTCATTACAAAAAAGTTTGTAACACCACTTTTGTTTCAGGAAACTGCCTGGTGATAGCTGCAGTGCTGTGCTCATCGAAGCTGCGCAGTGTCACCAACCTGTTCATCGTATCGCTAGCTGTGGCTGACCTCCTGGTTGGCCTCGCCGTGCTGCCCTTCTCGGCTACCAGAGAGGTGTTTGAGGTAAGTCAAGTTTTATGGATCTGAGTGATGCTCATCTATGAAGCGCGATGTCAATTGGCAACTGTATATATAAATAAAATAAATAAATAAATATCTTGGGACAACTCACACACGGCTATCTGATCCCAAGCTAAGCAGAGCTTGTGTTATGGAAACCAGACAACTGATATACATACTTCTATAATTTATAAATACATACATATTATAGATAAATCACACCCAGACACAGAACAAACAATCATGCTCATCACACAAAGTTTGTCCTGGGTGGGAATCGAAACCACGACCTCCGGCTCAGCAGTCAGGGCCACTAACCACTAGACCAACAGGCCCGTCATATATCCAATACTATATTTTTTTTATTTTAAGATATTTTTATGCAGAAGCTGTTGGTGACCTTTTTTAATAAATAAATGTGTTACTTTGTATGTTTTATAATTACATTGTATTACATTATACATATAAATTGAACAGCGTTACCTCTCCTCTTTATCTATCTCTATATTCTTTCTCTCTTATTGAGGTAAGTCAAGTTTTAGCCAAAGAGGATGCTTTTCTACAGACGCGAATCATGTTTCTGGACACCCTAGCATAAAAAAATAAGGTTATTTAGTAGTAGTAGTAAGTTTAGTATAAATATAAATTAAATAAAAATAGTTTATTGGTAAAACATTATAAGTTTTTTTGGACCTTCTTTTTAGGCAAGATATGCCTGTGCTAGGATACTACGCTTTTCCGTAATAACACGTGTCATGAAGGCAAACAAGACATTTAACTGTTTACTAAATCTAAAAATTATAATTTTCTAGCAAAAACATGCAAAACCTGCAAGGTCTACTGTTTTATTAGCAAACAATCGTAAGATAATTTTAACAAATAGAATAATTTCGACGCTACAGAACATTACGCAATTACTACCAAATTACTTTTCTGACGCTACCACGCCAAAACATATCATTTACCAAACTAGTACGAAAAAGAACCCATTACATACTCCTCTCACTCAAACACGTCTACGAAGTGAAGCTACGTCGTAATAACCGACATATTTGGATATTCACACCCCCCACAACCCCTCCTCCGTATCATCCTCCCTTGAGAAGCAGTATGATGAAAAAAGTTAAATAAACTCCGGATCATAGAATTGTTCCGGATAGTTTTATTGCAATGGAAAGTTGTTAGTCGCTCGGCAGTAAGTTATCAAGTTCTCAGATGGCAAAAGTACTTGTTTATTGCTCTTTGAGAATAGGGATCTTGTCAGTATGCAAAGAAGGTTGAAATAAGTATTTTGTTTTCACAAGCAACTTTCTGTGACATACCAGAGATAATGTTTTTAGGATTCCGTACCTCAAAAGGAAAAAAAAATTGAGAGGTGTCAAGGGACACCCGGATGGAACGAAATTATTATTTATTATGTACAAAAAAACCTATTAACATTATTTTTAGTATATGCAAAACCTGAATATAGTTTGTTCAGAATAAGTAACTGAATCGATCCCAATCATTTTTACACCATGTTATATATTTTCCCAAAAATATTTTAAAAACTTTATAATATGGACACCATGCGACACTAAGTACCGTACGTAGACGAAAAGTAAATAAATGGCTTGCTTTCTATTAGAGAGAGGGACGAGAGACAGACAGAGAAACACGCGCACGCTGCACGGCTTACAACTATATCAAAAAGTGTCGTTACAACTTTTGGTCTTAATTTTTCCGTCTTCCGTTCGTAAACTGGCTGTCAGATTTTTGGGCCACTTAGCTTAGCTGCAACGACTGTCAAAATACAAAGAACAGCCGGTACCGACAGGTTAACGCGCTTTCCGAGGCACGTAGTAAATTCTTAATGGGTGGCAATAGAAGGAACATGGGTGGGTTTTAGTCAATACAAGTCTAAATTCCCCCTATTGGAGTTACTTGATGAATTCCAATGCGTAAAAAATATGGGTGGTCACCCATCCACAGACCGATCCAAACAAGCGTGGCTTAACCTGAAGATCGAACTAAAAGTCAAAACAATCTACAAGGCGAAATTATGATAACTGTTTATAAAAGTTAATTTATAACTTTCTAAGCACGACACACACTCATTCATACGCTTAACTGTCTCTGACTTTTACTCACTGTACAGAGGGTTACGCAATAACAAATTAACACCATCATCATCATTTTCCTACCCTTGTCCCATTCTATTTGGGGTCAGCGCAACGCGTTTTCTTCTTCCATTCTCCCCTATCAGACGTCACGGCATCATTCACTCCTTTCTCCTTCATATCATTCCTTACACAATCCATCCATATTTTCTTTGGCCTTCCTCTCGCTCTCCGTCCATCAACATTCAGATCCATCACTCTTTTAGTCACATGTCCTTCATCCCTTCTCATCACATGTCCATACCAAGATAAATGACTCCCTTTAAATTTTTCTGAAAATTAACACAATCGCACCCATAAAATATCATAAAGAACCATCATTTTCAGTAATTAGACGCTTTAAGAACCCTGCAGCGACAGATGCTTCAAATTAGAGTTGACAAACCGGTTGTCATGATTGTCAACTTTAAAACCCCATCATAAAGTCCCAATTCAAACACCATACCATCCGATATCATTTTAACTGATTTTAAACTTTGTTCGCGAAGATATAGACGCTCGTTTTCTGTGTAATGGAATAGAATTCTTTGGAAGTTGATAAGGGAATTTAAAATTTATGCACGGGTAAATAGGATTCAGTTTATTTCGAATTTGTTATCTATCTAGACGTTTTCAATTATTAGAGCATTCATGGAAGCTTGAAGAAGGTAAATATTTTTAAAGTGTGTCATTGATGTTGAATTGTAATGGAGCCAAAACAATTGTGTTATTTAGGAAGACGAGTCTATTTATCCAAGTCTGTAGGACCTTTATCTTCAACTACTGAATACCGTAATTGCTTGACAGGAGATCACGCGATTAACATAACGACACAAGCCATGGTGAACATTTTGGAGTTAATCAAATATCCTTACTAATATTAGGTATAAAAGCGAAAGTGAGTTTGTTTGTTTGTTACCTATTCACGTTTTAATGACTAAACCGAAAGACTTTTTAAAGTGGTATATCAGGGAGAAAGAAGGAAGAAAAGGGAAAACTTAGCGTTGCTTTAACTAATCAATAAGGGGCTAGGGCAAAAATTGCAGGTAGCAGGTACTGTGTTACACCGAATTTAACGCGAGCGAAGCCGCGGGCAAAAGCTAGAGTGTTATAAAAAAACTAGATTTTGCCCGCGGTTGCGCTTGCGTTAAATTCGGGGTAACGCAGTTTCACTTTCCTGATTTGCAATTATCTGCTACTTGCGCCTTATTTATTGTATTAGCAAACCTAAGTTTTCCTTTTTCTTCCCTCTTTCTCCTTAATAACTCACTTTTTCTCTTTAACAAAATAGTCTATGTCCGTGTCCAGGGTCCCAACTATCTCTATACCGAAATTCATCTAAATTAGTTTAGCCATTTAGGCGTGAAGACGTAACAAACAAATTCACTTTCGCTTTTATACTATTAGTAAGGAAATAAGGATACTGCTCATTTTTTTTTCTAAATGCATGTCGCTGTTCAGCCTTAGATATTGTGGTCGACTTAACCGGACAAATCCTGTAGACGTTTCGCGAGTAAGGTCTTAAGCCAGAAAAAAATAAGAACCAAGCGACTACACGCTAAGGGCACCACCTGCCTAAAGCATTTAATGAATGATTCGTGTTGTCATGTCTGTCACCTGTCAGACTTACCTGAAAATAATCTAAATAATTTTATTTGGATATTGTACGTGAGGAGGGAATCGGGGATTTAAAAATGTCCTCCGTGGTTAAGTGTGCTAATTGCAATGTAGTGATTAACGAAGTTTTGGCTTTCGTCCATAATAAAATTTCTGTGATGGACGATGAAAGTCTAAGGAGAATCTGTGCGACCGCTTTCTGTGAAAGTGATATTTTAACGGCGAAGAAGCTGTTGTTTGAATCCTTGCCGACAACGAAACGTAAGATAACGCGGAGGAAGGCGGGAAAATCTGTGCGAGACATAGACGACATCATTTGTCTGATCCGTGTTACCGACTCCGAGGATATTCCAGTTTTCGTGGCCCGCGATCTTGAGAAGTTACCGCCGGTTCTGTTCGACCATGTTGACGTGACTAGACTATTGAAAGACATTGTTAAGTTACGGCAAGATCTCGACATGATGAAGGATGACTATGCTACAGTTGAACAGTTGGACCAGTTGAGAAATGAGGTGAAGCATATTTCATCAGGATGGAACAATGTAAACTCTAGAAGAGGTGCATATGTCCCAAGACGACTCGATAGCTCTGAGTGCGATAGTGGTTCCTCGAGGTTGCCGCTAGAATGCAATGAAGCCGTAAGTGATTGCTTTCAACAGCATAATACACTGAAATCTACACCAAAATCCAGTATTTACAATACTTTTGAGCATCAGATATTGGAGGGTAGAAGTAAAGTAACGCCGCAATACGGCCCGACCGTTGATCTACGAAATACAGCAATGATGATGCATGTCGCGAGTCAGCTGATAGAGTCGCCTGCGTCCCCTCCTGCGCAGCCCGCACATGGTCCCCCGCTGGGGTGTGGAGCGGCAAACGCGGCGACGGTCGACGATCCCGTACTCCCCACCTTGCCGCCGCTCCTATCTGTCCCAACCGCCTGTGCTGAGCTGCTATCTCCACCGCTCGACTCGGCCGTGGGACAAACGGACCTTATTGCGCCTAAGAAGAAATCGTTGGTGGAGGTTGTTCGTGAAGGAGAATGGAAGACTCAGGCTCCGAGTGACCAGTGGGTTCGTGTTCAAAGTAAAAGATTACGAAACCGTTTTGTTGGGAAGCGAGGAATAGCGAGTCCAGAGCCCGGAAGTAGTTTTAGGGCAGCGGAAACTAAGGTTCCCATGTACATTTATAATGTGGCGAAAGGAGTGTCTGTGTGTGACATCAGTACCTACATTATGAAGAAAACGAATATTGATGTTAAAATTGAAAAAATGAACATGAAGTTAGAAAAGGATTACGAATCATACAAAATACACGTACCCTCACACTCGTTAAGAATTTTTATGAGTGATGATTTTTGGCCAAAAGGGGTAGCCTACCGTCGATTTATAAACATTATCAGACGTGACAACGTAAATGCATAACATAAAATAAATATGGATGTAAGTCTGAAATAAATGATTATTTCCTTTATTCACATAGCTTCTTAAAATTACATTTTTAAATATTTCTTAGAAAATAAATTTAACAAAAAAAACATTTAAAAATATAAAAATAGGTTTCCGCCGGTAGCGGGAGCAGAGTCCAAGCTACCGGTGGTTAGGGCTCCAGAGACAGGAACCTCCTCACAATGCGGGCCGTATCGAGGAGTACTGCCTTCTGAATCAGGCCCTTGATCCAACCACCTAAGGAGAGCTTCGACAGATGTTCGTCGAAGCTCTTGGCAATTAAGCCATTGGCCGTTATGACCATCGGCACAATGATAGCCGAGTTTACATTCCACATGTCAACAACCTCGTGTGCCAAGTCAAGATATTTTAGTTGTTTTTCTTTCTCAGCTTTCACGAGGTTTTCGTCATGTGGGATGGTAACATCGATTATCATTACGCGGCGCGCTGATCGGTCTATCACCACTATGTCAGGCTTATTGGCGACAATAGTCCTGTCAGTAATGATAGACCGATCCCAGTACAGCGTGACATGGTCTTTCTCGAGAACTGGGTCGGGCACATACTTGTAGTACGGTACCTCAGATTCAACAAGATTATATTTCAAGGCAAGTTGCTGATGAATAATCCTGGCTACTTGGTTGTGTCTATGCAAATACTCGCTGTTAGCTAGACGAGAACAACCAGAAATAATATGTCTGATGGACTCACCAGGACGATGGCATGCCCGACACACGTCAACCGTCCCATCCTTCATAATATATTTCCGGTAGTTGTTCGTTAACATAACTTCGTCCATAATCGCACAGACAAAACCTTCAGTTTCCCCAAATAGGTCACCGAATCGTAGCCAGGACACGGACGCCAGAAAATCTACATCGGGCCCATGAAGAGCCTTGTAGAAGCGCCCGTGAAGCTCCTTACCTTGCCATACTTCCTTGCGGTCATCGGTAGTAAGTACTACAGGTTTGCGCCAATTCTCTTTAGCCATGGACAACGGGGTGAGTCCCTTGTCCACTGCGACTACATCTCGGTGCATACCCACGTCGGCTTTTAAGAAATATTCCCTGAGACTGCACACCTCTCGGTTGTGGAGGGTCTTTGCGTTTAAAAAGCCTCGACCCCCACACTTCCGTGGGATGTACAGTCTCATCACCGATGATCGTGGGTGATGCATCCGATTTGCAGTCAGCAATGTACGGACTCTCCTATCCAGGGCATCGAGTTCAGTCTGAGTCCATTTGAGTATGCCGAAAGAGTACATTAAAACCGGCATGACCCAACTGTTGAAGGCGCGCACCTTGTTCCCGCCTGAAAGAAGGCTTTTTAATACCTTCTTCAGGCGACCAAAGAAACGCTCCCTCAACAGTTGCTTCATGTCAGCCACGTTAATGCCTAACGCTTCCGACATACCCAAATACTTATAGCTTTCGGATGAGGAAAGGGATCTGAGGTGTATGGAATCCGAGAGTTGAATTCCCTCGGATTCCATAATCTCCCCTCGTTTCACATACATGACTGCACATTTGTCCACACCAAATTCCATCCTGATGGCGTTACTAAAAGTTTCAGTTACTTTCAGTAGCTCCATCAGTCGCAATTTGTTGGGGGCAAAGAGTTTCAGATCATCCATGTAAAGGAGGTGAGATATGACCTGACCACCTCTTCTCAACCGATAGCCTAGGCCTGAATCCTCCAGCAATGTGCTTAGAGGATTCAGGGCTAGACAGAACCAAAGTGGGCTCAAACTGTCGCCCTGAAATATTCCCCGTTTAATCCACACAGGCCCATCGTTCCCCTGGATTTGTCGACATCCTGGATATCGAAGGACCGTCCTCCATTGTCCCATACACGACTCAAGAAAGGTGCGTAGAGTTGCATCTATCTTGTACAACTCCAGCACCCTCTTGAGCCATGTATGTGGCACTGAGTCGTAGGCCTTCTTATAATCTATCCAACATGTCGACAAATCCTTGCGGGATCGACGAACCTGTTGGCTAATGGCCATGTCGATGAGGAGTAGCTCCTTAGTACCGCGAGACCCGTTCCTACATCCATTCTGAGAGGCAGACATAATTGAATTTTTGAAAATGTGTGAATTAATTTTCGCTCTCAAAATGGACGTAAGAAGTTTATAGACCGTCGATAAACACGTGATCGGCCTATAATTCTTGGGGTCCGCGGGACTACCTGACTTATAGAGCAGGTGGGTAACGCCTGTTGTTAAAAACTGTGGCAGAGACCCGGACTCAAGGCAAGACTGAAATTGAGATGCCAGGCGAGTGTGTGAACTGCTGAGCCACTTGAGCCAAAAGTTGTGCAGTCCATCCGGTCCTGGAGACTTCCAGTTCGGTAACGGACGAACTGCACTGGCTATATCTAAAGATGTTATTAAGACTGGCTCCATTTGTGGAATAGTTTCACACACACGCTCAACATCACGCATCCAGTCAGCCTCAGTATGACAGACAGGTACCGACCAGATGCTGTGCCAGAAAGAACTCGTGGCTACATCATCCGGGCGGCACACGTCAGTCACACTTTGTTCGGGTCGCTCCCAAGCTCTGTATACCCACCTCTCATCGCTCCGGAACATGCGATTCTGTGAATACCTATCAACCCGCCGCTTATACCGCCGAATACGGTTTGCCCATGCATAAACTTTCTGCTTCAGGAAGTCGATGCGCTCTGTGGTACGAGACATGTATTCTTGAGGATTGATTCCAGTCCCCGAGAATGCCCGTCTCACAAAGCGCATCACACGTGGTCTTGTATTGCCCTCCCTGAAGCAGTATAGTTTACCGATGAGTACCCTGGCCTCTTCGATACGCCGCTCGATCCTGCACTGCCAGGCTGGTACGGATGGTTTTGGTCGAGTAGCTACGTCACAACTTGGAAATTTGACGTTAGCTAAACGACATACCGCAACAGCCCCACAGTACAGGATCGAGTGCGTATCAACGAGATCCTCGCTACTTTCGAATAAATTCTTGATCTGAGAATTCAGGGCACACACCAGCGTCTTATTTTTTTTATGCATGGGTAACCGTGGTAATCGGGGTCTAAGTTCGGTTGGAGTGGATCGATAGTCACGAAGCGCATGCTCCAGTGCGCTCCTCAATCGTTCGTTGCACTGACTACTTACCGTAGCAACCCTATCATCCTCCTCTACGACAGCGGGGTCGGAACGCGGTTGCATCCCGTCAATTACTGACGCTTGCACCGCGGTTTGTGGCGTAGTCAAGATGATACGGTTGCTCAGTACTTCTGAGCGCAGCCTATCAAGCGCGGCGTCGTCCAACATGTGATTGCGTTGAATGACTCGCACCTGATCCGACAGTCGTTGGGCCGAAACGTTGATGGTTGGTTCTAGGTCCTGGAACAGAGACAGCATCCTAACACGGTACGCAGTGAGGTTAGTTCCCCCCTCTGTAGACTCATAATATGCGCGCATGACATTCGCGTTGATTGACGAAGTCCATCGCATGCGCGACACATTTCCACCGGCAGCGGGGACCCTGATCGGAGCCTGTTGGCCCCTAGATCCCAAGCCCGCTGGTGGCCGTCCTCTTCCTCGTCGTTGTCTTGTTGGTGGCGGTGGTGGTGACGACGGCGGGGAGAAAAACTCGTCGCTCGAGCTCGACGCAACTGCAGCGACCGGCGACACGGCGCTCACGCGTGTAGCGCGTCCCGGCGGCTGCGAGGCGGAGCTGAGCGGCGAGCCCGGAGTTGGTTGGAGTGCCTGTTGTTCCTGGGCCCGGCGTCTGGTCAGCATGTCGACGTGTTAACATTCATTATAAAAATTCGTTTTCTTCTTTTCATTTTATTAATCTGGGTATTTATCTGTTTACTTTAACTGGTTTCTGTAGGTTTCTGTGTGTATTTATTTGTAAAAATGATTAAAATTTATTGTAGTGAAAAAAAACACGTCATGTCACTTTGACAGTCGGGCCACAGATTTTATTATTGATGATTATTATTATTATTATTTGTGTTTTTTGTTGGTTCAAACTAGGCTGCAGTAGGGTTACCATGACATCTCTAAGCTGTTCTTATTCCAGTGTGAGAAAGAAATGGTGCTAGACACCCTCTATAGCTCTGTCTCTTTCCCTCAGTGGAATAAGTTCTGCTTTAAGAGCCCCCGCAGACCACAGACTATTTAGTCCGCCGATAGTTTGATCGAGTTGGGCTGCTAGCGCGCACACTGGGCCAACTAAACAGTCGAGTTGGCGATGAGTGCGCAGACTAGACAACGGTCGGCCATCTGCTCTCGAACGATTTTCTAATTGGTAAGAGGATTTTGAAGTGAAGGATCGGCCGAGTCGGCCGACTAAACGATCGGCCAGTATGCGCGCGTAGAAAAACGCCATACTTATTTAGCAGTTGGCCGATAGTTTGCCGATAGTTTAGTTTGAAGGCAGTCGGTTAGCCCATCAAACTTATTTATCGGCCGATACCGAACCGTTGTAATGTGCGCACTTGCATACATCTTCATACTGATTAAGAGCCCGACCAAACTGTCGGCCGATGGAAAGTCTGTGGTCTGCGGGGGTCATTGTAGGGTAGCTGATCAGCACTTTTCGAACGTCATTACGCACGGCAGCCTCTCGAAACGGCCACTCTCCGCCATTTCCTAGTCTTTTAGCTAGGAAGAAGAAGTGGCAAAAGATTTTGCACACGCGTCCATGTTAGCATTTTTTTTTCGGGTGGTAAATCATCCAATGACTTCCCCCGCTCTGGGCGGAGCGGGGAGGCATGTCAGACTTGTACTGACTAAAACCCACCCATGTTCCTTCTATTGCCCTTAACGTTCCGAGGCCGCGGTATCTCTTTCGAACAACCCGCAACCCCGGAACAACCCGCAACCCCGGTCCATGTTAGCATTTGTCAATTTAGTCAAAAATCCCTTCGCAAAAATGTCTTTCACTTTTCTTTTTTCATTCGAAGATTTTACACACATTAATTGCTCCACGTGGTCGCACTTATAATCTAGGCCACGAAAAGCCCATAGCGGCATCCACAATTAAGTCATTAAAGTCAGTTGTGTCGTTCCCACGTTATTAAGTCTATAAAGACGACAAAGTGCATGAACTTTCATACGTAAGCTAATCGATCATTTTATTTCTATACTAGCTTTTGCCCGCGGCTTCGCTCGCGTTAAAGTTGGGGTAACACAGTTCCCCTTGCGCCTTATTGATTTGTAATAGCAACGCTAAGTTTTCTCTTTTCTTCCCTCTTTCTCCCTCACAACCCACTTTTTTTTAAATATATTAGCCTATGTCCGTCTCCTGGTTCCCAACTATCTCTGTACCAAAATTCATCAAAATCGGTTTAGCCATTAAAACGTGAAGAGGTAACAAACAAACTCACTTTCGCTTTTATAATATTAGTAAGGATTTTATGCAAGAGGTCCATTGGCTTTCAAATAAAAGAGTTCTTTCAGCTAAATACGACGACACACGACGACGACACGGTTGGCGCAGTGGCTGAGCGATCGACTGCTGCGCTGCGTGTCGTGAAAAAATATTTGTATGACCTGCAGATACTTCTTTCGGGTCTGGCTGTTTGTGTATGTGAGTTTAAATGTTCGTAAACGCACCCACGAGACAGGAGAAATTGCAGCTTTTTTTTTAAATACTACAGGTAATTAAAATAAAAAAGCAACAAAATAACATCTTATTATTTATTCTACACTTCAAAATTACAAAAACTTACACCCCCACTCTAACCCCACCCCCTTTTTTGCTGATGGTTTATCATCAAATAACTTCCTCAGCTCTAGGTGGAGCGGGGGGTATTATAACAGACTTTCATTGACTAAATCCCACACCCATGTTCCTTCTTTTGCCCTTTATGTTCCGGGGTCGCCGTATCTCTTTCGAATAACCCGCTACCCAGGTGATAGCCTTGGTAGGCCCCTCTGCTTTGCTGTCATCTCTTTGAGGCGGGCGTGAAACATAAACGTGCCGTCAACGCAGTAACCCTACTCCCTAAGACATTTATTTATTTATCTATTAAGGATCTCCAACAAAAGATGTACACAGTATGTATGTGTATCATTAAACTTAAATTATGGACGACAATAGTATCACGTAGGTACACTCCTTCACTTACAGGAGACCACAGCATGCACAATATAAGTAACTATAAGCTAACAAATTAAATAAACATTTATAATATTATAGAAGTAGAAAATAAAAACAGTTTATAATAATGAATGGAATTAATAATAAAATTAGCAAATTTAACAAATTTGTCACTCATTTAGAAACTTTCTACACCTCACAAGAGAGTCACATAAAATCATAGTATTAATAGAATACAAACAATTCCGTTTAATCTCCAAAAACATACTTCTGTCATTTTTATCTGGAGTGATCGATCACGGAATAAACAAATTGATACAGAAGCTTCACTCTACATTTTTAAGGTATTGCATAGCTTCTATCGCAGGCTTTGACCTGACGAAAAAGCCTAACAAGAAATTATCATTACAAATACGGTCAGTTATTTTAACCACAATCGCAATGTTCTATTAGCGTGTTTGGTAGAGAATCGGATAGGCAAACGACAATATTCTGGTTCAAACCCAAGGTCTCTTTTTTTTTGCGACTTCTTTTCATTGGAAGTACTTTTTAAATAATTATTATATTTAGATTTTTATTTATTTATTGCACAAGTTTTTTTTTATTTTTTGCATTAGTTGATAAAAATGCTATACAATAGCATTACCGCGGGAGTCCCCGAGTGCCACACGTATTTTTTTTTGTGTCAAAACAACAGCAGCATGGGTCAACCTACGCCTAGTAGTTAAAACGACGCTTGCCGAGGTGAGTCCACGAATAAGTGACCCATTCATACTGAAACCTCTTCGTTCCTCGGATGATCATTAATCCGGTAGTATCGTACAATCCAGCAAGTACACACGACGGCAGGTCAACCTATTCTAAACCATTTTAACCTGATCTCTTTACTACGGATCGCACACCATAGTAGAGAGATCAGGTTAAAATGGTTTTGTACAGGTTGTTGTGCCGTCGTGTGTACATTTGCATTGCGAAATACAACTGCACCCGGTTAAGCTGGAGTTTTAAAAGATGGAGTGTAGTTTCTTGCCGGTTCATCTGTATGGGAAATGACCGAACCGAACCGTATTCCTTTTATTGACGTTTTGTAAGTGCCCATGTAGGCCTTTGTGAATAAAAATATATTTTTATTTGTTTGATTTAAAACCAACAATTTTGGCAAGAGGTTTGTTGGTGAGGAAGAGAACAAAAGTATTAGTAATACCCAGGTTTCGAAACCACGACCGATAGCTTGTAAGTCGCGGCTATTATAATTGTATTACATTTTATTTAAAAAACATAGACAGAAAGCAGTTTTCATTTTGAAACTGTCTCGTTTTCCATAAGCATGTTTCAAAGTGAGCCTTCTGCTCACACTTACTCTGTGGCTTGATCGAATGACGTCATGACTCTCACATTCAAAACGAGGGTCACGAGAGCTTTGTCTCCAACCTTGACAGACTTAACCTTCACACTTGTCAGCAAACTTTCAAGTTTGGACACTATGTGGGTTTTTTAGAGTAGCTATTTGATTGGTTTAATGTGAGTCTGCCGGTACAAAGTTAAATGCACGTTCAATAAATGAGTATGTAATTTGCAGCCTTTTTTAATAATTTTCCATTGACGTTACACTGTTACAACTTAGGAGGTACATTTAAAATTCCATAAATGCACACTACATGAAATCCTACTAATATTACAAATACGAATGTTTGTGAGGATGGATGGATGTATGGATATATAGATGTTGGTTACTCTTTCACGTCAAAACGGCTGAACGGATCTTAAGGAAATTTGACACAGAGGTAGATTATAGTCTAGAATAACACATAGGATATTTTTTTTTCGATGTCACGCGGGTGAAGTCGCAGGCACTAGCTAGTAAAAAATCAACTAAAATCCATGTGCGGAAGTTTCCATACAAACTTGCAACACAAAGTGCCATATCTTTTGAATGCATAAACTAAGAGAGTTCAGTTTTTCATTGCTCCAAAGGAACACAGACTTCAGTATATGGTTATATTTTCTCGATACCTACACGCGTGCTCAACAGTAAAGGTCCTAAGAGACAGACAGACGGACAACAAAGTGATTCTATAAGGATACCGTTTTTGTGGAGCTTACAGTGGCGGTCTGCCCAGCTTGGCCGGAGCACCGCCGTGCCCTTGTAAAGGTGATCGACGGTGGCAATCTCTTGCGTCCGGCCCTGGTGAGGTCGATAGTCTGGTGCGAAAGGGAATGGAAAGCGGTCACCTCCTTCTGCGAAGCAGTCATGCTAGCGAAGGAGGTGGCCGGGCGTTTGAGGGAGAGAACCTCAAACCAACGACACCCCAGGCGTCGGGCGCCTCGAGGCGTCTCCCGTCCACCGTTAATGCGGGCCTATGGATGGTGAGCAATGAGTAACTCATCGCCCGTCGCGACAGGCCGTGTCAACGGCTCGTTAGTGTTCCACGTGCACCTAAATGCAAAGCAGAAGGGCCTGCCAAGGCCAACACCTGCCGGGGTTGCGGGTTGTTCGAAAGAGATACCATAGCCTAGGAAGTTTGAGTTACGGAAAAAAATGTCTTAGGACTGCGAAAAACCGGCCCACAGTTCAGTAAACTGCCGAGCAACCAATTCCCGACTATGCTATTCAACTGGACTTGAGATTTAACGACGTATAACAGTTTGTTATCTACACATAAAGGTCGTGTTATTACAGCTGTTTAGGTAATAAGGTTAGTGTTTAGTCTTGCATCCCTAAAATAGCCCTTGGAGCGTACACCGCTGCTCTACTAAAACAAACACACGTCCATCATATACATCTGTCGGCACTCCACGGTCAACACATTATCTTTGACACTAAGTAGCAGCACGCATTCAATTACTGTCGACAGTTTGTATTGCTGAAGCGAAACGTTAATATATTCTATACAAACTATTTTTGTATATGCGAATATGAGAATTAGATAAGGGATAGGTCATGCGATCGGCTTAAAAAGTGTGGTGTTAAGTTGCTTTTAATTTTTATATGCAATAAAAGTAAAAATTAAGAAAAAAAAATGGCTTTTTGTGTATGTGAGTTGAAATGGTTAAACGCACCCAGGATACAGGAAAAATTAATAGTCTGTGGCAACGTTTTTTTTTTAATATTTAGAAATCCTGACATTTAACTTTATAATGTTTCTGTTGTCAGTACTCATGTTACTTCCCATTAAAAAATATATTCAACAAACTGAAATAACTTACGATAGTTTAATTGAGGAGTATTCTTTTAACCGACTTCTCAAAAAAGGAAGTACATCTCATTTTTAGATATAAATAGACGGATAAAGTTGACGACACGGTTGGAGCAGTGACTTAGCGTTTGTACATTCTCGCACGAAATAAATATTTGTATGACCTAAAGATAGTTGTACCGGGTCTGACTGTTTGTTTATGTCAGTTTAAATGTTTGTAAACGTACCTACAATACAGGAGAAATTCCTAGAGTGGGGTAAAGTTATTTTTTTTTTAATTCAATGTCACAGTCAAACCAGTCAGCCATCTCACACTTGAAGTATGTTGTTCGGTAAATAATTTAGCACAAACGCATTTAGATTTAAAGTAAACTGTGCTCGGCCTGTATTGGTTGGAAGCAATCGGTTGAGACGATGTGGTGTGGTACAAGTTGTGAGAAATAGCGGGGTGAATTTAAACACAATTAAATAGGCAGCCGTATTATATATAATAGTATAGCCGAAATTTAAAGAGGAAATGAGCCGGTCACGTACATCTTAAAGATCATAGATGGACTAAAACAGTTACGACATGGAAAAGCCCACCGGACAAACGGTATAGAGGAAGACCGCCCACCAGATGGGATGACGATATTTAAAAAAATGCTGGTCCAGAATGGCAACTGATAGCCCAAGAACGAGAAAAATGGAAAGCTTTGGAGGAAGCCTTTACCTGAGGAATGTTCCAGTGCAGTGAAATGCTACTGCCTACCTACTTAATATATGTTTTTTTTTATTTAATTAATAATTAACTTACATACATAGATATTAACTTCTCTAAGCTTGCGCCTGCGACATCGCCCGTGTGACATAGTAACTTTGGGCTAACGTTAACCCGCGTGATGATCGAAAAAAATAAATATTTCTCTCTCCTTTTCGTCCCTCTTTCTCCCCCTTTTGTCACTATTTTTAGGCTATGTCCGTCTCCAGGGTCCTAACTATCTCTGTACCAAAATCCATCAAAATCGGTTTTGCCATTAGGCGTGAAGACGTAACAAAGAAACAAACTCACTTTCGTTTTACAATATTATAGTAAGGATTAATATTTGCTGTGAAATAGCATAATTAAAATGGGAAAAAATTTTGTGTTCACCAAAAATACTGATCGTGCACCAAATATTCTTTCCTGAATGCTAAAAAAATGCGTAGGTTAGGTTAGGTTAAAACTGCGACCCCCTACGCACGAGCCGAGCGAGCGGAGCGAGCGGTGCCGCGGCAGCGGCCGGCGAGTGCCAGTAACGACTTGCATTAATAGAAAATGGATAAAGATATAACACTTTTTTATTGTAGTGCTGTCTTCTAACAGTATAGTATAATTGATTTATTTGATGAGCAAATTTAGTGTGCAATTCAGTATTTTTGGTGATAATTTCGAATATTTTGATTGAAAAAAGGGGATTTACAGTTAAAGTATTAAATACCATCCAATTAAAATTAAATAATGTTTTCACATTGGTAATTAATTTATTCGTAAATGTCTGATTTGACTAACGAGGCAACACAATTAAATAAATATTTCCTTATTTAAACTAACAGTAATAATGTTATTATTATTTTAAATGCTGTAAAGTCTCCATACAATTTGATTTAGAAACAGTTGGTTTCCATGTTAAATGGGACCCTAAAACGTAAACAAACTTTTTAGACATAAAGTACCAAAATGAACCTTTATTAACAAACCATTGAGTTCAGCACAAGTTTCTTTTATTTGCTTTCTAAACTAGTATCGAGTAACCCTGAATTTTACATCTCATTATAACTTTTAGACCATCCTCTATTTGTTTTTACCCAGTGAAGCTAGTTGTAGAATTAGTTTTAAAGGTCCTTAAAACTCAGTCAATTGGGAACAGAAAGTCCAACAATTCACTAATGTTGTGCAAAAAATCGGAAAGTAAAGGCACCATCTGCCTAGCCTTTTCCCGACTATGTTGGGGTCGGCTTCCAGTCTTACCGAATACAGCTGAATATCAGTATTTTACATGGAGCGACTGCCTATCTGACCTCTACAACCTAGTTAGTACTATACCGCTTGGTAAGAATGGTTGTCAGACTTTAGAGACACTAACTACCTGTAACGACTGTCAAAGATCTACAATTAACAGCCGGGACTAACACCTTAACGTGCTTTCCGACGCACGGAGGAAACTCGGTATGTACTGGTAAGCGTGGCTTAACCTAAAGATCGACCCGAGCGGCTGCTATTATTTAGCCACAAGCTCCTCAAGAGAGCAAAGGCACCATCATACGGAAAACAAACAATAATCTAAAGTTGCTTAGGCGATTAACACACTGCCGCGCACCACGCAGTGAAGATTGTGAATGTGTGTTCTAGCGTTGCTTGTATTTTTTTTCTATATGGCATCTCGCAGTTCAACCTAAGAAGTTGTCGTCTGCTTAACCGGGCAAATCCTGTGGATGCTTTAAAAATTAAGACCTCCAGCCAGGGCAAAAAATCTTACAAACTAAGCGACTACACGCTAAAGGTACGAGCCTCGGTTTAGGGCGGCGTCGCTGAGGGAGGACAGCAAAGGGACAGACTGGATCTGAGTCGTTGCTTGTAAGTACATATCTCCATTTTTATAGAAAAAACGCACACTCCAACACACAGAAAATGCACATACACGCTTTCATACAGATCACGCACCTACAAGCGGAGAAACACGCGCACACGCGCATATGTACAGGGCTAAACGCTAGTTATGCACACAGTCTCACAGTGCAGCATTTTGAATGAGTTCCACACCAATAAACGTTGCTGATATCAAAACAGAAGCCACGCTCTGCACTCCACTATCACCACAGCGAACGGCTTTGAATAGAACGAGTAAGAGCCGCCGTGAATCTACAAACCCCACACGATTATTCAGACCTGCCCTCCTGCAAGTACGCGCGTAATTGCGTTGATACGCAACGTGCAATTATAATCGCCTAAGATAGCAAAATTTCAAGCAAAAATACTACTACACTGCAGAAACGAGACATTTTCCCTGGTTGTTAGTATTTCTAAACCTTAATTAAAGCTGTTAAACTAGCCGTGACTTTTATCGGTGTTTGAGCGGTTTTCCATGACATTGCGGTTTTTTATGACAACAGTTTTCCAGTGGCGAAGTTAAGTTTGTGCTTTAACACAGTTTATTTTTTCATTAGGGCAATCTTCGTGCGTAAGTTTGTGCGAACCCTTTGCGCGCGAGTCCAACTCGCACTTGCCCAGTTTTTTTTAGGAGCTTTAATTTAAGTTCTTTGAATCGGTAACAATACAATAGGGACGGAGATGACACCACCAATCAATTGATATACTTTTTATGAGCTGTCAAAACGCGCTTCCCCCATAGATTTTGTATAAGACTCGCAACGATGACGTCACTATGTTGTCAAGTCAATGATGCAACTATTTATTGATTTAAAAGCAACTAAAAATCTAATTTTAAAGTTATTGAAATGAATGGAGTTCTCAGGTCTAGAATAAGGTGTTCTTTCAGAAAAATTGTGTTTTTTAATTATTAGGTAATGGTGTCAATTACCCAATTCCATTTATATCGCTCAGTTTATACTTTGCACCACACGTCAAGACTATTTTCTAAGGAAAAAAAAGTATCATTGAGAACGGGTAGTCAATATCGTTGGATACGACCGCAGAGCATTTAAAAAAGATAGAGAAGGCTGTAAGCATTTTGGGTTTACATAACAACAAGTCTGATTTCCTCAAAAAGATATGTAAAAATGCTTGTGTTTTTTTTACATAAATTGCTACACTCAAGATAGTTAAGCTTATACAAGCGTGCTGGCGGTTTAAGGTAAGGTTTTTACCAATCTTGTGAAAATCCACAATAAAAAAAAAAAACTTGAGAGGTGTCAAGGGACACCCGGATGGAACGAAGTTATTATTTATTATGTACAAAATATCCTCTAGGTATACACTCAACAAAAATAATCGTCGCGACACCGCACCGTTCAATATGAAATAGAAAGACGAAACGAAAATAACTGTCTTGCTTTCTATAAGAGAGAGAGAGACAGTCAAAGAAACACGCGCTCGCCGCGCTACTTATAACTATAGCAAAGTGTCGTTACAACTTTTGGTCTTAAGCAAAAAGTGTCTCTACAACGCGCCCCCTTTCGCAACGCGCGATAAGGAACTTCGTTCCAAATATACAATAAAAAAATTCAATTAAAATTTAAGGTATTCATATTATGTTCATATTCGACGTCATGGTTGGCGCAGTGGCTGAGCGATTGACTGCTGCGCTGCGTGTCGCGGGTTTGATTCTCGCACGGAACAAATATTGGTATTGCCTTCAAATAGTTTTTCGGGTTTAAATGTTTGTGTATGTGAGTTTAAATATTTGTAAACGCACCCACGATACAGGAGAAATTCATAGTGTGTGGCAACATTTCTTTAAAGAAAAAAAAAGAAGAAAAGAAAACTAGCTAGTTTCCAGGTACCTACTACCTGTAGTTTTTGCACTTGCGCCTTACTTATTGTATTATCAATGCCAAGTTTTCCTTTTTCTTCCCTCTTTCTCCCTCATTTCTCACTAGTGTGGGGCAACGTTTTATTAAAAACAAAAAAGAAATATGACCAAAGGCTGTATAAAAATCCAAATTTCATGAAAGTTAGTTAGCTCGATTGAAAAAAAAAAATTACGGCGAGTACGAATACGAGGTGATTGTAAGTTGTAAGTAATTAAAGACAGCCAGGACCAAAAGATTAACGTTATTTCCGAGGCACGGAGAAAACTCCGTACTTATTCAATTCAATTCAATTTATTTATTTTACGGACATCTTGATCCAATGGTTAGTATACATACTGACTTAAACTATTGTTAGTAACATACACATAAAAGGCAAACAACAAACACTCATAATAACCCCTGCGCTGAGACAACCCGCCTCATCCAGATAACCGATAGAGAGATACGTACCTCTCTAATCGATCATCAGACGAACGAAATGCCTCAACACAGTGGCACGTACATCTTCAGCTATAGTCTTCAGGATACTGTTGTAACTCCCCCACACCCTCCTCATAAGTGACCCAACTTTCTTTCTAATCGCAGGCTGTTAATATTTAGCCACGAACTCCCATACATACCGTAATATGCGTTCCGTAAAAAGCTGTTTAATATTAAATTATAAACAGAAAATTTTATATTGTTCACTAGCTGGCGCCCGCGGCTACGCCCGCGTGAATGTAAAAAAGTGTCCTATGTTATTCCAGACTATAATCTGACTCTGTGCCAAATTTCATCAAGATCCGTTCAGCCGTTTTGACGTAATAGAGTAACAAACATCAGTACATCCGCACAAACATTCGCATTTCTAATATTATTATAGAAGGAAGTAGGGCTAGCTGGCGTCCGCGTTATGGTCGAAAAAAAAGTATTCTATGTGTTATTCCAGACATCCATTCATCCATCCTCACGAACATTCGCATTTATAATTTACTAGCTTTCGCCCGCGGCTTCGCCCGCATTAAATTTTGGGGTAACACAGTCCCCCCTGCGCCTTATTGATTTGTAATAGCAACGCTAAGTTTTCCCTTTTCTTCCCTCTTTCTCCCTCACATCCCACTTTTTTGGAATAAAAATTAGCCTATGTCCGTCTCCTGGTTCCCAACTATCTCTGTACCAAAATATATCAAAATCGGTGTCGCCATTAAAGCGTGAAGAGGTAACAAACAAACAAACTTACTTTCGCTTTTACAATATTAGTAAGCATAAGGATAGTGGTTACGCTTCGTAACTTATAGTTTTATATTTTTCTACATCACCTATGGCGATTGAAAGGCATTGGTTCGTCCAATTTATTGAATATGTGCCCTATATCGTGATTGGGTGATTTTGCTCGCGCCGAGCAGCGCGCGCGCCATGCCGCGCCGCATCGACGCGTTAGTCACGCTATAACCTTGGGATCGGGTAGATGCGCATGCTATGTGTGACACTAACTAGTCCCATCGCGCTCTGAAACCCCCTGAACTGAACCTATACGAACTGTTATCAACCTACTCCAGACCTATGTTAGTGTGTTGTGTACTGCTGGCCAGCCTAGTGTATCCAGAAAAGACCTGTAAGCTGCTCCTCCCGAAAGCGGACACGTGGCCGTCGCCTGCGCGCGCGCGTGGAATCGCTGGTCAAGGTATGTGGTACAATTAATGAATTGAATGATCTCCTGTGCCTTTCTTCCCGATTGCGTATTTTTTTTGCCTTCAACTTCTTGCGACAGAATCAGCAATTATAGCCTAGGTTTCTCTAATAACCTGGGTTCCTTCCGCGTCTGATTTTAGCAGAAATTAACAACTTCTGCAGGTTATACGCACCATTTTGGTCCTTCGAGCCGGATAATAAAGTTTGGGCCTTTTTACGGCCTATATTTAAGTCCTAAAAAAGTCTGATTTTGAGCAAAAAACTTAGGAATTTTCAATATTAATTGCATATCATCACACAACTCTCAACTCTATTGCTTTAACAATAAGGTTCAACTGCCTTGCGTTTGCAATAGGTCAACCGTCAAATCAATTCTTAATTTAAATCTTTAAGTTCACTATTTAAAGCTCCGAAGAATACAGTTAATTGAATATCAACGTTGATTCATATCGCTAAATACGTTTATTTAATAAATCTGATAGTTTTCGGCGTAATTACATATTTTTTGTTCGGTTGGAAAAATTGTGGGTAGTGGGTATAAATCGTCATCGTACGTTGACTGTGGAATGTTCCAGGTCTGAACTTTGTTCGCGTACCCACGGCTAAATTTAATTACGCATTAGAAACTTTTACATACTTATTATGTTGGTACTAATCGAAATTGCTAAATGAATAACATTGATTGTTATTGTATGATACACTTGTATAGGTTCATTAGCTTTACGCCTGTTATATTCGTATTGCACGAGCAGGTATGCTTTATATAGCGAGACTCAACCGCATATGATTAATTATTGCAATTAACCATATTATCATCGCGTCGCTTGTTATTTTGTTTTGTAGGACTGCTTTCTTGACAGAAACCTTCAGGTAAAATAACAGATGTGTATAAACTTTACGCGTTAATTCTCCTCAATGGAAACAGCCGTATATTTATACATATCACACCCGCACTTCACGTTTGCAAACGTAGTATGTACTTACTAGATAATTTATTTCAAACAGTCATCTACGCGTCTACTCGTGAAGAAATTTACCCTTTCTTACGAAGTTATTTCGTTAAGAATACACTCGCATCGCTTACGAAAATAAGTTTATACTTTTTTCTAAGTTCAACACTTAACTTATTTTTAGTTAAGAATCTGTACCTTCATATTACTTGTATTGAGTAAGTTAATCTCATTCAAGTGGAAGTTAGTGCAGACAAGTTTATCGCGTCGCATCCGACATAAATGTTTTATCGGGTTATGGGTATATCTGAGCTAATCATAAATATCGTATATAGATGGGTACGTTCATAAGATATTTGGCGTGCTTACTATTTTAATTTATATTAGATTTTGTTACCTGCACTTGGTTAAAGCGTCGGTAGTTTATATTTGTTTTACTTTTCAATTTAATATTGTTAGGGTTTCGCGTGTACGTAAACTTCGTTCCGTACTATATACTCAAGTTATAAAATCTTTCATTGGCTTATCGGTTTGATTGGCCCCTAACCTCACGCACTGGGGTTCCGTAGAAGATAAAGGTTGATTTAATATAATTATTTTTGCGTCACATTTGACTTCTGTTCACAATGAGTGACAAGGTTAAACTTCGATTATTGGAAGGTAAACGTGACGCATATTTTGCGCGGGTTCAAAGGATTTTGGATTCAACTAAATCTTTAACTACTGAAAGATTACGCAAGGCTTTCATCGCTCAGGCAAAACAAATTGATGGATTGCGTAGTGAATTCAATGGACTAATGGACGAGATAAATATGCTCAATATGACATTGGATCCAACCTGTGAAGTAAGCTATGGCGCATTGCATTCATTTGATGAGTTGGTCGGCGAAATAAAGTTTAGTTTATCTTCATTAACTGAGTCAGGTGATTTCCAGAAACCTAGCCCGTCAGCGAGCCCAAATTCTCACCATATACAGGTTCCTAAAATCGAACTGCCTACCTTTGACGGTGATATTCAGAGTTTTCCGTTCTTTTACGAGACTTTCAAACGTATTATACATACTAACGTAGATTTAACAGATTCTGATCGCATTCATTATCTGTTGAGTTGTTTAAAAGGCAAGGCTAGGAATGTGGCTGAAGGTATTGTACCTTCTGGCGATAATTACCTTCTTGTCTGGGAGGCGCTCATCGCCAAGTACCTAGATACTCGCGCGCTCGCTACTAATTATCTAAATCAGCTGTTCTCCTTGAAATCGTTCGGATCGACTCCCGCTAATATTGAAAAGGGTTTCGATAAATTAACTTCTACGGTTGCGGGACTCAAACAATTGAAAATAAATAAGTTAGATGATTTTATATTTATTTATTGGGGTCTTAAGTTAATAGACTCTGATATTGCAAAACATTTTGAAATGTCGCTTCGTAATCAACAAGAGTTAGATTATGATTATTTCGTAAAGTTTGTTCGTGAACAAGTAAAAATCTTGTATCGCACCTCTCCTGCGGCTAGTAAGTCCGGCCCCGCAGGTAGCCCCCGCGCCTCATCTAAGGAATCGCAGGTGTTTGTGGCTACTGAATCTAAATGTTCACTATGTCATTCCACGCATAAAACCTTATTTATGTGCAAAGCGTTTCAAAGGTTGAGCGTAGATAATAGATTTAAGTTTATAAAAGACAATAACCGATGTGGTAATTGCCTAAGTAGCAAACATACTGTCTCTAAGTGCCTATCGAAGTCAACATGTAGGAAATGTAACGGTAAGCATCATTCCTTATTGCATTTTGAGCAATCGTTGCAAGCCCCTGCGCCGACGCCCGCTAGCGCCCCCGCCTCCGCTTCTGCGGCCGACCCAGCTCCTTCCGATCGTGTGGCGTTGTGTACGCATTCTTCTGCTCAAGTCCAGGCCACACGTAGTACGGAAGTGCTGGCTACTGCCAAGGTGCTGGTGGCGGGTAGGAAGGGTAAGGCCGTGATGGTTAGATGTCTCTTGGACCCTGGGTCGCAAAAGAATTATATGACATCGCGTTGCTGCCGTAGGCTCGGTCTAACTATACATACCGACTCGATAACTACCGTTCGTGGTATTGGTGGCACGTCGCAGCCCGTTCGCGGCTCGGTGAATCTTACGTTCAGCTCACGGTTTTGCTCGCAGCCGAGGTATGAAATAGACGCTTTAGTTTTGGATCAAATAACCGGACAACTTCCACTGGGTGCTATAGATACGTCCGTATTAAGTCATATTGATCCTAAACTACTCGCGGATGACAGCTGGGGTGTGCCAGGTAATATTGACATGTTACTTGGGGTCAAGTTGTTCGCTAAGTTATTGCGACCTGGTCACGTGACCAGCGTACCCGGTTGTCCCGACGCATTGGAAACTGTGCTCGGCTACATACTTCTAGGAGAAGCACCTATTGTCGAACCTCCAACTGACACTCTGTCTTTCTTTGCGAGTTCGTTCGATAACTTCGATCTTCGTAAGTTTTGGGAGATTGAAGATGTTACTGCTTCATCCATTGGGAGTGCGGATGATAAACAATGTGAAGAGTTTTATTGTGACACAATTACCCGCGCTCCAAATGGCAAGTATGTTGCCGCTTTACCACTGAAAACAGACGCGTCAGCATTAGGAAATTCTCTTAATATGGCTCGCAAGAGATTCTATAGTCTTGAACGTAAACTTAAATCACTTCCTAACGTCAAACTTCTGTATGATGACGTCATACGGGATTATCTAAAAAACAATTTTATTTCTTTGGTGCAGAGTATCGTACCTGGGGCCTAAGTCTGCTATTACAATAGTGTCAGAATGGTCGATCACTGATCGCACAATGGTTGATTTTGACAAATTTGGTAATCTACTAATACACTGTCGTCATTATGACATTCCACTGGCCAGTCACTGACAGTTCATTGAAAGAAATTGCATAAAATGGTAATCTCGTACATAATGACAAACGAATGACTGACACATGCGGTAATCTGCTAAAATTTTGACAGTTCCTTTGATCATTGATCTACCATTACAAAGTCATTGTGCAGTCATTGCTTTTAGTAGCTCGGTTTGACAAAAAGTGTTTGCTATCCATCGTGTTTGTGGAGTATTGATTGGAGAAATATGTTCACGACGAGCTAAAGAATATTTATTAAAGATATTCATGCCCTATAAGGTGGATTTACATGTCCGAAAACCACATTTTTCATGATTTTTAGCGTCGACCTACACTGCCATCAAAATTGCGATGATCGTAATTTACGGTCTTGGACTTTACAAGCGTCTTGCTCAATAACTCAAGAACTTCTAATGACGTTTACATAAGAGTTTTTAATTCTATTATCTTAATTGATGCACACCCATACACTACTACACTATTATTTTTTAACCAAAAAATAAAATATTTATAAAAATAATGAGGTGGTGGTGTGACTTAAATATTCGACCCCTTTCAGGGCCAGTACAGTACCGAGCCAGCGGAGGTTTGAATGTCAAGTACCTGAAGGGGTCCGTATATAAAATGTACTCTGTGGTCTCTACAGAACTATATGGTTAACGTTAGTTGCTTACTGACGATAATATCACATTTGACTGTGACAGCTAAAACATTATTGAGTTCTTTTACAAAAATTGTGTTACTTATAAAGAGGGATGCCAAGCCGCCATACTTAGTGACTTAAGGCCCTGAGTGCCCACAAGCAACATTGAATGTTGATATTAGTATGCCCCCAAATAATATAGTAATAAAAGAAAATTAATTGAAAATTATTGAAAAACATTGGAGTTTCCAAACTATAAGGTTATTTTTATGTGCCCTACACAAGTATTGAAAACTCTTCCTACATAAAATATAAAAGCTAAATATACTATTTCAATATTACAGATAGTTGAAAATAAAACAATAATAATGTATTAATAGAAAACATTTAATTCATCATAAACTAAAACATTGTCAAAAATTGAGTATCACACAGACCGGCTGCAAAAAAAAATTATATAATGTTAGCCTTTTTACATTTTAGAGCAATCTTACTGCATTCAATAGGATTCTAAAAATAGTATAGTTTGTTATCTTAACCTGGTTGTGGTGCAATTTGATATGCAATCACATTCCTTATTTGGTTTACCGTTGTGGTATATCAATGTTCAGCAAATATGCCCTTTGCCTTAGAAGAGAGGTGCCACAGCTAATAGAGATATGAATGTGGACAACAATAACAAAATGTGGACTGTTGAGTGTTGACTTGTTCCCTGACTGATTTTATTCCTGCTTTGGTCCAACATGCATGGCACACCAAACTATCACTGTCTTGTAACTGACTGGAAAAGAAAAAAACAATATTATGTATTTATTTGCAAGGTATCGTAGTTTGAATCATATTTGCATATTATCATTACAGTTGTAGACTTGTTATAGTTAAGTACCTGTTGATTTCCACAGTCCAACCCATGTTTTTACGAGAGATCAAACTTCGACAATTTCCAAAAGGTGTCTTCGCAATCTTGATATGTTAAAAATTACAATTTATTTACACAGCGTACATATCCACTTGCAAAAGTTCATCAATGTTCAGCAAATATGCCCTTTGCCTTAGAAGAGAGGTGCCACAGCTAATAGAGATATGAATGTGGACAACAATAACAAAATGTGGACTGTTGAGTGTTGACTTGTTCCCTGACTGATTTTATTCCTGCTTTGGTCCAACATGCATGGCACACCAAACTATCACTGTCTTGTAACTGACTGGAAAAGAAAAAACAATATTATGTATTTATTTGCAAGGTATCGTAGTTTGAATCATATTTGCATATTATCATTACAGTTGTAGACTTGTTATAGTTAAGTACCTGTTGATGTCCACAGTCCAACCCATGTTTTACGAGAGATCAAACTTCGACAATTTCCAAAAGGTGTCTTTGCAATCTTGATATGTTAAAAATTACAATTTATTTACACAGCGTACATATCCACTTGCAACAGTTCGCAGTGAAGAACTCGAATCAGATTGTATGGCCGGGTCTTCGATAGGTGCTGACATCAAATCCATGTTATCGTGGGAGTTGTCATTATCAGCAAGAGCGGAATCCATATTCAAGCCGTGGTCGACAGGTATAGGAGAATCACCAGAGTCAGTATTCATGGTCAAAAACGGCGATTTTAATAGAAAACGAAGCTCACTGTGATACAAATGTAAACAAAGTTATGAAATGACATTTCTAATATTGTCAACTGACAAATTTCAGTGTTGGATTGGTTAGGATGCATTATGTAGATCATTTTAAAATCATCATTTTATATTTTTTAAGTTGACTAAACGTGTTAATATAAAATGCATCGGGACAGGAAAAATATATTAAATAAAATCTGGCTTGAATAAACGTTTAAAATGTGGTAGTAGTTTTTCGAAAATCATTTCTACCAACGGGTTTTATAATAATGGCAATACTACAATTTCATTCTGCTACGATTCCATTACGAGACCACTGGCCGACCAATGATCGACCATTGTAATTTAGCAGATTACGAACTTTTAGCACAATGACAGTGGGATCGTGTTGGAATGACTAAGTTTTAAAAAATAGCAGACTTGAGGCCCTGAATGTATGTTGCCCAAACGAAATTGTAAGGAGCGAGAAATGGAATACTATATTCCTCACCATGCTGTCATTCGAGAGGATAAGGTGACCACCAAGTTGCGTGTGGTCCTAGACGCCAGTGCATGTACAGATAACGGCACCTCGCTCAATGATATCCTGTACGCAGGTCCAGCCCTTCAGGCTGACCTTTTCAACATTTTGTTAAATTTTCGGCTTTTTAGTGTCGCTGTTTCCGCAGATGTCAAATCTATGTACCTACGTATAGGTATACGTGCACAAGATCGTTCACTACAACGTATCTTGTATCGGTTTAATGAGGAAGAGGAACTTCAAATTTATCAGTTTTCAGTGCTTCCCTTTGGTTTAAAGTGTAGTCCTTTTATAGCTATTCGCACTATCCAACAGTTATGTCAGGATGAAGGAACACAGTTGCCTCTCGCCAGGGACATTTTGCAGCGAGATATTTATATGGATGACATAGTTAGTTCTATACCTAGCAGTGCGCTAGCTATAGACTCGGCTCGTGAACTTATAAAAATATTCTCTCTCGGCGATTTTCAATTGACGAAATGGTCTAGCAACAGTGTCGATGTTCTTCGGACTATTCCAGAGTCATTACGACTTTCACAGAGCGTGGACCTAAGTAAAGATCCGACTCAGAAAATACTGGGACTTCGTTGGTTCCCCGACGAGGATTGTTTCGGGTTCCAGGTAAACCCTGATGTTCGCACTTGCACTAAACGGAATATTCTTTCTTCCATCTCACGCCTTTTCGACGTTTTAGGCCTCGTTGCACCGATAATTTTATACGCCAAGCTTCTTATCAAAGAGCTTTGGCTTGTCAAACTTGGATGGGATGATGTCCCACCACCTCGCATTGTTCGTCTGTGGGAACAGTTTCAATCTGAACTGCCAATTATCTCTGAATTGAGATTTTTGAGACATGTTGGCGTCGTAGAACGCTGTAGACTCTCACTCGTCGGTTTTGCCGACGCTAGTGAGAAGGCTTACGGTGGTTCGGTTTATGCCCACGTTGTCAGACCTGACGGTAGTGTCGTGGTCTCGCTGGTGTGTGCGAAATCTAAAGTCGCGCCACTGAAGGTAGTTTCGCTAGCTCGTCTCGAGTTATGCGCCGCACTCCTCTTATCAACTGTGATAAGGCGAGTATATAATCTTTTCGCAGCTCGACACGCCATTGAGGTAGTCGTAGCTTTTTCGGATTCAACTGTAACCTTAAGTTGGATTCACTCTGCACCGCATCGATGGCACACCTTCGTAGCCAATCGTATCGCTAAGATTCATGAGAATCTCTCGGCAGATCACTTCTTCCATGTGAAAGGGTCTGAAAATCCCAGTGATTGCCTCTCTCGCGGGTTAACGCCTGCCCAATTAGTTCATCATCCGTTGTGGCTAAATGGGCCGTCGTGGCTTAAACTTCCCCGCGCTGAATGGCCGATAAAACCCTTCGTTTCAGGCGAGTCGCAAGAGCTTCCTGAAATGAAACCCGTAGCTTTACCTGTGCTCTCGCACGAATGCTCTGACAGAAGTCCTCCTTCTGACAACATTTTGTACGTTCGATCTACCAGGTTCTCGTCCTGGTTTAAATATTTAAAAACTATTTGTTTAGTTTATAAGTTCATCAAACGGCTCCCTAGAGGGCCCGTTATCGCGTCTGATTTAGAGTTCGCTGAATCTTTTGTGTGGCGATCAGTGCAGAGGATTCACTTTGAATCTGATCTCGATCGTTTAGCCCGCAATGAGTTGTGCTCTAAGTCAGTACAACGGTTAAGTCCCTTCCTTCACGAAGGACTTATCCACGTTGGAGGTCGCCTAGCAAACTCTGAGCTAGATTTTGACTCTCGTCATCAGATCCTCCTTCCGTGTCAAGATCATATAGTGGAACTTTTAGTTTCCCACTATCATGTGACTAATTTTCACACAGGACCAACCTTACTCGTATCTCTATTACGACAAAGGTATTGGATCCTGTCCGCGCGACGTATTGCACGTCACATTACCTTTAAATGTAACATTTGCTTTCGAGCAAAGCCACGACCTACCTTTCCTATAATGGCGGATTTACCACGTTGCCGCGTTGAGTCAGCTCCTAAGGCTTTCTCTCATACAGGTTGCGACTACGCGGGACCCTTCTTGGTCACGTCGGTGCGTGCTAGAGGCCAAAGGGCCAGGAAAGCGTACATCTGCCTTTTTACATGCTTGACCACTCGCGCGCTACATCTTGAGATTGCCTCTGATCTTAGCACTGCGAGCTTTCTGTCAGCGTTGAAACGCTTCCTGGCGCGTAGAGGTCCGGTTCAGTGTTTGTACACGGATAATGCTACCAATTTTATTGGAGCCAAATCCTATCTCCGAGATCTCTACCAATTCTTGGCTAAAGAGTATCACCCCTTGTGGGAAAGAGAACTTGCAGAGCATCGAATCACACTCAAAACCATCCCCTGTAGAGCTCCCCATTTTGGTGGTTGTTGGGAAAGTGAAGTGAAGAGTGTCAAAACGCATCTCTGCAAGGTCATCGGTCAGCAAATTCTTAGCTTTGACGAGTTTAACACTATGCTAACTCAAGTAGAAGCTTTATTAAACTCGAGGCCTCTGTATGCGATCAGCTCGGATCCGTCAGAGCCCACTTCATTATCACCGGCGCACTTCTTGCATACGAAACCTCTTTTATTTCTTCCCGCTCACGAAGTCAATGAAACGCGCTTACATCTTATTTCGCGATATGAATTGACTGATCAGATGGTTCAATCTTTTTGGAAGCGGTGGCGCCAAGAGTATTTGCACACCCTACAATCCAAACAGAAATGGAACACTCCTGCCAATCCAATACGGGTCGGGATGGTTGTCGTCTCCATGCAGGACAATGTGATGCCTCTGCATTGGCCATTAGGAGTAATTCACGAAATATTTCCAGATAAAAACGGAGTTTGTAGAGTCGCATCTGTCAAGACTCAAAGCGGGATCCTTCAGAGTCGCCCGGTCGTAAAGTTGTGCCCTTTGCCAACGCAATAAGTTTAGTTACCTTAATATTAATTCTTACTTTGCACCAATGTGCAGTCTTAGATTTAGTTACCTCGTAGGATAGTTAGTTAAGTATCCTTATTTGTTATATAGAGTCGCAACTCTAGAGTTCTTATAGCTTTTGTGAAGTTGTGATGATATGCAATTTTGTATTTACTTCTCCTTAGTGTTTCGAAAGTGGGAACTTTCAAGCCGGGGAAAATGGTTACGCTTCGTAACTTATAGTTTTATATTTTTCTACATCACCTATGGCGATTGAAAGGCATTGGTTCGTCCAATTTATTGAATATGTGCCCTATATCGTGATTGGGTGATTTTGCTCGCGCCGAGCAGCGCGCGCGCCATGCCGCGCCGCATCGACGCGTTAGTCACGCTATAACCTTGGGATCGGGTAGATGCGCATGCTATGTGTGACACTAACTAGTCCCATCGCGCTCTGAAACCCCCTGAACTGAACCTATACGAACTGTTATCAACCTACTCCAGACCTATGTTAGTGTGTTGTGTACTGCTGGCCAGCCTAGTGTATCCAGAAAAGACCTGTAAGCTGCTCCTCCCGAAAGCGGACACGTGGCCGTCGCCTGCGCGCGCGCGTGGAATCGCTGGTCAAGGTATGTGGTACAATTAATGAATTGAATGATCTCCTGTGCCTTTCTTCCCGATTGCGTATTTTTTTTGCCTTCAACTTCTTGCGACAGAATCAGCAATTATAGCCTAGGTTTCTCTAATAACCTGGGTTCCTTCCGCGTCTGATTTTAGCAGAAATTAACAACTTCTGCAGGTTATACGCACCAGATAGTAAGGATAATATTAATATAGTAGGAAGTTATAATATTAGTAGGATTATAATATTAGTAGGATAAGTAGGATAGTATAGGATTTCTATAAATATTGTCCAGGTCTATTTGGAGAAATTTGCTTTTAACATAAAAAAATATCAAATACTTTCCTTTTTATTAAAAGAACATCTTAACATACAGCTTTTACTACGTGTCGAACACGAGCTTGTAACCGATACCTTTTGAACGTAACACGTTAATTGGTTTGTTAGATTACCTACTTGACTAGACTTCACGGTTCGCTCACCACTATCTGCCACAATCAGGTTCAACTGGAAAATTCGGATTATTTCGTCTGTACTTGGTAGACTTGGGTCTTTTTTACGTTTTTGAGCGGGGTAAGTATTTTAAATTATAATAGTAATAGCAAAACCTCATCAACATCTCTATGCAATACCGACTTTCGTCCTTGCTTCTAGTAGTAGTGTCTCGAAAGTTTGATAACCAGTCATACCAAGAAGTATGGTATTATCAAACTTGATTATTTATTACTAGCTTTCGCCCGCGTTTAATTTGGGGTAATACAGTTCCCCTTGCGGCTTATTGTTTTGCAATAGCAATGCTAAGTTTTCCCTTTTCTTCTCTCTTTCTCCCATACATTCCACTTTTTTTTAATAAAAAATATATATTTTTTATAAAGCCTATGTCCGTCTCCTGGTTCCCAACTATCTCTGTACCAAAATTCATAAAAATCGGTTTAGCCATTAAAGCGTGAAAAGGTAACAAACAAACAAACTCACTTTTGCTTTTATAATATTAAGTAACACTATATTATATCACTTACCACAGGCTCACCAGCACAACCAAGTCCCCGTTCCCGGTCCGCTTCACCTTGCCACTTTCCCGCCATCCGTGATGACTGACAGTTGACATTCGTGACAGCTACGCGACCACTTGTGTGTGTGAAACAGTGTTTACATATCTATTAAATTGATACACTACAAAGGCTAACTGTAGATTTTGTTTATCCACATGAGAAAACGCATGACTCCATATATGTATGTATGCACGTGTGTTAGTAATACGTGGGAGCAACAGGAACAGAATGACGCAACCCGTATCGCATGAAAAACGCTTGCGTACTTTGCAAATTGTTGTCGTAGCAGCTACGAGAAGCGTAGCCGTGACATTGTCGCTGTCGGGACCTATCGTTCGGAGCATAGTAGCTGACGTCATCGCTACGCTTGCTACGTAGTTCGTAGCACTCGCAGCGAGTCTCTCAACTGTTAGTTTTTATATTGAAAGAGGAGTAGATTTACATTAAATGACATCACGCCTATAAACCCCGACAGGTTAGCTAGAAGTGTACCTTTTAGTACCACACATTTTTCGCCAGTTATGTATTTTGTACGTCCCATGTAATAGGGAACGAGCCTATTGCCATCAATCAAGCATACAGTAAGTTCTCTAAAACACAAAGGTCATTACATTCTTTTTAAGCTATTGCATAGCTTCTATCGCGGGCCTTGAGCGCGGAGACTGAATCCAGAAATTTCGTAACGAAACAGCCTAACAAGAAATTTTATTACGAATACGGTCAGTTATTTCAATCACGATTAAAATGTTCTATTAGCGTGTTTGGTAGAGAATCGGATAGTCAAGCGACATTACTCTGGATCAAACCCAAGATCTTGTTTTTTCTTTTTGCGATTTCTTTTCATTGGAAGTACTTTTTAAACATTATATTTAGATTTTTTAATTTATTGCTTAAGTTTTTTTTTTATATAATGCATAAGTTGATAAAAAAAAAAATTGCAATAGCTTTACCGCGGCAGTTCCCGAGTAGCCAGTAGCCAGTGCCACACGTATTTATTTTTAACATATTTTTTTATCCTTGTACTACTAATATTATAAATGCCAATTTTTATGAGGATCGCAAAAACTACGAATGGATTTTAATGACACTTTACAATAATATTGCTTATACATGAGAATAACACAAAGCTAAAGTTCATAAAAATTTATTGTATATTCTAACACCACGCGAGTGAAACCGTGGGTCGTAGCTAGTATAAGCATAATCATGAGTTCAGAGTTCTGTCGTCTCTGTACGTTCTTAATATACGGTCCCACGGTCTACCCGACCTTTGCGCCTTTATGTTGTTCTAACCTTAAGCCCAAAGGACTGACTGCAAGTTCGTTATCGTAATAACCTCAAGGTTTAACTGAACTTCTAGTTGCGCTAAACTGCTGGTGTAAAGTTCTAAGTCTAGGCATACTAAGTGACTAAGTTTATTGATGATATTATTGATTTGTAATAGCAACGCTAAGTTTTCCCTTTTCTTCCCTCTTTCTCCCTCAAATCCCACTTTAAAAAAAAAATATTAGCCTATGTCCGTCTCCTGGTTCCCAACTATCTCTGTACCAAAATTCATCAAAATCGGTTTAGACATTGAAGCGTGAAGAGGTAACAAACAAACAAACTCACTTTCGCTTTTATAATATTAGTAAGGATACATGTATGTCAATCAAATTGACACTGACTATGAAATAAGGTAACCAGCATAATCCTAACTAATATTATAAAAGCGAAAGTGAGTTTTTTTAAACAAACAAACTCACTTTAAAGCCTAAATGGCTAAACCGATTTTGATGAATTTTGTTCCAGAGATAGTTGGAACCCTGGAGACAGACACAGCTATTTTTTTAAGATTAAGAGAGAGAGAAATGAGAGAAAAAAAGGGGGTGCAAAGGGAAAACTTCACTTTCCTATTATAATTAATAAGCCGCAAGGGCAAAAACTACAGGTAGCAGGTACCTGGAAATGAGGAAAAGGGAACTGTGTTACCCCGAATTTAACGCGAGCGAACCCGTTGGCAAAAGCTAGTAAAATTATATGTACTTTAACGTGTTTTTTGGAAACTATATTATTATATTTTTACTATACAAGTTAATTTTGTTTCGTCTTGTCCTGTTTATCACTCAATAAAGTAATTATTTGAATTTCTTTGGCCGAAACCAATGCCTTGTCTTAATTTCTGAAAAGTGGAGGGAACTTGGTACGTGGTAGGTACTAACCCATTCATTGACTGACCAAGCGTGGCGTAACCTTGAAGCCGAACGGCTGTTGTTATTTTGCTACGAGCTTTAAACAAAAATATATTAAAGCATTTGACATCACATACTATCTCTGACTAAAAAGACGACACGGTTGGCGCAGTAGCTGAGCGCTCGACTGCTGCGATGCGCATTGCGAGTTCGATCCCCACATGGAACAAATATTTGTGTGGCCTACAGATAGTTGTTCCGGGTCTGGCTGTTTGTGTATGTGAGTTTAAATGTTTGTAAACGCACCCACAATACAGGAGAAATCCTTAGTTATATCCTTAGAAATAGTTGTGAGACACGTTTAAAAAAAAAGTATCAATGATCTTCGTACGCGTACCAAACACCACTCAAGAAAAATCACGAAACAAAATACAGATTCAACAGGCTATGGGTACGACTGACAAAATCAATTTGTACCCATGATCTTGCTTTTATAAAGGTGTGTACAAATTGAAGCGTTCATTCGTGACAGAACATCGAACAAAAGAACTCGTGTTATGAAGCTCAATGAAAACGGTACCAGCCGTTTTGTAGCAGCGTTTTGGCTTTGGTTTTTAAATTAAACATCACACGAAAAATGGTTTGCAAAAAAGTTATCAACATGGATCCTATATGTGTGTGGATTAGCGGTTGACAGATATCAAGCCTTAAGTTTTGTAGGTAGTTTCCATTCATAAATTGTTACTTAAATGAATGACATTGATGGTGAATAATTAAATGTGACATTATTTACTAAAAAACGAAAATGTGACATTAGTTCTGATACAACTATTCTATAAGTAGTACAACATAACTAGCAACGATATTTGGCCAAGATCGACACCGAACATAGAATTAAAATAGAACATTCGCTAGTTCATTTGCACGAATGTTACACGGCAGTTTGTACTCACCTTTACGCAGATTCAGAGATTCATACTCAGCTAGTCGAGACATAAAATACGCTTTGAAAGCAATAAGAGGATTTCGTACAAAGGCAAATTGAGATCCCTGTTCGTATAGGATTTGGGTGTATTGTCGCTGTCATTTAGTTTCGTAAGCAAAAAAAAAGAAAATGTAAAAGGTCTGTTGTTCCTGATTAGGGAGCTCAGATATTTGGGACGAAGAAATTGTAAGTTGTTTTGTAACATCATAACATCACGCCTGTATACAGAAGGGTTAAACAGAGGTGTAGCATTACCTACACCTCTGTGTGTGTCTCTCTAGGGTGTAATATTAATTACACCCACAGTTAGCAAGATATGTATGTTTAAGTACCATGTATAGGGAGGGGGGATTGCTTTGTATTCTTAATTAAATTGTTTGATCCGTTGTACAGCTCCGCATTTTTCTGAACTGAACCTATTTGGTTTTTTTTTTTGTGTTTACATTTAAGTTGTTTTAAATTGAAGTTGTATTTTTTTATTTATTTTTGTATAATGTTGTGAGCACTTGTAGCATATGCCAAATTAACTTACTGTCTTTATTTTGTTGGTCTCATAATAACTGCTGCGTAAAAAGAGGTTATAGGTTCGAATTCAGGATCGCGTAAAGTGATATTAGTTTCTTCCATTTGGGATTTGTCAGATTGATGATTCTAGGATGAGGTTTGTTATCCAGGTGAGGCAAACTTTTACTGTGATTTTAAGTACCAATGCTTGCAACTTTGAAAGCACATTATTCCATTTAGTGCGGATGGGACATCATCAAATAACTTCCCCCGTTCTGGGCGGAGTGAGGGAGATTGTCAGACTTAAACTGACTAAAACCCAACCATGTTCCTTCTTTTGCCCTTTATGTATCGGGGCCGCGGTATCTCTTTTGAACAACCCGCGACCCCGGCAGGTGGTTTCCCTGGCAGACCCCTCTGCTTTGCTGACATCTCTTTGAGGCGCGCGTGGAAAATTAACGCGCCGTCGACACTGGATGGACGGAGCTACCCATTGCTCACTGTAACAGATCAGCATCAACGTCGGCCGGGAGTCATCTCACGCGGTGGAATGCTTGTAACTTGGAAAGCAAATAAAACCCTTGGTCTGGGTCTCTCTAGCATTACTTTCGCTAAAACTGTTAACAGTTACAACTAAGATATTTCAAACTTTTATAAATAAAGTAAAAAAAAATGTTACCCCACACTAGGAATTTCTCCTGTTTCGTGGGTGCATTAACAAACATATAAACTCACATACACAAACAGCCAGACCCGAAACAACTATTTGTAGGCCATACAAATATTTGTTTCGTGCGACAATCGAACCCGCGACACGCAGCGCAGCAGTCGATCGCTCAGCCAATGCGCCAACTGTGACGTCAAATTAAAATAAGACTAAGTAATGGTCAACGGACAGCAGAATACCAAAGTACATCTAAACGTTGGATTGGCAGCCTTATAACTTATGCATGGACGAAACCCTTTGCGTTTTCATCGTTATTATTTAATGCAATACAGACCCAAGTGAAGGTCGTCAAGGTCGAGTTCTCAACGGTCCGTCAGTCTGAAATGTCAGATATTCTTGTAATAGAATTTATTTTATGTGATTTTGGATCACTAGTTTATATAGCGTGTGTTTTTTTTAGTCTAAAAGGTAAATGAAAAACAACTGCATGTTGCGGAGATGAGAATTTTAAGATGGATGTGTGGAGTGACAAGAATGGATAAAGTAAGGAATGAGTACAGGTTTTAGAGGAAGGTTGAAAGTTGCGCCTGTTACAGAAAAATTGTATATCTTGATATGGACATGTAATGAGGAGGAATGAAACACTAGTGACTAAAACAGATCTGAATGTTGATGGACGGAGAGCGAGAAGAAGGTGAAAGAAAAGATGGATGGATTGTGTAAGTAATGATATGAAGGAGAAAGGAGTAAATGATGCCGTGACGTCTGACAGGGGAGAATGGAAAAAGAAAGCGTGTTTCGCCGATGAGTTTGGTATATTTTCTGTTTGAAGGTTTATAGCTAACGTCTAGCTATTAACCTTTTTGGATAATTAATGTTTTTTTATTAATCCGTGCCCATGATACTATTACTAAGACACTGCTGACTATCCGAATGTGTGTAATGGTACGGAACCCTTTTGCTTGCACTTTCGCTCTTATATTATTAGTAAGGAAGTAGGTAAGGATGTGAGGACCATGTGGGTCGTTCTTTTTTTAACGGTTGTGTGGCTGTTTGAACACTATAAGCGACCTACACAAATGACCATTTTTCGTATTATTTGTCGTGTCGTTGAGATATTCAAGTTGTGAGTCGAACTACATGATAACTAATACGTGTACTGACTGGACAGGTCAACTGAAATCTATGTGGTTAATTTTGTTATCATTTAAAAACTCATCCTTACTTCCTTACTAATATTATAAAAGCGAAAGTGAGTTTGTTTGTTTGTTTGTTACCTCTTCACGCTTTAATGGCTGAACCGATTTGGATGAATTTTGGTACAAAGATAGTAGGGAACCAGGAGACGGACATATTTTTTAAAAAAAGAGTGGGGTATGAGAAAGAAAGAGGGAAGAAACGGGGAAAACTTTGCGTTGCTATTACAAATAAATAAGGCGCTACCGAATTGAACGCGAGCGAAGCTGCGGGCAAAAGCTAGTTAATAATATTTTCGTTTAGGTTTTTATATACTTTACCTTACCGCAACATGCCGAAAACCGATTGCTCTTTCCGCGCTCTAATACTTACCGATCGTAAAGTCGAAAACCGTAATGAAACTCGTGCAACTGGGTGACCAAATCCCTGGTTATAAATAGCAGAATTATGTAATATACAGCTCGAACATAACCGGCCTATCGGCGCCCAACGTTTCCGCTTTAGTACTGTTTATATGAGGAGATAAAGTAGTAACCCTGATACATTACAGTTTCAATGAAAGTTACGGTGCCATATTGAATTTGTTTAATGGCAATTTAAACGGTTCTCTTTTATGTGATAAATGGTGGTGTTAACGAACCCTTTTTGGAGTTCCGTAACTCGAAAGGTACTTCGATCTTTCTCCCTCACATCCCACTTTTTTTTTTAAATATAGCCTATGTCCGTCTCCTGGTTCCCAACTAACTCTGTACCAAAATTCATCAAAATCGGTTAAGCCATTAAAGCGTGAAGAGGTACCAAAACAATACGAGATAACAAACAAACTCACTTTTATTTATGGTGGAAGAGCCATTGGGGCGAGAATCATTCTAAGAATCTCCTTTCCGTTCCCTTTTCATCCCTTAACTGCTGCATGGATTTATTTTTAGGTTTTCGTACCTCAAAAACAATATACGTGTGGCACTCGGGGACTGCCGCGGTAAAGCTATTGCATGGCATTATTGTCAACTTATGCAATCTTTACTAATATTATAAAAGCGAAAGTTTGTGAGGATGTATGTAATTATGTTTGTTGCTCTTACACACAAAAATAAAGAAAATAGCCGTTTATGTCGCAACTTTGTACGGAACCCTCGGTGCGCGAATCTGACTTACTTTTGACCGGCTTTTTTTTTTAAATTATATCCTCATAATGTACACCATACATATGACAAAGACTAGCTGCGCCCCGGGGTTTCACTCGCGTGATGATAGAATATACAATATATCCTAATGAATTGTAGCTTATGTGTTATTCTGATATATAAGCTATATTATTGTAAAGTTTCATTAAAATCCATTCAGTAGTTTTTGCGTAAAAGAGTAACAAACATCCATACCAACTTTCGCGTTTATAATTTTACTAGCTGGCACCTGCGGGTTCACCCCCGTCATATCAAAACAAAGTTAAACTTTCAACCTTCCATGGTTGAAAGTTTTTCACAGCACGAAGAGACTACCTTTTTTTTCGGATGGGAAATCATCCAATTCCCCCGCTCTGGGCGGAGCATGTCAGACTTGTACTAACTAAAATCCACCCATGTTCCTTCTGTTGCCCTTTACGTTCCGGGGCCGCGGTATCTCATTCGAACAACCCGCAATCCCGGCAGGCGGAGGCTCTGGCAAGCCCCTCTGCTTTGCTGACATCTCTTTGAGGCGCGCGTGAAACACGAACGCGCCGTCGACACGGCCTGTCGTCAATCGACGGACGGACGGTGAGCTACCCATTGCTCACCGTCCACAGGCCCGCATCTACGGTGGCCGGGAGTCGTCTCGCGGCGCCCGGCGCCCGGGGCGTCTCCTCTTGGGCAGATGTTCTCTCCCTCAAAAGGAAGGAAGAGACCACCTATAGACAAGTTAAAATCAACTCGATACCTCCACGCATTTTCGAGATACAGGGTCTAAAAAGCAACGCAACACGAACAAAATCATTTCTTTATTCATAGCCCACAAAATTAATGCCCATAGTTAATGTTTCGGGTTATTTTCTACGCCGATATTGATCTTACAAGATGTTTATGGGTCGCCTAACACAGCCGATTGTTGCCGAATATGCCCGAATTGTTTGCGTGACGATTTGTGACATCGTAATCGTTTGGTAGCCGACTTACGTTACATTAACCTGTACCATTAAGGAATGGGTTTAGTTTAAATATAGTGTTTAGAATTAAAAGTTTCTTCATTGAGTACGCCTGTTTTAAAACTTACGATATTTTGGTGGGTTGCGATAAAAGTAATTTTAGGTTTCATCGTTTAATTAAAATGTTCTACTGGCATTAAATTTATTTTGTTAACACACGTTTTCAACTTGCTATAAAAAAAATATTCATAAATTCGTTGGTAAATCAAGATTATCTTAAAATATTGACACATTCCATTTTTTGAATCCTTACTAATATTATAAAAGCGAAAGTGAAACAGGAAAGAAGAACTGTGTTACCCCAAATTTAACGCGAGCGAAGCCGCGGACAAAAGCTAGTTAAATTAATATATTTAATAGAGCGGTTTCACTTACGTGGCGATACAATATTATATCTTTATGAATTGTAGCTTATGTGTTATTCTGATATGTGAGCAATTTTTTTGTGAAATTCCTTCATAATCAATTCAGTAGTTTTTTGCGGAAAAAACAACAAACATACATGACAATCTTTCGCTTTTATAATAATAGTAGCATAGCTTAGTTTTAATTTAATTTTGAAATCCTTTTCTGCAACCGGACATCCTGTATGACAATAACATTTAAGTGGCTGATTATTCGAGGCGCTCTCAACAACCACAAGACAAACAAATTGCTACCTCTTGATACACAAACTCTGCGTTTTACGTTTAATTAAACAGTTCGTCCATCGGAATATTGAAATATTTATGGTGGAAGAGCCGTTAGGTCGAGAATCTATAATTAATATTGAAAATACATTCTTAAGAGTCTCCTTTCCGTTCCCTTTTCATCCCTTAACTGCTGCATGGATTTATTTTTAGGGTTTCGTACCTCAAAAAGAATATACGTGTGGCACTCGGGGACTGCTGCGGTAAAGCTATTGCATAACATTTTTTATCAACTTATGCAATAAATAAAAAAAAAACTAAATATTATATTCAAAAAGTACTTCCTATGAAAAGAAGTCGCAAAAAGAAAAATTAGACCTTAGGTTTGTACATTGGAATCGTGATTGAAAAAACTGACCGTATTCGTAATGAAAGTGTTAGGTTTTTTCGTTACGAAATTTCTAGATTCGGTCCCGCGATAGAACCTATACAATGGCTTAAAAAAACGGAACCCTTATTGGATCACTTTGTTAACCGTTTGTCTGTCTGCCTATCTGTCTGTCTGTCAAGACCCTTTATCTCGAGAACGCGTGGAGGTATCGAGTGATATTAAAACCATATACTCAACTCTGTGGTCCCTTTGTTCTGTGTAAAAATCAACAATAGTATTCTCCTCAGTCAAAACTTTTTATCCCAGTAGTATTGTCTTCTTGTGAGAATTTCAGATATGAAGGCGGACAACGTGATTCTTTTTTTTAAATTAAAGTTGCTAGTGATTCGCAGACGCTGTGTCTGTAGCAAGTTGCTACAGACACAGCGTCTGCGAATCCGACTCGCACTTAGCCACTTTTTAAAGGCAAAGTTATCCTACTACTATTATAAAGGCGAAAGTTTGTATGTATGGATGTATGGATGTTTGTTACTCTTTCACGTAAAAACTACTGAATGGATTTGAATGAAACTTTACCACAATATAGCTTATACATCAAAATAACACATAGGTTACAATTTTTGAGGTTTCTAATGTGAGGTCGTAAAAAAACACATTTTTTGCGCTTACATTGCAAACGCTGACTGAATCCTACAAGATAGATCAAAACAATGTACTACAGTATTGTACAACTTAAAAAGGTCTACAAAAAAGTCCGTGATGGTATATGTTTATCTCTTAGGAATAACCCACAATAACTATTTTTTATCCTTTACTTTGTACGGTAAATAATGGCTTATTTACGAAGCGATTTTAAGCAATACAGTATTAATCCTTATCCAATTAAGTATCTTAAATACATTGTGCATTTAATAAAGATCAATATGGCTTTTTACAGCATGTAAATTAAATAAATATTTTCGAAGATATCACAGATTTAAAATGCAGAGTCATAGCAATTTCGGCGATAAATACTGTTTCGGTGATAAATACCGGCAGCGGTGCCAGGCGAACGGGGCGTGGGGGGAGCGGGGTAGGTGCGGTGGGGAAGTAGTGGCTCATCCCTGAGTGCGCGACCCGAACACGGGCAGACGCGAGAGGCACAGAGTACATTGTATATAGTGACATAGAGACGTCACTCGCACATTTTGTAGCGCCCTCTGGTAATGAGTAAGTACAACTTTTCATGAAGATATATACGTTTATCTACACCTTCATATCTGTAGTAGGATTTGTAAAATCTGGGGGCTTTCTATTGTTTGTTGTATTTTCTTTAAGTTTATGTAGTAGTTTTCTAAAAATAAAACATTATTTACAAAACATAAATCTTTTATTTAAATCTTTTTTTTACAATATTTTAATGCCAACTCCTGAATCTTATCTTCCACACATAATCTTTCCGTGATCCACATATTAATTTATTTGTGTCTTTACACCAATTGTAAATGAATAAATTAGTGCACAAATCTTCAATTTTTGAAATTAATTGCACTTTTTGGCCGTTGCATTTAATAAAACTATAATCACTTTCAACTTTAAGTCAAAACAATTCACTTGCAAAGAGAAAAACGGATACGGATACTTTAAAAACGAATAAGTTTGTCATTTGCTCGCGTTGCGTTCCTTTATTACCATTCAGAGCAGTTTAAAAAAAATATGAATATTTTGCATTTGTGGATGATTTTATCCATTTAAACAAACATAGTCGGATAAAACAATGCATTCAAAAGGTATTATAACTCATTATTTGTTTTTATTTCTCATAAAAATATTTTGATTATCTAATAAAAGTCTGAGTAAAACGGATCTTATTTTTGGACTTTCCCAATGAACATCTTGAGAAAAGCACCATCTACCGTTAAGTAAGTCAAACTCTTGATATTCCTATACGAGTAAATTAAAAATCTATTAAACTGAGTGTGTCCCTGCAAAGGCAGAAGCCTACTCTAATTGGTCGGCTATGAATCGGTCACTTTTGTTCTAAGTTATAGCACCGTGGCGTGAGGGCAGACGTCGTTGACGGTTGTGTCCGTTTTGCGAATTTTCAAGGCACTAGCGATTTGATAAAAACGTATGGTCGCCTACTTTAAGTAATATAGGCCTAAGGTTAGTTATTGCCAGGTTTCTTTTTGGTTAGGAGTTACACGTACAAAAAGATACTTCATTTTTACGAATTACTTCATTGATAATTCAATTACTATATAGATAGGTTACTTACAGTTAATTATAACAAACTAGCTTCCGCCCGCGACTTTGTCCGCGTGGCATAGTTACTTTAGGCTAACGCTAACTTTAACACCTGTGATGATCGAAAAAAAATATCCTTCTCTGCCCTTTTCTTCCTTCTTTCTCCCCCTACTCTATTCTCACTTTTTTAGGGTTTCGTAGTCAACTAGGAACCCTTATAGTTTCGCCAAGTCTGTCTGTCCGTCCGTCCGTCCGTCCGTCCGTCCGTCCTCGCTTAATCTCTGTGACCGTTAGCACTAGAAAGCTGAAATTTGGTACCAATATGTATATCAATCACGCCGACAAAGTGGTAAAATAAAAATTTGAAAAAAATGTTTTATTAGGGTAGCCACCCTATATGTAAAGTGGGAAGCGATTTTTTTTTTAATTTCAACCCTATCGTGTGATATATTGTTGGAAAGGTATTTAAAAATGAATAGGGGTTTACTAAGATTATTTTTTGATAATGTCAATAATTTCGGAAATAATCGCTCCAAAAGTAAAAAACAATGTGTCCCCCCCCCTCTAACTTTTGAACCATAAGTCTAAAAAATATGAAAAAAATCTGAAAAGTAGAACTTTATAAGGACTTTCTATGAAAATAATTTTGAACTTGATTGACACAACAGTTTTTGTACAAAAAAGACAAAAAGTTGTACAAAATAATTTCTGGACTAAGTTTGTAGTATAATCGTATGTGCAAGCTTTTTTTGTAACTTTGTTTACATATTTTATTATCCTGAACGTATCTTTTTTCAAACAAAAAAAGAATTATTGAAATCGGTTCTCGCAATCCAAAATTACCACCGAAATTGCACGTCTTTGTATTAATTAGTAACCCAATTCCCCGAGAGGTGGCGCTGTAGGTACTTATTACATTGGATCGGGTATTACCGAATTGTTCGGTTGGCCTCATAACTGGGAACACTTATTTTGACGGACGGGAAACTACGGAACCCTACACTGAGCGTGGCCCGACACGCTCTTGGCCGGTTTTTTTTTAGCCTATGTCTGTCTTCAGGGTCCCAACTATCTCTGTAACAAAATTCATCAAAATCGTTTAGGCCATTTAGGCGTGAAGACGTAACAAACAAACTAACTAAACTAGAATAGTGCCGAGTTGATGGCAATAGGCTCAACCCTTATTACAACGGACTATAACATAAATGCGCATTTATGTTATAAAAAGCAAGTATTAGTGTGTCAACTTAGACAGAAGTGTATAATATCCTTATCCTTACTCGTTACTTATCCTTACTATAATATTATAAAAGCGAAAGTGAGTTTGTTTGTTTGTTTGTTACCTCTTCACGCTTTAATGGCTGAACCGATTTGGATGAATTTTGGTACAGAGATAGTTGGGAACCAGGAGACGGACATGGCTAATAATTTGAAAAAAGTGGGATGTGAGGGAGAAAGAGGGAAGAGAAGGGAAAACTTAGCGTTGCTATTACAAATCAATAAGGCGCAAGGGGAATTGTGTTACCCCAAATTTAACGCGGGCGAAGCCGCGGGCGAAAGCTAGTTTATTTATAAAACATGGGTAATTATGGTATATGGTATAAAAAATAGTGTTGTTTTACTAGGTATGTTGTGCCTTGAAAAGCGTACAAATTAATTACAAGAAATAACACGTTAGGTAGGGTAAAACTGTTTCATATACAAAATAGAATAACGAATAGATCGGACAGTTTTATTTTGTAACTAACTTTTGCCCGCGGCTTTGCCCGTGTTAAATTAGGGGTAACAAAGTTTCCCTTTCGTAATTTGCTACCTTACTTGCTACCTGTAGTGTTTGCCCTTGCGCCTTATATATTGTAATAGCAAAGCTAAGTTTTCCCTGTTTCTCCCTCATTTCTCTTTTTTTTTAAGTTAGCCTGTGTCCGTCTCCAGGGTCCCAACTATCTCTGTACCAAAATTTATCAAAATCGGTTTAGTCACTAAAGCGTGAAGATGTAACAAACAAACACACTCACTTTCGCTTTTATAATATTAGTAAGGATGTATTACGGGGCATCAGAATCTGATGATTACCCCAGATTATTGGGAAACAAACCCTTGTTACACGAACCACATGGGGAATCTAATTCACTGAACTAATGTAGCTGTAATCAGATTCGTAGGGAAACAAAATCAATGCCCCCGTCAGATTGGGGGAAGTACGTGGAGCGTAATAATTGCAACACGCAACCTAAACTTGCCGGTTTGTATTTTACCGAATATTAGACTGTGGTTTTCAAATATAACTTTATAGTCTAACTGGCAGGTAATAGTAAAAATATTATAAGAAACATGTGTAGGAAAAAAAAGAAAAAATATTGTCCCTTTTTTTGTGTATGAAAAGTATTTATTTTATGCGTGATATCGAAAGAAACAGTATCCTTTGTGTTATTCCAGATTATAATCTACCTCTGTGCCAAATTTCATCAAGATCCGTTCAACCGTTTTGACGTGAAAGAGTCACAAACGTCCACACATCCATACATCCTCACAAACATTCGCATTTATAATACTAGTAGGAAATAGGAAATCGTTGCGTCGGTGGACCGCTTTTTTGTCACTTTCTGTGTGTATGTCATCTTGTCCAAACAGTCTATTTAGCGGTTATGTTTAGAGTCCCATGTAATATGGTGCGAACCTATTTCCATTAACTAGGCTCAAATCCAGACGCCGCGGTTTGCTTCTGAGAAATTCCCTACCAATAACACATTGACGAACCAGGAACTGAACCAGGACTTCATACATAACAGTTGCTCTTGAGACCACTCAACCAACGAGGCATTCAAAAAGAATTCTCTGAAAGAAAAATATCTACATTTTTATAAAACTACAAGCGGTATGAATAATAATAATAAATAAATATCTTGGGACAACTCACACACGGCTATCTGATCCCAAGCTAATCAGAGCTTGTGTTATGGTAACCAGACAACTGATATACATACTTATATAATTTATAAATACATACATATTATAGATAAATCACACCCAGACACAGACCAAACAATCATGCTCATCACACAAAGTTTGTCCTGGGTGGGAATCGAACCCACGACCTGCGGCTCAGCAGTCAGGGCCACTAACCACTAGACCAAGAGGCCCGTCAATGTGCGTGAGAGTAAACATTAGGAAAGGCGGAAGATGTCGTAAATTGAAATAAAAAACACTCCATTAATTATTTTAGTAGACGTTTCATTGTGCAAATCATATTTTTAGTACTTTGTGACGTGACAGGAAACGGTGCTAAACATAGTCATAGTAATAAAAAAAAACACTAAATCAGGGAAAAATACAACACAATTTATGCGTAATAAGGAGTACGCGGGCTAAACTTAACGTTAATACGTCGATTTTTAAATAAAAAAAATACCCGCTTCACACATTTCTTGTGTTGCGGTGTTTATTACCCAATTCCTCCGAAACAGCTAGACCGATTTTTATGAAATTTTGAGAGTATATCGGGTAGATCTGGCAATCGAGCAACATTTATTTTTCGTACCTACCTTTAAGTGAGAAGGGAACTTGGAATCCGCGGGGCAAAACTAGTATTTTTTTATTTTTTGGAATTCATTCATATCAATCATGATTGTAGTTTGAAAGACGACTCCCTTTCAATTTTTCTGTAACGGGTGCACGTTACAGAAAAATTGAAAGGGAGTCGTCTGTCTTGGTATGGACATGTAATGGGGAGGAACGAAGCATATGTGACTAAAAGAGTGATGGATCTAAATGTTGAGGGACGGAGATCGAGAGGAAGGTCAAAGAAAAGATGCATGGATTGTGTAAGAATTGTTATGAAGGAGAAAGGAGTAACTGATGCCGTGACGTCTGATAGGGGAGAATGGAAGAAGAAAACGTGTTGCGCTGACCCTAAATAGAATGGGACAAGGGCAGGAAAATGATGATGATGATGAATCATATCAATGGATGATACCGATAGTGCTTGCTGAAGATAATTTAACTAAAATGCTGCGGTATAATTTGGTAATATATTATGCTATACACCAGATTTTATCTAGTTCGAAGAATACAATTTGGTTGTCAAAAAAACAAAAAAATTTTTGCTGTTGCAAAAATAAACCGACTTTCAAAAAAAAACTCAATAGGGGGAACTTTACTTCCGGAAGTAAAAAAGTGAATAAAACCAACTGAAATCAGCTTTATCTTTATCTACATATTTATTATACATATTTTTTCATCTAATTAAAATGTTTGTGAGAGATAACATCACAATAACAGCTAAAAAAGCTGTAACAAAAAAGAAACCGACTTCCAAAAAAAGACAGAAATTTAATTTATGTTTTGTTTGATGAATCAAACAAAAAACTCCGTAAAATAATTTACCTTCTTTTAATGTAAAGCAATAGAACACAAACTTCTTTTAACTCTAGAATAACAACGAAATCTTGATAACATATTTAAATAACAGCATTTTAACTCAAATACTTTGAGAACCTCAGTATAAACCGGTGAATCGTGCAGGCATTTACGAAACTTGTATTTTCAAAACTATTCTACGTATTTGTGAAGCCATATTTGTATTTGCATAGGCCTAGGGAAACTAGGCCGTCTTCAAGACGTGGTTACAAAAGATAGGTATAAAATATATGCATCAGGTAGAACTAGCTACCATTTTACCTATCTTTTTACCCGACTACGGCAAAGCCAAAGGAGGATTATGATTTTGACAGGCTATGTATGTGTTCATCTATTCTGTTCCCTCGTACCTCTTGAATTATTTATCTAACCTTGACAAAAAAATAAGAAAAATACATCGTGTTTCAGATCATTTGAAAAGGCTTCACTCTTGCTTCATCAAAATTAAATATTTAGCGCTTTTTGGAAAGCATTCGGTCGATAACTCGATTATGGAGTTGTTAAATTAGATTATAATACATTTTAAATTTATTTATTTCTCTTCCACAAATAAATAAAAACAGTACGTATTTAAGATGTTAAACTCAAAGTATTTATTTCAATTAGACCACTACAGGCACTTTTGAATGTCAAGAAACAAAATGATGAAGCTACAGTCCCAGCCACAAGGCATAATAACTTGTGAAAGTACTGTAGTTGCCCATGTAACATAGATACAGGAATAATGTATTTTAATTGTAAGAGACTGTTGCCTAAACAAAGCCACTAAGCTACTAAAATATTTAAGATATTAAAAAGTAGTGCCTAAAATTGCAATATCTTTAAAGAATCAGCTTCTAAACCGAATTAACTCCACAAAGACTCGTAAGCATCGTGTTGTCAAGCGCGACTGTTGAACATGAGGACCTGGGTTCGATAACAGAGTTGGGTAGTGATATTGCATTTTTTCACTAAGAATTTCTTAGTAACAGCTATTTTTCAAACTCAGCCCCACAATAGAAATTCCTCCTGTATCGAAGGTACCTTTACAAATATTTAAATTCACATACACAAACAGCCAGATTTGGAACTACCTCGTTTCGTGCGGGAATCTAACCCACGACACGCAGCGCAGCATTCAGTCACTCTGCCACTGCGCCAACCGTGCCGTCAACATTACAAGGGAATCCTTACTAATATTATAAAAGCAAAGTCAGTTTGTCTGTTTTTCACGTTTTCACGCCTAAATGGCTAAACCGATTTTAGTACAGAGATAGTTGGGAGTGGGACCCTGGAGACGGACATAGGCTATTTTTTAAGTGAGAAATAGGGAAGAAAAGGTAAAACTTAGCTTTGCTATTACAATAAATAAGGCGCAAGGGCAAAAACTACAGGTAGTAGGTACCTGCAAACTAGCTAGTTAAACATAACTGGGTAAATTTGGGTGTACTATCAGTTGCACCTCTGCTTACCCTTTCGGGGATAACAGGCGTGATACTTTGTTCAGGTTTTTACGCACCAATAGCTTAATATGCTCTATCGGTAGCCTTCAAACGAAATAGTTGTATATAACTCTATATAATTTATCCCTTATGTGGGTAGGACGACATTGTGTACTTACAGGGTTTCAGTAAAAGTACAAAAGGCTATAAATATATTTAAAAGTTAAGTTGTACAGCAGATTGTGTTAACCACCCGTTACATACCGAGTTTCTTCCGTGCCTCGGAAAGCACGTTAAGCTGTTGGTCCCGGCTGTCATTTGTAGATCTTTAACAGTCATTAAAGATAGCCAGTGTCCCGAAAGTCTGACAACTAGTCTTACCAAGAGGTTTCATATTACCCAGTACTAACTGGGTTATGGAGGTCAGATAGCTGTCACGCCATGTAAAATATTGGTATTCAGCTGCATCCGGTAAGACTGGAAGTCGACTCCAATATAGTTGGGAAAAGGCTAGGCAGATGATGATGATGTGAAAAAACGTCCGGAATTTGCCCTTGAATGTATTTATAGATCTGGTCACCCGAAGTTTAATATACCCTAGTGACCGAATCCTTACTAATATTATAAAAGTGAAAGTTTTGTACAGAGATAGTTGGGACCCTGGAGACTACTTTTTGTCACTATCTAATCCCCCACTTCCCTTAAAAGGGGGGTTAAAGTTTGTATGGATCATTTCGCAATTTGCAAGGTAGAAAGCAAAAAAAAAATATGCAGACTATTTTGTCACTAACAAAAACTTCGTGCGTCATTTATTTTCAGAAATCTGCTCCCAACCCCTTAAAAGAGGGGGTGAAACTTTAAATGAGACTTTTCGCAGTTTTCAAGGTAGAAAGCTAAAAATGGGTACACACTCTTTGTCTGATCTGCAGGTATTTTTCGTTGGTAACGAAAAATACCTGCAAATCAGGAAAGAGGAACCGTGTTACCTCGAATTTAACACGAGCGAAGCCGCGGGTAAAAGCTAGTCTTTATATACATTCAGGTAGATAAATACATAGGTAGTTACCCAGCAAAACACCTACCAAAATCCAAAGATATGTACCGCGCTTTACCGACCTACGCAAATATAATTACATACGCAAATGTAAGGGATTCTCATCCTTATTTACAAAATATAATCCTTACTAAGATAGTAACTACTATGATTGAAATAGTTGGAATGCTCTCAGCAAGTTTAGGCCAAGACTTAGGAACTGCTGAAATTGCGTGTAATCTTAAATTAGTTTAAAGATTAAAGAAGAGTTGGCTTAATATTGTTAAACGTTTGGGAGATTTTAATTGTTTTGTTGATAGTGAAGCTTTGGTGGAATCTTTTGCTAAGATTTGTTTGGCTTTTGGTGAAATACTATATTAGAATCGTGTTTAAGACTTTTGTTTAGTCAGTTTTTACCCGACTTTTAAAAAGAAGGAGGTTCTATGTTCGACCGATTTTTTATGTACACCGATTACTCCGCTACATACATGTATTATACACTAGATGGCGCCGGCGGCTTTCACCCGCGTGATATCGAAATTCTTCTGTGTTATTCCAGACTATAATTTACATCTGTGCCAAATTTCATCAAGATCCGTTCTAACGTTTTGACGAGAAAGAGTAACAAACATCCATACATTCATACATCCATCCTCACACATTCGCATTTATAATATTAGTAGGATAGTAAGTAGGAAGGATTTTTTTTAATAAAATCTACAGTCAAAGCCACAGACTGCTAGCTAGAATACCATTTACAGAAATGGTTTCTACAACAATAATATTCTATCAAAATTCTAGTCTCGACTGTTTACGATTCAGGTCCTCCAGGTGTCCTAGCTTGGTAACTTCTTCACGTACTTAGAAGCCTGTTCTAACTTATTTATTGTGACATTTCTAGGAACTGTCTCGGATTTTTTATAATACTTAATTTCAACACTTGTTTAGTTAAGACTTATGACTCTGGGGGGTGAAGTTGCTTTGGTTTCGATTATTATTTCGCTGTTATCTATACGAATAAATAACGTTAAAATGTATTTTTTTAAAGAAAGTATAAATTAAATTAATATTAAAAATCTCGATTTTTTTTAAACTAAAATGTTTGCCCCGCACTAAAAAATAAAAATAATATCAAAGATAAAACACAGTAGTCGCTAAAAAGGATTCTAGATTTTTTATAAAAAAATGTTTATATTATAGAAGAATAAATATTTATATACATCATTATCATTTTGCTGCCCTTGTCCCATTCCATTTGGGGTCGGCGCAACACGTTTTCTTCTTCCATTCTCTCCTATCAGACGTCACGACATCATTTACTCCTTTCTCCTTCATATCATTCCTTACACAATCCATCCATCTTTTCTTTGACCTTCCTCTCGCTCTTCGTCCATCAACATTGAGATCCATCTCTCTTTTAGTCGCATGTGCTTCTTCCCTCCTCATTACTTAATCAAGACAAACGACTCTCTAAATATTTATAAACATACACAAAAAAACAATTACAACTTAAATCTAAAAGGAAACTGCCAACTTCTTTTAAATTTGTTCATGAGCTTTCTTTTTAAAAGTAAACCGACACGTAAAATTCTATCAGGTACTCTCTGCCTAATACTTTGAGAATTAAAGGCGTTATATTAAATTATGTTAATATTCAACATTTAGTTCAGCACCACCCTATTAAGTACCCATCAATTTCATAGAGAAGTTAACCCTATAAATGGCGAGGTATTTCGTCTAGCGCCGATCGTAAAGCGGGTCTTGTAGACCCTACTTGATACTTTGTCAGCTATAAACACACGGAAATAAGGTGTCAGTATGACAAGGGTTGATATGGTATACTAGGACGATTTATTTGACATTTTACGCTCAACGCTAAAGTGGAACATTAGTTTTGTTGGTGACTTATAGTAATTAGATAGGGACAGGGGAAAACATATTAAAATTTATATGACTGAGCTCAGCCCCTAATTATTGCAGCGTGATGTTATATAATCTTCCTCGATAAAGGGGCTATCAACTCAAAATCTTTGTTTTAGACCAAGTGATCTATATAGTGTTAGTATAAACTTAGCCCTAGGTACCCTTAGGTCCAATACCAGTATTTTACATAAAGCGACTGCCTATCTGACCTCCATAACTTAGTTAGTACTAGGTAAGACTGGTTGTCAGACTTTCAGGACACTGATTAGCTGTAACGACTGTCAAAGATTTACAAATGACAGCCGGGACCAACAGCTTAACGTGCTTTCCGAGATACGGAGGAAACTCAACTCGGTATGTAACGGGTGGTCACCCATCCACAGACCAAACTAGGCAAGCGCGGCTTAACTTAAAGATCGACCTGAGCGGCTGCTATTGTTTACCCACAAGCTCATCAAACTTTGCGTCTTAAACACAATAATTAGTAAAGAAACAATAAAACAAAATCTGGCTGCATGAACATGTCTGCCAGCCCAGTCTGACAACGTTGTCCGTCGATGTTGTCCGCCACCGTATCTAATTTTCACAAACAGCCAGACCCGAAACAACTATCTGCAGGTCATACAAATATTTGTTCCGTGCGGAGATCGAACCCGCGACACACAGCGCAGCAGATCGCTCAACCACTACGCCAATTGTGTCGTCATTAAAAATGCTGTTAGGGCTGAACTGAACAATTTTTGTTTTCTGACTTTTGAGAATCCTTATTATTAACCTTCTGTACCTTAAAATACAAAAAAATTAGAGGTGTCAAGGGACACCCGGATGGAACGAAGTTCCTATAGAAATGAAAATATCTGGCTTGCTTTCTATAGGAGAGAGAGAAAGAGACAGACAGGCAGACAGAGAAACTTGCGACGCCGCACAGCTTACAATAGCTTACTATAGCAAAAAGTGTCGTGACAACTTTTCGTAAGAATTTTTTCCGTCTAGCTCCCTTTCACAACGCGCGATAAGGAACTTCGTTCCAAAAAACGGAACCCTTATAGAATCACTATGTTGTCCGCATGTCTGTCAAGACCCTTTATCTCGGGAACGCGTGATTGTTGAGTTAAAATTAAACAATGTTCTCAAATCTGTGATCTGTTATGAAAAAATCAACCCTCTAAGTTTACGCACTCAAAAGATATGGCTGTTTATGTCACAGGTCTGACTCGCTCTTGGCCGGTTTTTTGTTATGCTAAACTAGCTTTCGCCCGCGGCTTCGCCCGCGTTAAATTTTGGGAAACATAGGTCTCCTTGCGCCTTATTGATTTGTAATAGCAACGCAAAGTTTTCCCTTTTCTTCCCTCTTTCTACCGCACATCCCACTTTTTTTAAATAACAATTAGCCTATGTCCGTCTCCTGGTTCCCAACTATCTATGTACCAAAATTCATCACAATCGGTTTAGCCATTAAAGCGTGAAGAGGTAACAAACAAACAAACAAACTCACTTTCACTTTTATAATATTAGTAAGGAAGTAAGGATAGGCTTACGTTTGGCCACAGTGGAATACATGATGTTTCATGAAAACAGAATATTATGTACATCATGTTCTGTTTTCTGTTAATTAAAGTCAATTAAATTTAATCTCCAGTGCGACTGTCGCTTCCGTTGTCAGTTAGTCCCTACTATTGTATTTAGTAGGTAATTCCTACTACTAACTACGGGTACGATTAAATTTTATGCGAAATATTGAGTGTTAATGATTCAAACGAGACTTACAGAAAACAGCACCACCCCACTCGCAAATATGGTCAGGAAAAAAAAACGTTTCAAAAATATAACAATACTAGCTTCCGCCCACGACTTCATCACCAGTTACTTTGGACTAACGCTAACTTAAACCCACGCGATGATAGAAAAAAAATATCTTTCTCTCCCCTTTTCCCTATTTCTCCCCTTTTCTCACTTTTTAGTCTATGTCCGTCTCCAAGGTCCCAACTATCTCTGTACCAAAATTCATCAAAATCGGTTCGGCCATTTAGGCGTGAAGACGTTACAAACAAACAAACTCACTTTCGCTTTTATAATATTAAGTAAGGATATTACTTACTCGTATTTTTATATAAAATCACGCCTTCAGTACCTAGTGTTTTTAAAAGTTTCACTCATAAAGTTGTAACTAAGCCTAGGCATTAAAAAACAAAACCGATTTGTCTTATTCAATAGCTTTAACCAAAATTCAATATACTACCAACTTCACTATCTTCTAAAATCACCAACAAACATTGCGACGAAATTTAGATAAAAAAGCAATCGTATTTTCAAAAACCAATTCGCTGCCTCGGCGGGAATCCCGAAATTTTTAATGTTGCCCTACTTTGCTTTCTATACGATCTTACGAACACCGTACGGTAGCCACAAACTACACGCCAAAGCGAGACGCGACTTAAGAAAGTTGGTTCAGATTTTAGAGAATGCTACAAATCACCGCGACACGACTATGTGATTATTATTTTGCATGAACTGATAATTATTGATGTATTATTACGGAAGATGTTAATTTTTATTATTACATGATAATTTTATTAATAAAATATGATGTAATGAATATCATTTATATTTAATAATTCTTCTTTTCTCTAGTTTTTCACACAAATGTACAAAAAATTCTGTTAGTTTTGAAACTGAGGCTTACGTTTTTACGTTTGGGTCAGCGTGCAAGCAAAAAATCGCATTTGGATACACGTGAAGTTTAATATAATATATTATAGATCATTATGAAAAGAAATAAAGAAAATACATTTAAGTATTTGGCTCATGCCACAATTTCACACAGTAAAGTAAACTTGAAACTAAACAAAAACATGGAACACTAACAAATTCAACTAAACCTTGATTAGTAAAATATTAACAAAATACTCATGCCGCCTTAGCCCGCAGAGTCAAAAAAATAATAATATTATCGTTACAGTGACGGTTCTCACACAAAAGAAAACAGTCGCGCTCTCATTGGTCTCTGGTTACAAGTCTAGTCGTCTGAGGTCGCGAACGGAGCCTTATGAATACCGTAGCTACTCTATAAGACTCAATATCTACCTATAATACAGTATTCGGTTTATATAATGCAAGAGTACGTTAAATATTGACTATTGAAACACTTTATACCTGCGCAATTCTAGGGTTGACAAAATAATGAAAATAATATCCTTTTTCTGCGGATGGGAAATTATCAGTGACTTCCTAGGACAGGGGGGAGTGTCAGACTTTTACTGACTAAAACCCACCCAAGTTCCTTCTTTTGCCGTTTATGTTCCGGGGCTATGGTATCACTTTCGAACAACGCGCAACCCTGACTGAAAGGAATATGCTTGGAAAAAACTGTTACAGCTGTTAGTATTTCTGATGGTTAAACTAAATAGACATGCGAAATGTAGCTCACTGAAAAGAAAAGAGAGATACAGCTCTTTTGATCAAAAGAGCTATATCGCTCTTTTAGCTCTTTAGCTCACCGAATAACTCTTTTAACTCTTCAGTTCAATTGATTAGTTGCGAGCTACAGATCAAATTGAGCCGAATTACTTTACGGAAGTCAAACGATACAACTAGCTCAGTGGCTCTTTATAATCTTTAAAGTTCTGTAGTTCATTTATCTCAGTTGCGAGCTATAGTAAAATTAGATTCATTGGGTTGTTTTGTTTTTATTATAAAATAAATAAATGATTGATTTTCCTTCATACTTGAACAGGCTAAGGACTGTCAATCTAGATAAATAATATTTGAAAAGCTAACTAATTGAGAGTATAATGTAATGAATAGACGTTATCATTTAGATAAGCGTATTTAAAAATCATCATATTTTACAATGCTGTATTGAATTGAGCCGAAGAGTTGGTTAGTGAGCGACATGCGAAATCGTTCACCTGTTCGTCGGGGCAGTTCGGACATTGTCGGGCCGCTGGCGGCACCACTCGTTACTCGCAAAGCCACAGACTATAGAGTCAATGAGTCGTTGAGCTAAAAGAGCTAGTGAGCTATTTCGTGAACGACTGACCGACTGAGAGCTAGATTGTAACTAAAGAGCTAGTTCAATTTTATCTCTCATTCGCGAGCTACCCATGTCTAAAACTAAATTGTTCATCATAATTTTCCTGCTCTTGTCTCATTCTTTAGGTCTGTGCAACCCGTTTTCTTCTTCCATTCTCCCCTTTCAGACGTGACGCCATCATTTACTCCTTTCTCTTTCATATCATCCCTTACACAATCCATCCATCTTTTCTTTGGCCTTCCTCTCGCTCTCCGTCCATCAACATTCAGATCCATCACTCTTTTAGTCACATGTGCTTCATTCCTCCTAACTACCTGTCCATGCCAAAATAAATTGTTATGCTAGTATTTTATATACGTAGGTAGCATAAAAAAAGGTTTTCATGAGAATGAAATGGCCAGAAAAGAGGACACTGCTGAAAATATGAGTATTAGAGAAGTATGGATTAAAGATATATTTATTTTCTAAATCATGAGTATGTATAAAGTTGATAAAATATGCAAAGTTGCTACATGTTTTGCCAAACAGGAATGGTGTACAATTTTTTTTTGTTGACATATAATTTACAAAAACCATAAAAAGTAGCTTAAATTTACCAGAAAAGTCGTAATCGTATTGCAGATGCATTTATACATACCATCATATACTTATAAATATACCATATCTTTTGATTTCCCGCAAAATATCGGAATTATATCGGATTATTTGTTAACGGTTGTCTAGTAGACTGCATCGAGGCATTAAGTCCAGAAAAAAACTTTAAATAAATAAACAAATATCAGATCTCTCTTTTTAACCATGTCAGTTTAAAAATTAAGTATCCATTAAGTTTTGTGATCGGCTTTCTCAGTACACATCAATGTTTAAATCAAATCTAAATATATTTATTTCCCATAGGCCTACATGGGCACTTATAACGCGTCGAGAAAAGGTGCACGGTTCGGGTTGGTCGATTCCTATGGAGAAGAACTGGCAAGAAACTCCATGGTTACTTTTTTAAAATCATTTGGGTTTACAATGTTGTTGTTACAGCGTTAGAACTTAAGTATGAGAGAACAGCGTAGGCGCGACAATAACCCCCAAATACTGAAACGTCACTCAAAATTTGAGGGCTGCTTAACATTTGAGCAGCTCCTAAACTTTAGATTTTGTATGGTCAAACGTCACTTTTGAGTATCTGTTAAATTTAAGTGGTACTTAAATTTTGAGTGACGTTTCAGTATTCGGGGGTTAGTAATTGCTTACTTTACAAAACGTTAAATAAGATAAAATGTTAACAACAGTTAACAAGCGTCTAAGAATCTACAAATATTTATAAACGAGCAGCATTTAACTTCCTAACTAATCTACTTTTTGAAAATACAAAGTGCTATAAATGGTTTCTTTGACAGAAATGCTTTGAGTTGTGAAACCATGTGTGGTGGACCTCAAAAGTTCATTCAACTTCATCTTCAATACAAATTTATAAATAGAGCTTTTAGAAAAAGGCCGTATACTACCTTAAAAGGGTCTCTTGGTGACTATTTTGTAACGCTTGAATAGCAGCACTTAACTAGTCTAAAAATAGTCTTTGCGCGGGTCATTTTATAGTTCACTAGCTTCTGCCTGCGACTTCGTACTTTGGGCTAACGCTAACTTAAAGCCGCGTGATGATCGAAAAAAAATTATCTCTCTCCCCATTTTTTCCCTCTTTATCCCCATTATCTCAATTTTTAAGCCTATGTCTGTCTTCAGGGTCTCAACTATCTCTGTACTAAAATTTATCAAAATCGGTTCGGCCATTTAGACGAGAAGATGTAACAAACTCACTTTCGCTTTATAATATTTAAATCCTTACTTATAATATTATAAAAGCGAAAGTGATTTTGTTTGTTTGTTTGTTTGTTACCTCTTCACGCTTTAATGGCTTAACCGATCGTGATGAATTTTGGTACATAGATAGCTGGGAACCAGGAGACGGACATAGGCTAATTTTTATTTTAAAAAAGTGGGATGTGAGGGAGAAAGAGGGAAGAAAAGGGAAAACTTAGCGTTGCTATTACAAATCAATAAGTCGCAAGGGGAACTGTGTTACCCCAAATTTAACGCGGGCGAAGCCGCGGGCGAAAGCTAGTAATACATATAAAAATCTTATATACAGTGTGTTCGGATAACGGGCACTTTAATATTTTTTACTACCTTCTTAATATTATCTACTACTGATTTAACAAACCGATATCTAACCCGATGTCTTATTATTACTATGCAAAGCCGCTGTTTTAAAAATATAAATAAATAAAAATAGTGGAAGTTCACAGGTATGTCACTGTTCACACAAAAATCTTTCAACACTTTTCTTGGTACTTAACTTGCCTAAAAGCAAAACCAAAATTTATGCTATTAAATATTTCTCAGCGACAAATTTAATAAAAAATATTTATTAAATATATCGTACCAACCCTAGACCCCGCAATTCTTGTACATCCCGCAGCCGATTCTTATTTTATTTGCATAGGGTAACAATTCCATTGTACATTTTCATTTGTATTGAAGAAGCAATAAGTAGTATTTTTTATATTGCATAGACCTGTAAGACCTGCATTTTACCGTTCATGGTTTGATACAGATTTAAAGCCTACTTCAGCAATGCAATCACTCAGGTGTCCTACTTTCTTTATTCGATTTTCAATTAGTATCGAAGGAGCTCGTGGCTAAATAATAGCAGCCGCTCGGGTCGATCTTTAGGTTAAGCCGCGCTTGCCTGGGTTGGTCTGTGGATGGGTGACCACCCGTTACATACCGAGTTTCCTCCGTGCCTCGGAAAGCACGTTAAGCCGTTGGTCCCGGCTGTAATTTGTAGATCTTTGACAGTTGTTACAGGTAGTCAGTGTTCCGAAAGTCTGACAACCAGTCTTACCAAGGGGTATCGTATTACCCAGTACTAACTGGGTTGTGGAGGTCAGATAGGCAGTCGCTCCATTTAAAATACTGATATTCAGCTGCATCCGGTTAGACTGGAAGCCGACCCCAACATAGTTGAGAAAAGGCTAGGCAGATGATGAATTAGTATCGAACAATCAACAGGAACTTTGCGTTTGTAAGTCTTAGCCTTTTCTTAGCATATGATGATCATGATGGAAGTACAAGTAGAAGGTCCTATGTACATTGTGTAAATTATTTCATCACCAGGGTTCACTGAATCAACTTACCAGAACTACATCATATTAGATTGACGTTTCACAAACACACTTTCCTTTTTTTTGGGGTGGGAAATTATCAAATAACTTCTCCGGCTCTTGGCGGAGCGGGGTGGGAGTGGGAGTGGGAGACTTGTACTAACTAAAACCTACCCATGTTCCTTCTACTGCCCTTTATGTTCCGGCGCCGTGGTATCTCTTTATTTATAACATACACTTGCAATCAGGTAATCGGCATGTGGTAAGATTGCCAATGCCTGAAGAGATGATGGTTCCATTCTCTCCATTCTCCTCACTCTCTTCATTTTCTCCATTCGACGGCACGGTTGGCGCTGTGACTCAGCGATCGACTGCTGCGCTGCGTGTCGCAGGTTCGATTCCCGCACTGAACAAATATTTGTATGACCTTCAGATAGTTGTTTCGGGTCTGGCTGTTGTGAGTTTATATGTTTGTAAACGCACCCACGATACAGGAGAAATTTCTAGTATGGGGCAAAGTTTAAAAAAAAAGATATCTCACTGTCTTCATTCTCTCTGTTCTCTTCACTCTCTCCTTTCTCCCCATTTTATCCATTCACCTCATTATTTCCATTTTCTCTATTCCGCTCATTTTCCTCATTCATCACATGGAAGATTCGTGGTTTGTGGCAAAGTTTTCAAAATAAGAAAATAATGCTTCAGAAAACCTCTTCTGTTCCGTCTTCATAACTCACGCGAAACTCGAACCACAAACTAATAGTAGAGGACAACAAACAACATCTGTTGATCAACCTACATGCAGATATGTATTAAACAGATTTGTGGTCGAGCGACGTCGCGCGTATAATATAGTACCCGTCTCTACATACCTTTAAGCTATGTTAATCTGTGGGGTGAGTGTACCTGTCCTTAGTCCTTAGTATTCGAATTCATTGTGAATTTGTGATGGGAATGACGTTTGCGTTTAGACGATGTCGTGATGGTCACAGATGAAAGGCGAGTATTTATTTATTTATTTAAACTTCATGTACAGACGCCAGCAGGTCAAGCTACCCGAAACTGTCAATTTTTCCCAATGAACCTTGAACCTAATACTTTGGAAATAAAGTCGAAAATCTATCAAAGAAATCTGACAGATTGTAGTAGCTTGATTAGTGGTACATAGACGGACTTAATGCCATAAGGCATTCTTTACCAGTCAACTTTTGGGTAAAATACGACATGATTGTGATAGGGTACAAAAATTACATAAAATATATAAATCTTAAACTATTTGTTTACGAAAACGTTTATTTTTATACGGATACTAAAACACATATATACATATCAAATAAACTAATAAATACATTTTAAAAATAAATAAAAACGAGAACTTTAACAGTAACTACTTTGACTTTTAATTGGTAGACGGTCCTAAATAGTGGTTACGAACTTTTCTTTTAAAAGTAAATTTACTTTCAGCTTTTTTAATGTCAAAGAGTAGCGCGTTCCAGAGCTTTATTATTGAAATTACGTACGATTTGGACATAAAACGGTGCGGTGTAAATATATCATAATCTGCCTCGCCTTGTCACAACTATGTTGGGGCTGGCTTCCCCAGCCTAACTGGATGCAGCTGAATACCTCAATTTTACATGCAGCAACTACCTATCTGACGTCCACAACCCAGTTACAGCATAAAATTTTTTGTTGCGTGTGAGAATCGAACCCAACAGCCAAACGCAGAGCCACTGTGCCAACAATGCCGTCAATTAAAGCCGCTTACAGCTCTCTAGAAGTCAAACTTCAAACTAACGATCCGGTAGACATTAGTTTCACGTCATGTAAAACGTGTCCACAACAACTTAGCCGCTTTTTACCGCTTACACCGACCGCTACATTCAGTCAACAGCGCTGCATCATATACATTTACAGAATGACCTAAATCCAGTTCGCCATTCACTCAATGAGTGGGGGTATCAAAGGCACGATGTATGCACCTAATTCGTTGGCGCTGACCGGGCAAACAGTTCGTACAAACAAGTACGTGTGTACTACACTAGTAATAGTGTTCTCACTGTAAATAGTTTACGAGATTTCAAGTAATCCTTACTAATATTATAAAAGCGAACGTGAGGTTGTTTGTTTGTTACCTCTTCACGCTTTAACGGCCAAACCGATTTTGATGAATTTTGGTACAGAGATAGTTGGGAACCAGACGGACAATTTTTATTTTAAAAAAGTGGGATGTGTGGGAGAAAGAGGGAAGAAAAGGGAAAACCTAGCGTTGCTATTACAAATCAAGAAGGCGCAAGGGGAACTGTATTACCGGCGATTAAAGCGGGCGAAGCCGCGGGCGAAAGTTAGTGACAATAGACCAATATTTAGTGCACTTAAAAACGGTGAAGCTTTTAATGCAGCAACAATCATACAGTGTGCAATAAAGGAGACCCATATAGGGAGATTAAATTAGATTAGATTCCAGGGGACCTAACATGGCCACTTTCGCAGAATTGTAATAGGATAATAATTATGAATTTCGTTAAAATTCTTACAATGGTCACGTCATGGTCGGCTTCCAGTCTTACCGCATGCAGCTGGATACCAGTATTTTACATGGAGCGACTGCCTAATTGAACTCCACAACCCAGTTGATCCCTACTTCCTTATTAATAAATCGAAAGTGAGTTTATTTGTTTTCTTGTTTGTTGACAATTAAAAAAAAATAGATTTACGGGAGAAAGAAGGAAGAAAAGGGATAATCTAGCTTTGCTATTGCAATAAATAAGGCGCAAGAGGAAAAACTACAAGAAACAGGTACCTGCAAATCAGGAAAAGGTAACTGTGTTACCCCGAATTCAACGCGAGCGAAGCCACGGGCAAAAGTTAGTCTGACATACATTCAAACTCTTCATAATATTAGTGTACAAATATTTTTCTAATAAATTAAAGTAACAATACTAAATTAATTCTTGACATAAAATTTGTATGAGATACGTTCATACAAAAAAAAAACATATTTTTTTTAGTTTTTCTCATTTGGGGATAACCTCCTTCATTTATTCTCAGTACCGTTTATAAATCCTTACTAATATTATAAAAGCGAAAGTGAGTTTGTTTGTTTGTTTGTTTGTTACCTCTTCACGCTTTAATGGCTAAACCGATTTCGATGAATTTTGGTACAGACATAGTTGGGAACCAGGAGACGGACATAGGCTAATATTTTTTTGAAAAAAGTGGGATGTGAGGGAGAAAGAGGGAAGAACAGGGAAAACTTAGCGTTGCTATTACAAAGGCGCAAGAGAAACTGTGTTACCCCGAATTTAACGCGAGCGAAGCCGCGGGCAAAAGCTAGTGACAATATAAATAGAGGAACACTTAGTGCACTTAAAAACGGTGAAGCTTTTAATGTAGCAACAATCATACAGTGTGCAAAAAAGGAGTCCCATACAGGGGGATTAAATGGGGTTAGATTCCAGGGGACCTAACATGGCCGCTTTCGCAGAATCGTAATATGTTAATAATATGAATTTCGTTAAAATTCTTACAATGGTCACGTCATGGTCGGCTTCCAGTCTTACCGCATGCAGCTGAATACCAGTATTTTACATGGAGCGACTGCCTATTTGAACTCCACAACCCAGTTAATACTGGATAACCCTATAGTCCTTGGATTTTTTTTCAGACTATTTGGACACTAACGACTGTCCAAGATTTTTTTTAACGTACATAAAAAAAATAACAAATATTTTTCTAATAAAATTAAGTAACAAAAAAAATTTTTTTTTTTTTTGCCATTATCCTCCTCATTTAATCTCAGTACCGTTCGTAAATACATAATATAAGCAAGGTTTAGAACTGAAAACAAACATACAACAAAGCCTTCCTTAAAAGCAATAAGGGCCCAGATGATGGGAATTGGGTCGTTAACAAGATACATAGCGCAAGTTTGCAACCTGTCACCCACCCGTTCCCCATTCATATTGCAATTTAGAATGTTCTCTTTGACTTTGCTATCCAAAGAATAGCACCCGTGTGGCTTATGTTATTACAGGGAGTTCTTTCAACGATATGGAGGTTTTACAGGGAAAGTTTAAAAACGTTTTTTTTTTATTTACATAAGCTTATCCGGTTTGCGAAGACCGTGAGGCGTAAAGTTTAAATTTTTGTGAGTTCCTTAGGCATCGCTAAGTATAGTATGTATCTTGAAAAAAAATATTATTAAAAAAGTGTCCATGGAGTTTTTGTCCATTCTTCTCCATAGAGATGTACGTTTTCGGATGGGCAACTACGGTACTTTCACAAATGTCTTTTTGTTTTTGACATTCAAAAGTCCCTGTAATGGTGTAATGTTTAAACTAATTATAAATTAAACTAAAATTATTAAACTAAACTAAACTTATAAAGAAATGGTGTAATTGTTTTTTTTTAAGTCGTTGCCCCACACTAGGAATTTCTCCTAAGGTTGGAAGGTTTACAAACATTTAAACTCACATACAGAAACAGCCAGACCCGGAACAACCATCTGTAGGTGATACAAATATTTGCTTTTGACGGACCTGTTGGTCTAGTGGTTAGTGGCCCTGACTGCTGAGCCGGAGGTCGTGGGTTCGATTCCCACTCAGGACAAACTGTGTGTGATGAGCATGATTGTTTGTTCTGTGTCTGGGTGTGATTTATCTATAATATGTATGTATTTATAAAGTATACAAGTATGTATATCAGTTGTCTGGTTACCATAACACAAGCTCTGCTTAGCTTGGGATCAGATAGCCGTGTGTGAGTTGTCCCAAGATATTTATTATTATTATTTATTGCTTCGTGCGGGGATCGAACCCGCGATACGTAGCGCAGCAAGTCAAACTCTTAGCCACTGCGCCAACCGTGTCGTCAAAAAAATGTTTTGAGTTTGAATTTGAATTTCACATTGAGCGACTGTTTGTTCTTTGTAAAACGATACTCCATGGTAAGACTGATTGTCAAAGTTTTGGGCCACTGACTATCCCGAAGAACTGCAGTCAAAGACCTATTAATGACAGCAGGCACCTAATATCTTAATATACTTTTCATGACACGGAGGAAACTCGGTGTGTAATGGCTGATCACCCATTCACAGATCAACCTTTGCAATCGGTGTTTAACTTAAAAATTAAGTCAGACTCGCGCACAGAAGGTTTCGTACAAAAAAGCTAAATAATCAGCCATATCTTTGGACTGCGAAAACTTAGGGGGTCGAGTTTTTACAACTTCAAGGGACCACAGACTTGAGTCATCTGCCTAGCCTTTTCCCAACTATATTAGGGTCGGCTTCCAGTCTAACCGGGTGTAGCCGAATATCAGTATTTTACATGGAGTGGCTGCCTATCTGACCTCCACAACCTAGTTAGTTCTGGGTAATACGGTCCCCCTTGGTAAAACTGGTTTTCAGACTTTCGGAACACTGACTTACCTGTAACGACTGTCAAAGATCTACAAATGACAGTCGGGACCAACGGTTTAATGAATGGGTGGTCACCCACCTAAGCAAGCGTGGCTTAACCTAAAGATCGACCCGAGCGGCTGCTATTATTTAGCCACGAGCTCCTCGACACTGACTTGTATACGGTGTTAACTTCAACTCGATACCTCCACAGGTTCTTGAGAAAAAAGGTATTGACAGACAGACAGACGAACAACAAAATGATCCAATGAGGGTTCCATTTTTTTTTTCCTTTTGAGGTACGGTACTCTAAAAACCATAATCTTTACTTCCTTACTATAATATTAAATGCAAAAGTCAGTTTGTTTGTTACGTCTTCACGCCTTAATGGCTAAACCGATTTTGATGAATTTTGATACAGATATAGTTAGGACCCTGGAGACGAATCATCATCTGCCTAGCCTTTTCCCAACTATGTTGGGGTCGGCTTCCAGTCTAACCGGATGCAGCTGAATATCAGTATTTTACATGGAGCGACTGCCTATCTGACCTCCACAACCCAGTTAAAACTGGGTAACACGATACCCTTTGGTAAGACTGGTTGTCAGACTTTCGGAACACTGACTACCTGTAACGACTGTCAAAGATCTACAAATGACAGCCGGGACCAACGGCTTAACGTGCTTTCCGAGGCACGGAGGAAACCCGGTATGTAACGGGTGGTCACCCATCCACAGACCAACCTAGGCAAGCGCGGCTTAACCTTAAGGTCGACCCGAGCGGCTGCTATTATTTAGCCACGAGCCCCTCACCCTGGAGACGAATATAGGCTAATATTTTATTTTAAAAAATGGGAAATGAGGGAGAAAAGGAAAATTTAGCTTTGCTATTACAATCAATAAGGCGCAAGTTCAAAAACTACAGCTACCTGCAAATTAGGAACTGCGCTACCCCAAATTTAACGCGAGCAAAGCCGCGGGCAAAAGCCAGTAACCTATAAATTCACAAAACCCGTTTTCTTAATTCCAGGTATGGATTTTTGGCGATGTGTGGTGCTCAGTATGGCTGGCCGTCGACGTGTGGATGTGCACGGCCTCTATCTTGAATCTGTGCGCTATCTCCCTGGACCGCTACGTGGCCGTCACGAGGCCCGTGAGCTATCCTAGCATCATGAGCAGGAAGAGGGCGAAGGCGTTGATCGCAGGGCTGTGGGTGCTGTCCTTCGTGATCTGTTTCCCTCCGCTGGTCGGGTGGAAGGATAAAAAGGTTTGTTTTTATAACATTTCTTAATTTTTCTGAACGAAATAAAACAACTAGCTGCGCCTGCAAAAAAAAGTATCCCATGTGTTATTCCAGACTATAATCTAGCTCTGTACCAAATATCATCAAGATCCGTTCAGTAGTTTTTTCGTGAAAGTGGATCAAACATACATTCACAATCACAAACTTTCGCATTTATAATATTAGTAGGACTAGTACGATGTAAAGTGATTAATTGGCTAGCGGTACTTTAATGGTGTACGATCAGTGAGATCATAAAATCACACATCAAAATAATGAAATAAAAACTGTTTTATTTTTGATTTTGTTTTAAAAGAAAAATGTATAAAAATGAATCCGAAAGCGACAGTGAGTTTGTTTGTTACGTCTTCACTCCTAAATAGCTAAACCGATTTTGATGAATTTTAGTACAGAGATAGTCCAGAGATAATCAAATCAAATCATTTATTTCAATTAGACCATTACAGGCACTTTTAAATGTCAAGAAACTCTTATCTATTGGAACTCTAAAGACGGACATAGGCTATTTTTTAAGTGAGAAATGGGGGAGAAAGAGGGAAAAAAAGGGGAGAGACAGATATTTTTATTTCGATCATTACACGGGTTAAAGTTAGGGTTGGCCCAAAGTAACTATTCCACGCGGGCGTAGTCATGGGCGGAAGCTAGTAAACGATAAATAAAAAATATGAAATGCAATAACAATCACGCACAATGAGTTTAACCTTGATAAATTCAAACTCATCGTGCAATTAATTGGGCTAACGACCGATTGTTGGTCAAATGCACAGAGTTCTTTCAGCTCAGCATCAGCTCTTAAGTTTCGAGAAGAAGAAAGCAGCGCTCTAGAAAATTATTAACAGAAAATCTAGTAGAAAGAAACACAAGTCTACTTTGCCCAGACTGATTTCGTTTCGACAGTATTGGGGTACATTTTGATAAGCTCTTAAACTCCTCAAAAAGCATGGGTATGTTACAAACAACTTTGCATTAATGAATACCTTAAAACTTATCTGAAGTTGTGTGGAATTTGAAGTTTATTTTAATCCTCTAATGTATGTCGTTGGCAAATCTTTTTAACTACCGGTACCGCATCTAAAAGAACACAGAGGCCCCATCATCTGCCTAGCCTTTTCCCAACTTTGTTGGGGTCGGCTTCCAGTCTAACCGGATGCACCTGAAAATCTGTATTTTACATGGAGCGACTGCCTATCTGACCTCCACAACCCAGTTAATACTGGGTAATATGATACCCCTTGCTAAGACTGGTTGTCAGACTTTCGGAACACTGACTTCCTGTAACGACTGTCAAAGATCTACAAATGACAGCCGGGACCAACGGCTTTACGTGCTTTCCGAGGCACGAAGGAAACTCGGTATGTAACGGGTGGTCACCCATCCACAGACCAGCCTAGGCAAGCGCGGCTTAACCTTAAGATCGGCCCGAGCGGCTGCTATTATTTAGCCGCGAGCTCCTCCAGCGCGGAGGATAAACGTTAAATACGTTGATTTTTTAATAGAAATTAAAAAAAATACCGACTTTCCAAAAAACAGTAATTAATTTATTTCCGGAAGTCAGCGACTTTAAATCTACACTGCGCAATCAAAAAAATACGAAGTAGTTGGTAGACAAAACCTTAATAAGGCGCGTCGTTCACACGACCAATATACGAGGCGCAGGCGCATTAGTCGAGGCGCGCCTCGACGTCGCCCACACGACATTTGCAAAGAAAATTTCGTTGCGGCGTGCCTCTTATGTGCCTGCGCCTAAACTGCACCTCGACTGTTGATCTTGTGGGCGACGCGCCTAACTTAAGTTACAACTGCAAAATCTAACCCCCGAATTTACAAACAAAGTCAAAGAGTAATTTATTAATACATTAATTAAAAGACATGTCTGTTATTGATTGAAGTTGGAAATTTCAAAAGTTTATAAGAAGTGTATTTTTTTCTTTTTAGGGTCAAAGCCATAATAATCCATAAGTACCTGAAAAAAAAAACGAGACCCTTATAAGATCACTTTATTGTCTGCCTATCTGTCAAGACCCTTTATCTCGGGAACGCGGTGTGGTACCGAATTGAAATTAAAATCATATTTTGAAAACTGTGGTCCCTTTGTGCTGTGGCAAAAGCTATGGCTGTTTATGTCACAAGTTTGCGGTGCATAAGACTTTTTTTGGTTCTTACTTCGTTTAAATTCTTGTCTATTGCATAAGTAATTACCTACTTGAGATCAAGCTGGACTATACATACGGGTGTAAGACACGAGAAGGTATCTACCATTCACATAACCCCACATCCATTCAAAAACGTAAATTACGCGCCCATTGATTCAAAAGAGCGTATCACAAAAGGCATAATTTTCTGCTTGTCAGCCGACAAAGTTCCGGGATGTTACGCGTATGTCTTGTTTGACGGCCCGGCCCGTTTTCCCCTTTGATAGCTGTTCCGTCGTACCCGTTCCGTTTCCGAGTAGTCTTTTATTAGCTGGTAATTATTGTCTATTGGTAAGTGACAGGTTTAGTCGCTTCGTGTAAATATCAGTATTATTTAGTTGAAAATATACAAAGTGTGTTTAAATCGGCAGGAAAGTCTAGGATCACCGGATTTTTGAGTGACAGCAATAAATGGTTGGTTCTTGTCTATAATAAATAAATAAAAAAGCCTTTATTGCTGTTAATTTCCTTACAATAGATTAAAACACAATTTCAACTAAATTGGTTTACCTAATTACTTCTAACTTGTATTAGAATTATCGGCAACTGGCTGTTTTTGTAGAACTTGTGATATCGATAAAAAGTATCCTATTATTATTGGATTAACACTCCAGACTATAATCTCTGTACCAAATTTCATCAACTTCCGTTCAGCCGTTTTTACATGAAAGAGTAACATACATCCATCCTCACAAACATTCGCATGTATCTATTACTAGCTTTTGCCCGCGGCTTCGCTCGCGTTAAATTCGTTAGCGCCTTATTGATTTGTAATAGCAACGCTAAGTTTTCCCGTTTCTTCCCTCTTACTCCCTCATACCCCACTCTTTTTTAAAAAAGTTAGCCTATGTCCGTCTCCTGGTTTCCAACTATCTCTGTACCAATATTCATCAAAATCGGTTTACCCATTAAAGCGTGAAGAGGTAACAAACAAACTTACTTTCGCTTTTATAATATTAGTAAGGATATTTGTATGATAGTAGCACATTATACTCTTGTTGTTTTTTCTTTTTATTTAATTTTGTTTCTTGTTTTGCCTTGCGCGATATTAACAAATACCTACATTTCGGGTAGGTAGTTCTTTTTTTAAGTTTTCGTGAAGGAGTTTTTTTACTTGGACTTCGCAGTTGCTCGGACCTCTAAGTTTACGCTGTCAAAAGATGACCGTTTATTTCATAAGTTTATACGTAAGCCTACCGTACCCTGCGCGAGTCTAACTAGATCTTGGCCGGTTTTTCTTTTCTATAGTGCCAATACCTACGAAATACGCGCGTACAATATTTGGCGAAAATTACAGCTAATTTGCGTCTCCTGCATTATTTTGACATTTTGACTTAGTAAGTCTTGACGGTTTACCGTCGATATGGAGAAATTGATCTTATTTTTTTTGAGTTTGCAATTATCAAGTAACTTCAGCCGCTCTGAGCGGAGCGGGGGGGAGTGTCAGACTTTTAATGACTAAAATCCACCCATGTTCCTTCTATTGCCCTTTACATTCCGGGGCCGCGGTATGAGTACGAAGCGCACGTGAAAACGAACGCGCCGTCGACACGGCCTGTCGTCAATAGACGGACGGACGATGAGCTACCCATTGCTCACCGTCCACAGGCCCGCATCTACGGTGGCCAGGAGCGTCTCCCGGCGCCCGGCGCCCGGGGAGATATTGATCCTTCAGTACACTTTTAGCTCTTCTAGAAAGACCAGCTACGAGTTGATATCTGGGACAACTAAAACTCAAAGAGTGTAAATGGAGTTTCTTAGCCATTCTTCTCCATAGAGATCAACGCCTTGGATTGGGCCTCTACAGTGCTTTCACACGAGTTATTATGACCGGGACTGTAGCTTCAAATATTTTTTTTTGACATTCTAAAGTGCTTGTAATGGTCTAATTGACTGCCGGGGGTTCTTCGAAAGAGATACCGCGGCCCCGGAACATAAAGGGCTATAGAAGGAACATGGGTGGGTTTAGTCAGTAAAAGTCACTTCGAAGTTATTTGATGATTTCTCACCCGAAAAAAAAATGGTCCATTTGAAATAAATGCTTTTGATTTTTTGCACCCTTTCATTTTTTCCAGCCTGAAGAAGCAGACATGAAAGACGGTTGGGTGCCCAACCCTCCCTGCGAATGGACCTGTGAGCTGACCAACGACGCTGGTTACGTTGTCTACTCAGCACTCGGTTCCTTCTACATCCCCATGTTTGTTATGCTGTTCTTCTACTGGAGAATATACAAAGCTGCTGTGAGGACTACCAAAGCTATTAATCAGGGATTTAGGACTACAAAAGGTGAGGGGTTTCTGGTTTAAAGCCGACTTCTAAAAAAGAAAGAGGTTATGTTTTCTGTTTTATGCTGAGATAGGAACCTTTTTGGCCTCGCACAGACAATAACCTTGTCTGTACAATTTTATTTCATTTTGTTACTCTGTTTTACTTGTTTTGTGCGAGTCCCAAATAAAAGTTTTTCTTTCTTTCTACCAGCATTTTTTAATTTCATGTATACTCCGATTACTCAGTAATTATTGGTCTGCTTTATGTGATTCTTTTTAGGGTTCCGTAGTCAACTAGGAACCCTTATAGTTTCGCCATGTCTGTCTGTCCGTCCGTCCGTCCGTCCGTCCGTCCGTCCGTCCGTCCGTCCTCGCTTAATCTCTGTGACCGTTAGCACTAGAAAGCTGAAATTTGGTACCAATATGTATATCAATCACGCCGACAAAGTGGTAAAATAAAAATTGGAAAAAAAAAATTATTAGGGTAGCCACCCTATATGTAAAATGGGAAGTGTTTTTTTTTAATTTCAACCCTAACGTGTGATATATTGTTGGAAAGGTATTTAAAAATGAATAGGGGTTTACTAAAATCATTTGTTGATAATGTCAATAATTTCGGAAATAATCGCTCCAAAAGTAAAAATCAATGTGTGTCCCCCCCTCTAACTTTTGAACCATAAGTTTAGAAAATATGAAAAAAATCTGAAAAGTAGAACTTTATAAGGACTTTCTATGAAAATTATTTTGAACTTGATTGACACAACAGTTTTTGTACAAAAAAGACAAAATAATTTCTGGACTAAGTTTGTAGTATAATCGTATATGCAAGCATTTTTTTTTTCTTCGTTTACATATTTTATTATCCTGAACGAATCTTTTTTCAAATAAAAAAAGAATTATTGAAATCGGTTCTCGCAATCCAAAATTATTAAAAAAGTATTAATTGGTAACCCAATTCCCCGAGAGATGGCGCTGTAGGTACTTATTACATTAGATCGGGTATTACCGAATTGTTCGGTTGGTCTCTCCTTGGCATTGGCGATATCTAATAACTACATAAAACTTTTATTAAGAACATGCTAAGGCAATTTAGAACAAAACTAAAATTCATTTTTAACACCATCAACTCCTCCATCCATCAGTGAGAGAGCGAGAGCCAGAGCGCCTGCCGCGGACTCGCGGAGCGTGCAATGTTGCACGCTCCTTTACCTTTAAACTCATAAGTGGGAACACTTATTGTGACGGACGGAAAACTACGGAACCCTACACTGAGCGTGGCCCGACACGCTCTTGGCCGGTTTTTTTTATTTCTTTCGTCTTGCCATGATCTTTCCTCAGTAACTTTGAGTAAAAATATAAAAATAATTCATGACTTCCTTCCGACTGAAAGTAAATTTAGACTACTTTTTAGTGTTTAATTCTGGAAATCGGTTCTTACAAAAATGTTGTTTTGTAAACTCAACAATTTTGTCATTATATTTTTTTAATGATACCTACGTAGACAGTTAACTGCTCCGTAGTCTTTGTTTGCAGGCGATTTTTCCAAGCGCAAATTTTTATCGCACATTTAATTTTTAACTATTTGTAATGTACTGAGAATTAAGAATACAGCAACGCGCAAATAAGGCGACCTGCTTGCCTTCAAAGTCTAGTGTGTAATTAAAATCGCTTACGATCAATTTGATTAGTCTATTTCATCCATGTAATCAATGACCATTCACACAAAATTCGACCAATTGACTAACACTACTAGAATTCAAAATTAAATGTCATAATAACCAATAATAATGGTGTCAAAGAACAAATTAATTTGTATTATCAGCCTGTGCACAATTCGCAGGTAAAGGTGGTATGGGCAGCAGGTTCGATGACAACCGCCTGACCCTCAGGATACACAGGGGCCGGGGCTCCGGGAACCGTCCGCATGGGTCTCCATTGTCGAATGCATCCAACCACTCTACTAGCACCTCGCTAAGTGCTTCTCCGGAACGATTAAGAAGGTAACCCTTATAAAATCACTTTGTTGTCTGGTCTGTCTGTCTGTCAAGACTCTTTAACTAGAGAACGTGTAAAGATATCAAATTGAAATTAAAACCATATTAACCATTCTGTAGTATTTTAGAGTTGTGAAAAAATCAACAATCTAAGTCTACGCAGTCAAAAGATCTGTAGGCCTACTATGACATCTTAAAGCAGAACTTATTCCACTGAGTGAAAGAGATGGTGCTAGACACTCTGTATAGCCTTGTCCCTTTCCCTCAGCGGAATAAGTTCTGCTTTAACACGTCATGGTAAGGTAGATGGTCGTTTATATCGCAAGTTTTGTACGGAACCACTGATGCGCGAATAACTATAGTCGCCCAGATGTTGCTATCAGTACCGTAATATTTAGAACAAGAGTCTTATATAAATGTGTGATTTTACAACTATTACAAAAAAAACTGATAAAAGAGATGACAAAGAAAAAAGAAGATTGAAAATATTTAGAGACATCCACAAATTTGTGCTGATTATGAGCTACCAGAGAAGCCGCATGCGCAGAACGAACTATAGCCAAACTTCTTTATCTTAAACGTAGTCCTTGATTTTGTTATGAAGCCGACCCCAGCATAGTTTCGAAAGGCTAGGCAGATGACGACGATTTTCCCAATACATCTTAAATAAAACAATGTTATCTTCTTCCAGACATTCCAGCGCAAGGCGAGCCCACGAAAAAGTAAAGATCTCCGTCTCATATCCTTCATCAGAACAGATATGTCCTGCCCATGAGAACTCCAGGTCTTCAAGTAGATCCCCTAGCCCTTCCCTCTACGCAGTCCACTACGAGAGAGATGGGAGGGAGCTGACAGAAAGCAGATTGAGAGTTCGACCCTCCCATCACCTGGCTCCGGGCCCGTTGTATGATGAATATGATGACAAGCCGAGGACTACTCGGAGGATGGGAAAGAGGAATATTAAAGCACAGGTTAGTTGGCTGGAGAGTGAGTATAAGTGGGTTGCAAGTTGTTTGAAAGAGATACCGCGACCAAAAAACAAAGGGCAAAAGATAGGTTTTAACCAGTAAAAGACTGACACTCCATTCCGCTCTGCCCAGAGTGAGAGAAGTTATATAAAGATTTCCCATCAGCATCACGGGCAGTTTCCGCTGTGGCCATCAACAATCAAAACATACTACAACTGGGTTACAATTGCTTAGGCGGGAAATCGATCACTGCACTCTATTAAAGATTCGGATTTCTCTTTTCATTTTTTCATGTCTTTCTTTTGTTTTTTTTGTTGCTGTTCCTATTTTTTTCAAATTGTTTTTTCCTGTACGTCTAATAAACATTTTTTTTTCTTATCTTTAAATTGCTATCTGGATTGTACCTAAAACTAGATTATTATAGAATCCTGGTATGCGAACTTTTTGAAATACTATCTAAAGTCCTTTTATATAAAGCCCATTGTTTATAAAAACTATTTAATTTATTATTTTGCTGGGGTATCACAGCAAATGATCACAAGTTTACAATGTCAATAAATAACATAGTACTTGATTAATATCAACTTACCAAACTTATTCCAGGTGAAACGCTTCCGCATGGAGACGAAAGCAGCCAAGACCCTCGGCATCATAGTGGGAGGCTTCGTGTTCTGCTGGCTCCCTTTTTTCAGCGTGTACGTCGTGAGGGCCTTCTGTGGCGACTGCGTCAGCCCCATCGTCTTCTCCGTGCTGTTCTGGTTGGGTTACTGCAACTCAGCCATCAACCCGCTGATTTATGCTCTATTTTCTAAGGACTTTAGGTAAAGTAACAGTTTTTATAAATGGCCTTTTTTAAGGGTTCCATACCTCAAATGGAAAAATCAGAATCCTTATAGAATCCACTTGTTATTCGTCTGTCTGTATGTCTGTTGAGACCTTTTCTCTCGGAAACGCTTTTCTTTCGAGGTATCGGGTTGAAATTAAAACTATATAATTAGGTATTCAAGTCTGCGGTCCCTTGAACACAGTCAACGCAGTCAAAAGATATGGCCGTTTATGTCGCAAATTTGTACGGAACCATCGTTTCGCGAGTCCGTACGCAAGACTCGCACTTGGCCGGTTATTTTTTAACTAATTGGGATAAGCCCTTCACACTGTTCCCAAAACAACTTCTGAAAACCAGAACCAAAGAAGCGGCAAAAACGCAACAAAGGAGACAATAATGTGCGTCACTTCTCGACTTTTTATAAGTGCCCATGTAGACCCATGTGAAATAAAACTATTTTGATTTTGATAACAATCAATGACTTTATTCTCCAGATTCGCATTCAAACGCATAATCTGCAAGTGTTTTTGCGGTGGCGGAGGTCCGAGGAGGGAGTCCGACGGCGAAGGTTCTCGTCGACAGAACAATAGGCCCACTCACTCTCACTCCCTTGAAGAACATGAAGCGAACAATCATACTACTTCTAACACCACGACGACTGCTGCCGACAGGTACAAATTAACTAAATATTTTTTACTTTTGAAGTATGTATGTACGAGTAGCTGTCCTGCGCTTCTTTATCAGCGTCTTTGTATACTAAGGCTATATCGATGCTTCCGACAACAAAGGTCGTAAACACCAAAATAGCACTTTTGGTAATCAACGAAAAACAAAAAATAATTTCGTTTTTGGCTTATATCTTTTTAACTTTAAAAGTTGTAAAATTGTGTTCTATACAAGAAATACGTAAAATACGATGGTGTTTCATAATATATTATTGCTATTTATGTCAAAGCCTTATTTTAAAAGTTAGCTTGGACTTACACCCCAGAAAATTCAAGAAGTTGGTTTTTACGACCACTAACAAATCAATGGAGAACGATTTGTCTAACGGAAGTTAGAAGTATGCACCAGTTTTTAAATACAATAGTTCTGGGTTTGGTTTTAAAAACCATATAGGTACTGAAATAAACATGAGTGTAAACACCACGATCTGATGCGATGGTATGTAACAAACATGGAAATATCTGAAGCAAATCAATGAATTTAAGACTGTAAGTTGAGTTTTCATTACTTGTAATAAAAACAATAAAATAAAACACAAATTGACATAATTAAAAAAAATTTTTGTTCATTGACCGTCATCGTTTAATCAAAATAATGGTTAAGCAAGACACTAATACCGCCCGGGTTTCACCATTGTGACGATCGCCCGGAAGGCACAGTGGAGCACACAGTGGCGATCTGCCCAGCGTAGGCGGAGAACCGCCGTGCCCGAGCTAGAGGCGATCGGCGGTGGCGATCCCTCGCGTCCGGCCCTGGTTCAGGCCATGGTCCGGAGCGAGAGAGAATGGGAAGCGGTCACCACCTTCTGCGACGCAGTAATGCTAGCAAAGGAGGTGGCCGGGCGTTTGAGGGAGAGAACATCTGCCCAACCCAGCCGCCGCGGGAGACGCCCATGGCGCCGGGCGCCACGAGACGACTTCCGGCCACCGTAGATGCGGGCCTGTGGGCGGTGAGCAATGGGTAGTTCACCGTCCGTCCGTCGATTGACGACAGGCCGTGTCGACGGCGCGTTCGTGTTTCACGCGCGTCTCAAAGAGAGTCAGCAAAGCAGAGGGGCTTGCCAGAGCCTCCGCCTGCCGGGGTTGTGGGTTGTTCGAAAGAGTTACCGCGGCCCCGGAACGTAAAGGGCAATAGAAATATAGCTCATCTTTCTAGATCTTGTTTGTTCGGAAAGCTTCTGTACTATGGTCTACCTAACTTTTAGTGTCGTTGGTGAAAATGGGAAAGTGTTAACGACAAGATAATAAAAAAGTAGACGCAAAAAATAATACGATGACGAGTTATAGAAAATCAGGACTTCACTGATTAATAATCTTCTGTCATTGGATTGGAATTCTCCAAGACCAAGTGACATTACGACAATTGTTTCTCAGCAGAGCTTACGTTTTAAAAATGATTGTGGGGTGTAATTACAATTATATATGTATTCATGTTTTTACGACCGACAGCTGTTTGTACGTTGTATTATACGACCTGCACGGTTATTCGGTTCTAAGCAATATGAGTTATACATACCCTCTTTTCTAAAAAATCTTGATTATACTAGTAAAAATTTTGGGTGTAAAAGTATTTTTTTTAGGCGAATATTTTTTTCACATTTTTAGATCGACGCAGCGCCAAAAATTAAGTAGGGCTGCATTCTTAACTCATTTTCGCCAAAATGGCGTTTACGACATTTGTTGCCGGAAGCATCGATATTATAGCCTAAGTATGTTACTCAGTAATAATGTGGCTTTCAATTGGTGAAAGAATGTTTAAAATCGGTTGAGTAGTGTTTCAGGCAAACAAACAACAAATTCGACCTCTCTATTAAATTAGTTTAGACATGAAATGCAAACAAACGAATTACAAATATTATTGAAAATGGCGCCATCTTTGTTTACAACTTGTAACCGCTTACAACATTTTTCTTTTTTACGATGATAGTTGCATTAAAAGACTGAGAGATGTCACTGTACGTAAAACTATAATTATACCTGTAGTAGATATGGTTTAGATTTTACTTTTCAATGTTATCACTAATTTATTATTCTTTTCAGGTGACGACAAGCAATGCGACGGCAGAACCCCCAGTTCCAGTCAACCGTCGCATGCGTTTAACAAATAACGTTTTATAACCGTTATTATAACGCAATAAAGTGTATGAAACAGTTTTTATCTGTATATTGTTACTTAACGCGTCCTACTGTAGAAAAGTCAACATCACTGTTTTTAATATTAATGTGTGTATAAATTATATCGTTGTAACGTATAAATAACTTAGTTATTTAACCGTGATAATGTAAGAATAGCTTAATAACGAGCTATTTTAAAACTATAAATGTGCGTACTTCAGTGAATGTTTTTTAAAAGTGAATTTATTTATTGAAAAGACTGTCAGAACTTAATTGTACCTAATATTACGTAATAAATTATGTCAGATAACCAATATGATGTTATAAAGAGGAACTCTAAAGTGTTAAGTTAGACAATTAAGTAGTCCTAATTAGACGATGGGCGTGTAAGATATTTAACTTTACACGCTCAAAGTCTACTCTAGTAACTCCAAATTTAAAATGCTTATAACTGATACAAACGTAGTAGATACTTATCATAGTTACTTCATCCTCACTCAACTCCAAAGAGTACATTAACTATGTATTATGCCTAATGCCTACCTACGAATAACGATATCCCTTTTCCATAACTAAGTAGATAAGCTAGAGGCCCTTTACGGCTAAAATTTCGAACCTTGTCGCTGTTACTTTCCATTAATGGTTTCTATTTCACCTTCCTAAATTTTTACCACTGTCGCAGTTCAGTTTTCACAAGCAAAGAAAGTCATTGGCTTAAATCCTATGTATAAATAACAGATAATTTATTAACATGATGTGTTTTTTAAGTGTAGAGGCCTAGTTTATTTCCATCAACTCAAGACATGCAATGCCTTATTATCAAAGAAACACAGGTTATGTTAATAACAGGTTAAATAGACATATAAAACTAAGCAATATTCGATATTATACTCTTTCAAAATAAGTCAATATTTATTGTACTTGTAGTTTTATAACTGGACATAGAATATCGGTCGACAGTGCCTGTTTTTTCCTAAGTAAACTGTATTTATGAACTATGACTAGACTGTGAAATTGGACAAAATATAACTCAAAGAATAATTAAAAATTGTAACGCAAAATGTACAAACACTTCTAGAGAGATTTCAAGTAGCTGAACAAGTATATTGACTTGATCAGCTAAATAATTAGTAATACCATAGTAGGTAGTCGGTTCATTTCAAACACATTAACTTTATCTATTCATAAATTGCCTACCAGCCTACGATTAGCATAAACGGGTATCCAAAATAGTCGATGGATAATTAAAGATCTCAACGTTCCTCAAGTTTATTCGATTGTGTATTCGATGTTTTAACATTATATTCGTTAGGCGAGAGTTGTATGTTTATGTGTGAGCGATATCAATATTACTATGGAATAATATACGAGATGTTACCTAATTGTTGTTTTATTATTCCCGTATTTTGTTTTTTCAAACAGTACTTTACCTTTCTTTAAGAAAAAAATATTATGTTATAAAGGAAAGTGTGATAAGCAAACCACTTTATATGGCTAAAAAAGCTTTTAATTAATCGAAGGATTCCTCGTTAAAAGCCTCCGTATCTTTCGGACATCCAAATCAACTTTTGTCACTGGTTAATTATTGATCAATGACCGTTTTACCCGACTGCCGGGTTATGTTTTTCGAAGGTATAAATGTATGTTTGTGGCACGCCCCATAACCTAAACCGTTTAACATTTAAAATGTTTTTGAATTTGTCTCCGTTAAGGAAAGGGCAAGTGCGAGTCGAACTCGCACATCAAGGGTTGCGTACATACTTTCGACATAAACGGCCATATATTTTGATTGCGTAGACTTATGGGGTTGATTTGCGGACCATATACTTGAGTATATGGTTTTAATTTCAACTCGATACTTCTACGCGTTTCAATCACTTGCAATTACACAGGGTTCCCAGGTTCACAACTTGGTTTTCCAAAACATTAAGAACATTCTGGTAATTTCATTTCGCAGTACCTATATTTTACAATGAGGTTAACGATTAGTTGGATTACATTGAAATGTCGATAGAATAAATAACAAATACCATTGAGACTATTTCTTGCCCATAGGCAAAAGAAAAGTGAGAAAAGGGGGAGAAAGAGGGAATAAAAGAGGAGAGACAGTTATTTTTTTTCGATTATCATAAAGGTTAAAGTTAGCGTTGGCCCAAAGTACAAAGTACTATGCCACGCGGACGAAGTTGCGGGCGGAAGTTAGTTACACATAATTCCCAGGTAATATGAATAGTGAGAAATCAAATCTGGCAGAGTGACACTTCATCATCTATCATCCGTTATCATCAATCCGTTTCGCAACTATGCTAGGGTCAGCTTCCAGTCAAGCCAGATGCTGTTCAACACTAGAATTTTACATGGAGCTACTGATTATTCGTAACGACTATCAAAGTTGACGGCACGGTTGGCGCAGTGGCTGAACTATTGCGGGTTCGATTCCCACAGGGAACAAATATTTGCATAGTCTATAAATAGTTGTTTCGGGTCTGGCTGTTTGTGTATGCGAGTTTAATTGTTTGTAAACGCACCCACAATACAGGAGAAATTACGAGGGTGGGGCAAAGTTTAAATAAAAAGTTTTACAAATGAAAGCCACAACAAACGGCTGCGTTCCTACATTCCTATCTTCCTACCTACATTCTGAGGTACAGCGATTTCAAAATAGAAATGTGTTATTTATATATTATCTATACTATACAGGGTTATTTGTAAAACACCGACAGCCTCTCAGGACCATGTTACTAACATCATAATCAACAATTTTTGTTCTTTAACATTTAAACAGTTATCATATTTCAGTTCATCAGATTTTCATACAAAAATAAAAATATTTAAATTGAACGCTCTAAATGTTACGAAATCTATGCGAAGCAAACGTACCTAAGCGATAGCGAAGTGAGTCATTAATCAAAAGTATACCTACACGAGGACAGTGCGCAGGTGCAGGTGTAGGTATGTAGTTGTAGGTACAGCAAAATACGGAGTTGAAATGTGTTAGATAGGACAACGAAATCTTGAGATTTGTTTGTGTTTTTCGTAAATGTATAACTTAAAAAAAAAATCATACATCAAAAGTTGTTTTTTATGATGATAATAATACGGTCCTGCAAGGTCATAAAACATCGACATGTTTAACAAATAACCCTGTATAGTATATGTATAATTAATATTATAAAGAGTAGAGATAAAGTTTGTGAAGTTGTAGGGTGTCGTAATTTCTGAACCTATTGATTCTGAAAATTCGTTTGCCAATAGAAAACTACGTTATTAATTTGTGAGTGTCACCCGCAGACTAACTCACTGCTTATTATGGGGGTTGAGCAGTAGGGTCAGCGACTACGAAATCACGTACTGTAAAACCACGTGGGTAAAATATATGTATATATTTTTGTTTGAATGAAATTATGAAAAAAAATGATGAACTAATTCCAAATTTTAATATGAACTTCATGTTTCGCCAGCTTTAAAACCTATGTTTCGCAAATCAAACCCTTTACTTTGCCTTTGGTTTAGGCATCTACCCATAATATGAGAATTAATTAATTTGTTATATATAATATAACTAATATAAGTTACTAGTTATGTCGTTAGTGAAACTCAAAAACTAGACAAAGTAGCTTTACACTAAAATTCTGAAATAATAACGTTATTTCTATAACCGTTATCAAAAACGACGTCCCAATACAGCACTACCAATGGCGGCGCTCGTACAATGTCATTCAATGTCGTTCACACGTTTATTTTCATTCAAGCAAACATTCATTCATTTAGTTGAGCAGCCGCTTTCGCTTTAGAAGGCTGTGTACGTACTCCTTGTATAACTAAACGAGTTGTTATTATCGAGAAAGTAATAAATCGTGTTAGGTATTTATTGTGTTGTACACGTCACTTAAAGCTTTCCAGTGGGATATTATAAGCTTGTGTTATCAAAATGTATTTTGGAGGCGTAGAAGGGTAAGTGATCTGTTTGTATTCATTTTTATCCGTTCACAAGTGTTAAATAACGAAAGTTGAAAGGCTCGCCTTGAGAATATAGCATTCCTAGGTTTCGTAAGAGTTAATTAATGGCTACATGCAATTTATTAAAAAACCTATACCATTTATTTTTGCCTAATTCTGTTTGCCAGAATCTATCCGCGCCCGCCGAAATGTCAATGCCGATTTTATGAATACAAATAATAATTATCATTCAATTTCAATGCTAACTCAGTCTATTTCGGAACCAATACTGTGTTTACCATAGAAATTGTTAATGGTTTTAGGTAATTATTACCGCCAGAAAAAATATTACAGATTTTTTTAAGTCTACGGAAATTATCGAATGGACTTTCTGGTGCCCACTGAGCGACTGAGCGTCCGTCATGTCAACTTTATTTTTTATTTCATAACGAATCGTTTTTTTTTAATCGCAATCTGTAGGTTTTAATTAAATTAATTTAGTTCATACTTCGTGCAATAAATTACAATAAAATGTGTTAACCAATATTTACAGTGTAATAATGTCCTTAAGTTGTGTAAAACAAACAATGCATTTCACATGCTTACATTCACAAGCATAACATTCAACCAATCAACGGCCAGCATTCAATCGGCTTGTCAGCCACACCGACTAAACTTCAACAAACTAAATTAAACTTTATAACTTGCAATTACGGTAGAATTTTAATTGTTGAGCTATAAGGAATTCAAGTTATTTCATTATTTCCATCGGTGGACGGCCTTGAATTTTTATTTAACGTTTACTTTTTGTTCAGATTGATTTAAATGTCAGCTGGTTTTAATGCAGCTGATAAAGGTAACGATGCACGTAGGAAAATATCAAGAATAATACGGGACACACCCCCGAATCTAAAAAAAAATGTAACAAAGTTATGTGTGACCGGTAGTGAATCCAGCCAAGTTGTTAATCTGCACATTTATGTCTTTGTAAAATGACGGCGCGGTTGGCGCAGTGGCTGAGCGATTTACTGCTACGCTACGTGTCGCAGGTTCGATTTCCGCACGGAACAAATATTTGTATGGCCTACAGGTAGTTGTTTCGGGTCTGGCTGTTGGTGTATGTGAATTTAAATGGTAAACGCACCCACGATACAGGAGAAATTCCTAGTGTGGGGCAACGTTTTTTATAAAAACAAAAAAAAAACATCAAGATCCGTTCAGCCGTTTTGACGTCCATCCTCACAAACATTCGCATTTATGATATGATATTATTAATAGGAAGTAGGTTGAATTTGCACCTTAAGCATGTAAAATGGGTGTTACTTGATGTATGATCTTGTCATGTACATGTCAGGGGGCTGCCGAGGCTGCGGGTTGTTCGAAAGAGATACCGCGGCCCCGGAACAAAAAGGGCAAAAGAACGAACATAAATGGGTTTTAGTCAGTTAATGTCTGATACTATATGCCACTCCGCCCAGAGCGGGCGAAGTTATTTGAAGATTTCCCGTCGGAAAAAATACACTATTGCACTCACCATACGATTAAGAAAGAAGCTAGGTATTTTTCTGCCTGGGAAAGCTACCAACAGGTAGCCTGCCTTTTTAAATTACAACTCTTCGTTATAAACCCTGACAAACATAAACACAATAAACAGTATATCCTACTAAGTGTGAGGATAGATGGATGTATGGGAGTTTGTTACTTTTTCACGTCAAAAAGGGCGGAACGGATGTCGATGAAATTTGGCACAGAGGTAGATTATAGTCTGGAATAACACATAGGATACTTTTTTTCGATATCCGCCAGCTCTCCTACTATCGTACTTTATATAATCATACTTCCTACTATACCTACCTAATATTATAAATGCGAATATTTGTGAGGATGGATGTATGAATGTTTGTTACTCATTTCATCAAGATCCGTTCAGCCGTTTTGACTTTCACGTCACGCTTAACGGATCTTGATGAAATTTGACACAGACGTATATTATATTCTGGAATAACACATAGGATACTGTATTTCGATCATCACGCTGGTAAAGCCGCGGGCGTCAGCTAGTTAAAAATAAAACAATATAGATCTGAGTGGCATACGATAAGATACTAAGATTTTATTACTAGTGCATAATTTGCGAGTTTGCAAATATCGATACTTGCAGAAGTAATACTGGCCTGATATAGTTGTCTATGTTAAAGTAAAAGGTATTTGCAGCTTTTGCTTTGTTCGAGAATAGCTAAAAAGGTCAGTTATACGAGTCCGCGTAACACTGGTCAGTAACCCTCACTCGGCAGCTTATTTTATTCGAAATTTTCGTTGATTGGACAGCTTCGTTAATACAACAGTTGCGTTGACTCGTCAGTTTACATAATTGGTCATTGGCCAGTATGCATACAGGGGCCTAAGTCGGCTATTACAATAGTGTCAGAATGGTCGATCACTGATCGCATAATAGTTAATTTTGACAAGTTTGGTAATCTACTACATACTAAACTTCTCAAAATCAACCATTGTACGATCAGTGATCGACCATTCTGACACTATTGTAATAGCAGACTTAGGCCCCTGGACCTTAAGAGCCCCCGCAGACCACAGACTTTCCATCGGCCGACAGTTTGGTCGGGCTCTTAATCAGTATGAAGATGTATGCAAGTGCGCACATTACAACGGTTCGGTATCGGCCGATAAATAAGTTTGATGGACTAACCGACTGCCTTCAAACTAAACTATCGGCAAACTATCGGCCAACTGCTAAATAAGTATGGCGTTCTTCTACGCGCGCATACTGGCCGATCGTTTAGTCGGCCGATTCGGCCGATCCTTCAGTAGTTTTCTTGGTACTTCTCCTCCGTTGTATAAGAGCAATAATAACATTTCTGGATAATATTGTATTAACTTTCATTATGCGACCGTTCACTTCAAAATCTTCTTACCAACTAGAAAATCGTTCGAGAGCAGATGGCCGACCGTTGTCTAGTCTGCGCACTCATCGCCAACCCGACTGTTTGGTTGGCCCAGTGTGCGCGCTAGCAGCCCAACCCGATCAAACTATCGGCAGACTAAATGGTCTGTGGTCTGCGGGGGCTCTAAATGTTAATCCAAACGCTTCGATTCCATTCCAGAAGTCGTCTTTCCTAGTTAGTGGTAGTTCCCTAGTTTAATATTTTCAACACTTATTGAAAAGTCGTTTATCTAGCCCGTTAGGTTTAGAGGCCACATGTATGTATGCTATATTTTCTGTGTGTGTGAATGAACTGCTATATTTTCTAACGGTAATTGAATTGTATGTAAAACAATTCCAAGTGAGTTGTAGCTAATTGCAAAATCAAACAATAGACTCAACACAGAATACACTCTTTGACTTATATGTCAAATACCAATTGTGCTGTTTCTATTTTAAGAAAACCAAACATTTCTCACCAAAAATAAGTGTATCATTGTTGACAGAATTGGGTCACACGACTCACACCGTTATAAGGTATGAGGACGGGAAATTTCGTATTGATGGACAGTCGCTAAAAACAATGAAAGTGAAGTGCAAAAATAGAGCCAAGTCCAAACGATTTGTTTGCAGTTCAAAGTAGGCTATGTCTACATTGTAAACTGTTTTTGATATAAAAATAACCGCTTGCACCAGTTTTTATCGGTCAATAAATGGAATTGTACGCGCAGAAGGCCAAGCCTTTATTTATTCTTCTGGTTGACCGACTTCAAATTGGCATATTTTTTCACTATCCTCAATGTTTCTAGAACAACTAGCAGCGTCCAGTGGTTTGAGCTGGAGTTCAGCTCTTTTGTGTACCTTCCGCCTTTGACTTCGTCCGCGTGGCATAGTTACTTTGGGCGAACGATAACTTTAAACCGCGTGATGATCTAAAAAAATATCTTTCTCTCCCCTTTTCTTTCCTCTTAGACATGGACTAATCCCCCTTTTCTCACTGTTTTAGTCTATGTCCGTCTCCAGGGTCCAACTATCTCTGCACCAAAATTCATCAAAATAGGTTTAGCCATTTAAGCGTGCAGACGTAACAAACAAACAAATTCACTTTTGCTTTTAAAACATTCGTAAGGATAGCCTTTCTCGACAAATAACCTATCTGAGACTAAAATATTTATTAAATTTGAACCAGTAGTTTCCGAGATTAGCGCGGTCAACCAAACAAACTCTTCAGCTCTATATAATAACAACAACACTCATTCACTCATGCTTAGTTTCAGCTGGAATCACCCAATGCTCGGTAAAGTCCACAATGATATTAGGTATTAATAAGAAAAATGCATCAGTTAACCTTTCTTCTCAATAAGTTTTCCTGGAGGGATTTTATTCCAATTGGATTTCACAAACCTTTTTTTTTCTTTTTTCTGGTGAGAAATCATCAAATCACTTGGCATGTCAGACTTGCACTGACTAAAACCCACCCATGTTCCTTCTATTGCCCTTTACGTTCCGAGGCCGCGGTATCTCTTTCGAACAACCCGCAACCCCGGTAGGCGGAGGCTCTGGCAAGCCCATCTGCTTTGCTGACTCTCTTTGAGGCGCGTGTGAAACACGAACGCGCCGTCGACACGGCCTGTCGTCAATCGACGGACGGACGGTGAACTACCCATTGCTCACCGTCCACAGGCCCGCATCTACGGTGGCCGGGAGTCGTCTTGTGGCGCCCGGGCCATGGGCGTCTCCCGCGGCGGCTGGGTTGGGCAGATGTTCTCTCCCTCAAACGCCCGGCCACCTCCTTTGCTAACATTACTGCTTCGCAGAAGGTGGTGACCGCTTCCCATTCCCTCTCGCTCCGGACCATGGCCTGAACCAGCGCCGGATGGCTTTCACAAACCTTGGCTTCAAATTTGAGTAACATTTAGATTTAATACAACATCACGGTCTGGCTTTTTGTATATGTGAGTTTAAATTAATTTGTTAAATTAAATGTTCCCTCCCTCTCCATCCATCAACATTCATATCTATCACTCTTTAAGTAACATGCGCTTCGTCCCTCCCCATGATATTATGTTGTACCTATATGGTAACAAGGTCACAATTTCACAAAACGGAGGTTTTTCCGCCAATTAGTTCCTATCGCCCGCATGATTCTTTTGATAAGAAACATATCCTTGATAGTACTAATACTGTCTGTCTCTTATCTGTCATTCTCCTAAATACACTTGATGACTGTATTGTTCAAAATTGTTCTGTGCTTGCAGTCTAGCCTCTGTAATCTGTTAAGTAAGGTACATATTTGAAATATGCATTTCTCAATAGGTTCCCTTAGAGTACTTACTATTATTTATTCTGTGACCATAGTGTAAACATTGCTATACAAACATGCATCCGACGACGCGGTTGGCTCGCAGTGGCGTTGCGTGTTACGGGTTCGATTCCCGCACGGAACAAATATTTGTATGGCCTACAGATAGTTTTTATGGGTCTGGCTGTTTGTGTATGTAAGTTAAAATGTATGTAGACGTACCCTTGATACAGGATAAATTCCTAGGTAGGGCAACGATTTAAAAAATTCATCGTACTAGTATGGATTTCTAAGGATGATGATTACTCTTTCACGCACAAACTGCTGAACGGATTTGAGTGAAATGTCTCACACTGATAGTGTATTATACCCTGAATGAATGCATAGGTTACTTTTAATACCGGTACTATGTTCTCTTGGGATAAATTTCATTGTCCAGTCGGGCGAAGCCACAGGCAACAGGTCGTATGTAATAAAAACAAGTAAATACAACAGAAAGTTGTCCACTCGTAGACTGGTTTGCGATATCGGGTTTTGTTATGGTTAACTGATTTAACTGGAACTCCGGAACTCGATTATTGATCTTTCTTTAATCGATACATTTTGTAGGGTTTCCGTACCTCAAAAGGAAAAAAAATGGAACCCTTTTTTAAATCATTAAATAACTTCACCCGCTCTGGGCGGAGCAGGGGGAGTGTCAGCCTTTTACTGACTAAAACCCACCCATGTTCCTTCTATTGCCCTTCACGTTCCGGGGCCGCGGTATCTCTTTCGAACAACCCGCAACCTCGGCAGGTCTCCCCCTCCCCCTGGCAGGCCCCTCAGCTTTGCAGACATCTCTTTGAGGCGCGCGTGAAACACTATCACGCCGTCGATACCCTTATAGCATCAATTTGTTGTCCGTCTGTCTGTCTATCTGTCTGTCAGGACCCTTACGTCGGTAACGCGCGGAGGTACAGAGTTGAAATTAAAACCATATACCCAAGTTTGTGGTCCCTTGGAGCTGTAAAAATCAAGCTTCTAAGTCTACGCAGTCAAAAGATATGGCCGTTTATGTCGCAAGTTTGTACGGGACCCGTGATGCGTAAGCCGGACTCGCTCTTGGCTGGACAGAACTATTATTTTCGACGGGCCTGTTGGTCTAGTCTAGTGGTTAGTGGCCCTGACTGCTGAGCCGGAGGTCGTGGGTTCGATTCCCATCCAGGACAAACTTTGTGTGATGAGCATGATTGTTTGTTCTGTGTCTGGGTGTGATTTATAATATGTATGTATTTATAAATTATATAAGTATGTAAGTATATCAGTTGTCTGGTTACCATAACACAAGCTCTGCTTAGCTTGGGATCAGATAGCCGTGTGTGAGTTGTCCTGTTGTCCCAAGATATTTTGTTTATTAAATTTATTGCGCGATTAACCTGTTCTTCGTCTAGTTTGTCTCCATCTCGCTTTATTGTAATGTATTTATTTATTTAAGTCATATTTCAGCCAAAACCCAGTTGTAACTAACAGGAAAAACTAAAAATTATGATTAAGACTACCTGCGCTCCGTATTTGAGTAAGTTGATCATCCCACGGGAACCTCATTTTTTAATCAAATTAATATCTTGTAGTTTAGATAGTTGAGTCATGATTACAGTAATCTATTACATGATGGAAACAATTTCCTCTATCCTTTAAGTACGTACTTGAGAGTACAATTGTTAATTACAGTCGTTCGTGTCCCCTCAATTTATTTACAAGTGCTGTACGATAAGAATGGCTATGACTGATCTGATAACATTGTTATTGTACCAAGGAGGATATACTTTTGATATTTACCTTGTTTATGGTACGTATTGGTAGATTTTCCTTGTCCACGATGACTGAGGGATACTTTTTTTTAATCTTTGCCCCAATCTAGGAATATCTCCTGTATCGTGGGTGCGCTTACAAACATTTAAACTCACATACACAAACAGCCAGACCCGAAACAACTACTAGTCTACGAGTTTTTGGAACGAAGTTCCTTATCGCGCGTTGCAAAAGGGGGCTATTCGGAAAAAAAATACGACCAAAAGCTGTAACGACACTTTTTGCTATAGTTGTAAGCCGTGCGGCGTCCGCTTGTTGCTTTTTTCTGTCTCTCGCGCTCTTTCTCTCTCTCACTCCCTCTCTCTCATAGAAAGCAACCCACCCAGTTATTTTCGTTTCGTCTTTCTATTTCGCATTGAACAGTGTGGTGTCGCGACGATTATTTTTGTTGAGCGTATACAGGTTTTTTGTACATAATAAATAGTTAATTACTAATATTATAAAAGCGAAAGTGAGTTTGTTTGTTACCTCTTCACGCTTTAATGGCTAAACCGATTTTGATGATTTTTGGTACAGCGATGGTTGGGAACCAGGAGACGGTCATAGGCTAATATTTTTTTGGGATGTGAGGGAGAAAGAGGGAAGAAAAGGGAAAACTTAGCGTTACTATTACAAATCAATAAGGCGCAAGGGGAACTGTATTACCTAGTCTATAATAAATTTAGTTTGAAGGTATCCATTTTTAATATTGAAACAAGAACTGCAAAGCCTATGATTACAAAGAGAAAGGTACAAATATTAGAGCGACATTCCAACTATGAGATAAAATGCAAAATTAAAAAACACCTCACGATTTTACTGCAAAGCCTACGTGCACTGCTTATAAAACAAATGAGAATGTTTCGAAGAATTGATGCGTCACTTGGATTGAACCGTGGAATACCTGAGTCTGTTTTAAAACACGTGTTACAAATCAAGTTTGAAGACACGGTTAGCGATACAGGAAAAATTACTATAGTACGGCCAACGAGAAGCGATACCAAATGTAAACAAAACCCATGCTAAAATCCCACCTAAAATGGCCGCCCGAATGTTGGCGAACCCGTCTTAACGTTGTCATGTTTTTGCCGGGAGAACGAGATATTACGACAAAGGCACAAGATGGAAAGAGCTAAATATTAGATTGTCAACGCCCTAGTTGTTCTTTAAGTTAATGACCTTTCGTATCGCTGCTAGTTGGCCTTAGTATAGTGTAGGGCAACAAAAAAGTAATCCTACCCCAAATTATTTGGGAAAAGGCTAGGCACATAATGATCCTTCGTCTGTTTAGACGCCATCATCAATTTGTCATCTCAATTTCAACCATGTTTGGTCAGACAAATACTCAAACGGGGAATTCCCTGAAACGAATTTAGGTCAGTACTTTCAGCTAGCTTATGTTATCACTTATACTTAGGCTGGGTTGCGCCACAGAAGAAGTTATAGTAAAGGTTTGTGTCAAATTTAACACTAACAGTAACGCTGCCTTTAACAGTTGCAGCAAAATGAGTTGCACCAGCGAATTCATTAGATTTGTTAAAGTTAAAAGTGTTGCAAGTCAAATGAGGCGTGATTTACCCCAAGTTCGACGCGGGTAACATTTTTAAATATGGCAATACTAATCATAAAAAACGTACAAACTCGTTTCTGCGCTGTCATCGGTGTCACTTCATTTTATTGATGTTAGCTCGGTGTCGGTTAATTTTAAATATTTTTCTCAAGGAAGCTTAGAAATATTTTTAATTTAATAATCTTTCGGGTTCTGGTGCACTGTGGGAGAAAATAAAAACATGGACGAAAATTTGCTTGCAAGCTTTCAAACAAAGTACCTACTAGTCTAAGATCCGGCTGCAGAATCAGTGTACTCATCGAGTGCTTGCTGAAAACCAAATTTTTACACATATTCATGATTAGGAGAATTTATATCCACCAGGTTGCCTATCAAAATGTGGCCGCTAGTATTTTTAATTAAATTATTAATAATTTTAGAAAAGAAAGACGTTTCCTTTGGAGTATTTATTATTTTGAGTCGTACCTACTATTGTTTGAATCGGAGGTTGAGAACACTAACATCTGACGCATGCGCAATGGCTTTAAACCGACCGACAGCTGGCAATCGCTATCCTCGTCTGACTAGTGGTGTTACGCGCTAGCTCTCTTTCACTCTACTTTTAATATTTACTATATTTATTAGCCAGCAACCCTTATTGGCGGCCAGATTTAATTAAGCAACCGTATATAATAATATACAGAAAAAAATAGCTTTAATTTGATATATAAATTATAAATGTACGTTGTGGGTGTATAAATGTAACAAATTCATACCTGTGTATACCTGGCTGCGAAGAGGTGCGGCCAGGTGCGCTACGGCAACCATAATTTTTCAGAGTCTTTATAGATGTTGCCGTAAAGTAGACGACATTTCATTGAAAAAAAAAGTCAATGAAATTTCTTACGGATTATGAATTATTAATAATTTAATTAAAAATATTAGCGGCCACATTTTGATAGGCAACCTGGTGGATATAAATTCTCCTAATCATGAATATGTATAAAAATTTGGTTTTCAGCAAACACTCGATGAGTACACTGATTCTGCAGCCGGATCTCGTACTATACCTTTTTATTGATTTGTCTATTCAACGCGTTTGACAGTTGACGCTTAATTTAACACAAACGCTAACACTAACCAGCGAAAAGTGATCGGTTACCGTTACGGTTAAAGTTATGACGTCATTTAACTATTTGTCAAATGGTACAACTCATTTTTGGCCTAACCATTACTCTAACTGAATTTTCGATGTTTGTTAATGTTAAAGTAAGATGGTGCAACCCAGCCTTAGTGATTAAAGTTTAAACCTTGTCTTTGCTAAAGTATTGATAACACTGAGTTTACTTGAACTTGGCTGTTTTTGCAAGAACTGAATTAGGTATTATATCTCTTATCAGCTTGTTAAAAAGATATGATTGTAAAAATAATGTATTGTTTGACAAATAATGACAACGATTAGATATGACAACATTTACTATCTATCAAGTAAAAAGCTAAGTATAATTATATTATCTGTAGCATAAATGTGATAAACAAACTAAAAGTAGAATTATGAAAATCGGTACACTTGGCGGAGTAATCGGTGAACATGCCTACAAAAATTAAAAATGAGGTCGAATATAACCTCCCCTTTTTTTGAAGTCGGTTAAAACAAATAAACTTAGCTGGCTCACCTGGCTTACCGTGCATATTTCATTAGTGTATTGTACTTGAAACTTTTTCGAATAGATTGTGCGTCTTTCAACATAATGGCTCCGTAGTCGAATGGCTACGGAACGGACAGTAGATGTTTTCTGCAAACCGCTACACAAATATGAAATTACGAAAAAAGGGGAGCCTTTCCATACCGATTACCATACCACCTGAGGCTTTAAAAATATTTTTGTAAAATGTATTCTCTTTGTGCACAACTCATTAAAATTACATTTAAGTTCCTAAAACACGTTTTCTTAAGTCAACGGTTGAAGGATATTTGCTTCTGAAGCCATATAAAATTTGACCCCTTTTTGCGATGGGAAAATCATGAAATAACTTTTCCCGCTCTGGGCGGAGCGGGTGCAAGTGTCCGACTTGTACTGACAAAAACCCACCCATGCGCCTTCTACTGCCCTTTATGTTCCGGGGCCGCGGTATCTCTTTCGAACAACCCGCAACCCCGGCAGGCGGTGGCCCTGGCAGGCCCCTTTAAGGCGCTGTACAAAGCAAACACTTCGTAAAACGTCTAGTTTTTCGTCGCAAAGTCAGCCGTATCTGTACATGCTACTAGGCAAAAAAATTGCAGTGTATGGTTCAATACATAAAGTAAAGAGTTAAACAAAATAATTTTACAAAAAGGTTCTAGTACTACGAAAAAAAAAATGTTTCAAGACCAAGAAAAAAATTTTTTCGTCTCGAAATTCTCAATTTTTTCAGCGACAACCATCATATTTTTTATATCCATAACAAAGAAAATTGTATAGACTTAAGAGATATCTAAAATTTTTCAAACACGGAGCTGTATTTTTCATTCAATAAAAACTGCAAAATGACCTACTTACATTTTGGCAGACATGATATTCAAATAAAATCAAACACTGAAATATATTCGACCTTATTTCTATTCTTTCGATGCAATACTGTCGTGTACTTGTGTCAGACCATGCCTAGTGTGCAGCTAGCGTCACTTCCGCGAATACCTGAAGATTAGCTTATTGCCGCGCATTAAGAGGAAAATTCTTAAAAAAAATATTTGGTGTTTAGAACTTTCAGCGAAAAAACGGTTTGAGTATTTTTAGATATACCTTGGAGACTTTTTTGTCAAACTGCAGCAACAACTTACGGAGCTCTGTATGTGCGAATCCGACTCGCGCTTAGCCGTTTTATTACTCGAACTAATACTTCTCAATTATGCACTATGTTTACGACACGACGTAATTAACTAATTACAGATAACACAACCGGCCATTGTCACTCCGCCCTTGGCAATGGTAATACCACAGCTCACAGCAATACATTCCGAAATGACAGACGTACGCATATTTTTGCACATATTTGCATATAATATTCGCATTGCACATACTATTAGGTACTTGTTGTGTATGTATTACATAATGCTGGTATGTGGAAAATGCATGCAGTTAATAATCTATACTTTGCTATAATAATATTATGAATCTAAAGAGTTTGTTTGTTTGAACGCGCTAATCTCAGGGACTACTGGTTGGAATTGGAAAATTCTTTTAGTGTTAGATAGTCCTTTTCTCGAGGAAGGCTAATTAACATTACGCTACGACGAGCGAGGGTGAAACCGCGGGGAACAGCTTGTTTATTATATAAGCAATTGGATACATAGTTATATACCGTGTTGATAGAAATAAGGATAATTACTATTTGACGTAAATACGGTGACGCTAAACATTTCCAGTATGACATGGACTCGCTTTGTGTAGATTTCCCGTACAATGAGAGACCCACATAAACTGGTTTTGTAAAAGGTGTAAAAGTAGCCGAGGGCTTGCCTGGCCCACAGCCTGCTGGGGTTGCCAGTTATTCGAAAGAGATATGGTGGCCCTAGGAACATGGATGGTTTAGTCAGTAAGAACTCGCTCCCCTCAGAGCGAGGGAAGTTATTTCATAATTTCCCATCAATAAAAAGGGTGTAAAGGTACCCTTAACGTTGTGGGTTGTTTGAAAGAGATACCGCGGCCCCGGAACCTAAAGGGTAATATAAGGAACATGGGTGAGTTTTAGTCACTAAAAGTCTGACACGAAGAGCGGGCGAAGTTATTTGATGATTTCCCACCCCAAAAAAAAGGTAAGTACCCTTAACGAAAAGAATTCCGTACATGGGATCCTTTTAGTTACGGAGATATAGGGGATTAAAGTTGTTGGAACTTTGACCCCCTATATCCCTATATTTACAACGTTCAAGTTTCTAATCCTGTAACTTCACCTCTAAATACCTCCTCGACCCCATCCTACTATAATATTACTAGCTGTGGCCAGCGGTTTCACCCGCTGCTCACTTAGGGGTATTAAAAATAAATGTTGGCCGATCCTCAGACCTACCCGATATCTACACAAAATTTCGTTTAAATCGGTCTAGCCGTTTCGGAGGAGTATGGGAACGAAAACTGTGACACGAGAAAGTTTGTATGATGGATGGATGTTTTTTACTTTTTCACGCATGTATTTAAATGAAACTACTATAATAAAGCTTATACATCAGAATGAAACATAGGCTAAAATCGATAAAGATATATTATATTTTTAGCATCATTGCAGTTTGCGAGTGAAACTGCAGGGCGCAGCTAGTGGTATATAATGCAATCCATCAGCATAATGTTGTAACGTTTATTCACCCCAAAAACCATTTTTTCCCAACATTATTTTTCGCGTAGAGTAACTTAGTTTGATATACTTAATGCATGCACCCTGTATAGCTTGATTAGTTGCCCTGTGTACATATTTGAATCATAACTCGTTAAAACAAAAACATCTTTTTTTTTTTTCGGGTGGGAAATCATCCAATGACTTCCCCCGCTCTGGGCGGAGCGGGGGGGCATGTCAGACTTGTACTGACTAAAACCCACCCATGTTCCTTCTGTTGCCGTTTACGTTCCGAGGCCGCGGTATCTCTTTCGAACAACCCGCAACCCCGGCAGAAACAAAAACATCTTGCCCCGGAATTTCACCAAACAAGTTTTTGGTTGTTCGTGCGCGAAGGGCCATTACAACCCGTTGGCAAGTACACGCTAAATGGTTGATTAATCAAGCGTTAAAAATACCATCTGTCAAAATAACGACATAATTCATGACCGTGACCTCTATCTATACTTACCCCAAAAACGTTAACCGTTTCTGTCATGCGACGATTGTAATGTTAGTGTAGAAGCGCCTGAAATTGCTATAACCAACACGAGTTTTGTTTTGAGCTGAACCCACTAAGTGTAACGTCATCTAAGTACAAAAAAAACCAGACAAATGCGAGTGAGATTCGCGGTTCGAAGGTTCCGAACAAACTAGCAACATAAACGGCTATATTTTGGAACGAAGTTCGTTATCGCGCGTTGTGAAAGGGGGCTAGACGGAAAAAAATCTTACGAAAAGTTGTCACGACACTTTTTGCTATAGTAAGCTATTGTAAGCTGTGCGGCGTCGCATGTTTCTCTGTCTGTCTGTTTGTCTCCCTCTCTCTTATAGAAAGCAAGCCAGATATTTTCATTTCTATAGGAACGTCATTCCATCCGGGTGTCCCTTGACACCTCCAAGTTTTTTCGCAGTTCCAAGGGACCACAGATTTGAGTACATGGTTTTAATTTCAACTCAATACCTTCACGAGTTCCCGAGATAAAGGGTCTTCATAGACAGACATACGACTAAGTGATCCTATAAGGGTTCCGATTTTTTCTTTTTGAAGCACGGAACCCTAAAAATAACCGTCGTAAACACACGTAGAGATGCTATATTAAAACAGTTTATCGTGCACTATCTCTCTTAGGAAAAACACTTCACTTTGTTTTGCATTCTATGAAAAACTAATAATGTATGTTGTTCCACGTCAAAATCAGTAGCCTACCTACTGATATTATGAATACCTGTTCTTTGCTGAATGCAGATGACGTTGCTGTTATGAAATGTAAATTGCGATCAACTTGGCGGTGGGCACTGCCGCGCCCCCATATATCATTGGTGGAGTAGTCTTTGTTTAAACCTTTAGAATGACTACAGTAATAACGTGATTTTAAGGGGTAGTCTGCGAAATGCAAATTATGTTGATTGCGTTGGTTAAAATATTTATATTACAAGCCTTTCTGTACACGTAATCCTAATAAATAAGTCATACAGTAGTATTTAAATGAGCCCATGGTTGTATTAATGCGGGCCTGTGGACGGTGAGCAATGGGTAGTTCACCGTCCGTCCGTCGATTGACGACAGGCCGTGTCGACGGCGCGTTCGTGTTTCACGCGCGCCTCAAAGAGAGTCAGCAAAGCAGAGGGGATTGCCAGAGCTTCTGCCTGCGGGGTCGCAGGTTGTTTGAAAGACATACCGCGGCCCCGGAACGTAAAGGGCAATAGAAGGAACATGGGTGGGTTTTAGTCAGTACAAGTCTGACATGCCCCCCCCGCTCCGCCCAGAGCGGGGGAAGTCATTGGATGATTTCCCACCCGAAAAAAAAAAATCTCTATGAGCTGTAAGCAGACGGCACGGTTGGCGCTGTGGCTGAGGGATCGACTGCTGCGCTGCGTGACGCGGGTTCGATTCCCGCACGGAACAAATATTTGTACTGCCTGCAGATAGTTGTTTCGGGTCTGGCTGTTTGTGTATGTGAGTTTATATGTTTGTAAAGGTTTTTTTCAAAAAAAAGAAGAGAGAAAAGAAAAAGCTGTCATTTCACTTAACCCATTTCTCGCCATTTTATCGTTCTTATTTATTCTAACTGGATTATTTTTTCTTCTACAGGGGAGCAACCCACTCCAACCTCGTCATATGTGACGAGACAGGCAAAGTGGTGGGCAAAGCCAAGGGGCCCGGCACCAATCACTGGACACTCGGCATCGATGAATGTTCCAAACGTATCATCGAAATGCTGCATAACGCTAAAGATGATGCGAACATACCTAGGGATAGACCTTTGGATTCTTTGGTAAGATAAATTACATGTTACTGTTGTTCCTAGTACTTCTTTACACTCATGTTGTTATAGTCCAGGTGTTCTAAAATGGCCGCTTCAGAATAATCATAATAGGATAAGAATATGAATTACGTTAACATTCTTAAAATGGTCATAGACGCAGTTAATAATAATCATCTTTATTCAGGTAAGTTACACTCATAATCATCAACACACACATTTACATTAGACACTATTCAATTACAAAAACCATCCACATTAAAATAAATTCAAATAAAATATAATAATTCTACAAATCCTTACTAATCCTTATCCTTACTATATCCTTACTATATAATAATATTAATATTTTAATATTAATATTTAATATTTTAATATTTTTAATATAATATTATAAAAGCGAATGTGAGTTTGTTTGTTTGTTTATTTGTTTGTTTGTTACCTCTTCACGCTTTAATGGCTAAACCGATTTTGATGAATTTTGGTACAGAGATAGTTGGGAACCAGGAGACGGACATAGGCTAATAAATTTTGAAAAAAGTGGGATGTGAGGGAGAAAGAGGGAAGAAAAGGGAAAACTTGGCGTTGCTATTACAAATCAATAAGGCGCAAGGGGAACTGTGTTACCCCGAATTTAACGCGAGCGAAGCCGTGGGCAAAAGCTAGTATTAAATAAAAACACTATACTGGATCCTAATTCTACGGGGCTCTTGTACTGGCACATGTCGGCTACTACAATGCCTCACAATAGCCGTCTACCCTTGCAGCAAACATCGCCAGTCCAGCGTTGGTGCTATCCCTCACTCTTCGCAACATAGACGCGGCACTCATTCGCATGGTGGCATGGAAGCAATTGGTACGTGCTTCTGCGAACATGCCTGATGCGCTACACGCTCGGGATAACCCCAAAACCGCTCTGAATGCGTTATTTTATTGGACGCGGAGGGCGCAATTAATATCCTATTATCATCATCATCTGCCTAGCCTTTTCCTATGTTGTGGTCGGCTTCCAGTCTTACCGAATGCAGCTGAATATCAGTATTTTACTTGGAGCGACTGCCTATCTGACCTCCATAACCCAGTTAATACTGGGTAATACGATACCCCTTGGTAAGACTGGTTGTCAGACTTTCGGGACACTGACTACTGAGCGGCTGCTATTATTTAGCCACGAGCTCTTTAGTTAATATCCTATTATTCTGTTAAAGCAGCAATTTCAGACGTCCAGTATGTAGCCACTTGCACAACTCTCAAATTTGATTTGAATAATTCCTGAAGGATGCAAGTTAAAACTTATAGTACTTAATCAGGCGCGTCTAAGGTGGGTCTTTCTTGCTACGACTGCTGTATATTTCTTCTGCCATACAATACAATGTTGCTGGTTTTCTGGAGGACATTGCCAGTGTAGTTATAGCCACATTACAGCTTAGATGTCACAGCAAGAATCTGCGATGCGTTCATTATTAATGAAGTTGAAAGGAGGTGGTGATCATTTGCAGATCAGGTAAACTCTTAGCTAGTTAGCCATAGTGTGTTCTCTTCCCTCCTCCTGTCTGACATGCTGACAGACAGCGAGCTGCAGGCACATATGACAATCTTCTTATATCACATATACAAATAGATAATACGACCAGGAATAACCATTACCTACTTGTACCTCTTATCCCACGTTCTATTTATTCTTATAACAAAAATAGACTGTACGTTCCAGAAGATGCATTCATCAATTACTTCAACCCATGCTCATACATTCAATCAGTTCTATTAACTGATATCAATTCGACCTTCAAATCCTCAGGGGCTGACTCTATCCGGGTGCGAGCAGGATAGCAGTAACTCAGAGCTTGCTGCACGAGTGAAAGAAATGGATGCTAATGCTGCTAAGGCTATTTATGTGGCTTCGGATACTGCAGGATCTTTATTCACGGGAGCTCCTAATGGGGGAATGGTGCTGATTGCCGGTAAGTTGATAAAATATTTCCATGAGAATGATAGGAATTAGGTGATGATTTCGATGTTGGATTAAGACTGAGTTTTAGCCTGTCATGTTAGGGGTTTCTCGTTCGAAAGATCTTGCATATCGCTGTTATCCTAAAACCAACTGATACTGACAGAATCTTTACTAATATTATAAAAGCGAAAGTGTGTTTGTTTGTTACCTCTTTTTGATGAATGTGGTACAGAGATAGTTGAGAACCAGAAGACGGACATTAGTTATTTTTTATTTAAAAAAAGGTGGGATATGAAGAAGAACGAGGGAAGAAAAGGGAAAACTTAGCGTTGCTATTACAAATCAATAAGGCGCAAGAGCAAAAACTGCAGGTAGCAGGTACTGTGTTATACCGATTTTGAAGCCGCGGGCAAAAGCTAGTATACATATAATAAAGGACAGGGTCGTAAAACGCGTGGTTTTTCGGCGGCAAAAGAGGACACTAACGACATCTACTCCAAAACTAATTGCTTGAGACGTGTTCACTTAACATTAGTTACTGTCCAAGGTCATCATCATTCTTCTGCCCTTATCTCAATTTATTTGGGGTTGGCGCAGCGTGTCTTCTTCTTTCTCACTCTCTTTTCTTGCCGTATCAACCTACATTCAGTCCATTCATCGTATCTTTTAATGTCCAAGATAGCATTTACATTTTAACACTAAGAAATATTAGTTAGCAAACGAACAAACTGTTATCTTTCGTTTACCTAGTTATGATTCTAACTAGGTAAACGAAAGATAACAGTTTATTTAACGGTCAGCCTTTCCTTTTTTGAATGAGAGTAATTGACTCCTTTTGAACTCTCGAGCGATGTACAAAACAGACTATGCATCAATTGCTATAAAAAGTACAGCTCGGAGCGATGCGTAAGAACTGTTTAAATATCGTATAACTGGATTTTGCCCGCGGCAAAATTCGGGGTAACAGTTTTCCTTTCCTGATTTGCAGGTATCTGCTATCTGTAGGTTTTGTCCTTGCGCCTTATTTAATTGTAAAAGCAAAGCTAAGTTTTCCCTTTTCTTTTAATTATTTTAATAAGCCTATGTACGTCTCCAGGGTCTCAACTATCTCTGTACCAAAATTCATCATAATGTCAATCATTAATCATTTTGTATGACACGATCTGTAACAAAAATGAAGTATCACGACTTGTATAATTAAGCGCTCGAGCAAAAAGTAATAAAAATACATATTAATGACAATAGAAAAACCGTCTAATGAATCATTCTGATGATTTTACTTTAAACATTCGAGCGTACGATTAGATTAGAAATAGAAGCGAACTCGTGTAAAACAGATGTTGTCTGTTTATTTTTTCAAGCATTTATGTTCTACATAATCAGACTTATTGTGTTTGTTGATAAACAAAACTGTTTGTTGATAAGCTAAGTATGCTGTAAACAGTTCGCTTTAAGTTTCTTTAAATTTTAATTATACGCCCATATCTATACGAAGTTAGTTTGTAAACATATAGGAATCTATATGAAAAGTCAACATAAAATCAAGTCTTACGTAGTCGACTTAAGTACGCTTTTTGTAGCAAATTCGCAACCGCTAAAGTACCTATGAATATTTTTAAACAACTGTGCTTGCTTAGCGCACACTAGCGTCAAATCATGAAAGGTTAAGGACCTACGCGTTGCAAAACAGATGGCTGGATGAAGAATTGATGATAAATGTTATCGTCATCGTTTCGTTGATACTAAAACTTCCCCGTGTTTTGAGTGAAGGACCTTGAAGGTTTTAATAGAATTCTACTTGATTTAAAATGTAAATCCCACTAAATATGTTAATTTTACATACATTACAAGTATACATCAATTATATAAAGTACTATCTGTTCCACGCGGTTTCACCCACGCTGCTCAGCACCTGTTGGTCGTAGCGTGATGTTATATAGCCGATAGCCTTCCTCAAGAATTGGACTATCCAACGCTAAAAGAATTTTCCAATTCCAACCAGTAGTCCCTGAGATTAGCGCGTTCAAACAAACAAACTCTTCAGCTTTATAATATTAGTATAGATATAAAGTATAATTATATACATTATGATTTAATTATATACATTAAGTATAACAAATAAAATAACGGTTTGGACCCGTTCCTTTCGGATTGGCCAGAGGAGGCTAAACATCGAGAGAGCTGGAAAGAAATTGGCGAGGCCTAAGTAAGACACAATAAACTTATATTAAATAACAAAAATAAAGTAATTACAAGCCCTAACGTAACGTTACTGACTAACTTTACTACAAGATATAAAAGAGCATCATAAAATCCTCATCGCTGTAAGGTTTTTTCTTAAGAGACTGACGTTGTGCCATAATGTAGAAATAAAATAGACTTTCTTGTCTTTTTGATGTGGTTGAAAGTACCTCAAATTCCAAGCCCTCGGGTTGTATAGGGATTGTGGGTTGTTCGAAGATATCGCGGCCCCGCGCACTCAAGGGGCAAAAGAAGGTACCTGATGCTCCCTCCCCCTCCGCCCAGAGCGAAGGAAGTTATTTGATGATTTCCAATCCGAAAAAAAGAAGCTCAATTTGTGTTGTGTACAATATGGTGCGTGATGAGCTCCTTTTTGTTTTCTGAACTTGGCTTGAAACACTACCGTGCAGATGCATGACTAAAAAACCAGTGATGATCGCCATATTTACAAAATCAGCACATTCTTTTTTTAACCATAGCATGTGCTTCTGTTTAACAACGCGCACAGAAGATAGTACTGTATAGTATTCTTACTAATATTATAAAAGCGAAAGAGAGTTTGTTTGTTTGTTACGTCGTCACGCCTAAATGGCTAAACCAATATTGATGAATTTTGGTACAGAGATAGTTGGCCCGGACATAGGATACTTGTAGTTTTTTTTTTCAAAGTGAGAAATGAGGGAGAAAGAGGAAAGTAAAGGGAAAACTTTGCTTTGCTATTACAATAAATAAGGCGCAAGGGCAAAAACTACAGGTAGCACGTGCCTGCAAATCAGGAAAGGGGAACAGTTTTACCCAGAATTTAACGCGATCAAAAGCTAGTATTATGTAAGGTGTATTTTTTTCATCAGTCAAACATGTGCTTAAAGAGAATTTATATTTGCTTTGCGCAAAGACCAGTAAGCGATTACTTAATAAAAAAATGCCGTTACATCAGGAAGCTCGTTTAGACCGTGACACTAATAATTTAAACTAGTGACCGCTCTACTGACTTGCTTGTAATATCAAAATCTAATGCCGTGTTCAAACGGCTCAAGAAATTAAAAAAAAAAAAAAACTAAATAGAGCATTGTGTGGTTTTATATGAAACCACATTAAAAGTGAAACTTTTTTTCACATTATAGACATTTAGACGTTCCTACTCCGCGGCCGACCGTCACGCCACATGCAACACACAGACGAAATAGATTTTTTTAGATGTAATAAAAGTTTAACTTTAAAATTGAAATATTTGAAACCGCGCTTACTGCAGATTTTCTTTTCTTGGCGGAACTAGTGATAAAAATAAATTAAAACTAGTTATTAACTAGTTACAAAAAATACATAAAAAGTGAAATTATATATTATCGTGTTTTGATGATGCAACTTTTTTATGATTGTGAATCATTGTTATTAGTTTATGAGCAACTTGACAGAATAACCTGTTATAGTGTTTTAGATTATTGTAATACATCTAATATATAAAATTTCCGTGTCACAATGTTCGTTAGCGTGCTCCTCCGAAACGGCTCGACCGATTCTTATGAAATTTTGTGTACATATTGGGTAGGTCTGAGAATCGGCTAAACATCAATTTTTCATACCCCTAACCCTCAGCGGGAGAAACCGCTGGGCACAGCTAGTAAACGATAAAACTGCGGAAGATGTGCTTTAAGAAGTTCTAGTATATGAACTACAGATATAGTTTACAACAAAAAGCCGCACACTTGCAGAATTTAATTCCGAATGATTTTCTTTTTGGGATTCCGTTGTCAAATGGCAAAAAGTCACATTAATTTCACTCCGAGAATCTGTCACCATATAGTTGAAATTTGGAGAGTAGATGCCTTCTACCAAATATGAAGAGAAATTTCAAAAAAAAAATTGTTATTAAACTGTTGGGTATTTATCGATAAATTGGTGTTAATAAAAACAATCGAGGTTTCCTTATTTCCTCTCAAGTAAATAGTTGATAAGATATTTGCTTCTCAAACCTTAAACATTTGATTTTTGTTATTTAATTTAAAATCCAAGCCAAGTCCGGATAAATTCCAGACTTGGCTAAAATGAATTAATTGGAATAAATAGTTACTCCGCTGAGTCCCCAAGTCATAATGCGAAAACCTTCCAGTTGAATTTTATGAAGACCGTACCTCAATTTTAATCGATGCATCGCAAAATCTTCGGTCACGAGATGTCAATTTACTAATTTATATTCATGAATCGAAAGAAATCATTCTCAATCACCACTTGGTTGCAATTTATGTAGAATTTTGATTAAATCGCTGTTCTACATTTACGGTGGCACGAAAAGAAATCGTGAGATCATTTCGAGGTTCAAGATGACATTCAATTGTTTGGAATGTCAAAATAATTGAGTCCAATTTGCGTATGCGCTGCAATTCGTCTACAAAAAGTTCAAACGTGTGCCCAAAACTCAGCCAACTGTTCTGCGCTGACAGATGCCGCACTTACCCCCGAATACTGAAACGTCACTCAAAATGTGAGGGCTGCTTAACATTTGAGCAGCTCTTAAACTTTAGATTTTGTATGGTCAAACGTCACTTCTGAGTCTCTGTTAAACTGGGACTTAAATTTTGAGTGACGTTTCAGTATTCGGTGGTACGACCATCGCGCAGGCGTTTGGGCATGCGATGCAAGATGGAAGGTGGACCATTATCTGTGGAGAGACGCTGCATATTATGCAGTTAAGATCTGAGCCGTCCATGAACCGTCCGTCCATCTGTAAAGATTGTCTTTACCACGACCGATTCTTGTTCGAAGTCTGTTTAGACATGAGGCCTGCCAAGACCAACGCCTGCCGGGTTGCAGGTTGTTTGAAAGAGATACCGCGTCCCGGAACATAAAGGGAAAAAGAAAGAATATGGGTTGGTTTTATTCAGTACAAGTCTTGACACTCTCCCCCGCTTCTCCCAGAGCAGTTATTTGATGATTTCCCATCTTGTAATTTGCGAAAAAAAAAACTACCAATAAATAAATTTAAATTAATATGTTAATATTAATAACCACTAAACATAGCCCGTGTATGGAAGCTAAAAAATAATTCAAATCGTCTAAAAATAGTTCCGTCTGAACTCTGCCGAAAAATTACTGAGATATTATTTCGTATTTAAATTAAAAGAACCTTGCAAATACCGGTCAATATTAGAAGACATTTAACGAGAAGAAATTAAACAAATTCAAGGGCGGGTACATTATACCACCTTGAGCTTAGCATAAATAATGAGAATTGACGTAGAACTATTGTATTAGCGATTAATAACATCCTAATTTGAATCTGATTTACTGCCTGCTACCTAATTACTACACTATCCAGTCAATGGCTTTACAACCATGCTCCCACTTGCCAGCAAATCGAGTGTGGAACCTAAGATAGAAACAAGCTTGTACGATACCACTACATACAGAAAGCAAAGTTAATAGAAATCTCTGTTCCTAGACAGCACGTTTCGCCGAAAACTTTGTTCATAGAAAACATTGTGCGTAGATAGCTCGGTCCATAGGACGCACTGTTGACAGAAATCTCCGTTCATAGATAGCACGCCTTACCGGAAACTTTGTTCATAGAATCCACTGTTTCCAGATACCTCGGTTCATAGAAAGTGCCTCTGGAGAAGAAACTATTAATATTTATTATATGTATAACTAAATTTCGGTTTTCTGGCTTAGATTCAGACAAACGTTATGTAAGCCGCTACGTTACATAGTATTCATATCATTAATTCATGTAATTATAACCATGTCTACAAATTATTATCTATTTACGGAAACCAATTTGATAATTATTTTTATAATGTGATTATGCACATTGCGTCGCGTCGTATTGTAGAAGTTTAACCGTATAGTTCGGTACGGACCCCTTCAGGGGTATAAAAATCTCATATGTATACGTCATTAGAAGTTCTTTAATTATTGAGCAAGTTCCTTAATTAAGTCTTATAAAATCCAAATGCGTAAATTACGATCATCGTCATTTTGATGGCAGTCTAGATCGATGCTAAAAATCATAAAAAAATGGTTTTCGGACATACAAACTCCAGAATACCAATATTGTGGAGTTTGTATGTCCGAAAACCAATTTTTTATAAAAATAATTATAATACGAGTTAAATGTCATTATTTTTATATTTGGTGTAATTTCTTCAATGCTTGTGTCTGTATTATAATTTGTATATTGACTATTGGTCATGGTACATGGTCCCATGAATTTAAGCTTCTTTGAAATACGCAAAATCGATTGAAACTTGAAACGACTACATTCAGGAAAAACATCATTTTCTTTATCGTTATCTTCTTGGTAATGTTTATGCTCAATATTCGTGAATAATGCATCACTACATTCAGGAAAAATTTCGTCTTGCTGATTATCTATAAATAATACGTTTATTATCACAAACAATTGACCTAATACAAATAAATATACACAAATGTTGACGACTCCCGTAACATTTTACTAAAATAAATAAATCCTACCTTGGGAGGCCATATTTCCTTTGAAACCAACGAATAAGAATTGAACTTTTTCTCTTAGCAGATTGACGCAAGATGACGGCGAAATACGCATTGAACATCATGGGGTGCCAATGACGCTCTAGGTGCGTCATCATGTATGTAGGCCCATGACGCGCCGTCCAATGTTCGGGGCCTGGCTAAAGTATGCATGAAAATGATGGTGGCAATGAGTCGGTTAACCGTAAGACATGGAATGTGTTTAAAACTATCAAAGAATTTGCTAATAAATACGACTAATAAATGATTTTTCTTTCTTTCCAAAGAGGTAAAATACACTGACTGTGAAATTGAGCGCTTCAATGCGTCAGAGCCCATGCCAAAGCGTCGTCGATCTTCACAAATTAACTACCTATGAAAACAGAATGCAAAAGCACTGGTCTCAAAGGAGTGAGATGGACTTATTAGCCTTTCTAGGTGGATTAGCTCAAATTTAGGACTACAAGACGTACGGCGATGCGCCACCGTTACATGGTAGACATCCCACCCACACGCACTAAACGGTTTGGGAATACCTTCATTGTGCGTACTTCTAAGGAGTGGAATTCCCTGCCGGAGTCTGTATTTCCTGACAGCTATAACCTGGGGGTCTTCAAGTCAAGAGTGAGTAGGTTATTTCTAGGTAAGCGTGCTTCATCGTCGACCACATCATCACTTACCATCAGGTGAGATAGTGGTCAAACGCGAGCCTATCAATAATAAAAAAAAAAAAAAAAAATTTTCATAATATGACAAATAACTAATAATGACATTTAGTGATATTGAATATTTTTTTGTTTTTAGTTTTTGTTTAATATCTCATCAATACAGATATTACAAAGCTGAAGGGTTCTGTTTTGATTTTCGTTTTGTTTCATATTTGATCAAATTGGCATTTTTGTATGAAATAAACGTGTTTTTATTATTGATATATGTCAGACTCAGAAAACTGAAATTTAGTTATATAATAAACTAGCTGACCCGGCCACGCGTTGCTGTGGCTAAAGTTTTTGTTATATTACATTATAGTAAACAATCTAGAGGAATGATAAGAGAACAGCAGTCACGGAGTCCACTATGCTTTTTCACACAGATGGTATTTGTAAAAAAATATGGTGATCTCCTTATTTGACTTTCTACTACTATAACCCTTTAGTACAATGAAATTATTTACGAACAAAGGCGAAAATGTTGATGTTGGTATACAAATTCACTGGATTGAGATTTGAAGGGGAAGTACGTTGAACACAATTAATTAAAATGTTCTTACACTTGATATTAAGCAGAAATCAATACAAAATAAAAAATTATCAGATTTATTATTTCCATTTAATTTTATAACAAATAAGTTACGCTTAAACTCATAAACTTTTAAACATTAATATCTATTTCTTTGAATTATAAATACTTTCAATTTAATTTAACACCAATTGGTGCACAATGTTTTTGGTTAACCTGTCTTTAGTTAACACAAATAGATTCGACGGTTTCCCAACACGTGAATACGCAACATATAGTTGCCCATGAGAAAAACATGGATTTTCCAAATCTAAACGACAAATGGACATTGTTTGACCTTGAGATTTTTTTTATAGACATGGCGAAAGCTAAACGAATTGGAAACTGTAGCCTTTTGAAGGGTATGGTAGAATCTGATGGTATCATCGGAATACGTGGCAGCAGGACCACTTTTCCTTTAAACTTCCCAGCCAAAATGGTTGGTTCAAGAATGTTTCCGGTGATCTTTTTGATGACCAAAGGCGTACCGTTCCATAATTGAGGTGGATTCAAATTACGGAGGAGAATAATAGTCAAACCAATCTTTAATCGAAGATTATGTGGTGGCATTCCAGGGATATCTAATGAATTTAAAAATTCAATCGGAAAATTTACACTTTCATTTTCATCAACAACAGTATCGATTGATTTAAAAGACATCAGATCGCCTGGTAACAACTGTTGTATCTGGAAGTTAATTTCGTCAACATCAACGTTTTTGGCTGCCAAAATCGCCCGTTGACTGAGCCATTCATGATTCAAATAATTATTCTGTATATCCGGGAAAATACTCAGAATCAATTCATTTTTATCCTAAACAACAGTGCAAAATTGTCTGGTAGTTTAATGCATTGCGTATTTGGTTGCAGTTCTATTTCACCGTTCCCAATATCTAGTAGTTGTTCGGAAAATATTTGTGCTGATGGATCATTTTGCAATTGTATTCGCATATTTATGGTCAATCGAAGTGCTACAACACTTCGCCATAAGAATGATTGTTTCAAACATGCATTAATCTCATCCGCGAAAGTAAAGCGAGGTATAACCGGTATCACCAGACAAAGGTAAGATAGCACCACCGAAAAGTTTATTATTGCTGTTTAAATCTTGCATAGTTCTGTTTAATGCTTCAATTGAATATTTGTGTGCCATTGTGCACATATCCCAAATTATTATAGAACTCTTCCGCAACACTGCAGCTATTCCACTATTCTTTTTGATGTTACACATTGCATCTGGTTTATTATGAACGTCTAATGGCAGCTTGAATGTTGAATGTGCTGTTCGCCCACCATCTAGTAAAGTAGTCTTACCGGTTCCACCGGGTACATCCAAGAAAAAAAACCGCCTTGTTCAGCAGCAACAGCCAGCATAATCCGATCATAAATATTTTTTTGTTCTGCTGTCAGTAAGGGTTCACTGTTCATGATAATTGTTGCTAAACTTCCATGGTCATATTGCTTTTCTCGTTGTAAATCGGTATTGACTAAGTCGGTGGCTGAACGATTAGGTGATGGCATACCATAATGATTAAGTGGTAAATTTGAAATAAGAACACATAAATCCTCGATCAAGACCAATGCTTCATTGTACATCTCTGGTGTATAATCTATGTTTTGGCATTGATTTGTTTGTCTTATTCGGTGCAAGATGTATTCTGTCATACAAATTTTATATTTTTCCCACAAAGTTTGTGCTTGCGAGGGATAACATGTCGTCAAAATAATTGCAAACAACTGACGTATGTTATTCGGTGTTGATGTCAACGCAGCATCAGCAAGCGTTAAGTCCCAATGGTTATCGTCTTCTAGCAATTGCAGTTCACGATATGCATCCTGGTATGTATTGAATACTCGACCATTAACTGTTCGTAAAAATTTAAAAGACGCTTGTCCGGGATCATTCACCAATAACAAACGTAAATAGAAGCACTTACGTTACGAATATGCCTGTAATGGAAGGATGTGGTTTTCCTTGTTTCCGTGGCTCCCATTTTTTACTGGATTTGTTCCATGTGAAATAACGTGGAACATCACCATACACCAATGTCTTCGCGGATTGGCCAAAAACATCAGGTTTTTGACACAATGTAAAAAAATCAGTTAGAGTCGTTTTCGGAGCTTCAAACGCTCTTTGGAGAACATTTTCTTCAGTGAAGTATACACGTTGACCGTTTTCAAGATGTATTGCCAGATGTTGGACAGCAGGATCTCTTTCGTGGATGGGAAAGCTGAGAATATGCCAAATAGCTTCATTGCTGCTAATGTATCTGCCCATTTGGCATCGTGCTATTTCGTCATTTTTATTTATGTTGAAATAATTGAATTATACGGTATTTCGTTCACTACAAAATAAATTTAATTAATTCAACAACACGTGGTAATCATGCTGTTAAAATGTAGCTTTGTAGACACGTTCGTAGATTTACCATAGCAGCGCCATCTATTGATTACTTAGTCAACCCAGTCGAAAGGTCGACATCTGTTAGAATCATTTGGAGTTAACAGATAATTGTGACTGTCAAATAATAACAGACAAATAATTAGCAACGAATTAAAATTGCGACTATAATTTGAGATTTAAACTATCCTATCTCTCAAGTTGGATAAAACTGCACATGGTGTGCGAATTTTATTATAATCGGTTAAGTGGTTTAGGAGTCCATTGAGGACAAACATTGTGACACGAGATTTATATATATTAAGAATATATATATACCGGGATGAAAAGTATCCTATGTCCGTCTCCTGGTTCTAAGCTACCTCCTCACCAATTTTTAGCTAAATCGGTTCAGCCGTTCTTGAGTTATAAGTGGAGTAACTAACACGACTTTCTTTTATATATATAGATATTAATAGTTTCTTCTCCAGAGGCACTTTCTATGAACCGAGGTATCTGGAAACAGTGGATTCTATGAACAAAGTTTCCGGTAAGGCGTGCTATCTATGAACGGAGATTTCTGTCAACAGTGCGTCCTATGGACCGAGCTATCTACGCACAATGTTTTCTATGAACAAAGTTTTCGGCGAAACGTGCTGTCTAGGAACAGAGATTTCTATTAACTTTGCTTTCTGTATGTAGTGGTATCGTACAAGCGTGTTTCTATCTTAGGTTCCACACTCCAGCAAATCATAGATTAATGTTTTAACACCTACATACATCACATCTACCCACAGCCTAGCAAATTATCTTCCGACGCAATAAGCCGAGTTTGATTAATTCTCATCGGCTTTATTCATGTTTATTATAATGTTGATATTAAAAACACAATTAGGTATGTTCTGGAAGTTATATCATCATCATCTGCTTAGCCTTTTCCCGACTTTGTTGGGGTCGGTTTCCAGTTTAACCAAATGTAGCTGACCAGTATTTCTCATGGAGCGACAGGCTATCTGACCTCCACAACTTAGTTCTGGGTAATACGATACCCCTTGGTAAGACTGGTTGTCAGACTTTCGGGATACTGATTGCCTGTAACGTCTGTCAAAGATCTACAAATGACAGCCGAGACCAACAGCTTAACGTATTTTCCGAGACACGGAGGAAACTCGGCTTGTAAAGGGTGGTCCACATCCACAGACCAAGCTAGGCAAGCGCGGCTTAACCTAAAAATCGCCCCGAGCAGCTGCTATTATTTAGCTACGCACTCCATATTCTGGATATTATCTGCTGGTGGTAAATTAGTACTAATATAAGGCCGGCAATCTATCGTTATCAAGATCTGGCATGTCATGCTCATATTAATATCAGCTCTACCATTTGTTCAGAGCTGAATTTCGAGCATGATGCTCGAAATTGGACGAAATTCCTAATTCTGCTACAGGTTGGATTTTTTTCCACTTTTTTAGAAGACGCTTTTTTAATGTTTTCGAAAAGATTAAAATTTAATAATTAACAGTTTAGGAACAGACGAACACAACACACGTAGATCATGCAGAAGCTTGACTGTGTTTAAATTATAATTTAAAGCATATTTTAATTTACATGTCACACTTTATCTCAAACGCTATGCTTCCGACATTTTCTTATTCTCTTTTAAATCGACCTGAGTATTTGAGCGTTATGTTAAACAGCCAGCATTGGTTAGGTTATAGAATCTCTTACAATATTATCTTGCTACATAATAAATAAATAATAAATATCTTGGGACAACTCACACACGGCTATCTGATCCCAAGCTAAGCAGAGCTTGTGTTATGGTAACCAGACAACTGATATACATACTTATATAATTTATAAATACATACATATTATAGATAAATCACACCTAGACACAGAACTAACAATCATGCTCATCACACAAAGTTTGTCCTGGGTGGGAATCGAACCCACGACCTCCGGCTCAGCAGTCAGGGCCACTAACCACTAGACCAAGAGGCCCGTCAAATATAATGCTTTAAAGTGAAAACACGGACACGGGTAACTCCCCACAGTCCCTGCCAGTAATTACATTGTTGACAGTAACGTTAAGCGTGAAGGACAGAGGTTATCCGCTAGATAACCTCGTTGAGCGTCCTATTTTATCGCGACCTACTTCTGATTGTCATAACATTGTCGGATGGAGACGTTCCGGGGTTGCGGGCTGTTCGAAAGAAATACCGTAGCCCCGGAACACAACGGATAGAAAAAGGAACAAGGGTTTGAGTTAGTTAAACTATCCCACTCCCCTCCCCCCCTTGCTTCGCCCAGAGCGACAAGGCACGGCTGGCGCATAGCCTGAGCGATCGACTGCTGCGCTGCGTTTCATGGGTTCGATCCCCGCTTGCACAAATATTTGTATGACCTACAGGCAGTTGTTTCGGGCCTGGCTCTTTGTGTATGTGGCTTTAATTGTTTGTAAACGCACCCACGAAACAGGAGAAATTGATGAAAACATAAATCCCTGCAGAATGCAGACTATCTAACACGGGTACTTATTCCTTTTGTTCTAAAACACATGTTATAATTACTTATTCAATTTATCCGTTTACTCTGTGGGTTCGTTAACTCGTTTATCAGACACGCCCACTGTATTGTACTGATTAACCTTGTATTTTTATTAAAATACTCGCTTATTTACGCAGCTTTGCGTGTTGGGTGGGAATTATCCCACGAGATAGTAGCTCGGGATGAAAAGTATCCCCAACGTGTCATATTCGAACAGTAACTATACCAAACATCGACATGCGTTTAACCGTCAAGGCAAGGCAGATAAATAGTCAGGGTTTAATATTGGTATGGACTTAGGAAGTGCTATCTGGTATTATTAATGAGAATTAGCTCTCCGTCCGCGTCCGTCTGTCTTGTGACGACAGGCTATCTGTGTGAATTTTCTGCAGAATTCAGAGTCTGAACTCTGCATGTAAGTTGTTTGCAGCTTCCTATTAAGTACACAAGGGTTTAATTTACAGTTGTTATTAACAATTTATTTATTGGTAACTGGGCTAGACTAGCAAACTGTACTAGCTTTTTTTTTCATCTGAAATATGATGTTAGTAACTCTTTCACGTCAAAACGGCTGAAAAGATTTTGATGAAATTCGGCACAGATAAAACTGGAATATCACATAGGATATTTTTAATAAGTCGCGAGCGCCAGCTATTTACATACATATTTTTTCTGCCAACGTATATGAATGATAATTATGCTTTTAGTAAGTAGCAATGGAAAATACATACTCCATAAGGATTTGTGTGAGTTAACATCATACTAAAACAAAAAGGCTGAAATGAAAACGTGTTTAGTAAAAAAACTGACTTACAAAAAACACTTTTATCATTTAAATTAATAATATCATTATAATTTTTCTTCCGCAAGTCGGCAACGTTTGATTGATGAAGAAAGTTTATTTTCGTTCTTTTAAATGTTTTTTCATCAAGTATTTCTCAAGCCTTGATTTGTGCCCGCTTGTTACTTAGTCTCGCCATCAAATAACGTGGAACTCAAGCTAGCATGATGGTGTTATTGTTTTGTCCCAACTTAGCACAAACAATTAAACAGCGTGATAAAAACTCGCGAAGTGCCTATCAGCTTATTTACAAGCACGAATTGTAAAACTAACCCGAGTTTATGATAAGGGATAGATTAGCTGTGTTTATGGTTTAAATAGCAACACAATATGTTTGCTCAATGCAATTTTGAAGTGGTTTTAATGCTCGTTAGTTATTGGTACGGTATTCTTGGGAAGAAATTAGTATACCTATTAAAGGAAGTTTGAAAGTTGCGCCTGTTGCAGAACAATTGGACACAAAGGGAGTCGTTTGTCTTAGTATGGACATGTAATGAGGGACGAAACACATGTGACTAAAAGAGTGATGGACCTGAATGTTGATTGAGGGGAAAGCCAAAGAAAAGATGGATGGATTGTGTAAGGAATGATATGTAGGATAAAGGAGCAAAATGGAACATGGGAGAATGGACGAAGAAAGCCTGTTGCGTCGACCCCAAATAAAATGGGACAAGAACAGGAAAATGATGATGATATTATATCAAAATCTAGGTACACAGATATATTAATTACCGATGTGATGATACAGCTGACTTTTTACGAATTTACTTGCGAGTTTTCGTTTTAAAAGATAAACGGTTGATTGCCACACTGATGTCCTGGGGAAGCGCATTCCATAAAGGAATAGACTGGACGAAGAATGATCGGTGAATGAAGTCTGTCCGGTGAGAGGGACATTGAATAACACGGTTATCCGATGAGCGCAGACTTCTATTGTGGTTGACAAAAATGTAGTGGAATATACTGTTACTTGATCGGACAATTTCGGCTGTATTTGTCATTTTATGTATCTTGTTAGTGATGATGATGGCATCTAGCCAATATCGGCTACAGCAACTGTATTCGATGGTTTTCTAGGGTGGTTGTCGAGAGTTGGAGTGTGCCCGGGTCTCATGTGGCTAGCATATTCAACCTTGGCCGAAAAACTCCCGAAGACGGCCAGCCAGGATTAATGTTATGCTACGCGTGAAACGTCGCGCGTTGTTGCATTTTTTCGCAACAAGTGACGTCACGCGTTGTTGCATTTTTTCGCAACAAGTGACGTCACACGTAACTTTAATAGGCTATATTATCTTTGTCATGTTAGGTCTAATTTACAAAAAAATAAATACGTGTCCCTTAATATTGAATAATCTAAAAGACGTACTAAATAGAATGTAATTGCTTTGACCCTGGACCCTACCCTATTGTAGAATTCTAGAAAATTCGTAACTTCGTAAAGGTTCTTTAGTTATAACACAGAAAAAAAATAATAGTACTACGTTATAATTCTATGTTCATTGTTTTCAGGTACCGGTTCTAACGCTCTTCTGAGGACCGCTGATGGAGAGCAACATGGCTGCGGCGGTTGGGGATATCTGCTGGGAGACGAAGGCGGTGGTATGTACAACTATTCTTTGTGTTAATCAAATCGATGACGGCATGGTTAGGCGAGTGCTGCGATGTGTGTAGCCTGTTCGATTTCCGTACGAGATAAAAATGTGTTAACTTGGGTAGATAGTTGTTCCAGGTTTGGCTGTTTGTGTATGTGAGTTTAAACATTTGTAAATTCACGAACGATACAGGAGAAATTCTTAGGAAAAAACGATAGAATGAAAAAAAATATAAATTTTGGTACTTTTTATTACTTATAAAAAGATTTAAGTATATGGTTTTAAATTCAACGCGATACGTCCACGCGTTCCTGAGATATAAAGGTCTTGACAGACAGACAGATGGACAAAAAGTGATCCTATAACTGTTCCTTTGTTTCCTTTAGATTAAAGGGAATCCAAAAAATATTTTTTTCGAGTGTTGACTCTTGTAGGATTATTATACTACAACTTGGGAAATGAAACTAGCCAATGAGGTAGTTAACGACCCAGGCAATTTTAACTGATGTTGGGGATAATGGTTACCATGGCAACGACATTCTTAACCCGCGGGTTATTGGTGTGACCTACAATCACAATATATATAAAGGCGAAAGTCTGCATGTGTGTGTGTCTATGTTTGCTACTTCTTCAGGTCCATTTGCCTTAACGGATTTGGATAAAATTTAATATATAGAAAGAGAGAGATAGCTTATACCCTTTTTGCGGATGGGATACCAACAACTTCCTACGCTCTGGGTGCAGTAGGAGCAGTGTCAGACTAAAACCCACCCATGTTCCTTCTTATGCCCTTAATGTGGATTCTTTCGAACATTTCGAAACCCCGCCAGGCACCTCTGCAGATTATACCCTAGATTCACACATAGACTGTTTTTTATTTACAGTTCTAGTCAATTTCACAATACAATTTAGTAATTAATTAATACATTTTATTATGTCGCCACTAGGTAATAATCATTTAAAAGTTTTATAAAGTCACTAGCTTTTGCCCGCGGCTTTATGGATTTTTAATAGCAACGCTAACTTTTCCCGTTTCGTCTCTCTTTCTCCCTAATATCCCACTCTTTTTTTAAAAAAATTAGCCTATGTCCGTCTCCTGGTTCCCAACTATCTCTGTACCAAAATTCATCAAATCAGTTTAGCCAATAAAACGTGAAGAGGTAACAAACAAACAAACTCACTTTCGCTTTTATAATATTAGTAAGGATTCTTGTCTTTAAAAAAAAACATTTATTAAACGTATCTACGTAACTTTGTTCCAGCATACTGGATCGCTCACAAAGCAGTAAAGACGGTATTCGATGATGTCGACGGCTTGCAACCCTCACCTTACCCAACAGACAGGGTGTGGGAGGTTATAAGGGAACATTTTAATGCTGACACCAGGGCTGATCTTCTCCCACATGCTTATAAGCACTTTGACAAGTCCATGTTTGCAGGTAAGTCCATATTTTTTTCCTTTTCCAACTATTTTGGAGTTGGCTTCCAGTCTAACCAAATGCAACTGAATACCAGTATTGTACATGGAGCGACTGTTCATTTGACCTTGGTAAGACTGGTTGTCAGACTTTCGGGACACTGACTACCTGTAACAACTGTCATAGATCTACAAATGACAGCCGCGACCGACCGCTTAACATGATTTCCGAGGCACGGAGGTCCTCGCCCCATCCACGAACGAACCTAGGCGAGCCGGGTTTTAACTAAAAAATGGTTAAGCAGTTGTATCCAAAAATAATTGAAATCTACGTCACTTTTTGCAAGAACAGCTACATGATATTGTCACCAAGTACATATCCCCTCTCCCAACATGATTGTCTATGATCTTTTTATCTTAATTCTTGTATTGTGTCTTTTGTTGCGTAAAATAAATGATTTATCTGTCTACACGGCCAACGAGAATCGATACCAAATGTAAACAAAACCCATGCTAAATATCCATCTAAAATGGCCGCCCGAATGTTGGCGAACCCGTCTTAACGTTGTCATGTTTTTGCCGGGAGAACGAGACATTACGACAAAGGCACAAGATGGAAAGAGCTAAATATTAGATTGTCAACGCCACAGTTGTTCTTTAGGTTAATGACCTTTCGCTTCTCGTTGGCCGTACTGTATCTATCGTGATTTTTCTGATCCCCTCCTATTGTTCCTTATATACTTCATATGATTAGTCGTCCTTTTAGACCCTCACTTAGTTATATCTATCTATTTTATCCAACAATTTGTCCACAGGAGTGACTTCAAAGCTGTCATCTCTCGCTTACAAAGGTGATGAGCTCTCCCGACACTTATTCTATGAGGCGGGCGCCACACTAGCGTCGCACGCAGCTGCGCTCGCGGTACGCTGCGACGCGCCACGATTGCGAGTTGTATGCGTAGGATCCGTATGGAAGAGCTGGGATATATTGAAGCCTGGTGTGCTGAAACAGTTGAAGGAAAGAAAGGTTGGTTTTATGAACTCATCTAGTCTGTAAATCTTCGATTAAGGGGTATACCAAAGTTTCGGGAGTTTCCTGCACATAATCGGGCGGGAGGAAACACCCGGGGGTCACAATTGTGACTCACGCCCGGAGGACACGGTGGAGCACACAGTGCGATCTGAAGCATCTGGCCCTGGTGCAGTCTATGGTCTGGAGCGATAGGGAATGGGAAGTGGCATCTCCTGTGAAGCAGTTATGCTATTGAAGTAGGTAGCCGGGGGTTTGAGGGAGAGAACTTCAAACCAACCCAGCCGCCGCAGGAGACTCTCCAGAGTTCGCCATAGACCCGGGTCTGTGGACAGTGAAGAATGGGTAGCTCACCTTCCGTTCGTTGACGTGATGACATGCTGGGGAGATCAAAAAGATGTCAGTAAAACAGAGAAGCCTTCCGAGGCCACTGCCCTGGCAGTAGTCTGCCGGGGTTGCGGGTTGTTTGAAAGAGTTATTGTTTATTTATCCTAAAATTCGTCTTTTCCCCCGCAGGTGCAGACGGAGCTGGAGCTGGTGCGTCTGCGCGTGTCGAGCGCGCTGGGCGCGGCGTGGTTGGCGGCGCGACACGTGCGCGTGCGACTGCCGCGCGACGACCCCACCTTCTGCACCGTGTTCTACACATACCGCCCCGACAGCGCGGGGGACCCAGACCTGCCCGTCAACGGGAAGGCCGTCAACGGGAAACTGAACGGGAACGGTATTGCTAACGGTAACGGCAGCGTTCATACTGATGACTGGAGCTAATGATCGATTTCATTGTGTTGCTTTGCAAAAAAAATATAGAAAATTTAAATTTTATTTATTGGCAACACTATATTGACAGGATATTCAACTTCAACTGACTTATCTGTGCTAGCGGGAAAACACAGAACTAAAATAAATGTTCTAAGTTTGACACTTATCGCTGCATTTTTGCTTGACAAACAGCGCCACGCGGTTATACTGTACCTATATGAGTCTTTCGACGTTTTTTTGACGTTTGTATAACAACGGCTTGTGATGAAATGATCTTTAAGTGTTATTAATAAACTCCTTACAAAAAATAAATGCCAACATTGACAAAAAAGCACTGTTGATGAACTTTTGTAAATTGCGAATGACAGAATTAGTTCAGATTTTAACCACGCGCCAATAAAGCGTTGTACAGCTATAATTTCTAATTTATTAAAGAACCTCGCACACATATCTACCACTAGAACTACTTGTCCTATGCCCGGCCGCTGTCTTGAACAAAACTAGTCCGACGTCCAGTCATGCGGCCAAACTTTCTTCCTAGTTAGGTAGCCTTAGTCCTAAATCCTTTTTTGTTTTAAGATTTTGGTGTGCAATAAAGTATATTCTATTCTATCCTGTCCTATATCTATAACCGCTTTATTTAGACAAATAGGTTAAGAGATATTTGTAAAAACCATTTAAATTCCTATTTTCAAGATGGCGGCCGTGGGACAAGGGTGGCGACCCAACAAACTTGGTTTTAGCTTTACACTGACCCCCCTACACATCAAAAATAAAATTGCGTCCTCTAAAAAATGCATGGTAAGGCATAAAATGTAATATTTCAATGCACTATTGGTCAAGCTGTAATTAAGAACCGCGTAGTTCCCAAAATTATGCAAGTGCCAAAATAAGTTATTTTTTTAGTGCACTCAAAGTATCAGCGCGGATCTATTTAAGTAGCGAGTTACTAGTTTTTTTTAGATTAGCTCGTTCCATCCTCGACTTCATCGCTGTCAAGATTGAGGTCAACAGTAGAACTATTAAATGTAAAAATACAGCTAAACTTATTGTGGAAATTACGTTAAAATAAGTTTGTTTTAAGTACTATATGAATTAAATATACCAAATGGAATGTTGATACAAGTAATTGTGGTCGTCAAAAAATTATAAAGTATCAAGAATATATAGTTTAGTGACAAGCTTTAAGACATACAGGCATATCACTGTAAAAAGCTTAATGTTTAAGGTTAACAACAATATTGTTAAAATCTACCTATGAAAAAAATAAAAATGTTTTTGTAAATGCGTCCCTATTTCCATAAAAATAAAAGAAAAAACGCGTTTGACAGTTCTAAAAAATTATGTCCACTGATTAGTGTTGCAAATACTACATTTATTTTTAAACTATATTTTATATAATTTAAAAGTATATTAAGCATTATTGACGAAAGATCATTATGAAATGGAATATTATAATAATGTAAACTAGAGATTGCAGAACGATCTGACAGATGCCACAATATGTTGATCTGATTGACTTTTATGGCGGGAAATATTGTTTATGGCTTTTATGCATAATTATTGTCCTTTTGTGGGTTTCAACGACTTACAGCAGCAGTAAACAAAAACAAAAAGATTTAAATTATGACAGACTAGCTCTCCTGCGCGGTTTCACCCGCATCTTTAGTTGCTGCCCTTCATAGCCTATGTTACTTCCTGATAGTGTAGGTTCCTAATAGTGAAAAAAAGGTTAAAATCGGTTCAGTAGTTATGGAGCTTATTCAATTTGTTCTTCTTAATCTTTTCTCTTTATAATATTGGTTTAAATAGGCGATTGTCAGTGAAAGCAAAGTAATAACAACCTTATTGCTATTAAAATAAAGATAACAATGCAAGGGTGGAGGAAAACTAACTGAAAGGACTGTATTCAGACATGGATTATTTAGTTCTGGCATTTCTTTGCGTTACTTTATAAACGCTGTGACCTTTATTTGTATAGCAATAAAGTTGTCAGTTTCATAAGGAGCTTGTGGCTAAATAAAATTTGCCAACACTGGTCTGGGCAACACATTAACCCTTTCGCTGCCCAGTTCAAATTATACGATATATTTTGAACTCATATGCTGAGTTCTGGGCAGCGAGTCAGTGGCTTTAAAGTTTGACAACCACTCTCACCAAGAAGTATTATATTACCGTATTGTTGAAATCGGTTGTGGAGGTCAGATAGGCAGTCACTCCTTGTAAAATACTGGTAGTTCGTTGTATCCGGTAAGACTGGAAACCGACCCTGGGATCGTTGGGAAAAAGACTAGGCAGATGATGATTGTTTTTAGTTTCATATCTTTATTTCCATGGCATAATGTGTCAAGATCCTTACAATGGGCTTAAAGCTAAGGTACAATTATGGACCCTGTAGGTACAGATAGCAAGAGTAAAAAAAAAGTGAAATTAAATTGATACTAATTAATTGCTTGCTTCTATTGATCAACAGTGTTGATTGCACTAAGGTTTTTGTCAAGTTGCTATCATTGACAATGGCAAGTCATTACATAATATATTATTTTATGCATAGGAGCCTAAAACGTTTGTTTTAAGATATAAATCCATGTAAATAGTTATAGTTCCTATATTTACTTAGAAGTAAGTAAATTGTATTTGTTATGAAAACAAACAAATAGATGTAATGTAAAATATTGTATTATTCATTGTAAAATATACAAACTTATAAATATATTGACCTATTATCGATATATATGTATATTTTCTTTTTACTGAATTCCTTATACTGCTGAAATGAATGAGACACAGGACTATATTTAAAAAATATCACTGATTTTTTTTTCTCTGAATGGCATCTTGCAGTTCAACCTAAAGTTTTGTCGTCTGCTTAACCGGCCGATTCCTGTGGATGCCTTACAATTAAGGCCTCAGGCCAGGGCAAAAAACTTATAAACTAAACGACTACACGTTAAGGGCACCGGGGTACGAGCCTCGGCTTAGGGCGTCGCTGGGGGAGGACAGTAAAGGTACAGGCTGGATCTGAGTAATATTATTTGGGGAGTGATTCGACCTTACTGTATAAGGGACTCTATTGCTTTAAATACTAAAACCGATTTCGAAAGTGTTTCCTTGTGCGAGTCGGGTGTCTGAGCGCCCAATTTGAAACTCAAAAGCAATACTGATACAGTACTTTATCCTGCGACGGGGATGGTTAGACAGCGGGCACCAGTTCCGTGTACCCGCGCGAAATGTAAGTCGTGGGTATGATGAGGATATCAATTAACTTTATTTATCTCCAAATCCAAATAAAGAAATAAATCTTCTACAGCCAGAATTTTACTACACTTGAGAGAGAAAGGATTGGAAACGAGATACAGTGACTCTTAATTAGGACAATCACTGAAAATATCTCCTGCAAATAAATCAATCTTTTGATGATAGAAACCAACATACCCAATGCATCCAAACACACTTCATAAATCTTTACTAATATTATAAAAGCGAAAGTGAGTTGTTAAACCAATTTTGATGAATTTTGGTACAGAGATAGTTGAGAACCTGGAGACGGACATAGAATTTTTTTTTAAGTGAGAAAGAGGGAAGAAAGGGGAAAACTTGACTTTGCTATTACAATAATTAAGGCTCAAGGATACTACAGGTAGCAGGTACGTGCAAATCAGGAAAGGGGAACTGTGTTACCCCATATTAGCTACTTTTGCCCGCGGGTTCGCTTGCGGGCTAAAACTAAAGCAAGGTAGTATACATATATTTGTAAATAAGCTATGCAAATGAAGTGATATAAAAAACTACATTAAAAAAACAGTCGAGTCCCATCATTGTTGCATTGTTTTCAAATACTTGGGATTGTTATGTGACCTTGGCTTATTTTTCAAAACCTGAAGACAAGAACAATTTCTAGTGCCAAATAAATTGAGTAAAGTGGATAAACCAGTTTAATTAATGTTGATTTAGTTCCCGCCTTCGGTCAAGTTGAGAACGTGCAAGGTCATTAAAGTGAAAAGTAAACAAACTTGTAGGTTTACTTTTGGCACGATCCAGTTTAGCAATGTTAGTAGATCTAGCTATCCACCCAGCCCTGTAAATACAATTGCTTTCAAACGAAGTCAGCTGTAGCTGCAATGCATAAACACATCATCCGTCCGCTGCTCGACCGATATCTACAATGCGAACGACGCGCCACCACACATACTATTTAGGAACTACATTTGTTTATTAATGTCAGCTCGTTCCTATTGGCCGTGAATATGTAATGGGAGACCTGTTACTCCCACCATTATATTTTAGTATTAAGCCTTGTACATATTCCTGTAACCCTCAGTCTATTCGCTACCTCAATACAACTCGCTACACCTAAGTACATCTGGAGTATTATTTACTACACACCACCTAAGCGCTACAGTGGTGACCCCGACGTGATCAAAAAATATACCGACGTGATTAAGAAAATATTACCGACGTGATTAAGAAAATATTACCGACGTGATATAGTGATATACGACGTTCGTGATCAAGTGAAAACCTCCAGATCCTGTATTCAGATAGCACCATGGCCAATCAAGAAGACCCAGAACTCTCAGCCGTGTCGACGTCGCTGCGCATTCCACCTCTCTGGCGCGACAGAATACGTTTGTGGTTCGCGCAATTTGAGGCCATTATGTCTCCACAGAAGAAGGGTGATCAAGCCATGTTTGACCTCGTCATCGGACACCTTGAGCGACAAGACCTCGATGAAATATCCGACATAATTCTCCATCCACCGGAAAATCGTCGGTATGAGACATTGAAGAGTCGGCTATTCCAAGTTTACGAGGAATCCGAGCAGCGGCAAGTACAGAGATTGCTGTCCGAGATGGAACTCGGCGACATGAAGCCTTCACAGCTGCTACGCCGCATGAAAAACCTCGCCGCTGACAACATCTCCGATTCAGCGCTGCGAATAATGTGGACCAACCACCTGCCACAATCAATTCGCGCAGTCTTCGCTGTCAGCGATAATATCGCCAAGAAAGCCGACATCCACGAACTAGCAATGATGGCTGACAAGATACTCGAGCAGACGCAACCGTACGGCATCGTCGCGGCAGTTTCATCCACTCCTACCACCCCGCATGCATCTAAGTCAATTGAGGAAAAGATCGACGCGCTTACAAGAGAAATAGCAGAATTAAAGACGCAACAATCGCATCATAATAGCTATCGACGCAGACCGTTCAACAGGCGACACTCACGATCGCGATCGTCAAGCCGGACCAAGTACGATCGCGCGCCTAACGACCAATCAGCGATCTGTTTTTATCACCGTAAGTTCGGCAAAGAAGCGCGAAGATGCACGCGTCCATGTAGTTTTGAAGATAGCAGTGCCCACTCGGGAAACTAACACCTGCGTTGGCCGAGGCGGGAACCGGCGCAAGCAACTCTTCCTACCGCCTATTTATAAACGACAAAAACTCAGGTTTGTCATTCCTAATTGATACTGGTGCCAACGTGTCTGTGATACCTAAGAGAACAGGTGGGAAAACAACACCAACCGATTTCTGTTTGTATGCGGCAAACAACACGGTCATTCCAACGTACGGAGAGAAGACATTACAACTGGATCTCAACCTACGCAGACCGTATACCTGGAAATTCATTATCGCCGCAGTCAGCAAGCCCATCATCGGTGCTGATTTCCTAAAACATCATCAACTTCTTGTCGACGTAGCCGGCCGATGTCTCGTCGACAAAATAACCAACCTCACCACCAGAGTACCAGTCACCTACTCCGCCGAACCAACAGTGAGAAGCATTGATGTTGATCAGCCGTTCCACCAGCTACTCAGCAAATATCCCGACATTGTTCGACCATCATGCATGAAAGATAGTCCAAAACACCGCGTCGAACACTACATTGAAACTACCGGTCCACCAGTATACAGCAAGACAAGACCTTTACCACCGCATCGATACCTATCCGTGAAAAAGGAATTCGAGACAATGATGCAGCAAGGGTTATGTCGTCCCAGCAAAAGTCCATGGTCCAGCCCGCTACACGTCGTACCAAAGAAAAACGGCGAAATACGCGTATGCGGCGATTACCGCAGACTCAATGACGTCACCAAACCCGACCGCTATCCAGTGCCACGTCTCAAAGATTTTACCTACCTACTGCACGGAAAGAAGATATTTACTACTCTTGATCTGAATCGTGCGTACCAACAACTTTGCGTACATGAACCAGACATCGAGAAGACCGCCATCACTACTCCATTCGGCCTATTTGAATTTCCTCGAATGTGTCCAGGACTCAGAAATGCCGGACAAACATTCCAACGTTTTATCAACGAAGTGCTCAGTGGTATAGATTACGCATTTTCATTCATTGATGACGTAATTGTCGCATCTGACAATGAAGCAAGCCACATCGAAGACCTACAACAAGTGTTACACAGATTAGACAACTACGGCATCACCATAAACCCTTCAAAATGTGTCTTCAGCAGAGAAACTGTCAACTTCCTCGGTTATGAAGTGTCAAGTAACGGAATCAAGCCACTACAAGATAAGGTCACTGCAATCACTGCTTACCCCAAACCCGAAACGATTCACGACCTACGACGATTTATCGGAATGATCAACTTCTACCGCGACAATATTCCGAACGCAGCACACTTACAAGCACCACTTAACGCATACCTTCATAATTCTAAGAAGCGTGACAAAACTCAAATCGAATGGAACAAAGAAGCCTCACAAGCATTCGAGTTGTGCAAAGTAGGCATTCAAAACGCCGCCTTGCTCGCTCACCCATCTCCATTACCAAACGACGCCGTATCGTTAATGTGTGACGCATCGAACACTTGCGCCGGCGCCGTATTACAACAATTTATAAACAAAAAATGGATACCACTTGGATATTTTTCTAAGAAGTTCTCCGACACACAACAGCGATACAGTACATTTGACAGAGAGTTATTATCAATATTGATGGCAATAAAACACTTTAGAAAAATGTTCGAAGGCAGAGAACTCATTGTTTACACCGACCACAAGCCGCTGACTTACGCTATTCGCAAGCCACCGTCAGATAACGACACGGAAAGACGAACTCGTCAGCTGTTATTTATCAGCGAGTTCACTACGGACATTCGTCATGTGAGCGGAGTAAACAATGTTGTTGCTGACGCACTCTCACGCATCGAAACCGTCGAATTACCGTCGCCAATCAACTACGATGAAGTAATACAAGCGCAAGAAAAGGACAGCAACATACCCAAATTATTACAACAAACGAATATCCAACTGAAAAAAATCGTCATGCCTGGTACAAACAAGCCCATATTCTGCGAAACGTCTACGTCACACGTTCGACCGTACCTACCAACTGACTTTCGTCGCACCGCTTTCAACGCTGTGCACAATACAAGTCACCCTGGTTTACGAGCTACACGCAAGCTTATGCAAGAACGCTACTTCTGGCCAGCAATGAATACCGACATTGGCGATTGGGCGAAATCATGCACACCTTGTCAACGTTCGAAAATACAACGTCACAACCACAGTGAAGTCGCAGCATTCCCGCCAAGTGAACGATTTCAACATGTACACATCGATATCGTTGGACCGCTACCTACATCTTCATGCGGACATCGATATCTGCTGACAATGATCGACCGCTGTACACGATGGCCCGAAGCTGTACCGTTGAAAGAAATAACTGCCGATACCGTCGCAAGTAAACTGTACGAAACGTGGATATCTCGTTACGGGTGCCCTACAAGAATAACGACTGACCAAGGACGACAGTTCGAAAGTCAACTATTCCGAGACCTCGCACAACTGCTGGGGGTAGACCGAACCCGTACTACTGCCTACCACCCGCAAAGCAACGGCATCGTCGAACGCTGGCACCGAACACTGAAGACTGCACTCATGACCCGACTAGAAGACAATAACAAATGGATTTCCGAGCTACCTACAGTGCTACTGGGATTACGAGCCGCCGTGCGCACAGATACCAACACCAGCGCCGCGCAGCTCACCTACGGTCAAGCATTGCGCCTACCTGGCGATTTCATAGCACCATCACCAACAGCAACGAAATTGGATCACAACTACGTCGATCACCTACACGACGTAATCATGAAGCTGACGCCTACATACAAACCGCATTCCAACAAGCGATGTATGTTCGTCCACAACGACCTGCAAACATGCAGCCACGTGTTAATACGCGATGACACCGTCCGCAAACCGTTGCAACATCCATACAAAGGTCCGTATAAAGTCATCGAGCGCAACGAGAAGTATTTCACCATACAACTACCAGGAAGATCCAGCACCATATCGATCGATCGACTCAAACCGGCATACACTATCAACACCGAAGATCACGAAAACCAAGCTAGTGAGACAACTCAGTCAGCTGCAGCTACCACCGAAGATCACTCCAGCATACTCCCGGCGAACACCAACGAAAACCGCACAAGATCAGGCAGAATAGTGAAGATGCCTGTACGCTTTTGCTAGGGGGGGAGTACTGTAGCTGCAATGCATAAACACATCATCCGTCCGCTGCTCGACCGATATCTACAATGCGAACGACGCGCCACCACACATACTATTTAGGAACTACATTTGTTTATTAATGTCAGCTCGTTCCTATTGGCCGTGAATATGTAATGGGAGACCTGTTACTCCCACCATTATATTTTAGTATTAAGCCTTGTACATATTCCTGTAACCCTCAGTCTATTCGCTACCTCAATACAACTCGCTACACCTAAGTACATCTGGAGTATTATTTACTACACACCACCTAAGCGCTACACAGCTATGGTCTTTGGATCCTTCTGGTTTTCACTTCCGAGTGCGACGTCCCTTCCTGACCCCTGTGTTGATGGTGTGAATATTTTGAATGAAATAAAAGCAACTCAAAAAAATACATTAATAATCTGTGTAAAATAACGTTATAACTCGTTAGTTTTACCTGATTCACATCATTAGCTGTCACTTTGACTTCACTTCACAGTCACTCACTCACTGTCGTTCTGACAGCATTACACCATCAACAATGAATATTTCGAGATTTTTTCGTGTATTTCAAATAAAACCCGTAATTAATACAAACAGAATATATTCCAGCAGTGCAATACAAGCTTTTAACAGTAGAAGAAATAGAAATGATTCTAAGAATAGCTATTATTGTGGAATGTTTGCGGTCGCGGCCGGGGTGATAGGTTATATTAGTTTAAAAGATAAATTATTAGCAGCAACTGTTATAACTAACGAATTAAAGGGGAGAAGAGAGAAATTTAACTTTATAGCTGATGTGGTGGCTGTGTCGGCTCCTTCTGTGGTGTACATAGAGATAAAAGATGGTCGACGGTTGGATCTGTTTTCAGGCCAACCTGTGACTTTGTCGAACGGTTCTGGGTTCATAGTGAAGGAAGATGGACTCATACTAACGAACGCTCATGTTGTGGTGAACAAACCTAACGCTATAGTGAATGTACGGCTGTTTGTAAGTATTGTTTTCATATATGTTTTTATAAAACCATGACCCTTCTTTTGGCAGTTTGGTATAATAAAAATTGTTAAACAGTCTTGCTTTGTAACTTAATATGTTTAAATAACCGCAATCTTAGCTCAGGTACGTTGTTCTTTACCCCATAGTGTGATATTGTTGCATCAGCCCATAATTCTTGACATGGTACTTGTGTAGGTACTGTTTCACATAATTTTTTGTTATCCAATGTAACTTCATCAGTCTTCTCCCAATAAGGCTTACAGTGTATTTGGATGTAGCTGAAATATTTATTTACATGGACCAATTAACCTCATATCCTATACCATATAACCTAGGCTTACATTGCCTAAATTCATTGTCGTCCTGCTCTTGCTCATATTGCTTGAGGTTTTTTTTATTTGCCAGTGGGTAGTCATCAAATAACTTCCCCCGCTCTGGGCAGAGTTTTACTGACTAAAACCTACCCATGTTCCTTCTTTGGCCCTTTATGTTTTGGGGGCCGCAGTACCCCTTTCAAACAACCCTCAACCCGACAGTCGGTGGCACTGGCAGATCCCTTTCTGATATCTCTTTGAGATATCAGAAAGGGATGATGGCGCTAGTGCTGCCACGATCACTTCGAGTCCGTGTTTAAAAATACTTTAAAATTATAAATTGCCTTCTTTTTATAATCAATGTTATCAAAAATTGTGTTTAAACATCTAAAGTTTTAGTGACACTATAAACAAGTGAACAGTGACGTGTTAAACAAAAAAAAAATACGACTTGAAAACTATCAACATCAACTTCACCAATAAGTTGTCAAAAATTAAATAGGAAGTAAACACAACAAAAAAAAATAAGCAACGAACATAACAGTGACCAGTGACAGTGATAATACGACTATATTATTAAACAAAACAAACTACAAAAAACAAAGAGTGAAGTGTCAAAGTGAACAAAAATTTTTTCTTAATGAGTCACAGTAACGCACTTTTTTGATTCAAATTTTATACGTGGACGCAAACAGTGAACAATTTTGACAACTATGTACAACGCCTAAGTGGCTAATTAGCTACAGTAAGGGTACTACCTCTCTTGTAACCGTGCGACCTCGAGTTCTAATCTAAGTCAGTGCGAGTCTTTTTGGAAGTTCTAAAATTTACTACTATGAATTTCTTAGATAACATCACCTTTCGCCGCAACCGTACTAAGTCTGACTCAAACAATAGTACTGGTATTGAAAATGTTAGTATAACCTCGACTGACTCGCCCATAGATGGCACCACAACGAGCTTACCTGAGATATCTGATGACGAAGACAACCAAACGATTCAATTAAAAAAACAACTTGAAAAGTTAACTACCGAACTAAACAGCGCCCACAATAAAATAGAATCTTTGTCTCTAGAGAATACTAACCTCAAGCGTATAAATAAGGAGTTGCTTGAGCAGAATGAACAGTACAAAAACATGACATGTATTTCCTCAAAATTAAAAACGATAATAAATCAAGATGTATACGAAAACAGCAAATCAATAATCTTAAACGAACCAACAATACATACCACACAAGCGCAATGTATTCCGAGCAAACAAAGTAAAATTTGTATCATCAGTACCAACAAATCGAATAAAATATTATCGATTGCACAAGAAAAAATTGAAAATTATAGTATTTGTCACTACCTTAAAACAAACTGCGGAACCCAGCAACTACTCAAAGGAACGAAAAACATGCTTAAAGACTATACTAAGGAAGATTTTTGTGTAATATTTATTGGAGAGGACGACTTCAAGACAACAATTGACTACTTTGATTTAATCTATGACATAAGAAACACCTTAAAAGAAATTGAAAATACAAATATTATCCTATGCCTTCCTACCTTCAAATTCAATAACAGTTCTAATTTATTCAACTGGCGAGTACAAAACTTTGCCAACTTACTGTATCTAGATATAATGACACATTTACATGCATATATATATTGGACTCGAACCTACATCTTACATATGACAGTAGAATGTTTAACAATTTGACAGGAAGACTGAATAACAATGGAATGCGCACAATATTTGATGATGATGATATAAAACGGCAAATGGAAGATATAATTGCTGTTAACCTTATGACAAATGATAACTACGACCGCGATCAAGAGGGTCAACCGGAAACAAAAGAACTAAATGACATATCCCAGTTTTTTCTGTAAAATCGATTTTCAACAAAGAAATAAAATACAAAGAAACAAAATTGGTCGACTGGCTAAGTTTACACTAATCTTCCAAAATATCCAGAGCATCGGAAACAAAGTAGATTTAATAGAACAATTACTTTTAGATTCTGAAGTTGATCTTATCTCATTATCCGAATTGTGGAAAAATGAAAATTTTTGTCAATCAATCTTGCCCCAGGGATATAAAATAGCGTCTATTTTTTGTCGCAAAACCCGCGAAGGCGGAGGAGTTTGTATTATTGTTAAAGACTCATTAGATTTTACTGAACGACTAGACATTGTAAATCATTCAAAGGAGTATGTTATAGAATTAAGTGCTATTGATGTTCCCAAATTAAACTGTATTTTTATAGGACTTTATAGAGCAGATCGTCATATTGATATATTCTTCCAACAATTGGGAAAAGTTTTGCATAAATTAAATACTAAAACATCACACAAACACTTAATAATAGGAGGGGACTTTAACATAAACGTATTTAATAAAAATAAACAGACTCTGGAATTCTTAAGCTTTATGAAAACATATAACCTGCACCAAATAATCCGCGAGCCAACACGAGTAACCACGACAACGTCTACTTGCATTGATCTACTTTTTACAAACTACCCACCAATCATAAAAAAAGCAACTGTTAAAGATTATGGACTATCGGATCATAAGTCAATAGATGTTCAGTTAAACGTAGACTATTTATCAAATGACAATAATAATAACGTTTGGTATACCGAAAAAAGATTATTCACAAAAAATAACGTCGAATGTTTTAAAAAGTCACTAAAATCAGAAAATTGGGAAATATTAAATAACAAAAATAGTGTAGACACAAATTACGAATTTTTCATTACGATAATAAAACGCAATCTAAATAAATATATTCCAATCAAAAAAATAAGAATAAAATGCATACCAAAAAAAGGATGGCTTACTAAGGGTCTTAGAAAATCATGCGAACATAAAAGAATATTAAGAACTATTTTTAATGAAAGTAAGAGCAATGTTATAAAAAAATACTATAAACTATTTAGTAAAATATTAAAATCGAGCATTAAAAAATCAAAAAGACTAACATATATTAGACAAATGCAAAAAACAGATAATAAGGTAAAGACAATGTGGAATATAATAAACTCAAAAACAGGAAAGACAAAAATAAATAAACGCGAAAATATATCACTAAAAATAGATAACGAAGAAGCAAAATGCCCATTAACTATATCCAACAGATTCAACGAATTCTTTGCAACGGTAGGGCACAACCAAACAACTGATTCGAACAACAACTTCGGACAACCCGTCGTCAACCCCTCTACTTGCTCGATGTATTTACGCCCGGTAGACCAAAAGGAAATAGTAAATATAATTAAATCAATTAAAAATAAACATAGCTGCGGTATAGATGACATCCCACCAATGTTAGTAAAGCAATGTGCAATGGAACTTTCCTTTCCTTTGATGTCTTTAGTAAATCAAAGCTTTCAAGACGGCCAATTTCCAGACGCACTAAAAATAGCTTTAGTAAAACCAGTGCATAAAAAAGGGGACAAGCAGATCCCAAGCAATTATAGACCCATAGCACTTTTACCAACTTTTTCCAAAATATTCGAAAAAGCTATGTGCAACCGCCTATATACGTTCTTAGAAAAGTTCAATATTCTAGACGACGCACAAAATGGATTTAGAAAATGTAGATCGACAACATTAGCAGTGTACAAATATGTTCAACAAGCACTACAATACATAAACGACAAACAACCTGTAATTGGGCTACTACTTGACATGACTAAAGCATACGACAGAGTTCTTTATGACATTTTACTATTTAAACTATATGGCTGCGGTGTACGAGGACCAGCTTATTCGTGGTTTAAATCATATTTACAGAATAGGACTCAAATAGTACAAATTGAAAATTACGACCATTGTAAAAATGAGATTAAAACCATTCGATCACAAGAAAAAAGAATTACTTGCTCTATCCCACAAGGAAGCGTGTTAGGATGCCCATTATTTTTAATTTATATAAACGACCTTCCAAAAATATTAAATAAAGAAAGTACTTTACCCGTACTATTTGCAGATGATATTTCGATATTAATAAAGTGTGATAATTTAAATAACCCTAGCCTACAAATACAAAATACCCTCCAAATTGTTGATACTTGGCTCCAGAACCACAACCTGGAGATAAATAGTAATAAAACTAAAATAATGCAATTTAGATCATACAAAAAATCACCTCTCAATCTTATGACAACATTTAAAAACACTCAAATAGAAGAAGTGAATACGTTTAGTCTGCTTGGCTTAAATATTGACACCCACATTAACTGGAAGTCTCACATAGAACATATAAAAGCAAAACTCTCCAAATTCACTTACGCTCTTTTCCAAATAAAACAAAGCACTAACACACAAACAGCTATGGCTGCCTACTACGCATACGCATACTCATGGCTGAGATATGGCGTCATGTTATGGGGCAATAGTGTTAACGTAAACGAATTATTCATTTTGCAAAAGAAATGTATCAGGATTATAGCCCAAATAGACAATACTGAGAGTTGCAAATCATATTTCATAAAATATCAGATTCTAACTCTGCCGTCAATATACATACTTGACATTTGCGTGTTTGTTTTTAAAAATATCGACAAGTTTATTAAAGTAGAAGATACACACAACGTAAACACTCGCCATAAAAAAAGACTGTGTGCTCCATTTTCAAGGATAAAAATGTTAAGCAATAGCCCGTATCATATGTCGATAAAAATATTTAATAAGTTACCCAACATATTTAAAAATGAAAAATCAATAACTATATTTCAAAAAAGGCTAAAATTATACTTAGTCCAAAAATGCTTCTACTCAGTAAAAGAATATTTAGAATCTAGTTTAAAATAACGACTTCCCTTCACATACAAAAGTGGCGATCTGTCCTATATAAAAACAAAATTTATATTAATTTAGAAATGAAAATTATTTTAAGAGTGTTTATTCAAGAAAACATTTATTTCAACATTGCTGTAAAATTGAATCGAATTAATTATCTATTGACATTATTATTATTATTAATTTAAAATGACATTAACTACTATCACTTTGATGACATTAATTATAATGAATAATAATTATTATTGCATGCTAAATTGAGTTGTTATGGGCAGGCGGATAATATTAATTGCAATGCTTGAAAAAGGCCACTGAGTCATAAGCACTTACCTAATATAATACCAACTTTGTACACTTGGTTTGCAATAAAGATTTTGACTTTGACTTTGACTTTATTGGATGTGCTTTACATAGATTTAGCCATAAGAAAATTATGTTATTTATTTTATTTTTCAGGATGGGTCCATTCATACGGGTTTTGTTGAAGACGTGGACCTCAAATCAGATCTAGCTACTCTCCGAATCCCTGTTAAAGGATTACCGGTCATGAAACTGGGCTGTTCATGTGACATTAAGCCGGGCGAGTGGGTTTGTAATCTTATTGTTATATAATAAAAGTCAGAAAATAGCTCCAGTAACTTGCACGATGCAAATAGGGTTTAGTCTAAGAATGACTGATTCGCGAAATGACTACGTGGTCTATAATTGACCAATTCTTGAAATGTACAATTCTTTAAATGACTGATTCTACAAATGACTGATTCTATAAAAGACCGATTCTTTTAAAGACCGAGTCTATAAATGACCGATTCTTCAAATGAATGATTTTTCAATTCTATGAATGTGTGTGAATATCGTAAATAAAATGCTATGTAAGGGTTTGCAAATCATATATTTCAACTAGTTTAAAAAAATATATATATAAATAATATATAATTAATAATTAATATATAATATTCAATAATAAATAAATTCAATGTTATTATTATTATACAAGTTATTAATATTCAAATGGGAATGATTTATATTGAATTACATATTCCTAAGTGATTTGTTTCTTATTTTTAATAATTGTTGATTTATAAAAATAAAAAGAATAAATGTTTACTTTTGGGCTACAAAATGTAGTACGTGACATTATAACCACATATTCCTCAGTGATTTTGTTTCTTAGTTTTTGATAATGATAGTCTTTTTTTTAATATTTATATTCAACTTCATATTCCTAAGTGATTAATTTCTTAATTTTTATAATTGTTGATTTTTGATAATTGTTTTCATGACTTTTTGATAACTGTAGATTTTTTGAAAAGAAACCGAATAAAGGTTTACTTTTGCGCTACAAAATGTAGTACGTGGCATTATACAAGTTACTTTTTGAAACTAGTTGAAATATATTATTTGCAAACCCTTATATAGCATTTTATTTACGATATTCACACACATTCATAGAATTGAAAAATCAGTCATTTGAAGAATCGGTCTTTAAAAGAATCGGTCTTTTATAGAATCAGTCATTTGTAGAATCAGTCATTTAAAGAATTGTACATTTCAAGAATTGGTCAATTATAGACCATGTAGTCATTTCGCGAATCAGTCATTCTTAGACTAAACCGCAAATAGCTAGCATACCTTTGTACCATCATAACGTAGTAGGGTGATCGGGATCATCAACTGAAAAAAAATACCATTTCTCAGAAAAAACTTAAATATGAGTAACTTAATAAATATGCGAATTGACTAGATGTGCCCAGCCTTTTCATCTTTTGTTCAAGTCCCCTTCTCAAGAGGCAAAAATAAATGTTTGTTGATTGTCACACCTACGCGATATGCACACAAAATTTCATAGAAATTGGTCCAGCCGTTTCTGAGGAGTTTTCAACCTTCATTGTGACACAAGAATTTTATATATACTTATATTAGACAAACATAGTGGACACTTTTTTTTTCAAAAAAACTTTTTTTATTTTAAGCTTTTTAGTTGTGGTGTCTCACACAAATTCTTATAGAAATTTTTCATTGTTACTAAGATACCAGCATATTGTCTACATGCATTAGAAGAAAATTTTTAGACTTGTATGGTTTTCTCGTAAACAACAATATGTATTTAAATAGAAGGTAACTCTTAATTTGTGCCTGGTCTATGTCAATGTCAATGAAATAAAATGGAAAATGGTCAATATGATAAATGATAATAATGGATGAAAATGGTATAATATAATAATAGATGAAAATGGTCAAAAAGCTCACTTTTTACACTAGGACTAGGACTTAACTTACGAAATATTATTGTATTACATATACCTCAACACCGTTTCATAATTCCCATGTTTCAACTTTTCCAGGTGGTGGCAATGGGCAGTCCCCTAGCTCTCAGCAACACTGTAACAGCTGGTGTAGTCAGTTCCACACAAAGAGCTAGCGAAGAACTTGGTTTAAGAGGTGGGTTCATTCATTTTTAGAGTTCTGTACCTCAAAAGGCATAAATGGAACCCTTATAGGATCATTTTATTGTCCGTCTGATAAATGATGTTTATTTTGCAAGTAGGGTTTCACAAACACTTTTACACATCTGCTTGTCAACATCCTTTATCTTTGGAACGCGTGAAAGAATTCAGTTGAAATCAAAACCATATACTGAAGTACCGGGTCCCTTTGAGCTGTGAAAAAAACAGCTCTCTAAGTCTATGCAGTCAAAAGATATGGCCGTTTATATCGCCAATTTGTACGGAAACCTTGGTGCACGAGTCCGATTTGCACTTGGCCATATATCCATATATCCTTTGCATTCTCTTAAAGCCTATTAAGCTTATCCAAATCACTTACACAAAAAAACATTAGAAATCTATCAAAATCAAGAGTTTTCACAAAATCAAACACACTTTTCCCAAAATTAAACACACTTATCCCAAAATCAAACACAACTTCCTAAAATCAACTTACTTTTCTCAAATTTCAGGCAAAGATATGGTATACATACAGACGGACGCACCAATCACCTTCGGCAACAGTGGAGGACCCCTAGTGAACCTGGATGGGGAGGCGATAGGTATTAATAGTATGAAAGTTACATCTGGTATCTCATTTGCAATACCTATCGATTATGTCAAGGATTTTTTGGCAAAAAGTAAGTCTGTGATAAATTTTTGGTTTCAATTTTTGTCTATGTGTGTCGTTTTATTTATTACGATAAAAAAATAACTTAGTGATGGGTTGGTTTATATCTCTACAGAAAGTGAATCATGCATTCAGGACTTCAAACTAAGTAACTACGCAAAAAATATTACCTTAAAGCGACTTTTTAAATTGTGAAATTACGTTATACGATAGACTTCAATTTTAAGCACTTAAAAGATTGTGCAGATGAGTGCATTGTGTACTACTTGGGGTATTTAAAGTAAAGGCATAACTGTTGTTTATATTAAAATAGCGGCCTAATATTAAACGTGGTGGTCTCCCTCAATGACGCCCTAAGCCGAGGTCCGTACCCCACCGGGGGTGCCCTTAACGAACGGCATTTACTTTTAAAGTCCTTAGTTTGTAAGCCCTGGATGGGGGGCTTAAATTATTTTAAGGTCACCACAGTATAGTCCGGCTAAGCAGTAAAACAGCCTTTTAGAGTTAAACTGCCTACCAACCTAAAAAAATAAGGCTGTTTGTGTGAAAATTGTCCTTTTTATATGATGTAATTTGTGTTTATAATAAATGTGTTTGAAACGAATTTAAATGTCAACCAAAACACTTTCATTCTAATCTAATCCTTATCTTGTTATGAATAAAATCTTATTTATCTACATAAGCTTGAGGAAGGTAGATTATTTTTGATAACTTACAAAATTATCTTCTAATCATTGAAATCTTATTAATATAGAATTATAGGAATAATAAAAAAAACAAAATATAATAATTATAACTATTATAATTCGGTCACTTTTTTACAACATAAAACTCATACTATCCAAAATTGCTAAGAAAAACTAATTTTGCGGGTGTTCTTGCTCTATATATAGTTTCTTTTAAAGTACATTTAGCTAGTACAACACACAACTTAAAAACGAGTTTTAGTAATTACATCTACCCGGAAAACTAAAACAAAACGTAGCAGTTGGAACGGGATTTTTCCGAACGCTAAACGTTACTACGTTTTTTTCTGAATTTGCGTTTCACTGTATACAAGATGTTGTTTTTTAAACTTAACATTGTTTTTTTAAACTTAACATTGTGTTTTTGAACTTAACATTGTATTTTTAAACTTAACATTGTATTTTTAAACTTAACATTGTATTTTTAAAGTTAACATTTTATTTTTAAATCCTGATGTTTTTATACTCAATATTAATACACATTGTTAATTAGAACACTTCTCAGGGACGACGAAGTCGCCGCAAGTCTCGAGGAGGTACCTCGGCATCACCATGCTGTCTCTAACGCCGAACATTCTCATGGAACTGAGGATGAGGAATCCTGAGGTATGAACCTTTTTTGCAAAAAAAAAGAATAATAAATGACTGTCAAGCCAGTCTCTTTTAATCCACCATGGATTAAAAGAGGCTGTATGTAGAGAAGAAGAGAATGATAGACAACATAAACATTGGTTATAACAGAATATCACGCCGGTAATGCTCAAAGAGATAGGCAGAGGTTGACCTAATAGTACTGTAGAGGTGTTGTGAACATTGATCAAACCTGTAATAGTACAGGCTGGTTTATAAAGACACTTCAAATAGACCTGAAACAACTATCTGCAGGCCATACCGTGCGGGAATCGAACCCGCGACACGCAGTGCCGCAGCCTATCGCTCAGACACTGCGCCAACCGTGCCCTATTGTCATCAACTAGTCACAAATCTATGGTCCGTTGCTACTACTGAAAAACTCCTAATGGAAAACATCCAATAAAACTTTGCCCGATACGGGAATCCAATCTAGGATCTCATCCTTAGCAGTCGCGCTGATGTAATTTTATTTATCTTCCAGATGCCGACTGATATTGAACATGGAATACTTGTTTGGAAAGTCATTATCGGATCACCAGCTCATAAGTAAGTGTCATTCATTAAGCCCATATGTGAGTGCTATGTATTATCATTGACTTGACGAAGCCCTGGTGGTTAATAGTGTCATGCTCACTTAAATGTCTCGCTGATGGTGGCGGGTGTGTCGGGTCATTTAGCTCCCTTCAAAATGGTCGAGCTGAATGGGGCTGATCCATACGTCATGTTCGTGAACGGGCGCTGTCAGTTGGGACTGGTCATTTTTTAGCTACCACGGTTAATTTTTAAACTTATTTAGATTTAAAATTAAATTTTGCTTTTTATTTACTCTGGACGCTCTTACTGTGCACGCCTTTTTACATCGTTCTCACATATTTGTATAATCTCAACATGAATGATGTAAACACGATTTTGTAAAAATATTATAATTTAAAAGAGTGTCCTTGGATTTTCTTGCCCATTCTTCTCCATAGAGATCAACGCTTTGGAATGGGCAACTACAGTACTTTCACAAGTTATTATGCCTTGTGACCGGGACTGTAGATTCATTTTGTTTCTTGACTTTCAAAAGTGCCTGTAATGGTCTAATTGAAATAAATGCTTAAGATTTTTTGAGTTTTAAAATCAAATCAAATCAAATCATTTATTTCAATTAGACCATAACAGGCACTTTTGAATGTCATGAAAACAAAAAAATGTAATGCAAGAAACGCCATGGACACTCTTTTAAATCATAATATTTTTACAAAATCATGGACACATCACATCATTCATGTTGTGATTATAAATACATGTGAGAACGATGTAGAAAAACGAGGACATTAAGAGCGTCCATAGTAAAAGCAAAAACAAGAGTTTAAAAGATAAATAAATAAATTTGGCGGCTAATAGATGACCAGTCACAACTAACAGCGCCCGTTCACGAACATGACGCATATATCAGCCCTATTCAGCTCAACCATTTTGAAGGGAACTAAATGACCCGACACACACGCCACCATCAGCTTGACATTTAAGTGAGCATGACCATCTCTCAACCACCAGGGCAACCGTCGAGTCAATTAAATTACATAGTACTCACACATTTGCATTACAATATTAGGAAAATGAGTCTATACAATGCAAATTTAGTCTTACAATCTTCTTCAGCTGCTACAATAACTTCAGACGCTGATCAATTAGTTTGCCCCTATGGCTGTGGAGCAGGACCGGCATTGAGCCAAGCATTTATATCATTGATGTAATCCCCCAATCTATAATATGCTTGCTTAAAAGGGTGTTCTACCTCCTCTATGCAGGCTGTATCTACATTTTTATTTAATTTTCCAGTGGCGGCCTTCAACCCGGCGACATTGTAACAAGAATAAACTCGGAGCCTGTTCGGACGGCCAGCGACATCTATACGTTATTGGAGAATACTTCCGGCAGTTTGCTCGTCGAAATCGTCAGAGGGCGCCAGCGGTTAACACTCAAAATTACACCTGAAAATCACTGACATTGAAAGGAAAAATTAAATAAAAGATTAGGGAAGTTTCACAAGAAACCGCGATTCAAAGTGGGTTGATTCGTTTGTTTTAAACTGTTAAACTGTATATCAAATACAATAAATGCAGCATATTACTGTACAGTATTCCTAAAACTTTAGAAAATAATAAAACAGTTGACATGAATCATATCTACATTTTCTGTAAAATAATGTGTTTTCTTAAAACAACGAATTACTTTTTTTACTTCATCTTATACAATAGCCCAAATGTAGGCAAGATTACGTTAATTTAATTGAAGTTAATTTGTATTTGACAATAGAAAAGAGCATCATATTATTATGTTTTTGTAAAGATTTATGTAATATTTTATACATAGTTGTTGATAAGAATGTTTGTATGATATGGTCAATGATTAGACAATCGTGTTGAATGATCTTAGTTTTATTTATAACTCCCTTTTTAACCTCACCGGGGGGGGGGGGGGGGGGGGGGGGGGGGGCTGCAATGTAACAGTTTAGATTCAAGTATTATTACAGCTTTTGCCCGCGACTTCGCTCGCGTTAAATTCGGGGTTCCCCTTTCCTGATTTGCAGGTACCTACTACCTGTAGTTTTGGCCCTAGTGCCTTATTTATTGGAATAGCAATGCTAAGTTTTCCCTTTTCTTCCCTCTTTCTCTCTCATTTTTCACTCTTTTATCCGTTTCCAGGGTTCCAACTATCTCTGTACCAAAATTCATCAAAATCAGTTTGGCCATTTAGGCGTGAAGACGTAACTAACAAACTCACTTTCGCTTTTATAATATTAGTAAGGATTGAGTGGGGAAAACCGAGCTTTATAGTATAGAATATAATATATGTTTTTATTTGAACACAAAATAAATAAAATCGTCGTAATTGTTTGGTGCTCCTTATGTTTTCTACCTTATAATAGGCATGCAAAAAAGTTTAAACAGGTAGTTAAAATGCAAATAAAATCACATTATAGGTAAGCACCATGTTTAGCATTGTGATAGTATAACTCTTCTTGAAATTTTTGTATGACATACACATGAACCCTAAAAATAAACTATAATTTAAATAGAATAAACGGAATAATAAACTATAATTTCTTAATATAACTGATATGGTCATTAAAATTATCTGATATGATAGCCGAAATATCGGAAATTCGTATTAAATATTATAAATAGGTACATGGTTAATATCCTGTTTCAAAAACGTTAATTATTTATTTATGTATTTAATAACACAATTATTTTTTTAAATAACAATCATTCAATGAATCTACGAGAGAATTTGTCACTTAAAATACTAATAAAATAAGCAGTACCTCTTCTGTCTTCATGTTGGTAATGTCCTGTTAATTATTTTGTGTGCATAAATAAATAAAGATATTATTGTAATCTATAAAACTGCAATACCCACACGTTCAAAATGTATGAAAGTACTGTTTTAGTTTTAACTGCTTATGACAGCAAAAATAAGTAGGTATTATACTTACGGGTAGCTTTGATGAATGTTTGATTGAAAATTGAAAATAGTAATGTAACGGATAACTACACTGTACAAATTTTATTATAATTGTATTTGTTTTCAATTTTCTTTGAATACCAAATGAAGTGACGGCGTGTACTTTTGTGAACTTGGTTGGCTATGATTTGGTTTTATATATTAATTTTTGTAAGTACCTGTTCATTATTCATTTTATTTAAATTTTAATCAAACTAGTTTCCGGTCATAATTATGCTTGGTGAGTAGCTGCACTCTGCTTCAATCAACATTAATGCCTAAGCAAGCATAGCTTTTTTATTTGCGGATGGGCAATCATAAAATAACTTCCCCCGCCTTGGGCGGAGCGGGGGGACTGTTTGACTTGTATTGATTTAAACCCACTCATGTTCTTTCTAATTAATTTGCCCTTTATGTTCCGGGCCCGCGGTATCTCTTTCAAACATCCCGCAACCTAGGCAGGCAGGCGGTGGCCGTCCAGGCCGTGGCAGGCCCCTCTGCTTTCTTACCGTCCACAAGCTCGCATCAACGGTAGCCGGGTCTCGTGCCGTCTGTCGTCGACGTTGGTTTGAGGTTCTCTCTCTCAAACGCCCGACAACCTCCTTTGCTAGCATTACTGCTCCGCAGCAGGAGGTGACCGTTTCCCATTCCCTCTTCCACCGGACCACTGGTGGTGGTGGTGGACTGAACCAGGGCCGGACGCTTCAGATCGCCGCCACCGATCGCCTCTAGCTCGGGCACCGTGCTGAGCAGACCGCCACTGTGTGTCCTCCGGGAGTGAAGCACAATGGTGACACCTGGGCGTTTCTTCCTGCCTGATTATGTGCAGGAACCTCCCAAAACTTCCGTGTCCAGTGAGGACCTGCGTCAGGCGGTAGGTGAGGACGCCATGGCGCCTCTCCAGCCACTCCTCAAAGGGGGGACTTACCGCCACTATTATGGCGTGCCATATGTATGATGTGCTTACCTGTAAGAAATTGGTACACTTATCTATAAATTTATCCCATGTATTTCCTAACTTTGTACACGTGTTTTCAATTATTGGTAAGCAAAATGAACAAAATAAATGAAAATTGTGTGTTACGTAGTGCGAGCTGGTTACGGTTGGGTTTTAAGTGCCGCAATGTATGTGTTGGGCGGTATTGTGCTGTTTAACATCTCAAAGTGAAACGCGGATCACGAGGCGCGCGTGAGTGAATGTAAGTGTAGTGGCGTCTGTGTAATTTCGCTGCGTGACGTGCCACCTGTCAGTTGTCGAGTTTGCGTATATTATAGTCTTTACCAGCGTATAACTCTGCTTGCGAGATGTAGGAATTCGCAGTTAGTTCCTCAATGGTTGCATAGATGGCGCTGTAGTACTTTTTGCCATGTTCAGAATTAAAGTGTCGCTCCAAGTTTTATCTTCGTTTTTAATACACAAAAATGAACTAAGTTTTTTTTTTTCAGATATCACTTGCAAATGCAACAAGACGACACGATGAACATAGATATCGAGCAAGTAAGTTTAATAAAATAAAAATAAATCTTTTTGAAACTTTTGCCGGACACGAGGAATTTCTTCTGTGTTGTGGGTGCGTTTACAAACATTTAAAACTCGCACAAAGTAACAGGCAAACCTGCAACAACTTACCTGTAGGTCATACAAATATTTGTTCCGTGTGGGGATCGAACCAGATACAAAAACGATAGAAATAATTAAAGCGTAATTTACAAAAACCGACCAACTGCGAGTCGGACTCGAAGGGTTCCGTACCGTTACCTGACAAATAGGCGTTCAAAAGGATTATGTCTTAGTTATATTTTGACCCTAACCTGTTCTTTTTTCCCTTTAGATGACATGCAACACAACAAGCCAATACTTTTAATAGTCGCAAACACAGACTCCTCCGAACTCGATTCAGGTAAGTTTTCAAAAAACGTTAGAAAAAAATATGGGACTTGTACCAAAAAAAAAATTACACCTCAAAAGGGATATTGCCATGTTTGTCATTTTTTTCTGTCAAGTACATATCAAGTGGAATCCAGTGGTTCAATTCTTTATGGACAAAAAGGTAATCGTAAGATTTAAAATGAAATGAATAGGTAGGTACTCGATAAATAACTGTGTGAGATACCAATAAAAAATAAAAAAGCGTTTTATGCACCAAAAAAAAAAAACTGACCGACCAAAAACACAGAAAATAAAACAGTCAAAATTTTCCCTCTGCTGGAAGTTTATTTTTTTGCAAAAAAAATATTTTTATTGAAGTAATAAAATCAATTATTCTAATTTAGAATATCGAAAAAAAAAACAAAATGTTAAAGCTACAGTCCCGGTCACAAGGCATGATAACTTGTGAAAGTACTGTAGTTGCCCATTCCAAAGCGTTGATCTCTATGGAGAAGAATGGACAAGAAACTCCAGCTTACTAAAACCAGCCTCCAAAAATGTATAATTTTTTTTTACTTACTGTTTTTAAACGTAGGCCATAGGTCTAGCTAGGAGGTAATGCCATTACTTTAAAGTAAGTAACATTGGCTTAGGATCATATGGAGACTTAGGAACCAGGACCACCGCCGGCGAATACCAATTAAACACGAGTGATCTTGTTTCACAGTCTTTGCCGTCAAGCCGCGGCAGTATAAACAGTCAAAGACCAACTGTATTGAATATAGGTGTTTTGTATAACGACTGTGATGGTGTTTTGTTTAACGTCTTTGAATCTACAATCTTTCCCAAAATGTAGAATCTAGGATAGCTAAAAAAATTAGATTGCTACTCGCTTCCTCGTCGGCGGTGGGTGCCTTTTGCAGAAATGCTTCAGAATTATAAAAATCCTAACAAATTACTGTTTACAAAAGGTCCCAATGAAGATGACGAGATTCATATACTCAATGAGGACGATGACGATTTCGATTCAAGTATGTATTACCTCGTTGGGTTTTTAATAATGGAACACTTTTTAAGCACACTTCTGACAACCTCGGTATTTGGAAATCCGACAGGCAGGTACTCCGCATTGAATACTGGATAACAGCAACTGGCTACCAGATGCTTTCGAACAGGGTCATATTTTGTATGTTGCTATGTGCTCAGCCTTGTAGGAGTTCAGGTTCTAAGTAATACGATACCCCTGAATGGAATGAAATGGGAAGCAGTTACCTCTGTCTGCGAAAGTCAAGGAGTACAGTTATGCTAGCGGAGGAGGTGGGAAGTTTGAGGGGGAGAACTTTGGAGTTCTCCCCCTCAAACTTCCCACCGGTTGCCGTTGCCGGGAACGACTCTCCGGGCACCTTAGGCGCGGGCCAGCAGACGGTGATCAATGGGTAATTCACCATCCGTCCGCCTAGGACGACAGGCCGCGTTCGTGTTCCTCAGGCACCTCAAAGAGATGTCAGCATATCAGAGGAACCCGTAAGATTTTCTGCCTGTCGAGTTCCTGTCGGTTCGAAAGAGATAACGCGGCGCCGGAACACAAAGTGTAAAAACAAGGAACATGGATAGGTTTTAGTCGGTACAAGTCTGACACTCTTTTCGCTCTGCCCAAAGCGGGCGAAGTCATTACATGATTTCCAAAATAAAAAAAAACAATCCTAAGGGGTCTCCATGAGCAAGATAATCACGTCAAGTCCGCGCGTTTTCTCGGACATGGAGACGAGCCCCTTTTAATATTTTCCTTGTTTTGAAATATTTGGGAATTGAAAGTTTCTAAATACAACTGTCTTTACAGACGTACAACGAAGTGGTTTTGCGGAGGATTTTGAAGTAATAGCACCATCTGGGTCTTATTATCATACACCTGTTTATAAGCACCATTATGATGGTAAGTAAAAGGCGGGAGCAGAGCCTACCACCTATATAGCTACGTGGCTACCACATTATCCTTACTATCCTTACTAATATTATAAAAGCGAAAGTGAGTTTGTTTGTTTGTTACGTCTTCACGCCTAAATAGTCAAACCGATTTTCATGAATTTTGGTACAGAAATAGTTGAGACCCTGGAGATGGACATAGGCATTTTTTTTAAAAGAGTGAAAAATGAGGGAGAACGAGGGAAGAAAAGCGAAAACTTAGCTTTGCTATTAAAATAAATAAGGCGCTAGGGCAAAAACTACAGGTAGCAGGTACCTGCAAATCAAGAAAACTTTTAACCGCGGGAGAAGCCGCGGGTAAAAGCTAGTTTACAATAAAAATTTACATCATTTTTGGCGCATTTCCTCCTTCTCCTAAGGTAAGCCTTATAAGAAGGAGGAGAAACATTATCTGAAATAATCATGTATTTCCTAGGTTCAAACCCAATTTCCGATGTGAAAGTACCTAGACGGACGAAGAAGCGCTTTTTGGGAGGATTAAATGATTCGGGAATGATTCCTCTAAGAACATCTGAACGTAATGTAACAAAAGAGCGTGAAGAGCGAAGGAAAAAATTAAAAACTTATAGTGGGTTTTTCAATATTTTACTTTTAAGTACCATAATTTCTTAATCACAGTTTTGGCATTGTCTTCTTTAGTTGTTTAAAGCGCAATACACACTGAGCCCGCCGGGCCGCCGACAAAGCCCGCCGACACAACCCGGCGTCCTCTATGAAACGAATCATGTCGGCAACACGCCCCCGCGAGAGATGCCCGCCGACATGTTGGCAGCTTGGGTACGCCTGCGCTCAGTTGCCCGGCGACGCTCGACCTTTAGTGCTGACTGCCAAATAAATTTCTCATCTCAAGCCGCCGACATACCGCCGACCAAATTTTCCGACTTGTATTAAATTAAGCCGCCAACTAGACCGCCCGCGGCCCGGCGGGCTTAGTGTGTATTGCGCTTAAGACATACACCACCTATTGATGGAATGTGTCCAGAATGAGCCTGGAAGAAGAAATTTAGAACAGTTCCTTAATTTCAACAGAACTGATTTTCCACCCGACCCCATGGTGACGCAACCAACTAAATAGTGACGCTACAACTGCAAACGATTTTTTAAAATTCATGTCCCACGTTATTTGATATTTCAGCCATTGGTTACGATGGGACTAGCATACGCTGTGCCTAAAAGTGCCTTTAGTTAAATAAAGAAAAAAAAAAACAATCTTTATATGGCGACTGCAATAATGAACCTCTTTTACTGCGTGCAATTATTTTTTTGAAATATTTAAGTAGATATCTTAATGTTTTTTACGTTTCTAAGATTAAATGTTTTTACAGACGATTATCTTCTGTACTTCTATTCTATAGGAGTTCCGTTATTTGAAATAAAAGCACCACAGGGTCCTCAAAATGACACATTGTTTTCCCAGCTCCCATTACTTTTAAATGGTAAGTTAATATTTTTTTTCCCATGACCTAAATTTCTATCTTATTTTTTGCATTCGTTGCCTGCACTCACTAATGGACAACTTTTAACGCTCTTCTCTTAGGGTTCCGCTTCCCTTTTGAAGTACCTTAAAACAACTAATAAAGATTTGGCAACATACGTTATTATTGCTTGGAAGTTTTGAGAAAAACTTAATTTATAAAACGTGGCCATATATTAAATAAATAAGTTATTTAGTTTTGTTAAACAAAGACAACAAACAAAGCTAAGTTTCCCCTTTTCTCCCTCATTTATCACTTAAAAAAAATAGCATATGTCCGTCTCCAGGGTCTCAACTATCTCTGTACCAAAATTCATCAAAATCGGTTCAGCCATTTAGGCGTGAAGACGTAACAAACAAACTCACTTTCGCTTTTATAATATTAGTAAGGATTAGCATTGACAAGCCTGTCTTACAAGAAACAGAAAAGGCACCAAAATAAAATGTAAAACATAATCTGAATTAATCTTTTGTCTTCTAGGTACTGCAAACTTACCTTTCCACGTGAAATTACCTAAACTTAACTTAACAATACCTAAACGGATGAAGAGGCGCTCTAACAAATGGTTAAATAATATTAGAATGGCGTTTTCAAGACCAGCTCCAGATAATCCAACTTTCAACCCTGTTAAGCGAAGGAATACTTTAAATAGTTATAGTATGTTTTCCAATATTTTACTATTACCATAAATTCGAACTCACATCTTTTTATGGGGATTTTATGAGGAGCTCGTGGCTAAATAATAGCAGCCGCTCGGGTCGATCTTTAGGTTAAGCCGCGCTTGCCTAGGTTGGTCTGTGGATGGGTGACCACCCGTTACATACCGAGTTTCCTCCGTGCCTCGGAAAGCACGTTAAGCTGTTGGTCCCGGTTGTCATTTATAGATCTTTGACAGTCGTTACAGGAGTCAGTGTTCCGACAGTCTGACAACCAGTCTTACCAAGGGGTATATTATCGCATTACCCAGTACTAACTGGGTTGTGGAGGTCAGATAGGCAGGCATCCGCTTAGACTGGAAGCCGACACCAACATAGTTGGGAAAAGGCTAGGCAGATGATGATCTTTTCATGGGGATTGCAGTCTTTATTTGAACTACTTTGACTTTTTATGCATTGTTTTTTTGTGACGACACGGTTGGCACAGTGGCTAAGCGTTATACTGCGCTACGTGTCGTTGATTCGATCCCCGGACGGAACAAATATTTGTATGATCTACAGATAGTTCCGGGTCTGGCTGTTTTTGTATGTGAAAAAAAAAGTTTGTAAACACGATACAGGAAAAGGTGTAAGGCAAGGTTTTATTATAATATATGTATTATATCCAGGGTGGTATTTTGTAATGCCACCTGAAGGGGAAGTACTCTTAATATTTTAGCCTCCCTCATTTCCATTAATCCTGATTGGCGTGACGTAATGACCACACATTCTACTTAAATCATGTGTTTCCTAGGTGAACACAAGCAGAGAAGTCCACCTTCTAAATTGAAAGTATCTCCTAATTGGGTTAAAAGGATTTTGAGTAAGACGCCAGAATACGTGTACTCACAGCCTCCAATAGTCCCTAATGGTCCAATTCACTATTATTGTTACGGGCAATTTCATAAGTTCGGGTACCATTAATAATGGCCGGTCTGTATTCATATAATGCCCGACTCAATTGGGCAATGTGATTAAAACAGCGTGATTAATCACTTTTACCGGCCATTATGTATAATTCACACCCTGTCTTGGGCAAAGTAATAAAATAGCTGAACTGTAGTGTTTTTGTTTATTAAATGAAATTAGACTTTGTAGCGCGCATACTCATAATATTTGAAATCCCCGCCACGAGGATGCGTAAACAATATTTGAATAGCCCGCTTACGCGCTACGCGCGAGGCGGCCAGTCACGACGCATGATGCCGACGCCCACAAAACGCGGCACCCCGCGTCCCTCTGTCTCGTTTTGAAGCTTGTTGAACGAACGGCTGTAGCTCCGCGTTAAAAAAAAATAATCTTTGTGTTTTATCTGACTTTATCGCATTATAAATGGGTTGTTTAAATCCGCCACATACCTATAACTTAAAATTTTCATTAAAAGTTCACAAAAAATAAACTATTGAACATAGTAGTTAACAATAAACAGTTAAAATGTAATAACATAACGGTAATACTTCGTCGGTAATACGTCGCTGCTTACGCGCGCGTCCCTCCTCCCGCATAAAATCGCCCCTCGCATTTTGCAAAGCACGGCTTCCGTCCAATTTATCACATTGCCCGGTCCAAGTCATAAATTCAAGCTATTTCAAATACTGACTTATTACATGGACCACGGGCCGTCGAGCATTATTGATAATGGCCGGTGAAAGTTATAAATTAATCACTTTGCCCATCGCTCTTGGGCATTATTAATAATGGCCGGTCCTTATTAATAATGCCCAGTTAATCACGTTGCCCATTATCACCAGATTCTTAATATGTGTATTCAATTAGTTAGCTTTATTACTCTAGTCGAAAATAAACCTAAATACACAGACAGATAACATCCGAGTCGGAGGTGAGATAACATTAAATAATTTCAGACGTTTTGACCACCACCACTTTTTATCACATTTCACACTCTCATTTAAGTACATAATTATTATACACTTATAACTGTTTTACGTCCGTCACATCGCTATACCAGGTCCAGTTGAAAACCAGCGTCGGGCACTAGCTGCTCGGCAGTTTGCTGAACTGGGCCTATTTGGCGCAGCCGTGAGACACACAATAATATAATTATTCATTATTTTTATTTGTGTTTAGAATTAAGTTTTATTATTTTTATTAGTGTGTGCATTTATGGCTTGTGCCAAATAAACTTGTTTTCTTTCTTTCTTTTGGAAAATTAAAAAAAAGCGTTCGTAAGTTTTGACCCCCCCATTACTTAAGTACCCGTTATCCTCATGCTGTATAAATAACTGTGGAATGCTAATCTACGCACGTACTTAGTTTAGCTTTGCTTGAAAAGGACCGGATTGATAACTATACTATACAAGTAACATCAAGTTATTTAGAAGTATTTTCTATCTTAAGTATGTATTGAAAACTCCACTCAGGATTACTGACAATAAATCAGCGCATCTAACGCCTGTAGCCCTTCCCTACATATCTGCAGCTTGATGCTGCAATTGTCCGCCAGCGCAATATTTATATGGTTTGACCCTAGCTTATTGATTTTTCCTTTCAGATGTCTTACCAGGAAACAAGCCAATAATCATTTTGTCTGTAAATGATGATGATGATGCAGATTCCTCCGAATCCGGTTAGTATTAATACATGATTAATCCTTACTAATATTATAAAAGCGAAAGTAAGTTTGTTTGTTTGTTACCTCTTCACGCTTTAATGGCTAAACCGATTTTGGTAAATTTTGGTACAGAGATAGTTGGGACTCTAGAGACGGACAAAGGCTAAATTTTTTTAAAAAATGAAATAGAAAGAGGGAAGAAAAGAGAAAACTTAGCATTGCTATTAATAGACGGGCCTGTTGGTCTAGTGGTTAGTGGCCCTGACTGCTGAGCCGGAGGTCGTGGGTTCGATTCCCACCCAGGACAAACTTTGTGTGATGAGCATGATTGTTTGTTCTGTGTCTGGGTGTGATTTATCTATAATATGTATGTATTTATAAATTATATAAGTATGTATATCAGTTGTCTGGTTACCACAACACAAGCTCTGCTTAGCTTGGGATCAGATAGCCGTGTGTGAGTTGTCCCAAGATATTTATATTTATTTATTTATTTATTACAATAAATAAGGCGCAAGGGGTCAGCAAATCAGGAAAGGGGAACTGTGTTACCCCGAATCAATAGCTAGTATGACATAATCTAAATAATCAAGTGTTTTCTAGTTGAAGACATGCAGTCAAGTTCAAATTCTAAATTGGATGGACCTGGATGGAAGAATATACCAGAACATCGGTATTCGCTGCCTCCAATGCTCCGTACTTTAGGTCCTAATAATGGTACGTTTATCCAATTTTACTATTGTTGCAAAGTTGTTTCCATTGATATATTTATATTTTAATTGATGTTTACAGAATCTCCCGTATTGAGAACGAGAAAAGATCGAACGAAATTGAAAAACAAAAATAAACCTAGTGAAGAAGGAGAAAAAGGTTTTTACACGTTGTTTTATGGACACACTATTTAGACATAATATTTTTACAAAATCATGGTTACATCATTCATGTCGAGATTTTTCAAATATGTGAGAACGATGTAGCTAAACGTGAACGAGCGTCCAGAGTAAAATTAGAAATCGAATAATTTAAAAAAAAACAATGTAATTAAGATAAACTATGGCAGCCGAGCGATGACCAGCTACCCTACCATGACGTGTTAAAGCAGAACTTATTCCGCTGAGGGAAAGGGACAGAGCTATACAGGGTGTCTAGCACCATCTCTTTCACTCAGTGGAATAAGTTCTGCTTTAAGATGTCATAGTAGGCATACTGTCCCAACTCACAGCGCCCGTTCACGTACAGTATGATCATTCTAAGATTGTCTAGAAAAAATGCATCGATATTCCAATCTGCACATTTATTTTAGTTCTGCATTTCCCCACCTTGCGCGTACGCAACGACGATGCGGTATTGAAAGAGCTTCGTTGTAGGAAAAAACTATTTATTATTTTGTAGATGATGTCGACTGGGTGAAAGATCTGAAAGAATTTGTCAAAGACCTTACAAATCATTATGGACTGGAAGAAGTACTTCAACGTTCAAAACCCGTTATTAAATGTAAGTTCTTTTTATTAATAATCCATTATACACACTGAACCTTTAAAAAAAAATCTTTTTTTTTTAAATTTTGTAAATAATTAAATGACTTATTTCAGCAATAGAGAAGAAACATCATGTTAAAGTAACAGACATTGATGGTAACGTATTGAAATAACTACTTTTTTTAATATTCTTCCATATTATTATAAATGCGAAAGTTGGTGAGTTTGGATGTATGTTTGATCCTCTTTCACGAAAAAACTACAGAAACGATCTTGATAAAATTTGGCACAGATGCAGTAATCTACCTCTGTAGTCTGGAATACAACATAGGATACTCTTTTTACGATATCACGCGGGCGAAGCCACGGGCGCCGGCTACTACTTACTACATATTTTAGTTCCATGCTAGTGTTTTGCTACTTGAATGACATGACTGTAAAAATAAATCATATCTTTATTGTCATGACGTTAAGGTTGCTGTTAGTAGTAAACTAATTGTTTAAGGACTGAAACTTTTTTTGTGAAATATTCTGTTTAAATATAAGAAAGAATAAATTATATATATTATAATTAAAATATAAGAATAAATTAATGGCGCTTGTATAGCTAGTTTTAGCCAAGTGTTTGAAAATCGAAATTATTTTATTACATATATTTTAAATGATTTTTAGATAATTAGTAAAATTAGCGACAAGACCAATTCTTACAAAAATCGCATTTTTAAACATTAATGTCCCATCATTTCTAATTTTGCGGCCATAAAGTACCGTATTCCAAAGTTGTTCATAATTTTATATTTCTTTTGTAGTTGATGAACATGGTAAGTATAATAAATAACCGTTTTAATAAATAAATAAATAAAGAACTGGTCACTAAAAATAACAACCGTTAGGATAAATCTTTAGGTTAAGCTGCACTTTCCTACGGTGGTCCGTGGATGGGTGACCACCCATTACATACCGAATTATAACGTTATTCCTGTCTGTAGCTCGAAGATATTTGACAGTCGTTACAGGTAGTCAGTGTTCCGAAAGTCTGACAACCAGTCTTGCCAAGGGGTATCGGGGTATGTAAAATACTGATATTCAGCTGCATCCAGTTAGACTGGAAGCGGACCTCAACATAGTTGGGAAAAGGCTAGGCAGATGAAGATGTTATGTCTAGTGTCATATAGCTCGCTGGTCAACAAATTATGAACACAACGTCTGAAATAAAGATTTGTTTATTTAAAATCTCTTTGTTTTCACGTGGTTATTTTTACAGGTGAAATTCATATCACTGCCAATGAAAAACCAAAAAATAATAAAAAAACAACTCGACAAGGGGAGTTATCGAGCTTGGAGATAGATGCGACTTAAAAGTTAAAAGTATATAAAGTGTTGTGTGAATAAAATGTTATGCTTACACAGTTTTTCTTTTGCTATTCTTATTTACCTAACCTAACCTTATATTTCAATGGAAGTTGATCAATCTCTGGTCTCTTAAGTAATATATATAATTGTGCCTCGTGATAAAACGCATAAAAGTTTTTGTAAAAAGTCTCAGCTTACTAGGCCGTAGCTGCTTGCTACGCCGTAGCAGCTTGCTAGGCCGTAGCAGTTCGCTACGCCGTAGCAGTTCGCTACACCGTAGCAGCTCGCTACGTAGCAGGTCGTTACGCCATAGCAGCTTACTAAAATAATAATAAAATTGAAAATGTATCTCCATTAACTGATGATGTTTCATGGTAGTTCTAGATACTATTAGCCAAGGAAAGTCCACGGCATTATTTCCGTCTTCAGAAGTCTTGAACACCATTATTTTTTCGTTTATAATGCCAACAAAACTTGCAACACTAAAAACTTCTTGCACCAAAAAAAAACATTACGCCTGTAATCCCTGGAAGGCAGAGATATATCTTAATTCGTCGCGTATCGTTAGGTTGGCACGGGGTTATAGTATGTATAAAGGTATTCAGAGAAAAATAAATAACCTCTTTTGCCAGTTGTGTGAAGTCCCATGTCAGTCTCAAAACTGCCTACTGCAATCAACCATGAACAAATTCAGACTCAGTGCCTGCTACTGAGCAATTCTTAGGCCCCTCGCCCACGGCGACTTTTTGTAGCGATACAGTCGCGCCTTTAGCAAATGCGCGACAGTATCTCTTCTAACGCGTGTTAGTCGCATTTGCAACGCGCTACTAACGACAACGTGACTAATGTTGCCTCAATGGAATCCATCTTGCAACTATACTAATCCAAGGTATTTTTGTGTCGTAACTGCGCGACCGATCGTCGCGTTTGTATCGATGCTACGCGCGACAGCATTGCGACTGCATCGCTACAAAAAGTCGCCCGTGGGCGAGGGGCCTTAATGGAAAAACTCAAAAACACTTTGCTCAATTTGGAAATCGAACTAAGGTCCACATGCTCAGCAAGTGCGCTTGCGACCACTCGCCCAACGAGCCTGTCGGGGCTTTTTGCAAGTTTGCTTAAATCTGGCAACACTGTTTAATCAAACCTCTACGGATCTGTAATAGCAATTTCCCTCGTCGTTCTAGAAACATATATATATTTCCATTTTATGTGCTTCTGTTGGCAATACTGGCTAGAGAGCCGTTCATCGAATTAAGTACAAAGAGGAAGTAGGGCAGCGCGTGTTGAAATCGATTCCTTTTTATTCGATTTTTGTCGGATTCGAATATTGAGTTAATCGAATGAAGTGTCGTTCGTGTTTTATTACGTTGCCATGATTAAAATTTTTACTACCTCGTTGGTCTCGTAGATGGAAGCACGACTGTTAAAGTTGAAGTTCTGGGTTTGATTCTTAGTTTAGGGAAATTGAGAGCAACAAACATGGATGGAGTGCCATCCTAACATATTTTCGCATTTATAATAATACTAGCTGGCGCCCGCGGCTAGTATCACATAACATATCACAAACAGTATCCTGTGTCTTATTTCAGACCATTATCTACCTAGTTGCCAAATTTCATCAAGATCCGTTCAGCCGACGTGGAAGAGTAACAAACATCCATACATCCAAACATCCATCCATCCTCATAAACATTCGCATTTATAATATTAAGTAAGATTGCTGCGGGCCGTTCTCGTCGTTCCTTACGGTAAAGCAATGCTTACCGAAGTCGGTCTGTGGATGGAAGTTCATCCATTGCATTGGGAGTTCTCTCCGTGCTTCAGAACGCAAGTGAAGCCGTTGGGACTGGCTGTCAATTGTAGGTCTTTGGCAGTCTGACAATCAGTCTTACCAAGAACTTTCCCACAATAGTAATTTCTCCTGTATCGTGGTTTTAATCATTTAAACATACATACACAAACTAACTACCTGCAGGTCATACAAATATTTGTTCCGTGCCAGAATCGCTCTTGCGAACACTGCACCAACGACTCCACAAAGCAGATCATAGTTGTATTAGTATGTCACTTGCACATAATATACTTATACTAGCTGCGCCCCGCGATTTCACTCGCGTGGTAATAAAATATCTTTATGAATGATAGCTTATGTGTTAATCCGATAATTATGTAAGCTAGTTTTATTAAAATCCATTCAGTATTTTGCGTGAAAGAGTAACAAACATCTATACAAACTTTCGCGTTTATAATATTAGTGGGAAGTAGGATATTCAACACGATGTGAATTATCCGTACTAATATTATAAATGCGAAAGTAACTCTGTCTGTTTGTCTGTCTCTTCTTCACGCCTAAACCACTGAACCGTTTTCAATTAAATTTGGCACAGATATATTCTGGGACCCGAGAAAAGACATAGGATAGTTTCATCCAGGAAATCCAACGGGAACTATTAAGCCATGCGGACGAAGTCGCGGACCAAAGCTAGTTTTTGAATAAATTAAACAATTGCTTTCATTACGATACGGGTTAAGGGTCTAACATAGTCCGGGTGTAACTAGCCACATAGAAATTGCATTAAACGCTATAAAATGGCCATTTAAACTCCAACAGCACTAAAATAACAATTATCTGACAAGCCGTAACAATTAAATTGAACGACAGTGTAATGACATTGCGGGTCGTTAAAGTGGAGAGAATGTTCTACTGACAATGTTTTAGTATCCTTACTAATATTATAAAAGCGAAAGTGAGTTTGTTTGTTTGTTACCTCTTCACGCTTTAATGGCTGAACCGATTTGGATGAATTTTGGTACAGAGATAGTTGGGAACCAGGAGACGGACATAGGCTAATATTTTTTTTGAAAAAAGTGGGATGTGAGGGAGAAAGAGGGAAGAGAAGGGAAAACTTAGCGTTGCTATTACAAATCAATAAGGCGCAAGGGGAACTGTGTTAGCCCAAATTTAACGCGGGCGAAGCCGCGGGCGAAAGCTAGTACTATATATGGTTACAATGGCGTGCATTGTAAATGACCACAATTTATACTGTGTAGCTGTAGGTACGGCGGTTTTCAAATTTAATTAAATATTTTTATTTCAAAAAACATATTTTGATTTATATACTAAATATTTTTACACTGAATATTTCTATAAAAATATTTGGTGTTTGTGCCAAAGTTTTGCATGCCAACAGGTAAAATATTTCTGATCCTGATTTCCTTTATTAACCACCATATTCGGCACCCGTATTAGCAAAATAAATATATCTTTTATCTTTTCACATAAGCCTACATGGGCACTTACTTATTACATGGAGAAAAGGTGAAAAATAAAGTGCTCTCGATAAAGTACACAGCGTTTTGAGCATCAAAAGCGGTGAAGACGGAAGATAAATTACAGAAATGATTTTGTTAAGGCGTACTGATTTGTGTGAGCTGTTTGTGAGGGCGAGAAGCGACGCGAAGCGATGCAAAGCTAGAAAACCTTGCGGGTTATTCGAAAGAGATACCGTGGCCCGAAATACAAATTGCAAAAGAAAGAACATGAATATCTTGGGACAACTCACACACGGCTATCTGATCCCAAGCTAAGCAGAGCTTGTGTTATGGTAACCAGACAACTGATATACATACTTAAATAATTTATAAATACATACATATTATATATAAAGCACACCCAGACACAGAACAAACTATCATGCTCATCACACAAAGTTTGTCCTGGGTGGGAATCGAACCCACGACCTCCGGCTCAGCAGTCAGGGCCACTAACCACTGGACCAAGAGGCCCGTCAAACATGGATTGGGTTTAGTCAGTTAAAGTCGGACACTCCCTTCCAATTCGCGGGGGCGGGAGAGCTTATTTGACGATTACCCACCCGAAAAAAAAACCGGTCAAGAGTGAGTCGGCGCACCGAGGGTTCCGGACAAACTTGCGACATAAACAGCGATATCTTTTGACCGCTTAGATTTAGAGGGTTGATTTTTCCACAGCACAAAGAAACTATAGAGTTGAATATGTGGTTTTAATTTCATGTCGATGTTCCGATTGTCCTCCACGTGTTCCCGAGATAAAGGGTCTTGACAGACAGACATACAGAGGGACAACAAAGTGATCCAGCAAGGTTTCCATTTTTTCTTTTCAGATTCAAGAAAACAAGTAATGCTAGGCATGGTCTGCCAAACAGTCCTTTGTTTTAATTAACTTTGTGTGTTCCACTGCTGGGCAAAGGTCTCCTGTATATCCTTGAAAGTACTCTTCCCTGCTCCACCTCTTTTTTTGGGGTGGGATTAAACTATCAAATAACTTCTCCCGGCCTGGGCGGAGAGGGAGGGAGTGTCAGACTTTTACTGACTAAAACCCACCCATGTTCCTTCTATTGCCCTTTACGTTTCGGGCCGCGGTATCTCTTTCGAACAACCCGCAACCCCGGCAGGCGGAGGCCCTGCTTTGCTGACATCTCTTTGAGGCGCGCGTGGAACACAAACGCGCCGTCGACACGGCCTGTCGTCAGTAGACGGACAGACCTTGAGCTACCCATTGCTCACCGTCCATAGGCCCGCATCTACTGTGGCCAGGAGTAGTCTCGCAGCGCCCGTCGGCCGGGACGCCTGCTCCACCTCAAATCAGCTTTAGTGAAGCGCCTCCAGATAATCTCGCCAACTTAAACTTACGTAGAAAAATATAGCAAAGCCTCGCATTGACTTGGATTGACACATAGTCCAAAATAGATTGTGAATCAAGACATGGAGCCTCCAATTTCTCATATTGATTTCACATTTAAAAAGAAATTTGTTTGAAACGTTAACATCTTCGGCTCTGTTCTGATAATGGAGCCGTTTACACTCGAATAATTTTGTCGAACAGTGTCTATGAAATATGATTACAAATTGCAGTGAATTGGACTTTGCCAGAAATGTTGAATTTTTGGTGTGATTTGTCTTTTTATCTTTCACTACCCTTATCTATATATATAAAAATGGATTGCTGTTCGTTAGTCTCGCTAAAACTCGAGAACGGCTGAACCGATTTGGCTAATTTTAGTCTTGAAATACTCCTGGAAGTCCAGGGAAGGTTTAAAAGGTGAGAAATTGGAATAATTGCCGGGAAAACACTAAAAACAGCCCTTTTCTATTTTCCATACAAACCTAATGTCGCGTTCCGAAACTAAACAAAAGTGAATCGCGAACGCCACAAACTCGCGTAGTCACAAAAATAGATCATTAGTAGAACTGATTTACAATTTAGTCGGCTTCGCGAAACTTAATTTTAGCTAATTTCAGACGAAACCATAATATTTGACATTAGATTTCAATCCATCCTGTCGCACTTCAGAACACGGAAAAAAGTTACTGCTATCTGCGCGAGAACATTCTTTAGTTTGGTGATCCTTTGTGATAGTGACATTCCAAGTATAGTGCTCTTTTTTACTAACACTTTACTGCTAAGTGATTACATTGATTAATTACAATTTACGATGCCGAGGAGAAGACGACCTGACTTAGGTCGTCGCAGTCAATCAAATGTGCGAAGAGCTACCTCACGTGCTAACCGCACTGATGACCAGAGAGAGACAGATCAAGAAAATAGTCGTATTGCTATGGCAAATAAAGTATTGACGTGTTTGGGAATGACAGCACCCAATCGTGATATGCACGATGCATTAAACCACGAGTTGCAACGAGAACAACAGTACGACATTGAAGCATTGGCCGAAACAGTTAGTACAAATGTTCCACAATTAAATCAACAACAAATAATTGCGTACGACACTTTGATAGAAGCTGTGAACAGTGGATCTGGTGGAATTTATTTCCTTGGTGCTCCCGGAGGAACTGGAAAAACGTTCTTAATTTCATTGATTTTGGCGAGGATCAGATCGCAAAATGATGTTGCTCTAGCGTTGGCTTCATCTGGAATAGCTGCGACTCTGCTAGAAGGCGGGCGAACTGCACATTCTGCCTTGAAATTACCATTAAACATGCAAATCACCGAAACACCAATTTGCAACATCGCCAAGATCCTACAGGTATGCAAATTGATTGTTTGGGATGAATGCACAATGGCTCATAAGAGGTCACTGGAAGCACTGGATAGAACGTTGAAAGATCTTCGTGACAGCCCAAATATTTTTGGTGGGGCCATGATTCTGCTGTCAGGTGATTTTCGTCAGACTCTTCCAGTTATTCCCCGATCAACTGTTGCTGATGAACTAAATGCATGCCTAAAAACATCGAATTTGTGGCAGTACGTAAAGACACTCCAATTAACAACTAACATGCGAGTATTTTTGCAACAAGATGAAACTGCAAATGTGTTTGCGAAGCAGTTGTTAGACATTGGAAATAATAAAGTTGCAGTGGACACCTCGACCGGATTCATCACATTACCCACCGATTTCTGTCACATCACAGACTCAAAAGAAGATCTTATTCAGCGTGTTTTCCCAGATATAGCGCAAAAGTTCAATAACCATAATTGGCTGGCTGAACGCGCAATATTGGCGGCGAAAAATAAAGATGTCGAGGATCTCAATGCGACCATTCAGAATTTTCTACCAGGACAGTTGGTTTCCTTAAAATCAGTCGACACCGTTATGAATCAGGATGACGTAGTCAACTATCCCACGGAGTTTTTAAATTCACTGGAATTGCCTGGTTTACCTCCTCACAATTTGCAGTTAAAAGTAGGATCAGTTGTCATCATGCTGCGTAACATCAATCAACCTCGACTATGCAATGGATGCTGATGAATAACGTCATTGAGGCAACAATAATAAAAGGAAAATACAAAGGAGAGGATGTCTTGATCCCGCGGATACCGATGATTCCAACGGATTTACCATTCGATTTTAAGCGCTTACAATTTCCAGTACGTTTGGCCTTTGCGATGACCATAAATAAATCGCAATTATACGTCGCGTGTTCGCGCGTCGGAAAACCGTCTTCTTTGTTTATTTACGCACCACAAAACAAAACAAAAAATATAGTTTATGAGAAAGCTTTAAATTGATTTCAAGCTTTCTCATAAACTATATTTCAATATCAAAACCTTATAAATAGCCAGTATTTCAGAAAAAAACTCTGTTTTGTAAAGTAAGCAACATGATGTGTTGAAGAAGTTTAGGTCTTTTATTTATCGATTTAGGCAGTACGAAGTCTGCCGGGTCAGCTAGTGTGATAATATTTTTGTATGAATAGTAGTAGCTACGTCCTTTATTTACTTTGCCTCTCGCTTTTACATCCTTACTAATATTATAAAAGCGAAAGTGAGTTTGTTTGTTTTTTTGTTTGTTACCTCTTCACGCTGTAATGGCTAAACCGATTGTGATGAATTTTGGAAATTATGGTACAGATATAGTTTGGAACCAGGAGATGGACATAGGCTAATTTTTATTTAAAAAACACTTTTTTTTTAAATAAAAATTAGTGTTTTATTTAAAAAAAAAAACACTTTTTTTAAAATAAAAATTAGCCTATGTCCATCTCCTGAGGATGTGAGGGAGAAAGAGGGAAGAAAAAGGAAAACTTATCGTTGCTATTACAAATCAATAAAGCGCAAAGGGAACTGTGTTACCCCAAATTTAACGCGGGCGAAGCCGCGGGCGAAAGCTAGTCCTTACTAATATTATAAAAGCGAAAGTGAGTGTGTTTATTTGTTTGTTGCGTCTTCACGTCTAAATGGTTAAACCCATTTTGTTAACTTTTGGTACAGAGATAGTTGGGACCCTTTTTTTTTTTTTTTCGGGTGGCTACCTGTAAATCAGAAAAGGGGAACTGTGTTACCCCAAATTTAACGCGAGTGAAGCCGCGGGCAAAAGCTAGTTTTTTATGGTTTTTGGTTTGGCCATCCTCGCCTACTTGGAAAATTCATTCTGTATACACGACACAGGCTCAGTGTCTTCTCTTGTTTTTCTTTTCTCGAAACGATCCCTAGTGTAACTTTTAACAGTTTCGTTATTGAGTTAGGCACGCAATCCCGCCCTGTTAAGTGCTCTTCATTGACGACCGACCGAAATCGATACTGAAACTTGACCGGTATACTAGTAGTAGATGAGTTAATGAGGTCATTTCATTTATTGTACGTTATTTTCTCCTCTTTATTCATTTGATACTCTTATAACTACATTTTTAAATAATTCTTTAAAAAATAACAAAAAAAAATTATATAAAAATAGGTCTCCGCCGGTATTGGGAGCAGGGTCCAAGCTACCGGTGGTTAGGGCTCCAGAGACAGGAACCTCCTCACAATGCGGGCCGTATCAAGGAGTACTGCTTTCTGAATCAGGCCCTTAATCCAAACGCTTAGGGAAAGCTTCGAGAGATGGTCGTCGATGCTTTTGGCCATCAGGCCATTGGCCGTAACCACTATCGGTACAATGAAAGCCGAGCTCACATTCCACATGTCGACAACCTCGTGTGCCAAGTCAAGATATTTGAGTTGTTTCTCTTTCTCAGCTTTCACGAGGTTCTCGTCATGTGGGATGGTAACATCGATTATCATTACGCGGCGCGCTGAATACGCTGCTATCAGTACGTTATTTTATTGGTTCACCAACAATTGTCCACACTGGTTTTATGCTAAAATTAACAAGTGAAAAGTAATATAGGTATATTATATTAGTGCAACAATCTCCGAAAGGTAAACACCGCATGCATATTTAAGTTGTGCAAGAAAAATAATTTAATTTAACTAATCTAGGTTTAAGTTAATTATATCTAAAAATTTAACATTTTAAACAAAGAATTTCTAATACCCAATATAAAATAACAAAATCCGCTCTAAAAAGATATTGAAAGGTTTTCTAAGGGAGATATTTATAAAAACAGGCTTTCAATTTACTCAAACTGTCAGTGTTTATCCATTTTATTACTGTAGCTATTATACAGCACTGTAGTTATCGTGTAAGGTATATAAGGTTCCTATAAGGGTTCCGTTTTTACCTAATAATACTGTTAATAACTACAACTATACAACCAAGAGCCTCGAAGACCATCTGTCGAAGGTCTCCTTAGGCGGTTGGATCAAGGACCTGATTCAAAACGCAGTACTCGTCGACATGGCCCGCATTGTAAGGAGGTTCCTGGCTCTGGAGCCCTAACCACCGGTAACTTGACCCTGCTCCTGATACGGTTTTTTTTAATGTTTTTTTTTTTAAGAAATATTTAGAAACTAGCTTTCGCCCGCGGCTTCGCCCGCGTTAAATTTGGGGTAACACAGTTCCCCTTGCGCCTTATTGATTTGTAATAGCAACGCTAAGTTTTCCTTTTTCTTCCCTCTTTCTTCCTCACATCCCACTTTTTTTTAATAAAAATTAGCCCATGTCCATCTCCTGGTTCCCAACTATATCTGTACCATAATTTCCAAAATTCATCACAATCGGTTTAGCCATTAAAGCGTGAAGAGATAACAAATAAAACTCACTTTCGCTTTTATAATATGAGTAAGGATGTAAAAGCGAGAGGCAAAGTAAATAAAGGACGTAGCTACTACTATTCATACAAAAATATTATCACATTAGTACTGCCAGCTCTTAAGAGCTTTCTCAACACAAGATAACTTTGGACAAACTCCCGAACTAGCGAACCTACTTAACGATAATCCCCACAACTACTATTAATGTACATAGTTTCTAATAACATTGAGGCATATAGATTTAATGTTAAAGTTATTATGCTTTATAACAGTTCAAGTTGAGTTTGACGGTATAGTTAGCGCAGTGGCTGAGCGATCGACTGCAACTGCGCTTCGTGTCGCGGGTTTGAATCCCGCACGGAACAAATAATTGTATGACCTACTAGTAGTTTTCTCTGGTCTGGCTGTTTGTGTATGTGGAAAGAAAGAAAACATAATCTATTTTATAGGATTACTTTGTTGTCCGTCTGTCAAGACTTTTTATCTTAAGAACGAGCGGAGGTATCGAGTTAAAATTAAAAGCATAATAATATGCTTGTCTATGGTCTCTTTGTGCTGTGTTTAGGAATCAACCCTCTAAGTCTACGCAGTCAAAAGATATGGCTGTTTTTTTTCAGACTTGTACAGACTAAAACCCACCCATGTTCCTTCTATTGCACTTTGCGTTCCGGGGCTGCGGTATCTCTTTCGAATAACCCGCAACCCCGGCAGGCGGAGGCTCTGGCAAGCCCCTCTGCTTTGCTTAAATCTTTTAGAGGCGCGGTTAGAACACAAACGCGCCGTCGACAAAGCCAAGATATGGCTGTTTATGTCGCAAATTTGTATAAAACCTTCGGCGCGAGAGTCTGACTCGTTCTTGGCTGGTTTTTCTATGGCTTCTCCCGCTCTGGACGAAATGGAGGGGAGTGTCAGACTTTTACTGACTAAAACCTATCCACGTCCCTTATATGGCCTTTGTTCTCCGGGGCCGCGGTATCCCAGTCGATAACTTAAAGCCTTGGCAGACAGTGGCTGGTCATACCCCTTTTTTTGGGGTATTAAATCACCAAATAACTTCCCCCGCTTTGGGCGGAGCGGGGGGCATGTCAGACTTTTACTGACTAAAACCCACATTGCTTTTTTGGCCTTTGTGTTCCGGGGCCGCGATATCTCACTCGAACAACCTGGCTTGTGAAATCATCAACTAACTTACATGCATGCATGTCAGACTTTTACTGACTAAAACCCACCCATGTTCCTTCTGTTGCTCTTCGGACATACCCCTTAGATAATGTTTAGGTACTTCTAATCACGAATCTTCTACAGACACAAAACATTAAAAGTAGGTAAGTACCTATAAACAGTATGTACGTAATAACAACGAAATCTGTTTGGAAAGTTACTTATTTGTTTGTTGTTCATTTCTCGTTATTTTCGTATACAGTAACAAAATACAAGTATAATATTTAATAAGAGCTAAAATATCGCCTAACTTGTATTGCCAAATTGTTTTTATTTTACGTGTAAGTGGGTTTTAGCTGTAATGTATTTTATTTTCGCTTAGAATAAGTTTTCTTTTCGAAAAATTGTTTGGAGTCAAGCAGAAAACTAAGGGAATTGGGTGGTTTTTATAAGGCTTTTATTCTAATTTTTAAATTTTTATTTGGTGAAAGAGACTTAACTTTTTCCGTGAGTTCAGTACATAATACTAGAAACCGAGAGTTCAAAATATTATAGGTTACTAGCTTTTGCCCGCGGATTCGCTCGCGTTAAATTCGGGGTAACACAGTTCCCCTTCCTTGATTAGTAGGTACCTGCTACCTGAAGTTTTTGCCCTTGCGCCTCATTTATTGTAATAGCAATGCGAAGCTTTACCTTTTCCTCTTTCTCCCACAAATCTCAAACTTTAAAAAAAAGGCTATATGCGTCTCTAGGGTCCCAACTATCTCTATACCAAAATTCATCAAAATCGTTTCAGCCATTTAGTCGTAACAAACAAACAAACTCACTTTCGCTTTTATAATATTACTAAGGACGTACTGTTCTTCAACAAAGAAAACATAACAACGATGAGTTGCCACAAATAGCTATACAAGTTAATTCTTTCGCAACCTCTCGAAAATAACACTGAAAGGTTCCGTATACACTTCCAGTAAGGACGCCGCGATCATTTATCAAACTTATTTTAGGATACTTCACATTTTTAGAGTACCGTATCTGTGGGATCTAACTTTAATATAATCCTTACTAATATTATAAAGCGAAAGCGAGTTTGTTTGTTACGTCTTCACGTCTTAATGACCCTGGAGACGGACATAGGCTATTTGGTTTTTTTTTTTTAAAGTGGGAAAGGATCCCTCTTTTCCCACTTAAAAAAAAACAAAATCAAAAAGGGAAGAAATAAATAAATCAGGATAGGGGAACTGTGTTACTCCGAATTTAACGCGAACGAAGCCGCGGGCAAAAGCTAGTTTTATCTAAATACAGAGATGGGATGAGCTTACCCAAAGATATCTGTTAATTCTTGACTTAAAAACCCTTTTATATAATGTTTTAAATCAGTTACGATCTAAACACTATAAAGTTACGGTCGCTTTTCATGTTTGTCTGTGATCGGACTGGGTCTCAACGGAATTGTATGAGATTATTCGACACATTTAGAAAAATTAATTTAAAAAAATTACCTAAGTTTATTTTTTGTATTATAGAGTATATCTATCTATACTAATATTATAAAGCTGAAGAGTTTGTTTGTTTGTTTGAACGCGCTAATCTCAGGGACTACTGGTTGAAATTGGAAAATTCTTTTAGTGTTGGATAGTCCATTTTTTGAGGAAGGCTATAGGCTATATGTGTCGGGAAGGCTTCTTCCTCAGCACATTTGGGGGCAGCGCTAAGAAAACGAATCGAAATGGGCTGCAACGCTCCAGACATCCACAACTAAAGTAAAAAGGTCCCCTACCTCTTAGCCATGTACGATCTGGTCCAGGAATAGCTTGGGAGCTCCCGCTTGCTTTGTTCTTCGCAGTAGTCTTGAAGCACCACTTTACAAACACATTTAAAGTTCTTAGGAAGATGAGAAAGTTCTAAATTTTGAACATTTGTATTTTTTGTGTCGAGAGCGCGCGCGTGGACGCCGGCGGCTTGGTTTGCTCTGTTTTTCCGCCAAAGAGAAAAAGCGCTAGAGGTTGGCAATGGCGAGCCGTGATTGGCCAGAACGTATGAACGTTTCTTTTCTCTTTTCTAATTGGTTGGAAACCCTACAATAGTGGCGGAAGTTCCAAAACGCTGCATTCGATTCGCTAATATTGTTGAGTAGTGCCAACTTAGAAATTAATAAATAATGAATACGAAACACTATATAACATCACGCTACGACCAACAGGTGCTGAGCAGCGTGGGTGAAACGGCGAGGAACAGCTAGTTAATTAATCAATCACGATGTTTTTTTTTCGTCGTAATAAAGTTCAAAGTCGGGAAAGACCGCCAGTATAACATTAACAAATTATTTCGCTGACTCAACATACTATATTTTAATAGCCGTGTCGACGGTGCGTTAGTGTTTCACGCGCGCCTCAAAGTGATGTCAGCAAAGCAGAGGGGCCTGACAGGGCCACAGCTTGCCAGGGTTGCGGGTTGTTTGTAAGAGATACCACGGCCCGAAACATAAAGGGCAAAAGAAGGAACTTGGGTGGGTTTTAGTCAGTACAAATTCGACATTCCTCAAAGTTATTTCATGATTTCCCAAAAAAAAACATGTTTTATCATAAAAGTAGTTAAAAAAACATATTATTTGTTCTTTCTACAAAAACAGATAAATCATTCACGTTTGGATACCGGGGCAGACTTCAAGGTAAATGTCCCCGAGACGAGCACACGGAGACGTATAGGATTTAACTCGTGATATATTAGGGACGTAATAAATACATACATTAACATCTAATTTATTTGCTTATAAGATGTCCCGTAGAAAATGTGGTCCAGAACTTTGGAATAGACACAACATCTATTTTCGTAGTTTTCGGTAAAATATGGGTACTGAATTATTTGAGTTAGATAATTTACTACCAAACTGCTATTGAATTATTTGTATTTCTCCTGTATCGTGGGTGCGTTTACAAACATTTAAACTCACATACACAAACAGCCAGACCCGGAACAGCTATCTGTAGGCCATACAAATATTTGTTCCGTGCGGGGATCGAACCCGCGACACGCAGCGCAGCAATCGATCGCTCAGCCACTGCGCCAACCGTGTTGTCAAGTTGTCAATTTAATTATTTGAGTTAGATTATTAGCTGCTAGAATATTTCCCAGCGGGCAATGGAGCGGAGCATCATACGTGTATGGTGTACAGATCATCATATACATCATGTAAACTTAGGTTACTTATGATGAAAAAAACAGCCAAGCTGAAGTAAGAGTGGGCGGAGTAAGAGTAGGTAGGAGTAAGTAAGAGTAGGTCGGGCCACGTAGCGAGAATGCACCCGGAGATATAGCCCAAGATCGTCACTCACTGGACGCAAAAAATCGAATCACTCACCATCACCGCCGAGGTAGACCGCCGTGTAGGTGGTGTGACCATCTGGTCTTATATATATATATATATGCGGGGAAAGTTGGCCAGATATCACACAGAATAGAGAGATTTTTGCCCAGCAGTGGGATAATTGAGAGGCTAGCAAAAATTGGAACAGTTGCGTATTTTTTAAGTTTTACCAAAATATACTACTAGCTTCTGCCCGCGACTTCGTCCGCGTGGCATAGTTACTTTGGGCTAACGCTAAATTTAAACCGCGTGATGATCGAAAAAAAAAAATCTCCCCCTTTTCTTAATTATTTATTACTACTACTATTTATCTCTTTTTTGTCGTCTCTAGAGTCTCAACTATCTCTGTACCTACCAAAATTCATCAAAATCAGTTTAGCCATTTAGGCGTGAAGATGAGACAAACTAACTCACTTTCGCTTTTATAATATTAGTACGGACTTTGGTTAATCAATAATACACAAAAAAAATTGACGTTAAAGGAATCCTTTAGGCTGTACGTACAGTTTTGTAATGCTTTCTTGCACAACCAATACGGACAAGAGTACCTTAAATGCGCCCCTCAATTCCTGCTAATACTTTATTACCTCCAAAACTTTTATATACGGAACCATCTCCAAACATTTTTGGCACGTATTCGCCATTTTCGGACTCAGTTTCAAGTATCTGACGTATGGTGTAACTAAGGACTGCAATACATTAACTTTTTTTGGCTCAATGATAAAAGGGCAAAGGAACACGAGGCAGCTCGTGGAAGATGAACTGTAGGTCATCTGAAACTGGTATGACCTTTTGAGCTTAGGTATCCCATCTTCCTGTGAGGACTAGAATAATGAACCAATTATATAGGGATGGGATTTCTAGGGTCGTAGGAAAAGGTCACATTTTAGGTTGGTGTTCATATTTTTATTGAAATATTAGGAGTCTTATGTTAAGGTCGGCTTCCAGTCTAACCGGATGCAGGTGAGCCCCAGTATTATATATGGAGCGACTGCCTATCTGACTTGTATACCCCAATTGTAAGACTGGTTGTGAGACATCTTTCTTACGAATGGGAAAACATCGAATAACTCCCCCTGCTCTGGGTAGAGCAGGTGGGATAGACAGAGTTGTACTGACTCAAACCGCCCCACGTTTCTTCTTTTAGCTTATATGTGTCGCCGGCGCGTAAGTGTTCCACGCGCGCTTCAAAGAGATGACAGGAAATCACAGGGGCCTTTCAGGGCCACGGCATGCCGGAAATGCGGGTTGTTCGAAAGAGATACCGTGGCCCCCGAAAATAAAGGGCAAAAGAAGGAACATGGGTGGGTTTTTATCAGTAAAATCTGACACTCCACACATTCCCACTTCGTTCAAAGCTGGGGAAATTATTTGATGATTTCTCATCCGCAAAATAAAGGCTGGCAATATTATTTAATACTAGCTACCGCCCGCAGCTACACCTGCATGATTTTCGAAAAAAAAGTATCCTATGTGTTATTCCAGACTATAACCTACCTCTCTGCCAAATTTCATAAAGATTCGCTATGCCGTTTTGACGTGAAAGCGTAACAAACATCCATACATCCATCCTCACAAACATTCGCATTTATAATATTCAAACTCAAACTCAAACTCAAATCATTTATTTCAATTAGACCATTACAGGCACTTTTGAATGTCATAAAAACAAGAACAAAAAAAAATGATGCTGCTACAGTCCCAGTCACAAGACATAATAACTTGTGAAAGTACTGTAGTTGCCCATTCCAAAGCGTAGATCTCTATGGAGAAGAATGGGCAAGAAACTCCATGGACACTCTTTTAAATCATAATGTTTTATAAAATCATGGTTACATCATTCATGTTGAGATTATTCATAATGTGAGAACGATGTAGAAAAACGAGCACATTTAGAGCGTCCAGAGTAAAAGCAATAATTATCACGAGTTTAAAAGAAGAATTAAAACAAACCGTGGTAGCTAAGAGATGACCAGTCCCAGCCGACAGCGCCCGTTCACGAACATGACGTATGGATCAGCCCCATTCAGCTCGACCATTTTGAAGGGAGCTAAATGACCCGACACACCCGCCACCATCAGCGAGACATTTAAGTGAGCATGACAATCTCTCAACCACCAGGGCAACCGTCGAGTCAATAAAATTACATAGAACTCACACATGGGCATTACAATTATACAATATTAGGAAATTGAGTCTATACATACATTAGTACCTATACATATATTAGTAGAATAGGACTACAACAGATGTCATGACCCACAATACACAATAACTACACAAGTAACAAGTTGTCCCCATCTTTAAATGAAAATGTAGACGCCAAACTTGGGAAGTTTTAACAATAACGATACGAAGCCTGAGATAAAGAGACCTGTATCATTGTTATGTTATATAACTTTGTAACGAGTTGTATTTACCTATTTCATGAGGGTTGAAGTGTTAAGTTGTTATATTTAGATACTTGGGTGTTAAGAGATGTGAAGTTAGATGAAGAGTTATTTTGTGAATAGCTTATCTGCGGGTTGACTCGCTTGAAGATGGGTAAATAGTAATTAATCCTATCAGTATTTCTCGCATGTAAGTTTTTCTCTTTTTAGGGTTCCGTAGTCAACTAGGAACCCTTATAGTTTCGGCATGTCTTTCTGTCCGTCCGTCCTCGCTTAATCTCTGTGACCGTTAGCACTAGAACGCTGAAATTTGGTACCAATATGTATATCAATTACGCCGACAAAGTGGTAAAACAAAAATTGGAAAAAAATGTTTTATTAGGCTAGCCACCCTCTATGTAAAGTGGGAAGTGTTTTTTTTAATTTCAACCCTAACGTGTGTTATATTGTTGGAAAGGTATTTAAAAATGAATAGGGGTTTACTAAGATCATTTTTTGATAATGTCATTAATTTCGGAAATAATCGCTCCAAAAGTAAAAAACAATGTGTCCCCCCACCTCTAACTTTTGAACCATAAGTTTAGAAAATATGAAAAAAATCTGAAAAGTAGAACTTTATAAGGACTTTCTATGAAAATCATTTTGAACTTGATTGACACAACAGTTTTTGTACAAAAAAGACAAAAAGTTGTACAAAATAATTTCTGAATTAAGTTTGTAGTATAATCGTATATGCAAGCATTTTTTGTAACTTTGTTTACATATTTTATTATCCTGAACGTAATTCTTTTTTCAAACAATAAAAGAATTATTGAAATCTGTTCTCGCAATCCAAAATTACCACCGAAATTGCACATCTTTGTATTAATTAGTAACCCAATTCCCCGAGAGATGGCGCTGTAGGTACTTATTACATTGGATCAGGTATTACCGAATTGTTCGGTTGGCCTCATAACTGGGAACACTTATTGTGACGGACGGAAAACTACGGAACCCTACACTGAGCGTGGCCCGACACGCTCTTGGCCGGTTTTTATTTTATATTGTTGAATTCGAAAGTTTGAGTAGATGTATCGATGGATTTACATCCTCAAACACAAAATTCTCAAAGTCAACGGGTTCAATTTCTTTCGCTCTTAAAAAAAAACACCCTGTATATTGGCATCATCTTGTTTATAGACTTACAACTGTAGCAACAAGTGTCGTTACAACTTTTGATCTTAAGCAAAAAGTGTCGTTACCACTTTTGGTTTTATTTTTTTTCGTCACGCGATGCGAACAATGCTTCGCATCGCGTGATAAGGAACTTCGTTTCAAGACTTTGTTCCAATAACGTGCAATTTACATGGTAACATTCTGGGCAAAACAAATTGAAATAAGTCAAACATGAAACAAGAAGAATACTCACGCCTATTTACGGCAAGGGTAAGCACAAAAAACAGAATGCATTACCTTAATTAGCTTTTATAGTGATTATCTCATTTTAAAATCATAAAATTTATTCTGTAAAATTATACAGGAGGTCGCTTTTTTAGCTTAATAAGTCTTCAAAGATATTATTATTAAAAAAGATGTTATTAAAAATCTTCTTTAAAAAATGATAAATTTTTAAGATCAACGTGTAAAAGTTGCGTTCTGCGTCTTGCTTATAAAAGGCGACGTTCTAATTAAATCGATCGATGCGCGAACAGGGGACTGTACGTACGTTTTTGGGCGACCCGATCGTTTTCCTTACGGGCAGAAAGATACAAGACAAGGAAAGGTAAACAATCTTGGAAACCCTGGAAGAAGAGAATTACATTTAGTTGTAAAAACCGGTTAAAATAGTATTCACAAAAACTACATCAAAAGAGATAACAACCCGCATTTTCGCCTCTCAATTCTTCTCAGAAAATGCACTACAAAATGGTCTACCGAACAAAAATACGATCTTAATAACCCTAGTCCATTTAGTTCTCAAAAAAGTTCAAGTGCTGCAATAAGGGTAACGCAGTGGAACGTTCTAGAGCGTGCTCTGTGGTCGTTGGCACAGGCCGCGGAAAGTGGCTAACGTGGAAAAATGGACAGGCTAGCAAACTTGAAGCTTGTGTAATCTAAACTGTGAATCTAGTAGGCTTTTAGAGTTAATATTAATTTGGTAGATTCATTATTATTGTAGGATTCGCCAAAACACAAAGAATACAGTTTGCAAAAGTTTGAGTAGAACATTCGTTAACACGTACCGTTTTGTGCTGGATATATATTTATTAGATTTTTTCATAATAAGAAAAATCTACTAAATATAATATTTCCAGTACTATTTTTTGTGTAATTTTTTTTTTTTTAATATTATTTAACCTAAAGGATGAGTGGTAGGGAATGCCTTATGACATAAAGTCCTAAGCCTAGCACCACTCTTGTACATGAAGTTTTAATAAATAAATATCCTAACTCTTCACGACGCACATTTGTTTGCAGCAATTTTTTACGATTTTAGGTTGTGTTAAATCCGACATAGTTTTAAACTCTTCTGCCTAACCGTTTGGGGGTTACTGGCGTGATGTTATGAAATATTAAAGAGAATATGGTAATAATTATAAGTTAGTTAAGAGGTCGACTATGCCTGGTGGCAGCAGGATCGGTACCAATTCACCCATTAAACTTTGCGTAAATCAGGCAAAAAAATATCTCCTCCCCCCCACCCACAGATGGCCTTAATACGATCTGTCGCCAATAATCCTCAGTGCACATGGACACATCAGTGATTAATAAAAGGAATAAAATTCTTTACAGTCTATTCCGATAATGCCGCATCCATTGAAATGTATGTGAAGAATAGGGCTGCTACACATTTGAAAAATAAATATTTATAAAATACGCCTACGTTAAAGGCATCCTCTTAACTAGAGAGACTACTAGAAGTGAAATAAATAAATAAATAATAAATAAATATCTTGGGACAACTCACACACAGCTATCTGATCCCAAGCTAAGCAGAGCTTGTATTATGGTAACCAGACAACTGATATACATACTTATATAATTTATAAATACATACATTTTATAGATAAATCACACCCAGACACAGAACAAACAATCATGCTCATCACACAAAGTTTGTCCTGGGTGGGAATCGAACCCACGACCTCCGGCTCAGTAGTCAGGGCCACCAACCACTAGACCAACAGGCCCGTCAAAATCGCTTCAAAGAGTTTCGTGTTTTGACAGAGGCTCTCAGATTGGCATGATTCACATAAGAACACGGTTTGCGCAGTGACTGAGCGATCGACTGCTGCGCGGCGTGTTGATCCCCGCACGGAATCAATATTTGTAATTTGTATCGTCTACCGATATGTATTGCAGTTGTTTTGTAGTTGTTGTGTATGTGATTTTAAATGTTTGTAAACGCACGCACGATACAGGAGAAAGTGAGTTGAAGTCAGTCAGCATCAGGTGAGTTTCAGTCAAACGGCACGGTCGGCGCAGTGGTTGAGTTATCGACTGCTGCGCTGCGTGTCGCGGGTTCAATCCCCGCACGGAACAAATATTTACTATTTTGACCTACAGGTAGTTGTGTCGGGTCTGGCTGTTTGTGTATGTGAGTTTGAATGTTTTAACACGCATCCTCGATACAGGAGAAATACCTAGTGTGGGAAATTTTTTATATAAAAAAAAGATCTTTAACCGACTCAAACAAAGGAGGATGTTCTCAATTTGTTAGATTTCTTTTTCCTTAGGTAATGTCAAATACATTTTCATTTGTTTTCCATCGCCTTTATCTATACTAATATTATAAAGCTGAAGAGTGTTTGTTTGTTTGTTTGAACGCGCTAATCTCAGGGACTACTGGTTGGAATTGGAAAATTCTTTTAGTGTTGGATAGTTCATTTCATGAGGAAGGCTATATAACATCACGCTACGACCAACAGGTGCTGAGCAGCGTGGGTGAAACCGCGTGGAACAGCTAGTCGCTTATAAAATAATACTTTCTCTAGGCCTTCAGGAAAAACATGGAGTCAGCGTTGTAAGCAACGCAAGTCTCTAGCTCACCGTTTGTCTAGTGACAGGCCGTGTCTACGTCACGTTTGTGTTCCACGCGCGCCTCAAAGAGAGGTCAGCAAAGCAGAGGGGCCTGCTAGGGCCACCTCCTGCCAGAATTGCGGGTTGTTCAAAAATAAAATAATCAAAAAAACGAACACGGGTAGGTTTTTTGATTTAACTCTATCACCCTGAGAACTTCGGGACGTAGCATATAAATCCAAGTGACTTTGTAATTTCTGACAGCTAGCAACCCTACGCAGCCATTACTTTAATTACTGGCCGTTGCTCGCCGCCCTGCATCGTGTATCTCTTTCACACAACTAAACGAGCCGTGAAACTTACTTCACCTTACGTACGTTATTTTTTATTTATTTTGTAGACTAATGAGTGGTGTTTTTACGGTGGATGTCAGGTGTCATCTTCGTCTTTAATGATTTCCCACCCAAAAAGAACACCCCTCAGGGGTCATAGGCGTATTATTATAAGGTGAACTCCCCCACATGGGATAATTGGAGTAAAGCGTAAAACAAACGAAGCACACTTGTAACTCATCTGCTAATTGATCAGAAGAACTTTTGATTGCCAACTGACAGAACTAATTAGAATGTTTGTTCGAAGTTTGAACGGTGAGATGCCAAATGCAATCAATGAATCATTTCTTTTTAAATAGCATTCCAATGTTATCAGTCTGAAAGCTTTTGTTTGAATTTGGAACAAATAATTCTTTCTGTATACTGCCTCGTTGGTCCAAGGGCCGCAAACACGTTTGGGTTCCGGGTCGGGCAAAGTATACTAATAGTATAAAGCTGAAGAGTTTGTTTGTTTGTTTGTTTGAACGCGCTAATCTCAGGGACTACTGGTTGGAATTGAAAAATTCTTTTAGTGTTGGATAGTCTATTTCTTGAGGAAGGCTATAGGCTATATAACATCACGCTACGACCAACAGGTGCTGAGCAGCATGGGTGAAACCGCGTGGAACAGCTAGTACTTAATAAGCTAGCCCAGTATTACCTACATAGAATTTAGAATAGAATAGAATATACTTTATTGCACACCAAAAATTGAAAAGACAAACCTTTTTTATAAAAAAGTGCTAAATCTATGGTTACAATGGCGGTCTTAGAAATTATAGCTGGAGAAATGTGGGTGTACGTGTTGGGCAGGTTCCTCTGCCTGTACCACTATCTAATTATTCAGTGATTTAGGAGTGTGATGTGATATTACGTAATTAGGGTTCCGTACCTCAAAAGGAAAAAATAAACACTTGAGGGTTGCTTTTTCACAGCACAAAGGGAACAAAGAGTTGAGTATAAAGATTTAATGGCAAAATGTGAGTGTGGTGTAGGTACATCTCTGCCCAACCCTTCAGGGATCACAGACGTGATATTATTTTGTCAAAAGAAAAACTCCTTGACCTTTGGTAATATTTGTTTTATGAAAAAATTAAAACAAAATGTTATGAAATCCATCTGGACTATTAAATTAAATAGATTATCGATTTTGTAATATTCCTTACTCAACTTTATCTACCAAAACATTCCATGATTTACCCTCTGAATTAATAACTAACTTACATATCAGAACACATCCTATTCATCTCAAATTCAAGGTAAATTGTATCCTCTTATCCTCATATTAACAAATTTTCGGAGGGATCAAACCTCGGTTACCACTCGGGACCGTAGCCCCAAAAGAGATCGTTAATCCCTGGGGTTTAGTTAAGCTACGGTTAGCTGCGGGCAAGGCCTTATGCAGACCATCGGTGATTACGTCTGACAGTAAATTATTGCCGACTTAAACCGCCAAGGACAGACGGAGAAAGACGTTTTTTGGTATAACATTTTTAATTAAAATCTCAATTTATTTAAATGTTCGTTACAAAAATGCCACGATTTACGATTAGCGGAGTGAGACATTACGGAGAAAACGCACAGTCGCATCATTTGAAGTCGTGTACGGATTTTCACGGTTGCAGCGACTTGACAAGCGAAACGACATAATATCGTCTGTGATGCGTCAATATCTGTTGGTAGTCCAAAGATGACATAAGACAGTTGTCTTTTATAGTTATGTAGTTGTCTACATAATGTCTATACAACGAGTCCGGTCATGGGCTAGCGATATTCTAGATACTTATGTAACGAGTGTTTTAATATACTATTACCGCTACACACTTGGGTCCAATTCACTTCCCTGCTTTTCGGTAGCCACTTTGAGATATATTCTCTATGCGTTTTCAAAAAATAATCATATCTCTCAAATGGTCTCATGGTGTTATTGAGACGTAAATCGTAGTTTATTCAGAGGGCAACAATATTGTCTATCGTTTAAATTAAGAAATGATGAGCTTATATTTTCGTAACTATAGCAAACAAAATAAAGGACCAAAACTATGCAAATCAACGAAAGTTTTGTTAATATTTTTGTTGAAAAAAAAGGTTTAATTTTTTAAAAATCATTAAATTTGGGTACTAAAATGTTTGTTATATAAGTACATACAATATCGCTAGTCCATGACCGGACACATTGTATAAGTATATTGCATGTTCCTATAGTTTATATTCGCGTGTTTTGTGTTCCTTAAGTTGATGACATAATTATGGGTGAATTATATTGGTATAGCTGTAGATGTTGCTTTTTTTTTCTTATTTTTGGTATTTTTTTTAAATGTTTTGATTATAGCACGGCCAACGAGAAGCGATACCAAATTTAAACAAAACCCATGCTAAAACCCCATCTAAAATGGCCGCCCGAATGTTGGCGAACCCGTCTTAACGTTGTCATGTTTTTGCCGGGGAAACGAGACATTACGACAAAGGCACAAGATGGAAAGAGCTAAATATTAGATTGTCAACGCCACAGTTGTTCTTTAGGTTAATGACCTTTTGTATCGCTTCTCGTTGGCCGTACTATAGTTTATTTATTTTTTACATGTTTATTAGTATCTGCATAAGATAAGAAAAAAAGAGACCAGATGGTATGACCATATTGCCATGGAAGTTGGGAAGATCTTTGGTGTGGGATGCAACTTGTGTCGACACCCTTGCACCATCCCATCTTCCTAACACTGTGGGATGCGCTGGGGCTACTGCAGGTGCTGAAAACCAAAAACGGCGCAAATATCACAACTTGATTGGGTTATGTGTTTAAGCCGTTTGGGGTTGAAACAATAGGGCCATTGGGTCCGAGTGTCCACGTAGTATTTCGAGAAATCGCCAAGCGGTTGGTCGACTCTTCTCGTGACCCGAGGGCTGGCCTGTTTTTTGCCCAGAAAATTAGCATTGCCATTCAACGCGGTAATGCTGCCAGCCTTCTGGGTATTTTTCCTGTTGACTGCGATGCGGACGAAATTTTTGACGCCTTGTAATTTTCCATTTTTATTTGGATGTACTTTTTTTTGTGTGAGTTTAAATGTTTGTAAACGCGCCCACGATACAGGAGAAGTTCCTGGTGTGGGGCAACAATATAAAAAATGGCACATAGGTATATTGTGGTCTGTAATAACACATATCATACTTTTATTTTCGACTAGCTTTCGCCCGCGGCTTCGCTCGCGTTAAATTTGGTATAACGCACCAAGCAGACCTGCAGTTTTTACTCTTGCGCCTGATTGATTTGTAATAGCAACGCTAAGTTTTCCCTTTTTTTCCCTCGTTCTTCCCCATATGCCACATTTTTTTTTTAAATAAAAATTACCCTATGTCCGTCTCTTGGTTCTCAACTATCTTTGTACCAAAATTCATCAAAATCGGTTTAGCCATTAAAGCGTGAAGAGGTAACAAACAAACAAACTCACTTTCGCTTTTATAATATTACTAGCTTTCGCCCGCGGCTTCGCCCGCGTTAAATTTGGGGTAACACAATTCTCCTTATGCCTTATTGATTTGTAATAGCAAAGCTAAGTTTTCCCTTTTCTTCCCTCTGTCTCCCTCACATCCCACTTTTTTAAAATAAAAATTAGCCTTAGTCCGTCTCCTGGTTCCTAACTATCTCTGTATCAAAATTCATCAACATCGGTTTAGCCATTAAAGCGTGAAGAGGTAGGTAACAAACAAACAAACTCACTTTCGCTTTTATAATATTAGTAAGGATATCACGCGGACAAAGTCGCGGGCGCCAGCTTGTTTGAAATAAATGCTTTTGATTTGACGATGTAGAAGATACATTTAACCAATACCAGCCCGTTTTTTTAAACCCGACGTAAATTCGTAAACATATCTGTCCACTAAAACGATGTAATAAAAAAAGTAATAGTGCAACATTAAGTATGCAATTTCATCACCGATATAAACACTTGCCCTCATTTTCTTGTACCACAATTTGGGTCTGGTCCTTAGAGTATAATTCACCATTTTATGCATACTGAAATTTTCGAGGCAAAGTTTGGGGAAAATGAAATGAAGGAAGAGGATATTTTTTCCTTCGTTAGAGGTTTTGTCTTCAATTTCTTATTGAGGGGGAATGAGGGCAATAATTAATAATGAGGTTTTAAACAAGAACCATCTCCCAGTGTTCGACAAAAAACCCAATGTAAAATTTATTAATAGGTTGGCGCAGTGGCTGAGCGATCGACGGCTGCGCTGCGTGTCGCGGGCTCGATTCCCGCACGGAACAAATATTTGTATGGCCCACATATAGTTGTTCCAGGTCTGGTTGTTTGTGTATGTGATCTTAAATGTTTGTAAAGGCTCTACGATACAGGAGAAATTCCTAGTGTGGGACAACGTTTTTGTTTTTTGTTAAACCATAAATGATCATAAGTATAATTTGGGAACATGTGGATCCAGTGATCCACATGGCTTCAAATTTTGGTACACCTGTCTGTGTTTCCGTTCTTCACCATGTTTTTCTTCACCGTTTGGATAGGAGTAGTGATTAAATAAATTACCCTTAATAATGCACCTGTCTTGGTTCGAACCCACGTGCTAAGCTAAGCTAAGTCGTGGCCATTACCACTGAACTACCTGGCACTGACATCCTGAAAAAAGCCAACTTTACCCAACTCCAAAATTTTTCGCTTTTCTCAAACTTTTTACCATCCAAATCGCTTTTTTCCCAACTTCCAACTTTACCACTAACATAAAGAACCGCAAATAATAATACACTTGGGTTTATAAGCGAAAAACATTGAAGAAATACTCTTGAGACGGTTTATAAGCACAAAGGCACAGCTCCACAGCTACTGAGAGCGAAGCTACGCTCTTTTAGGTACAAAGCTACATAAAAAAAAGTTTATTTGCATTCAAGTAAAAAATATGTTTTTCAATAGAAATATGTCATAAAAATATAAAAATGTTTATTCAGTAACTTATGCTAATATAATCCTTACTAATATTATAAAAGCGAAAGTGAGTTTATTTGTTACGTATTCACGCCTAAATGGCTAAACCGATTTTGATGAATTTTGGTACAGAGAAAGTTGGAACCCTGAAGATGGATATACTTAGGTTTTTTTTTAAATTGAGATAAGAGGGAAAAAAGGGAAAACTTAGCATTGCTATTAAAGGGCAAAAACTACAGGTATCAGGTATTTGTAAATCAAGAAAGGGGAACTGTGTTACCCCAAACTTAACGCGAGCGAAGGTGCGGTCAAAAGCTAGTACAATATATAAGATCGCCGTTGTACACACGAAAACACATCAACCAATAACACCAGTTTATCCTGATCTTAACTAAGGATAGCACACCGTAGATTTCCCGTACGATGAGAGATCTACATAAGCTGGTTAGTATTGGTTGAAGTCTCGTTGTTTGTAATCACAGAAAGGCTTTATTAAACAACTAGCTTTTGCTCGCGACTTCGTTCGCGTGGAATAGTGACTTCCGGCAGCACGGAACATATTAACAGCTCAACATTTATTTTATAGTACTTAATTGATGCCGATGCCTTTTGACCAATAGATGGCGCTGTATGTCCGGAATATATTTTATTTTTATTTTTTGTAATAAAAACTATCCTATGTCCTTTCTCAAGTTCCAAACTATGTCTGTACCAAATTTCACACAAATCAAAGACCTTGGAAAATAAATAATAATATAATATAACTAATTTGGAAAAACTTTGTATTGAAGCCTAAAGAAATAAATCTTATTTTTATTTTTTTTATTAAATATAATTATTAATATTCAATATGGGTAAGCTAGCCGTACATTATGCTTCGTAGCACTGGACGGTCGACTTTATATAAATGAGAGCCCAGACGGGGTGTGCGGAAATTAAATGTTTGAGTGAACGCCGACGTTGGGAAGATGGCCGTATGGCCTACGGGTATCGTGTGTAAAGAGCCTAACGTGTAGGAAGGAAGCACATTTGTTATGTTTATTATTATTTAGCGAATGTAATGTGAAGGAAGATTTTGGTGTTTGTAGACGATTTGTTGTTGGAACGATCTGAAAGTTACAGTGATAACTTTGGAGACATAACAGTCAATTGTAAATTTGGTTCAAAAGAATTTACGAACTTTGCGCGCTTGATCTTCAAATTGATCTCTGATTATAAAATTACTTGACCTTAAAATCATTATGTACTTGAGTAGATAACCTACGCATAAAGCATTTTAAAGATTAATTTATACAGGGTGTAAATTCTTGAAATGGGTGATGCAATTACAAGAATTCATTGGTTCATGACCTAACAAAAAAATGTCTTACTAAATTTGTGCCCACGAGATCGTACCACCAGAATAAAATAAGCATGACTGCTTCGCAGAAGGAGGTGACCGCTTCCCATTCCCTCTCGCTCCGGACCATAGACTGAACCAGGGCTGGACGCGAGAGATCGCCGCCGCCGATTGCCTCTACGAGAGCACGTATGTGTATCCTATTTATTATTCCAAGTTATAAATGATGTTTATTTTGCAAGTAGGTTTTTACAAGCACTTTTAAAAGTGGTTAAAAAAAAACTAGGTGAGGCCAGAGTACCCAACGACTCTGAAAAGAAACAGGCGAAACCAACTCAGAGGTCATAGTCTCTTTTAAGGTCCAGACAAAAATCAAAAATGTGGATTAGTGTCTGAAATGGTATTTCTTAAGAAAGCAGACAGATTGAGTGGACCTGTTCAGTCAGTGCAAGCATTGTCAGTTATCGTGTTGTTCAACTCATAACCCAAGGAGCTCAACGACACCACAAACAATACCAAAAAAGGACATTTGTGTAGGTCGCTTATAGTATAAACTGCCAAACTATCTGTGTATGAAATTTCATGCAAATCTGTTCAGTAGTTTTTGCGTGATAGGATAATAAAAATCTCGATATTAATATATCCATACAAACTTGCGCATTTATAATATCAGTACAACTAACTACAACTTGGAATACAAATATAAACATTTATATAAATCAATAATACTACTACTAGCAAACGATACCCCTTGGTTGTCTGACTTTCGGGACACTGACTACCTATTACGACTGCCAAAGATCTCCAAAAAAAATATTTAAAAAAACAGCCCGGGACCAACCGCAAAACGTGCTTTACGAGGCATGGATAAAAACTTGGTATGTAATTTGTGGTCACCCATCCACGGATCCACCTAGGCAAGCGTGGCTTAACCCAAAGATCGATCCGAGTGGCAGTTTTAGCCACGAGCTACTTCTTAAAGTGACCCAAAATAACTTTACATGCCAATTTCGCGTTAACAGTGTGATCAATCCTTAAATTAATAATCAACCTCTATCCCACTAATATTATAAACTTAAATTCGGTAGCGCCTTATTGATTTGTAATGGCAACGCTAAGTTTTTCTGTTTCTTCCCTCTTTCTCCCTCATTTCCCACTTTAAAAAAAAATAGCCTATGTCCGTCTCCTGGTTCCCAATTATCTCTTTACCAAAATTTATCAAAATCGGTTTAGCCATTAAAGCGTGAAGAGGTAACAAACAAACTCACTTTCACTTTTATAATATTAGTAAGGATGCGAATGTTGGAGAGGATGTATTGATGTTTGTTACTCTTTCACGTCAAAACGTCTGAGCGGATCTTGATGAAATTTCGCACAGAAGTAGACTATAGTCGGGAATAACACATAGGATAACGTTTTTTTCGATCATCACGCGGGTTAAGCCGCGGGCGCAAGCTAGTTTCTAATAAATCTACAAGAAAGCTGGACTCAAGCCAATAACATGAATACAATTCAAATCAATTAAATTGATTAATTTAACGTTCACAGTTCGTTGAAGATTTAGTGTTCTGTTTTGGTAAGCTCGTCCAATGGGAGCAATTCAATTAAAAACTAAATTAATTGATGAATTTCTTTTTATTAGATATTGTTTTCAAAGATTTTTATATAACAGGCATTTTAAGACAGGCTGTCATCTTGACGGCGATCCATCGATATTTTTAGCAGGGATTGTAGATTTAATCCTTGATCTCATCCCGGATTCTAAGTTAATGACATCGCTTATATCCTACTTATATCTTTACTAATATTATAAAAGCAAAAGTGAGTTTGTTTGTTTGTTACATCTTCACACCAGAATGGCTAAGCCGATTTTGATGAATTTAGGTACAGAGATAGTTAAGACCCTGGAGACAGATTTAGGCAACTTTAAAAAAAAAAGGTATAAATGAGGGAGAAAGAGAAGAAGAAACGGGAAAACTTAGCATTGCTATTACTAATCAATAAGGCACAAGGGCAAAAATGTAGCTAGCAGGTACTTTGTTATACCGAATTTAATCGCCGTGGGCTATTAGCTAGTCTTCTATAATACTCATTTTTTCTTTTAATGCATATGATAAGATAAGATAAGATAAGATAATCATTTATTTCTCACCACAACAAATAATTAGTTACATTATTAGGTTTTGCGACCAATAAAGATTTACTAGTATTGTGGGAGACTGGTGCCTAAGCTAGACGAAAGCGCCTGTATTTCAGGACACCAGGACTCCACCCCTTAGGAGATACATTTAAATATAATTAAGCACTCGTACACAAATGCGGTAAGTAGTATTAGCAAAAATAAAGTCACATTACAATATTTTATACTTAATAATAATAAGAGGTTAGTACATGGGTGTGTATATGTTCGGTGTGTGCGTGTATGCCTGTGTGTGTGTGTGTGTGTGTGTGTGTGTATGAAAGAGAAATAGTGAGTGTCTATGGCTGAAAGACTAGGAATAATATCCATATATGTGTATTGTAATATATATTTAGTGTATATTCTTTGGCAATTAGTTAATTAGTGTAATTCACTTATTGTCAAAAGTTTAATGAGCTAGTTATTTCGGCGCAGCCAGAAGTTTTTCCGTAGCATCATAACTTAGCTGCAGTAGCCAGATTCTAATTTTAGCTGTGCACTTGGTTTTGGTAAGATCATAAATTGAGATCGTTCTATTTATTTTATTATAAAGAAAACGACCAAGGTAACAGAAGAAACGTTTGGAGAACATTGTTGTTAGTCGTGTTCCATGATGATGTACTGGGTCAAAGCGCCTTTTACTTAACAGTGAGGAGTTAAAGAAGAGGAGTCCATGCTGTTTTAGGGCCGTATGTAAGACAAAGAGTTGACGGACAGTAAGGACTTTCGCCTCTTTGTATAAAGATGCTGTGGGATATCTAAATGGTAGAAAGGAAGATACCTTCAAAATAGCTCTCTGCGCTCTTTCCAGTTGGAGGATTGTATATTTAGGTGCACCACCCCATGATGTAATACAGTAAGTTAAAAGGGACTGGGCGAGAGTAAAGTAGATCGATTTCATCAGCCTGACATCAGCCGCATGTCTTAGGTTCTTGAAAACATATATCAACTTGCGTAATCTGTTGCTGAGGGTGTTGATGTGTTCATTGAATCTTAAGTTACAATCTATTATAACTCCCAGGTACTTAAGACTACCTTCTTTTTGTAATCGGGTGCAACTACAAATGTTTTCGTGTAAACTGGAGCAGGAGTGGGCGATTATGGAATATGAAGATATCGTTTGAGTAGTTTGTGTGGAGGGTTTCAGGGAAAAAGTAATGTACTTTGTTTTGTCCGTGTTTAGTGTAAGTACATTGTTATGCAGCCACCTCATCACAGCGTTAAAGCCTGCCTGTGCATTCGCGTAAACTGCATCCCATGAATTTGCGGTAAAGAGAAGGGCAGTGTCATCTGCAAATGTTATGATCTTACCATTGGGGATAGTGAGCATACCCAGCTCGTTAATGTATATGAGAAAGAGAGTAGGGCCGAGTACACTACCTTGTGGCACACCGTAGGTGACGGTGCGCTCTTCACTAACGATATCATCGACCTTAACGACCTGTGTACGCTCACTCAGGTAATCCTCAAAAAGTTCGAGCTGAGCACCCCTTATGCCTATTTTTTCCATCTTGTGAATGAGTATGGGTACAGAAACAGTGTCAAATGCTTTGGCAAGGTCTAGAAAAATTCCCAAGACCTTCTGCCCCCCATCCATATTTGTGACAACAAAGTTGGTTAGATCATGAACCGCATCAGACGTTGATCTTCCAGGCCGAAAGCCATACTGTGAGGGTGATAATATATTAAATTTTTCTAGGTAGTCAACTAGCCTGTTGCTCATGATCCTCTCAAGAATTTTGGATAATGCAGGAAGAACAGCAATGGGTCTGTAGTTGTTGACACTGTTTCTGTCCCCACTCTTGTAGATAGGATGTATAATTGATTTTTTAAACGGCTTAGGAAACTTCCCTAATTTGAGGGCGAGGTTGCAGATATAGGTGAGTGGTGGTACAATCACAGCCATATGTTTTTTTAGTATACAATTGGAAATTCCATCCCACCCCACAGCACAGTCGTTACGTAGGGATTTTATGAGACTAGCAACTTCATTTTCGTCTGTAGGCAACAGTGACATAGAATGTGAGGAACCACCATTTATTGTCTGGGGTATGTCATCTCGATCTCCCAATCCCGAATCCACTTGTTGCGCTAGCTTTTTACCGGTTTCTGCAAAGAATTCGTTGGCCAGGTTAACAGATTCTCGTGGTGTAGCTGACATATGTAACAAGTGTGAAGAGTTGTCTTTTTTATGATTTCGGTTGGATATTGTGTTAATGGCTGCCCAGATTTTTTTGATATTAGTGCCTGCATTGTCAATTTCTTTTTTCTCAAATTCACGTTTAGTTTTTCTCAGAAGCTTGTTACAGAAGTTTCTGTATCTAGTGAAAGTTGTTTTTAAGATTTCGTTCTCAGGTGACTTTTTGATTTTTTTGTGTAGGTTGTCTCTGTGTCTTATACATCGGAGGAGGCCCGGTGTGAGCCAAGGCTTTAAGATTTTTTTTCGATTAGATATTTTAACAGTTTTTGAGTTTGAGTTAATTACGTTCGTTATAAGATTGATCATCAGTTCAGTAGCTATGTGCGGGTCTTCAGTACGATAAACTGGTTCAAAGTCAATTTGTTTAAATGCAGTGTCCAATAGGTCGTAATTGGTCCGCACATATGTTCTTTTTGCAGTAATCTTAGGCTTTTTTTTGACTAGGAACAATAATGTAGTGTCATGGTCAGTCAGTGCTGAGTGGGCAACACAAGTTGACGCAGGTAGGGTAGTTTTCAAAATAAAGTGGTCAAGGCAAGCTTGAAGTCTCGTGGGCAGTGTGTGTGCAGGTAGTAGACCATGTGAGGCTAATAGATTTAGGTAGGTTTGTTTGTTTGAATCAATACTCTGATCGTTGATGTTTATGTTCAAGTCGCCAGTGATAATTATGTTTTTGTGATGTGCAATACTCGACAAGATCGTATCAAGTGAGCTAAGAAAGTTGGTAATATCATTATTAGCCGGCCGGCGATAAATAGCCAATAGGATAGTGCTCACATCGATTTTTATTTGTAGGCAGTTTGCGTCTACAATCAATGGTTCTACCACGGACACATTCAGATTTTTATTGACAAAAACAACTACACCCTCGTTTTGTGTCAAATTGTTATGAGTTTGGAAGTGGTTGTACCCTTGAAGGTCTGGAGTGTAATTATTATTAAGAAGCCAGCACTCAGTTAACGCAATTACATCCCACTCCACCTTTGTTCTGGCAAGAATAGTGTGTAACCCTGCCATATTTTTTTGTATACTTCTTATATTTTGGTTAAGGATTTTAAGTGAATGTTTTTGATTGAGTTTGGACGGTATACAATTATCTAGATCACAGGTAGATGAGTCAGACACAGAGATAGAATCTATGTTGTTTATATTATTTTGTGTATTATCGAATTATTGTGTTTTTTATCAATAGATGCATTTTTAGTATTTTGCTAGGTTTAGAGTAGGAGATTATAACAGTACTGTTAGGGCATCCTGGGACGCAGACAATTAGTGATACAATGTCATAATATAGTGTACAGGGTTGATTTTGTGAGAGTGTTATGCTTTGGAAACAGCCGTAAATAATGAGACAAGAGTGAAGTATGTATTTGTAGGTATTATAGGTGTGTAATTGTAAAAGTGTTTGTAGGTAAATGTAGATAAGTAGGTTAGTAAGTAATTTGTTTATATTTAAAATTAACAAAATTAGCAGTGAACAGATAACAGTTATGCTTAAGTAATTGTGACAACTCTGTAGGTATTTGTAAACAGTTTGGTTAATATCAGAGTTAAGCGTGGGTACATACAATATAAAAAGACGTACAAAAAATACAATCTCAGCGGTTATAGTAAGATAAGGTAGATTAGATACTAGTCATTTAGTTTTCTCGTGGCGAAGTTTAGCTAGGTCTTCCTCAGATTTAATAAGTCGGCTGGGCATCCCATCTTTTTCGCGTACATAAACCTTCCCATTTGCAGTCCAACATTGTTGATACTGACTGCTCTTTATAAACTCTCTAGAAAGATAGTGCAGGCGTTTGGCTGCTGAAGTTAATGCTTCCGACACGTATATCGGTTTGTGAGGTCCTGCCGCTTGTAAGTGGGAAGTGTTAAGGCGATTATGTACATTCTGTTTGTTATAATTTTTAGTGGACTGTAAAAACTTTTCTTTCAATGAAGTAGATGAGAACTCAACAATAAGTGCACCCATTGGCTCCTTCTTAGTTCTCAAACGAAATACATTTTTTATTTCAGATGGCGGTACCGTTAGGTTAATAATAGAACCTAGTTCTTCCACTAGCCCAGTCATAGACTCTTTGGTCTCAGGGTTTAAAGCTGGGATATTTCTTATTTCAATTGTAGCAGCTTTCAGGTGATATGCTTAATATCTCTTAGTAGCGACGAAAAATAAATACTCGATAAGAATTTTTGTGTTATACCACATACCATCATACCACAGACAAAAAATATGAAATAAAAAATCTTCTTGACAAAAAAAAAAGATTTAATAAAAACAATAAAACGAAAAATAAATTTAGTAACTCGGTGAAAGTTTTATGATGTTTTATTCAATAAGGTTGACAACCACCTTTTAGGACATCAACATTACAAGAGAAAGTCCTCCAAAACGCTTGCCATTCCCATTAACATACTATAAATCCTTTACTTTAATTTTATTTGCCGTAAAACTGCCGTCCTCAGCTGGCGTGTGAAGCAACACAAGCAAAAGGCGAAAGAGAGGAAATTGACTGTCAAGAGGTAAAACGTTGACGGCTACTAACAACAACACCTACTAGTAATATCAAACACCCTGTATATAATAGCTACAGAAATAGAACGTACACACGACGGCAGGTCAACCTATTCTAAACTATTATAACCTGATCTCTCTACGACGGATCGCACGCTGTAGTAGAGAGATCAGGTCAAAATGGTTAGGTGTAGGTTGATGTGCCGTTGTGTGTACTTGATAAGGGTTTCGCATTTTATTCATTTATAAACCATAAGAAAAAAGAAAGAAAACTGTTAATTATATTCGCACAGGATAAGAAATTAAAACAAGATTAATTAAATACAAAGTACAACAAAAATAAAAATATTTTTTTTTTAAAGCGTTGCCCTACACTAGGAAATTTCCTATATCGCGAGTGCGATTACAAACTCACATACACAAACAGACCCAAGACAACTATCTGCAGGTTTTACAAATATTTGTCCCGTGCGGGGGTTGAACCCGCCACACGCAGAATAGCTGTCGATCGCTCAGCCACTGCGCTAACCGTGTCGTCAATTAATAGTTTTGAACTAAAATATTTTGAGTAAGTATTACTGCCTAACCGTTTCCCAACTATGTTGGGGTCGGCTCCAAGTCTAATCAGATGCAGCTGAATACTAGTATTTTATATGGAGCGACTGCCTATCTGACCTACACAACCCAGTTAGTACTGGGTAATACAAAACGATACCACTTAGAAAAATGATAGTCAGATTTTCACCCTATTTATAGCTTGTAACGGCTTTAAAAGATAAACAAATGACAGCCGGGACCAACAGCTTAAAACGTGCTTTCCGAGGTACGAAGAAAATCCAAAACATTGTATTCTATTGAAAGAAATGATCAATTCATTCAACTTGAAATCTTCAGGACTCAAGTTAAACTATTTCATAGCCCGCTTTAAGTCGATTGATCTCGAATTGAATGGAAAAAAGGGCATCCATTTGATTCTTGAAAAGTTTCTTTTTCCTATTGAGATTGTAGGATTGGCTGTTGTGGTTTTTGTACAAAAGATTTTTGTAGGCTTTGTGTAAACGTGACGAAATTGAACTTTTAAATTTAGGACTTTATAATTGGAAATACTGTTTTTGGAAATAGAAATATAAAACACAAAAATAACAACATTAATGACGTAAACAACATTGATAACAACAACTATTATTAACTTATTATCACCTTTATTAACATTACATTCTTAAGATTACATTTTTAAATATTTCTTAGTATTTAATTATTAATATTATAAATGCGAATGTTTGTGAGGATGTACGGATGTTTGTGACTCTTTCACGTCAAAACGGCTGAATGATAAAGAAATTTAGCACAGAGGTAGATTATAATCTGGAATAATACATAGGATATATATATAAATATACTTTTTTTCAATATCAAGGGGGCGAAGCCACGGGCGCCAGCTAGTTATTTACAATACATAAGACGAAGTTAAAGCGGTCTCTCCCGACTGCCTCGTTGGTCTAGTGGTGGCAAGCATGACTGCTGAGCATCAGCTATTAAGTTCGATTCCCAGGCCAGGCAAAGTGTTATTGGGTTTTCCTATTAGGTTTTTAGTAGCAGACATGGAGTCTGGATTGTGCCCAGTTCATTACAATAGGCTTGTCCCCTATCACATGGGACTTTATCCTAATTGGCGAAATATGGGTGTACACCTCTGCCTAACTCTTTAGGTTTAGCTGGCGTTATGTTATGTTAAGATACTACTACTTTTTTTAATCTGTATGTATCCACCAAACAAATATAATTAAAGCAGCTTTTGCCCGTGGCTTCGCTCGCAGTAAATTCGGGGTAACACAGTTCCCCCTTTCCTGATTTGCAGGTATCTGCTACCTGTAGTTTTTGCCCTTGCGCCTTATTTATTGTAATAACAAAGCAAAGTTACTATGTCCGTCTCCAGGGTCCCAACTATCTCTGTACCAAAATTCATCAAAATCGGTTTAGCAATTAAGGCGTGAAGACGTAACAAACAAATAAACTCACTTTCGCTTTTAAAATATTATTAAGGATTTTGTAATAAAGCTTGTTTCATTGGCCGGTCAATATTAACCTTACAGTGTACACATAAGCATGAAAAAGCTGCACACCTCTGAATATGTACAGAAGACTGTACATAATTAAATGGTAACCCTTCTTTCAGCACAAAAAGGTTGAAATTAATTTACATTCTGATGACGGAATTCCAATTATTTTCATCGTTGTAAGGTTTCAGCTTATAAAAATATGGAACAATGTACGGTGGATGTAAGGCAAAAAAAAATTGTTCCCAAGAAAGATTTTTCAATTATGCCTTACATATTTTGAGATTAATTCATTGCAAAAAAAAAGTATTTTTGATTATTTTTTTGGCCAGAGACACTAATAGATAAATAATACCAAAGAAGCCAAAGGCCATGTGTTCAGGCAGTTTATAGTACTCAAAACTGTCAGACGATTGTTAAAACCAAAGTGATAAAACATATAAAGGCATAAGAAAACAGAAATGGGTCATTAGCTTTTCTTTTTGGTTAGGAAATCATCAAATAACTTCCCCCGTTCTATGTGGAGTGGGGGAAAGTGACAAAAACCCACCCATGTGTTTGTCAGTAAAAACCTTTACCTTTATGTTCCGGGGCCGGGGTACCTCTTTTGAACAACTCGCAATCGTATTTGTGGTGGTTATTACATCCTTTCCTTACTTAATATTATAAAAGCGAAAGTGAGTTTGTTTGTTTGTTTGTTTGTTTGTTACCTCTTCACGCTTTAATGGCTAAACCGATTGTAATGAATTTTGGTACATAGATAGTTGGGAAAGAGGAGACGGACATAGGCTAATTTTTATTTAAAAAAAGTGGGATGTGATGTGAGGGAGAAATAGGGAAGAAAAGGGAAAACTTAGCGTAGCTATTACAAATCAATAAGGCGCAAGGGGAACTGTGTTACCCCAAATTTAACGCGGGCGAAGCGTTATATGTTCGTTCGCGTTATATTCGGGGTAACACAGTTCCCCTTTCCTGATTTGCAGCTACCTGCTTCCTGTAGTTTTTGCCCTTGCGCCTTATTTATTGTAAAAGCAAAGTTACTATGTCCATCTTCAGGGTCCCAACTATCTCTGTGCCAAAATTCATTAAAATTGATTTAGCCATTAAAGCGAGAAGAGGTAACAAATAAACACACTTTCGCTCACTCGATATCGCACGGAGCCCACCTGGTGGATTATGGACCATTTCTTCTAAGATGAAGCCTCTTTCCCAGTGACAATGGAGACTAATGTTGTTATTTGTTACTTAGTTGTCTCAATCTAGTGGTTGCAAGCGTAACTCTGTACAATTTACCCGTAAGTAATTAGATTTAATTATAATATGATAAATAAAAATAAATTTACCCGTGTTTGCAATTAAATAAATGATTAATGAATTGACTGCTAAGCAAGACGTTCTCTATTCTTACGGATGGGTAATCATCAAATAACTTCTCTTCTTGGGAGAGAGTGTCAGGCATTTACTGACTAAAACCCACCAGTGTCCCTTTTTTGCCCTTTATTGTTCTGTGCCACGGAATCTCTTTCGAACAACCCGCAACCCCGGCAGGAGCACAAGATCCTTAGTTCGATTCTCAGATCACGACAAAGTCTTTTTGGGTTATTGTTTAGAAATTTCTCTGGAGTTGGTGACTTGGATAGTGTTTAGAAACAAATCTCACTTCTGAAACCTGGTCGTGAGAACTCATTTGAGATATCGATAGAACTGAGCAGCGGGTGAAACCACGGGGAACAGCTTGTTAGTGTATATTATACCTCTGCCTAGCCCTTTATGGATTACAGGTGTAATTATGTTATTCATGGAAAAAAATAGAATATCTACCTTGTTAATGTATATTTGGTTAGGTATTTGTAGTAAATACCTACTCAAGAAATTAATTCAAAACAATATTTATGACAACGTGTACACCAAGCGTGGGTCTAAGACGTAATTCCATCTATTGTTTACTTACTATCGTAAATTGAAATTCAATTACCGTAACCCGCAAAGGGCTTGACTAGCTAACGAAGATCTACTCCACCCCCCTTGGTACTAACGTCAGAGGGTAATGCAGAGATGCATGGAGTAAGTTCAGAGCTCCAGCTGAATTGGTCTTTAGGAACAAGCCTTCAGTTTAGCGTTTGACGTCGACCGGGTCGCACGTTCCGGAGGTTGTTTAAAAAATATACTCATAGAAAAAAAAACATCGATTATTCCGTATATACTTTGTATGTTGTTCGTGTATTAAAGTTAAAAAGTGATTTGTATTAACAAGTTTGGTGTTTGAAAAAGTTTTCAAAGTTACGCGGTAAGTTTTTTAAAGTTACATAAACTTTTTTTTATTGCATTATTTGATGCAGAGAATTATAATTCGTGGCGTTGGTAATTGGATTATTTGTTTACATTATATGGAATAGTGTACTTTGTGATATTTGATAACCTTGAGTAAAAATATTGATTGTGATGTACGATTAATTACATCGTACGATAAACATTCTGTTTGCTTCTGAGTAAAAAAAACATGTTCAATTAAATTATTTTCACAGTATTTTTAAAGTAAAACGTTTTTATGTATTGCTATTAAATTAACACATTATTTTAATAATTTTGATATATAAAAAAAACTGTAGGTATTTATTTATCTCTGAAGAGGAGACGATTTACAATATTTCAAACCTAATTATTAACCGATTCGAAATAAAAGCAATTTTCTTTAGGACATATTCCACAATATACTTAAACGACGATCATGAAAACCGAATACGATAATCCGAGATTAAAGTATAATAGTATCGACTACTATCGTTTAGTCAAATGAGATGGCTATTGTGAATAAATTATGAGGAATTTGAACGTGTAGAAGGAAATTTTTGTTCTTCCAATACTGTCAATTATTTAAAAAATGGAACGAAATTAAATTTGACTAGCTTGTAATGTTTGAATTATTATATTGCGGAAAACAATACCGGTCAAGTGTGAGTCGTACTGAAGGTTTTATAAAACTTGCGACATTAACAGCCATATCTTTTGAATATGTAGAATTAGAGGGTTAATTATTTGACAGCTTTAAGCGACTACAAACTTGTGTATATGGTTCTAATTTCAACTCGACATATCCACGCGATCTAGAAATAAAGTTTCTTGGCAGATAGACAGACAGACGGACAATAAAGTGATTCTATAACGGTTTAGTTTTTCTTTTTGACCTCCGGATCTCCAGACAGCAGCAAGTTCTGATAGTAAAGAAACAATTACATTAAAATCCATTTAAAAGTCTGCACCAAAAACTCGCCTAAATTCTCATAATGAAATTCCAAGTCCCCAACTTACCATAAAGTAACGCGAAACAACCGTCGAATTTGAAAATGCAAATCACAAACATAAACTTTCAAAGTTTTCGAACGAAATCTTATCAAGTGTGGTGGCCAAAAAGGATGTAACCTCTTTTGAGATGTATACTGAAATATTAAGGTTGAGTTTAGCCAGACTTTTGATATACTCATCATCATTTTCCTGCCCTTGTCCCATTCTATTTGGGGACGGTGCAACACGTTTTCTTCTTCCATTCTGCCAGACGTCACGGCGTCATTCACTATTTTCTCCTTCATATTATTCCTTACACAATCCATCCATCTTTTCTTTGGCCTTCCTCTCGCTCTCCGTCTATCAACATTCTGATTTTCTTGATGTACTATGCTTTTTTTATTAGAAGCTAGTTGTCAGCAGGATGTCGTAGGAGCCCTGAGGTTAAAGCTTCGCCTCTCCTGCATGAGGTTGTAGGTTCAAACTTTTCAATGTTACTTATAATAATAATTATCAATTTCTCGTGTTGTGGTGTTTGTTACTAAACTCCACCGAAATAGATGGACCAATTTGTATGAAATTTTGTGTGCATATCGGGTAGGTCTGAGAATCGGCCAAAATCTATTTTTATACCATTAATAATGGAGACCTGAGCGGTTCAAACCGCACAGCTAGTAATATTAAAATTCGAAAGTACGAGTATGTATGGATGAAACTGTCGACCGGATTTGGATGGTAGGATACTTTTAATCCTGCAGAACGCGGGCAAAGCCGCGGGGATGAGCAAGTTCGTCATATATGCATTCTAAGTTTAATTCGAACATCAGAGTTATCGGTGGAGTAAAACTCGTGAGGAAACCTTTTACTCATTATTTTCATTAGTCCGAAAACACCAACCCGTCTCAAGCCTATACAATATCATAACCAACTCGTTCAATGACGTATAGGTAATAATCTTTGTTCACATTGTACACTTTGTATATTTGACTAGCTTTTGCCCGCGGCTTCGCTCGCTTTAAATTTGGGGTAACACAGATCCCCTTTCCTAATTTGCAGGTACCTGCGACCTGTAGTTTTTGCCCTAGCGCCTTATTTATTGTAATAGCAATGCAAAGTTGTCCGTCTCCAGGGCCCCAACTCTCTCTACCAAAATGTATCAAAATTTGTTTAGGCATTTAGGCATAAAGACGTAACAAACAAACTCACTTTCGCTTTTATAATATTAGTAAGGATAATGATTTTTAATTTAAAGTTTTCAGATTTCGACTTAGTTTAGTATTGGAATTAAGTAAGATTGGACACAATAGGTAGATAACTTTTCAAACAATTGTAGTTAGTATACAAAATCTATAAGCCCTTTTTTGTTGCTGGCGGAAAACCATCAAATAACTTCCCCCGCTCTTGACCAGGGGGGAGTGTCAGTCTTTTACTGAGGAAAACCCACCCATGTTCCTTCTTTTGACCTTTATATTCCGCGGTGTCTCTTTCGAACAATCTAGAAACAAGGTAAAGCACTTAAGCATAACTAGTGAGTTAACATGAGTCCACTTTAGGTACGCTCCTGCCGAACTCTCTGGGGAACTGCGCGTGATGTTATCTTAAGTAGATGTAAGATTGGTTCAACTGTTTTAGTATTCATTACTCGTATAGCCAAGTTACTTGAAACTTTTATCATTATCCTCTTCGTATGGTCAGTAAAGAAAGAAAGGAAAAGTATATATTTAACTCCCACAGGACAAAACAGTTATACCAAATATTAAGAAAATAAATGTGACGAATAAAACAAAAGAAAAATACTAGAAACTGGCTTTTGCCCGCGGCTTCGCTCGGGTTAAATTCGAGGTAACGACGTTCCCCTTTCCTGATTTGCAGGTACCAATGATAAATAGCAATGATAAGTTTTCCTTTTTCTTCCCTCTTTCTCCTTCAGAACTTATTAAAAAAAATAGTTAGCCTATGCCCGTTTCAAGGGTCCCAACTATCTCCGTACCAAAATTCTTCAAAATCGGTTTAGCCATTTTGGCGTGAAGACGTAACAAACAAACAAACTCACTTTAGCTTTTATATTATTAGTATGGATTTACATAGACATGAAATGAATAAGCCCTGTACGAGACCAAAACGGTCCTATCTCAGAATGATGCTCTAATCTTTAATAAAAAAAAAAAACAAATAGGGCCCAGTAAATGTACACACATACATATTTACATAAACTAAATTTAGTGTCCTTTTTTTTCGCGTATTGATTTATACACATATACATTGCCTTTCTTAAAAAAAAACATTTCAAAATACCTATAAAAAAATAGCTACTAACTTAATGCTAACGCAGTTAGCGTTAACATTAACCCGCGTGATAATCGAAAAAAAAATCTTTCTCTCCCTTTTTCGTCCCTCTTTCTCCCCCTTTTCTCTCTTTTTTTTTATGTTAGCCTATGTCCGTCTCCAGGGTCCTAACTATCTCTATACTAAAATTCTTCACAATTGGGTAGTTGACACCATTAACCAATAATTTAAAAACACAATATTTCTGAAAGAACACCTTATTCTAGACTTGAGAACTCCATTCATTTAAAAATAATTTTAAAAATCGAATTTTAAAATCAATAAATAGTTGCATCATTGATTTGACAACTTAGTGACGTCATCGGTTGCGAGTCTCATACAAAATCTATGCTTCCCGCGCGTTTTGACAGCTCATAAAAAGTATATCAATTGATTGGTGGTGTCAACTACCCTATTCATTGTTTTGGCCTTTTATAATACATATTAGAAAAGATTTTACTCCAATTTAATTGTGTCGTCAAATGAGGTCGTATTAAAAGTTGGTTACATGACTGTTTGCCTCGCTATCACTACCCGCATATCCCAAACCTTACTATTTTTGGGTCAGCTTTTCTTTAATTTCGTAGATAGCAGAACATTTTTTTTTTATTATTGATTGGTTTTCATAGCAAAAAATTATAATTATATAAATTCATCTAAGATGCTTTAACTTTTAGATCTACGCGAGACACAATGCGTTTTTAATTGTGACTGTCATTCCGGCATACAAGCGGTTAAGGAGCTTTCTGACGTCTTTTCCCAAATATTGTTGAAATCGACTTCCAGTATAACCTCATTCAGACTCAGACAGATTCAGACAAATACCAGTATTTACATAGTGGAGAATGGAAGAAGAAAACGTGTTACGCTGACCCCAAATAGAATGATTCACGGGCAGGAAAATGATGATGATACTTTTTTTGTAGTTAATAAATAGTAGTTTATATAGATAAAATAAATTTGTTGTAAAGTCCTACATAAAATTATTAAAAAAATACCAAATTTAAAAGTCCTTTTCCCAAAGAACCAGCTAAAAAAAATAGTTTCCAACGAAATTGCCCAGAAGACCGTAAAATGGCCCAACTTACGGTCCCAATTAGGGAATTACCTCACGTACGTAAGAATAAGTATAGGTTTTTGGTAAAAGGGTCATTTTAAGACGGGTTCGCATTAATTAGGGATGGATTGTACCTTGTAAGACGACGCAAGGCTGCGTCTATGGTTACCTATACACTTTCTCATACGGTTTCGTATACGATTGGTACTCATTAAGTCAAGAGTTGACTTAGTTCTCGAAATTAACTGCTTCGATTTAAAAAAAATAGTTTTCCAGGTATTTTGCGGTTGACGGCTGAAATGAAAAGTTTTTTTTTTGCAAAACAAAATTCCGACTTCTAAAAACTAACATAAGTCAGTGACGATGTTTTTTTTCCTTGACTTTTTGCCATCAATGTCTGCAAGTAAAGTTTTTTGTAATACTTTATTTATTTATGTAAGCACATACAAAATACATGACTATACATTAAGACAGAAGAGTACAAAGGTACAGGTTATTTCTTTAGAAATTTCATCCATCCTATCCTACTGTAATTAAATGTTGTTTGTTATAAATGATGTTTATTTTGCAAGTAAGTTTAGTAAGTAGTTTAGGTGTAGGTTTTCACAAACACTTACACAGATCTTTTTTAAAAATACGAGATGAGATCGGTGTTTCGTACCCGACTACTCTCTCTCTACTCTGAGAAGAAACAGCCGAAACAAACTCGGAGGTCATAGTCTCGGGGTGGAGGGTTGTTCGAAAGAGATACCGCGGCCCCAGAACGCAAAGGGTTTTAGTCAGTAAAAGCACGGCGCACGGGCACGGGGGTGCTCCGCTAAAGCTGGGCAGACCGCCACTGTGTGCTCCACCGTGTCCTCCGAGCGATCGTCACAATGGTGACACCCGGGCGTTTCCTCCCGCCCGATTATGTGCAGGAACCTCCCGAAACTTCCGTATCCGGCGAGGACCTGCGTCAGGCGGTAGGTGAGGCCACCATGACGCCTCTCCAGCCAGTCCTCAAAGGCGGGACTTACCGCCATTATTGTGGCGTGCCCTATATATAGTTAGACTGAAAGACAATGAAACAGAACTACATAATATTTTGTAGGTATCTTTTGAAATCTGGTCAAAATCCCATTGTAGGGGATTATTAGCTCTTTCTCCCATAAAACATATTTTGGCAAGTCACGTTGCTTTTTAGGCCACGATGGTTATTTTTTGACCATGAGTGAAAAAGTGTGGTACTATCGCAAAACAAATTGAACCTTTTGTAGGTGTGATAAAGGTGAAATATACGTGTTCAATGTCCCTTACTGGCTCCATTAATCTTAAGGATGGTCGTGTGGTCGATATTGATAAATACCTTTTGCTGGACGATATCGTGAAAGCAGTTTTCTTTTACTCGAAATGTCGCTATTTGGAACGTATTGAATGGTATCTTTTTGTGTCAGTTTTTAGAGTTCCGTTTCTCAAAAAGAACAAAAAACTAAACCTTTATTGGATCACTTTCTTGTCCGTGTGTCTGTTTGTCAAGACCCTTTATCTCGGAATTCGTGGAAGTATGGAATTGAAAATACCCAAATCTGTGGTAATCCCTTTAAAGTAATAATAAAATCAAACCTCAAGTCTACGTAGTCAAAAGATATGTCCGTTATGTCGCAAGTTTTTTGGCCGGTTTTTTTTCTACAATATTACAACATTACGCTTTTTTAAAGCAGCGGAAGGGTGTGTCAGACTTTTACTGACTAAAACCCATCCATATTTGTTCATTTGCCTTTTGTCTTCCGGGAAACATTACGCCTGTAATCCCAAAATGTAAAACAGAGGTAAATACACAAAAAAAAAAAATTGCCAGTTATGTTTAAGTATTTACCGTAATAGCTGGCGCCCGCGGATTCTCCCGCGTGATGTCGAAAATAGAGTACCCTATGTGTTATTCCAGACTACAATCGACCTCTGTGCCAAATTTAATCAAGATCTGTTCAGCCATTTTGACGTGAAAGAGTAACAAGGGTATACAAGAGGAACACATAGGGTACTTTTTTTTTCGATATCATGCGGGCGAAGCCGCGTGCGCCAGCTAGTTAGAACATATTTAATCTTTAAGATACAGCAATGCGGTGTTATCTTATACTTGTACCTCTTAATTTACTTTTATGGGTCTTTAAACTTTATAAATACATTTACAAGTTTTTATGACCCCTTATTACAGAGTTATTATTCTCTGAAGTGTTATAAAAAGATTGTAATTAAAATGTATTTCCCTTCTTTTGCTAAAGACTATCATTGTAATTTTAAAACAGTAAGTGTACCCATTTAAAATTAGTTTAACAGGACATCGTTAAAAGTTACAATGATACCAGTAGTAGGAAAAACTGGATTCTCTTCTGAAGCCCATCACTACACCACGCATGTTTAAACATTGCACGAAAAGCGTTGCGTGTCGCGGGTTCTATTCCCACACGGAGCAAATATTTGTATGGCCTACAGGTCGTTGTTCCGGGTCTGACTGTTTATATACATGAATTTAAATGTTTATAAACGCACCCACGATACAGGAGAAATTCCTAGTGTGTGGCAACGTTTTTTTTAAAAAAATACTTGAGACTTGTGAAGGGTCACCCGGATGGAACGAAGTTGTTATTTATTATGTACAAAAACCTGGTCACAGTCAACAAAAACTATCGTCGCGACACCACACTGTTCAATGCGAAATAGAAAGACGAAACGAAAAGGCTTGCTTTCTATGAGAGAAGGGTGAGACAGACAAAGAAACACGCGCTCGCCAAATGGCTTACAACTATAGCAAAAAGTGTCGATGCAACTTTTGTTTAAAAAAAAATGTTTTTCGTTCCAAAAAAAACGGCATAGACTAACTTAAACCCTATACTTCTACTTTTCATTTTCTCCGAAACTTTCACTCCATCCTACTACTGCATTCGAGATTTTCACGACTTTCATTTAATCCCATTTCATTATTATTGTAACTTTTTAAGGGCAAAAAAATCGGAAGTTATGTCGCCCTTAGTCCTTTCTAAACTGGGATTTTTTAATAAAAATGCCGCAGATGCCCATCTTTTTTTACGCGACTTTTTAAAGGACCAAGTTTTTAGAAATATTGGACATGTGTCGCTGTGGCTCAGAACTGAAATGAGTTATAAACCATTGTCTTTACAGTCCAAGTTGTCTTGAAAAACAGGGTAGCATAGGCTATGGTTATTTTTATTTTACTTTATTGGGATACTAGCTTTTGCCCGCGGCTTCACTCGCGTTAAATTCGGTACCGCCTTATTGATTTGTAATAGCAACGCTAAGTTTTCCCGTTTGTTCCCTCTTTCTCCCTCATATCCCACTCTTTTTTTAAAAAAAAAATAGTCTATGTCCGTCTCCTGGTTCCCAACTATCTCTGTACCAAAATTCATCAAAATCGGTTTAGCCATTAAAGCGTGAAGAGGTAACAAACAAACAAACTCACTTTCGCTTTTATAATATTACATTAGTTTTTTTTTTGGTTTTTCTATTAGAATTTGCACAGTAGCATCCCGGAGAGCTAAAAGCTAAAGTTGGCGGTAATATACCCCCGTAAGTGCGGGTTGTTCGAAAAAGAGACCGCGGCCTCGGAACATAAAGGGAAGAAGAAGGAACATGGGTTGGTTTTAATCAGTACAATTCTGACACTCCTCCCGCTCCGCCCAGAGCGGGTGAAGTTATTTGATGAGTAACCATCCGCAAAAAAAGATACCCGCGTGCATCAGAAAACACGTTAAAACCGTTGGTCCTGTGCGTGATCTCTCTCCGGTTATGTTGAATTATCGTCCCCATTGGACTATAAGAGTGAGGAAACAAAGACTGAACCTGTGCCTGCGCACACACCTTGTGCACTATAATATCTTCTACGCCGATGGCTAATCTCTGCTGAAATTAGCCGCTATAGCCAAAAACGGAGGACTATACGATACTAGCTTTTGCCCGCGGATTCGGTCGCGTTAAATACGGGGTAACACAGTTCCCCTTTCCTGATTTGCAGGCAACTGCTAGCTGTAGTTTTTGCCCTTGCGCCTTATTGATTGTAATAGCAAAGCTACGTTTTCCCTTTTCTTTCCTCTTTCTCCATTATTTCTCACTTTAAAAAAAATTATAGCATATGTCCGTCTCCAGGGTTCCAACTATCTCTGTACCAAAATTCATCAAAATCGGTTTAGCCGTTTAGATGTAACAAACAAACACACTCACTTTCGCTTTTATAAGATTTTTAAGGCTTCGATTCCTACACGCGTGCCCGAGATAAAGATTCTTGACGGACAGACGGACAACAAAGTGTTAAAAATAATTATTTTATACGAAGTTTGCGACAAGTATTTTTTTTCTTTCGATCTCCCATATTAAAAAAAAAAACGATAAATCACGTAGAAAAAGTCAAAGGTCGCACCGCTTTATAAATAATTAAAGTCAATATTTTTCATCGTTAACGTTACCCGTGATTTGGACGCAAACAAAATTGAGCATAAAATTGGCTTTGACCGCTCCGGTAGTTCGCCGCGCACCATGACGTAACTGTTTAGAATACTCGACACTGGCGGCTATGTGATATCGCCTTTTTTAGATGCCATATTTTTGTTGGGAAATTTAGGTTTCATATTACGACTGGCTGAAAAAGTTCGATTTAAAAAAAAAAACTACTTCTGTTCTATTGTTAGCGACCATAAAGTCTTAAATAATAATCCAAAAATTGAAATGTTTGTTATAAGTAAAAGTATATGACTACATTTTTTGTCACATCAGGAAATGAAACGCGAATTAATTACTATCCGATAAACACGAGCCAATTAACGCAGATAATGCAATCAGCGACGCAAGCCCTGAAATGTTTTAAATGTAAAATGGGGATCGAAATGTTGAAAATCGGATGGAAACTGTAACCTTATTAAGTTATAGAATCAGGTGATAATTTTGGACATCCATCACATTAAATTTTATGCAAAATATTTGGTTTAAAAACGGCTAAGTATCCTTAGGGTTGATTTTTCAATAGTCCGATAATTTTTATCGGAGGAATAAAATTAGCGGTTTGACATATTTTCTATAGATAAGCTGTCAATCCGCCATTTTTTTTCCTCAGATAAAAGTTATTTGACTATTGAAAAATCAGACCTTAATTAACTAAACATGCAATTAAATCTAAATCAAAATACTTTTATTTCACAAAGGCCTACATGGGCATTTATAAAACGTCGAGAAAAGATGCACGGTTAGGGTTGGTCGTTTCCTATAGAGAAGAACCGCCAACAATGTATTACAAACGGGCATCAACTAGCTGCTCCGTAACACTGTCATTTTGTAATGTGCCAAGTGTGATTCTGGCGGCGTTACCACAGTACCGAAAGAGATACTGAGGCCCTGGAACACAAAAGGCAAAAGAAAGAACATAAATGAGTTTTAGACAGTACACACAAACATCCTTCCCCTTTTATTTAAAAAAAAGCGTTGTCCCACACTAGGAATTTTTCCTGTATAGTGGGTGCGTTTAAAAAATTTAAACTCACATCTGTCTGCAGGTCATACAAATATTTGTTCCGTGCGGGAATCGAACCCGCGATACGCCTTTAAAACCTATCCATGCTCCTTCTTTTGCCTTTTGTGTTCCGGGCCACTGTATCTCTTTAGAACATCTCGTAATCTTGGATATATCCTTGAAAAAGCCAGAAGGCACTTGTTGTTTCCATCATTGCGATATTCTTTTTTGTTCTGGTTTACCATTTTATTGACTGGTAAATCATCAAATTCCGTAGCCATTACATAATACTGAATACCAGGATGGCCACCAATCGGTTCACTTTCAAAGTAAAAGCTCGGGAACATTTGCTTAAGAAGCTGGCAGATTCGTCTCCTAATTAAACGGTTGTAGTTTTCTTCATGTATTATTGTATTTTTAACTCTTTTTTTGTATGTATGTACCTATATAAGTATTTATCATTATATTTGAATTGTAAATATTTTTTTTTTTTAATTTTCTCTGTTATGCACCCTGCACCTACTATGTTTTCGCTCTGCATCACCCTAAGGTAGACTGGTAAAAAATGCCCAAGGCATCAAATCCGCCTTTGTACAGTGTTTTTTATACATGTGCATAGAGTTTCAATAAATAAATTATATACAGGGTGTTTGATATTACTAGTAGGTGTTGTTGTTAGTAGCCGTCAACGTTTTACCTCTTGACAGTATATTTCTTCTCGTTCGCCTTTTGCTTGTGTTACTTCACACGCGAGCTCAGCACAGTAGATTTACGGTAAGTAACATTAAAGTATAGGATTTATAGTAAATGCGAATGGCAAGCGTTTTGGAGGACTGTCTCTTGTAATGTTGACGTTCAAAAAATTACGGATGGGAAATCATCAAATAACTTCCCCCGCTCTAGAAGGAGCGGTACGGAGTATCAGAATGGTACGGACTAAAGCCTCAATGTTCCTTCTTTTGCCTTTTTGTGTTCTAGAGCCCTCTCTTTTAAACAACCCGCAGGTTTAGGTTATACCCGAAACCCATTCAAGCTGCAAAGTCATTGCAGCTTCTCTTCTTCTTCATGTGGACCTCGCTCCTCGAGGAAGTCCGGTTTCCGCACTTAGTCCTTGCAAATATTTTAAAAGTTAACTTTTTTTAAATACATTTTAAATGTTATTACTTTATTTTAAATACATCTGTGGACCATGCACTATTCAGTAAATTTATCCTGAGGCCTACAGTAAGCTGTGATTTTTTACCCTCGAAGGAAATACATCTCTCAGTATTATTTTTTACATAGACTTAGTTTGATGAAGAGAATGCAGTGTAGACAACTCCGTGAACTCTCCATTTACACCCTGTATAGGCACTTGAAAGGAATCAGCAGGGTAATCAAATACGAGGTCGTGTCTACAAAGACCTTAGTAATGATTCTACGAAAAACGACCTTAAAAATCATCATCATTAGCTCAAAGTATTTCGTCAGGAACGACTAACATTTAATTATGCTTTTTGCGTGAGTCTTAAATTGGAAAACCGGAGGTAACTCGAAGTTAGTTGTAGGTAATTTAAATTCAATTTGGAAGGCTGGAAAATCACTTCGTTAGTTGGCAAGATCAAATCTTATGGAAAATTGCTTTCTTGCTTACTCTACACGGTGGTTTGTAGTTTTGAGATAAATATCAGCTTTTTAGGGTAAGTGGAGGGTTATTGGAACGAAGTTCCTTATCGCGCGTTGTGAAAGGGGGCTAGACGGAAAAAAATCTTACGAACAGTTGTCACGACACTTTTTGCTATAGTAAGCTATTGTAAGCTGTGCGGCGTCGCATGTTTCTCTGTCTGTCTGTCTCTCTCTCTCTTATAGAAAGCAAGCCAGATATTTTCATTTCTATAGGAACTTCGTTCCATCCGGGTGTCCCTTGACACCTCTACATTTTTTTTTAGGTTAATTTAAAGTTTCGCTATCGTTTTCTGCTGTGACGACGGCATAACATATGAAACACGCCAAGTTAGGGTTCAAAAGGTTTATATATGTATATATATTTATTTATTAAACATGGAAGACTAAGAGCTTAAGAGAACATAAGAAAACTTTGCAAAAAAGACTGACAGCCAAATAGGTACAAATCTTCCACAACAACCAAACCCGCAACAACTATCTGTAGGCCATACAAATATTTGTTCCGTGCGGGGATCGAAGCCGCGACACGCAGCGCAGCAGTCGATCGCCCAGCCACTGCACCAACCGTGCCGTCAAAATAATTGAAAATCATTTCCTTTCTTTTTTTATCGCCATGTTTATTAATTTCCAAAAAGTGTCATTAATCATCGTTTGGAAAACAGGAAGGGCTTTGCCGGAAAAAGTATGAGAAACTTTTTTTTTCAGATTTTTTCACATTTCTTAGACAGGAGTTTTCTTGTTTATTGTTATGTTTTAGTTTTTTTATGGTAAAAGTTTGCAGTTCTAAGCAGTTCGTATCATTGGGAATAGGTTGTTTTTCTGTGTGTTTAGCAAATTACGTACAGCATCAATAAATTTTAAATTTGATTTAACAATCAAATTTAAAATTTATTTATGCTACAGCAAATATTTGAACAATTAAAAATCCAATTTAGAAAATACTTAAAACTGGTAGAATAATTAGAATACAATCATATAAAAAAATACCCATGTCAAAATATACAAATAAGAAAATAACGATGTTGAAGCAACTATTAATAAAACTTGGATGTTAATTTAAAAGTTAAATTAATTTATCGGTTAGAAATTCGTCAGTGCTTTCTGAAACAGATAGATTTAATACATTTCTAGCTAGCTATAGGTCCTTGTAACAACTCCTCTCGCTATTCTTAAAGACATCTCAATTACAGTTGGTTTCCAACGAGATCTAACCGCCTCTAATAAATTCATCAAATAAATCCCACAATCGTCATGAAAGACCTTAACTTCCGACATGACAATCGAATTCGGAACTCGGAAACCGATCCCTTCGATAGATTCCCATTTCAAATTCGAGACAGCTTCCTATTTCGGGGAATTACCGCACTTATCGATCCGAGAACAATCTTTCGGAAAAGTCTCAAAGTCAAATAGTTATAACTCTGGTTAACAACTTCCGTATCGTGCTTTCATTAATATAAATTGTTTTTGTTTGTTTTATGGTGTTTATTTTGTTTTCGTTGCAATTTGAGCATTTGTTTTTAATCCCCGACTAAAAAAGGATGTCATAAGTTTGAAATGCTATGTCTATCTTTGGCATCTACAGCTGGGATGATCAAGTATTTTTTTTATAAGATGTAAGCTTGACTGAAAATTAATATGCGAAATTGTAGGATATTCTTTTAAACCAGCGTCGGGCACTAGCTGCTCGGCAGTTTGCTGAACTGGGCCTATTTGGCGCAGCCGTGAGACACACAATAACGTATTTGTATTTTGTATCGTTTAGTTTTAAGTCTTTATCTCATTTTGTGTGCACTTGTGGCATGAGCCAAATAAATTGTTTTTCTTTCTTTCTTTCTTAAACTACCCTGTTGAATGTCGCAAAACGCCATCCGTGGCGTCAAAATCTAAAGATATCTTCTACGGGCATCGAATATACCATTTTCTCTTCAACTTGAGTTTTACAACTCCTGTAGATTTTTTCAAATAATATCACCCATACACTTTAGATATGTGATATATAGAAGAGTTTTTTTCCGTCATAACGTATCCAAATACGCGTGAAATGTTACCACACTGAAAATATGCGGTATTTTTGTAAAGCCTCTCAATGTTGTTGACCTACTTTTAACCGCAACTAAAATAACATGCTCAGTTGTGATGATGACACTGTGATTGTGAATAAGAGGACATTGGTCCTATGCGATTATATTTATAAAATGACTAGCTTTTGCCCGCGACTTCGTACGCGTAGATTAATAGTTCCCGTTCCCGGGGGATTTCCGGGATGAAAACTATCCTATGTCCTTTCTCGGGTCCCAGACTATATCTGTACCAAACTTCATTAAAATCGATTCAGTGGTTTAGGCGTGAAGAAGAGACAGACAGACTTCGCATTTATAATATTAGTTTAGATGTATGATAATTTAAGAGCGTAAATATCTGTTTTGAAATAAATAATAATACATAATCATTTTAATGTATACGGCAGTCGCCTTTTTAGTCCAGTAGGGTTACCATGACATCTTATAGCAGTTTTTATTCCTGTGTGAGAAAGAGATGGTGCTAGACACCCTGTATAGCTCTGTCTCTTTCCTTCAGTGGAATTAGTTCTGCTTTAAGACGTCATGGTAGGGTAGCTGTATTTTTTTGCGGATGGTAATCATCATTCATCTCTGGGCGGAGCGGTGGGAAGTGTCAGACTTGTACTGACTAAAATCTACCCATGTTCCTTCTTTTGCCTTTATGTTCCGAGGCCGAGGTATATCTTTGGATCAAACCGCGACCCCGGCAGGCGATGGCCCTAGCAAGCCTATCTGCTTTGCTGACATCTGTTTACAGTAACAAAGGGGTAAAATGAAACTCCTTAGTAAGAATGGTTGGCAAACTTTCGAGACACTAAAACCACTGCTAAACATCTACAAATGACAGCCGGGACCAACAGCTTAGCGTGCTTTACAAAGCACGGATGAAACTCGGTATGTAATGGGTGGTCACCCATCCACGGACCAACCTAGGTAAGCGTGGCTTAACCTCAAGATCGACCCAAGCGGTTGATTTTATTTGGACACGAGCTCGAGACGAATATCCAAGATTTATATTTCAGAAATTCAAATCAAATCAAAATATTTTTATTTCACATAGGCATACATGGGCACTTATAAATCGTCGAGAATAGGTGCACGGTTCGGGTTGGTCGTTTCCTATGGAGAAGAACCGGCAAAATAAACTCCATGGTTACTCTTTTAAAATCATTTGGTTTTACAATGTTGTTGTTACAGCGTTAGTACTTAAGTATGAGAGGACAGCGTAGGCCCGACAATACGTTATTGCTTACTTTACAAAACGTTAAATAAAATAATACGTTAACAAAAGTTTACAAGCGTATCTAGGTTTTACAAGCTTTATTACATGACAAGAATCAAACAAAATCCCGCAAAATATTATACCTTTCCTACCAAGAACTATTAGCATTTTCCTAACCAAATAAATCTGTAAGATTACGCTATTATTCAAGCAAAGACTAATCACATCAATCCCTTTGATGTATTGCCGGAGACTGATTTAATTCTGCTTCACAAATGCTTTACGGAATTTGAAACAGATTTCGTGCAAAACTTCGTCCGAGGATTTCGTCCGCACTCCAGATTTCGTTTTCGCCCGTATCGGGAGCATTTGAGAAGAGTTCGGTTTTTAAAAGAGACGGCTGTTAACGACCAGCTACCCTACCATGACGTCTTAAAGCAGAACTTATTCCACTGAGGGAAAGAGATGGTAGACACCCTGTATAGCTCTGAGGGAGAAAGAGGGAAGAAAAGGGAAAACTTAGCATTGCTATTACAATAAATAAGGCGCAGGGGCAAAAACTACAGGTAACAGATACCTGGAATTTAACGCGAGCGAAGTCGCGAGCAAAAGCTAGTTTCTAATAAAAAAATACATTCTCTGCCGCTGACGTTATCTGCTTGGGACTTACGTAAAGTACGAATTAATAAATCACTCGAGTTTGAGAGCTCCCCTTTTTAAGAGTCGTTTGAATACCTTTTGCGATGCTGATTATAAAACGAAAAAAAAAAATGTTGTCCATACTTTATTTTGAAAAAAAATACGTTGACCCCACACTAGGAATATCTCCTGTATCGTGGGTACGTTTACAAGCATTTAAACTCACATACAGAAACAGCTAGACCCGAAACAACTATCTGTATGCCATACAAATATTTGTTCCGTGCGGTGATCAAACCCGCGACACGCAGCCCAGCAGTCGATCCTAAGCCAAATATTGTTGTTTTTTGTTATTCAAAATAGCAACCATTCTCAATAACCGCCAAGCAATATTGGATACCGCTCTCAGTGCATTCTATTGCTCCGTCAGTAAACCCAATTTGCAATAGGGCTATTTGAGAGCTGATTGGAGATTGGATGATGATAACATACAGATCAACTGAAAGTCAGCTTATTGGCAAGTAATTACTGCCTACCCTTTTCCCGACTGTTGGGATCGGCTTCCAGTCTAACCAGATGCAGCTGACCTACCAGTATTTTAAATGGAGCGACTGCCTTATTGACTAGTCTTACCAAGAGGTATCGAATGGTGGAGACCATACCATACCTCTTGGTAAGACTGGTGATCAGACTTTCAGGACTTTGACTACCTGAACGACTGACAAAGATGTACAAATGAAAGCCGGAACAACAACTTAACCTGCTTTCCGAGGCAAGAAAGAAACCTGGTATGTAGTGGGTGGTCACACATTCACAAACCCAAATTCGACCCGAGCGGCTGCAATTATTTAGCTACGAGCGTCTCATTGAGTTTAAGTAATTACTTGATTTATAGTCGTACTAATATAATGAATGCGAATGTTTGTATGGATGTTTGTTACTCTTTCACGTCAAAACGGCTAAACGGATCTTGATGGAATTTGGCACAGAGGTAGATTATGGTCTGGAATAACACATAGAATACTTTTTTTTCGATATCACGAGGGCGAACTCGCGGGCGCCAGCTAGTATTAAATATTTTTAAGAATTTCAAAATTTTAACAATAATTTAAACAAAGTCAGAAAGAACCTTTAAACATACCTAGCTATTTTTAAAGAACTTTTGAAAGTTCTAACTTGAAGCAATTATCAAACTACATAATAAACATCGTAATTTAAAATGCTCTTTAATTTGGCTTGTTAATTGACTTGTGAAAGTGACCAGCATCCGAACTTCAAATAATCTTTTTACTTTCACCTTTTTCTGTGGACGTCTCTGAACTAGTCTGACTAGGAGTATCGTATTTTTTTTTGGGGTGGGACATCATAAAATAACTTCCCCGCTCTAGGCGGAGCGGGGGGCTGTGTCAGACTTGTACTGGCTAAAACCCACCCATGGTCCTTGCCGCGTATCTCTTTCAAACAACCCGCAATCCTGGCAGAGGAGTATCGTATTACTCAGTATCTGGGTCGTGGTGGTCAGATGGAAAATCGCTTTATGTAAAACCAGCTGCGCCCCATGGTTTCGCCCTTGTGATGTTAAAAAAGTATCCTCATTAAGATCCGTTCAGTAGTTTTTTCTTTCGTGAAAGAGGATCAAACATACATCCGTACTCACAAACTTTCACATTTATAATATTAGTAGGAAGGATACTTATTTTCAGCCGAAACCGGTAATCTTTTAACAATAACTTAGTTGGGTAAAGTCGGTTTTCTGCAGAAATCTGGTCTACTAAAACTTTAATTAAGAATAGCACTTAAAACTATGGAATTTTAAAAGCACAGATTAAAAAAACTTTGAGACTTTCAATTTGAAGCCGATAAAACCAGCTCTTTGCGCATAGCCAAGTTGTTTTCCATCATAATTGTTAACAAAGTTGGTCAAGACAAAGGGTCGGAGAGAATTTTTTGTTTTTGAATTTTGTTTATTTCTGTTAAATGAGGTATGGTAAGCTATAGTAATCGTCTTTCGAAATATACAGGGCGGATGCATCTCAGATGTGTTAATATCCCACAAAAAATGACAATTCAAAATAGTACCTACGTGAAAATATCAATCGCTCTGAAGACATTCTTCTGTGGTTCTTCTTTTTAGAGTTCCGTACCTCAAAGGGATAAAGAGGAACCCTTAAGGGATCACTTTATAGTCTGCCTGTCAAGACCCGAGGCGTGAAGGTATCGAGCTGAAATTAAAACTGTACAGTTGAGCTATGTGGGTTCTCTCAGTCTACGAAGTGTAAAGATATGACCAGTTATGTCACACTAGCTGTTCCCCACGGTTTCACCCGCGCTGCTCAGCACCTATAGCCTTCCTCAAGAAATGGACTATCCAACGCTAAAAGAATTTTCCAATTCCAACCAGTAGTCCCTGAGATTAGCGCGTTCAAACAAACAAACAAACAAACTCTTCAGCTTTATAATATTAGTATAAGTATATATTTTATAATTGGTTGCGCTTGTTATAAAGCTTCTCGGTATAATTAGCAACATATTTGAAGAAAATCTTATTTACGCCATATTAAAGGAAAATACTTCTATAGCAGCTGTCTGGGCGACAAAGAAGTTCTGTGAGAAAATATCCAGAGAGAAAATTCAGCTTCGAAACCAATATGATATTTTTTGTCAACTATACAATTTTTCCGTGGACGCCATATTTGCTGACTCGCGCAGAATTCTAAATGAAGTTTTTCAGAAGGTACTGAGAGATCAAAGCAATACAGAGCAAATGATTCATTGGAACTCATCTTTGTAAATAAAAACATTAGCTATCTTCTGGGCTCGATGCTCTATAAGAGTCGAGTAAAAATAAATATGCTCTGGGCCCGGGTGGGAACTTTTTAATTTTTCGTGATGAATGGACCCTTGTCCTTTTGAAGTGGGTAGCTCCCTGGCGAATTCCATTATCATTTTAGGGGAGGCAACAATTTTTCATAATGACAGATTTAAATCACCTTTGCTTTAATAACCGGGTGGATAACGTACTTATGTAAGACCTCCTTTTACCACCGAGAATGCATTCTTTTCTAATAAAAGTAGCTTGTAATCAGCGACAAAATGTGTTACCATATATTTTTTAAAACACTGTGCCCCACACTAGGAATTTCTTCTGTATCGTGGATGCATTTACAAAAAATTAACTCACATACACAATCAGCCAGACCCAGAACAACTATCTGTAGGCCATACAAATATATGTTCCGTGCGGGGATCGAACCCGCAATACGCAGCGTGGCAGTCGATCGTTCAGCCACTGCGCCAACAGTGTCGTCATATGACATCTTATATTATTTTTAAAGCCAATGAGGTCTTATATGAGGTGCCAAATAAAGCCAGATTTCGCACGTAATAGAGAGGTGTGCAAGGAAACAGGAGAATACTTTGCCCAGCAGTGGGACTATGGATAGACTAACTAAAAAAATACCAATATACACATTTTTAGCCACTTAGTACTAGCAATGATAACTGTTAAATGATGTTTATTTTTGTAAGTAGGTTATACAAATACCTACACGTATTTCTAATATATAAAATTCTCGTGTCACAGTTTTCGTTCCCATACTCCTCCGAAACGGCTGGACCGATTTAAACGAAATTTTGTGTATTTACATATCGGGTAGGTTTGAGAATCGGCCAACATCTATTTTTCATACCCCTAAGTTAGCAGCGGGTGAAACCGCTGGGCACAGCTAGTTTTTTTTTATAAAAATCTAGATGTGACCGGTGTTTCACTCTTAGAAGAAACAGTCGAAACAAATTCAGAGGTCACAGTCTCTTTTAAGGTCCAAACTAAAATCTTGGTTGGTTGTGGAGCCCTAACCACCGGTAGCTTGGACCCTGCTTCTGATACCGGCAGACCACTGTTTTTCTATTTTAAAATGTTGTTTTTTTATATATTTTTAATAAATTTAAAAAAATGTAAAACTGTGAAGAAAAGTATATAACGAAACAACTCTTACCATTTTACTTTTTCTCACTTTTTTACAGAAACTATTTTTGTCTATGTTGATTGTCTATCAATCCAGTATTTCCCTTAACAAAAACCTTTTGTCTTAAACTAGACCTTTTCTAAAAACAAAGGCATAAAAAAATCATGTTTCCTTGATACACGGAAATTGTGGGTTCGGTAACCGAGCATGCTCTTAACGATTGGGACGGGTCGGGGAATTATAAGTAGACTTGGATTATCTTGAAATAGAAATCAAGTATCTACTATTAAGTATATTGTAGACCTCTTCATAGATTTCCTAAGCAGGGTCAAATCCTTACTAATATTATAAAAGCGAAAGTGAGTTTGTTTGTTACGTCTTCACGCTTAAATGGCTAAACCGATTTTGATGAATTTTAGAACAGAGATAGTTGGGACTCTGGAGACGGATATAGGCTAATTTTTATTTAAAAAAAGTCGGATGTGAGGGAGAAAGAGGGAAGAAAAGGGAAAACTGCCACATAGGCTATTTTTCATTAAAAAAATAGCCTATGTGGCTGTTTTTTTTAATGAAAAATGAGGGAGAGAGACGGAAGAAAAGAGAAAACTTATCTTTGCCATAACAATAAAGTCAAAGTCGGTTTTATTTTTTACAAAATAGTTTTTTTGCCCTTCGTGTTCCGGGGCCGCAATATTTCTTTCGAATAACCTGCAACAGACAGTATGTGTTTTGGGGTCGTAATTGAAACTTATGACTTGTTACTTCAATAGTCACAATAGTTATCTCTGCTTTATCCATAGTTGCTCATATAAAGGGAACGAGCTTGCCAAAAAGTGTGTAAGGAACATAGAATCATGAAAGATGCGGGAAAGGCCTCAGGGTGCCGTTGACGCAATCACACTGAACTAAATCACTGTGACTAGCGCGCTTTAGGGCTCTGGGCACTTGGAGAAAATTTGCAGAAGAACAACTCTTGGCAACACACAAATTACTACAGTGAACTTATATCGTGGAATTTTAGTCGTCTTACGTCGGCAGCTCTCATTTATCTAAAGACACACTCGTAAGAAAAACAAAAATAATTTAATAGTTAAAAACACCCTAGGCCATTTTTGCGCTACCCATTGCTCATCCAGGTGAGCAATGGGTAGTTCACCGTCCGTCCATCTATTGACGACAGGCCGTGTCGACGGCGCGTTAGTGTTCCACGTGCGCCTCAAAGAGATGTTAGCAAAGCATTGAGGCCTGCCAGGGCCACCGCCTGGCGGGGTTGCGGGTTGTTCGAAAGCGATACCGCGGCCCCGGAACAAAAAGGGCAAAAGAAGGAACATGGGTGGGTTTTAGTCAGTACAAATCTGACACTCCCTCCCACCCAGAGCGGAGGAAGTTATTTGATGATTTCTCATCCGAGCAAAAAAAAACTGCGGTACGTTAATACCTCGGTACTATCATTTCTTCTGTGCTGCATCATTTCATGGATGAGACCAATGTGGTACAAACCATAAAGGTGTATGTACGGATCGGTTTTCAATTAATCTTCTGCGTTCACCTGTACAGTCATCCAGCGCTTTAGGGGTGTGAATATTTTAAAAGGCCCGCAGTGTATGGCCACGGTCTAATACTGTGAAGAACGGAACGTATTTGCTGATGGAAGCAGTTTGTGGTGGTCTGGAAGGGAAGAGAAGCTACTTAATATGTGTTGCATTTCTTAAAAATAGTGCTGCATCTGGGTTGTTAGAAGTAGAATGTTGCAATTTAATCCTAATAATATTATGAATGCGAATGTTTCACGTCAAAACGTCTGAAAGGATCTTGATGAAATTTGGCACAGAGGTAGATTATAGCCTGGAATAACACATAGTTTTTTTTTGGATATCACGCGGGCGAAGCTGCGGGCGCCAGCTAGTGTTGAATAAATGCAAGTAGATCTTGAAAATGGAAATTATTTTTAATGCGTTAGGTGAGTTACTATTTCACATACCTAATTACGTGACGACACGGTTGGCGCAGAGACTGAGCGATTGACTGCTGCGCTGTGTGTCGCGGGTTCGATTCCCGTATGGAAAAAATATTTGTATGACCTACAGGTAGTTGTTTCGGGTCTGGCTATTTGTGTATGTGACTTTAAATGTTTTTAAACGCAGCCACGATACAGGAGAAATTCCTAGTGTGGGGCACCTACAGTTCAAAACCTGCATCGGACACTAATAGGTTCTCGGCAGTTTGTTAAACTGGGCCTATTTAGCCCAGCAGTGAGCCATTTTTTGTTGTTGTTTAGTTTAATTATTTTTTCTTATCTATTTCTATATACTATATATACTATCTATACTAATATTATAAAGCTGAAGAGTTTGTTTGTTTGTTTGAACGCGCTTATCTCAGGGACTACTGGTTGGAATTGGAAAATTATTTTAGTGTTGGATAGTCCATTTCTTGAGGAAGGAATAGGAATATAACATCACGCTACAACCAACAGGTGCTGAGCAGCGCGGGTGAAACCGTGGGGAACAGCTAGTGGTAAAAATAAAGTCAGAAGAACAGAGAAAGTATAAATTTACTTTCTTTGTTTTTCTGACTTTATTTTGTCAGTCTAATTACTCGAAATGGTCGTTATTTTATAAAAAAAATCGCATTCAAAGATATTTCTGTTGACATAAGAGAAATAATCATTCAGAAAGCAACTCTCAATGTACTCGTGTCTACCATAACAGCCTTCAATGATCGTCCCCCACATAACATGCCCACGAGAAAGTGTAGCGAGAAACAAGGAATGTCAATCTATGAGATAAGTATCACAGTCTCCGACAGTTTATTATCTTACTCGGAAAACAACAGAATGTTTCCTTGTTCATTCTGGCATATAAGTCGTGTGTGGCATGAGAAAACACTCAGGCCTTTGTCTTGTAGTGTATGGAGAGGAATTATAGCTTGATTGTTTTTCCGAAAGGAGGATAGACGGAAAAAAATAAGACTAAAAGTTGTATCGACACTTTTTGCTATAGTTGTAAACTGTGCGGCGTGCGCGTGTTTCTTTGTCTCTCTCTCTCTCATCTCTCTCTCATAGAAATGTAGCCAGTTATTTTAGTTTCGTCTTTCTGTTTCGCATAGAACAAAATTTTTGAAAAGGTTATTTATAATTCAATTTATTCTTTTTTTTATTTATCATATATAATTAAATTAATTACTAAATATATACAACCTATAAATATACACAAACTAATAATAAAAAATATATACAGAAAATTTCAGGGCGTCAAAAAATTCGTCCGTATCGTCGTCAACAGGTAAAGTGCCCAGAAGGCTGGCAGCATTACCGCGTTGGATGGCAATGCTTATTTTTTGTGCAAAAAACAGGCCAGCCCTCTGGTCACGAGAAGAATCGACCAACCGCTTGGCGATTTCTCGAAATACTAAATGGGCACTCGGACCCCATGGCCCTAGTGTTTCAACCCCAAACGGCTCAAAAACATAATTACCAATCAAATTGTGATATTTGCGCCGTTTGAGATTTTCAGCACCTGCAGCAGCAGCTCCAGCGCAACCCACCGTACCTACTAGGAAGATGGGATGGTGCAAGGGTGTCGACACAAGTTGCATCCCACACCAAAGCTCTACCCAACTTCCATGGCATTATGGTCATACCATCTGGTCTCTTTCCATCGACGCGTACCAAGCCAGTTGGTTCTAAAACAGCTGGCACCCCGGCGGTGGCAAGAGCACGACGGATGAGATCATTAAAGCAAGCGTGCCGAGCAAAACGACTTGCGCTTTTACTGCAGGAAAGACCATGGTGTCCGAGGCAGTCGACTGCTTCCCCACATTGACAGCGATGCGGAGCCCCACAGGGTGCACCCAATCGCAAATACGTAGCGAGCCGGAAGGTTGTGTCACCCAACAAAGTACCTATGTTAGGTGACGGTAACGACTGTAGCCAGAGGCCCGATTCCCACTCACACACCCCATTTTGTCCAAATGTTGTGGTTGCTTCCAAAGTGGAGAACAACGCAGAAAATACATAAAATTTGGACCAAAACAGCAATATCTTAAGAGGGTGAACGCCGAATGCAAATTAATTCTTATTTTGTAGCTTATAAGATGCCTAAATTTTACGTTACGTTTAAGTCTCTTATAATTAGGGACAAACTCATTACCACGGACACAAATCTAGAATCCGTTCTTGATGGAAAATCTCCTGAGGCCAATTCCAAGGGTTAGTCAAGTGTTATTGATTATCATCAGGAAATTATCAATATCAGCCCGAGTTTGAACGAGTTCTAAACATGACTTTCGAATTATTAGTGACTAGGTGGCGCCCGCGTCTTCGCCCGTGTGATATCGAAAAAAACTATCCTATGTGTTATTCCAGACTATAATTTAACTCTGTGCCAAATTTCATTAAGAACCGTTCAGCCGTTTTGATGTGACAGAGTATACATCTATCATCACAAACATTCGCATTTATAATATTAGTAGGAAGGAAGTAGGATTAATAAGTAAACTTCAGTATAATCCTTTTTTAGCGGATAGGAAATCATCAAATAACTTCCCCTGGGCGGAGTGCGAGTGATGGCCAGACTTTTATTAACTAAAACCCATCCATGTTCTTTTTTGCGCTTCATGTTCCGGGCTCTTGGTATCTCTTTCAATCAAAACAATCCATCATCTGCCTAGCCTTTTCCCAACTACGTTGGGGTCGGCTTCCAGTCTAACCGAATGCAGCTGAATATCAGTATTTTACATGGAGCGACTGCCTATCTGACCTCCACAACCCTGTTAATACTGGGTAATACGATACCCCTTGGTAAGACTGGTTGTCAGACTTTCGGAACACTGACTACCTGTAACGACTGTCAAAGATCTACAAATGACAGCCGGGACCAACAGCTTAACGTGCTTTCCGAGGCACGGAGGAAACTCGGTAAGTAATGGGTGGCCACCCATCCACAGGCCAACCTAGGCAAGCGCGGCTTAACCTAAAGATCGACCCGAGCGGCTGCTCTTATTTAGCCACGAGCTCTACCAATCAAAACAATCCGCAACCCTGTATTAGCCTTCAGGAATTGCTGGCGTAATGTTATTTAAATACATTCCTGTCTCCCTTCACATTCAACACGCTTAAACCCTTGCAAATCTATAAAAACCTCGTGTCTAAATCGATCATCCCATTAAGGCTCTATCAGAAAACATACATAAGATCTCGCCCCTCACATAAACCTACTACCCTTATACGTATCAAACGGGTAGTAAAAAGGGACTTACAAAAGATACGGAGATATCGTCTTTTTGTGATTCACTCCACTTGACACTCACGATCGCATGTGATTCTCAACATCTGTTGCGAGTAGGCTTGAGAACACACCAAGTTACACTGCCAGAATACTCTGACCCCTCTTCATCATCGTTTCTTCAAAGTGTTGTCAGAGGGAATCTATGTCCCTATCGAAAACTGACAAGCTACTTTTGACATCTACAATCAACGGTCAATATCTGTTTTGTACCGGGTTTGCGGGTTGCTCGAAAGAGGTACCGCGGCTCTCGGAACGTAAACTGCAAAAGAAGGAACATGGTTGGGTTTTAGTCAGGAAAAGTTTGACACTTCCCTCCACTGCATACAGACCGACAGTTATTTAATGTTTTCCATTTGCAAAAAAAGAGAGACACTTTAATCTGACGGATTCCAAGCGCGAGCATAGTGTTTTTCTATCAAGAATTTCTCAATAGCGACCACAGATTTTTTATTTGTGCTCAGTTTAGAGCTATAGGCCCTATTTCATGTGCCTTCTTTTGCTCTTTATGTTCCGGGGCTGCGGTGGCCCTGGCAGACCCCTCTTCTTTGCTGACATCCCTTTGAGGCGAACTTGGAACAAAAACGCGCCGTCAACAGCGTCTGTCATCACTTATACGGACGGACTGTGAGCTACCCATTGCTCACCGTCCATAGACCCGCATCTACGGTGGCCGGGAGTCGTCTCGCAATTATTATAGCTTACCTTTAAGTTTAGGTTTGCATGTACGTGCATAATGAAAGAAAATATAGAAATAAGAACTGTTTATTAATTTAAAAAAAGAAAAACTAAAAAACAATCAATAAAAAAATAGCCCTGTGCGAGGCCTATCTCAGCATGGCGCTGCAACATGGCAGCCAATGAAACACTTTATGCAACAGCGATTTTTCACTCCAAAATCAAAAGCAATTTCATGGCAAGCATTTTTAAAACTAAATCTGAAGGGCTACCATAAAATCTTATAGCAGTTCTTATTCCTGTGTGAGAAAGAGATGGTGCTAGACACCCTGTATAGCTCTGTCTCTTTCCCTCAATGGAATAAGTTATAGTAGGGCTGCAGATCTTCCTTCTGAACTACACACGATCAGCTTATACTGGAACCGTTTCGCTCGAAGTCATCGTATGTACATACGTTGCGTTGCCCGTAAAAGTCAATTTAGCGTAAAAGGGTTAAAGTAGAAGCGCACACGCTAATGTTCGCGAGAGATATTAAAAGTAATTGCTACGTAAGTAATCCATAGATTATATGAGCGCCATATCCGTTCGTGTAATGATCCGGCAGTAAGCTTGGAGATTGGGGAAGTTGCGAGTAATTCGGAGAGGGGTAATTAATATTACATGTGTTTATGTGACGATGAATGTTTCTGGAATAAAGAATCTGTTAATCACTTAATCTTTACAGCATTTTTATCTTGTGAAATTATTAGACAGGGAAAAAAGTCCCGTGGTTGCGGGTTTTTCGAAAGAGATACCTCGACTCCGGAACGCAAAGGGCAATAGAAGGAACATGGGTGGGTTTTAGTCAGTAAAAGTCTGACACTCCCCCCGCTCCGCCCAGAGCGGGGAAAGTTATTTGATGATTTCCCAACCCCCAAAAAAAAATGGTAATCAGTCACTTTTTAAAAAAACGTAAACCTAATATCATCAATGAGTCGGCTACTGCCTCCGTTCGTTGTTTCATATAGTGGAGAAGCTCAAAAGCCTTTGACGTAGCCTATATTATTCGTCAATTTGAATCTCTGTCCAACCTCGCTTTCTTTACCAAAAAGGGAATAAACGAACGAGGTATGGCCCTAGTAAGTGCCTCTCAGAGATTTGCATAAAATTCATGAAATAAAAAAAGAATGTCGGTATGAGTTCAAAAAACAATTTTATGTTTTTTCAGTGTTAGCAAACCTGTCGTTGGTTTTACAGTATTTGAGTGAACGGAATAAATTAGTATTTTTATTAATCATAAAAATGGTCTGTAGGCTACGTTAAATGTCTTACGATTTTATGCGGAGCATGAATGTTTTTATTCAATGAAAAGTTGTGCTTAGATTTATTTTTTAAAACAGACATTTGCCTTACTTAAAAGTTGTTATTTTTGACAATCCAAAAGTGAGGACTTTTGTGTTTTTTTTTTTCTTGTAAAACGAGGCCCTAACGTAAGCGCGCGGATAAAAATACAACTTTCAAAAATCAATATATTTTTACGCCTACATAGCACTTATAAATCATCTAGAAACTGTGCACGGTTCGGGTTGATCGTTTTCTATGGAGAAGAACCGGCAAGAAACTCCATGGTTACTCTTTTAAAATCATTTGGTTTTACAATTTTGTTGTTACAGCGTTAATTAATACTTAAGTATGAGAGGACAGCGTAGGCCCAACAATAAGTTATTGCTTACTTTACAAAACGTTAAATAAGATAAGAAGTTAAAAAGTGTCTATGAATATACACGGCCAACAAGGTCCACTCATTCACAAAGAATTGTGAAAAAAGAATGTATACAAGAAATAGAAAAGAAATTTAAAAAATTATATAGATGTTGCCATGAGTACTGTAACTATTAAGAACAAAGGTTGTATAAATATCCTAAAGCATTTAAGTTAAATTGTTACTGACAAGCAAAATCAGTATCCTACTCTAATATTAGAATTGCAAATGTTTGTGAGGATGATTGTTACTGTTTCACGTCAAAACGGCTGAACGGATCTTAATGAAATTTGGCACACTGACGACTATTTTGGACAACAAGAACTACGACTAGAAAGACTATTTTGGCTTCCAGTCTAACCGAATGCACCTGATTACCAGTATTTTACATGGAGCTACTGCTTATCTCCACAACCCAGAACTAATATTGGAGTATCCGATACCCTTTAGTAAGACTGGTTGTCAGACGTTCGGGACACTGACTACCTGTAAAGACTATCAAACATCTATAAATGACAACCGGGACCGGTATGTAGTGGGTGGTCACTACTCCACAGACTAACTTAAGCAAGCGGGGTTTAACCTAAAGATCGACCCGAACGGCTGCTATTATTTAGCCACTAACTCCTCGCTCCACCCTAAACAAAATATTTATTTTACTAGCTTTCGCCCGCGGCTTTGCCCGCGTTATTCGCCCGCGGCTTCGCCCGCGTTAAATTTGGGGTAACACAGTTCCCCTTGCGCCTTATTGCCTCTTTCTCCCTCACATCCCACTTTTTTAAATAAAAAATAGCCTATGTCAGTCTCCTGGTTCCCAACTATCTCTGTACCAAAATTCGTCAAAATCGGTTAAGCCATTAAAGCGTGAAGAGGTAACAAACAAACAAACTCACTTTCGTTTTTATAATATTAGTAAGGAAAGGATTCCGTTGACGGCGTGTTGACATCAAAATGTAATGCGTCAATCTTGTCGTCGTAACTTGTAAAACTTTCACGGAGTTACGAAGAACATTTATTTACGGTAAAGGTAGCTGTTGAAAATTTCGCAATTCTCTCGAGATTTTGGTAATGGAGGGCTTCACGTAACAAAGTTTAATATTTCTAAGTGCAACACCGTTCGTAGTGAGACGTTTGCTTTTCATTCTGACGTTATTTATTTTGAAGTGAAAGACTGGCTATTATCTTGACTTATTTATTTAATGGCGTTTGAGGAAGGAGACACCACAATTTTGCCAATATCACGTAGGTACTATGGTAGACAATCAAACGCTGGAGACTATATCAGTAATTAGTGTGTTGTGTGTTGGTCGTAGCGTGATGTTATATAGCCTATAGCCTTCCTCAAGAAATGGACTATCCAACACTAAAAGAATTTTCCAATTCCAACCAGTAGTCGCTGAGATTAGCGCGTTCAAACAAACAAACTCTTCAGCTTTATAATATTATATAGTATAGATGAATAGAACACAACAAAGAGTTTATATGATTTAAAAAAAAAATAACAAACAAATAATGAACCATTTTCTGCACAGACACTTCAGACACAGTGTTCAGAGAGAGAAAAAAAAAAGTTAATAGTTGTTTTAACTGGCTATTATCAGTACTAATAAACGCATTCCGTATGTATTTGACGGCGCTCAGATGTTTTAAGAGTTTCAAGAAACGTCAAGAATTAAAGTTGATATTTGGACAAACGTTGATTGACGTTTTTTCGATCTGATGCAACTACGGGGTCTTTTGCACGCGACCGTCGGACTAGGAAGAAGCCGTTCGCATCACGTTGAAGCAAGACGTGTTTTGGTGAAGCGTCGTTATTCCATATAATTAAAAAGTTCTGAATATCAACCCCGGCAATGGCAGTAAGCCTTGAATAATACCTGAAGAATTAGGCAGAAGCATACCTACGATTTACAGTCCTAACGTCCCTCAAATCTATCCATTAAATTCTTCACCAAGTTACATAACTCAATACAATCATAGAACATCTAAATCTGCGAATGTTTACCAAAACGGCTGCCAAAAAATCCCCGACATTCGCTTATATGGTAAAGGAGAGCATAAATAATGATAATTGACGTATAAATTTGGGACACCAACACGAGAGGACCCAATTACGTGTCCTTGTGAAGAGTTTTTGTTTTATACGTAGCGTTTAAGTTTTCTTCGGGTGTCTGAGATTACGTTTTATGCTTGTTTTTGGTGAAAGTGGGGGTTATTAAGTCGTTGGTTTTAGGTATTTTTTTATATAAAACGTTGGTTAACACTTGGAGTTTCTCCTGTATTGTGGGTACGTTTACAAACATTCTAAGTTACATACACAAACAGCCAGACCCTTATTCGATTATTTTGTTATCCATCCGTCTGTTGTCTGTCTGTCTGTCAAGACCCTCTATCACTGGAACGAGTAGAGATATCGATTAAAACCAGATACTCAAGTCTGTGGTCCTTTGGAGCTGTGAAAAAAACTCCCTCTAAGTCCCCCTAAGTCTGCGCAGTCAAAAGATGCTCCTGAACAATGTGATCGGGTAATTCATTCGTCGATTTTATTTTCGTAATTAACGTATCGTTTTACGCAACCGTGTCTTCACTTTAATGAAGCGCTTATGTAGTTTCTACATATTATAATTTTTTTCTACCATGACGTCTTAAAAAGCAGAACTTTTTCCACTGAGGGAAAGAGATAGTGCTAGATACCCTGTATAGCTCTGTCTCTTTCCCTCATTGGAATAAGTTCTGCTTTAAGACGTCATGATAGGGTAGCTGGCCGTTTATGTCGCAAGTTTGTACGAAACACTCGGTGCGCGAGTCTGACGCTCTCTAAACTACTTTTAAATTGATAGATCGATTGGTCCACACGGCAGAACTACATTTTTCACTTGTCACCGTTCGGTGATCCGTTTCCAAGCCTGACTTGTGAGCCGTGCTAACACTACCTTGGAATAATAAGACGACAAGGATGTATGTCTTTGTTATTAATTTGTTTATGTAACATTGCGCCTGTGCCCCTTAAAACGATAGAAGCTGCTGTTTAAAGAACTCGATCAAAGCGCTGTGCAAAATCAAAATTCATTTATTCAAATTAGGCTGATAATCAGCACTTTTTGAACGTCAGTTTACAAGAGACAGTCCCACAAAAACGCCCTGCCCTTCGCGCGGCGCTAATCCTTACTTCCTTACTATAATATTATAAAAGCGAAAGTGAGTTTGTTTGTTTGTTACCTCTTCACGCTTTAATGGCTGCACCGATTTGGATGAATTTTGGTACAGAGATAGTTGAGAACCAGGAGACGGACATAGGCTAATATTTAAAAAAAAAAAAGTGGGATGTGAGGGAGAAAGAGGGAAGACAAGGGAAAACTTAGCGTTGCTATTACAAATCAATAAGGCGCAAGGGGAACTGTGTAACCCCAAATTTAACGCGGGCGAAGCCGCGGGCGAAAGCTAGTACATATATATATACTAGCTGCCGCCCGCGACTTCCTCCGCGTGGCATAGTTACTTTGAGCAAACGCTAACTTTAACCCGCGTGATGGTTGGAAAAAAATGTCTTTGTCTCCCCTTTACGTCCCTCTTTCTCCCCCTTTACTCACTTTTTTTCAGCTTATGTCCTTCTCCAGGGAGGACCCTGGAGACCAACTATCTCTGTACCTAAATTCATCAAAATCGATTAGGCTATTTAGGCCTGAAGACGTTATAAACAAATAAACAAATTCACTTTCGCTTTTATAATATTTTTAGAATTATATATGCACACACAAAATACATGACAGGACATTACATTAAGACAGAACAGCACCAAGGTACAGCTTATTTCATTAGAAACTAGCTGGCGCCCGCGGATTCACCTGCGTGATATAGCAAAAAAGTGTCCTATGTGTTATTCTAGACTATTATCTAACGCTGTACCAAATTTCATCAAGAACCGTTCAGCTATTTTAACGTGAAAGTGTTAGAAACACACATACATCCATCCTCACAAACAATCGCATTTACAATACTATTATAGTAGGATGACTTTTTTATCTCTGTACTGCATTCCTTACTTAATTAACTAAAGCGAAAAAAATCATTCATAACAACACAATACACTAAATCTACAAATCTTGATGTCGAATAAACTCTTTTTTCTCATATAACGTCACTTCTAGATTAACATAAAAAACTTAGTCCGTTTTCGCTTTATGATTTTGGACGTGATACAAAGTAGGACAACGGTTCTGATGAACCCAATTAGGGGTGTATCTCGACGTCTCGCCCCCATCGTGACTTTAAATGACGGTCATGTTTAAGAATGAGGGGTCTATTCTTGAAATATTTAGGTCTTGAGATTTCTTTTCTGTTGGGATTATTACAAGTAATTGATAGTATGTTAGAAAGGTTTTTTATTGGTTGTTATTTCAACGTCGAGTTGTTAGTATGAGATCTAAGTTAAATAAATAAATAATAAATATCTTGGGACAGCTCACACACGGCTATCTGATCCCAAGCTTAGCAGAGCTTGTGTTATGGTAACCAGACAACTGATATACATACTTATATAATTTATAAATACATACATATTATAGATAAATCACACCCAGACCAGAACAAACAATCATGCTCATCACACAAAGTTTGTCCTGGGTGGGAATCGAACCCACGACCTCCGGCTCAGCAGTCAGGGCCACTAGCAACTAGACAAACAACGTCAGTTAAGCTCGTCTTACGAGTTACAGTTACACGATAACTGACAAATTCATTCACTTGCATCTGACTGGGCAGATTCACTCAAATCCATATGGATTTAGTTCTCAGTTATCGTGTTGCTCGACTCATAACTTAAAAAGACATCTACACTTTGTTTTACAAGATATTTTACATTTCATGCTAACAGCATGACTTTGAAATAACAACCAAAAAAACCTTTCCCACTATAGTATCAATTACTTGAAATGTTCTTTCTTAAAATGATTATCTCAGACACTAGTCTGTATAGTCCTTATGTAAATTGACCAAGATAATTGTCTAGACCTCAAAGGAAAAGTGTAGTCGGTAACAAAACACTGGCGTATAAAAGTGTTTGTAAAATACCTACTTAAAAAAACATTTATCATTTACACAGTAGCATTTCACTCGACTGCAGAAAAAAATCTAAATTAAAGGAGAACGCATGCATGAACGCGTCATGTGTCTAAAACTTTTCAATTACGAATTGTTCTAGAACAAAAATCAGAGTCACATGCTCAGAGTACAGTGCTTCCATTTATTAACCGACTTCAAAAAAGGAGGAGGTTCTTAATTCGTCGCAATCTTTTATTTTAGCCTGAATCCACGAAACGTTTATGTGACCACGTGTTTTTGTGCCACCCACATAAACGGCCGTTTAAGTTCCAAAGGCAAAAGTTGCTTAATTACTTTTTCAAAACACGTGTTCGAGTTAATTGAATTATTTCCGTAATTCAGTTTCCATTTTTACACAAATTAAAATGTGTGAAGCTGTAATTGGAGTGAAAATTAAGAGAGTTTGTGTGACGGAGCGAGGAGCTTGGAAGAAAATTGGGTCAGACCTTATGGGGTTTCGTAAAATGACAACAGCAGAGTCGTCGAAGAGTCGTTTTGTAATATTCTAGAGGGTGATTCTAAACAATGTTTTTTATAGTTTCTTGAAATTTCGTGTTACTAAGTGTAGATAATTCATATATTAGGCCCTTTTAACGCGAGATTTTACAATTTTTGAACTTATGCAAAACCACAAATATACACCAATAAACATATAATTATGTAATTATAACATTATGAGGTTGTGTGATCATGATACATGGGGTTATTGTACATTCGTCACAAAGTTAATTCGTCATATTTTGAAAAATCCATACATTGAAAGTAAATTCGTCACATGTATAAAAAATATGTGTAAACTCGTCACACGTTCATATTTTTTCTTTAAGTAGCGATAGCAAGCAAGTTTGTAGCGCATGTAATATTATATTGATTGGTAATTAAATGTTACATGTTTTTAAAATGTTTCAATTTCTTGATATTCTAAAAAAGAAGGCTGAATATATAGATTGGAAATTAAAGAATTTCAAATTTGATATATCCTTAAAGATGAGAACACGTCGATAATTAACATATGATAAAGAATTGAAAACTATTTTGGACAATTACGATAACATGTCTTTGGCTGAAGTTCTTAAAAAAACTTTTTGTTTTGCAGCATTTTAAAACATGTACTTAACATTTAATTGCCAATCAATATATTACATTAAAATATAGTTTTTTTACATAGTTTCTATACTTATAAGTACTATTATTTTTATATAGTTACTAGCTGTTCTCCGCGGTTTCACCCACGCTGCTCAGCACCTGTTGGTCGTAGCGTGATGTTATATAGCCTATAGCCTTCCTCAAAAAATGGACAATCCAACACTAAAAGAATTTTCCAATTCCAACCAGTAGTCCCTGAGATTAGGGCGTTCAAACAAACAAACGAACAAACTCTTCAGCTTTATAATATTAGTATAGATAAACAAGTCAGCCACTCAGAATCTGTGATTTTTACTTAGGTTAAGAAAAAAAATGATTATAACTATGATGTATATTTTTCTTATAATTGTAATGTTGTTCGTAAATCAGCCGCTGTCTGTGTCTGTGATTTTTATGTAGGTTTTAGGTTAATTAAAGACTTTCATCTTGAAATAAAAATATTTTGATTTTGATTTTAACTGTTTTTTATTATTATTTGTAATGTTACGGGCATACCAGCCATTTGAGAACTATGATTTTTACGTAGATGTTAGGTTATTATATTTATTTATATTAAAAAAGATGATTTTTGTTATGATTTAATTTTTTTTCTATTGTTTATCTTATTATTGTTAAGTTTTAGGCAAATCGTTCACTCGAGAACTGTGATTGTTGTAAAGTAGATGTGAGGTAAATTATTAAACTTGATGTGATTCTGAAGAATATACAACATTTTATTCTACTTCTTGTTTATTTTTTTGCTAGCGGTGCGAATAAAAGCTATGTGACGAATTTACAATAAACAAAATTAATATATTGAAAATAAATTAGAATTGTGGCAAATTTACACATACTTTTTTTCGTGACGAATTTACTTTGTGACGAATGTACAACAACCCGATACATGATATCTAAATTAATAATGATGATATATAAAATACGAATGTGAGACTTAGATTTATAAGCTTAAAAAACAAATTATATAAGGCTGGTAACTTTATTTAATTGTCAATTTGATTGCATAAATGTATATTGTTATAATTTGAATGCATTTCATTTTGAGCAAGATATTTTTGTATGCAAAGAGATTTACTACAAACTTTTTTAGCATAAAAAAAACCAATAGTTGTGTCAAAAACTTCTTTACTTTTTTTTTAATACTTCGTTACCGATAAAGCGTATTAAAAACGCACATTCGAATTATTCGTCCCATCCTTTTTTATTGACTCAACACACTTAACTTCAATACTCTCTTTTATAACTGCATGGGCGGCTCTTAACCCCTGAAAGCGGTCATTCCGGGGCTTCGGGCAGATGTCAGGGGATCGCTCCCAGAGGCATGTCATACGCTTAAGTGCTCCTTGGAGAGCAGGCCTGAGGAACGAGAGTGACACCGGAAAATGAACGACATAGTTTGGGTAAGGTTGGGTATAGAGGATTTAGTGAATTAATTGATTGGGTGGCTTATGTAGAGTGATTTGATTGAGTTTAATGTTATGACTTTGTAAAGTAATGTTTTTGAAATGCAATAGAATAATAAGAGAAATCATATTATCATATTATTAATAAAATAGAGTTTATTTATTTGCCTCACGGATAAGATGGGTATAGAAAATAAAAAATGACTACAATAAAATTAAAATTCACATAATTTGACTTTTGTTTGAGTCATCGATTTCCGGAAGATTACGCTAGCTGTGCTCAGCGGTTTCACTCGCTCGGCATAGTTTCTTTTTTAGAGAAGGGCATGAAAAATAGAAGTTGGCCGATTCTCAGACCTTCCCGATATGAACACAAGATTTCGTTGAAATCGGTCCAGTCGTTTCGGAGGAGTATGGTAATTAACACTGTCACACGAGAATTTTATATATTAGATTACATGGCGTTGAAAGTATATTTTATTTAATAAAATAAACCTCATTCAGAACTACTCTTGATGATATTTTAAAACCACATTTTGAGTATAATTTTAATATGTTTAAACCGGTTGAAATTAAACACTCATATCGCTCAATGTAATTTTATTTGAGACCACAAATTGAATGAGTTTATTATACGAAATTGGGTTATTTTAACTGTGGAATATAATGTTTTTGGTTGGTAGAATTTGTTCAACTGTCAAAACAGTGCATCCATTCATACCAATATTATAAGTGTCACAGTTATTCTGCTTCTTTTCATGCTGACTAACCGACTGAACGACAATCGATGAAATTGGGCGTACCTAAATTTTGTTAGAACATGGGATATTTTTATAACGTTTCTGTGGGATTCTTTCCAACATGCTGTTGGTGAATAATTTTAAATGAGCTGACCACATTATTATGTTTAGGTTTAAATAATTTATTCTCATTAGAACAGTAGGTACATACGTTCACTTACAATGAGATACAAATTCTTACTAATATTATATTTATAAGTTTATTTTATTTTTATTTTATTATATTTATTAAGTGAGTTTGTTTGTTTGTTTGTTACCTCTTCACGCTTTAATGGCTTAACCGATTTTGATGAATTTTGGTACAGAGATAGTTGGGAACCAGGAGACGGACATACGCTAATTTTTATTTAAAAAAAGTCGGATATGAGGGAGAACGAGGGAAGAAAAGGGAAAACTTAGCGTTGCTATTACAAATCAATCAGGGGCAAGACCAAAAACTGCAGGTCTGCTTGGTGTGTTATACTGAATTTAACGCGACCGAAGCCGCGGGCGAAAGCTAGTAATCTTAATAAATATGTTTTATCTACTAAACGTGTTGGTGGGTAGCGGTATGACTACATTTTTGTTGTACAATGTGTTTATATTATTACACTCTTTAATGAATAAATTATCGTTTTAAATGCACTACAACAGATGATACAGTTTTGTTCATACTTTATTATATTGCTCGGAACATCTAACGTTAAGCTGCGCACAACAGAATTTGAAGTATCAAAACGGCGCAGACCACGCATCGCCTTATCTTGACGCAGACATTTATTCGCAGCTAACTTCAGATGTGCCATAAAGTTTGAATTAACGAAAGTGTACATTTAAAATTATTGTTGAGGTCAAAACTCTCAATTTGATTAAGTAAAATTGTATAATTTTAGGGAAAAACAACTTTGTCTCATAATATGTTTTTTTAATCATTGAATCTTTGACTTTTCATATGAATAAAATAATCTTGTTCTGTTACCAACCTATTTTTTGCCTATACTTAGAACAGTTTTAAACAAAAAACGTAAAAATACCAAGTTATTTACGATACACAACAAACAATTTAAATTTCCACGTGCACAATCCTATCCAAACATTTCAAATTTAGAACACCTAAAACAAAATGCAATCAATATCTATTCTAGAATTCGCTTCAGTCGATCACTCTAAATCCGGCAACGTTTCTCGCCAGCCAGAATTTGTAGGAGAAGAGGGGAACTTCGTCCGATAAAACGGAAAATACTAATGAACTCGCGCGTTTTTTTTTTTACTTTTTTTTTTTAACAGGCGAAGGCTCGTAATTGGCCGGTCAGTTCCCGATAGATTTTTTGTTTGGAATACTTTTACAAGATTTTCATTTGAATTGAGAAGTTTTATTCGTTTGGTTGTGATCGTAGGCTGTTGATTCGGCCCAGTGTAACAAATAAAAATGGATGAATTTTAGACGGGTAACATTGATGACACTTTTTGCTCAAAATCTTTATGTTGGGGAGATCCAACTAAAAATTGGTCTTCAACATAACTAATCCTTACTTAATATTATAAAAGCGAAAGTGAGTTTGTTTGTTTGTTACCTCTTCACGCTTTAATGGCTAAACCGATTTTGATGAATTTTGGTACAATGATAGTTGGGAACCAGGAGACGGACATAGGCTAATATTTTTTTCAAAAAAGTGGGATGTGAGGGAGAAAGAGGGAAGAAAAGGGAAAACTTAGCGTTGCTATTACAAATCAATAAGTCGCAAGGGGAACTGTGTTACCCCAAATTTAACGCTGGCGCTGGCTAGCTAGCTAGTTTTTAATAATACTAAGTTAAGAAAAGATGTGGTGGATTTTTAACCGACTTCCCAAAAAGGAGGAGGTTCTCAATTCGGCCGGTATGTTTTTTACAAAAATATTTGTAATGTTATGGAAGTATTCAAATTTTATTTTAATAAGATGTTTCTTTTTGTTGAATTTTGAGCTTTTTTTATTATGATGTTGCAACATCCTTTAAGTACCGCGGAAGGAAACATAATTTTCGTTCCAAATTCTTAGACAGATTGCTACAAATTCTTGTACAAAATGCTCGATGAATAATATTCTGAATACAAATGCCTATTCATGGTTTCGAGGTTGCTAGTCATTTGGCACGAACTGAACCTTACTGTGACTATCAACAGCTGTAAGCAAGAGATACAAATACTAATGAATGTCTTGGCAGATGTCTGAATTGTATTTCAATACAGCTGGAGGAATTTAGATTATTTTATTTTCGGTAAATGTGTAAAATTATAAAACACTAGCTGCGCTCCGCGGTTTCGCTCGCGTGGTGATATAGAATATACAATCTTAATATATATAAATCACGTGTCACTTTGTTTCTCCGCGATGGACTCCTAAATTGCATAACCGATTTCAAATTAGATTTGCATACCGTGTGCAGTTTGATCCAACTTAAAAAAAGAGTGGGTAGAAAGGTAGAAAATTGCATTGCAACGCATGCCCGGAGCACAGCTAGTATATTTATATGAATTGTAACCTATATTTTATTCTGATATGTAAGCTATAGTATAGGTTTTGCGTGAAAGAGCAACAAAACATACTTACATCCTTACAAACTTTCACTTTTATAATATTAGTAGGACAGCATCATCATGGACGCCGCCGCCGAGGTTGACCGCTGCGTTAGTGGCTTTCTGTAGGCCTATCATAAAGTCTTAAAGCAGTACTTATTCCACTGAGGGAAAGATACAGAGCTATACAGGGTGTCTTGCACCATCTTGGTAGGGTAACTGATCATAATTGCGGGGCTTACATGGCCAGAGATCTCATAGGCTAGGGAGGTGTGAAAGGAGAAAGAGGAGGCCTTTGCCCAGTAGTGGGACCCAAAGTAGGCTAGTAAAAAAACATCATGCCAGTTATTCACGACGGGTTAGAGAGAGATGTAAATAATGGTACACCCACATTTTTCCAGTCATGTTTAGGACACATGTCATAAATCCAGCTTCCATGACTGCTACTAAGAAGGAGGAGGAGGAGGAAGAGAAGGAGGAGCTCGTGGCTAAATAATAGCAGCCGCTCGGGTCGATCTTAAGGCCGTTGGTCCCGGCTGTCATTTGTAGATCTTTGACAGTCGTTACAGGTAGTCAGTGTTCCGAAAGTCTGACAACCAGCCTTACCAAGGGGTATCGTATTACCCAGCATTAAATGGGTTGTGGAGGTCAGATAGGCAGTCGCTCCATGTAAAATACTGATATTCAGCTGCATTCGGTTAGACTGGAAACCGACCCCATGATAGTTGGGAAAAGGCTAGGCAGATCATGATGACTACTACTAAGAAATTTCTGATGGGAAAACACAATAACTTGCCCGACTTGGGAATCAAATTTAGGATGTCATAAAAGTATGATTTTTTCACAACTATAAGGAACCATAGACTTGAGTATATGGTTTAACTGACGCGTTCCTGATATAAAGAGCCCTTGACAGACAGACAGACAGAAAGACAGACGGACAACAAATTGTTCCAATAAGCGTTCCGCTTTTTTCCGTTCCGTAAAGAACCTTAAATATCTCAGTTCCTCGTGAATTTCGTCAACAAACCCTCAAGGCATCATAAGAACCGCGGGACAAAAATAATATTTAAATAAGTTTTGGTAAAGCAATGAAATGTCAACATCAAACCATTCTGAGCACAGATTCTGTTAAAATAAAGCAAAAGAGTGAGGAAAGTCAGGTGTATATATATAAGGTGAGAATACTTTGCACTAGTATGTTATTTGCCCCGGTTTCCTTATGTAGTAGGTTTCTTATAACGTTTTATGAAATGTCAGAATCAGGAGTTTTGAGAAAATTGTTTTTGTTTTAAGAAAATGTTTCTTTGCTACCTGTTTAATCAATTATAATAGAGGCTTCTTTTTTTGGGGTGTGAAATCATCAAATAACTTTCCCCGCTCTGAGCTGAGCGGGGGGAGTGTCATACTTGTACTGACTAAAACCTCTAATAATTCACTAAAAATAGCAAAATTATTGGCTACATAATTGAAGCTAGCAAGAATTGTTTATTGAAATAAATTAATTATTACAAAATATTTACGAATAAAGGCCTTAGAAACTATAGGTGTACAATATTTGAATAATTGGTATGTGTGATTAATATTGCAACGTAAATATTTGACGCAAAAAATTGTACCCGCGTAGTCTAACTTAGAGTAGGCGACTTACGTCAAGCGTCGGTTTCCTTCGGTCTTGCGGTGATCCGAAGCCCAACCTTAGAATATTTTACTGACATTCTACGAAACGCTTTGAGGAAGACATAGAGGGTAAGTATGTTAGTTACACCTGTTACAGTCAAAGGGAGTCGTTTGTCTAAGTCTGGACATGTAATGAAAAGGGATGAAGCGCACGTGACTAAAAGAGTGATGGATCTGTGTGTTGATTGGCGAAAAGGGAGAGGAAGGCCAAAAAAAGATGGATGGATTGTGTAAGGAATGATATGAAGGAGGAAGGAGTTAATGATGCCGTGACGTCTGACGGGGAGAACGGAAGAAGAAAATGTGTTGCACCGATCTCAAATAGAATAGGACAAGGGCAGGAAAATGATGTTGTACGAAACGCTTTGACACGTGCAACAGGCAAATATGAAATCCGTGTTTTGGCACACGTTTAGTGTTCACCCCTTGCTAGCGTGTATATTCGGGGGAGACAACCACTAAGCCATCAATCAAGTTGATTCAGACTCTGTGCTTTACAGCTTTTGGATTTAATGACCGGTGAGATCTCAGCTTTGTAAAATGTTTGTTATAACAGATTGACTACGAACTTAAATTAAAAAATCACGATGGTGACTGTAAACGAAACAAATGAAAAAACATGTCGAGATTTGTCTTTATTGTAAAAGTTGTGATTGTGGTCACAGCCCGTCAATTTGATGTTCATCTAGCAATTTTCCCTCAGAAATCTTCTGTATTCGATTTTTACAGTTATGAGTTTAATTTATTTTATATTTCTTAAAAAATATATTAAAAGTGGTTCGTCGGTATCAGAAGCAGGGTCCAAATTACCGGTGGTTAGGGCTCCAGAGACAGGACCTCCTCACAATGCGATACGGTCCTCGTATGGTACGGTCCTCGATACGGTACGCGTATCGAAGAGTATTGCCTTCTGAATCAGGGCCTTGATACAACCGTCTTCTGTTTTTTTGGGGTGGAAAATCATCAAACAACTTCCTTTACTCTAGGCGGAGCCAAGCTGGGCAGACTGCTACTGTGTGCTCCACCGTGTCCTCCGGGTGATCGTCACAATGATGACACCCGGGCGTTTCCTCCCACCCGATTATGTGCAGGAACCTGCCGAAACTACCGTATCGGGTGAGGAACTGCGTCAGGCGGTAGGTAAGGACGCCATGACGCCTCTTCAGCCACTCGTTAAAGAGGGGACTTACCGCCACTATTGTGGCGTTCCCTACACGGGGTTGCAACAGTCGCTCTCTCCATGCCACCATGAGAGATACAACGCCTAAGGAGAGCTTCGACAGATGTTCATCGAGGCTTTTGGCAATCAGCTTTCACGAGGTTCTCATCATGCGGGATGGTAACATCGACTATCATTACACGGCGCGCTGTTCGGTCTATATTCTCAGAAATATTATTATGGCCCATTTCACCGGCAAAACAGTATTTATTGATTTCTTTATTAATAAGTGGTGGCACGCGTAGTGTGCGAGCTTCAATTGTCATTGTATAGACACATTTCTTTGATTATTTTGGGTAAAGAAAATAATGATTGTCTTTCTTGATTATTATTTATGCTTTTCACATATGGAATAGGTTTTTGTGAGTAATATTAAAATAAGACTGCCGCATTGGTCTAGTGGTCGCAAACGTGATTGGGTTTTTTCATAAGGCATTTCTCCACGCGTGCTTTAAACAGATGTTAGCAAAGCAGAGGGGCCTGCCAGGGTTGTGTGTTGTTCGAAAGCGATACCGCGGCCCCGGAACATAAAGGCAAAATAAAGAACACGGATGTGTTTTAGTCAAAATGATCTGACACTCCCTTTCGCTCTGCCTGGAGCGGCAGAAGTTTCCATCCTAAAAAAGTGATCTATTAGCATGAACATTATTAACGCGGGAACTCGTGGAAGTCATCCTATCATCATATGCCTAGCCTTTTCCTAACTATGTTGGGGTCGGCTTCCAGTCTACTTGGGACCAACGGCTTAACGTGCTTTCCGAGGCACGGAGGAAACTCGGTATGTAACGGGTGGTCACACTGGTCACCCATCCACAGACCAACCTAGGCAAGCGCGGCTTAATCTAAAGATTGACTCGAGCGGCTGCTATTATTTAGCCACGAGCTCCTCAAAATCTAATATCTAAGTCTACGGTGTTAAAAGATATGGCTGTTTATGTCGTCAGTTTGTACAAAACCGTTGATTTTACAGCATAGTAAATCAATTTACATGAATTTCATTATTTTTAATTACTCGAGCCTTGATTTAATCTCAATATTATCCTGGATAAGAGATGAAGTAGCAAGCTCAGGTACAGTAAAAACATTTTTAAAAACAATTTCGACTTGTAATTTTTTTTAAAAAGACGGAAGCCGGTGACTTTTGCTTGATTAATTGTTTTTTTTTGACACGGTATTTATTAGGAAGAGAATATATGATTAACTAGCTTTCGCCCGCGGCTTCGCTCGGGTCAAATTTGGGATAGCACAGTTCCCCTTGCGCCTGATTAATTTGTAATAGCAACGCTAAGTTTTCCCTTTTTTTCCCTCTTTCTCCCTCACATCCCACTTTTTTTAAATAAAAATTAGCCTATGTCCGTCTCCTGGTTCCCAACTATCTTTGTACCAAAATTCATCACAATCGGTTTAGCCATTAAAGCGTGAAGAGGTAACAAACAAACAAACAAACAAACTCACTTTCGCTTTTATAATATTAATACCTATAGTAAGGAAGTAAGGATAGTAAGGATATACTTGTACCCAGTCTAGTTTCAATCTGTGTCTTGAGAAGTTCCAAACACGAAACTGCATCTGTAGCGTCAAGACTGCTCGAAACTTAATTTCCTGACTCCTGTGGGCCTAACACGAACACGCGGCGCAAAATGCAAACGATTTTTAGAAAGAAAATACACGTTTTGTATGTAATAAAATGTGGGCAGCAGCTGAAAATCAGCGTCAAGTGGCGGCCTTGTGTTGCCATCTGGCATTATGCTGAGCTGAGGCCCTTTTGGCATTATTTTGTTTATTTAGTTTAATGTTAACGTGTCCCTGTGTTTTTAATTTTTATTAATGCTGAATAAACGCAATTTTCTTTCTAATATTTATGAATTAATTAGCTGGAAGACTATACACGTAAACTATCCTAAAGGATTATTGTGAGGTTACGCGTAATCAAATAATCGCTCGGAGGACACAGTGGAGCATACTGCGGCGGTCTGCCCAGCTTGGGCAGAGCACCGAAATGTCTTCGTAGAAGCGATCTCTCGCTTCCGACCCTCGTTAAGTGCATGGTCCACAGTGAGAGAGATTTGAGAAGCGATCACCGTCTTCTACATGTCTTATGCTAGCAAAGGACAGAAGGAGGGAGAACCTTATACCCAGCCGCCGGAGACGCATCGGGTGCTGCTAGATGACTTCCAGCCACCGTAGAAGCGGGTCTGTGGACGGTGAGCAATGGGTAGCTCACCGATCGTCCGTATAGTGACGCTAAACCATGTTGACGACGACGGCGAGTAAGTGTTCCACGCGCGCCTCAGTGCTGCGCAATTTCAGCAAAGCAGAGGGCCAGGGCATACCACGGTCCTGGAACATAAAGGGCAAAAGAAGGAACATGGATGGGCTTTAGTCAGAGAAAATCACACTCCCTTCCAGTCCACCCAGAGAGGGAAACGGTTTTTGATGATTTTTCATCCAAAAGGGTAACGCTTTTAATTTGTGGTGCCTTAATAATAATCGTCACGACCTTTAAGCTCTTTCATTTTTATTTGTAAAAATAACGCCGCGCATTTATGCTAGATCCTTTGTCCCAAACGATATCTCGGAATTAATATTTTGAGTAGAAAATGCAGATTGACAGCTGTCACTTGCTGATATCAAGCGCTCCCAGTGGCTATAGGTATGGCTTAAGTAATTCCGTAATATTCGGCGTCTGTAATATGTCAACCGCGACAGGTAATCGTGGCTTAAAAGGTATTCGTATTTGGTTGTAAATAGCGTAGAAATCTTTGCGCCGCGTCTTGACGAAATTTGTTTTTGAGGTTTGTCGTATGTCTCATAATAATTTGATAGGAAGGTAGACTGGGAGTTTTGTAATTAATTTTCAATATGCATCAAAGAATATTATTTACCTCTTTATTGTTTCTTTTAAACATAGTCAAGACAGAGAGATATTAGATTTATCGAAATATTGTGTCTGAAATTCTGAATAGTAATAGCCGCTCGCCGTCGATCTACGACGCGCTTACCTGGGTTGCGGTAAGGATTAATGAGCAACCAATAGTCTCGGACACTACGTTAAAATCCGTTTTTTTTATGATCGGCATCTCGCAGTTCAACCTAGGAGGTTGTCGTCTGCTTAACCAGAGGATTCCAGTGGATGCCTTAAAAATTAAGACCTCCAACTAGGGTGAAAAACTTACAATCTAAGCGACTACACGCTGTGGGGTACGAGTCTCGGCTTAGGGCGTCGCTGAGGGAGGACAGCAAGGATCTGAGTGGACGTTAATCCTTTGGTGCCCTTTGTTAGTTATAGATTTTTTATAGTTGTTACAGGCAGTCAGTGACCCGAAAGTCTGACAACCAGTCTTATCAAAGGATGTCGTATTACCCAGAATTTACTGGTTTGTAGAGGTCAGATAGGAATTCGCTCCATGTAAACTCAAACGATGAAGGTGACGACATGGTTGGCGCCATGGTTGAGCGATCGACTGCTGTGCTGCATGTCGCGGGTTCGATCCCCGCATGGTACAAATATTTGTATGACTTACAAGTAGTTGTATCGGGTCTGGCTGTTTGTGTATGTGAGTTTAAATGTTTTTAAACGCACCCACGATACAGGAGAAAATTCTAGTGTGGGGCAACGTTTAAAAAAAAACCGGATGCAGCTTAATAGCAGTAGTATTCAGCTACATCATGGAATCCGAAACTGGAATCCGATTCAAACATAGTTAGGAAAATGCTAAGCAAATGATGATGTATTCGATTTATTCAAAGTTATCTCGCCACTGGTAGGTATCAAGTTTTACTAACAAACAAGATTACTATATTTCGATTTTAAGGTACCAGCAAGTTACAGACACATGAAATATACATGCAATATCGGTTTATAAGATTGGAAACGCGTTGGTTGGTGCACTTGTATTTAAGGTGATGGACATTAGGCTATGCAGCAATCTTACGTCTAACAAGTATGCTACTATCAAAGTTCGTTATCTCTTCCAAGCCAGTGATGACGTCACTGAAGCTTCACACGTAACGTTCATTCAATTTAGGAGCGTGTTCGAAACTTTATACCAAGTTTAAGTTCTAAGTTTCGGGACCAGCCTTAAAACTAACACGTCATTAACAGTTGAAAGTTAGTGGATTTTACATGGAAATACATAATTCTTAATGGTGTCATAAATGTGAATGTTATGTGTAACTTTGGGTTCACCATAATGGTTGGATAGAACCGAGATTGGATGAGATTTTGTTGTTGTTGGGTTAATAACTTGGAATGGAATGAGATAGTTCTCGTTCACGGCTTTTTGGTAACTTCGTAGAACCCGCAATTCACGTTGGTATGAATGTAAATGTACTAAACTCAGTAGTTACAATAGTGATTTTTTCAAATCATCATATAACTTCCCCCTTTCTGGGCGAAGTAGGAGTGTCAGGCAGGCTTGTACAGACTAAAATCTAAAATTGTGTTCCAAATATCAAGCTCAGCCGACAGTGACCCTGGCTGGCCTCTTTGATTTGCTGACATCTCTTGGAATACACACATTTTTTTATTAAACTTGGGGGCCAAAACATGCGCTTCATTGCTCTAAAAATAACATCGCTGTCTGTAGGAAAAACATGAAAGCCCACGTTGCAATAAATGAGAAAAAAAACACGCATGTGACATTGTATGTTGATACCTAATTGTACTGTAATAAGATTCAGTTTTAGAGGAATTGTATTGAAAAAATAATTATCTTCCCAATCGGCTTGACCCAGCATTCTCAGTTCCGATTGCGAGCCAATTATAACTTGCAACGATTGTCAGATGTTCCACAGTTTCGTCCGTTCCTAACCTCATTACACAACTTTCCAACTATTTAGCCTAAACTGGGAACTGGTGTCCAGCGTTATTAAATGTTCTAGAGTTGTCCTGATCCCCTGGTACAGCGATTTTGCATAAACATGAGCATCGTTGCTTTTAATAGGTAAACTTTTAATTAAATTACGAATAAACATCATTGAAACGTAAATGAATGGGCTTGTTTATGGTGGGCAGAAGTTTTGGTACTCCGGGGGCTATAAAGCTAGATGCTACCATGTGTGGTGTAACTTTTGTTATGAGAACGTCACTAGTGTTGTGGTACATCACTAGTTGGTAAAATGTCCGTCGCGACACGCATTATAAAAATGGCATCTGTCAGCAAGTCTTCGTTAGATACTATATTCATTATTATGTCTGTTTATAATTGTGTCTAATAAACTAAGGGGTTGTTGTACATTCGTCACAAAGTAAATTCGTCACGAAAAAAAGTATGTGTAAATTTGCCACAATTCTAATTTATTTTCAATATATTAATTTTGTTTATTGTAAATTCGTCACATAGCTTTTATTCGCACCGATAGCAAAAAAATAAACAAGAAGTAGAATAATCTTCAGAATCACATCAAGTTTAATAATTTACCTCACATCTACTTAACAACAATCACAGTTCTCGAGTGAACGATTTGCCTAAAACTAAACAATAATAAGATAAACAATAGAAAAAAATTAAATCATAACAAAAATCATCTTTTTTTAATATAAATAAATATAATAACCTAACATCTACGTAAAAATCATAGTTCTCAAATGGCTGGTATGCCCGTAACATTACAAATAATAATAAAAAAACAGTTCAAATCAAAATCAAAATATTTTTATTTCACATAGGTCTACATGGGCACTTGTAAAACGTCGAGAAAAGATGAAAGTCTTTAATTAACCTAAAACCTACATAAAAATCACAGACACAGACAGCGGCTGATTTACGAACAACATTACAATTATAAGAAAAATATACATCATAGTTATAATCATATTTTTTCTTAACCTAAGTAAAAATCACAGATTCTGAGTGGCTGACTTATTTATCTATACTAATATTATAAAGCTGAAGAGTTTGTTTGTTTGAACGCGCTAATCTCAGGGACTACTGGTTGGAATTGGAAAATTCTTTTAGTGTTGGATAGTCCATTTTTTGAGGAAGGCTATAGGCTATATAACATCACGCTACGACCAACAGGTGCTGAGCAGCGTGGGTGAAACCGCGGAGAACAGCTAGTAACTATATAAAAATAATAGTTCTTATAAGTATAGAAAGAAACTATGTAAAAAAAGGGGTGTGTGTACTTATGTACACGCGTTAGAAGTTATACTTCTTTGACGTACTTATAGAAAAATAATTATAAGTAGGCTAATATTTGAATTTTGTCACCATAATCAATATCAGTTCAGCACACAACACTTTCTCGTTCATGTTTACAAACACGATCAAGGAAACAACAAACAAAAACAAAACTGACAAAATACAACAACCTCAATGATTTATATTGGTTTAATACTATCTAATTTTTGACATTAAAAAAACATTGATTCAGGATATTGATGAATATTTAATTGAGGTGCCAGGCTGTTTATCGTCCACCTTATGAAGCATCCACGTGTATTATATTTAAATCTGCATCTGTTATCTGCAATTAGAGAAATACTTATTACTTACACTTTGTTTAAAGTAAAATAATAAATTGTTTTATTTTTGTGTTATTATCTTAATACTACGCGCTGCTCAGCACCTGTTGGTCGTAGCGTGATGTTATATAGCCTATAGCCTTCCTCAAGAAATGGACTAAGATCCAACACTAAAAGAATTTTCCAATTCCAACCAGTAGTTCCCGAGATTAGCGCGTTCAAACAAACAAACAAACAAACTCTTCAGCTTTATAATATTAGATTAGATAACATAAATGATAAGGGTTTAAATGTACTTATGTAATTAGATATTTAGTCCATTTATTGTTTTCTTTACATAAAATTATATTTTTAAATATTTCTTAAACACATAATTTGATATTATTATTATACTGTTTGATATCCAAATGAACAGATAAAAAAATTAAGCAAGTGTTTCTTTCACTGAACTTACCAATAGAACATTTCTTGCATGATATCCTTTGCGACAGTAATATTATTATATATTATCTTTCTTCATTCTCCTTAGGTCTCATCATAGCAAATAATGTGCTATCTATACATTCTATAACACCGGATATGTTAGTTTTCTTATAAAACCTAAAATAAATAACATTTTAAATAAGTACTAGTACACCTATATAATGTAATCAAGGGTTTAACAAAGGTGTAAGGTTTAAAAGATATGCAATGTCTGCAAGCAGCCATTTGTGACCGTACAATTTACTTTCACACTGAGCTGATAAAAGATGTAGTTCGGGATAGGTACTGAATTCAATAATTTGGTCACAAAACTTACTTTATAATGCTGTAATATTATAGAAAAGTTACCTGTAATTTTTATTAGTTGTTAAATATAGTGGCATCAGAAGCTGAACCAGGCCAACAGGCTACTAAATTCATATTTCATCATTTTACATCACACAGCTTATATTAGGGGATCCCTTTCAATTTCTAAATTCTCCAGTCTCTGAACCTAAGAAAAGAATTGAATTGTGTTAACAAAAATTTATATAGTAAAACCTAATCCCATCCCCTACTAAATAACACATGGGTGATGAAATAAAATTATTATATGATTTACAAGGTACCAATGAAACAAATAAATACTGCTATAACATACAAAAAACTGATTATTTAGATACACCAACAAAGTCAGTCACTGGTATTAGCCAGTGACTGACTTTGTCCATAATGCGTAAAATAGTAGTCATTATGAGTTGGTGAAAAGGATGTATCATGTATACCATAAGTAAAATGCGTAATGAATGGTGTTGTTTTGGTTGTCTCAAATGAATATTATGCGGTAAGACATACACATACCTGGCTCCTTGGCTTCGACATGTAAACTTTGTACAGATGGCTTATCTAGCGGAAATCTAACTTGGAATTCATTATTATCGAAGATACTAAAATGATCCATCTTCAATTTATATCTTCATTGATTAGAACCACTTTCTTCAACTGGTTCGGAGTTACTCCAGCCCAAAAATCTTTCAAAATCACTTGATTCACTATCTGAACAAGATATTTTACATTTTTGTGGATAGCCGACCGAAATCGAACAGTAAACACATTGAAAACGGCTCGTAACTTTGACAGTTCGTTGACATTTATACTTTTCTAAAAACACCAAAATAATATTCATTTATTCACACTGTTTAATTGTACTGTTACGAAACACGTGCTATAAATATAAAAATACTAGAAAGTAGATTTTATACAACTTGAATGTATGTTATCGATTTTCATGCCACCTAGAACTAACTTCACATTATGATGACCGATACAGTGTGACCAACTACAAATTAGAGATCCTGCCCAACTTAGGCAAAAAATCTGACAAATCCTGCCAAAATCGAAAGCACAAAATGCCAATGTAATTTAATAAAACTCCAAAAATTTAAAATAAATAGACACATTATTTTTTGGAGTTTTATTTAAAATAATTGATCTTAAAGTCTAAAACTGAACTGAATTAAATTATACATTCGTATTAACATCGAATTCTTCTTGATCACTTTCTTTATACATCGCTTTTGTCATTTTGTCAACAAAAGTGCCAGAGAGTAAAATAAAGGGCTAAACCTGCCAAAATGCAGGTTCCTGCCACATATGGTCACACTGGATACCACCTAGAACTAACTTCAATGTGTCGCTGTAGTACCAAATCACTCTCATCACAACGCCCCAAAAGAAGTATAACTTCAAAAACTATATTTTAATATAATATATTGATTGACAATTAAATGTTAAGTACATGTTTTAAAATGCTGCAAAACAAAAAGTTTTTTTAAGAACTTCAGCCAAAGACATGTTATCGTAATTGTCCAAAATAGTTTTCAATTATATAAGTATCAACGTGTTCTCATCTTTAAGGATATATCAAATTTGAAATTCTTTAATTTCCAATCTATATATTCAGCCTTCTTTTTTAGAATATCAAGAAATTGAAACATTTTAAAAACATGTAACATTTAATTACCAATCAATATAATATTACATGCGCTACGAACTTGCTTGCTATCGCTACTTAAAGAAAAAAATATGAACCTGTGACGAGTTTACACATATTTTTTATACATGTGACGAATTTACTTTCAATGTATGGATTTTTCAAAATATGACGAATTTACTTTGTGACGAATGTACAATAACCCAAACTAAGCTGGTCTAATTAAAGTCTTATTCGTATATTATATTATATTTTTTATTTTTATATATATTTTTTTTATATTTAAACTAACCAGATCACTACAACTCTGAACAATGAATTGAAAAATGAGGTTGTACGAAAACGTTACGGTTTAAAAGAAGATGGAGAGATCAAAAATAATCGAGTTGGCCTCGTTTAAACTTTCTTCAGGAAATCGGTGGCAAAAAAATCAAAAAAAGTCACCGACAGTAATTTTTTAATTTAATTTTTCCGATAGTAATTTTTTTTCCGTCTTTTTAGTGTTTTACTCATTAAAAGTGTATTTTTTTTGTTTCGCCAAGAAACCAGCATTGCAAACTCATTATTTTTTTATCTTTTTTATTGTGTTATGATTTTCCATTGCTCCTTAAAGAATATCATCCACGTATATAAGAAAAAAATATGTATTATAGAAAATAATTCATTATTTATATTTACAAAAGCTAATTAAGTAAAATTCATATGAAACCCTTTCGGTTAAAAAAAAATTTTTGATAATCCGCCGCTCCGAGAACCTTCTTGTTTTTTTAGTCGGTTTAAAAAGGCTAGTCTTTTGATCACGTGAAGATTCTACTAACCGTTTGGCGATATTCCAAAAGTATCGAAAACTAAGTGAGCATTTGGACCTAGCATTTCAACCCCAAATGGCTCAAATACGTAACTAGGTACCAATTTAGTTATTATATTTGCGCTATTTGAGGTTTTCAGGATCTGCAGCAACTGTCCAGTACTTTGCTCTAGTAGAATGTGTGTGACTATAAATGTTTGTAAACGCACCCACGACACAGGAGAAATTCACAGGGAGGGGGCAACGTTTAAAAAAAAAACGAATTTTACTATAATATTATAAAAGCGAAAGTGAGTTTGTTTGTTTGTTACGTCTTCACGCCTAAATGACTAAACCGGTTTTGATGAATTTTGGTACAGAGATAGTTGGGCTCCTGGAGGCAATTTTTTTTTTAAATGAGGCAGAAAGAGGGGGAAAAACTGAAAACTTAGCTTTGCTATTACAGTAAATAAGGCGCAAGGGCAAAAGCTACAGGTACCAGGTATCTGCAAATCAGGAAAGGGGAACTGTGTTCCCCGATTTTACGTGAGCGAAGCCGCGGGCAAAAGCTAGTAATTAATAAAATGGCCACCTCAAGGCACCGATGTCTGAGATACAGATTTTTTATCTAGTTCAAACACAGATACCATCAATGTAACATTAAAAAATATAAAATGTTCTGTATATCTGTTTAAATATATCATATATTTGTGTCAAATAAATAAATTTACTATTTAATCGTTTATTCATACGAATACTTACTAGAGTCCGATCGAAACTGGTTTTCCGGCCGAAACCGAAACCGAATATTTGGTCTTTGCTTCAGTTGCGGCCGAAACCGAAACCGAAACTCATGTGGTAAAGTATAAAATTCCTTAAAATACTGAAATTTAATGCAGTTTACATGAAACAAAAATAATAAATACTTTGGTTTGCATTTGTACTCAAAAGGCGAGCGTGCGCGACTACTTCCGAAATCAGTTTCGGTTTCGGCAAAAGTTTCGGCCGTTTCGGGGCCGCGGTATTTCTTTCGAACAACCCGCAACCCTGTATCAAGCCCTTGATCCAGCCGTCTATCGAGAGCCTCCTCAGATTATTATTATTTATTATTTGGTAATTAAATCCAGCTTTGTGTTAAAGCACATTATAGTCCACCATTTCTTCAATATCATGTTCTAAATTAAATACAATATTCTTGTTTGCTTCCATTTCTATTATTATGTTTCCAAAATTGTCTTTCAAGATTTTCCCTTATTAAAATCTTTGTTTTATTTGTGTTGAATTTAGCCCCGGAACGCTCCGGGCTCTTGATATTAATCTGGTACAAGATCCAATTATAATATTTAAATTTGATTAAGTAATGTATCTGGGATCTGTTGGTTCAATTGATCATAAAGTTTTTTTTTTTATAATGAAGTCATTAAATCTTGTTAGTCTTGTATAAATGATTGAAGATCAGCTTTTGTTTCTTCTGATGAATAGATAAATAGTTTACTAAAAACCTTATATAAAAACTAGCTGTGCCCAGCGGTTTCACCCGCTGCTGATTTAGGGGTTTGAAAAATAGATGTTGGCCGATTCTCAGACCTACCCGATATGTACACAAAATTTTGTTGACATCGGTCCAGCCGTTTCGGAGGAGTATGGGAACGAAAACTGTGACACGAGAATTTTATATCTATACTATATATTATAAAGCTGAAGAGTTTGTTTGTTTGTTTGTTTGAACGCGCTAATCTCAGGGACTACTGGTTGGAATTGGAAAATTCTTTTAGTGTTGGATAGTCCATTTCTTGGAGGAAGGCTATAGGATATATAACATCACGCTACGACCAACAGGTGCTGAGCAGCGTGGGTGAAACCGCGTGGAACAGCTAGTAAGAAATATTTGACGACACGGTTGGCATAGTCGCGTATTCGATCCCCGCACGGAACAATAATTTGTATAACCTGCAGATAGTTCTTTCGGGTCTGGCTGTTTGTGTATGTAAGTTTAAATATTTGTAAACGCACCCAGGACACAGAAGAAATTCCTAGATGGCGCAACGTTTCAAAAAAAATACTTGGTAGAAGTCAAGGGACACCCCGAAGTTATTATTTATTATGTACAAAAAACCTGTATACACTCAACAAAAACAATCGTCGCGACACCACACTGTGACGAAACGAAAATAACTGGCTTGCTTTCTATGAGAGAGAGAGAGAGAAAGACAGACAGAAAAAAACGTGCACGCCGCACGGCTTACAACTAAAGCAAAAAGTGTCGTTGCAACTTTTGGTCTTAAGCAATAAGCGTCGTTACTTTTGGTCTTAATTTTTTCCATCTTGCCCCCTTTACCAATACCAGCAATAAAAGAAAACGTTGAGTGCATTGGTTGTGGCTGTCGTTTATAATTCTTTGACAGTTGTTACAAACGGCACGGGTGTCTGATTACCAGCCAGCAGTTCCACTAGTTGTGGAGGTCAGATAGGCAGTCGCCCCATGTAAAATACTAGTACTCAGCTGCATCTGGTTAGAGCCACACTACAACAATTCATTTATTAAAACAATTGTTTGAATACGAATTATAGTAATATGCTGCAGAAGAGGACCCTCATGAAGTTTCGACAACGCATTAAAATTTTGCACACCGCCTATCGCTTTCATTACCCGATTTTGGCATCCAGCCAGTTTGGATAGCATCCAAATATGGACCTTACGTGTCGGAGGTTAAGTTGAATCTTCTTCGTGATTGTCATTCGTTTTTTTAAGCCAGCCAACGGTTCGCAAAGTGATTGCTTTCAGTATTGAGCAGATGCCAGTAGGCTTTGTCATTGGAGATTGTTCATGGGCAGTTATTAATACTGGTGTTTTTTTTTTCGGGGTGGGAAATTATCAAATAACTTCCGCCGCTCTGGGCGGAGCGGGGGGAGTGTCAGACTTGTACTAAAACCCACCCATGTTCCTTCTATTACCCTTTACGTTCCAAGGCCGCGGTATCTCTTTCGAACAACCCGCAACCCCGGCAGACGGAGGCCCTGGCAGGCCCCTCTGCTTAATACTGGTGTTGATATTGGTTACCAACGTAGACTATGGTAGGGAAAAGCTATTAACAATCAATTTTTATCCGACTTCAAAAAGGAAGAGGTTTTATTTCAATTCAGTTATTTATTGCATCTCATATTCACATATACATTTACCTTGTAAAACACATATAATGCAGAAGGCAGCATGCCTGGTAGGCACCTCTGCTTTGCTGACATCTCTTTGAGGCGTACGTGGAACACGTCGCAGGCCCGCATCTACGGTGTGCGGGTGTCGTTTCGCGCTGCTTTTTTTATGAATGGCATCTCGCAGTTCAACCAAGGAGGTTGTCGACTGCTTAACCGGGCAAATCCTGTGGGTGGCATAAAAATAAAGACCTTCAGCCAGGGTAAAAACTTACAATCTAAGCGACTACACGCTAAGGGTACCCCCGGTGGGGTACGAGCCTCGGCTTAGGGCGTCGCTGAGGGACAGCAAGGGACAGGCTGGATCTGAGTGATATTATTTATGGACTGGTTTAAACTTGCTGGCTCAGCAGCGTGGGCTGGCTCTTGCAAGGGACGGGTGGGATTCGCGCTGCAATAGCCTCGCGTCTTATAACATGTTACTAAAACAAAACTTACTAAATGTCAAATCAAATCAAATCATTTATTTATTTGCAACGAATGTGGGTTACATTAAGATAAAGATGGAGAAATAGGAGTGAGCCATGCATATTCTGCCTGAAAAAAGGCATGCAAAAATGTTAAATTATGGGTACTAAAAATTTACAAATTAAGTGTCACAGTTACTAAAATTTAAATTCAAAAATTGCAAATTATAATTAAATTAATTAATATAGAAAAATGTCAAATTATAATTAAAGTAATTAATATAGAAAAATGACAAATTATACTTAAATTAATGAAAAGTATGTGGTATAATGTGGGTGTACTATTAGGAAGACTTCTGCCCAACCCTTCCGGGATATCAGGCGTGAAGATATGCTGTTTACACTTCAAGTCATAAATGACGGGTCTAAAGATAACAATGTCTGTAAAGTTAAACAAAACATTGACGAGTTTGGCCTTAGAGCCATTTTAGTTCAGGAGTTGGACAGCTTTAATTTATCCGCAGACTATAAACATTTTGATAACTTTACTGATGGATAATATTAGTCTATCCTAAACTTTATTTTGGAACGAAGTTCCTTATCAAGCGTTGCGAAAAAAAAAAGACCAAAAGTTGTAACGACACTTTTTGCTATAGTTGTAAGCCGTGCGGCGTGCGCGTGTTTTTCTGTCTCTCTTTCTCTCTCTCTCTCATAGAAAGTAAGCCAGTTAATTTTGTTTTGTCACAGTATGGTGTCGCGACGATTATTTTTGTTGAGTGTATACAGGTTTCGTGTACATAATACATAATAAATTCGTTCCATCCGTGTGTCCTTTGACACCTCTCAATTTTTTTTAAACGATTGGTATTTCTCCTGTATCGTGGGTGCGTTTACAAACACTTAAACTCACATACACAAACAGCCAGACCCGAAACAATTATCTGCAGGTCATATATGTTTAGGTTTTTTTTTTTTCTTTTTTAGGGTTTCGTAACTCAAAAGCAAAAAATTAAACTCCTTTTCAATCACTTTGTTGTCTGTCTATCTGTCTGTCTGTCAAGACACTTTATCTTGGAAGCGCGTTGAGGTTTTAAGTTGAAATTAAAACCATCAGTTATACTCAACTTTATAGGCCTTTTTTTCGGGTGGGATATCATCAAATAACTTCCCCCGCTCTGTGCGGAGCGGGGGGACGTGTCAGACTTTTGTTGACTAAAAAACACCCATGTTTCTTCTATTGCCCTTTACGTTCCGGGACCGCGGTATCTCTTTCGAACAACCCGCAAAGTCCCTTTATAGTCTAGTTTAGATATGGAAAAACCAACCCCTCTAAGTATATACAGTCAAAAGATATGGCTGTTTATGTCGCAACGTTGTACAGAACCCTCGGTGCAGTACCCACGGGCCAGTTTTCTTTTTTTTTATTGCACCCAATAAAACAGTTTGATCAAACAAAAATAGCTTTAATTACAATCTGTTTTGAACTGTATTTCCTATACCTATGAATGCTCATCATGCATTCATAGGTATAGGAAATACAGTTCAGCAGCCTTTGATTAAGGAAACATAAACAACAAAACCTGCCAAAAGCGAGTCAGACTCCACCAAGGCACCAAGGGTTCTGTACAAACTTGGGGCATAAACAGCCATACTTTTTGACTGCTTAGACTTAGAAGGCTGATTCTTTCACAGCCCAAATGGACCATAGAGTTGAGTATATGGTTTTAATTTCAACTCAATACCTCAATACGTTCCCGAGTTAAAGGGTCTTAATAGATAAACAGACTGACAACAAAGTGATCCCCTAACGGTTCCGTTTTGTCCTTTTGAGGTACGGAACCCTAAAAAATTAATAATATATAAGCTTTAACATGCAATTTGGTGTATTTCTTGTTGTTTGTGTTTAACCTCTAGAGCCCTAGCGGCACAAAAACGTGCCAGTAAACAAGTATTACCGTTGAGCACCGCTGGCACAAATTTGTGCCAACAGACCCCGAACGATTTAAAACTGTATTTGTAGTAAAGATAAGCCTTAATTACGCTTACGATAAGAGCCCGCCCGGCGGTGCTTGACGGATAGTTGACGCTAATAATGACGGTCCTTGAGAGGTTCAATAAATAAATAATGAGTGTAGTCTTGAATTAGTGACTAGGAACAATTTTTTTATCGTTTGTACCAACGGCCTTGCAATCAAGGAGAAAAATAAATTATTCATTCCATTAATAAGTTGTTTTCTTGAATTTAATCTTGTTAATGTATAGTGTTATGGGATACTTTCTTTAGATAGCAATTTAATTTGAGTATTAGCTTTTTCATGGAATAATAAAGTATTTGTTCGCAAAGTAATGGTTTTGTTTTTAAATAAAAGAGTTTGTCATCGTGTTAAGTGTTTTATTTATTTATAACTAGTTGTTAGGTGGGAGTATTCCTTTGGTTCAAATTTATATTTATTACTAGCTGTGCCTAGCGATTTCACCCACTGCTCACCTAGGGGTATAAAAAATAGATGTTGGCTTATTCTCAGACTTACTGAATATGCATAAAAAGAATCGGTCGAGCCGTTTCGGAGAAGTATGGGAACGTACATTGTGACACGTTAATTTTATATACATACTAGCTGTGCCCAGCGGTTTCACCCGCTGTTCACTTAGGAGTATGAAAAATAGATGTTGGCCGATTCTCAAACCTACTGAATATGCATATAAAATTTCATAAGAATCGGTCGAGCCGTTTCGGAGGAGTATGGGAACGAAAACTGTGACACGAGAATTTTATATATTAGACTAGCTGTGTCCAGCGGTTTCACCCGCTGCTCACTCAGGGGTAGGTATGAAAAATAGATGTTGGCCGATTCTCAGACTTACCCGATATGTACAGAAAATTTCGTTTAAATCGGTCCCGCCGTTTCGGAGGAGTATGGGAACGTACATTGTGACACGTTAATTTTATATACATATAATATTAAGACAGCAGGGGTCTAGTATGTAAGTAACAAAACTCTTAGCTTATGTTAGTACTTAATAGTGAACAGCGATCTGGTTCGATCGGTGAGAGTCAAGATGGCGGGTGTACCATAGCGAATTCAATTGACCAGCGAACGTACAAGCGGGCTGTCTGCCCGGGCAGCAATGAGGCGGATTTATTTGCGCCAAACTGCATGAAAGTTATGAGGTGCGTTCGTCAGCAAACATCCCCAAAACATCATCATAGCTGTTCTATGCCATTTATTCATTAATGCCATGTCAGTTGACAGAGTTGAGAAATCTGAAAATAATACAATAGCCTATGTCCTAATCCAGGTTAAAATCTATGTCCTTGCCAAATTTCGTCTATTAAAATCATAAAAAGCAGCGTTTATTAATATTGACCTCTGATACCTGGTCACTGTTTAATAAAAAAATCCAAAATTCCTTTTATTTTTAAATAACTTTGTACCTGTGTACTAAATATTTTTTTCATGTCTTGTCTACTGTGTAAACATAAATAATTGATACCATTTATGTATTTTATGGTCTCCTCCTTAAGTATTTGACGGGCCTGTTGGTCCAGTGGTTAGTGGCCCTGGCTGCTGAGCCGGAGGTCGTGGGTTCGATTCCCACCCAGGACAAACTTTGTGTGATGAGCATGATTGTTTGTTCTGTGTCTGGGTGTGATTTATCTATAATATGTATGTATTTATAAATTATATAAGTATGTATATCAGTTGTCTGGTTACCATAACACAAGCTCTGCTTAGCTTGGGATCAGATAACCGTGTGTGAGTTGTCCCAAGATATCTATTTATTTATTATTTATTTACTGACAAGGATGCGAAACTGCACCTTGTAAAACGTAACTTTGTAATTTAGGAATCCTCAAAATTCTATCCTAAAAAATCCATCCTCATCTATCCAAACCAAAGAACAAGCCCAAAACACTTACTTAAGACGCTAATCTAGACATAGGAAAGTAGAAAGGCGAGACAACAAATAACAGAGGCATTGCTGTGTGGAACATTTGTTTTGTGGAGATCATTGTGGGGCTCGGCATTGTTGGTGGGTGCTCCACGGTACTCCACGTCACCGGCCCGCTGTAATAATTAAAAATACCCGTAAAATGTCGAGGTGAACTAAGAAATGATGTCTAGGCCTTTTGTATGGAGCTTGTGGATGCAAAATAACGGTTTGAGCTGTTAAGATTTTCTAATTTATAATCAAAATTAAATAGTTTATTCAAAATAGGTTGATAATCAGCACTTTGAACGTCACATTGCAAGAGACAGTCCCACAAAAGCGCTCTGCCCTTCGCATTCTTATTTATTAAACTAGCTTTTACCCGTGGCTTCGCTCGCGTTAAATTCAGGATAACATAGTCCCCTTTCCTGATTTGCAGGTACCTATAACCTGCAGTTTTTGCCGTTGCGCCTTATTGATTTGTAATAGCAAAGCTAAGTTTCCTCATTTCTTCCCTCTTTCTCCCTTAATTCTCACCTTTTTTTTAAATAGCTTATGTGCGTCTCCAGGGTCCCAACTATCTCTGTAGCAAAAATTATCAAAATCGGTTTAGCCATTCAGGCGTGAAGACGTAACAAACAGACTCACTTTCGCTTTTATAATATTAGTAAGGATAGTAAGGATTAATAGAACGATCGATGCCAATAACACTATTTAAACATTATTATTAACACTTAAAACGGGATACTTACCATGTACAGACGCCTGCAGGTCAAGCTACCCGAAACTGTCATTTTTTCCCAATTAACCTTGAACCTTAATACTTTAGAAATAAATTCGAAAATCTATCAAAGAAATCTGACAGATTGTAGTAGCTTGATGTGCAGGCGTTTGTACATGTGATATTTACCAAGAGCCTGGAATCCAGTGGTTCAATTGTGTAAAAACTCAATAAGGTGAGTTTTGTGTGTCGAGAGCAAAATCCAGTTGAGGATCGAGAACAAAATCGAGTTGTGAGTGACGGTGTTAGTGGTATCGAACGCAAAAAACGAATAAGAAAGAGGGGTAGATCGTATTTTATGGGTCCGCAATAACTTCAGTTCATCCAGGATTATGGCGTTTGCAATATCCCCGAAATTTCGGAAACTCGGAATAAATAACAAACATGATAATATCCCGTGTTAAGTGTTAATAAAAATGTTAGTTAACATGTCAGCTTAAATACTTAAACTATTTAAACATATTATATAATTTAGTGAATTCAGTCATACGTTCTTCTCCCAAAAATTCAAACTATATTAAGAAATCCTAAATAATCAGTATTAATTGCTTGCACTTCTTGCTTAGGAATTCCTAACTTTGAAAAAGGCGAACTACAAATTATATTTACATGAAAACTTTCTACTTTCCTACCAAGTTCAAATCTATTGAGACCGGCTTGAGAAATTAGTTCTGTATTAAGTTTATATTTGAGGTCATGTATTGTTGGTCCTATAAGAAATTAAATTATATTGTTAGGTTTATCCTAGTAATATAAGTTTAGACGATTGTTTTCTAATTGCTTTGTACGTATATTAAACACTAGCTGCCGTGCACGGCTTCACTCGCGTTTTTAGTTGCTGCGCCTTTCCCGAGGGTAGTAGCGTGATTTTGTATAGTCTATGTTACTTAGAGATAATGTAGCTTCCTATTAGTGAAACAATGGTTCAAATCGGTCAAGTAGTTTTGGAGCCTATTCGATGTAAACAAACAAATCTTTCCTCTTTATAATATTAGTAGCGATCTTCCACCAGATCGCGATTTAGTTTGGAATTCCGATCTTCGAAGTCCTGATTCAAATACCCGGGTATCCAAGTGTTATTAGGATTATCCATGGTTTTTCGGTAGCAGTCGCAGTGTCAGTACTTAAACATAACCGGTGAAATGTTAATGTACAGACGCCTGCACATCAAGCTACTACAATCTGTCAGATTTCTTTGATAGATTTTCGACTTTATTTCTAAAGCATAAAGTTCAAGGTTCATGACGGTTTCGTGTAGCTTGACCTGCTGGCGTCTGTACAATAGCCTAGTTTCCAAAAAAAAATTGTCCGTCTTTTAGGTTATTCAAAAATAAGGGACACGTATTTTTTTATTTGTAAATTAGACCAAAAATGCCAAAAATATAGCCCATTAAAGTTACGTGTGATGTCACGCGTTGCTGCATTTTTTCGCAAGGAGTGACGTTACACGTAACTTTGAATAATCTAATGTAATTAATTGAATGTAATTACTTTGACCCCGGAAACTACCCTATTGCTTGCTCTGATTTACCCTTCGGAGATAACAAGGCGTGATATTATATTATGTACCCTTACAACAAGGCGCTCACTGATTTGAGCCTAAACATGATATTGGCGAATTAAGCTTCCAAACGTCAAATTCCGGATTCACCGATGCAGTATTGCCCTAATTTACAGTCGGTATTACAATACTGATAATGTCAGTCCGCTCCGTTTCCGATCCGTAAGTTATGGTCCGGCCGACCTATCTATACACTCATTATATACCCGTACGTAATAATGCTCAGTTCATTTATCTTTGGGTTATTATTTCCTTGTTTTGACGTTTTATTGGGATTATTGTGTTCTGAGGTCTTAAGGGAAGTCATTTAGGAAGTTATTTTGGTAGATTTGTCGTTTTATTGTTTTCTACGTTTATTTATTTGGGAAAAGAGAATTATTAAAGATACCAGCGTCTTCATCTATTGACAAAAATTTCAGATTAATCGGTTGACAGGAAGAGGGTGAAATTTGAATTACTAAATTTGACCCAAGAATAATAAATTAAACAAACGGGGTGAGCTAAATAAAACCGTTTAAAAAAACGGATTGAGAGTAAGTCGGAAAGGAATCCGTACAAACTTGCGACATATCTTTTGACTGCGGAGACTTAGAGGGTTCATTTTTTCACAGCTTCAAGGGACCACAGACTTAAGTATATGGTTTTAATTTCAACTCGGTACCTTCATGCGTTCCGCAGATAATAATGGGTCTTGAAAAATAGACGTATAATAAAGTGTTTTTCCTTTTGAGCTACGGAACCAAAAAACGACTGTCCAATCCGTATGAATATTATTAAGAACTAGCTTTTGCCCGCGGCTCGCTCGCGCCTTATTTATTGCAATAGCAAAGCTAAGTTTTCCCTTTTCTTCCCTTATTCCCGATCATTTCACACTTTAAAAAAAATGCAAAAGCATTCAATGTGAGGTGATATTTTGCACATTAATATAATAAACTAGCTTCCGCCCGTGACTTTCTCCCTCTTTTCTCTCTTTTTTAACCAATGTCTGTCTCTAGGGTCTTAACTATCTCTGTACCAGAATTCATCAAAATCGCTTTGGCTATTTAGGCGTGAAGACGTAACAAACAAACATACAAGCAAACAAACTCACTTTCGCTTTTATAATATTAGTAAGGAATTATTCATTCACAAAAATCACAAACAAACAGTCACATAAATAGTTGAATGCATACATGCGTGCGTTTTATCCAGATTCATAGATTAGTTCCATTTGCATGATTAGCATAATTCATGAGTTCTTGTTTAAACGAAAATTAGTTGGACTATCCCGATGAAATGCTATTGGATATTACTGTAAGTATCATCTATGACGCAATTCGACACCATTTGGGGGTAGTGATGAAATTAAATGCATAAAGTCTTGCTCACAGGTTGATCACTGAAAACCAGGCCTGTTCTGTGGGCTCCCTTAGCATAGCATCATGCTGAGTGGTGACCTACTTTATTTTTGTTCCATATAATTGTGTATTTATTAATCTTTGTGATGTTTTGTGTACTGCTGTTTATTTTTTTAACCGACCTCAAAAACGCGCGACTTCAAAAAGGGGGAGAAAGAGGGAAAAAAGGGAGAGAAAGATATTTTTTTTCCACCCTCTCGTTAAAGTTAGCGTTAGCTCAAAGTAACTATGCTACGCGGACGAAGTCGGAGTCCTAAGCTAGTAATATTATAAATGCGAATGTTTGTAAGAATGTATGGATGGATGTTTGTAACTCTTTCACGTCAAAATGGTTGAATGGATCTTGATAAAATTTGACACATAGGTAGATTATAGTCTGGAATAACACATAGGATCCTTTTTTTCCAATATCACGTGGTCTCAAATAAATCTCTTTGTCCATTGATGATTAATTTAATAACATTTTCATCTCAACTGCAGCTTCATAACACGAAGTCTGAGAACTTCAATGTATAGGAAATTGAGGCCAGTCTTTGTTTCATTGGAGATGCTAATACCAGTCAGTAAGTTGGCTTTTTGAAGTCGGCTACATTGTTACGAGTTCTTCAATGATTGTCTGTTCAATTTTTCATCGGATCTTTTTGAACAGTGGAACAAATTTGATTGTTGCATTTGAAAAGGTTATTTTTTTGACGTTTATTATTTGGATATTGAAGTCTTCAAACTTACAGCTCGTCATCATTTGATGGGCCTGTTGGTCTAGTGGTTAGTGGCCCTGACTGCTGAGCCGGAGGTCGTGGGTTCGATTCCCACCCAGGACAAACTTTGTGTGATGAGCATGATTGTTTGTTCTGTTTTTGGGTGTGATTTATCTATAATATGTATTTATTCATAAATTATATAAGTATGTATATCAGTTGTCTGGTTACCATAACACAAGCTCTGCTTAGTTTGGGATCAGATAGCCGTGTGTGAGTTGTCCCAAGATATTTATTATTATCAATGGAGAAGATTAGCAAGAGATTTTTTTTTATTACTGAGATGCTAGATTGCTAAGAGGCCACTGAACTACGTGACACCCTATGAATATAAAAATGAAAACTTGTTGTAAATTGTGTAACCTTGTAGTTAAGAATAAAAGGCTTATTATTATTATTTGGATATAATAATAAGCCACGCATATGCTTTTTTTACTGACGAAAAAAAAGAAGGATGTTCTCGATTCGACATGTGTATACTTACGTAATTTTTTTTATGTGTGACATCTGCGCGTAACGTATCACTAAAAAGTTCGATTCAAAAATGTTTGTTTGGTCAGATTAGCCCACGTTACCTGTATTTTAATTTTTGCTTTTTATTTAATTACACGTGTACGCACCACTTATGTTCTAGCTCCAGTTAATAGGGGCCAATATCCTTGCTAATATTATAAAAGTGAAAGTGAGTTTGTTTGTTTGTTACGTTTTCACGCCTGAATGGCTAATCCGATTTTGATGAATTTTAGTACAGAGATAGTTGGGACCCTGGAGACGGAAATAGGCTATTTTTTTTAAGTGAGTAAAATGGAAGAAATGGGAAAACTTAGCTTTGTTATTACAATAAACAAGGCGCAAGGGCAAAAACAGGGAAGGGGAACTGTGTTACCCCGAATTTAACGCGAACAATGCCGCGGGCAAAAGCTAGTAAATTAAAATCAGTCTCCTAAATTAATCTTAACACTATATAATAAGGCGTTTGTAACAAGTCTTCAAAAGTATTAACCAACACACTAAGTTCAGCTTCACTATGTTTTTTTTAATCTTTGAGAATGAGTCATGCAGTAATCTACTTAATAACAACTAACATAGAGCCCCTAATATTTAATCTGGAACAAGATCAGCTAGAATATACGTACGCAATCTAAATTATTCACTATAGTTACAGTGAGTAGGTCGGCTTTCATTTGACAGAACAAAAGGGTTTAACCTCTGCATAGTAATGTTACTGAACAAATATTGCTTTGACACATCGCTTTAGGCGTAAGACAGGTCGTAATACATCACATTCGTGTATGTGATATCGTAGAGTTAAGCTTACTGCTATGAGCTGCTATCAGGGATAATCCTTATCCTTGTGGGTTAGATTTGATCCATATGACGACACTAGTCACGGGATATGATTTATTTAACACAGGCTGTTGAGGAGTGATTAGTTGTCTTTGGAAAATGTTGTTTTTTTAAAGTGTCACATTTTTTTTAGGTCTAATAATTAGGTTTATAGCGTCAGTACAAAAAATACTTTAGCAATATAGTACAAAAATTACTACAAGCAAATGCCAACGCCATCTTTGACACAAATTAAGAACTAACGTCAAAATTCCAAATTTGAAAATTTAAGTTTTCCGCGACTTGTGATATGGTGGTTGTGTGATTTTATATTATTTGTGCGATATTCTATTGTATTTTTAAAACAAGCAACTTGAAATTAGTTGATTTGTTATATTATATTTATTTATACATGTAAAAAATATTAAGAAAAACCCGACAAATTCGATCGGGTTCGATCCCCGCACGAAATAAATATTTGTATGGCCTACAGATAATCATGGACGGGCCCGTTGGTCTAGTAGTTAGTGGCCCTGACTGCTGAGCCGGAGGTCGTGGGTTCGATTCCCACCCAGGACAAACTTTGTGTGATGAGCATGATTGTTTGTTCTGTGTCTGGGTGTGATTTATCTATAATATGTATGTATTTATAAATTTTATAAGTATGTATATCAGTTGTCTGGTTACCATAACACAAGCTCTGCTTAGCTTGGGATCAGAGGGCGTCTCGTCGAAGTATCTTTCTTTAAACCCTTATAATTAAAACTGATGATACCACTCACGAATACTAAGGTTCTCGTCATCTAATATTCAGAAGGAGTAGTAGATGACGAGAGTAGAGGTAGTAAGTAGCCTGGGGTTGCGTTTTGCCGGGATTGCGGGTTGTTCGAAAGAGATACCGCGGCCCCGGAACATCAAGGGCATTAGAAGAAACATATATGGGTGGGTTTAAGTCAGTACAAGTCTGACACTCCTGCCCCCCGCTCTGCCCAGAGCAGAAGAAGCTATATTAAATCTTTATTTTTATTTTTTTTTATTTTCTCTCTTCACAAAGGTACACATTGGCATATAGGTCTTATAAATACAAATACATTTATGAATAACATTGTAACAAATGCAAAAAATATGTTCCTTTGTGAGAGACTGGAGTCCATACTAGGATACCCTGTGTGACGGATCCCCAGGCTCTCACCTCGAACTAGAATTAAATGTAGTTAACATACCATATTATTGCAGATTTGTATACGCTAGACAATTTGTTTGTTTTAGAAGTTATGATATGAAGATTTCCCATCTGCAAAAAAAAAGAGGAACACTGGGCCAGATTTCTATTGTCTTTAAGAAAATTGATACTCTTTTGCCCTTGATTAATACAAACTACGAAGATCGAGGCTAGGGTTAGAAATAATCAATCATTACAGAGAATGTTTGTGGCAAACACAGGATTAATTGATACCAGAAATAATGAGTCATCAAGTTGTGGTCGTCTTTTGTTTTGTAGGCCGAAAATAGTAACAAAAGGAAATAGGAAAATGACGACACGGTTGGCGCAGTGGCTGAGCGATCGACTGCTGTGCTGCCTCTCGCGAGTTCGATCCTCGCACGGAACAAATATTTATATGGCTTACAAATAGTTGTTCCGGGTCTGGCTGTTTGTGTATGTGAGTTTAAATGTTTATAAACGCACCCACGATACCGGGGTAATTCTTAGTGGACGAACACTTTTTTTAATGTAATATCTTTTTAATACGCTGGTATTAGCTTCTATTCTGTAAAAAATTAGTAAAAATATCTTAGAAGTTAAATTTAAACCACATGATCGTTTCTGATTGATGTGAAATTAAGCATTCATGTTTAGTAGATGATAATGGTGTTGTCACAAACTAAACTTAAACTACTCTAAAAAACACTTTTTTAATCATTTTCCATTCTGAAATTAATTAAAGTTAATGAATTCATCTATTAAACTCTTGTTTTTGCTTTTACTCTGGATGCTCTTAATGTGCTCGTTTTTCTACATCGTTCTCACATGTATGCACATATTTACATCCATGATTTTGTGGTAATATTATGATTTAAAAAAGTGTCCATGGTCTTGCCCATTCTTCTGCATAGAGATCTACGCTTTGGAATGGGCAACTACAGTTCTTTCACAAGTTATTATGTCTTGTGACTGGGACTGTAGTAGCATTTTTTTGTTATCACGACCTTTAAAAGTGTCTTTAATGGTCTAATTGAAATAAATGCTTTGATTTTGAATTTGGAGGGCAGAGAGCGTCGCGCCGAATTGCATAACTTATATATTGTTTTCTTCTTTGCAGACAATGGCGAGTACAACGCGGCTGGCAACCGTATACTTCCTTCTGACCCTCGCAGCCGCTTCAAGCGCTATAAAGTGCTGGAAGTGCGGCCAGTACAGCGATGGAGTCGGCTCCATTACACCGTGTAGCAACAAAACTGCAATGAGGCTCGAGGAGTGCCCGAGCAACGCTAAATATTGTATCGTGAGTACCTATTATTTATTTATTAAAACTTTATGCACAAGTAAAAAACTGTACAAAGGCGGACTTAATGCCTTAGGCATTTTCTCCAGTCTACCTAAGGCGCGTCGCCCACACGACCAAGAGTCGAGGCGCAGACGGGGCGCGGGCGCGTTAGGCGCGTCGCCCACACGACATTTGTAAACAAAATCTCGTTGCGGCGTGACTCTGATGTGAGATTTTCTTTACAAAAAACATTAGGTGCGATAAAAGAAAAAAGGTTATTAGTAAATGAATATATATATATTTATAACAAATATACATATAAATATATATTATAATGTTTTCTTACATATTTATAGTCCTACTGAACATTTTCAGCCACCCTAAAACCCTTACAACTCCGTAAAAATATCACCCTTATGAGCACAGCTTACTCCAAATACATTTTTAAAACGTCAATAAAACTGCTTCAAATGTAAATAGCATCATTGAAACACAGTATAGGCAATTACGATCCCCGGTATAAATTAAAATGGCTTTAATCAACCTCTTGACGCCTCTTCCTTTGTGACTGAAGTACGCGAGAAACACTCTAAAATGCGAGAACCTCCTTGAAGGTATATTTGCGCAATGTTTATGGCAACAATGTTATGGGCGAAGCAGACTAGCTACTTTTCACGGTGATTGTGACTTTTGCGACTGCATCGATACTGCAATCGACTACTGGAGTTGTAATCGCACGTTGTAAAGCGATTGGTGTGATAATGCATCGCAGTGGCAAAGCATCAAATTTGAATAAGGGGAAGCTGGAGAAAAAAAATATTTGAATGGTATTTTTTATGGCATTTTCTATTTTCATTTAGACCTCCATATAGTTCAGTGACCCCGAACACCACGAAAAAAACACTCATAACAAAAAAACACGCTTTATCAAAACCTGTCTTGCATTGGCGACTCCAGAGAAAACAAATGGAAGAAGTTGTTTGGAGCCGACCCGTGCCGAGTCGGAGATGCAATTCGCCAAAACGCAATGCAGTATCGATACATCACGTAATGGCGCTTTTCTGCGTTCGATTGATGAATGGAAATCGCTGATATAGCGTTATGTCTCTGTGTCAACATTTCAAAACAGCGACCCGATCGCCGCGCCACCCCGCGGGACTAATGACCACATACAGTGTTCACAAACGTGGTATCAAGTTTCTAAAACAGGTGTTATTTTTTTCGGTTGGGAAATCATCAGATAACTTCCCCGGCTCTAGTCGAGGTGGGAGGGAGTGTCAGTCTTGTACTGACTTAAACCCACCCCTGTGTTCCTTTTGCCTTTTATGTTCCGGTGCCGTGGTATCTCTTTCGAACATCCCGGAACCCCGGTCCAAAACTGGTCTTAACCGTTGATTGTAGATGCTAAAAGTAGCTAGTCTGCTTTACCCCTAAGATACGTCTTTGTCTATATTTGATTTGTATGTTTCGAAAATTATATGTACCTATGTCGCTTTAATTGTAACGTTGTGTAAACTAAGAATGACTTGGTCTTCAGTTTCCGCAATTATTGCGGGGTGTGTGCTTGGGTTTTGATAATGTTATCCAATGTTGGGTTCGATTCCCACCCAGGACAAACTTTGTGTGATGAGCATGATTGTTTGTTCTGTGTCTGGGTGTGATTTATCTTTAATATGTATGTATTTATAAATTATATAAGTATGTATATCAGTTGTCTGGTTACCATAACACAAGCTCTGCTTAGCTTGGGATCAGATAGCCGTGTGTGAGTTGTCCCAAGATATTTATTTATTTAATGGTGTGTATGTTTTACTTCACTCGTGTAACAGCATATGTTATCTTAAAGGTTTTTATGTATGTATTACGTATACATAGATACAAAACTTTGACCTTAAAAACGATACCTTTACAAACGACTGACAAAGAGCTACTAATGACAGCCGGGACCAACAGCTTAACGTACTTTCCTAGGCACGAAAGAACTCAGTATGTAACTGGTGATCACCCATCCACAGACCAAACTATTCAAGCACGGCTGTTAAGCCGTGCTTGAATAGTTTGGTCTGTATAATAATAGGTTGGTCTGGTCTGGACGATCTTTAGGTTACTAAAGATCGTCCCAGCGGCTGTTATCATTTAGACTTAAAACATAACAAAAGAAAAATAAATGTTGGCGTACTTCATATCCTGTCTACCCAACTGAGGAAACGGGCGTAATGTTATGTTGTGGCTGTCATACGAAAACATGATGACGGTGCAACCTCGACTAGTGGCAGGCACGTACCTGACATGGCAGCGCCATTTTGACAGTAGTAGCCTCTTTAACTTCAAGAAAAACTTTTCCTTATGCCTCTATTTTCGTAGACGCTGAGTTAGGTTTCGTCCGTCCGTCCGTCCGTTTCGTAAAGACAGCCTCCGCCGTTGACGGCGCGTTCGTGTCCCGCGCCTCAAAGAGATGTCAGTATAATCGGAGGGGTCCGTCAAGGCCTATGCCTGCAGGGGCTGCCGGATGTTTGAAAGATTCACCGTGGACCCGGAACAAAGTGGTAAATAAGGTACATGGATGGGTCTAAGTCAATAAAAACTTTTTAGTAAAAAAATAAAACCGACTTCTAAAAAAAAACTAAAAACTGAAAAATAACTTTATTTCCGGAAGTCGGTGGCTTTTGTTGGTTTCGTTGACATTATTTGCCACCGACTTCCGGAAATAAAGTTATTTTTCAGTTTTTAGTTTTTTTTTAGAAGTCGGTTTTATTTTTTTACTAAAAAGTTTTTATTTCAGCATTTTTAGTTATAGTATTATGATATAATACGCAAACACGGTTAAAAAGTTTTTATTTTTAGCTTTAGTCCCGTCTTAGATACAAGTTTTAGTTCCACATCAAGCTATAGATTAAATACTAAGGCCGCGCCGCGACTGCGCCTCGACTCTTGGTCCTGTGGGCGACGCGCCTAAGTATCTATATTATGCTTTAGTATTAAACCAATTCAGAAATCATATGCATCATCCCCTAGGGGATACAGCTGATACTTGATCTGATGTTTATGTTTCTTAATGACTAGGTGAGGGGTTGGGACCGTATCCCCCGTCACTCAGCTCCCACTCGCCTGCCTACCCTGGCGAAACCCATGCTTATACATGTGATTGCAGCAATCACGGCAGATTTGCTGTCATTTATTAAAGAGTGCCGTTGTATATCACTGAAGATCTATCACCAATTAAAATACAATCACCTCAAAAAACTGCGATGACCTTCCAAACCATAGTAGTACATACATAGCATTTTTTGATCATTTGTCTTCGACTTCTAAAATATAATCGACGAATGAGTATATCATCAACGTACACGAAGTCAATCTAATACGCATTATTAAAGATAACTCAAAAACTACGTGTCGGATCTTAATTTTTTTTTATGGGACCAAACGACAACCACCAGCTTTCGAATAAAAAAAAAGAATCATCAAAATCGGTTCACTCAGACCTGAGCTATGAGGTAACAAACACAAAAAAAAAAAAATATATACAGTCGAATTGAGAACCTCCTCCTTTTTTTGAAGTCGGTTAAAAAAACTGACATTCCCTTCGCTCCGCTCATCACGGAGGAGCCATTTAAAAAAAAAATCTTTCTCCATACTAGGAACTAGTTCTCCTGTAGCGTGTGTGCGTTTATAAACATTTATCACTTACACAAACAACCAGACCCCAAACAACAACCTGCCGGGCACCCAAATATTTATTTTTGTGCGGGGCTCAAACCCGCGACACTGCATCACTTCGCCAACCATGCCGAGATTTTTTAATAATTTAATATACAAAAAATAACTTAATTTTAACCCCTCTTTCTTTTATAAAGAACTAGCTTTCGACCGCGGCTTCGCCCGCGGCTTCGCCCGCGTTAAATTTGGGGTAACACAGTTCCTATTGCGCCTTATTGATTTGTAATAGCAACGCTAAGTTTTCCCTTCTCTTCCCTCTTTCTCCCTCACATCCCACTTTTTTCAAAAAATATTAGCCTATGTCCGTCTCCTGGTTCCTTACTATCTCTGTACCAAAATTTATCCAAATCGGTGCAGCCATTAAAGCGTGAAGAGGTAACAAACAAACAAACACACTCACTTTCGCTTTTATAATATTAGTAAGGATATCAGCACTTACGAGAGCCTCTTGCAATTCAGTACCTATATAAATGAGTCACCTTAATCAAGAACAACAATTCCTTTCAGTCTTAGTTACACGGATCGTTCGATAGATGGCGCATTCAATATCCGGTAAGACGGCAAGACGGTTCATCCGGACGTTTGCCAAACGTTTTGCGAGATGACATCAGCTTTGCCCGGATTTTGGAGCTTCCCAAAGCTAATATAAGGTCCCATAGACAGCGAGAAAATAAGACGCGTTTAATAAAGGCGCAATTTTTTAGGTTACGTTCAAATTAGGTTATGTGTTTGGAATAACAAAGTTGAAGAATGCGATGCTTTCTAAAACACGTATTTTTTTAAATTAAAGTAGTAATCCTTACTAATATTATAAAAGCGAAAGTGAGTTTGTTTGTTTGTTACCTCTTCACGCTTTAATGGCTAAACCGATTTTGATGAATTTTAGTACAGAGATAGTTGGGAACCGGGAGACGGACATGGGCTAATTTTTATTTTAAAAAAGGGGGTTATGAGGGAGAACGAGGGAAGAATAGGGAAAATTAGCGTTGCTATTACAAATCAATCAGGCGCAAGAGCAAAAACTGCAGGTCTGCTTGGTGTGTTATACCGAATTTAACGCGAGCGAAGCCGCGGGCGAAAGCTAGTAAAGTATAAGCCGTGATGGTTTAGTGTAGTGTGACCATCGAGCTGCCAACTCATAAGTCTCGACTTCAAACCCAAGTCCTTTCTCGTCCGGCGCTGGTTCAGTCCATAGTACGGGCGAGAGGGAATGGGATGTGGTCAAACGTTTGAGGGAGAACCAACCCAGCCGCCGTGGGAGACTATCCTGACGTTCGGCGCCGCGAGACGACTCCCGCTTACTGTATACGCGGATCTGTGGACGGTGAGCAATGGGTAGCTCACTGCCCATTCATCTAGTGACGACAGTCCATGTCGACGGCTCGTTCGTTCCACACGCACTTCAAAGAGATGTCAGCAAAGTTTTAAAATTATCACTTTCCTCAGTGTATAGTATTCTATTCTTGATGTTCTATAAGCGCTGATGTAGGCCTATCCTTACTCATTAATATTATAAACGCGAAAGTGAGTTTGTTTGTTACGTCTTCACACCTAAATGGCTAAACCAATTTTGATGAATTTTGGTACACATATTAGTTGGGACCCTGCAGACGGACACAGTCTAACTTTTTTTTTGAAAAAAGTGAGAAATGAGGGAGAATGAGGGAGGAAGAAAAGGGAAAACTAAGCTTTGCTATTATAATTAATAAGGTGCTAGGGCAAAAACTACAGGTAGCAGGTATCTGCAAACAGGAAAGAGGATCTGTGTTACCCCGAATTAAACGCGAGCGAAGCCGCGGGCAAAAGCTAGTGTAAAATAAAACGCTTTGATTTAAAATGCAAATGTTTTTTTTTTTTAAATACCACAAACATCTATTTGACTAGACTGAAAAAAAAAACAAAGAAAACCTTTAAACGTATCCGAACGTTAATTTATCGTCCAATCCCCGCTGTCCGTGAGCCCTTACTAAGCGTTCCTTAAGATAAGGTTATTAAGATAACAGCGCCGCCGCCACCGTCTCAATGAACGTCTTACCAAGTTCTACTATCAGTCTCGCTTCGTTCAGTACCTGGGAAGTTTCGGTAAATTCATCTTTTGAATGGGATTAGTAGTTTAGTTGGTTTGGTAAGTTTACTGGAGTAGCTTGTGACTAAATAATAGCAGCCGCTCGGGGCGATTTTTAAGTTAAGTAGCGCTTAACTAGGTTGGTCTTCGGATGGGTGACCACACATTACATACCGAGTTTCTAGATGCCTCAGAAAGCACGTTAAGCCATAGGTCTCAGCTGTCATTTGTAGATGGTTAACAGTCTTTGTTATAGGCAGAGAGTTCGTGAGGAGCTCGTGGATAAATAATAGCAACCGCTCGGGTCGATTTATAGGTTAAGCCGCACTTGTCTAGGTTGGTCAGTGGATCTGTGAACCCGTTACATACCGAGTTTCCTCCGTGTCTGGGAAAGCACGTTAAGCTGTTGGTCCCGGCTGTCATTTGTAGATCTTTCTAGGTAATCAGTGTTCCGAAAGTCTCAAAACCAGTCTTACCAAGGGGTATCGTATTACCCAGTAGTAAATGGGTTGTGGACGTCAGCTAGGCAGTCGCTCAATGTAAAATACTGATTTTCAGCTGCATCCGGTTAGACTGAAAGCCGACCCCAACATAGTTGGGAAAAGGCTAGGCAGATGATGATATAGGCAGAGAGTTTCCCCAAAGTCTGACACCCAGTCTTACCAATGGGAATCGTATTTTCCATTACTAATAAAATAACTCTTGCACTAATAGGACCTTTGAAAGACTTCTGTACTTTTTCATACAGAGGTAACGAAAATAGTTTAAAACTTGTAGTACTTGTAAAAAAAACGTAATTAAATGTCTTCCTCCTGCGGTCTTTCTTTATCCTTCTATATCTTCATATGCACATAAAAGGTTTAGAAAAACATACTTCACGGTTTTAACTACCTGTTGGTCACAAAATATTTGTTGTGGGATCGAAACACTAACACGCGGCATTGCAGCCAATCCCTTAATTAAACTACTGCTTCAACCGTGCCGTCAATTTTGGGTACACATGTTGTCCTTCCTTTTGTTGATGTTTTCTTTCACCTTAGCAAGTGTATAATAAAATAGACACATAAATTCGAAGAATTCGATGTGCCTTGTTTGTAGATGGGAAATCATTTAATAACTTCCCCAACTCTAGGCGGAGCGAGGGGAAGTGTAAGGCGCGTCGCCCACACGACCAACAGTCGAGGCGCAATCGGGCGCGGGCGCGTTAGGCCCACACGACATTTGTAAAAAAAACCTCGTTGTGGCGTGCCTCTTATGTGGCTGCACCTCAACTGCACCTCGACTGTTGATCTTGTCGGCAACGCGCCTTATGAGCCCGCGCCTCCACTGCGCCTCGACTGTTGGTCGTGTGAGCGACGCGCCTAAGGCCTGTACTGACTAAAACCCACCCATGTTATTTCTATTGCCCTTTATGTTCCGGGGCCACTGGGCCACTGGGTAACTGGAGCCCTATGTCCTGCCTGATAAGATGACGAGGAATATAAAATTGAGATTAGAGCCGAAGAATGATAACGATGATGATTTTTTAAATAATCTCGATACATTATCGCTGATAGCATGTCTGTCTAGCCTCTCAGGGGTAACGAAATTGAGGTCGTGTGGAAACGCCCAAAGCATTTGTCCAAGATTACATTTTCGTTCAGAAATAGTTTTTGCTATTCAGTAGGTATTATTTTGTAAGATGGTTCAAATTGATACCAATCGTACTTGTTTCTTTAACCTCATTTTCAGAGGTGAATGACATTTTTTGAAGTTATACTTCTTATGGCGCGATGGAGAAAAATGATGAGAGTGAATTTTTACGATGACAGCGTGAAGTTAGTTGTAGGTGGCATGAAATCGATAACTGTGTTCAAGTTGTGTAATCTAGTATTTTTATATTTAAAACGCGTGTTTCGTAACAGTACAATTAAACAGTGTGAATAAATAAATATTATTTTGGTGTTTTTATTAAATCAATTTCGCAAACGACGTTAATAGTATTACTTGTAATTTAATTTAATCTTTGATCTTATCTATTTGTTAAAGAATCATGACAATCAACGGTACTGGTTTTTCTCACGCATCAAGATAAAAATTATATTACAATTATTTTCTTTATTTTTGAAGTCATTCTGTAATTATAATGCCAATTTTGTATAGAAGTTTATTCTGTAAACATAATATGTTATGAAATTGATTTGATAAAATGAATTACTTACCTACTGCAAAATAAGTAAATATATTGACAAATCGAATCGATTTTTTTTTGTACAAGGAAAAAAAGTATAACTTCTAACGCGTGTACATAAGTACACACACTCTTTTTTTTTTAATCGTATCAAATCATCAAATACCTTATCCTTCTTTGGACGTGAGTTTTAAACGTTTACTGACTGAAACCGATTCATATCTTCTTTTGCCCTTAGTGTTCCGGGGCCACGGTATCTCTTTCGAACAATCCGTAACCTCGGCAAGAGGTGAATGACCTTTAACCGATGATAAGATGTCCTAAAAATAAGGTTTTTTTTTTCTGAAAGCAACAGACATTTCATGTGTATTATTGATGACAGTCTGAATGAGAAAACATTAAAGAAGTAATGTAATATACATTTATGGGAATAACGTAGTTTTTATGTGTAGCTAGGGAGTTATTTGTATGTAATTTCAATAAAACGGTATATTTTTTCCAGTAAACACTTATTAAGACCTAATAGGTAGCTATTCGTTGAGTCTAATAATACGTTTTCTTTCTTATATCCTGTATGTACAGACGACAGCACGTCAAGCTACCCGAAACTGTCAATTTTTCCCAATGAACCTTGAACCTAATACTTTAGAAATAAAGTCGAAAATCTATCAAAGAAATCTGACAGATTGTAGCTTGATGTGCAGGCGTCTGTACTTAAGCACTACTAGGAATATGTCTTCTGTTATTTATAGTCTTTGAAACAAAAAATTCTGTGTAAAGTGAGAGGTATTTAAAGTCTTGTAACAAGTTCCGAAAACGTCGTATAGTTAATTGGTTTATTATTTAGTATTAAATTAATGTAAAATAATAAAGTTGAAATGTGTGGCAATTCCAACACTATCCTGCAATCGATAGCTGACCGGGCAGACAGCCCCCTTATTTGGGCGCTAACTAATCGCACTCAATCTCTTCTAGTTCGAAGAACAAATCTTTGGACATATATGTGTGGAAAAAAATAGAGCAGGCCATTAAATTTTGTATTTAAAAATGCAATTTAAACAGCGAAAGAGTTAATTCCGCCTGATACTCCGTAATTGTCGGGCAAAAAAGCTTAACGAAATTCCCAACAAAGCTGGCTTACATTAAGCGGGAAGAGGTGTAAAAAGGCAAATGGCTAAAGCAGTAAATTTAAAACTGGTAGACCAGTTGGCAGGAATATTATTCTTATTTTAAAATACGGAGCTTTGATCCCCCTTCTTTTAATCTGGTACTATGTAATTTCATTGACTCGATGGTGCCCTGGTGGTTGACAGATTGTCATGCTCACTTATGTCTTTGCGTTGTATAGACTTTATAATCCTTACTAATATTATAAAAGCGAAAGTGAGTTGGTTTGTTTGTTACGTCTTCACTCTTAACTGGCTAAACCGATTTTGATGAATTTTGGTACAGAGATAGTTAAGCCCTGGAGACGGACATAGGCTTTTTTTAAAGTAAGAAATAAGATGAAAGAGTACATAAACAATTTGTTGGCTAACCTAAATAAATGAATAGTTTACCGTTTTAATTTCAACTCGATACTATTCACAAGATTCCGAGATAAAGTGAAATAAATGAAATAAAATTTATTGTGTCAAATAATTTGTTAACATAATTGTGTTCGGAACCTTCTTTTAGACAAACAGTGCCTGTAGTAGAAGACTCCGCTCCTCCCTATTTTGTATAGCGTAATAATTAACACAATAATAAAAAGAAAAAACAAAAATAAATTAAATTGAATTGAGGTTAACTTTAGAATCTTAGTCTAACGAAAATACAAAAATTAAAAAGAGAACATGCTTATAGATGTGTGCGTGTGTGTATGTGTGCGTGCGTGTGTGTGTGTGTGTGTGTGTGTGTGTGTGTGTGTGTATGTGTGCGTGCGTGTGTGTGTGTGTGTGTGTGTGTGTGTGTGTGTGTGTGCGTGTGTGTACGTGTGTGCAAATATTATATAGGTGTCTGTGAGTGTACTTGTGAATCATTCCGTGTTATAGCAATGCTTCTGTGGCCTCATACGTGAGTGGTTTTATCCACTTAACTAGTGTTTTTTTACAGTCATATTTTTTTTTGGTGTGTATATGTATATTTTTATTTATTCTATTGTACAGTTGAGCTGATCGTTTGCTATATTGTTTGCATCCAAATTTGGTCTTAGTTGCAGGTACATTCGCTATGGTAAACTTTCTCCTTTTCGGTGCAATACTCACATTCAAAGGCAAAAACTTGTGCTTTTTTAATACTGTTTGAACGATGTACAGTTTTCTGACAGAGAGTACATCGCTGATCTGATATAGGTCTACAGTTGGGAATCTTAGTTTTTTAAAATGCATTATCTTCAGGAGTGCGCGTTGTGCTCGTTCTAGAATTATCAATTTGGTCTTTGCTGTACCTCCCCAAACCGGAATACAGTATGCGAGCACAGATTGTACTAGGGCAAGGTAAATTTGTGTGAGTAAACTTCTAGACGGGCTTTTGTTATGCGCTTTCACCATAGGTGCAACATGCCTTAGGGTTTTGAACAACCAGCTTAACTTTCTAATTCTGGCGGTAACCTGTTCTACGTGAGGGTAACACGACAATCTATTATACACTACTACACCCAAATACTTAACTTCAGTTACTTTGTGAATACTCGGGCAGTTACAATTATTGCCGAATTCAACCTTACATGAATGTATAAAGATATTAAACTCATCAGTTGGTTCATTACGCTTGGAAATGCTAAAACATATAAAATTCGTTTTGAAGGTATTTAACGTTAGAAGGTTGGATTTTAGCCAATCAGCGACACGAGAAATACCTGCCTCAGCATGGTGCTTGACGTCTTGCCAAGAGCTCCCATAAAAGACAACGGCTGTATCATCGGCATAGGAGAAAACTTTAGCATTAGGTAAATTGATGCTACAGAGGTCGTTTATATATATTAAAAAGAGGGTTGGGCCCAATACACTTCCTTGAGGAACTCCGTACAATACAGCCGCGTCGCTACTGATATGCTGGCCAACCTTCACTCTTTGTTTCCTTTTTGAAAGGTAGTCCTTTTAAAGGTCAAGAGCTATTCCTCGAACGCCAATCTTTTCCAGTTTGTTGGCAAGGATAGAGGTAGAAACGGTATCAAATGCCTTTTTGAGATCCAAAAAGACAGTAAGGCATTTTTCTCCATTATCTAAATGCTTGGTTATTAGAGAGGATAGAGCACTAACAGCATCTTCGGTAGATATATTTCTTCTAAAGCCGTACTGTGAGTCAGATAATACATATATTAAATTTACTCAAATAATTTAGTAGCCTAGTATTTATTAATTTTTCAATGATTTTTGATAGAGCAGTTAAAACTGAAATTGGTCTATAATTACTGACATCGTCTCTATCTCCACCTTTGTGCACCGGCGTGATTATAGCTTCTTTTAACAAGGTCGGAAAAATTCCTTTCGTAAAGCACAGATTTATAAGGTGTGTGATGACGGGGACCACTGTAATGCTAGTATATTTTAAAAACTTTGTGGATATGTTATCCCAGCCCGAAGCGCTGTTGGACCTAAGATTCATTAGACTTCGATATACCTCATCACAGTCGGTTTCCAGAAGTACAAAAGAATTAGCTTGAGTGGGTGTATCACTGAGTGGCGTAGGGTAATTCATAGTTGTAGGTTGAATTTTTTGAGCTAGCTCACTACCTATATTAGCAAAATAACTATTGATATAATTTATAGACTCAGAGGGAGACGATTTTAAGTTTAGCAATTCTATGTTTAGATTATTTGTTTTATTAGTGTATGTAATAGATTTGATATTTTTCCAGAGTTGCTTTGAGTTTTTTGTTGAATTTGAAAGTAGCTCTCTTTCGTATTTTCTTTTTAACCTTTTCAATAAATTGTTACAATAATTCCTATATCGTGTGTAAGTTATTTTGTGTATTAAATTATCTGGGTCATGTCGAAGTTTCCTTTGAAGTTTATTGCGATTCTGTATGCAGCGCAAAATTCCTTTAGTGATCCATGGTTTGATGATGCGTTTGCTGCTAGGGATATTTGTCGTAGTAGTGTTAGAGTTAATTGTGTCGGTAAGAGATTGCAACAAGAGTTTACATAAATAATCCGGGTCATTACAAAATAACAAATCACTTATGTTCTTTTCTTGCAAATGTGTGAGAGCCTGTTCATAGTTAAGTGAAGTAGTAGTTTTAGGTATAGCATGTTTATGTTTTTGCTTAGACAATACTAAAAGCGTTGTGAAATGATCTGTAATGGTAGAGTGTAGGATAGCGATAGTCGCGGAAAACTATTTCTTATTTATTTTTAACATGAAGTGATCTAGGCATGTTTTATCTCTAGTCGGTAACAAATGCCCAGGTAGGATACCATGAAGCGAAAGCATATTGAGGTAGTTTGTTCTATTTTTTTGTTCATGAGACTGTTCGGTCGGCTTCTTTATAATATTAATATTTATGTCACCCGCGATGACAATACTTTTTTGTGATGTTATAGAGTCAAGATGAGTACTGAGTGAGTCTATGAAACCGTCAGTATTTGTGTATGATGGAGATCGATAGATACATAAGATAATGTTATTTAATACGTCCAGCTGTAAACAAGAGGCTTGCGATAGTGATATTTCCTTAACTCGGGGTTTTAGCGTACTTTTAACATAAACTACGACTCCATCATTTTGGTTCAGCTGCCGAGTAGTCATATACGACTGGTAGTTATTTAATTGTAGAATAGGTTTATTTGCGCTCAACCTACACTCTGTTAAGATAATGATATCCACATCTAATTTAATTATAGATAATGTCAACAAGAAATCATCAAAATTACAATATATGCTTCTTATGTTTTGAGATAGAATGCTTAAGTCATTTTTGTTTACATATATGTGTTTATGGAGCTCTACGCAGTTACATTTAAAAGCTTGTGCAATCTCAATTTTGTCTATGTCAGTAATATTTTGTAATGAATCACTCATGTTGAGGGCATGCTAGTGTACAACGTCATTTCAGAGAGCAGGTGTCCAATGTTATTAACCATGCCATATTTAGGATTATAAGCATTTATTATATTATGCTGTCCTCTTGCTTTTTTTATGTATTTAGTGCACATTATGGTATATAGGGTACAGAAGTCTACGTGATTTGTGTATGTACTGCAAAATTTTGTGTAAGTTTAGAGTGTGTCGTATGAATGTGTGTTGGGAGTATATGTATACATGTATGAATTGTATGTGTGAGAGTGATATTTAAACATGTTAAACAACAATGTATCAATCATATTTTTAACTAAATAAATTACTATAGCAGTTAGCGTGTAGAACATGTAAAGAGATAGACATCTTATATAAAATGAATAGTTAAGCATTTCAACGATACAAGACAATATTAGTGCGGTTATATTATATTGTTCATGAAAAAAATAGTAATAAAAACTTACAAATAGTCATTTAGCTAGTGTAACGCCAGATGTCGCTAGCAAGCCATAAAGCCGGCTGTCAAGCCCGCCACGCCCAGCCGCTACGTCACTTCCCTACCACGTGAGCCATCCCCACCAAATTTTGAGCCGGGGAGGTGAAGTAGCCGCCAGCCAGCCAGCATTATAAAAGCGAGGAGTGATGATTTTATTGTTCTCTTTTTAATAATCATTGTAAGGGAAACCTCTGCCCAAATAAAAGTATAAATCAAGTATATTCGATTTATTTATATCAGTGTCGTTATACTCAGAAGTGGGATTTAAAAAAAAAAAACCTACGATGAAACGACGCTCTGCTACACAAAAACGTCGGCGGTCGCCTTGTCGGGAGGACGAAGATTCTGCTTCGATAAGCCGGATTTCTGAAAATTCAAACGAAGAAGGGCGATGCACACCACCCGCAAGGAAAATATTGAAGAGTCTCCTTGCACAAGAGGTTGAAAAAGCATTCAACGATCTGGAACACGAAGCGCCTACCCTCATTCGTCGGAAAGAACACCGTGCCGCATCGTTAATTCCAGAATTTGATCCCGAAAACGAAGAGTGCACAGTTACCGCCTGGATAAAGAAAATTGAGCAACTAGGACAAATACACGGGTGGGATGACAAAACTAAGTCATTTCACCTTCAAGACAAGTTAAGAGGACAGGCAAGAAAGTGGTATAATCGGCTCGATGAGTACGACTTCTCTTGGGAGCAATGGAAAGAAATGCTTCTTCGTGCGTTCCCGAAACATCGAGACTACGCTCATGTTCTCGAAGAAATGCTTAACCGAAAAAAACTACCCTCTGAAAGCATGACAAAATACTACCAAGAAAAAGTTGCTTTGTGCTTCAGAAGCAAATTATCGGATATCGCTACAGTGTCCTGCATCATACGAGGTTTGCCTCTAGCGTTGCAATCAAATGCGAGAGCATTCCAATGCGAACGACCTGACGAGTTATATGAAAATTTCTTATCGGCACTCGACGACTACAAACTTCCTGCACCGGACACAAGAGGAGGCTACAAGGATATATCGCGCCCCACCGAAAAAAAACCTGCTGCAAACCCTGACACTGATCCATGTCCACGCTGCAAGAAAATTGGACATTTAGTGCGCAACTGTCCATTACCTGACCAACGCAGCTGCTATAAATGCGGCGTACAAGGTCACATTGCTCCACGTTGCCCCTTAAATGCTAAAAATGGGCCCGCCTCTGGAGCAGATAGTGTGAAGGAAATAAAGTTGCTTCAAAACTACAATGATATTTACAAAAAGACTGCGAAAATCAACGGTGCCTTTGTGAAATCATACATCGATACGGGTAGTCAAGTAAATGTGATTACAAGCGAAGTAGCTACTCTTCTGGGTCTCGAAGTCAAACCTGCATCCGTTTCTTTGAAAGGATTCTCCGGCGGTTGCATCAATAGTAATGGCGAAGTCGAGTTTCAACTCGAAATTGATGACCTGTGTATGACCTGTAACGCATACTTAACGGACATTGAAATGAGTGGCGTAAATCTTTTGATCGGGCAACCGGTTATAAACAGTGAAGGTGTGTCATTAGTGGTACATGAAGGCAAAGCTACACTTCAGAAGGAACTCGATTTCCTTTCCAGTCTGGATGCTATTGAAGCTATTAGCAGATTTCGTGTCGTCACTGCTGCAAATGAATGCCTACCACCAGGTATCTCCATTATCAAGGTACATATTATTGGCAATGCGGCCAGGAACCACGTCGTAACACCTGGGAGACACTTCGAGTTTCAAGAAGTATCCTTCTCGCTACCAGCAACGCTTCTCCGTGGAGATGAAGGCTACCTCAAAGTCGTCAATAGCGGATCCAAGGACATCGCATGGAAGAAAGGAACTGTCCTACTTCGCGCTGAGAGCTGCCAGGAGCCATGCATAAATAACCAGGTCAGTCAACATGCCAATATTTGCAATATGCCATTAGCCAAATGTGTTTTAAAATTGAGTGCCTCGTGTGTCGATAATTATGCCATTGGTGGGGTAGACTTAGACAAAATTAGGGTAGGCCCGATAAGCAAATCTGATCGTAATCAATTAATTCGTTTATCTCGGTATAGTAACTGTTTTGCTAGCTGTACTAAGGAGTTGGGATGTACGGATTTAGTTCAAATGCGCATTAAATTATCCAATAATGAACCAGTACACCGTAGGCCTTATAGATTAGCACATCATGAACAAGAGATTGTTAAAGTCAAAATTAATGAGCTATTAGAAGCAGGCATTATAAAAGAATCCGAATCAGAGTATGCTTCTCCCATTGTTTTAGTGAAGAAGAAGAACGGAGATAATCGTCTATGTGTCGATTACAGGGCCTTAAATGCGTTAACTATCCGCGATAGATATCCGTTACCTAATATCGATGAGCAAATTTCTAAATTATCCGGTAAGAACTTCTTCACCAGTCTTGATTTAGCCCAAGGGTACCATCAACTGAACATCCATCCTGAAGATACTCATAAAACAGCCTTTGTCACACCTCAAGGTCTTTACGAATATAATAGGGTTCCTTTCGGTCTCGCTAACGCTCCCTCAGTTTTTATGCGCTTAATAAACAAGGTCGTAGATAGTTTTGAAAATTTCGAAGTAAATCATTTAAATAAAAATAACTCTAATAATGTCATCAAACGGTCGAAATCGTCAGAGGTAATAGCATTCCTTGATGATCTCTTGCTACCGTCAGTCGACGTTCAAAAAGATTTAGATTTATTAGAAAAAGTTCTTGAAAAATTACAAACGCAGAATTTAAAATTAAATATGAGCAAATGTTTATTTTTACAAAATAGGATTTCTTATTTAGGTTATGAAATATCATGTGATGGCATTCAACCGGGGGAATTTAAGTTGGCAGCTGTGTCTCAATTTCCCGTTCCGGGTAACGTACACCAAGTGCGTCAATTTATTGGCCTATGTAGTTACTTTAGGAAGTTCATCCATAATTTTGCAATAATAGCTCGTCCGCTTACCGAACTAACAAAAAAAAATAAGATGTGGGTATGGGGAGAGTCACAAAAATCTAGTTTTGACAATTTAAAAAATAAATTATGTGATAAGCCGGTGTTAGCGATATATGATCCTAGTTTGCCAACAGCAATTCATACGGATGCATGCAAGTTGGGTATAGCAGGTATTCTTTTACAAACGCAGATTGACGGTAGTTTGCGCCCTGTCTTGTATTTTAGTCGCGTTACCAGTCGGGAAGAAAATGTTTATCACAGCTATGAGCTCGAGACTCTCGCCGTGGTGGAATCGTTGCGAAGGTTTCGAATATATGTGTTGGGTAAAAATGTTCGTGTAATTACGGATTGTAGTGCAGTTCGCGATACAATGACTAAACGGGATCTTATTCCACGTATTGCCCGCTGGTGGCTTTTGATTCAAGACTATGATATAACTATTGACTATAGACCGGGTGAGCGCATGAAACATATCGACGCCTTGAGCAGGAATCCGATAGATTCCGTTAATGTGTTTCGTTTAGAAGTAAAAGATTGGTTTAGTACAGTGCAATGCCAAGATGAAAAGTCGAAACGTATAATTGATTTATTGCAAAGTGGGTGCACAGATAGTGATATAGTAAATAATTATGTAATCGTTGACAGTAGGCTGTATCGTAAAACCCTATACGGTACCCGATTAGTGGTGCCAAATTTCGCGCGATGGAAAATATTACAAATGCATCATGACGATATTGGCCATGTAGGATTAAAACGGTGCTCAGATCTTATAAAAAATGATTTCTGGTTTCCTAAAATGTCCCGATTCATACGGAAATATGTGACGTCATGTTTACACTGTGCGTACGGTAAAGGTGAATACGGTAGGAAAGAAGGCAAATTATATCCAATCCCTAAACCTACGGAACCAATGAAAATGGTACACATCGATCATTTGGGCCCTTTTAGCAAAACTAAAAAGGGGTACCAATACATGTTAGTTTTGACAGATTCTTTCTCTAAATTCGTTGTTTCTGAGCCTACACGTACTGTTAATTCTGTAGAGACAATTAGAGTTTTAAAACGCATTTTTAGTCTATTCGGTTTTCCAGATCACGTAGTTTCCGATCATGGTAAGGCCTTTACGAGTAGATACTTCAAAAAGTTCGCAACAGAAAAGCAATTTAAACACACGTTAACATCTATTGCATGTCCTAGGTCTAATGGGCAGGTAGAACGCACTAATCGCACAATTCTCGATGCGTTGAGAGCCACGGAACCCAGCGAGGCTTCTCATAATTGGGAAAATAGTTTACCAAATGTCATATGGGGTATTAATAATACTGTTAATAACACAACAGGCTATAAACCATACGATTTAATGTTTGCTCGTGTAGGTAGATCTGTATGTGATGTGTCCATCCCTGATCGAGTTTCTGAGCCAGTGCAATCTAGACGCGATAAGGCTACCAGTCGAATTAGAATAGCTAGCAAGAAAATGAAACGTAACTTTGATAAAAGGCGTAAAAATAGTACGATTTATAAAAAAGGCGATTATGTTCTTTGGCGCCAGGCTCCAACTACTAGCGGCAATAAAGTTAATTCTAAGTTAGATGATCTATATTCTGGCCCATATGTTATAATTAAGGAGTTAGGTAATGACCGATATAAACTAAGAAGTATAAAAGGTCTTAGAGGATACAAGAAGTTTACAGGCCTTGTATCCGCTGATTCCTTACGACCATATCGTAGCGTTGCTTCTATGTCCGATAGCGCCAGTAGTGAGGATGAACAATTAGAAACCGAAGATCTCGTAGATCTGCTTGAGAGCTAGATTAAAGGATATTTCCCCAATGTGCAATTTGTTTTGAGCTGACTTGTAATCACTGTTTTGTTGTTCCCATTGCGGGAGCAATAATGTTGCAGGATGGCCGAGTGTAACGCCAGATGTCGCTAGCAAGCCATAAAGCCGGCTGTCAAGCCCGCCACGCCCAGCCGCTACGTCACTTCCCTACCACGTGAGCCATCCCCACCAAATTTTGAGCCGGGGAGGTGAAGTAGCCGCCAGCCAGCCAGCATTATAAAAGCGAGGAGTGATGATTTTATTGTTCTCTTTTTAATAATCATTGTAAGGGAAACCTCTGCCCAAATAAAAGTATAAATCAAGTATATTCGATTTATTTATATCAGTGTCGTTATACTAGTGTTAGTTTATGAACTTGCTCCTCGCTTCTAATAATGATAGTTGGTGCTTGATCCTCCTTTTTTACATACACGTTGCCATATGACGTCCAGCAGTACTTATAGGATCCAGACTTAACTAGATCACGTGCCAGAAAGTGCAGACGGGAACCCTTGGCAGTCAGATGCTCCGATAGGAATATGGGGTCATCTTCTTGCGTTTTATAGCCAAGGTGCTTGCAGCATAGTTTTGATTTGTGTTTAGAATTAAAATCCTTAGCTGTTTTCATTATAGCAGTTTTAAGAAGGGTGGAACCCGTTTCCACAACTATAGGGGATCTTTGCTGTTCCAGGTTTCTACCACGCACTCTGTAAATGTCCTTGATGTCATATCTGTTAACATTACAGCCAATCGTTTGTGATAGACATAACGTCATTGCGATTAGATCTTCTTTTGTTTCATTATTTTTCTTTGGAACGTTTTTTATAACAAAGTTAGTTTTTCTACTTCCAATCTGCATTTCCTCTATTTTATTCTCTAGTATAACTATATTTTTTTTATCTTCTTTGGATTGGTTCTCCAACTGAATAATTTTCTGTTTGTATTCTTCATTTTGTGCAGTAAGAGATGCGATCAAGTTTTCTATGTTACAGTTAGATTGTTGAATTTCCTTAAGAGTTGAAGTAATTTTCATTATTTCGCTGCCATGATTGGTTGTAAAAAGTGTCATCATCTTCCTCATTTCCTCTTTAAATTCATTTAATTGCTGAGTAAGACGGTCGTCCATATCTTCTCTGCTTCTCTTCATTCTTCTAAATACATAGTTAGGCGGTGTTACATTTTCACTACCCAATAGGTTAACATCCGTTTCCGACGCTGACTTGTTTAGTTGCGAGTCCATAGTACTAGCAGCACAGTAATATAAAGGAGCAGTGATGGATGTACGTCTGCGCTAGCGCTGGAGGTGTGGTCAAGACGGATGAGTCACTGTTTCACACGTTGGTGGGCGCGGTCAGCTGGTGACAGTGACTCCAATCGAGAGATTGGAGGGCGTTCCAGGACTAATTCCAAAATGGAGTCGGGCGAGTGGTGGTAATATTGTTGAGGTCTTACTTCTTTGGAGCGAGCGCTGTGAGTCACGTAGCTCGTAGTGATGTCAAGTACCAGGCGTTCACGCGCGCAGGAGGTGAGCGTGGCGCGATGTTGTATTGCTTGTTAAACTCTTCACCGTTTATGCACTCCTATTTTTTTAACGGATTTAATTTCGCGAAACGATATTTTAAATTTAATAAAATAATACAATATAGTTCAGTGCACACGTTAGCACCTGACGGCGGTCCAAGGGAGAAGGCAAAGTGAGACAGACAGAATGAAAAAAAAGTGATCCAAAAAGAGTTATTTTTTTGACTTTTGATTTACGAACCTATCATATGCATAGCCGTTTCCTAACTATGTTGGGGTCGGCTTCCAGTCTAACCGGATGCAACTGAATACCAGTATTTTACATGGGGCGACCGCCTATCTGACCTCCATAACCCAGTTAGTACTGGGTAATACAATACCTCTTGGTAAGACTGGTTGTCAGACTTTTGGGACACTTACTATCTGTAACGACTGTCAAATATCTACAAATGACAGCCGGGACCAACGGCTTAACGTGCTTTCCGAGGCACGGAGGAAACTCGGTATGTAACAGGCCATCTACAGACCAACTTAGGCAAGCGCGGCTAAACCTCAAGATCGACCCGAGCGGTAGATTTTATTTGGACACAAGCTTGAGACCAATATCCAAGATTTCTATTTTAGACATTCAAATGAAATCAAAATATTTTTATTTCACATAGGCCTACATGGGCACTTATAAACCGTTAAGAAAAGATGCACGGTTCGGGTTGGTCGTTTCCTATGGAGAAGAACCGGCAAAAGATACTCCATGGCCACTCTTTTAAAACTATTTGGTTTTAACCTAAAAATCGACCTGAGCGGCTTTGCAGTACGGAACCAGCAGCAAGGAATTCCGGATAAGTAACTATAAGCGTGAAAAAGTATCCCTTGTTTTATTTTATGTGTCATGGCTCGTAAACTATGTCGTGTAACAAGCCCACAATCGCTTCTCTTTTATTTTATACCCAAACGAGTGATATGGCGCTGTTATGTCCACTTTATACGGTGTCCCGAATTGGACACCCTTTAATAATAACAATTTATCGTCTCGAACATTAATGTTGCGAGTTTTATTGAAAGGGTGGGTTGTAACAAATGTGTTTTATAACCGACTTCTACGAAGAAGGTGGTTATGTATTTGTCTTTTATCATTTTGATTTTCCAACACTAAGTAACTATGTTTAATAATCTTATAATAGAGCAAATTCCTTAATTATGGTTGAGCTGAATTTTTTTTTGTTTAGATGATAATGCATGGTTAACTGAGTGACGTCATTCTAAAGATGGCGGACTAATTAAAAGCACACGAAAGAGCGTGTTGTTAAGCTTCTAAAAGGGAAAAACGGAACCCAATTATATATTAAATCAGTTTGATATACGTCTGTCTATCTGTCTGTCAAAACTCCTTATCTCGGGAACGCATAGTGGTATCGAGTTGAAATGAAAACCGTATACTATTTATTTATTTAGGTTAGCCAACAATAATACATTTTTTTACAAGTTACATTTCATTTAAGAAAATACATTTATAAATTTTATAAGTGTAATAATTACTTATAGGCTATATAAATATACTCAAATCCATGGTCCCACTCTAAGACTACGCAGTCAAAGGTTGTTTATGTCGCGAGTTTTGACGGAACCCTTGGTACGCGAATCTGACTCGCTTTTGGTCGGTTTTTATACTATAAGATTATTACTGAAGCGATAGAGCACCTTTGGAGCACCTTTCCACATTATAATTACCATAAGGGAGATGTTTTGTTCGCTTATTTGAATCAGGCTCTTATTCCAACCACCTAAGGAGAGCTTCCACAGATTGAACTGTATAATTTAGTTTATTCATTTCTATACATATTTGTTATCTATCTATCTGTCAAAACACTTTATTTTGGGAAAGCATAGTGGTATCGAGTTTAACTGTATTTTTCGTAAATTTATTTATTTTTCCACATATATTATAATTATATTTATAAATATTTCTTAAAATCATAAAAAAAACATTTAAAAATATAAAAATAGTAGCCCACCGGTATCGGGAACAGGGTCCAAGCTACCGGCGGCCAGGGCTCCAGAGAAAGGAACCTCCTAACAATACGAGCCGTGCCCAGGAGTACCGCTTTCTGTATCAAGCCCTTGATCCAGCTGCCTAACGAAAGCCTCCTCAGGTATTGGTCAAGGCTTTTGGCAATTAAGCCATTGGCAGATAACTGTATTATTATTATTATTTAAGAGCTTGTAAAACACGTGTCAGTTGCAATAAATAATTGAATTGAACACAACATGGCGGGAAGAAACATCTAACATGACAATGTCACATCATGACGACAACAAATTGTTGTTCGAAAATGTCTTTGAAAGTGCTTCTTCAAGAAATACTCTAATGACACGAGAAAACACTTATCGACGAGCTAGAAGACGTTCCTGCTTTGTTTGTTGTTTCGATAATAAAAACAAAACAGGTAAGGTGTATGTTTCTGTAGGTATGATCGGTGACACATCGAGCTATATATTTCTCGGAGTGGCTTATGTACCGCTTTATGTATATAAAGAGCAAAAAAGAGAACATGACTCTTTGACACTGGATGTTATTTGATGATTTCCCATCCATAAAAAAGCTATTAAATTTCAGGATAACTTGTCCTTGATTTATATAGACTTTCGGTACAAAAAGAGATCAACATGAACTAGATGTATAACTTGATTTTGGTTTCGTATGTACAATACAACCTTATTGCAAGAAAAAACAATAACTTCTCTCGCTCTCTCGACATGATGACATATTTATTGAAACAATAAACTATTTTGTATTTGTATTTGAATTGAGAACGTCCTCCTTTTTTAGAAGTCTTTTAAAAATTAATTGTTGCAGTTTCAAAAGGCATTAATATCAATACCTTAAAATGACAAAAGAAAAATAATATCTGTAATAACAGGAAAACTTATTGAAGGTATTTCACTCGAAGTTTTTCGATAATGACACTATCTAGTATCGACAGCGATTGTCCGATCGATTGCAGCGATTTTTCGTTCGACAAGTTTCGTGAAAATTGTTTTGAAAACACTTCCATATGTCTTAGTTCAAAATAACATTTACTAAAGTGCTACTTAAACTAAAACTTATACTACTGTTTGTAATCTGTAGGACTATCTATAGTACGGCCAACGAGAAGCGATACCAAATGTAAACAAAACCCATGCTAAAACCCCATCTAAAATGGCCGCCCGAATATTGGTGAACCCTTTTTAACGTTGTCATGTTTTTGCCGGGAGAACGAGACATTACGACAAAGGCACAAGATGGAAAGAACTAAATATTAGATTGTCAACGCCACAGTTGTTCTTTAGGTTAATGACCTTTCGTATCGCTTCTTGTTGGCCGTACTATTACTTCTTATCTTACTTACTAACATTATTAATGCGAATGTTTGTGAGGATGGATGTATGGATGTTTGTTACTCTTTCACGTCAAAACAAATGAACGGATCTTGATGAAATTTGGCACAGAAGTAAATTATAGTCTGGATTAACATATAGGATACTTTTTTTTCGATGCCGTGGTTCCGAACTAATTATTAATATTTTACAAAAAATTAAAAGATAAAAATAACAACTTATTAAATACAGATCAAACAGGCTACTGAACACATCATGACTGAGGGGAATTATATTGGAGCAGTGCTTTGTCCAATAAAAAGTCTTTTATAGAGAAGATAGATAGATAGAACATTCTTTATTATGTACACCATGCAAATAACTAGAATAACATTAAACAACTTATAAATAGGGTGACATAATGGGCGGTTTTATCGCTAAAAGCGATCTTTTCAAGACAACCTTTAGATGGATTTAAAGAAGGACAAACAGTACTGTAGGTAGTCTGTGGTGAAGTAGCACTTATCAGGATATTAACTCAAATGATCTTCACTAACTTAATATTCTTTTTATTGATTGGCATCAAATACTGTCGAATTCAGTACACTAACTGGACTTAAACAATTTTTAATATTTTTAAATAGCCATACTAGTTCACAATACTTTCCAAAAAAAAAGAACAAATGGACCAAAACATCCCTTATCACCTCAAACTTCACACTCCACATAAGCCAAAACCCAATTTCGAGGACTGTACATCTTACAAAGAGTATATTTATATTTCTGTGAACAAATCTGAGACAGTAAAATATTTTAGGGACTTACGTTGTGAACTCAAACGTTCTTCGCGATAAGACGCGCGTCGCTTGAATGACAATCGTCGGATTTAAGGCGCTCCCTCACGAAGACATACAAGCATTAGTAAAATCAAAATCAAATCATTTATTTCAATTAGACCATTACAGGCACTTTTGAATGTCAAGAAACAAAATGAATCTACAGTCCCGGACACAAGGCATAATAACTTGTAAAAGTACTGTAGTTGCCCTTTCCAAAGCGTTGATGTCTATGGAGAAGAATGGGCAAGAATGGGTAAGAAGAGAGTATGGCGCTCATTTGTTTAAATCAACGCACCAGCGACGCCCTGGTGACATCAGCCGTTGTTCTTGGCTGTCATTAAAGATCTTCGACAATTGCTACAAGTAGTCAGTCCGACACTCTAAAAACCAATCTTGTCAGGTCATCAGGACCTAGTACTAACCGGGTTCTGGAGGTTAGGTAGGCAGACCTAACTAACCTTCAAAATCCAGTTTCCACACAGTTAATCCAGTTAGTCCTCCATGTAAAATACTGTTTTTCTTTTGTACCGTTGGTGCCTTTACAACCATTTAAACTCACATACATACACAGCCAGACCCTACAAATATTTGTCTGGCGGGGTTCGAACCCGCGACACGCAGTGCATCAGTCGATCGCTAAACCACTGCGCCAACCGTGCCGTCAACTTTATTTATTTATAACAGTGTGCAACCTGTAATGATGCAATTTTTAACAATCACTTATTTCTGTACGAAATCGTGCAGCGTAGTACAAAAATTACTACAGCGCCATCTTTGATACAAATTAAAAACCAACATCAACATTCTAATTCTCGATAATAAACTATGCCCACCGGACACTACACTCATCTGGTTATAGGATGATCCCTTTTCTATAAGATATTAAAAACTTTACAACCTGTTCTTAAACCTCTATACTAGTAATCCGGGGGGCGTGTCAGACTTTTACTGACTAAACCCCATTTTTTATGTTCCGGGGCCGCGGTATCTTTTTCGAACAACCCGCTTACCCGGCAAGATACTAGTAACCTTGACGTGATATTTGGGCTACAGATGGCGCTGTACTGATTTTAGAAGTCCCGCTATATCACTAGTGATTCCAACATGATACCTTCATACCCCTATAATAGAATCTTGAACCTGTCAATGTTACAGGAAAATGGCCCTTTAGTGGCAGCGTCTATTTGTAACATAGAGCTCAAAATCGCATCTCCGTTTGTTACATTACAGACGAATGCTTCAGTGAGGGAGTGCCTTTAAAGAGAACGATTTGTCGACAAAGGCTATTCCGTGGTTCCAATTGTTTCGGGAAGACTAGGGATTATAGAACTGTTTCTTTTTGGATAGATTTAGTTTGTCTATTTTTTGTTAAGGCGTATGTATTTGGCCGCTGCTCCTCTTGCGTTTTTTTTCTTTATTGGCTAACTAACTCTTTATTGGTTTCGCCAACGTGATGATAGAAAAAAATAAAATAGTATCCTGAGTGTTATTTCAGGCTATTATCAAGATCCGTTCAGCCGATTTGACGTGAAAGAGTAACAAACATCCATACATCCATTCTCATAAACCCTATATTAGATAAATTTCAAAAATGTGAAACTATAAATATTATATTTATACAAATGCAAGTAACTGCCATTTGATTTCTAATCCGCAAAAAAACCTGAAATGTGACTGAAATACGTAAACGTAATAGTTACTTATTTTCGCACACTGTAATCTTAACTTAACTTTTCGGTTGTTACAGTATAACGTTGTGTATCGTTCTGGGTATTACAAAACAAGAAGAGGTTCCAAATGCATTCAAAATTGAATCAAATTTAATTAGTAGGAAACTTTAGTTTATCTTAGTACCGTCCTGTCCTGCCTAACTTGGAAATAAGCCCTGTCGTGTTGTTTAAAATTTCGGAACGAAATAATTTCCATGCAAATACAATGCACATATGCAACGTTTGTTGTGTCAAAAGAAGGTAAGCTGCTTAGTTCTCATTTTAGTGACACAAGGACGCATCTAAATAAATGTAGATATTTATAAAGCTGGAGAGTTTGTTTAGCGCTAATCCCAGGAAGAAACTGGTCCGAATCAAAAAATCTTTTGTTCTTAAATAAATTTATTGGAAAGTTATAAATTACTAGCTTTTGCCCGCGGGTTTTCTGATTTGCAGATATCTGCTATCTGTAGTTTTTGCCCTTGCGCCTTATTTATTGTCCGCCCTCTTTCTCCCTCATTTCTCACTTATATTAATATAAAGTTAGCCTATATCCGTTTCCAGGGTCCCAACTATCTCTGTACCAAAAATCATCAAAATTGGTTTAGCCATTAAAGCGTGAAGAGGTGACGAACAAACAAACTCACTTTCGCTTTTATAATATTAAGTAAGCAATTAAGGATTATTAATTAGAAGAAATGATTTATTTCTTAGACAAATCTGCCTACTTATTGTAAATAAATTGTTGAGTTTTAGTATTGCAGAACGACAACGTTATAAGTGCAAGATAATGATGTTGAGCTCTAAAGTAGATTGTTAAAAAGCCATTTTTTTCCGGATAGGAAAACATCGAATAACATCCATGTTCCTTCTTTTGGCCTTTGTGTTCCGGGTCTCGGTCTCGGTCTCGGTATCTCTTTCAAAACCCTAGCAGGCCCCTCATCTGTTTTGCCATCTCTTAGAGGCGCGCTTGGATCACAAAAATGCCGTCAACATGGCCTGCCGTCACTAGACTGCCAGGTAGTGAGCTACCCATTGCTCACCGTCCACAGCGAGTCGCGTAGTTAATCAGCTTAGTCCTCGCACTAAAACAATGTAGACGAGTGCATTAAGATAAGAACTGGTACACGAATGCACTAGCATCATGTTAACACAGATTTATTAAGTTAGTGAGAAAGGAAGAGCCTTTGTGTTCGTTTGTTTTGTTTTGTTGTTTTCTACGTTATGTGACCAGTGTGTCTACTGTCTGGATTTATGTCGCGTTAATGGCGTAGCCTCGACTCATGTATTTAGGAAAATTGTATGTGTGTGTTAAAGTACCTAATATTGTTATACACGCCGTTGTTCTAGGTTTTCATTTATTTACAAAAAATACGTGTGGCTCTCGGGGACTGCCGCGGTAAAGCCATATGTATAGGCTTTACCGCGGCATTCCTCGAGAGTATTTTTTATCAAGTTATGCAATAAATAAAAAAATAATGTAAATATAATATTTTAAAAGTATTTTCAATTAAAAGAAGTCGAATAAAGAAAAACAAGACCTTGGGTTTGATACTATCCGATACTCTATCAATTTCGCTAATAGAACTTTGGAATCGAAACCGAAATACCGTACCCGTATTAGTAATAAAAGTGTTAGGTTTTTCGTTACGAAATTTCTGGATTCGGTTTCCTCGCTCAAGGCCCGCGATAGAAGCTATGCAATAGCTTAAAAAAAAACAACAATAAAAGGATTGTGTGGACACGTCCGTCGACGACCGTCCTGCAACACACAAACGCAAAGGTTTGAGACGATGTAATAATAATAAAAATAAAGAACGTGTCGGCACAACGACTGTCGGATCAGGTGCGGGTAATCCAGCGTAATCGTATGTTGGATGACACCGTACTTGATCGCTTGCGAACAGAAATGCAGAGTAGCCAGGTCATTACCTCTTCGTCGCAGGCTGTGGTTCCACCACAGTCCTATCAACTAGTTAGTCGCGCTGACGAGGTAAGTAATGACATGGCTACTATTGTAAGTACCCAGTATAATGAGGAAATGAGGAGTGCTTTGGAGGGTGCGATTCGAGAATATCGGTACATATCGCCCGAACTTAGACCACGCTTACCTCGTTTGCCCATGCATAATAAAAATAGAGCGCTGGTGGCTGTTCTGGATTCGCAGTTGTCAAACTATTTTGACAACTGCGAAAACCTCACTGATGCTCACTCAATCCTGTATTGTGCGGCTGTAGCAGCGTGTCGTGTAGCTCACGTTAAATTTCCTGATGACAAAGCTACACGACCGAAACCAGCTGTTCCATTCTGGCAGTGCAGGATTGAGCGGCGTATTGGTGTGGCCAGAGCACTCATCGGCAAACTAATCAGTTTCAGGGAGGGCAACACTCGACCTCGAGTGATGCGCTTTGTGAGGCGGGCATTTGCAGGGACTGACATAAGTCCTCCAGACTATATGTCCCGCATCACAGAGCGCATCGACTTCCTGAAACAGAAAGTATATGCATGGGCAAACCGTATTCGTAGGTATAAGCGGCGGGTGGAACGATACACATTGAATCGCACATTCCAAAGTGATGAAAGGTGGGTGTATAGAGCATGGGAGCGACCGGACCAAGGTGTGTCTGAGACGCACCTACCGGATGATGACGCCATGTGTTTGTTTTGGCGCAACATCTGGTCGGTGCCTGTCAGTCATACCGAAGGTGAATGGACTCGGGAAGTCGAACGAGCGTGTGACCCCATACCAGAAATGGGGGCCTCAACAATCAGCCCCCAAGATGTAGCTTGTGCTGTCCGTCCGTTGCCTAATTGGAAATCTCCAGGGCCGGACGGACTGCACAACTTCTGGATAAAGAGCATTCAGGGGTCGCACGCTTGTTTGGCAACCCTATTCCAGACAGCCTTAGAGTCAGGGTCGCTACCCAAGTTTCTGACAACTGGTATAACCCACCTGCTCCATAAATCGGGTAGTACGGCGGAACCCAAAAATTATAGACCAATTACGTGTCTTCCGACACTTTATAAAGTTCTTACATCCATTTTGAGAGCTAAAATCACTAAACACATTGATGACAATTCTATCATGTCTGCTTCTCAAAATGGATGTAGGAACGGGTCCCGCGGTACTAAGGAGCTGCTCCTCATTGATATGGCCATTAGTCAACAGGTTCGCCGTTCTCGAAGACATCTGTCGACATGTTGGATAGACTATAAGAAGGCCTATGACTCCGTGCCACATACATGGCTCATGAGGGTGCTAGAGTTGTATAAAGTTGATGCAACTCTGCGCACCTTCCTGAGCTCGTGTATGAGGCAATGGAATACGGTCCTTCGCTATCCAGGATGTCGGCAGATTCAGAGGAATAGTGAACCGATAAGGATAGAGCGAGGTATTTTCCAGGGCGATAGTTTGAGTCCACTTTGGTTCTGCTTAGCCTTGAATCCTCTAAGCACGTTGCTGGAGAATTCAGGTCTGGGCTATCGATTGAGGAGAGGTGGTCAGGTTATATCTCACCTCCTTTACATGGATGACCTGAAACTCTTTGCCCCCAACGATTTGCAGCTGATGGAGCTACTGAAGGTAACTGAAACTTTCAGTGGCGCCATCAGGATGGAATTTGGTGTGGACAAATGTGCGGTCATGCATGTAAAGCGAGGGGAAATTGTGGAATCTGTGGGAACCCAGCTCTCAGATTCCATAAACCTTAGATCCCTCTCTGCAACCGAAACCTACAAGTATTTGGGGATGTCGGAAGCGCTGGGCATCAATGTCGCTGACATGAAGCAATCGTTGAAGGAACGCTTCTTCGGCCGCCTGAGAAAAGTATTTAATAGTCTTTTATCAGGCGGAAACAAGGTGCGTGCTTTCAACGGTTGGGTCATGCCGGTTTTGATGTACTCTTTCGGCATACTCAAATGGACTCAAACAGAACTGGACGCTCTGGATAGGAAGGTCCGTACATTGTTAACGGCATTTCGTATGCATCACCCACGCTCCTCGGTTATGAGACTGTATATCCCGCGGAGTTGTGGAGGTCGAGGCTTTTTAAACGCCAAGACTCTCCACAATCGCGAGATATGCAGTTTCAGGGAATATTTCCTAGAATCCGACGTGGGAATGCATCGGGATGTGGTTGCAATGGACAAAGGCCTCACCCCGCTCTCCTTGGCTAAAGAGAACTGGCGCAAACCTGTAGTGCTTGACACTAACGACCGCAGGGAGGTATGGCAGAGTAAGGAGCTTCACGGACGCTTTTTCCGGGCCCTACATGGACCCGATGTAGATCAATCAGCGTCCGTAGCCTGGCTACGTTCCGGGGACCTCTTTGGAGAAACCGAAGGTTTTGTCTGTGCAATTATGGATGAAGTTATGATGACAAATAACTACCGGAGATTTATTGTAAAGGACGGCACGGTTGACATATGTCGGGCATGCCACCGTCCGGGTGAATCAATTCGACACATTATCTCCGGTTGTTCTCGTCTAGCTAACGGAGAGTACTTGCATAGACACAACCTTGTAGCCAGGATTATCCATCAGCAACTTGCTCTAAAATACAACCTTGTGGAATCGGAAGTGCCGTACTACAGGTATGAGCCCGACCCAGTTCTTGAACATGGCAATATCACATTGTACTGGGATCGCTCCATCATCACTGACAGGACTATTGTTGCCAACAAGCCTGATATAGTGGTGGTGGATCGATCAGAGCGGCGCGCAATGATTGTTGACATAACAGTCCCGCATGATGAGAACCTCGTGAAAGCCGAGAAAGATAAACAAATCAAGTATATTGACTTGGCTCGCGAGGTTGTCGACATGTGGGATGTGGACTCAGCGATCATTGTGCCGATAGTCGTATCTGCCAATGGCTTAATTGCCAAGAGCCTCGACCAATACCTGAGGAGGCTCTCGTTAGGCAGCTGGATCAAGGGCTTGATACAGAAAGCGGTACTCTTGGACACGGCTCGTATTGTTAGGAGGTTCCTTTCTCTGGAGCCCTGACCGCCGGTAGCTTGGACCCTGTTCCCGATACCGGTGGGCTACTATTTTTATATTTTTAAATGTTTTTTTTGTTAATTTTTGTATTTAAGAAATATTTAAAAATGTAATTTTATGTATAGAAATCAATAAATGGACTATAAAAATAAATAAATATCTTGGGACAACTCACACACGGCTATCTGATCCCAAGCTAAGCAGAGCTTGTGTTATGGTAACCAGACAACTGATATACATACTTATATAATTTATAAATACATACATATTATAGATAAATCACACCCAGACACAGAACAAACAATCATTCTCATCACACAAAGTTTGGACAAACTTTGTGTGATGAGATGGGTGGGAATCGAACCCACGACCTCCGGCTCAGCAGTCAGGGCCACTAACCACTGGACCAACAGGCCCGTCAAAAATAAAAGTTTCACGTTTATAGAGAGTGTTGCTTTCAGGCAACACTGAGGTCGAGAGTCGTATTTTCGGTACTATTTCGTTAGTCCGGAATGTATGTTCGAGCTACATTACTGTACGAGATTACGGTATGAAATTCTTTATTTTTGATTTTGAGGTTTTTGAACGGTGTGTTGCCTATGCACAATGACGTGACGACATGGTTGCCGCAGTGGTTGAGCGATCGACTGCTGCGCTGCGTGTCGCGGGTTCGATCCATGGTACAAATATTTTTATTGCCTGCAGATAGTTGCAGGAGGCTCTGTAAGTGTTGATATTTTTTTACATAAGGAAAGAGGGCCATTTGTTTTATTTGTGAAATCTTTAAAAAAATACGGCATGATTGGCTAACTGTTGCCGCAGTGTCGCGGGTTCGATCCCCGCACGGTACAACATTTATGATTTGCAGATAGTTGTTTCGAGTCTGCCTGTTTGTGTATGTGAGTATAAATGTTTGTAAACACACCCACGATACAGGAGAAATTCCTAGTGTGGGACAACGCTTTTATAAAAAACAAAATGCGAAATGCAGTCGCACTATTAGACACGGGGCACACCTCTGCCCCACCCGGGGATTTTATCTACTTATTCATCTGAAATCTTACGTTTCCTTTTCTCATCAATAAATAACTTAAAACCAGGGAGACATTTTAAACATTCCAATACAGGAAAAACACAAAGTAAAACATTCAAGGAAATGTCTCATTTCTTCTGTGATAAATATCCAATGTTCCTTTTACCTGGCAAATTATTAACTGCTTAAATGGTTTTGTTTTCAAAAACTTTCACTTTGACATGCACTAAACTATTGAATACTGACGAATTGCACCAAATTCTGTATTTCAATATTTTTTTTCATAAATATATATTAAAAAATACATAAGTCAATAATAAAAAAAAAAAACTCAATCGTATGAACATGAAAGTTTGTAGGGGTGGATGGATGTATGGATGAATGTATGGATGGTTATCTTATTGATGCAAAAAAAATACTAAACAGATTTTTATAAAACACTACAGTTTTATGGTATATTTTACGAATAAATTTATGTGGTATAAGCCACGGGCAATAATATACTTATACTTCTATATCATAATAAACTAGCTTTTACCCGCGGCTTCGCTCGCGTTAAATTCGGGGTAACACAGTATCCCTTTCCTGATTTGCAGGTACCTGCTACCTGTAGTTTTTGCCCTTGCGTCTTTTTTATTGTAATAGCAAAGCTAAGTTTTCCTTTTTCTTTCCTCTTTCTCCCTCATTACTCACACTTTTTTTTTAAAAAAAAAAGGTTATGTCCGTCTCCAGGGTCTCAACTATCTCTGTACCAAAATTCATCAATATTGGTTTAGCTATTTAGGGGTGAAGACGAAACAAACAAACTCACTTTTGCTTATAAAATAATAGTTTTTTTTTTTTTTAAATTTCTATATCGTGCAATCAGTCCTTTGACTATGAGCAGATGTGTTGTTACAGATTAAGTGGCATGCAGAGTCAGTTCTCCACTGGGATTGACTCTTTGTAATTGGTAGCTCGTTGTAGGCAGTCCAGGCTCAGGATTTTACGTCTTTTCAGGCGATTCAGGGTGTCAGGAATAGTAAGCTGCACTGCTAATGGATTTTAGTGGTGTTGAAGACGTTTTTTGTATGCCTTTGCATAAGCTCTTATTTTGTCCTTTACTGTATTCACCTTCAGGTGGTGATGAATTTCCGAGTTCTTTATGAACCAGGGAGTATTTGCTATTTGTTTCTTATTACAACAAAGAAGATGTTGCTACTTTTAGAAATCCATCCTTAACTAAAACAATTCATTCATTTAAACATTTTCCCAGTTGTAAGTCGCTCGTTTTGCACCAAGACAATGTCATTTGTACCTGCATTGCAATCTCAGCAACATCGCGTCTCCAGAATTTTCGAGAAGTTTCGTTTTGTATTCTTTATTCGGAAACAAATGCCGCAGACGATAAGGCGTAAAATATTGAAGATATTCTCTTGTAGCAATGGTTTACATTTGAAAAGCTCTTTTGAATGGCACCGATACGATAAATGTTTTCATATGAATGAGTAAGGTACAGAATAGTTTTACCTGCCAGTATTTTGTACCTGAAATCTTTTCTGTTTATTCAAAGTTTTGAAAAAAGAACATGGGCTGATAAAAAGCAAAGCTCTATGAATTGTTAAACAATCCTTACTAATTTTATAAAAGCGAAAGTGAGTTTGTTTGTTTTTTATGTCTTCATACCTTAATGGTCAAACCTGTAGCGACACAAAGATGCAAGTGGCAAACAGTACTACAGCGCCATCTATCCAGCCACTGAAGAACTAACGGCAAGAATCCTACATCGCGCAAGCAAAGTTGTACGCGCAGTTAGCATATATACGAGCGCCCGACAAACAACTGTCGGGCAGTGGCCCGCCAGACACAACACCCGTCTGGTCGGAGGATCCTCCCTTTTCCTTAGAGGATGAAGAACTTTACACCCTGTTCTTCATACCTCTAAATTGGTGACCCCGACGTGATCCCGACTGGACGTCAACGCAGCCTTCGAACATCATGACGTCACCATCGTCATATCACTCCCTCCAGCTCCTGAGCAGCGAGTCAACGCAGCCAGCCAGCTACTCTCGGGTACCCTGACCACCAGCATGCAGCAGAACGCATTCCTGGTCAGCCCCCGAAACTTCATCAGCGACCACGGCGCCAGCACACTGCACTCCCGACGGTTGAGAGTCGACGCAGATCCTCTCCCGGTCGACGCCGGCAGTCAGCCACGACGCGTCGCTGTACCGAACCCAATCGACCTTGGGTCTTTGGGGGGGAGTGATGTAGCGACACAAAGATGCAAGTGGCAAACAGTACTACAGCGCCATCTATCCAGCCACTGAAGAACTAACGGCAAGAATCCTACATCGCGCAAGCAAAGTTGTACGCGCAGTTAGCATATATACGAGCGCCCGACAAACAACTGTCGGGCAGTGGCCCGCCAGACACAACACCCGTCTGGTCGGAGGATCCTCCCTTTTCCTTAGAGGATGAAGAACTTTACACCCTGTTCTTCATACCTCTAAAAACCGATGAATTTTGGTACAGAGATAGTTGGGACCCTGGAGACGGACATAGGCAATTTTTGGAGTTTACTCCTTAAGAATCGATTTTCATATATAAAGCGCCCGGTATGAGAAAAATCCGAGGGGTAAAACCTACTAAAGTAACGAAAATGTGTCACGATTTTGGTGCGCACCTTTAGTGCGCAACTTTCTAATTTGGCTGTGAGTGTATTAAGACGTACATATGGTATGCTGTATAGGCGACTATACCTATATACTATATGATATTTCATTAATTTGTAAAATTTACCCTTTCATATGATATTAATATTTTTTCAGTTGAATAAACTCTTTTTGCGTACGGTTAGATACTCGTACTTAAGGAGTAAACTCCAGTCGTGCGTCGGAGCTGACACACACACATTTTTTTTTTTAAAGGGTTGAGGGAGAAAGACGTAAGAAAAAGGAAAACTTAGCTTTACTATTACAACAAATAAGGCGCAAGGGCAAAAAAGGAACTGTGTTACCCTGAATTTAACACGAGCGAAGCCGCGAGCAAAAGCTAGCTCTTCATAAAACCGACCTCATTCTAGAAAATATCAAAAATGGAACCACTTTGAAAGACAAATGAACGAGTTTTAAATTAATCAAGCGCGCCATTCTTTTGCAATAATAAACGGTAGATATTCATTTGTTTTACGTTAATAAATTCCTATTGAACGGTTCATTACATAATATTAAATTGGCTTGGATGAAACGATAATATTTTATTGGAAGGCTGTTCCTAGTCGTGCAAACGTCATATATGTTTAAGCCCCATGTTACCCTAGTACTCGAGACTTATGTCAAGTAAGATTTGAATACTAGCTGGCGCCCGCGGTTTCTTTGGGGGGGGGGGGGTAAATCATCAAATAACTTCCCCCGCTCTGGGCGGAGCGGGAGGTAGAGTCAGAGTTTTACTGACTAAAATCCACCCATGTTCCTTCTATTACCCTTTACGGTCCGGGGCCGCGGTATCTCTTTCGAACAACCCGCAACCCCGGCAGGCGGAGGCTCTGGCAAGCCCCTCTGCTTGGCACCCGCGACTTCGCTGCAAGATATCGAAAAAAAGTATATCCTATGTGTTATTTCAGACTATAATCTACCTCTGTGCCAAATTTCATCAATATCCGTTTTGACGTGAAAGAGTAACAAGTATCCATACATCCATCCATGCATCCTCACAAACAGTCGCATTTATAATATTAAAAAGTAGGATTTTCACCATTGAAATAGTTTCATAATCGATACACACATATATTATGAATACATTCTAATGCGGAACATAGCGTCTATAACACAACGTAGCGCAGTGGCTCAGTGATTGATTGTTTCCCTGCGTATCGCGGCTTCGATCACCGCACGAAACAAATATTTGTATGACCTACAGGTAGTTGATGTGGGTCTGGTTGTTTGTGTATGTGAGTTTGTAAACGCACCTTCGCAACTACCTACAGTACTGTTTCTCCTCCTTTAAATACATCCAAAGGTTGTCTTGAAAAGATCGCTTTTAGCGATGATACCGCCCATTGTGTCACTCTATTTATAAGTTGTTTTAATGTAATTCTTGTTATTTGTATGGTGTACATAATAAGGAATATTCTTTCTATCTATGTATCTTCAATACAGGAGAAATTTCTAGTGTGGAGCGTTTATACGTTAAGAATGTACAAAATTATTTATATATTGGGAAAATAGATAGCCAAAACGAAGATTACGAAACCCGACTTTTACAGTATCCATACGGCATAACCACTGTTCAGTTGTGCACCTTAGCTGAACACACATGAATAGCAAGTTTTACTACGTCGATCTCGAATATTCCAGAATGCCTAACGATGTTTTAAAGAATTCTTCTCAATAAATTTAATGTGTTACAGTTTCAAGATTATAAATTTTAATACATAGTCTTAAAATCCTGGCAATTCGCCAATCTTCTTTATCTTTGGTCCCTTTGTGCAAAACAGGTTTCGTTGATAACTTAATTCTTGTAACTTAATGTTTTAATCCTGTCGTTAACACTGGGATAATTTTATTGCTAATTTATTTAGATGTATGCATATTATGTGGGCTAAGTATCTCAAAGTACAGAAATTGCCGCGTGCTTCACAGTAAACAGGATTCTTCCAAGATAACTTACAGTTCAATTTTCAATGAACGGTACTGTTAAAGGTTTAATTACATTATTAAAACCTGCGATAGTACAGGCTGGTTTGCTAAAAAAGTTGTGGAAATCACTTTCCACTAGATTAAAGACTACACAATGTTTGAAACAAAAGAGAGTTTGTTCTAGAACTATTTGAATAATCGCTTTGAAAGATTCTTTTGTTTTGTATCATAACTGTAAAGGGTCGTCATTACCATAAAAGTAAATTGTTTTCTGTGCACGTAGATACAGGGTGCAATTTTGAATAAAAATTGCACAGAGACCCTGCACTTACTATAAGAGATGTCGACATTTTTATCTCTTTAAAGGATATTACCATAGTTATTAAGATTGGCAGACGGATTTTTTTGTAACAAATTGCTGCTTTATAACTCAATTTCGACGGAGACACTAAGCAACATTATGTTAAGTGTCTCTCTTGATGCACTTTTCTTCAAATGAAATCACGTAAGTTTAACGATTATTAGGGGAAGGACATTTTTGATTGTGCCGTGAAAAATCTTGTATATAGCATAAAATGTACTGGATGAAATGAAAATCGCGAATTTTGCGAAAGAGATACCACGGCTCCGGAACAAAAAGGGCAAAGGAAGGATCATGTATGTGTTTTAGTCAGTACAAGTCTGGCGGAAAATATTTGATGATTTGCCATCCGCAAAAAACAAGGTATGAAAAATAAATGTTAACTTATTCTCAGACTTACTAAATGGTCTGAGAATCATAGCTTACTAAATAAATGCATACAAAATTATACCAAAGTTCTGAAGGAGTTTGGTAACAAACACCGCTATACGACAATTTTATATATTAGACTAGCTGTGCCCAGCGGTTTCACCCGCTGCTCAGTTAGTGGCATGACAAATAGATGTTAGCCGATTCTCAGACCTACCCGATATGCACACAAAATTTCGTTCAAATCGGTCCAGCCGTTTTGCAGGAGTATGGCAACGAAAACTGTGACACGAGAATTTTATATATTAGATTAAAAATTTGCTCTACATTTTCAGTATATCGTATGTCTTTAAATTCCAGAATTTGGTCCATACTAGTGAGACTTTCAAATAGAATAAAAATACAGGATGTGATTTCGAATTTTTGGCTATGAATTTCCAGTTTTAGGGTACCTCAAAAGGGGATACCTTTATCTCGGGAACGCGGGAAGGTATTGAGTAGAAATTAAAACCATATACTCAAGTTCACTTCAGTGTGTTAAAAAAAAAACAATCTTAGTGTACGCAGTCAAAAGATATGGCCGTTTATGTTACAAGGTATTTTTTATTTTATTAGTTCACCAACAATTTATGCTTAAAGTAATATGCAAAAAGTAATATATATTTTTGCAACAATCACTTAAAGGTAAACACCGCATGCATATTTAAGTTGGACAAGAAAAATAATCAAATTTAACTAATCTATCTTAAAACTTATCACTTATAAATCCAATGATGCAATTTTTAGTTTCCATCAAAATCGGGATCCTAGGTTGTTTTTCGCTATTCATCATAGCTTCGCCTGCCTTGTTCAGTAGAAAAATTAACCTTATATACATTGTATATGAGCTATATGGAGGGTAACAGAAAACGGCCGGGTCTAAGGGTCATATTGCTTTACAAACACAGGCAGTTTGAGTGTTTTTTATTGGTCTCAGGATAATAAGGGACTGTGGGTATTTTTTATGGGGTTTGGGTAACAATAGGATGTTATTGGGTCAGTAGAATGTTTTGGTTCTGTTAATAGGCTACTGGTGGTAGTTTATCTCGGTTCTTCGCCTTTGTTTGTTGTTAAGGGGTGATAAAATTTAAGCATTGATGCCTATTAGCAGTGGCTAAGGGAGTTGGGTTATCAGGTCACTCGGCAAAAGCTAAAAGCGCACATTTATGTACATTATTTGGACATTTGTGGATTTACGGGGAATGTTCCTCAGTTATCTTGTTCAACGTTTTTGTAAAGTAGGTAATGAATTACACTGTCGTTCCATTCTTTAATACTTACCCTTTTTTTTTTCGGGTGGGAAATCATCCAATGACTTCCCCCGCTCTGGGCGGAGCGGGGGGGCATGTCAGACTAGTACTGACTAAAACCACCCATGTTCCTTCTGTTGCCCTTTACGTTCCGAGGCCGCGGTATCTCTTTCGAACAACTCGCAACCCCGGCAGGCGGAGGCTCTGGCAAGCCCCTCTGCTTTGCTGACTCTCTTTGAGGCGCGCGTGAAACACGAACGCGCCGTCGACACGGCCTGTCGTCAATCGACGGACGGACGGTGAACTACCCATTGCTCACCGCCCACAGGCCCGCATCTACGGTGGCCGGGAGTCGTCTCGCGGCGCCCGTTAATACTTACCCTGTAACATAATCCTTCAAAAGAAGAAACGGAATTCTTATTTATTGCCCGTCTGTCTGGATCCTTTATTTCAGAAAAGTTTGGAGGTATCGAGTTTCAACTCAACCCCCCAAAGCCCCCTAGAGCTGTGAAAAGCCAACCTTTTAAGTCTATAATTAAAAATAAATTGTCGTTTATGTCGCACGTTTGTACGGGACCTTCCATGCGCGAGCTCGACTCACACTTGGCCGATTTCATTTTAATAGTTACCATAGAGTTTCTGGCCTGTTTTTCTCAACGTTTGAAAGTTGCCCATGTGTTCCTTTGTTTTTTTTTTTTTAATTTTTGAAATGTCTTTGGAAGTCAATCTGAAACAAACAGATCGTGTGATTAAATCTTCACGGTGTGGTCACCGAAAAATTAAGAAACTTTTTACTAACTTTAGTTTTTGGTGACTTTAAATTAATAATCAAATTCTAAGCCCCGAGAAGTATACAAATATCAACCAGCCCGCATAATTAAACGTCAAGTCCAGTTGTACAAACGATTCAAGATTTTAAAACCAACCAAGCGCGAGTCAGACTCGCGCACCTAGGGTTCCGTACAAACTTGCGATATAAACGGGCATACATTTTGACTGCGAAGACTTAGAGAGTTGGTTTTATGATAGTTCAGAGAGACTACAGATTGCCGGGGTTGCAGGTATTGAGATACTGCGGCCCCGGAACATCAAGAACATGGGTGGGTTTCTAGTCAGTACAAGTCTGAAATAACCCCCCGGCTCCGCCCAGAGCGGGGGAAGTTATTTGATGATTTCCCACACCAAAAAATAATTGGACTACAGATTTGAGTATATGGAGCGTCTTTTAGATGGGATAGTAAACATTGAACGATTCGTTCCTAATCTATACTAATATTATAAAGCTGAAGAGTTTGTTTGTTTGTTTGAACGCGCTAATCTCAGGGACTACTGGTTGGAATTGGAAAATTCTTTTATTGTTGTATAGTCCATTTCTTGAGGAAGGCTATAGGCTATATAACATCACGCTACGAAACCGTGAAACCGTGGGGAACAGCTAGTAGATGATAAGAAGGTTTATTGCATTGGATCACTTGGATAACAAAGTGATCCTATAAGGGTTCTGTTTTTAGCTCACCGTCCGTCCGTCAAATGACGACAGGCCGTCTCGACGGCGCGTTCGTGTTTCACGCGCGCCTCAAAGAGATGTCAGCCAAGCAGAGGGGCTTGCCAGAGCCTCCGCCTGCCGGGGTTGCGGGTTGTTCGAAAGAGATACCGCGGCCCCGGAACGTAAAAGGCAATAGAAGGAAAATGGGTGGGTTTTAGTCAATACAAGTCTGACATGCCCCCCGCTCCGCTCAGAGCGGGGGAAGTCATTGGATGATTTCCCACCCAAAAAAAAAACAAAGGTTTCTGTTTTTGTTTTGAGGTACGGAATTGAAAAAATTCCAAAAGACGGGTACAATTATATTCAAACTAGCTTTAGCCCGCGGCTTCGCTCGCGTTAAATTCGGTAGTGCTTTATTGATTTGTAATAGCAACGCTAAGTTTTCCCGTTTCTTCCCTCTTTCTCCCTCATATCCCACTCTTTTTTTTTTAAATAGCCTATGTCCGTCTCCTAGTTCCCAACTATCTCTGTGCCAAAATTCATCAAAATCGGTTTAGCCATTAAAGCGTGAAGAGGTAACAAACAAACAAACTCACTTTCGCTTTTATAATATTACTAAGGATTTAGAAGATCTCGAACAAAACTCTACAAAAACTGCAACAATTAAATACTTCTTGCAATCCACAAGCTCAGCAAATTTAATGTGTCTGTGTACGTCTAACAATATTATATTAATTTTCTATGGGTCTATGCCACCCGAAATAAAGTTTATTCATTCATTTATTCATTCAAATAGGTTTTATTACCAATTCGAACTCTATAAAAGTGTTCAGCAAAAAAGCTAATTGCCACAATGAAAGCCATAAAGTCACCAGTGCCATTTAATTGCAATATTTTCAATAGTGACCGGGCAAACTTTAATACGGACTTTTTGAATGTTTTAATTAATATTCGTAGAGTTTTAATTACAGGTTTTTTTTTCTTCAGGCTGTTGTGAATAATTTGTTGATTGGCAGTTTGTTTTGACATTTGCGTGCTTTTTATTTTGTTTTTTTTTTAATTGTCTTCTGTCGTGATTCGCCCAGTAGTAGCTGATAAAGCTTGGGTTGTATTAAGATTTTATGATAATTTTATCTGTTGCAACAGAAAATAATAATAATTACTTTAATGTGACGTTTAAAATTATCCGTTATCAGCTGGCACCCGCGGTTTCGCCCGCATGATGACCGAAAAAAAAAAGAATTTTCCAATTCCAACCAGTAGTCCCTGAGATTAGCGCGTTCAACCAAAAAAACAAACAAACTCTTCAGCTTTATAATATTATAATAATAATATTATAAGTATATATAAGTATAGATTAAGAAGATATACTTTTTCATTAAATTATTACCAGGCAGTTATAATTACGCTGATATTAGGCACCTTTAAGGTATACACGACGACACATTAAACTATACTTCTGCAGTGTAATATGGCCTCCCATTGTATCGATATCTCGTACAATAAGATACTTCATATAAAGTTTTGTAAAGCCTGATTGCCTAGCGTAGATTTTATTTTATTTCAATTACTTTTTACCAATTCTTTGTGAATTAGTGGACATTGTTGGCCGTATAGATGCTTGTTAACTTTGGTCAAGTTCTTATCTTATTTTACGTTTTGTAAAGTAGGCAATGAGATATTGTCGGGCCTACGTTCTGTCCTCTCATACCTAAGTAGTAACGCTGTAACAACAAAATTTATTTATTTATTTAAACTTTATGTACAATAGTGGTACAAAGGCGAACTTATGACATTATAAGACATTCTCTTCCAGTCAATACGACAACATTGATATTCGTACATTTATTTATTTTTACATACATATAATTACATTTTTAAATATTTTAAAAAATATTAAAAAAAAACATTTAAAAATATAAAAATAGTAGCCCACCGGTATCGGGAACAGGGTCCAAGCTACCGGCGGTCAGGGCTCCAGATAAAGGAACCTCCTAACAATTACGAGCCGTGTCCAGGAGTACCGCTTTCTGTATCAAGCCCTTGATCCAGCTGCCTAACGAGAGCCTCCTCAGGTATTGGTCGAGGCTCTTGGCAATTAAGCCATTGGCTGATACGACTATCGGCACAATGATCGCTGAGTCCACATCCCACATGTCGACAACCTCGCGAGCCAAGTCAATATACTTAATTTGCTTATCTTTCTCGGCTTTCACGAGGTTCTCATCATGCGGGACTGTTATGTCAACAATCATTGCGCGCCGCTCTGATCGATCCACCACCACTATATCAGGCTTGTTAGCAAAAATAGTCCTGTCAGTGATGATGGATCGATCCCAGTACAATGTGATATTGCCATGTTCAATTACATTGATATTTTCGTACATTTATTTATTTTTACACACATATAATTACATTTTTAAATATTTCTAAAAATCATAAAAAAAAAACATTTAAAAATATAAAAATAGTAGCCCACCGGTATCGGGAACAGGGTCCAAGCTACCGGCGGTCAGGGCTCCAGAGAAAGGAACCTCCTAACAATACGAGCCGTGTCCAGGAGTACCGCTTTCTGTATCAAGCCCTTGATCCAGCTGCCTAACGAGAGCCTCCTCAGGTATTTGTCGAGGCTCTTGGCAATTAAGCCATTGGCAGATATTGATATTATTATTACTATGATAAATATGAAATATCTAAAGCTTTACGAAAACGTATATTTTTATACAGATACTAATAGACATAATATACGTGTGTAAACTAATAAATACATTTAAACAAGAAAATGAAAACAAGAACATTGTAAAACTAAATGATTTTAAAAGAGTGTGGATGGAGTTTCTTGCCAGTTCTTCTCCATAGGAAACGACCAACCCGAACCGTGCACCGTACTCGACGTTTTATAAGTGCCCATGAAGGCCTATGTGAAATCAAAATTGTTTTATTTTTATTTAGAATTCATTTTTCTCTCCACGCTAGAAATTGAACTTCTTGAAACCAACCACATTACCATATAATCACCTCTTAAAAAAACCATTAACCCGCCCAGCGTACTCACAAAAACCTTATCCAATAAGAGAAAAGATCTATCCACCAATAGAAATGGAAATTTCGAATCCAGCAAGTTATTTAGAGCGGGAATTATTTGCAAGGGAAATTTCGTTCACGCTAAAGAGCTTTAGTTGGTCGCTTGATTCAGCGCTTCAGGATTAGTAGCGCGAAATTGCAGTTTATTTGAAAGCGCTAGTTTACAAATTGTGAATTTGCTAGTTTTTTTTTGTTTGGTATAAAAAAGGAGGTTGAAACGAGGTGGCAAATTTTGTATGAGAGAATGCGAAATTTTGCATTTGCATTTCACAAAATTTATAGACTAGCTTTTGCCCGCGACTTTGCTCGCGATAAATTTGGGGTAACACAGTTCGCCTTTCCTGATTTGTAGGTGCCCTTGCGCCTTATTGATTTGTAATAGCAAAGCTAAGTTTTTCCCTTTACTTCCCTCTATCCTTTACTTTCCTCTATAAAAAATTAGCCTATGTCCGTCTTCTGGGTCCCAAGTATCTTTGTAACAAAATTCATCAAAATCGGTTTTGCCACTAAGGCGTGAAGAGGTAACAAACAAACAAACTCACTTTCTTTTTTATAATATTAGTAAGGATAGTAAGGATTCATTACGCTATGACACTAAGAAGCTATGCAGCAGGCGTTGGGCACAGCTGGTTAAAATATAGTATATAAACATTGTCGATCCTTCTTACTACTATAAAAAATCCAATATAAAATGCTAATGAACTGTAGTAGCTTTGAAAATAAAGTCTATATTGACCGCCGCCGCGCGCCGCCCGGACACCGGAATGCACTCTGCATTAACTGGGACGATGCGTTACTGATAGAATCTCAGATAATTGTTTATTCGCTTGTTCGATGTTCATTTATTGAAGTTGATACCGTTTATTTATTTATTCGTTTCCTGTTTAATGGTTTGCGCAAACGAGGGAATTTTGTCGTTGAGGTCATTATTAATTGTGTTCTCATAGGGGTCTAAAGTTTTTTTTATATGAATCGTGGTGTGCGATAAGTGCCACCATTTTGTTTTATTTTTTTCAAAATTCATCAAAATCGATTTAGCCATTTAGGCGTTAAGACGTAACAAACAAATAAACAAACTCACTTTTATAATATTAGTAAGGATTCTAAAGTTGGATAATTTATAAGATGCGTTTGGTCAAGTGGCTGTAAGTGCGACTTTAAAACATGAGGTTCTGGGTTGTTGTGGTCCCAAACTCACTTTCGCTTGTATCCTTACTTCCTTACTAATATTATAAAAGCGAAAGTGAGTTTGTTTGTTTATTTGTTTGTTACCTCTTCACGCTTTAACGGCTAAACCGATTTTGATAAATTTTGGTACAGAGATAGTTGGGAACCGGGAGACGGACATAGGCTAATATTTTTTGGAAAAAAGTGGGATGTGAGGGAGAAAGAGGGAAGAAAAGGGAAAACTTAGCGTTGCTATTACAAATCAATAAGGCGCAAGGGGAAATGTGCTACCCCAAATTTAACGCGGGCGAAGCCGCGGGCAAAAGCTAGTAATATTATAAATAATGAATATTATTCGCCAGCTTTTTTGTCTTCCGTGGACAAAAGTCGCCTGAGCACTCCATAACTGACATTATTTGTTTTATTCGATAGATATTATTTGTTTATCTGCTTCCCATTTATTGCCTTGATACGGAAAATTGATAGTGAGGCTCGGATTATTGTATAAAGCACCGATATCTGGCACGGTGTATGGAATTTATCAGATGATTTAATAACTATGCTTCCGTTTGCACTGTATTGTGGTAATTTAAAACTGTAACGGTTGTGATAATTGTTTGTTTAATCAGGGGTAAAATGGCCGCTTTGACGGAATAATAATAGGAAATCATAGATACTAGGATACTAATGTGAATTACTAGCTGGCGCCCGCGGTTTCACCCGCGTGATATCGAATAAAGTATTGTAAGAGGTTTTATACCTTAGCTGAATGCTGGCTAGTTGGTCATGATGTTCCATTACTCAGATCGTTTTAAATAAAGACTTAGAGAGAAACGAAGACAAGAAATGTGTGAGATGTATATAACAAACATATTTTTATATGATTATATAAAAATATAATCATAAAGTATTATATATTATGTGCTTTTATTGTATTAATATAGTGCATTTAGTACAGTATCCTAAGTGTTATTCCAGACGATAATCTATCTGTGTCAAATTTCATCGCGATCCGTTCAGTCGTTTTGACGTGAAAGAGTAACAAAAATCCATACATCCATCCTTCCTCACAAACATTCGCATTTATAACATTAGTAGGATGTTAAAATGGTCCAAGATGGAGTTTATAATGTTAATTGTCACTTTGAGACCATGTTACGAATGTTAACGTTATTCATATTATTTACGTCCTATGATTCTGCTTAAGCAGCCGTTTTAGACCGATTTTAGAGTTCTTTCAGCCCGTCTTCTTTCAGTCTTTGAATAAAGATATCATATGTTTCTTGGATATATGATAAAATATGATGTTTATTTTGAAAGTAGCTTTTCACAAACACTTTTACACGTCTTTTTTTAAAAACTAGATGAGGCCAGTGTTTCGTACCCGACTACTCTGAGAAGAAACAGCCGAAACAAATTCAGAGGTCATACATAGTCTCTTTTAAGGTCCAGACAAAAATCATGGTCAACTTACATGAGGACTATGCAGATAGTGTCTGAAATGGTCTTTTTAAGAAAGCACCACACAGGTTGAGTGGACCTGTCCAGTCAGTGCAAGCATTTGTTAGCTTTCGTGTAGCTCGAACATAACCCAAGGAGCTCAACGACACGACGAACAATACCAAAAAAAGATTCATTTATTTTTGTAGATCTTTTTCAGTCGGGTAGTTAGTCTTACCAAGGGTATTGCGTTATTCTTAGGCTTTTTGCGGATGTGAAATCAAAACTTACCTATGTGCCTTCTTTTGCCTTTTATTTTCCGGGGCCGCAGCATCTCTTTCACACAACCCGCAATCCGGCAGGCGGTGGATCTGGCAGGTCCCTCTACTTTGCTGACATCTTCTTTGCGCTTGAAACATAATCGCGCCAAAATCAAAATCAAAAGTCATTCATTCAAATTAGGCTGATAATCAGCACTTTTTGAACGTCACATTACAAGAGACAATCCCACAAAAACGCCCTGCCCTTCGCCATTTCCTAGTGTTTTAGCTGGGAAGAAGAAGTGGCGGAACAAACTCCCCAGCAACACATCTGTCTGTCAGGTTAGAAGAACCAGATTTTATACAATTTATATTATCACAAAAAATTATAAAAAAAATAAGAAATTATTCATTCATTGTCACTTGTCAGCTAGCAAACACCAATCGTCGCCGTCGATCACGGTCTGTTGTCACTAGAAAGACGGACCTTAGGCTTGTGGAAAAAAGATAGGCTGTTGTTTCATGTATACCCAGTTCGTAACTAAGTTGTGGTAGAGGACAGAAAGTTATTCAAATCCAATCATTTTCCTGCCCTTGTCCCATTCTATTTGGGGTCGGCGCAACACGTTTTCTTCTTCCATTCTCCCTTATCAGACGTCACGGCATCGCCTACTTCTTTCTCCTTCATATCATTCCACAATCATTCCACCTTTTCTTTGGCCTTCCTCTCGCTCTGGGTCCATCAACATTCAGATCATCACTCTTTTAGTCACATGTGCTTCGTCTCTCCTCATTATATGTCCATACCAAGACAAAAGACTTATTCTTTTTTTTACTAAAATCCAGATATTTAACTGTGATTAACCATTCAAAAGTAAATGGATATTTAAACTTTTCATATTAACTGATGAAAAGATTTTTCTGGAAGGAAAGTGGTTAAAAACCTCAGGTGTTCTTATGTTTAAGCCTCTTAAAGATATCTTCATATTTTGTTTGAAGATTCTTTCTTTGAAATAAACAAGTATTTAGGTAAAAACTCTTTGATATAAAAAACAAAGAGTTTTTGTACTTTACTTTGAATGAAAGATTGTCTAAATTTAGTGGATCCTTTTGTAAATTGGTTGCTATTCTTTTATTTTTAAAAGGAGTTCTTGTGTCAAACGTTTTATAAATTTGTGGTAGGTAGTGGATGATTTTAAATATATACGAATTTCAAATAGATTATGATATTTGCTTTAAGGAAAATCTATAAATATTCATGTCTATTATAGCCATTTATTACAAATTCTAAACCGTAATGGAATCGTATTTTGTATTGTATTGTTATCCATTATAATTTATTTGTGCATTTATTAGCGCTATTTATTGTGCGGTTTCCCGACATGTTAATTTTCGATGGGTGTTGTGATTTTATTACGATGATCAAAATCTGTATTATATACATTTTGAGGTAGTAGCTTATTAGATTTAATAATAATAAATCATTTATTTCAGAAATCAAGTTTCATAATGCAGAAACAAAAGTTAGAAAAAAATAGTCGGCAAAAAAAAAACAATTAATTATATATCATTATAACACTTGAAAATAAAATAAAAACAACACAAAAGCAAATAAAATGGAAAAATGATTAGTCAAACATAATAAATAGATAGTTAAACATCTCATACTAAACATTTATTGATGTATTGGCTAAAGTTCTGCGAAAGCGTAGACTTCGTAGCACAAATCTTTCTCGTAGTACAGCGCGTAGCAAGATTCGTAGCTTCGTAGCAGCGTAGGCTTAGTCTTAGACTAGTAGGATGTCTTAAGCCAGCGACCTCAAGTGTCACTCACCGCGAAGAATAAAAAATCTATCTTCATTTATCAAACACAATACGAATAAAAAACTGTATTTCACAAGATTGGCAACTAAGTTATTTTGTAGATTGTACAAGTTTCATAAAGAAAGTTTTTGTCTGAGCGCTTTATTGCCCGTAGTTAGACATAACTTTACATAAGAAAGACTAGTTAGTACAAAAAATAGTCTAGTTTAGTGTTTATTTTCTTAATAGCATAGCCGTTTAGATGTGATTTTTAATTTAACATCATATTATATATTATCTGCCCCTCAAAATAAATTGAAAAATATACGTTTTAAAATACCCAGTACCTTAAAAAGGCACCAAAAAATTTTTTTTCATAAATTGATTATTGAAATAAGTACCGCCATTTTTTTTTATTTGTGCAAATTGTGATTGTACTTAATGCTTGTGTTGTAAATAATGCTTTGTTGATGGATGGACTTGATTCGTGAAGGATTCCTCTATACTTACACCCTTTACAATAACCTGGGTACCTTATTAATTATTAAAACTGAATGTCGTCACATTTTTTTTTCAAATCACAAATCCAACAAATCAAAAACCATGACAATCGGTACAGCCGTTCTCGTGTTATAAGTTCTAGCTGCACCCCGTGTTTTCACCCTGGGACATACATTAACAACTTCCTCTTGAATACTATTATCCGTTGCTGAAAACTGCATTAAAAAAAAACACGACTGCCATGTCAAAAATATGAACTAAAAAGAAAAAAACAAGATGTTAGTTTCAACAAAAAATTTCATCGCAGTCGGGGGACCAATCTGTAGAATACTTTCTTGCATAAGAAGTCCCCCCGACTGCGATTATTTTTTTTTGTTGATAGACCATTTTTTTTTATAGACAGTTTTGATTAACAATCTATACTAATATTATAAAGCTGAAGAGTTTGTTTGTTTGTTTGAACGCGCTAATCTCAGGGACTACTGGTTGGAATTGGAAAATTCTTTTAGTGTTGGATAGTCCATTTCTTGAGGAAGGCTATAGGTAGGCTATATAACATCACGCTACGACCAACAGGTGCTGAGCAGCGCGGGTGAAACCGCGTGGAACAGCTAGTGTAACATATTTATGTTTTTTGAATCCACTCGTCAAATCCTAGACGAAACACACATTCGATTTCTATACTTTTTCAATGGCCTATGTTATTCGGGAGGATGCAAGGATTCTAACGATACCCCATACATGTAAATCGCTTAAGGCGTTTAGAAGTTATAATGGAATAAAGAAACTCACATACATACAAACATACATGAACCCTGAAAACATAACACTCCCTTTTTGGGGCAGTCGTGTAATAAATAGATAATACAAAGTTTAAAAGATCTAGACAAACAGATAGTGGAGGCGACTTCATTTTATACAACTAGCTGGCGCCAGCGGCTATGCCCGCGTGCTATCGAAAAATCCATGTTTTATTCCAAACCATAATCTACCTCTATGCCAAATTTTATCAAGATCCGTTCAGCCGTTTTGACGTGAAAGAGTAATAAACATCCATACGTCCTCACACACATTCGCATTTATAAAATGAAGTAGGATTAAGAGGAAGTTTTAGAAATAAACAAAATGTATCATAAACATTTATATCAAGATGTTTGTACCACTACCGCTATATTCTTCTACTTCAAGTCAGGATAGGATGTACTACATACATAGTTTTACATTCCACTGCGGAACTCCGAAAACTCGGTCAAGTGCGTGTGTACATAAATCCTCAGGGGTTCAAACGTTAGAACAACAAACAGGGTCAGTAACTTCGTTTCAAAAGTTATGGAAGTCGGTTCATATATGTCTGTTGAAAACCGAAGATATTCAGGCTTGTTTTTTTTTTGGATTGGCAATCTTCGTATGATTTCTCCGGTTCTAGGCGGTGCGGAGGGGGTGTCAGAATTTTACTAATTAAAACCCATCCATGTTCCTTTTACCCCTTGTGTTCCGGGACTGCGGTATCTCTTTTGAACCAACTCAGAGTCAAAAAATCACTCTAGTTAACTTTTACTTTTTTATAATTATTATAATTATCGGAAACTCGATACAAATAACAAACATGGTAAATATCCCGTTTCAAGTGTTAATTATAATGTTAGTAACCATGTCAGTTTTTACTTTTTTATCAACTAACTAGCTTATGCCCGCGGCTTCGCTCGCTTTAAATTCGGGGTAACACAGTTCCCCTTTAGTTTTGCTCTTGCGCCTTATTTATTGTAATATTGTATTTATTAATTTTTGTGTTTTCCCTTTTTTCACTGTTTTTCCCTTATTTCTGAATTTAAAAAAAATAGCTTATGTCCGTTTTCAAGGTCTCAACTATGTCTGTACCAAAATTCATCAAAAACTCACTTTCGCTTTTATAATATTAGTTAGGATAATAGCTGATAACTAAACTGTTGCATAAGTTAAGGCCTGTAAGGAAAGTTGTAGGGAGAAAAAATAAAATAAATGTATAAAATAAATAAATAAAATAAATAAATACTAACTTAGTATATAGATAGAATAATATATCTTACTTGAAATTTACCACAACAAGCTAAATTCAAGTAACACTCGAACTACGATGACAACTACGATCGCAAGTTGATTAGCAGACTCTGGTTTAAGTAGTGCTTGCATGCAGAGGGGCCTGTCAGTAACACTGCGTGCCGGGGTTGCGGGTTGTTCGACAGAGATACCGGGACCCCGGAACATAAATGGCAAAAGAACGAACTTATGTGGGTTTTAGTCTACAAAAGTCTGACATTTAACCCAGAGACACCCCCCCACCCCGTTTCACTATTTGATGATATCCAATCTGCAAAAAAAAAAAAACAGAAGTCAGTCATTACACTAATCCTTACTTAATATTATAAAAGCGAAAGTGAGTTTGCTTGTTTGTTTGTTACCTCTTCACGCTTTAATGGCTAAACCGATTGTAATGAATTTTGGTACATAGATAGTTGGGAACCAGGAGACGGACATAGGCTGATTTTTATTTAAAAAACGTGGGATGTGAGGGCGAAAGAGGGAAGAAAAGGGAAAACTTAGCGTTGCTATTACAAATCAATAAGGCGAAAGGAGAACTGTGTAACCCCAAATTTAACGCGGGCGAAGCCGCGGGCGAAGCTAGTACATAATAGTTTGAATTGACTCTTAAAATTTAACCAGTCAGCCAACTTCGTAGCCGGGGTTGCGGGTTGTTCGAAAGAGATACCGCGGCCCCTGAACGTTAAGGGCAATAGAAGGAACATGGGTGGGTTTTAGTCAGTACAAGTCTGACATGCCCCCCCGCTCCGCCCAGAGCGGGGGAAGTCATTGGGTGATTTCCCACCCGAAAAAAAAAAACAACTTCGTAAATTATCTTAAATGAACTATCATAAGACTTTTCGCTTTTTCAAATCAATTTAATTCAAGAAAGAAATATAGGAGTACTTAAACAATTTCGGGTTTATAAGCAAAAAGAAAAAAAAAAGTTAAACCTACTCAACTTACAAAACGCGAACAGTAACCTAATAGAAAAACTAAACAAAACAACAATAAATAGCTATTTTATCATCCTGTAACTAACTAGGGTGACAATCACAATAACGTGACACATCCAATCATCGAGCACCATTTAGCTGACCCAATGACCCGATGGTATTGACAAAGCGAACTTATTGCTCCACAGTTTGTTCCGTCATGGAAGATAATGGGTGTTTTCACCCTAACTTTTGCCGTCTCTTGTTTGATTTGGGGAAAAGTTTTTTTTGTCTTTATTTTTCATTTTCTTATTAGGAAGTTTTTGTTGTTGATTTAACTATGGTAAGTAATTTGAGCTCGTGTCTAAATAGAAGCAGTCGCTTGGGTCAATATTTGGGTTGAGTCGCGCCTGCCTATGTTCATCTGGGTTCCGTACAAACGGCCATATTTTTGACTGCGTAAACTTAGAGGGTTGATCTTTACAGAGCTTTATAAATACAAATATCTTGGGACAACTCACACACGGCTATCTGATCCCAAGCTAAGCAGAGCTTGTGTTATGGTAACCAGACAACTGATGTACATACTTACCTATATAATTTATAAATACATACATATTATAAATAAATCACACTCAGACACAGAACAAACAATCATGCTCATCACACAAAGTTTGTCCTGGGTGGGAATCGAACAGTATATATGGTTTTAATTTCAACGTGTTCTTGAAATAAAGAGTATTGACAGACACACGAACAACAAAGTGTTCATTTAAGGGTTCTGTATTCCCCTTTTGAAGTGCGGTCCTTAAAAAAATATTGCTATCCAGCTGTGTTGGCTACACTGAAAGCTAATCTTAAAAATACCCGTCAATGACGCCGGGGTAGCGGGTTGTTCGAAAGAGAAACCGCGGTCCTAGAACATAAAGGGCAAAAAAAGGAATATGGGTGGGTTTTAGTCATTAAGTCTGTCACTCCCTCCCCCCCGCTTCACCCAGACCGGGTGAAGTTTTTTGATGCCTTAACATCCGCAAAAAAACCACGTTACCCAAAAAGAAATCGTCAACCCAAGTTGCCATTTTTTTCTTATTAACCCCTTAAAACTTATTGGGGGTACAAACGATAAGGTTTACGATGAGAATAACCGTTAATGAAATTACACACTTTTATTTAATGACCTATTAACAGTATGGGCTATTAACTAAGTTATAAGTAGCTATAATAAATTAATATTAATATTCTGGGTTTGGGGTGGAGGGTAGGCTTAACCTAATTTTATGGCCATTCTTAATATTTTTATCGTCAAGCAATTGTGTAATGAATAAAAGGAAATTTTGGGATAATCGTCCTTATGAACATCAGTTATTTTAGATAGTTAACCAGATTTTACGCGCATTTGATTTTCAACTCTAACCGATGGGTTCGAGCGTTTAAAATTTATTAAAGCTCATCTTTAGCGCGTGGGGTTACTCTTTAAAGTGGAGTGCTGATTAAGAGGACCTTATGGAACTATTTTTCGTAAGCCGTTGGTCCTGGCTGTCATTTGTAGATCCTTGATAGTCATTATCCCGAAAGTCTGACAACTAGTCTTACCAAGGGGTATCGTATTATTCAAAACTAGCTGGGTTGTGGACGTCAGATAGGCAGTCGTTCCATGTGATATACTGGTTTTTAGCTGCAGCTAAGACTGGAACCCGACCTCAAATTAGTCGGGAAAAGGCTAAGCAGATGGTGTTCCTACTAGGTAATATAATACCCCTTGGAAAGACTAGTAATTGTCAGGCTTTTAAGTCACGCAGGTCCTCACCGGACACGGAAGTTTCGGGAGGTTCCTGCACATCATCGGGCGGGAGGAAGCGCCCGGGTGTCACCATTGTGAGGATCGCCCGGAGGACACGGTGGAGCACACAGTGGCGATCTGCCCGGCTTGGGCGGAGCACCGCCGTGCCCTCGTAGAGGCGATCGGCGGCGGCGATCTCTCGCGTCCGGCCCTGGTTCAGGCCATGGTCCGGAGCGAGAGGGAATGGGAAGCGGTCACCACCTTCTGCGAAGCAGTAATGCTAGCGAAGGAGGTGGCCGGGCGTTTGAGGGAGAGAACATCTGCCCAACCCAGCCGCCGCGGGAGACGCCCATGGCGCCGGGCGCCGCGAGACGACTTCCGGCCACCGTAGATGCGGGCCTGTGGGCGGTGAGCAATGGGTGGTTCACCGTCCGTCCGTCGATTGACGACAGGCCGTGTCGACGGCGCGTTCGTGTTTCACGCGCGCCTCAAAGAGAGTCAGCAAAGCAGAGGGGCTTGCCAGAGCCTCCGCCTGCCGGGGTTGCGGGTTGTTCGAAAGAGATACCGCGGCCTCGGAACGTAAAGGGCGATAGAAGAAACATGGGTGGGTTTTAGTCAGTACAAGTCTGACATGCCCCCCCGCTCCACCCAGAGCGGGGGAAGTCATTGGATGATTTCCCACCCGAAAAAAAAAAAAAAAAAGCCTTTTAAGTCACTGACTACCTGTCAAACGACTGTCAGAGATCTACAAATGGCAGCCGGCACCAATGGCTTTACGTACTTTCCAAGGCACGGAGGAAACTCGGTATGTAATGTGTGGTCAGTCACCCATCCTAGAAGCAACCTTGGCAAGCGCGGCTTAACCTGAATATCGACCCAAGCAGGTAATACTTTTTTTTTAAACGTACTACTACCATGTACTTAGATTCTAAATAATGTATTTTTTCTATTTTCTTTTTTTTCGTTGCCCCACATTAGAAATTTCTCCTGTATCGTGGGTGCGTTTACAAACATTTAAACTCACATAGGTACACAAACAGCCAGATCCGAAACATACATAGTTGTTTCGGGTCTGGCTGTTTGTGTACCTATGTAGGCCTTACAAATATTTGTTCCGTGCGGGAATCGAACCCGTGACAGCGCAGCAATAGATCATTCAACCACTGCGCCAACCGTGTCGCGTGTCACGTCATTGTGCATATACATATACAAACTCCTTGTTTTTGTTTTACACCAGTAAGCTCTAATATTTAAAGACAACACAAATTCTCATCCATGCAAATAAAAGTCACCATTAATATACAGGGTGTTTGGAAGATCGATGCAAAGCCGTGAAGCAGACCTAGTATAGACTATTTAGAACCATTTGAACCTAACTTGTCTTCGGCGAAGTGTGACTATTTTTTTTAAATCAAATTTTAATGATTTTTGATGATAATCCTAAAATTTTGCAGTTATTTGCAAATAATTAGTCAGTTTGAAAGATAAATCATTTATTTTTTTAATTTATTTATTAAAGTAATGTCTGAACAATCAAACGAAACATGATTAAGGCATCTGTGTCATGAGAATTTTTTTTTTAGACAGTTGAAGTTAATACTTCTGTTTTTAGATTAAGAAAACAGATTTTTGACAGTTTAAAAAAAAATCACGGATCGTGCTTTTTCTGTTCAAACATTTTTAAAGACATGCCTAGTTATTAGACTTTCTTTTGAGGTATCAATTACGCAGATAGCTTACAAATTATTGAAATTAGGATCTACAAACTAAAGTGAGGGAGAAAATTAAACATTTTAAATAGGGTGATAAAACGAGACTAGTGCTTTAAAATAATAACATTTATTATTATACTTATTAAAAAATAGATTTTATGTTAAAAAAAAATAAGAAGATAACTTTAATTTTGGACATTCGAAATAAAATTTAGGGGAGACTCTCTAACACTGCCGACGCGTGACGCGAGCGATAAGATGGCGATAACTTTGACAATTTCAGGTAGCGCCCGCGCACCCCTAGTTACGTGAACACATTTCACAGCAAAAACGACTTTATTGGTAAGACAATAGGGTCGTGTTTCTTTAGATAGGGTCAGTAACTACCTGTTTTTTTGAAGGGACGCCAGTTTACTCAGTCGAGTAACAACTGCGCTTGTGACTAGACGTTATCTCCTTTTTCGTGACAATTCATCGTGTTCAGTTGTAGCCCTTTGCGCTCCTGCACGTGACTCTTGAACTTTTATTTTAAGTTGAACTTTTAGTGCGTTACCAGCCGTTTTTGTGAGAACTGACTATGGCTACTTTCTCGAACGAGGAATATGCTGACATCGTTTTTATGTATGGCAGAGCAGACGGCAATGGATCTTTAGCACGACGGATGTACCAAGAACGCTATCCTAATCGGAGAGTACCGAACGTAAGAGTGTTTTACAACACATTTCGTCGGCTTGCTGCAGATGGGATACACCGTGTGGAACCTGGAGTCAATCCAGGTAGACATGGTACTGACATCGAACAAGATATCTTAGCGGCATTTCAAGCTGATCCACATACCAGCACTAGAAAAGTAGCTCGAAATTTAAACATCTCCCATTGGAAAGTGTGGAATACAATGCACCAAAATAACAGGTATGCGTATCATGGCACGGGCGTTCAAGGTCTTGAAGAGCGAGATCCTCAGAGAAGGATACAGTTTTGTCGTTTTCTTCTTAACTCTGACATTGAAAATGCATGGTTTCTGAAGTCAATCTTGTGGACTGACGAAAGTAAGTTTTCTAGGGAAGGCATAACTAATTTCCACAATCTTCATCAATGGGCTGAAAAACACAACAATCCACATTGGAAAAAGCAGAAGTCATTTCAAAGGAAATTCTCGGTCAACGTGTGGGCCGGAGTGATCGGCAGAACACTGGTTGGGCCCCATTTCTTACCGGATAATTTGAATGGCAATAGTTATTTGGAATTCTTACAAAATGATTTTCCAGAGCTTGTAGAGGAATCCGGGGCCCTAATATTCACAGGAGACCGAGAAATTATTTTCCAACAAGATGGTTGTCCAGCGCATTGGACATTGAATGTACGCGAGCACTTAAACAATTGCTTCCCTGACAGCTGGATCGGCAGAGACGGACCAATCTCTTGGCCCGCCCGGTCACCCGATCTAACGCCGCTTGACTTTTTCGTGTGGGGTCGGGCCAAGGAACTAGTTTATACAAACGTAGAGATAAATACTAAAGAAGAACTGATTGCGAGAATAAATTCAGCATTTGAAACAATGAAACTAGAGATGAAGTTGAAAATTACAACAACGGAAGTGAGAAGACGGGCCCGTGCTTGTGTTAGGAACCGCGGCGGACATTTTGAACATGAAAAATAAATGATTTGTATTAAAATTTTGTTTTAATTATTTCACCGATACATTTTAATTTTCTCCCTCACTTTAGTTTGTAGATCCTAATTTCAATAATTTGTAAGCTATCTGCGTAATTGATACCTCAAAAGAAAGTCTAATAACTAGGCATGTCTTTAAAAATGTTTGAACAGAAAAAGCACGATCCGTGATTTTTTTTTAAACTGTCAAAAATCTGTTTTCTTAATCTAAAAACAGAAGTATTAACTTCAACTGTCTAAAAAAAAAAAATCTCATGACACAGATGCCTTAATCATGTTTCGTTTGATTGTTCAGACATTACTTTAATAAAATAAATTAAAAAAATAAATGATTTATCTTTCAAACTGACTAATTATTTGCAAATAACTGCAAAATTTTAGGATTATCATCAAAAATCATTAAAATTTGATTTAAAAAAAATAGTCACACTTCGCCGAAGACAAGTTAGGTTCAAATGGTTCTAAATAGTCTATACTAGGTCTGCTTCACGGCTTTGCATCGATCTTCCAAACACCCTGTATATACAGGGTGCTGCAAAAGGCAGCTGCTCTGTTATTATAAACAGGCTGCATCGTTTGTTTTAAAAAGCCTTTTAAGTCACTGACTACCTGTCAAACGACTGTCAGAGATCTACAAATGGCAGCCGGCACCAATGGCTTTACGTACTTTCCAAGGCACGGAGGAAACTCGGTATGTAATGTGTGGTCAGTCACCCATCCTAGAAGCAACCTTGGCAAGCGCGGCTTAACCTGAATATCGACCCAAGCAGGTAATACTTTTTTTTTAAACGTACTACTACCATGTACTTAGATTCTAAATAATGTATTTTTTCTATTTTCTTTTTTTTCGTTGCCCCACATTAGAAATTTCTCCTGTATCGTGGGTGCGTTTACAAACATTTAAACTCACATAGGTACACAAACAGCCAGATCCGAAACATACATAGTTGTTTCGGGTCTGGCTGTTTGTGTACCTATGTAGGCCTTACAAATATTTGTTCCGTGCGGGAATCGAACCCGTGACAGCGCAGCAATAGATCATTCAACCACTGCGCCAACCGTGTCGCGTGTCACGTCATTGGGCATATACATATACAAACTCCTTGTTTTTGTTTTACACCAGTAAGCTCTAATATTTAAAGACAACACAAATTCTCATCCATGCAAATAAAAGTCACCATTAATATATATACAGGGTGCTGCAAAAGGCAGCTGCTCTGTTATTATAAACAGGCTGCATCGTTTGTTTTAAGAGAGACATTCCTGTTCAGTAAGTATGAAATAAAACGAAGCCGTTCTTAACGGGCCTTGTGTTCCGTTTATTTGTTTTTTATTGTATCTTTTGCATTTAAAAGGAATAAATTCCTTTGTAGTTGTGAAGGTCGGATAGGTCCTGAGTTCGTTCTGAAGTTTTTCTTTTCCATTTTTTCTAAGACGTTTGAAAGGATATGTCATAATCAATTATGTTCTTGGAACGAAGTTCCTTATCACGCGTTGCGAAAGGGGTCTAGACAGAAAAAAATAAGACCAAAAGTTGTAACGACACTTTTTTCTGTATTTGTAAGCCGTGCTTTGTGCGCGTATTTCTCTGTTTGCCTCTCTCTCTCTCTGTCTCTGTCATAGAAAGCAGGGCAGTTATTTTTGTTTCGTCATTCTATTTCGCATTGAACAGTGTAGTGTCGCGACGACTATTTATGTTGAGTGTATACAGGTTTTTAACATACTAAAAAATAACTTCAATCCATCCGGGTGTGCCTTGTCACCTTTCAAGTTTTTTGGGTTTTAAAAGGGAGATGGGCAAACCTCGTGACACACTGAATGCCTGAGTAGGGACGGAAAGCTGGCTTGACGATCTCTGATTACGTTTGTTGCTTTCGTGTCCAGAGATCGTATAGAGAGGTGCGAAAATAAGCAGTGCAGCAGTGGATAACAAAGTAAAATAGTAAAAAAAAACGGTTATTTTGATGTCAAGTTATTTTTTGTTTTAAAGAATATTTTCAACTAGGCAAAGTAGGCTCCATGTGAAATATAGTGCACAAGTGTGTGCCCAGGCACAGGTGCACTCTCTATGCCCTCGCTTTCATAATCCGATGTTATGGCAATCCGACAAGTCTGATAGTAATGGGTACCTACAAACACAATTTAAATTAAACTAGTAACTTCTTTTTATAAATGTAGATATTCGTTTAATAGTGGAATACCACCATACTGTTACGTACAGTATTACATCTTCTCTTCCCCTAAATTCATCCAAAGGTTGTCTTGCAAAGAACGCTTTCAACGATAAGACCGCCCATTGTGTCACCCTATTTATAAGTTGTAAACTGTTATTCTTGTAATTTGTATGGTGTACATAACAAACTATGTTCTATCTAGTTATCTTAGAGGTTAATTCACTGACATGAAATATTTGGAGTAAAGCGTAAAACAGACGAAGCACGCTTGTAACTCATCTGCTAATTGATCAGAAGAACTCTTGATTGCCAACTGACAAAACTAATTAGAATGTTTGTTCGAAGTTTGAACGGTGAGATGGAAAATGCATCATTTCTTTTTAAATAGCATTCCAATGTTATCAGCCTGAAAGCTTTTGTTTGAATTTGGAACAAACAATTCTTTGTGTATACTGCCTCGTTGGTCCAAGTGAACATAAGATGCTGGGTACATAATCCTTACTTCCTTACTATCCTTACTAATATTATAAAAGCGAAAGTGAGTTTGTTTGTTTGTTTGTTTGTTACCTCTTCACGCTTTAATGGCTAAACCGATTGTGATGAATTTTGGTACATAGATAGTTGGGAACCAGGAGACGGACATAGGCTAATTTTTATTTTAAAAAACTGGGATGTGAGGGAGAAAGAGGAAAGAAAAGAGATAATTAGCGTTGCTATTACAAATCAATAAGGCGCAAGGAGAACTATGTTACCCCAAATTTAACGCGGGCGAAGCCGCGGGCGAAAGCTAGTAAAGAATATTCTATCACCTTGTGAAAACCGAAAAACATAAAAAAATCAAGTATATTGACTTGGCTCGCGAGGTTGTCGACATGTGGGACGTGGACTCAGCGATCATTGTGCCGCTAGTTGTTACAGCCAATGGCTTAATTACCAAGAGCTTTGGCCAATACCTGAGGAGGCTCTCGTAAGCGGTACTCCGGGACAAGGCTCGTATTGTTAGAAGGTTCCTTTCTCTGGAGCCCTGACCGCCGGTAGTTTGGACCCTATTCCCGATACCGGTGAGCTACTATTTTTATATTTTTAAATGTTTTTTGTTTTTGATAAGAAATATATAAAAATAAATAAACGATTATAAATGTTCTATTTATCTATCTCGTGGTTATATCAGGTTAGTAATTTAGGTTGGCTAAATTAATATCATATTCTGAACGTGTGTAGTTTCCTATGAACGTGGATCGTTAGCCCCATCTGGCTTTGAACGTAAACTGTATGTATGAGGTTACATTGATATAGATGCTGTTCTATTGAATAGTATAATATATCCTTTGGCAGAAGCCGAAATTTATAGAGAAGATGCGTTTGCTATTCACATAAAAATGTACGGGTTTTCTTTGTAAATCTTTACTAAATTTATAATAGCGAAAGTAAGTTTGTTTCTTTGTTACGTCTTCACGCCTAAAAGGCTAAACCGATTTTCATGAATTTTGGGTACAGAAATAGTTGGGATCCTGGATACGAACATATGCTATTTTTTTTTAAAAGTGGGAAATGAGGGAAAAAGAGATAATAAATAAGGCGCAAGGGCAAAAACTACAGGTAGCTGCTAATCAGGAAAGGGGAACTGTGTTACCCCGAATTTAACGCGAGCGAAGCCGCGAGCAAAAGCTAGTTTTGACTTAAAAGGCATTTTTATTACAAAACTAGCTGTTGGCTACACGGATATTATTTTATCACTATTTCGGGATCTGTAATATTGATTCCTCTAGTTAATTAAACAGTTCTACGATAGTCACCTAAGACGGCATGGTTGGCGTATTGGTTGAGCGAGCGACTGCTGTACTGAGTATTGCGGGTTTTGATTCCCGCACGTTCCTAGCTGTTTGTGTATGTGAGATTAAATGTTTGTAAACGCACCCACGATACCGGAGAAATTCCTGGTGTCCTGCCAACGTCTTTTCTTTTAAGAAAAAATAAAAATCCATGAATCCGAAGAATCAACAATAATTTTTTACAGAAAAAAAACCGTATGGACAACAGGCCTGAATATTTTTAAAAGAAGTCTTATGTCTTAGTCGTTGGTCCGTATTCGGATATTTAAAAGAATACTTAAATTCGGGCACCCTATATATTTATACACAAGAAGCAATATAAATAAAATCGATCTTGAAAACCGAACAACAGTGCCCGAAGTCGTTCTTATACCCTTGATCATTTCTCAGAATTAAGGGAATCGAATTGGAGCAAAAACGACGGTGTAAGTATCTTATTACGTCAGCAAAGCAGACTGGCCTGGCAGGGCCACCGCCTGCCGGGGTTGAGGGTTGTTCGAAAGAGATACCGCGGCCTCGGAACATAAAGGGCAATAGAAGGAACATGGGTGGGTTTTAGTGCAAGTCTAGCACCCCCCGCTCCGCCCAGAGCGGGGGAAGTTATTTAATTATTTCCATCCGCCAAAAAATTATAAAAGAAGTATCTTATTACGAATTTAGTAAATTTGCATTTGCCTCAAGTCCAAAAATCATAAATTATGTTTTAATTTGCAAGATCAACGCAGAATGGATGAAATGGCTACAGGTCACTGGAACAACTTGTGACCCACGGATACCCCTCAAGTTAAAGGGGAAAATTTACAAGTCTGTGATTAGACCTGTTGTACTGTATGGGTCAGAAAGCTGGGCTGTAAAAAAGGTGGATGAAAAACGATTGCATGTAGCGGAGATAAGAATGTTGAGATGGATGTGTGGAGTGACAAGAATGAATAAAGTAAGGAATGAATTTATATTCGAGGAAGTTTGAAAGTTGCGCCTGTTACAGAAAAATTGAAAAGGAGTCGTTTGTCTTGGTATGGACATGTGACTAAAAGAGTGATGGATCTGAATGTTGATGGACGGAGAGCGAGAGGAAGGCCAAAGAAAAGATGGATGGATTGTGTAAGGAATGATATGAAGGAGAATGGAGTAAATGATGCCATGACATCTGATAGGAGAGAATGGAAGAAGAAAACGTGTTGCACCGACCCCAAATAAAATGGGACAAGGGCAGGAAAATGAATGATGTTTTCACAAATACTTTTACACGTCTTTTTTTAAAACTATATGAAGCCGGTGTTTCGTACCCAGCTACTCTGAGAAGAAACAGCCGAAACAAACTCAGAGGTCATAGTCTCTTTTAAGGTCCAGACAAAAAATCTTGGTCAACTTACATGAGGACTATGCAGATTAGTGTCTGAAATGGTCTTCCTCTAGTATCCAATTTGATATTTAGATCGCAATCATCACAGCAATTAATTAATAACACTATCAACGGGTTTAATCTTCAGTGATTCAGGTTCGTGCCCCTGTTGCGCATTTTGAATACATTAGAGGTCGTTACGCTAATGGAGGGCGCTTAAATTTGATTTAGGTATGCCTAGATTTTGTGCACTTACCCTAATTTTGTTTGGGACATTGTCCAATTATCCCTTGGTTTTAATAATTGAATTTTAATTGTTGACTTTTGGGTCTAAATTGGGTCCTGAAATTAAGTTTTGGTTTTATCATCAGTAGAGATCACCTGTTTGCTACCTAATAAAATTTGACTCTGCAAGGACATGCGTCTGTGTTCCCAATAGAACCTTTTTATAGTTTATTATTGTTTGTTTTAGAGGAGCTCGTGGCTAAATAATAGCAGCCGCTCGGGTCGATCTTAAGGTTAAGCCGCGCTTGCCTAGGTTAGTCTGTGGATGGGTAACCACCCGTTACATACCGAGTTAACTCCGTGCCTCGGAAAGCACGTTAAGCCGTTGGTCCCGGCTGTCATTTGTAGATCTTTGACAGTCGTTACAGCTAGTCAGTGTCCCGAAAGTCTGACAACCAGTCTTACCAAGGGGTATCGTATTACCCAGTATTAACTGGGTTGTGGAGGTCAGACAGGCAGTCGCTAAATGTAAAATACTGATATTCAGCTGCATCCGGTTAGACTGGAAGCCGACCTCAACATAGTAGGGAAAAGGCTAGGCAGATGATGATGGTTGTTTGTGTTTTTTTCTAAATAAATTTTAAAATAAGAAGTAAAATAAAAGTGAAGTTGTCAGGTTTATGCCTTTTTTTGCGAAACAAGAAATCATCTAATAACTTCCCCCGCTTCGCCTAGAGCGGGGGAAGTCATTAGATGATTTCTCGGGGAGTGTCAGACTATTACTGACTGAAACCCATCCACGTTCCTTCCTTTGAAATTTATGTTTCTCTGCAGCTTATGATTTGGTTCTAATTTCGTCTCATCCTCAATGATCCTAGTCCCTGGTCTCTCATAGCCGTCCATCAACAGTCCGTATTCAGTTTTTTAATTCTTTATCACCACCAGACAATTTCGGCTCCCATTTTATTGTTAGGTAAAACTGAGACCTGTCTGGTTTTTGCGTAAATAAAATCATAATCTATTACGAAGCTATGGTTCAGTGTTAACTCATCTATCCTTCGTAGTGTCCCACAGTTGGACAAAGGCCCTTTCTCTTTCCGCACATCACCATCATGATTTTCCTAAATAAGTATGACAGGAATGAAAGTTTGTGAGGTTGAATGGATGTTTGTCTCACGCAAAAACTACTAGACGAATTTGGATAAGATTATGAAAACAGATAACTTATAACTAGAATTAATACGAAGGATAATTTTTATCCTGGTAAAACGTCCCGTAGTAGTATCTCGTGGGATAAATACCAAACTCCACGACGGGGATACCACCTGGTTTCCCGGTCGTGAAGTTACTTGCTAATCCAGGTGTATTAGCTAGTCCTACTAATATTATAAATGCGAATGTTTGTGAGGATGAATGTATGGATATTTGTTACTCTTTCACGTCAAAACGGCTGAACATAGGATACATACACACACAATAACACATAGGATACTTTTTTTTCGATATCACGCGGGCGAAGCTGCGGGCGCCAGCTAGTAATTAATAAAATCCTGCTGACTCCCGTGGATTAAATAACATCCACTTTTTAGGGATCCGTACCACAAAATGAAAAAGCATTACCCTTATAGGATCACTTTGTTACCCGTCTGTCTGTCAGTCAAGAGGATTTATCTCGGGAACGCGTAAAGTTATCGAGGTGAAATTAAAATCTTATATTTAAATCTACGATCCCTTAAACCTGTGAAAAAATTTACTCTCTAAGTCAATACAATCAAAAGATATGGCCGTTTATTTCGCAAGGTTGTAGGTACGAAACCACTGGTGCGCGAGACCGACTCGCACTTGACCTGTTTACACGTAAAAATCTCAACAAATAAAAAAGTTTTACTACACAATATATGTACACAGTAATCCCCTTACTCAATTATGAGAGAAGTTTCTGACCATACCCAATTAAAGTACAGCCTCCTTTGGAAACTGAATAAGCTGTTTATGTACCCAAAGACTAGTTTTGATCTAATTGAATTAAGTAGTTAGTATAGTTTTCTTTTACACCTTAGTCTGAACGGATCAAACATATTACAAAACTTCATAATATCAAACACTAAGATGTAAACTGAGTAAACTTATAAATATAGAAACTATCAAAACGGTTCTCGTATGAAGCATGAGTTTAAATTAAAATGTTCGTTCAACATCCAAGTGCATTTTCTCTAAAAAAGGTAATTGTTCAAAAGACGAAAAAAACATTATTTTATGAGTAGTTATGACATGAACATTAAATTTATATTATGTCATAAATAGTTTGTAAAATATTACTGTATATAAATTGTGTTAAATGATAGTTGTGTATGATCACCCAGCTCTCAAATACTAGGGCAGGGGTGGCAAACCTTGAAGGACCAACGTGCCATTTGTCCTAAATTAATGTTGAATGAGACCACAGACGTGCCATCTAATCATTGTGATTGTATTAGGAAAATAATTACTATCAATTCGAAACTTTTTATTGACTAGTAGAGTCATCGCTAAACGGTTTCTAAGCAAATTAATTTTGTTCATCTCTAAAAATAATGAATTGGTCCGGCGAATTAAAAAATTATAGGAAGATAATAATATGATTAAAATTGTTTGTGTGCCCAAATCGTTGCGCAGCGTGCCGCCAATGGCACGCGTGCCATTGGTTCGCCATCTCTGTACTAGGGTAACTAAAACTTTACGATTGTTGAGTTGTTGCCGTTTAAGATTTATGCGATATGTGAGTAAAATTTCCCATCGATAGACATATCGGAATAGAAGTAATCTACAACAAAAAAGATTTTTTGTAATCTAAATACTGTTTTAGTTAATTTTTATTTATTTAAAATATGTTGGTAATGCTGTCTTGACTTCCGTACGTTTTATTTATTCACGGGTTGACCTCTGAAAATCAACGCTGTGCAGTAGGCTCCCATGGCACAGCATCACGCTGAGTGGTGACCTACCTGTCGCAGTCACGACTTGCAAGTAATTTTTATTCTGTTCCATATTTTTTATACATGTTTTTAATGCTTTGTATGTTCAATGTCTATTTTTGTTGTTCATATTTATGTTTTTAGTGTGCTCGTCGTAATTGCGATTAATATATATTTTTATTTTCTTTCTTTCAACTATATTATCAACTTATGTTAAAAAAAAAATTGTTTTCGAGAACTCACATAAGACTATACATATACTTATAGCGTTTTATTGACGACTAGCTTATACGTACAGCTTTGCTCGTGTAGTATAAAACGATGCTCTCCGCGTGCCAAGTTATCGATGTGCCAAATCCACCGATTGGCTAGAGCGCTGAAGCATGAAAGCATGACAAACAAACAAACTCACTTCCAAATCGGAAACACATTTATATTGACTGCTCCATTGTTTTTTTCCTGAAGCGGTAGGTATTATTCTTATCTTCTTTATGTCGGCATCATATATTTAAGCTTTGCACAAGATTTGGAGATGGTTAAAATAAACCAGCTCAACAGATGGTACTAGAAAAATCCGGCTAATTGCGAGTTGGGCTCGCCTATCGAGGGTTCCTTACGAAGAAGACTGGAAGAGACCATAGACTTGAGTATTATGGTCTTATTTTCAACTAAAAAAAAATAAAAAACATTTAGTTGTCGCAAAAAACGACGAGCACAAAAAAAAACATTCAAAGCATCATAAACATTTACAAATACATACATGGGACAAAATAACTCGAAACTTCGATGTGGTTCTGAGATAAAAGGTATTTTTTCTCAATCATCAAATAACTTCCCCCGCTCTGGGCGGAGCGGGGGGAGTCTCAGACTTGTACTGACTAAAACCCACCCATGTTCCTTCTATTGCCCTTTATGTTCCGGCGCCGCGGTATCTCTTTTGAACAAAGCCCGCAACCGCGGCTGGCGGTGGCCCTGGCAGGCCCCTCTGATTTGCTGACATCTATTTGAGGCGCGCGTGACACTAACGCGCCGTCGACAATAGACGGATGGACGGTGAGCTACCCATTGCTCACCGTCCACAGGCCCGCTAATAAAGGGTCTTGATGTACAGACAAAGTCTTGATGTAAAAGGGTTTCAGTATTTCCCTTTGAGGTTCGGATCTCTAAAAAAGAATTAAGAAGTTTGTCAGCGTCCTTGGTATACAATATATAAGCTAGTTCTCGTAATAAATACGCACTATTAATTTAATGGTCCCTAATTAAATTAAAATAAAGATCACGTCGCTTGAGCAAATGAAACTCAAATTACCTAACGCTTTATCAAACAGTGTCTTTGACAAATTGCTACACGATTCATTTACTGGCACAAAAATATTTTAATAAAATATTATTAGCGTATATAGTTCGTATTTATAGTATGTCTGTCAGTAAGACCAATTACCATGTAAATCCAATCAAATTACTAGTCAAATACATGAACCAAACCAATGCTATTAAAACTGAGAGATGATAATTCTGTAGTGTTTGGTGTTTAAACTCGTCATAATTATCTACCTACCAGCCTTGTATACATTAGGGGATGCAATAAAGTATTGAGTATTAATTCTTTTATGCAATTTTATACAGTTAAATGTATGTTGTCTTCGTATTAGCTCGTATCCATTTTATAGAATTGACTGCCAAAATTCTTGCCATGCCAAATATCTCTTCAATATTAAGTAACTCTGCGCAAAGAAATGATACATTTTAAGGAACCCACTCAATCTCCGTTATTCTTGTCCACTGCCAAGTTAAGGTCTCTCTTGTCACAGCGCACACTGTTTTAAGAAGATATTTTTTTGGAAATTACTATTTTACTTGAGAAACTGATAGCTTGAATCATTTGAATACAAGATTTGGTAAATGATAAGCTTAATTTTAGTTGAAATAACTTATCCCAATTCAGTGACATAATTTTAAGAGAAAACATATTTTATATAAATCTGTATCTAATAAAGCTTCGAGGTTTGTCTATGCTCTGATATGTGCAGCAAAAGAGTCGTCGTCGAAAATTCGAAAACCATAATTGCGAACAATACTTAGTTTAGGATAAATACTTATTTTGTTAAATATCCGGTACAAAAGTTGTAGAAAACTAAACATGCTAATTGAGTGGGAATACCAATTATAGCATTCAATCAAAATCAAAAAAGCAGTCTCCGAAAAATGATCTTCTTTAAAATTCAGGGTTGATGGGGTTCCTGCGTTACTGCAGTGCAAAATCAAAATCAAAAATCAAAAGTCATTTATTCAAATTAGGCTGATAATCAGCACTTTTTGAACGTCACATTACAAGAGACAGTCCCACAAAAACGCCCTGCCCTTCGCCACTTCCTAGTGTTTTAGCTGGGAAGAAGAAGTGTCGGAACAAACTCCCCAGCAACAAGTGCTTCCGGCATGTTCGCAGAAGGGGGCATCTGCGAACATGCCGGAAGCACTGATGGTTTTCACGCTATCATTCGCAAACAATGCGCCTCCATCATGCGCAGGGTACGCGGCAGCCGCATTAGCACCCTACGCACTATAGCGGACATATGGGACAGGCCCATACTGGGACATCGGATACGCCTACATTCAAGTAGGGCGTAATATGATGGTTTTCCTTTATTTTTCTGGTAGATTTAAGTAGTAACATTAGTTTTTTAAGTTGTGTGTTGTAACTAACCAAATGGACTTTTGTTTGCAATAAAATAATTTCATTATTTTTAGTTTATTAATAAACCAGCTTTTGCCCGCGGCTTCGTTCGCGTTGAATTCGGGGTAACACAGTTCCCTTTGCGCTCTATTGATTTGTAATAGCAACGCTAAGTTTTCCCTTTTCTTCCCTCTTCCTCACATCCCACTTTTTTTTTTAAATAAGCCTATGTCCGTCTCATAGTTCCCAACTTTCTCTGTGCCAAAATTCATCAAAATCGGTTTAGCCATTAAAGCGGGAAGAGGTAACAAACAAACTTACTTTCGGTTTTATAATATTAGTAAGGACATTGTGCAGTGCTCAGAAGTATTCTAATCTTCATCGGAATTCTACCAACACTATAATTGCTCTGCACCCCTTTTTTTATCAAAAGGACAAGATCTGTGATTGTGACGCTTTAGCCTGTCTTGAAACTAAATCCATTACGTCACCACATCAAACAGGGGTAGACACACAAGTGACTTAACTTCACGTTGACGTCATTCGTGAAACTGGACGCTTTTGTACAGACGCCTGCACATCAAGCTACTACAATCTGTCAGATTTCTTTAATAGATTTTCGACTTTATTTCTTAAGTATTAGGTTCAAGGTTCATTGAGAAAAATTGTCAGTTTCGGGTAGCTTGACCTGCTGGCGTCTGTACAATAATTATTTAATAAAGGCTTAGGAAGTGACAGCTGCTGACCATGATAGTCATTAGAGAAATGTCAGAAGATAATGGCATTTGAATTTTGAATTTCGAATTAACGCTTTCAATTTCGTTTGTTGTCCGCTTCTGAATTTGTTTTGACTATTGTTATATGAAATGAATATTTACAACATTTAAAACGGGATTTTTAACATGTTAACTATTGTTTTTGAGTTTTGAATGTTATAAATAATATGAGTAACTCTGTCAGTTAGTTTAAATATGTTTATATTTTTGCGAATATAATGATACCCGCTTTTTATGAATTATTTCCTATAAATTGTTTACAAATCTTTTTGTCCTTAACCTTAAGTCAGTACAAATCACGAAAAATTACTCTAGTGTTAATAATGTATATATAGCTTATATTTTAAATTCAAATATTATACGATGTATTTTTATAGGAACCCCTTATGGGATATAGGCCTTCTCCAATTTCTTCCTCAAAGCAATATGGCATTAGTAAGTTAAGTATTAGCTTATGTCGAACTAACCCACTGAAATGTGCTACTGGGGTAATAGGTATCCTATGTGTCTTATTATTATTATATTATGTCATATTATTGTGTGATCCAGGTTTATGTGTATCCATACAAACTTGTGACGTAAGCAACCATATCTTTTAACTGCGTAAACTTAGGCGCGTCGCCCACACGACATTTGTAAAGAAAATCTCGTTGCGGCATGCGTAAATGTGCCTGCGCCTTGACTGTTGATCTTGTGGGCGACCCGCCTAATGCGCTCGCGCCTCGATTGCGCCTCGACTGTTGGTCGTATGGGCGACGCGCCTCGGACACAATTTTTTTTTCTGTCTGCAGTCTAGTCTGTGGAGGAACCGATTTGAATTTAAAACCACATGCTCAAGTATGTGGTTTTAAATTCAAATCAGTTCCTCCACGCGTTCCCGAGATAAAAGGAATTGACAGACAGACGGACAACAAAGTGATCCAATAAGGGTTTCGTTTTTTTCTTTTTATAAAGCCCTTTAAAAAATTATATATTTTTGGACATAGACAAAATCACACATAAATACTACAATCGCATGATTAAACAGCTGGCACGTTAGAAAAAAAAGTAAACAAAATCACTCAAAAAAAAAACAAACGCAGCAAGCCAACCTCATGACCGACCCCTACGTAATTAATTTCATCCAAAAAAAGCTCATCCATCCATTTAAAAAAGTTAAGGCCTTTTTTTTTGTTTGCGAAGACATAAAGCTTTCACCAGACCGCAATATTTACCGTGTAATTTACTTTTTCGGCACGTACTGCGAAAATTCTTTCAATGGCCCTGGTTTCCGAGTTTTCGTTTTTGTAGAATATTTAGTAAATGGAGTAACTGGCTGTTAATATTTCGTGACTGAAACGAATGTCTGGGGGAAGTTTTTAATATGCCTTTTAAATGGCTGGTCACAGTTTATTGTGATTGTGGAAGAATGTGAAGAAGGTAGGACGGATAATAGGTTGTGACGACACGGTTGGCGCAGTGATTGAGGCTACCATCTGCGTGTCATAGGTTAAATCTCCACATCATCTGCCTAGCCTTTTCTCAACTGCGTTGGGGTCGGCCTCCAGTCTAACCAAATGCAGCTGATTATCAATATTTTACATGGAGCGACTGCCTATCTGACCTCCACAACCCAGTTAAAACTGGGTAATACGATACTCCTTGGTAAGGCTGGTTCTCAGACTTTCGGAACACAGACTACCTGTAACGACTGTCAAAGATCTACAAATGACAGCCGGGAGCAACGGCTTAACGTGCTTTCCGAGGCACGGAGGAAACTCGGTATGTAAGGGTGGTTAGCGCGGCTTAACTTAAAGATCGACTCAAGCAGCTGCTATTATTAAGCCACAAGCTCCTCATGGGTTAAATCCCCACACGGATCTAACTTTTGTATGACCTACCAGGCAGTTCTTCCGGGTCTGGCTGTTTGTGTACGTGAGTTTAAATGTTTGTAAACGCACCCACGATACAGGAGAAATCCATAGTGTGGGGCAGCGTTTTATTTTTAATTCTTAATGATTTAGAAATTGCTTTGAGATTTTGTATGAGTCTCCGTGTTTTGGACAACGTGCCGGAAACGTAATTTTAACTGAACAAGGCCTATTTCTATATGTTTCAGTTCGGATATTGAATTTATGAGTGTGTGGCTCTTTCTTAGCTACAGTTGGTCCCAGTTGTTTGTGCTAAATAACATTTAGCACCCAAAAAACTTTTTTTGCAAAAAAATCGACTTCCAAAAAAGAACTAAAAAGTGGAAATTAACTTTAATTCCGGAAGTCGGTGACTTTCGTTTTAATCGAAGACTTTTTTGCCTACGACTTTTGCTAAGTTTTTGTTTACAAAAGAAATTTTTATTTCAGTATTTTTAATTATGGTAAAATGTATATATTATCATATTTTTTTTATTGAGTATTAATTTTCCATTGTTACTAAAAGATAGCAGATCATCCAAATAGACGTAGAATAAAAACTATAAATAATAGACGATAACTCATTAACTACCTCAGCAATATACCCTTTCGAACAAAAAACAGTCCACAGTTGGCGGAGTAATCGGAGTAAACAAAAAAAATACGGTCGATTATAGAATCTCCTTCTTTTAGAAGTCGGTTTTAAAGGACAGAAATCTGTTAGTTCAGCATTGGGTCCGCCAGTAAAAAAAAATATATATATATTTATTGCCAGAAAGAGACTTGTACAATACCACTTACAAACTAACAATATAATAATAGTATAATGAACTCTGGCACCCAGGGTAAGATTTAACCTGTTATGGGTACCAGTGCTCTCTCATGTTTCACCGACAGAGTTCCCTTTCATTTGAATAAAATGGAGACGTGGTTTCAAACATTAAGATAAAACACATTAAATTAAAAATAAAAACATATAACATACAACAAAAATAAAGAAAAATCCTTAGCATGGCGTTTATGGGTGTGATTGTGTGAGAACTGTGTGAGTGTAAGTATGTGAATTAGTGAAGAATGTGTGAGGTGTGTGAGTGAGTTAGTAAATTTAACATATATGTAGTAAGATAGTATATTACCAAAATGTACATTACAAAAGAATTCCTACAAAATTGAGAGCACGATTTAGCATTGAAACTTCTTTTACCGCACGGAGTCTATTTAACTTTGTTCCATTTTCCGACATTTTGAGCACTTTACTGTTCTATTTTGGTGCACCAGTTTCATTTTGTTTCTCGCTTTTTTATTGCTGTTGCATTGCCTTGTGTCATAATTATGAAACGTTTTGCAAGAGTGCAGTTGAACCAAACAGACGTAGAACAAAAGTATTCTTTGCTTGATTATGTTTTCCATTCTTATGGTTTCATACCTCAAAAGGAAAAATGTAATGAGGAGGGACGAAGCACATGTGACTAAAAGAGTGATGGATCAGAATGTTGATAGACGGAGAGCAAGAGGAAGGCCAAAGAAAAGATGGATGGATTGTGTAAGGAATGATATGAAGGAGAAAGGAGTAAATGATGCTGTGACGTCTGATAGGGGAGAATGGAAAAAGAAAACATGTTGCGCCGACCCCAAATAGAATGCGACAAGGGCAGGAAAATGATGATGACATCAAAATATAAAAAAAACTCCGTCTGTCTGTTTGTCTGTCAAGATCAATAATACGCGTCAAAGTATCGAGTTGAAATTAAAACCATATACTTAAGCCTGTAGGCTCTTGGAGCTGTGAAAAAACAACCATCTTTAATCACGCAGACAAACGATATGGCCGTTTATGTCATACGTTTGTACGGAACCCTCGGTGCTTAAGTCCGTTTCGTATAATTCTTGCTGTAACCCGCGGCTTAGCCCGAATGGCCATTATAGCAAGGAGACGTTTTACCTGGATTTAAAGTAACTGACGCGTTAACACACACTATTTGTGTAAGGAATTTCATCATAATCTGTTCGGGATTTTTACTTAGAAGAGTAACAAACATCCTGACATCTTCACAAGCTTCCGCATCCTTACTTCCTTACTATAATATTATAAAAGCGAAAGTGAGTGTGTTTGTTTGTTTGTTACCTCTTCACGCTTTAAGGGCTAAACCGATTTTGATGAATTTTGGTACAGAGATAGTTAGGAACCAAGAGACGGACATAGGCTAATTTTTATTTAAAAAAAAGTGTGATGTGAGGGAGAAAGAGGGAAGAAAACGGAAACTTAGCGTTGCTATTACAAATAAATAAGGCGCAAGGGGAACTGTGTTACCCCAAATTTAACGAGGGCGAAGCCGCGGGCGAATGCTAGTTTATAATATTAGTGAGATGAAGAGACACGATATCATTTGGTTGAGTTTGGATTTTGAAATCGCTCGTTCAATCTAAATTGAACTTAAAACGCTAATACGCAGTGCTCAAAAAGAATATTTTGTTATGATAGAGTTTTTGTAAGAAAAAAACTAGTAGGTAAATGATGCCGTTACGTCTGACAGGAGAGAATGGAAGAAGAAAACGTATTGCGCCGACACCAATTAGAATAAGACAAAGGCAGGACAATGATAATTATAGAGTTTTTGCTTCGATATATTATCACATTTTGTTTTTGCCCATTAAGTTAAGTATTAAGTTTTCTAATAAGAACTTTATCAAAATCGTATATAGTGCAATTTGCATTGCAAAGTGCATTTATCCTCAAATGCAGTTCTCACCAGCTTGGTGGGCCTCTACCAAGCTGGCGACAACAAGTCAAGCTGGGGCAGCTAGTCATAGCTTACGTACGGTGGGCTGAAACGACCTAAATATGAAGATCGTACGAAGAAATGTCCTAATGAGAGGTTCGCAGCATGTCTATTGGTGGTACTTACTTATTTATTGTGAGTGCTTTGTATAAAAAAAACAGACGACAACCGCCTAGGCTGAACTGCGATATGCCATTCCTAAAAAAAAAGTATAAAAAAACATAGTAAAACACTGATACTTTTACAAAGCTCTTTTATGTTTGGGCCTCCGATGACCAAAAAGGAACAGGTGGCCGGACCAAAAAGGTGAACGGCCCAGTTGTTGGTTGTGTGTGTAGTTAATTATTTATTACATTTCATTGTTTTACTCAAAAGTTGGCAGAACTCGTAATACAATGCTCATTGTAGTCTACCGCACATTTTGTTAAACATACAAAATTGTGGCTGAAATAATTAAAAAAAACCTTTTTAGAAAACAGGCTTAGGCTTAGAAAAATGGTAAAAACATGGTGGAAACATGGTATTCATAAATTACTAGATTCTGGTTATTTTAAACTAGCTGTTCCCCACGGTTTTACCCGCGCTGCTCAGCACCTGTTGGTCGTAGCGTGATGTATAGCCTATAGCCTTCCTCAAGAAATGGACTATCCAACACTAAAATAAATTTCTAATTCCAACCAGTAGTCCCTGAGATTAGCGCGTTCAAACAAACAAACAAACTCCTCAGCTTTATAATATTAGTATAGATTTCAAAATCAAGAAATAAATACTTTTTCTATCGAAATAAAATTTTCAAAAGTTATCATACTCTTTCGGAATCCAGGGCAATAGCCATTAGCCAACATCTTTATGACTTAAAAAACAATAAACAAAAAACATCGGAACGTTAGACCGAAATTTTTATTTCCCAAAATTTGCATTTCACCTCACGTAAAACGGGGTAATGGAAAAGCTGTCCTAACATTTGTTTTACAAAGTATATTTTTCTTTGTACTTACTGGGCCCCTTAATTAAATCTTTTCGCACGTGTTTTGTTTACGTCCTCGTTTTGTTACAGAAATATGTGAGCGAGCTGACTACCGTTCGAGACTGCGTGCCAACATGCAGTGAAAAAGGTAACCTAAAACCTGTTTTTTTACCTACCTACCGAAAAAAATGCATACATCCATGAAAATGGGAAACTGAAAAAAAAAACAAAATACCTGTAGGGTTACCTAAAAGGCCAGTATCCACAAAAAATATTAGATCGTCTTTTAGATTATTCAAAAATAATAAACGCGATACTACATTTTTTCGCAACGAGTGATGTCACACGTAACTTTAATAGGCTATATCTTTGTCATTTTTGGTCTAATCCTTACGAATATTATAAAAGCGAAAGTGAATTTTTTTGTTTGTTTGTTACCTCTTCACGCTTTCATGGCTAAACCGATTTTGATAAATTTTAGTACAGAGATAGTTGGGTATATATGGAATAAAATATCAAGAAAATTGAAATACATTCAAATAAATCAATGCTCTTCTAAGAGGTTTGGCCAACAAGGCAAATTAAAACGTGTTTTTCTCTCTGATTTTTCGTATATTTTTCCTTACAGACTGCGAAATAACCCTCGCAATTTATGCAAAAAAAAATGCTTTAATCTCCATAATATATTATTGTTGGGAGAGCAAACCAATAAAGAGCCGAGACCCCAATAACCTGACACTGCATTGTTTGGTTTTGAGCCGGCGCCAGTTTTTTGTTTATAATATAATCTACTAAATGGGGTAATGACGGGGTAACCATTTTAAAGAGTACAAGTACTACACGGAATCATGGCGCGTCAATTCAACCCATTCTAGATGTTTACTATGAATGAAACAATAACAATCTAATTGCTTTAAAAATACCCCTTTTTCCGATAGAAAATCATTAAATAAATTCCTCCGCTCTGGGCGGACGAACTCCTCATAAGATAAAACAAGACTTTCTGTGGTAACAAATAAAATGAAACCAATAATTCTATTATGCATCACATTACACTCGGCATTAACATACACATATAGTTTTTTTTTAAACGGTTTGAGAAATCACCAAATAACTTCCCCCGCTCTGGGTGGTGCGGGATGGCTAAGCGATCGACTGCCGCGCTGCGTGTCGCGGATTCGATCCCCGCACGGAACAAATGGTGGAAAATTGTGTAGGGTTTTTGCACCAACAAATATTCTTGCTTCAAAAATGAATATCAATTCAAAACATATCACTAACAAAGCAAATATCAAACGGAACAAAGCGGTCCAATAAATTTAAATTTACATACCTAATTACAAGCCGTCAGCGCTCCCAACTCCTGAAATTAAATAACAATTAATTGCAGGATCAAGACCGTTTCGTTTTTAATAAAAACAGACCATTTATACCGAGTTTAGGGTTTTAATAAAGGTTTAGTGTAATCTTTTATTGGCATTTTAATGATTCGAGAAAGCCTTTCTTTTTATGAAATTGAAATATGGTTCTTGTTATGTTTATGGGCAGCTCTTCGTAAAACAAAAAGATATAATTTACTAGCTTTTGCCCGCGGCTTCGCTCGCGTTAAATTCGGGGTAACACAGTTCCCGTTGCGCCTTATTGATTTGTAATAGCAACGCGAAGTTTTCCCTTTTCTTCCCTCTTTCTCCCTCACATCCCACTTTTTTCAAAAAAATATTAGCCTATGTCCGTCTCCTGGTTCCACTATCTCTGTACCAAAATTCATCAAAATCGGTTCAGCCATTAAAGCGTGAAGAAGCAACAAACAAACTCACTTTCGCTTTTATAATATTAGTAAGGATAACAGTTGGCAATGGCAAGTCAAATCATCATTAGGAAGCTGATTTTCATAAGCCATCTTCTGCCTAGTCTTTTTCTTCTATATTGGGGTTGGCTTCCAGTTTAACCAAAGGCAGCTGCGTACCAGTATTTTACATGGAGCGACTGCCTATTTGACCTCCACAATCAAGTTAAGACAAGAAAGATAAAATACTCCATAGACACTCTTTTAAATTTTCCTCCCGACTACCTAAGAGGAACTTATGACTTGGCAGTCCACTTCTCACCCCAACATAACTATGATACCACATTTGCCATAACTTCTATAGACGCTAATCACTGGCAATAATCCTGACATACTATAAGGAAGTATATCAGAGTAACTAATGACCCAGGAGACGAACAGAGGACACAATACGAAGCTAACGACAACTTACTAGTGCATTGTCTAGTAACATTGTCTGAACATTTCTCCCCGTCATCTTAGAAATGATAAAGGATGTCCAAATATATCATTGGTGGAAGTAAAACTACTTACTATTTCCTAGACGTTACTTCTTTATTTTGGCTCTTAATATGTGTTTATTGTATGCATTTTTATCATCACGCGGGCGAAGCCGTGGGGTGCAGCTAGTAATATAATAAATGCGAATGTTTGTGAATGGATCTATGAATGTTTGTTACTCTATCATGTCAAAACGGCTCAACCCAACAAACAAAAAATCCTCTCATAGTGGCTAAAATTGCCAAAAATAATTTACTTATAAGAGCCGTATTATCGCTAATAAGGGTGCGTTTGGGCACAAATTACAAGAACAATAACCTCATACCCCCCTTATAACTGCTATATTGTTAGCTTCTTTTTCTTATACGTATTTTATTGTAGCAAGCAACAAAGGGGGTCGAACTAATAAAAGCAAAAGGATTGCTCTTAAAAGGCTAATCCTTACTATAATATTATAAAAGCGAAAGTGAGTTTGTTTGTTTGTTACCTCTTCACGCTTTAATGGCTGAACCGATTTGGATTAATTTTGGTACAGAGATAGTAGGGAACCAGGAGACGGACATAGGCTAATATTTTTTTGAAAAAAGTGGGATGTGAGGGAGAAAGAGGGAAGAGAAGGGAAAACTTAGCGTTGCACATCACAAATCAATAAGGCGCAAAGGGAACTGTGTTACCCGAAATATAACGCGGGCGAAGCCGCGGGCGAAAGCTAGTACACTTATAAGAGACATGTTGAACGCGTTAATAAAGCCAAGCAACCTTATACATGTTTTATCATGGCGAGCAACAAGGGAGTAAAACTTAAAGCGGCAAGACAAATTCTATTAAAAAGCTGCCAGTGTTTGAGATTCTACAACAAGTGTTTTGTTGAGTGATTTTTTACAGTTAGGCAGCGGCAACAAGTATTTTAAAGAAAACAAGAACCGGTAAGTCATTAATTTCATTTATTTTTGTAGTGTACCTGAATCCGAGAGTATATTGTGCTTGTTTATTGTGAAAACTGTCTGGGAATTCAAACGTATGATAAAATGTGGTACAAAAAGTGTAATTATATCAACGCGCCCTTGAATTTGAGTAGTTTTACGGTAAAAATGTGAATAATTATAAGGTCATGTTTTTTATAACGCTTTTACAAGGGTAATAGCATTCTCACATCGTCTATTAGATCTCTTTAAGATTATAAGCTCTGTAAGGGCAATATTTGTTCCTTATGCTATCGCCATTTTATCTATCGTTAGGGTTCCTTTCATCATTCCGTAGATATATTAATATTAGCTATATTACATTTTAGGTATTATTACAATGGTTGTATTTACGGACGTTTACAAATTAAAAAAAAGAGAAGATCTCACTGTCCAAAACAAGAGATGGCCATGGAATTGGATATATTTTATTGTACGAAGAAAATGTTTTCATTGCAAATATCAGACTTTTTCAAACATACCTTCACACTTTGTGATTCGTCGAAGTTCAATACCTACTCAACCAAAATGTATGGAACAGCTAGATTTTTCGCGTTTATTGAGCTGGCCGCAATTTTTGAAAAAAAAAAATGTATTTAGTATAATAATATGTTGTCTTTTTTTCAGATTAATCAATAATGCCAAGGGAAATCAAAACTATCTGCAGTTCCAAGCAATTGGGATATCGATGGCGTTCTTTACTGGCCCAAATATAATGAAAACAAATAAAAAAGAATTGCAAAGTGAAGAGATCTGATTTTCTAAATTTTCACGAAGCAGAGAAGAAATTAGACAAAATGTGTAAGAAGTCTGAAACGGAAACAGATACTCTGGTCATTTCAATTGTACGACAAACCAAAAAGATACGGCGCTTGAAAAAATTGTAATACGTTATGTAATATTTTTAATAGATCGCTCAAAGCCATATGGAAAATTTTATTTTTTACTGCCCAGTCTCTGATATCACCACAAATATCCATCTTATTCAACTCTTCAATTAAATTTATGTCTATTTCACTACTACTACTGTTATATTCTTCCTCACTGATTTCCTGTACTTTATTGTCATCTTCCATAAAATTATTTACGGAACCCTCAAGTGATTTGTTGGTATCAGCTTGGTCATTTTGTAGCATTATATTCGTAACAGTAGAAGTGGTGGCTGTATTGTTAATCATGTTTTCGGAAACTTGTTTAACTTTTTTTCTATAGCCACCACTCCTCTTAAACTTCTTCCAATCTTGTGAATCCATTTTTTATGTTATTGTAACAGTAAACATTTCTGTTGCATTTCCAAAATGGCCAAAATATGACAAATCAAGTTAGATAAAATATTTTAATATGACCATCTAGAGAATAATACCTTTTTAATGACTATATAAGTGATTATGGATTGCTTTCATTCTTGTAAAGACCATATAAAATGCTGTAATTTTTTTGTTGGGTAGACCTAGACATCTTATAAAACGCTCTTATGAGTTTAAAAGTATCATAGTTAGCTTATGCATTACTGTTATAAGAACAATTAGCCAAATGAAAAGCTTTTATAAGGTTTTTAATATTATATGGCTTAAAAGCATTGTAAATGCTCTTATAAGAATAACACATTTTCAATCCTTATAATAACCAAGTAATTTGAACTTGTTATGGTTAACCCAACCAAATTATAAGAATAAAGGTAATATTAGCTAAATCTTCTTATATCGTGCCATTATAAGGAACATTGATATAATGAAAGCGATTTTAAAACCTCTATAAGAGATTAGACCTTAAACATATAATTTTATAAGAGTATCTTGTTTGTTGGGAACGGATCTTGGTGAAATTTGGCACAGTTAGATTATAGTCTGTAATAACAAATAGGATATTTTTTTTCGATCATCAGGCGGGCAAAGCTGCGGGCGCCAGCTAGTAGAAGATATCGATTTTGGCAACTCGGGAGTAAGTTATAGGTAATGTAGAGAGTTGCGCTTTTTTAGTTGCCCATACACACACTTTGGAATCCATGCCTAGTATTTAGGGTTCCGTACCTGAATAGGAAAAAACGGAACCCTTATTGGATCACTTTGATGTCCGTCTGTCTGTCTGTTTGTCTGCCTGTCCCTTTATCTCGGGAACGCGTGGAGGTATAGAGGTGAAATTAAAATCATATACTAAAATCAATCCTCTAAGTCTACGCAGTCAAAAGATATGCCTTTTTTTTGTCGCGAATTTCTACGGAACCCTCAGTTCTCGAGTCTGACTCGCTCTTAACCGGCTTTTTACATAGAACAATCACTCTGAAGCTGACGTAGGCAATATTACGACTTGTCCTCAAGTCATCAACATCTGCATAGGCTTTTTCAACTATGTTGGGGTCGGCTTCCAGTCTAACCAATTGCTGAGTTCCAGTATTTTACATGGAGCGACTGCCTATCTGACTTCCACAACGCAGTTAGTACTGGGTAATTCGATACCCTTTGGTAAGACTGGTTGACAGACTTTCGGGACACTTACTACCTGTAACGACTGTCAAAGATCTATAAATGACAGCCGGAACTATTAGCTTAACGTGCTTTCCGAGGCACGGAGGAAACTCGTTATGTAACAGGTGATCACCCATCCACAGACCAACCTAGGCAAGCGCGGCTTAACCTAAAGATCGACCTGAGCCATTATTTAGCCACGAGCTAATGACCTTGTCCTCAAATGAAAAATTATGAATATGAGTTTTAACCTCATACAAATAAGCATTAATTTAAAAAAAGCCTGCATTCTCATGGTCAATGAATTGATGACCCATTGGCTAACGCTATCATGCCAGCCATTCACGAACGCTATCAAAACTTCCTTCGAACTCGAGATACCAATATCGAGACGCTCGTCAAAGATCGTAAGGTATTCGGGAATATTCGGGATTGATGCAGAACGCGCTATTCATGGTACGGAGGGGATTACGAAGTGCAAACAGTGGTCAGCTAAGGTGAACAACTGAACAGCGGTGCCGTATGGATACTGTAAAAGTCAGGTTTTGTAAGCCTTACTTAGTTTCTGCCAAAGTGGCTATCTATTTCCCCAATATAATATATACTAGCGGCACGGTACGTATTTACAAAAAAATGTGATGCAGCGCCATCTGCCGGACAAAATTGTGAATCTAAACCATTCCCAGATCCCCTTGAACACACACAAAAAATTCATCAAAATCGGTCCAGTCGTTTGAGAGAAGTTCAGTGACATACACACTCACAGAAGAATTATATATATAAAGATATTTAAAACGGATAAACGCTCCATCTCTTTTTTATGACACATTTTGTTACGGAAGAGCGGAGCCTCCTAACACAGGCATTATCTGCCTAAAAGGAAGCACCATTAATAAATATTGTTCAACGAAACTTAATTTACCAATATAAACTGTTATTTATTTACATTTATTACTAGCTGTGCCCAGCGGTTTCACCGGCTGCTCACTTAGGGGTATGAAAAATAGATGTTGGCCGATTCTCAGACCTACCCGATATGTACAAAAAATTTCGTTGAAATCGGTCCAGCCGTTTCAGAGGAGTATGGGAACGAAAACTGTGACACGAGAATTTTATATATTAGATGATGAACAAAAGACCCAAGAACAAAATTATCACCCTCAAATTGCCACAAAGTGCAGTAATATAAGTTTTAAGTTCTGCGTCACAAAGCACAAAGTTACGAACGAGATACACAATACGAATGTCTCCGTTGTAACCTCAAATTGGCTCGACGCATCAAGTAACCAAGACCACACGGTACTGTAAGATATGCGCTATATTACTAATTAGCTTTTTCCTGCGGCTTCGCTCGCGTTGAATTCCTGATTTGCAGGTACAGGTATTGGTAATAGTAAAACTAAGTTTTCCCTTTTCTTTCCTTTTTCTCCCTCATTTCTCACTTTATAAATATATATATATGCTTATGTCCGTCTCCAGTCTCAACTACCTCTGTACCAAAATTCATCAAAATCGGTTTAGCCATTTAGGTGTCCAGACGTTACAAACAAACTCACTTTCGGTTTTATAATACAAGTAAGGATTTCTTAAAAATATATTGAACAATCGCGACATGAACGATCTAACCAAGGTTTGACGACACGTTTGGCACAGTGGCTAAGCGTTTGACATCTGCGCTGCGTGTCGCGGGTTCGATCCCCGCACGGAACAACTATTTGTATGACCTACAGATAGTTGTTTCGGGTCTGGCTGTTGTGTACTGTAGACGTATAGAAGGTACGTGTTTTTGTCTACTTGAAATAAAGCGCAAATAATCGTTTAAGAATTATAATGTTTAAATCATAATTATTAATTTAAATGTTACACATCAGAGAGAAAAACCTATTCTGACTTTAAAAACGACATGAGTATTCGAACGCTATGCTCTATCAGCCAGCATTGCTTAGGTTAAATAAAACCTCTTACATGAGCTACGCCCACCCTTATGAATAAAAGGATTAACGCAGATCTTAAGTGAAACTTAACTTTTATTCATTAAATTCGAATACTCAAGGACCTACCTATTCCTAGGCCAGAGTTCCTACCTATGGGGGAAAATAAAACAGGTACGCCTCTGGAGAGGTAATTTCAATACGATGACCGGTATAAAATAGTTTATCACTCCATTTAGAGTTATAATAGTTATACATTAACTTGTGCTAACGTGCACTCAACAAATCTTTAATCAAAGTATTGAAATTTTGTCGCAGCAAAACCCCGAAAGGCAACGATACGTACCCCTAAACAAATATATGATAAGCTCATATATTGCGTTTTTGCGCCTCCACCAAATGTAGACGTATAGAAGGTAAGTGTTTTTGTCTACTTGAAATAAAGCGCAAATAATCGTTTAAGAATTATAATGTTTACATCATATTAATTTAAATGTTACACATCAGAGAGAAAAACCTATTCTGACTTTAAAAACGACATGAGTATTCGAACGCTATGCTCTATCAGCCAGCATTGCTTAGGTTAAATAAAACCTCTTACAGTACCCACGATACAGGATAAATATATCCTAGTGTGGGTCAGTGTTTTTTATTTAAAAAAAAAGAAAAGAATGTTTTTGTTACAATATCCTGATTTAAAAGTGTGTCCATGGAGTTTCTTGCCTAGTCTTCCACATAAAGGTAATCAGCAACTACAGTGCTTTCACAGAAATTTTGCGCTATGGCTGGGACTGTGAATAAAATAATAAATAAAAAAAATAAAAAAGCCTTTATTTGACCTCACTTACAAAAAAAAAAGATTTTTTTCTTAGATTACTGTGTTATTATTACTTATATCTACATAATTAACGTTTATACTTATAACTACTATTACTTAACTGTACTTAGTTTCTTTCTTTTAACTTTCTTTTAACTAGCTAATAATAAAATGTTCATATTTACAAAACTATTATTTTTCTTTTCTTAGTATAATATTTACTTAATATTACTTATACCTATAATAGTGTCTATAACTGCTATTTAGCTAGTTATTAGAGGTCCCCAGATTGGGTGAAGGCCTCCTCCAAATATCTCCATCTATCTCTATCCTGTGCTGTTTGCCACCATTTCGGGCCAGCGATTTTTTTTAATTTCGTCGTCCCAGCGCATACAAGGTCTTCCACTTCTTCTCTTGCCTAGCGGACCTCTCCATGTGGTGGAGAATGAAAAAAGGGATCATTTTATTGTTATCATTGCATCGACAGTTTAAAAGTGCCTTCTTGAAATAAATGCTTTTGATTTGATTTGATCAAACAAATCTGCTGATACTTTTCACCTCAACATATGTACGGTAAACACACAACAATACAGCTAGACGTCTGTATGCAAAAATCAATTCAACGTTCAACAAAAATAGTTTTCAATATGGCTCACTCTCCGAAACCCACCAATCCTAGCGGTGAATGGAAATTCAATTCTGTTTGACACCAGGAATCATTGCAAACGGGAGAATGTGCTGCAACATTTGTAAGACAGCATTCAATGTAAACGCGAGGTGCTATTTCGTACATCAATATAATAAACTAGCTTTCGCCCGCGATTTTTCCCCCTTTTCTTACTTTCTTAGCCTATGTCCGTCTCCAGAATCTCAACTATCTCTGTAACAAAATTCATCAAAATCGGTTGAGCCGTTTAGGCGTGAAGACGTAACAAACAAACTCACTTTAGTTTTTATAATATTAGTAAGGAAGTAAGGATATACTTCAGAAAGTGCGAAGTACCCACAACCGTTGAGCGTATAGAAACGGTAGTATGGACGCGTATTAAGCAAGACTATGTAAGAATCGATAAGGCAATAATTTATATTTCTTTGCGGATGGGAATTATAACTAACGCTTTCGGCGGTGCGGGGGAAGGGGAGTGTAAGACTTTTACTGGCTAAAACCCACCCATGTTCCTTCTTCTTTTTTGCGGTACTTATGTGGCAATCCTTATGAAATCCTGGGTATCTGATTTACAACAAGTCACAAATGATGTAGATATCCTACTTCCTACTATCCTATTAATATTATTATAAATGCGAATGTTTGTGAGGATGCATGGATGTATTGATGTTTGTTACTCTCTCACGCCAACGGTTGAGTAGATCGTGATGAAATTTGATACAGAAGTAGATTATGGTCTGGAATAACACATAGGATACTTTCATCGACATCACGCGGGCGAAGCCGCGGGCGCCTGCTAGTATTTAATATTATTAAATTCAGAAACTTAATAATAAGTTAAGCTAGAACGGACGTCTTCGTCAGAATGAACGGTCACTCGGCGTATTTAACGTTGAATTTATGCCCAACAATTGCTTCCCTATTGCTTCTATTTGCTTCCTATTCTCAAACATTTGCTTCCATCGTATTCTAGAAGAAAAAAAACATTTTAAGGGTGACCGTTCATTCTGACGTCAGGACCGCCGGTCACCGAATCGTAGGGTCCCTGATAAATAGAAGTATTGTAATTCATGGAGGTCATTAATTACTTCCCGTTTGCTTCTCTCAATATAATACAACGATACTACTGTGACTATCACGGCAACAAAGTTATCGACAAAAGTGTTGTTTATCAATATTTTTAGCGCCTGACAAAAACAAAAGCAAATCTCTTAGGCTGGGTTGCGCCACAGAAGAAGTTATAGTAAAGGTTTGTGTCAAATTTAACACTAACAGTAACGCTGCCTTTAACAGTTGCAGCAAAATGAGTTGCACCAGCGAATTCATTAGATTTGTTAAAGTTAAAAGTGTTGCAAGTCAAATGAGGCGTGATTTACCCCAAGTTCGACGCGGGTAACATTTTTAAATATGGCAATACTAATCATAAAAAACGTAAAAACTCGTTTCTGCGCTGTCATCGGTGTCACTTCATTTTATTGATGTTAGCTCGGTGTCGGTTAATTTTAAATATTTTTCTCAAGGAAGCTTAGAAATATTTTTAATTTAATAATCTTTCGGGTGCACTGTGGGAGAAAATAAAAACATGGACGAAAATTTGCTTGCAAGCTTTCAAACAAAGTACCTACTAGTCTAAGATCCGGCTGCAGAATCAGTGTACTCATCGAGTGCTTGCTGAAAACCAAATTTTTACACATATTCATGATTAGGAGAATTTATATCCACCAGGTTGCCTATCAAAATGTGGCCGCTAGTATTTTTAATTAAATTATTAATAATTTTAGAAAAGAAAGACGTTTCTTTTGGAATATTTATTATTTTGAGTCGTACCTACTATTGTTTGAATCGGAGGTTGAGAACACTAACATCTGACGCATGCGCAATGGCTTTAAACCGTCCGACAGCTGGCAATCGCTATCCTCGTCTGACTAGTGGTGTTACGCGCTAGCTCTCTTTCACTCTACTTTTAATATTTACTATATTTATTAGCCAGCAACCCTTATTGGCGGCCAGATTTAATTAAGCAACCGTATATAATAATATACAGAAAAAAATAGCTTTAATTTGATATATAAATTATAAATGTACGTTGTGGGTGTATAAATGTAACAAATTCATACCTGTGTATACCTGGCTGCGAAGAGGTGCGGCCAGGTGCGCAACGGCAACCATAATTTTTCAGAGTCTTTATAGATGTTGCCGTAAAGTAGACGACATTTCATTGAAAAAAAAAAAACAATGAAATTTCTTACGGATTATGAATTATTAATAATTTAATTAAAAATACTAGCGGCCACATATTGATAGGCAACCTGGTGGATATAAATTCTCCTAATCATGAATATGTATAAAAATTTGGTTTTCAGCAAACACTCGATGAGTACACTGATTCTGCAGCCGGATCTCGTACTATACCTTTTTATTGATTTGTCTATTCAACGCGTTTGACAGTTGACGCTTAATTTAACACAAACGCTAACACTAACCAGCGAAAAGTGATCGGTTACCGTTACGGTTAAAGTTATGACGTCATTTAACTATTTGTCAAATGGTACAACTCATTTTTGGCCTAACCATTACTTTAACTGAATTTTCAATGTTTGTTAATGTTAAAGTAAGATGGTGCAACCCAGCCTTAATAATTTTACATTGCAGTTATGCTTGTGTAGGCGATAAATATATCGTCAATTATGAGAAGTTCGTATCGTAGTGACAAAAATCAGAAAAATTTAGCAACTGTTGGCAAATGGGGTGGTTCAGAATCATCAGGTTCCATTTTTTCATTTACCAATATGTTACGATATGTGATTGCAGATTCATGTTTTAGTTCAGCGGACATTTCTATGCGCTGTTATTAGAAAAATAATAAGGTACAGTGGCTAGCGCGTATAAGAACACTTCCTAGGAATTGAAGAATTGAAAAATTACCTTTAAAGGTGTTTATTTCATATTTCTGATTCACACTTTGCAGACATTTCTTCTGCTTCGGTTTAACCAAACCTTTAAAACAAAACACGATGCCCAAAATCTTTACCGCAATCACTGATCCTAAGATTCCCCGGTAAATCTAACATGTACCGCGTTTCAAAGTTTAACGGTAACAAATTGCATAAAGAGTCGTTGGCTTTCAGTGGCTCTGAATAAAACCGCAATTTGGACATTTCTGCTATTACCATAAAGGTCTACAAATGGCTGTTAAATGTACACTTTGTTTTATTATAGTGTATTTTAGGATTTTTTGGCAGCTTTATGTGTTTTTGATGGTACGGGCTAATGTATGAAGATAATGTTTGCATGAAGAAGAAAATCTACGAAAGAAGCTTCTTCAGGAAAACTTCTTTCGTAGATTATTTGTACTCAGCTACATCTGGTTAGCTTGGAAGCAAGACCCAACAAAGTTATGAAAAAGCTAGGCATAATTATATATAGGCCTCTCTTTTGAAAATCTAACAAATCCGTCGAGAAACCGATCTTGACAGCTGTTTTACAATCTTATTAGTCTAGTTTGGCGCAGATATGTCGGATGTCCGAAGTCTGGATGACCGGGCCATCCAGACTTCGGCGTTTTTTCGTTCATTTCTTATAATCTATACAATACTTTTTCCTATTCCTTTTAGGGTTCCGTACCTCTACAGGTGAAAACCGAACCCTTTTTCCCCACACTAGGAATTTCTCCTGTATTGTGGGTGTGTTTACAAACATTTAAACTCACATACACAAACATCCAGTCCCAGAACAATTATCTGCACTCCTTACATATATAAAATACTAGCTTTTGCCCGCGGCTTCGTTTGCGTTAAATTCGGGGTAACACGGTTCCACTTTCCTGATTTGCAGGTACCTGCTACCTGTAGTTTTCGCCTTGTTTATTGTAATAGCAATGTTAAATTTTCCCCTTTCGTCACTCTTTCAAAAATCGGTTTAGCCATTTAGGTGTGAAGAGGTAACAAACAAACTCATTTTCACTTTTATAATATTAGTAAGGATTTGAAATAATTTTGTTTCGTGTCTGGATCGGACCCGTGATACTGCGCCAACCGTGTCGTCGTGTTGTCATTGGATCACTTTTTTGTCCGTCTGTCTGTCTGTCTGTCAATACCTTTTATCTTAGGAACGCGTGAAAGTATCGAGATGAAATTAAAAACATATACTAAAGATATATGTTTTTAATCGGGGATCGAACCCTGCGCAAGTCTGACGCGCTCTTGGCCATTTTTTTTGCATGCGAAAACTCAGGCAGCAGAATGTACCCGGCTCACTTCATTTTTAAATCAACTTTATTTTAAAATACCATTTTTTTTTGCCAATAAATGATCTCATTTGAGGCCTATAAATTAAGCTATCAATTGTATACATGTTGTTTAGCAAGCAAGTAAATTTTACGTCTATTTCCAATGCAATTGACAAGGGAAATATTTTATCTTCTTTTTGAAATTGCACCGAATCTAATATATTATTCATCACTGTTCCCTGTAGCTGTAAACGTCAAACGAAGGAAATATAAATTCTGGATGACACTCACCGAAATGAATGAAAGCAGTAAAACATGACGAAAAATTAACTTTAGCACAAAAATTTCAAATTCCATCGTAAAAATAAAAATATTTCGGTCCTTACCAAGAAAATGTACCACATAAAATTGCATGCGATAAAACTTGAGGATGTGTCGTGAAATAGTTAGGAGCAGAAGGTTGACTTGCTTTATAATGATCATCATATCCTCTGCCTAGCCTCGTTCCAATTATGTTGGGGTTGGCTTTTAGTCTTGTAACGACTGTCAAACATCTGAAAATGACAACCGGTACCAACATATAAACTAATATTATAAATTAATGCGAATGTTTGTGAGGATGGATGTATGTTACTCTTTCACGTCAAAACGGCTGAATGGATCTTGATGAAATTTGGCACAGAGGTAGATTGTAGTCTGGAATAACAAATAGAATACTTATGTTTTGATAACATGCTGACGAAGCCGCGGGCGCTAGCTAGTGACATTTAAAAGAGAATATACCGACTCATAAATCACAAAATCTCAGAAACTACTAGTGTTAGGTGACTCCAACTTTGCATGGAAAATCCTTTTAGACCGTAGGGGCATACTAAGACGGGATTTTTACTAAATTCGACCCCTAAGAGGATGAAACAGGGTGGCAAAGTTTGTATGCGTATATTGGTAAATTTCTTAATCGAATTACACTTTTTCGGAAAAATGAATGAAAAATGAATGTCGAAAAATTTGTTAATATAGGACGCTATGGTCAACAGTCGACCAATGAAGTAGCACCTACTCGACAAATTCCATTTTATTTTATTTTTAAAGTTTTTTTTTTTGTTAAATAAAATACACCTTCTTTTTCTTACCTATTTAGTGGTTATTCACAACTTCCCAAACACGTCACGTCTTGTTCGTTTCGTCACTTATTCTCGCTCACAACCCTTGTTTGTCAAACATGTTTGTCTGTCTCTAATTTGTGACAAGCATTCTGTTTGACAACACCTTTACACGAAGCTTGCGTGTCACTTTGTTAGATAGACGTGTGACATCTTAACATTTACGTTCTTTATTGTTGGGTTTAGAATGAGACGATTTAAATATATATACATACATTTTTTTTTAAAACGTTGCCCTACACTAGGATTTCTCCTATGTCGTGGGTGCGTTTACAAACATTTAAACTCACATACACAAACAGCCAGACCTGGAACAACTATATAAATAAAATAAATAAATAAATATAAATAAATATCTTGGGACTGCTCACACACGGCTATCTGATCCCAAGCTAAGCAGAGCTTGTGTTATGGTAACCAGACAACTGATATACATACTTATATAATTTATAAATACATGTAACATATTATAGATAAGTCACACCCAGACACAGAACAAACAATCATGCTTATCACACAAAGTTTGTCCTGGGTGGGAATCGAACCCACGACCTCCGGCTCAGCAGTCAGGGCCACTAACCACTAGACCAACAGGCCCGTCATACAAATATTTGTTCCGTGCGGGTATCGAACCCGCGACACGCAGCGCAGCAGTCGATCGCTCAGCCACTGCGCCAACCGTGTCGTCTGTTATATGTCCCGTGTCCAACCGTGATAAGACCTGACCTGACAGTGTCATATGTTATTGTTACATCGTTCCTGTAGCGACGTTGAATTTAAAACAACTGTTGTTTAATGAGTTCAAAAAATTCCCAAAATAAAAAAATAGGAACTAAGAAGTTCGTGAACGGGTGCTGTCAGTCGTGACTGGTCATCTCTTAGCCGCGGTTTGTTTTAATCGATTAATTCATTTATTAAACTCTTGCTTTTGCTTTTAATCAATACATCATTAAAAATGTCTTGTCATATAAAACGACTTTGAATGAATACGATTTTATAATAATACCAGTTTTTAATAACGCGTTAAATTCGGGGTAAAACAGTTCCCCTTTACTGATTTGCAGGTACCTACTACCTGCATTTTTTGCCTAATAAAAAATAGCCTATGTCTGTCTCCTGAGTCCCAACTATCTTTGTACCAAAATTCATCGAAATGGGTTCAGCCATTAAGGCGTGAAGATGTAACAAACAAACTCACGTTCGCTTTTATAACAGTAGTAAGGATTCTTATTTTAAAAAGTTTCCATGGAGTTTCTTGCCCATTCTTCTCCATAGAGATCAACGCTTTGGAATGGGCAACTACATTACTTTCACTAACTATGGTTTGTAACCGGGACTGTAGCTTTAACATTTTGTTTTTTTGACATTCAAAAGTGCCTGTAATGGTCTAAATGAAATAAATGCTTTTGATTTGATTTGATTTGATTTAATGCCACAAAATGTCACCTGCACGGCATTCGATATTCTTAGTTCTTCTTTGTAAGTTAGCCTTTTGGCCAAATAACAGCCAGAACTAACAGTAATTATCATAGGAACCCTTTTTAAATTAATTACCTAAATGACGCCCTCCCACAATAGTATCCTTCGTGTATAAATTTATAACCATATCAAACTGAAAATGTATTAATTTATTTATTCTGCTTTCAGTCCACACTATTATTTAGCGGAGCCCGTAATTACAAAGTGGCTATTGAATTAATTAGTTCGTATGGTTTTCATACCAGATAATGCATTATTGAAAAGCTTTTACGTATAAATATTAATTGGAAAATGAATAATAATGAACTAAGGATGATACATTTTATTTTAACTACATTATCGTTCCCCTGGCTTCTTACCAAACTAGCTTCCACCCGCGACTTCGTCCGCGTGGCAGTTACTTTGGGCTAACGCTAAATTTAACTCGCGTTATGATAAAAAAAACATTCTCTCCCCTTATGCCACCTTTTTAAAAAAAATTGCCTACGTCCGTCTCCAGATTCCCAACTATCTCTGCACCAAAATTCATTAAAATCAGTTTAGCCATTTAGTTGAAAGACTTATCAAACTCACTTTCGCTTTTATAATACTGGTAAGGTTCTTCTGGGTCGGCACAACATGTCTTCTTCTTCTTTTTCTTCTCGTGAAGATGATGAGATCATCATCTCATCACCTTGTCATTATCATCCGTAAAACAATTCATCCATCGTATCTGTGGCTTTCCTTTACTTTTATAACCATCCAAATTCATACTCAAAGCTTTCCTCACGACATTAACCTCGTCGGTCTACATTTCATTTTGCAAGTAATTTTTTGGACCGAGAAAACTGATCAGAGCAGCCTGGCTTCGTGTTTACTACAATGTTACTTTAGATGGTTACGAGCAGGGAGGGGGGGCTGTCACGTTTGTGGGTGGTTCGAAAGAGATATCCCGGAACACATAGAGCATAAGAAGGAACATGGTTCCGTCAGTAAGTCTGACACACCATAGAGCGGTAGAAGTCATTAATTTAATGGTGTCACAGTCGAATGAACGACATCGTTTTTGACTGTTTGGACTTAAATGGTAGTTTTGTCATAGTTCCAAGACAGACTTGAGTTTATGGTTTGAAATATCATTTCGATTCCCCTTTTTTTATGAGTATATCAGCTTTTTTAGGTGTGGTAAACTACCTCCTATTTTTGAAGTCGGTTAAAAATAAATCAGATCTCTATTGTGAAACAAAATATTTCTTAAGAATTAAATTCTATTTCCCATAGTACTAAGCACAAAAACCAACAAATCTCAAGTGAAATACAAAACACCTAGTATGTGAATCAGATGTGTGATTCCCTCGAATATAAGGTGTCGTGAAAAAGCTCATTATGTTGTTCACAGAGCGTAGATTTTTTTGCGGATAAGCCTTCACTTTGAATGAGAACAAATGGAGAATTTTTTCCACTTCTGATTATGCTTGAATATGTAAGATTAGAAGTCAGTTTCACGTGGAATAATTTCGGGGCATTCATATACAGGGTGGAATTTCACGCCGAGGTACACGATTACCTCGTATTCATCTTTCGAAGGAAAAAAAAATTGCAGTTCAATACTGACCATGTAGGGTTTGCTGTTTTGTAGAAAACAGGTTTTTAAGGTTCATACCTGAAAAGGAAAAATTGACACCATTATTAGATCCTTATAATTTAGTTTGTTCATAAATAAATGAGTGGAAATTGTATGCCTTGTAGATTAGTAGAGGCTTGTTAACTTCTTATCTTATTTTACATTTTGTAAAGTAAGCAATGACTTATTGTCGAGCTTACGCTGTTGTTGTAATTTGTAAAACCAAATAATTTTAATAAAGTAACCATGGAGTTTCTTTTCGGATCTTTTCTAACCTGAACCGTGCACCTTTTCTCGACGTTGTTGTGGCGAAGTGCCCATTTACCTGTTTACCTTTGTAAAATATAAAAGGTTTTGATTTTGATTGATCGAAAATGTATAGTTCAATGTGTTGCCGTATGTACAATGTGGACGTAGTTAGGTATTACCACTATTTAATTTAGCGATAATAACCCAGATCGCGTGTTGACAAAAGTCCCTTATCTACGTGAATATTCAGGTGACCGGTGTTGTTTAGATACTCGGATAAAACATAATGTATCACGTATTTATAATAGTTATTCACTGTACATTTAATGTAGGTATCAGAAATAGGGCACGCCACAATAGTGGCGGTAAACCCTCTTTGAAGAGTGGATGGAGAGGCGCCATGGCGTCCTCACCTATCGCCTGATGCAGGTCCTCACCGGACACGGAAGTTTCAGGAGGTTCCTGCACATGATCGGGCAAGAGGAAACATCCGGGTGTCACCATTGTGACGATCGCCCAGAGGACACAGTGACAGGCTCCTCTGCTACAATCTTGCCCTTTGATTCGGATTACACCACAATAATATTTGAGCCTTTGAACCCAATAATTCGAAATTGCGAACTAATATTTTATTCATTTATTTATTTGGGATTCTAACGACTTACTTACTAAAACATGATACATATTTAACAGTAGAATATTTAGTGTTGCCATCACATTAAACTTATAAACTCAAACATTTATTTGGGTTTTTTAAAGATTATTTATTTATTTTAGAAGAACATACATTGTTCACTTATCGAATAAATACATAATTAAGATAAAGTGTAGTCCAGTAGCTGGTCCATGTTTTTAATTTATTAATATTTTATATAACAATTAACATTCTGTTTGAATTAGTCAAATTATACTCGTACTTATTCTAATAAAATTTGTTTTTGTTCAAAAATAATTTGGACAAAATAACTATGAAACAAGTGACACCGATGTTGCCATGACTTGTAATTATTATATTCAGAACAAAGGTTATATAAATATGACATTTGACAACTATTGTCCATTGCCATCCAACGCGCCATGCGGCAAGTGCTATGGGCACTTTTGCGCCAGGAGTGGTCAGGGGCGGGTTATTTATTTAGATTATGACATGTAGTTTTGTTCAGAAATTTGTAATATTTACACATTTCTTTAGTCATGAATAAATTCAATACTATTGTAAATATTTATTATTCTACAATACAACTTGCCCTCGTTTTGTTTTTACAATTAGAGATCTGCATAAACTGGACCAGGTGTTGTATAGCGTGATTGGACGTCTCGTGTGTACAGTCGCTATAAAAGTATTAAACTAGAAAAATAATGATAGGATTGTAACGCGTCTCTAGTTAGACTGCAGTTTATCGATTTTGTTCACTGTCGCATAATATTTATAATTATAAAGTATGATTGACTGGTAACGTCGGGGAAATTGTTGTTTTTTGTGTAAAACTTTCTAATATATAAAACTAGCTTTTGCCCGAGGCTTCGCTCTTTTTTTACAAAAAAAAAACTAAATACTGTTTCATATAAATTACAAAAAAAGATGGCGGACTAATTACTATGCAAGAGAAGGGGTAACAAATGTTTTGGTCAGTACAAGTCTGACATGCCCCCCCGCTCCGCCCAGAGCGGAGGAAGCCATTGGATGATTTCCCACCCGAAAAAAAAAGGGGCAACAAATGAAAGGGTTTGCTGAGAATCTAAAAAGAATACAAGTTTTTTTTTTTATAATATTCATAATTTATCTTTTTATTACGAAACGCTGGCACTTGCAAATAAGTGCCAATGCCTGAAGTGTTCGATTGTTCCATGTCACACCAAAAGTAATTAATTCTGATTTTGACAGCTCAACCGTCGACCAGCTATTATGAATGTTTACTTCATTAAAATCACATTAATCACCGATTCAGTTATTTGTGAATCGTACGCCAATCACATTGGTGACAAAGGGAACGAACGAATAGAAATAAGAACAATTGATTGTGAATCAATCAATCAGTTTCTGTTTTAGAAATCAATCATTTGAACTTAGCGATTGAAATATTTCGAAATTATTATTATTTGGCTTAGGCTCGTTTGATAAACGATCTGACGGCGCAGACGCCGCAAATTTTTGCAGCTGAGAACCGTTTGTAAAGTTAACAGAGTCGTCAAGTTGACTGACAAATTTGAATTTAAACGGCACGGTGGACGTATTGGCTGAGCGACTGACTGGTACGCTGCGTGTCGCGGGTCCGATCCGTGCATTCCGTGCAGGGATAAACAATATTTGTATGACCTTCTGTAGTTGGGTTCCGGGTCTGACTGCTTGTGTATGTGAGTTTAGATGTTTTTAAACAATAGAGGAGACGTAGAGTCAGGCAACGTTTAAAAATATTTAAGCGTTCATTACGATCAAAAGTGAAGTGCTATGCTACCCTAGCGTTTGAAAAGATCATATTGTCATTTTTTTTCTGCCAGGGCCTGCCCTTTAAGAGATACCGCGACCCTGGAACACACAGGGCAAAAGAAGAAACGTGGACAGGTTTGAGTCAGTACAAGTCTGATACTTCCTTCTGCTCCGCCCAGAGAAGTTATTTGATGTTATCCTATCCGAAAAAAAGGATGAAACTTCACTATTTTCTTGAAACTGTACTAATTGATGAGTCAGAGCGCGTTTTATATCATTATCATCATAGTCTGTCTGCCTGACCTTATTTATTTAAAACAAAACAAATTTACAGTGTTATGTTACACGTTTAGTTCATCAAATTTTGGTAAATTGTAGTAATAGACGAATGGATGTCTCCTATAATACAGGATTTTCCTAGCATAAGGGACGTAGGTACTTCACAAAAAAATATGAACTTTGACCAAATAGAAAAATACATGACATGTTAGATATAACATGTCATGTATTTTTCTTGTCCCACTCTACATATTTTATGACGGACGTCTCGGCGTTATTTTCTCTTTCATATTATTCTTTACAGAATCCATTTATTAATCTTTTCTTTGGCCTTCCTCTCCCTCTCCACCCATGATGATAAGATTTTATTTAACTATTTTTTTTTATTTTCTAGAATGGTGGGGTGCAAGGACCTTCTGCTGTGACTCGGACGACTGCAACAGTTCGTACGCAACGCGGCCTCTCACAATACTGTCGATTATATCAGTCTTGATCACCGCGGCGTTTGCGCGCTGACCGCTTCGGCAACTGTAAGACCAAATTTACGACCGATTTGATTCTTATTTACGTTTTTGGTTTGTTCAAAAGTTTTAGATTTATTATGTTTTAGTGTTTTTTTTTCCTATTAAGTAGCTACTTATTGATTTTACCTTGAACTTTAGTAGAACTGTTAATGCCGGACAATTGACCACATGCAAAAATTTTGGTTAATAGGCTAGCTTACAAAAAAAAATATTAGTACTTTACGTCTTTTAGTTTATCCAAAAGGGACATGTATTTTTATTTGTATCTAAATTAGAATAAAAATGACAAATATACCTATAGCCATGACAAATATATAAAAACTAGCGGCCCGTCCCAGCTTCGCACGGGTGTTACAAATCTTTGAAAATCCCCACTTTTCTCTACTATAATATGTATGTATTATACATAAAAACCTTCCTCTTGAATCACTCTATCTATTAAAAAAAACCGCATCAAATCCGTGGCGTAGTTTCAAAGATTTAAGCATACAAAGGGACATAGGGACAGAGAAAGCGACTTTGTTTTATACTATGTAGTGATGACAAATATAAAGTTGCTGCATTTTTTCAGAACGAGTGACGTAACACGTAACTTTTGTGAAATGCGTGTCTCTTATTTTTGAATAATCTAAAAGACGGACTAAATAGAATGTAATTAATTTGACCCTGGAACCTACCCTATTGTTGGATGTTTGATCTGTCAAAAATATACCCTATGTTCTTGTAAAACGGTAAGATATTGAATAAAACTAAAAGATTGCTGAAACTTTGTAGAAATACAGAAATTACGATATTCATTGGAGTAATGTACATTAAACATTTTTTTAATAAAAACTTTAAGTTATTTCGATGTTATAAAAACAATTGATATTTGTTGTTACTCCACCCTAACTACTACTCAAAAAATAACCAACCATGCTTCCATTAGATATGTACTTAAACTTCAATAAACTCATTGAAAATAGTTAGTCAAAAGTAATCAATCATATATTTTAAAAAACGCAGTGACGAATTTCTAACATTAAATAAACAATCATATAAAAAAAAACAGAAAAAAAGCAGTGACGAATCTCAAACATTGAATAAATACCGAAATTGCTGTGGGCAAAAATAACAAATGTGCGTGTCTTATGATAAGGAAAATGAAAAGATTCTTTAAAACAAGAACAAAATATGAAAAGGTTATGCAAACATTTTGCCAACGCAGATAGACCCTGAATTTCAAAAAATAATAAAAAGCAGATATTGTTCCACACACTGCTGGAGGAAATCTTTGTACTTATGTATATCGCCTTTTATGCTATAAACATGCTAAATAGTCGGAGCGAATTAGGACGGCAAAATGACATAGAGAACCTAAGATAAATCTGTTTTACGTTAAGGCTATTATCGTCATCTCTAATCATTTTACCAGCTATGTTTGGGTCGGCTTTCAGTCTTACCGGATTCGAACCAGTCTAGTATGTAGCGACTGCCTATCTGACCTCTATAACCCATTTAACAACTGGGTAATACCTGGGTAGATTTTCTGTCAAACTTTCGAGCCACGTGTAACGACTAACAGAAATCTACAAATGACAGCCAGGACCAACAACTAAAGGCACTGAGGAAACTCTAAAGGTAACAGGTGGTCACCCATCTACAAACTAACCTAGGCAAACCTGGCTTAACCTCACGTACGACCCGAACGGCAGTTTTTATTTTGGCACGAGTTCATCTTTATATTCCCCTAAAACTTTTAGGTAAACTCTACAAAAATATCAGATAATTGCAGCTATCAGGCGTTGCGTTAAATTAATTTGAAAGCGGTTAACACCTTCATTAATAATAAATTGTGTAACTAGCAACATACACACAAGACAATAGTATATATAAGCATAATAACAACATAGATATAATAACATAGATAAGCAAGTTGAAATTATTATGATCAGACTTTTTAAAAATACACGAAAACCAGTTGTATCTTTTCATAAAAACTGCTTCTCCAAAATAAAGTATGATTGGAAAACTACAAAACCTTATAAAATACCAAAGCACTTGATTGAGAATTGAAGATTTCGACGGTAGTGTCCCCAAAGGAGCCATCTGTCCCAAATCTAGTGGACTACAAAACAATAACAATATAAATCGAAGGTCCCTTTACTTATAACGTATTTATAGAAGACCCTAAAAATAAAATAGACGAGTTACAAAACGAAAAATAGTATCCATCTCTTTTTGATTAAATCTGTGATTATAACAACTTCGTAAAAGAAAAAAATATTGTTTCCCATAAATATATTTAAATCTCTCCAAGTTCAGAAAGAAAAAGATAAGATTGACAGTTGTAGGAAAAGTATTCATTCGTAGTTATGTAAGCGTAATTAAATTAATTATGCCTCATGCAACAATGCTAACAGCTCGTCTTAATAAATACAACCCAAATACGGCATTGGACGGCACGGTTGGCGCAGTGGCTGAGCGGTCAGCTGCTGCACTGCGTATCGCGGGTTCGATTCCCGCACGGTGCAAATATTTGTATAGCCTACATATAGTTGTTTTGGGTCTGGCTGTTCATGTATGTGTTTAAATGTTTGTAAACGCACCCACAATCCAGGAGAAAGTCCAACGTTTTAAAAAAAAATACTGCCACAGCAATGATTATAATTGCAATTTATTTAATGAACCAAATCCGTCACTGCGCTTTAATACTAAACTGATTTTTTATTGTCTCTCGAGTGGAAATTTAATTTACTTTGTTTTATGCGTATTTTATTATGATTGGGGTTCGTTGGCCGACTGCCACTGTTGCTGTATTATGGCCCCCTTGTGGATTGGTAGGTGCCTGAGTGAATCCGGGAGAGTGAATAAGCAAGTTTATCTGCACACTCATGGGACCCCCGTTTTCAATGTCGTGAAAGGGTTGTTTTATATAATCAAATTCTTTCATGGGATTGTTTTTACTTTCATTGTTTATAAGGGTATCTTAAACTGGAAGTAATTGTTTTAGTTTAATATTTTATAGTTTGTTACTAAGTTTTTGATGTGCAAATGTGTTTATAAATTAGTTTAGCATTTAAATTTTCCATGCATACTTATAATTTTATGTAACTGGAAGACATTGCTACGTCGGAAATAATAAAAATTATGTTAAAGTGTTTTAGTAACTCTAATTACCTACTATTTAAAAGACGTAGTTTCAGAGTTTTAAATTCTAGTTATGTCTCTTAAATTAGTTTTCCCAGAAGATTTCTTTTTAATATTTGTGTTTTAGTAGTTAAAATTAATTGGCTTTTTTTTCACTGTATTAAAATTAAATGAATTTTACAATTGTAAAATTGTATAGAAGAATCCAAAATATGGTTTAAATAGATAGTTCTATATTTAAATAGAATAATATCACTCACGATTGACGCTTTATTAAGTAAATCACAATCAAATTTTTTTCTATATCTAGCTGTAACTAATAGATGTACAAAATAATAATATTCACTATATATTATTTCTAGGTGAATAGGAGAATATTGATGTTATGTATTGTATGATTTTTACAATATACTTTAGTTAACGGAACTATTTTAATTACAAAGATGAAAGAGCAAGAAAAGGTTTTTATCAAAGAAAGGGTTCTATATATTATATTTCATCTAAAAAATATTTAAAACAAAATTCTTGATTAATACTCGAAAGCAGAGCAGTATCAGCATTCAAGTAATAATAACAATTTGAACCGGCGAATTCTAAATAACAAACAACTTTAAATATTCCAACAGAGTTATTTATCACTAGAACAATGGTTGTAATGATACAAAAGATGTTAAGACTCAGAAACTTTCAGAAAACTTTGTTGGACAATCAAGAATAAGTTCGTAAATTAACGCCAGGGGAAAACATGGAACAAGAATTTGAAGCTTAACAAGATAATTCAGAATTAAGTCTTAATAACGAGGGATTCAATCTGGCGTACGTGCACGTGTAACTGAGTTTGAAAAGTATTCGAAAAATCACAAATTAAAGAAGAGACAATAACTTTGTTTAATAATTATTACAATATTAAATAAAACGCAGGACACAAGAAATGCTTTTGTGCAGTGGACAGGCGGGTAGTTAATTTAAACACTGGACTGTTAATTAAGCACGTATAACATATAAAAACTTTATTCTTGCTTGTTGCTTACATCAAAAAAAATCGAAACATATTTGACCAGTTAAACGCCGGCGAATCTTAACACCGAGATTCAGAAATCGGCGCTCAACTAACAACGCCATCTATTGGCAAAATTATTAACTAATATTTACTTAAACATGCAGTGATTAGACATTAAAATGTTTAAGGCTGTTAAAGTAAAACCTGTTAATTCCGCCAGTTAGGTTTATTTTAGAGCAAGGCCAGTTACGTGTCCCGGTTGTGCATTTTGATATCCACATACTTGTGTGAAAGCATTTACTTTTCAATGACTAGTTACCTAATTACCTAAAAACATTTTTTTGTTTTGATTTGAACTCTAAAATATTCATATTATTAATGTTGGCCCATCGGCAATTCTATGAATGCTTAGTATTTTCCTTGTTCAATTATTTGTACTTACTTTTTGTGTGTATTGCATGGGATACCTTGTTTTTAAAGAAAGAAAGAAGGTCTATTTTTTCCGTAAAGGTGACGCACACACATACAATTAATATAATACAGTAGGTTAAACACAGAAACATAAAAACTCTATTCTAAAAATAAATTTTAAAAAAGTAAATTCCGTATTGATTTTGTTATTTGTACAAATAGTTAATCTCTATTGACTTAGAATTAAAAAAAGTAAAACACACAGTAGGACCCATTTTAAATTCAATGGGCCTAAGAGCTAAACTAAGTATAAATAACTTCTGAAAAATACTTAACCAACAAATCAAGCAAGATGAAACAGCAACGTTTTAATGGAATACCTTATAAAGTATATGTAAAGTCTAAAGCAGTTTTATTCTATCGAAACTAAATAGAATAAACCTAAGCCTTCGTACAGCATCTCTGAAATCACATTGGGATGCTTAAAATGTACACACGACGGCATATCAACCTACACTAAACCATTATAACCTGATCTCTCTACTACGGTGTGCGATCCATAGTAGAGAGATCAGGTTATATTAGTTTAGAATAGCTTGACCTGCCGTCGTGTGTACCTGGGGTTACGTGATCACACTTTCAGAACGAGCTCATTTAATATTCAGTACAGTTTACCTTCTGAGCCTCTTTATTTAATAGAATATCTATTTTGATAACTGTTACGAAGCCAATACTCTGTATGACTGTTCCAGAAGTTTCGTTAATTTAGTTTGAGAGTATGTTTTTACTTTTGATATGGGGCGCGTTGGGAATGAATGTTTCTGGAGTTTTAGCTTTAATTTTGTTATACACAATGTAATTTTGGCGTATTTAGACGATGTTTTGATACTTTTGGTTATGTATTTTACGTTTTTCAAACCAACCGTTCGATAATGTTTCTTGGGGATTTTATGGGATCTTTGCTTACTGGTTATGGTTATTAGCCATAAAACCTAATTCTATTAGTCGCAACTTTGAGCACCCACTTAGTCTAAATACAATGGATTTGACGGATGGCTTTGACCAAATACTGCTTTGTTAGTTTGTTCATAGTTTTCTCCACGGAAATAATGTTGCTAATTAAACAATTGGACTAGTTTCTTTTATATGTGCGTGTGTGTGTTTTTATCTCATTCCTTGCTAAAAATCCACACACTAGCTTCGGACAGTGAAGGAGTAATTATGTGGGCAGCCGCGAAACGCCCCACTCAATGTACCATGTCTAATTGGGATTCAGCTTATACGGGATTGGATTACGTAGACAAAGATTATAGGGAAGTTAATGTTGGAGATTTAGTTGTATCTTGGGATCCTTTTCAAACATTAAGCTACTATCAATAAAATAGTTTTTTGAGGCGATTTTTTATTATAATGCGTATTTTTTTTATTGTAGAACGCGATCCAGGTTTTAAATACATGTTTATCCGATTTCTATTCCGTAATATTGAAAATTCTCTTGATAACTATGACTCCTGTTCTTGCTCTTTTATTTTAATATTTATTCCAACTGTTTATTCTAAAGTTACAGTAAATAAAGATTAAATTTTAAAAGTTTCATTTATTTTATTAAAATAGTTTATAAGTAATAACATTATATTAACAGTGCCTAGACATGATATGAATTTAGGGTGAACGCACTAATTGTCAACCTACGCGGTTCATACAGTTCCTAATTTTAAATTAGAATCATCGACCCAAATTGATATTATGTCTTACAATATAATAGACTATAATATTCTATATAATTTCAACGTAATTTAATAATTGTAAAATGATTCATGTTCTCTTGGCAAAAATTAAAAAGGAAGACTGAAATTATAGTAGGTATCTACCATAATTTTAATCAAAGTCGGCTTGTCACGCTATCAAGAAATGTAATATTCACAATCTTGGCCAAAAGAACATAAATTATTTAAACTAACGCTTTATAGTAATTTTATCACGTAACATCAAGAAGCTGAAATATTCTAAATTATAATATAATTAAAATTTATAATTATAAATTAGTGTAAGAATAAAATTTAAGTAAGTCACTTTAAAGTTATACAAAAACGTCACGAAACGCATTAAACATTTAAAATGGCTGACAAACGTTATCTTTCCCTATCTTTGTTATGATAATTTGAAAGTAAATGGAATATTTCATGGGTTCAGAATAAAATTATCCTTACTGTTGGATATTTAAGTAATATCTTCTTTATATTTCTAAAATTTCTTGTTCAAAACCCGTGTAATGGAATTTCTTTTAAGATAATAAAAATTGGATACACTTCGCCTGGCTCAGTTACAATACTTTAGGTGGATAAGGAGGTAAGATATTATTTCATTTTAATTGAACTACCATTTTCAGGAACATTAGAAATTGAATATTTCGTTCAAACAAGTTTCCTAGTAACGAACATGTTGACATGTTGTTACAACATTCACAACATGTTTAAAACATGTTACAAGATTCGCAACATATTTGAAACATGTTGCAACATTTGAAACATGTTTAAAACATTGTTGTAAGGCGCCCGTAACTAAAGCCTTCTCTAATTTGTATTGCCACAAATGTAACATTAATGTTGAAATCATTTTGGAACGTAGCCAAGCAAAGTGTGGTCCAATATTATTTTATCTATATTCGACTCCGAAACACTGTTGTAGCATTATTCGTGTTTATTGTTGCTTGTTTATTACTGTACAATTTTAAAGTATTAAGAGCTGTTATTAGTTATGATTTTTTCTTAGCTAAATAAAGACCAATTTATCATTCATTTACGATGTCTTTTTATCCTACTATATAATATTATAAATGCGAATGTTTGTGTGGATGGAACTGATGTATGGATGTTTGTTACTCGTTCACGTCAAAACGGGTTTTGATCAAATTTGGCACAGAGGTAGATTATAGTCTGGAATAACACATACCGATAGTTACCTTTTTTTCTATCATTAAGTGGGTGAAGTCGTGGGTGCCATCTAGTCAACCTATATATTATAACAAGGGGGGTGCCCCTTAATAATAATAAGATGTTATTACTCTTGACTAAAAGTGTAAATTACAACTGCATCTTGATTACCTGGAAGCTGCTGAATTAAGCCCTTGATCCTGAAAAACGATAGCCTCCTCAGATGTTGGTCACGGCTATTGGCTATTAATCCATTGGCCCACACGACTATCGGCGCAATGACTGTGTGGTAAGTCATAGATGATAATTTAACTGTCGATCGTCTACATTTCGATCTCATATCTCCTTTCTCAGGTCCGCTTGCAGAAATTTCTTAAGAAATAAGCAGTACCTTTGTACTCAAATATGTTGTTATCCTGTCTGGTTTACTATGTGTACATAAATAAATAAAAATAAAAGTTCACTTATTACATTATTTTTGTCAAAAAAAAATCATCGTTATTCAGATCGTCCCCATCAACCAACGAACGACTGTAAAGTCAAAAATAATTTTCCAGTTCACAAAACTTTTTCGAACATCCTTTCCAAACCAACTTCAATCCGGAGTTATGAGCTTAACCGACTAGTTAACGAAGTCTCTTTCCAAACTTTCTCTAGGGTCTGCTTCACCCTTAACTATTACTTATCCTGTGTCCCTATCTAACTAAACTTCAGTAATTAAGCTAGTCTTATTACATTTGTTTATACAAAACATAAACTTTGGCTTTTGCATAACATAAATTTCACACTTTGTATTTGGTGGGGTAGGATTTAAAAAGTCGTTTGGGTATTCAGAAGGTCGTCTTTTTCATTATGGACATTAAACTGACTGTAGACACAAAACCTTGATTGATATTTCAGTAAATTATTTGAAAAACTAACAAACTCATCTCCCTAACCTTTTCTTCCAGTCTAACCGGATGCAGCTGAATATCAGTATTTTACACGACTACTGACCTCCACAACCCAGTTAGTACTGGGTAATGCCATATCCCTTGGTAAGACTGGTTGTCAGACTTTCGGAACACTGACTACCTGTAACGACTGTCAAAGATCTTCAAATGACAGTCGGGACCAAGGGCTTAACGTGCTCTCCGAGGCACGGAGGAAACTCGGTATGTAAAGAGTAGTCACCCATCCACAGACCAACCTAAGCAAACGCGGCTTAACCTAAAGATCGACCAAAGCGTCTGCTATTATTTAGCCACGAGCTCCTTAGTTTGAAAAAGTAACTAAGTAAACTTCAGTAATTAAGCTAGTCTTATCACATTTGCTTAGACAAAACATGAACTTTTGCTTGTTCCATAACATAAATCTTAGACTTTGTTTAAAGTGCGATGGGAATTGAAAAATCGTTCGGAAATCCAGAACGTTATCTGTGTCATGATGGACACTTACGTTACGTTAACAGATACAACATATAAGTGCATTATTTAAAATAAAATTCGTTCGACTCCTCGTCGGAACGTCCAGTCCTCTCAGTTTGACTGTCTTCACTCGTCGGGTGGTTTTTAAATCAAATCAAATCATTTATTCATTTGTTTATGTTTGCATTTTCGTACCGCGCACTGAGTTTTAACCGCATTCTTCTGTTCTTCTTGATGGCAGTGAAATTCATATTTTTTTTGCGTTTTTTGCAATTTTTAGGTCAATGTCAAGTTGTTTGTTGAACAAACTTCATCAACTTGGAACCTTATAATCATAACAAAACCCGTCAGTGGCAGTGTAAATATTGAAATAACTTAACTTACTTATTATTAAAACATAAAATGGAATATTTACCATGTTTATTATTTATTCTGAGTGTCCGATATTTTGGCGATGTTGCAAACGCCATGTGCATGAACTGAAGTTATTAAGTAACTTATCTTCTGCAAAAAATAGTCATCCAATGCGATTAAAAGAACTTAGAGGATTGTATTTATGATTACAATTTTGAAAATACGTTCGTATTATGTCATATTATAATCGACATACAACCTTATACTGGCTAGCAAAGTGCAAAAAAGTCAGAAAATTTGAATTTCGAAGTCTACCTTAATACTTCTGCGCTTTAATGAGGCGCAGGATAAGGTTTGTGCGATTTTAAATACTATTCCAAACAACGAGAGTTGAAAACGCATTGCACGATAAAAATCTCTATGTCAACAAAAAGGACTGTCACGTACTTCCTTAAGCTTGACGTGTATTTAGCGCGCGAAAACTGTATTTGGGTTGTCCATGTTTATTCAGCCTAAGATAATACTTTTCCAAATTCATCCTTGTACCAAGATGATTGAATCACAGAGATATTTGATTGTGTTAGTCCATCGGTTCGGTAGTAGATAAATAATGAAATATTGAATAAGACTCGCTATATTGGATTACCATAATGTTTTTGGAACGAAGTTCCTTATCGCGCGTTGCGAAATGGGGCTAGACGGAGAAATTAAGACCAAAAGTTGTAACGACACTTTCGTTACTCAGTCAAAAGATTTGGTCGTTTATGACGCAAGTTTGTACGGAACCCTCGGTGCGCCAGTCGCATTTAGCCGGCTTATTTACACTTGGTAAGCATTTTACAAACTCAAACTCAAATCATTTATTTCAATTAGACCATTACAGGCACTTTTGAATGTCAAGAAACGAAATGAAGCTGCAGTCCCGGTCACAAGGCATAACAACTTGTGAAAGTACTGTAGTTGCCCATATATAAAATTTGAAACTAATAAACCGTTGAATACAGTATAGCTTCATATTTTTAGACATTGACTGCAATAATGTTTAATTATCTTTTAAACAAATCAAGACTTCGCGGTTGCTACTAAGAAATTTCTGAAAAACACAATAACACTTTGCCCGACCCGTGAATCGAACACAGGTGCAAAAGTTCATGCAAATTTTCTCGTATTTTTCTCAGGAAATCGATACTCATGGGTAACTTTGGAAGTCCGCCATATTGGATTAATAATTAAGTCACCGGCGATCCCAGAAGAATTAAGAAGACCAAAGAAGAAAAGCACGTCGTCGACATTAGAATCAGTACGCTTTGTCGTCACTAGCCGTGAGTTCACAAAACGACCTGATTCTTTAGTCGGCGCGTGTTAAGTATGTCTACAGTAGAAGAAAGAAGAGAAGAGAAGATACTATTTAATTATTTTTGCTAAATTATACAGATATATGTTGTATTTTTTATTCACCTATTTTATCCCATCCTTACTAAAATATTATAAAAGCGAAAGTGAGTTTGTTTGTTACATCTTCACGCCTAAATGGCAAAACTGATTTTGATGAATTTTGGTACAGAGATAGTAGGAACCTAAAAGAAGTGGAATAAGGGGGAGAAAGAGGGAAGAAAAGGGGAGAGAAACATATTTTTTCTATCATTACGCGAGTAAAGGTAGCGTTAGCACCAAGTAACTATGCCACGCGGACAAAGTCGCGGGCGGAAGTTAGTAAAACACATTTAAAAACCGGCCAAGAGCGTGTCGGGCCACGCTCAGTGTAGGGTTCCGTAGTTTTGGTGGTAATTTTGGATTGCGAGAACCGATTTCAATAATTCTTTTTTAATTTGAAAAAAGATACGTTCAGGATAATAAAATATGTAAACGAAGTTAAAAAAATGCTTGCATAAACGATTATACTACAAACTTAGTCCACAAATTATTTTGTACAACTTTTTTTTTTGTACAAAAACTGTTATGTCAATCAAGTTCAAAATAATTTTCATAGAAAGTCCTTATAAAGTTCTACTTTTCAGATTTTTTTCATCGTTTCTAAACTTATGGTTCAAAAGTTAGAGGGGGGGGGACACATTGTTTTTTACTTTTGGAGCGATTATTTCCGAAATTATTGACATTATCAAAAAATGATTTTAGTAAACCCCTATTCATTTTTAAATACCTTTCCAACAATATATCACACATTAGGGTTGAAATTAAAAAAAAAATCACTTCCCACTTCACATATAGCTAGCTACCCTAATAAAACATATTTTTCCAATTTTTATTTTACCACTTTGTCGGCGTGATTGATATACATATTGGTACCAAATTTCAGCTTTCTAGTGCTAACGGTTACAGAGATTAAGCGAGGACGGACGGACGGACGGACGGACGGACGGACGGACAGACAGACATGGCGAAACTATAAGGGTTCCTAGTTGACTACGGAACCCTAAAAAGACCTTTATTTTCAAGTTTCCTCCGTACCTCGGAAAGCACGACATATCGTTGTACCCGGTTAAAAAAAAATGCACGCATAAAATATTTATGCACACCATTCCATTTTGGCTACACCAAACTTAAAAACCATCAACAATTTAAACTGTAGAGCTAATTTTCATATAAATTTACCCTCATCAGTGCTATAAGAAGCGTACATGAGTGGCGACGTAGCGCTTGGCTGCAAGCTGAACGTTAATTTCGCTCACGACCTCTTCGCGTACAAGCGTAATGAGCGATATGGGGCAAGCGACAAATTGGTTTTGCAATGGAAAAAAAACCGTATGTTAATAATGTATTTATTTTGGAAATGTGAAATGGTTTTGTTTTTATTTTAAGTGCAGTTTTTTTTATGGTGGAGCGGGGGCATAGGCGCCTAGCGCCAACGCCTGCCGGGGTTGCGGGATGTTCGAAAGAGATACCGCGGCCTTGGAACATAAAGGGCAATGGAAGGAACATGAGTAGGTTTTAGTCAGTACAAGTTTGACACTCTCCCCCGCTCCACTCACAGCGGGGTAAGTTATTTGAAGAACTTGCCTCAAACGTACACAACATAAACAAAAACACAAAATCTAAACAATAAAAATTAAAAAGACAGTATTGTGTGTCTCACGGCTGTGCCAAATAGGCCCAGTAGGCTTACCATGACGTCTTAAAGCAGAACTTATTCCACTGAGGGAAAGAGATGGTGCTAGACACCCTGTATAGCAGTTCATCAAACTGCCGAGCAGCTAGTGCCCAACGCCGCCGATGAAATGTATCTTACGAGGCTGATTACTTATCGATATCGCTGACTGTACATGTGACTGTTACCAACCGGTGATGGGCCCGTGTGGTGGACAACAACCTATACCTCCCCATTAAAAGCAGGCCTGTGTCCCAAGTATTGGGATCGTAAAGGCTGATTATTCTTACTAATATTATAAAAGCGAAAGTGAGTTTGTTTGTTTGTTGCGTCTTCACGCCTAAACGGCTAAACCCATATTGATGAATTTTGATATAGAGATAGTTAGGACCCTGGAGACGGACATAGGCTATTTTTTGTGAGAAATGAGGGAGAAAGAGGGAAGAAAAGGGAAAACTTAGCTTTGTTATTACAATCAATAAGGCGCAAGGGCAAAAACAGGCTGCAAATCAGGAAAGGGGAACTGTGTTATCCCGAATTTGACGTGAGCGAAGCCGCGGAAAAAATCTAGTGCTGTATAAATGTTTTCTTTCTTTCTCTCATATGCCTCTATGGTCAAGAGGTCACGAGCGTAATTGCTGAGTGTGATATTCTTGGCTTTTATACCCAGATCGGGGAGAGTTTTAGTGAATTTTATCGCTTTGTGCCCAGTTTATAGCAGGTACAACTCTGCTTATTCTTTAACATACATAATGTTTGCCACCTATACATAATATTTGTGCCTTAACTTTATATGAAAAAACTTGGCTGGCGGTATAGTAGTTTGGACGGTAAGGTTGGCGCAGTGGATGAGCAACCGACTGCTGCGCTGCGTGTCGCGAGTTCGATCAACGCATGGAACTAATATTTGTATGACCTACAGGTAGTTGTTTCGGGTCTGGCTGTTTGTATATGTAAGTTTAAATGTTTTTAAACGCACCCACAATTTAGTAGAAATTCCTGGTATGGGGCAACGTTTTTTTTTTTCTAAAAAAAAGTATCGTAGCAACAGGCTGGTACTTAGGTATCATAATAACCCTTTTCACAAATTAAGGCAAGGAGACTACATAATTTCGACCTTTGTGATTTATACTTCTTTTAAATATTTAATTTATTCGCAGTCTTAATTTATTCACAGAACTTAACATAACATTAAGAACTCCAACAATTCATTAAGTATAACAAATTGCATTTTAATTCTGAAGGTCCCTTAAGCTTTGTTAAGACCACGAATATGTAATTTGGAAGTTAAAAACCTTAAAATGCAGGCAACTGAACATTATACAAGAAATTAAGGATGCATGGAAGTATGATAATTTTGGCATTCGTCTCCCTTAGGAGGGTATTATTCAAATGACTACCAACCTACTTGAATTATTATAATCTGCCACATTAGTGAGACAAAAAGATGAGTTTTGCAAGAACTTAATTTTTTATGCTACGTCATGTACTTTTTTTGCGGTTGTAAATCTATAAAAAAACTTCAGACTTTTACTGATTAAAAGCCAAACATGTTGCTTCTTTTGTCCTTTAAGTATATTTCGGGGATGCGGTATCTCTTTAGAATAACCCGCAACCCCGGCAGGCGGTGGACCTGACCATTTGCTATGTCATGTACCTAGTGAAAGCAAGGTTTTACCAATTTTTAACCTATGGAAATCCACAAATATAATATAGAAGACCATTTAAAATAATTTTATTAAAGTTGAATATGACTTATGGCTATGTGGAAATTAAAACATGGTATAAATATTTAATTTTTAATTTTTTTTTTTTTTAATTTTATCTATAACTAGCTGTGCCCCGGCATGCGTTGCAATGCCATTTTCTACCTTTCTACCTACCTGCTTACCCTACCTACCCTACCTACCCCTACCCTACATACCCTACCCACCCTACATACCCTACCTACTCCTACCCTACCTACCCTACCTACCCTACATACCCTACATACCCTACCTACCCTACATACCCTACCTACCCTACCTACCCTACATACCCTACATACCCTACCTACCCTACCTACCCTACATACCCTACCTACCCTACATACCCTACCTATCCTACCTACCCTACCTACCCTACATACCCTACATACCCTACCTACCCTACATACCCTACATACCCTACATACCCTACATACCCTACCTATATAAAATCGGTTAAGTGGTTTAGGAGTCCATTGAGGACATTGTGACACGAGATTTATATATATTAAGATATGTATGTATTTATAAATTATATAAGTATGTATATCAGTTGTCTGGTTACCATAACACAAGCTCTGCTTAGCTTGGGATCAGATAGCCGTGTGTGAGTTGTCCCAAGATATTTATTTATTATATTTATTTATAAATTAATTAGTTCTATAAAGAATCACGGACGCTTATTCGTCAACTCGCGCCTCAACTCGCGACTGCGCGCGAGTTAGCACCTTCCGATTTTACCTATTTTAGTTGTAGTCAACTCGCGACCGAGTGAACATCGGACTTCGATCTGATTTCACTCGGTCGCGAGTGAAAATCTGACGAGTTTATGAGGCGCGAGTTGACGAATAAGCCATCACGGATGTGACACTGACTTTTTTTATGAAATTATGTCTATTTTTTGTCAAGAATTTTGTACTGGCCAAAAAATACTTGAAAAGACATAATTTTTAAAAAAAGTTCCTCGTAAACTGGCTCTTATTGCACTACGATTAGGTTCAACATGCAATGCATTTAACACGCAAGATTTTTTATCATTTATCGCAACAAGGGCAAAACTGTTCAAATCTCTAAAGCCTACGGTATTTTTTTTTATAGAGCACGAAGTTGCTTGGTTTTAAGGCCTTCATTTATTTAAAAAAAAAAAAAAAATTTCGTTTAATTCACGTGAGAATTTGTGACTGCTGTTCTCGGATCTATAACGCTCTCGGCTGGCGGCTCGTGCGTTAAATCCGGTTCGGCTGCAATGACAAAGTTTCCTCACTTGTGTCAAAATGAACTATCTTTTAATGAAATAATGCTTAGGAGCATTGTTTCGGGGACATTTCGGGGTAGCAACATACACCCGACCAATCTAGCCTAGACCAATCAGCGGTTATAGAAGGCCAGGGTATTCCACAAATTGGTTGTTTATTTATTTAACGATTTATGTACATACACACTGAATACAGAAAAATAAATAGGAATAGAAAACAGGTACAAAGGTAATGTTGTTGGTTGGTTTTTGTTAATTACAGGTCAGTTTCAGGTTGTATATTACCTAATTAAAATATGATTTGTGACAGGGTTCCCTCTATCTGGCAGAATCTTGATGCTCCGAAATTTATTTGGCATAACACACTTAGCATAATTTTCTTTAAACGAACATTTTAAAGGCATAAAACATATTTGGTATAATTATCATTTGGCATAATGTTTAAAACTTCGAATTAACAATGGCATACTTTTAAGATTGCAGAATTACATTTAGTATAATTACGATTTGCAGAGTTCAAATTTCGCATAATATATTATTTGTTATAATTTCACTTGGCATACTGTGCAGACGGTAGTAATGGCTATGTTAGGTTAGGTTAAAACTGTGACCTCCTACGCACGAGCCGAGCGAGCGAAGCGAGCGGTGCCGCGGCAGCGGCCGGCGAGTGCCAGAAACGACTTGCGTTAATGGAAAAAAGAGATTGTTTTAAGTAGGTTACCCGGAACTGAACTATTTAGATTAGGATACCTAATTAGTTATTGAATTCAATGACTTAATCTCAAATTCAATTTAAACAATAACTAAAATAAATGACATTATTTTAAAGAAATAATTAATCAAAATAAATGACAACTTATAATGACAAAGATAACCCTAACTATAAACTTTCTACGATATGACAATTCTGCCGTTTAATGATCATCGATATAAAATATATTATGCCAAAAGACGATTCTGACTGTGAACTTTCTGCGATATGATGTTTCTACTTTTTAAATATTATGCATATGAAGTTTATGCCTAGAGATGATTCTGACTTACAAAATTATGAGTTTAGAATGTATGATAAATGAGTGTCTGCTAAACTATTTTCTGCGAAGTGAAGTTTATGCCATCCGTTGTTATGCAAAATAAAATTATGACATAAAAAGTTCTGCTATAAAGGGTGGACCTTTTGTGACACTAACAAAAATCACACGAAATTTCAAGCTCCATTTATTTTCAAAACAAAGTCTCATAGCGAAATCACAACAGGATTTTCTAGCATTACAAAACGATCGAATTGTGAAATGAGACTTGTGATTCTTTCCATAAAGTCTATATTTGTATGGAGCTTGCTGTCACGTATAAAATGGAGCTATTTGTCACTAAATAAGAGCAGCTATATGTCAGATGTGAGACGGAGTGAGACACGTCTTGAGAAATGTCGCGCCGGCTTGTTGAAGAACCTCTATGTTAATTCATTTACCTTACTGCCACCAGCTTCATTTGTAGGAATATCAATTTTATTAATGGTCGTGAAGATTGATTTTCATTATGATTCTAGTTTTATTTGTAGTTTGTATATAATGTATACTATGTAAAAGAAAGTGTTTTGCAAAATACAATAACCGACTTCCAAAAAAAACACTAATAGTGGAAAATCAAAGAATCAAACATGAGTCAGCGACTTGTTTTGGAAGTTGGTAATAATTTATTTATTTATTACAGTATGGAGGACTTACTGCTTAAAAATAAAAAAATCTATAGATAAGTCCTCACGTATAGTACCACACTAAAATTTTATAATGAAATGTGAGCACATTAACATAATTTAATAAAAGGCTACATAAACAAAGTCAAATGTAAACGCTAAACAAATAGTTGACTGAAACTCTTTAGTTTGCAGTAAAATGCAAAATGAAGTACACATTACAAACGAAAAAGAACATAATCGAAAAACAAAAGAAAGAAAGCAAAAATAAACAATTTAAAGGACAATATTTTACAAACATCAAAAACGAATATACAGTCGTATTAATAAAAGCTAACAATGCGATTGTATATGTTTGCTTCTTTTGTAGAAGTCGAAATAAAAAGTAATAAAGATTGGGCAAACATTTTAATAAAAAGACATTACTTGCACTTACATCAATCAAGTTGAAATTATTATTTAAAGTCAACTAAACCAAACGAATTATTACTGTATCGTGTGATTAATGCCTAACTATATTCGGCTTGGTATCTATACAATACGCACGCAAAAATATGACATCAGAGATGCCTTGGGATCGAACTCGCGACATATGACTTGGCAGTCCGACGGTCACACTGCTAGGCTACCACTGCATGCCAATAACAAATTTAATCGATTGCTAATAAAACATAAATTCAATCAACTTTTAATGAAAACAGATTTTATACTTTTCATTGATGAAGAAAACAATACATTTAATTTAACATTCAAGATTTGTACCTTTTGTATTTTGAAATAAGATTTTGTATTAAATAACCAAAATGTCTGTTGTTACGTGAATAATGAAAGTAGTAAAAAAGCTTTTATAATGGAAGTTTTAAAACAAAATTTATATGGTATCATCTTCCTGCTATTTTTTAAAAAATCATGTAAGTTTTGTATGCCTGTACTAGTGTGAAAACTCCAGACAACACACATATGCTCTACATGCTTCGAATCTTACCGGATTCAGCTAAATCCCAATAATTTAAATAGAGCGACTGCTTATCTGACCTCCACACCATTTAATACTCGGTAATAAAAAATAAAATACAAATAAAAAAATAATAAATATCTTGGGACAACTCACACACGACTATCTGATCCCAAGCTAAGCAGAGCTTGTGTTATGGTAACCAGACAAATGATATACATAATTATATAATTTATAAATACATACATATTATAGATAAATCACACCCAGACACAGAACAAACAATCATGCTCATCACACAAAGTTTGTCCTGGGCTGGAATCGAACCCACGACCTCCGGCTCAGCAGTCAGGGCCACTAACCACTAGACCAACAGGCTCGTCATAATTAATTACACTACTACTGTTTATATATTTTAGTGGTATGTATTTGTACAAGTAAACAGGGTGGAATTTTGTAATGCCACCTGAAGGGGAAGTACTCTTATGTACTTTAAATTGAAAATTTTACTCAAAGAAAACATTCCTTTATTTTTGAAAAGAAAGAAAGCAGCATTCAAAATTTTCTAAAAATCGCTTGCCGCACACGGTAATCGAACCGTGTGAAAGATTTCATTGTTTTCCTTTTATTTAATTTATGAAGTTTGTTAAAAAGATTTCAGCCTTATAAACTTACTAGCTTTCGCTCGCGGCTTCGCTCGCGTTAAATTCGGTATAAAACACCAAGCAGACCTGCAGTTTTTGCTCTTGCGCCTGATTGATTTGTAATAGCAACGCTAAGTTTTCCCTTTTCTTCCCTCGTTCTCCCTCATATCCCACTTTTTTAATTAAAAAATTAGCCTATGTCCGTCTCCTGGTTTCCAACTATCTCTGTACCAAAATTCATCAAAATCGGTTCAGCCATTAAAGCGTGAAGAGGTAAAAAACCAACAAACAAACGCACTTTTGCTTTTATAATATTAGTAAGGATAAAGTTGCACTCTGTACTTTTATTGCATCGATCGTTAGGGTCAAAACGATCAATGCAATAAAAGTATAGGGTGCAATTTTTACAGATTTTACTCGGTCTATCTATATATTTTAAGCTATCCTTCATGTTCTCACACACTACTCTCTACTTTTCTTTTCTTCATATTTCCTCTCGGATGCTTGCTGGTAGAAACTTCTTTTGAAATAAACTGTGCTTTAAAGATCGATAAATGACCACTTGGGTCAACGGCGACCCGTTTTCAAGGAAACTCGTTATGTGGGGTCACCCATCCACAGACCTACCTAGACAAGTGTAGCTTAACCTTAAGATCACCTACCCGGTACATTTAATAAACGTTTTGAGATAAAATGCTCACAAAATACAGAGAAAATGTCGTAATCATATTTCTGACAAGCAGCCCCAGTTTTCTGAGATTATACATTAAAACGAGGTCACATTAAAAGATACCTTTAGAGTCTGCATTCCAGAGGGGCCTGCCAGGGCAACCGCCAGCCGGGGTTGCGGGTAGTTCGAACGAGATACCGCGACCCCGGAATATTAAAGGGCAAAAGAAGGAACATGGGTGGGTTTTATTCAGCACAAGTCTGACACCCCCCCCCCGCTCCGCCCAGAGCGGGGAAAGTTATTTGATGATTTCCGGACCACAAAATAAGTCTGCATTTTGATTGAACCAAGTCCACGAATGCCTTTTGCCAAAGCAGTGGGAACATAGTATGCTGATAAGTGATTACCAGTGGCCGGAATAGGAAGTGCAATTTTGTGGGATTTTCTGACGTTATCTTAATATGGATATGATTTTAAATCCCACATTGTTGGATTTTAATACGGTCAATTTGATTATTGAAAAAAAACAAAATTTTCTGATACATGGATTGATGATTGAAGCGATGGTTGTTAAGAACGGAAAATGTCTGCAAAAGTAGTTACTATGTTCAAAAAAAGAGAAAAAAAGATATTAAGAAAGAAACAATATTTATTAGATGCAATGACGTTGAGCGTTGAGCGTTGTCTATCCTGTTCTTTTATAACCTCAATCTATTTTTTAAGTTATAGCAATGAAGTAGGTAAACGTATATTTTTATCAAAAGTAAAACGTATGATTTTGATTATAACAAATCATAAAATCCCGCTTCCCACAAGGCGTATCCACATTCTTCTTAGTGTGTCGATGACAATCTAAATTGAGTTAGCCCACAATTTTATGATGAGGTTGGCGGCTTCTATAGCGTCCTGTGATATGCAGCAGGACAGGCAGAACAGGATCCATATTATTCTAATCCATTCATAATCCATATTATTATTTGTCCAATTTCTTTTAGTTATCTATTTATTTATCGTTTTGCTATTGTTTTGTTTTGCAGTTCAAGAGCTAACATTCAAGAGAATTTTATAAATATGTAGTAAAGTGTCAATTTTACCCAAATCTATTCTATTCTAGGTGTTTTCTTCCCCCTTTTCTCGCTCAATTCTTACTTTAAAAAAAATAACGGACGACGGACATGGCTAACTTTAGCCTTCCCGTCTCCAGGGTCTCAACTATCTCTGTACCAAAATTCATCAAAATCCGTTTAGTCATTTAGGCGTGAAGATATAACAGACAAACTTACTTTTGCTTAAATTAGTATTAATATTAGTAAAGATTAAACTCTAAATTTCGTTAATATTAGTAAGGATTAAACTCTTAATTTTGTTTTAATATTAGTAAGGATGTACTTGAATCAAGTGTCAAATAAATGTTTTTGCTTTCTTATATCAATATAACGTTATCAATATACCGTTAAGGTAATTTACCCTAAATTGCACTATTTATTTCTATCTGCTCATTACGTCTTGATATTATTTTTTTGACGGGCCTGTTGGTCCAGTGGTTAGTGGCCCTGATTGCTGAGCCGGAGGTCGTGGGTTCGATTCCCACCCAGGACAAACTTGGTGTGATGAGCATGATTGTTTGTTCTGTGTCTGGGTGTGATTTATCTATAATATGTATGTATTTATAAATTATTTAAGTATTTAAGTATGTATATCAGTTGTCTGGTTACCATAACACAAGCTCTGCTTAGCTTGGGATCAGATAGCCGTGTGTGAGTTGTCCCAAGATATTTATTTATTTATTTTTCCCCTATAGTGGCATTCACGTCTCTTGTGTGTGAGATGTATTTGGCCAATTACAACGTTGTATGAAAGTGACACGCTGGGCAAATGTTCGGTGTTTAATTTGAGGGTGATAGGAGTTTGGTTCAGGATTGGTACTGTAATAAATAATAAATATCTTGGGACAACTCACACACGGCTATCTGATCCCAAGCTAAGCAGAGCTTGTGTTATGGTAACCAGACAACTGATATACATACTTATATAATTTATAAATACATACATATTATAGATAAATCACACCCAGACACAGAACAAACAATCATGCTCATCACACAAAGTTTGTCCTGGGTGGGAATCGAACCCACGACCTCCGACTCAGCAGTCAGGGCCACTAACCACTAGACCAACAGGCCCGTCAAATCTGTAATTACTAAAAAAAACTAAAAAAAAAAACTGTAATCGTCTTGTGTCGTTATCTAGTTAAATAAAGCACATATTTTGAGGATTATAATTAAAATCATTTAAATTTACATGTCTTATAGCAAAGCCGTCATCCTATTCTCACTTTAAAAACGACATGAGTATTAGAATGTTATGCTCTATCAGCCAGCATTGCTTAGGTTATATAAAACCTCTTACAGTACCTACAAAAAAAAAATAACGTTGTTCTTCAACCTGTTTACAGTCTCGGCCGGCAAAACTACGGTAACTCGAAGTCTAACAACACAGGTTAGCCAAATGCTCAGGAACCGAAGACAAAATGAGCAGGTTATGTTTACGTAGGTAACAATTAATCCAGTTCACATTAAAAAAGATAGGACAGCTACCCTACCACGACGTGTTAAAGCAGAACTTATTCCGCTGAGGGAAAGGGACAGAGCTATACAGGCTGTCTAGCACCATCTCTTTCACTCAGTGGAATAAGTTCTGCTTTAAGATGTCATAGTAGGCCTACTGTTCAAACATGTTGCTAGTTTGCGACGATAATTAAATAACTCACAGTACAGGCCCTTTAGCCAAACAGCAGTCGGCAGCTCAGCAGACGACAATCGTTATCTCTCAGCAGTCACTAATACATTTTCAACTTTATACCCTAGCGCATATAGTTGAAAATCTATTAAATACTGCTGAGCGATAACGAACGAAAAAAACGAAAACGATACGTAAACGTTAATAGATTTCAACTATATGCGCTAGGGTATAAAGCTGAAAATGTATTAGTGACTGCTAAGCGATAACGATTGTCGTCTGCTGTTTGGCTATAGGGCCTGTGTCATGTTCTAATTCATTTTTTTTTCAACGTTAATAAACAAACAAAGCGACTTGGTTGACGTTCACGTAGATTCAATATTAACGTTTGTCAGTAGTAGTTATTTTTATTGACATTTTGTACAAATTTCTATTTGGCAGCCAAAGATACGCCCAAACTGATGTGGTGTTTCGCACACCGCCCGAAAGGGACACGTACGAGGAGCAGTGTGAATATATAGCCAAATACTGCCACAAGACATACGCGTAATCTTCCTACTATTATTCTAGATGCGTAAGATTATATGGTAAGGTGTGGCTGAAGGTAGGATGTTTGATTCTCTTCCATGGTCAACAAGAGGTACCTATGTATTAGTATAAAAAACAAATTACCAGCTACAGTAACTTCCGAAACCCAAACAGCCGATGCTGGCCTTACAGCAGCTAGGCTGCAATGGTTCATCCAGGCTTCCGGCTACTACTGACTGGCAGCGGCGATCTCTCGCTTCCGGCCTTGGTTCAGTCCATGGACCGGAGCGAGAGCGAATGCGTAGCAGTCACCTCCTTCTGTGAAGCAGTTATGCTGCAGAAGAATGTGGAAGGTGATGTTTGATAGAGAGAACTGCAAACTGTCCCAGCCGCCACTGGAGATGTTCCGGGGATTGGAAGCCGCAAGACGACTTCCACGACGTTGTTACGTGATGTAACAATTAGATATTTTCAAGTTGGTAATTAACATTAATACTGTATGAAAGTGCTTCATTGCAGTACTGGAAGACTATGCGCCAGAACTATATTCTTTAAGTATGAGACCTTTAAGAGCTATTGCATGATGGATTACCTTAATTGTCGAGAAGGATATGAAGGTAGGTATTCACGTACTTACGTTCTATTGTCACATGAACCCACAGTGGAAAAGAAAAATGTCTCCCTAAGAACAACTCGGTCCTGTGACCTAAGAGACACGACCGGTGACTGCATTGCCGAGGTATGATGATTTTTTCCAGAGTCTGCTCTACTTGCTCTCCTCTATTCTTCATCAGTACTTTCTAATACTTTTCACTTCTCCCTCTGACACAAGACATGACCAGACACCACTACACACAAGACCAGAGTAGTTCTCCAGTCTCTCTCTCTCCATCAATTGTTCTTTTTTAATGTTGTCTGTTAGTCTGTATATTATGGGCCAAAGTTCCTGAAATTGAAAAATAAGTATATGATACGTATGTCAGAGAGCCTACATAAACTTCGTAGAATAGTAAACAGAAACTCCGCGATTAAAGTTGTTTTTAGCCTTAACCAGATGCCTTTTTCTTTTTTTTTCCGGGTGGATTTTGACATGCCCCCCCCCCCCCCGCTCGGAGCGGGGGGCATGTCAGACTTGTACCGACTAAAACTCACCAATGTTCCTTCTATTGCCCTTTACGTTCCGGGGCCGTGGTATCTCTTTCGAACAACCCGCAACCCTGGTAGGCGGAGGCTCTGGCCAGCCCCTCTGCTTTGCTGACATCTCTTTGTGGCGCGCGTGAAACACGGCCTGTCGTCTAATAGACGGACGGACGGTGAGCTACCCATTGCTCACCGTCCACAGGCCCGCAAGTACGGTGGCCCTGAGTCGTCTCGCGGCGCCCGGCGCCCGGGGAGTCTCGCGCGGCGGTTAGGTTGGTTTGAGGTTCTCTCCCTCAAACGCCCGGCCTCCTCCTTCACTAGCATGACTGCTTCGTAAAAGGAGGTCCAGGACCGCCTTGGCCAGGTGCCTTAATAAATTCATTCACATCCATAAGTTTACCTACTTTTAGATAGAATAGATAGATAGAATATCCTTACTTCCTTACTTAATATTATAAAAGCGAAAGTGAGTTTGTTTGTTACCTCTTCACGCTTTAATGGCTGAACCGATTTGGATGAATTTTGGTACAGAGATAGTAGGGAACCAGGAGATGGACATAAACTAATTTAAATTTATTTTAAAAAAGTGGGATGTGAGGGAGAAAGAGGGAAGAGAAGGGAAAACTTAGCGTTGCTATTACAAATCAATAAGGCGCAAGAGGAACTGTGTTACCCCAAAATTTAACGCGGGCGAAGCCGCGGGCGAAAGCTAGTTCTTTATAAATGTACAACATACAAGTAACAAGAATAACACTAGACAACTAATAAATATAAATAGGGTGACGCAAAGGGCGGTCTTATCGCTTAACCCTTAATTGGGCGCGCCTAAAAAGTTGCATAAACGGTCGCGAGGGGTGTTTGGCACCCCAGATTTAGGAAATTAAATAAAATACGAAATACATGCAAAATCTGACTTTTATTAATAAGAACATTTGAACTTACATATTAATCAACTTTTAAACGTATTTTTAACATAATTGACTTTTTTTTAAATATGAAAAATATTTTTTTACTAATCCTAGTTTTTATCGTCCCAATTTCGACAGACTATATTCATATGGTCATTGCACACATGTTTTTGGCATTTCGAACATCATAACCTCAAAAATGTCGAAGTATTATAACGGAACATATATTACTTTTCAAATTACAATGTTTTGAAACGGATACAATGAAATTGACTATCATTCACTACCTCGGAATTTAGACCACACAAACAGTCACCTGGGGTGTCGTGCACCCCAAACACGCTCTCCGAGCCCAACCGTCCACAACAGAGAGTCGCTCGCAACTGAATCGTGTACGTTTTACGTGTTTACGAAGCTACCTAGAAGGCCAACTCGCTAAATTCAAATTATAAAAAGTTGTGAGCCTGGAAACCTGCTTTGGGGTGCATGGCACCCCACGCGACCAATTAAGGGTTAAAGCGATATTGTCAAGACAACCTTTGGATGGATTTAAAGAAGGAGAAACAGACTGCCTACTATGACATCTTAAAGCAGAACTTATTCCACTGAGTGAAAGAGACGGCGCTAGCTCTGTCCCTTTCCCTCAGCGGAATAAGTTCTGCTTTAACACGTCATGGTAGGGTAGCAGTACTGTAGGTAGTATGTGGCGTAAGATTTTTCAAAATTAACTTTCAAACAAATTTTTAAAAACAATTACATATTTATAAATACATATAGAATAAAAATCATGAAGAGCAAAGAAATATTTAATACTAGCTTTTTCCCGCAGTTTCGGTCGCGTTAAATTCGAGGTAACACAGTTCCTCTTGCGCCATATTGATTTGTAATAGCAACGCTAAGTTTTCCCTTTTCTTCCCTCTTTCTCCCTCACATCCCACTTTTTTCCAAAAAATATTAGCCTATGTCCGTCTCCTGGTTCCCAACTATCTCTATACCAAGATTCATCAAAATCGGTTTAGCCATTAAACCGTGAAGAGGTAACAAACAAACAAACTCACTTTCGCTTTTATAATATTAGTAAGTACTAGCTTTTGCCCGCGGCTTCGCTTGCGTTAAATTCGGTATTACACAGTACCTGCTACCTGCAGTTTTTGCCCTAGCGCCTTACTGATTTGTAATAGCAACGCTAACTTTTCCCGTTTCTTCCCTCTTTCTCCCTCACATACCACTTAAAAAGATAGCCTATAGCCGTCTCCTGGTTCCCAACTATCTCTGTACCAAAATTCATCAAAATTGGTTTATCCATTAAAGAGGTAACAAACAAACAAACTCACTTTCGCTTTTATAATATTAGTAAGGGAGTAAGGATTGTAGTATGGTAGTACGTACTAGTGGCTAAGTTCTAGTTTTTCGGGACATTAGCAAGCTTTTAGCTGACTCTCCTCGTGACAACAGGCTTGGCATATATTTTGCCCAAAACATGTGTGGCAATATTGCCACCTCACGTGACACACGCCTTCAGGGCACTTTCAGGACTAAAAATAAAATATTCTTAATTCTACAGCTTGGCAAGTCCTGCACATGGGCCAGTGTTATCCAATATCAGCTATTACAGAATTTATTCGTGAGTATTACTAAGTACATACAGCTTTACATTTTGTTTGATCAAAACATTGAATTAACAACATCAGAATATCAAGTGAGCAAGCTGAAAGGGAATTTACCGATTGCACTGGACCGGGAACCGTGTGTAAACACGGTTTTACGGTACAGACAGGGTGTAGAAGGCAGGGTGTTATGCAGCTTAGGACAGGCTAAGCTAGTACGCGTCCTCTGGAAGACGTCCACAGCTGGACATAACCTTTCCCAAGCGCACCACATCGATTAGTATGTCATTCTCCTCGGGGTGCCCGCTGCCTTTGCCGAACATTGGCTCAATTTGACGGGCCTGTTGGTCTAGTGGTTAGTGGCCCTGACTGCTGAGCCGGAGGTCGTGGGTTCGATTCCCACCCAGGACAAACTTTGCGTGATGAGCATGATTGTTTGTTCTGTGTCTGGGTGTGATTTATCTATAATATGTATGTATTTATAAATAATATAAGTATGTATATCAGTTGTCTCGTTACCATAACACACGCTCTGCTTAGCTTGGGATTAGAGAACCGTGTGTGAGTTGTCCCAAGATTTTTATATTAATTTGTGGAGTAAACCAGCTTCTGGTTGGTATCTCCAAAGCTTCGTCTCCATCAGCTTAGACCATAGATGGCTAGAAGTCATAGTAGGTACTCGTACGAATTTTTTTGTAGGATATTTTTTTTTGTTATTTCAGATGTTGAATACCACAATGACTCCTTTCTAGATAAAAACTACGTCATTGATGACCATATGTGGGAATGGAAAAAATAAGAACTTCCAGAACAGACCAGAAGTTCTTATTTTTGGAGATAAATAACATTTCCGTAACTTATTATAAGACAGATTTTATTAATTTTTATAAATATAAAAAATAATGTTGTATAATTATTTATGTGTAACGAGAAGGCTCATCGATTCCACGGCTTGATAAAATAATATTATTATAAATTTGTTTATTTGTAAGTGAAATATTAATAAATAAAATAAACAATGTCCTTTGACTAAATAAATTAAAGTTAAAATTTATTTTCGTATTTCGTATTTTTATTTTCATTTAATGAAACTGTTAATAAATCATTATAAACTTATTAAAAGCGATAATTAATTTTTTGTGTTAATTGTTCATGAGTGAGTTCGTACTCCAATCCAACTCGCACTTTGCAAATTTTTGGTGGCTGTGCCCACAACCTTTTTGAGGGCTGTACAAATGCAAACAATAAAAAGAAACCAAAATTAAGGAAAAAAACCTAAATCTAAACTAGAGATGAAACGGCCGATTCGAATTCGGCCGACCATGTGAAACTTAGCCGTTTGCGAAGGCAGCGCACGAACGATCGGGTGGACTCGGTTCGATTCGGATCTTTTCGTTGATGAGTGAAGTTAACAATAGGGTTGTTGACACCACCAATCAATTGATATACTTTTTATGAGCTGTCAAAACGCGCTTCCCCCTTTGATTTTGTATGAGACTCGCAACCGATGACGTCACTAAGTTGTCAAGTCAATGATGCAACTATTTATGGATTTAAAAGCAACTAAAAATCGAATTTTAAAGTTATTTTGAAATGAATGGGGTTCTCAGGTCTAGAATAAGGAGTTCTTTCAGAAATAAATTATTAGTTAATGGTGTCAACTACCCAATTGTATCAATCATTGTATTATTGTGTCGATTTTATGCAGTGCAGACACAGAACTAAAACTAATTATATTTAAGTTAAGTAATATTAAGACTTACTAAATAAAGCAAATAATTACTCAAAAATATGTTTCTTTTATCCAGTTTTTTCTTAGTACAAAAGTAGCTATCTGGTATTCGGCCGGATAGACCGGATACCGGATAGTTACCGGATATCCCTTTCATATCTAATCTAACTCAAAGTTTCACGGCTGCACCAAATAGGCCTAGTTTGAGCAGCACAATGTGTGAAGGACTCTTCAATATTCATATATTTATTTGCATTCCGTAATGTATGAAGATCTTACAATGGGCTTAAAACAAAGGTATAATTACGGACCCTGTTGGCAAGGGATGAATGTACTCTACATTAAAGAGTACAAAATAATTGTGAAATAAAATTAACACAATAACCAACCAAATCATTCTTAATATTAGTTAACCAAATCATACCATTATTTTTATTGAAATCAGTTCACCCGCTCTGGGCGGAGCGGAGGGGAGTGTAAGACTTGTACTGACTAAAACCCATCCATGTTCCTCCTATTGCGCTTTACGTTCCGGGGCCGCATCTCCTTCCGTATCTCCCTCGAACAACCCGCAACCCCGGCAGGAGCAAACATAGCTTTTTTTTTACCTTGAAAATCAATCCGCGAGGTCATTATTATTTACCCATGCGCTCTTTTTTACGATTCTATCATAAAGTTTATAACTATTGTTGCTGATAAGATGTTAGTCAACCAATTGTAGTGAATGAATGTGTGACGATCACTCTATGCAATTGGAATATATTTTTAACTGTAGTTTTGTTGAACTATGTGAAAATTAGTTTCGAATTTTACAAAAAAAAGTTGGCAGGACAGGGCGAATTTCTAAAACTTATTAGTACCTGGCGACATTTACAAAATGTGTTGTGTTTTGAGGAATTTAAAGTATTACATTACACTAAAGTTGGTTTGTAAGTTTTTTATACAAGATTTAAGAAGATATATAAGTATAGATGGTTCCTAAGTACATAAGGTTTAGTCAAAAACCGAGGTTTACAGGAGATCGTAATTTTTTTCAATAGGCTCTAGAAATAATTCTATGAGCAATAATAAATATTTTCTTTCTACATTATTTTAACAGTTTTAAGAGCTTTATAATTGTATTAACATATAAGTATTTTATTTTTTCACTTTTAGACTATATTCACCCGGGTTTGCGGTTTGTTCGAAAGAGATAGCAGCCCCGGAACATAAAGGGCAATAGAAGGAACATGGGTTTTAATCAGTATAAGTCTGACACTCTCCGCTCCGCCGAGAGCGGGGGAAGTTATTTGATGATTTCCTATCCGCAAAAAAAGCCTATAGTGATCTCCTGGACGCACATCTAAATTCGATTAAAAATAACTTGTTGGTAAAATCAAAACACAATTTGTTTTATTGGTGGCCTTAGCTCTGATACTGAGTGTACTTACTGAACTTAAATTCTAAATGATTGTCCTTACTTCTTTACTTTTATTACAAAAGCAAAAGTGAGTTAGTATAATAATACTAAAAGTGAGAGTTTAGAAACGAACAACCCATGCACCTTTTTTGTGAAATAAACTTATTTTTATTTTATTTGAGGGTCACTAACGTTATTTATAACAATTAATATATAATCCTACTAATATTATAAATGCACATGTTTGTGAGAATGTATGGATAATGGATGTTTGTTACTTTTTCACGTCATAACGGTTGAACGTATCTTGATGAAATTTGGCACAGAAGTAGATCATATTCGGTACACGCCATGATTACAGATAATCTGAAGTTATTGCGGGCGGATGTTTGTTTATTTGCGGACAAAGCGGTCTACCCTCTTTTAGTCAAATAATAGTAAATATCTCGTTTTAAATGTATTAAATCTATAATATAAAAAAAGAAAAAAAAAAGGTTGTCTTGAAAAGATCGCTTTTAGCGATAAGACGGCCCATTGTGTCACCCTATTTATAAGTTGTTTAATGTTATTCTAGTTATTTGCATGGTGTACTAATATATAATAAAGAATATTCTATCTATCTATCTAATATACTAGCTTCCACCCGCGACTTCATCCGCGTGGCATAGTTACTTTGGGCTAACTTTATCTCGCGTGATAATCTGACTATGTTCGTATCTAAGGTCCCAACTAATTTTCTACCAAAATTCATCAAAATCGGTTTGGCCATTTAGGCGCGAAGACGAAACAAACAGAGAACACTTTTGCTTTTATAATATGTACTAGCTGTTCCCCACGGTTTCACCCGCGCTGTTCAGCACCTATTGGTTGTAGCGTGATGTTATATAGCCTATAGCCTTCCTCAAGAAATGGACTATCCAACACTAAAAGAATTTTCCAATTCCAACCAGTAGTCCCTGAGATTAGCGCGTTCAAACAAACAAACAAACAAACTCTTCAGCTTTATAATATTAGTATAGATTAGTAAGGATTGCCTATTCAATTAAAATTACAGCAGTACAATCAACGTGTGAATGGATCTATATACATTGTATGGTCACTATTTATACGTAAGGTGTATACTGCAAAAAACGTGCAGTACAATACCGTGTGAACGAAGACGTACTCAGTGCTCACGCGTCTGCCCGTGTTTGGATCGCGCACTCAGCGATGAGCGACTTGTTCCCCACCCCGCCCGCGCAGGCCAGCCTAGTCACGGCGACACGAAATTAATTTTGTTGCGTGTTATTTTGATTTTGCTATATCTCCTAAAGTATTTATTAAATCTGCATGATGTAATGGCAAAAAATAATCTTCATGAAATGCTTATGCCAACCAACCTATTTCAAATGATAAGGATTAATAATGTATTTGTGTAAATAGCTTTCCAAGTTAGCGCTTACTATGTACTTGATTAGCCTTTAGCTCATGGTACGAGTTTAATTGTAATCTATTTGATGCACGTTTATTCGATATCAACCACGGTAAGATGGTGTCGTTTTACTTTGGCAACTCATGGTAAGCGCACTGATGCAAGCTAGAAAACTCTATCGTTTCATATCGACAAGGTTGCGACTACAGCCTTACCCGCGTTTTTTGTTGAGAAGCAAATTCTCACAGATTTTTATTTATTTGTATTTTTGTTTTATTTCAATTTTGCATTTATTAAAATAGTGTAAGTTTTATGTGTATTTATATAAAACGAACGCATCTCACCATCAAACGTAAAGTGTGGCAAGCAATAAATAATTATTATATTATATTATTTTTAGTATATGCGAAACCTGAATATAGTTTGTTCAGAATAAGTATCTGAATCGATTCCAATAATTTTTACACCATGTCATTTTGTCCCAAAAAAATTAAAAAAGTTTATAATATGGACACCATGCGACACTAAGTACCTATTAATTACAATACAAACGGGGACGCCGCCCGCGCGGTGACTGTGAATTTGTACGGATATCCAGGTAACATAACAAGCTTATGACTTTGTGGTTTTTCATGATACAGTTTTGAAATTTTGTACATAGTTTTTTTATATAAAATACTGGACAGGTGTTTCGGCTTTCGCATAAACTAAAAATAATGTTGTATATATCTTTTCGTACCACTTGTTCAAAAAAGTGACATTCTATGCCCCAAAAAGCGAACATAACAATAGTCATTTTTAACCTGTCAAAAACAGGGAAAGAAAATTGTACTGAATTTCATTCGTCCCCTAGGGAGAGAATGTGATTTAAAATTAGAATACTTAATACTGAACTTCATCTGTGTTTACACCATTGAGTTTGTAGGTATATAAAGCATTAAGCATCTTTTTTAAAAAGGAACACGCAATAAATATGTAGTTATGATTATTAAATAAAATTACCAAAACCGACGAGGTTGTATGAGCTTGATGCCTTTGCTTTTCCGACAAAACATATTAGTCTAGGAATTTGCCGCGATTTTGTTTTCTTCAAATAGGTACATAAACGTTAAGTTTATTTTTATAAATAAGTTAATGTTTTAAAAATACATAGTTAAATCAAAGCGACAGTGACAGTGTATTGTCGGATTCCATCAGTGCAAATGCTGCCGCAATCATACTCATCAACAATAAATGTACCAAACAAAAGTGTAGCTCTCTTTATAAATAATTGGACCAATGCTCGAATCTTAACTTTTACTTTTAATGATATCTTTTAATCATATCTCTTATTATTACTGTGTTAATTTTTTCGCAAATGGTACGAAAAGTAGAGTATTTTCCTCGGTGATAAAGCTGTCTTAGTCTTGGGTAAACTTAAATCTCTCGCTACACTCAGGACTCGTCTTAAATCCCTCGCTTCGCTCGTGATTTAAGTTTTTAACACCCTCGCTGCGCTCGGGAGTAAACCTCGGGTCCTTCGTTACACTCGCGATTTAAATCGTCACCCTCGACAGAAGACACTGCTTTATCCCCTTGGTTAATAATCTACTATAATATTTTTAAATCACGTGCCCGTAAGTTTGTCCGCGCTGAACTCCTAAACTACTTAACCGATTTTAAATTAATAGCACACCCTGCGCAGTTTGATCCAATTTGAAAGATAGGGTAGGTAGGGTAGCGTGACTAGGTAGGGTAGGTTGAGTAGGTAGGGTAGGAAGGGTAGGTAGTGTAGGTAGGGTAGGTAGGATAGGTAGTACCCTACCTAGGAAGGTTAGGTAGAAAGGTAGAAAATTGCATTGCAACGCATGCCGCGGCACAGCTAGTAATATTATAAAAGCGAAGGTGAGTTTGTTACGTCTTCACGCCTACGATAGTTGGGACCCTGGAGACGGCTATAAGCTAACGTTTTTTTTAAAAAAAGTGAGAAATAAGGGAGAAAGAGGGTAGAAAAGGGAAAACTTAGCATTGCTATTACAATAAATAAGGCGCAAGAGCAAAAACTACAGGTAGCAGGTACCTCCAAAGAAAAAAGGGGAACTGTGTTACCCCGAATTTAACGCGAGCGAAGCTGTGGGCAAAAGCTAGTATTGTATATAAACACAACAAGCTAGTATGTATATAAATACAAAAAACATATATTTAACGATCTAGGTTAGTTTCAGAGCTGTCTTCTTGGCAAGTGTATGCTGCTGAGAAGACTACTAAAACTTATCCACTTCATAAAGCTCTTCGTCAGGACTTGGGTACTTCTATTCTTGCTCCACCGGCACCGCTAGGACATAAGGCCAGCCTACAAAATGTTGGAGCACCAGTAGGAAGGAAATTTCGTAGAAGGAATAAGGAGACATTGCCGTAAGTTTCCTCGGTACACAAAACTCGACATGCTATTGGTCCCGGCTGTCAATTATACATCTTTGACAGTCTTACTAAGGCTATCGTACCACCTATTACTAAATGATTTCTGTGAAAGGGATATACATGTCGCAGGGATATGATAGAATCACGGTAATCTTACAAAATAAACGTTTAAAATACCACAGAAAAGTTATTTTTGTCATTTCACTGAACTAATTTTGGAATTTCTTCAAATCATTAGATCTGTTTAGTGGGATTTGTCAAATCATCAGATTTGCTTAGGGAAATGATAAAATTGTCTTGTTATTTTAACATCCTCCGTGATTTGATCAAATCCCTTAGGGATTTGGCCAAGACCCTGATTTTATGATATCCCTGCGACAGATAAACTGCAACCTAGGTCAAATCTAGGTACATAAAATACGATTTTATCTCAATTCTGAATCACGATTTCCGATACAAACTCCGAGGGAACCAGAACTGCTGGCGCAGTGCCTGTGCGATCGACTACTGAGCTGTGTGTCACGGGTTCGATCCCCGCACGCAACAAACATTTGTATGACCTATAGGTAATTTCTCCGCAGTCTGGCAGTTTCTGTATGTGAGTTTAAATGCTTGTAAACGCACTCACGATACAGAAGAAATTACTAGTGTGCGGCAAAGTTAAAAAAAAGCATAAATTCAGTTCACCTTATTTTTTCCGGAAGAATAATTACACAGGTCTGCAATGCTGGTCTTACACTTTGTGGTTTTCTTTCTTATCATATTTTGAAGTGGAGTTCTGCGCCGAATAAACCAGTAAAAATCAGCAAGCATTCCTTCTGACCATTGTCCGTTGTAGCACCTCTCTATGTGCATAATATCTTGATGAAACTTCTCACCATTTTCATTAAATACTGCTTCAAGGTTAGGTGGGAAGAAATCCAAGTGAGCGTACACCCTAGGTTTTTAAGTTTTGTGACAGTATCCTGGTAGTTTTTACTTGTGTTGTTTCCTAGAAAATTATGGCACACTTCGACGACAGCAGCCCATGCCGTCTTTTGGGTATTCTCAGTTTATTTTAAAATTTGTGTCCTTTATGAGCTCGCGTACATCGCTGATTCGGGGGTATTCTGTCTTTAGATACTGAAAATCTTCATCATCCTTCTTCATGGCTTTAACTAAATTTTTCATAAGACCCAGCTTGCAGTTGCGCTAACGCATGAACTGTAAAACATATAGAATTTGATGCTATCCAAAAAAAAATATTAATGGACTATGTACGTGATAGCAAAAAAGTAAAAGCAGATATAGATTCAGGATATTGAAAACTTCATACTTATCATATTTTTGTTTTAAGGAGTTTTTCGTTGCAGACCAATGAATATAGATCAATTCGGCACCGCTTCGATCTTTGAGATGAGAGGGGTCAAGTCAACTGCTATGGACAAAGTAGCACCAGGAAAAAAAAAAATTAGGCGAACCACGCCAAAGTTCATTTCACGCGCTCACTATTGTGACTATATGGCAAGGCCCTGCATACACGCTTACCAGTAAGTATTTTTAGGGTTCTGTACCTCATAAGGAAAAAACTAAGGCCTTATTGAATCACTTATTTGTCCCTCTTTCTCTCTCTCTCTCTGTGTGTCAAGGCAACGGGCCTTGACTTCGAGAACCTATGAAGGTATCGAGTTGAAAGGTTTACTCCTAACGGCCACCACTACAACAGGCACCAGTGGTGGCCGTTGGATCAGTGTATTATTTTTTGTCCCAACGGCCACCAGCGGCGGTCGTTGGAACATTCCAAATAATATTTATTATCAGTGTTTTGTCAATGTAATCTAACTACCAGCAAAAGTACCTATAATTTAACTAACAGATTGATTGCTTACAGATATAGGCACATACATATTATATCTGGTGAATTTCAAAATAATGTTAATTCAACAATTTGAAACTAGTCATTTCCTACTTAAAATTATTTCACTCATTTTACTATTTATTTGCATAGAAAAACAATAATCATACTAGCAGTTCTTGGAATTTAAGGGAGATAAGTAACTACGAACGATAATAAACGGCTACGACTTGGAAGGGTGTTAACTTTTTAATCCTAGCTAATATTGCGGTCCACTTTGATTTAGTTTTTACCGAGGTGAAGATAGACAAACAATAAAAAATTAAACCAATATTGGGGGGGGCAGGGCTCGGTGGTATTGTTATTGCAGTTGACTTTAAGTACCTACTATTACATTCCATTTTATCACATTCCACCTACAATTCGAGCTTGATTGGTCTGACTGTAATTGCCACCAATGGCATGGGCTTTGGCACAATAAATAAAATTTATCCTAACGACCCCAGTGGTGGCAAATTAGTGGTCGCCGTTGAGACAAATATTAGTTGGAATGTGCCAACGTCCGCCACTGGTGGCCGTTGGGACAAAAAATAATGCACTGATCCAACGGCCACCACTGGTGCCTGTTTTAGTGGTGGCCGTTGGGAGTAAACCAGTTGAAATATATTTAAGGGACCACAGACTTAGTAGTCTGTGGTCCTTTAATTTTGTGGAAAAAATCATATCTCTAAGTCTACGCAGGCAAAAGATATGGCCGTTATGTCGCAACTTTTTACGAAACCCTCGGTGTGCAAGCCCGACTTGTATTTGCCTGTTTTTTTTTATTATAGTGTATCTTAGTGGTTTTTCTGCATTGTGACTATAGAAGGAACTGACGCCTCATTTTTAAACGACGAAAAAAGGAGATTATATTTTCGTGAATACAATTGTAACATACGATTCAATTCTATAAATGCTTACTTACAGCGCACGGTGTGTTATTTTGCCTTAGTTGCGGACATTAAAATTTTAAGTGTTTTTTGGAAAGCTTAACTATGGAATAAACCTCTTATTAAAACTCCGCTGGCTCTCACTACTGTAGCTTAAGAGAATTAAATAAAATCGAGAAAACCCCTTAAAAACCGTAGAAATACAATATCTCGTTTTTTTTTATTTAATTTGTACACAAAATGTTTTAAGGTGTCATAGAAATTTACTATCGGAACCATATTTTTCTCGAAAACTTTAAAAATCTTGCTTCCACATTTGAGAATTTCACATTTTCCGGCGACTCTTTTCACGGTCGCATTTTATGGTGACTATTAACAAAAATAAAAAAAACAGTTGCAACTAGCGCAGGATTTAAAAATTTTCGGTTTGAGTGAGAACCCACTCAAACCTGTGTGATTTAAGACTCAGGAATTAGGTCTCATTCATAAATGGATCCAAGAATACTAACGAAACTGGAAAGGACATTGCCCGTTTTGTAAAGGAAGTTCGGCCCAGTGGAAAATGCTTGTGCCCTGAAGTTATTTATTTTACCTAATAGTAAAAACATAGCTTTTTCATAATCAGAAACCTTTTTACATTTATTTACCCTGGTTCAGGAGATATCATTAATTTTCTGTTTAAAAATCTAGGTTATAATTACAAATTGACATAGACTAGGTATACATCACTATTACTATATGCAAATTTCCATACTATAAGCATGTTTATGCAAAAAGTAATGAAGACATAATTAGGTATACTGTAGACATAATAACGTATCGTAAATAATAACTACGTAAATACGGAATTTAAAACTTAACGTTTTGAACGACGAATCTCGGAACAAAGTACTGTGACATGCGCTAGTAAATGATGACAGGTCAATTATTGTTAATCCATTAGTAAATCGATTTCAGTTTTTTTATCTATTAAAAATCTGTGTAAACACGGTGTTTCCAAAATACGTAAGGCTTTTATGTTTGTGTAAATCGCTTTTATGAACATCTAATCAACAATATAGACTTATTATGAAAATAAGCACTACTCGCATAGACAGTGTATATCCACTAGTTTACGTCATTAAATGTTTTACATAATTAAACTCATACTTAACCTACACCTGTCTTCGTTCATTCCAGATATAATACGCTACAATAATAAGTACCTATGAAAAAAACAGGGTTTACACCATTCTAACTTATCGTCGAGAAAACATAATGCCAAATCAGTAGCTTTGAAGTTGTAAAATATTGAGACTTACATTTAAATGTGGAGACGTAAACTAGCTTTAATAATTATTGTAAAAAATATTTATTAATAATCGTTATGTTTTGATATCGATTACTCCATTGATTACTATTATTATACGTCATTTTCGATAGTTATTTGATTTCTGGCAACTTTTTTTTGTACACCTATCAAACAGATGTCGATGTTATGTTTAACTATTAATAATAATTAACTTTATTCCCAGGGTAAAATAAATTGTATAAAAAATAATTTGTACACAAATAAATAAATAACATTTTTTGGTTATTATTCCAATCAGGCACACGATTGCACAAACTTGTTTTGACTGAATTCAAAATGTCAAAGTGTCATTGTGGGGCCTTCTCAATGACACTTTGACATTTATTCACATTAAAAGAATTAACATTTTTTGATATCTATAAATTGATTCTATGACTATAAAATATTTGTTGCATTTTAATAAAACGTCATGGCCCCTTTCGGGTAATAGGCCTCCTCCAGTTAGCTAAACTAAGATGCCTAATCAACTAAACCTAAACTAAAATTAAATGGCTGTACTGTAATGACATAAATTAATACAAAGTGTGGCCTCCTCTATTATTGAAAACTTGCTGGCCTCCTCCTCTCTCCCAACAGATGGAAAATCGGGAAGTGCATCTTCCTACATGAAGCAAGTAAAAATCACAGGGATGCCAAATCGTATCGACCCATCACTCTCTTAAACATCATCACAGACTGAAACCGCCGTTCCAACATGGCGTACAAAAAACAGAGAAACAGGCACACAAATCTTTCGCACCGGCAAGCTCATCTCTATCGGACGCCCTAGAAGCAAAGAAAAGTGTGGCCATGGTCCTGACGGATCTTTTGAAGGTTTTCGACTCTATAAACCATAAAGGTCTGACGAAAAAGCTTTAAATAGCTAACGTCCCGAACAATATCATCAAACTAATAGAAAATTATTTAAGCGGTCGCGAAATATACGGACGCTTCAGAACCACCAACGGCGACAAAAAACCGGTGTCACACGGGGTACCCCAAGGCTCTATCCTGGGTCCGGTCATTTTCAATCTGTACGTACACAACGTTTGGGACCAAGGGGAGTATATCCGTGGACTTAAGCTCTCCCAATACGCCGACGATCTGTGTATACTTAACAGGTCTCCCGACCCGTACGGTGCGACACATCGCGCGGGCTGGGCCGCCGACAACGTCATCGACTATTACCTTCGCTAGGGACTAAAGTGCAACGTAGACAAAACAGAGTTTATTATATTTACTCACAAGATAAACTACCGCAATACCATTTGCGTCAAAGCCGAGGTAATCGAATACGAAAATAGCATAATTTATCTTGGTGTACACCTAGACAAGACCATGACCATGGGCAAACAGACGAATAACGTCGTGCAGAAGGTGCGACGAGCACGCGGCGCGCTAGCTCCTATCATAGATTCATTCCTCGAATTATATTCATTCCTTACTTTATCCATTTTTGTCACTCCACACATCCATCTCAACATTCTCATCTCCGCTATATGCAATCGTTTTTCATCCACCTTTTTTACAGTCCAGCATTCTGACCCATACAGTACAACAGGTCTAATCACGGTCTTGTATAATTTCCCTTTTAACTTGAGGGGCATCCGTGGGTCACAAGTTGTTTCAGTGACCTGTCGCCATTTCATCCATCCTGCGTTGATCCGGTGCGTTACGTCCCGGTTTACTTCGCCATCCCCTTGGACAAGCGACCCGAGGTACCGGAAGTTGGAGAAGATCGGTATAGGCGTTCCGGCAAGGGTTATGGGCGCAAGATTGGAGAGACCGCTGAAATCGCAGAACAAGTATTCTGTTTTAGTTCCGCTTAATTTCAGGCCAACATTCTCCAGTATTTGCCACCACACTTCCAATCTGCTCTGGACCTCTTGGCCGCTCTCGGAAACCAACACAATAGCAACTAAAAATAATTATCGGTCGTGATGGCCCACAGGTTAAGACCTAGCCTTTCATGCATGATGTTGTGGGTTCAAATCCAGGCAAATACCAATATGATTAATTTTTCAATTCATTTCTAAGTACATAGTTATTTGTCTTGGACATCACAGACATCGGTGTAGGAAAACATCGTGAGGAAACCTGAACTTTTAATTGATATAATTCTGAAATCGCCAACCAGTCCTGAGCAAGCGTGATCAACGCTGATACAAAACCAAAAATTGCTTGATTCACTGGCTTTCATATTCTGTACAAAGTGACTCATACTCTAATTATTTTTTATTTATGTATGTACTAACACTAAATATAAGGCGTGCTACTAACACAATGGATCTTTGGTATCCGAAAATAAATAAATTATTATGATTCCGTTTATTCAATTTTATTACATATTATTTATATTTCTTAAAAAAACATATAAAAATACAAAATAGGAGCCCGCTACTATCGGGAATAGGGTCCAAGCTACCGGCGGTCAGGGCTCCAGAGAAAGGACCTCCTAAAAATACGAGCCGTGTCCAGGAGTACCGCTTTCTGTATCCTTCCTTCCTTGATCCAGCTGCCTAACGAGAGCCTCCTCAGGTATTGGTCGAGGCTCTTGGCAATTAAGCCATTGGCATTATATATTAATATTAAAAATTAGGCCCAAAATAGATTTTGGCAAGCAGAAAAAAAAAACGATGTAAAAGAAAGCTGAAAAGCTATAAAATAATTTAAAAGAAAATTGAACCGACGAATGCACGAAAAGTTTTTTTTTTCTCTGAATGCTGTATAATTTTTATGTGACGAATTCACTTGAACTCAATCTGCTTATGATTACTTTGTATATATATTTATGTTCAGCGAGGAAGTCGTTAAAGTGCTAAATAATTAAATATCACTGACATCGGTTATTAGGGATTTTTGTTATGACGCTTTTATGTTTCAGAACTGGTAAAATATGCGCTAGAACTGTTTTTTACACATACCGTACCTATGATAACTATTGCATGATGGAGTTTGTCAACTGCAGGGAGGGTTATGAAGGTACGTGTTGAAGATTTTTCTTTAAAAAATAATAATTTATCATCATCATTTTCCTGCCGTTATCCCATTCCGTTTGGGGTCGGCGCAATACGTTTTCTTCTTTCTTTCCCCCCTGTAGGACGTCACGGCATCAATAACTCCTTTCTGTTTCATTCCATTCCTTGTAAAATCTATCCATTTTTTCTTTGGCCGTCCACTCTCTCTCCATCAATCATCATTGAGATCCTTAATTTTTTCAGTTACATGTGCTTCGTCCCTCCTCATTACATGTAACTGAGACAAACGACTCCCACTTTCAAAACACCTTTACTGGCTTGCTAGAGCTAGAGAGAGAAAGTCGAAGGATGTTTGGCGGATAAAATGTTTAATAGACGAATCTTACAGAAAAAATTAAAGGGAGTCGTTTGTCTTGGTATGGACATGTAATGAGTAGGAACGAAGCACACGTGACTAAAAGAGTAATGGATCTGAATGTTAACGGAGAGCGAGAGGAAGGCCAAAGAAAACAGGAATGGATTGTGTAAGGAATGATATGAAGGAGAAAGGAGTAAATGAGGCCGTGACGATGACAGGGGAGAATAGAAAAAAAACGTGTTGCGCCGACCTCAAATTCCTGCCCTTGTTCCATTGAACAAGGGCAGGAAAAAGACGATGAGGTGTGACTTAGAGTACACTAGGACAGGAGCCAGGGATTTCATTAATGTGTTTATCATTTATTTATTTACATACATATTTTTTATATTTTTGAAAAAGAAAAAAAAAACATTAAAAAAAAAAATGGTAGCCCTCCGGTATCGGGAACAGGGTCTAAGCTACCGGCGGTCAGGGCTTCAGAGAAAGGAACCTCCTAACAATACGAGCCGTATCCAGGAGTACTCAAGCCCTTGATCCAGCTGCCTAACGATAGCCTCCTCAGGTATTGGTCGAGGCTCTTGGCAATTAAGCCATTGGCAAATACGACTATCGGCACAATGATCGCTGAGTCCAGATCCCGCATGTCGACAACCTCGCGAGCCAAGTCAATATACTTAATTTGCTTATCTTTCTCGTCTTTCACGAGGTGTTCATCATGCGAAACTGTTATGTCAACAATCATTGCGCGTCATAATAAAGATAATAAAGATTATTATTATTAGTACTATCGTTTTCAAACGCTTTTTAATTATTTTCACCATTTCATTTTTCAGTTTGGAAAATAGTTTATACGGGCATGTGCTTCGATATTCCCTTGCTCTACGACTATAAACGTATGTATTGTTTTTTTTTTTTTAACTAAGTAAACTTGAGCTTTTATGAAGCCCAGAGTGTTAATGTTCCACGCGCGTCTCAAAGAGATGGCAGCAAAGCAGAGGGGCTTGCCAGGGCCTCCGCCTGCCGGGGTTGCGGGTTGTTCGAAAGAGATACCGCGGCCCCGGAACGTAAAAGGTAATAGAAGGAACATGAGTGGGGGAAGTCATTTGATGATTTCCCACCAGAAAAAAAAATGCCTGGAGTGGTAGATCAGGCTTGTTTTAATTTAATGAATTATTTGGGGACATTTCGGTCCCTTCTCGGGTAGTCACGTCATAAACAAACAATTGGCCATCGTACATATGCACTATAGTCCGGTCAATTTAGACATTCGAAGTTACATAAATTCCCACCAAGCTGAAAATCGGTAAGATTGTTTAAAATATCATTAAAAACAAAATTTGAAAGTTCCCCATCTTTCCCCTGTAAGGAAAAAAAAATATTTAAAGTCAAAGGTCAAAAAATGACTTTTTATGACGATTACAACTTTTTGAATCGTCATATCTCATAAATGGTGGCTCTAGAGAAAAGGTATTAATTTTTTTTTGTAGATAATTTTATGATCTACAATTTTTGTCTGAGGTATCCTTACTAATATTATAAAAGCGAAAGTGAGTTTTTTTGTTTGTTTGTTACCTCTTCACGCTTTAACGGGTAAACCGATTTTGATGAATTTTGGTACAGAGATAGTTGGGAACCAGGAGACGGACATAGGCTATATTTTTTTGAAAAAAGAGGGAAGAAAAGGGAAAACTTAGCGTTGCTATTACAAATCAATAAGGCGCAAGGGGAAATGTGTTACCCCAAATTTAATGCGGGCGAAGCCGCGGGCGAAGCCGCGGGCGAAAGCTAGTTTTATAATAAAACTAACCATTTTGCTGAAAATTATGAAAAACTATTTTTTTTACCTTTGACCTTATCTTTCCCCTGTAAGGAAAATATTTTATCAATATTTTTTTTCCTTACAGGGGAAAGATGGAGAACTTTCAAATTTTGTTTTTATTGATATTTTAAACAATCTTACCGATTTTCAGCTTGGTGGGAATTTATGTAACTTTACTCTTATTTTTTGGTCTAATTTGAGCGGACTACTACTGCCGACAATAGTTTGTCATTATTTCAAAAGTTTATTTTAATCTAAGGGAAATTACAACGTATTTACTTTACGTAAGCACCACGCACTCGTGTTTGGATCTGTTTTGTTTATTTTTTTTTGGGCGGGAAATTTTCAAATAACTTCCCCGCTTTAGGTGGAGCGGGGGGGAGTGTCAGATTTGTACTGAGTAAAACCCACGCATGTTCCTACTTTTGCCCTTTTTGTTCCGAGGCCGCCGTATCTCTTTAACCACTACTGAAATTATATTATGAAGGACGGGACGACTGACGTGTGTCGGGCATGCCAGCGTCCGGGTGAGTCGATCAGACATATTATGTCTGGTTGTTCTCGTATAGCTAACGGCGAGTACTTACATGGGCACAACCAAGTAGCCAGGATTATTCGTCAGCAACTTGCTTTGAAATATATTCTTGTTGAACCTGAGGTACCGTTCCACAAGTATGTGCCCGACCCAGTTCTCGAGAAAGATCATGTCACGCTGTACTGGGATCGGTCTATCATTACAGAAACTCACTCAAAGCATTTATTTTAATTAGACCATTAAAGGCACTTCTGAATGTCATCAAAACAAAAAAAAAGATGCTGTTGCAGTCCCAGTTACAAGGCATAATAACTTGTGAAAGTACTGTAGTTGCCTATTCGAAAGCGTAGATCTCTATGGAGAATCACTCTCCAACAAGCCTGACATAGTTGTGATAGACCAATCAGGGCGCCGCCAAATCATAATGGATGTACATGACGAGAACCTCGTAAAAGCTGAGAAAGAGAAACAACTAAAATATCTTGACATGGCACACAAGGTTGTCGACATGTGGAATGTGAACTCGGCTATCATTCTGCCTATTGTCGTAAAGGCTAATGACTTAATTGCCAAGAGCCTCGACGAACATCTGTTGAAGCTCTCCTTAGGTGGTTGGATCAAGGGCCTGATTCAAACGGCAGTATTCCTCGATACGGCCCGCATTGTGAGGAGGTTCTTGTCTCTGGAGCCCTAACCACCGGTAGCTTGGACCCTTCTCCCGATACCGGCGGAAACCTATTTTTAAAATGTTTTTTTTTAATATTAAAAAAAAATAATATGAAGAAATAAATATAATAGAAAAGAAGCAAAATCTACATACACCCATCGTAACATCCATTAAGAATTTACTATTTTTATTTTTTAAATGTTTCTTTATGTTTTTTTTTTTTACTAAGAAATATTTCTAAATGTAAATTAATCAATAAATACCGATATTATAAATGTCTATTATAACATCGATGCCACAAATGTCGATAATAACGCTAGCGGATTTAAGTTTATTTGTGTTAATGGCAATAGCTTTTTTTAAGTCAGTATGTATACTAACTGTTGGATCAAGATGTCCGTAAATAAAAATTGAATTAAATTGAATAGTATTTTCTATATTATGTCCCAACACGACTATATTATATCCCAACACCATTCTGCGCACGCTGGTTGCCCAATGGGACTCTCCGATGCTGGCGCGCTGGATACGGCTGCATGCAGTCGTATAGTTGTTTGCAGCCATCATCGGGAAGTCCACCACTTAATTTTTCTTAATTATTTTTTTACTAACACTAGTTCGTAATTTTGTAATTGTATACTACTAACAAATTAATTAATTAATCGCAAGATAAGTCTGAAATAAATGATTATTATTATTTATTACTAGCTGTTCCACGCGGTTTCACCCACGCTGCTCAGCACCTGTTGGTCATAGCGTGATGTTATATAGCCTATAGCCTTCCTCAAGAAATGGACTATCCAACACTAAAAGAATTTTCCAATTCCAACCAGTAGTCCCTGAGATTAGCGCGTTCAAACAAACAAACAAACTCTTCAGCTTTATAATATTATATTAATATTATTACTAGCTGTTCCCCACGGTTTCACCCGCGCTGCTCAGCACCTGTTGGTCATAGCGTGATGTTATATAGCCTATAGCCTTCCTCAAGAAATGGACTATCCAACACTAAAAGAATTTTCTAATTCCAACCAGTAGTCCCTGAGATTAGCGCGTTCAAACAAACAAACAAACAAACTCTTCAGCTTTATAATATTAGTATAGATAGTATAGATTATATTCACACAACTATTTTCTTTTTCAGATTACCCGTACCTTGACGACCTCTTCTTGGATAATTACTATGTTGTTGATGACAAAGTCAACTAGTAAAATTCAATGACATCATTATCTACTAAGCTTTTATGTTGACGGCACGGTTGGCGCAGTGGCTGAGCGATCGACTACTGCGCTGTATGTCGCGGGTTTTATTCCTGCACGGAACAAATATTTGTATGCATCTGCAGATAGTTGTTTCGGATCTGGCTGTTTGTGTACGTGAGTTTAAATGTTTGTTAACGCACCCACGATACTGGAGTAATTCCTGGTGTGGAGCAACTTTTATTAAAAAAAAAATATTGGTGTCAGCTTCCAGTCAACCTATGTGGGAATATTCAAACCGTTTAGAATTCGGTTAAAAAAAGAATTTCCATGACACACAATATGGCGGTTAAATAGGATACTTTTTAAGTTCTATGTCACGTTTTCATAGAATGTGTTTTGACCTCGGCAAGCAAAGTTTTAACTAAGCGAATCAGTATTCTACTAATAAATGTTAAGATATAATTTTGTTTTTATTTGATTACTATCCTACCAATTTTATTGTTAATTCAGATCGGCTCAATAGCATAGCAGCCTCGTTGTATCTGAAAATGACGAGGTTGTAAAACCACACATACTAGCTACCAAACATCAATTATGATGTTTGCTAGCTGACATGTAACAATGAATTTGGACGGGCCTGTTGATCCAGTGGTTAGTGGCCCTGACTGCTGAGCCGGAGGTCGTGGGTTCGATTCCCACCCAGGACAAACTTTGTGTGATGAGCATGATTGTTTGTTCTGTGTCTGGGTGTGATTTATCTATAATATGTATGTATTTATAATTATATAAGTAAGTATGTTTATCAGTTGTCTGGTTACCATAACACAAGCTCTGCTTAGCTTGGGATCAGATAGCCTTGTGTGAGCTGTCCCAAGATATTTATTTATTTATTAAAACACTAGGAAGTGGCGAATGGCAGGCGTTTTGTGGGACTGTCTTTTGTAGTTTGACGTTCAAAAAGTGCTGATTTGTCTACCTAATTTGAATAAATGACTTTTGATTTTGTTTTTGACAGCTTGTATTAGGAATCAAAATCAAAATATTTTTATTTCACATAGGCCTACATGGGCACTTATAAAACGTCGAGAAAAGATGCACGGTTCGGGTTGGTCGTTTCCTATGGAGAAGAACCGGCAAGAAACTCCATGGTTATCGATGAATATCGATGATAGTAGTACAAGTCATCAAAGTGAACAATTTTCTCCATGAGATCTACATTTTTATCGCGAAGAAAACATTAGCTATCCATTTCATATCGTTCCCCACTCCACGATACCATTTTATTCCAATTAGAATTCCGCAACTCAAAATGAACCTTTCTGTTATTTATGAAAAATCATCAGATACTTTTACTGACTAAAACCCACCCATGTTCCTTCTATTGCCCTTTATCTTCTGTGGCCGCAGTATCTCTTTCGAACAACGCGCAACCCCGGCAGGCGGTGGCCCTAGCAGGCTCTTCTGCTTTGCTGACATCGTTTTGAGGCGCGCGAGGAACAGTGTCGCAGTGTCGACACGGCCTGTCCTCACTGGCCGGACGGACGGGCGGTGCCGTTGCTCACTGTCCACACATTCGCATCTACGATGGCTGGGAGTCGCCTCGCGCGCCCGATTTCCTGTGCGTCTCCTATGGTGGCTGGGTTGGTTTAAGGTTCTCTCGAGGGAGAGAACCTCAAACCAACCCAGTCAGTTATGCTAGATGCGTTTGAGGAAATGCCTAGCATAACTGCTTCGTAGTAGGAAGTGATGCGTTTGACTGTTGCGCTGCGTGTCGTGGGTTCGATCCGCATAGAACAAATATTTGTATGACCTGCAGGTAGTTGTTCCGGGTCTGGCTGTTTGTGAATGTGAGTTTAAATATTTGTAAACGCACCCACGATACAGGAGTAATTCCTAGTGTGGGTAACGTTTTTTTTTTTTATAAAAAAAAACAATACCTATTAGTGCCAACACCATCGGCATAGGAAGGAATATGGGTGAGTTTTAGACAATAAAATAATCATAAATTTACTGATTTTCTAACCGTCAAATACATTTAGGACACACTCTGTACATGTTGCATAGACATTATTCAAAAATCAGGACAAATTTCACGGTAAATGACTTTTTCATTTAATTGAAATAATATCCAAACAAATTCTATGAGCGATAAGACCTTGTTTCAATCAACATTATAGCTGGTAGGTAGTTACTCGATACTTTCAATTTTCGAAAACTTTTTTTCTCGTAACATTGTTGCATGTATTGTTTAATACTCGAATGACGTCATCAGAAAGATGTTGTAGGTAAATATTTAAAAAAAATAATGAAATTATATCTATACATCTAATATATAAAATTCTCGTGTCACAGTTTTCGTTCCCATACTCCTCCGAAACGGCTGGACCGATTTAAACGAAATTTTGTGTACATATCGGGAAGGTCTGAGAATCGGCCAACATCTATTTTTCATACCCCTAAGTGAGCAGCGGGTGAAACCGCTGGGCGCAGCTAGTTTATACATATAAAGAGTATAACCGTGGAATTTCTTGTTTGTTTTTAGGGTACCTCAAAAAGAAAAAACGGAACCCTTATAGGGTCACTTTGTTGCCCGTCTGTCTGTCAAGACCCTTTATCTCGAGAACGCGTAGAGATATCGAGTTAAAATTAAAACCATATACTAAGCTCTGTGGTCCCTTGATGCTGTGAAAAAAACAACTCTATAAGTTATCGCAGTCAATAGATATGGCTGTTTATGTCGCAAGTTTGTACAAAACCCTCAGTGCGCGAGTCTGACTCACTTTTGGCCGGACTTTTTAAGGGTTCCGTAACTGAAAAGGACAAAACGGAACCCGTACAGGATCAGTGTGTAGTCCGTCTGTCTGTTTCTTATTTATAGGAGTAGACCAACACTAACATTTTGTTTTAAATCTCTTTTTTTACAAGGAACAAGGTTTAAAAAATGGCAGCTATAGTTCTATTTTTGAAAAATCAAAAAAAAAAACCCATTCGAATGATAACAACATACTTTAATGTCACTAAACTAAGAACTAAGAAACAGACACCAGCTCCGTAAAAATCTTTGCCTATACTTAAGTATGTTTTTTATACACTTTAATATTTTTTTACAGTTTCAAACATGGTTCTCATTGTTCAGTGTTTAAAGCCGGGTTTTTAAAGATTGAGAATATTGGAACAAGTAAACATTTATTGTTATGGAACGTTACATTGTTTCTTTTTCTATGTAAGTATAATTGTGCACAAGTACCTACCTAAAGACGCTCCCGGCATTCCCCATGTAACAGTCAAAAGGACATTGCTCTGCGCCCAAAGATTATTGGCCCTGGAGCCAAGAGCATCGGAAAATTACGTATTGTATTTTCTATAATAAGTAAACTCTTTTATGATCTTCCTTTTATAGTGGAACTAGCTGTTCTCCGTGGTTTTACCCACGCTGCTCAGCACCTGTTGGTCGTAGCGTGATGTTATATAGCCCATAGCCTTCCTCAAGAAATGGACTATCCAACACTAAAAGAATTTTCCAATTCCAACCAGTAGTTCCTGAGATTAGCGCGTTCAAACAAACAAACAAACAAACTCTTCAGCTTTATACTTAATATTAGTATAGATAGTTGCACAATAAATAAAATCGACCCATAACAACGACCCAAAATTTTTAAAAAACTGAAAAATTATATAATATCTAGCTTTTGCCGCAGCTTCGCTCGCGTTAAATTCGGTAGCGCCTTATTGATTTGTAATAGCAACGCTAAGTTTTACCGTTTCTTCCCTAATTCTCCCTCATATCCCATTCTTTTTAGAAAAAAAAATAGCCTATGTCCGTCTCCTGGTTCCCAACTATCTCTGTACCAAAATTCATCAAAATCGGTTTAGCCATTAAAGCGTGAAGAGGTAACAAATAAACAAACAAACAAACTCACTTTCGCTTTTATAAAAAAGAAAGAAGAAAAAAAGAGAAGTAAGGATAGTTGCAGAATAAATAAAATCGACCTATAACAACGAATATAAGGTGTGATGTTTCTTAGTCCCTAGTGTTTTTTAAGAAACTGAAAAATTATATCATAATACCATTCAGCTATTTTTAACACCTACCTAGACAATTAGTAGGTATACCTATGCATTTTTATTTCTAACGCCTAAGTGGATGGCGACGGGCGTCGCGAGACGACCCCCGGCTACCGTAGATACGGGCCTGAGGACATTATTGCATAGTGAGCTGATGCCGGTGAGCTACCCATTGCTCACCGGCATCAGCTCACTATGCAATAAAGACTATCGGAATCCTTACTAATATTATAAAAGCGAAACTGAGTTCGTTTGTTTGTTTGTTACGTCTTCACGCCTAAATGGTTAAACTGATTTTGATGAATTTTGATACAGAGTTAGTTGGGACCCTGGAGACGGACATAGGCTATTTAAAAAAAATGGACGTGTGAGGGTGAAAGAGGGAAGAAAAGGGAAAACTTAGCATTGCTATTACAATAAATAAGGCGCAAGGGCAAAAACTACAGGTATCCGTTATCTGCAAATCAGGAAACTGTGTTATCCCGAAATTAACGCGAGCGAAGCCGCGGGCAAAAGCTAGTATTTAATAAAGCATGGAATTTACATTTAAACTTAAACTTCATTTTAATTTATTACGTTTTAATAAGATTTCTACAATATTTACGCAATATTCTAAAAAAGTCTGTCTTGTTTTGTTGTCTCACATTAGATGGTTTAATGTTGTTTTAATTTATAACCTATATTAGTACGATCTGTGTTGCGCTTGCGCAAACCAACGAGACTGTGAGCTATTGTTTACAGCTATTTTGTAAGTAAACCAAAATGGAGGAATGGCAGGGCAAATAATCTTAAGGCCTGTATTTTTCTCAAGCATTACCTATTGAAACTGTTAACGGGGAATACTCATCGCCAAGTAGTCAAATTAAAACAGCAACGGTACAAGATATAGATCAAGACATGAACGGGACAGTTCAACATAATCGCCGTCAGTTCGCTGGCATGACTGCAGCTACCGATCAAACCCAAGTAGTCCAGTAAGTACATTGTTACGGTAAAAAAAACGTTGCCCCCTTTTTTTGGGGGATGGGAAATCATCAAATAACTTCCCCTGCTCTGGGCCGAGCGGGGGGCGTGTCAGACTTTTACTGACTAAAAACCACTCATGTTTTCTTCTGCTGCCCTTTACGTTCCGGGGCTGCGGTATCTCTTTCGAACGACCCGCAACCCCGGAAATGTTGCCCCTCACGTATTAGTATAACTACTAATTTGGTATTTGTATGACCTGCAGATAGTTGTTTCGGGTCTGGCTGTATCTGTATGTGAGTTTAAATGTTTGTAAACGTACCCACGATGCAGGAGAAATTCCTAGTGTAATAAAAATATCCTTACTAATATTATAAAAGCGAAAGTGAGTTTGTTTGTTACGTCATCATGCTTTAATGGCTAAACTGATTTTGATGAATTTTGGTACAGAGATAGTTGGGACCCTGGAGATGGAAATAGGCATTTTTTTTAAAGTGAGAAATGAGGAAAAGGGAAAACTTAGCTTTGTTATTGGCAAAAACTACAGATAGCAAGTACCGGCAAATCAAGAAAACGAAACTGTTACCTCGAATTTAACGCGACCAAAGCCGCGGGCAAAAGATTGTGTATTTATATTGTAACTCACAGTTACTTTATTTATCTATGGAAATGATTATGGAACTGCAGAGTGTCCTAATACAGGCACTGTTTCGCTCAAAATTCGATTAAATGAGTCTGTTTATGCTAAATTGTGACTATTATACTATTAAGGACTAGCTGTGCCTACATTTTTAAACATCCCTGGACGCGGATGTGGCAAGGAATATATGAAGGCACTCATGTCCGCGGATCTTAATTATTGTTATAAAAAACTGTATAGTTTCCCAAATAGCTTGCTTGTCAAGCAATCGTTCGTTAGGAACACTGGGTGTTGGAGAAATCTTCACTCCTATTGGTCAATATTACTTGGTAACGCTTTTAGATAACGTGCCGCACAATACATCCATAATTGTGATACCAGCCTATAACTGTCCCACTGCTGGGCAAAGGGCTCTTCTCCTATAGAGAAGGCACGACCAATAATCACCACACTTGCTAAAAACGAGATGGTGATTTTAGACTTATTATAAAACCGAAAGTGAGTTTGTTTGTTAGTTTGTTACGTCTACACGCCTAAATAGCCAATTGGTTACAATTAAAATGGATTACAATTACAAAAATATGTTTTGTAAGAAGTTCAAAAAGTCAACAAATCTATAATTTATTAACTGTGCCCAGCGGGTTCACCCGCTGCTCACTTAGGGGTATGAAAAATAGATGATGGCCGATTCTCAGACCTACCCGATATGTACACAAAATTTCGTTTAAATCGGTCCAGCCGTTTCGGAGGAGTATGGGAACGAAAATTGTGACACGAGAATTTTATATAATAGATTACATAATTATAGATTTCACAGTCTATAATTTAATATAATTTCAACAGATTCACATCAAAGTACAGAAGTACCACCAAGCGGAGACGTACCACAATATATTTTCAATCGGTGCTAGATCCTTGTGATCATCTGGCCGTAATTTGTTTAAGAGCCTATCAGTAAGTTTTTTCATGTTTATTCATCTTGTCCGTCTGTCTGTCTGACGTACTAGTCATTTTATTCCAAAGCAGTTGGCACCGCGAGTGCAAAACAGGGGCCTAAGTCTGCTATTACAATAGTGCCAGAATGGTCGATCACTGATCGCATAATGGTTAATTTTGACAAGTTTGGTAATCTACTACATACTAAACTTGTCAAAATCAACCATTATGCGATCAGTGATCGACCATTCTGACATAGAATTTTATATGTATATATACATGGTGCAAAGCCACCCTTAAAGAAGCCGTCAGTCCTGCATTGTGAGCATCAAACTCATTAACTAGTAATTCAAAGCGAAGAATCTTACTGGGAAACGACTTTTTTTTTAATAAAAACTTACTTTTTAACCGACGAAAAAAGGAGGTTCTCAATTCGCCCTGTATATATATATTTTTTATATATTTACGGAAGAAATCAATGTCACTGATTTAAATTATTGTGCTTATTGTGGGTTGTTCGAAAGAGATACCGCGGCCGCGAAATACAAAGGGCAAAAGAACTGACACTCTACCTAGTGTCCGACTTTTACTGACTAAAACCCATCCATTCTTTCTTTCCACTTCCACTTTCTTCCGTCACAAAAAAATATAGTATGAGTACATTGAACCCGAGGTTCAGGGTTTACAAAATTAAGTTTGATGAAGTTATGCTTTTCCAAAAACTTGTTTTTTTTAAACATTGCCCCACACTAGGATTTTCTTCTGTATCGTGGGTACGTTAACAAACATTTAAATTCGCAAACACAAACAGTCAGACCCGGAACAACTAACGGTCACACAAATATTTGTTCCGTACGGGCATCGAAACCGCGACACGTTTAACAGCAGTCAATCGCTTAACTACTGCACCGACTGTGCAGTCAAAATATATATCTTTTTAATGGCTAGTTTTATTTTTCAGAACTGGAAAAGTTTGCGGCCGTACCATTTATTATCAATATTATAATTTCAAGAACTATTGCATGTTAGACTACGCAAACTGCAGACACAGATATAATAGTGTGTACTTACCGTTTTCTACAACTTTCTTTTGATTTAAGTTGGACATACTTATGCTTATTTTAAGCTATTGCATAGCTTCGTGGTGACCGAATTCAGAAATTTCGTAACGAAAAAACCTAACACTTTCATTACGAATACGGTCATTTATTTCAATCACGATTATAGTGTTCTATTAGCGTGTTTGGTAGACAATCGGATAGTCAATCGACATTACGCTGGATCAATCCCAAGGTCTTGTTTTCCTTTTGCGACTTCTTTTCATTGGAAGTACTTTTTTATTTTATTTATTGCATAAGTTGATAAAAAATGCTATGCAATAGCTTTACCGCGGCAGTCCCTGAATGAACCACGTAGTTTTTAGAACATCAATATTAAGTTATGGGGGTCCAAAATGGCCGCTTCAGTGTTAAACTTATATAACCGAAAACTCATGTATATATGTTGGATCATGTGCAGTCGCCAAGTATGGCAAAACAGCTACCCTACCATGACGTGTTAAAGCAGAACTTATTCCGCTGAGGGAAAGGGACAGAGCTATACAGGGTGTCTAGCACCATCTCTTTCACTTAGTGGAATAAGTTCTGCTTTAAGGCGTCATGGTAGGGTGGCTGGCCGTTTAAAATAGCCGCTTTAGCAGAATCTTAACAACTTACTGAATTGCAGAATCTTACTAATATTATAAAAGCGAAAGTGGGTTTTTCGTTTGTTACGTCTTGACGCCTAAACGGTTAAACCGATTTTGATGAATTATGGTACAAAGACAGTTAGGACCCTGGAAATGGAGATAGGCTAAAAAAGTAAGAAAAAAGGGGAGAAAAGCTATAGCTGACCGATCGTCTGTCGCGCTGCGTGTCGCGGGTTCGATTCCCACACAGAAGAAATATTTGTATGGCCTACAGATAGTTGTTCCGGGTTTGACTGTTTGTATATGTGAGTTTTAATATTTGTAAACGCACCCACGATACAGAAGTAATTCCTAGTGTGGGGCAACATTTGAAAAAAAAAACAGTATCTGCCTAGCCTTTTCCCAACTATGTTGGGGTCGGCTTCCAGTCTTATTCTAATTAAATTTATTTCAATAGTGTGGCAAATCATTCACATGGGAGACTGTTTAAAAGTAAAAATACTCACAAGCATACGCGGTGAGTACCTTCATATACATCCAAAGTTTTGAATATTCAACGTTCATTTATTTGCAAAACATGTTTAGATAATATACATGGTATGATGCTTATTACTGGTGTCACAAGCAATTTACAGGCTCAACATGGTTGACCATGGCTGGTGTACAAATGATGTCGAAAGAAAGTCACATTTAAAAAAACAGTAATATAAAGGTTATCTTGAAAAGATCGCTTTTAGTGATAAGATTGACCATATTTATAAGTTGGTCTAGTGTTATTCTTGTTACTTGTATGGTGTACATAAGAAAGAATATTCAATCTATCTATCTAATATAATTAATTAAAACAACAAATTAACATTAATAGAAAATAAAATAAATTAGTCAGTTACTTCATAGCGATTTATCGTTTAAAAATTTATCAACATTATAATAGGCTTTTTGTATGTTTTCTTAAATTGTTGACATCTTTAGGTATATTATTATAAATTATTGGTGCTCTGCATACCACGCTTTTGTACAGTAGCGCTGTCTCCGCTAGTGAAACACGAATTTTACTATTGTCCCGGCGATTGCGTATTATTATATCAGATAGTCGAGGAAACAATTTTTTCTATTTAATATTCTCCATGTAATATGATTGTGATAAATTTTAAAATTCATTCAAAAATGATAAATTTAATAAAGCTGTGGCACGCGCTACCCTTTGGGGTTAAAAAGCTGAAAGCAAATTTACTTTTAAAAGAAAAGTTCGTAACCACTATTTAGGTCCGTTTACCAATTAAAAGTCATAAGTAGTATTTTTTTTATTTTGTTCCGTATTATTTTTATAAATGTTTGTGATTATTTATAATTTATGTATTATATATATTTATGTTATGTATTTTTTTTGTTATTCTGTTTGCTCGTCATAATTAGCGACTAATATTTATTCTTTTCTTTTAAAAATTCATTTATTTTTTCAGGTATGACTGAAGAGAGCTCTAAACAAATGGAACAAACTTACACGATGGTGAAAGATTTTGGAAACTAATGAGTAAATACAAACGCGAAGTAAAACTAAATCCTTGTAAAGCAGCAATTAAATAATTTTACGTATTGTTTTGATTTCATTTATTAGATTTACCACATCCAGTGCCGAGGGTTGAAATTTAAACGGTCAAAAGTCAAGGTCAAGGTCAAAGTCAAGGTCAAAGGTCTACGTCAAAAGTCAAAGTAATTTATTTATCAAAAACATGGTGTTGGGGATGGTACATACAATAATGGAAAGTTCGACATGTTTCAATACTAGGTATACGGAAAGTTCAATATGTTTCACCAGTACTAGGTATACAAATATTGGGTATGTCATTTAAAATTAATTTATACTACTTAATACAGATTGCGATTGAAAAATACTATGTCATACACTTTACTTCTAATACAGGGGAATACATAGTTAGGCATTATTTTAGGTGACGTTTAGTGTTAGAGTAAACCTTAATGAAAGACCAGTTGGTCCAGTGGTTCAAGCGCGACTGTTGGTCTGATTCCCAGGCCGGGCAAATTTATATCAACTATCAGGTTTTCCCATCACGAATTTCTCAATTGCTGCTACGGAATCTAGAATAGATTTGGGTTGATAGCATTAAGCTCGCTCCTTTTACATGTAACTTAAGGCGCTTTACATAGCAAACACTTTGTAAAAAGTGTAGATTTTTGTCGCAAAGTTAACCGTGTCTATACATACCACGACCCAAAAAAAATACAGGGTTTAGTTAAATATATAAAGAAAAGATTTCAATAAAAACAGTTTACAAAAGTGGTCTAGTACTACGAGAAAAAAAATGTGAAAAAGACCACGAAAAAAAATTTTTCGTTTAGAAGTTCTTATTCTTTTAGCGACATCCATCATATTTTTAAATCAGGAAATTTCATAGACTAAAGACATATCTAAATTTTTTAAAACACGGAACTGTAATTTTTTAAACATTTACTTAAAACTGCAAAATGCAACATGATATTCAAATTAAATTAAACCCCGAAATATTTTCGACCTTATTTCTATTCTTTCGATGCACTACTGTCATATACTTGTGTCAGTCCACGCTCAGTCTGCAGCTAGACTAATTTTTAGGTATTCGCGGAGAAGATTAGGTTCTTACCGCGCCTTAAACATAAATAGCAAAATGTAAGTGTGTACTATTAGAAAGAAAGAAAATCTGTTTATTACATTCTCACAAAAATAATTAGGCACACTTCTGCTTACCCTTTGGAGATAACAGTTGTTAAGTAGAAGTTATACTCAGAGGCGGATCGTCAGTTTGTGGGGCCCAGGTCTAATACTATTTGAAGGCTTTTTTTGCGAATGGGAAATCATCAATTAACTGCGGGGGGAGTATCAGATACTGACTAAAACCTACCCATGTTCCTTCTTTTGCCCCTTATGCTCCGGGGCCGTGGTATCTCTTTCCAACAAACTGAAACCCTGGGACACTATTTGGGGGTTTGCCTAATCAACCAAGTATAATGATATACCAGGTAGTACAGAGGCCTGCACATCAAGCTACTACAATCTGTCAGATTTCATTGATATATTTTCGACTTTATTTCTAAAGGATTAAGGTTCAAGGTTCATTGGGAAAAATTGACAGTTTCGGGTAGCTTGACCTGCAGGCGTCTGTACATACAACGATACAATAAGCGCATTTACAGTACAATACAGCCTAGCTTTTTAGTAGGAGGAGTTCGTGGCTAAATAATAGCAGCCGCTCGGGTCGATGTTTAGGTTAAGCCGCGCTTGCCTAGGTTGGTCTGTGGATGGGTGACCACCCGTAACATTTCGAGTTTCCTCCGTGCCTCGGAAAGCACGTTAAGCCGTTGGTCCCGGCTGTCATTTGTAGATCTTTCACAGTCGTTACAAGTAGTCAGTGTGCCGAAAGTCTGACAACCAGTCTTACCAAGGGGTATCGTATTACCCAGTGTTAACTGGGTTGTGGAGGTCAGATAGGCAGTCGCTCCATGTAAAATACTGATATTCAGCTGCATCCGGTTAGACTGGAAGCCGACCCCAACATAGTTGGGAAAAGGCTAGGCAGATGATGACAGCCTAGCTTTTTAGTAGTTTTGTATTTAAAGGTTCTCAAGCAAATGTTCCCGAGCAATTGTCCATTGTCTTAAATGGTGACTGGGGCCCTTCACCCCCAAGGGGCCCTGGGCTACAGCCCAAAAACCCTGGTTATATTACAACATACAAATGTTGAACTAAAAACACGAACAAGTAACAAACACTGAAAGTGAAATATAAGCTTTTCATAATTTTGCGTAACCACAATTTGTAATTCAGAATTCCGGCTCCCATTATTTGATGCCATTTACAGGCGGTTGTGACAATCTTATGCTGTTCACAATGGTGGGACCACTTAAGAAAAGTAAATAAGGTTTGAGACATCAACATTGTTTCTTTTATCTTATTTCTTGAGCAGTATGGTTTACATTTGAGAAGCAAGGCAATAGAAAAACTTGATTGATGACTGACTCATCATTATCATCATAATTTGCAGCCTAAATACATCCACTTTCGCTATTATTATTTACTAGCTTTTGCCCGCGGTTTTACTCGCGTTAAATTCGGGGTATCACAGTTACCCTTTCCTGATTTACAGGTACCTGCTATCTGTACTATTTGCCCTTGCGCCTTGTTTCTTGTAATAGCAAAGCTAAGCTTTTCCTTTTATTTTTTCTTTCTCCCTCATATACCACTCTCTTTAAAAAAAAAATACCTATGTCCGTCTCCAGGGTCCCAATTATCTCCGTACCAAAATTAATCAAAATCGGTTTAGCCATTTAGGCGTGAAGATGTAACAAACGAACAAACTCACTTTCGCTTTATATTATTAGTAAGGATTTATTTTACAGACTACAATGAGGTCCAGTGTCTTAGTAACAATATGACTTAGCCTATGTTAGTACTTAATAACTAGAAGAGATCGAGTGCGATTAGTTAGCGCCCACATTAGCGGGCTGTCTGTCCGATCAGATACCTATTGCAGGATAGTGTTGGGACTGCCACGCAGCCTGTGGAGTAGTGAGGCAGTTTTTTTTTGCCACAACGCATCTAAACTTACAGTGCGTGCGGCAGCAAACATTGCTGAGGCACTACAGAAGCGTGGCAGTCGCAGCAATACCCTGAACGCATCATTATCTATACTAATATTATACTATTATACTAATATTATAAAGCTGAAGAGTTTGTTTGTTTGTTTGAACGCGCTAATCTGAGGGACTACTGGTTGGAATTGGAAAACTCTTTTAGTGTTGGATAGTCCATTTCTTGAGGAAGGCTATAGGCTATATAACATCACGCTACGACCAACGGGTGCTGAGCAGCGTGGGTGAAACCGCGAGGAACAGCTAGTATTGGATACGCGGATATGCAGAGCATTATAAGCCTTTTGGGTATATGTGAACCACAAGGCTTTCGAGTACAGTGAGGCGCAGTATGTCTTGAAAAGAACATCGAGAGAACCTATCACCCATCTCCAGGGGCCTTAGTCTGCTATAACAATAGTGTCAGAATGGTCGATCACTGATCGCATAATGGTTAATTATGACAAGTTTGGTAATCTGCTACATACTAAACTTGTCAAAATCAACCATTCACACCCAGATCAACATAGGCAAGTGCGGATTAACTTGACGATTGATCCGATTGGCTATTATTATTTAGCCACGAGATCCTCTCACAGCATCGCTTCTTCCATTCTTTTTTTCACTCGGTATAATTCTTTTTTCTTTTTATTTATTTGGTTACAAATCTTGACAAATACAAAGAAAGTTTTTTTTGAAAATTATAATAAAAAACGAAAATAATTTAGTTAGTTCATTTCGTTCGTTCTTCATTGAGGTACCAAATGTATGACAATTAGTTACTTTAACCTATTCCTACTGTAATATTATAAATGAGAATGTTTGTTTGGATGGATGGATGTTTGTTACTCTTCACGTCAAAATGGCTGAACGGATCTTGATGAAATTTGGCACAGAAGTAGATTATATTCTGGAATAACACTTGATACTTTATTTTTCGATCATCACGCGGTCGAAACCACGGGTGCCAGCTAGTAACATTATAAAAACACTGAACAGATGTGTATGAAATTCAGCAAAAATATATTTTAAAACCAGTTTACTTTTTATCCGATATTACGACCTTGAGGATAATTACCGAACTCCACGCGGGCAAACCGGCGTGTATGTGCTAGTTTATTCCCATCTTGAAAAATCAGAACATTTTCCTCGGCATTTTAGTATTATAAATTGAGAGAGTTTTGTTTGTAAGATTGAAAAATATTCCTTGCTTATGTTTAGACGTTTTCCTTGGAAGATAAATATGAAATATTGAAATAACGAATATGGTACAGAAAACATTTTGACGCAATTGATTTTGAATAAACAACAAAGTGATTTGAAATGTGTTCAAGGAGATAATTCCTTTGTTGATGGTCAAAGGGCTTTTTTTGCAGATAAGTAATCGTCAAATAACTTCCCCCGCTCTGGGCGTAGTGGGGGGAGTGACAGACTTTTATTGACTTTTATTGACCGCAACCCTCGGCAGGCCCCTCTGCTGACATCTCTTTGACCTCGTCACGGTTTATCGGCACTAGACGGACGAACGGTGTACAACCCATTGCTCAACGACTACAGACGCGGGTCTGTAGCAGGTCTGTCCGGCCACCGTAGATGCAGATGCGGCCTACGGTGGCCGGAAGTCGTCTCGTGGTGCCCGACGCCCGGAGCGTCGTTTGAGGTTCTCTCCTTCAAACGTTCGGCCACCTCCTTCGCTAGCATGACTGCTTCGCAGAAGGAGGTGACTGTTTCCCAATCGCTGATGATTGCTTCTACGAGGACACAGAGGTGCTCCACCCAAGCTGGGCAGACCACCACAGTGTGCTCCACCGTGTCCTCCGGACGATCGTCACAGTGATGACGGGGCGTTTCCTCCTGCCCAATTATGCGCCACCAGCGTCGGGCACTAGCTGCTCGGCAGTTTGCTGAACTGGGCCTATTTGGCACAGCCGTGAGACACACAATAATAAATACATTTTTTTTTAAATAGTGTTTAGAATTAAGTTTTATTATTTTTATTACTGTGTGCATTTATGGCTTGTGTCAAATAAACTTGTTTATTTCCTTTTTCTTTGCCCGGTGAGGACTTACATCAGGCTGTAGATGAGGACGACGTGGCGCCTCTCCAGCCACTTCCCAAAGAGGGTCAAACGGCTCCAAATTCAAAATTAAAGTTCTATGAATAAAATGCTTAAAAAAATAAAATGCTTAAGAAAAGAATCCTGAAAATTACCAAAATCCTTGAATATAAATACAGGCTTTTTCGTTGAAACAAATCTATGAAACAGAATATATATCCCAATCATAAAACCAATAGCGAATTTTATTGGATCGTTAGATCCGAAAACCAACTCTAGTACCTACCTGCCCCTTGTCCAACCAGTTAAAACTAGAATCCAATGACAGTTTTCACTAGGCAACACATTTATGATCGCCATCTATTGGATTTTCAACACCATACCCAGCGCCGAGAGTTGAAATTCGAACAGCGAAGCACAAAGCCGGGCATTATTTTAGTTGACGTTTAGTGTTAGTGAAAACGTGAAATGAAAATCCAGTAACGTTATTTCAGCGATGCCGATACGTATTCTGCGAACAAATAAATCCAGGAGCAAATAGTCCGGTAGACACACATGTCTGTGAATAGAAACATAGAACGTCGTGTGAATTTGCTTTGAAAAGTGGCGCGTCCAACTGTGTTGCAGTATCAGTATCTTCGGAACATAGTATTCTTTAGTACACAGTAACAGTAATGATAGATTTTAGACAAGAATAGTTTGCTCCGATAAAACTAATGATTGATTAGTTTTATCGGAGCAAACTATTCTTGTCTAAAATCTATCATTACTGTTGGACAAACATGAAAGAATTTATAAATAATATTTATAATACCAGCCTATAACTGACCCACGGCCAAGGCCTCTTCTGATACAGAGAAAGCGCAATGATCACCACGCTTTCTCAATACGAGTTGGCGATTTCAGACTTTATCCTTACAAATCCCTACTAATATTATAAAAACGAAAGTGAGTTTGTTTGTTACGTCTTCACGCCTAAATGGTTAAGCTGATTTTGATGAATTTTGGTACAAAAAAGATTGAGAAATGAGGAAGAGACAGGGAAGAACAAGGAAAACTTAGCTTTGCTATTACAATAAGTAAGAAACCGGGGCTAATTTAAAAACTACAGGTAGCAGGTACCTGCGAATCAGGAAAGGGGAACTGTGTTACCCCGAATTTAACGCAAGCAAAGCCGCGGGCAAAAGCTAGTTAATTATAAGTCCAAGTTCACTATCACGACATCAACATGAAAAAGACAAACATAGTTTTTATTTGCTGTAATGACGACGAACACACATGTAAAATACGCGCCGCAGACGTGGAGTTGCGGACACCAGCCCGTTATATAATATAGTACAACACAAAGACGACGAACACACAGAATATCAAAAACTCGGCCAAGTGCGAGTCAGCTTGTCGCACTGAGGGTTTCGAACAAACTTGCGACATAAATGGCCGTATATTTTGACTGCCTGACTAGATGTGAGTCTGTGGCCGGTGAATTATGGGTACCTGACCACCCGTACATCTATTAACGTCAGGCCGTGTCGATGGCGCGTTCGTGTTTCAAGCGTGCCTTAGAGAGATGTCAGCAAAGTAGAGGGGCCTGCTAGGGCTACCATCTTACGTTATTGGGGTTTGTTCGAAAAAGATACCCCGGCCACGAAACATGAAAAGCAAAAGAAAGAACATGGGTAGGTTTTAGTCCCCCCCTCCCCCGCTCCGCATCCACAAAAATAAACAAAAGTCACGTCATGTAAATAACTGGTATTCAGCTGGATCTAGTTAGCCTGCTTGGTGGCTGACGTTGACATTATTAGGAAAAGGCTAGGCCGAAGACAATGTTATCGAGGTATAACGTGTGACCATCTTTCGGACTTTCTTCAATACGGTTCGATGCACGTATTTTTCTGGTTCACGACACGCTGAACGAAAAGATTTCGACAGCTGTGAGATATGCAAGCGAACGATTTGCGTCCGGGCGTGTGTGACGTCACATGTGGGGTAACATCATAATTGTTGAGAGGAGAATTTATTGTGAATATTTTTTTGCTGCTCTTGACCTCAGTCATGTTTTTTTTAAATCGTTGTTACACCCTTGGATTTCTCCTGCATCGTGGGTGCGTTTACGAACATTTAAACTCACGTACACAAACAGCTAGACCCGAAACAACTACCTATAGGCCATACAAATATTTGTTCCGTGCGGAAATCGAACCAGCGACACGCAGCGCAAAAGTCGATCGCTCACCCACTGCGCCAACCGCGTCGTCGTGGCTTCGCCCGCGTAATGAACGAAAAAAGAAGTATCCTATGTGTTATTTCAGACTATAATCTAAATCTGTGCCAAATTTCTTCTAGATCCGTACAGCCAGCAGCAAAGAGTAACAAACATCCGTACATCCATCTCCACAAACGTTCGCATTTCTAATATTAGTAGGATGTACGTTGCTTTGGATAGAAACACCAAAGGCGACAGATGTGCGATATGCACGCGATTGAGTGGCGTCCAGTCGTTTGTGACGTCACATGTAGAGTGCCTAGCACAGTTGTTGAGAGTAGAAAAGTTTATTTTGAAGTTTGACGTCGGCTCGGAAATATCGTGGATGGGCAACATTCCAAACTGATATAAAAAATGGAAATAACGGGGGCGTTAAAATGTCACACTGGGACACAAACAGCCAGGCCCGGAACAACTAACTGTACACCATAGACGACAAGACACAGTCCCACAAAAGCGCCCTGCACTTCGCCACTTCTTAGTGTTTTAGCTAGGAAGAAGAAGTGTCAGAACAAACTCCCAAGCAAGACATCTGTCTGTCAGGTTAGAAGAACCAGATTTTAGATACTAAAAAAAAAAATTCTGATTTAAAACAAAGTTACTGAAGAATTCAATCAATTTAATCGAAACCCTCGCATTGGTTTCAAGTTGAGTACCTATTGTGTGTACTTTTAAACCTACTAAAACAATCTCATTTGTAGTTCAAACAATGAAATCCTAGCTTCAAATAAATGGTATAATACTTTTAAAGGAAGTTGTTAAAAAAGTTAGACTGGTCTTTAATTTTGTCGGTACTGTAATATTAAAAAAAAACCGTTGCCCCACACTAGGAATTTCTCCTGTATCGTGGGTGCGTTTACAAACAATTAAACTCACATACAGCCAGACCCGATACAACTATTTGTAGGCCATACAAATATTTGTTTCGTGCGGGAATCGAACCCGCTACACGCAGCGCAGCAGTCAATCGCTCAGCCACTGCACCAACCATGCTGTCAAAATTACTTAAGCTACCTACTTTTGAATCAGGTTTTTTTTAAAACTACATATTCTATTGGATCCCTAGCCCGTGGAACACGAACACATTGGTGACACGACCTTAGACGTGGAGTTGCGGACACCTGCCCGTTATACAATACAATACAATACAATGGTGACACCGCCTATCATAACTAGACGGACGGACGGAGAGCTACCCATTGCTTACCGTCTACAGACCCGCATCTATAGTAGCCAGGAGTCGTCTCGCGACGCCCAACGCCCGGTGCGTCTCCTGCTGCAGCTGGATTGGTTGGTTTGAGGTTCTACTTCTCATCTTTTCTTTAGCCTTTTTCGACCATTGTGGTGTAGACCTCCTTCAACTTCCTCCATTCTTCTCTGTGTTGCGCTCTTTTTGTCCAGTTCGAACCAGCGACTTTCCTCACGGCATTTTCTAGCGCATTTGTGGTCGTCCTGGAGGGCGCTTTTTACCATTCTTCCATTCCAAGAAGGTTTTTTACCAGGACGTCTCATTTCGGGCAACGTGTCCAGCCCATTTCCATTTAATATTAGGTTTATTTCATACTAGTACGGCCAACGAGAAGCGATACAAAATGTAAACAAAACCCATGCTAAAACCCCATCTAAAATGGCCGCCCGCATGTTGGCGAACCCGTCTTAACGTTGTCATGTTTTTGCCGGGAGATCGAGACATTACGACAAAGGCACCAGATGGAAAGAGCTAAATATTAGATTGTCAACGCCACAGTTGTTCTTTAGGTTAATGACCTTTCGTATCGCTTCTCGTTGGCCGTATTATAGGTAAGATTATAAAGCGAATTATAAAAAACACAAGCTCAATCTTTTCACTTATACCAAACCCAAAAACAGCGGTATAATGCGAATTATACAAATGTTAACCCCTAGTGAATATTCATAAATTATTACCCGCGTCATCCCCTATCCGTGAACACGATCAAGTTTGTGCCGCACTCTTGTTTATTTTGTTTATTACTTTAGGTTCATTTTTGCACGAGTAAATAAACAAGCTTTGCGTTTTTTACAACGTGTTGAGAACATGTGGTTTAAGTCTTCCATATTGTATTACAGCGTTGATGGTTTACGGGTAATATATTTCTTTTCGCTTTTTGCACTTGCTCAAAAAAGTGACATTCTATGCCACAAAAGCAAACATAACAATAGTCATTTTTAATCTGTCAAAAACAGGGAAAGAAAATTGTACTGAATTTCATTCATCTTCTAGGGGGAGTGGAGATGTGTGTAATGTGATTTAAATTTGGAATACTTACCGAAATTTATACTGAACTACATTGTGTTTACTCCATTGAGTTTGCATATAAAGCATAATTAATACATCTTTTTGAAAAAGGAATACGCATTTATTATGCAGTTATTATTATTAAATAAAATTACGAAAACCGACGAGGCCTTATAAGCTTGATGCCTTTGCTTTTCCGACAAAAACTATTAGTCTAGGAATTTGCCGCGTTTTTGTTTTCTTCAAATATATAATCGTTAAGTTTATTTTTATAAATAATTTAATGTTCTAAAAATACGTTATGATGTTAAATCAAAGCGACAGTGACAGTGAATCGTCGGATTCCATCAGAGCAAATGCTGCCGCAATTATAAATAACTAGTTGTTCCACTCGGTTTCACCCACGCTGCTCAGCACCTGTTGGTCGTAGCGTGATGATATATAGCCTATAGCCTTCCTCAAGAAATGGACTATCCAACACTAAAATAAATTTTCCAATTCCAACCAGTAGTCCCTGAGATTAGCGCGTTCAAACAAACAAACAAACTCTTCAGCTTTATAATATTAGTATAGATAAGTATAAATATAGATAGATTTGCTTCCAACAAAATCCAAAGAAAATTATTAAAACTTATAGAGAAGGCCTATTAGCTATTATTAGCGTAGACAAAACAGCAAATTATTATTTGACAGAAAAAATACCCTTGAAAATCATGCGTGTAGTTACAATGCAAATATGACATTTAACAACATCTTATATGCTTTAATTTCCTTTAACACATTAAAGAATGTGCTTCAAAGCGGTCCAACGCGTTCCATTGCTTTATAAATCGTACATAAAAGGTCCCAATTCTTATCGTTTCAACCGTCTCTAAAATCAATGAAGAGAAAATCGTTCCAGCCCTTGTTTGCGATAAACTGACTGCTTCGTAATAGGCCCAATTTTGGAGGCTTTGTTCCTTCCCTCTTTGCTTTTAATAACGTTATTTTGATACTGTTTTGTAATTCAAATATTTACAAGGAAACGAGTATTATCAATATCTGAAGTTTGTGTAAAGGTATTGTTATACCTACCTAGATGTTTGGCTTTTGAGTAGGTTCATCAAAAATGCCTTAATTATTGGCGGTGCATTATATAGCCATGTATAAATCTATACTAATATTATAAAGCTGAAGAGTTTGTTTGTTTGAACGCGCTAATCTCAGGAACTGCTGGTCGGAATTGGAAAATTCTTTTAGTGTTGGATAGTCCATTTCTTGAGGAAGGCTTTAGGCTATATAACATCACGCTACGACCAACAGGTGCTGAGCAGCGCGGGTGAAACCGTGGGGAACAGCTAGTAGAATATAATTTGCACCTAGAGTAATCCTTACTAATATTATAAAAGCGAAAGTGAGTTTGTTAGTAACGTCTTCACACCTAAATTGCTAAACAAATTTTGATAATTTTGGTATAGAGATAGTTGAAACCCTGACGGACATAGGTAAAAAAATCAGCGAAAAAAGAGGAAGAAAGAGGGGAGAGAAAGGTATTTTTTTTTCGGTCATCACGCGGGTTAAAATTAGCGTTAGCCCAAAGCGACTATGCCACGCAGACGAAGTCGCGGACGGAAACTAGTTAGCAATAAGTTGAGAGCAGTAAAAATATTGGCAGTATTGGTTCATCGGAAAAACACAAGACCGTTTTTTTAGGAGCCGAGGACCCGGAGAAAAGCAAGGCTGCTTTTCAATCCGGATATTTTGTTTTCAATTGAAGTCTAGGTGTATTGACTAACTGGGCTTTGGAGATTAAATATGCAGTCGCATGTAAAATACTGGTCTTCAGCAGCATCTGGTTAGACTAGAAGCCGACCCTAACAGACTTATAAGAATTTGATCTCTCATACTTCAGTACTAACGCTGTAACAAGAACGTTGTAAAACCAAATGATTTTTAAAGAGTAACCATGGAGTTTCTTGCCGGTTCTTTTCCATAGGAAACGACCAACCCGAACCGTGCACCTTTTCTCATCGTTTTATAAGTACCCAGGCAAGCCTATGTTAAATAAAAATATTTATATTTGAGAATAAGAGTCAAAATATAAAATACACGCAATAGAAGTCACGAGATTCAGTTAGTTTTATTTATTTGCTGAAACATTTAAAGTGACGAGAAAAGTTGCGACACCCAATTTTATAATTAGGTTTCAAAGTCATTAATCAAAATCCGTGTAAATTTATTTTCCTTATTTTAGAATAATTAATCTTTTAAGTTTATTTATTCTTAAACTTCATACAGTATGTATAATTGTATATGCATACCTACTGTTTTTACGTAATATGAAGATACAAAAATTATATCTCAGAAAATAAATATCGACTTTTTTTTTGGCAAACAAGCGATTCAAGTAGTATGCGAATGTTTGTGAAGATGAATAAATGGATATATGGATGTTTGTTACTCTTTCACGTCAAAACGGCTGCACGGATCTTGATGAAATTTGGCACAGAGGTAGATTATGATCTGGTATAACACAAAGGATACATTTTTTCTAGTTGATTAATATTTTAATGTCTACTACTCTCCAAATTGCGAAAGCATCGCATAGTAACGGTGACCTTTTTGATAATAAATCAGAAACAACACAGCTGAGCATTAATATATGTTCCTAATCCTATATTAATAGCCGCATACTACCAACCGGTCGAGTTAAAATTCCATTACTATCCGTTTTTAATTTCTAAATAATTTCCCAACTATCCCAATTTCTCGCATAAGCGTAGGACATAAACGTTAATTAAATTCGAATAACTGTTGAATCGATAATAAAATTAATTGACGGATGAATTACAGAACATCTATTATTTGAGCTCGTGGATAAATAATAGCAGCCACTCGGGTCGATGTTTAGGTTAAGCCGCGCTTGCCTAGGTTGGTCTGTGGATGGGGAACCCGTTACATACCGAGTTTCCGCGTTGTTACAGAAAGTCTTACAACCAGTCTTACCTAGGCTTTATTTATAACCAACTTATACTTAAAGTGAGTTAGTGATTTTCTCTTTTTTGTACGTAAATTTCTCGTGAAAATACTTTCCGTGTAATTTTTATGGTTCCGTAACTCAAAAACACACGGAACCCTTATTGGATCACTTTGTTCTCCGTCTGTCTGTCTATTAAGACCCTTAATTGACGCGTGGAGGTATCAAGTAGAAAGTATATAATACTCAATTCAGTGATCTCTGAAAAAATAACCCTCAAAGTGTACGCAGTCAAAAGATATGGCTGTTTATGTCGTAAGTTTTAGTTATCCTTACTAATATTAAAAAAGCGAAAGTGAGTTTGTTTGTTACCTCTTCACGCTTTAATGGCTAAACCGATTGTGATGAATTTTGGTACAGAGATAGTTGGGAACCAGGAGACGGACATAGGCCATTTTTTTTTAAAAAAAGATTGGGATATGAGGGAGAAAGATGGAAGAAACGGGAAAACTTAGCGTTGCTATTACAAATCAATAAGGCGCTACCGAATTTAACGCGAGGGAAGCCGCGGGCAAAAGCTAGTAATCCATATTTTCCAAAAACATATAAAATACTTTGAACAATACATCAAAAAGTTTAAATATTTTCAAACATATTAACTGTAGGTAGAAATAGTATTTTATTACGGTAAGAAAAACTGGCCCAGTGCCAGTTTGGCAGCCAAATGCTAACATAAAGTTAAAAATTGTAAGACAGCAGCCTTTACTAACAAAATTCTAAGTTATTGGCTGTTGTGAGGCTGGATTTGAATTATTTAATAGGTACTCTTTTGCCAAACAATTAATTTAAATTTTAACATAGATTAAAAGTTAAACTAAGATTGAGATAAAACGTTTTTGTTTTGATCAACGTTAGGGAATTTGAGATAAAAAAAAAACTAATGCATTTTAGGAACACGTTTACTTTGAACAGTAGGCCTAGAGAAAGAGATGGTGATAGACACCCTGTATAGCTCTGTCTCTTTCCGTCAGCAGAATAAGTTCTGCTTTAAGATGTCATCATAGTAGGGTAGCTGGGCTAAAGAAGAATGGGGTTTGAATGCAAAAAGATATCTGCTTATACAGGTTTTGGTATTACTTACGTTTAATTAGAAGCGGCTAAGTGGTTCTGGATGAAATTTTGCACCGAGATAGATCTAGTATCTAGCTCTTAGGAAACGTGTTTCAGGAATCCTCAAAAGAAATAAACGAAACCCAATTTGATCACTTTTTTGTCCATCTGTCAGTCTGTAATGACCCTTTGTTTGACGGGCCTGTTGGTCTAGTGGTTAGTGGCCCTGACTGCTGAGCCGGAGGTCGTGGGTTCAATTCCCATCCAGGACAAACTTTGTGTGATGAGCATGATTGTTTGTTCTATGTCTGGGTGTGATTTATCTATAATATGTATGTATTTATAAATTACCTATATAAGTATGTATATCAGTTGTCTGGTTACCATAACACAAGCTCTGCTTAGCTTGGGATCAGATCGCCGTGTGTGAGTTGTCCCAAGATATTTATTTAATTTATTTGTTTTGGAAACTCGTAAAGATATCTAGTTGAAATTAAAACCATATACTAAAGTAGGTGATCCCTTTGTGATGTGTCAAAATCAACTCTCTAATAGACGTAACGTGGAAAAAACGACTCGTTTTGCTTACGGATAGTTGTATTTTGACATAAGTCTCATAGAACTTATGTCAAAATACAACTATCCGAAAGCAAAACGAGTCGTTTTTGTTTATTGGAACGGGGCATTAGTCAAATTGACGCAGTCAATAGGGAAAGCCGTTTATGTCACAAAGTTTTCGGCGCACAATTCCGACTCGCACTTGGCCGATTTTATTCACACACTTGCAATGCAAGTTTAAATATTCCACTTCACATATTATCAGTTTTCACATCTCCTCTGTACCTGTAAATTGTAAACCAATCTTGGATTATACAATCAGAAGGGCTACTGGCCAGTTCTTCAAACAATCCACTGAATAAAACTGCTACCCTACCATGACGTCTTAAAGCAGTTCTTATTCCACTGAGGGAAAGGGACAGAGCTATACAGGGTGTCTAGCACCATCTCTTTCACACAGTGGAATAAGTTCTGCTGTAAGATGTCATATTAGGCCTTCTGAAAGTAAATAAGTGCGCTAAAACTGCGAAATAAAGTTACAGTCGACCCGTAATGAACTGTTAAACTATTATAACTTTCAAGAGAGCTATTCTACTGATCCTAAGAGCTTTAGATAACTTCGATAGTTCGTAGGGTAGGTAAGAAGTGGATATTCTTAAGTGACACTTTCAATAAGTGGTAGACTTTAGGTTAGGTTAGGTTAAAAGGAAAAAAAACGGACCGTTATAGGAGTACTTTATTGTATGTCTGTCTATCTGTCTGTCAAGACGTTATTTCGGGAACGCGTGTAGGTATCGAGTTAAAATTAAAACCATATACTCAAGTCTGTAGTCCCTTAGAGCTGAAAATAAACCTTCATTTTACGCCACAGTTGCATACAATATAAAATAAATAAAAAACAAGCCAACAGCAAGTCACACTTGTGCACCGAGGGTCCCATACAAACTCCCACATAAACAGCCATATCTTTTGACTGCATCGACTTAGAGGGTTGATTTTTTCATAGCTTCAAGGGACCACGAATTTGAGTAAAGGGTTTTAATTTCGCTCTATACCTCCATGCGTTCCCAAGATACAGAATGTTGACAGACAGACGGACAACAAAGTGATCCAATAAGATTTCTTTTTTTATTTAGAGTACGGAACACTAAAAACCTAAATTTTAACAAAAAAGATAATTTACTGTGTATCGCGCCAAATCGGCTAGTGCTCAAAACCGGTGCACAACTTAAATTCGATTATAATTAGCCCAAAATGCATTTAGTACGCCTTATTTTTCGTATACCTAAAATTAGACTAAGGCAACTTAAAAATCGAGTTTTTTTATTTATACTTAAATGCTCGCTCATCATAATGCAACTATATAACATCCTTACTAATATTATAAAAGCGAAAGTGAGTTTGTTACGTCTTCACGCTCACATGGCTAAACCGATTTTGATGAATTTTGGTACAGAGATAGTTGGGACCCTGGGAAAGTTAGCCTATGTCCGTCGATATAGGCTAACTTTATTAAAACAAAAAAGGTAAAAATGAGAGAAAAAGAGGAAAAAAAGGGAAATTTGAGCTTTGCTATTACAATAAATCAGGTGCTAGGGCAAAAACTACAAGCAGTAGGTACCTGTAAATCAAGAAAGAGGAACTGTGTTACCCCTAATTTAACGCGAGCGAAGCCGCGGGCAAAAGCTAGTCTAAAATAAAAGTAATATTCTTAACATTCCATCCAAAAACATTTTTTGTCTCCCAGAAAAAATCTTTTTTGAGTAACTTCAATTTAGATCCAGGTGTGATTTACCAGATCCACCTCGTAAATACTTAATCCCACAAAACGTCCCAAAAAAATTCAATTCCATGCACCATTGACACTGGCAACAAAACATTTTAGTCCGGTCAGCGTATTCCTTCTAAGTAAACAAACAGCTTGTCACCTCCAGTAAACTCGACATCGTATCACTGCGCCTGACTCTAAGTGGCAGGGGTCTGCGGCCCTTCAGTTTGTAGGCCCTCCTCACACTAGGAGGAGGAATGTCGGAGTCGGATGGACGTTGTAAAATCGCAAGGGACTTATTACAACATCATGCTTGTCTTACCCGGAGGATAAAATAGAGGTGTACCTAAGGGATTGTGGGTTGATCAAAAGAGATACCGCGGCACCGGAACATAAAGTTAACACTACAAAAAAAGAAAAACTTAAATGTAAGCACTACAAAGAAAATAAAAAAGGAAAGAAAAGCTTGTTTCCCACGGCTGCGCCAAATAGGTCCGTTCAGCAAAATACCGAGCAGCTGATGCCCGACGCTGGCTCAAACTCAAACTCAAAAGCATTTAGGGTCATTTCGCCTGTTTGCGTCCATTTAGTGCAGTTGCCAAGTTTGAAGGAGAAAATAAAAATGTCCCAGCACTAGTTTCAATGAAAAAATCAACGTAATGCGTTCATTATATAGTCTATTTTAAGATTAGCTTTCAGTTTTGTTCGAAACTCCTTGTGTTTTTATTTAAAATAGACAAATTCCAAAATTAGGCTTTTTACCCACTTTGCGTCCACAAAATCCAAATTGCGTCCACCAGTGGACCATTTGGCGTCCACCAGTTTAAAGAAGGAATATAGGGGTGATATTGTTAATACCATTTGAAGAAAGACTGGATTTTAACAATTTATTTATTTAAGATTAAAGTATAATAAATCAACATTAATTAGCATTATAAAAATACAATAAAAAACATGTTTATTCTTCTCAACTCTCACTAGTAATAATTGAATTTTAAACTCACAGTCTTAATCAAAACTGTACTATACATTTTAAATTATTAAAAAAATATAAATAAAATATATTTATGCTATCATTTGTATTAAATGAAAAAATGGACGCAATTTGCTATTCAATATTATGCCTGTAGGTCTAGTTTGCGTCCACGTGTAATCGATTAAATCGATATTGTCTATCTTTTACTACAATCATAATAATGTGGACGCAAATTGGTTATTACAATTGCACACTATAAGTGTTAAAATAAACCAAAATCCAATTTCTCTTTCATATTTTAATCACATAAAAATAAACAACTAAAGAAAACATAATTAGACGAGTTCGCGTCCACTGCGGACGCAAAGTGCACGTTTTATAAATTCGGTGTTGTAATTCGCGTCCACCTTATTTTAACTGTTAACTTTAAAAAAAACAAACAAATTAATAATTCACAGTATTCGTTTTTTCATTATTAATGTCTAGACACAGCTATGTTTCGTAAAAATCACATAAAATAATAAAATACTTACCGTTAAACGCACCGCTGCACACTATTTTTTTATCTACATCCCGTGGGTCCGCACTGTGCTGTTGAACAACCGTGACAAAATATTTTTTCTAGACAGGATTAGCGGGGCGGGTGGAACTTTTGTCTATATGTGCATATCTCTTATACGTTGAGGTATTAGCGGTCATTTTTTTCCATATTATTATTGTGTGATTATACTTATTTTCGAGCATTTTCAAAGGGAGATCCGTAAAATGGACGCGAACCGGGCGATGGACGCGAAAGGGCGAACTTACCCTATTTAAATTAGACCATTACAGGCACTTTTGAATGTCATGATAACAAAAAGTATGATGTGTAGCATCATCCTTTTCCAGGCACAAGACATTATAACTTGTGAAAGTACTGTAGTTACCCAGTCCAAAGCGTAGATCTCTATGGAGAAGAATGGGCAAGAAACTCCATGGACACTCTTTTAAATCAAATCATAATATTTTTTACAAAATCATGGATACATCATTCATGTTGAGATCATCTACCTATCCTACATGATGCTTGTCTTACCCGAAGCATAGACCAGAGGTGTACCAAAGAGATTGCGGGTTGTTCGAAAGAGATACCGCGGCCCCGGAATACCTATTGTATAAGGGCAAAAGAAGGAACATGGGAGGGTTGTAGTCAGTGAAACCCTAACACTCCCCCCGCTCTGCCACGAGCGGTTGAAGTTATTTAATGATTTACCATACGCAAAAAAGAGAGGTGTATACAAAAATAATACAAATAATATTACTTAGAGCATATTAAGCTAGTATTTTTATAAAATGCTATACCTACATGCTTCATGCGTATTGTATACAGGAAGACTTTTTAAACACGTGCCAAATTTATACATTATGATCTTTGTTAATAATAATAAAATACGTATTTTTTCTTTTAGTAGCACCCAGTACTAAAATATTGAGATATGGCCTCGCAAAGTTGTCCAATAATAGAAACTGTTTATGGACATAACGCACCGCCGCGCGCCGGCGCCGCCGCCCCTAATCATTGATAACAACGTAAACATAAGTTGCAAATTTTCCCTTCATACTTTCACGGGGTTAGGACCGTCAAATGTAAAAGGTTATTACTAATCGAATAAAATTTAATAATAAAGGTAAATAAGAACTTAAAATAGATTACACTTTTTACATTACGCCGTATGTAAACAATTTGAATCAACTTATTTACAATAATTAAACTAAAATCAACTTACTCAGAGTTATTAGTCCACTAACACTAATTCACACACCATAACAATCAACAGTATTTAAAAAATTTGTCCAAAATGTCCTCCATTGTTTTGCAAACAGAGTCTGGCTCGTTTTTGCACATTGTCATTGAGTTTATTTAACACATACAATCCCTGTCGACGTAGACGAGGTACACTCTCTGCTCCATAATGTCTTTGAGCACCCCGCAAACCACTCAGGATGTAACTCCGCACTATTTCTTAATATTCACGAGACGTATACATTGTCACGCGGTGCCGGCGCGGGCGGCGGGCGTAGCGGCTCACCGGAAAACAGCACGACCTTGTCGTCAGGGCGCGCGACGCGTACTGAAGGGAAGGGTGCGGGGAGTTTGGTCACTGGTCAGTGACTAGACGCGTGCGCAGCGCTGCATTAAAACTACCCTTTCCGCACCGGCCGCGTATTATTATGAATGATTGACTCGGTGACCTCGCGAAATTGAATTAGCGGATTTTTTGTGATTTTATTTTGAAAATTTTACCTACACTTTTTTTTTCGTATAATTATTCTGTTAATGATACTTGGTACATATAAAAAATTTGGCACGTCTTAAAAAAGTCTTCCTGTATATTTTAAGTTGCCTGTAGAAGCCAAAAATAAAGACTAACCAAAAAATAAAATCGTCAGTCTGTAGCCGACCTTAGAACCGTCAGCTAATAGTGCTTACTCAGTCTCGAATCAGTTCCAAGGAGTCCGCAATAGATGACAAAAGTTGCGGCCGTTGGTCACCAATGTACCGAACAAACGTTTGAAGTACTTCCTTATGACAAGGCGGATCTATATTCTTTGTTAATATTACTGTGTATGTGTCGACGGTTCCTACGTACATAAGGTTAAGTCGAAAACCAAGGTTTACAGGAGAGCGTAATTTGTGTTCAACACGCCCTAGAAATAATTCTATGAACAATAAAATATTTTCTTTCTACAATATTTTAACAGTTTTAAGAGCTTTATGATACCATTTACACATAAATATTTTATGTTTTCTTAGAAAAACTGAGAGATGACCGTTTCTACGACACTTATTCGTTGTATTTATAAGACTTGTTCTCTTATACGATTTCTAAGACAAGGTAAATAAATAAAATAAAAATCGTATGTCAGCATGTGCGCATAGATAATCTAAAGCCAATGAGACAATAAAAAAAATGCCATTTTCGAAATGTCTTTACGTGCGTAGAGACCGTCGGTGTGTGTTTTTTAACTCTGTTAACCTTCGCTTCGTGGTTTACACGCGTAATTATTTATTTATTGTTCTACGAAAAGGTACATACATAATTTAAATGACACTGAACCCCACTCTAGGATACCCTGTGTCGTGGGGTTCAGTCTCCTTCGTTTATAGTGGAACAATATACAACCGTTATTTTTTAAATAAAGCTTAATTTTTTTTTAACTTAAGAAAAAATATAAAAAAAAGATTAAATAAAATAGAGAGATTGTATGAGGGTGTGACTGATGATGTGTGTCTAGCGGCAAAGAATTCCTCAATTTTGAGGGGTCTACCTACTGGGAGTAAGTGGGGAGGTGAAGTGTGAGTTGTGGGTAGAAAGTGTTGTGTGTAGATGGAAGTGTGTGTGCGTGTAATGTTATGTTATCTAGTTGATAGATTTTTCCTCACTTCGTTTTCTCAATTTTAAAGATCTCTAGGGCAGTAAACGTTCTCACATGATATATAGATACTCATGCAAAACCATTTCTTTTTGTTTTAAGATTTTTCTCCCATTCAGCCTTCAACACGTTCTCAAGAACATATTCAAGAGCTGTCGTCTCGCAGTGGAACCTATAATTGGTCACGTTCATTTGAAAACTAATTTCAACTGCTTATAACTATAAGGTTTATTTTGGCTCTTAATTGGATTACTTATTTGTTTAAATAAAATGATAAAGAGTTTGTACAAAAGTACAAAAAGTAAGTAAGAAGCAAACTAATTCAAAAAAGGTGATTCGTTTCACATAGGTAAAAATAATGTTAATATAAATGTTAAAAATAAAAAGTGTTTCTCTATGTGCTGCCCTGCAAGGCGTACAAATGTTTTTACATATAGTGTCTATCTATAAATCTATCTAAAAAATCAGTATAATATCGCTTTCTAGTCTTTCTGCCTAGCATTATTTATCTTCTAGATCTAGATATGCAGGTTGTAAACCAACGCTTCATGAAGACCATGCAAACCATGCATTTTGGGCATTAAACTAAGTAATTCTACGCAAAAAATATTTTTTAGAAACTTTTTTTTTGGGCTGAAATTGGTCTTTTTACGGTAGAAACCCATGTTACGCCATTAAAACATTTTGCTGATGGGTGCGTTGTTGGACGGAGAGCGAGAGGACAGTCAAAAAAAAGATACATGCATTGTCAATGGAATGACATGAAGGAGAAAGGAGTAAATGATACCGTGACGTCTGATAGGGGAGAATGGAAGAAGAAATCCCCAAATAGAATGGAACATAGGAAATGATGAAGATGAACGCATAGTATAGTTTCGGGTTTGGAAAGGTATTTAAAGTTATAACATCAAAACATTGGGTTAAACATGTTTGAATTTGGACCAGCTCCATGAATAGAAAGATGAAGAGAACAGTAGCCCTACTATGACCTCTTAAAGCTATTCTTAATCCGCTGAGGGAAAGAGACAGAGCTATACAGGGTGTCTAGCACCATCTCTTTCACTCAGTGGAATAAGAATTGCTATAAGATGTCACAGTAGCCCTACAGGTGTCTTTCGACCTCGCTACGGGCTCTTTTACATTTTTTTATAGAATTCTAAAAAAAACGAATAAATCCGTTTCCTCGTATTCTTATAAGCAAACCCTTCGTTTGATGGCGATTTTACGGAGATAAAACTGCTTTTATTAATCCTTGTAAACTATTAAGATGTACGAATAAAACGTTGTAAAACAGTAAAAAAAGGTTTGTGTTGTAAATGTATAAATATAAAAAAAGAAATATATATATATTTCAGATCAATAACCGGGCAGTGGGTCAACTTCTAAGTTTTTTTACATAGTTAGTTACAGGTGAAACAAATGAACACAATTTCAAAACAACTAAAGGAGAACACTTCATTTATTTGACCCACTTCCGGTAAAATTTACCTTCTAAAATTTTTTACATAGTTCCTAGTGAAATTAATAAACGCGAGTTCAAAACAACTAAGCGAAAACACGTCATTTATTTTTATTCTAAATGCCCAGAATACCAACTAAAACATCTTTTTCCTTTTTAAAAACTGCTATAAAAGAGAAGTCAATACAACGTTGTCACCGATAGGTATCATAACGTACGTCAAACTTTATGTTCACATTCAATGGACCCGCATTGCACACGGCAATAGTTTGTACTTTATCGTGTCCGCCAGTGTAACATACAGTCTACGAGTATATTACACTGGTTGCCAAGAAAAAGACCCAATGGAATTTATAGATTGCTTTTAGAAATGTTTGAATTTGCTTTACGAATCGTCTTTTATGGTTTTTGAGCTTGTTTGTGGTTCAAGCAATGTAATAACTTATGATGCTATTTTTAGGGTTCCGTATCTCAAAAAGAAAAAAACGGAACCTTTATGGGATTACTTTGTATCGGAAACACGTTAAGGTATCAAAAACTATGTGTAAAAAAATACCATCTAAGTCAATAAATCAATTTTAAAAACCACAATGTTAAATTGTAACTTCACTTTTACTTTAATTCATATTTAACTTGATTCCTGGATAACTTAATTTCACTAAATTTTCAGTGAAGCCTTGTTATTATATCCTCTTACAAATAAGGCTAAATAATAATAATAGTTTAATTGAGTTAATGCCTTGTGCCAGAAAATTATGGACTGATTCGCTTCTTTGCTGAAATTATGAAAAAATAAACATATTGGACTAACATTCCATAGGTGTCTGGCGGGGGTTATTGCTCACACATAGTATTACTGGGCGTGGAGGGAGTGAAAGAAAGAAAGAAAGAAAATAGTTTTATTTCGCACGTACCACAAGTCCATATCTAACAAAGAAATAAAACAAAATGAAAAGATAAAATTAAAAACTTGAGAGATGGAATGGAACAAAGTTATTATTTATTATGTACAAAAAACCTGTAAACACTTAACAAAAACAATCATCGCGACACCACACTGTTCAATGCGAAATAGAAAGACGAAACGAAAATAACTGGCTTTCTATGAAAGAGAGAGACAGCTAAACACGCTCACGATGCACGGCTTACAACTACAGCAAAAAGTGTCGTTACAACTTTTGGTCATAATTTTTCCGTCTGGCCCCCTTTCGCATCGCGCAATACTGGTATGCAGATGTATCCGGTTAGACTGGAAGCCAACCCCAAAGTGGTTAGAAAACGGGTAAGCAGATGAGATATAGAATGATACCTTATTTAGTCTTATATATAGTTAAAAGCTAGGTGGCGCCCGCAGCTTCGACCGCTTGATGATAGAAAAAGAAGTGTTCTATGTGTTATTCCAGACTATAATCTACCTCTGTGCCAAATTTCATCAAGATCTGTTCAGCCGTTTTGACGTGAAAGAGTTACAAACCATACATTATACATCCATCCTTACAAACATTCGCATTTATAATATTAGTAGGATAATGTTAGACTCGTCCACAAGTCTCAGAGCATTGTCTCTTAATTGAGCTGCTCTGTTTTGTCAGCAGTAAGGCTCTATGACGCAACAGTGAGATTAAAACAAGCAACCTGCTGTATCATAGTAGCATCGCTCACCACCTGCCGGCCAACGGGAGAGGGACACAGAAGTGACACTGATTTTATGTTAGTCACTATCCTGACAATACTTACTAATATTATAAAAGCGAAAGTGAGTTTATTTGTTTGTTACTTCTTCACGCCTAAATGGCCAAACCGATTTTGATGAATTTTGGTACAGAGATAGTTGGGACCTGGGACATAGGCTATTTTAAAAAAGAGTGAGAATTGAGGGAGAAAAGGGAGAACTTAGCATTGCTAAAACAATAAATAAGGCGCAAGAGTAAAAACTACAGGTAGCAGGTACCTGCAAATCAGGAAAGTGGAACCGTGTTACCCTGAATTTAACACGAGCGAAGCCGCGGGCAAAGGCTAGGTCAACATAAAATCAGTGTCACTTCTCAATCACTTAAGAATTCGGTGACTTTGTTTAGTTCAGCTTATAGTACTTTAAATTATTTCCTGTCTTCTTAGTGTTTTATTTTTGGAAGTCGGATTTTTAAGTTTTTTTAAAGTGTATGTGTGTGTCTGTTTGTCCGTCTTTCACGGCAAAATGAAGCGACAAATTGACGTGATTTTTTTAAGCTGGGATTGTCGAAGCGATGAAAAGTGACATAGGCTAGTTTTTGTCTCTTTCTAACCCATTCATAGGCTAGTTTTTGTCTTTTTCTAACCCATGCTCGAGTCCCCAGTCCTTAAAATGAGTATCGCGAGCAAAGTCGCCGGCAGAAGTTAGCAGTTTATAATAGTAATTTACTTGAGTTCAAATACTTACTTATGCAAACATTTTAATACATGTAGGGCACAGAATTGAAACGAAATAAGAACCATAAAAAAACAAAGCTAAATTCTAACTTCTAACAGTTCTAACTCCAAGCAATTACCTACTTTAAGTACAGAATGTAAATCGTATCTTATTTTCGTATTATGGCTTTAACTCAAGACTTATTTATAGACTAGCTAAAGCCCGCGGCTTCGCCCGCGTGATATAAAAACAAATCCTATGTGTTATTCCAAACCTCTGTGGCAATTTTCATCAAGATCCGTTCAACCGATTTGACGTGAAAGAGTAACATAATATTAGTAAGATAGCTGGTCCCCGCGGCTTCGCCCGGGGAAAAAATTAAAGGGAGTCGTTTGTCTTGGTATGGACATGTAATGAGGAGAGATGCAGCATATGTGACTAAAACAGTGATGGATCTGAATTTTGATGGACGGAGAGCTAGAGGACGCCAAAGAAAAGATGGATGGATTGTGTAAGGAATGATAAGAAGGAGAAAGGAGTAAATGATACCGTAACGTCTGATAGGGGAGAATGGAAGAAGAAAACGTGTTGCGCCGACCCCAAATAAAATGGGACGAGGGCAGGAAAATTATGGTATAACTAGCTGTTCCTCGCGATTTCACCCACGCTGCTCAGCACCTGTTGGTCGTTGCGTGATGTTATATAGCCTTCCTCAAGAAATGGACTATCCAACACTAAAATTTTACAATTCGAACCAGTACTTCCTGAGATTAGCGCGTTTAAACAAACAAACAAACAAACTCTTCAGCTTTATAATATTAGTATAGATTTGTCCAAATTGTAATTTTTAGAGTTTTTATTTGCTGCTAAACTTTACTTCGCTTTAATAAGCTCACTACCATCCATTCCAAAATCGTTTAAAATCAATTTGCATCTCACGGAAATTAAAACAGAATCATAGCCTATCTGAAGATATTCCACAAACATATTGGACTCCCCATTTCGCCTAATGACGGTAATAAATTCAACTACGGCATCTCGTCTGCACGCTTCTGGCTCGCCTCCAAATTGTCGACGTACCCCTCACTTCGCATGCGTTAGCACCTTGCTGTCTACCACGATACGGTACCGCGTCGGGGGAAATTATACTGGGTGTGAGTGTACCTGGACAATGCTGAAATGGATCCTCGATCAGTTTTATAGGGACGAAATTCTAGTTGGACTTTCATTCCTGTTTAGCAGAATATTTAAAAAATCGATTGCACCATATTTTACCGTCCCTCAATAAGAACAAAACGTAACTCTTATTGGATCACTTTGTTGTCCGCCTGTCTGTTTCTAAGTGCCAATGACAACGGCCATGATAATTACCAGAATGTTGCAAGCAGTGATACTCAAATACTACTACTACGTGGCCTAGTGGAGTGATCTGCTGGCCTGCCATGACGTCTTAAAGCAGAACTTATTCCACTGAGCGAAAGAGACAGAGCTATACAGGGTGTGTAGCACCATCTCTTTCCCTCAGTGGAATAAGTTCTGATTTAAGACGTCACGGTAGGGTAGCAGTACGGCCACGAAAATATCGTGAGGAAACCGGATGCCTTTTTTGCGGATGGGTTATTATCAAATAACTAAGTAGTTTTAGTCAGTTCAAGTCTGACATTCCCGGTGTCAGACTTGAACTGACTAAAACCCACCAATGTTCCTTCTATTGCCCTGTATGTTCTTAAAACCGCATGCCTGGAATATATCCTACTTCCCACTTAATAATTATAATAATTATAATTATAAAATGTTTGAATATTATGAATGTATGTGAGGAAGTATTGTTTGTTACACTTTCACGTCAAAACGGCTGAATGGATCTTGATGAAATTTGGCACAGTGGTAGATTATGGTCTGGAATAACACATAGAATACTTTTCTATTCGATAACTCGTGGGCGAACCCACGGGCGCCAGCTAGTTTTCCTATACAGGTTTTAAAGTAAAATCAAGATACCTAAAGAAAAGATGGATGGATTGTGTAAATCCTTACTAATATTATAAAAGCGAAAGTTAGTTTGTTTATTACGTCTTCACGCCTAAATGACTTAACGATTTTGATGAATTTTAGTACAGAGATAGTTGGGACCCTGGAGACGGACAGATAAGATATGTAAAAATAAAAGATTGAGATATGAGGGAGAAAGAGGGAAGAAAAGGGAAATCTTAGCATTGCTATTACAATAAATTAGCCGCTAAGGCAAAAAATAAAGGTGACAGGTACCTGAGAATCAGGAAAGGGGAACTGTGTTACCCCGAATTTAACGCGAGCGAAGCCGCGGGCAAAAGCTAGTAATGAAATAAAGTAGAAAGGAGTAAATGATGAAAATAGAAGAAGAAAACGAGTTGCACCGCCACCACACAGAATGCGATACGAGTGGCATAAATCTCTGAGACCAGCTACCCTACCATGACGTCTTAAAGCAGAACTTATTCTACTGAGGGAAAGAGACAGAACTATACAGGGTGTCTAGCACCATCTCTTTCTCACACAGAAATAAGAACTGCTATAAGATGTCATGGTAACCTTACAGGTTAGCCCGTAGTCACTACCCACGTGATCAAAAAGTACACTAGAGTGTTACTAATAAACTATCGATTTAGCATTTTATAATAAGCCTAAAGGAGAAGAAATACTATAGAAATTGGGATCCAATAATGTTTTAGAAACGCTTCGTGTATGTAGCTAGAGATATTTATCTCGACCCAGTCTCAATGCTAGCAGTAACATTGTGGACGGCATTATTTATCAAGGAATGGATCCGAACTATACTTGGTATGCCTTTGTGTTTGTACGTACGCATTGTGCGTGTCGCAGAGAGGCTGGGAAATAGGACGTTTTAAAAGGAGACAGAGGAACAACGGCTTAATTGCGACGGCGACGCATACGTAAATAAAATACGAAGAATTTTGAAGGAAACTGCTTATCCGATCCATGTTCTTCTTTAACTGCAGTACTTTCACAAGTTATTATGTCTTGTGACCGGGACTTAGCTTTAATTAACATTTTGATTTTTTGACATTCAAAAGTGCCTGTAATGGTCTAATTTTTTGATTTGATTTGACTAATTATTGTTTCATAGGTTTGAAGAAGATGATGTTCCTATCTAGCCAATTTCAAAGAATATCTTTCTAGGGTGGTTGTTGAGCTAACATATTTAACTTTTGATCAATTCTAGTAAACTACGAGTACACAATGAGTGAATGTTGCCGTGCGACGGTGCGTTATTGTTTCATGGGCCTCAAAGAGATGTCAGCAAAACAGAGGGGCCTGCCAGGGCCTCCGCCTGCCGGGGTTGCGGGTTGTACGAAAGACATACCACGGCAAGAAGGAACACGAACGTGTTAAATCAGCAAGAGTCTGAACTCCCCTCAGCTCCTCCCTGTACGGTAGTAGTTATTTATTGATTTCTCATCCAAAAATAAATAAAAGTAAAACAGTCGCGCTTGCATAAAAATATCCAAAATTACTTGTGTGTCTCTTTTGTTTTTGCGTGTGTCCAAAATGAATAACCAAAGTTCATAAAAAAAATTTTGAATGCATAATACATAATGCATGATATCAATTAATATGAAGTGAAGCACTTTATATCAATTGGCCAACCAAAAAATAAATGTTGCCAATTCAAAAACTACACGCTCGACCAAAATTAATGACACATTTCCCATTAATTAAGTCCGGTTGGCAAACCACACAAGAGAAATAGTTTCCACACTATCGCCTGTTATAAATGGTCTAATCATTTAACTAATTTGCGATGCAGTTGGACGCCGACAAATCGGTCGATTGGCGGTTGTGTCGGTCAAGTTGGAAACATTAATCTAGATTGGTCATTTGTAGCGGTTTATTACTGTTATCTGGATAGAAAATTGTTGAGGTTTTCTGAAGATCGATGTCGGGGACAAATAGATTAACATAACACCACGCCAGTGAAGTAAGAAGTGTACCTAATAGTAGGCAGGTCAATATATTCTAAACTATTATAACCTGATCTCTCTCATAGTAGAGAGATCATCTCAACTAATATTATAAATGCGAAAGTAACTCTGTCTGTCTGTCTCTTCTCTGAACCGATTTTAATGAAATTTGGCACAGATATAGTCTGGGACCCGAGAAAGGACATAGGATAGTTTTCATCCCGGAAATCCCCCGGGAACGGGAACTATTAATCCACGCGTACGAAGTCGCTGGCAAAAGCTAGTGTTTAATAGTTTAGAATAGGATCGCACACCGTGGTAGAGAGATCAGGTAAAAATGGTTTTCACAAGTACATCCACATTTCACAAGTAATATTAGGTCCTATGTTATAGGGGGATAGCCTATTGCCAACAACCCAGCACAAGTGCTTGCTCCGTGGCTGCTACTAAGAAAATCCTTATGGATAAATCCAGAAAAAAATTGCCCCACCCGGGAATCGAGCCCAGAACCTCACGCTCGGCAGTTGCGCTTGCGATCAAATCAAATCAAATCAAATCATTTATTTAAATTAGACCATTACAGGCACTTTTGAAAGTCAAGAAACAAAATGAATCTACAGTCCCGGGCACAAGGCATAATAACTTGTGAAAGTACTGTAGTTGCCCATTCCAAAGCGTTGATCTCTATGAAGAAGAATGGGCAAGAAACTCCATGGACACTCCTTTAAATTATATTAATTAATATTTTTACAAAATCGTGTTTACATCATTCATGTTGAGATTATACAAATATGTGAGAACGATGTAAAAAGGCGTGCACAGTAAGAGCGTCCAGAGTAAATAAAAAGCAAAGTTTAATTTTAAATCTAAATAAGTTTAAAAATGATCCGTGGTGGCTAAAAAATGACCAGTCTCAACTGACAGCGCCCGTTCACGAACATGACGTATGGATCAGCCCCATTCAGCTCGACCATTTTGAAGGGAGCTAAATAACCCCACACACCCGCCACCATCAGTGAGACATTTAAGTGAGCATGACACTATCAACCACCAGGGCTTCGTCAAGTCAATCATAATACATAGCACTCACATATGGGCTTAATAATTATACAATACTAGAGAATTGATTCTATACATTGCAAAGATAGTCTTACAATCTTCTGCAGCTTCCACTATAGCTTCGGATACTAACCAATGAGTTTATCCCTATGCTTGTGGAGCAGGACTAGCATTGAGCCAAGCATTTTTATCATCAATATAATCCCCCAACTTATAATATGCTTGCCTATCATCACTTCACCTTCATCACCTTGCGATCACTAGACTAATGAGGCAGTCAGAGAAAGAGTATGGCAGAGGGGCCTGCCAGGGCCATCGCTTGCCCGGGTTGCTGGTTGTTTGAAAGAGATACCGCGGCCTCAGAATATAAAGGGCAATAGAAGGAAGGTTTATACTTTGAGATAAGACCTATTTTGTGATTGTATGGCTTCCAGAATACTATGTTTATGAAAACATAAAACAAATTAAAGATTTATGTATTAAAAATGTATGCAAAAGTCAAACGAAACAAACCTTTCAAACAAAAGAAACCGCATTAAAATCGGATCATCCGTTTGGGAGCTACGATGCCACAGACAGACACATACACATTTACACACCCACATACACAGACACGTCAAACTTATAACGACGCTAAAACGACGGGGTTTAAAAAGTGTACAAAGGCGGACTTAATGCCTTAGGCATTTACGGCCATATCTATTGATTGCGTAGCCTAAAATGGTTTATTTTTTTTTACAGCACAAAGGGGCTAAAGAGTTCAGTATTTAGTTTTAATTTCAACTCGATACCTCCGCGCGTTCCCGATGTAAAGGAACTTAAAAAAAAATTGAGGGAGAAACAGGGAAGAAAAGGGAAAACTGAGCATTGCAATAAATAAGGTGCAAGGGCAAAAACTAAAGGTAGCAGGTACCTGTAAATCAGAGAAGGGGAACTGTGTTTCCCGAAATTTAACGCGAGCGAAGTCGCGGGCAAAAGCTAGTAACTAATAAGTATAACAATAGATCAATCAGTACACCTCTAAAAATTACTCCGTGTTAGTATACAAAATGTTGCTCGTGAGTGTACAACTAAGGTTTTCAAAATTACCAATCTAGTAATTTTAAGTTTCGCATAATTTCCACGTTATCCCGCAACTGTCACTGTATTGGTCCTTCATGTCCGGGCCTACAGCTGCGTCGTTAATATTTGATCTACAATATACGTGATTCTCGTTGAATGTAAGAAAGGTTTGAATGCTCTCGTTGTTGACATCGTATTTGAACCAATTTTGTGTTTTTAATAATCGTGATTGTCCAGAGATTAAGCGGCTCGTCTCATAAGCATAAGGGTGTGGTTTAAATCGGGGTGTATACTGATATGACTTTTATAACATTAGTTTACAAAAAAACACACATCTTTTAAGATTATTCAAAACTAAGGGACACGTAAACTATAAGCCCAGAGCCAGGGAAGTTAATTGATGGTTTCCCATCCGCAAAAAACATTGAGAGGTGTCAAGGGACACCCGGATGGAACAAAGTTTATTATGTACAAAAAACCTGTATGCAACAAAACAAAAACAATCGTCGGGACACCACACTGTTCAAATGCGAAATAGAAGGACGAAACGAAAATAACTGGCTTGCTTTCTATGAGAGAGAGAGAGACAGAGAAACACGCGCACGATGCACAACAAAAAGAAAGTGTCGTTACAACTTTTGTTCTGATTTTTTTCGTCTAGTCCCCATTCGCAACGCGCGATAAGGAGCTTCGTTTCAAAAGCATAAGATTATTGACTTAAAATAAACAAAGCTGGATGCTGAATGGTTTAAATGAAGCTACCTTACCTCGAACAACTCACAGACACGCATTGCTAAGCTCGGCCGCTTCCATTTGACAAATTACAATTTATATCCTGTAGCTACAACAACTCAATGCGTTTTCATCGCTTTTGATGCTCAACATGTTTTCTATTGCCACGTAAATGTTGGGTAAACACGCGTAAATAAATATATGGATGGCAAACTGAGTGTAAGACATTTTGGTTCTTGTATTTAGAGGAATAGACTTTAAATTTGAATGGAGGTTTAGGAGCTGGTGTAATGATTTATTCCCTTTGTTCAAGTTTGAATACTTGAAACGTAATTTCACAGCTTGTATCAACATAATTGAGTGTATGTTTAAATCAAAACGTGATGAATTTCAACGGCATGGTTGGCGCATCGGCTAAGGGATCGACTCCTGCGCTGCGTGTCGCGGATTCGATCCCCGCACGGAACAAATATTTGTATGACCTACAGGTAGTTGTTTTTGGTCTGGCTGTTTGTGTGTGTGAGTTTAAATGTTTGTAAACGTATCCACGATACAGGAAAATTTCTTAACGTGGGTCAAAGTTTACAAAAAAAAAACATGCAAAACAGTCGTTCCATGTAAAATACTGGTATTTAGCTGCATCCGGTTAGACTGGAAGTCGACCCCAACCAACTTGGGTAAAAGGTTAGGCACACTAGTGGCGATAAGTCCTCTCTTTGAGGAGTGAGGAGTATGTTGAGAGAACGTGTAGTGATCACGTTGGGGTTCCACGCGTGCTTCAAAGAGTTGTCCACAAAGCAAAGAGGCCCGCTAGGTAATGGCCCTAGCGGGCCCCTTTGCTTTGTGGACCTGCCAGGGTTGAGGGTTGTTCGAAAGAAACATACCTTACCGCGGCCCCGGAACGCAAAGGGCAAAAGATGGAACTTAAATAGTTTTCGCAGACTAACTTGTTGTTGAACCATGCCATCCGAAACAAAAAAAAAACATCCACGTTTCTTCAACCTCATTTCATTTTCACGCAAGCTTTATTGCAACGTTTAACACATATTTTGACACATGTCACTCGCGATTAATGGCGCTATAGTACCTAAACATTATATTTGGACGAAATTGGTTTTTCCCCTGTTTTGGGGCCTTGCCCGCTTTCACAGATGTTCATATTGTTTCGGTTATTATAAAGCTGATGTGTTGAGCAGTTTTTGGTGAAAGAACATTGCTCTAAAAGTGATATGTAATCTGGGTAAGGACAGCTTAAGACAACATTTTTTATTATTTGACGTTTAGCGCAATGGCTGTGCGACTTTTTTTTTGTTTTTTTTATTCAATTCAGAACTTCTGACGCCTATGCTAAGTGCTGATTTTAAAGACTCGTTTTAATTGGCTACAAGTTTGCAAGGAACACTCGGAGTTCGAGTCGGACTCGCACTTTGCCGTGTTTTTTATTAAAATAAATAGGTGCTTTTTTTAAACATTTAACCGCAACTCCCCTGATGTAAAAATAAAAAACCCGCTCTAATTTTTCTGATGGATATGCCTTAAAGTCTTAGCTATAAAGCCCTGATGTCTAAAAGCACTTAAGATATTTCATCAGACCTGCACAGCTTAATATAATCTCCGAGAAAAAGGAGATCAGGTAGCATAAAGTGTTTCTACTTATCTTCGGAATAAAAACCGAATCGAGAGTTGATGGATTCTATATTTTTATGACATACAATTTTTACTTGAGTAAAAAAGAAAACATAATGCATAAGCCGCTTATAACCGTACGGAAGAGGTAAAAATTGATGAAGGTTAAGCGGTTAGGCGATATAGCAAAAACGTCAAGTCACGTCTTTAGAAAAGGGTTCCGTTCCATTATCTATAAAAATGATAAAAAAAAATATACTTCTTGACTGCGAGCCCCTACTTGTTGTTATACCGGCAACAGAAATATAAAATAATAAATATCTTGGGACAACTCACACACGGCTATCTGATCCCAAGCTAAGCAGAGCTTGTGTTATGGTAACCAGACAACTGATATACATACTTATATAATTTATAAATACATACATATTATAGATAAATCACACCCAGACACAGAACAAACAATCATGCTCATCACACAAAGTTTGTACTGGGTGGGAATCGAACCCAGTACCCCCTCCGGCTCAGCAGTCAGGGCCACTAACCACTAGACCAACAGGCCCGTCATATCATCTGTGAACATTTCAACTCTGTCTCTCTGAGTAATCGTTCATCATCTGCCTAGCCTTTTCCCAACTATGTTGGGGTCGGCTTCCAGTCTAACCGGATGCAGCTGAATATCAGTATTTTACATGGAGCGACTGCCTATCTGACCTCCATAACCCAGTTTATACTGGGTAATACGATACACCTTGATAAGACTGGTTGTCAGACTTTCGGAACACTGACTACCTGTAACGACTGTCAAAGATCTACAAATGACAGCCGGGACCAACGGCTTAACGTGCTTTCCGAGGCACGGAGGAAACTCGGTATGTAACGGGTGGTCACCCATCCACAGACCAACCTAGGCAAGCGTGGCTTAACCTTAAGATCGACCCGAGCGGCTGCTATTATTTAGCCACGAGCTCCTCGTGTAGTAATTGAGTAATCGTTGAACATACATTAAAATTCCGACGAATTGAGAACCTCCTCCTTTTTTAAGTCGGTTAAAATGTATCAGTCGTGTTGCAATAATGTTTATTCATTTCTACACGCGTAAAAATAAACTAATATAATATCTAGACTTAGCACAAGAGGTTGTCGTAATGTAGAATGTGAACTCGGCTGTCATTGTGCCGATTGTCGTAACGGCTTAATGACCAAAATTTTCGGCTACCATCTGGCGAAGCTCTTCTTAGGCAGTTGTATCAAGGGCCTGGTTTAGAAGACAGTACTCCTGGATAAGGGTCGCCTTGTGAGGACGTTCATGTCCCTGGAGCCCTAACAAATTGGTGGCTTGGAACCTGGTCCTGATACCGGCGGACCACTATTTTAAATATAATTTAAAGAAATATTTAATTAAACACTAGCTTCCGCCCGCGACTTCGTCCTCATGGCATAGTTGCTTTGGGCTAACGCTAACTTTAACCCGCGTAATGGTGGAAAAAGAATTATCTCCCCTTTTCTATCCTCGTTCTCCCTTTTTTCTCACTTTTTTTAGCCCATGTCTGTCTCCAGGGTCCTAACTATCTCTGTAGCAAAATTCATCAAAATCGGTTTGGTCATTTAGGCATGAAGACGTAACAAACAAACTCACTTTCCCTTTTATATTATTAGTATGAATGTAAATAATTAGATACAAATAAATAAAGGAGATAATAACGGTTACGGCGGTTCTACGGTGTAGCAAGCATGGCGTAGCGCTACGACGTAGCCTTCAGGTTTAGATACAAATAAATAAAGGAGATAATAACTTACGCGGTTACGGCGGTTCTATGGTGTAGCAAGCATGGCGTAGCGCTACGACGTAGCCTTCAGGTTTGGGAACGTTTTTGAGAAGCATTTCTTGTCGTAGCAAACATTGTCCGCTTGAGTTTTTTTTTTTATATTTATCTTTGGCCTACTCTTTTTTTCCTTTACATTAATCACCTGTCTTTCCATTTATGGCACACCATACATCCAGTCTAGCCGTGAAATTATTACACAAGCAGGTCCTATATAAAGCACTAGACCAAAAAGCCTAGCTCTTCATAAAAGCTCTCATATGTTATTCTCCAGACAAGGTAACAAAAAAGACATAAAAATCGCGACTATCGTTCATTTCGATGCTATACAGCGTAAACGGAATTTGGGCCGGCAATGCTCGTCCAGTCCGTAGGGTTGGTATTTCAAAAACTTGCATTACAATTTTTTTTTAAATATTGTTAATAAGTCGTAACTCTGTGGTTAAGTTTTCGAAATTCGTTTTTTAAACTTTAGTATTTTAAGCAGTATTTAGTCGGTGTTTGTTTATTTACAGTTGGCCTTTAGTTTGTTATGGGTCTGGAAAACTTATTTGTAATATCCTTACTTAATATTATAAAAACAAAAGTGAGTTTGTTTGTTTGTTACGTCTTCACGCCTAAATGGCTAAACCGGTTTTGATGAATTTTAGTACAGAGATAGTTGGGAACTTTTTTTTTTTAAAATGTGATATATGAGGGAGAGAGAGGAAAAAAGGGAAAACATAGCTTTGCTATTACAATAAGGCGCTAGGGCAAAAACTACAGGTAACAGGTACCTGCAAATCAGGAAAGGGGAACTGTGCTACCCTAAATTTAACGCGAGCAAAGCCGCGGGCAATTGCTAGTTAGCAATAATTCTGGACGTTCCGGTCAGCCCTAATCTCGAGTCAAAGCACGTTCTATGGTAATCTTCACGAAAGTCTCTTCACGAGTATTTTGCATGACCACGTCCAAACTAACATTATGTGCCTTTTGATTGTGTGTTTGGGCGATATTTTACTTGGATTACGGCTTTGACTAAAAAATACGTTTAACCACACTAGGATTTCTCCTGTATCGTGGCCATCGTGGGTGCGTTTACAAACATTTCTGGTTGGTTACTCTTTCACGTCAAAGCGGCTCAACAGATCTTGATGAAATTTGGCACAGAGGTAGATTATAGTCTGGTATAAGACAAAGGATTTTTTTTTCGATATTACGCTGGTGAAACCGAGGGCGCTTGCTAGTTGAGCTATATATACATACAAATGCGCCTGTAACTAAAAAACTGAAAGATATGTTGATGAATGGAGTGAAAGAGACAGGCCAAAAAAAAAGGATTATGTAAATAATGATATGAAGGAGGTATAAGTAAATGATTCCGTGACGTCTAACAGGAGAGAATGGCACAAGGGCAGGAAAATAATATACTTATAAACATATAAAGCATCACAAATATTTATAAATACATAGAGAACGAAACAAAAACGGACAAATTAAAGTTATACACATAGTTAAAAAACTACATCATCATCTGTCTAGCCTTTTCCCAACCATGTTGGAGTCGGCTTCCAGTCTAACAGGATGCAGCTGAATATCAGTATTTTACATGGAGCGACTGCCCATCTGACCTCCACAACCCAGTCAGTACTGGGTAATACGATACCCCTTGGTAAGACTGGTTGTCAGAATTTCGGAACACCGACTTAAAAAACTACAAATAAAATAAAAAAGAACAAGAAAAAATTAAAAAGGTCCATCCACTCAAAGTAAATAAGAAAATAAAAAATGTAATGTTCACTGGGGTATTGGCGTTCCTCTCTTTGCTCCACGCACATATATTCCAAATTTTGAACACACTATACCAATGGTCTACGTACTTAAAGACATGTCGAAAATGGCATTTTTTTATTTTATCATTGGCTTTAGATTATCTATGAGATTATCTACCTTGTTTTAAAAATCGTATAAGAGAACATGTATTAAATACAACGAATAAGTGTCGTAGAAACGATCATCTATCAGTTCTTCCAAAAAACGTGAAAAAAAAAGAGTGTGTGTCAGCTCTGACGCACGACTGGAGTTTACTCCTTAAGTACGAGTATCTTACCATACGCAAAAAGAGGTTATTCAACTGAAAAAAGATTAATATCATATGAAAGGGTAAATTCACAAATTAATGAAAAAGGGGTGTGTGTACTTACTTATGTACACGCGTTAGAAGTTATACTTCTTTGGCGTATAGAAAAAGGTCTTGGTAGTCCCAACTGTGTTTATATAAACTACTAGGCTTGCATAGCGTCACGATACATTCATGCAAGCCTAGCTACTAAGCCTAGGTATCAAGACCTCTGGGTCTTGGTAATTAGAAAGTTGCGCACTAAAGGTGCGCACCAAAAACGTGACACATTTTCGTTACTTTAGCAGGTTTTACCCCTCGGATTTTTCTCATACCGGGCGCCTTATATATGAAAATCGATTCTTAAGGAGTAAACTCCAATAAAATACTTAAGGGTAAATAGCATTATATAGCTCTTAAAAACTGTTAAAATATTGTAGAAAGAAAATATTTATTATTGCTCATAGAATTAGTTCTAGGACGTGTTGATCACAAATTTCGTTCTCCTGTAAACCTCGGTTTTTTACTATTAACCTTATGTACGTAGAGACCGTCGATACATAAGTAAACCAACACGTATATAACACATAGCCCGGAGCAATATTCACACACGTTTCGTTACTGCGGATTTTAGTAAGGCTTACGAAAAAAATGTGGGAGATATTCTGTTGGTATTTATGTGTGAATTCATATGCTAGGTTGAAAATACTTCGTGTTTTTTTTTTTAAATACTTGCGTGTATGACCAGAACTTATTTTTATTTCCGTTATTTGTCTGGATTTGTATGTTTAAACTAGCTGGTCCCCATGGTTTCACCCACGCTGCTCAGCACCTGTTGGTCGTAGCGTGATGCTATATAGCTTATAGCCTTCCTCAAGAAATGGACTATCCAACACTAAAAGAATTTTCCAATTCCAACCAGTAATCCCTGAGATTAGCGCGTTCAAACAAACAAACAAACAAACTCCAGCTATATTATATTAGTATAGATAAGTATTATAAGTATAGATATTAGAGATAAAAGTGAGATTAATCAATAGGGTAGTTTAAAGGGTCAAATTAATTACATTCTTTTTAGTCCGTCTTTTAGATTATTCAAAAATAAGGGACACGTATTTTTGTATTTGTCAATTAGACCGAAAATGACAAAGATAATAGCCCATTAAAGTAACGCGTGACGTCACTTGTTCCGGAAAGATGTAGCAACACGAGATCGGTTAACAAACTTATACATAACTAGCTGGCGCTATAATCTACCTCAGTGTCAAATTTGATCAAGATCCGTTTAGCCGTTTTGACGTGAAAGAGTATCAAACATCCATCCATCCATCCTGACAAACATTCGCATTTATAATATTACTAGCCGGGCCCCGCGGCTTCACCCGGCATCCTATTTGTTATTCCAAACTATAATCTACCTCTGGGCCAAATTTCATCAAGATCCGTTCAGTAGTTTTTTCGTGAAAGAGGATTAAACATACATCCATACTCACAAACCCTCGCATTTATAATACTAGTAGGATACAAATTAGGCCAAAACTATATGCAAAAAGGGATCCCACCTGTGAACCAACTTTCTCAAAGGCAAGGCAGTAGCTAAAAATATGTTCAATAGCATTATTTAAAAAAATATCTTTCTCAAAAGTATATTACTCAAAGAGGGCACCCCTTCAGACGCCAGCTTAAAAATATCTTAAAAATGTATTTCAATGAAAGTCTTAGAAGGCCTTAAGTAGGTAATTAAATCAAATTATCACAAAAAGGCGCTGATAATTAAGGAAACGTTAAATTAATTTGGTGCCGTATTAATATCAATTACTCTTTTATAAAGATTTTTTGTGACGAATACTGAAGTAAAGTTATTTGATATAAGCATTTGAAGTAGGTATGTAGGTAAGGTTGTAAGCTAGATATTTCCTCTTTACTTATTTGTATAGACATTTTTTTAATATTTCATAAAATAACACACAAAACATTTAAAAAATAATAGTACGCCGATATCAGGAGCAGGGTCTAAGCCACCGGTGGACCGTCCGTCTGTCTATTGACGACAGGCCGTGTCGACGGCGCGTAAGTGTTCCACGCGCGCTTCAATAAGATGTCAGCAAAGCAGAGGGGCCTGCCAGGGCCACCGCCTGCCGGGGTTGCGGGTTGTTCGAAAGAGATACCGCGGCCCCGGAACGTAAAGGGCAATAGAAGGAACATGGGTGGGTTTTAGTCAGTACAAGTCTGACACTCCCCCCTGCTCCGCCCAGAGCGAGGGAAGTTATTTGATGATTACACATCCGCAAAAAAAAAGTTACCGGTGGTTAGGGCTCCAGAGGCAAAATCTTCCTGACAATGGGGGCTGTACTGAGGAGTACTGCCTTCTGAAACAAGCCCTTGATACAAACGTCTAAGCAGAGCTTCGACAGCTGGTCAAAGCTTTTTTTTTTTTTTTTCTTGGGACAACTCACACGCGGCTATCTGATCCCAAGCTAAGCAGAGCTTGTGTTATGGTAACCAGACAACTGATATACATATTTATATAATTTATAAATACATACATATTATAGATAAATCACTCCCAGACACAGAACAAACAATCATGCTCATCACACAAAGTTTGTCCTGGGTGGGAATCGAACCCACGACCTCCGGCTCAGCAGTCAGGGCCACTAACCACTAGACCAACAGGCCCGTCAAAAGTTAAAAACGTTTTTAGCTATCAGGCCATTGGCCGTAACGAAAATTATATTGATATTTCGAGTTCACTGTTGCCAGGATCGCATGTACACGAAACTTTGTATATCCGTTCAATTTTTTTCCGTTCCGTTCGTTCGACGCTATTGCTGGTCGTGACCGTGACGTGACAGTGGCTGAGCAATCGACTGCCGCGCTACGTGTCGCGGCTTCGATCCCCGCACAGAACAAATATTTGTATTGCTTACAGATAGTTGTTCCGAGTCTGGCTGTTTGTGAGTTTAAATGTTGCACTGCACAATGCACTGCGCTAAATAGGCTCAGTTCAGCAAGCTGCTGAGCAACTAGTGCCCGACGCTGGTCAACTGGACCAGGGATGAGATGAGACAGACTTAAAACAGACAGACATTTAATCTTACCAAAACAATTTTCACTGTATCGAATTTCCGTCCAATCCACTACCCTACATATCCGAATTTACGAGCACAAAATCTGAGCCCCAAAAGTCTTTATTTACCAAGCTTTATGGCCGCTATAAGTACATCGGGGGGTGAAAGTTATTATTTTTTGCAGTAACATAAAGTAACAGGTGGGATGTCGTAACTTACGGTTTATTATCAGGTTAATCCGTGCATTGAACCGTCGTAAATTGTCTTTTTTCTTTGAGTAGGACGAGCAGGCTGTATTGGCTTGTCGGATTCTCTGGAATTGTTTTAAAATAATAATAATAAATAAATATCTTGGGACAAACTCACACATAGCTATCTGATCCCAAGCTAAGCAGAGCTTGTGTTATGGTAACCAGAAAACTGATATACATACTTATATAATTATACATACATTTATAGAAAAATCACACCCAGACACAGAACAAACAATCATGCTCATCACACAAAGTTTGTCCTGGGTGGGAATCGAACCCACGACCTCCGGCTCAGAAGTCAGGGCCACTAACTACTAGACCAACAGGCCCGTCAAACCAAAATGAATCGCCTTTCAGTCAATCAAAGGAGACACAGAGGTCTGTGTTACTTAAAAGAACACATGTGAGATACTTGGAGAAATAAGGAAAATATGGTGATAAAAATCCTTACTAATATTATTAAAACGAAAGTGAGTTTGTTTGTTACGTCTTCACGCCTAAATGGCAAAACCGATTTTGATAAATTTTGGTACAGAGATAGTTGGGACCCTGGAGACAGATATAGGCATATTTTTTTTTAAAGTATAAATGAGGGAGAAAGAGGGAAAAAAAGGGAAAATTTTGCTTTGTTATTACAATGCAGGTACCTGCGAATTAGGAAAGAAGAACTGTGTTACCCCAAATTTAACGCCAGCAAAGCCTCAGGCAAAAGTTATTGTTGTTTACGTGAATGTCTCTAATAGAAGGAAAGAAAATCGTTTCTTTCCAACAGTCCATCTATCAAGATGGACTGTATGAAAGTTTAAAAAAAAAAAGTTGTCCCGTAGTAAGAATTTCTCCTGTATCGTGTATGTGTTTACAAACATTTAAACTCACATGAACTCACAGCCAGACCCGAAACAACTACCTGTACGCCATACTTGACAAATAATGTTACGTGCGAGAATCGAACCCGCGACACTCAGCGCAGCAGTCGATCGCTCAGCCACTGCGTGTCGTCAAAAGATGATAAAAGATTGAGCTCTTCTAAAACAAGGTTCCTTAATCAAGAATCTAATTAGTTTTGATATCAAACTTCATGCCATTAGTCGCTTTGTTCGAATAATGATTGTTTTTCTAAAATAACAACAATCAATCACTTTTACAAATTGAAAATAATATTGACAAGTTTAGAATGGCTTTAAGAAATTGTGTAATTAGTGAATTAAATGAGTGGGTTTAAATAAATTATCATCGGAGTTGGTTTCGGCTGTTTCTTCTCAGTGTACTAAATATTTTATTGAATTGACGTAAAAATGTGTTTGTAAAAACCAACTTGCAAAAAAACATCAATAAATAAATAAATATCTTGGGACAACTCACACACGGCTATCTGATCCCAAGCTAAGCAGAGCTTGTGTTATGGTAACCAGACAACTGATATACATACTTATATAACTCATAAATACATACATAGGTACCTATTATAGATAATCAATGTTTGCATGCTGAAATCGTAGAATGTATCCACGACGGCAGGTCAACCTATTCTAAACTATATCTTATAGCAGTTCTTATTGCTGTGTGAGAAAGAGATGGTGCTAGACACCCTGTATAGCTCTGTCTCTTTCTCTCATTGGAATAAGTTCTGTTTTAAGACGTCATGGTAGAGCCGCTGATCTCTCTACTACGGATCGCACACTGTAGTAAAGAGATCAGATTAAAATGGTTTTGTGTAGATTGATGTTATGTGTACAAGGATTGCTAGCAATTATTGTACACACCTTATTTATAATACCTACATTCTGCGAAAATAAATGAATATTCTATTCTACATCATTTAAAACAAAGCTTCAAGCTTTCCTACTGGATAAATGTCTCTACTCCGTTCACGACATGTAATAGTGAGGAATATAAATATGAAAAAGTGAATTTAATTTTAAAATGACTTATGTTTTAAGCTGACATGAATTCCAAAACAATTTTATTTAATAAATTAATTGTATTTTTTTTATCCTGATTTAAAATTGTATTTAATGTGTGATTATAATTTTTGTTGTTAATGTTTAGTTTTGAACCTATGACTTATGTTTTTTTTTTCTTTTATGCTATTATTATTTTTTTTATTCACTTATCATCTTAAAGTTACATTTTTAAATATTTCTTAGAAAATAAATTTATTATTATTATTCTTAATTATGTTTGTGATTTCAAATACAATGTAAATTGTTTGTGAATAAAATTGAATTGAATTTATCATTATTAAAAATATCTCACGAAATAACATTCAAAGTTTCATTTTTATTTACACCTGAAAATTAAACTTGAAATTGTTGTATTTAATAACATTTGTTATTCGAAGCGCTGTCAGACTAAATAAGAATTAACTTACAAATTGTTTCATGATAGGATAAAACGAACTTGACAGCATATTGTCTTGGACAGGAAAAATATATCTCGGAATGAAGAAAGTATTTAAGTTTTGATTGTATTTCAAAGCTTAAGAAGTTATGAAGTTTCAGTGTTTTGCTTATGAACTATAGCACGGCCAACGAGAAGCGATACCAAATGTAAACAAAACCCATGCTAAAACCCCATCTAAAACGGCCGCCCGAATTTTGGCGAACCCGTCTTAACGTTGTCATGTTTTTTCCGGGAGAACGAGACATTACGACAAAGGCACAAGATGGAAAGAGCTAAATATTAGATTGTCAATGCCACAGTTGTTCTTTAGGTTAATGACCTTTCGTATCGCTTCTCGTTGGCCGTACTATAGGTAAAAAATATCTAGAAAGTTGAAGAACTGAACTGATGATTTTTCATTATTTTCTCTTATTTAGGGTTACTTGTATCTTATTGTTGAGAATAGCAATAAACTAATGTGATGCTCTAAAAACAGAGATTTAAAAAAAAAAAAACACACTATGAATTTCTGCTGTATCGTGGGTAATAGTATATATTATGTACTAGTTAAGTTGTTTCAGAGTATAAGAAACTAACAAAATCCTTACTAATATTATAAAAGCGAAAGTGAGTTTGTTTGTTTGTTACCTCTTCACGCTTTAATGGCTAAACCGATTTTGATGAATTTTGGTGCATAGATAGTTGGGATCCTGGAGACTGACATAAGCTATTTTTATTAAATGGGAAATGAGGGAGAACGAGGGAAGAAAAGGGAAAGCTTAGCGTTGCTATTACAAATAAATAAGGCACAAGGGCAAAAACTGCAGATAGCAGGTACTGTGTTTTACCGAATCTAAAAAGTTAGTAAATTATAATTCGACGACATTGTTAGTGCAGTGGCTGAGCGATCGACTGCTGCGCTGCGTGCCGCGGGTTCGATCCCCGCACGGAAGAAATATTTGTGTGACCTACAGATAGTTTTTGTTTCGGGTCTGGCTGTTTGTGTATGGGAGTTTAAATGTTTGTAAACGCACCCACGGTGCAAGAGAAATTCTTAATGTGGGGTAAAGTTAAAAAAAAAATTACTCACCTTCCTATTACATGGGATCGAAACATAATTGGCGAAATGAGGGTACCATTCGGTACACTTCTGCCTAACACTTTTGGAATTACAGGTGTTATGATATTCCAACAGTTCTAGGACTATTCTCAGCTGAAACCGTTTGTCAAAAATAACCTAAGTAGAGTAAATAACTTCAGAACTTGTATCACAACTTCACAAAACATGTGGCGACAATATTCCCAGAAATCACCTTTACAACAAGCAAGATAAACATATAAATTATTAGATGAGTTAGGAAGAGAGCTTATTTGTTATTTCCAGCCATAAAAGGTGTAATAACAGTAAAATATTATTACCACACTCTGTGACAATACCTAAATACACACGTTCGCTGTTCGCTACACTTCAGCTGGGAAATTATCAAATAACTTCCCCCGCTCTGGGGGGAGCGTAGAGCAGTGTCACACTTTTACTGAATAAAACCTATCCATGTTCCAGGGTCAGTATCTCTTTCAAATGCGAGATGCGAGAGGTCGTGACGCTACGTGCTCCACCTAAGCGGATCAGACCACCGCAGTGAGCTCTACCATGTCTGCCAGGAGATCGTCAGAATGGTGACACCGGGCGTTCCTTCCCGCCCGATATGTGCAGGACTCTCATAAAATAAATAAATAAATATCTTGGGACAACTCACACACGGCTATCTGATCCCAAGCTAAGCAGAGCTTGTGTTATGGTAACCAGACAACTGATATACATACTTATATAATTTATAAATACATACATATTATAGATAAATCACTCATAGACACAGAACAAACAATCATGCTCATCACACAAAGTTTGTCCTGGGTGGGAATCGAACCTACGACCTCCGGCTCAGCAGTCAGGGCCACTAACCACTAGACCAAGAGGTCCGAAAAACATATGTTCCCGGGAAACCGTGTCCGGTGAGGTCTTGTATCAGCTGGTAGGTGAAGACGCCGTAGCGCCTCTCTTTGCACTCCTCAAAGTGCTTACCGTCCAACAATATAAAGACATTCATTTTATTACGATCTGATCAGTCGTTTAGTAGTGAAAAGGTAGCAAATAAACTGTTACTTGCGTTATACATTAGTGTGGATACCGTATTTTTGAAAAGAAGGCATGTCTTCTTTAGATTCGAGTACTCCGTAAGATAGACACTCAACTTGATACAAATGTCTGTTGCTCTGTTAAAACGTATTATGGTTGTTTTCCCTAATTTTATTGTCAGTGATTTTTGTTATGATGAATGTCCGAAATCTCAGGGTTACATTTTTAATGAAAAAATATCCTGTCAAGCCGCTTCCATAATTGGTTGGCCAATTAAATGAAATTTAGGTAAAATGCATCCTATTATCCCATTTCAACTGATAATGCAATATGCACAGTAACCTTTTAGAGAATAATGTTTATTTTCTGTTTAACCAGCTACTATCAAACTTTATTCATAGCCTCGTCGAAAATTCCCACCAAAACACTGGTATATTATTTAACCCTCCACCAACGACACGTCCGCACTACCCCGGGCACCCCTCTGGAGGATCGTTCAGTTAAAATACTGGAACATTATGACACTGCACTAAAAATGCGACAAAAGAGTTTGTTATGCCATTAACTGGTTTTAACTTGTTCATTTTTTGGTGAATTATGAGCTGGCTGGAAAATATTTTGTTTTATTTTGCAGCTGTGTTTTTTGTTTTTAATTTTAAATACGGAAGCTGTTGTGAAGTTTTATGAGGAAACACATTGTGTGTTCACTTAGCACTAATTTACCGATACGAACAGAAATAAATATGGCAGTTTAATAGCTATTGTACTGAAAATAATTGTGAACTTCCATAAAATATGTAGCAGCTTGCAAAACCGTTTCTTATTCGACATCACTACACTTAAATCGGCAAATTTAATCTCTTCTGTTTCAAAAACCAGGGTCGATACATATGATTAACTGTACAAAAAAGTCGGTCAAGACACATAAACCCACTGCTCAAACACTCAAGATTTGTCTTCCCACTTCTCTCCATCGAATGAAAAAGTTTCCCCGCCAAAATAGGGTTAACACACTACTTGATACAGCAGAACATGGAAACGTGAGTAGAATACCAAACACAACACGTTATTCTTATAGACAGATAAACAGATCGCCCAGAAAAAGTATGCGCTTCAACAAACTTCGTCATTCATTTAAGGAAATATGGATGTGCAATAAAGTAACCTATTATACGCCGAGCGAGCCCGAGCACAGTTCGTCCGAAACCGCCTTCCACTATACCTACACGCGCTCGCAACCTAACTTTGTACAAATCACCATGCGGTAAAGAATTATCCGAAGATTACCGAGTATCATTTCTCTCCGTACACACTACCTAAAATCAGCCCACGAACACACAAAACTTATTTATTTTGTGTTACCATAATCACGTAAGGTTAGAAAATTAAAGTTTTTTCTTTGCAATTCCAAAACAGTTTAAAAATAAAAACTTGTATAATATTATGATGCTGGGAGGTGAAATGCGGGCTGAACCTGAAGGGGGAGGAAGTGGCCATACAAATGTGCCCTTTTTATAGGATGACCCCTTATTTCCATGCGCGCCTCTACAAACTATGTGGTAAGACGTTCGTTGTAATTCAGGAACACGAAGATTGCCGAAGCGAATACATTGTCTGGCCCACTTGTAACCTTACGAATCCCTTGCCAAGTCCAACCATACAAGCACAGACCTAATGCGTTTTCCTCAATCTGATAAACGGAGGCACCCCATATTTATGTAGACTATTGTAGATTTCATCTCAATATTGCCTTGGCGTATCTCGAAGGGCGTTTATACTGAAGGCAACTTGAATGTCATTTTATAATTGATATGAATGCAGAATTTATATGTATATGTACAATCCGTAGGCTCGATTTGCTATCGGAAAAAACAACAGCGTTTTTAAAAAAACTTACATCCTTTTAGGTGACGATTTGACTCAGATGTTTTAAGGGTTCAGCACCCCAAAAAGGAAAACCGAAACCTTTTCAAGTAAATGTTAGTAGTTAATAATTTTGTCAACAGATGGCGTTGTTAGTTGAGCGCTGATTTCTGAATACGTAACAAACAAACTCACTTTCGCTTTCATAATATTAGTAAGGATATGTAATATTATTTATATTTTTTTTATTACACTAATGATTTCTCCTGTATCGTGGGTGTGTTTACAAACATTTAAACTCGCATACACAAACAGCCAGACCCGGAACAACTATCTGTACTATACAAATATTTGTTCCATGCGGGTATCGCTCAGCCACTGCGCCAACCGTGCCGTCTAATTAAAAACATAAACATTAACATTATTCCAACACACAAAAAAACAAAGTAAGCAAATAGACACCTGCTTTAAAAATGTCCCTTTTATCTATATTTACACAACCCTCAAACACAAACGAATAACTCACGGAAAACATACCCCAAATAAATATTACAATAAAAAACAAAAATCTAATGAAAAAAAAAAAACGTTGGAATATTTCTATGTTTTACATCATCGTAAATACCCTTTCATCCGACCCTGGAGACATCCTTCGTTTGCAGAAGGTCGGAAGTCGGGCCCTCCAGGTATCTGCGGATGGTGAACCCTTGGACATTATTTACATAATTATTTTAGGTCCTGTCCTTAGGGCGTGTACTCACTGGAAAGGATTTTTTATGAGAGAATAAACATTAATTCATGTCACGTTATGGTAATGGTCAAGCATCTGGTTTATTTGTAGATCATTATTTAAGTGAAGATTGTTGTGATGGCCCTGAAGTTAACCGCCAGTGACAATTCCTGCATCTATGACCATTTTAAGAATTTATCGTAATTCATATCATTATTCTACTAAGCTTCCGCCTGCGACTTCGTCCGCGTGTCATGGCTAACGCTAACTTTATGCGTGATGATCAAAAAAAAAAATTCTTTTTCTCCCCTTTTCTTCCCTCTTTTCCCCCTTTTCTCACTTTTTTTTAGCCTATGTCCGTCTCCGGGGGCCCAACTATGTCTGTACCAAAATTCATCAACATCGGCTTGGTCATTTAGGCGTGAAGACGTAACAAACAAACTCACTTACGTTTTTATAATATTAGTAAGGATGATTCTGCTAAAATGGATATTTTAGACCCCCCGAATGAAATACTATTTACGTAGTTTCTTTAACAACTTTTTACAATCAATTTGGTATTTTTTTAAACTCCAAGTTATTTTTAAATCTGTATGTTTTATGTCAGCACAAGGAGATAAGAAACCGTGGTAAAGCCTTACTAATTATAAAAGTGAAAATGAGTTTGTTTGTTTGTTACGTCTTCACGCCTAAATGGCTGAACCGATTTTGGTTTTTTGGTTTGAAGACAGACATAGGCTAGGTTTTTTTTTTAAAGTAGGAAGTGACGGCGAAAGAGGGAATAAAATGCGAAAACTCTGCTTTTAGAATAAATAAGGCGCAAGGGCAGAAAACAGCTAGCAGGTACCTGAAAATCAGGAAAGGGGAACTGTGCTACCCAGAATTTAACGCGAGCGAAGCCGAGGGCAAAAGCTAGTATTTTATAAATGTTAAATATTTTTTACTTGCCCACAGAATTGAAGAAATAAAAGGCATATCGCAGAGAATATCAATTTTAAACATTGTACTACCATTAAATAAAAACGATAAATGGACCATAATACAAGCATACTCGCCAATAGAACAAACCAAAAAAGAAGATGAAAAAGAAATCGAAAAATTCTACGAAGACCTACAGTCAACTATCGAAATTGCACATAAAAATATTATCGTAATGGGTGACTTTAATGGACAGATAGGACAGTGTAACAGTTATGGCGAAAAACATACAGTAGGAAAATACGGATATGGGAAAAGAAGTAAAAATGGAAACAGACTGATCACTTTCGCCTTAGAAAACAAATTATGTATTCTCAATAGTTTTTATAAGAAAAAAGAAACAAAAAAATGGACATGGCTGTCACCAGGTGGACTATATAAAAATGAGATTGACTTCATCATGACAAACAAGCCCAAGATCTTCCAAGACGTATCGGTTATTCATAATTTAAATTTTGATTCAGACCATAAAATGGTTCGCGCACAGCTTACGGGTGCACCTATAAAGAATAATAGGAAATTTCATGACCGGAAAGCAGGTATAGTGTGCACGGGGAACAGTGACCAACTGAAAACTAACCTAGAAGCTATATTAAGAAAAGAGGAAGAAAGGCCAGAACTAATCCAGTCAAGGTATGACAGATTTGTAAACTTGTTAGCAACAGAAACTAAGACAATAAATTTAGAGAAGAATAAGATGATTTCAGATGAAACATATCAGCTGCTAGAGGAAAGGAAAGAACTAATAAGAAGAAAGGAAAATAAAGATTACCGCTCTAAAATATCTGTAATCAGCAAAAAAATTAACGAAAATATTAGGAAAGATAAGAAAAGAAAAAGGCAAGAAACGTTGAGAAAACACATTGACAAAACCGGTGGAATAAAAAAGGCTTTAAAAGAATTAAACATAAAGAAGGATTGGATGCTACAAGCTAAGAATCAGAACGGAAAGTATACAAACAAAAGACAGGAGATAATAAAGGTAGCAACAGACTACTACCGAAACCTGTACCAGACCAAGAAACTCAAATTAAATACCAACCAAAGTACCGAAGCAGAGGATGAGCCAGTACCAAAAATACTATTGCACGAAACAATAAGAGCAATCAATAGCCAAAAAAGAGGTAAGACTCCTGGAACAGATCAGATAACGAACGAAATACTAATAACGACTGCACCGGTGATTGCTCCTATATTAACGGACTTATTCAATGACATTATAGAGACTGAAAGCATCCCGGCCGATTGGACCACATCCACAATAATATTGCTACATAAAAAGGGGGATAAAGGTGAAATAGGTAATTATAGACCAATCAGTCTGATGTCAAACATTTATAAAGTCTTTTCTAAAATAATTCTCTCACGAATCACACCAACATTAGACTTCAACCAACCAAAAGAGCAAGCTGGCTTCCGAAGCAAATACTCAACCGTAGACCATAATTATACATGTCCTGAGACAAGTTCTGCAAAAATACAAAGAATATAATAAAATATATTACCTAGGATTTGTGGACTATAATAAGGCTTTTGACTCATTGGAACACGATTCTATTTGGGAAGCACTACATGGACAAGGAATACAAAGAAAGTATATACAAATACTTAAAAAAATCTACTCGAACAGCAAAGCACGAGTTAGACTGGAAGTATCAGGAGATCTATTTTCCATAGAGAGAGGTGTCCGGCAAGGTGACCCCGTCTCACCCAAACTATTTTCGGCAACTCTGGAGATGGTATTTAGAAATCTGGAGTGGGACAAAGATGGAATTAACATAAACGGAGAAACTTTAAACCACCTTCGCTTTGCAGATGACCTGACCCTATTTTCTGAGTGCCCAAAAAGGCTAGAGCAAAGGCTACAACAACTATCTGAGGAAAGCGCGAAGGTTGGACTTTCAATGAACACAACTAAAACGAAAGTTATGACTAACGGCTCACAAGCCTACCAGATAAGAGTTAATATGGAACAAATAGATTATGTAGAAGAGTATATATACCTTGGACAGTTAATAGCACCAAAGGATACAATGCAAAAGGAAATCGATAGAAGGATAGCGAATACGTGGAAGAGGTATTGGTCTTTAAGTGAGATCATGAAGAACCAAGACATGCCAATAAAAGAGAAAAGGAAAGTGTATAACACGTGCATTTTACCATGCTTAACATATGGATGCCAAACATGGGCATTAACGGAAAAACAAACAAGAAAAATTAATGTATGCCAAAACGGAATAGAGAGGAGTGTAATTGGGATAAAAAGACGGGATAGGATAAGACTACAAAATATTAAACAAATTACCAAATTTAAAGATGCAGGAAAAATATGTAAGACATTAAAATGGAAATGGGCTGGTCATATGTTAAGAGAAAGTAATGGGAAATGGACAAAAACAATTACAGAGTGGTACCCTAGGGATGGGAAAAGGAGCAAAGGACGACAATCAAGGCGCTGGGAAGACGAGTTAAAGAGAATTGGTGGACCAAAATGGATGACAATTGCGAGGGATAGGGATATGTGGAAATCTTTAGAGGAGGCCTGTGTCGAAAGACAAACTGGGGACGAACGTACCATCGGAAATATTAGTTTTAAGAATTAACTGTAAGAACTCAGAAATAAAGGCTTATTTTATTTTATTTTTATTTTTATTATAAATATTTTTCATATACTGTTAATATTTTTGTGTAAAATATTAGTCGAATAAATATAAAGTTTGTTCGTTTCCCAACACATGCATGGCCGTGCTTAAGTCCCGTGAGTGTCGTTTACTAAAACACAACGTTAATATTTTTATTCCCAATACACAGGACAGTTCAGAAATTCGTTTTCTCCTCGTTGTTGCTCTGTTGGTGAAAGTTGGTCGTCAGTTTTAGAAACAACGATACCTAATATTGAGGTGGAAGCGCCATGAAACTTGAAGCGATAGGTATTAAAGAAAAAAGGATTGTGTGGTTTTATGAAACTACAGTAAAAGTGAAACTTTTTTCACATTGTAGACATTTGACTATTGACTAATATTATAAATGCAAATGTTTGTGAGGGTGGGTATGGATGTTTGTTACTCTGCCACGTCAAAACGGCTGAGCGGATCTTGATACAGTTTGACACCAAGGTAGACTATGGTCTGCAATAACTCATAGGATACTTTTTTTTCGATCATCACGCGTGCAACGCCGCGGGCGCCAGCTAGTAACATATAAAAGTTTAGTTGCCAAACTGGGAAACAGTTAGTTGGCAGTTATACTTATAAAACATTTATTACTCTGTTCACATTCATAATAAGTCGTTATTCAATTATCACCACAAACAGTTGTTCCGGGTACGGATATTCGTGTTTGTGAGTTTAAATGTTTTAAACGCACAAATAGAACAGGACGAATTCCTAGTGTGAGGCAACGATTAAAAAGAAATTCCTGGCTGATCCGATGGACGCAAAGCTTTGTTTTTCTTCCTTTGTTCTATGAGTAGAATGAGCAATTGAGCATAGTAAGAAAAAACAGATTATAAGTCGTTTGTCTTGGTATGGACATGTAATGAGAAGGAATGAAGGACATGTGACTAAAGAATGATGGATCTGAATGTTGATGGACGAATAGCGAGAGGAAGGCCAAAGAAAAGATGGATGGATTGTGTTAGGAATCATATGAAGGAGAAAGAAGTAAATGATGCCATGACGTCTGAAAGAGGAGAATGGAAGAAGAAAACGTGTTGCGCCGACCCCAAATAGAATGGGACAAGGGCAGGAAAATGATGATGAAAATGATGATTGCTCGTTTTAGTGCTCAAGTGTGTGCGCAGGCTTTCTTCACTCTTATAGTTCGGTGGGACGATGATCCGGCACGACCGGAGAGAGATCAAGCACAGGATAACCGGCTTAACGTGCTTTCTGAGGCACAGAGGAATCTCGGTATGTAATGGGTGGGTCACCCATCCACTGACCTACTTAGGCAAGCACGGTTCAATCTAAAGATCGACCCGAGTGACTAATAATATACAGCCACGTCAAATGATAAATGATGTTTATTTTACAAGTAGGTTTTCACAAACACATTTACATGTCTTTTTTTAAATGAGGCCGGTGTTCCGTACCCGACTACTCTGAGAAGAAACCGCCGAAACAAACTCAGAGGTCATAGCCTCTTTTAAGGTCCAGACAAAAAATCTTAGTCAACTTACATGAGAACTATGCAGATTAGTCTTTCTTACCGACAACCCACCTGTATAATATTCGACGCACATTATCTCGCTAAATACCAGCGTCAGGTAATCCACCTGGCATTATGCTGGGCTCGATTCCTTTTTGGTGCAATTTTAAGACACACACCTAAATATATGTGATGTGTCTAAATGCCTATGGGTCGATTTAACTTAGTCTACCTTACTTTTTTTTTTAACGTGTTCCATTTTTTTTCTGTGATGTTTTTTCTTATTTTAATTCTTGTATTGTGTCTTTTGTTACATCAAATAAATGATTTATCCATCTATCATTAGTGTCTAAACTGGTCTTTTCAAGAAAGCACCACACAGATTGAGTGGACCTGTCCAGTCAGTGCAAGCATTTGTCAGTTATCGTGTAGCTCGACTCATAACCTGTCGAAATCTTGTGCTATATATATATAGATACGCTGTTTAAATTAACTCCTTTGAAAATTATGCACCGTCGATAATTTAATTACACTGTCTCCCCTTCCATTCATTTGACACTAATAACAGGAACACATTCCCTTCGTGTCTTTATGACGTCAAAGTCATTACACATTTGGATGTTTTATTAACCAATCCCTAATTTGTATGTTTAAGTGCTCTAAGAGTGTTATCACACTAGCGTTTAGCGAATTTGTCTAGCTTAAACTCAAGGCATCCTTACTAATATTATAAAAGCAAAAGTGAGTTTGTTTGTTACGTCTTCACGCCTAAATGGCTAAACCGATTTTGAAGATGTACAGACGCCTGCAGGTCAAGCTACCCAAAACTGTAAATTTTTCCCAATGATCCTTGAACCTTAACACTTTAGAAATAAAGTCGAAAATCTATCAAAGAAATCTGACAGATTGTAGTAGCTTGACGTGCAGGCGTCTGTACATAGTCTTTTTTCTAAAGTGAGAAATGAGGGAAGAAAAGGAAAAACTTAGCTTTGCTATATTATATTACAATAAATAAGGCGCAAGGGCAAAAACTTCAGGTAGCAGGTACCTGCAAATCAGGAAAGGGGAACTGTGTCACCTCGAATTTAACGCGAGCGAAGCCGCGGGTCAAAACTAGTTTATTATAATTAGGCCGATACAGGTAAATATTTGGTATAGATGATAACACATAAACTACACAAATAATATAAAAAAAAAGTTGACATGGGACCACCTTGGAAGAACGCAAAAATAATGAAAACCGGTCCATTGTTAACGGAGTAATCGGTTAACAAACATTTAAAAAAAACGGTCGAACATAGAACCTTCTCGTTTTTCGAAGTCGGTTAAAAATGGGTTATAAAATTGTCAGTGTGATAGCGCCCTAAGTTCGCCAAAGGAAATGTCGTAAACTTTTGCATTAGGGAAAATGGTTTCGCGGCTAACTAGCACCGCTTCGGGAGTTTTCGCCAATCATCGGCAAAACAATAAGGAACTTTTTTTTTATTTAATGACAGACATTCCTTTGTTTTTGTGCACGTTACTGCAAAAGGGGGGAAAAGTTTGTGGGTTAATGGGAACAGGAAATTGGCTGAGAGGAATGTGTTAGTAGTGCTTGTAAATAAAGAAATAATTATACAGCATGTTTTTTTGTTGTTTTTGCTAACTGTACCTACTAAAAAAAAGAAAAAATGATTAAAATACACTGATTTTTAACTGATGAAATGACCTCATAGAAGCATTTTTTCACAAGAAGGCGGTGCGGTTGGCGCAGAAACTAAGTGATTGACTGCTGTGCTGCGTGTCGCGAATTCGATCCCCGCACGGTGCATATATTTGTATAACCTACATGTAGTTGTTCCGGGTCTGGCTGTTTATGTATGTGAGTATAAATGTTTGTAAACGCACCCACGATACAGGAGAAATTCCTATAGGTAATGTTTTTTTTAAATAATTACGTATTAATTATCATTTGAATATACATAGTTATAATCGTTATACGAATCCACAATGGCAATTTTCATATCAAAATAAATGTTTTTTTTATTATTATTAATTATAATATAATTAGCCGTAATGACCCAGAGGTTAAGCGCCTCGCCTCTCATGCATGTGGTTGTGTTCAAATCCGGGCAAATACATATTTGTGATCTTTTAGTTTATATGTACTTTTTTAAAGTTTATCAAAGACATCGATAAAAGAAAAACCGGTTTTTTTTCGGGTTGGAAATCATCCAATGACTTCATATCAGACTTGTACTGACTTAAACCCACCCATGTTCCTTCTATTGCCCTTTACGTTCCGAGGCCGCGGTATCTCTTTCAAACAACCCGCAACAAGAAAAACCGGCTGAGAGCAAGTCAGGCTCGCGTACCAAGGGTTCCGTACAAACTTGCGACATAAACAACCACATCTTTTGACTGCATAAACTTAAAGAGTTTTTTTTTTACAGCACAAAGGGTACACTATACTTATACTTGACTATATGGTTTTAATTTCAACTAGATACCTCTACACGTTCCCACGATAAAGGGTCTTGACAGACAGACCAACAATACAGTAATCCAATAAGAGTTCCCTAAAAATCGTGAGGAAACCTGGACTTATAATTAACTAGCTGTTCCACGCGGTTTCACCCACGCTGCTCAACACCTGTTGGTCCTAGCGTGATGTTATATAGCCTATAGCCTTCCTCAAGAAATGGACTATCCAACAATAAAAGAATTTTCCAATTCCAACCAGTAGTCCCTGAGATTAGCGCGTTCAAACAAACAAACAAACTCTTCAGCTTTATAATATTAGTATAGATTTAAGTCTGAAATCGCCAACCCGTCTTGAGCTAGCGTGGTGATCAATGCTCGTACCTTCTCTGTATGAGAAGAGGCCTTTGCCCAGCTGTATGCTTTATGTTTTTCACTGAATTCTTTGTCAAACCTATTTCATAAATATTATCCTATTGAAGTGATCCTTATAATCTTTGAATAAAAGCCATTTCATAATTATTAACTTGGCACTTTATTAACACGATACTCAGAACTCAAATTTTCATTTTCTAAACCTTCAAAGCGGATCCTGTTAGGTAGGTAAGTAATTATTTAACTTTTTCATTAAAACTTATTTTTGGTAAAGGATAGCCATATTTTGAATACCTTTTAAGAATATTTATTCTGTTACCTTGCGATGTACAGTCAGCAAAAGATATAGGTAACCACGCTCGTCAGATAAAATAGTTTTTTTTTATTCAACGAAACTGATTAATAAATTAAAGAAAGAAAAAAAAGAAAATTTCAACGTCCCTCAGAAGCCTGACCATAAATGTGACTCCCGGCCACCGTAGACTTGGATCTGTGGACGGTGAGCAATGGATAGCTCACCACCCGTCCGAGTACTGACGGGCTGTGTCGACGACGGTTTCCATGTTTCTCACACACCTCAAAGAGATGTCGGCAAAGCAGTGGTGACCGTCAGGGCCCCTTTGCTCTGCTCTGTCACTCTATGACATTGTCGTTATGATAGCACTAGCTTGGTGAATCATCATAACAGTTTCTTCCGTGAACGAAGAAAATGATAACCTACTAATTATTTAGTTTTTATCCTGACTGTACAATTGCTCATAAATAAATGATTAAATTCCCACTTTAACTTGCAAAAAGGAACCACGACGCGAGAAAAGCTCATAATTTTGAATTTAGAAGAAAAATGTTTAGTGTTTATTTTTGGAAAGAAAAACTCGCCAGCATTATAATTTAAACTGTAAGGTCTTATTTATACTTACTAAAGATGTTTTGGCGCCAGAATTTCATTTGTAAAAAAGGTCACCGTTTGGTAAACACGTTGTGATGGAGTTTTGTGAAAAGGACTGAAAACAAGACGATGGCATTAGTTCCAATAGCCATTTTAACCAAGCGCCAAAATATCGAAGCCTGTTGCAAAACAAGATATTGTTTACAGGTCAAAAAAAAATTGCGGGTTGTTCAAAAGAGATACCGCGGCTCCGGCACATAAAGTGTCAAAGAAAGAACATGAATGGTTTTTAATCAGTACAAGTTTTACACTCCCTTCCGCTTCGCCCAGAGCAGGAGAAGTAGGTAATTTGGATATTTAACATAGTAAAATAAAATGATTGTAAACGTCATTATGGACTGCCTAACTGTTTCAGCTTTCGAGAGAAGAGTAAAAAAACATTATCTTTCCATTTCACCATAGATGCATAGCTATCTTTTTGAGCACCGCAATCTAATTAGTACTGGGTAATAAGATGCTTCTTAGTAAGACTGCCAGTCAGTCTTTCGGGCCACTGACAGGTAGTCATATATATATCAGCTAAAAATGACAGCCGGAACGTTTGACCCCGTGGCTAAGCGATTGACTGCTGCGTTGCATGTCGTGGGTCCGAGTGAACAAATATTTGTATGACCTACAGGTAGTTGTTCCGGGTCTGGCTGTTTGTGAATGTGAGTTTAAATGTTTGTAAACGCACCCACGATACAGGAGAAATTCCTAGTGTGGGGTAACATAAAAAAAATACACGTGTATTCCGAGGCACGGAGAATACTTAGTGATCACTCATCCATGGACCAACCTAGGCAAGGGCAGATAAACCCGAAGATTGGCCGGAGCGGCTGTTATTATTGAGCTCAAGACTCACAATAGTCATCTTAAAACCCAAATCAAATAACCATAAACATCAATAAAATTACAAATTAACACCCAATCTATCAAAAAACAAATTCTGGAGAAACTCACACAATCCCTAAACGTGAGGATTCCCTTAGACGTAAGGGCGTAAATCATTACATTTTATATGTTCCACGCTGATATAAGAGATACGCCACACGGACGGCTCTGAGCTATGAGGGAGTGATTTATTTACACTTAAGTACCTCAGCCAGAAGGATTTCTTGAAAAAATATTTTCGTTCGGATATTTTTGTATGTAGGACCTGTCGTTGTACTTGGGTTCATAGAGAAGTCATTTTTTAACCCAATCATCTGATCAGGCTTTTAGCTAGATTATTTGCTCTATTGCATTATGGTGGATACTTGATGGGCAGTTGGTTTTTTATCAAAACATACTCACTTATGGCTTGATTTCTCCTACGTCTAGATCAGTTTCAGGTCTCTGGTTGGATCTCTCTGGTACTGTGGTTTCTTGTAGATAATTAAAGAAACTGTTATAAAAGTTTTCGAAATTAATACTTAAAGTTAACCGACAAAAAAAAGGAGGAGGTTCTCAAATCGTCGGAATCTTTTTTTTTGTATGTTCACCGATTACTCAAAAATTCTCGTTTGATTGTTAATTATAGTATACTTCCTTTATTTTTTCCTTTATTTCCGACTGTATTTTATTTTTAATCGTTAAAAAATATATCCACCTTTATGTTTTTTTTTTCTTATCTTACAACACTAAAAACAAATTATACGTTGTACTTGTACCTGTAGTATCTTATGAACTTGTAATAAATATACTATGTTTTCTAGGATCATTTCACTTATTAAGTACGGTTTCAATAGATACTTTATTCCTAACAAAAACAACATGACCTTCTTGCTTCAGTCGAAGATTTTGCTGACTTACTGATGTACAATCCTCCGTACTAAAATTTATAAGGGTCGGCCCTGACGTTGGGTTCGAGAAGATACATCCCCTTGGAAGATCCACTGCATAGAGTGACGAAAATATGATGTTGACCTGAAATATATTTTGCTGGGTGTAAATAAATAAACATAGGTGGTATACATGTTTTAGGAAATAAAATCTAGGCAAAAGCAAGTCAGAGTAGCGCACCGAGGGTTCCGTACTTACCACATAAACAGACAGTTAAGTTGAAGGTTTTAATTTCGATACCGTCACGAGTTTTGAGATAAATCGTCGTGAGAGATAGACAGACGGACAACAAAGTTATCCAATAAAGGTTCCGTTTTTACCTTTTGTATCTCAAAAGGTACCCTAAAAAGGAAGAGAAAACAAAAATTAGGAATATCTCAGTTGCAGCCACGGTGTCTGGATTCTTGCCTGAGACTAAATACGTAACCAGCCAGCTTCCTAGATTTACCATAAAATATATGTTCCACGAAATTTTTGCAATGTGCAGGTTGTGTCAGTGTCAGGTCGTCCATTGATTAAATGATAAATAATGTGCTAAAATTTTGACGCTCTGTAATTTTTCATTTATACTTGTATATATTTTTATTATTAGTTTGTGTCTATTTATAGGTTGTATATAGTAATTAATTTAACTAAATTAAAGAAATTTGAAATATGCAATATATTAAAATTTAACATTTTACTTTAAAAAAAAATGTTTATTTTGCAAGTAGGTTTTAACAAACAATTTTACGCGTCTTTTTTTAAAAAAGCTAGATGTGACAAGTGTTTTGTACTCGACTACTCTGAGAGAATACAGCCGAAACAAACTCAGAGTTCATAGTCTCTTTTAAGGTCGAGACAAAAATCTTGATCAACTAAAATGATTAAAATAAGATTGTACCTCATCGCATCCTCCTTAATAAACATCTGCTTTCAAGAAAGATAATCATAGTCTCAGAGCTGTATTCCTTATTAAATTATCACCCTAATTCCCTCTCTAATTTCCGCTGGCATATAAATTCTGTTCCGCGGCTCCGCTGTTCTCGTTCGCCATATTTCCCTGAGGAGAGGTGTTCCACGTGTGGGTCTATCGGCTACCAGGAAACACTTCGTAATTAGTACCAGTTCATATTAGCCGGGCTCAGCAAAACATGTAGCTGTTAATAGAATTTGTGATCGTGTTTTGTTTTGTCCCGTGAGCGTAACGGAGTAACAAACATACACAGAAACTTAAGCCTTTACTTTATAAGCAAATTTGACGGCACTATTGGCGCAGTGATTGAGCGATCAACTGCTGCGTTGCGTTTCGCGGATTCGAACCCCGCACTGGACATATGTTCGTAAGACCTAGAGGTAGTTCTTTCGGGTCTGGCTGTTTGTGTATGTTATTTTAAATGTTTATAAACGCATCCAAGATACTGGAGAAATTAATATAAAAAGTAGACTATAAGTATTTGTATTGTTTTTTTTTTCAATTTCATTTTGGGACTGGCGAAACGAAATAGTCCAAAATTATTGTTAATAACTTTATTAAACACCCAACAAACACTAAAAAGCTGAACAACCAAACTACACTTTACAAAAACAAAGACAGCCACAACATTGTAAAGCCACAACCATCTAAAACCAAGCAAAAACTTCCAAAATAAACACCGCAGCATCCCGCGTGTTTCCAAAGATAAATCTTACGTTTGACAGGATAGTCCCACGATTTATTATAGGCCAATATCACGGATTTGCTCTGACACTGTCGGCTCCTGACTTTATATGTTCTTTGGTGCTCAATAACGCGTCTTATCAACCCTTTTCGGAGAAGAGGAATGGGCTATATCAATATGTGAGGGTCCTGACAGGATGCAAAGTAGCAATATGTCTGTCAGTTTCTGTTAACAGGGAAATGGGGAAGTTCATGGGAATGATGTTGCAGAATTTTCTGCGGTTTTTATTGATTTTGTTTTGGGTTTTAATTAAATGTCAACGACTTATAATATTAATATAAATGAATGGAAGCGTCAGACTTGTACTGGCTAGAACCTATATAAGTTCCGTCTTTGCCTTTTGTGTTTCTTGGGCCTAATGCATTCGAACAACCCGCAACCCCGGCAGGCACTGTCCCTAGTAGGCCTCTCTGCTTTGCTGATATCTCTTTGAGGCGCGCAAAGAACTCTCGCGCGATGTCTACACGGCCTGTCGGCATTAGACAGACAAAAACACACACGCACACACCTGTTTTTTTTTAACATTTGATAAATTCAAAACAAATTTAATATTCAATATTATGACGTAGTTTTTGACGTTAGATGTCGCCGCTTTATTCCACGTTGCCCTTGAATCGCAAAACTCAGACTGCGCAGTTTGAAACATTCTGTTGCTACCGCGTCAAGTGGGCTGTCTCTGTAAGAAGACTAAAATTAAACGGTGATTGATATTTTGATATTACTTAAGATCTATTATTATGATTCACCCCCTCCACTACCTGTTATGTAGTGCATTGGAAACCCACCCACGGACAATGGACACCTTTAAAATAAAAAAAAATTATAGGTCTGGCTGTCACGGAATCTCTCTGAAACGGCAATAGAAAAGTAAAAAGTTATGACGCTGACATAACCTATCGAAAAGCTGATGTCAATCCGGTTGCTACATAAAAAACACACAGGAAGACGGAAATAGTATATTTTGATTTAAATGAGAAAACTTTGTTACTGCAACTGAGGCAGAATTTATGTATGAGCCGTTAGGCAAGGATGTTATGGAGCTAAGAACAAGAAAATTTGTCACTGCTGTTCAGCAGTGACAAATTTTCACGTGAATCAAATAAAGTTTTTCAATACATATACGGGAAAATAAAAACAAATAGAATTTAATGAATGTCTTCGTTATTGCCATTTATTTAATAAATAATCATGTTTATTTGTAATATTCTGATAAACATCATTGTTATTTTTATTACCTCCTTACTCTAAAAAAAACATGGCCGACTTTATGGATTTGAATAGTTGTTTATTGTTATCTGTGGTGTTCAAAAAATGTTTCCCGTCGTTGTGATAAATGAGAAAAAATTGCATGTTAAACCTAATCGTACTGCAATAACACTCAATTTTCAAGGAAGTGCATTGAAAAAAGCTTTTGCTCTTCATAAAACGTTTTTATCTAAAGAAAATTCAATCTTTTAAAATAAACGGGACACGCGAGATCACAAATTTATCTATGACATTTCTCCTTACAACTTGTTTCCAGTACATTAAACCTCTTTGATTTTAACCAACAACGGCATTAAGAACAATATTACACCAATAAATAAACCAAGATGGCCGCGAAACCAGATGCAAACCTGTCATACTTACTTTACTTACTAATATTATAAAAGCGAAAGTGAGTTGGTTTGTTTATTTGTTTGTTTGTTTGTTTGTTACCCCTTCACGCTTTAATGGCTAAACCGATTTTGATGAATGGAACAGAGATGGTTGGGAACCAGGAGACGGACATAGGCTAATATTTTTTTGAAAAAAGTGGGATGTGAGGGAGAAAAAGGGAAGAAAAGGGAAAACGTAGCGTTGCTATTACAAATCAATAAGACGCAAGGGGAACTGTGTTACCCCGAATTAAACGCGAGCGAAGCCGCGGGCAAAAGCTAGTACTTTTATAAAGCTTCCATAGTTTGTGTTAAACTGTGTTATTATGTCCCTCCGCGGATAATCGAGGAATATTTATGTGAAACTAGCTTTTGCCCGCAGCCTCGCTCGCGTTAAATTCGGGGTAACACAGTTCCCCTTTCCTGATTTGCAGGTACCTGCTACCTGTAGTTTTTGCCCTTGCGCCTTATTTATTGTAATAGCAATGTTAAGTTTTCCCTTTTCTTCCCTCTTTCTCCTTAATTTTTCACTTTTTTTAATAAAAAAGTTAGCCATTTCCATGGTCCCAACTATCTCTGTACCAAAATTCATCAAAATCGGTTAAGCCATTCAGGCGAGAAGACGTAACAAACAAACAAACTCACTTTCGCTTTTATAATATTAGTAAGGATGCCGTGGCGCGTAGCTTTCATTTAGTGTGGCAGCAGGGGTTGCCCTGTTTATATTGTACGTGGACGTGAGGATTTTGTGTAAAGCAGATTGTGTTTTGTTTTCGGAGTTCTTTGTTCAAAGTTTGACAAGTCCTTTTGAGCTCCACTACGACTTTTTGCATCGACGCTGTGGCGTATTTGTATTGCAGTTCTACGTTGCAAATTCGACTAACACTTGATGGTAAAAGCAGTGCGTTTTATATGAAGAGCGGTTTTTGTGACAAATAGATTCTATTTTTTTACTTCATTAATAATTTTTCTCGCTCTGGGTGGAGTTTAAGGGAGTGTCAGACTTGCACAGACTAAAACCCATTTATGTTCCTTATGTGGTCCGGGGTCGCGGTCTCTCATACAAACAAACCAGCAACCCCGGATATATCCCTGTCTGCCTCTCTCTTCCCAAGTTTATATCATGGCTATCTCACCTCTGTTCTAAGAATAAGCTTGAAGCCAAGAGAGATACGCATTTAATCTAGATGAATATGAATAATGAAGATGAAGAGACAAGAGACCGACTTTCAATAAAACACTATGTTCGGGCGCCTTCGACCACTTGGCAATCTTCGGCTGCTGTCGGGAGACAGCGGAAGGCGGCGGGCGGCGGTGGCGGCGACAGGTGCGGCGCGGCGGCGTGCGGGACGCGGGGCCATCGACTTACTTCGCAACCAAAGACTACTATAGTATACTGGGTATAGACAGGCAACTCTTCTGTATTATGAAGTTGGTGAAATTAGCGCCATCTAGTTTTTCGTTAAGGGAACTAATTTATATACCTAGATGTATAGCTAGGTGTATAGGTACAGTCGGTTATACGATCCCTTTCGCTCAGTTTCGATAATCTATCTGTTTATTTGCCTACTAGTTAGGAGTTTGACATGACTGATAATCCCATTTCTAGTAGGCAAATCTGCAGATAGATTATTGAAAACGAGCGTAAGATAATTAAATTGTGTGAGAGACTAGTGTGTCCGCTATATACAACATGCATACGTACTATATTAACGAAAAAAAACTACAGAATTGTATAATAAAACATTTTTATTAGCACATCACATCACACATTTACAATAAAATTTTGTGTTCGCCTTTTTCTTCCTTTATGATTTAGGTAGTGCATACACAACTCAACACGAACGGATTGTAACGCAGCTTAATAACATGGAGGAACAAAAGCTCAAGTCAACATGCAGATGCACTAGCGAAACAACAAGAACTTAATTTGCAAAAGGAAAATAAATGCGCACGAGTAGCAACGAGTAGTTTACACTCTCACGCAGCCATTTGCAATTAAAGTGTGGCCATACAAAAACCAACTTTAGCTCGTTTAAAAAACAAAATATAACTTCTAGAAGTAAGTTGATAACAAAAACCTATTTATGTACTAATTTATTTATTCTTATATTTATAATTATAAGAAGATTCAGGTTTTTCTTTCTTTTTTCTTGATTAATGTTATAAAGTAACTCCCAGCATAAAATAGTATATTTAACTGTAGCAACACCACAATTTTGTTTCCCTTAACTTTTTTATAGATGGCACTGTTTTCAATAAAAAAATGGAATTTTAGTTTTGTTCTAAGTTGCCATAGCATGTTCGCAACCGACCTCCGACGGCGGAACGCGCGCGCACTCCATTTAACTCAACATCATCACATTGTACCTACTTAATCGGATTACATTTAATTCATACAGTCCACCAGTTTTAGTCCTTAATTAGGTCCCTAACACACTATAAAGACGGAAAAAATAAATTACTTCCGGAAGTCGCTGACTTTTGTTTGATTTATCGACTTCTAGAAATATAGACCATTTCAGACACTATCTGCATAGTCCTCATGTAAGTTGACCAAGATTATTTTGTCTGGACTTTAAAAGAGACTATGACCTCTGAGTTTGTTTCGGCTGTTTCTTCTCAGAGTAGTCGGGTACGAAACACCGGCCTCATCTAGTTTTAAAAAACCGGCCAAGAGCGTGTCGGGCCACGCTCAGTGTAGGGTTCCGTAGTTTCCCGTCCGTCACAATAAGTGTTCCCACTTATGAGGCCAACCGAACAATTCGGTAATACCCGATCCAATGTAATATCGCCATCTCTCGGGGAATTGGGTTACTAATTAATACAAAGACGTGCAATATCGGTGGTAATTTTGGATTGCGAGAACTGATTTCAATAATTCTTTTTTTGTTTGAAAAAAGATACGTTCAGGATAATAAAATATGTAAACAAAGTTACAAAAAATGCTTGCATATACGATTACACTACAAACTTAGTCCAGAAATTATTTTGTACAACTTTTTGTCTTTTTTGTACAAAAACTGTTGTGTCAATCAAGTTCAAAATAATTTTCATAGAAAGTCCTTATAAAGTTCTACTTTTCAGATTTTTTTCATATTTTCTAAACTTATGGTTCAAAAGTTAGAGGGGGGGGGACACATTGTTTTTTACTTTTGGAGCGATTATTTCCGAAATTAATGACATTATCAAAAAATGATCTTAGTAAACCCCTATTCATTTTTAAATACCTTTCCAACAATATATCACACGTTAGGGTTGAAATTAAAAAAAAAATCACTTCCCACTTAACATATAGGGTGGCTACCCTAATAAAACATTTTTTTCAAATTTTTATTTTACCACTTTGTCGGCGTGATTGATATACATATTGGTACCAAATTTCAGCCTTCTAGCGCTAACGGTCACAGAGATTAAGCGAGGACGGACGGACGGACGGACGGACGGACGGACGGACGGACGGACAGACAGACATGGCGAAACTATAAGGGTTCCTAGTTGACTACGGAACCCTAAAAAAGATGACGTGTAAAAGTGTTTGTGAAAACCTACTTGCAAAATAAACATCATTTATATTCCGTCTTTTTGGTATTTTTTGGAAGTCGGTTTAATAATATTGCACAACTGATGGTATTTAACATAAATATGTAGTAGTATCTAGCATATCGACCGCATTATTATATTAGAAGAAAAATATGTTTTGTAAAGGATAAACTACCGAAGCAATTTAGAGTTAACAATTATAAAAAAAAAAAACGCAATCGCGTAACAAACATAAATAAATACATACGTATTGAAAACCTTTTCATTTAAGTCGTTTGAAAAATATGCTTTGCAATTAAAGCATATTTTTTTAACGACGAAATACAGAGATAACATTTTTGATGATCATACGGAACCTATACTTCGGCTGGTACACAGCCGCTTGATTTTATAAAGAAGGTAATAGATTCGTTGACGTTTCTTATACTGCATCGCCACGGCCAGTTTGGAACTGCTACCCTACCATGACGTGTTAAAGCAGAACTTATTCCGCTGAGGGAAAGGGACAGAGCTATACAGGGTGTCTAGCACCATCTCTTTCACTCAGTGGAATAAGTTCTGCTTTAAGACGTCATAGTAGGCCTACTGATTTCCATAATATTATTAGGTTTTTCTGTATTCCATTTTTTGTCAAAGGGTGAGAGGATTGGGAAATAAACAGAAACGTATGAGATACGTGTGTGTTTTTCTTTATTTTGAAAGCTTGCTTAACTTTTGTGGTTAGTTTCCATGGCAACCGATTTTTTTCTTTTTTAAAAATGGACGGGTTCAAAATGCATATATTGTATATCTAATATATAAAATTCTCGTGTTACAATGTTCGTTCCCATACTCATCCGAAACGGCTCCACCGATTTTTAATTTTTTGATAATTTATTGCTCGAAATTTATGCATATTTTAGTAAGTCTTAGAATCGGCTACTATCTATTTTCATGCCCCTAAGTGAGAAGGAGACCTGAGCAGCGGGTGAAACCGATGGGCACAGCTACTACCCACATATAATATATTTATGTATGACCACGCATTATTTTGTACGTCGGATTTGAAAAAAAAAAATCTTTGCGTTTACAAACATTCAATCTCACACACACAAACAGCCAGACACGGAACAACTATCTGTAGGCACTGTTCAAGCAGAACTCTTCATTAAGATTACTTATTGCTTACGTCTCCTAACAGCTTATTCAAACATGTTTGATTATGTAGGAAAAACTGACAGTTTACAGTATTTTTTCTTGGAAATGTTTATTCTCAACAAATTAATGGATTCCTGTTTGTTTCAATGATTTGATTTGTTTGATTCTTGTTTGGTCTAAACAAGTTTTTGTTAAGAGAATACCTACTATTCCGAAAACAGAATTTAATAATTAATGTTTTTCTGGCAACACAGCTCATAATTTATTTAGTAATATTTGTGGTAATACTGAGAAATTCATAAAAAACTGGTAAAGTGCAAGTTGGACGAGGGTTTCGTATAAACTTACGACATAAATGGCCATGTCGTTTGATTACGTAGACTTTTATAGAATTGTTTTTTAAACTACAGACTTATGTAGATACCTATATGGTTTAAATTTACCTTACCTGAAGGAACATAAATGGGTTTTAGTCAGTATAAGTCTGACGCTCCTCACCGCTATATTCAGAACCGTGAAGATATTTTTGCTTTACATACTCAAACTCCATGTACTTCCACCGTCTCCAAAATCTTACCACAGAAGATTCTCGACAGCTCTAATATTCTTAGTACTAAATCTTCTACACATTTAATATTAATCCGTGATCCTACAATCCTGAACTCGCCAACATACCCAAATGTTTGAGCAAACATTTGTTAATACAATCCTTCAGAATAATTTACACTGCAAATTACTATGTCGTACACTGGTGGTAATGTTATGGATGAACGTATGAATCCTTACTAATATTATAAAAGCGAAAGTGAGTTTGTTTGTTACCTCTTCACGCTTTAATGGCTAAACAGATTTTGATGAATTTTGGTACAGAGATAGATGCTTTTTTTTAAAAAAAAAGTGGGATATGAGGGTAAAAGAGGGAAGTAACGGGAGAACGAACGACCCAAACGGCTGCTATTATTTAGCCACGAGCTCCTTGTTCTGTTCATGTAATTAAGTATATATATAGTACTAATAACTGTAACATAGTATATAAGCACATTCTGCTTTTAAGTCATCAACAATTAATGGATTCTATCGAGTCCAAAATAAGGTCGTTTTTTAAACACTCCTCTATTGAAAAGCAAACAGTATCACCGATGTAGTTTGATGTTTCTCAACTTTCTAAGTGTTCGTACACTTGGTGGCAAATTTATTGACCCTATTCAAGTGTAATGCAAGAGTTTGGTAAAGTGAGACAAAAATTGTGTGTTTAGTTAAAAGGTTTTTCAAGAAAATGGTGGGGCAATGATATTATTAAACCCAGACCAAAAAGAGGAATATTATGAGTTCTTAGTCGGTTACGGATGAACCGTGTTTAATTATATTTTTTTTTGTTTACTTTGATTTTTATTTTATCAAATAGGAACAACAAACATACATTTTGGCATATTACAAGCAGAAAACTTAGATAATATAATAACAATCTAGCCCACAGCGCTGTAGGCCTACTATGACATCTTAAAGCAGAACTTATTCCACTGAGTGAAAGAGATGGTGCTAGACACCCTGTATAGCTCTGTCCCTTTCCCTCAGCGGAATAAGTTCTGCTTTAACACGTCATGGTAGTGTAGCTGTTCAAAGATTACCGTTAATGGGTAGACTTTAAATTGCTAGGACATAACCTATTCATGGATGACAGTTTAACCCGTTGAATGTCGTTATGTTCCTCCGGGGGAACATAAGACAATATTTGTCTTAAGTAAGTACCTACGGGGAACATAACGAGTAGTTAGCGGTTATACGAAGGCCTACCTCGCTTTAACGTTACTTATAAATTCGTCGATTTTGGGAGCGTTTCCACGCGTTGTTTGCGACATTTATCACTTTAAACTGGCCAAGTGCGAGTCAACTTGCGACATATACGAAAAAATCATTTAAAGTCAATACTTACATGCGTTCCCGAGATAAAGGGTCTTGACAGACAGACAAACGGACAACAAACAGCTACCGTACTATGACGTCTTAAAACAGAACTTATTCCGCTGAGGGAAAGAGACAGAGCTATACAGGGTGTCTAGAACCATCTCTTTCTCACACATGCATATGAACTGCTATAAGATGTCAAGGTAACCCTACTGATCATATAACTGTTCAGTGCCCTAAACGAACGTTCGTGTAGTTTTACATCCTGTGAATACCAAGCTGCGATTGGGTTATGTTGATTCCCGCGAGGAATAAATACTTTTAGGCATGTTTTTGTATGTGAGATTATAATATTATATTACTAGCTGTGCCCAGCGGTTTCACCCGCTGCTAAGGTCCCCCTTATCACTTTTTAAAAATAAATAGATAACATGTAAGTTCACAACTCTAATAGGTACCACCTTATGTACTAAATTTTAACACAAATCAATATAAATCTATTTTAATCTATTCTACAGAAAATGTCTAGGAACAAATCTAAAGTTTTATTATGATAAAGGGGATAGATAGATCGAACAATATTTCTTTTATTACATTACTAGCTGTGCCAAACGGTTCCACCCGTGTTGCTCAACATTCTTTTCTGATGAGGGGTTTAAAAGATAGACAGTAGCCGATTCTCAGACTTACTGAAAATACATTAAAAAATTATAAGAACCGGTCGAGCCGTTTCGGAGGAGTATGGGAACGAATATTGTGACACGAGAATGTAATATTTCAGAATTAAATAAATAAATATCTTGGGACAATTCACACACGGCTATCTGATCCTAGGCTAAGCAGAGATTGTATTATGGTTACCAGACAACTGATATACATACTTATATAATTTACATACATATTATAGATAAATCACACCCAGACACAGAACAAACAATCATGCTCATCACACAAAGTTTGTCCTGGGTGGGAATCGAACCCACGACCTCCGGCTCAGCAGTCAGAGCCACTAACCACTAGACCAATAGGCCCGTCGAATAGTTATATTATAACACCCACAACACAGGAGAAATTCCTAGTTGGGCAAAATTCTATAAAAATTGACAAATGTACACATAGCAGGGTACATTTTTAATTACCGGTTTAATTCACAAATGTCGAGAACCAGCCATCGTTTCTTTGTTTCAGCGTCCATTACTAGTGCGGTTAAATAAGGACCGATTCTAATTAAGATACGTTTCATCTTGACAGGTGACTTTGCGGGTTTTCTGTTCGACTAACATCGGGACATTTCGGAAATTTTCGGGTCTCTTCGGTTTTTCTCGGACTCTTATTGGCTAATAGATTTTTCTTTTGTTTAGATAATGTTTTAGTGTAGTAAAAACGCTACTTAGTGTAGTTTAGTTTTTTTTTTTTAACTTTTTTAAAGGTAAGTTAATCAACAGTGCAAACACATCAATGCAAGCGAGCAGCACGGCCCCAACTCAATTTACCATTCAGGACTTTTTCTATAAAAAATTCATCGCGTATCGCAGATTTATATGCACCTTAATAGCATCGCGTCGGCTGGATGAGCTAGTAAACAGCAGTAGTAAGACGTAAGCTCTAATTTGAAGACTTAGATCTAATTGGAAACATCTCCAATTCCTCAGAATTAGATGAAACTAAACCTGATGCCACCTAACTAATATATGAAACTGCCAAGGCGCCTCGGTTTGTTCGTTGAATAATTTCGGAGAGTAATAAATGTCAATAGTAAATTTTGATTTCAAGTGAGGAAACTTTGTCATTGCGACCGTGTCGGAATTTACACACGAGCCGTTAGGCGATGGTGTTTTGGAGCCTAATATACGGCCAACGAGAAGTGATACCAAATGTAAACAAAACCCATGCTAAAACCCCATCTAAAATGGCCGCCCGAATGTTGGCGAACCGGTCTTAACGTTGTCATGTTCTTGCCGAACGAGACATTACGACAAAGGCACAAGATGGAAAGAGCTAAATATTAGATTCTCAACGCCACAGTTGTTCTTTAGGTTAATGACCTTTCGTATCGCTTTTCGTTGGCCGTACTGTAGAAGAGAAATTAAACAAATGTGTTGTTGTCATTCATCGCTTTGATTTTATTTGTAAAGCCCTCGTTGTGGTAAATGAGAATAAGGAACGCATAGAAAACACACTGCATGTTGAACTTAATCGTAGTGCAATAAGAGTCAGTTTTCAAGGGAGTGTAGTGATAATTGGATTGTCACCTATCCTGACAGCCTAAACAGATGCAGCTGAATACAAGTATTTTACATGGAGCGACTGCCTGTCTGACCTCCACAACCCAGTTAGTACTGGGAAACCCAATACCCTTTGGTAAGACACTGACTATCAGTAGGGACTGTCAAAGATCAACTGGGACTACCAGTTTAACGTGATTTCTGAGGCATGGACGAAATTCGGTAGGTATATTTTGCGTAGTCTTAAACCAAAGATCAACCCAACCGGCTGTTATTTAACCACAAGCCTCTCTATTCGCCGGGTTACGGGTTCGGAAGAGATACCGCGGCCCTGGAACATAAAGGGCAATAGAAGGAACAGGAGTGTCAGACTTGTACTGACTAAAACCCACCCAGTTTTAGTCAGTACAAGTCTGACACTCCCTCCCGCTCCGCCCTGAGCAGGGAAAGTTATTTGACGATTACCGATGTGCAAATAAAACCACCTCTCTATTTTATTCATGTGTACAGACGCCTGCAGGTCAAGCTACCCGAAACTGTCAATTTTTCCCAATGAACCTTGAACCTAATACCTTAGAAATAAAGCGAAAATCTATCAAAGAAATCTGACAGATTGTAGTAGCTTGATGTGCAGGCGTCTGTACATACCAAGCCTAATTTAGGCAAATATTTGACAATGAAGTGATGCGCGGTTTAGAGCAAATTCCTTTAGTGTACACATGACGGCAGATCAACTTACTCCAAACTATTATAACCTGATCTCTCTACTACGGATCGCGCACCGTAGTAGACATATCAGGTTAAAATGGTTAGGTGTAGGTTGACGTGCTGTTGTGTGTACAATGACCTTATTATTTTACAGGCGGTTGCCTTTGGAGAGTTTAATGAAGTACGGTAATTATAACAACCAATTATAATTAAAATTTTCTTGGGTGAATATTAGGGGTTGTTTGGGAAGCAAGCAAACATTTCAGAGATTTAAATAAGCAGTATTAACGGTTAACCAGATACAGGGCCTTTTTGGTCTTGTACAGGACCAATTTAGTTTAGTGTATCTCATTTTCTTTGGGATTACTACTTTTTCATTGTTTTCTATTATTTCATTTGGTTTTGTAATAATATTTTTAGTAATATAATAATTACTTAGTACTTTTTATTTTTACCCGCCTGACAAAAGGTGGGTCGTTAACTTGCACTTAGCCGGCTTTTTTAACCGACGAAACCAAAAAAGGGGGAGGTTCTCAATTCGACATGTGTATTTTAATGCTCATAACTTTTTACAGAGACGTCCGATTTTATTTGTTTTTATCATTTGAGAATTATTATTACATCTGAAAGTATTTTAAAAAATCGATCCTAAAGGTTGAAACATAAGAGTCGATTGATTTGTTTCACACTGAATGTTCTTTGTGAACTGATTCTGTTTTTTTTTTTAATTTGACACATAATATATGTAGTTCTTACGACAATCAGACGTTAAAAATATCCGATTCCATTTGATGATAGAGATGAAAGACATTTGCAATCTGCAAGAGGTCCTGCATTTTAATTCCTCTTAGAAACGTTCAAAGATAAATAAATAAATATCTTGGGACAACTCACACACGGCTATCTGATCCCAAGCTAAGCAGAGCTTGTGTTATGGTAACCACACAACTGATATACATACTTATATCATTTATAAATACATACATATTATAGATAAAAAAGATGTTCCTTATTCTATTCTTATATCTCTGTACAAACACTGTAAATATCCTAAATTGTTATTACACGGCCAACAACATTTGACGTAATAAACCCAGTAAGTCCACTAAGGGCTTACCCTCGTGAATGGAGGTCCCAAATACTTCGCAAGTACTTTCTGGCGCGTTATAGCACATTGTGGCTCGGGTCGGCTTGATAGCGGGATTTTTGCGGAACATCAGTATTTTGTGTGGGTGTAAGCATGTAGTTTTGGTCATCTATTTGATATTCAAGAGTGAATATGATCAAATTAGGGTGAACTTTTGAGGTCTATACCTGAGGTTTTGCAAAAGGCTTCGCTCGCGTTTAATTCGGGGTTACACAGTTCCCCTTTCCTGATTTGCAGGTACCTGCTGCTTGCGGTTTTTGCGCGAAATAGTAACAAACATCCATATATCCTTACAATTTGTAGCTTCTTTACTACTTGCCACCCAGGGTACAATAGAAATGTTTATTTCTATTTAATTATAACCTTAAACACAAACATTAGGTTGGAACTGAGACATTATCCTGGTTTCCCTCAGATATTTCCCCTAGGTAACATTTCACTAAGATCCATTGCTTCGTTACGTTTAATTTTCTGTGTCTTTTAATTTTAAATGAATCTCCAAGTTTTAAATGAAAGAATTTGAACTGAATGAAAAGAAGAGTTTTTTCAGCGTTTTTTCAAGTTGGTATCGAATTATTATAGACAAAATGCTAAATGCTTTTCAAATCTTGCTTATGCCAATTTCCAACAAAAGTGTAGATAAGATATATATTTATTTGCTTAAACATGTGTTTACATACAGAAAGAAAAATGCATGTATGATGAAATAAAAATAATAAAAATGGTTCAGACATGTTTGCCATATACTATGGCGTGCAAATGTTTAAAATGTTAACATTGTATCGTCATTAAATAATCACGTACCAATATAATTAATTTTAAGTGAAATTAGCAAAAGATTAGAAATGATAAAATTATAAAATTATTAATTGCAGCCTATGTCAATCAAATAATAATATAAATATTGAAACAAGCTTTCATTTAAAGACATTCCAAATATTTATGAATGATAGACGGGACAAGTCAGGGTTCCGTACCTCAATAGGTAACAACAGGACCCTGTCCATCTGTCTATCTGTCTGTCAAGACCCTTTAACTCAGTAACGCAGGGAGGTATCATATCGAAATTAAAACCATACACCGAAATCTGTAGTCAACAATTTTCTATGTCTATGGAGTCAAAAGATATTGCCGTTTATGTCGCAAGTTTGTACGAAACCCTCGGTGTCCGTGTCCGACTCGCTATTGGCTGTTTTTTTTTAAGGTACGGAACCTTACAAATTAGTTTAGATTCCCAAAAATGCCTCCAGCCTTCTGGGCACTTTACCTGTTAACGGCGATGCGGACGAATTTTTGGACGCCCTGTAATTTTCCATTTTTTACAAGTATATATTTTTGGAACGAAGTTCCTTATCGCGCGTTGTGAAAGGGGGCTAGACGGAAAAAATTCTTGCGAAAACTTGTCACGACCCTTTTTGCTATAGTAAGCTATTGTAAGCTGTGCGGCGTGTCCTGTCTGTCTGTCTGTCTCTCTCTCTCTCTCTCTTATAGAAAGCAAGCCAGATATTTTCATTTCTATAGGAACTTCGTTCCATCCGGGTGTCTCTTGACACCTCTAAATTTTTTTTATTAGTTTGTGTAAATTTATAGGTTGTATATATTTAGGAATTAATTTAATTCTATGATTAATAAAAGTAATATCCCCAAAAATGATTATCTTAACAGTTTTTCAAAGAAACCTTTATTTTAGCTAAACTATATGGCCTAACTTGGGCTTTTGCCAACACATTAGAGCAAAATGTTCGAATTATGTGTTAATAATTACTTTATTACACTTTATTAGTTTTGTGCTAATGGCCAATGAGTATATTTGTTGCATGATTAGAATACCTAACGTTTGCTACGTTTGTTTGTTTGTAACGTCTTCACGCCTAAACGGCCAAACCGATATTGATGAATTTTGGTACAGAGATAGTTGAGACCCTGTAGACTGACAGAGAGAAAAGTGAGAAAGGAGGGAGGAAATGGGAGAGAAGATTTATTTTTCTCGAAAGCCCAAATTAACTATGCCACGCAGACGAAGTCGCAGGTGGAAGCTAGTATTGTATTATTATTACTGACTTCGGCAAAGAAAAATACCGTGAGGAAACCAGCATGCTTGATAAATAATTAAATACCAAGATGGCGACCAATCGGTTCACTTTTAAAGTAAGAGCTCGGGAACATAATTATTTTACTGAAGAAGCTGGCCGATCCATCTCCAAATTAAATGGTTGCTAGTTTTTTCTCCATGTATTTATAACTATCGTTACTTTATTTTGTTTGTATGTATGTATATCGATATATTTAATTTGTAAATGTTTTTCTATCGTACGGCCAACGAGAAGCGATACCAAATGTAAACAAAACCCATGCTAAACCCCATCTAAAATGGCCTTAAAACCCGTCTTAACGTTGTCATGTTTTTGCCGGGAGAACGAGACATTACGACAAAGGCACAAGATGGAAAGAGCTAAATATTAGATTTTCAACGCCACAGTTTTTCTTTAGGTTAATGACCTTTCGTATCGCTTCTCGTTGGCCGTACTATAAGTATTTATCTTTTTCTGTAAGTATTTATCGATATATTTTATTTGTAAATGTTTTCTCGAAACACTTTCTATTATTCATCCTGCACCTACTATGTTTTCTCTCTTTACACCCTAAGATAGACTGGTAGAAAATGCCCAAGTCATTAAGTCCGCCTTTGTACAGTGTTTTATACATACGTGCATAAAGTCTTAATAAATGTATAAATAATTATTTACGACATGTCAAGCTAAGTCAGAGACTCACGATCGGCATAAAACTAAGTTAGGCAACAATCACACGGCTCTGCTTAGTTCTAATGGACCATAGACTTGGGTATATTATGGTTTTATTTCAACTTGATACCTTCACACGTTCCTGAGATAGAGAGTCTTGATAGACCAACAGACAAAAAGTGATCCTATAAGGGTTCTATTATTTCCTTTGATGAACGAAACCCTAAAAATGAAGAAGTTATTGGTGTCTTTTTATAAGTGCCAATATAGGCCTATGTGAAATAAAAAAGATTTTGATTTGATTTGGTTACCATTTTCTCATGTGAGCCATTCTTTTCCTTTCACAAGATTCCTCACATATTTTTCTTTTGCTTCCCTTTCAAACTATCTCAATTATACTCATTCCTTACTTTATCTATTCTTATCACTCCTACCAGTGTACGTTTCTACTCTGCCTAGCAATTTGCCTACGGAGAAAAATCACAAGATTTATTTAATAAAAATTCTTAGTGATCATACCTTTTCACAGTAATAACAAAAACTTCTGTAATAAATAACAAGTTTCAGATTGTTGAGCCCAAATAAGAAAAGTTTGATAAAAAAAAAACTGTTTCACAAATCAATTTAGGTACCACATATTGGATTGAACTAAAATCACGAAGTTTTGCCAATAAATCTGCCTCTACTGGCTGTCAACAAGATTTTTTAAATATCGGGTGGCATTGCTCCGGTGGCTATATTTAATGTGGTCATGGCAAAATTTATGTACCTACCTTTGAAAAAGTTGGGAAAAGTAAGATCAGGTTTCTTATGCCATATCAATCAACAATAAATAAATTTTGTATTCCATTTATTCCTGTTGAAAATTGTTCTTGGAAAACGACCAAAAGCCATTTTTTCGCCGGGGTTGGGGTTGTTCGAAAGAGATACTCCGGAACATAAAGAGCAATAGAAAGAACATGGCTGGGTTTTAGTAAGCAAAAATCTGACAAAAAACGATCTGAAAAAAACGTTCCTTAAAATTGAGTACTTTTATTTATTTTTATGTTACATATTAGATATTAACAAACAAAAAATAGACACAAACTAAAAATACAAACATAACTTTTTAATAAATTTTTGGTTTGTGTCGTCATCGATATTTCGTAATACTACGTGAGCACTCAGTCCCCATGTCCCTAGTGTTTTCTAACCCAAACGGCTCAAACACATAACTACTCGTACCAATCAAGTTGTGCAAAGCTCTCTTTTACTTAATCCACATCTAACTGCGCGTCGTAGAAGCGCTAGATTTGAATTTACAGCTTGAACTTACAAATACCCGTTTTTAGATGTAGCAGATACCCTCTTGTGGTCCACTGAGCTTTTAATCTATAACTCCTAAACAATGCGACTAAAAATAATCCCCTTTCAAAATAATGCTCTCAGCTTCAGCACCGCAAAATACTATAGTTCCTTTGAGTCGCAAATTTTAGGAATTTACTTTAGTTTTAGGTTAAGAGGATGTTCGCCTTATGTTTTTGGATGAAACCTCTTTTGGACGTAGCTTTGACCACTAATGTGCTAAGTTTTATTATTAGTAAACTTAGGAAGGCGGTTCAGCCAACTTGTAAGAACAACCACTTATTACAAGCCGCGTGTCCCTCAGACAGCACATAAGGCGTTAGTGCTGGTAGATCACAAGCTGTTTCCAGCGGTTTTATCCTCTGTGCAGCTACCTCTGTCAAGCTCTGTCAAAGCTCTGTCTCTTTCCCTCCGTGGAACAAGTTCTGCTTTAAGACGTCATGGTAGGCCTAAAGATCACCCTTACCAGTTAGGGGTATGGAAAGTAGACCCGATATGCACGCAAGATTTCATACAAATACGTCCAGCCATTTCGGAGTACTTTGGTAGGAACATCGCGACACGAAAATTGTACCATATAAAAATCTATACTATATAATTATTCTATATAATATTATAAAGCTGAAGAGTTTGTTTGTTTGTTTGAACGCGCTAATCTCAGGAAGTACTGGTTCGAATTGAAAAATTCTTTTAGTGTTGAATAGTCCATTTCTTGAGGAAGACTATAGGCTATAAAACATCACGAGCAGCGTGGGTGAAACCGCGAGGAACAGCTAGTATATTATAAAATGCGAATGTTTGTAAGGACGGATGTATGGATGTTTGTTACTCTTTCACGTCAAAACGGCTGAACGGATCTCAACGAAAATTGGCACAGAGGTGGATTTTAGTCTGGAATTACACATAAGATACTTTTTTTTCGATATCACGAGGGTAAAGCCGCGGGCGCCGGCTATATCAAAATGGATTGATTTATTGAAGTCATCATTAAAAAAAAACATTATAATCATGTATAAACATTTTTGTTAGTTAAAAGTTTTCTGACTCGTATCCTTACTAATATTATAAAAGCGAAAGTGAGTTTGTTTGTTTGTTACCTCTTCACGCTTTAATGGCTACATAGGTTGTGATGAATTTTGGTACATAGATAGTTGGGAACCAGGAGACGGACATAGGCTAAAAAAAGGGATGGGAATGGGATGTGAGGGAGAAAGAGGGAAGAAAAGGGAAAACTTAGCGTTGCTAGTACAAATCAATAAGGCGCAAGGGAAACTGTGTTACCCCGAATTTAACGCGAGCGAAGCCGCGGGCAAAAGCTAGTTATAAATATTTTTTCATTTTTTGCCATTCTTATGTCAATACTCTGTTTTGTAATAAATATAATAATTCTGTGTCAAACTTTCTTCTGACGAATCACCCATGCAGGATACATATTTTAATAAGGTTCTTTCGAACTGCAATTTTGCAGGAAATAGTGCCAAACTACATGACATTATTATGCCTGCAGGTTATAACCTCTTCAGAATATCGTACGAGTATTTTTAAGCCCAAACATTATTTTTCAAGTATCTTGCCAGACGACATTTTTCACTATTATCTGTCTGTCTATAACTTTTGTGATACCTCAAGCAAACTGTTATTCTAGTTTAGCTATTCTTGGTGGTACACAGGGCGACATTTCAAGTCATATTATTCCAGTATAACATGACTTCGTTTCGGATAGATTTGTAATACAATGAGAGATTCGCATTAACTGGAATTGGCCAGCTACTTATAAGATGGTGTAGAAAAAACATAGTATACTACTATATACTATTGCCCTTTACGTTCCGGGGCCGCGGTATCTCTTTCGAACAACCCGCAACCCCGGAAGGTAAGGGCAGCCTTCAATAAAGCTAAAGTTAGATATGAAATAGACGACTAGAACTTGGCAAATGGACTGCCGACCGTCGGAACCAGATGTACAGCCTTTAGCCAAATTGTGCTCGTTAGTCGGCCGAGAGCCTTATTCCGTGTTCATTAGAATTGCGGTTTGAACATTTGCTCTGGCTGATTAATTGTAACTATTGTGTTTTGTAATTATGATGTTAGAACTGAGCCCTGATCACATAAGCCATTATGCATCAACTATAGTAGGATCCTACTATCCTATTTCCTACTTATATTATAAATGCGAATGTTTGTCAGGATGTATGGATGTTTGTTACTATTTCAGGCCAAAAACGGCTGAACGGATCTTAATGAAATTTTTCACAGAGATAGATTAAAGTCTGGAATAACACATAAGATACTTTTTTTCAATATCGCGCGGGTGAAGCCGCGGGCGCCTGCTAGTAAATTAATAAAAGTAGTAAAATTAAAAACCTAGATGTGGGGAGGGTAATTAAAAAGCGACTCTCGTCCTAAAAATATCTCGTCCAAAAATTTTCACACATGGATAACTTAGCCCGCTCTGGGCGAGTGCGGAGCGGGGGGGGGTCCGGGCAAGACCTTTACTAAATAAAATTAACCCATGTTCCTTCTTTGCCCTTTATGTTGTAGTGCCCCGCAGGCAACTGTTATAGGCGAGCGAGGACTATCGACTTCAGATCCCATGGTGGTGAATTTTCCCCTCGTCCCTTAGAGCTGTAAAAATCGACTCCCTTAGTCTAGTCAGTTAAAAGTTATTGCTGTTTATTATTTCGCAAGTTTGTACGGAACAATCGCTGCGCTAATCCGACTCAGTTTTGTTTATCATATCCCAGCATACAGTCAATAGCCCTAAAGTCTGACAGCCAGTCTTACTCAGATCATACAGCTCCATCCGGTTAAACTGCAACCCGAGCCAACATATTTGAGAAAAGGCTAGGCAGATGACGATGTATCACTCATTCCATTCTAAAATAGGTTAACAAATACAAAAGTTCATTGAGCTAAAGTTAGAAACAAACTTGTAGTTGTCTAATGTTCATTGTCAGACCCAGAAGTTAAGTTGTGCGGTAGTTTCACAAACAACAAACAAATAGTTTGTTAGAACAGAGCTTTCTGAACTTCTTACAAATACAATTAATCTAAGGTCACAATAAATAATCAATATGAATAATTTAGGAAATAAATAAATAAATATCTTGGGACAACTCACACACGGCTATCTGATCCCAAGCTAAGCAGAGCTTGTGTTATGGTAAACAGAAAACTGATATACATACTTATATAATTTATAAATACATACATATTATAGATAAATCACACCCAGACACAGAACAAACAATCATGCTCATCACACAAAGTTTGTCCTGGGTGAGAATTGAACCCACGACCTCCGGCTCAGCAGTCAGGGCCACTAACCACTAGACCAACAGGCCCGTCAAAAATGATATATCGAAGTCCGTAGTATAACTTCGGAATAGGAAGAGAACCTCAAACAAACCTAGCTCCAGGGAGACACTCTCGGCCACCGTGGATGAGGGTCTGTGGACGGTGAGCAAAGGTTAGCTCGCCGTTTGTCCGTCTAGACGACAGCCCGTGTTGTGGTGCGTAAGTGTTCCACGCGTGCTTCAAATAGCAGCAAAGCAGTGGGGCCAGCCAAATGCCATCAAAATGGAACATGAGTGGGTTTTAGTCAGTACAAGTCTGACACTCTCCACTTATTAGACGATTTCCCATGCGCAAAAAAAAATCTTGAGAAGTGTCAAGGGACATCCGGATGGAACGAAGTTATTAAATAATCGTCGCGACACCACGCTGTTCAATGCGAAATAGAACGACGAAACGAAAATTACTGGCTTGCCTTCTATGAGAAAGAGAGACAGACAGAGAAACAAGCGCACGTCGCATGGCGTACAACTATAGCAAAAGGTGTCGTCACAACTTTCGTCTTATTTTTTTTCCATGTAGCCCCCTTTCGCAACGCACGATAAGGAACTTCGTACCAAAAATTATATCGGAACTAGCTTTCGCCCGCGGCTTCGCCCGCGTTAAATTTGGGGTACAATACAGTTCCCCTTGCACCTTATTGATTTGTAATAGCAACGCTAAGTTTTCCCTTTTCTTCCCTCTTTCTCCCGCACATCCTACTTTTTTTAAATAAAAACTAGCCTACGTCCGTCTCCTGGTTCCCAACTATCTATGTACCAAAATTCATCACAATCGGTTTAGCCATTAAAGCGTGAAGAGGTAACAAACAAACAAATAAACAAACAAACTCACTTTCGCTTTTATAATATTATAGTAAGGATAAGGATTATGTACTGATGAGTAAGTTGTAGCCTTCTGGGCATTTCCGGTTGCTTTAACTCCAGTATTAAAATTCATGCTGTAGGTATATTTTAGAGTCCTTCAAAGTAAACTTAGGCCTAAAGTTTCAGAACTATTCGTCGGATCCGACTGGCGGTTTTCACAGCCAGATGTGCTATGTGGCATCTTGCCAAACTCTGCACGTTATTGCAGCTTTCACGGAGACGAAGCTACACCCACAACTGATTGAATCCAACCATCAGTTCAGGACCAAGAGTTGAAATTCCAATGGTGCAACAATATTAATTTAGGCATCCATTTGGGTGTCCCTTAGTGTAAATGAAACCAACTCATTGAGTGGCTACCTCGTTAAATATACGTTTTGTCATTTACTTGACTAGTACTAACGTGACGGAGAAAAGATGTCTCCTAAACGATGATATCATTAAGCAACAGTAAGTCTTCTTTTTAGGGTTCCGTACCTCAAAAGGAAAAACGGAACCCAAATTTAAACATTTTGTTGTCGGACTGTCTTTCTGTCAAGACCGTTCATCTCAGGACGCGTGGAGGCATAGAAATTAAAACCATATACTTATATACCTAACTCTTTGGTCCCTTTACGTAATTAAAAAATCAACCATTTAAGTATCTCTTCTTCTTCTTCTTTTTAGCCTTTTTCGACCATTATGGTGTAGGCCTCCTTCAACTTCCTCCATTCCTCTCTGTGTTGCGCTCTTTGTGCCCAGTTCGAACCAGCGACTTTCCTCACGTCATCTTTCCAGCGCATTTGTGGTCGTCCTGGAGGGCGCTTTTCAGCCCATGGCTTCCATTCCAGGATGCGTTTGCACCAGGACATCTCATTTCAGGCCACATGTCCAGCCCATTTCCATTTGAGGTGCGCTACCCGTTTCGTTACATCTGCGACTTTGCTTTGCTCTCTCTTTCCATTTAAGTCTACGCAGTCAAAATATGGCTGTTTATGTCGCAAATTTGTACGGACTCCGCGGTAAGTGAGTTTTATTTTTCGTGTGGTCATTTCGATGAGTACCTAATGTAATGTCAGCCAGCCTGATATTGCGGGTTGTTCGAAAGAGATACCGCGGCCTCGGAACGTAAAGGGCAAAAGAAGAAACATGGGTGGGTTTTAGTCAGTACAAGTCTGACATGCCCTCCCGCTCCGCCCAGAGCGGGGGAAGTCATTGGATGATTTCCCACCCGAAAAAAATTAAGCGTTTTTTTTCCAAAGATCAGAAGGACATGGCTAGTTCCTGCCCTGATAATGCACAGTAATGATTAATTTATGAAAATTCCTTATTAAATAATTCAAAAATAATAGCATTAATCACAATTTCCTAAAATAGGCGTGAGAACATGCAAGCAATATTATGTTTGTGTGCCTTAATATTCTTTATCGAACTTCGTTACAATTAAAACTAGACTGACTACCGATTAAAATGACGTACCGTACATCAATGTACATGAATATTTTTGTTAGGGCACAGCTCTAAATCAATTCCGGCCATGTCATTTGTTGGAGGTTTTATAACAATCCTATTTCTGGGCGAAAAATCGGCACATATAAAGGCAAATGTTACCGCAGAAACAATATTATACATGCGCACTGCCAAGGAGTGGAATTCCCAGCCTTTGTTTATATTCCCAAGTTCATATACACACATATATTATGAAGGCTTGGTTGGCGCAATGGTTGAGTAATCAACTGCTGCGCTGCGTGTCGCGAGTTCGATTCCCTCACTGAACAATTATATATTTGCCCATTAACAATTTAATAAAATATAATTATGATAAAAAAATGGTGATCCCAACTCTCATTGACGCCATTATTAGCAACAAAAAAGCCATGTTTTACTAGTTATACCGACTCTCTAACTTATACCGACTTACACCAGTAGGCTTCTTTTTTCTGATGGGAAATACTTGCCCCCATTGGATACGGGAACACTAGAAAGTCACTTCATACTGATGCAATGTAAATGGACACTTGTGACATCTGCCTAGTCTTTTCCAAACTATGTTGGGGTCGGCTTCCAGTCTTAACGGAAGCAGCTGAATTCCAGTATGGAGCGACTGCCTGTCTGCCTCCATAAGCCAGTTAGTACTGGGTAATTCGATACCCCTTGGTAAGACTGGTTGTCAGACTTTCAGAACACTGCCTAGCTGTAACGACTGTTAAAGATCTACAAATGACAGCTGGGACCAAGAGCTTAACGATCTTTCCTAGGCACGGAGGAAACTCGGTATGTAACGGGTGGTCACCCATCCACAGACCAACCTAGGCAAGCGCGGCTTAACCTAAAGATCGACCTGAGCGGCTGCTGTTATTTAGCCACGAGCTCCTCCAAATGGACACTTGTATAGTTCTAAATAAACCCCGTTTTTGCGGGTGTTGAATAACTTCTCCCGCTCTGGGCGGAGCGGAAGGGAGTCAGAGACTTTTGCTGACTTAAAATCCATCCATGTTCCTTATTTTGCCCTTTATGCTGCGGGGTCGCGGTATCTCTTTCGAACAACCCACAACCCCGACAGGACCAGTTCAGACTCCTACCAGTAGACTACGATTTGATTCACGTGCGCCGTCCGGACTACCTTTACAATGATATCAACTTCTTAGACTCCAACAAACAATTTTCGCATCTATATCAACCTCAGTACTATGAACAGACTTCTAAACTATCGTAGAACTACTAACTACAGTAGTTTAGTTCCAGACCAGAAGGAAATCGCATGGAAATAATGCCGCATTGAAAATACGTTCAAAGTTAACACGCATTATCCGGGACGATCAGATTTGAGACACTGTTAGTCGCTTCATTATCGGTTTGGTAATATCTAGGGTATGGTTTTTGGGATTGGATTAAACAATAAAGGTTGACTATATACCTTATAGTAAACCTTTATTGGTTGCCTTATGGAATGGGTAAGTAGGTACCTAAATATAAATACCTGATTAATTTTTAGGATTCCGTATTTCAAAAGAAAAAAAACTTGTCCGTCTGTCTGTCTGTCAAGACCATTTATCTCGGAAACGCGTGAAGATATTGAGTTAAAATTGAATTTGAAATAAATGAATATTTTTATTATTTATACATGATGCCTACCGAAGTTTCCTTCTATGCCTTAAGACGTTATTGTAGGATACTTAAACACAACGACCACAAACAAGAAAATCTGTCAAAATATTCCGTGTAAGATATAAAAAGGTTGAATAATATTTCGTTATATTTCAGTGAATTTCATACGCGACTGTCAGTGGTAATCTCAAAAGGTTACCGGCTCTTGCTTGCCAGTTATATTTATCCAAGACCCTTGAAATAGGGTGTTGGAATTTATGCAAAGAGAAAGCCGAGTGGAAATCCGACTACTTGTAGTTATTGAAAGTTTTGAGTGAGGTTCTATTCGAATGTCATGATTTCTTTGCCTCACACTAGGCATTTCTCCTGTATCGTAGGTGTTTACAAACATTTAAACTTACAAACACAAACAGCCAGACCCGGAACAACTACCTGTCGTTCACACAAATATTTGATCCGTGCGTGGATCGAACACGCGACACGCGGCGCTGCAGCCAATCGCTTAACTACTGCGCCAGCCTTGCCGTCAAACTAACTTTAAAAATTTACATATGAATTGAAAAAGGTCATATCGGATTTGAACTCATAACCAAAATAAGCAAATACAAAAGTAAAACCTAGGAGCAAAGAAAGATACACCCAATTGCGAAGAATCATTTACGAGGTAAATTAGTTGTAATGCCTACCTTAACCCCTCCGACCCCTTCTTACCAACCTAGATACTTCTCGACTCATTTCCATTGAGTTCCGAGGATACAATTACGAACATAAGCGCGACAAAGTGTTGTCTGTATGTTTAATTATATTCTGAGAAGCGCCTCTTCAAGGGTGTCAAGTTTCACATGAATTAATTCATATTTAGGTACTAAAACTGTTGAATAACCCAACATCGAGCCTGTAATCTTAATAGTACATCCTCATTTTGCTAGTTTGTTTTCATCCCATGAAATATTGGCGTATAAACATGGCATATAATATACATGGCGAGAGGCTTATGCTAATCCTTACTAATATTATAAAAGCGAAAGTGAGTTTGTTTGTTACGTCTTCACGCCTAAATAGCTAAACCGATTTTGATATATTTTGGTACAGAGATAGTTGGGAACCTGGAGATGGAGGAACGCTATTAAAAATAAAGTGAGATAGGGGGAAGAAAAGCGGGAAGTAAGATAAATTTTTTTTAATCATCACGCGGGTTAAAGTTAGCGTTAGCCCAAGCCCATAACTATGCCACGCGGACGAAGTCGCGGGCGGAAGCTAGTTATAAGTCCAGGTTTCAAAACGGTTTTTTTCCTTCACCGATATATAATGTCTTAGAAAAACTTTTGAAAGCACATATGAATAAAAAAGTCACATTCGTACTTGCCCGGATTTGAACCAGTTTATGCATGAGAGGTGAAGTGCATATCCTCTGGGACAGCAATACTATAAAACTCAAAAAAAAAACATTCATAGTCCACAGCAAAATTAAGCCAAGTCAATAACAAAACCAAGGCACAAAGCAGGTATTTTAATACATGCACCAAAGTATTTAAGTTCAGTTGAGTAAAAGACGCTTGGAGGACCCGAATCACAATCAAGGCCGGAAAGACCTTTCCACATTAAAATTACAAAATCTCAAGTACGATTCGCACTGTAAAAGTTGGACCCTATTAGTGGAGAGCTAAAAAGGGACGGATGTGACACGGGGACAGCAGCAGGTCAAATAAAGGGCTCTTTTTAAAGGACCCTTTGTGTATTTATAATGTGGGACTGCAAATTAAATTCCTGGTATACCCACATAGGCTGAATAGAAAGAAAATTGACCTTAAGAATAGAAGGACAAATTTAATGCGCAAATCAATGCGAACGCGATGTTACTAACAAGTCTGTTTCTCATGAAACATGCAATTGGTTGAAATTTTCACTATGACGTGTTTCTAGTGCCGCCATAACAACACATAGTAAAAAAAAAACAGAATAAAATAAATATTTAAGACTGCTCCCAAACCTGTTTTTTTGCCGTTTCTTTAGATAAATGATGTTTATTATGCAAGTAGGTTTTCACAAACACTTTTACACGTCTTTTTTTTTAAACAACTCTTTTAAGGTCCAGACAAAAAATCTTGGTCAACTTACGTGAGGACTATGCAGATCAGTGTCTGAAATGGTATTTTTAAGAAAGCACCACACAGATTGAGTGGACCTGTCCAGTCAGTGCAAGCATTTGTCAGTTATCGTGTAGCTCGTGAAGCATAAAGGTACAGAACCCTTCGTGCGCAGGTCCCACTTAAACTTGGCAAGATTTTTAAATTTTTGTGAAACATTAATATTACTTTATTTTGGTGTTAACGTGTCTTACAACAGTTTCCTAAAAGTATATAGCACACTGCCTGAAAATAGGAAGATGGCTAAACAATCATTCTACCTTCTCCATCACAAAACCATTTACGGCCAGGACGTTTCAGTTTCAGCACGACAATGGGCTGATCGGTTCGTTACCCCCATGTTACTCCACGCTAGCGAGTACTGACGTCACTACAGCCTTTGATTGTTCATACTAGAACGAGCGCCTGAAGCTTGCCTACTCGGAGCAAATATATCAAATTATGCAAAACTAGCTTTCGCCCGCAGCTTCGCCCGCGTTAAATTTGGGGTAACACAGTTCCCCTTGCGCCTTATTGATTTGTAATAGCAACGCTAAGTTTTCCCTTCTCTTCCCTCTTTCTCCCTCACATCCCACTTTTTTCAAAAAAAATTTTAGCCTATGTCCGTCTCCTTGTTCCCTACTATCTCTGTACCAAAATTCATCCAAATCGGTTCAGCCATTAAAGCGTGAAGAGGTAACAAACAAACAAACTCACTTTCGCTTTTATAATATTATTAAGGATATTAAGGATTATTAAGGATATTAAGGATAGTGCTATATTTTGCATAATTTGATATATTTGCTCCGAGTCACAGTTTTGTTATTAGAAAACTATTGTTAGTTTATTTAAAATTCATGATTAAGATCAAACATTGAGATGAAATACATTTGCAAATTCATTAAAAATAAGTTGCGTTTTCTATCAAAACATGTTGATTCACGGAAGATTGTATTAAATAATACATTAATCATTGTTCTATTAATTGGTTGATTTTTACTAGTATTTCTATCAAAAACTTATATTTCTTTTTTAATGTTGTCTACTTAAATTCGTGACTTAATTTTGAGTTCTTGACACTACTAGGAACATACTTACTTGTGTTAGGTGTTACAATAATGTATTGTTTTTATTTTTGGCGCATATCGTTTCGTTTGAAATCGTGAACGGGCCGTAACTTTGCATATTTTAAGAAAACTTTCACACGCATTCCAAAAATAATCACAGCCACTCAAACTCATGTAAACACCTTAATATTAAACAAACAACAATGAAACAAACAAAAACTTACTCGAAATATTAAACGTTCCCCGCACTTTCAAAGCGAGTTTTAAAACGCAATACGGAATGCGACGCGTTTGAGCTCAAACACCAAAATTGTTCGGGATGGTGAAAAAGTGTATGGAAATTTGCCCCACTGCGAACTTTTCAGTGAAAATGTTTCGCTGCCCGCTTTTTGGTGTAACTGTGTACTGGCGTGATTTAAAAGGTTTGCATTGCGTTTGTTTGTACTGGTAACTATTAGGATTGCAGTTTTGTTCTCGGGTTTTTCGACCAGAATATCATGACGGCTTAAAACAAGATTTTTACGATTCCGTACCTCAAAAGCAAACATCGGACCTCTTAGAATCACCTTGATGTCCGTATGTCTGTCAAGACCTTTTCGGGAACGCGTAGTTATCCAGTTAAAATTAAAACCATTTACTCAAGTCTCTTAGAGTTATGTAAAAATCAACCTTTAAATCTTCGCTATCAAAAGAAATGGCAGTTTATGTCGCAATTGTGTGTGCACGAGTCTGATTTCCACTTGATTGATTTTTTTTTATGTTACTTCAGTGTAAGAGAGAAATAGAGATAGTCCTGTATAGCTCTGTCTTTTTCCCACACTGAAATTATATATAAACAATCCTGATTTAGGTATCACCATTGTAACGATCGCCCGGAGGCCAAGTGGAGCACACTCTGGTGGTTTGCCCAGCTTGGGTTGAGCACCGACGTGTCCTCGTAGAGGCGATCGGCGGCGGCGATATCTTGCGTCTGGCCCTGGTTCTGTCCATGGTCCGGAGCGAGAAGGAGAGGGAATGGAAAGCCACGGAGGTAGCCGGGTGTTTGAGGGAGAGAACAACAAACCAACCCAGCAGCCGCGGGAGACAACTCCTGGCTACCGAAGATGCGGTTCTGTGGCCGGTGTATGACACCGTCCGCCTGTTCAGTGACGACATGCCGTTCCAATGTCAGCAAAGCAGAGGAGCCTGTCGGGGTTGCGGGTTGTTCGAAAGAGATACCGCGGCCCCGGGACATAAAGCGCAAAAGAAGGAACATGTACGGGTTTTAATTAGTAAAAATCTGACACTACCTCCCGCTCCGCCCACAGCGGGAGGAGTTGTTTGGCGAAATCCCGTCCGAAAAAAAGGGTATCTTTAACATCTGAGGTAGAATTAGAGAGGTATCTCTAACATACGAGGTAGAGGTAGAGTTAGTTAGAGAATAGAGTGATTTGAAGTCTTCAAAGCGTCGATCACAAAAGTCAAAGTTATCCATATTATCTATCAAACCGCAACAAAGGAATAGTGCTCTGCAGCTGTGATAGCGACGTATACTGCAGTAAATAGGAATTTCTCGAATGTGTCTTTCTACAAAGAGCTTTGCTTCTCTTCGTGGAGCTCTCTAATAGAGCTTTAGCTCATTGAATATCGCAATGTGTACTTTAATTGAAGTGAGCAGACAGACGGTACATTATGTTACTTGTAAATAAGTATTTAATTATGTTATAACATGATGTTATGTTTAAACATGATACAGAAAAGTTCTAAAATGTTCAGCCGCATATCATATGGCATCATCCTTACTAATCCTTACTAATATTATAAAAGCGAAAGTGAGTTTGTTTGTTTGTTTGTTTGTTTGTTTGTTACCTCTTCACGCTTTAATGGCTACACCGATTTTGGTGAATTTTGGTACAGAGATAGTTGGGAACCAGGAGACGGACATAGGCTAATATTTTTTTGAAAAAAGTGGGATGTGAGGGAGAAAGAGGGAAGAAAAGGGAAAACTTAGCGTTGCTATTACAAATCAATAAGGCGCAAGGGGAACTGTGTTACCCCAAATTTGACGCGAGCGAAGCCGCGGGCGAAAGCTAGTACTGCATAAACCGTAATAATATGTATTTTGTTATATAAAATTATGTTTTATATTGGTTAAAGATTAAAATCTCGTTTATTCGTTTTAATATATTTAAATTTCATTTTTAAATATTTCATAATAAAAAATAGATAAAGAAGAAATATTTAAAATATTGAAAAAATATATAGAATTTTGGTACCGAGATAGTTGGGACGGCCCTGGAGACGGACATAGGCTATTTTTTTAAAGAATGAGAAATGAGGTAGAAAGGGAAAACTTAGCTTTGCTATTACAATAAATAAGGGCGCGCATAACAAAAATTACAGGTAGCAGGTACCTGCAAATGACGAAAAGGGGAACTGTGTGACCCCGAAAAAAAAAAGTTTGATTCCTATTTTTTTTTAATGTTTCATGTCTTTTTGCATGTCTATTTTCAGGCAAAATTTGCATGGCTTACCTTTAATTCTAATTTTTTTATTCTAATAATAACCAACATTCATTTTAAAAACATACATTTTGAAAGGCCTGTTGGTCTAGTGGTTAGTGGCCCTGACTGCTGAGCCGGAGGTCGTGGGTTCGATTCCTACCCAGGACAAACTTTGTGTGAAGAGCATGGTTGTTCTGTTTCTGGGTGTGATTTGTCTATAATATGTATGTGTTTATAAATTATATAAGTATGTATATCAGTTGTTTGGTCACCATAACACAAGCTCTGCTTAGCTTGGGATCAGATATCCGTGTGTGAGTTGTCCCCAGATATTATTTATTATTAGATATTTATTCGTTGCAAATAAATGATTTGAGAACAAAAACTATATACCTACTTTTCCCGTAAATGTAACTGAACAAGAAAACGCAAATTCTACTTCTCGCAACTTCGCATAGCAGAGGTACCAATTAAACATTCAACAAGCAAGGACAATTAAGTATGTAACACGTTTCTCACACACCTCCCAGAATACGATTGCACACATTCTAACATTTTCCAAGTTCAATTACTTCTACAATTTCATTAAAATTCGTCGAAAGGAACTCCCGTAGGTGAGGACGGGAGACAGAATAAATCTTCTTGAGGGATTGTGCGAGAAATCGTGAGGGAAATGTTCTCACTTTACTACGTTTATTATTTACTTAATAGGCTTCCATACTTACTATTTCGGTCGAGTGTGTAATGTATGGTGAGGTGAATTTGGTTTATTTCTGGTGATGCGAATGTATGGAATACTAGCTTTCACCCGCGGCTTCGCCCGCGTTAAATTTGGGGTAACACAGTTCCCCTTGCGCCTTATTGATTTGTAATAGCAACGCTAAGTTTTCCCTTTTCTTCTCTCTTTCTCCCTCACATCCCACTTTTTTTAAGTAAAAATTAGCCTATGTCCGTCTCCTGGTTCCTAACTATCTATGTACGAAAATTCATCACAATCGGTGTAGCCATTAAAGCGTGAAGAGGTAACAAACAAACAAACAAACTCACTTTCGCTTTTATAATATTAGTAAGGATTTATGAAGGTGTGTGCAATGCAGAAGGATATATATCCCACTTTAATGTCAAGGCTTTATCAATTAGTTTGGAGTTGGCTTCCAGTTTAACTACGGTAAGACTGAAAGTCTAAATGTATCAGTATTCACCTGAATACTAATATTTTACATGGAGCGACTGCCTATAAAACCCAGTTAAAAACTGGGTAACAAACTGTCTACCGTCATTATTTTGTAGATCTTTGACAGGGTTTACAGGTAGTCTACCTGTAAAGCGTCTTTTAGATTATTCAAAAATAAGGACACGATTTTTTTTATTTGTAAATTAGACCAAAAGCTACAAAGATATAGACCATTGAAGTTACGTGTAATTCAATCGTTTCTCGGTTTTTAATAATCTAAAAGGCGGACTAATATTTGTTTTAAACTAGCCTATTTCTGATGGAAAACTGAAAGACCTGGGAAGAAAACCTAGGACCTGGCGACCACCTACTAGAGCAACGACGCTGTAGGTATCATGTGACATAATTTAAAAAAAATACTTCAGAGATGGAATCCTATCCTCGTTTAATTAGCAACTAAAACTGTTGAAATAATAACCTTCCTCTTCACATAAAGATTGCAAGAGTAACTACACTACAGAGCAACATTTACTTTATCCTCAGGTTTATTTAGAATTTCAAACAAAACTCGACCAATTAAACTTCTCAACAAGCGATCCTGTTTCTATTTGAGTAAATATTTATGCATTTCGACATTGCACGAGTAAAATTATACTGTAATACACACCGTCCTAGCGCCTGCACAAATACTGTTAGCAACGTGTGTTCATTGTGCAAGTAAGCGCCTGCGAGTTTGGTGATGAGAAAACTTCAATGGTACCCGAAAGTTTCATATTGACACTGCTGGAAACTAGCCACTGATATAAGGATTATGCGAAAATTTTAATATATTATAGACTTTGGTGAACCATGTTTGAACAAAGCCAGTTGATCTACTTGGTACTTTTGTTCCGTAGTTTGGACAGAGCAATGTTGTTAACTACTAACTTCTTTAATGTCAGTTGATCACATAAATAGTTTTTAAGATAGGTTCTATATTCTGGTTCTATAAAAAAATATTTTAAATAATAAAAAATCTTTGCACTAAGATTGAGTTTTATTTGCAGTTTTCCTTACTTCCTTACTAATTTTATCAAAGCGAAATTTAGTTAGTTTGTTTGTTACGTCATTCATGCCTAAATGGCCGAACCGATTTTGATGAATTTTGGTACAGAGATAGTCGGGACCCTGGAGACGGACAAAAGATTTAGGACATTTTTAATTTTGTAAAGTGAAAAAAGGGGAAGAGTTTTTTTTCGATCATCACGCGCACGCGGGTTAAAGTAAGCGTTAGCCCAAAGTAACTATGCCATGTTGACTAAGTCGTGGGCGGAAGCTAGTAGGTAATAAATAACTTAAAAAAAACACGTTGCTCCACACTAGAAACTTCTCCTATAGCGTGGGTACGTTTACAAACATTTAAACTCACATACACAAAGAGCAAGACGCAGACCCGAAACAACAATAGATCAGCTACCCTACCATGACGTCTTAAAGCAGAACTTATTCCACTTAGGGAAAGAGACAGAGTTATACAGGGTGTCTAGCACCATCTCTTTCTCACACAGGAATAAGAACTGCTATAAGATGACATAGTAACCCTACTGTTCTTTAAAATAAGATTTTTTTAATTGCATTTAAAAAGTAATGTAGGTAATCTTAAAACATCGTCTAACACCAGGGTAAAACATAACAATATAAGTTTTCACGAGTAGGAATGATGTCAGCTGTTGCCTCCTGAAGTCCTGAAACTTTCTACATGGCAAGCTAAAGTGTTTAACAGAGCTTGAAGGCAAAGGTTTGTAAGGAATGGCAGTTTGTAAGGTGATATTTCAACCTGTTTTTAACTTTATCCATGGGTGCTTGCAGGTGGCAATGTGGTGCAAAGAGGTGCTAAGTTCCTATCCTCATTTGTTCATGAATTGCCTGCTCTCATTACTGTTCTAACTTTATCTCAGAATATCTTAACACTAGCTTCTGCCCGCGACTTCGTCCGCGTGGCATATAGTTACTTTGGGCTAACGCTAACTTTAACCCGAGTGGTGATCGAAAAAAAATATCTCTCTCTCCCCTTTGCTTCCCTCATTATCCCCCTTATTTCACTTTTTTTTTAATTTGCCTAAATCCGTCTCCAGGGTTTCAACTATCTCTGTACTAAAGTTTGGCCATTTAGGCGTGAAGACGTAACAAACTCACTTTCGCTTTTATAATGTTAGTAAGGAATTGCTTTTCTCTTCATTCTGGAATCTTTTCAACATTAGCAGAGCTGAAAGGAAAATGACTTTTAAAAGAAAAGTTCATAACCACTATTTAGGTCCGACTAAATAGCTACCAATTAAAAGTCGTAGTAATGACTTACTGGTAAGTTCCTCTTTTATTATTTTTATTTTTGGCATTTTCTGATGTATTTATTAGTTTATTTTATTTGTATAGGTAGGTACATCGTGTATTAAATAGTAGCTGTATAAGTATAGGTATATAACTTCTTGAAAACAAATAGGTAGTTTATATTTTTTTAGATATAATTTTTGTACCCTATCACAGTCGTATATTTAACCCAAAGGTTGACTGGTAGAGAATGCCTTATCGCATTAAGTGCGCCTATGTACCACTAATAGTGCCGGTTTAAATAATAAATACTACTTATTTGGTAGGTAGACTGTACAATTGACTTTTTTTATTTTCCTCCAGATATATCTTATGTCTGGGACCGTCAAAGGTCAGAGGGTTGCGTTGGAAATGTTGCCAGAGTTAAAAATAATACGCCATTATTTTTGTAGACTTTCCCGGGACCTGTCGAGTTGGGTTGGAAAAAGTTGTGAGTGGCAGAGAGAAACTGTGACAGCTTTATTTTTGTACGTCATCACGCTTGTATGTCGCGAAGGGGTATACTTATTATATGTGCCGGGGTCCAAGTTGTTTAAAAGAGATACCGCGACCCCGGAATATAAAGAGCAATAGAAGAAACGTAGGTAGGTTTTAGTCAAAGTCACACAACATTAACTATAATAATAAAGAAATCGCAGTAAGGAACCTTAGAGTTGGCACGAAGAGTTGCGCTGCGTGTTACGGGTTTAAAAAATATTTGTATTACCTACAGGTAGTTGTTTCTGGTGTTATATTAAGTACCAACACCCAAAACTGCAAGAATGCATCAGCCTAGATAATTTGCATAGAAACTGCCGCGTGCCTACCTACTAAAGCGCTGACGCGCCGTCTGTGACGTATATTTATCTGGTTGTTTAAGCACGTGAGTTTAAATATTTGTAAACGTACTCACGATTAAAGCAAGCTAGCAATGCTAAACAACGCTTTTTTTTTAGAAAACAATTTTCCGGCTAAAACAACACTCTGTCCTATGGTCTCATCCATATATAGATCATCAAGTTCGATAATACCATAAGCGCTTTAAAAAAAAACAGTAATCAACCACACGCCGTAACTTATAATGCCATTGAACCTTAAAATATCAGTTAGACAAAAATATTCGTGAAGTAAGGACCAGAAATAGAACGGATAACAAAAACAAATAAAGATTAATTACGTTTTATAAGCACTACTTTTAAACACGTGTGTGGCTTTAGCTCACACGTGTTTTAAAAGGCCAGAATCAAAATGAGATGTTTCATTAGGGCTTATCTTCTGTTTTATTGCGAGTGATGAGTGAGAGATGAGTGGTGAGTGACAATTTTTTTTTCTGAATGGCATCTCGCATTCAACCTAGGAGGTTATCGTTTGCTTAACAGGGCCATTCCTGTGGATGCCTTAAAAATGAAGACCTCCAGCCAGAGCAAAAAACTGACTAACTAAGCGACTACACGCTAAGGGCACCCCCTGTGGATTGCGAGTCTCTACTTAGAGCTTCACTGAGGGAGGACAGCAAAGGGACAGGGTGGATCTGAGTGATATAATCATTGGGGACTGATTTGAACTTAATGGCTCAGCAGCGCGGGCTGGCTCTAGCAAGGGACGGGTAAGAGTGGCTAACCTCGTGTCTGAGTTTTTATACCGTACACGTCGGTCCCTGACTTGGCTAGCATGCTGCTGAGAAATTTCTCTCAAACATGCTGGTTTCCTCACGGTATTTACCTGACTGAAGCAAGTGATAATTCTTATTTATCCTTACTAGATAATATTATAAAAGTGAAAGTACTGTGGCGAAAGTGAGTTTCTTTGTTTGTTTGTTACGTCTTCACTCCCACTGTGGTACAGAGACAGTTGGGACCTTGGAGCCGGACATAGGCCTAAAAAAAGTAAGAAAAGGGGGAGAAAGATGGAAGAAAAGGGGGAGAATGAGGTAAGAAAAGGGGGAGAAAGATTTTTTTTTTTCGATTATCACGCATATTAAAGTTAGCGTTAACCCAAAGTAGGTAACTATGCCACGCGGACTAAGTCGCAGGCGGAAGCTGGTAATACAATACGCACATGAATCCGAAAAAAAAACAGTGTTGCGTGCGTTGGTTTCGAACTCGGATTTTATACTTGGCAGTCCAACGGTTACACCACTAGGATATCACTGCTTCTGTATTGTGTAATTATAGGGCTAACAAAAACACTTCTTTATTTAAAAGTTACCAAATAAGAATGTCTGTAAAAAAACCCATAATAAAGCCAAAAGGTAATAATCGTCGGCAATGCATTTAACAATTTTAGTTATTTATAGGTTAATGCCTGAAATAAACAATTAATAATCCTGACTCCTTACTAATATTATAAAAGCGAGGGTGAGTTTGTTTGTTTGTTACCTTTTCACGCTTTAATGGCTACACTGATTTTGATTTATTTTGGTACAGATATAGTTGGAAACCAGTACACGAACATAGGCTACGCTAGGCTTTTTTTTAAAGTGGGATGTTATGGAGAAAACGGGATGAAAAGGGAAAACTTAGCGTTGCTATTACAAATCAATTAGGCGCAAGGGGAACTGTGTTACCCCGAATTTAACGCGACCGAAGCCGTGGGCAAAAGCTAGTATCTAAATAAAAATAATAATACCCGGGGTTGCGGGTTGTTCGAAAGACATACTACTGCCCCGGAACATAAAAGGCAAAAGAGCATGGGTAGGTTTTAGTTAGTATCTAAATGTCTTACACTCCCCTCCGCCCAGAGCGGGGGAAGTTATTTGAAGATTTCTTATCCGTAAAAAAATGGCATATAATAAATATCTTGGCATTTTTATTATTTTTTCATGTATCTTGGCATTATATTTTTTTTATACCTAGATTTTAGTGTGTTATCGGCAACATAAATACCTACATCATCTGTGAAAATTTGAATTGTCTAACTATTACGGTTCATGAGATAAAGCATGGAGACAGACGGGTAGACGCACAGATAAATGAACAGCGGAGTCTTAGTAGGGTCCTGCTACCGTACTATGACATTTTAAAGCAGAACTAATGCCACTGAGGAAAAGAGAAAGAGCTATACAGGGTGTCTAGCACCATCCCTTTCCCTCAGTGGAATAAGTTCTGCTTTAAGACGTCATGGTAGGCCTACTGTTTTACCCTTTGGTTTAGGTACTCCAAAGAATGTACGCGGCTGGCAAACATTTTAACCATGCCAACCAACTATGTATGTAGTTTCTTCTCTTTTATTAGAGGCTCCTAACTCTATGATTTATCGGTTATCAATCACCCACGACGCATGCCTATCCAAACGGTTCTATAACGAATATCGTTGCGGCGGATAATATCAAAATGTTAAAACCAATAGACAAGCCTTTATCAAAAAAAAAGTTAGTATAAGCCCGCAGATAACGGTTTTTATCTATGGCGATAAGTTTCGTTCGACTAATGGTTGGGTTGCTAGTTCAAATTGTTTGTTGTCTATGGTGCTGTCGTATCCTGCTCGGGAAGAGATGGATGTGAGAGGTTTTATCGCAGCCAATGTTTACTTTGCGTGATAGTATTATCCTTCCCACAGACATTTTTAATCAAACCTTGTTTACTTTTCCGTAAACAGTAATTATACCCGACTAGCGGATTTAATGTGGTGAATTGAAAAAACCAACTACCCGGCAGCCAAAAATTTACTTTTGGTGTTAACTTAGCAGCAAATAAACCTACACAAGCAATGGTCTGGTCAACGTACCTGAGATAAGTTTGAATTTCCAGCTTGTACTAATATTTAAACCTAGTCTTACAAAATCATTCAAATTTAATTATAAATAAATAAATATCTTGGGACAACTCACACACGGCTATCTGATCCCAAGCTAAGCAGAGCTTGTGTTATGGTAACCAGACAACTGATATATTACTTATATAGTTTATAATTACATACATAATTATTATAGATAATCACAAAATAATAACAAAATATCAATGCGATTATCGTATGTAGTTCACACAAAATACAATCCGGTAAATATATTTTTTTTTGCAGGCGGTTTATAAAACCACAAAACAGAAAAAAGTATTTCTTAACTGATCTACTGATTCATTTGCCAAATGCAAGATAAATGTCACAACATTATTTTTTTATGAACGCATTAAAATTATAGTGTTACATTAGTTTGTATAATATTTTGATGACGTGTGTCCTTCGAACAATAACTTATGTAAAAATTATCGTGCCAAGTCTGACATAAAAAAAATATATTCAATTATTCATACCACGTTATTAATTTCATCCAGTCTTGGTGGCATTTAGTTGAACTAGAAGCCGAACACGAAATCATTGGGAAAAAGCTATGCAGGTAATGATGAATTTATACCACGACTACCTACTAAATAAATTAAATATAATCTAATATGTACGTACGTATGTATGTTTTTACGTTCAATAATGTTTTCACACGAATATTTTAACTGAACTGAAGCATCTCCTACAAAATTTCTGCTTGAAAGAAATATTTAAAACAGTATAATATGTATAATATAGGTATAACGTGATATCACTTCAACCAACTTATTTAATTCAGACGGGAAATCACATTTAGTTGTGTTTACATATCGATTAAAACTTTAATGACAAGCCATGCCACCTTGAATTATATACTTACTTAGTCATGATTAATAAAATTTTATTTTAATTCAGAGCGGGGCCAGAAAAACCTTTTAAAATCTACCAACTTAACATCAGTTCATAATACACTGGCAACACTGCGTGCGCTGTCACGCTGGCTGTGTCACAAATTTGTCAAATATTGGTTTGTTAAAAATGACGAGCTACACGATTTTTGTTCAATAAAAAAATAATATTTAATTAATCGCGTGTTTATCACAATGACTGTTTGGCGCAAACTTGAAGATGGAGAAGTATACGCCATTGGTAAGTATTTCTGTTCTATTCCCGCTTATTTTTAATGAAAAGTGATGTATTGGTGTCGAATATTAATCATGAAGTTACCTCCCGCTGAGAGAAGATAAATATAAACATTGTATCAGACGTGCTATGTACTGCCTACAGCTTCACTAACAGTTATCCTGTTAGAAACAGTTAACAATTTACTAGAGCTAGTTTGTATAAATGTCATTTAAGTACGTTTATTCTGTTGTCAGTGGCCACTCCCCAAAGTTGTGATTAAATAAGTTCATTGCTAACTTATGCATAATGCTTTATTGAACGACGAGGCTGTTATGTTTTTATTCGATCCTTTTTTATACAAATAATGTCAGTATTGTATTGATTAATGGTATGTGCTGATTAACTATCATAGATAAAGTACTGGGCTTATAAATTCTTTTATTTATGTACCTAGAGTTTATCGTGTTTTCCTTATGTCATAACAGATAAAATATCTTGACATTGGAAAGAGTTTTGGATTATGGGGAAATTGGTAATTGTATGTAAACATAACTTATCGCTGCAATCACAAGTCATTAATTTAGCACATTGTTTTAGTAGTTTCATTTATTTGCCTTAATAGGATTGTTTATCGTTAATATACTTAAAATTTAAATAACTTGAAAAAATTTGTTAAGAGTCCCCATAATGTTGATACTGTAATGACTATGTCAGTTAAAAAATCTTGATAGTTTAGTCTGTCCTTATTGTGGAGTAGTCTTTTATAATGTTTATGTTTTACTTGATACTTTTCACATCATTCTCTATCACGACTGTCATGCCATCTGTATAATTTTCAATGTAAAAACTTGTAACTAGAGAAGACATGGTAAAAAGGAAAACCGTTTAATAATGTTAGTTTTCCTTTTTTTAGAGTGTCTTCACTAGTAACATTTACAAAATACTGGCTAGCTATAAATGTTAGTTTACAGGGAGAACAGTTTCATATGTTCTATCACACCTCCCTAGCTAAACTGCTCTTATTATAAAAAAAATATAAAGCAACTATTCTACTGACCGACTCTATTTGGAATTGTTGTTTTTCAAATGTACATCCCAATTGTTTGTAAATTAGTTATATATCCACATTATATTATGTGTAAATAGCGTCAAAATTCACAAAGTTGCACAAAATAGGATGTCAAAGAAAACAAAAGAAACAGGAAGTCCAATTTGCTCCCCTGGGTAAAATACTTGTGATAATGGATGTGCATAGTACAACACTATATAATTATGTAGTTTAAGGTCAAGCAAAATATGGTGATGATGATTAGTCACAAACTTAGTTACTGTCTTATATGAATATAAATAGAGTTGCAAGTACTTTATCATGAATAATAAAAGAATGGTCCTGTAGTCTCAAGACCTCTTTTATACACTAAGAAGACTAGTCTACTATAGCACGGCCAACGAGAAGCGATACCAAATGTAAACAAAACGCATGCTAAAACCCCATCTAAAATGGCCGCCCGAATGTTGGCGAACCCGGCTTAACGTTGTCATGTTTTTGCTGGGAGAACGAGACATTACGACAAAGGCACAAGATGGAAAGAGCTAAATATTAGATTGTCAACGCCACAGTTGTTCTTTAGGTTAATGACCTTTCGTATCGCTTCTCGTTGGCCGTACTTTAGACTAGACTAGTAATCTTCTCAGCATGTCTTTGAAAAATTTGTGTTGGTCTAGAACTAAGCCACCTGTTTATCACCTTCAGCAGTGTATATTGAATACAGCTACTAAAGCTTCCATAATAGGCATTACTGATGACATTGATGCCTGACCATATTTGAACCTTTTTACTCGGAGCATAAGGGTTAAAAGTTTGCAGGCACCAGTGTTCTTGTGTAATACCCATAGGTTTAGGTGAACCTCATAGTGTATCCATCCTCCATCAGAGTGAGTGTCCATGGAGTTTCTTGCTCATTCTCCTCCGTAGGGATCAACGCTTTGGAATGGGCAACTACAGTACTTTCACAAGTTATTATGCCTTGTGACCGGGACTGTAGATTCATTTTGTTTCTTGACATTCAAAAGTGCCTGTAATGGTCTAATTGAAATAAATGATTTGATTTGACTACACAAGTTCCATTTATAAGGCAGTGTCGGACACTAGTTGCCCAGCAGTTGAACTGGGCCTATGGCGCAGTAGTGAGACAAACAATAATGATTTTTTTTTGTGTTGCGATTAATTTTTTTTTAAATTTCAATTTTAAGTTGTTCTGTTTTCCCTTTGTTTAATCTTGTGTGGAGTTGTGGCATGCGTCAAATATACTTATTTTTTTTCTTTATATTACAATATTTATTCATGCCTAGCCTTATTCCAACTTCATTGGGGTTCGCTTCCAGTCTGGATGCAGTGCAATATCGGTATTTTACATAAAGCGGTTGCTTCTTCACCTTACCCTCCTAAACCCAGTTAGTTATGAGAAATTAGATCCCATTGATAGGACTGAGTGTTAGACTTTCGAGTCAGCAACTTCCTGTAACAACTGTCAAAGATCTATGAATTACAACAGGGAGCTTGTTTTCCATATCATGATATGACAATAAACTTCCCTCCTAATACACTAAACATAATTAAAACCAAATATTGGTTTACTTTTAGGTACAGACGCCTGCACATCAAGCTACTACAATCTGTCAGATTTCTTTGATAGATTTTCGACTTTATTTCTAAGGTATAAGGTTCAACGTTCATTGGGAAAAAAATCAATTTCGGGTAGCTTGACCTGCAGGCGTCTGTATATCTTAGCCCGATTTTTGACATTCATTAAATGAGTACTATATTGAGTTTCTTCACACAATATGCGACAGTGAGATGTGATAAAAAGTGTGTTGATGAAAATGACTTTAAAATAAAGTTCTTAACACGTGAGTGAGTTCCCATTGAAGCAGAGATAAGCATAATGGAGACAGACCAGAATCAACAAACCAGAGACGAGGAGCAGAATTTGAATTTCGAATGATGTGTTGGTTGCTGCATGTCAGTCTTTTCTGTATTTCTATTAACTCATATTTACGTTTCCGAGTTCTAATTAAAACGAAATACTATTATAAATGTATATTGTGTGTATTCGCCTCATACATCACAAAACATAGTATTACTAATGCCATGGAAATTGGATGCTGTAGTAGGTATATCAGTAAAAATAAGGAAACTTAACAGGGAAATAATTGCGATTCAGTGTACCCAGCAAAATAACATCCTATAAATAGAGTAATTAAAAACGATTTATTAAGTTTTAATAAGTACGACAATGCCTGTTATTATTATTATTAAAAAAGATAAATTATGACTTATTCCGTTTTGCTTGCGCTTAACACGCGCTTCTATCGGAGCATGTCGCGCTATTAAGGAACTCGTGTCTAAAGAATAACACCCGTTCGGGTCGAACTCTAGATTGGGCAGAAGAGGTCCCGAGGACCCATACGCCAAATTTATGCTCTCTACCGATAAGGCATGACATACAGTAAAAAAAAAGAACATTATTTATTTATTTTATGAGAGGTAACTTCACACCTGATAGTCCTTAAACATTAAAATTATTATATAAAACATTACGCCAATTACGAAGTACACAGAAATAATATTAGTGAGGATCTATGCAGCACACTCCAGGTCTGAAGTTTCAGTCTATCACACATATCTTCGTCTATCCTACCATTTAAAATTACACCATACCCAAATACGATACTAATACTGACGTAATTATACCAATTTTTGCTCGACCTTTGAAAACCGGTTTAATAGGTAAACAATTTCGACCTTCGGCGCATGCTAACAACTTCTAATCGAGATGCTTTATTGCACCTGCAATGTTCGTTAAATCTGGGGGCCTAAAATGACCTTCTAGCAGAACTTGAACGTTATTCATATTCTTCTTCATGGCTTTTTCCAACTATGTTGGGGTCGGTCTCCAATCTTACCGGATGCATTCAAATTCCAGTATTTCACATGGAGCGAATGCCTATCTTCACGACACAGTGAATAACTGAGTAATACACAGTTAGACAACCAGTCTTACACAGACACTCCTTGCCGAATAAACGGCCATTTCTTTAACTGTGTAGACTTAGGGTTGATTTTAGGAGACCGCAGAATTTAGTATATGTTTTTTATTTGAACTCGAGACCTCCTCGCGTTCCCGATCCTATAACGATCCCGTTTTTCCTTTTGAGGTACGGAATCATAAAAACAGATTATTGTTATTGTATCAAACCTATGACCTCCTACCTATGGAGGAGCTCGTGGCTAAATAATAGCAGCCGCTCGGGTCGATCTTTAGGTTAAGCCGCGCTTGCCTAGGTTGGTCTGTGGATGGGTGACCACCCGTTACATACCGAGTTTCCTCCGTGCCGCGGAAAGCACGTTAAGCCGTTGGTCCCGGCTGTCATTTGTAGATCTTTGGCAGTCGTTACAAGTAGTCAGTGTGCCGAAAGTCTGACAACCAGTCTTACCAAGGGGTATCGTATTACCCAGTATTAACTGGGTTGTGGAGGTCAGATAGGCAGTCGATCCATGTAAAATACTGATATTCAGCTGCATCCGGTAAGACTGGAAGCCGACCCCAACATAGTTGGGAAAAGGCTAGGCAGATGATGATCAAACCTATGACCTAATAAGTGACATTTGATTAAATAACCCCGCAACCTAAATACTTAACTAGAACAAACTCGGGGCAGGTCGTTACTGACCTATAACTTGCAATTAACACAATTCCAATAGAGATAGATACATCTAATCTCCACCAATCGTTCCAGTAAGTCTCGATAGCGCGGGTCATGCAGTACAATTTAAATCTATTTCTGGTCCATAAGGAATAAGAAACCGTGTTATTTTGTGACCTTAATAATACTAGTTCAATGGATTTAATTAAGCAATGAAATGTCGTGGCAGTGATCCGGAGATTTAGTCTAGAATTTGTGAAAATTGAGTAGTGGAAAAGTTTTAAGAGGTTATGAATGTCGATCAGGGGTTTTAAAATGTCACAGAGGCAGTTAAAATTGTGAATTTGTAGCTATTTTACGAATGGTAACGTGATTCTTTTTATAATCCTACTAGCTGGCGCCCACGGCTTCGCCCGCGTGATGTAAAAAAAGTGTCCTTTTTGTTATACATCTGTACCAAATTTCATCAAGATCCGTTCAGCCATTTTGACGTGAAAGAGTAACAACAGGTAGCAGGTACCTGCAAATCAGGAAAGGGGAACTCCGAATTTAACGGGAGCAAAGCCGCGGGCAAAAGCTAGTGTATTGATAAAGTCAAACCTAGAATAAATGTATGCAGAGTATTGCAGACTATTTAGCAGATGCAAATACAAGTCATACACAATTTAGATCAAAATTACTTCTTAATTTGTTCACTGTACTAGGAATGTTACGTTGATAATTTTATTGTCGGTTGTAATTAATGCACTTGACTCGAGTACAAATCAACTACAAACACTCGAGCTTGCTAAAGTGAAATACTTCCGCAAATTGTATATAGTTTCAAGTTTTATTTACCCGATGACTGCTTCATAGTAGAAATAGCTTTTGCCCGCGGCTTCGCTCGCTTTAAATTCGGGGTAACACAGTTCCCCTTGTCTTATATGCAGGTGCCGGCTACCAGTAGTTTTTGGCCTTTGCGCCTTATTTATTGTAATAGCAAAGCTAGGTTTTCCCTGTCTTCCCTCTTTCTCTCTCATTTCCCACTTTTTTTAAAACAAATTAGCCTATGCCCGTCTCCAGGGTCCCAACTATCTCTGTACCAAATTCCATCAAAATCGGTTGAGCTAAGACGTAACAAACAAACAAACTCACTTTCGCTTTTATAATATTACTAAGGAGTAAGGATGTTGACTGTGGTTTCACTCGTGTCTTATGGGAACTAGTAGTTGTGCCCCGGTTTAACCCACCGCTTAGTTTCTAAGGATTGTAGAGTCCTGCCGAGGTTGTGGGTGGTTCGAAAGAGATACCGCAGTCCCGGGTTTTAGTCAGTACAAGTATGACGCGGTGGAAGGGGCTCCCCGTTCCGCCCGGAGCAAAAGCAAAGCAAAGTGGGGGAAGTTATTTGATGATTTCCCAGGCAAAAAAAGGATTGAAGAGTCCCATAACACTCTTCAAGACTTGTGATATAAAAAAAAATATTATAAGGGGTTGTTTAAAAAAAAAATCGTATAAATTACAAAACAAATTAGCGTATGCCCTAAGACTACTATGAGCTAAGACGTAATAAACAAACAAACTCACTTTCGCTTTTAGAATATTGGTAAGGATTGTGAACTTCTTACTGAACATCTCATCTATACTAAAATTATAAAGCTGAAGAGTTTGTTTGTTTGTTTGAACGCGCTAATCTCAGGGACTACTGGTTGGAATTGGAAAATTCTTTTAGTGTTGGATAGTCCATTTCTTGAGGAAGGCTATAGGCTATATAACATCACGTTACGACCAACAGGTGCAGAGCAGCGTGGGTGAAACCGCGTGGAACAGCTAGTCATATATACACATAACATAAATCGACCCTCAAATTACTCTGGAACCATTGTCTCAGTCGATTGTATACAAGTGTAGCGATTATAATCATAATATTTCGCCTCTGATCGTATTTTATTGGGACGGTGCACTGTAATGTCTTCCATACACCTGCATCATTTTTTTACGAAATTCAGCAGCTATTTAAAACCTTTACAGTTCAAGCTGTACGGCAATGAAATGCCTTGCCCATGTCTGTAAGGAGCGCTCAAACCCTGTCCACTTTTAAAATTCTGGTCAAAAAGCACTACCTCTCTTCTTAAAAAACAATCCTTACTAATATTATAAAAGCGAAAGTGTGTTTGTTTGTTTGTTTACCTCTTCACTCTTTAATGGCTAAACCGATTTCGAAAAAGTGGGATGTGAGGGAGAAAGAGGGAAGAAAAGGGAAAACTTAGTGTTGCTATTACAAATCAATAAGGCGCAAGGGGAACTGTGTTACCCCGAATTTAACGCGAGCGAAGTCGCGGGCAAAAGCTAGTATAAAATACTTCATTGCTCTTGATGATTTTTATTATAAATGTATATTATATGTATTTATATATAAGTATTTGTTTTTTTAATGTAGCTATTAATTTTGAAAAATGTTACACCACAGACTACCTACAGTACTGTTTCTCCTCCTTTAAGTCCATCCAAAGGTTGTCTTCAAAAGATCGCTTTTAGCGATAAGACTGCCCCTTAAGTTACCCTATTTATAAGTTGTTTAATGTTATTCTTGTTATTTGTATGGTGTACATAATAAAGAATATTCTATCTATCTTACTCTGCGTGCCAAAGTCACACAGTCTGGAATACTTCTATTATAGCTTTGTCTGGCCAGGTTGATTCCCAGACAGACGTCGATAATGTCGAGGACAGGTATGATATTAGCAGTGACATCGTCACTTCGTCTGGTCCACTCGCATATTCCCGCCCACACCGCGCAAAATCCGCGACACATCTCACGGTAGTGCGAACGAGGATGCCAGATGTACACAATTAGTTAGTCGCCTTATATTTTATAGGTTTCTCGACTGATTACAGAGCTTTCCGGTGTGACCTGACATTTGCTACCTCAATTATTCTGTTGTCGATTGCTTTTTGAGTATCAGTTATTATTTCTGAATCCTCAAAAAGGTGGTTTGGACTCTTGTTTCAAGTTCTGGTAAAGGATTCATCTTCAAAAGATGGTGCATATCCGAAATTATGCTTACGTAGCGCTGAATTTCGGATATGCGCTGGTCAGAACTAGGTTATAAGCAGTGGTCACAGCCGTAGCCCAACCTAGCTAGGCTCCACACATAATTTAATAAAATATTCTAGAACCTACACGCAAGTACTCATATTCGCACATGTCCCTACATGCCAATCGGCGCATTCAGTCCCCTTCCGTCACCTGAGGAAGTCCAATTATGTCTGTCAAAACATCACTCCGCCAATAATGTCATCCAATCAGCCGTAATAAAAATGATTCAATTGATTTTCGTACCCATTGCTCATGTAAGAGTCCCAAGTGAACAACATATGTTTTTGTTCAACATTTGGGATGCTACTTGCGTTTTTTTTGGACTTATGATGACACACATTAATGGAGTGGTCGCAAAAAACTTGCCGTTACTTTTGGAGAGCTGTGACGCTAAAAATATCATTCCGGTTTAGTGTTACATTAACATCAACAACTGCATCGAATCTCGATTGCCTAAATTGAAAGTAGGTTGATATTATAAGTAATCTGTAGGGCTACCACGACATCTTATAGCAGTTCTTATTCCTGTGTGAGAAAGAGATGGTGCTAGACATCCTGTATAGCTCTGTCTCTTTCCCTCAGTGGAATAAGTTCTGCTTTAAGACGTCATGGTAGGGTAGCTGGTCCATCTAGTCACTATTGTTGGGTTTTTAACGGAACTGAATATCTTAATATAGCAGACTAGATATTTTTCATAGTACAAACAGGGTTATGTTTTAGCTTCACATAATAATTACATTGTTGATACCACGAGCCATCCGAAGCGTTTCAAATTATACGTAAAGTGCACTGAATAGTTTACAACTCAATTCACAATCCATAAATTAACTTCGGCCCGTAAACCAAACACTAATTATACCGAACAATGTGTCCGATGATCTATAAAACGGAACCTGTACCATTTGTACCATTAACGCTGTCATCCGAAAACGCTCGATACCAGGTGGGTCTCTAGCATAGCACCGGTGTCTCATTACATGAAGTATCGGTGACATATGCATGGATCTGATGTCTGATAGATTTATAAGTCGCTTAGACGCGCCGTTTTATCGACGAGCTCGTAAAATAGATAGATTCAGGGTACTCTGGATAAGTGCTTCGATAGAGATTTACTGTTTTTGCTGGGGTGGAACTTAGGTAAGGAATTTCAAGTCCAAGAGATTTTAAGACACGATCTTAGTTTATTAAAAGACTGTTCGTTACTTGTTAAATTCTTTGAGCTTCAGGCATTGAAAAAGTTTAGAAACTTTTGCAGGACTCAATTTGGTACACTTAATTTGAGCGTATCATCAAATCAAATAGGTTCTTTCTTTGTTCATTGAACTCAATGGGTAATCCCAATCACAATAGAGTCCTTTAGTTATACAATTACTTGGACAACTCTATTTCAATTGTTACATGATTGAGTTGGTCGACTAAATTATCATTATAGGATCTTTCACGTAATTCTCTTTATCATCTGGACGATGCGAATGTGTTACAACCAAAAGTGTTTAGGGCATTCCCTTACCAAACCTAGATTCAGAGTAAAGACTAGCTGAGCTTCTGCTCTACATCTTCATTAACATCATGTCTTCAAAAACACCCTAATTACTTTATATCTCTTATGTCCTACTGTTGGCTAGGGCTCCTCTTTTGCAGACTTATGCCCTCAGCCTTTACATGCCAGTGTCTCTTGCATGAGTCAAGTTCATGCCTCCATCTTAATCCTAATCTGCCGCAATATCCATTAATCTATCTTTATATCCAAATATGAATCCATTGAAATAAATATACCGGGTCTATCCAATCTAAACAGTTGCTCGATCTAACGCCCCCCGCATCAGCATTCATACCGCGCTCAAGTTGCGTTCAAACGCGATTTTGGTGCGCCCGCGCCTGTCTTGTCTTACGTGACTCACGCGCATACCGCCCCTATTGTCCTGGATTAATTGTTTGTGTAAGTACAATGAATGTTAAACATTAGCCTTTTCTTCATTTTTGTGCGTTTCTTTGCACGGGATGTGACTCGTTAAGTCGAGCTCTTGATGTCGATTTAATGAATTTGCGACCGCCTATTAACGATTGTTGGTGGATATTTTTAAGACTGTCGTGTAGTCCGCGAGTTACTTAACGATCGTCACCAAGGTTGAAGTTGTTTAAAGGATTATTTGGTATTACGGGATGTTATGACATAGTTTCTCACAGTTGAAGGACTTTCTGAGATAAAATTGGCTCCCAGTCTCACGTTAATTCTCCGTGTGAGTTTGCTAACGGAAATTTAACTGCTCCCATGTCCCGAGGGAATTCGGATTGTTTTTGCTTTCGACTGTACACATTCTCTTTAGCTATATTGTTTGGTATTGTTGTGCCAAATTGGAAAGCATTGCCATTACGCTCCATGTTGTCACAGGATACGTTAGCCATTTTGGCGTCATTTATTATGTCATAGTATTTGACGTGCCATTAGCATCTGTTTTGCGATTAACGGTCTGTTTGAATTTCGCGTTATGTTTACTTAATTTTTTTGTACCCACCATATTTACACTGGATTTGGTATTACCATCTACTTATTATATGGAATCACATTGGGAAAATATTTTGCACAGATTTTAGAGAGAGTGCTGACTTCGATATATTGCTTTTTAACCGACTTCATAAAAGAGGAAGTACTCAAAAGGCTGATTTTCAAAATTGTTTTTAAACTCAAAAGGGTATATTTCGGGAGGGGTCCATCACTTTTATCTATTTTGCTTCTGTAGTTTATAAGTTATCTTCTATAATACATCTTTTTCTAAATGACATATTTTTATCTTTAGTAGCAATGGAAACTGATTGCTCGAAAAAAAATTGTGTGATATGTAATTATACCATAACCAAAAATGCTGAAAGACTCTCAAAACACACACAAAAAAGTCGGAAAATAAGTTTACTTCCAAAAGTTATTTGCATAAAATCGATAAAACGAAGGAAGTAAAGTTATATTCCGTCTTTAAGATTTTTTTATTGCAACAAGGTATTTACGTTCTAGGTTATCAATAGTTGGTCTATTGCCAAGAAAAAAGCTACGTTTAATTACTAGTCAACCGGTTGTACTTGTACAATGATAAAATAATGATTAAGGACTTAGGTGTTTAGTGTGGTAGTATATTTTAGAAGCATATGTGGCTAAAAGAGTGATGGATCTGAATGTTGATGGACGTAGAGCGATAGGAAGGCCAGAAAAGATGGATGGATTGTGTAAGGAATGATATGAAGGAGAAAGGAGTTAATGATGACGTGACGTCTGATAGGGGAGAATGGAAGATGAAAACGTTTTGCGCCGACCCCAAATAGAATGGAACAAGGGCAGGAAAATCATGATATTACTGTAGGTCATTTAATAATTTGGTTATTGTTAGTTAAACTGTACCTAACAGTTAAGCTAAAGTTTAACAGAACAATTGATTAATTCGACCAGCTGGAAGCTACGACCTATTATAATACAATTACTCATTCTCTACGTTATGAATTCCTCAATTAATTTCAATTGAGTAGTCTACATAGCTCGATGTCACCATATTAATCTCCGATTCGAAAATGTGAGATAGTACATACTGTTTTTAACTTGGCAGCAAAGAGGTAGCAGAACTGCTGGTCGGATCTGCTACGTCTACCCGAGAAGGAAAGTCAGTAAAAAAACAATCCTAATGTTCTTTATTTTACCCTTTCTGTTCTGGGGCTGCGGTATCTCTTCCGAACAACCCGCAACCCTGGCAGGGTCCTCTGCTTTGCTGAAATCTCTTTGAGGTGCCCGTGAAACAAGAACGCGCCGTTGACAAGCCCTGTCGTCACTAAACGAACGGACGGTGAGCTACCCATTGCTCATCGTCCACAGGCCCGCACCTATGGTGACCAAGAGTCGTGGCTTGAAAAGAAAACCAAATCTATTCTTAGTTTATAAGGTTATGGGTTTTAGATGGAAGGGAACACAGATGCTGACAGATACCATACTTCAAGTCGTATTTGTCAAAAGAGCCACTCGCCAACCGTATTATAAACCATACTGACATACCTATTAAGTCCTAATTCTCTTCTCCCACAGCCATATACAACTACACGGCCAAAGCAGGATCCCTGCACCTCTCTTTCGACGTTGGCGAGTTGCTGCACATCGAGCGAGAGACGGAGTTCTGGTATTGGGGCAAGACCCTCACGAGAGATGCAAGCGGCGCCTTCCCTAAGAGCTACGTACAGATAAGGGACTGTATAGTTGAGAGGTAAGATTGTTTTATATTAAACTAGCTTCCGCCCGCGACTTCGTCCGAGTGGTATTGTTGCTTTTTTGCGTCAAAACGGCTAAACGGTTCTTGATAAAATTTGATACAGAGGTAGATTATAGTCTGGGGTAACACATCGGATACTTTATTTATCGATATCACGCGGGAGAAGCCGCGGGCGCCAGCTGGTAAAAGATATAGCCGTTTATGTCGCCGTTGCGCCGCACTTGACCAGCTTTATAAATAGATAAGCTCTACAAGTCCCGTTTTTGTAGAAAATGATAGACTGGAAGCCGACCCCAACATAGTTGGGAAGAGGCTAAGCATATGTTGAGCACTAAACTAGTTTCAGAACCTCATCATAACACCCTAACGTTCCGGGGTTTCTGGGGTAGCGGGTTGTTCGAAAGAGATACCGCGGCCCCGGAACATAAAGGGCAGTAGAAGGAACATGGGTTGGTTTTAATCAGTACAAGTCTGACACTCCTCCCCGCTCCGCTCAGAACGGGGGAAGTTATTATAAAAAAAAAACACCCTAACGTTTATGCCAACGCGAGATGAGTATCCTTACTAATATTATAAAAGCGAAAGCGAGTTTGTTTATTTGTTACCTCTTCACGCTTTAATGGCTAAACCGATTTTGATGAATTTTGGTACAGAGATAGTTGGGAATCAGGGGACGGATATAGGCTTTTTATTTTAAAAAGGTGGGATATGAGAGAGAACGAGAGAAGAAAAGGGAAAACTAAGCGTTGCGATAACAAATCAATCAGGCGCAAGAGCAAAAACTGCAGGTCCGCTTGATGTGTTACACCGAATTTAACGCGAGCGAAGCCGCAGGCGAAAGCTAGTAGTACATAAATATAACATTTCACAGAATCAATATAAACGCAGTAGCAAATGACTGCTAACTGATAATATTTCAATTAAAACGGCAGCGGGTCGGGCACCCATACATAAACGGCATACACACACTTCCTCACACACATTCATACATTACGCATAATAGTGATTCATTTGACAATGGGCAACGATTATCAATCGCGGTCAGTGACCCCGTCAATTAGTATATTTTTATGGTAATTGTGAATTAGGCTCAGATTCTAGGAATCGGGAAGTAAGGAACCTTGTTTGGGGAAATTTGTGTTCTAATCGGAAGTACTATGATTCACTTTCGTAGGTGACTTGTGTAGAGTGCTATAGACTGATTGTCTAGCATGAATCAAAGAATGTTACGCGTGGCGACGCCGTTGGCGCAGTGGTTTAACGATTGGCTATTGCGCTGTTTATCACAGGTTCCTCCACACACGGAACAAATATTTTTATGATCATGATTATCATTGACTATCGTGATTTGAAACAGTACTAGAGATGTCTCGGAATCAGATTTTTAACATCCGCGGATGCGGATACGTACCTATAAGGAAGTTGAAGGCTGCAGTCTCTACCGTCTCTACCGTCTCCTGGTGCCCAACTATCTCTGTACCAAAATTCATCAAAATCGGTTTAGCCATTAAAACGTGAAGAGGTAACAAACAAACAAATAAACTCACTTTCGCTTTTATAATATTAGTAAGGATTTCCCATCCCTAAAAAAGAAGAGCACTGACCACACAAAAATAAAAGAAAATATTAGTTGTTTAATACGGCGCAGGAGCTCGTGGCTAAATAATAGCAGCCGCTCGGGTCGATCTTTAGGTTAAGCCGCGCTTGCCTAGGTTGGTCTGTGGATGGGTGACCACCCGTAACATACCGAGTTTCCTCCGTGCCTCGGAAAGCACGTTAAGCCGTTGGTCCCGGCTGTCATTTGTAGATCTTTGACAGTCATAACAGGTAGTCAGTGTTCCGAAAGTCTGACAAGCAGTCTTACCAAGGGGTATCGTATTACCCAGTACTAACTGGGTTGTGGAGGTCAGATAGGCAGTCGCTCCATGTAAAATACTGATATTCAGCTGCATCCGGTTAGACTGGAAGCCGACCCCAACATAGTTGGGAAAAAAGCTAGGCAGATGATGACGTGTTCTAAATAGTCGCTCCATGTAAAATACTAGGCTGATATTCAGCTGCATCCGGTCAGACTGGAAGCCGACCCCAACATAGTTGGGAAAAAGGTTAGGCAGATGATGAATACGGCGCAGGAAAACTAACATTGTACTATCCGTGCGTGCTGCGTAAAAGGAAGTTCTTGCTTTATAATATGACGTATTTACGATGACAATTAATTATTTTATCAACAAAAGGGTTTGTCCCATACTATGTTCCTGTCCTTATTACATACAGATTACATACAAATAATCCTATCCTACTTATTTATAATATTACTAGCAGTGCCCAGCGGTTTCACCCGCCACTCAGTTCGGGGCATGAAAAATAGATGTTAGCCGATTCTCAGACCTACCAGATATGTACACAAAATTTCGTTTAAATCGATCCAGCCGTTTCGGAGGAGTATGGAAACGAAAACTGCGACACGAGAATTTTATATATTAGGTAAATGCGAATGTTTGTGAGGGAGGATTTATGGATCTTTGTTACTCTTCCACGCCAAAACTACTGAATGAGTTTTTTAATGAAACTTTACAATAATGTAGCTCAGCATCAGAATAACAAAAAGGCTACAAATCATAAAGATATATTGTATATTCTATCACTACGCGAGTGAGACTGCGGGGCGCAGCTAGTTTATTTATATTTAACTCATGCAGTATAATTGCCCAGGTTTTAAATCAATCAATTTATTGTATGCAAGTTATTTTTTGAACGCAATGTTTTAATGATTTAAATGAAATAAAATCAATGTACGTTTGTTTCAGATGCGGTGGTACAGTTGTCGCTTCTGCTGGTGGCTTTGGAGTGGTGCACGACATAGCTGTCACTCTCCGAGAATGGTTGACGCATTGCAAGAAGCTGTACATTGTAAGTAAAGAACGACATTTTGAAGACACGGTTGGTGCACGGTTGATCCCCGCATGGAATAAATATTTGTGTGGCTTACAGATAGTTGTTCTGGTTCTGGCTGTCTGTTTTTGTGAGTTTAAATGTTTGTTAACGCATCCACGATACATGAGAAATTCCTAGTGTGTTACAACTTTTTTATTAAAAAAAAGAAAGAAAAGAAAACAAAGCCACCAGGAAGGAACACAGACAGAAATATATTTTTTTTTATTATTGATAGGCTCGCGTTTGACCACTATCTCACCTGATGGTAAGTGATGATGTGGTCGACGATGAAGCACGCTTACCTAGAAATAAACTATTCACTCTTGACTTGAAGACCCCCAGGTTATAGCTGTCAGGAAATACAGACTCCGGCAGGGAATTCCACTCCTTAGCAGTACGCACAATGAAGGTGTTCCCAAACCGTTTAGTGCGTGTGGGTGGGATGTCTACCATGTAACGGTGGCGCATCGCCGTACGTCTTGTAGTCCTATGATGGAACGGGCTTGGCGGAATTAGGCTGTGCAATTCCATCGCACACTCTCCGAAATGTAACCGATAGAAAACCGAAAGGCTGGCAACGCGCCGGCGATGCTCCAGGCTCTGGAGCTTTGACTCAACCAGCGCGTCGTTGCCGATGAGCCTCTTGGCTCGTTTCTCTATAGACTCTAGCGCTTCAAGCTGGTATTTGGCGGATCCGTCCCAGAGATGAGAACAGTATTCCACACACGATCGAACTTGCGCTTGATATAAGTTCAGCAACTGTTCCGGTGTGAAATACTGTCTCACCTTTGCTAGGATACCCAACTTCTTAGCAGCCAGTTTAGCCTTAGCCTCGATGAACGGACCAAAATTGAGGGTAGATGTAAGCGTTACACCAAGAAGCTCAATATGGTCGGTAATTGGCACGGTTACATCACGGTTAAATATGCGAAGATTTACAACATATTACATAGACCAGTAGGCCTAATATGACATCTTAAAGCAGAACTTATTCCACTGAGTGAAAGAGATGGTGCTAGGCACCCTGTATAGCTCTGTCCCTTTCCCTCAGCGGAATAAGTTCTGCTCTAACACGTCATGGTAGGGTAGCTGTAATCTAAAAGATTAAGCAGAAGTGTACCTTATACTGCAACCACATTTCGTAGTTCCATGTAAGTTCCAGGTTGCGTGAAGTTTAGTGGCTTTTTTCTTCAGTGATCTGTGAGTAGAGCAGAACTAGGTAGGGAAGAGGAATGATACCTTTTGAAGCTCTAAGCTAAATAAGCGCGTGGCTTGGTAGTCTGACTCGCACTTGGCCGCTTTCGTTGAGTTCTTTCTAGCTAGCGCCCACGGTTTTTTAGCCCGCGTGTTAACGATAAAAAGTATCCTATGTGTTATTCCAGACTAAAATCTACCTCTGTGCTAAATTTTATCAAGATCCGGTCAGTCGTTTTGACGTGAAAGAGTAACAAACGTTCATTCTTCCATACATCCACCAATCCTCACAAACATTTGTATTTATAATATTAGTAGGAAGTAGGATAGCTGGCGCCCGCGGCTTCGCCCGGGTCATCATCTGCCTAGCCTTTTCCCAACTATGTTGGGGTCGGCTTCCAGTCTAACCGGATGCAGCTGAGTATCAGTATTTTACATGGACCGACTGCCTATCTGACCTCCACAACCCAGTTAATACTGGGTAATACGATACCCCTTGGTAAGACTGGTTGTCAGACTTTCGGAACACTGACTAACTGTAACGACTGTCAAAGATCTACAAATGACAGCCGGGACCACGGAGGAAACTCGGTATGTAACGGGTGGTCACCCATCCACAGACCAACCTAGGCAAGCGCGGCTTAACCTAAAGATCGACCCAAGCGGCTGCTATTTATTTAGCCACGAGCTTCGCCCGGGTCATATCGAGAAAAAACTGTCCTATGTGTTATTCCAGAATTATCTTGAATAACACATAGGACAGTTTTTTTTTTCACAAACATTTGCATCCTACTAATATTATAAATGCGAATGTTTTTAAGGATGGATGGATGTATGGATATATGGATGTTTGGGTGTATGGATGTGTACCACTACCCATGCACCACTAATCACAAAAAAATGTAGAAACAAGTAAATTACTTTGTTCCTTATTAATCATGTAATTACATAAACATGAGTGTCATCATTGTATAATTTATTCAGCCAATAAATACTTGAATATTCATTTGCACGTTCTGTTAACCATTTGTTAGTGACGAGTCGGGGAAAGGTAGGCTTTGAATTGTTCGTTTCTATTAGTGAGTAATACGAGGGTCAGTTTATTTCGCAAATAGAGCTAGTATTAATTAATAAATATGTATAAAGGGGTTAAATATGATGACCACCATAAAATGCTTTGATACCCTTACCCCCGAATACTGAAACGTCACTCAAAATGTGAGGGCTGCTTAACATTTGAGCAGTTCTTAAACTTTAGATTTTGTATTGTCAAACGTCACTTCTGAGTCTCTGTTAAATTTAAGTGGGACTTAAATTTTGAGTGACGTTTCAGTATTCGGGGGTTAGTTTTGTAACCAAAAAGATCTACTTAACACCAGAAAAATAAGGTCTAAAATTACATTAGTACCAGCTATTTTAGTCACGAGTGCACTTTAATTTGTATTCGACCACCAAATGTAGTAAATGATCACCAAATCTTGCCGAGCAAATTAATGTGTTATTTCTGCCTAAATAAATGCCCAAATAAAGTATTATGATGCTGCCGCAGTCATCTGGTTGAATCTGCAGGCGGAATCGAATTCCACAACCGCACAGCGTGAACAGTAAAGGAGTAGGAGTAGAAGTCGGTAGAGTGGGGGAGGGGGATTAAGGAGATTCCTAAGATGCGATCTACAAGGAGCATCAGAAAGACGGGAATAGGAAAAGCGTTCCCGCAGATAGAATGGCGTTTGAGGGTTATTGTTTAGATATTATTACTTAGTCCATTTATTGTTTTCTTTACATAAAATTATATTTTTAAATATTTCTTAAACACAAAAATTAAAAAAAATTAAAAAAATTATAAATAAAATTATAAAAATAGTAGCCCACCGGTATCTGGAACAGGATCCAAGCTACGGCGGTCAGGGATCCAGAGAAAGGAACCTCCTAACAATACGAGCCGTGTCCAGGAATACCATATTATTTTTCGTACATTTATTTATTTTTCAACATACATATAATTACATTTTTAAATATTTCAAAAAAGCATAAAAAAACATTTAGAAATATAAAATATGATATCATATTATCGTCCATTTATTGTTTTCAATACATAAAATTACATTTTTAAATCATATTATTATCATTATTTATTTATTTCGAACACAAAAAAATACACTTACAAAACCATGTTAATTTCATATAAAATCATTAAACTTAAATAAATAAAATTATCAAAATTATGTCAACGTCAAAATTACATTTGAAATCAAAATCAAAAATGAAAATCAACATTTAACATTAAAATTTAATCTCAACATTAAAAATAATAGTAGAATTAAATTAACAATCACAATCAAAATTATTCAAATATAACTATAACTTTTTTTCTTCTTGTGTGCGCTTGTGGCATGTGCCAAAAAAAACATGTATTCTCTTAGAGCGCTTTCACATTTAGGCGACTTTAGCAGCGCGACAGTCGCGCGACTGTCGCGCTCTCAGAATTTCATAGTTTGAACAGAAGCGCGGCAGTCGTGCGCTGTCGCCGCGGCCGCCGCGTGCGCTCAGTCGGCGATGAGCCAGTGTTGAACTGAACTGCGGCGCGGCAGCGGCGCTGCTAACGCGCAGCTGTTCTTATAATGTGAAGGAATGCGCTTCTGCCGCGCTACTGTCGCGCTGCTAACGTCCTAATGTGAAGTGGCCCTTATACGACAAAGAAAAACGCATGAACTAATTTCATCATTATCCTTTCTTGCAGAATAACGATGAGCGTCTCAAGTTTATGGAAGTGAGCATACTAACGCTGCTCCAATTGAGAGCTCAAGCCGCGTCCGGTGCGTTACCCCAAGACCAATTGCGCAAAGTCGCCAGAACCGCTGTCTTCACCATCGACAAAGGAAACAGGTATTTTCCACAGTTCTAAAAGAATGTGTGAGTGTGACTAAAAGAGTGATGGATCTGAATGTTGAGGGACGGAGAGCGAGAGGAAGGCCAAAGAAAAGATGGATAGATTGTGTAAGGAATGATATGAAGGAGAAAGGAGTAAATGATGCCGTGACGTCTGATAGGGGAGAATGGAAGAAGAAAACGTGTTGCGCTGACCCCAAATAGAATGCGATAAGGGCAGGAAAATGATGATGACTGTTTTCAAGTCTGGGCATCTATAGGCTTATAGGGGATTTTTTTGAGAATGGGAAATCATTAAATAACTTCTCTCACTCTGGGCAGAGCGCGGGTGGGAGTGGGGGGGGGGGAGTGTCAGAGACTTGTACTGACTAAAACCCATCCATGTTCTTTCTATTGCCCTTTATGTTCTGGGGCCACGGAATCTGTCTAATAGACGCGTGTGGTGTCTGTTAGGCTACTTCTAGCTGTTTAACTTACTTTTTATTTATTCATTATTTTGATTTGCTTTTTTAATCTTTGGAAGTCATAAATAACATGTAACATAGATATAAGGGGAAGACACTAGCTCCTGTAATACAGAGTACACTAGGGCAGGAGCTAGGGAATTAATTTACATGTTTGTAATTTGTTTATGCCAATAAAGATTATTATTATTATCAAACTACAGGCATGTGCATCTTTGTCCACAGAACCCTAGGTATGGAGTTAGCAGTGAGAACAGCAAACGGTCAGCTGGTCGATCCGTTAAAAATATCCACGTACAAGTTAAATGCGTTACACGATGAAGCTAATTCTCGTATCGAGAAAAATATGGTGAGTAGAGCTTTCTTTAAGACTAGCTTTGCCCGCGGCTTCGCTCTCGTTAAATTCAGGGTAATACAGTTCCCCTTTCTTGATTTGCCGGTACCTTTAGTTTTTGCCCTTGCACCTTATTTATTGTAATAGCAATGCTTAGTTTTCTCTTTTGTTTTCTCTTTCTCCCTTATATCTCAATCTTTAAAAAAAAAATGCGTGAAAAAACAAACAACTCATTTTCGTGTTTATAATATTATAGTAAGGATTAATTATGATTAAGAAAAAACAATCAGTAGCCTCTTTAATCTAGAGGCTGCTAAGCATGACAGTTCGATTCCAACAAGACTTCGTTCCGGACACATCCCATCGAATAAGTTTTATCATTTAATGAAAAAAGTTTTGTCTCCAAACTGTGATGACTGTGGAGTAATTGATGATGTTTTTCATATTCTGATGGAGTGTGTCCGGAATGAACATAATAGAATTCAAGTATTTGGTTTGGTAGTTATTACAAAACAATGTATTTAATATCGGGATTTGTAATTCCATTCTTGCCTTTCCAATGTCCGAGAAAGCAAAAGAATTGTATAAGTAGATCGTAAGTTAGTTAATTAGATTATAAATATAGCTTTTCCTGCACTGGGTGATGTGGTCGCTAAGCGACAAAATCTTTTAAATAAATTAAAAAAAAAACGTACCCGTAAAACTCCACACGGATCTGTGAATATCGTTTTGCCGGTTTGACAATTGAATTTCGAGGACTAGTGTTGATTGTCGATTCCTATTACGATTGAATTGTTTGTGAATAGCTATGTAGGATGGGTAAAGTGTTTTTGAGTTTTTCCATCAGGAGTTTCTCAGTAACCTTCCACGGCTGTTTCTGGAATCGTGCCCGATTTACGTCCCCTATTACAGTCCTACACCACTACTACTGTTAATGAATCTTCTTTTGTTTTTCCAGGAAACCACACCCTCAACCCCACCCCCCGCTACCCCACCCGGCGCCCGAACGTACACGATCGCAGTTCGGGTGCACAACTTCGTGTGCCGAATGAGCGAGCCGGCTGAGATAGCGTTAGCGTTACACGATGCTTCGGGTGCCAAGCTGACCGAACATTTGCTGCTTAGGTGGCCTACCAACCACATAAGCTCCGCATTTGTTGTGTTTACTGTGAGTGTAAACTTTTATAATAGACTAGCTTTTGCCCGCGGCTTCGCTCCCGTTTAATTCGTTGTAACACAGTAGTTTTTGCCCTAGCGCCTTATTTATTGTAATAGCAATGCTAAGTTTTCCCTTTCCTTCCCTCTTTCTCCCTCATAACTCAATCTTTTTTTTTTTTTTTAATATCCCATGTCCGTATCCAGGGTCCCAACTATCTCTGTAGGTACCAAAAATCGGTTTAGCCATTTGTACGTGAAGACGTAACAAACAAACAAACTCACTTTCGCTTTTATAATATTAGTAAGGAGTAAGGATGTTGACTGTGGTTTCACTCGTGTCTTATGGGAACTAGTAGTTGTGCCCCGGTTTAACCCACCGCTTAGTTTCTAAGGATCGTAGAGTCCTGCCGAGGTTGTGGGTGGTTCGAAAGAGATACCGCGGTCCCGGAACATAATGGGTAAAAGAAGGAACATGGGTGGGTTTTAGTCAGTCCGCCCCCCTTTCCGCCCAGAGCAAAAGCGATGCAAAGCGAAAAAAGCAAAGCGGGGGAAGTTATTTGACGATTTCCCATCTGAAAAAAAAATTATCGTTGAGTCCTATAACAATCTTCAAGACTATAAAAAAAAACATCCTAATGGTTGTTCTAAAAAAAAGTAGTATAAACTATACATAGAAAACAATTAAAAAAAACCCATTGCAGTACTCTTCGTTTTAATTTAATACAAAATTACAAGAGACAGTCCCACAAAAACGCCCTTGCTGTTATTGTTAGAAGCAGTTTGTAAAGACAATACTTTCTTATTTCATCGTGCTTTTGGTCCTTCGAGCCGGATTCAATTAAACAGAAAACACGTATAAATGAATTTCAGTATTTTTTTTTTTAATTTCTACGTTTTGTTTCAGGATTTTGGTAGTGACATAATAAAGAGTGAGAAAATATATTTGGTGTCCAACATATACCGTATAGGGAATATGGACGCACATAATATTGACAATAGGTAAGTTTCTTTAAAAATATGTAACTACATGGAAAAAGTCGCCCGGGCGTCGGGTGCCGCGAGACGTATATTTCGACGGTTTAATATCCGGTCTCTAATGATACAATTGTATGTACAGACGCAGCTCCGTAGCCATAACCCCGCCAGCCCCTTCATCCGGCCGCTCGATGCGTCGTCCCTTCGGCGTCGCGTGCGCCGACATTAAACGCTTCGTCACCGCCGACTGTCCAGACAAACATATACAAGTGCCTTTCTATGCGTAAGTATCGCTTATTTAAGAAATTTTAATGTTTTAAACTAATATCAGAAGGTTCATTTTCTGTTAATTTTTGTCTTCTTTCGCTAACGAACAGCTGATGAATTTTGATTCATTTTGTGGTCAAGCAATTAATAATTTATTAGTGAAACGGTTCAGTATCCGACTTATAACATATATTTCGGCATTGGGGCTTTTTCCCTCGCCGGGATGAACGAAAAATAAATGGACGAACGATAGGAACTTTAATTTTTATGGTATTTTATCGTATTGATGTTGTGTGGACATGGAATGATGCAAAGATGAACAGTTTACCGATTGAATTGATATTTCAATCAAACATGTTTATTTGGCACTAAAAAACTTAACACTACAAAAACAAAATAAAGCTAATATTGTGTCTTCCAGCTGCGCCAAATTATGTTGTGAACAAGCTAACTTCACAGCCCAAAACAAACCCAAGCTTTTGCTAACAGAAACAAGGTTCAAAATCGAAAGTACCAAACATAATACCTAGTCACATTCCAGATATGAAACTCATTACAGATATGAGAAGGAGAACTTGGATTGTTTACTGAAGAAAGTGATCGCTAACCGAGATATCAAGGACGCTAAGCATTCGCAGGGACTGTGGGTGTCTGTGCGACTCGTTGAGGGGGATTTAAAACAGGTATGCTTTTAATCTACACTATTATTATTTTTGACTATGTTATTTGTAGCACAAGAACATAAGTACAATTTTCATCTTTTTCTTGCGGATGTGAATTCATCAAATAACTTTCCCTGGGTGGAACGGGGTGGAGTGTCAGACTTGTACTGACTAAAACCCACCCATGTTCCTTCTATTGCCCATTACGTTCCGGGGCCGCGGTATCTCTTTCGAACAACCCGCAACCCCGGCAGGCGGAGGCTCTGGCAAGCCCCTCTGCTTTGCTGACTCTCTTTGAGGCGCGCGTGAAACACGAACGCGCCGTCGACACGGCCTGTCGGACGGACGGTGAGCTACCCATTGCTCACCGTCCACAAGCCACACAAGCAGTATAACCACAACTTTCATCATCCACAGCATCTAATTGTAAACGCGACGTGACTAGTCACTAGCTTAAAGCAATGTTTAATCTTCCACCTCAATTTCAGATACGCGAAGAAAATCCACATATCGTAGTTGGCAACACTGCCGTAGCTCGCAAGATGGGCTTCCCCGAAGTGATCCTACCGGGCGACGCGCGCAACGATCTGTACGTCACCGTGTGCGGGGGGGCCTTCTCCAAGGGAGGGGGGAAGTCCTCTGAGAGGAACATTGAACTGATCGCGAAGGTCGTTGATAAAAAGGGACAGACGTTACCTGTAAGTTTGTTGATATTATTTGTCCTCGAATTTCGTAATCTAACTCAATGTCCTACAAAACAGAGTTCGAATTCCATTACAACCAAAGCTTAGTACGTTTTATTTACGAAGTCACACAAAAATCAACTTCAAGTTTACCATAATAGAGTTGATAATTATGTAGCTGAGATTGAAACCGAGTCAGTCTCAGATTACTTACTCGACAACAATATCAACCGTATTGCAGGTCCCACAGGACAAGCGAGAACGTCTCATATTGTACTTGAAAATACAAATAAGCAAAGAAAAAGCAGTTTGAATTTTATACCTTGTTTTCAGGGTGTAATATCTGTTGGTGCTGGAGTGCCTTTGACCAATGAGTACACATCTGTAGTCTATTACCACGACGACCGACCGAGATGGCAAGAAGTTTTTAAGGTAAGCCATAATAAAAAAAAAGTGTGTGTGTCAGCTCCTACGCACGACTGGAGTTTACTCCTTAAGTACGAGTATCTAACCATACGCAAAAAGAGTTAATTCAACTGAAAAAAGATTAATATCATATGACAGGGTAAATTCACAAATTAATGAAAAAAAATAGCAATATAAATACATCGACACTGATAGAAACAAACAAGCCCAATAACATATAGTATATAGGTATAGTCGCCTATACAGCATACCATATGTACGTCTTAATACAAACAGCCAAATTAGAAAGTTGCGCACCAAAAACGTGACACATTTTCGTTACTTTAGTAGGTTTTACCCCTCGGATTTTTTTTCTTAAGGAGTAAACTCCAAAAAAAAAACCATAGACTCGATAAGTTTTTTTAATGCCTGATTTATTAGCTCGTTATTCTCAGTATAAACTCTTTTTATCTTGACATATATAATAACGGCATTTTAGGGGAAAAGGCAAATCATGTTATTGACTAGGCAATTGTGGGTTGATGAAGGGTTGACGTGACAAAACACGTTATGTCACAATATTGTATTATGTAGTTGTATTAGTATGTGTATTTGTTTGGTTTACACTTGTATTGGGTCTAAAAGTACCATTTAAGAATCCGAAAGTTCTCCCGTTATTGAGGTTTTTTTTTTGTTCTAGAATAAACCTTTTTTTTCGGATGGGAAATCATAAAAATGAATTAAAGGGAGTGTCACACTATTACTGGCTAAAACTCACCCATATTCCTTTTTTTACCTTTTATGTTTCGGGCCGCGGTATCTCTTTCGAACCCCGAGAGGTAGACCATATCTGGAAACCTTATTCTAATCTTATTCCGCTAAGGGAAAGGGACAGAGCTATACAGGGTGTCTAGCACCATCTCTTTCCCTCAGTGGAATAAGTTCTGCTATAAGACGTCATGGTAGGCTTACTGTTTGTTTATTTGAATTTGAGTTTTTAATGTTATACATTCCCGACCGCTGCTTTTAAATGTGTATGAATTATCACATTTTTTTAAGTAGGTAAGTGTAACTGAGTTCTACTGTAAAATGTGATTTTTCACCCCAAAAAGTTATAACATTTAAAAACTTAAATCTTTGACCCAAAATATCTCCGTAACTAAAAAAGCTTCCAGCTATAAAAAACGTGCCTTTCGGCTTTTTTATGAATACTTTTAAACCTTTTATATTTTAATATTTTTTCTAGGTGTGTTTAAACATTGAAGAATTCAAAGAAGCACACCTAGTCTTCATGTGCCGCCATCGATCCTCAAACGAGGCAAAAGACAGGGCAGAGAGACACTTCGCTCTCTCGTACCTACGACTGATGCAACGCGAGGGAACCACAACACCGGATACACAGCATAACTTGTGTGTTTATAAGGTAAGTCAAATCAGGCTGTTATGCTATGACGTCATTAAACAAGATTTCTGTAGTCTTATTCAAGTGTGGGACAGAGATGGTGAAACACATCTTCTATAGCGCTGTCTCATTTCCACACTGGACTGACATGCAAATAATCACGCTATAAGACGTGATAGTACAGGACCAGCTACCCTACCATGACGTGTTAAAGCAGAACTTATTCCGCTGAGGGAAGGGGCAGAGCTATACAGGGTGTCTAGCACCATCTCTTTCACTCAGTGGAATAAGTTCTGCTTTAAGATGTCATAGTAGGCCTACTGGTGTCTAAAAAAATGACCGCGGGCAAATCCCGCTTAGACAGGTGTGCTGTCACCGCCGCCGCTCGCTTGTAAATGGCTTGTCATTGATTACCTTATTATTATAACTTTTGTATACTTAGCTTTAACCTCTTAGAGCCCCAACGGCACAAAAAAGTGCCAGGAAACAAGTATTACCGTTGAGCCCCGCTGGCACAAATTTGTGTGACCAAACCCCGACCGATTTAAAACTATATTTGTAGTAAAGATAAGTCTTAAAATCAGATTACGCTTACAAAAAGAGCCCGCCCGGCGGTACTTGACGGATAGTTGACGTAAATAATGGCGGTCCTTGAGAGGTTACGCCACCCAAACATAATACAATAAAATAAAAACATAACAAGCTTCTTAACTTTTAACTTTGTGATTTTGATGATATATTATAGTTCTGAATTTTTTTTTTATAGATTCTTTATATAAAAATACTAGACACGTTTTTCAGGTATTCAAAAACTAATGTTGTATAATGTAGTGAAATAAGTTTCAAAAGACAGCTACGAAATTTTACTGAACTTATTATGCGGTTTTATTGCGATTATTTTGGTTTTTCATAAAGTAGACATATGCTCCTGTTCTCATGGACCGGCTTCAGACCGGGCCAGATCATTCTGGGAAGAGCCTAAGGACCTATCTGGTCGCTTTTTTGGTCTGACTAATATATATCGGATAAATACGACACGGTTGACGCAGTGGCTGAGCGATCGACTGCTGTCCTGCGTGTCACGGGTTCGATTCCCACACGGAACAAATATTTGTATGACCTGCAAATAGTTGTTTCGAGTCTGGCTGTTTGTGTATGTGAGTTTAAATTTTTGTAAACGCATTCACGAAACAGGAGAAATCCTAGTGTGGGGCAAAGCTTAAAAAACAAAAGAAAATAAGACGTCAAAACACACCATGCTGTGAGATATACACGTACGTTCTGGTACTCGGCCACTTCCTCATTTATCAATACCTGCAGGGTCGATTCAAAGTAATTCAAATGAATCGCGTAACAACTGATGCCACTGATTTGCTTGCGTGTAGTCAATTTCAACATTGTATGTAGTAGTAAGGAATCTCAATTACTTATGTTAATCCTGATAGTCTCGCGAACATACAAAAAGGTTGCATCAGTATTGAAAAATCCTTTCTTGGTGATGGTTGTCTCGACGGTTGCTCGTGCGCGAAATCACCTGCGCCTGGTCGTCGTAAACCGGTTTTTAGTTAAATGTTAAGGCTTTTTGCAATTACAGCCTGATTCCATAACTTGTTAGCTGAGTACTCATCTCGGTAATGACCAACAAACGTTGCCTTTAGATCGACAAACGCGCCAACCCGGGCGAGGCAGAGGAAGCGTGCCTGTACCTGCCGTCGCGACGCGACGAGCTGCCCGCGGGAGCCGAACACGGCCTCGCGCGCGGCGTGCTGCAGCTCGTGCACCGCGACGCGCTCACCGTGCACACCAAGCTGTGCTCCACCAAGCTCACGCAGAGAGGTACACGTCGCTTGTAACATAGCGTGCTGCAGCTCGTGCACCGCGACGCGCTCACCGTGCACACCAAGCTGTGCTCCACCAAGCTCACGCAGAGAGGTACACGTCGCTTGTAACATAGCGTGCTGCAGCTCGTGCACCGCGACGCGCTCACCGTGCACACCAAGCTGTGCTCCACCAAGCTCACGCAGAGAGGTACACGTCGCTTGTAACATAGCGTGCTGCAGCTCGTGCACCGCGACGCGCTCACCGTGCACACCAAGCTGTGCTCCACCAAGCTCACGCAGAGAGGTACACGTCGCTTGTAACATAGCGTGCTGCAGCTCGTGCACCGCGACGCGCTCACCGTGCACACCAAGCTGTGCTCCACCAAGCTCACGCAGAGAGGTACACGTCGCTTGTAACATAGCGTGCTGCAGCTCGTGCACCGCGACGCGCTCACCGTGCACACCAAGCTGTGCTCCACCAAGCTCACGCAGAGAGGTACACGTCGCTTGTAACATAGCGTGCTGCAGCTCGTGCACCGCGACGCGCTCACCGTGCACACCAAGCTGTGCTCCACCAAGCTCACGCAGAGAGGTACACGTCGCTTGTAACATAGCGTGCTGCAGCTCGTGCACCGCGACGCGCTCACCGTGCACACCAAGCTGTGCTCCACCAAGCTCACGCAGAGAGGTACACGTCGCTTGTAACATAGCGTGCTGCAGCTCGTGCACCGCGACGCGCTCACCGTGCACACCAAGCTGTGCTCCACCAAGCTCACGCAGAGAGGTACACGTCGCTTGTAACATAGCGTGCTGCAGCTCGTGCACCGCGACGCGCTCACCGTGCACACCAAGCTGTGCTCCACCAAGCTCACGCAGAGAGGTACACGTCGCTTGTAACATAGCGTGCTGCAGCTCGTGCACCGCGACGCGCTCACCGTGCACACCAAGCTGTGCTCCACCAAGCTCACGCAGAGAGGTACACGTCGCTTGTAACATAGCGTGCTGCAGCTCGTGCACCGCGACGCGCTCACCGTGCACACCAAGCTGTGCTCCACCAAGCTCACGCAGAGAGGTACACGTCGCTTGTAACATAGCGTGCTGCAGCTCGTGCACCGCGACGCGCTCACCGTGCACACCAAGCTGTGCTCCACCAAGCTCACGCAGAGAGGTACACGTCGCTTGTAACATAGCGTGCTGCAGCTCGTGCACCGCGACGCGCTCACCGTGCACACCAAGCTGTGCTCCACCAAGCTCACGCAGAGAGGTACACGTCGCTTGTAACATAGCGTGCTGCAGCTCGTGCACCGCGACGCGCTCACCGTGCACACCAAGCTGTGCTCCACCAAGCTCACGCAGAGAGGTACACGTCGCTTGTAACATAGCGTGCTGCAGCTCGTGCACCGCGACGCGCTCACCGTGCACACCAAGCTGTGCTCCACCAAGCTCACGCAGAGAGGTACACGTCGCTTGTAACATAGCGTGCTGCAGCTCGTGCACCGCGACGCGCTCACCGTGCACACCAAGCTGTGCTCCACCAAGCTCACGCAGAGAGGTACACGTCGCTTGTAACATAGCGTGCTGCAGCTCGTGCACCGCGACGCGCTCACCGTGCACACCAAGCTGTGCTCCACCAAGCTCACGCAGAGAGGTACTCGCGTCTGGCGCCTTCGGATTCGGCTTCATTCTCCTTCGACCAAACTTCAAAAAACGAGGCTGTTTTTGCCCAAATTGAAGGTTGCTAACAAGCGTCAAAAAATTAAAATGTGAGCAATGCGTAGGAGCGCGAGGAAAAGACAATTCGCCAACGGCATGGATATTTTGACTTTTTTTTTTTTATTTAAAAACCTGTATCAAAATGTATGTATTTAGAAAACATCTACAACACTAGAAGTGTTCATTAATCCCCATTTTCCTTAAAATTACAGAGGAGATCCTAGGTGTATTGAAATGGAACACTCATCACGCTGAGGGTACGCTTCGGAACGCACTGATGCAACTACTAGTCGTGCCTAGTGAAGAACTTGTCAAGTTTCTACAGGATATACTCGACGCTTTGTTTAGTATACTTACGCAGGTAATATTAATTACGTTCCATACTGTCGTAATAGAAAGAAAAAAAAAGGTGGGTAGACAAAATTTTTGGTTTAGCGGGTAAATCATGAATACACGCCCAACTAAAACTGAAAACGTTTTTTCTTTTAATCTCAACCCCAAAAATTTGTAAGCTGAAAAATTAATAAGTGTGCGGCAAACACTTATTAATTTTTCAGTTGTCCAAAAAAGGCTTGGGCCACAACATCAAACGACAGAAAAAAATGGGAGGAAGGAAGGATGCCTTTGCCCAGCAGTGGGACACATCTGGCTAGTAATAAGTTGTCCAAAACAAAACCCCATCATATATTTTTTTAATCTATACTAGTTGCTAAGTTGTCTAGTAGTACGCTTCGTTACAGTGGCCCAAAGGCAACAAAGCACAGATACAAAATGACTGCTACTCAAAATACAACGACTGATACTTTTTATTCTTCATTCTCAGGTACAAGAAGATCACAAAGATAACGAGTATACAGATAACAGTTATGGTGTCCTAGTACTTGAATGCTTACTTCGAGTTATATCTTTAGTAGCTGATCACAAGTACCAACACTTTCAACCGGTGTTACACGTTTATATTGATGACAGCTTCTGTGACGCCTTGGCTTATGAGTAAGTTTCATCTTCTACTTAGTTGGTACTTTGCCCTAAAAGTCTTTAGTTTCTTGTCAATGGTTTAACCCTAGACCAAAACCTATTTTAAAGCTGTTACACGATTAAGGACCGGATTGCGACCTGGTCATGAATTAGAATTCCAACCTCCTCGAAAATGTCAGTTTCGGGCAACATGTTTGGAATTGATATTTGGAAACAACTAAATTCAAAAAATTTAGACTGGGGGAAGTTTTTGGTTTTTCTCAAGCGTTCAATTTTATTGATCACACACTCTTTTATATGTAAAGTTCCATATTACGTGTCTGACGTAAAAACTTTAACCTGAACTTAGCTAGTTTAAATAAAAGAAGCAAGAACTTCGTACAATACGTGCATAAATCTTTCTGAAATCCTAGAAAACATGGGTGTGTCACAAGGAGTAAACCTAAGCCCAGTTTTGTTTTGAAAATTTTACATGATTTAGATAAATTTGTTTTCATGTGAGACGAGTGCTATTTTACAGCGCAGACTGAATGTTTTACTAATCCAGAACTACATTTTATCGTCTGCACGTATGTAGCATATTTAAAATTCTAAACCAATTTGTTATTTTTCCCTCAGGAAATTAATCTCGGTGATGGTATGGGTGATATCAGCCGCGAACGCAGGTGACGCCGCGTTGAAGCGACTACTCATGTGTATGAAGTGTATAGAGAGCCTCATCCGACTGATTGTGAGAAGCCGACAGTTGAGAAGCGCGCTGGGAGATCGAGCTTCGGATAATGATTTCTGTGGTTATTTTGAGGTTGGTTTTTATGTATCATCGTTTCGTAAGTCGATTGCTGAACGTCGTTTTAGTGAATTTTTTGGTTAATTTCATAATTATTCCTGCTTTAATGGTTGGTTTACCTTACCTAACAGCATAATTATCAGACGTCACGGCATCATTTACTCATAACTTCAATTAAGTCTATATATCTATCTGAACTTTTATATTTTCCCACAGGACTTCCTAGAGAGGCTAGTCTGGCTAATGCGTTGCGGCGACCACGCCTTGACGTGTCAGGGATCTGCGCTCAAGTACCTCCCGCATGCGGTACCGCACATCATTAAAGTGTATCCCGATACGGAACTCAGGTTTGTTATTCTTTTCATATAAGTACATTTTCAGCATTTTGATATGGAATAGTTCAAAACCTTGTGTTATACATACTACACCAAGTTGTATGTTCGTACGTTTTCAGATGTTTTTGACTGACTTTAAAAAAGGAGTAGGTTTTATGTTTGACCGTATTTTTGATGTTTGTTCACCGGTTACTCCGCCAACTGTGAATCGCTTTTCATATTTTTTTTTTGTTTCAATGGGTTTACTTCAAAATGGACCCAAATCAATTTTATTTGAATGGCTTTCTTAGTGAGTTATCGTCTATGGTACATGTTTTTTCTTCATGTTTATATGAATGATCTGTTTCTATCTTTTTACTTACAATAGAAAGTGAATATTAAATAAAAAATTGTGTGAGATATCATCATCAAACAAAAACCGACTTCCAAATAGGTCATTGTTTTTGTCGGTAGCCAAAAAGTCTACGAAACAAACAAAAGTCCCCGAGTTCCGGAAGTAAAGTTATTTTCCACTTATTAGTTTTGGAACGAAGTTCCTTATGGCGCGTTGCTAGATGGAAAAATTATGACCATTAGTTGTAAGATCAAAAGTTGTAACGACACTTTTTGCTATAGTGTAAGCCGTGCTCGTGTTTCTCTGTCTACCTCTCTCTCATAGAAAGCAAGCCAGTTATTTACGTTTTGTCTTTCTATTTCGCATTCAACATTGTGGTGTCTTGACGATTATTTTTGTTGAGAGTATACATGTTTTTTGTACATAACACACATCTCAAGTTTTTTGTTCAAGTCGCTAATCAATCTTTACTATTTAATCATTGACAGTGCCTACGTAGTCCGTGCTCTAGAAGCACTACCACTCGGTCGGCTCAGTAAACAACGGATGTTAGCTCTACTGGAACTGATTCGCGGCCCGCTGTGCTCGCAGGCGTCGGCGCGAGCGCTGTTGTTGCCACATCTAGCCGCGACCACGCGCGCGTTGCTCAGGGATAAGGCTGAGGTGATTTTTTGATTGTTTTGCTTGATATACACTTGTGATCTTTATGTAGTGTGGACTAGATTGATAGGTTTTTTTTTTAATATGTCATTGTCATTTGTTGTGTGATAATAATGATGTCATACAGCCGTGTAAAATTAGCAAGATCATTTTGCATGGTTTTAGTTCTATGCTTAGCTCGCCCACCATTGTTGTATTTATTTTTGTTAACCCATTGTGTCCCACATCTAGGGACACGCTTCCTCTATTCTTTTCCAATCATCTTAATTTATTGCCTTCTCTAGCCAATCGGTAAGGATCGATTGATTAGTTAGGTCAAATCTGCAGATGACCGAAAGAAATTAATCAGAATTTCAGAGTTACTTTATAATATTAGTGTGGAATCTAGTACGCACCACATAGAGGTCATTTAAATACACTAAACACAAACATATGAAACACATAACTCAACGTTACATCACTATGAAAATCCACATCTTATTCACAAGTGACTTAAACATTCTAAATAACTGTTTCATCTTAAAATCTCGGAAACAATACAGGAGGAAAACAAACAATTTATTTTATATTTTTTTGCAATTGTGTGAATTTGGAAAAGTATATTAAAAATCCCCTAATCTATTGTTTTTTGTTTTTATTATTTTATAAAAAGAAATGCAATAGTATCAAGATTTATTTGTACACAATTTAATGGGATTCATCACACGGTATACATTCCATGCAAATGGTTACAATATAATTCGATACGCGACGTTAGTTTGACATAAACATGTGTTTTTTATGCATATGAAAATATGTATAAAAAATATTTTTTATTTTATTTTACAGCTGGTTTATCTATGTCTGTAATTTACACATTGTCGAATATAACATCGCCTATCGAAATACAATATAGCTAATAATTTAGGTAAGTATTTTTTTTTGCACTGGCTATACTTTTGAGTGTTACCATGACTGACCAGTACAAGTTTTTGTAAATCAACACTTGGACCGTTAATTTCGATTTATTTGCTTGCTAAATTTAATTTTTAATTTTTCGTACATTTTATATTTCTCAACATATCATTAAATTTTTAAATATTTCTTAAAATCATAAAAAAACATTTAAATGATTTTTCATTTATTATTTGTTTGTTTTTTGTCCTGGCAACACTCAAAAGTCCTAACGTTAAGTTAAACGACTTCGTCAATAACAATGTGTACGTCTAGTGAATAAACCCCACCGGTACGTGTGAATGTGAGCACCGCACTGTAATAGGTAATGTAATCGTTTTGTGTTCGTGTATTGTGGAATATTATCTGTACCGTGACCGTGTTCTACGCAAAGAAGGAAGGGGGAGTGGGGACGAATGATAGGAATACTGTTTGCTTTTCGTGTTTCGAAATAGTTTGAGATAAAACTGGGAGGAAGGGAAATCGACATTTTCTGTATATTTTCAATAACCTGTTATCAATGGGGCGGGGGGGGGGGGGGTAATGAATATGTCCCTCCCGCCTTGTCTCTCCCCCTTGAAATAAGTGCTTTGATAAAAATCTTATTCTCAATGTTTATATTCTGGATATCTGTTTTATTCCTTCCGTGTAAATCCGTGTATTGTGTCATTCGTCTCCCACAAACTCTATTGGAGGCAGTCAGGTATGTGTGTGTCCGTATGGCGCGACGCGGAATCACCGAGGTAAGCACGCACGCCGATGCATGCAGCCCGTTTTGCACCCTGTGTCGTATGCGGTAGAGGTTATTATTAAATGTGAGTTTTCACTGCAAGAAGTAAAAAAGATGAAATGTACTAAGAACTTACTTGTCATTTTTATCATCAGATCTTTTCAAAATATATGATAATATTAGATAAAAGCATATTAGAATGACGTTGAATTGGCGATTTAATTGGCTTATTAAGATTTAAGTGGTATCGAAAAAGCCTGGAATTAAATTAAAATACTACTTTTTTCAGTGAAATCTCTTCTAACAAAGAACAGTAGAACCGTATGAAAGAAAAATAGCATAGAATAGAAGCTAGATCATTATTTTTTCGAAAAACTCAATCATCTGCCTCGCATTTTCCCACTTGCGATAGGGTCGGCTTCCAATCTAACCAGATGCAGCTGAATAACAGTATTTTAAATGGAGCGGCTGCTTAACGGGCCTCCACAACCCAGTCCGTACTGGGTAATACGATACCTCTTGGTAAGACTGGGTGTCTGACTCTGACCACTGACCGCCTTTTACGAAATAAAGTATGTAGAAAGAGAACATTATTAAACGCAAACCTTACCTACCTCTAAAAAACACCTTTACAGTACAGACGTCTTCGTAACGGTATCCGAATTCAGTGACCTTACTGCCTCATTGGCCGAGGTCCTGGCTTCGATTCCTGGGTCGGCCAAAGTGTTATTGGGTGTTTCAGTACTAAGTCTGGGTTTGTAACCGTGATGGCGTTAACTTAACCTCGTATTACATGGGACTTAAACTAACTGGCAAAATATGGGTGTACTATGAAGTACACCTCTGCCTATTCATACGCGGATTACAGGCGTGAGGTTTACATTGTGTTCAATAATCTTCTAAATCAAACTTCTTTCATATTTTATTTCCAAAACTGCTTGTCTAACCACATTATTAACTATCTGTTTCTAACATTTAGAGTCGTATTTGATCAAATATTTAGCATGCACTTAACATATATGTATCGCACGCAATAGTAACACTGCATATATATATATATATCATATTGTTATATAAGCCTCGTCTACTTAGTTTCCTAAAAATATCATGAGAGAGTCAAAACTCGCCTAAACTTTATTGATATAATTTATCGATAATTGCGCTTCTCTATACACAGGTGTAGATTCCATTAAGGGGCTTCCGAGGTCGATTGCAATGCTTTGAAAACGATAACAGGCGGCAAGGTCTATATACTTCCATACTTTCGCGTTTTCATAGAAGTATTTAAAAACCAGTAGTGTCGCTGCGGTTTGCAGTCCTAACCGCAACAGCAAACTCGACTGGATTCGGAATAGTACCTTTAAGCATTCTGCCCTCTACACCGTACCATACCATGACCGTTCTATGAACGTATCAGACATAAATAGTTTTTATTTTGAAAATAATAAGACTGCGCGATCAGAGGATCATTCCGTCACCAACCAATACAATCGAGTGCTCTTATGTGCCGGCAATCGTTAACTCTCTGAGTATGGCACGCGACGGTGATGAAACGGTATAGTAGGTACAGTCTCATATTTTTTAAGTATAAAGAATATAGGGTTTAACCACGTATGAAGTTTTTTATAAATAAACTTGACCCGTCTAAGCCCATTATAACCTCATATAATGATCGTTATAAACAGTTTGATTATTTAGAGTTGGCATAACAGTTTAATAATATGTTACTTTCCGTGCGTGATATGTTTAAAACACGGTCATTGTATGGTACGGTCAAGTGGGCAGCCCTTAATTCCATTTCAAAGCATTGTACCGATCTGCACATTGCTCTGAGGATTTTTGTACACAAAATACACTGAGTCGATGGGGCTAAATACACACCACATTTATCCCTTCCAAATGTATTGCGTAGCACAGTATAGACATGCATGGGAAAACGTCTTTACTGCTCTCACATACTATATGAACATGCATCTTAGTTCACCAATATTGAAAAGAGGCAGACAAAAGACTACTCTAATGCTTTATTTTGTGTGCCGATTTTTGTTCAGCACAACCAGAAAAATATCGTCGCGGCGTGATAGTTGTGCTTTTGTTTTGTGGTCAAAATGTAACCAGAAGTATGGTAAAGCTGAATTATGGTGCAAGAGCCAGGGTATATATAACTTCATTTAATCTCATCGAATGACTTTTTCATGAAATTTGGATTAAATGAATTTAGAGGGTTGTATTGATGATTTTAATTTGTTACGGTCGCGAATTATCATATTTTTATCAACATACAACCTGATAGTGACCTGCAAATTCCAAAAAAGACCTGAATTGGGTGAGCTACCCTATCGTTTCCACCTTAAGGTCGACGCATTAAGACGTAATTTGAATGCATCAAAATTTTGCCTTAATATCGGGACTTTATATATATAATTAAAAGTAGGTAAATATGACCCAGCCCTGTTCCGAAGACTCCAAAACAAAATCACAAACACCACCACGTGGCAAATTTGTAAAGCTCCAAGGCTTTTATCTTTTGTCTGACTTACATGAATACTTATCTATAGTACGGCCAACGAGAAGCGATACGAAAGGTAATTAACCTAAAGAACAACTGTGGCGTTGACAATCTAATATTTAGCTCTTTCCATCTTGTGCCTTTGTCGTAATGTCTCGTTCTCCCGGCAAAAACATGACAACGTTAAGACGGGTTCGCCAACATTCGGGCGGCCATTTTAGATGGGGTTTTAGCATGGGTTTTGTTTACATTTGGTATCGCTTCTCATTGGCCGTACTGTAGCAAACCTAAACTATAACAAGATACCGTGCCATCGCCGCACCCGCATCGTGAGATATGCACACAAATCGTGATTCAGTAACATCACTCGATAAAATAATACATTAATTAAAATAAAATTTATAATTTCACTTAAATATTATACAGTAAGTACAACTCTACCACTTAGGTACCCTTCTAAAAATATTCGCATTATTAATTATGTATTTACTAACATTCACTTTTTATGTTTGTGTGTGTGCATGTAGTGTTGAACACTGTGTAGTTGTGTGCCGCACAAATTTGTCGGTTAAATAGGCTAAAGATGGTTCATTTTTCTTAAACTTAAAGGCCTAGTGTTGAAGTGAGGCGGTGCCTGAAGTAGGTGTTTGATGCGGGGGTAGGAGGGCGGGGGGGTTATGTGTCACGTAACCATCCGTTAATAACGCCCCAACCGCACCGCGGAGCTATAGTTCACTCATTAAGCATTATTTGGAGGACTAAAATGGTCCTGTCTAAATTAAAACTCTGGTCATGGGAATAAAGACGACGCCCACAGTTCCTTATCGAGGGGTTATTACCCCTGGGGGGTAAAAATGGTATTCTCCGGGGGTAATAAGCTGGCAAATTACAGTAGACCAATAAGACCGAATCTAGCTTGCTAGTATCGCTAACCTAACTGTAATCAAATGACAAATCAGATTATAATAATGTAGATAGGTAAGTCGATTTATATTTATTCAATAGTAACATGAAGGTGGAGAAGGGGGGTTAAGTCAGTTTCCCTAGCTATACCTTAAAGGTGGCTAGATCGGAAAGATTAGGAATGACTGTACTAGATTTTGTCGAAACCGTGTGGAGGATGTTCTGATAAAAATTGGTATGTTTACGCTTTATGATCAGGTATATTTTATCATTCAAAAATAAAAGTATTTCTATGGCCAACATGAACGCGGTTATTATTTAAATTACAAGAAATTTTTTGATTTAATAATACATAGAAGTAAAAGGCACATTCCGGGTTGATTTATCTTACAAGTAAGCAGAGGCACTAAAATCTTTCTGTTTTCGGATGGGTAATCATCAAATAACTTCTCCCGCTTTGCACGGAGTGGAAGGTAGTGTCAGATATTTACTGACTAAAACCCATCCATGTTCCTTCTTTTCCTCTTTGCGTTCCAACGTCGCGATCTCTTTCGAATAATTCGCAACCCCGGAAAACCTGACAAAGAATGTCTTAGTATCTCATTGATTCACTGAATTTGAACCATGCTTAAGCCATTTAAATCTGTGTGTTTGTCTGTGTGAACACCTTTACTAATATTCTGTAACTTCTCTTACAATATATATAGAAAATACTTCTGCACTATTTATTAAAATAATAATTTTTACTTATAATTTAACTTTTATTTTATTTGTATCTAATATAAGTATCCGTACATTTACAACTTCATTTACACCTGACACCTTTTTTTTTTCAAAATAATATTGCAACATTTTTTTTGATGTTGGTGTTAAAAGATAAATTAGCAGATTAATAATAATAATAACAAGCGCCTTCGATGTCGCTTGAAGACTAAATTGTGTGCAAACTCTTGATGTGTTGCATGTTTTGCGCTTGCGAGTTGTCAAATGACAGCTGTCAAAGTGACACATGTCATCAGTTTGTGTCAGTTGTTATCTGACAGCTCGCTAGTGTAGCGACTGATCCTTATAAATACAAAATTTTACTCTGATAATCTTGAATAGAAATAGGGATAAAAAACATTTTGATTGCAAGTTAAATATTGGTTTATAATGGTCAGTCAATTGGTGTACGCTTAAGACGAATTCCCGATGACCTATTTATTGGCCTTTACACTGCAATTACCATATTACGATGCATCAGACAAAGTATTGATTTTGAAGGCTAGATTATTGCTGTTGAAAACATAATGGAACCCTTAAATATTTTTTTTTAAATCTAAAATAAAGATAGCATTAAGATTGCAAAGTAATATGAGACAAGCAAAACCCTAGCCTCCCAAGTATGCCTTGAGTTGAGTAATTCGGGAATAAGTCAGCGTACGCTAGCAATGTGGGTGTGGCAGTGGGATCGCGAGGCCGCCCACAAGTCGCGCTCGGTGGGCAAGGCAGCGAGACTCCTCGGCGCAGACACGGCCCGGCTGAACGACCACACACATCACCAGCAGATCGTATGTATACGCCTTTAGAGTTAAGTTTGAGAGCTGCGCCTCGTTTTGAGCAATTTTCTGAGTGAAGAGCTAGGGCTGTGCCTCGTTTGAAGTTTGAGCTAAAAATAGTGCCTTTTTAACTTCCTGCTAATGCAAGATTTTGCGTCGATTCAATTGCTTAAAACGAAGCATAGTCAATCGTTTAATAAATGTTACTCTTATATCGAAGTTCGCGCAAGCCTCACATTAAAACAAATTCATGACTTATAATAATAATTGTAACCAACACATTAATTATTTTTACTTTTTATTTCAGCTTTATTTAATAAAATAATTCAACTGAAATTATCATTAATTTCGTGCAATCCTTTATCATGTTTGTTATAAATATAATTCATATTTTTTTATAAATATAATTCATGCTTTTAACATGTACATAATTTTAACCCAGAATGCCTCAAAAAGCAGTATTGTCAGGAAACCATCTGCTTAATCTTGTAAAAATAATATTAAGTGCGTCTTGTATATTAGTTTAATTATATTCTGATTTCATGCAGCCATGTCTACGCCCAAGAAGATTGTGTAAGTATGAAATTAGGGAAGTCCACACATAAATAAATAATTTTCTAAAGACTTAGGAATTCAACGATGTTCCTTTAGCAATATTATCGAACTTTATTATGGGCACAATAAAACGTGTCATAAGCTAAATATTAATTCCAAATGAGTCTGTTTGCTTATATCTTGTAAACTACTCAATCGATTTTAATGCGGTTTTCAGCAGTACATGAAGGTTTCGTGTGAAACGTTATACCATGTTAAAAAAATAGTTACTGCTTGATAATGCTTTTACAATATTTGTGTATATATCAAAATTCATTTCATATACCATTTAACTTTTGGAAACTACGTTTGAAATATCTATTTTAATACTATAAAGCAGAAGAGTTGTTTGTTTGAACGCTCTAATCTCAAGAACTACTAGATCGAATTTAAAAATCCTTGAGTTTCGGATAACTCATTTATCGAGGAAGGCACGCTACGGGGCCCTTGGTAAACCAGGGGGTGAAACCGCTAGCTACTTTGTCAAGAAATGGATATAAAACAAAACCTCTTTTGTCTTGACAAGGTGTTGTTTCTAAAGTGAGTGCACACGGAATGCTTCATGATCGAATATGTAAATTAAACTGTGAATTTGAGAGCAATTTCAAGCCTTATAACAAATGCAGTAGAACTGCATAATATACGAGAGAATATTACTTATATTCAGTGAGTAAAACCGGCAATTTGCCACCCCTGAGGCCCTGCCACGAGCGCGCGGTATTAACGTAAATACGTCGACTAATTGTCGTCAAATGATTCTGACATTTGACAACCAAACGTTGACGGCAGCCGAGTTAGTACTCAACCTTCTTCCTTCCTTTCAGACAACAAGGTGATTGTATTTCCTTCAAATCCTTTTTTTAAACAACAATAAATAAATCTCCAATATTAGGTGGAGCTTTGTGTGGAAACTCTGGGAGAGGTGATGTCTCTCCTTGCTCGCGACGACGTGGGTCCAGTGGATGCTGACCGAGGGGAACTGGCTCGAAGGTTACTGCCGACTGTGTTAAAGACTGCTGCGACGATGCTGAGGGATCGCAAGAGTGTTGGGCAGAGTAACAGTGCTGATGATGCATTGTTGGTGAGTTGAGGATTTTCCAACTAATATCCGGCATTTTAGAGGACTCACTACACAGTACTATACCATGACCATGTCATTGAAATAACTAAAAAATAATATCAGCTGATCCAGATCTGGATGTTTATACCTAGTAGATGCCTACGCATCTGCATACAAAACTGGTATGTCCTACGAACAAAAACTGAATTGAGCTGAATAAATATTGTTGTGTGTTTTTTGGTCGCAAGCTCTACTGCTGTGCATGAAGTCCTATGTTAGATTTCCGTGTCAGCTAAAGTGTTATTGGGTTTTTCCATTATGAACTTCTCAGTAGCATCCACAGAGTCTAGATTTGTAGGCGAGTGATAGGAGAAACCTCGTAAATGAGACGTAATCATAACTGGCAAAATATGGGTCTCCTATTAGGTAGAGACAGAGACCCAGATATTACAAATCGTGATATAATATGTTCGTGAACAAGACTGTTGGTTGATTTAATAAAATATTCCTTTTTCAGAGACGAATCCTATCAGTCCTCCTCGACATGGTCCGCCAGATGTCCGAACACCAGTACGCGATGGTAGTGCGAGCGTTAGAAGCTGAGAACGTTGGTGGTGCAGGCACTTTAGTTGGCGATGCTCTCTCGTTGTTCCTGGCGATATTGCAGAGACCGGTGTTCAGGCCCCACTGGGCTGATATGCTGCATCTACAGCATTATGTTATGCTCCATGCTTTAAGGTAAGGGTTCAAGAGTTTTACGAACAATGGTCCACTGACAGGAATAATTGCGGAAACCGCCCCCCCCCCCAAGAAGCGGGGTCCACATGAAGAAGAAGAAGAGTTCAAGATAATACCTTATTTGATTTAAAAAATGGAGTATCTTGACGGGTCGTCTCCACGAGATGTACATTTTGAAATTTATTTATTTATTAAGGCACTTCACTTACAAATTAGGTATACACTTTGCAAAAGAAACAAATACATTAGACAATTAAAAAATATATGTAATAACGATTAAAAATGGTAAATTTGAAAAATTTGAAAAAAAAAAAGAAAAAAAAAGAAAAGACTACTTCAATAATTTCAACTGATCGACTTAAATGGCTTAAATACTTTTCCACATTATAGTGTCTTTTTGGGCAAAAGACTATGTATAGGTATAGGATATCTAGTCTTTCGTTCTACTACCCTACTATCGCTCAACTAAAATTGTGTCTGAGTTAGCTGCTCATTGCGAAGGAGGGTTTTGAAGATTGTCAGCAGGCGTATGACCTTATACGCACAGCTTAACGGTAGACCTATGGATGACTTTCACTGTTGTGGTCGCCACTGTAAATTCATTGGGTGTAGTGACTATCCATCAGATTTTTTTCAGTCAGCAACAACATCTAAGTGCGTTATTGTTTAAATTCAAATGCGTCTAGTTTTGGTTTAGTGGTTACACTAAACGGTGGACCTATAATTAAACTAGCTTTCGCCCGCGGCTTCGCTCGCGTTGAATTCGGGGTAGCACACTTCCCCTTTCCTGATTTGTAGGTACCTGCTACCTGTAGTTTTTGCCCTTGCGCCTTATTTATTGTAATAGCAATGCCAAGTTTTCCCTTTTCTTCCCTCTTTCTCCCTCATATCTCAATCTTTTTTTTAAATAGCCTATGTCCGTCTCCAAGAGCCCAACTATCTCTGTACCAAAATTCATCAAAATTGGTTTAGCTATTAAGGCGTGAAGACGTAATAAACAAGCAAATAAAAAAAAACTCACTTTCGCTATTATAATATTAGTAAGAATACCTTCTTTCCAGATTACTAGCCACAACGCTCCGCGACCGACTCCTCTCAACCGATGAATCCGACACAGAAACACTGACAGCCCTACATTCACTTTGCCGAACATGGTTCGAAGCCGGATCCACCTTAGCTACGTCATCACCTCTTCAACTAGAAACTTTACCTGCGGCGAGAAAGCAGAGGCTTAGCGCGTTGTACGGTGACGTTAGAAGAGGCGTCGCCGAGTGTCTTAGCGAGATGTGGTACAGTTTAGGTAAGAATTATGTGATTTGAATTTATTAGATGTGTCTTTACATCCTAAAATCAGGTATATGCCCAAATGCGCATAAACAAAATAATTTTGGTTGTGGTCATAAAGAGAGTGAGCGGGGCGGTAAACTTGAATTCGGAAGTCTCGTGTCTTCGCACTCTTTCTTTTTAAGACCACGCTTTTCCCGGTCGTTGGCGTTGTGTTTAAAACCCTGACGCTATTTGGTCTATTCAAGGTGGAAACAACATTAGCCAGTGAAACTCCAAGAATGTGAAGGCATTTAAACTTTTTTTTATCTTGCCTTAAGTCATGGTGCTTGGCAAAGGCCTTCCCTTTTTTCTTCCAAGCTCTTCCATTTTGTGCGATTTCTCCATATTATCCCCGAAATATTCCCCAAAAATTTGCAGCGATCTACCCCGTCGGTGGTACGTCATGGCGTCTCGAAATTAATGGTATAATAGATAAGACCCTGTGTAAAAGAACGAGTCTATAGCGGATCTCATAGGCATCTATAACATGCTCCAATATTGTCCACAGACCATCACAAGCGCTCATTCATACCGTGCCTAGTGGGACCGTTTCTAGAACTGTCCTTCCTACGGGACGAAGAAGTTCGCAACACCACCATACCGCTGTTCTTCGATATGATGCAGACGGAGTATAGTCATAGTGTTTTACAAGGAGATACAAGTGAGTATACGTTTAATTTAATTAGGCTTCAGTTATGTCAGATTGTTATGTCCCATGAAACTTTTGACAGTTCAGCCAGCACTGGAACGCAATTTGTAATACAAGTTCTGAAGGACATCAACGTTCAAACTGATACCATGAATTCAAAACAGCATATAAGAAAAAAAATATGTAATACTTCTTAATACGTCGTTAAAATTTATGGACACGACATTTACAGCTTTTTTTAGGGTTCCGTACATTAAAAGGGAAAAACAGAACCCTATTAGATCACTGGTTTTTATTAAATGACAATAATTTATATATGTATATTGTTTTTTGCATTTCGGTGGTCCAGGTTGCCTTCTCATGGTGGGATTTATATACAACAGATACATAAAAATAAGTGAAACTCGCATATAATAATACTTTTCACATAAAACTAACTAGCATTTTTTTACGGATTTGAAATCATCAAATAACTTACCCCACTCTGGGCGGAGCGGGGGGTGTGTCAGACTTGTACTGACTAAAACATATTCGATGTCTGCAGCCCTTCCCCATAGTAAAATATCGTTTGACATAATACACTCATCAACACGGTCTAGGGATATTTCATACTTAATTAAATAACTCGAAAAGTACTGGCCGCATTGGAATCTTTTATACACCGATTTGTTTGTAATTTATCTCGGACTAAATCAAAAATGTTTTTTTTTTAATTCTTTTGTTTCGTTGGCATAGAAATGTCTTGATGTGTAGGAGAGGGAATTTTCATTTGCGCGAAATTTAGAAAACAATACGAATTACGATTAGTTACAGTTGTTTTGTCATTTTTAAAGAAAGATAAAGTTAATATTGAGGTATTGTAGCTAGGGATTGCAATCCAGCGGCGTTTTCAATCCAGCTGGATACTTGCTGGATTGACCTGAATCCAGCTGGATCCAGCGCGGATCCAGCAAAATGTGAAACTACAATAAAAAAACGACATTTTTAAGACGTTTTTTGTTTAGTAATTTGTATAATAAATTCGTACTATAATCTACGCAATATTTCACTAATTTGCTTTGGTTTCTTAACCATTTGAGATTAAAAGAATGAACTTAAAATTAAATAACATATCACCTCATACCTACACGAGTACATGTAGATAATATTTCTAAGTAAGCAATATCTTTTTATGTTTTTGTTTAATGATAGAACGACTAATCGGTAACAATCAGTCTTACAAATTCTTTTAAAATTAACTACAAAAAGGACCGTAATAATAATTTTTAAATATTAAATACTTTTAATTTTTAAACTGCAATCTATTTTTTGTATCAAAAGAAGTTCCGAATGCGATATAATCTTCCCCGCACTCGTTAATATATGTTATGAAAATCGAAAGTTGATACTAAGGCGGTTTAAAATCTGACGACAAGAGATTGACTATTTCTTTTTTTTAAATCCTCTGGAAGTAAGTCATTAGAAAACAAATTTTATCTATCTTATCTCCCAATTTACTTTGCACAGAACTGCATATGTAGCCGCTTTCTGAGATTGCCTTTTCGGGCTCTACACTGATCGGATTTAGGGTTATTAAACAGCCATAAACCATAGACAGATAAATGTTCACCTCATACTCCTTCGGTCTCATAAACGCTCATTTCTTTGGCTTTTGTTTATTAAAGTTATTCTTCTCTCTTTTAAGTTCCATCTCAAGCTCTTGCTCGTCTTTTTCACGGATTCTGCGTCATCATCTAGTCTAGACCATTCCGTTTTGAAAATGGCGGCAATTTGGAACCAAACAATAGAAATTGATACGTTTGCGGATCCGCATCGCTGGATCCAGCACTGTATGCTGGATCCAGCATACTTAAAAAAGCGCTGGATCCAGCTGGATTGCTGTATGCTGGATCCAGCAATTGCAATCCCTAATTGTAGCCATGCAATGCCGACATTTGACGAGGGCGGAAATGTTACGAGCTGTGGGAATGCCGGAAGCTGGGTCTGTTCAGCGTAATGTTGCTGAGGCCATAGGGACCCACCAAAATGTAATTTCAAGATTGTGGACACGCTACCGTGCCACAGGTAAAGTAGCGGAGAGGCACTGGGGGCCAAGTCGCATTACTACCCCCAGACAAGACCAATTTTTGCAAATTACTGCACGAGCTCAACCAAATGCAACGGCGACTAAATTGGTCCAAAGGCTGCGAGTGTAACACCAAGTGCTTGTGAGTGACCAAACTGTGAGAAGGCGACTGCATGAAATCAATCTACGCTCTCGTAGACCACTGCGGGTCCCACCTTTACGGAGAGGCAATCGTGGACGACGATTAGAATGGGTTCGGATCCACGTAGACTGGGGCCGTGAGCAATGGTCCAATGTGCTGTTCACGGATGAATCCAGGTTCGGCTTCCATCCAGATTCACGAAGGACGCGTGCTTGGCGAATTCCTGGACGATGGAGCCGTCTCCAGAACCCTCAGGAAGTTCACCCATACCAAGGGGGAACAATTATGATTTGGGCAGGAATTGGCCTTGGAGGACGGACGGATCTCGTTTGGATCCGGGGCAATATGACGGCAGAACGATACGTCCAACAGGTGCTGGGGCTCGTAATCTTGCCCCAGAGAACACAAATGGGGCAAGATTTCCTGCTCATGCACGACAATGCCCGGGCACACACGGCGAGAACGGTTGCATCTTGGTTACACACACACTATGTTAGGGCCTTAGACTGGCCTGCTCAATCGCCAGATCTAAATCCCATTGAGCATGCGTAGGATATGCTGCAAAGAACAGCTCTGAAGGAAGTTCTTGAAAATCTTGCTACAGAAGATCAACTTTTTGCGCACCTCAGGAAGACATGAGACAATATTCCGTAGCAAGACATTGACAACCTTGTTCTGAGCATGCCGAATCGTTGCCGATGTGTTATGAACATCATAGGTGCTTTCTCAGAGTACTAACTTCAAGTTTATAAACACAAATTAAATGGTTTTTTCTATTTTTTCAGTTTTTACTCACTAATTAAAAGTTAATTCATATACGGTTTCTGTCTATGCTTCATTTTTTTTCCATAAAATCCTGAAATTTTAATTTAAGTACAAACCATTATTAAAAAATGGGAGAATATTAAATAACGTATCTTTTAAATATATACATGTCATATAAAAAATTAACACATTGATAGTAATTCGCTTTTTCAAAAATATCCCTAGACCGTGTTGATGTGTGTATTATTATCAAAGTTTATGTATAAAAGTAAATAAATATAAACATCACACAAATTGTAACATATATTAAACTAAAATTATTAAACTAAACTTATAAATAAATAAAAAAATAGCGTCAAATAAATAAATAAATAAACTAGCCTTGCGGTATCTACAGTAGTAATGTGACGGATTTTTTTTTTTGACAGCAAATAACTGCTAAACTCTTACGTCCTGCAACAGATGTTAATATGCTGACCTCGTTGTAGCTTTGAGTCGAACTTGATCCCCAGAAAACTACGTTTTTCGACGTATTCTAAGTTGTTTCGGTAAAGAAAATCTTATGCACTTCCTTTTTTCCCCATTGAATACCAAAGTATTTTTGGTTAACCAAGTATAGACCTGCAGTAGGGCGCATACTGCGTTAAAATTTGCGGCACGTCTGTTCATTTTATTTTAAATATCGTCAGAAAACAACATGGATATGATGATTTTAAAATAAATGGGATGAGCATTAATATTTACTAAAAAAGAGGAAAGGACTTAATATAGAACCTTGTGGTACACCTATCGTTACTTTCAATTGACATCATTTATTTGCACTTGTAGCTATCTATCATTTGAATAATTTCTCTAAACTGAACGCAAGTTTTCCTATATCGACCGTAATGTTATTTATTTACGACTAACAACAAGTTCAAACACTGGGGTTTCGTGCTTTACGCAATCAAATGCGTTGAAAAGATAACAAATGTTTCCTCCCACGCAGTAAATATGTGTTTTTATGGAGACAACGTTGTCATCCGTACAAAGTCCTTTAGTAAAACCATACGGTTTTTCATGTAAGATTTTATTGGTGCTATTAAAGCATTTGATTTGAATTACCTTTTCAAATTCTTGCTGAAAACAGTCAACACAGATATGGTTCTATAGTTGGAGGATTTAGTTCGATCGTTTGAGTTTGGCCAAGACGGTATTTAAGTCTTTTTTGCATGCCTTTTAAGCCCAATGCAAGACAGTTTAAGATTATGTGCAACCTATAGATAAATTATATAATTCAGAGTCAAATTGAATACAAGTTTTCCGTCTTCGTCTAATTACTTCGTTCTGAGAATGAATAATGCAAATAAACCGACGCATCCACAGACGAGAGTCCCCTAAAAGAACTGGAAAGCGAGATGATAGACAAAGTGGACGTGCTGGTGGAGCTCGGGTACGGCGACAGCGTGTGGCGCGCGCGCTTCGTGTCGCTGTGCGGCGCGCTGTGCGGGGCCGCGCCGCCCGGCCTGCGCGCCGCCGCCGCCGCGCTCGTGGCCGCCGCCGCGCGCCAGCTGGACGCGCTGCTGCAGTACCGCGCCGCCGCCAGACGATCCGCCACGCCGCACCGCATGCACCTCACCACGTGCGTGCTGCACTTCTATCAGCAGATCGAGAGGCCGCACATGTACATACGGTGAGTGTCGCTGTGTCCGCGCGCCAGCTGGACGCGCTGCTGCAGTACCGCGCCGCCGCCAGACGATCCGCCACGCCGCACCGCATGCACCTCACCACGTGCGTGCTGCACTTCTATCAGCAGATCGAGAGGCCGCACATGTACATACGGTGAGTGTCGCTGTGTCCGCGCGCCAGCTGGACGCGCTGCTGCAGTACCGCGCCGCCGCCAGACGATCCGCCACGCCGCACCGCATGCACCTCACCACGTGCGTGCTGCACTTCTATCAGCAGATCGAGAGGCCGCACATGTACATACGGTGAGTGTCGCTGTGTCCGCGCGCCAGCTGGACGCGCTGCTGCAGTACCGCGCCGCCGCCAGACGATCCGCCACGCCGCACCGCATGCACCTCACCACGTGCGTGCTGCACTTCTATCAGCAGATCGAGAGGCCGCACATGTACATACGGTGAGTGTCGCTGTGTCCGCGCGCCAGCTGGACGCGCTGCTGCAGTACCGCGCCGCCGCCAGACGATCCGCCACGCCGCACCGCATGCACCTCACCACGTGCGTGTGTTACAGTACAATATCTTTGTGCTGTATCTACAATCTACATCGCAATCTTATGTTCTTTATCGCACGTTCAATATCTATTAAATGTTTCTACTGTCTGTTATCGACACGAAGTCACGTCACGAAGTTAGTATATAAGGTGCACCTTTGGATAATTATAACCAGACTATACTACATCTTTTGTCTCATTTATACCTAATCATATACTGCCAAGAAGTTTGGCAAATTGGTGACCCCGACGAACGAATACGCAGCAAGAAGCATGGCACAATCACCGTGCAAGGCGAACATAAATCAGCAAGGAACACTTGAAGTAGCTGCTGGCACCTCGGTTTTATCCCGCATTCCGGAATTTTGGAAAGACCAACCAAGATTATGGTTCACACAACTAGAAGCCATATTAGCACCACAGAAGCAAGGAGACGAATACAAATACTGTACAGTAATAGCAAAGTTATCCAAGGAAGAAATACTACAGGTTAGTGACCTAATCACTTCACCACCGACTACAGATAAATACAAAAACATCAAGGAACGTTTAATTGATTGTTACGAAGAAACAGAACAGCGACAGTTTCAAAAATTAATATCAGAGACAGAACTCGGTGATCAAAAACCTTCGCAGTTATTACGTCAAATGCGAGTCCTCGGGAGAGGAAAAATCAGTGACGAAACAATTAAACTACTATGGTTCAGGCTTTTACCAACATCAGTTACTACGGTTCTAGCAGTTACGGAAGACATGGAAATTGACAGACTGAGCCAAATTGCAGACAAAATAATAATGAATTCAAAAGTAACCGAAATATCAGCTGTTAACAACGACACTTCAAACGACAACAATACAGCATGCATTTTAACCCAGCTAGCAAAATTACAGATAGATATTGACGCAATTCAGCAAGGTCAATATGGCTATCGACCCAACACGCACAATCATTTCAAGAAACGTCAACAATTCCCGATTATGAGGCCGAGAACAAACTATAGAGGAGCAAATCGATTTTGTTACTACCACGAAAGATTCGGAAAATATGCAAGGAACTGCATTAAACCATGCGGTTGGAAACCAATGACTTACGTACGGAACCAGGGAAACGAATAAGAGCACAGACAACGGCGAAACTCTGTGCAATCCACCCATCCAATCGCCTCACCATTACCGACCGAAAAAGTGGTATGAAGTTTTTGATTGACACGGGCGCAAATATCTCAGTCATTAGCAAGCAACAGAGATATTCAATTTTACAAAATGAACAATACACACTTTACGCTGCAAATGGGACTAAAATTAGGACTTACGGCGAGAAGACGCTTACCTTGAATTTAGGGCTACAACGATGTTATAAATGGAATTTTATAATCGCCGATGTTACACAACCAATAATTGGAGCAGATTTTCTAGAGCACTATAAACTATTAGTCGACATAGCAGGTCGCAAACTTATCGACAAAGTTACAGAGCTGACAACGCATGTAACTTCAGAAAAAGCGACTCAGCAAACAATTCGTACTATCGCAGTGGGAACGAATCCACGTATTACGCAACTTTTAAACAAATACGAAGACATCACGAAAGAGTCCTCTCTACGCAATGCGCCCAAACATAAGATTGAACACCACATTATCACTACAGGACCACCCGTCGCAGCTCGGGCAAGACCATTACCTCCAGAAAAATACGACATAGCCAAAAAGGAATTTCAAAATATGATAGAACTCGGAATTTGCCGACCGTCAGATAGCCCATGGGCAAGCCCATTACATATGGTAAAAAAGAAAAATGGCGAATGGAGACCGTGCGGAGACTATCGAATGCTCAATAGCACGACAGTACCGGACAAATACCCACTACCAAGATTAACTGACTTTACATACATATTAGAAAATAAGAAGATACTAAGCAAGATAGATATACGCAAAGCATACCACTGTATCCCTGTTAAAGATATAGAGAAAACAGCCATCATCACACCTTTCGGACTTTTTGAATACTTAAGAATGCCTTTCGGATTACGCAATGCGGCACAAACATTTCAACGATTCATGGATTCCTTATTTAGAGATTTAAATTTCGTATTTATATTTGTAGACGATTGTCTCATCGCATCGGACAACGAAGATTTGCATTATCAGCATTTAGAAACGGTTTTCAAACGTTTACACGAGAATGGAATAACCATTAATCTCGAAAAATGCGAATTTCTCAGAAGGGAAATAGATTTCTTAGGTTATCATATAACGAGCCAAGGAATACAACCTACCGAAGAAAATTACAAAGCAATCATGGAATTTCCCAAACCGAAAACAATTCAAGAATTAAGAAGATTTTTGGGCATGGTCAATTTCTACAGAAGTAATATTCCACGCGCGGCGGAAAATCAAAGAATTTTAAACGAATATCTACATGGTTCAAAAAAGAACGATAATTCACCTGTTCCTTGGACAACGGAAGCAGACAAAGCTTACGAAAAATGCAAGGAAAGCATGAAAAACGCAGTATTAACAGCGCATCCTTCCCGCAACGCATCACTAGCGCTCATGACCGACGCTAGTGCTACTTGCGTTGGTGGAGTTTTACAACAAAAATCCGGACGCAATTGGGAACCATTAGGATTTTTTTCACAAAAATTGAGCGAAACTCAACAAAAATATTCTACGTTTGACAGAGAGCTGTTAGGAATATACATGGCCGTCAAACATTTTCACAGATTAATCGAGGGAAGAGAATTTACAATATTTACGGATCACCGACCTTTGACATACGCATTCTCCCAAAAACCATCATCAAACGATACACCGCGACGGGTCCGGCAGTTAGATTTCATTTCACAATACAGTACCAACATCCAACACATAAACGGACGTGACAATATTACCGCCGATGCCTTATCTCGAATAGAGGAAATATACGTGCCATCACCTATCGATTACGCTGAATTGGAAAAATGTCAATCAACAGATAATGAACTAAGTAAATTACATGACAATAAACGATTAAAATTCAAAAACATTACGCTTCCGGGTTCCACAATAAACATCACCTGCGACACGTCTACTGGAAAAAGTCGCCCCTACTTACCAAAGCATTTTCGCAAACAAATTTTCGATACCATTCATGGTATGAGCCATCCAAGAAAAAGAACTACCAGAAAAATGATAACCCAAAGGTATTTATGGCCGTATATGAACAAAGATATCAATAATTGGTGTAGATCATGTATAGCCTGCCAAAAATCAAAAATACAACGACATACGATATCACCTCCTGGTACATTTATGACAGCGCAACGTTTTGAACATTTACATATTGACATCGTCGGACCACTTCCGATTTCACAAGGGAAGAGATATTTAATCACAATCATAGATCGTTGTACGTCATGGCCTGAAATATTTCCGGTAGAAGATATAACTGCAGAAACAGTAGCCAAGACACTTTTCGAAGGATGGATTACTCGTTTTGGATGTCCATTGCGCATTACTACGGATCAAGGCCGACAGTTTGAATCAAGAATATTTGAGTCACTCTCACAATTTTTGGGAATACATAAAATTAGGACAACACCTTATCATCCGCAATCCAATGGAATGATAGAGAGATTTCATAGAACTTTAAAGGTAGCGTTAATGACAAGAGAATCCAACGAAAATTGGTTAAAAGAAATCCCAACAGTTTTACTCGGGTTGCGGAGTAGCTTGCGAGAAGATACAGGTTATAGTTCAGCAGAGATGACATATGGAACGCCAATACGACTCCCTGGAGGATTTTTTGAGTCATCAGCAGCACAGTTATCAACGTACGAAGAATTTGTAAAACAAATTCAAAAGGACATCACACAAATGACATCAATTCCGAAAAGAAAAAACCATAACCAAGCTATATTTGTGCATCCCGAACTCAAAGAATGCTTACACGTATTTGTTCGGTGTGATAGAATGAAGAAAGCCCTGACACCGCCGTATGAGGGACCCTACCCAGTAATTAGTAAAACAGATAAAACATTTTGCATTAGAATTAGGGATAAAGAGACAGTGATATCAATTGATAGATTGAAACCAGCATTCATGATCAATGACGAATCAAACTACGTGCCAGATTCAAAGAATTACGACAGACATTCACACACGTACACTACACGGTCGGGACGTAAAGTAAAGCCAGTAGTACGTCTATAAAAATCGCTGATAGAAGCAAGTTATTCGTATATATATTAACATAGATCTTAACATATACCATTAATTCACAACTACTCGTAACAACAAGACATCTAAAATGGGAAATCAAAGTTCTAAGGACCAGATAACATACAATACGGACAGTTGCCTCAATCAAAACGAAGCGGACAAACTCCGCAACCTGATCCAGGAGGACTTACGGTGGACAAGAAATGTTGCAATGGGACAGATTATTTTAACAATCGGTGCGATCCTAATTTACGGCATAATGAAAACACTGGACAGAAGAATGAAGAGTTTAACGGAAAAAAATAATAAACACTCGTGCAACAGCTAAGTCAAAATTACAGACGTCAGCAAATCACACCACAACAGGCGTCATCAAATTCCACCGCGTACAATAGCATTATTATTTATATACATCAGCAAATAACTAGTAAGGTCTAGATCAAACTTATATTGTAAACACTATTACCATAATATTTATTTTTTTCTTTTAAAGGGGGGTGTACTGTTACAGTACAATATCTTTGTGCTGTATCTACAATCTACATCGCAATCTTATGTTCTTTATCGCACGTTCAATATCTATTAAATGTTTCTACTGTCTGTTATCGACACGAAGTCACGTCACGAAGTTAGTATATAAGATGCACCTTTGGATAATTATAACCAGACTATACTACATCTTTTGTCTCATTTATACCTAATCATATACTGCCAAGAAGTTTGGCAAAGCGTGCTGCACTTCTATCAGCAGATCGAGAGGCCGCACATGTACATACGGTGAGTGTCGCTGTGTCCGCGCGCCAGCTGGACGCGCTGCTGCAGTACCGCGCCGCCGCCAGACGATCCGCCACGCCGCACCGCATGCACCTCACCACGTGCGTGCTGCACTTCTATCAGCAGATCGAGAGGCCGCACATGTACATACGGTGAGTGTCGCTGTGTCCGCGCGCCAGCTGGACGCGCTGCTGCAGTACCGCGCCGCCGCCAGACGATCCGCCACGCCGCACCGCATGCACCTCACCACGTGCGTGCTGCACTTCTATCAGCAGATCGAGAGGCCGCACATGTACATACGGTGAGTGTCGCTGTGTCCGCGCGCCAGCTGGACGCGCTGCTGCAGTACCGCGCCGCCGCCAGACGATCCGCCACGCCGCACCGCATGCACCTCACCACGTGCGTGCTGCACTTCTATCAGCAGATCGAGAGGCCGCACATGTACATACGGTGAGTGTCGCTGTGTCCGCGCGCCAGCTGGACGCGCTGCTGCAGTACCGCGCCGCCGCCAGACGATCCGCCACGCCGCACCGCATGCACCTCACCACGTGCGTGCTGCACTTCTATCAGCAGATCGAGAGGCCGCACATGTACATACGGTGAGTGTCGCTGTGTCCGCGCGCCAGCTGGACGCGCTGCTGCAGTACCGCGCCGCCGCCAGACGATCCGCCACGCCGCACCGCATGCACCTCACCACGTGCGTGCTGCACTTCTATCAGCAGATCGAGAGGCCGCACATGTACATACGGTGAGTGTCGCTGTGTCCGCGCGCCAGCTGGACGCGCTGCTGCAGTACCGCGCCGCCGCCAGACGATCCGCCACGCCGCACCGCATGCACCTCACCACGTGCGTGCTGCACTTCTATCAGCAGATCGAGAGGCCGCACATGTACATACGGTGAGTGTCGCTGTGTCCGCGCGCCAGCTGGACGCGCTGCTGCAGTACCGCGCCGCCGCCAGACGATCCGCCACGCCGCACCGCATGCACCTCACCACGTGCGTGCTGCACTTCTATCAGCAGATCGAGAGGCCGCACATGTACATACGGTGAGTGTCGCTGTGTCCGCGCGCCAGCTGGACGCGCTGCTGCAGTACCGCGCCGCCGCCAGACGATCCGCCACGCCGCACCGCATGCACCTCACCACGTGCGTGCTGCACTTCTATCAGCAGATCGAGAGGCCGCATATGTACATACGGTGAGTGTCGCTGTGTCCGCGCGCCAGCTGGACGCGCTGCTGCAGTACCGCGCCGCCGCCAGACGATCCGCCACGCCGCACCGCATGCACCTCACCACGTGCGTGCTGCACTTCTATCAGCAGATCGAGAGGCCGCACATGTACATACGGTGAGTGTCGCTGTGTCCGCGCGCCAGCTGGACGCGCTGCTGCAGTACCGCGCCGCCGCCAGACGATCCGCCACGCCGCACCGCATGCACCTCACCACGTGCGTGCTGCACTTCTATCAGCAGATCGAGAGGCCGCATATGTACATACGGTGAGTGTCGCTGTGTCCGCGCGCCAGCTGGACGCGCTGCTGCAGTACCGCGCCGCCGCCAGACGATCCGCCACGCCGCACCGCATGCACCTCACCACGTGCGTGCTGCACTTCTATCAGCAGATCGAGAGGCCGCACATGTACATACGGTGAGTGTCGCTGTGTCCGCGCGCCAGCTGGACGCGCTGCTGCAGGACCGTATGTAAGATTTAAAAATAAACCACCATACCACAACTAAAAGGTTGAAATAAAAACGTTTTCTCCCAGAAGTACCGACTTCTAAAAGAACACTAAAAAGCTGGAAAAATAAATTGACTTTTGTTTGATTCATAGATTTTTTGAAAATTTGCCTACGATCGACTGAGAAATGACGTAACACAAATACAAAAAAAATACCGTCAAATTGAGGTTCTCCTCTTATTTTAAAGTCGTAAACTTACCACATTACAATAATTAAAAACACATTTTAAGCTCTTCCTTTGATTGACTAATTTAACGCGAGACATCGAAATATTAATATTTGTTATCGATTTACTAAAACAGCTTTATTATAACAGTTCTAACAGGTAATATTTTTTTGCTTTAGTAATCTCATTCTAAGACCTTTAAACCATAGAAAATAAGAAGTTTCTTTCCTAAACCTCTTTAATTCGTAGATTGATCTGAAGCGATCAAAGAGATGAACATATTTAGGACAGTATTAAATAGAATTATTGTTATGTAACGCCAAATTTACTTAGCAAAAAAAGTTAATTTTAGCCACATTACCTCAGTCTTCCATATCTGAATTAACGAACACCCAATACCCTTTCAGCTACGTCCACAAGTTAGCTCAAATGCACCGTGCAGCTCAACAATGGGCCGAGGCAGGGCTTTCCTTGCGCCTTCACGCCAAACTGTTAGCGTGGAGTCACGACACCCTGCCCCCACGACTGAGGCATCCTAACGTGGAACACGATAATCATACTACACATAGGGAACTCAAGGTATGTCGGTATACTGGATTATGGTCCCTATAGATCAGTAACATGCTGAGTCAAGTGATTTGACGACATAGCTGGTGCAGAGCGATCGACTGCTGCGCTGCAGGCCTACAAATAGTTGTTCTAGGATGATGGCCTACAGATAGTTGTTCCAGGTCTGGCTGGTTGTGTATGTGAATTTAAATGTTTGTAAACGCACCCACAATACAGGACAAATTCTAATTCTTAAAAAAAAAAACGTTGTCCCACACAAGGAATTTCTCATGTTTCCTCGTTTTCTTCTTCCATTCTCCCCCATCAGACGTCACAGCATCATTTACTCCTTTCTCCTTCATATCATATAAATGCCCGTCTTTCTAAGATCTACAAATGACAGCTGGGACATACCAACTTAGACAAGCGCGCTTAACCTGGAGATTCAACCAATGGCTGGCGCTGACCCCAAATAGAATGGGACAAGAACAGGAAAATGGACAGGAAGCGCAGGCGTTTAGTGTCCTGAAAGTCTGACAACCATCTTTATAAAATACTAGTATTTAGCTGCATCTGGTTAGACTAGAAACTGACTGAACTGGCAGGTGATGATTTGAATCACAAAAAAAACTGAACTTACATTTAAATCATTGTTATTTGTCCCACAGGAAGACCTGTACTTCGAAATAGCCGACCTCCTAAACCGGGGTCGCCAATGGGAACTCGCCGTCGACATAGTCAAAGAGTTAGTTTCAGTGTACGAAGAGGAAGCGCTAGGGTACGCACCGCTAGTGGACCTACATACCCAACTAGCGAGCTTGTACGACGGTATGTTGCGGACGCCGAGGTCACATCCAGGATATTATAGAGTTGTATATCATGGGAAAGGATTCCCTGAATTACTGAGGACGCCTTATGTAAGTAATGTTATTTTTTTGTTTTATCTGACTTATGTTTTTAAATCGTTATATCTCAGAAATGGTGGCTTGCAGGAAAAAAATCTATTTATCTAGTTCTTATAGATAATTTTATGATCTACATTTTTGTCACAGGGATTTTTATAATAGACCTTATCGTTTTGCTGAAAATCACGAGTAATTTTTTTCAGCTTCGACCTTCAATAACTTTTTTTATACAGGGGAAACATGAGTGTATTTTATTTATAATTATATTTTGAACGATTTTACCAATTTTCAGCTTGTTGTAAATTAATGTAGCTTCGCTCTTATTTTTTGGTCTATTTTGACCGGACTATTAGAAATACACACAAAACGTTATTGCTGGTGGATCACATTATTCCTCCCTTTTTATTTTTATTAAATTAAACTTTTATACATTTCGTAAGTACGCATACATAACAATATACGAAATTAAATGAAAATATAAACTCGATTAAATTAAAAATATACTTAATACAATTAAAAATATACTTAATAAAATGGTTAAAACTTTTACACGTTTCTTTCTAGCTTTGAGCTCCAGTTTACAATGTGTAAAAAAATAGTTTTTTTTTTGCCAAAACTTGTTAATTATAACAATGTGTTATTCCTTGTTTTGATTTTTGGTGTTTTACGAGTATATTTAATTTAATTTCGACTTTTTCTTTTGTTCATCTGGCTGTACTTGATTTCAGGGTTACATCTACCGCGGTAACGAATACGAGCAACTACAAGACTTCAGGGACCGTCTTCTGGACGAGTGGCCCGATGCCGAAGTACTGCCGAAGTTGGACCCGCCCGGACCGGAGATCACTGAGTCTGATGGACAATGTATCCTTTTATGTAACATGCCGACAAATTCCTCGACTAGTTCGGCAGAAAACTACTGCGTTTACACTTGTTGAACCACTTTTCAACCTTATTCCTTAAGGGATTAAGATCAGACGGGCTTGCCAGGGCCTCCGCCTGCCGGGGTTACGGGTTGTTCGAAAGAGATACCGCGGCCCCGGAACATAAAGGGCAATGAATGCATGTAAAAAAAGGGATTAAGATTGAAAAGTGGCCAACCGTCGCGTTGTATATCAATATAGTTTTATAACTAACAAATTAAACAAACAGAAATAGGTCTTTATCATATTAATTTTACAAATTACAATAGTTTTTGTGACGAATAAACTCAACAAATAATAGGCATTAAAAAAAAATACTGGTAGAAGGCTACATTATCTGCCGGGGTTGCGAGTTGTTCGAAAGAGATACCGCGGCCCCGGAACGTAAAGGGCAATAGAAGGAACATGGGTGGGTTTTAGTCAGTAAAAGTCTGACACTCCCCCCCGTTCCGCCAAGAACGGGGGAAGTTATTTTATGATTTCCCAACACAAAAAAGGCTACATTATTACTGACTTACATATGCTATAATAACACCACGCTACGACCGAACGAGGCAGTAACCAAAGACGGGTGAAATGGCTGTTTGTGTATGTGATTTATATGTTTGTAAACGCACCCACGATACACGAGAAATTCCTAGTGTGCGGCAACGTATTTAAAAAAAAAAATAAACCGCAACGGACAGTCAGTACTAATACAAGATTAAAATCTTACTTTTTTTCTATAAAATCCTTAACAAAAAAAACAACAGATCTACAAATAAACGCAGTAGAACCTATAATGGGTGACAAACTGAAGCGTCACTCCGGCAAACCGATATCGGAACAAATTCTACAGTACCTCAAGCATAATAACGTCGATAAGTTTGAGTTCTCCAGGCCTTTTCATAGAGCAGGTAAATACAGGGAAATGTCGCACAAACCTTTCTGTATCTAGATTGAAACAGAGACATCTGTTTGTAAGGGTAAATTAAAATCAAGTCATTTATTCAAAATTAGGCTGATAATCGGCACTTTTTGAACGTAACATTACAAGGGACAGTCCCACAAAAACGCCCTTTGCCACTTCCTAATGCTTTAGCTGGGAAGAATAAGTGCCGGAACAAACTCCCCAGCAACATATCTGTTTGACAAGTTAGAAGAATCAGATTTTATACAATTCCGTTTATCTCAAGGCACATTTAAGAAATTATTCATTCATTGGAAGTATTGAACATAACATTTACTTTAGATCATAAATATGTTCTTAAAAAGAAAGAAAATAAGTTTTTTTGTCACATGTCACAAGTGCACACAACATTATAAGAAAGAAAACCATATAAAACATAAAATTAAATTAAAAAGTAATCATAACTTAAAACGAAATACAAAAAAAAATCTAAAAATATCTCGTGCTAAAAGATCTTTACACATCACTATGCCATCGATAGTTCAGCTGATAAAGATTACACCAATAATATTTTTTCGTCGTTTTCAATGCGTTTCATAATAGGATACGACAGAATCAATAAAATAACAGTGAAACGTGTTTATTTACAGAAGAGTCCCTGGATGGTTCAACCGATGACCTGTCGAATCAAAACGAATTCGCTACACGATGGCTCGAGAGAACGGAACTTGAAATTAGTGAAAAGTTACCAGGTAAATAATTATAGAACGGCATCACTACAACTCTTGAGCACCAGAATGAACAGTAGCATCCACCAGGAAAGCGCCGACATAATGGAGCTCGACCAAGTCCTGTTGATACAATGTTGTAGGCCTACTATGACATCTTAAAGCAGAACTTATTCCACCGGGGGAAAGAGATGGTGCTAGACACCCTGTATAGCTCTGTCCCTTTCCCTCAGCGGAATAAGTTCTGCTTTAACACGTCATGGTAGGGTAGCTGGTTACCGCGCATAAGTTTGCCGCTAGAGGCGCTCGTGTAGCGTGAGTTTTTCAGAAATGTCAATTGTCATAGCGTTCGTTTTGTTTAAAGCATGTTTTAACTAGCTGATGCCCGCGTGATATCGAAAAAAAAGTATTCTATGTGTTATTCCAGGCTATAATCTACCTCTGTTCTAAATTTTATCAATATCCGTTTTGCCAATTTCAGGTGAAAGAGTAACAAACATCCATCCATCCTCACAAACATTTGCATTTATAATATTAGTAGGATTAATATTCACGATTGTGGTCAAGAATAATTTACGATTGAGCCATTCCTATTTAATCTTGACTTGAAGATTTTAAATAACAAGTTTAGGATCTAACTTATTAGTACTTCGAGGAAGAATAAGTTTTTAAACGTTTCGCGCTGACATTTGAGCAGCTCTTAAACTTTAAATTTTGAGTGACGTTTCAGTATACGGGGGTTAGATCCCCCAAAAATATCCACTAAAAAGAATATTGATAAAGAAATTATGTTTTTACCTATTCTTTGTAGGAAAAATATAATTTTCACTTCACAGAGGTTAGTTGGTCGAGACGACTCCTAGCTAACATAGTCGCGGGTCTTTGGACGGTAAGAAATTGGTAGCTTACCCTCCGTTCCACGACGTGACTCTTGGCCGGGGAAGCCAAAGAGATGTTAGCAAAGCAGAGGGGCCTGCCAGGGCCACCGCCGTACGGGGTGAAGGCTTGTTTGAAAGAGATACCGCCACCCCGTAAAATAAAGGGCAAAAGAAGGAACATGGATGTGTTTTAGTCAGTTCCAAGTCTGATAGTCGCTTACGCTGCGTCCAAAGCAGGAGTTATTTGATGATTCCTCATAAGAAAGGGGTTAAATAAATAAATAATTAATAAATGTCTTGGGACAACTCACACACGGCTATCTGATCCCAAGCTAAGCAGAGCTTGTGTTATGGTAACCAGACAACTGATATACATACTTATATAATTTATAAATACATACATATTATAGATAAATCACACCCAGACACAGAACAAACAATCATGCTCATCACACAAAGTTTGTCCTGGGTGGGAATCGAACCCACGACCTCCGGCTCAGCAGTCAGGGCCACTAACCACTAGACCAAGAAATGCTAGTATATAACTAAAATATCTCTTCTATTCGCAGGTATTCTCCGTTGGTTCCCAGTACAGTCTCAGCGCACATACGAAGTGTCACCGATCACGGCCGCAGTGGAAGCGCTCAAGGATACCAACAGAAGACTGAGGTCGCTCATCATTGAGGCCAGGGCACCTGATGCACCTTTGCATCCTCTCACCATGCGGCTAAGTGGTAAGTTATGGTCTATCTGTTCTTAAAAAAAAAGCATTTCCAAATGTTTTAGTTAGTCTTTTCATAATACGGTATTACACCCATTTTTAAAAAGTATCTCATTTTGATCCTAGGGTCCTAGTAAACCACCAAAAAATACAAAAAAAAAATATTCAAACGATAAGTGCCATAAAACTGCATTTCAATTTTACAATTTCTATTTTCGCGCGTAAAATCACAAAAACGCTTGACGCCATGTTACTCTGTGGTCATGACGTCAGTTAGTCATGTAAACAAATGCGCTGTTATTAGTCTTTCTGTTTAGTTGTATTTTTCACTGTAGTTTATGGTATTATTAAATGGTAGTATTTATTTCTTCCATGGTATGATTACTATTATTTCAATAAAAATTAAAATGTAAAGTTTTAAAATAAAAAATAGTAATAGTTGCTCAGTTGACAGTTGTCACTTTTTGTTTTCATGACCATATGACGTAGTAATCATGGCGGACACTGTTTCGCTTAGTAAAACAACAGGCTAAAAAAGTGAAAACTTTGAAATCAATTTTAAAATTTATTTAGTTATTTTATTAACTAAATTTAACATTTTCCGACTGCTTGTTGCCTAAGCTATCTGAATTGTATATTTTTAGAATTTCTTTCATATGGAGTAAAATACCCTATTAGAAATAGGCGGCGCTGGTTAAATCCTTACTAATATTATAAAAGCGAAAGTGAGTTTGTTTGTTACGTCTTCACGCCTTAATGGCAAAATCGGTTGGGCCATTTAGACGTGAAGACGTAACAAACAAACAAACTCACTTTTGCTTTTACAATATTAGTAAGAATTTGTGGATATCAACAGACTTTGCTGCATATACACCCTTACCTGCGCAAGTCTAGCTTAATCTCGGGCGTGCATGCCCAACATTATTTCAAATAATAATATCAATGTTTTAGGAATTAAAATTGTATTAAATTTTAAATCAAATAAAATATATACAGCATAAAATAATGTTCGTAAACAGGTATCCTAGACCCCGCCGTGCAGGGCGGCATCGTGAACTACGAGCGCGCGTTCCTGACGGCCGCGTACGACGCGCGACACCCCGACCACGCGCCGCTACTGGCCGAGCTCAAGGACCTCATCGCCGACCAGATACCGCTGCTCAAGTTTGGTAAGCCAACAAATAGCGTACAACTCGACTATAGTAAGGCCAACTAGCAGCGATACGAAAGGTCATTAACCTAAAGAATAACTGTGGTGTTGACAATCTAATATTTAGCTCTTTCCGTCTTGTGCCTTTGTCGTAATGTCTCGTTCTCCCGGCAAAAACATGACAACGCTAAGACGGGTTCGCCAACATTCGGGCGGCCATTTTAGATGGGGTTTTAGCATGGGTTTTGTTTACATTTGGTATCGCTTCTCGTTGGCCGTACTGTACACTGCACGGGACCACGGGGTCTAAAAAGGCCGCTTAACCCTTTCGCTGCCCAGTCCAAATTATTCCAAATCTTTTGGTCTCATACACTGAGTTCTGGGCAGCGAAAAAGTTAAGCAGAATCATAAAGAAGAAATCTCTAGAGTGGAGTAACGTTTTCTTTTTATAAATAGAATTACAACAGCAATCATTTTTATTTCCAGACAACTTAAGCTGATAAATGACGTTTATTTTGCAAGTAGGTTTTTGCAAACAATTTTATACGGTGTTTTTTTTTTCATCAAGCCGGTGTTTTGTATCCGAATAAGACAAAACAAAGACAGTCCAGTAATATCCAGACAAAAATCTAGGTCAACTAACAAGTGGAATATGCAGAGTAGTATCTGAGATCTCTTTTAAGAATGAACCACACGCATTCAGTGGACCTGTCCAGTCAGTGCAAGCATTTGTCAGGGGCCTTAGTCTGCTATTACAATATGGTCAGAATGGTCGATCACTGATCGCATAATGGTTAATTTTGACACGTTGGTAATCTGCTACATACTAAACTTGTCAAATCAACCATTATGCGATCAGTAATCGACCATTCTGACACTATTGTAATAGCAGACTAAGGCACCAGATATCGTGTCAACTCGTAACTCAAGGATCTTTACGACACGACGAACAATACCAAAAGAGGACATATAACGACGGGCCTGTTGGTCTAGTGGTTAGTGGCCCTGACTGCTGAGCCGGAGGTCGTGGGTTCGATTCCCACCCAGGACAAACTTTGTGTGATGAGCATGATTGTTTGTTCTGTGTCTGGGTGTGATTTATCTATAATATGTATGTATTTATAAATTATATAAGTATGTACATCAGTTGTCTGGTTACCATAACACAAGCTCTGCTTAGCTTGGGATCAGATAGCCGTGTGTGAGTTGTCCCAAGATATTTATTATATAGGTCAAAGGATCGTTAACAAATACGTCCTACCTACAAACAAACATCTATAACCTACAAAATTAATAAGGTGTTCCTAAATAATAACGTGTGACGACACGGTTTGCGCAATGGCTGAGCGATCGCCTACTGCGCTATTTGTATGGCCCACAGATAGTTGTTTCGGGTCTGGCCGTTTGTGTATGTGAGTTTAAATGTTTGTAAACGCACCCACGATACAGGGGAAATTCCTAGTGTGGTGCAACATTTAAAACAAAACTAGTTAATGAATTCTTAACAACTAGTAGCACTAAATTGATTAGTTGCCCATTATCCTTACTAATATTATAAAAGCGAAAGTGAGTTTGTTTGTTACCTCTTCACGCTTTAATGGTTAAATCGATTTTGATGACTTTTGGTACAGAGATAGTTGGGAACCAGGAGACGGACATAGGCTAATATTTTTTTGAAAAAAGTGGGATGTGAGGGAGAAAGAGGTAAGAAAAAGGAAAACTTAGCATTGCTATTACAAATCAATAAGGCGCAAGGAGAACTGTGTTACCCCAAATTTAACGCGGGCGAAAGCTAGTATTTATATATTTTACTAGCTGTGCCCAGCGGTTTCACCCGCTTCTCGGTTTCACTCGCTTTTCTGCTCACTTAGGGTTATGAAAAATAGATGTTGGCCGATTCTCAGACCTACCCGATATGTACACAAAATTTCGTTTAAATCGGTCCAGCCGTTTCGGAGGAGTATGGGAACGAAAATTGTGACACGAGAATTTTATATATTAGATTACCATGAATGTATTTGGTCCCACAGGTCTGGACGTGCACGGTAGCCGCGCGCCGTCGGAGCTGGAGGAGTTGCACGCGCACTTGCTGCGTTGCTTCCGGAGAGTGCAGCAACACGTGCATCAGCGATACGGACGGAAGGTAAATCTATACTAATATTATAAAGCTGAAGAGTTTGTTTGTTTGTTTGAACGCGCTAATCTCAGGAAGTACTGGTTCGAATTGAAAAATTCTTTTAGTGTTGGATAGTCCATTTCTTGAGGAAGGCTATATAACATCACACTACGACCAACAGGTGCTGAGCAGCGTGGGTGAAACCGCGAGGAACAGCTAGTAAAAAATAAAAGAAGAAAAGAAAAGAAAACTAACGAGTCTAACGCCTGATTCCAATATATTTATTGGAATCAGGCGTTAAAGTTAAACGATTTGTTTTGTTCTCGGATAGTAGTATATTCTACGAGACGTATGTCAAAATTAAGGCATTAAGTCCGCCTTTTTATACATGTGCATAAAGTTTTAAAAAAAATCTATTATCCGTAACGAAAACGAATCGCTTTTTTGTTTATTGGTACCGGGCGTTAGATTCGCGCAATGAAGGTTCCGTATAAACTTGCAACATAACCAGACATTATCTTAGAAGGTTGATTTTTCACAGTCCAGAAACCACAGACCTTGAGAATATGGTTTTGATTTCAACTCAAAAACTTCTGTCGTTCTTGAGATAAAGGGTCTTGGACAGACAACAAAGTAATCCTATAAGGGTTGCGTTATTTACTTTTAAGGTACGGAATCCTAAAAATGGAATAATTGTAGCAAAGAGCGACTGATGACCATTGGGGGTCCTAAATTCGTAAGAACGTTTGTTTAATAGAAATCTACGAAAGCTTGTTAATGTAGTTTTATTATTTTGACTTTCCTGGCAAAAATGAATAAATTAAAAAAAAAAATCACATAGGCTTACATGGGCACTATAAAACGTCGAGAAAAGGTACGGGTTGGTCTTTTCCTACGCAAAAGAACCGGCAAGAAATATCTTTTAATATCATTTGGTTTTACAATGTTATTGTTACAGTGTTAGTTCTTAAGTATGAGAGGACAGCGTAGGCCCGACAATAAGTCATTGCTTACTTTACAAAACGTTAAATAAGATAATAAGTTAGCAAAAGTTTACAAGCGTCTAAGAATCTACAAGGCCAAGGATTAGTTTTATCAAAACGTAAACTGTTTTTCAGAATTGTGACATAGAAGTGGGTTCACCCGAGGTACAGCTGCGCATGCATCCATTCCGAGACAGTTTCCACATAGACTCCAACACCTCCTCAAACAACAGGATATCTGACATATCCACGGGCACTGAGTAAGTTGTTTTTACAAGGTTTTGAACTCAGACTCAAAGTTTTTTTTTTTTAATATCTTGGGACAACTCACACACGGCTATCTGATCCCAAGCTAAGCAGAGCTTGTGTTATGGTAACCAGACAACTGATATACATACCTATATAATTTATAAATACATACATATTATAGATAAATAAATCACACCCAGACACAGAACAAACAATCATGCTCATCACACAAAGTTTGTCCTGGGTGGGAATCGAACCCACGACCTCCGGCTCAGCAGTCAGGGCCACTAACCACTAGACCTAGATGTCCGTCAAGTATTCCAAGTATTTATTTCAACTACACCGTTACAAGCATTTTTGAATGTCAAAAAAGAGAGATGAAGCTACAGTCGCAGTCACAAGGCATAATAACTTGTGAAAGTACTGTAGTTGCCCAAACCAAAGCGTTGATCTCTGTGGAGAAGATTTTTAATCATAATATTTTTTACAAAATCATTGTTACAGTATTAATGTCGAGATTATACCAATATGTGAGAACGATGTATATTATTAAAATATGATAAAAATGAACATATTAGAAGCGTCCAGAGTAAAAGTCAATCAATAATTCTTATATTATTATTTTATTTAGTTTGCGAAATGTGAGTGTGCTATAGCAAAGATATTTAAATATTTAAGAGTGATGTTTATCACGGGACAAGACGAAGAAAATCGTAATCACATATTTGTAACTAGTCGTTAACAAATCGATATTGACACTCTATCAAGTCTTTTTAAAATCTCTTTAGCTACTTATAAGTTGGTTATCTGCTATTGGGCTGTGTTTAATAGTATGCTTTATTTAATTTTGTTACGTTATAATGATTTTATACTGTTTATTTTATTGTGTTCTTTGCTGTTTAATTTACTTAATGTAAACGTTTATTTCAGAGTCAAAATTTTTTTTCCCTGAAATTAAACGTTTTTGTTATTTATAAGGTACATCCCTGCTTATCCCTTTGGGTTTAAACTCGTGAGGTTATATAAAATGATTGTAATTATTTCAGAACGTCATCCAAAGGCCGGTTTTTCAGCTTCAACGCTGCGGCGATCAACCCACTTGCAAGGTAAAGTTATTCTGTTGTAACTAATTTAGACTTAACGTAATACCTAAGTACAATGGTATAGTATATTAACACACACATACTCCATATACTCACACCCGCTCACGTACTCATACCCACACATATACTCATACACACACCCTAAATCACACGCTCACACATACTCACACGCGCACACAAATGTTAGATGGAAATGGGACTGGTATCTTTAACGTAGGTTTCTTTGTAACCTAGCTAAGGTGCCAGTTGTGATCTGTACTGTAACTATAAAACCACAATCACTGTCAATTGCAATTGTGAAAATAAATAAATAACTAAGTGAATGACGAAATAACTGCACTGTTGGATTATCAACGCTCTGTTACTCACCGAGAGTCGGAATTGCAAAGTTTGTGTCTAGTGTATTCGAGCATAAAATATTCATGTTAATCCTGTAAATGTTTACAGGAACAGTAGTACAGGAGTAGTTAGCCGGTTCGCGACGCTACAAAATTCGCCTGGCCGACGGAATAAAAGGAATTTGAGAAAGGTAAGCTACATTATTTTGTTTTTCTTGCAATCCCTACGATATTAGTTACATACCGAGTTTCCTCCGTGCCTCGGAAAGCACGTTAAGCCATCGGTCCCGACTGTCATTTGTAGATCTTTGACAGTCGTTACAGGTAGTCAGTGTTCCGAAATTTTGACAACCAGTCTTACCAAGGGGTATCGCGTTAATTACTAACTGGGTTGTGGAGGTCAGATAGGCAGTCGCTCCATGTAAAATACTGGTATTCAGTTGCATCCGGTTAGACTGGAAACCGACCCCAACATAGTTAGGAAAAGGCTAGTCAGATGATGACAGGGTAAATTTTGAAGTAGAACAGTCAACCCTGAAACTATGGAGAATAGAGAAAAACACTCAAAGGAGTCTCTAGTTCGATTTTGATTCAAAATAAAACTGTATTATTGGATTTTTGGTAAATTGAAATTCATAGGCAGAATCGGACCCGCCGAATTTTTGGAAAAAAATAAATTATTCTGGCGTTTTAACACTCATCGATAGTGTCGCTAATAAGAATCAATTTTTGGGAAATCATTATATACGAAAAACAAAATTGCTCTGGGTTCCATGTCGTACATATTGTTCAGTTGTTTCCAGTCAAATGCTATCCTCTTCCTGTTCTCAGACATTTCTGTCTAGGTTTCTTTACTTCATATTTCCTTTCGAAGGCCTGCTAGTAGAAATTTCTTTTGATATGGGCTGTTCCTTATGTGTTGTGTTTTCTCCTAAGTGTACATAAATTATCAAATCCTTACTAATATTATAAACGCGAAAGTGAGTTTGTTTATTACGTCTTCACGCCTAAATGGCCAAACCGATTTTGATGAATTTTGGTATAGAGATAGCTGGAGACGGACATAGACTAAAAAAAGTGAGAAAAGGGGGAGTAAAAGGGAAGAAAAAGGGAGAGCAAGAATTTATTTTTCGATCATCACGTGGGTTAAAGTTAGCGTTAGACCAAAGTAACTATGCCACGCAGACGAAGTCGCGGGCGAAAGCTAGTAAATGAATAAAAGTAACAGTCCAAATTCGGAAGTTGTCTCCTACTTCAAACAATGGCGTAATTTATGTGTACTGTGCAACAAGTCTACCTGTTACACGTCCAACAATGTTCCCACACCAGAATTACACCTCAGTTTTTTTTACATAAAGCAAACTATTATTCATCAGAGCGAAGTCGGCACCCAAGCCAGCAGCAGCCAGTGGTACACCCCGCACTCCACCCCCAACGGCTCCGTCAACAACGCGTCCACAACCACCCTCAGCAACAACAACAACAACAACAACAGCGTCACCAGCATCAACACGAGCACGGACACTCCGTCCGCGTCCCCCTTGAGGGAGCTGAGGCAAGAGGTGAGACCCATTCCTAAGGTCAGTCAATATGGTTATCTTTTAACTGTTGAATGTTAAATTTAACGGAAATTGTGTCTAATGTAAGTTAACCTTGATTGGCTTTGATACTGTAATAACAAGATCTTTACTAATATTATAGAAGTGAAAGTGAGTTTGTTTGTTACGTCTTCACACCTTAATGATTAAACAGATTTTGATGAATTTTGGTACAAAGATAGTTGGGATCCTGGAGACAGACATAGGCAATATTTTATATGGGAAATGGGGAGAAAAAGGGTAGAAAAGGGAAAACTTAGCTTTGCTATTACAATCAATGAGGCGCAAGGGCAAAAAATACACGTAGCAGGTACTTGCAAATCAGAAAAGGGGAACTATGTTACCCCGAATTTAACGCGAGTGAAGCCGCGGGCTAGCTATATTAAATAATTATATCCGTTAATTAGTTCGGGAATATAGTTCAGGAAGTAAATATAATAGATCCTTCACGATGTCTTCAACGCATTCTGTACATCTTATAAAGTAACTCTATGCTAAAATAATTGCAGGAAAACTTTTTTTTTTGGGTTAAAAATCGCGATTTTCGGTAAAATTCAATGTTACGGACACATAGTATAAGAGTGAGGAGGTATTTGTTTTTAAACTTTGCCCCACACTAAGAATTTCTCCTGTATCGTGGGTGTGTTTTAAAAACATTTGAATTCACATACACAAACAGCTAAACCCGAAACAACTACTTGTAGGTTATACAAATATTTTTGTTTCTTGCGGGCTTTGAACCCGCGACACGCAGCGCTACAGTCGATCGCTCAGCGACTGCGCCAACCGTGTCGTCAAATTTTTAATTTAATGTTATTTAAAATAAAGTTAAAAAATAATAAGTCTCATATTTGTGTACTACAAGTTCCTAGGTATGGTTAAAACAAAGAGTGATCACAATGACAGAATAGGTGCCCTGGACTTCGTTAAGAGTACTTTTACACTCTTTTATAACATTCAACAGAAATAATAAAATAAAAACTACACTTACGTCAGAACTTTAAGTCTAACCTCTAACATACATCAGTAAAACGATTATGTTCAATGTGATCAAAATAAGAATAGTTTTTAGTTCTAAGTTCTGCCGCCATTTTAGACTATCTAATTGTTGAAATCGTTTCAGTATACCAGTGTTTGTGTTAACCCAAAATAAGCTAAACATGCTTTTAAATAAGTCTCAGTATCCCTTGCTCGCCGCAGCTCTAAATGAAAAGAGCACAGAATACAAAATTTTCTGATGTCATTGAATAATAAGTATTATTGTCAGTGAAATAAAGTACAAAATGGTTCAAACAGTGAAGCAACGTTTTCCGTGACTCTTTTGTACTTTAACGCACTTGACATAAGATTTAATATTCAGTGCCTCAAGGGACTCTAAATTCCATCTATGCTTATCCATTGGCCTCTTGCTATCATAATAAAATAATAAAACAATTAAATTTTCCCCAGGTTGAGTGTATTCACGAGGAGGCCCCCACGAAAAAAAAGGGGCGAATGTGGGTAAAAGGCTATAAATTCTAAGCTTATTTTGATTGCATTGTATTTATCTAGCTGCGTTCGATGCGGCTTCGCTTTCAAAACGTGATAACTCAAAAAATGTTTCTAACTTTTTTTTCAAAATGCAGATAACAGCAAAGTCAACTTATCAAGCTATACTTTTCCAGTATAATATGGCCTCGCTTTGTATAAATCTGCTGTGCAATGAGAGACCAACGTATTCTGGTTTTGTTCAGCATGATTGGTCTTCGAGATTACATACAACTTTTTTACGCCGTGAAAATCGATGGTTGATTCGCTGTGCTATTCAGTCGGTTGGTGGATGTTTCACTATATTTGACGCCGTCTTATCACCGTAGATTTTCATAGCGTGTGGACCAGAGGTCTTTGGGGGTCCTAATACAAGGTGGAAGGCCCACCGCTTCTAAAAAGCTCACCACGTATTCAGTACACCTTTCTGTGGTGTCCAGTTTCACCACCACATGTAAATTTTTAATTTAAAATAAATCAGCTGTTCTATACATGACTCGTTTGACCTCTATCCTTACTTCCTTACTATCCTTACTAATATTATAAAAGCGAAAGTGAGTTTGTTTGTTTGTTTGTTTGTTACCTCTTCACGCTTTAATAGCTGAACCGATTTGGATGAATTTTGGTACAGAGATAGTTGGGAACCAGGAGACGGACATAGGCTAATATTTTTTTGAAAAAAGTGGGATGTGAGGGAGAAAGAGGGAAGAGAAGGTAAAACTTAGCGTTGCTATTACAAATCAATAAGGCGCTAGGGGAACTGTGTTATCCCAAATTTAACGCGGGCGAAGCCGCGGGCGAAAGCTAGTAATATTATAAAAGCGAAAGTGAGTTTGTTTGTTTGTTTGTTACCTCTTCACGCTTTAATGGCTAAACCGATTTTAATGAATTTTGGTACAGAGATAGTTGGGCACCAGGAGACGGACATAGGCTAATTTTTATTTAAAAAAAGTGGGATGTGAGGGAGAAAGAGGGACGAAAAGAGAAAACTTAGCGTTGCTATTACAAATCAATAAGGCGCTAGGGAAACTGTGTTACCCCAAATTTAACGCGGGCGAAGCCGCGGGCGAAAGCTAGTTTAATATAGTTTTGTAGGAAAATATTACTGTTACTACATACATCTTCCTAGTGGGAAGATGCAGGCTAGCAGTAACAGTAACATTTTCCTACAAATCTCCCTATAACTTGCAGTTGGTTCGATCCAGGGCCCATGCGGACCACTGGTCGTTGGTTATATCTCTATCCCGCCATTTTCTACGAGAAACAGGAAACAGCTGGTTTTTGTTGTTGTTAAATACCCGATTATTCGACATTGGGGTTGTCATGATTGCCAAATCTGAATAATTTTAAAATAAGAATACAATTTGTAGTTTATATGACAAAAGAGTTCATAAAAACTCTTTGGCCAAACCTGAGACTTGTCAAAAAAAAAATACTGACAGTTAGCGGTTCCCGCCAAAAACAAGAAGAATGCAATCTAGATTGAAATATTTAATGGAACTGAATGGTCTTGAGTCATATTTAATTGTTAGCTATATGATTACACTAATCGGAGGAGCTCGTGGCTAAATAATAGCAGCCGCTCGGGGTCGATCTTAAGGTTAAGCCGCGCTTGCCTAGTTTGGTCTGTGGATGGGTGACCATCCGTTACATACCGAGTTTCCTCCGTGCCTCTGAAAGCACGTTAAGCCGTTGGTCCCAGCTGTCATTTATTGTAGATCTTTTACAGTCGTTACAGGTAGTCAGTGTTCCGAAAGTCTGACAACCAGTCTTACCAAGGGGTATCGTATTACCCAGTATTAACTGGGTTGTGGAGGTCAGATAGGCAGTTGCTCCACGTAAAATACTGATATTCAGCTGCATCCGGTTAGACTGGAAGCCGACCCCAACATAGTTGGGAAAAGGCTAGGCAGATGATGATTATGATTACACTAATCAAAATACCAAGATTGTTATATTCTGAATCTATGTGTACAAGATAATTAATATAATAGTCATTTTTTTTACTGGAAAAGTTGTACTTCATTACAGAGTTTACAAAGATATTATACTGAATACGTGGTACTTTTTAGCATCGGTGTAACTTTCACTCCGTATAAAAAGATTTCACACAATTACGAAATTGTTGCGTTCATTTGACGGTTGTCGAATTTGAACGCAACCTTCGCACAAAATCGTAAAAGACGCATCGTCTATCTGCTTAGATGATGTTTTGGAAATATTCGCCTCGCTGATATTGATGCATTCAACCTAATATTTTATGCTATATTTTGACGCCATGTTTTAAAAGTTTTTAAAATATTCATTAAATCGATTTAATAATACTAATACGAAATAAGCTAATTTTGCTTTGCTTAATGCAGCTATAAGTAAATTTTAATATTATTTATAAGTTTTATTTTCTTTAAAAGTTACATATGGGTACAAACTAGTATTTTTTAGTCATTATATGGGCCTAGTTTGACCTCAATCTTCTCAAATGGGACAAGCTAACCAAAATGAAGCCTATTGACTCACAACTGGAATAGTTCTGGGGTATAAAGAGTTATTTGCACTTACACTTGGGCAGACAGCACTAAATAAATGAATTTACCTATATTCTATGTCCATAGTGTTTCTCTTTCTCTCTTTTGGGGAATCATTTTATCAGCTTTTTAAAATCCGGAGCTATTTGAAATCATGAAATTAAAGATTTGATTGATTACATTTTTTCTTCTAGAGAAACAGCACATATTTTTTTTACAATACGGAAAACTACAACTGATAGCTGTGTCACTGCGGATTAATTATCAATTAAATCTTTTATATCAAAAGTTCGAAATGGCTCCAGAGACTCTAGAATTTGACGGTGATAAACGTAACGTTTTTGTCACTAAGAAAGCTAGTTTTTGTCGGTAATATTTAACCCCTCGAGCGTCCTTATGAGCACCCGGGTGCTCATAAGGAAAACTGCTTCAAACGTCGCGTGTGCACCCGTTGGCTCATAAGGAATCGGTTGCGATTGGATGTAACTTTTTGGCGTTTTTTCGCATTTAGCAACACAATATGGTTTTTAGTAAGTAATACAGTCCTTGAGTAACATTTATTTGATCACAACCTAATTTGGTACCATAAATACCATAAATACCGCAAAGTCGTGCGTGTGCGGCTCTGTTCGGAAATATTTTTTTTTGTTTGCAAATAATATGTTTGGAAGTAAAATACGGTGTAATATGAATGCCTGAACATATTTGTTATCGTAATATAGTGTTATTTAGGTGAATATGTGTGTGAATTCGGTGTATTGTGATCAAGTTTCAAGGTTATGTGAAAAAAAATATCAAAATAAAAACATTTCACGTCGCTGTGAAGTCAGGTTAGTTTTAATTTATTAGATATGTATACCAATAAACAGGTAAACTCATAACGAATCCAAAAAGGTATAATTTGTATTGTGTTATTATCTGTATAATGACGAAATCTTAATTTTTGTGAACGTCTACCCAAAATAATTTTATACCTACAAACTGCTTCGACATTTGAGGCATTTTCAAGCAATGTTTGCGGACGTGCGAGGGGTTAACATTATACAAAGGTGGACTTAATGAGTTAGGCATTTTCTATCAGTCAATCTTAGAGTGATGCAGAGACAAAAATATAGTATGTGCAATGTGCGAAAATATCTCAGAAAAAAAAACATACAATACAAACGAAAGACAAACATACAAAAAAAAGACAATATTCAAAAGTAAAGAGAGGTTTTTACCTCTCTTTACTTTTGAATATTGTCTTTTTTTTACTACAAAATATGAAGAAAAACTGATAACAAAAAACTGATAAAATTCATATTTTAAGATGAGTCTGCCAACTCGTGTTCGCGAGCTTTTACCTTAAATGTGAACCGTCTGGTGGTCACCCTGATATTAAGAGGGAGTGTATTTCTAAGGAAAACCGCTGCTGATGTTCACAAAGTTGTGTAATAGTGTATTAATGTTGGGCAATAATTTAACCAAAGACTAAATCGATATTATGGGTCTATTATTTAATGGTATCATTAGTACATTGGGTTTTATTTACTTTTTTGGCACTTTTTGGCAAAAGTCTACGGAGAATTCGCATAAAAAACGGTATTTTTCTTTGACTTTCCAATAACGTTTGACCCTTAACACTGTACCGGCTATAAAATGTGGTGATACACATCATAGTCTCCCATTCGCTTGTATTTAGGACCTCTTTCCTTCAAAATGTCACTCAAAAATAAACTTTGGTTGCATATCAGTAAAGTAGATAGTTGAGTGGCAATAGAATCTCTATAGTCTTGAATTCGCTTATCAGCTGGTGACTGAAAGGCCGCTACGCGCTGAGGTTGAGCGAGAGAGGCGTCTGTCACAACGAACTAGTCTCATCACCTCTTCCGCACCACCCTCGAATCGAGACTCTATGGGTGAGTGTTTTGGTCTTATTTTCCCTTGAATTTTAAGATAAGAAAAATAAATAATATCTACTTCGTATAGCAGCAAAAATCGCGTTCAAAATTAGAGCTCCATCCAGCATAAAGGATCGTTGCACAATTAAATGGTTTTTTTAAACTTGTCATGCATAACAAGTTGCGGCGTCACGCCAACAGAGGGCGCATTCACATTCGCTTGTATTAGGACCGCGTCGTCTATTCTGGACGCGCTTCCAGCTTCCAGCTACAGGCGTGTGCCAGTTGTTCTGCTTCTATACAAAGTATTATTTATTTTTCTATAATAAGAGCTTTCGCTTCTCTCTGTTGATTTTATGATGATTTTCTAACACATATAACACTTATGCTAAATGCTTGTTTTGTAGCATCGCATTTTTCCAGGATTCATTTCAAGTTTGGCAAGAAATTTGTGCAATTAAAGGTAAATTATTATTGAATGAACAGAGTACAAACCATTTACAATGAGGAAGTGACTGAGCTCGCGCCATATTGAGATTTTATCTGTCAACTGTTACTTAAATTCTGGCAAATTCTCTAAGTACAATATCGGTGTGCAGTCTTTGCCTGCGCTTTTAGCCCAATCTCACTCCCAGAAAAAACATAAAAAGGATGAGATTCTTTCGGGTGTAAATATATCAAACGATTCTTCGATTCAACAACAATGACGTCATTAACATGGCGCAAGTTCAGCAACTTTCTCATTGTAAATTCACTATATAAGTCAGGAGACTTTTCAACGTGTAATTTTCTAAAGAAGAAACAAACCTTCTTAATAATAATCGTGGAGCAAAGTTATGCTAAACTGAGTGTTTAAAGAATGTATGGAAAATTACACTGAAGGCCTACGAGCGCGCGGGGTAAACGTATCGGAAATACGTCGCTTTTTGTTAAATTTACAGCAGGTAAAATCATTGATGTCCATCAATATAAGTAGAGAATATTACACTTGTAATCCTCGAAGTATTAAGCAGAGGAGAATTATATGAAAAAGTTTTTTTTTTGTATTTTTAAAATATAAATTTAAAAGTGCAATTATGTGTGAAAATGAAAATATGAAAATTTTAAGTGAATCTACTATTCATATTTAATTTTTAAAATGACGTAAGCGCTACTTTTACATCGTGCGCTCGTGCTAAGGTAACTGGTTGTAACTTAACTTCGCGTTTATTAAATTTTGAAATATCCTATTCGTTTATAATACTGTCCAAAACGTATTACGTGTCGCATCAATAGGGAATATGCATGAAAAAAAAACAGTACTTACTAACAACCCAAAAAAAGAATTCAAAGTTAATTTCAACAATTACTTGTCACAAAAAAAAAAACTACAATGCATATACCCTATTGTTCACAACCAAAGCATGTTCGGCTTAGTGAATCGATTATGTAGACTTTCCTTACTATTTTCATCCTTAATAATATAATTGCTGTCAATAGAGAACTTGAATATTTTCTTTCAGGGTGTAGTAATTAAAGAACCAAATACATTAATTAATCCATTTAGAAGCTTAAAAACCTTATGTAGAACAACTTTTCTATCTTTTGTATTAAGTATTTTTTTTTCGGGTATTTTCTTTCCAGTCAGTGCTACGACGCGTAACGGTTGTATATAATAATAATATAATAATATCTTGGGACAAGGTAACGGTTGTATATGTTTTGCTGTCATCGTTATTTTATCTGTAAAGTATTGTCCTTTATATCCGTCACTCAAGCCGAAATCGGCGAGTCATGACGACCTACTAATAAAATGACATTCAGTTTTTGACACAAGCTGTATTTACTGTCAAAACAGAGGTTATATAAAATTAATTTAAAAATACAATTACCTTAACAAGAAATTTGTTAGCAAATAGATATCCTGTCAGAAACCAGTTGGCCTACTATAATGTCTTAAAGCAGCATTTTTTGAAACTTATTCCAATGTGGGAAAGAGATGGCGCTATACATTCTCATGCTTTCTCTTTCTCACACTAGAATGACACTAAAACCAATCCATCTTTAAGACGTCAAAGTAACCCCACAGGTGTCAATGAATACTAACAATTCGTTTGCGTTTCGTCGATCCCCAGGAACAACAGACTCCAATCAAGAAGAAGAGGAACCTCCCCCACTGCCAAAGAAATACGCCCACCGAAGCATGGACCTTGAGAGCGACACTAACAACAACGGGGACTCGAACCCACTCCCTCCCCGACACAACTATGACACCGTCTGGGCGCCGCGAGGATCATTCTTGTACAACTCTATAGCTAGACGGAATACGACCAACGAGAAGGCGCCTACACCGCCTCCTAAAAAAAGAAATGCACAGACTTAAAGATTAAGCAGTAAGGACCATTTTTGACGTAATAACATTTGAAAAGGGATATTGGTGGCGATTCTGACGAATCCTTACTAATATTATAAAAGCGAAAATAAGTTTGTTTGTTACCTCTTCACGCTTTAATGGCTAAACCAATTTTTATGAATTTTGGTATAGAGATAGTAGGGAACCAGGAGACGGACATAGGTTAATATTTTTTTTAAAGTGGGATGTGAGGGAGAAAGAGGGAAGAAAAGGGAAAACTTAGCGTTGGTATTACAAATCAATAAGGCGCAAGGGGAACTGTGCTACCCCGAATTTAACGAGCGAAGCCGCGGGCAAAAGCTAGTATAACAAAAATAAACTAGACTAAGATTAAAATGACATACCTAATCATATCAAATTGTATTCTACACCATTTTAGTTGCGATTGAAGACAATCCGATTTAGTTTGACAACCAATATTTTTTTTTTTTTTTAATACGTCAATTTGCGAAAGTCTGAAGTGCGAAGTGAAATTGCGATTTTCTCTAAATTGAGTCACTTAAACTGTTATTAATGCTGTCAAACTATAATGTAGATAAGTTATGATCACTTCAATCAATTTCTGAGCAATAAATGCCGTTTGACAGGAATAAACTAAATTTTTAGTAATTTTTAGTGTAGTTCTAGTTTAGTTTGTGACAACAAAATCGACATCATTTACCATGTTTATTATTCAATTTGAGTTCCTGATATTTCAGAGCAGTTGCAAACGCGACCATCACGGATAAACTAAATATTGTAGTTGGGTGTTCATAAGCAGACAAAACGGTCTAACTTCTTCCTGATATTTCTTTGCTCACGGTACCTCTACCACTATCAGTCACAACTTAATTCTGTGTCCGGTTGCAATTATTTTAAGTTTTTTTTTTTTGTTTTTACACTATTGAACCACTGAATTCCAGGCTCTTTACAGTTGGACCTATCTTCCCGGTTAAAAAAGTGTTTAGTTGGTTTAGTCCATTACATAATAGACATGGTAAATATCCCGTTTCAAATGTTAATAATAAAATTAAGGACTATGTCAGTATAAAAAAATGGCGTACGGTAAAACGGGTGCGGGTAGTGGGGAGCACGCTCATATGTCTGTAAGCGCTATGGGAATGAGGAACACGCGGGGAGTGTTGTAACGATATTTATTTATGAACACGTCAGTAAAAGAGATCAGTAACCAGGCTTAAAACATTTTTATGTCAGACACAGTTAACATCAACTTTGTCTGACATGAAAATGTTTTCTTAGAAAATCATGAATGTTTTCAAATAAAGTGAAATTAATTTGATAGAAACCAGTTAAATAAATAAATAAAATTTTAGTTAAAGACATCCATCGGTTACTAAGACTACTCAAAAAGAAAAATGAACTTTATCTAACGAGCTTGGTATCTTATGTATTTTGTTGGCGATAAACTAAAGAAACATAATAGAAAAGACATAAGTACAGACAAAGAACACAAAGGTCCCACTTAGTTCATAACAGACACGATTGATATTTTGACAGCTCGCACCGCACCGTAAACTCGTTGACGCTGCGCACGTTTTAACCTTTTAAACGACATTGTCACATATGTGTGACAAAAAAGCGCGTGCCTTTAACGCCAATATGTGACAGAAATGTAGGTAATATGAGTTTCCTGGCGTAGAGGGATTGCGCGTGCGCTTATAATCTGGCGTTCAAAAGGGTAATTCGATCATATCTATGCAAGGCTATACTGACTGCTGTTTATTGTTTTATTCACGTCCAACTTAAACTAAATTAGCGCCCTCTACTGGCCCATTGAAAAATAGACGCACATGGGAAAAATTATAATAAAAAAGTTATTATATTTACTACTGCCGATTTTTCAGCATATAAGTATATGTATTTTTTGTAATTTATCCTAATGTTGATCTTAATTGTCTCATCTGTGTCAACTAATTTCAGGGGTGGAGCGAGACAACCCCGACATAAGTGTTCATAACCACTTACTGGGGCTGTTTCATTCACATTTGCTATGTAAATTTATGAGACTAAATAAACAGTTTTTTTATTTAATTTTAACGGAAAATTTCAAGTTGAGATTTTAGCATTCATCATAATTTCAAAGCATTCATAATTACTTGAAACTGCCAAACTTAACACATCCTCGTTAACTGCAGTACTTATAAAAATGTTACCATTGATAATAAAATGTTGCTCTGTTTTAATTAGGCAATATGGCTTTGTGAAAATATTTAACATACTTAAAGTAGTTTAGTAAACAAAATAATCAATAATGGGGTAGAGAATAGGGTAGATGACACCACTAATCAATTGATATATTTTTATGAGCTGTCAAAACACGCTTCCCCCATAGATTTTGTATGAGAATCGCAACGATGACGTCACTAAGTTGTCAAGTCAATGATGCAACTATTTATTGCTTTAAAAGCAACTAAAAATCGAATTTTAAAGTTATTTTGAAACGAATGGAGTTCTCAGGTCTAGAATAAGGTGTTCTTTCAGAAAAAATGTGTTTTTTAATTATTGGTTAATGGTGTCAACTACCCAATTGTAAAACTTAGATCGCTGCCAAATTTCGTTTCCAGCCTCGTGATTGGTTGAAAATATGGTGACTTTTTATAATACATGAGATTTAGCTGCGATCACGTCATGTATAATGACCATAGACAGGCCGACCTACCCCGTTAAAAAAGAGTTTTTAGTGTACGAATTTTATTGCATCGAAAAAAAATTGCGCGGCTAACGATGGATTTTTCGTATCTCCTTTTTTGAACCAAACTAGGGATAAGTCTGCTTAATGAACTTTTTATTATTGAAAATATTAAAAAAGGACTTTTACGACGATGGAGAAAATTGTTTTAAAAATGATTGTGTACTGTAATGTATTTGATCCAGTGAAATAATAAAATTAGCCATTCTAACTTCTACAGACTAAAAAGCCACCGAGAAATTTTAGAATAATATAAGTATATTAAAAGTTAAATGTGTTATCTAAGTGTATAATGTATTACACAATACTTATTTTAAATTGTAACAAATGATATTTTTTGTGATATTAAAATCAATAGATGCCATTAATCCAAAGTTTTACATTGATATTGAACATGTTACCGAAACCGATATTTTAAGAACTTTTTAAAGATTTTGATCAACGGATATTTAGCTTTATTTATTAGATGATAAAATACTTTTTTCTAGAATTATGTGTCAATGAATCAAAATATTGTTTTAAAATTACGAACGGTTAGGCTAAGAAATTCAGTATTTTTTATTTATACGTAAAAGTTATTTAAGTTAGAAATTGTGTTTTGGATAAAAAAATATTACATCTTGGTTTTTTATTTTTCATGCTCATTATTGTCGCCATATTTATAAATCATTTCACTTTACAAGCACTTCTTTTGAATGTATAAGTCTGTGCCATGGCAAATCTTATTAAGTAGGTTTTTTTTTGGCAAAATTATAATAAAAACATTTGAATTATAAAAATGAAGTTAACAAAAACATACTACTTATTTTTCCGTTCAAAAGCTGTCCTCAATACAAAATTATGTATTCCTTCAAATATATATAAAAAAAAACTATGTGAAACTAATAAAAGTTTCCAATTATACCATTTCGCGGCCATATGTAGCACCAAATATACAAAATACGAGTTTTGTATATAAATATTATTATTGTATATTGTTAGATACATAAGTTTGTTTAAGTTAACATAAGAGCAATAGTTTTAAAACATTGTTCAAGTACCGTCAGCTTCATAAATGTCAGGAATGTTAAAAAGATGGTTGACGGAACATCTTTATGTTATTTATAATTTTAATAAATAAACAGATCAAACTAGAATAAGTGAAATGTTTATTTATATATTTTGTAGCATTTTAGAAGTTTAATTATTTCATTTAGTTTTAGTATTAAGTTATTGTTGATTTTTCTTTCGTAATTCACAGAGATTTTGGAGGGGCAAAGAAAAATTACCTGAGGTGTTTCGTAATATCGTTTAAACAATCATGTTTTTATTCAAAATATAATCATAAACAAAAAAAAACCTATTTTTAAAGGTCTTCCATTAAAAGAAAAAATCTTTTGGTAAAATCCTCGTTCCGCGGCCATACCACACCAAATATACGATTGTTGTGTTTTTGTGTACATTATATGTGTGTATATTATTGTGTACTCAAGTCGCAATAGTTTATAATTATTACCAGCAAATAAATACATATTTTATAGATACAATTGTTTTATTTTGAGTTAGATGATTAGTAGGGTTTACTGACTAAAACCTTTCCATATTCCTTCTTTTGCCTATTGTGTTCCGGGGCAGCTATATCTCTTTCGAACAACCCGCAGCCATGATTATTAGGTTCAAGCCAGAAAGAATGGAAAAATCCTCTCGCGAATTACTAGTTGCATTGTAAACAGGACCGTAGTATCATAGTTTAAAGTAGAAAATTGTGTGGATATCGATGCGGACATCAAGCATTGCCTGGCGCATGCCCAACACTCGGCAACACGCCTCCTCGCGCGTGGTTTTAATTCCTCGAGAAACCGCTATAGCAAGTTCTAAAGTGATTACCGTATTCTCACGTAGGCTAGCGTAGACGCACATGTTCTCGCGCGCGTACCTACACTACGGAACTGAGCGTGAGAAACCGCTTTGGCAAAGCTACTCTTCGAAATAAAAATATTGATACAGTGTGACAAGTCCTCGGGCACCGCCAAAGATGTTAGGTGCCCACAAAACCATGACAGCTCTCCGTACGGTGTGGTATGCGTATCAGACATTTTCTACCGTTCAGAAAAAATTGTTTAAAAAATACGCTTTTAGTCACGTGACTTATTTTCGTATTCCTAGCAGCAAACCCTTTCATTTGATACCCATATCAAATGAAAGGGGGGTAGACTTGAAACAGCCAGTCCGCCATCTTGGGGAGACCGCCATATTGGATTTGTAATGACGTTTCTTAGCTAGGTATTGTCATCGAAACTCAGAGCGTGTGCAAAATTTCATCCTAATAAAGATTGCAAGAATATTAAGATTCCAAGATTTTTCTTACATAGACATTTCTTAAGATCTTGTTTAAACCAAATGGCGATGATGCGAGTCTGTTCAGGTTCATGGCCCTGATATGAAAAATGTGTATTTAGGGTACATTGGTAATGACATACGAATTACGATCATTAATGTTTAAATAAATAAAGAAAAGAAAAAATATCCAAAAAACTAGCAATTTCTCAGTTCATCTCAGTTAAAAAAAAACGGGGTTGCGGGTTGTTCGAAAGAGATACCGCTGCCCCGGAACGTAAAGGGCAATAGAAGGAACATGAGTGGGTTTTAGTTAGTACAAGTCTGACACTCCCTTATACTTATTTGACGATTTCCAAAGAAAGTCAAAAAAAAAAGAAGTAAAATAACATAATTACGATAGCATTCTAAGCCAAGTCAGAAAAACATGGGAGGCACATAAACTCTGACAACAGATTAGGCATAAACCATACGAAAAAAGAATTACATAACTATAACATTGATGTCGGTGTCACCTTGCTTATACGTTATTTACAACAGCAAGCGTTCGATACACCTCGTTTGTCTACAAAACGAAGTTATATTTATATTTCAATAGAAACAATTTTTCTGAAGACATTGTATTCGTGAGCATAACTAATAACATTACCTATGTAAACAGCCATGAAGTATATAGGTATATACTTTAAATGACGTTATTTACCTAAATGTTAACGAGGGCAATAACCGTCACAATATCATAGTTTTGTGAAGCAACGATGTCAACAGAACACCAATGTTTGCAGTAGTTGTATAATGTATGGTCTGCAAATAAAGCGTTTATTGTTTGCCTACTGAAGTAAAACTGCTAACCCACACGGTTCAGGCGTGATCATTGTTAACATAATTGTATCATCTCGCTTTTTAACTTGAAAAGGGTTGACACAGGTTTCTTTTTAGGAAGGCATTTTGTCTCTCCAAAAGGTGACCGGCGACCTCTCGCGTCTGGCTCTGGTTTTAGTCCATGGTCCGGAGGTAGAGGGAATGGGAAGCGTTCACCTCCTGTGAAGCAGTCATGCTAGCAAAGGAGGTAGCCGGGCGTTTGCCCAGCTGCCGTGGGAGACGCTCCGGGCGTCAGGTGCCGCGAGACGACTCCTGACAATCGTATAAGCACAAGCAATGGGGAGCTCACCGTCCGGCCATCTAGTGCGGTGAAGTTATTCAATGATTTACCATTCCTAAAACAAACAGGCAGAATATAAGTGGCAACGCCGGGAAAGGGTGCCCTGAAAGGACATACACTGAAATTATTAGTAAGGTTCCTCAAAAAAATCAGGTGCGTGTATGACCGAAGTACGAATGTAAAACAGGCAAAAGGAGTACGTCAGGAACGTAGCAAGAATCGAGCTACTGAGATAAAAAAGTTAATTCTAAGTTATAAACGAGCCGTTTCGACGGTATGTACAGACGCCAGCAGGTCAAGCTACCCGAAACTGTGAAATTTTCCCAATAAACCTTGAACCTAATACTTTAGAAATAAAGTCGAAAATCTATCAAAGAAATCTGACAGATTGTAGGAGCTTGATGTGTAGGCGTCTGTACCTAAGTGTTCCGCGCGCGCCTCAGGTTGCGGGTTGTTCTAAGGATATACCACAAACCCGGAACATAAAGGGCTATGAAGGAACATGGGTAGGTTTTAGTCACTAAAAGTCTGACACTCCGCCTCACTCCGCTCAAAGCGTGGGAAGTTATTTGATCACCCATACATAAAAAGTGGGTTGTTGCCGATGGAAACATTACCAGCTACCCTACTATGACTTCTTAAAGCAGAACTAATTCCATTGAGGGAAAGAGACAGAGCTATACAGGGTGTCTAGCACCATCTCTTTCGCTCAGTGGAATAAGTTCTGCTTTAAGAAGTCATAGTAGGGTAGCTGGTAATGTTGCCATCGGTAACAGCCTACTTAGGGTAGCAGATCTGATAATTGAACCTAAATCCTTTAAGCAGTAACAGCACTAATAACTACTTTATCATCGGATTGCAATCAAACTCAGAGCCTAAAAAATCTTCGAAATATTATCTTCTTTCCCACGCGTCATATGCGTGATAATTATACTACTTAATTCTTTTTAACCACACATAAAGGACCTTCACCTACTTCGATAAGAAACTGTAAACAAGAAGTCAACTTTTCCATTATTGCTAAAAAAACATGTAGGTAGGTATTAATGAGATCATCACACAGTTGACCAAGATTTTTTGTCTGGACCTTAAAAGAGACTATGACCTATGAGTTTGTTTCGGCTGTTTCTTCTTAGAGTAGTCGGGTACGAAACACCGGCCTCATCTAGTTTTAAAACAAGACGTGTAAAAGTGTTTGTAAAAACCTACTTGCAAAATAAACATCATTTATCACAACGCGATGTTTCGGAGAGATCTTAGAGTGTCAAAGGCGCAGCTTCAACTGCCGACTCAGTTTTCAGCGTGACTGCTGAGCTGGGGTTCTGGGTTCCGTTCACTAGATAAGCAACCAGTTACTAGGTTTTTCATAGCATAACGCCTGTAATCCTCGAGGGGTTAGGCAGCGATGTATATAGTAATACGTAAAAACCACATTTCGCTAGTTATAAACTTTAAACCGATTTTGATGAATTTTGGTACAGAGATAGTCGAGACCCTGGAGACGGACATAGGTTATTTTTAATTTCAAGTAACAAATTAGGAAAAAAAAGGGTAAAAATAGCTTTGCTATTACAATAAATAAGGCGCAAGGACAAAAATTACAGGTAGCAGGTACCTGCAAATTAGAAAAGTGGAACTGTGTTACCCCGAATTTAACGCGAGCGAAGCCGCTGGCAAAAGCTAGTTTGTAATAATTAATTTCCATACCGTAATCGCATTCTGTAGCTCATAGTCTACAATCCGAACTAACGAACTAGTGACAAAAAATTAAATACGACTCTCGACTTCAGTGTTGCCTAACTCAATCAAAGTAAAGGTATTAAAACTCAGATATCTATACCTACGTGTATTTTTTTTTGTAATCATCCAAAAAATCAAATAAATCCTAGTTTATGAGTGTTAGAGGGTAAGGCCCGGCGCCCATTATCGGCATCGGCAAGGAAAAGGATCCTTCGGCATCCATTGCATGTACAAGCGCACACTGTCGGAAATTATGCTTTGGCATGCTGTAACGTTCTTAGGGATGACGAGGCGTCCTTAAGCATGCCGCACCGTCCTGTAGCTTGCCGAAGCGTCTTATATCGTATTACCTCGATTGTGTTGTGTGTGAGTCAAATGATGCCGGCGGCGTACCGAAGGATGCCGAAACATTCGCCTCAAGCATACCGAAGCGGTATTTTTTGTTATTACGACCATATATTTAATGGAAATTTCTACTTTATTGCCATTATGTTAATGTATATTACCTACTATTTGCCACCTAAAATACGCAGTCGTGCCGATGCCGATAATAAGCGCCGGGCCTTAAGGGGTTCCACCGGGCACAAATCGTAGCACCTTTTTGCCGATGGTAAATCATCAAATAACCTCCCCTAGGTGTGTAGCGCAGGGGAATGTCAGACTTTCACTGACTAAAACCCACATATTATTATGTTCTTTCTCTTGCCCCTTATGTTCCGGGGCCGAGTTACCTCTATCGAACAACCAGCCCCTACCACTCCACCCAGATCGGGTTGAGTCATTTGGTAATTTAATTTCCAATCAGGAAAAAAAACCTGTGTCTTATTTTTTTCTATACGATCACGTGTCATGCGCCGTGAATCATTTCGTAGACGCATCACCTTTTAATTACCACGTACAACTGATAACAGCTACTTAATTAGTTTTGTTATATTTAGAACAACCTCACAAATTCTCGTAGGTACTTGTTCGTATTTAAACTTTTAAACGCTAGATATAAACGCACGCGCATGCCTTCCACGCCAGACATCTCAATTCTTGTCACACAATTGTGTCATTTGCGTTCAGGGCACGGAATTGCTGTGACATTTAAGTGACAACGGCATCAAAAAAGTTAAATTATCTTCATCAATTACCATTTCTCAAACATTTTTCGTCGGAACTACGATTACGCGTTCTAACCGAAGTTTCAACCATTACTTATAATAAAAAAATACAGACTAACTGGCCCACTTGCGCTATTATTATCATTAAAACCTATGCTAGTATGTTTAGAAAAAAAGAAATAAAAATAGTGTGGCCAAACTCATACTACATTTATCAAGGCCCACGTAAGACATGTAGCTTGACAAACCCACCCAGAGTAGTCCCAATTAAAATTTGTTTTAAAATCCAGAACACACGTACTCTCTCAGAGTAGCTGAATTTCGCGTGTTCGCACGATGGCCACTTTAGCTAGAACGCGGCCGGCTCAGATAATAAGAACGCAAGTGGAGCAAATAATTGATTTCCATTATTATTGGGGCTGTAAGGTTATAGCACGGCCAACGAGAAGCGATACCAAATGTAAACAAAACCCATGCTAAAACCCCATCTAAAATGGCCGCCCGAATGTTGGCGAAACCGTCTTAACGTTGTCATGTTTTTGCCGGGAGAACGAGACATTACGACAAAGGCACAAGATGGAAAAAGCTAAATATTAGATTGTCAACGCCACAGTTGTTCTTTAGGTTACTGACCTTTCGTATCGCTTCTCGTTGGCCGTACTTTAGATACGCTGACGCCTACCTACTGGTATTAAGCTGCATCAAGTCCGTCATGAGACCTTTTTATTTATTTGTTTTTTTTTTCGTCTGGGAAATCATCAAATAACTTCCCCCGCCCTGGGCGGAGCGGCGGGGCGTGTCAGACTTTTACTGACTAAAACCCAATCATGTTCCTTCTATTGCACTCTACGTTCCGGAGTCGCGTTATCTCTTTCGAACAATCCGCAACCCCGGCAGGGTGATGAGACCTGTCGTACTCTATGGGTCAGAATGCTCAGCTGGGCTGTAAAAAGGAAGGGTGATTTCAGTTCTTTTGCCCTTTGTGTCCCGAGGCCTCTTTTGAGACACCCGCAGCCCTAGCAGGGCAAGAAACTGTCTTAAAATCCTTTAGAGAATTTTGGTGTGATGTAATACCTATATGCAAACATAACCACCATCACTTGTCATGTAGTTCTATAAAATACTCTGTGTTGCTACTGAGAAATTCCTGATGAAAAACCCAATAACACTGCCCGGCTTAGAATAACCCTAATGACACTATGCTTGAATCGAACCTGGGACCTTATCTTACTTCCTACTATCCTACCTTCCTTACTAATATTATAAAAGCGAAAGTGAGTTTGTTTGTTAAGTCTTCACGCTTCAATGGCTAAACCGATTTTGATGAATTTTGGTACACAGATAGTTGGAAACCAGGAGACGGACTAAGGCTACTATTTTTTAACTTAAAAGAGTGGGATATGAGGGAGAAAGAGGGAAGAAACGGGAAAACTTAGCGTTGTTATTACATATCAATAAGGCGCTACCGAATTTAACGCGAGCGGGGCCGCAGGCAAAAGCTAGTAATATTATAAATGCGAATGTTTGTGAGGATGGATGGATGTGTGTATGGATGATTGTTACTCTTTCACGTCAAAGCAGCTAAACGGATCTTGATGAAATTTAGCACAGAGGTAGATTATAGTCTGAATTAACAGAAACGATACTTTTTTTTTGATAAGCACTCGGATGAAACCGCGGGCGCCAGCTAGTGTTTAACTATATGTATTGCGACAACTAGACTAATGGGTTGAATAAAAATAAGTTTAGGCCCAAAATAGATAGAACGATAAAATGCACATATTTAGTGTTTTAATCTAAATTATATTAATTTAATCACCAGTTGTCATTATGTTTAGTCAAGTCTCGTGATAAAAATAGCACTTCCTATTAACTATTAATATTAGACATCTCAGAAACGGTAATACTGTTAATTTATTCTTAACGACCAATGCAATTAAGATATTGAATCAAGAGGAAAAATCCGTGCGTTCTAAAACCTCAAAATGTAGTTAGCTAATTGTTTTTTGACGGTAAAAACATGATAAATCTGGAATTTGGAGAAATATGAAATATACCTTGCCCCGTAGTAAGTCATCATCTGCCTAGCCTTTTCCCAACAATGTTGGAGTCGGCTTCCAGTCTAACCGGATGCAGCTGAATATTAGTATTTTACATGGAGCGACTGCCTATCTGACCTCCACAACCCAGTTAGTACTGGGTAATACGATATCTCTAAGTAGGACTGGTTGTCAGACTTTCGGAACACTGACTACCTGTAACGACTGTCAAAGATCTACAAATGACAGCCGGGACCAACGGCTTAACGTGCTCTCCGAGGCACGGAGGAAACTCGGTATGTAGCGGGTGGTCACCCATCCACAGATCAACCTAGGCAAGCGCGGCTTAACTTAAAGATCGACCCGAGCGGCTACTATTATTTAGCCACGAGCTCCTCCTTGCCTCGTCGTAGGTACTAACTTATATTTCGGTACTGTTGCTGCAGCTGTCAACTGATACTTTAAAAGCATTGATGTATCCAAACATAGGTACTTATCTAAGAAATCTCAATTATTCTACAACCGGAAATAGGTACATTTATGAAAAACTGTGATAAAGCCATGACCGGAACACCTATCTACATAATCTCTTTGAGTTTACTGTCTGTAACATATTACTCAAGTTCTTATCTAGATTTTGAGAGTAGCGCTATCAGACGCCTTTATCTAGATGACACAGAGCACACACAGTTGGGAACACAAACTTGTATCATTTAACTTCCGTACATTTGTAGGTATGTATGTTGGTGGACGGAGAGCGAGAGCAAGGCCAAAGAAAAGTGGATGGATTGTGTAAGGAATGATATGACGGAGAAAGGAGCAAATGATGCCGTGACGTCTGATAGGGGACAATGAAAAAAGAAAATGTGTTGCGCGGACCCCAAACAGAATGGGACGAGGGCAGGAAAATGATGATGATGATGACATTTGTATGTATTGCGTAATAATTGGAAGTTCATAAGGGATAGCGAACTGAACACACTTTCACTTTCGCTTTTATAATATTAGTAAGGATTTCCCATTCGCAAAAAAAATGTTTCTTTTTTTGCCCTTTATGGTCTGTGGCCTCGGAATCTCTGTCGATCCCGCAACTCTGGCAGGCGGTGCTCCTGACAAGCCCTATGCTTTGCTGACATCTGCCTGAGGCGCGCGTGGAACACGAACGCGCCGTTGACCGTCCACTTCAGAACTTGCCGCTACTTATATCATCTGCAGTCTGTGCATTAATTAAACCTCTCACGACATACTGTGTCAGACAAAAAACTAAATACATTTCTTATCGCGACGACCTTATAAGGAATTAAAATGCAAAACAAATATTCTTGTACCTTTTCTTAAAATGGAAAGTTTCCGAAAATTTGGCTTAGTAACATCAATTATGATGGTAAGAAGTGTCTACCTTGCGATAGTTTGTTTTTAGACTCATGCGGATGCCCTACTTGTTAGCATCTAGGTTGTCTGAATCGTGACAAGTCAAATAGTACCTAGATTAGGTTTTAACTACTATCGCTCCATGTGGTGCTTTTTTATATTATCACTAGCTTTCGCCCGCGTTAAATTTGGGGTAACACAGTTCTCCTTGCGCCTTATTGATTTGTAATAGCAACGCTAAGTTTTCCCTTTTCTTCCCACTTTCTCCCTCACATCTCACTTTTTTTAAATAAAAATTATAGCCTATGTCCGTTTCCTGGTTCCCAACTATCTATGTACCAAAATTCATCACAATCGGTTTAGTCATTAAAGCGTCAAGAGGTAACAAACTCACTTTCGCTTTTATAATATTAGTAAGGATAACCAGGTTCCATTTTATTCCCTCACTCAAGCTGGGTAGTAAAACTACTTCATATACAGGGTGCAATTGAAGTCATGGGCATTATTTTAAACTAAGGCTCTACTCACGATACTAAGTGCATTAGGGCTACTAAAACGCAAATCAAAAATATTATTAATGCAAACTAGTTATTGCGACAACCGGCATGCGCGCGGCATTTTCTTAGAAGTAGCAATAACAATAATATTTTTGATTTGCGTTATAGTAGTCCTAATGCACTTAGGCGCGTCGCCCACTCGACCAATAGTCGAGGTGCAGTTGAGGCGCAGCGCAGGCACATAATAGGCACGCCGCAACGAGATTTTCTTTACAAATGTCATGTGGGCGACGCGCCTTAGTATCTTGAGTAGAGCCTTAGTTTAAAATAATGCCTATGACTTCAATTGCACCCTGTGTCATTTTAGCCACATGTATATAACAATCTATTTATATCTATTACTATTCCTTTTTTCAGTGTTTTCGTTGCGTAATTTTTTGCGTTTTGCTATTTTGCGTTCGAAAAGTGTCGGACCGTAATTTGCGAACCTATTTTCTTTAATAATATATTATTTTGATTTATATCTTTGAAGATTCAAAGATATAAATCAAATTACTTACTCAAGCAAAAAAGGTGGCATGCATTATTACTATATAATAAACTGCAGAGTACCTACCTAAACTAATTTTCGTTGCTGATAATACAATACTTTCAGTGTGTATATTAAATATTTATAAAATCACCAATGCAAGTTTTTCGACACTCTATTTAGCGGTGAGAGCTGTAATTATAAAAGTGCAACAATTAGGTGTCTCTTAGTGTCTAGTTTACTGCGGAAACTGCATAGACATCATTTTTTTTTTAAAAAAACGTTGCCCCTACATTAGGAATTTCTCCTGTACCGTGGGTACTCACATACACAAACAACCAGACCCGAAAGAACTATCTGCAGGTCATACAAATATTTGTTCCGTGCAGGAATCGAACCCGCAACACGCAGCGCAGCAGTCAATCACTCAACCACTGCGCCAACCGTGCCGACTGACATTGTTTACTCACATGTTCATGAAAACATTAAAGAACAGCGTGTAGGTACAGTCACGCTGTATCTAAGTTAACAGATAAAGCCATTACACACGAAAATGTCGCAAAATATAAAATGGCAGAAGATCTAACACATACAGTAGGCCTACTATGACATCTTAATGCAGAACTTATTCCACTGAGTGAAAGAGATGGTGCTAGACACCCTGTATAGCTCTGTCCCTTTCCCTCAGCGGAATAAGTTTTGCTTTAACACGTCATGGTAGGGTAGCTGCACACGTGGTTCAGCTCGGAGATGAATAACAGCTATAGGTATAAATATAATTATACGGCCTGTTGACGGGCCTGTTGGTCTAGTGGTTATTGGCCCTGACTGCTGAGCCGGAGGTCGTGGGTCGTCGATTCCCACCCAGGACAAACTTCGTGTGATGAGCACGATTGTTTGTTCTGTGTCTGGGTGTGATTTATCTATAATATGTATGTATTTATAAATTATATAAGTATGTATACCAGTTGTCTGGTTACCATAACACAAGCTGTGCTTAGCTTGGGATCAGATAGCCGTGTGTGAGTTGTCCCAAGATATTTATTTATTTATTTATAATTCTATATTTTCTTAGAAGGAAAAAAGGGAACCCTTAATGGATCACTTCGTCGTCCGTCTGTCTGTCTGTCAAGACCCTTTATCTCTGAGTTGAAATTAAAACTTTATACTCAAGTCTATGATAGTCTAGGTTTTTACTTTGGATAGAAGCTAAGCCAAGTTAACCATGTGAAAACGCAGCCATTCGCTTGGCGACATTACCAACTGACAGCGGGTATTTTCGATCCTATGTTTTGTAGTTATTTTTTAGTTTATTTATGAGTTAGCTTCTTTAAGTTATTATGTACAGACGACGGCAAGTCAACCTATTCCAAACTATTATAATCTGATCTATCTACTACAAATCGCACAACGTAGTAGAGAGATCAGGTTAAAATGGTTTAGTGTAAGTTGATGTGCCGTTGTCTGTACTAGCTGCGCCTCACGGTTACAAGGTAAGTTGCATAAAACCTTTAAAATAAAATAAATCTGTAAACACTGAATCTTCTCCCAATAATTTTGCGCGTGTCACGCACTCATGAATGTGATTCATTGAGGCAGACAAGCAGACAGATATCTGATAAGCTCTGCGTCTAGTATCACTGACTAAACGACGTGACGTCACAAATCTTCATATCACTGAACTGACAGATGTTTCCTATGAATCAATTATCTTTTTTGTTTTGTGATGAATTTGCATGTGTCACATTTTGTATTCAATACGATTTGTTACACAAATAGATTTGTTAGATGTTTACTTTTACCAAAATTTTAAACGACTTCCTCCTACTGTTTTTTTAAACTTTGCCCCACACTAGCTTTTTTCCTGTATCGTAGGTGCGGTTACCAACATTAAAGCTAACATACACAAACAGCCAGACCCGAAACAACTACCTGTAGGCCATACAAGTAGTTGTTCCGTGCGAGGATCGAACCCGCCACACGCAGCACAGCAGTCGATCGTTCAGCCATTACACCAACCGTCCTCCGCTTCGTATTTAATCAACGTTTTACGGTTTTACGAAAATAGTATTTAGGAAGTCAGTATTTTCTCGTGAAAAACCCGGTTTCTACTTTGATAACAGACTTCGTAATAGTATACAAAATAAGTTTTTTTTTATCAAACTAAAACCGGTTTTAAGAGAAAATAGAATTTGAATTTGGATTAGTGTATATTCGTGACTGTACTGTTGGCTAACGTGTAACTGTTATTGGTGAGAAATTATGGTGAGTCTTTTATTAGCGACAGTACCTGCTGCCCTACCACGACCATCAACACCACCTACCACTGAGGGAAAGAGACAGAGCTATACAGGGTGTCTAGCACCATCTCTTTCCCTTAGTGGAATAAGTCCTGCTTTAAGATGTCATGACAATGCTTATTCCGTATATTAAACAACTAGCTAGCTGGCGCCCGCGGCTTCGCCCACGTGATATTGAAAAAAGTATCCTATGTGTTGTTCCAGACTAAAATCTAGCTCTGTGCCAAATTTCATCAAAATCCTTATAGCCGTTTTGACATGAAAAAGTAACAAACATCCATACATCCATCCATCCTTATTTATTGTAATAGCAATGCTAAGTTTTCCCTTTTCATCCCTCTTTCTTCGTCATATCTATTTTTTTTAAATAACCTATTTCTGTCTTCAGGGTCCCAACTATCTCTGTAGCTGTACTAAAATTCATCAAAATTGGTTTAGCCATTTAGGCGTGAAAACGAAACAAACAAACAGACAAACTCACATTCGCTTTTATAATATTAGTGAGGATACAAAGTAAGACAATAACTTGACGCTCAAAAATCATTAATTTTAAGGTACATAAAGGGTTTTGCTATAAAAAAAAACTCCTTTTTTATAACAAAAACTAAAATGATGAAAACATAAAATAATTCCTTTGAAAAAGAAGATTATAAAGGTTCTGTTTTTTCTTTGAAGTATGGAGGCTTACAAAACAAAAACATCAAGACGATAATTTAATTAACTTTAAATAAGTAATGTTATTGTAATGACTACTAATTTAATGCAATTAGGCACGTTCGTCGACCTACACTGCGCGTGCGCATACGTAGCGGTGACGTAGCATTGCATGAAAAACGTCACGCCATTATTCAGGTGTAGTTTTGTTTGTGCTAGAACATTTGTCCTCTTTTTACAAGCTTTTATTTAGTTTCACCTGTCCCGTTGTCTGTCGTTCTGTAATCAAATCTTGCAACTTAAATTTGATCCACTTTCCGGTTTCCGATTGAGCTGAAATTTAGAATGCATGTATAAATCGGATGACAATGCAATGTTATTGTGACATAGAGCTGATCTGATGATGGAGCTGGAAGGTGGCCATAGGAACTCCGTAATTAAATGATGCAACCCTATTGAGTTTCAGCTCATTAGATTCGTCTTGACAAGTACTTTGATACTATATGGTAACCAGGGTCTGATGATGGAGCCGGAAGGTGGCTATAGGAACTCCGTAATTAAATGATGCAACCCTATTGAGTTTCAGCTCATTAGATTCGTCTTGACAAGTACTTTGATACTATATGGTAACCAGGGTCTGATGATGGAGCCGGAAGGTGGCTATAGGAACTCCGTAATTAAATGATGCAACCCTATCGAGTTTCAGCTCATTAGATTCGTCTTGACAAGTACTTTGATACTATATGGTAACCAGGGTCTGATGATGGAGCCGAAAGGTGGCTATAGGAACTCCGTAATTAAACGATGCAACCCTATCGAGTTTGAGCTCATTGGATTAGTCTTGACGAGTACTTTGATACTATATGGTAACCAGGGTCTGATGTTGGAGTTGGAAGGTGGCCATAGGAACTCCGTAATTAAACGATGCAACCCCATCGAGTTTGGGCTCATTAGATTAGTCTTGACGAGTACTTTGATACTATATGGTAACCAGGGTCTGATGATGGAGCCGGAAGGTGGCTATAGGAACTCCGTAATTAAACGATGCAACCCTATCGAGTTTGAGCTCATTGGATTAGTCTTGACGAGTACTTTGATACTATATGGTAACCAGGGTCTGATGTTGGAGCCGGAAGGTGGCCATAGGAACTCCGTAATTAAACGACGCAACTCCATCGAGTTTGGTCTCGTTTGATTCGTCTTGACGAGTCTCTTGCTCTCGTCCCATATTAATTATATATGATTGATTGGATGGATGACCCAATGCCAAGGTGAGCACGTGCCGAGGGCTGAATGGTATGAGGGTGTATAAACATGTCTTGCCGCTAACGTTGCGCCTCAGGGTACACTGATAGAAGGATTTGTTAATATTTAATAAGCTTTATTAACTGTTAATAAATGATTTTTAACGTCACTGGATTTAATAAATATTTATTAACAGTTAATAAATTATTTATTAAATACGATTTATTAAATATTAATATATATTTGTTAACAGTTAATAAATATTTATTAAGTAGAATTTATCAAAGTTTTAAAGTAGGTTAAGATGATTTTTGTCTATAAGCAATCTTCATATCATATGACATTTCAAGCGAGGCAAATTCACACTCAACAAAATATTTATTAACTGTTAATAAATATTTGTTAACTATTAATAAATATTTATTAAATATTAATAAATGTACTTTTCTCCCAAATAAATATTTATTAAATGTTAAAAAATATTTATTAAAATTTCATCAATTTAATTATTATCTTTAAATAAATCAAACTATTAATAGTTAATAAATCCTTCTATCAGTGTACCAGGGCGAACCCTGTTGTATTGTAGCCCTTATCCCTCTACAACGGACCTCTGGGGGGATGGACCGTTATTTGTCCTATACTCGTGGGAATAACATGAAGAAAACAGAAACAACTACACAAAGAAAACGACGTTTAGAGAAGGCGAAATTGAAGAGACAGGAGAAGATTGCTAATGAAAGCGATGTCTACAAGCGGCAACGCTTAGAAAAAATAAGTTTAGCTACTGCTAAACATAGAGAAAACGAATCGTTAGAACAACGCACACATAGGCAAAATACCGACAGAATACAATATACACAAGAGAGAAAGAAAAACGAATCTCTAGAACAACGCACATATAGGCAAGATATCAATAGAATAAATACACAAGAGAGAAGGAAAAACGAATCTCTAGAACAACGCATAATTAGACAAGATATCGACAGAATACGTACACAAGAGAGAAGAAAAAATGAATTACAAGAAGAACACTTGGCCAGGCTGGACAGGAACAGAATGCTCAGGCAAGCAAGACAGTTATCACAAACAGCAGAGGAACGCATTGTAACAGCACAGAATGAACGGCAGAAAAAGACTAACCAGAGGAATGTGCAACGTGGTAGCATTGAGAACTTTAATAATGCGATAAATACATTACGAAGACATTTTATCAAAGTATGCTTCCGAGATCGGATTAGACTGCTGTGTACAAATGTTCACATTATTACAATAACTAACAAGTGATTAAAAACTTTCAACATTATTGATATTTAAATCAGTGCATATTACATAATCATGTGAACGAACTACGGACTTCATAACGGAATAACGCTGCTACGCGCTGCGAACTACGTCGTAGTAAATCTCGAATTAAAAATAGAGGTACTAAAAAGTTAAAAATAAAATTAAAGAAAAAAAAACCTTTTTAAAAACAAGCTTTTATTATTTGTTAATAAAATGAACTAAAAATTTAAAAATAAATTAACTCTAAAACTTTTCACCATACATAATTATTCAATCTCGTCCCCCCTCTTTATCATAGTCCCCATTTATAAATGAAAGCGTGTTACATTGTGATAGCTTGAGGAAACTGTTGTGTTGTATTAAATGTAACACGCTTTCATTTATAAATGGGGACTATGATAAAGAGGGGGGACGAGATTGAATAATTATGTATGGTGAAAAGTTTTAGAGTTAATTTATTTTTAAATTTTTAGTTCATTTTATTAACAAATAATAAAAGCTTGTTTTTAAAAAGGTTTTTTTTTCTTTAATTTTTTTCTTGGATGGGAATTCATCAAATACGGGAGGAGCGGGGGGACGGTCAGACTTTTCAAATCAAAATATATTTATTTCACATTGGCTTCAAAATATTTTTATTTCACAAAGGCCTACGTGCCCATGCACTTATAAAACGTCGAGAAAAGGTGCACAGTTCGGGTTGGTCGTTTCCTATGGAGAAGAACCGGCAATAAACTCCATGGTTACTCTTTTAAAATCATTTGGTTTTACAAAGTTGTTGTTACAGCCTTAGGACTTAAGTATGAGAGAACGCTACAGTCAGTAAACTATAAGTATAAGTTTTTTCTTTTGCCCTTAGTGTTCCGGGGCCAAAATATCTCTTTCGAATAACCAGCAACCCCGGCAGGTTGCAACTCCGGCAGGATTTATGCTTAAGTTGTGTTTTTTATGTTTTCCTTTGTCAAAATATATTGACTTCGCGTGTATCTACAAAAATATTGGAAGTTAGGTTTGACTCTGTTGAGCTGAAAATTTGCATGTATATACCTATTTAGTTTGGAAGACAATACATGGTTAGATCAGTATAGTCATTCTAAGGTATATGGTTTGCTGAAACAAATACGAAAAAGTATGTGTTGTTATTCTACGGAAAAATAAATTTGTACTGAAATTAAATATAAATCCTTACTAATATTATAAAAACGAAAGTGAGTTTGTTTGTTTGTTTGTTACCTCTCCACGCTTTAATGGCTAAACCGATTTTGATGATGATGTTTGGTACAGAGACAGTTGGGAACCAGGAAACGGACATATTTTAGGAAATAGTGGGATGTGATGGAGAAAGAGGGACGAAACGGGAAAACTTAGCGTTGCTATTACAAATCAATAAGGCGTTACCGAATTTAACGCGAGCGAAGCCGCGGGCAAAAGCTAGTACATATTATAACAGCGAAAGTTAGTTTGTTTGTTACATCTTCACGCCTAAATGGCTTAACTGATTTTGATGAATTTTGGTATAGAGATAGTTGAGACCCTGGAGACGGACATAGGCTTTAATATTTTTTTAAGTGAGAAATGAGGGAGAAAGAGGGAAGAAAAGGGAAAACTTAGTTTTGCTATTACAAAAACTAAGGCGCAAGGGCAATAAAAAATACAGGTAGCAGGTACCTGCAAATCAGGAAAGGAGAACTAAACTTTAACGAATTTAACACGAGCGAAGCCGCGGGTAAAAGTTAGTATAAAATAATAGTAATAGCTAATGATGGCGAAATAGCGCCATCTAGTTACGAAAAAAGGTAGCACAAATATTCCATAAGAATTGAGGTAGGTCATTGATGAAACCCTTCACTATGCTCACAGCTCAAAATAGGTCAATACGTGTAGCCCTAACAGAACAATGCAATACAGGTAATGACTGAAGCAATTTCTACATCAATTAACTTGTAATTATTTCAACCACGTGGTTGTTGATGTATCCTCACGATTTGTTTAGCAGTTGTAATACTTTGAAGTAATTCCCCGGTTTCCGTAAAAACAAATGACTAACAAAAAGCCATGGAACAGAAGGGCTACTATGACATCTTATAGCAATTCTTATTCCACTGAGCGAAAGAGATGGTGCTAGACACCCTGTATAGCTCTGTCTCTTTCCCTCAGCGGAATAAGAATTGCTTTAAGAGGTCATAGTAGGGTAGCAGGTAATTCGATGAATTTTGTTTGGCGCTATCGTCATCATTATTACAGCACACAAAAGTCTTGATGACTTTAATTATCAACATAGTATTTTATATATCAACTCCCAAATGATTTTAATAGAGTAACCATGGAGTTTCTTGCCGGTTCTACTCCATAGGAAACGACCAACCCGAACCATGCACCTTTTCTCAACGTTTTATTAGTGCCCAAATCGTCAGTTCCAAGCTCGACTGCTGAACACAAAGGTTGATTAAAGAAGGCACCTAGGTTCGATTCCTGGGTCGGCCAAAAAGTGACATTGGATTTTGCTATTAGAAATTTGCTGAGGCCTTATTGTAGTGCGCCAGGTATGTTTACTGATACTCACACTGACGACTATTATTGCAATTATGCGTAATAAGGTGTGGTCGATGATGCGCAGCGTGGTAGGAGGCACCAACAGCATTCTGAGGGTGTTTGCCGAAAGGCTGGATAGGCCTACCTTTTTATTACATTACAGGACTTGATGAATATATTTTCTTTAAGCAAATACTAACATAGTTTTTATTAATAATATAATCACTATCACAACGTGGGTCAATGTAGTCTGTAAATAAAACATTTATTTTTTAATAGCTTCCGCCCGCGACTACGTCTGCGTCGCATTGTTACTTTAAGCAAACAAAAAAAAAAAAACTTTTTCTCATTTCTTTTCAATAAACTTATATTGTCCGTCTTTAGGGTCCCAACTATCTCTGTACCAAAATTCATCAAAATCGGTTGTGCCATTTAGGCGTGAAGACGTAACAAATAAACAAACAAACTAACTTTCGTTTTTTTTTTATAATATAAGTAAGGATTTTTTACAATGACTCTGCCTGCTCACGAACTTACGACCTTAACACAGTCGGTGCCGAATTGAACATTGAACTTGACATCCAAAAGACGGAACAAAATTTTAGCAGCATATTTTAAGACATTAAACTCAAGACTCACTCAACTAAATCACGTCCATGTCCCAAAAACATTCACACGGTTTTCGCTCATACCTAAATGCTTTTTTTTTCGGGTTGGAAATCATCCAATGACTTCCCCCGCTCTGGGTGGAGCGGGGGGGGCATGTCAGACTTGTACTGACTAAAACCCACCCATGTTCCTTCTATTGCCCTTTACGTTCCAGGGTCGCAACTATCTCTGTACAAAAATTGATCAAAATCCGTTTTGCCATTTAGGCGTGAAAACGTAACAAACAAACAATTTCACATTTGCTTTTATAATATTACCAGCTTTTGCCCGCGGCTTCGCTCGCGTTAAATTCGGAATAACATAGTACCCTTACGCCTTATTGATTTGTAATAGCAACGTCAAGTTTTCCCTTCTAGCCCCTCACTTCCCTGAAACTTTCCCTGTTGGTGGAAGTTTGAATGGAGCATTCCGCAATTTCCAAGGTAGGAAACTAAAAATTGGTATACGGACTATTTGTCACTAACAAAAACATCGTACATTATTTGTTTTTGAAAATCTGCCCCCAACCTCTTAAGGTGAGTATAGACTACAACATTTACTTGTAACAGAACAACGAGCCGCTCGATGATATGTTCTAGTGTATCATCCTTTTACGAACTAAACGTCGAGCACTCTCGCCTCTTTGTTACAAACCAAGGCGCATATTGGTGTAACATATCGTCGAGCGTATTGGTGTAACATTTCGTCGAGCCCCGAGTGCGGGCGGTGCGCGGTTGCGGGGTGACGCGGAGGGAGAGGGACAAAAAACACGCGGTCCGTGCGGTAAATGTACAGTTTACCCGTAACATAACGCCGAGCATTCCCAGGAACGTTACATTACATGGAAATGCTTTGTAAACTGAGCTTTTGCCTGTATTGTACCATTCGCAAGAACGTTACATTACACAGAAATGCTCCAGAAAATGTTGTAGTTTATACTCACCTTTAAAAGAGGAGATGAAAATTTATATAGGACTTTTCGCAGTTTTCAAGGTAGGAAGCTAAAAATAGGTACACACACTCTTTGTTAACAACGAAACATACCTGCAAATTAGGAAAGGGGAACTGTGTTACCCCGAATTTAACGCAAGCGAAGCCGCGGGCAAAAGCTGGTAATTAATAATAATTGAAATTCATGGTTTTCAGGTAATGCTGAATATAATGAATTTCATAACATCCTCATTTCTTTCGTTTACGCTGCTAAACCACAAACCCGCGACCTGCCTTACTAGCTCTCAACCCTAATCACATGAGACCCATTATCGGTGTACAAAACACATGTTTACATATCAAACAACAATGCAACATAAAAACGACGCGCAGACGCATCGACGCATCAGTGCGGTTTCGACCACAGTCCGAATCGAACGCATTCGTGCGTGGAGCGCCCTCGCGAACGCACGCGTGTGACTGTAGTGGCTGTAAGCCAATATATTGTGTATTTTCGGATCGTGTATCTTCGTGAGTATTGTTTGATTCATGTATTGTTATTGTTTGTGTAAGTTGTGGTGTTTCAGGAAATCGTTGTATGTGGAAATTGAAAATCGGGAAAGTTTTTTTCGTGGGAAGTTTTCAGTTTTTTTTTAATTTAGGAAGTTTGAAAATTGTAAACAATGACGATTATGAAAAGTGTTTGTACATATTTATTTAATGTTATTTTACTTCGACTATTGTAGTGTTACAATCGATATTAGGAAGATGCGTAACAATAACATTTTATTAAGAAAAGAAAAACATTGAATCACTGTTTTTATTTAAAATAAATTATATAAATTTTATAACATATATTTTCCTGTGCTCAAAACAATTACTTCTTGTTTTTCCAATGTTATACATGTTTTACATTTAATTGCTCTGAAAACCTTGCTTTAAAACGAACTAAACTATATTTACTTTAAAACAACATAACAAATAAATCGTTCAATTACATGTTAAGGATAACAGAAGCATACAATCTTTCTATAATGATATTCAAGGAAATATATTTACAACTATATTCCAATAATTATCTATTAATTATGACTAGACATGTTAGTAACACTTTAGTATTTTAAAGCGAGCACCCTAATTTTGACACATTGCTGTCAATTGCCCTTTGAACAATTACCCCCAATTCCCACTGTTGGACTACTGGCCTCCAACTTCTTGAGTAGGAGCTAGTCGGAATCCTTCAAGCGAAATAGCGGGTTTATAAATCCTTTTTAGTCTGTGGTATATTGTTGTCATAGTCGTAAGTCTTGAGTTCAAACCCAAGTCACGCATTTTTTAGATTTATGTTCGTGTTCGAAAATTATCGCTTTGGTAAAGGAAAACATCGCGAGGAACATTTCTGAAAGATATTTCTCCACGGCATTTAAAGCTATGGCAGAGACTCATGCCCTGCCGGGGCTGCGGGTTTTTAGAAAGAGATACCGTGGCCCGGAACATAAAAGGTAAAAGAAGTAACATAGCTAGTCAGTACAAGTCTGACCATCCCCGCTCCGCCCAAAGCAGGGGAAGTTATTTGATAATTTTCCCACCAGTCAAAAAAGAGGCCCTTAAGCTTCAACGAAAAAAAAAATATACCTAGTCATCGTACACAAAGAGCCGTTATTCTCAAAACAATGCTAATGGCCAGTATTTCTGAAGACAAAATCCTCCTTGGTCAAAGAAAGATCGTTCCGTTTCTCGATTCCTTGAACTTGCGTGCTTGCCGTTTGGCAGTTTGCCTGGCCATGGTTCATTCCGCATTGATTTTCGGTCGAAAGTTTACATGGTAATGCTTTTTAGATCTACGTTTTAACCTTATGAAAATAAGGACGTCGATCTTTAAGACCCGGTTGCTCAAATCTTTACTAATGTTATAAAAGCAGAAGTGATTTTGTTTGTTACGTCTTCACGCCTAATGCCCTTTACCGATTTTGATGAATTTCGGTACAGAGGTAGTTGGGACCCTGGAGACAGACATAGGCTATTAAAAATAATAGAAAAAGGGGGAGAAAGAGGGAAGAAAAAGGGCAGAGAAAGTTTTTTTTCGATCATAACGCAGTTTAAAGTTAGCGTTAGCCTAAAGTAATTTGTACTGACTAAAAGCCATCCATGTTCTTGTTTTGCCCTTTGTGTTCCGAGGCTACGGTATGTCTTACGAACAAACCTTCACCCTCGAATCTCTCATACATACAGGTTTGCTCACGATGTTTTCATTCACCAAATCAAATCAATTTATTTGCAACGAATGTGGGTTAGATTGAAATACAGATGGAGAAATAGATGTGAGCTATGCACATTCTGCCTGAAAAAAGGAATGCAATTTTTAATTTTATATTGGTTTAGCGGCTTTGCCCGCATTAAATTCAGTATAACACCTATAGTTTTCACCCTAGCGCCTTATTTATCGTAATACTTAGCAATGCTAAGTTTTCCCTTTTCTTCCCTCTTTCTCTCTCATTTTTCATTCTTTCTAAAAAAAAGTTATGTCTAAGCGATCGTTATACCAAAATTCATCAAAATTGGTTTAGCCATGTAGGCGTGAAGACGTAACAAACTCACTTTCGCTTTTATAATATTATTAAGGATTCTATCCAAAATTAAGAAACACACGCATACAAATTAAGTATCACAATTACTACAATTTTATACATTTATTGAAATACAAATTTTACTAAATTAAATAATTCACCAAAATGAGTGATATTATAGAAAACGTATTTAATATTTGCTCATCATCTACCCAACCTCCTTCTTCTCAGGAGGCGTGTGGTTGTTTTCGTTTATCCTGACGAAGAAGTATGATGGTTTGATCATTTTCAGGCGCGTAGCAAATGGCAGATCGACGGCCTCTACGTAATTCATCTAAACAAAAATGAAAAAAAAAAACTAAACTTTTTTTAGAAGTGAGGTAAATCTGGGCAAGCATTAAAAGGACATAAAATATACTTATTTTACAATGGAATTCCAATGTTATGAGTAGGCATGTTCTGTTTATAAAGATTATAAGACGGGATGAATGATGTGGTTCTTAAATATCGCATTAATGAATGTTTATGTCTTCTTTTCTGTTCTTTTCTAATAATTATTAAACAAAGTTAAGTCTTTTCAGTAAAATACTATAATTCTAATGCTGATAACTGCTTCAACTACTGATAAGTTAAAAGCATTAGTTTTTTTTTTTATAGAAACTAAAGAAAATTTATGTAAAATTATTTACGTTGCTAGCCGTTTATCTCATACTAGCTGTTCCCCGCGGTTTCACCCACGCTGCTCAGCACCTGTTGGTCGTAGCGTGATGTTATATAGCCTAAAGCCTTCCTCAAGAAATGGACTATCCAACTCTAAGAAAGAATTTTACAATTCCAACCAGTAGTCCCTGAGATTAGCGCGTTCAAACAAACAAACTCTTCAGCTTTATAATATTAGTATAGATTAGTATAGATAGTATAGATTATGCATATTTACTGGTACTTTAATACAAGCCTCAGAGCCTGGTTTGCCCGTAAACTACACTTCTTAATTTAGAGTACACTGAATAGTCTGCTTTCGTAGCTTGCTCCATTTCTGGATAAAAGCCTTCCTTTAGTTTTTGGGGTTCCGTATCTTAAAAGAGAAAACCAGAGTCCTTAAAGGATCACTTTGTAGTCCGTCTGTGTCTCTCTTCTCGTTTTATCTCGGGAACCCATTGGGGTATCAATTGAAATTAACCACACAAATCGGTAGTCCTTTGAAGCTGTGAAAACTTAACCCTCTGAGTCTACGCAGTCAAAAGATATGGCCGTTTATGTCGCAAGTTTTTACAGTGTGCTCAGTACGCGAATCCGACTCGCGCTTGGCTGTTTTTTTTTGTAGCTTGAACAGTTTATTGGCGTTCGTTCTATCACGCCAAAGCACGAGTGCGCAGACGCGTTGTCGGCTGGTTTAGCGCATATTTGAAATCCGTAGATCTTTTTGATAACGATGAAGCATAAGTTAATGTTATTTTTGTATGACATTTTTGATTTCTAATTTAAGTTTGTGTCAATATTAAGACCTAAAAATTAAAATTATTCACGTAGTGTAATGTGTGTGTGTGTGTGTGTTGTGTCGTTAATGGTATGATTTATTTCAAGAGGTCGGTTTTTGGTAAGGTCTGAATTCAGTTATTTCGGTTTAAAGCCTTTTATTCGGATATAAGATTAAGGCGCTGCGCAAATGTGAACACTTTTATGTCTTGTGTTGGATACAAGCTACCAATGAATATTTGATTTCTATGGCACTGGGCGAACGTAGACACTTTTGTGTCTTGTGTCGAATGCAAGCTACCGATAAATTATTTGATTAAACTTACGGTTTCCTGTGATAAATAATAAAAAACAATAGTAGATTATTGACCAAGGGGATAAAGCAGTGTCTTCTGTCGCGGGTGACGATTTAAATCGCGAGTGTAACGAAGGACTCGATGTTTACTCCCGAGCGTAGCGAGGGTGTTAAAAACTTAAATCACGAGCGAAGCGAGGGATTTAAGACGAGTCCTGAGTGTAGCGAGAGATTTAAGTTTACCCAAGACTAAGACAGCTTTATCACCGAGGAAAATACTCTACTTTTCGTACCATTTGCGAAAAAATTAACACAGTAATAATATGAGATAAGCATTTATTAAAGATAATGACATTAAAAGTAAAAGTTAAGATTCGAACATTGGTCCAATTATTTATAAAGAGAGCTACACTTTTGTTTGGTACATTTATTGTTGATGAGTATGATTGCGGCAGCATTTGCACTGATGGAATCCGACAATACACTGTCACTGTCGCTTTGATTTAACAATGTATTTTTAGAACATTAACTTATTTATAAAAATAAACTTAACGTTTATGTATTTGAAGAAAACAAAATCGCGGCAAATTCCTAGACCAATATGTTTTGTCGGAAAAGCAAAGGCATCAAGCTCATACGACCTCGTCGATTTTGGTAATTTTATTTAATAATCATAACTGCATATTAGCGTGTTCCTTTTTAAAAAGATGCTTAATGCTTTATATACCTACACACTCAACGGTGTCAACACAGATGTAGTTCAGTATTAAGTATTCCAATTTTAAATCACATTCTCTCCCTAGGGGATGAATGAAATTCAGTACAATTTTCTCTCCCTGTTTTTGACAGATTAAAAATGACTATTGTTATGTTCGCTTTTTGTGGCATAGAATGTCACTTTTTTGAGCAAGTGGTACGAAAATATGTTTATTTCATCACTTTTGAAAACAACTTTGTTAGGTTTGGAGTCACCTTTTAAGCAAAGATTTGCTTGTATTAATTAGGTGGTTCCGCGCCTCTATTTTAAAATACTCTAACAGTGTAAAAATAAAATAAAAAGTAAAGGTTAATATTTTCGGTAATATAATTCGGTAATAGGTTCGTTGGCCGTACTATAGACAGACTTCTTTTTGGTTCTTCAATAAACCTATACTTGTGATTTACTTGACCTGTGATTCTTTTTTGATATATTCACACCATCCTATATATCCACACTGGCACGATAGAAATATTGATATTATGTAGGTTGTTTTTCAAGATTATGTTCATTTAACTAAGTATATATATCGCGTACCACACGCTCAACCTATATCATATTACCTTTCGTTTATGTAAAAAGGATATAATATTAACATATTTAAGTGTTCTCTTCAAATAATGTTTCAAATGTATTAAGTTATTTAAACACCATTGTGAGGTTTTCATAACTTTATTTTGTGTTAGGTGTCCTTTTTGTTACAAGTGGCGCCAACGTCTAATGCTTGGTGTCTGGAGTGACTGATTCTTAAGGCCCTCTTTTACCGCGGTTTTTTTCTCAGCGCCTTTTGGTGGATTGGTCGAGTGTAGTTTAGTTTTTAATTATTAGCTAGTTCAGGTTTTATTATCAAAAAAGTTGGTATCTACCTATTTAAAAAAATAACTTTAAAATACTTTTCCGATACATAATTTTATAGAAAAACACGTTTGATATCGTAAGTTAGTGTCACGTTCGTATTTTGTTTTTTTAACGAGCCTGAGGTTATTATTATGTTCAATTTAAATAAAATGGTTTTTCATGTTGGTATCATGTTAATACTAGGTATGGAAATAAAATAGATTTATGTAAAATGTACTGTGAAACTTCATTTGAATAAAACTCAAGAAAACTGCAAGACAAAGTAACAGCAAAAAAAAACTAACTTAATAAGATGGACGCAAGGAAACTTGAACCTGTTTCGTACAGACGCCTGCACATCAAACTACTACAATCTGTCAGATTTCTTTGATAGATTTTCGACTTTATTTCTAAAGTATTAAGGTTCAAGGTTCATTGGGAAAAATTGACAGTTTCGGGTAGCTTGACCTGCAGGCGTCTGTACATTCCCAGACTTTTAACTGCGTACTATTTATTTAATCCGTGAACTTAAGGCGATGCAAGGAACCGACGTACTTATTGTAATAAGTACATACATACAAGAACTCAAGCATGGGGATAAGCATAATGCTACGATTGTTACCTACATTCTTCTTTTACCGTTTCCACGTTCATTCATCTGGTCATACACGCAGGCCCAGGTTGCAACAACTATCGTACGCAACTGGGGGGTCTTAAAACTTTAAGTTTTTTTTTTATTTTAACATTTTAGTTATGGTATATTTCACGTATGTTTTTATCGAGTAATTATTTTCCATTGTTACTAAAAAGGTAGATAGCAGATCATCCACATAATATAGAATTAGCCATACTATAGACGATAAACTACCTAAGCAATGTAAATAAAATTAATATGGTACCATCTGGGAAGTATACTCTATGAAACAAAAAAAAAATTGCAAATCGATCCAAGCGTCTTTGAGTAATCGTTGAACATCTATCCTAATATTATAAAACTGAAGAGTTTCTTTGTTTGTTTGAACGCGCTAATCTCGGGAAGTACTGGTTCGAATTGAAAAATTCTTTTAGTGTTGGATAGTCCATTTTTTGAGGAAAGCTATAGGCTATATAACATCACGCTACGACCAACAGGTGCTGAGCAGCGTGGGTGAAACCGCGAGGAACAGCTAGTACAAAATAAAAACAAGGTTTCCGACGAATAATTGAGAACCTCCTCCTTTTTTTAAGTCGCATAAAAATGGCCGCTAAGAAAATCATGTAAGTTTAATAATATGTTACATTAAAATTCTTAAAATGGTCTCAGACACAGATAATACTGTGAATTGTCACTTTGTGACCTTAAGGTAACTTAACCATTTTTGACGCCCTCAAAAAAGAGCGCGCAACACAACAAAGAGATGCTCGTGGCTAAATAATAGCAGCCGCTCGGGTCGATCTTTAGGTTAAGCCGCGCTTGCCTAGGTTAATCTGTGGATGGATGACCACCCGTTACATACCGAGTTTCCTCCGTGCCTCGAAAAGCACGTTAAGCCGTTGGTCCCGGCTGTCTATCTAGATCTTTGACAGTCGTTACAGGTAGTCAGTGTTCCGAAAGTCTAACAACCAGTCTTACCAAGGGTATCGCGTTACTCAGTACTAATTGGGTTGTGGAGGTCAGATAGGCAGCCGCTTCATGTAAAATACTGATATTCAGCTGCATACGGTAAGACTGGAAGCCGACCCCAACATAGTTGGGAAAAGGCTATGCAGATGATGAGTCACAACACAACATTACACGCACGTACACATAAAATCAATCACTTGCTCAATTTTTTACGCCGCCATTTTAGACCCCCTGACCTTTCTTTGTTCTATTTCTTGATGGCTAATCGATAGTGTTTTTAAAATAGATTCTGAGCCTCACAGTAAGTAGAATCAATCAAATATTCATGACAATTTCAAGGCGTGTGTGAAATTATGACTGATATTTTTTAGACGAAATTATAAATGGAAAACCAATTGTGCTTTATCAAAATGTCTTAGTTTTCAATTTAATATAATCAATGCGAGAACCTTGGACCATTTTTGTATCCAAATTAAAATAAATACAGACATTAAATATTTGAATTATAAAGTTATGAAAATTATGGGATTTTTCCAATTTTAACCTCACAAAGACAGGAAATGGGTAGCTCCCATTCCAAAATTATGATAGTCTTGGGTTTTTTTGTTTATATTATAACAACTGTTCATATATTATTGTAAGAATAAACACTTAACAATTGATTGTGTCACACGTATTTTTACAAAAGCGGGGGAAAAACGTGCCGATGCAAGTGTTGTGTGCCATGTACACAATGGGCCACGTCGATCTTCAATTATTTCATTTCGAATCGACAAGAAGAGAGAAAATTTATTTGATCATTATAATTATGTTTTCAACACCGTTATTAGCTGCACTTGTGTCTAAATAAGTATGTAAGAAGTTAATGACCCAATTAACTCGATTCTTAGAAACTGATGAGCAGTTGCTACAAGACATTCTGCGAAGATCGTTTTTTTTTTAATAATTCTTGCCCCAAACTAGGATTTTTCCTGTATCGTGGGGGTGATGTTAAAAACATTTAAACTCACATACACAAACAGCCAGACCCGAAACAACTTCCTATAGGCCATACAAATATTTATTTCTTGCGGGGATCGAAGCCAACACGCTGCGCAGCAGTCGATCGCTCAGCTTTTTCACCAACTGTACCGTCAAATCATTGCTCACGTTCTCAACTCAAGAACACGTCTACCACCTGACAACGGTCCTATGGCTAATATTGCCGCCCAACTTCCACTTCCAACCAACCGTACCGTATCCACACTACAGCCACTTAAGTGAAAACAGGCAGGAACATACAGTTAGAACAGTAAGTAAAAATAAACATTTAACCACAATTAATATAATTTATCAGATTTGGCTCAAATAGACAAGGCATGATTTGCCACTACACGTAACGTTATTATGTATCTAACTATATAATTAGTACATACACATAGATAGCTAGACTTGTCATTCAGACAGTTAATTTGGCAGTGTACTTGTATCGTCACATGTATTGAACAAACATTACTTATAGACTGAAACAATCACATACAATATGTGTGAACAAGACAAAGATAGGAAATTAGACTTACGGGCCTATAACATAATCAAATCAAATCATTTCTTCTTTTCAAACATGGGTAATTTGTACATAGATGTTTTCATATTATATTATTCTCTATATTTTACCGTCGCATAGGCATGTAAATAATATTTAAATCTAAAATTAATGATATAATTTTAAATATACGTAAGAATTTATTGAAAGTTATTAGGAAATAAATGTCAAATCATAAGAATTACAAGAATGTCAATTATAAGAATTACAATAATACACCATACACGAAATTTAATTTATAAAATTGTTGTGTTATAGTTTTAAGTTGCCATACTCCTCCGAAACGGTTAAACCGATTTTTGTGTATAAATAAATATCTTGGGACAGCTTACACACGGCTATCTGGTCCCAAGCTAAGCAAAGCTTGTGTTATGGTAACCAGACAACTGATAAACATACTTATATAATTTATAAATACATACATAATTATAGATAAATCACACCCAGACACAGAACAAACAATCATGCTCATCACACAAAGTTTGTCCTGGGTGGGAATCGTACCCACGACCTCCGGCTCAGCAGTCAGGGCCCCTAACCACTGGACCAACAGGCCCGTCAAATTAGTATCGATAGGTCTGAGAATCGATCGTAATTTTTTTTTATTTTTAGTTGAGCAGCGGGTAGTTAAGATATACTATAGTACGCAACAATTATCGTACGCGTTTGTTGGTGAAAAGCGTGTAGTCTATAGCATTTTACTGAAATGCGGGTCCTTCGAAACGGATAGGTGTAAATTCACCATTACTGCTCTGTTCACGTCCTCAGGTGGTGCGGCTACCGTAAAGCGACGCGCGTATGTCACTTGTTTCCTTTTCGTGTTTTCCGTGACGTTCGGTCGCGGAGTGGCATGCTCTAAGCAATGTCTTTCATTTGTTTTTACCCGCAGTCGCAACACGCATATCACGTGGGCTTGTGGCCGAGGGCTAACATTAACCATGGTAAGGCTATATCTCACCCAGTCAACTATAGGAAAATCGAGTATCCTTCATGTTATATGTCACTTATAATACAACAGACATCTAGGAATCCTAGTGTAGGTGTCAAAAGTGTCTGCTTCCCCCCATTAGTACAACAGCGCTATAGAATGACAGGACAATGACACAAATGACTATTTATGTTGATTTTTTCTAATGCACGCTGCTGAAGTGGGCTAAAAATAGCTAAGTGTGCAGATGTCCGTATGTTTTTGGCTATCACACGCACAAATACACAGCTTTTTTGTTTTTAATGGCAATTTCATCAATTATAGTACGGCCAACGAGAAGCGATACGAAAGGTCATTAACCTAGAGAACAACTGTGGCGTTGACAATCGAATATTTAGCTCTTTCCATCTTGTGCCTTTGTCGTAATGTCTCGTTCTCCCGGCAAAAACATGACAACGTTAAGACGGGTTCGCCAACATTCGGGCGGCCATTTTAGATGGGGTTTTAGCATGGGTTTTGTTTACATTTGGTATCGCTTCTCGTTGGCCGTGCTATACCTCCCACACTCGACATAACGGATTGTTGTGTCAGACTTTTTTTTTCTCTGACTACCCATCGCTGTTCTCTCTTTTGCTCTTTGGGATTCGGGGTCGTGGTATCTCTTTCGAACAATCCCCAACACCGCTAGGCAGACGCCCTGGTAGGCCTCTCTGTTGCATACGGTAAACTACCGCTCACCATCCACATACCCGCATCTAAGGTGGCCGGGAGTCGAATCACGGCACCCGACGCCCGAAGAAATACCCAGCTTTGACCTGAAAATAGGGATCCCTGGAGAAAAGCGACTGTCTCCTTAGTCTAGTTTCCATGCGTGGTTCATGGTTCGTGGTTTTTGCATGCGTATCTAACATTCATGGTTTTTAATTAAAAATCAACTCGTATGTGACGAGCGCGGTTACTTATTTCTTTTGCTAACTGTACAGAGATTGTAATGATGACATTATGTTTAAATTACACTTACTGTAAACCTAACATTTGTGTTGTTTGTAAATATTGTGTTAAAAATTGCACTGTTTGTTTAAATGCCTGTCTAAATATATTCGTAATCTATATAACAAAAATGTGGAGACTATGTCCGGTACATTCACTATTTTATAGTTGTAAATCAAAACAAAAGCTGCTACAATGCATTCAAGTTCAAACAAGAGGTAAACCGTTTGGGTCATCGTGTTTATCATTTTTACAGTAGAATTGAGAACCTCCTGCTTATTTAAGTCGGTTAAAAATAACAACAAAATTGTGACAAGCTGATAAACTTAGAGTAATGACGTCATTATAGTTTAAATAAAATTCTTGTTTAGTTTTTAAAGATAAACATTACAGTATCTAGTTTTCCAGTTATTTTTTCTCTAACAACAAACCACAACCTTGACAACAATAAAGAATACAATATAAACAGAATACCACGAAAAACCGAACATAGAACCATGATTTAGATAGACTTGGCAGTGGAAGCAATCCAACGACACCCTTATTCTGGTGAAAATAAAGCCCACTATTATTTGACAATGACGCAAAATAAATGTGTTTTTTCACCACAGTATAAAAATGTCACTCAATATGAAGAATCTCAATTTGCGTAAATGAAAACAACTAATAAATTGGTAATCGATTAGCTTCTTCTTTTTTCAAATAACTTTCCCCGCTCTGAGCGGAGCGGGGGGGGGAGGGAGTGTCAAACTTGTACTGACTAAAACCCACCTATGTTCTTTATATTCCGGGGCCATGGTATCTCTTTCGCCCACAATCCCGGCAGGCGGTGGCCCTGGCAGGTCCCTCTGCTTTGCTGACATCTCTTTGAGGCGCGTGGAACACTAACACGCCGTCGACACGGCAATCAATTAGCATCATAAGTTAAATCGATTATTACATATATAAAAGACAACACTCAAGAAGATGTAACCCTATTCAAAATTAATAGAAAATCCGAAAAATCTTACAGTTCCTATAAGCTGTATGTTTCTAAAACAAAACTCGACATATTTTTAGATAATTACCTATGGCCTAAAGATATTACCTCTCGCCGATTTGTAAATGAGCCTTATATGTTAAAAAAACCAGCATATTGAAGCAACAATGAGGCTTCATGTTTTGATTTAATTTGATTGTCTATTTTAACATAGTTTTAAGTGCATTGTTACTAACAATTTATGGTCCTGGACTGAAATAAATGTTTAATAATAATAATAGTCTTAGCTTATTCTCGGATTGGCATTGCGTAGTGCTTTGTTGTAAAACATTGTCTATTGAGTGCGTTAAATGTTTAAAATCATCCATGTAGAGGATGTTTTGACATTTTATTATTATAATTTAAAGCATTGGACGATTACAACGATACTCATTAAAAGAGTGAAGAGATCAATTAAAGGGAAATTGACGGACCTGTTGGTCTAGTGATTAGTGGCCCTGACTGCTGAGCCGGAGGTCGTGGGTTCGATTCCCACCCAGGACAAACTTTGTGTGATGAGCATGATTGTTTGTTCTATGTCTGGGTGTGATTTATCTATAATATGTATGTATTTATAAATTATATAAGTATGTATATCAGTTGTCTGGTTACCATAACACAAGCTCTGCTTAGCTTGGGATCAGATAGCCGTGTGTGGGTTGTTTCAAGATATTTTATTAATTAAAGGGAAATGAATTATGCTGGTCGCGTGATCGAATTCGAATCGCACGGAACAAAACATTTATAGGACCTACAGGTAGTTGTTCCGGGTCTGGCTGTTTTTGTATGTGTGTTTTAATGTTTATAAACGCACCCACGATACAGGAGAAGTTCTTAGTCTGGGGCAATGGTTTCCTTTTTTTATATAAAAAAAACATCGTCATTTAGCTTAGATTTTTCCTGACTATGTTAAGGTCGGCTTCCATGCATGTAAATACAAGTATTTTACATAGAGCCACTGCCTATCTGACCTCCACAACCCAGTTACTGAGTTATACGATACCCCATTGTTATCAGACTTCCAGACCACTGAATACTTCGAACGTCTGTCAAAGATTGTCTGACAACACGGTTGGCGCAGTGGCTGAGCGATCGACTGCTGGGCTGCGTGTCGCGGGTTTGATCCCCGCTCTTGGATTGTGAAATCCTGGCTATCGCGTATCTGACCTTCATAATCCAGTTTTACCTACGTAAACAATCTAGGAATACTTACGGTTAAAGGAAAACTGGCCAAGAGCGAGTCTGACTCGCGCACCGAGGGTTCCGTACAAACTTGCGACTTAAACAGCCATATCTTTTGACTGCGTAGACTTGGACGGTTGATCTTTTTACAGCACAAAGGGACCACAAATTTAATAAATAAATATCTTGGGACAACCCACACACGGCTATCTGATCCCAAGCTAAGCAGAGCTTGTGTTATGGTAACCAGACAACTGATATACATACTTATATAATTTATAAATACATACATATTATAGATAAATCACACCCAGACACAGAACAAACAATCATGCTCATCACACAAAGTTTGTCCTGGGTGGGAATCGAACCCACGACCTCCGGCTCAGCAGTTAGGGCCTTTAACCACTGGACCAACAGGCCCGTCAATTTGAGTATATAGTTCTAATTTCAACTCGATACCACCACGCGTTCCCGTGATAAAGTGTCGTCATTCACAGACAGACGGACAACAAAGTGATCCAATAAGGGTTTAGTTTCTTTTTTCTTTTGAGGTACGGAAACTTAAAAAATTAGAGGTGTCAAGGGACACCCGGATGGAACGAGGTTCCTATAGAAATGAAAATATCTGGCTTGCTTTCTATAAGAGAGAGAGAGACAGACAGACAGACAGAGAAACATGCGACGCCGCACAGCTTAAGTACAATAGCTTACTACAGCAAAAAGTGTCGTGACAACTTTTCGTAAGAATTTTTTCCGTCTAGCCCCCTTTCACAACGCGCGATAAGGAACTTCGTTCCAAAAAGTGCTCACCACTAAACCAAGTAAAAAAACATTTATTACAGTGTCTTCGTTTGTTTCAACTTAGTGATACATTTACTAATTAAGTATTTATAATTCAAGATCATTATACATTTATGGCCGTTGGCCAATATTCAATAAAATAATTACTATAAATAATTAAGGTGAAAGCGACCGTAGGTCAGTAAAGTGTTTAATTTATGATTTCTCATAAAACGTGTCCTTTGTTTTAAGATACAAGTTTATTACAACAAACTCGTGGAAGTTCTACATGAGGTCAGAGGGGCTATAATCCGCTTTAGAAACATCATAATAAGATTTATATTACTTTACATTTCGTAAAATGGTAAATCCGTATTAACTACGCCTGAGACCATTTAAAAAAACTCCTTACTAAATCCTTACTAATATTATAAAAGCGAAAGTGAGTTTGTTACGTCTTTACGTCTGAATAGCTAAACCGATTTTGATGAATTTTGGTACAGACATAGTTCGGACCCTGGAGACAGACATAGGTATTTTTTAAAAGTGAGAAATAAGGAAGAAAGAAGGAAAAAAGGGAAAACTTGGCTTTGCTATTACAATAAATAAGGCGCAAGGGCAAAAACCACAGGTAGCTAGTACTTGCAAATCAGGAAAGGGGAACTGTGTTACCCCGAATTAAACGCGAGCGAAGCCGCGGGCAAAAGCTAGTTATTTATAACCCCGAGTATAAACGCGGATTAACAGTTCTATTGCATGTCACACTGAAGAATTTTCCTTCACCGATATCCATTATAGCATATCTCATCGACAAGCATCATGATTTAATCTGCTACTTCCAAACTGACCAATATACACTAGCTAATCACCACTTTCGCACAGCTACCATTATAACTTGAGCTATATAAGGCGTGGTTGACTTGCTTTGCGAGTTGTCTTAGTAAATCAAAGAGTTATTTATAGAAATGGAGGCGATTGCAATGAGTCAGTGTAACGGGGCAGTGACGGGTTATACAGGTTGTTTTGCGTTCCTGCTTGTAGCGTAGTAAGGGTTAGGTCAAGGTTTTAGCGGTAAGTTGACAGGTGACTCGCTCTCCGCTCACATGGGGACTAAAAATCATCATTTTCCTGCCCTTCTCCCATTCTATTTGGGGTCGGCGCACCACGTTTTCTTCTTCCATTCTCCCCTATCAGATGTCACGGCATCATTTACTCCTTTCTCCTTCAAATCATTCCTTACACAATCCATCCATCTTTTCTTTGGTGTTTGTCTCGTTCTCCGTCCATCAACATTCAGATCCATAACTCTTTTAGTCACATGTGCTTCATCCATCCTCATTACATGGAATATAAGTGTCATTCGGAATCAGAAGGTAGTACTTCTCGGTTCGGGCCGTATTATGAGGTCTCTGTCTCTGGAGCCCTAAACACCCAGGTTTGGATTTGGACCCTGCTCCCGACAGACCACAATTTGAAGTGCTTTTTAATGTGATTTTATGGATTACTAGCTTTCGCCCGCGGCTTCTCTCGCGTTATATTCGGGGTAACAAAGTTCCCCTTGCGCCTTATTGATTTGTAATAGCAACGCTAAGTTTTCCCTTTTCTTCCCTTTTTCTCCCTCACATCCCACTTTTTAAAAAAAATATTAGCCTATGTCCGTCTCCTGGTTCCCAATTATCTATGTACCAAAATTCATCAAAATCGGTGTAGCCATTAAAGAGTGAAGAGGTAACAAACAAACAAACTCACTTTCGCTTTTATAATACCTACTAGCTTTCGCCCGCGGCTTCGCCCGCGTTAAATTTGGGGTAATACAGTTCCCCTTGCGCCTTATTGATTTGTAATAGCAACGCTAAGTTTTCCCTTTTCTTCCCTCTTTCCCCCGCACATCCCACTTTTTTTAAATAAAAATTAGCCTATGTCCGTCTCTTGGTTCCCAACTATCTCTGTACCAAAATTCATCAAAATCGGTCAAGCCATTAAAGCGTGAAGAGGTAACAAACAAACAAACAAATAAACAAACAAACTCACTTTCGCTTTTATAATATTAGTAAGGATTAGTAAGGATAAAAAACAAATAAAAAAAATTGTGTAAAAAATAAAATAAACGAAGTTCAATATTTAACGAAGTTTAGTGTTTTGATTTGGCATATTTTGTTTTTTGCATATTACGTATTTTTAGTGCAGTTTTCGGCACTTTGACAGTGCATTTAATCCGACGCGTCTAGTAATGTACTTACTTTAATTATTATCTTTGCTTTCGCGGTTCATTTTTAATTCATATTATAGTTTATACATTATTTTATAATTTATATTATATTTTATAATTTATATTATATTTTATAATTTATATTATATTTTATAATTTATATTATAATTTATATATTATTTACTAGCTTTTGACCGCGGATTCACTCGCGTTTAATTCGGTATAACACAGTACTTGCTACCTGCAGGTTTTACCCTTGCGCTTTATTGATTTGTAATATCATATCCCACTTTAAAAAAATAACCTATGTCCGTCTCCTGGTTTCTAACCGTATATTCCCAGTCGCCTCCGCAAGGATTGCCTCCGGAGGCAAATGGGAATAAAAATTCCCAGTCGCCTCCGGCGGCGACTGGGAAGTCATTGCCCCCACTTCAGTTTCGCTGTACATTGCTTTCTCTATCGTACAGAATAAAAGGTTTTTTTGGTTGAGAGGTGGTGGAGAGGGTGAATATCCATTGTTTTTCTTATCGCTAAACCTGTTTTAGGTAACACCACGCATGCTGATTTAAACTTTATGTCGTTTCCATTACGTACAGTCCCTATTTTTTTTTTATCTCGGTAAAGTATCTCAAGCACAAAAGGACAACTGAGACAGAATAAGTACTAGATGATATGATTGATGACTACCACATAATCTGTGGTTTAAGTGTTTTGAAATAATATTTTTAATTAGTTTACTTAGTAAATTATTCTGAACACACACTCTAGGTACATGTTTCAATAAAAAAATGGGTTTATTCATAACTAGCTTTTGCCCGCGACTTCGTCCGCGTTCGCTCCCGTTTTTGCGACATTTTTCGTCACTGGTCATAGCGTGATGTTTTATATAGCCTATTTTCTTTTCCATGGCAAAGCCTATATGCATGCCAAATTTCATCAGAAGAAAGAAAGAAAGAAGAAAGAAAGAAAACATATTTGTTCCGCCATTATAGACGCACACATTTAAAAACAAAAGAAAAAAAAAATCATCAAAATCAGTTCAGTTGTTTTTTACGTGATTAAGTAAAAAAAACTCCACACTTATAATATAGAGTTAGTGAACTCCACTGCTGGTGACGTAACCTACGACAAACTTATTACTTACAGTTAGTACAGTAGCCGGGTCTAGGTATCGAACCGCAAAATTAAGTTTGTTTTTTATTTTATATATTTTCCGGGATAAAATGTACTCAGTAGGGTGCCCAGGATACTAAAGAATAATCAAACAAAGTTTCATCGTAATCGAACCAGTAGTTTTTGCGTGATGCCTGAACAAACAGACAGACAGACAAAAAAAAAATTTAATTACATTTTTAGGTTCGGTGTCGGTCTAGTAACACCATCTGCTACTTATTTTTTTGATTTTTTAAATGTACAGAATTTTCACTTCTACAGACTTATTATAAGTATAGATATAAACATTATTTTTATATTTACGTTTAACATTTGGATACGCAAGGTAAAATAAAAAAGTCTATGTTGTAAACTTTATTTCAATGTTATCATCAATCAGATAGATGTAGGTTTGGAATAAATTTCCTTATTATTTTATACTTCACAAGAAACAAAGCAATGTATACCGAAACTGAAGTGGGGGCAATGACTTCCCAGTCGCCGCCGGAGGCGACTGGGAATTTTTATTCCCATTTGCCTCCGGTGGCAATCCTTGCGGGGGCGACTGGGAATAAACGGTTTCTAACTATATCTGTACCAAAATTCATCAAATTGGTTTAGCCATTACAGCGTGAAGAGTTAAAAAACAAACAAACTCACTTTCGCTTTTATAATATTAAGGATAGTAAGGATTTTTAATCTGGAGATCTTGAAGATGAAAATCTAGATTTTTATAGACATAGTGAGACCTGATACTCAGAGAGAATGACTGAAAACTTCGACATAAGTAACACAATAACATTGGCATACTGACAATCCATTCAGTTGCCATCAGAACTGTTAAATTGTTCCCCACAAACGGAAACGGCAAAATACTTGGAAGTTGATACACTGAGAACTGTCTTTGTTTTCAAATTATCGTATCGCCAGACGACAGGCAAAAGAATGACTGTTTCAAAAAAACAGACTTAAGTTTTTAAACAAACCTTACGTTCACATACTGGAACCCGAGCACTACATATGTGTGGGAAAAAGTTAAACAGCTGATGTGCATCACTGCGTTCCTGGAATCTTATATGTGACTAGCTTTTGCCCGCGGCTTCACTCTTGTTAAATTCGGGGTAACACAGTTCCCCTTTTCTGTTACCTGTAGTTTTTGCCCTTGCGCCTTATTTATTGTAATAGCAAAGCTAGTTTTCCCTTTTATTTCCTCTTTCTTCTTCATTTCTCACTCTTTAAAAAAATAGCCTATTCCGTCTTCAGGGTCTCAACTACCTCTGTACCAAAAGTCATCAAAATCGGCTTAGCCATTTAGGTGACAAACAAACTCACTTTCGCTTTTATAATATTAGTAAGGAAGTAATAACTGCCCATCCGCAAGAAAGGGCATGATAGTTTCCTCACGATATTTTTCTTTACCAAAACAAGTGATACTTATTTAATACGCACAATAATCTGAAAAATTTGTGAACTCACTTGAATGACTTGGCTATCACACAACATCACAACACAAGGCCCCATCATCTACTTAGCCTTTTCCCAACTATGTTGGGGTCGGCTTCCAGTCTTACCGGATGCAGCTGAATACGAGTATTTTACACGGAGCAACTGCCTATCTGACCTCCATAACCCAGTTAGTACTGGGTGATACGATACCTCTTAGTAAGACTTGTAGTCAGACTTTCGGGACACTGACTATCTGTAACGACTGTCAAAGATCTACATATGACAGCCGGGAACAACAGCTTAACGTGCTTTCCGAGGCACGGAGGAAACTCGGTATGTAACGGGTGGTCACCCATCCACAGACCACCCTAGGCAAGCGCGGCTTAACATACAGATTGTCCTGAGCGGCTGCTATTATTTAGCCACGAGCAATTTTCCAACAAGACAATGAAAGAGAAGCTAGTAGAAACATAATAGTATTATAAAACTAACCTAAAGGAACGGATTTCAGAGTAATTATATTGTTTCTTAGATATTTTTTCCGTATATACTTAATGTAATACACAATTTACCAGACCATAGCAAGGCCTCGATTCGCATAGATTTCACGTACCATAGTACGTAGAGATCCGCGTAAACTGGTTTTGTATAGGTTGATTGGTGGTCGTGTTTACATCATGCACAATGGCAGAACGAATGCTCGCCCTTGCTCTTGTCTTTATTTGATTGACTACCTGAATTAATATCGGTTATTGGATCAATAATACACTCCTACATCCGGTGTTTATTTCAGCTACATGCAATACCCAATAATAACGAAGACGGAAAATAAAACGAGTCTAAACTGATCCATACATACAAGGTGTAATATTATTAACATTATATCTTTGTATTTTTAACTCTCTTAACATTCTTTTTTGTATGTACGTAAGTATTTATTGTTATACTAGCTTTTGACCGCGGCTTCGCTTGCGTTAAATTCCGGGTATCACAGTTCCCCTTGCGCCTTATTGATTTGTAATAGCAACGCGAAGTTTTTCCTTTTCTTCCCTCTTTCTTCCGTAAGTCTCCTGGTTCCCAACTATCTCTGTACCATAATCCATCAAAATCGGTTTTACCATTTTGGCGTAAAGACGTAACAAACAAACAAACTCACTTTCACTTTTATAATATTAGTAAGGATTATTCTGAAATAAAATTTGATTTGATTTATAGGCGGCCCGTACGTAATTTTAAAATTATGTATTTCCGATGTATTCGATGCGCACAAAGTCACGGTCGAAAACTATTTTTGTCTTTAAATAGTGAATTTCCGTCAAAACAAACCCGATGCTCACTGTATTTGGGAGTATTCGTAAGACTTTTGGCAACGATTCGACGTATTTACCAAGAACTTAATAAAAGTAAGTACCTACCTATTGTTTTTGGCACAAATATGATAGATTTGCGGCCATTTTAAAAGAGATACCGCGGCTCCAGAAAGGTTAAAATAAGGAACATGGGTGGGTTTTAGTCATTAAAAGTCTGACACTTTCCCCGCTTTGCCAAGAGCGGGGGAAGTTATTTGATTGACTCGTGAAAACTAATTGCTGGTATTTTTATTATTTACTGACAAAAACCCAGCCATGTTTCTTCTTTTGCCCTTTATGTTCCGGGGCCGTGGTATCTCTTTCGAACAACCCGCAACCCCGGCAGGCGGTGGCCGGTAGGCCCCTTTTCCTTTGCTCACATCTCTATGAGGTGCTCGTGGAACACGAACGCGCCGTCGACACGGCGTCAGTGGGTTCGACCTTGAGACTTATGACTTAACATTCCAATGATATTTAACAGTACTCACAGGTAATTAGTAGCCCAAAAGTCTGACAACCAATCTTACAAGCGGTAACATTGATTTGGAGGTCAGATAGGCATTCGCTCCAAGTAAACAGCTGCATTCAGTTGCGATGGCAGCCTACCCCAACCATATAATATGTTGGGAAAAGGCTAGGCACATGATAATTGTTAAATTATAATACCTGTATTACCATATACAAGACACAATAAAGCAGGTTTCTATAAGACAATTGTCTTTTCAATCGTATTGTATGCGGCTGCATGTTCTTCCGTATATTTCCTAACGTCTATAAATACTTGATGGAAAATGAGGAACTTTTTCTATTCATACATATTCATGACCTCATAATTTCTTTGTATTGTTACTAGCGGCCCGGTACGCGTAAAAAATGTGATGCAGCGCCATCTGCCGGACAAAATTGTGAATCTAAACCATTCCCAGATCCCCTTGAACACACACAAAAAATTTCATCAAAATCGGTCCAGTCGTTTGAGAGAAGTTCAGTGACATACACACTCACAGAAGAATTATATATATAAAGATTATATTATATTATATGTCAGAATTTAATTAAAGTCTTTTGTGGGATACTGGTTGTCACGACAACCTTTATTTTGTATTTGGAACTGTGATTCCTCGTCCTAACCGAAGTAATTTTTTACGAAGATCTTCCCCCGCTCCGGGAGGAGTGTCAGACTTGCACTGACTTAAACCCATCCATCTTCTTTCTTTTTCCCTTTGTGGTCCGATGCCGCGGTATCTCTTTCGAGAGAATCGTAACGCTTACCGCGGTTTTCTTTTTTTGTGTTAATCCTTTATTTCTAAAATAGTGGCATTTTTCCCAACTATACGCCATACTATAAGTATTTTTAAACCGTTTAAGTAGAAAACGTTAATATTTCGTAATAAATGCGTCATGTTTGCAGGTGTTTCTTTTCTGTGAAGGCAAATATTGATCAGAGTGTTAATTTAATTAGAACAATGGAAGCTAAGTGTGTGAACTTGAGTCATAGTATTTGTAATGACGTATCTAAGTATTTGGAATAGTTGTTTTAACGTAAGCAATTATGAGAAAAGGATCAGTGAAAGGTGACTAGCTAATTTTGCGGATGGGTAATCAGAAAATAACTTCCCTCACTCTGGGGGAGTTGTCACACTTTTACCTTCTAAAACCCAACCATGTTCCTTCTTTTGTCGTTTATGTTTCGGGGCTAAACTCTTTAGAACAACCCCCAACAGTAGCAAGCAGTGGCCCTGGCATGCCCCTTTGCTGACACAGGTCTCCCCGGCCTGTCGACGGACGGACGGCAAGCTACCCATTACTCACCGCCCACAGACCCGCGTCTACGGTGGCCGGGAGTCGTCTAGCGCTCAGTCCAAACGCCCGAAGGCCCTCACACGTCGCCTGGGTTGGTTTGAGGTTCTCTCCCTCAAACATCCGGCGATCTCCATTGGGGAATCCTTAGAAGGATATATACTGACCTTATTAGTGAGAATCTTCAGAACGCGTGTGTGAATGAGAATGAGGCAAAAGAAGTGTGCAAGGATCGTAGAACGTGGCGTTCGGTGGTTTCTACGTAGGTACCTTTTTTGCACGCCTTTCTACATCGTTCTCACATATTTGTATAATCTCAACATGAATGATGTAGGTAAATACGATTTTGTGATAACATTATAATTTAAAAGAGTGTACTTGGAGTTTCTTGCTGAAAATAATGATATTCAGCTGCATCCGGTTAGACTGGAAGCCGACCCCAACATAGTTGGGAAAAGGCTAGGCAGATGATGACATGGAGTTTCTTGCCCATTCTTGTCCAGAGATCGAAGTTTTGGAATGGGCAACTACAGTACTTTCACAAGTTATTATATCTTGTGACCGGGACTGTAGCTTCATCATTTTTTTTGACATTTAAAAGTGCCTGTAATGGCCTAATTGAAATGAATACTTTGAGTTTGATTTCGGGATAAAGGGTTGAATGTATGTTTGTAAAAAAACTGAAATAAATTCTTCACACCGTGGCCGTAGTTTCCAAGGAGATAATAATTAATACTGTGCCTAGCTATTATCTACAACTTTGTATGTTTGTTTCTACTTTGTATAACATCATTTAAATCCGGTATTAAAGAAACATACACCTTTTACAAATGGGCATTCCTTACTAATATTATAAAAGCGAAAGTAGTTGTAGTTTTTTGTTTGTTACGTCTTCATGCCTAAATGGCTAAACCGATTTTGATGAATTTTGGTGCAGAGATAGTTGAGACCCTGGAGACGCACATAGGCATTTTTTTTAAAGTGAAAAAAGGGTAGAACAGTATTGAGAAAGATTTTTTTCTTCGATCATCACGCGGGTTAAAGTTAGCGTTAGCCCAAAGTTATTATGCCACGCGGACGAAGTCGCGGGCGGAAGTTAGTTATCAAATAATTTCCTCGGCTCTGGGTGGAGCGGGGTGGGAGGGAGGTGCCAGGACTTGTACTGACGAAAACGCAACCATGTTCCTTCTTATGCTTTCTATGTGCTGGGACCACGGTATCTCCTTTGAACAAACCACAACCCCGGCAGGCAGTTGCTTTGGCAGGCTTCTCTGCTAAACCTAGGCCTTGCCCCAGTCTCCAGGCTGCTTAGGTGTATGTCAGGACTATGTCTGAATGATCTGTGCCTTAAGCCTTAGATAATAAATAAATAAATATCTTGGGACAACTCACACACGGCTATCTGATCCCAAGCTAAGCAGAGCTTGTGTTATGGTGACCAGACAACTGATATACATACATATTATAGATAAATCACACCCAGACACAGAACAAACAATCATGCTCATCACACAAAGTTTGTCCTGGGTGGGAATCGAACCCACGACCTCCGGCTCAGCAATTAGGGCCACTAACCACTCGACCAACAGGCCCGTCGATGATGTTGATGCAGATGTTGAATGGATGGATTTTATACAGCCACGAGGTAATAGGTTCGATTGTCGGATTGCGCATATTGTCATGGGTTCTTCCATATTTTTTTTTAATGGGACTTAACATAACTGTAGACGACACGGTTGGCGCAGTGGCTAAGCGTTTGACCTTTGTGCTACGTGTCGCGGGTTTGATCCCCACACGGAACAAATATTTGTATATCCCACGGATACTTAGTTGTTCCGGGTCAGGCTGTTTGTGTATGTGAGTTTGAATGTTTGTAAACGCACCCACAATAGAGATGAATTCCTAGGGTAGGGAAAAGTTTAAACAAAAAACAATTGCGTAACGATGGTCTACTATACGTACATAGCTACGTTTCTGCCTAATCGTTGGATGATTACCAGGCGTAATGTTATGTATGTGATATTTTAATTTCCCTGCAAAAGAAATAAAACACGTCAATCGTACGATATACGTTATTTACAGATAATCTGGACACAAGTGCATATATGCAACATATAATTATGACGATAATCTTTGTACATTCTCATTATAGAGGGCGCTATAATTACTATTGTTTTGAATCATGACACATGACATTTAGCGGAACGCCGCCATCTTTGATATTTGAACTATAAACATGTGCATGCGCAGCTGTTTCGGGTTGAGGTGAACGGTGTTCAAAGTCAAGAACTGCATATAAATAGTTAATACTAGCTGGCACCCGCGGCTTCGCCCACGTGATATAAAAAAAATATCCTATGTGTTATTTCAGACTACTACTACTTTACTACTCTACTTTTGTGCCAAATTTTATCAAGATCCGTTCAGCCGTTTCGACGTGAAAGAGTAACAAACATGCATTCTCACAAACATTCGCATTTATAATTTTAGTTGGATAGAATATTTAAAACATATAAATGAAACGGTCGCACAGATATTGTAATTGATGACATTTTATTTTTTAAAAGAAAATACAATTACCTCTTTACATAGATAAATAAATTTCTCTTGGTCTTTAGTCAATAACATTGTTATAAAACCATCTGAAATTGCTTTCATTAGGCAGCTGGATCAAGGGTTTGCTACAGCGGTACTTCTGGACAAGTCTCGAATCGTTAGGAGGTTCCTTTCTCTGGAGCCCTGACTACCGGTAACTTGGAACTTGTTCAATATACCCCTGGGCTATTATATTTTACAATGTTTTATTTACTTTTGAATCCTTACTAATATTATAAAACCGAAAGTGAGTTTGTTTGTTTGTTTGTACCCTCTTCACGCTTTAATGGCTTAACCGATTTTGATGATTTGGATTTTGGTACAGAGACAGTTGGGAACCAGGAGACGGACATAGGCAAAAAAAGTGGGATATGAGGGAGAACGAGGGAAGAAAAGAGAAAACTTAGCGTTGCTATTACAAAGCAATAAGACGCAAGGGCAAAAACTGTAGGGAAGGAAGCGAACCGCAGGCAAAAACTAGTAAATTATGTACGAAAATTAATAAACGGAAAACTACGTTGTTTTAGTACTATAGACATAATATTATCACACAGCTTGTAGAAGAATTAAATACGTATTTTCCTTTTGTTGTAAACCTTAGTTACTCTTTGAAAGAAAACTGATTTATTTGTGCCAATGATATGACGTGCAATGCATACAAAAATAACAAACACAATATTGAAATAATACAAATATGAAGCATGAAAATTATTTATAAATACTTCAGGAGGAACAAAACCCTGACAGACTGCACGTCGTGACTGCGACAAGATGGTTACCATTCAATATGATGTTTTGTTATCAAGGAACCCGCTGGTTTCTATAGGATTTCGGTTTTCAGTATGTACTTGTGAAAAAAAACCTACAAATTCATTTAATCACTAATAAATAGAGTAAATTACATTCGGTGTTTTTATAATGTTACATAGTCGTCTTAAATTCTATTTAGCCTACGGAAGGGCATGTGATGTTATGCACAATACATTTTGTTCTGTTCGGTGCTTACATAATTAAGTCAATGATATCACATTATATCATTATCATATTATTCATTTTCAACATTATTTCACAACTTCAATTATTTAACTTTCATTCTGAAACCATTAATTTATTGAATAGATCATCTTTTTTAAAAGTATTTCTTTTAGTTTTAGTTTAAATTTTGGTAAAGGAAGATATACGGAAGATATACATACGGTTATCAAGACAACATATAAGGCTGAACTGAACTGATATAATTTAGATTTAAAGGAAAAAACGAAACCCTTATTGGATCACTTTGCTGTCCGTCTGTCTGTCTGTCTGTCAAGACCCTTTATCTCAGAAATGCGGAGGTATCGAGTTGAAATTAAAAAAATATGCTCAACACTGTGGTCCTTTTATGCTATGAAAAAATCAGCCCTCTATATTTACGCAGTCAAAAGATATGGCTGTCTATGTCGCATGTTTGTACGGAACGCTGTGCGCGGGAGTGCCTAGCATGATGTGAGAGTTTTTTGGTCACCAACAAGCCTCTGATTTGGCTTTTACTATATTTAAGTTAATTCCAGCTAGCCTGGTCTACACGAGAAACCTTACTTCTCAACATTACCAGCTATCCTACTATAAAACCTTAAAAGAGGCCTTATTCCAGGGAGAGAGCGAGACAGAGCTATACAGGATCTCTAGCGCCATCTCTTTCTTGCACTAGAATTAGTGCTGCTTTTTTTTGGGTGGGAAATCATCAAATAACTTCCCCCGCTCTGGGCGGAGCGGAGGGGAGTATCAGAGTTTTACTGACTAAAACCCATCCATATTCCTTCTATTGCCCTTTACGTTTCGAGGCCGCGGTATCTCTTTCGAACAACCCGCAACCAATAAGTACTGCTTAAATGGTCATGGTAACCATACTGATCTTTTCCCATCTCTTTCTTTTCAGCAACATGAACGGCGGGTGGCTAGCGTGGGAATGTATAGTCTTCGGCATCTTCGTCTGTGCGTCATCTTGCGCCCCGCTCTGGAGACGGCGGAAAGATGTAAATGCTGCAGGGGGAAGCGCCAAGCAGGCGTATATCTTCGCAGGGGGTGGCGTCTCAACCCTGGCTATGATACTCTCAGTTGCCAGGGGGACTTTGGGAGTTCGATCGTTTTTGGGTAAGTCAAGTATTTGTTTTGATCCTATTGACTGCTTCATTGGTCTACTGAAAGAGAAAAAAATCGTCACAATGCCGATGAGCTATCAAAATAACAAAAAATATGTACAAAGCATCACAGATAACTGCTGAACATACTGTCCTGAGTTCGATTTCCTGTCCACAGTTCCCCTTTCCTGATTTGCAGGTACCTGCTACTTGTAGTTTTTGCCCTAGCGCCTTATTTATTGTAATAGCAACACTAAGTTTTCCCTTTTCTTCCCTCTTTCTCCCTTATTTCTCACTTTTTTTTAACAAAAGTTAGCCTATGTATAGTTGGGATCCTGGAGACGGTCCAGGATCCCAACTATATCTGTACCAAAATTCATGAAAATCATCATGTAGGCGTAAAGACGTAACAAACAAACTCACTTTCGCTTTTATAATTTTAGTAAGAATTTATGTACGCAAAGTATGTCTACAGTATATTTTTTTTTATATAAACAAATACCTTTCTAATATATAAAATTCTCGTGTCACAGTTTTCGTTCCCGTACTCCTCCGAAACGGCTGGAGCGATTTGAACGAAATTTTGTGTACATATCGGGTAGGTCTGAGAATCGGCCAACATCTATTTTTCATACCTCTAACTGAGCAGCGGGTGAAACCGCTGGGCACAGCTAGTTATGTTATATTAGTTTTGAATGAAAAGCTACTGCTTATTTTTTAAGAAATTTCTCAGTATCAGTCACGGATTTGTGCTCAGTTGATGGCAATATTCTCGCTTCCAATACTTACATTACATGGATCCTATACATTATTGGTAAAATGTAGGTGGAATATTAAGTGTACTTCTACCTAATTCTTCATTGATAACAGACGTGAATTTAAATATATTGGCTAGGCAGTTGATGATGATCGATATTCCAATTAAAGCCATTAATTTATACGATAAATAAATAATTATGAAGTTCTAAGAATATACTCATTGAAGACCTTAATGATTTTCAAATTGTCGACCACGCGCCACTATCGAATTAAAATGAGCTGTTTAATTAATAAATGAAAGATATAATTAAAATGACATTAGTCTCTTTTGAACTCAAGCAACATGTGATCGTTTAGTTATCTGTGATAAAATATTCGTGGTTTTTAGGTTTTAATTGTTTTTTTTATATATATTAAATCTTTTTTAAATTTTAGTCTGGAATAACACATATGATACATTTGTTTCAATTATCACGCGGGCAAAGTCGCAGGCGCCAGCTAGTATCCTTACTAACATTATAAAAGCATTTTTTGTTATGTCTTCACGCCTAAATGGCCCAACCAATTTTGATGAATTTTGGTACAGAGATAGCTGAGACCCTGGAGACAGACATAGACTAATTGTTTAGAAAAAAAGTGAGATAAGGGGTAGAGAAAGGGAAGAAAAGGGAAGAGAAAGTTTTTTTTTATCATCACGCCGCCGGTTAAAGTTAGCGTTAGCCCAAAGTAACTATGCCACGTGGACGAAGTCGCGGGCGGAAGCTGGTTACATATTAGTCTGTCAACTAACATTGTCACTAACATTATTATTAACACTTAAAACGGGATTTTAATCATGTTTGTTATTTATATCGTAAACTCAGAAAGTTTACGATATTCATTTTATCCGAGCCGAAATATGAGAAACTCAGAATAAATAAAACAAGTAAATATCCCATTTCAAGTATTAATAATAATAATACATATTTACGAATTGCACAAAACCGCTCGTATTTTGTGCAATTTTCGGCTAGTTAATTAACTAATAGCTTTAAAATTTATTTTTATCAGTGTTCTTCACCAAAACCATGTGAATAACTGAATGACGCGTCATTTAAAATTGACCCGAAAACAAGTCATTAGGAAAACCTGCCTTATAACTCTAATGATGATTTTCATTAAAAATAATAACCGTTAAAAACGATAAGTAGGTTTATAGTCTTATAGATGACACATTGAATAGTCAGAGGGTTCATGTTAAAATGTACCTTACCCTTTGTTTGTTGTGGTTCAATTTCCCAAGTCGGTATGATATTTTTATATTTGTAGGCAAAAAATATATTAACCCGTCGCGCGTCAAAGTGTCACACTGGGTGCAAAGTTTTACTTGTGCCAAAAATGTCACATTTGCACACGGGTGCAAAGTTTGAACCGCTGTGAGTGGTTTTCATATCTTAGACATTTATTTTTAAAATTTATTTAAAACTCATAAGGATTCTGGAAACATATACTTCGGAATATATAATTATCGATATAACTATGAAATCTTCGTTTTTCCGAAGGTCTAACCAAAATAAAAAATTCATTCAAAATAGCTCGACGTTTGGGGCACTTTACGTACACGCGGCGACAGATCAACCTATACAAAACCAGTTTATGCGGATCTCTCATTGTACTTGAAATTTATATTGTACGATCCGTTGTTGAGAGAGCAGCATAAACTGGTTTTGTATAGGTTGATCTGTCGCCGTGTGTACATTGTTAGCAATCGCGCGACGGGTTAATGTTATTGTACTTTGCTTTTTTGAGTTGTCCTAAGATATTTATTAGTTTGTTTAAAAGTAAAAGAAAGCGTGGCAATTCTGACACTACCTTCTGCTTTGGCCAGAGCCGGGGACGTTATTTGATGGTTTCCTATTGTAATATGGGTTTTGCGACTACTATAGGTAAATTAATCAGTAATAACCTGGATTATTGTACCCAAAATTATTGTGTGCCAGGGTCAACCTACAAACAGGTAATGGCATCAGTAACAAAGAATGTTTATTGTCCTAATACTACAATAACTATTTGTGTTGGTAATAGCTCAAAGCTTAAAAAGGAAGACATCACTGACTGTGTGACAGAATTGTTAAAGTTAGAATGTAGTAAAATCATATTGTGTGCATTTCCATATTTTAAAAATGTAGGTCATAGAAAAAACAATTATATACACATGCTTAATAAACATGTTCACTTTTTAGTAAGTCACTATTGTGACAAACTTGTATACTTTGATGTCAACAGTTTTGTAGATAACATTAAGTCGACTCGGGGTATAGTGTATCTACCTATTAGATGTAGACACAAAATAGCTAGGCTATTAGCTTTTAGTATTAACTCAGACATAGGTGGTATGTCTAAGTTTAGTTTTATTATTAACACTGATACTTTTAGTAATACTACTAATATACCTTTTTACAAGGAAGGCGGGGGAGTCTTGGGGCTCACTCCGGCTCATTTAAACTAGTTAGTAAGACAACAGAAGATACTAATAATTTCAATGTTATACCAGACAACAACAACGTATCTTCTTGCTCCCAAATAGTTAACTGTGTAAAAGGGGCTAAGCAGAATTCCTTGAACTTATTCCATCAAAACATTCAAGGTTTTTCTTCAAAGTTACTGGAAATTGAGTTGTTTTTAGAACAAACAATGTTTGAAATTGTTTGTTTCACCGAACATTGGTTAAAAGACTATGAAATGCTAATTAATTATGAAAATTATAGAGTAGGTAGTTGCTTTAACCGGAAATTTAAGTTGCGTGGGGGTTCACTAATCTTAGTTAAAAATTGTATTAAATATAAGCCTCGTAATGATATAGTTGATCTTTCGGTTGAAAATAGCATTGAATTGTCTTGTGTTGAGCTAGATGAGCATGTAATAGTGTGCGTTTATAGACCTCCAAATTATCTAAATTACACTATTTTTGAATCAGTACTGGAAGATGCTTTAGCAAAACTTGTAACTGGTAATAAACCAATAATTATCTGTGGTGACTTTAATGTCAATATCTTAGAGGAAAACGCAAATAGCAGTAGATTTTTAAGTCTCTTTAAATCGTTTAATTTGTCAAATGTGTTTTCAGAACCAACCCGAATTACCACAAACACCGCTACGTGTATTGATAATGTATTTTGTTGCTGCGACTATTTAGATAAATTCATTGTTAATTACCTTCCTTCAGATCATAGCGGCCAGTACGTTACTTTCGCGTCCAACATAAAAATTCAAAAAATTCAAATACAGACAAGACAAATGGCAGCCAGCAATTTGGATAGATTTAATAATAATTTAATTAGCAAGTTAAGTTTTCCGGGCCATATAAACGATGTAAATAAATGGTATGATGAATTCTTTTCAGTAGTGCACACCGAGTTCAATAATACTTTAAAAATAAAAACAAAAACTATTTGCCAAAAGTTTATTTTCAGTGATTGGGCTACACAAGGTATTAGGAAAAGTAGGGAACGATTGTTTGAGCTGTATGGCCTTAAGCCTTACATCAACACAAAAACTTTTAATGAATATGTTGCCACTTATTCCAAAATTTTTAAAAACACTTGTAAAGTTGCCAAATCCTTATTCATTAGCAACAAAATTAAATCAGCCGATGATAAAATAAAAACGGTTTGGAAAATAATCAACAATGAAACAAATAGAAACAAAAAACCAAGAAATGATTTTACGTTAGAAACCTCACGTGGCCTCGTGAGCAATAATAATGACATTGCTCAGGAATTTGTGAATTTCTTTACCAATATCCCACATAGGACTACAGAGACCTTACAGTCCTCGCCCTTGCTATCTAAGGATTTATTAAAGGCTAACGTTCCAGCCTGCCCGATTCAATTTGAATTTAAGCATATAAACCCCTTGTCAGTTATTAAAGCTTTTAAGCAAATCAAGGTCAAATTAACCGAAGATCTTTGGGGTATGTCCATCAAAGCTTGTATCGCCATTATTGAGACTATAGCACCATATTTAGCCTTAATATTTAATTTGTGCGTGGATCAAGGGGTTTTCCCGGATCTAATGAAATACAGCAAGGTAATACCGCTTTTTAAATCCGGGGACAGTAAAGACACTAACAACTATAGGCCCGTATCCGTTTTGCCAGTTCTCAGCAAGGTGTTTGAAAAGATAATGCTAAATCAATTGCTCAACCATTTTAACACCAATAAAATCTTACATGAAAAGCAGTATGGTTTCACCAAAGGACGTTGTACGACTGACGCCGGTGTCACCTTAATGAAACATATATTTACTGCGTGGGAAGAGGCACAAGATGCAATAGGAATCTTCTGTGACCTTACGAAGGCATTTGATTGCGTTAATCATGAAACCCTGCTTTTAAAACTTGAGCATTACGGTTTAGATAAACTTGCGCTCAGTTTAGTAAAATCGTATTTAAATGATAGACAGCAACAAGTACAAATTAATGGCGTTAATTCAATGGGTTTAAAAGTTAAAATGGGTGTACCACAAGGTTCTATATTGGGTCCTTTCCTCTTTTTAGTATATATTAATGATCTACCCCATTTATTTGAAAATCAACCACAAATGGTGTTTTTTGCTGACGACACTTCTTTAATATTTAAGGTAAATAGACGTGCTACGAATCTTGACGACCTAAATAACGCCCTATTGCAGGTCCATAATTGGTTTACTGCTAATAACTTAGTATTGAATGGGAAAAAAACGAAATGCATAAGATTCGCTCTACCAAACGTCAAAAGTACTGATTGTGACATAGTATTAAATCAAGAGAAACTAGAATTCGTCAATAAAACTGTTTTCTTAGGAATCACACTCGACTCGAGGCTACAATGGGGTCCTCATTTAACATCTCTTGCAGGACGGTTAAGTTCAGCTGCATATGCCGTAAGAAAAATCCGTCAATTTACTGATGTAGATACCGCGCGACTGGTCTATTTTAGTTATTTTCATAGTATAATGTCATACGGTATTTTACTTTGGGGACGGGCTGCAGACATTGAGTCTATATTTATTCTGCAGAAAAGAGCCATCAGAGCCATGTACAATCTGCGTAGGCGCGATTCTCTAAGAGAACTGTTTAAAAAAATTAACATCATGACAGTACCTTGTCAATACATCTATGAAAACATCATGTACGTTAGGAAAAATCTGCATCTATTTAGTAAAAGAGGTGACAGACATCACTATAATACTAGAAATAGGGACCAACTGGTTCAGCCAGGTTTCAGGCTAGCTAAGGTAGACTCCTCTTTTATGGGGTACTGTTTAAAATGTTACAATAAAATACCTCCAAACATCCTACAACTGAATGAATCGAAGTTTAAATCTTGTATTAAACGCACACTATGTAGGCAAGCATACTATAAGTTGGGGGATTACATTAATGATATAAATGCTTGGCTCAATGCCGGTCCTGCTCCACAACCATAGGGGCAAACTAACTATCATTAATCAGCATCTGAAGTTATTGTGGCAGCTGAAGAAGATTGTAATACTATCATTGCATTGTATAGACTCAATTTCCTAATATTGTATAATTGTAATGCCCATGTGTGAGTTCTATGTAATTTTATTGACTCGACGGTTGCCCTGGTGGTTGAGAGATTGTCATGCTCACTTAAATGTCTCGCTGATGGTGGCGGGTGTGTCGGGTCATTTAGCTCCCTTCAAAATGGTCGAGCTGAATGGGGCTGATCCATACGTCATGTTCGTGAACGGGCGCTGTCGGTTGGGACTGGTCATCTCTTAGCTACCACGGTTTGTTTTAATTCTTCTATTAAACTCGTGATAATTATTGCTTTTACTCTGGACGCTCTAAATGTGCTCGTTTTTCTACATCGTTCTCACATTATGAATAATCTCAACATGAATGATGTATCCATGATTTTATAAAACATTATGATTTAAAAGAGTGTCCATGGAGTTTCTTGCCCATTCTTCTCCATAGAGATCTACGCTTTGGAATGGGCAACTACAGTACTTTCACAAGTTATTATGTCTTGTGACTGGGACTGTAGCAGCATCATTTCTTTTGTTCTTGTTTTTATGACATTCAAAAGTGCCTGTAATGGTCTAATTGAAATAAATGATTTGAGTTTGAGTTTGAGTTTATAAGAAAGTTTGCGGATTACTTGACACACGTAAGCAGTCTCACCAAGAGTTATCATTTGATTACTGGGTTAACTGGCTTGTATAGCTTAAACGGACAGTAGCTCTATGTAAAATTTAGCTGTAAAGTTGAGCTGTGAGCCGACCTTAGGGTAGTCGGGAAGGGCGTCGCGAGACTACTCCTGGCCAATAGGGTAGCTCACCGTCCGTCCTTCTGGTGGCGAAAAGCCGTGTGCACGGCAAATTCGTGATCCACGCGCGCCAAAAAGAGATGTCAGCAAAGCAAAGGGGGCCCTGCCAAATCCTGCTGCTGCGGTTGCGGGTTGTTCGAAAAAGATACCACGGTTCCAGAACATGCCTAAATGGCAAAAGAAGGATCATGGGTGGGTTTTAGGCAATGAAGTCTGACACTCGCAAGTTATTTGATGACTAGCCTTCGCCCGCGTTAAATTTGGGGTAATACAGTTCCCCTTGTGCCTTATTGATTTGTAATAGCAACGCTAAGTTTTCTTCCCTCTTTCACTTTTTTATAGTCTATATGCCAATAAAAAATTGCCTATGTCCGTCTCCTGGTTCCCAACTATCTCTGTACCAAAATTCATCAAAATCGTTTTATCCATTACAGCGTGAAGAGGAGTAAGGATAAGGAAGTAAGGATTTCCCATCCATAAAAAGGGGAAATGCAGAAAAAGGCCGATTACAAAAAGTACATTCTCCCTTTCTTTCAGAAACAATACTACAAACATAATGACTCTTTTAAAAATAAAATAACACTAAAAACTAGACTCGTCACTCAACGAACAATTGCATCAAATAAATAAATAATCGTCATTATTAAAATAATGCCGTCGTATTAAAAGTGTATAGGTACTATTACTGTGGACACTGGACTGTGAAACTCACATACTTATTTACCTATGTATAATATTATGTTTACATAAAAAACGGGGCATTTGCAAAAAGTGTTCCGTATGCAGTTTTCCTAGGGAAAAAAATTTGTCTTCACCAAAAATACTGATCGTGCACCAAATATTCTTTCCTGAATGCTAAAAGAATGCGTAGGTTAGGTTAGGTTAAAACCGCGACCCCCTACGCACGAGCCGAGCGAGCGGAGCGAGCGGTGCCGCGGCAGCGGCCGGCGAGTGGCAGTAACGACTTGCATTAATAGAAAATGGATAAAGATATAACACTTTTTTATTGTAGTGCTGTCTTTTTCCTGATGCTCGTTATGACATATTTTAATTAACATATTTTGGTGCACATTCAGTATATTTGGTGCAACACAGGCAAAATTAGGTAAACAAAATGGGAATAAATTGAAGTACTTTTAAATACCATCCGTTTTCCTAGTCGTGTCGACAGAGCGTTCAATATTTTACATACGTCAGCAAATCAGAAGGTCCTGCCAGGGCCACTGCCTGCCGGGGCTATGGAAAGTTAGAAAGAGATACCGTGGCCCCGAAACAAACATGGCAAAAGAACATGGATGGGTCTTAGTACAAGTCCGTTTCAGAGCTTGAGAAGTTAATTGATGATTTCCCATAAAAAAGATAATTTTCCCGACATTTCTGTAAAAGAAGAGATTTATAATATCACTACTTTATGCCCGCGGATTTACTTGCGAGTGGCCAGTAGTTGTCCTAAGAGTTTGTACTACCAGGAAATAATCGTTCATCAAGGTTAAAAGAAAGAAAGAAGAGTTTATTTGTCAGAATATGACGGTACGGTTGGCGCAGTGGCTGAGCGATCGACTACTGCGCTGCTTGTCGCGGGTTCGATTCCCGCACGGAAAAAATATTTGTAGGACCTACAGATAGTTGTTTCGGGTCTGGCTGTTTATGTATGTGAGTTTAAATGTTTGTAAACGCACCTACGATACAGGAACAATCCCTATAATGTGGAGCAACGTTTTAAAAAAATATCAAATATAGCACTTATAAAAGATGTTACAATAATCACATACTCATTTATTCTAGCCATTTTTGGTGTATAAATATTTTCATATAAATTCAATTATAATTATCACATAAGAGAGAACTAAAAGCAATACAATATTCAAAGAAAAAAAATATTATTAATTTCTGTTTGGCAAATTCCATCCAAATCATAGTTTTAGCGGGAAACTTTTGCAATTATGATTGATAGCCTTTCATTTAGAAAGGCTATCAGAAAAAAACATTGAAAAACTGTGATCCAATATATTCATTACTAGCTGTTCCCCGCGGTTTCACCCACGCTGCTCAGCACCTGTTGGTCGTAGCGTGATGTTATATAGCCTATAGCCTTCCTCATGAAATGGACTATCCAACACTAAAAGAATTTTCCAATTCCAACCAGTAATCCCTGAGATTAGCGCGTTCAAACAAACAAACAAACAAACTCTTCAGCTTTATAATATTAGTATATAGATACACTGCTATAGGTTAAATTTATTGTGCCCTGGCGGTTGACAGTATGGACTTACCCACTCAAATGTCTCGCTGATGGTGGCGCGTGCGTCAGATAATTTAGTTAGTAGAAATTTAGTTTTCCGCATTCGTCTACTGAACTCTAAAATTGTAATGACACACTTTATACTATAATGTTACTGTAATTGTAGAAGAACTACAATAATCATATATTATTGTCATCATGGTTTCTATAAAATGTATGTCTGTTGTAGATCATAGGTTTTGTCAGGTTTTGTCTAGAGTCGTTTCTAAATACATGTTTCGGGATTCCCCGGTAAAGGAAATTGAATCAATTCTAATTTTGAAATAAAAAGTAGGAAGCGAAAAAGGAGTCTCCTCTGACACTAATAAACTCATCCAAGTTCCTTCTTTTGCCTTTTGTGTTCCGGGGCCGCGGTATTTTTTTCGAAGCAACCCGCAGCCAAGCCATGTTCAGAACAACCTGTATCACCCCATTAAGTACACTGATACATTCATTCTTTTATTTTCGCACGATTTTCTTTAGTCGCAAAATTATAAACACACCATTTTTTACTTCTTTTGAACTTAAATGATGTCATTACATTAACGTAATAAATATTAAATAACATGACATCCTCCTTTTGTTAGACTTTTTGTTTATATTAAAATGTTATTTTTTGTTTAATTTTACCTTCATTAATGAAGATTATGTATGACAGTCAGTTAACTAAATTAGATACGGTTTGTTGACTGTTTGTTTGTGTAGGTCATCTACTGTTTAGCCTTTTCCCAATACTGGCAGTAATTTAGAACAATTTGCTCGGGATAATGAAACTTCCTTCATTGGAAAGAATTCTGAACCTCAAACCAACACAGCCGGCGCGTTAGTTTCACGCGCGCCTTAAAGAGATGTCAGCAAAACAGAGGGGCCTGCCAGGGCCATCTCCTGTCGGGGTGGCGGGTTGTTCGAAAGAGATACCGCGGCCCCGGAACGTAATGGACAATAGAAGCAACATGGGTGGGTTTTAGTCAGTGCAAGTCAGTCCCCCCCCTCACTCTGCCCAGAGCGGGGAAGTTATTTGATGATTTCCCACCCCATCAAAATGGAAAGAATTCTCGGAATCGCTACAGTAGTTTCAAAGATAACCCCCTACCACAAAATCCGATTATCACTTTACGTGACCTGGGAATAAAATCCACTAACCCATGCTTAACAGTTATAAATTCATCATAATTAACATAATTGTCTAATTGCATTTCAAATACCTTCCTGCTTTTCACAAATATCAACGCTTTGGAATGGGCAAGTTATTTACACAAATTATTATGACTTGGAATGTAGCATCAGTTTTTTTTTGTTTTTCACTTTCATATTTGTGTCTGTGATGGTCTATTTTTTTTTTAACGTTACCCACACTAAGAATTTCTCCTTTATCGTGGGCGTGGGTGCGTTAACAAACATTTAAACTCACATACACAAACAGCCAGGTCATACAAATATAAAAAAAAACCGTATGGGAATCGAACCCGCGACACGCAGCGCAGCAGTCAATCGCTCAGCCACTACACCAACCGTGCCACCACTTTCACTTACGTCACTAATGGAAATAAATGCTTCGTATTTGAGTTTTACTTACGCTTTTGCATCAAAATTGGTTCAGACGTTTTTAAGTTACCGTGTAATAACACAGCTCACATATACAAACATAAATTACACAATAACAGCAATGAATACTGAAAACAAAACACTCTTTTATTTGTACAATTGGTTTTTTTGTTGATGTTAACTGTAGGGCTACTATGACGTCTTAAAGCAGAACTTATTCCACTGAGGGAAAGAGATGGTGCTAGACACCCTGTATAGCTCTGTCTCTTTCCCTCAGTGGAATAAGTTCTGCTTTAAAATGTCATGGTAGGGTAGCTGTTGTATGGAAGAGTTGAGTTTTCTTTGTCACAAAAGAGTAAGTTAAAAGGCGATGTAAAAATAAATATGTAAAGATATCGCCATCTTCTGCTTTTATTGTAGATCTATGTTTTTTTGTTCTGAGCTTGTAATTTTTTTGGGTTGACTTCTGTATTGTGTCTTTTGTTGTATCAAATAAATCTATACTTATCTATACTTAATATTATAAAGCTAAAGAGTTTGTTTGTTTGAATGCGCTAATCTCAGGGACTACTGGTTGGAATTGGAAAATTCTTTTAGTGTTGGATAGCCCATTTCTTGAGGAAGGCTATAGGCTATATAACATCACGCTACGACCAACAGGTGCTGAGCAGCGTAAGTGAAACCGCGGAGAACAGCTAGTGATGTATAAGGCCCGTTATCGGTATCGGCATGACTGAGGATTTTAGGTGGCAAATAGCAATAAGTATACATTAACACAATGGCAATAAAGTAGAAATTTCCATTAAATATATGGTCGCAATAACAAAAATACCGCTTCGGTATGCTTGAGGCTGCTGTATCGGCAGCCTTGAGAATGCTTCGGGATGCTTCGGCATCCTTCGGTACGCCGCCGGCGCCGATGCAACACTCAGGGATAGCTTGCTTAAGGAAGCCTCGTCATTCCTAAGAACGTTGCAGCATGCCAAAGCATAGTTTCCGAAGCGCACACGCTTGTATGTTGGATGCCGAAGAATCCTGTTCCTTGCCGATGCCGATAATGGGCGCCGGGCCTAAATCTTACTAGCTGGCGCTCGCAGCTTCGCCCGCGCTGTATCGAAAATTACAGTATCCTATGTCTTATTCCAGACCATAATCTACCTCCCTCTGGCGGGCCTGTTGGCCTAGTGGTTAGTGGCCCTAACTGCTGAGTCGGAGGTCGTGGGTTCGATTCCCACCCAGGACAAACTTTGTGTGATGAGCATGATTGTTTGTTCTTTCGTGATTTATCTATAATATGTATGTATTTTTAAATGAGATAAGTATGTATATCAGTTTTCTGGTTACCATAACATAAGCTCTGCTTAGCTTGGGATCAGATAGCCGTGTGTGAGTTGTCCCAAGATATTTATTTATTTATTTATTATCTGTGCCAAACATCCATCCATCCTCACAAACATTCTCTTTTATAATATTAGTAGGATCTAACGCACTTACACAAATGATAAATGAATGATGAACCCTGGGGGACATTTGTGTTTTCCCAAACTAATCTTGACCGATCCAATTAGCACTATTATAACAAGTACATAAACGAATGGTCTAAGATTATCCTTTGTCCTTACCGGTCGTAGAACCCGCTTAGTTTACACTTACAAGTACAAAACGTTCAGTGAACATTCGTTCGAATATGGACTTGTTTTTAAAAAAAAAACGTTTGACAAATCGGACTGTAACCTTTATCATAACATTAACAGCTCTTTTTTACGGATAAGAAAATCATCAAAAAACTTCCCCTGCTATAGGCGGAGCGGGGAGAGTGTTAGACTTTTACTGACTTGAACCAACCCATGTTCCTTCTTTTGGAATTTATGTTCCGGGGCCGCGGTATTTCTTTCGAATAAACTGCAACCCCGAAACAACCAGAAAACCCCATCACGATTGTTTTCTTTGTTTCTGTGCTCTATTTTAAAACTGCGTCATAATGGTCAGTAGGGTTACTATGACATCTTATAGCAGTTCTTTTAACTGTGTGAGAAAGAGATGGTGCTAGACACCCTGTATAGCTCTGTCTCTTTCCCTCAGTGGAATAAGTTCTGTTTTAAGACGTCATGGTACGGTAGCAGGTTTTTATTGTATTTTTTTCTCCTTTGCGGATCAGTTCTTCAAATGAATTTGTTTTAATTTTAAACGAATACCTGTAAATTAATTGCTGGAGCTAATTTTGGAATAAGTATACGAACATAATAATTATTGCATTTTATTACTGACCTTGAAATATCTTTTAATGTAAGTATTGGGTACTTAGATAAATATAACAAAAGAATATTTACCGACGAGAAACAAATTGACGATGTTTTTTTAACTTTCAATCCTGACGTTCAGGGTTTAAAGTTAGCAGAGGGGTCCACCAGGGTTACATGCAATAACCAAAAGTGGCTGGTTTTTCAAAAGACCTTGTGCAGATACGGTCTTTTAAGTGTCCTTAAAACATCGCCATCCAGCTCACTTCGTAAGGTATGCTTTACGATGACTATTAACAAGTCACAGGGGCTGACACCCCGGCTTTGTGGGTTGTTCGAACACTAACTGACGGAAATGTAATTTCGGTTCAACAAATAAAACTGAAAAACTGGTTTAAAATCATAATTTATTTAACCTGAAAAGAAGTAGTCCGGAACATTAACTGCTGTAAACGGTGTAACCAATCCAGTGATTGGATACACCGTTCTATCTAAACTGTCAAATAAACCAGTGGGAAATACCGGACAAAGGCGAGTCTGACACGCGCATCAAGGGTTCCGCATAAACTTATTCATATTTATTTGCGTACCATAATGTGAAATCATGTTAAATTAAGCTTATTGCTAAAGTACAAATGGACCCTGTAAGGGCACAGCAACATATTATTTCATATTACAGAAAATTAACAAATTATAAACTATAACTATCAATTCATTTACAATTATTAATAAATTATATAATAAGAAATAAAAAAAACTAAATAATTAGTACAAAGAAAATAAAGTCAAATTAAATTAAAATCAATTCATTTGCAATTATTAATAAATTATAAAAAAAAACAAATAATTAGTACAAACAAAATAACATCAAATTAAATTAAAAATTAAGTATCACAAAAACCTTGTGACATAAACGGCCATATCTTTTGTTTGCGTAGACATAGAGGGTTGATTTTTTCACAGCTCAAGGGATCACAGACTTATGTGTATAGTTTTAATGTCATCTCAATACCTTCATGCGTTCTAGAGATAAAAGATCTTGACAGACAGGCAGACGGAACAATGTGATTCTTAATAATTATTGTATTGTATCTGCCAATGGCTTAATTGCCAAGAGCCTCGACCAATACCTGAGGAGGCTCTCGTTAGGCAGCTGGATCAAGGGCTTGATACAGAAAGCGGTACTCCTGGACACGGCTCGTATTGTTAGGAGGTTCCTTTCTCTGGAGCCCTGACCGCCGGTAGCTTGGACCCTGTTCCCGATACCGGTGGGCTACTATTTTTATATTTTTAAATGTTTTTTTTTTATGATTATAAGAAATATTTAAAAATGTAATTTTATGTATAGAGATCAATAAATGGACGAAAATTGTACTTGAATAAGGTGCTAATTTAAATCCTTAATCCTTGGTCAGTACAAGTCTTACACTCCCCCCCGGGAGACTATTTAATGAGGCCAATAAACTATTTAATGTTTTCCGACCCGCAAAGAAAGGTATTGTACCAGCGAGTAGAACTAAAAGGTCTAGTAAATACAGTCACTTTTCACAAGCTATCAGGGGTCATGATAATTTAAGGGAAGTGGAATACAATCTGCTATAGTATGTAGTTGCCTTTAGCAGACAAGTCATGAAAGAGAGTATGGCTCATTACCAGAAATAGCTAATTTGAGATCATCGGCAATGCGACGTGAGAGGCGCCCCTTGTCATCCCAGGTATTCGCCGGCGTGACTTGGAAACATTGATTGCCAACAAATGACTCTGATGACAGACATTTAGTAGAGGACTAGTTGTTCCTCGCGGTTTCACCCACGCTGCTCAGCACCTGTTGGTCGTAGCGTGATGTTATATAGCCTTCCTCAAGAAATGGACTATCCAACACTAAAAGAATTTTCCAAAGTCAACCAGTAGTCCCTGAGACTAGCGCGTTCAAACAAACAAACAAACAAACTCTTCAGCTTTATAATATTAGTATAGATAAGTATAAGTATAGATATCGATAGGTGGGTACTTAAGACGATGTTGCTTGATGATGTTATTGTTATGAGAGTAGTATGGGATAAACAAAAGTCTACTGAATACACAACAAATATCTTTATTGACCTTTATTGTACAGACGCCTGCAGGTCAAGCTATCCGAAACTGTCAATTTTTCCCAATGAACCTTGAACCTAATACTTTAGAAATAAAGTCGAAAGTCTATCAAAGAAATCTGACAGATTGTAGTAGCTTGATGTGCAGGCGTCTGTACATAAATCCTCCTCCGTGCATCGGAAAGCACGTTGAGCTGTTGGTTCCGGCTGTCATTTGTAGATCTTTGACAGTCGTTACAGCTAGTCAGTGTCCCGAAAGTTTGACAACCAGTCTTACCAAGGGGTATCGTATTACCCAGCACTAACTGGGTTATGGAGGTCAGATAGGCAGTCGTTCCATGTAAAATACTGGTATGCAGAGGCATCCGGTTAGACTGGAAGCCGACCCCAACATAGGGGATTTGAGAAAAGGCTAAGCAGATGTATGGATATTGTAAATAAATCCACTTCGGTAGATGATAGAGTTTTTAATTTGCGGATGGGAAATCATCAAATATTTTCCCCCACTCTGGGCGGAGCAGGGAGAAGTGAGCTACCTGTAGTTTTTGTTTTTGTGCCCTATTGATTGTAATAGCAAAGATAACTTTTCCCTTTTCTTCTAAAAAAAATGTCCAGCAATGGTCAACGATGAGTCATAAACGATAACAGACTCATATTTATATTATTATTTACCGAAATAATAATAAAAAAAAACTTGACATACATTTTTATTTGCAAATCGTGCGTGCGATATCTTTACATTAGTCATTTCATACCTTTAAATAAATAACTGGTTATTATTCCGTATTAAGTAATTGTCACGATTACTGATTACTTTATTTACAAGGTGAAAACTGTATTTTAGACACGTGTTCAGCTTTGTTGGGGTCCTATACCTAAATATTATACTAGCATCCGCCCGCGACTTCGTCCACGTGGCATAGTTTGTACTATTACTTTGAATTAACCCTAACTTTAACCCGCGTGAGGATCGAAAAAAAATTTTTTTTTGCTCCCCTTTTCTTCCCTTTTTCTCTCCCTTTTCTTCCTTTTTAGCTTATGCCCGTCTCCAAGGTCTCAACTATTTCTGTATCAAAATTCATCGGTTTGGCCACTTAGGCGTAAAGACGTATCAAACAAACTCACTTTCGCTTTTATAATTAGTAAGGATTTATTTTTGAATAAATGCCAAAATTACTAATTACACATTGTTGACGTTTAAAAATATATTTCTGGGAAAATTCACTTTTCTTTGAAATGACTGCTGAGTCAGATTTCAAAATAAATGAAACTTCTCGAACAGTTTTCCTGATACCTTCTGGCAGTTTACGAAGAAAACTTTGAAAAAAAAAATTATTTTCGCTATTGGTCCAAAATATAGTTTTTTTTAGTCCAAAAATTACAAAAAAAAACAAGATTGTTTTGGTTGTTCATAATGACAGTTGACTATCTAAAAGGCAGAAAACAGACACCAGCTGTCTATGCCACACTAGAAATTTGGAAATATTATTTGCATTATTTATAATAAATTAAAATAACCTAAAGAAACGAACTTCAAAATAGCGCCAACTTCTTCCTGACAGCTGTCAGGCTGTTCAGGGTGTCAGCTCATCAGCTTGTCCGCAGCCCCCTCTGTGCAACGCCTGTTAAGGCACATCCCTAGGACGTGACTGGACCTACATATATACGTGTACCCACTTCGAAACTTTCCCTTTGAAAATTCAGACGCAAAGCGCCGTCATTCCGTCCTCGACGAGGCCGAGCGCGACGTCCCGGTAACTGTCCCACCCGTCCCTTGCAAGAGCCAGACCGCGATGCTGACCCAGTAAGTCTAAATCAGTCCACAAATAATGTCACTCAGATCCAGCCTGACCCTTGCTGTTCCTCAGCGATGCCCTAAGCCGAGGCTCGTACCCCACAGGGGTAGTCCTTAGCGTGTAGTCGCTTAGTTTGTAAGTTTTTACCCTGGCTGGACGTCTTTATTTTGATGGCATCCACAGGATTCGCCCGGTTTAGCAGACGACAACCTTCTAGGTTAAACTACGAGATGCCATTCCTAAAAAAATAAATAAACCATCGAAGCTAATCCTAAGCCGAGGCCCGTACCCCGCAGGGGGTGATCTTAGCGTGCAGTCGCTAAGCTTATAAGTCTTTCCCCCTGGCCTTAAATGCAAGGCATACATAGGACTGTCCAGTTAAGCAGATAACCGACCTCATAGGTCGAACTGCGAGATGTCACAAAAAAACCTTCGAAGCTAATAAAACACCTGTCAATAGAACATTGCCATTATGAATGCAGGGAAAAAATAAAGAAAAAACCGTTAGAAATAGCAAATAAAAAAAAAACTTTTCAAGCGATTAAAAGCCTTATCAATTCAAAATTAAATAAATCACCAAATAAATTATACCTATGTAGAAAACTGTCGGAAAAGTCTAGACTTGATAAAGACTTTTTTTTTAATTTCAAGGCTAGGTCAATCAACTGTCTAGTTGCATAAGGCGACTCTACAGGGTGGCGACGCTAATTACCGAAAACGAATAAAATCTAATTCATAGAATTATTTTTAAACTATGAAATGAATCTTGTAATCGAAAAAAATGGCGATGCAGTTAGTCTTCGCCTTAAGATGAATAAGTTAGTTTTTTTTGGTTAACTAATTAAATGACGGCATGGTTGGCGCAGTGGCTGAGTGATCGCCTGCTGTCTTGTGTGTCACAAGTTCGATCCCGGAACAAATACTTGTATTGCCTACAGGTAGTTGTTTCGGGTCTGATTATTTGTGTATGTGAGTTTAAATGCTTGTGAACATACCCACAATGCAGGAGAAATTCTTCGTGTGGCAGTCTTTTTTTAAACAAAAATAAATAAATAAAAATACATAGTTTTGATTCCGTTCTTTTAGAGCATTGGCCAAAAAAATAATAGTTTAAAAAAAAAAAATCTTAAAAGCACCACGTTTTTTTTTTAATTTATGAAACTGAGTTGGCAGCATATTGTGTGTTAGTCTTTATACCGATTTGGGTGTCGTTAACCTGCCGATATTAGCCAACTAATCTTTATCATGTCAAAATGCTACAAACAATGGCGATAGCCTTGTGGTGTGACCGCAAGACTGCCAAGTGGTTGATCATGAGTTTCAAACCCAAGACACGCACACGTTCCTCGTAAGAGATACCGCGGCCCCGGAACATAAAGGGCAATAGAAAGTACATGGATGGGCTATAGTCAGTAAAAGTCTGACACTTACTCTCACCCAGAGCTGGAGAAGTCATTTGATGATTTCCACCACGCAAGTAAAACCGCGGGGCGTAGATAGTGTTTTCTTATCTTTTTCTCTTTTAAAAAAAAAACGTTGCCCCACACTAGGAATTTCTCCTGTATCGTGGGTGCGTTTACAAACATTTAAACTCACATACACAAACACCCAGACCCGAAACAAGCATTTGTAGGCCATACAAATATTTGTCCCGTGCGAGAATCGAACCCGCGACACGTAGCGTAGCAGTCAATCGTATTCATAATATATACTGTTATTATCACGACCAATAAATATTCTTGCGTCTCTTCCAGGCTTCCCATCGGAGCTGGTGTACTATGGGTCCGCAATGTGGGAGACGCTGTACGGCATCATCATCGCCTTCCCTCTGGTCTGCTGGATCTTCGTGCCGGTCTACTACAGGCTGCATACTAACTCAGTGTATGAGTATTTACAGGTTAGTCTGAGGTTATGTCAGAGGTCTTACCACGGGGGGGTGCGGTGTTAACGGTATGTTAGTCGTTTTCAACCGACTTCAAAAAACGAGGAGGATCTCAATTCATCTGTATGTTTTTTTTTTTGTATTTTTGTTTACCGATTTTTCGATCAATTAATAAAATAAAAAAAAAACTTTTTTTATAAATAGGTAGGTAATAGGCAATTTTATTTACAGGAATGGTAGTTTATAACTCATCTTCTATTTCTATCATAAATATTTTATCATTTATGATCTGCTAATTTCTTTTTGTAAATTTTATTTATTTTTTTATTTATTTAAAATCTTTTAGTAACGATGGAAAATTAATAAAAATATGAGAATTTGTGCGAAATAGCGTCATACCCACAACTAAAAATTCTTTTTTGAAAAACGTTATTTTTTGAAAGACAAAACGACTTCCTTCGACTAAAAAGTGGAAAATATGTTGACTTCCGGAAGTCGGTAACTGTTGTAGTTTCATTTTCCACCAGCCTCATCTAGTTTTACAAAAAACGGCCAAGTGACATTCGGACTCGCGCACAGAGTGTTCCGAACAACCTTGCGACATAAACGGCCATATCTTTTGACTGCTTAGCAGGGTTATTTTTTTCACAACTCCAAGGGACCACAGACTTGAGTACAAAGTTCTAATTTCAACTCAATACTTTTTTTTTGGGGTGGGAAATCATCAAATAACTTTTTTGGGGGGAGTATCAGACTTTTACTGAGTAAAACCCACCCATATTCCTTATATTGCCCTTTACGTTCCGGGGCCGCGGTATCTCTTTCGAACAACCCGCAACTCCGGCAACTCCGCCTTTACGCGTTCGCGAGATAAACGTTCATGACAGACAGACGGACAACAAAGTGATCCCAAAATTGTTGCGTTGTTTCCTTTTGAGCTACAGAATTTAAAAAAAATTACTTATAAAAGTGTTTGTAAAAACCTACTTGCAAAATAAACATCATTTATCATTTAATTTGCTAATTATCATTTACCTTGGTTTCCAGATGCGCTTCGGCTCCCGATGGGTACGTCGCATGGCAGCTGCAACCTTCCTCCTCCGTCAAGTGCTGAACTTGTCAGTAACAGTCTACACACCGACGGTAGCTCTTCACGCTGTTCTGAACTTGCCTCATTGGGCATCAGCAGCGGCGTTGACTATTGTGGGGATCGTGTTTAATCTCCTTGGAGGCCTGGCTGCTGCTATTAGGTAATTGTTGTTTATTTTTGACGTATCTAGATCATAAAAAATATGGTAGCAACAATAAAAAATAGTAAACTATTTTAAATTAAGAATGACATCACTAAGCTATAACGCTTATTACACCACCCGATATGAAGGGCCCTGCATCCAGGGTGGGCGTGTACCCTAGTTAGTGCGGCGCTTATTACACTTCTCTGCGAATTGGGCCCTAACTCAGTTTATACGCGAATGTCTAGAGAGATAAACGAATTGTCGCATTTAAAAACGGAGCTCGAGTTCTCCGTTTTTAACATTCGTTAAAACGGAGAACAAAATATATTTATTTTTTGTTGACGCTTGGGTAACTAGCGTGGAACAGATTACACTTTTCCCGGTTTCTTTAAAAAAATTTAAGACAGTGCATATGAATGAAACTTTCAAGATTATAATACAATTTATTTAAAAAGCTTTCAACCTGCAATATTTAAAAGGATTTCGGTTGACTTCGTAAATCATCCAAATAATATTCCGATATGAATACTCTAAGCTAAAGGACCATGCTACGCACTAGTCGCGCAGCAACTGAGCTCCCTAACCGCCCTAAACGTTATTACATTACCCAATCTGCAGGGCGCTTAGGGAGCTAGGCAGATCGGGATGACCCGATCGCCCTAAATCGGGACACTAACTCCCTAAGTCTTATTACACCACTCTTGGATAGGGTTAGGGTCCCTCAAAATTGGGTGGTCTAATAAGGCCTTTAGCCATTAATTGTCATCCAAACTAAATATGTATGCAAAATATAAAGAAGATTCTTAACAATTCTGTAGAACTGAAAACGCCTCTTTTTTGCGGATGGGAAATTTTCAAATAACTTCCCCCGCTCTGGGCGGAGCGCGAAGAAGTGCAGGCTTGCACCGACTAAAAAAACTATAAAATAAAATGTCAACAAATCATATAAAATAAATTTATTTAAACCCAGATTCCGTTTCTGATCAAGTTGTAATTTTGTATATCTAAATATTGAATTCGGAATCCATCCTAAATCCAAAATGGCGGTCTCCCAAATATGTTAAATACTAATATTATAAAAGCGAAAGTGAGTTTGTTTGTTTGTTACGTCTTCACGCCTAAATGGCCAAATCGATTTTGATGAATTTCGGTACAGAGATAGTTTGGACCTTCAAAAAAAGTGAGATAAGGGGGGAGAAAGAGAGAAGAAAAGGGAAGAGAAAGGTCTTTTTTTCGATCATCACGTGGGTTAAAGTTAGCGTTAGCCCAAAGTAACTATGGCACAAATCGCGGGCGGAAGCTAGTATTTACTAAAAATGAAAACGAATGTGGTATCTTTTCAGAGCTGATGTGATCCAGACTCTAACAATGATAATAGTCAGCGGCGCCTTCATCATTCAAGCGACAATCACGGCTGGAGGTCCACATAAAGTGGTCAACGACAATATTGAGGGCGGAAGATTGAAGTTTTTCCAGTAAGTATTTTTTTTAAACTATTCCCCAGACTAAGAATTTCTCCTAAATCGTGGGTGTTACAAAACATTTAAATTTACATACACAGCCAGACCCGAAACAATCTCTAGGTCATACAAATATTTGTTCCGTGCGGGGTTCGAACCCGCGACACGCAACGCAGCAGTTAATTACTCAGCCACTGCGCCAACTGTGCCGTCAAAAATTTAATTGTTCAAAATTCAAAAGTTTAACTGCAAAAGAAGAATGGCCAAAATGCATCAAGCAATGCCGCCCTCTTTTTTGTTTTTACTAAACTTAAAAAGGGAAAATAACATAGAAAATCGGTTTTTTTTATGACTTTGTCTCCTAATACCTCCAAATGTTCTCGAGATAATGAATCTTGAGAGTCAAACAGACGGACAACAAAGTGATTCTATAAGGGCTCCGTTTTTTTTGACGTAAAAAAACAAACTCTCAAAAAGTAACACAGTATAAATACGAATTGGCCGTCGCAAAAACGGCTGCACGGATCTTAATGAAATTGGGCACAGAGGTGAGAGAATTATAGTATGGAATAACACACAGGACACTTTTTTTTCGATCATCACGCAGGCAAAGCCGCGGGCTCCGCTTGAAGATCAAAGCAAAAAAACTAACAAATATACATATTTTTCCAGAATAACCGGAGACCCAACTGTTCGTGTCGACACCTTATCCGCGATCATCGGCCAACTCTTCATGTCCGTTTCCATCTACGGATGCCAACAGACCTTCGTCCAGCGCTACTGCTCCATGTCCAGTGAAGCCAGGGTCAGGAGGACCTTGCTAGCCAACGTTCCAGCCGTAGCTGTTCTCTTCAGTCTCTCCTGGGTGGTCGGCATGACTCTCTACGCTATGTACCAGTACTGCGATCCCCTGGCTTCGGGCAAGATTGCAGCTCCTGATGAGGTTTTGCCGTTCTACGTACAAGATCAATTCAGTTTTTTGCCTGGAATGCTTGGACTGTTTTTGGGGAGTCTGTTTAATGGAGCTTTGAGGTTTGTGGTATTATTTTATGTTTAACTAGTTGCCCGTGACCTTATGAAGCTGTATAAAAATATGGTTTCCCTGTTTGAATTTTGTTCAAAAAATTGGTTATTTTGGTTTGCATGAAAACCCTAATATTATTTCTATAACTGTTTTCAAGAGAAGACTTTCTAATAAGAGTAGCCTAAGGCGCGTCGCCCACGCGACATTTGTAAACAAAATCTCGTTGCGGCGTGACTCTGATGTGAGATTTTCTTTACAAATGTCGTGTGAGCGACGCGCCTAACGCGCCCGCGCCTCGACTCTTGGTCGTGTGGGCGACGCGCCTAAGTAACTTTTTTTACCATCAGCCAGTAAAATTTCTGCCGTATCAGAGATTAGCCAAAATAAACACACGGACAATTATTTAGTTATAAGTATCGTATAACCCCCCATTTTTTTTTTTTTTTTTTTCGGGTGGGAAATCATCCAATGACTTCCCCCGCTCTGGGTGGAGCGGGGGGGCATGTCAGACTTGTACTGACTAAAACCCACCCATGTTTCTTCTATTGCCCTTTACGTTCCGAGGCCGCGGTATCTCTTTCGAACAACCCGCAATATAACCCCCCCTTATATTAGAAAACGTTTTAAGTTCCTTCATGACACACATAAAAGATATCTGAGGTCATCGGAAAATCTGAGACTGGAGATGCCTTCTACTAGCTTCTACGATAAATTCTTTACAGTTCAAGCTGTACGGCTCTGGAATGCCCTGCCCATGTCTGTAAGTTGCGCTTCAACCCTGTCCACTTTCAAAATTCTGGTCAAAAAGCACTACCTCTCTCCTTAAATAACAATATTAAATACTTCTTTGTCCAAATGTATATTATATGTATCTATAAATAAGTATTTGTTTTTTAAATGTAGCTATTAATTTTGAAAAATATTACACCACAGATTACCTACAGTACTGTTTCTCCTACTGTTTAAATCCATCAAAAGATTGTCTTGAAAAGATCGCTTTTAGCGATAAGACCGCCCACACCCTATTAATAAGTTGTTAAATGTTTTGACAGAATAGTATATATTATTATATTATACTAGGTACTAACGTATAATAAAATACAATTGAGAATTCAATGCGAAGCAGATGATGACCATAGAAAGTCATGTCTGGTTCTCAAATTAATTTTAATACTTCATGTCTAACATATATTTTTTTATTGCAGTTTCCTGGTGTCAAACGTGAATTCCCTGTCAACGGTGACATGGGAAGACTTTGTGTCCTTCGCGCCCGCATTCAAGGGCATCAGTGACAAACAACAGTTGACAGTTATAAAGATAATTGGAGTTATTTATGGTAATTTATGCAAATATGTTTTTTTGGCTTTAATTTGCATTGCATGTGAAGGCGTAACTAAGCCGGGGTTGCGGGTTGTTCGAAAGAGATACCGCGGCCCCGCAACGTAAAGGGCAATAGAAGGAATATGGGTGGGTTTTAGTCAGTATAAGTCTGACATGCCGCCTCGCTCCGCCCAGAGCGGGGGAAGTCATTGGATGATTTACCAACCGAAAAAAAAGGCGTAACTAAAACACACAAACATACAAACATTCGTATTTATTATATTTGTGTTATTGAAGTTAGAATAATCACCTACAGTTTTCACACTGAAAGGCAGCGCCCATCACTCAGTGAGGAGAAGTGGGCCAAAATCCAACATGTGGAACTAATATCAGAAATTCCGAGTTTCAAAATCTGTTTTTATTTTCATAGTACTTATTTTAAATAGGCCAGTTACAGGCACTTTTTAACCGTCGATACTATTTTAAAAATGGAAGTACAGTCCCAGTTACAATTTCACAAAGTTTTAACCGTCGATACAAAGACAATTATTTAAAAATGGAACTTTTTACAAAACAAAGTAACTGTGAAATTACTGCAGTTGCTCGTTACAAAGAATAGATCTTTATGGCGAAGAATGGGCAAGAAAGTCTATGAAACCTCTTTTAAATCAAAATATTAATACAAAAACTTGGTTACCTCCATCATGTTGATATGGTACTGTAAGAAATTGGTGGTTATTCCGTAATTAAAAGAAGCAAGCACTTCAAGACTGTATTTTACTTTACTAATTCAGCAAACGTGTGACACACTAAGCTCTAGGTTATGTTATTCTATTTTTGAAAATTCTCTATTTAAAAACTTATTCGAACAGCCTGCACTGTTAAAGGTTTGATATCAAACCTCTATGGTACATTATGTGAGAATGATGTAACAAGACGTGCACGTTAAAAGCGTCTATACTAAAGACAATTTAAAGATAATTATTGTATGAACAATCATTTGGGATGTGAAAGCTGTCTATATTTTACAGCTAAACTGAGGTAATTGTCTTTTCAGCTATCATTATAATGTGCCTGTCACTCTGTGTCGGCATTGTGGGCGGAGTCGTCGAAGGCTCCTTATTAGTCACATCAGCAACATCAGGCGCCTTACTAGGAGTCTTCATCTTAGCAGCCCTCTGTCCCATTGCCAATGGAAAAGGAGCCTTATGGGGCATGATTGCGTCCCATGTGGTCACTACTTGGATGGCGGCTGGCAGGCTCCTGTATGTGAACAAGGGAGTGGCTATGTTGCCTATGTCTACAGAGGTTAGTTTTCATTAAACTATATATTTAAAAGAGAAAATCACTGAAATTTTGCATGGGGAATCCTTTTAGCACGTAAGTGCTCACTAAGACGGTTGTTACAAAATTCATCCTGCAGTGGGGTGAAACAGGGTGGCAAAGTTTGTATGAGATACTAAGGAGCTGACACCGGGTGAAACCGTTGGGTATAGCTAAGTTTCACATATCCTTACTAATATTATAAATATTATAAAAGCGAAAGTCAGTTTGTTTGTTTATTACGTCTTCATGCTTAAATGGCTAAACCGATTTTGATGAATTTTGGTACCCTGGAGACGGACATAGGTAAAATATTTGGATATGTGGGAGAAAGAGGGAAGAAAAGGGAAAACGTAGCATTGCTATTACAATAAATAATGCGCAAAGGCAAAAACTACAGGTAGCAGGTACCTGTTAATCAGTAAAAGGGAACTGTGTTACCCCGAATTTAACGCGAGTGAAGCCGCGGGCAAAAGCTAGTAAAGATATAAAATAGAATTTGCATTTCAATGCTGCACTAGGTCCTCTGCTGGAAACCTGACTTCCTCTCTCTGAGTAGATTTTTTTTTCGGGTGGGAAATCATCCAATGACTTCCCCCGCTCTGCCCCACACTTGGAATTTCTCCAGTATCGTGGATGCGTTTACAAACATTTAAACTCACATACAAAAACAGCCAGCCCCGACTATTTGTAGGCCATACACATATTTGTTCCATGCGAGAATCGAACTCGCGACACGCAGCGCAGCAGTCAATCGTTTAGCCAGTCCTCCAACCGTGCTGTCATCTTCGTCATATCTGTTTTGACAGATACTTTATGTATGTTTTTACAAATTAATGATGTTAATGATTTTGTTTATTTCAGCAATGTCCAAACGCGACTCTATCCACGTTGAATCACAAAGCTTTGCCAGTAGAAGTGAATGCGACGCTGGCCCAACTAGCACCATTGCTGCAGTCCATCAATATCACCCACGTACCTCCGACCATGTCTCCTGTGTAAGTATTCTTAGTTTAAATTTTTAAACTTCGAACAAAGGAAGAAGTTCTCAATTCGTTTTTTTTTTGTATATTTGTTACACGTTTTCTTAGTCGATTTTGGGAGAAAGGCTTTACTTGCAAAGAGGAGGCCCTATTTACAAGAAGCCTTTCTCTTTTAAATGAATGTTATCTAAATTGCTTGGGTAATTTATAAAAGGTTCTTAATTCGCTTTTTTTTACTCGTTTGTGGTTCGATTTTTAAATGATAAATGATGTTTATTTTGCAAGTAGGTTTTCACAAACACTTTTACATCTAATTTTTTTTTAAACTAGATGAGGCCGGTGTTTCGTACCCGACTACTCTGAGAAGAAACAGCCGAAACAAACTCAGAGGTCATAGTTTCTTTTAAAGTCCAGACAAAATAATCTTGGTCAACTTACATGAGAACTATGCAGATAGTGTCTGAAATGGTCTTTTGAATCTGTCCAATCAGTGCAAGCATTTGTCAGTTATCGTGTAGCCCAACTCATTTATTCATTATTTCATTAAAAATTATTTCATTTAAAATTCTTTTTATAAATAGAAAGAGGTTTATTTCCAAAGGGGTCCTATAAGAGTTTTATCTTTATTGCTTGGGTAATTAGAAAAAGAAAACCGTTCCTATTGCCATCTATCGGGCACAAATTCAGACTCGGTATCTTTATCTGGCATGGGAAATAAACTCAAAACCTCATGCTGACCAGTGGCGTTTGTGACCACTTATCTAAATCAACGCAAAAGTCTTTCATTTAATTGAAATTATACTGATCTGGAAAGTCAAATCGTTGATATGAATCTCTTGTAGTCCAATTCCTTCTCAGTAATATTTTCTTAAAAGGCTTTCATGTAGTCTCACATATCCATTATCTCATTTCTATTAAACTAATTATCCGACAGTAAAAATCTATTGTTAAACCAACACACCTCTTTTACAGAATGACGGAACTCCACAAATTCTACTCAATATCCTACATGTGGTATGCAGTCATCGGCACAATAATCTGCGTCACACTGGGTAACATCATCGGTCTCCTAACGTCAAGCAAAAGTGATGCATTCGACGAACGTCTCCTGCATCCACTAGTAGCAAAACTTGCTAGAAAGCTACCAGGACCAAAAAGGTTCTATACCACGGAGAAACCGCCTTCTGCTGAAGACAAAGAAGCTGAGAAGGACGCTTCAGAAAAAACAGAAGAAACAGTTACTGATACAATGCCTAATGAGACTTTAGATCCTAAAACAACAGTTTTTGTAACGACTGGTAGTCGGTTATTTGATGTTTATGATGGTAGACGATCGCCTACACCGTCACTTGGAAGGAGCAGAACACGGTTGTGATGTATTAGTTAAGTTTTTGAGCCTTATTCCTAGTGCACTTAAGTGCCATTTTAGCATAAACGTGTTTTTGTTTATCTGCAGTAAAAGTTTGTCTCATGCAGTCAATAGTCTAAGGGATGTCTGTTTATGGAAACTGATAGAAAAGCGTAAATGGTGAACAATTTTGATTACTTGAATAAAATCGAGGCTCATCAAATAATCTTTATAGTTAATTTAGACGTATCTGGCTAAAAAATAAGTAGGGGAATGTGGGATGTGATCAAATATATAGGGGATAGTATAAAAATGCCTTTAAATTTTGTTAATGTTTGTATTAGTATTGAATATTCTTAGTAAGCAAAGCAATCAATCGCGCTGATGCGACATAGTCGCGTTCATGTTTCTCTTATTTATTTTTAAAACGAAACAAAATGAACGCGACTGTAACGTATACACACAGCTTTAGCTTTGTAAGAATGTGGCCTTAAATAATGTGATGAATGAAACAAAAAAGATGTTCGCTAAAATTTATTTATTGAGAAAAGTTGAAGACTTGACCTTACATTTGTTTTCGGTCTAAAACGTCCTCAATAATTATAGGATTGTAGTTAGCTGTGAAAATAATTGTTAAAATAACAGAAGTAAAAAAAAAATAACTATGGTAAGAAAATAATACAGGGCATAGGCGTTAGGCATTTAATAGTATAAGTAGATATATAGTAAATATTATCCATTTTCATTTTGTCTTTATCCGTACTACGCGTTTCTTAGAGCAAATTACAAGGAAAGGGAAGGTGATCAGCTACCCTACTAAGCGTCTTAAAGCAGTACTTATTGCAGTGCGGGAAAGAGACAGAGCTATACAGGATGTCGCCATTCTCTTTCTCACTCTGGAACAAGTACTCCTTTAAGACGCCATAGTAGGGTAGCTGGAGAGCTCTGTCGTTTGCCTCATGCAAGTCCTGGAAGGTACACTTAAGGGCACAGAACGGGCAGTAGAGGGTGTTTCATATCTTTTATGTGGGCTCTGCACTCTTGTGTTTGTTTCTGTGGTGGGTTGATTGTTGTCTATATTATCAAGCTTTTGATTAGCAGTATTCGAAAAAAGGAAAATAGAGAACTTAGTTTTTGTGTGCAAGCGAACCAGAACGCGTGTCTTGCCTTAAAATTAATAAATGTAAATTTATATTAAAAAAATGATACTGGTTTGCAAGTAACATTCGAAAATGTCAATTAATTGGTTTTAATTAGACGAGATAAGAGGGGAGATTTTTTTTTGGAAAAATGTTGAAGAAATTGATAAAAATAATCGTTTTATATTTTACGATTTTTTATCCATGTGATAATAGCATGTATATTGTAAATATAAAATTAATTTAGATTAGTATTATTGATAAAATATAAATAAGAGTGGTTAAATTAATCGCTCTACATTTTAAAGATATTATAATTGTTGATTTATTATTTTATAAAAATAATGCAGTTAGACGTATGATGTTTGTTTTTTTTTATTATTACGTGCGTTTTATTATCTTTTTTTTTGTATGAGTACTTAATTATACATATAAAGTTTATTTATAAGTTTTGTATAAAAAAAAAACATTTCAATGACCACATTTGAATGTTGGTATTGTTAGATCTATGTCGAATTCTAGCCATGTAAAAAGAAAAGAAGAAAATACAGTGAAACCTTGTTAAGTGGGACCTGGGTAAGTGAGAAACCTCCATAACTGGACCTCATGCTGAGGTCCCGACACCTTGGCCCTGAATCAGCTCTGTTAGTGGAGACCCTGGGTTAGTGGAATACCTCTTTTAGTGAGACTAATTCTCTCGTCCCTTCAAGTCTCACTTATCCAGGTTTCACTGTAATACGAACATTATACAAGAATTATATTTCTTTTTACTTGATAGTTGATAACAATAATCCCAAGACACTGATGCTTTGCAAATTTTACATCCATGTTTAGCTTGAAGATGCATTGTTATTTAAATTACGTCCTTGTAAATCCAATATGGCGGTCTCTCAGAGATGACAAATGAGTTAACTCTTATGCCTACCCATCATAGTAGTTTGTTGAGCTTTTTTTTAACGAATATTTTTTTGACTTGCAAAAGATATTCTTCTTTAAATCGATACGTGCAATTATTCTTCTTTCTTTTGTAATAGAATCTTTCTCCTTTGTATTTATAAGTATGAATTATTTAATTATTGTGGTTATTTCCCACCAGAACCGTAATAAATCGAATAAAGGAACAAACAGAAATATTAGTGATGCATCACACATTACTAGTCTTATTTCTTAATTAAATAAATAAATAAAAAATCATAAAAAATATCGTGATGTTTGACAGTATTATTATATTTTGTAAAATAATGAATGTGGACTGCGTTATGTTATTTTTAAATTAAGTTATTATTATTGAATTATAGAAAATGAATTATAAGAAATGTGAACTAGGTTTTTTATTATTAATTAACGTTTCAACAAAACCTTTGTGCTCTTCTATCGAGTATTTTCATCATCATTTTCCTGCCCTTGTCCCATTCTATTTGGGGTCGGCGCAACACGTTTTCTTGTTCCATTCTCCCCTATCAGACGTCACGGCATCATTTATCATCTTTTCTTTGGCCTTCTTCTCGCTCTTCGTCCATCAACATTCAGATCCCTCTTTAGTCACATGTCCTTCATCCCTCCTCATTACATGTCCATACCAAGACAAACGACTCCCTTTCAATTTTTCTGTAACAGGCGCAACTTTCAAACTACCTCGAATATATTATTCATACCTTACTTTATCCATTCTTGTCACTCCACACATCCATCTCAACATTCTCATCTCCGCTACATGCAATCGTTTTTTTATCCACCTTTTTTACAGCCCAGCATTCTGACCCATACAGTACAACAGGTCTCATCACGGACTTATATATTTTCCCCTTTAACTTGAGGGGCATTCATGGGTCACAAGTTGTCGAGTATTTTGTGTACATAAATAAATAAACAAAAAAGAATCTATGCTATTCACGTATTGATCTCTGTGATTTAGTATTATACAACACTGGAAATTGACACCACCTAGTAAGCTGAAGGCCCTGCCGGGGTTGCGGGTTGTTCGAAAGAGATACCGCGGCCCCGGAACATGAAGAGCAAAAGAACGAACATGGGAGGGTTTTAGTCAGTAAAATTCCAACACGCCCCGCCCGCTTCGCGCTTTGTAAGTTATTTGATGAAATCCCATTCGTAAAAAAAAAAATCTGAAGGGCAGTGGCAAAAGTTTATTTCAATTACTAAACATTCCTAGATAACATAACAGAAAATTATAACCCTCAACAAAACCTCACCTCTGAGTTTGTTTTGGCTGTTTCTTCTCAGAGTAGTCGGGTACGAAACACTGGACTAATCTAGTTATTTTTTTTAAATACGCGTAAAAGTGATAAAACCTACTTGCATAATAAACATCATCCTTACTAATATCTACTATAAAAGCGAAAGTGAGCTTCTTTATCAACGGACATAGGCATTTTTCAAAGTCAGAAATGAGGGAGAAATAGGAAGAACTAAGGCGCGAGGGCAAAAACTACAGGTAGCAGGTACCTGTAAATCAGGAAAAGGGAACTGTGATACCCCGAATTTAACGCGAGGGAAGCCGCGGGTAAAAGTAGTTAAATAAAGAAAAAAAAACATGTGTGAACAGTGAGAAACGTGTTTTGGCTTCTATAGACAACCTTCATAAATCATACTCGGGTAAGGCTAAGTAAACTGTTAAGATTTATCATTTCATTGGCGACCTCTGGGATCAAATCTATGTGCAGGCATTTTTCTTTTAAACCCGCATCAAAGGTTCGAGTCGAACGCCCCGATCAGCCCTTACATTCGTTTTGTCAAAGTGTCTCAACGTTTTTTTAGAAGATTATTTTTCATGACAAATATAAATTATGTCAGTTTATAATTCTGCTTACGGTTATCTCGCAAGCCAGTATTTGCACTATTGACAAATAGTAAACCATTACAATACGTTCATTTTTCGGTAATTTAAAATCTAACATTGTGAAATCATCAAATGGTGAACTTATCGACAGAGTTCATATTCTTATTAATAAAATTGGGAACGAAATACGCTATTTAAAAAAAAAACATGGTTAATAATAAATACGGTAACTGTTTCTGATACCGATGGGCTACTATTTTACAAGCTTTTATTTAACTTGCAATGTATGTATGTAAGTTTGTTCGGGGCGAATCTTAGAACTCAATTTTGACACAGTTATCTTCAACCGATTGAGCTGAAATTTGGCACACCTATATGACGTCGGTGACAATGCAATATTACGGTACCATGGAGCTGGTTTGATGATGGAATCGGAAGGTGGCGATAGGAACTCCTCAACGAAACAAGATAGACATGCCGTGTTTGATGTCCCCATATTTGTCTTTACATGTGTTGTATGCCTAGGCGGTGCCCAGGGTCTGATGATGGAGCCGGAAGGTCACGATAGGAACTCCTCAACAAAACAAGATAGACATGCCGTGTTTGGTGTCCTCATATTTGTCTTTGCGTGTGTTGTACGCCTCGGCGGTGCCCAGGGTCTGATGATGGAGCCGGAAGGTTACGATAGGAACTCCTCAACGAAACAAGATAGACAGTAATGTAAATGATGCAAGTAATGGAAATAAATAATAACAAATATCAAATGGATAAAAAATTTGAGACTAAAAACAATTTTTAATTTTAAATATTAGAAGTAAAAAATAATCTTTAAAACAAGCTTTTATTTAAATGCCCTAAAAATAATAAAATAACTTTTGGCTTCAAAAAAATGTTACTGCCTGCCAGCTTACTAAATAATTTGAGACTAAAAAGTGAAAAAATAAAATTGAAGTAAAAAACGGATTTTTAAAAAACAAGCTTTTATTCCCATAAAAACGTAATCTGAAATAATGGGAACTAAAAACAAAAAAATAAATTTAAGTTACATCGCGTACAATCAGCAACACTCCTAAGTTTACAAGCCTCTTTTGACTACTTACTGTAATTATTAGATGGCGTTATTGTATATGTTCGAACATATTTACAACAGCGCCATCTAATGGCTACAGTAAGTACTCCAAAGAGACTTATATACTTAAGTGTTGCTGATTGTACTTTCCTTTATCCACATGCTCTGTACACATGTAAAATTTAAAAAGCTTGAGGCATTGATATTGTGTGTACGTCACTGGTACCGTACATCAGTGCCTCAAGCTTTTTAAATTTTACATGCGTGTTGCTGGAGTACGCGATGTAACTTAAATTTATTTTTTTGTTTTTAGTTCCCGTTATTTCAGATTACGTTTTTATGGGAATAAAAGCTTGTTTTTTAAAAATCCTTTTTTTTCTTCAATTTTATTTTATATTATACATATAATAATATATATATATATATATTAACAAATAATAAAAAATATAAAGTTAAATGTGTATAAATCAAGAAACGAACGAAAATATGGTAAATATTCAGTTTCAATTATTATTATTAATGTTAGTGACAATATCAGTTAAAAAAAGTTCATAATACGTTCGATTTTATCACTCATAAAATTGTGAATCACAAAAAAATGGCGGCGCTTGATACGTGACGTTCAATCAATCAGCGTAAAAGGTGCGTTCCGACGCATGCAGGTTTGATATTAAGTTCAACATTTTGCGGATATTTTTGTTGCAGTAGACAATACTATCTGGCGCCCGGTTTCGCCCTATGTGTTATTCCGGACTATAATCCACCTTAGTGCCAAATTTTATTAAAATCTGTTCGGCCGTTTTGACGTGAAAGAGTAACAAACATCCATACACCCACCCATCCTCATAAACATTCGCATTTATAATATTAGTAGGATTTTTGATTTTCGATACCGGGTATAAAGTGAACTATAAATTAACGATATTTACAACCACGTGACATGACCACGGGCCAGGCATGGGAGTTCGCACGTTGGTAATAAAACCAGTGTAAGTTGGCTTCTTATTCGAATGAAAGACTATAACAAACTGGGTCAGATAAAGTTCAAAGTCTTACCACTGACGCAGAGGAGCCTGCCAGACCTACCGCCTGCCGGAGTTGCGGGTTATTCGAAAGAGATACCGTGGCCCCGGACTATAAATACCAGAAGAAGCAACGTGGGTCAGTTTTTGTGAGTAAAAGTCTGACACTTTTTTTTGGGGTGGGAAATCATCAAATAACTTCCCCCGCTCTAGGCAGAGCGGGGGGGCCTGTCAGACTTTTACTGACTAAAACTCACCCATGTTCCTTCTGTTGCTCTTTACGTTCCGGGGCCGCGGTATCTCTTTCGAACAACCCGCAACCCCGGCAGGCGGTGGCCCTGGCAAGCCCCTCTGCTTTGCTGACATCTCTTTGAGGCGCGCGTGTAACACGAACGCGCCGTTGGCACGGCCTGTCGTCAATAGACGGACGGACGGTTAGCTACCCAAAAGTCTGACACTCCCCCCGCGGTCTGCCCAACGCGGGGAAAGTTATTTGCTTAAATAGTCTTACCACTGTTTTGTGTCCTATTGTATGAACTGAAGAAATTTTTTTTATTAAAAAAAAAAATAACACTGAAACGGATACACTCAAGAACAATGAAAGTAAGGGAGAAAAACTTTTGAAAGCACTAAAAGCCTTGGTATATTGTAGCCTTGCTTTTGTAGTCATAAAAATGCGATACAATGAAATAAAGTTTTAAAGAATAACAATAGGGCTAACCCTGAAAGCTGGACTCATAATTTAGAAACAAAAAAAGGTTTTAATCAGCAGTTTTTAAATTTCACAGTGTCGCAACTCCGTGATTTATAATAATAATAATAAATATCTTGGGACAACTCACACACGGCTATCTGATCCCAAGCTAAGCAGAGCTTGTGTTATGGTAACCAGACAACTGATATACATACTTATATAATTTATAAATACATACATATTATAGATAAAGCACACCCAGACACAGAACAAACAATCATGCTCATCACACAAAGTTTGTTCTGGGTGGGAATGGAACCCACGATCTCCGGCTCAGCAGTCAGGGCCACTAACCACTAGACCAACAGGCCCGTCATTTACCAGTCTGCGTTCCAAAACAGCTACAGTATACGTTGGCATGAATGTTGCAGGCTATGAATAACCGGGGTTGCAGGTTGTTCGAAAGAGATACCGCGGCCCGGCACATAAAAATTAAAAGAAGGAGCTTGAAGGTAAAAATCTGAAGCCTGTCTCCCCTCTTATGCGATGTTCCCTAATCGATTCTGTACAAACTTGGAACATAAACGGCCATATATTTCGGCTGCGCAAACTAAGAACGGGCCTACTCTGTCCTTTTTTATTAGTACCCATGTAGGCCTATGTGAAATAAAAATATTTTGATTTGATTTGATTAAAGAGGGTTGATTTTTTTCACAGCTTCAAGAGACCTCAAACTTGACATATGGTTTGATTTTTAATTCTTTTTTTGTAGATTGGTAATCATCAAATAACTTCAGCGAGGGGAAGTGTCAGACTTGTACTGACAAAAACCCACCCATGTTAGGTACTTCTATTGCCTTTACAATCCGGAGCCGCGGTATCTTTCGAACAAAACACAACCCAATAGGCGGTGGTCGTGGTAGGCCCCTCTGAGATAAAGGGTCTTGACAGATAATCAGACAGACAGACGGACAGCGAAGTGATCGTATAAGGGTCCCGTGTTTTCCTTAAAGGTACGGAACCATAATTCCGTCAATCTCAAAACAGGGCGTCCATACTATCGCGTGTTAGCGTCTTTAATAATTTTGATATATTTTCGACTTATTAATATTTTTTTTTTATTGAGAATGAACTCACTCTTGACCTCGATCTCGCCTGATGGTAAGCGACAGATGAGGTCTACGATGGAGCGAGCGAGCCCAGAAGATGCCTATTGACTCTTATTTTGAAGGCAGACGGGTATGCAACCATACCACTATTTTATTAGTTGGCAACACTCAAAAAGTGCCCTCTGACTGGTTGAAAACCAACCAATTACAGGAACGCACCCATTTCACTATTGAAATGGCGGTAATTGGGAATTACGAACGTTAACCGCCCGGCTAAATCGTCAGTCGTTTCGGATATTCTCCTAGTGAACATCTTCTAAAATAAATTGAAGTGTGTCAATAAAACCTAGGGTAATATGATATTGTTCTATGATGTACCTATTATGCGTATCTAACCCCCGAATACTGAAACGTCACTCAAAATTTAAGTCCCACTTAAGTTTAACAGAGACTCAGAAGTGACGTTTGACCATACAAAATCTAAAGTTTAAGAGCTGCTCAAATGTTAAGCAGCCCTCACATTTTGAGTGACGTTTCAGTATTCGGGGGTTAATGCTATAAAGGTTATAATGTGATTTGCAATAAAAGTGTTTTTATTGAATCATTTATGAAGTTTTTCTTACACACGTAAGTAGGCGTGGTACTTGAGCAACACTGTCCTAAGGTTGGCATTGATGGAAGTGAGCCGCTGACGTCACGACACGAGTTTCTTATGCAAATCTCAGGAAAAGGGACACTTGCTCCAGCGTCGGATCCAATTTGCGTTTCAATGAGACGCTATATAGTCTTGTGGACTTATTCTGGCGCTTTCAAGGCGGTTGACAGGTCGTTAAAGATTCGAAGTAGCTTGAAAATGGTTCGTGTAATGAGCTTTTAAATAATTGTCATTGTTGGTTAATTTCAAGGTGTTTGTTAAACATATACATTTGACGGCATGGTTGGTGCAGTGGCTGAGCGATTGGCTGCTGCGCTGTGTGTCGCGGGTTCGATTCCCGATTAACACAGTTCCCCTTTCGTGATTTACAGGTAGGTACCTGCTATCTGTAGTTTTTGCCCTTGCACCTTATTTATTGTAATAGAAAAGCTAAGTTTTCTCTTTTCTTGCCCCTTTCTCCCTCATTTCTCACTTAAAAAAAAAACTTAGCCTATGTCTGTCTCCAGGGTCCCAACTATCTCTGTACCAAAATTCATCGAAATCGGTTTAGTCATTTTGTCATGAAGACGTAACAAACAAACACACTCACTTTCGCTTTAATAACATTACTAGCTTTTGCCCGCGGCTTCGCTCGCGTTAAATTCGGGGTAACACAGTCCCCTTTATTGATTTGTAATAGCAACGCTAAGTTTTCCCATTTCTTCCCTCTTTCTCCCTCAAATGCCATTTTTTTTTTCAAAAAAATTGCCTATGTCCGTGTCCTGGTTCCCAACTATCTCTGTACCAAAATTCATCAAAATTGGTTAAGCCATTAAAGCGTGAAGAGGTAATAAACAAACAAACAAATTCACTTTCGCTTTTATAATATTAGTAAGGATAGTAAGGATGTAAAAACAAAACGTGTTAAAAAGGGAACAATAGAAAACTTCGAAGTAAATTTTCTCAGCTTTTGTCTATAAAATTTCAAGTGCCAGCAGTTTTTGTAACACAAGTCAATTTAATGCAAGGGAGCGTGGAGTTTTATAGCTCCAAATCTTTTTCCAATAATGTACTTTGGTATGTGAAGCTTCATCAATATCGCTGAAACGGACTTGGGAACGTTGTCTTGAAACTATGCTTGAACGCTGTAAACGCTGAACGGTCCTTTAAGAGTTCAGGAGTTTATCAATAAGTGGGTGAGCTTCGTTTAATCTATCGTCTTTGTTTTTGATAAATAGCCTTCCGATTAAATAATAAATCTATACTATAATATTATAAAGCTGAAGAGTTTGTTTGTTTGAACGCGCTAATCCCAGGGACTACTGGTTGGAATTGGAAAATTCTTTTAGTGTTGGATAGTCCATTTCTTGAGGAATGCTATAGGCTATATAACATCACGCTACAACCAACAGGTGCTGAGCAGCGTGGGTGAAACCGCGTGGAACAGCTAGTAAATAATATCTTGGGACAACTAACACATGGCTATCTGATCCCAAGCTAAGCAGAGCTTGTGTTATAGTAACCAGACAACTAATATACATACTTATATAATTTATAAATACATACATATTATAGATAAATCACACCCAGACACAGAACAAACAATCATGCTCATCACACAAAGTTTGTCCTATAAAGCTGAAATATTCCACAAATTTTGGGTAAAGGGTTTTGGTTAAAATATATTATTACTAGCTTTTCCCCGCGGCTTTGATCGCGTTAAATTCGGAGTAACACAGTTCCCCTTTCTTGATTTGTAGGTACCTGCTACCTGTAGTTTTTGCCCTTGCGCCTTATTGATTGTAATAGCAAAGCTAAGTTTTCCCTTATCTTCTCTTTCACCCTTATTCCTCACTTTAAAAAAAAAAACATTGCCTTTGTCCGTCTTTAGGGTCTCAACTATCTTTGTACCGAAATTCATTAGAATAGGTTTAGCCATTTAGGCGTGAAGATGTAACAAGCAAATAAACTCACTTTCGATTTTATAATATTACTAGCTTTCGCCCGCGGCTTCGTCCGCGTTAAATTTGCGGTAACACATTTCCCCTTGCGCCTTATTGATTTGTAATAGCAACGCTAAGTTTTCCCTTTTCTTCCCTCTTTCTCCCTCACATCCCACTTTTTTCCAAAAAATATTAGCCTATGTCCGTCTCCTGGTTCCCAACTATCTCTGTACCAAAATTCATCAAAATCGGTTTAGCCGTTAAAGCGTGAAGAGGTAACAAACAAACAAACAAACAAATAAACAAACAAACAAACTCACTTTCGCTTTTATAATATTAGTAAGGATTAGTAAGGATAAACATTTTTTTTCTGCCTCTTAGTTGGTTCTCTGCAGGGCTGTCTTCCCCTTTCTCCTCCAAAACCTCTCTATCGTGTGCAATATGTGAACATGTTTGCACCACAAACCAGAAGAGCTACTATGACATCTTATAGCAATTCTTATTCCACTGAGTGAAAGAGATGGTGCTAGACACCCTGTATAGCTCTGTCTCTTTCCCTCAGCGGAATAAGAATTGCTTTAAGAGGTCATAGTAGGGTAGCAGGTCCGATAATTTCGCCGTTTAAGGTCTCTTTCTGTCTAACCCTTTGGTTATAGACGGGCGTGATGTCCTGTTATGCCTCAGTTTTTTTACGTATTCATTCGATTCATGAAAGCAACTACGCTTTAAACCTTTGCGCGATAAAGTGTGCAGACGGGTGCAAGTGGCGGTGACGGGTGAAAGTTTACATACATTGTTACCCTAAATTTTTGTAAACAATCGTGCGACAGCTGGATCAAGATAAGATACCGTTTATCGTAGAATTACTACTTAGTAAGTAACATAATAATATGTATTTAATAAGAAGTTGAAAAATGTGCAACATGACCCCAATTACTTATATTTTTTAATTTATCAAATTGGCATGTTTATTATTATTTTTTTTCGTTTATTTATTTTCTTACATATTTTTTATATTTTTAGATATTTCTTAAAAAATGCCATTTCAAAATACAGAAAATAGTAGCCCACCGGTATCGGGAACAGGGTCCAAACTATTGGCGGTCAGGGCTCCAGAGAGAGGAACCTCCTAACGATATGTGTCCAGGAGTACCGCTTTCTGTATCAAGCCCTTAATCCAGCTGCCTAACGAGAGCCTCCTCAGGCATTGATGGAGGCTCTTGGCAATTAAGCCATTGGCAGATATGACTATCGGCACAATGATCGCTGAATCAACATCCCAATTTTATCAATATTGTATAATAAATGGACTACAAGACGTACGGCGATGCGCCACCGTTATATGGTAGACATCCCACCCACACGCACTAAACGGTTTGGGAATACCTTCATTGTGCGTACTGCTAAGGAGTGGAATTCCCTGCCGGAGTCTGTATTTCCTGACAGCTATAACCTGGGGGTCTTCAAGTCAAGAGTGAATAGGTTATTTCTAGGTAAGCGTGCTTCATCGTCGACCACATCATCACTTACCATCAGGTGAGATAGTGGTCAAACGCGAGCCTATCAATAATAAAAAAAAAAAAAAAAAAATAAAAAAATTGTATCCGAAACGTTTGCATGTCACGTTATTATATTAAGACCTAAATTGTACGTACCAAAACTTATTGCAAATAACTTGAATTGTAGTACATACAACGGTAAGATCATTTCTGGACTTTACGCGAAGAAAACCGCAAGCAAAGGCTAGCCAAAAATACTTGCTACGAAATTCCATATTCTCACACATACTTCCCAGAATAATTCCGTCGTTCTCCTCACAAGATATTTAAAGCATGCAAATTATATAATACACTTACGGGACACGGTTTTGTGGAACTGCGGGATCCCTAAACGATGTTCATTAAACGACATATTATATTCAATGATTATCTTTTCAGGGTGAACTGCGAAGTTCGTGATGTTATGCGAGACTATTTTCTTTACTTAATCGCGTTTAAAGCTGAAAGGGGGTTTCTAAGGATGTTGGTTCAAGTTGTTGGGAAATAGTGTTATCATGTTTTGAGTTGAGCTTTTAGCTAAATAATGTTTGTCGACACGGTTGGCGCATTGGCTGAGTGATCGAATGCTGCGCTGCGTGTCGTGGTTTGGATTCCCGTACGGAACAAATATTTGTATGCCCTACAGATAGTTGTTCCGGATCTGGCTGTTTGTGTGTGTGAGTTTAAATGTTTGTAAACGCACCCACAGGATAGATACAGGAGAAATTCCTAGTGTGGGGAAACGTGTTTTTTTTTAATATCAGCCGCTCGGGACTGACATTATAAAGACAAAAGCGGCGCTTGCATAGGTTGGTCCGTGGATACATACCGAGTTTCCTTCGTATCTCGGAATGCACGTTAAGCCGTTGGTTTTCCTGCCCTTGTCCCATTTTCCCCAAATTTATTTCATCAAAATCGGTTTAGCCATTAAGGCGTGAAGACGTAACAAACAAACAAACTATAACAAAACAACGAGTATTTTTCGTTGTAACTTTTGAATTTCTTTTCTCGTCGCAGTGATCAACAATTCAACTGAACCATTTATAATAAACAAACCACTAAAATATTTTACTTATTAATCCTTCACACCAAAGATTTCTAATTACTGCATCAGTGGAATAACTACGATAAAGTTATGATATCTCTTCAGAACGCTATAATTAATCTCTTAGCAAGTTTTAATTATTATTTTCTCTGTGCCAACTATAGAGAAGTTTGTTCGTCTCGATATAACTAACTTTGCTCAATTAATCACGATCGCTTTCGTGTTCTTTATATACTTAGATTTGTTGACTGATATTATTGGAAATATGAATAGACTGTTGGATTTTGTAATTATACTTCAACTTTCATAAGGTGGATTGAGAGAGGTCATCTAGAGCACATCACATTAGAGTGCACTCTTATGAGCACGAAAAGTATTCCTTAAATACGCATACACACACTATAGCCACACACACACACAAACACATACACACAACTCACGTATTCACAAGACTTACACACACATTCAAAAACACACAACTCACACATTCACAAGACACAATTACACATACACAATTCACACGCACACATAACTCACACTACCTGGACACACATACACACAAAAACCGGCCAAAAGCGAGTCAGACTCGCGCACCGACAATGTTCAAACATGCGACATAAATGGCAACACAACAAGGGACCACATACTTCCTATCAATATTAAAAAGGCGCAAGTTTGTAATGATGTATGTAAGTATGTTTGTTGCTATTTTATGCAAAAACTAATGAATAGATTTTGATGAAACACACACACACAATAATATAGCTTACATATCAGAATAGCGCCTAAGTTACAATTCATGAAAATATATTATTGTATATTATTCTATCACCACGCGAGTGAAAACTCGATGCCTGAACGCGTTCCCGATATAAAGGGTATTGACAGACAGACGGACAACAAAGTAATTCCACAAGGTTTCCGTTTTTTCCTTTTGTAGTACAGAGCTTTAAAAATTGATTAAAACATTACATTTCGTTTCTGAAAGCCAAAAAAACGTAATTTATACCGAAATTCCTCTCAAATAATCTTCGAAAGTACTAAAGCCACAATAAAATATATTTATTCCTAGAATTGAAAGTAAATATTGTGAAGAGACTACTGAAATTATTGTAGAAATATCAATATTCATTTTTGTTTACGTTTTGCTGAGATATATTTTACAACAGATAGGATAACTTTCATTTTGGAGTGGTTAATGCCTAGCCTGGTGTCAGAATTTTATGAAATTTATGTCCCGGGGTTGCGGGTTGTTCGAAAGAGATACCGCGGCCTCGAAAAATAAAGAGTTATAGAAGCAACAAGGGTGGGTTTTAGTCAGTACAAGTCTGACACTCCCCCCGCGCTCAGCCTAGAGCGGGGGAAGTTATTTGGTGATTTACCATCCACAAAAAAAGGGTTTTTCCGCCGCCCATGTGCATATTGGCTTGAAATGACTTGGTTAAGCATGACGACGTAAAATATCTCTTAGTCATGCTGGTTTCCTCACTATCATTTTCATTTACTAAAGCAAGTGATAATAAAATTGTTATCGGTACAAATACGTTTACACCATTTTCACACACGTTATTTTCCACCATTGACTATCCCCCATTGTATTTTATATGCGTACAGTCCATCCAAAGGTTGTCTGGAAGATATCGCTATTAGCGATAAGACCGCCAATGCAACCATAGTTTTTTTTGTAAATAGATTTGTTTCAATTTCGGTGTGCAATAAAGTATATTTTATTCTATTCCGTCTTTTTAGTGTTTGTTTGGAAGTTGGTTTCTTTTTGGTGAAATTCTTATTATTTCAGCTATTTAATAAGCTCACAGATTGGACTGAAAACCGACCCCGACATATTTTGGAAAAGGCTAGACGGTTGACCTATTCCTAATTTGAAGTCTCGATTTAGTTTCTCAAAATAGAAACAAGAAAATCCACTTACAAAGAAAATTGAAACTAATATCTTACACGAAATTCATTTTGTTGTAACAAAGTATTAATTTTGATCTCATTAACGCTCATTGACCTTAATTTCTCTATTGATCTTAATTTTCCATTGAAGTTGGCTAGGACAATATAATCTAATCTGATGGGTTTATTATCGGTAATTCGTCATAGTTCGGCATAATTAATTAAAGATTGGCTTAGAATATCTATCTTGTTTCTTTTTTTTGTAGAAATTCGCTTAACACTAAGAATTTTTCATATCTTCTTTCTTTTTTCTAGAAAATTGCTTCACTCTAAGAATTTCTTCTTTAACGTAGAAAAGGCACTGCAAAAGGCAGCCCTAACGACATCCTAAAATTGTTATTGTATTGGACACGAAGGGCATTGAGCGACCTATGCGTATACCTAAACCACAGGTTGCACGTGTAGAAAGTCTGAAAGAAGGCTCTATAGTGTACTACTTTGACTTGGTCACTACAACCCACATCTCCGGGCCAGCATAGTAAGTTTCGTCCCGATATTTCAGGGTACCCTTGGTAAAACAGGTTGTCAGAATTTCAGACTCCTTACTGGCAACTAAGACTGTCAAAACTCTACGACCTCATTTCTCATCAGTTTACTCTACGGTTTATGAAAATTCCGAATTCAAAAATATATTATAGTAATTCTCTTTTGTCACGGTTGATTAATATTTTTCGTCATTCAATTCCCAGGTTTCAATAACTAATCTTTTGTTCCATTGTGTTTGGTTTGTATCAAGTTTGTCGAACGGCGAACCAACTCATTATTCTCCGGTCCCCTGAGATAGCCGCTTGTTATCTTTATTTTGCCTCTGCGACGATACCCAGCAATAGATCGACGGCACCATTACTTAAACTTTCGTTTGGGGTATTCTTCGGTTTGTTTAGAAAGGAAAATAAAAACCGGCCAAGACTAAGTCAGGACTTTTCTATACAATCTTGCGACATAAAAGGCCATATCTTTTGACTGCGTAGACTTAGAGGGTTAAATTTTCACATCACAAAAGAACCACAGAATTAAGTTTGTGGTTTTCATTTAACTCGATACCTTCACGCTTTCCCAAGATAAAAGGTCTCTTACAGACAGACAGCAAAATGATCCAATAAGGGAATGTCGTGTTAGTTTTCCAGGCGCGCCTCAAAGAGATGTCAGCAAAGCAGAGGGGCCTGCCAGAGCTACCGCCTGCCGGGGTTGAGGGTTGTTCGAAAGAGATACGGCGGCCCCGGAATATAAAGGGCTGTAGAAGGAACATGGGTAGGTTATAGTCAGTACAAGTCTGACACTCCCCCCCGCTCCATCCAGAGAGGGGGAAGTTATTTGATGGCTTCCCAACCGCAAAAAAAGGGTACCGTTTTTTCCTTTTGAAATACGGAAATCTAATCAAAATAGGTTCACCCGTTCAGGAGCTACGATGCCACAGATACACACTTCATACTTATTACACTCCCTTGCCCCTCTTTTTTGGTCTGGGCTTAAACATATTCTCACTGCAACTCACTACCATCTTAAAAATGATACAGATTGTTAAAATCATCATCGCCCATGTATTGTATTGATGCAGGTCACGTAAATATTTAATCACTTTGCTTCGTCTGTTGCACTCATTAAAATACAACAATTACTGTCGACGTGATGTGTTAATAAATCAGTAAGTTGTTCACCTGTTAATTTTAATTGAACGCCGAATGTTTTTATTGGATACATGTGCATAAATTTTTAGTGTTATTTTTTGTGCTGTTAACTGAAATATCGGTTTAAAACTAGAACTTGTCAATTTTTAGGGTTTTGGCACTTCAAAACGAACAAACGGGGGTTCCGTTTGTTCGTTTCACTGGATCACATTTTTATCGGACAGTCCGTCTGTCTGTCAAGACCCGTTATCTCGAGAACGCGTGGAGGTAATAAGTTAAAATTAAGACCCTATTCTTAATTCTGTAAGTAATAATAATAATGATATATAGGAGAAAGGAGTAAATGATGCCGTGACGTCTGATAGGGGAGAATGGAAGAAGAAAACGTGTTGCGCCGACCCAAAATAGAATGGAGACAAGGGCAGTAAAATGATGATAATGATGATTATTACTTAATTCTGTAGTCCCTTTGTGCTGTGAAAAAAACAAACTTCTAAGTCTATGCAGTCAAAAGGTTAAAATATTGTCTCAAGTTTGTACGAAATCCTCGGTGCGCGAGTCTGACTGATTTTTCTTGCAATGAGCATGTACTTTTAGCTGATTATGATACCATCTAGCCAATTTATTTATTTTTTATTTATTAAAAAGGTCACCAACAGCTTCTGTATTAAAATCCTTACTATCCTTACTTCCTTACTAATATTATAAAAGCGAAAGTGAGTTTGTTTGTTACTTCTTCACGCTTTAATGGCTAAACCGACTTTGATGAATTTTGGTACAGAGATAGTTGGGAACCAGGAGACGGACATAGGCTAATTTTTATTAAAAAAAAGTGGGATGTGAGGGAGAAAGAGGGATGAAAAGGGAAAACTTAGCGTTGCTATTACAAATCAATAAGGCGCCAGAGGAACTGTGTTACCCCAAATACAACGCGGGCGAAGCCGCAGGCGAAAGCTAGTATTAAATAAAAACTACATAGTATTGGACTTATACAGTTGCCAATTACAGGTTAACCAACATTTTTACATAATGAGTAATAACAATAATATTTATGTATTTATAATAAAAAAAAAACTACCAAAAGCTACAAAAAATACTATTTCTTAACAGGTATATATTCAATTTTGGCCATAGTGACTCATTAACATTTGATGGTTTTCTAAGGAGGTTGAGCCACATACCAAAGCTCTCTGCTTTGGTATCTGGCTCTATTAGGCGCTCTCAAGTGGCTAGCATAACCGACATTGGACGAAAAACTCCAACAGCTTTAGGTATCTGCTTAAACTTTCGAGTAGATTTTATTTACGGATGAGTTTTCATCAAATATCTTCCCCCACTCTGGGCGGAGCGGGGGGGAGTGTCAGACTTTTGCTGATTAAAACCCACCTATGTTCCTTCTTCCGGTTTTGTTCCGGGTTCGCGGTATATTTTTCGAACAACCCGTAACCTCGGACTTTCGAGTGCTTGGTTTAAGTTTGTGAAAATTAATCAAGAGTTTCTTAACGACCGTCAACGCGGTGCCACCAAACAATTGAGATTTTTGTGTCTATATTTCTAAATATTATTATCTTTTACGTCGCCAAGATATTCCTTAGGAGAATACTCAAATTGAGCGCCGATTCTTTATTGAGTATTGTTCTCAACGGGATTTTCGATTACAAATTTATTGTACCCCAGAGATTTTATTGTTTTAAAAGAAATTCTGGATTCGGTTTATTATTAACAACTTATTGTAGATTGGAAGTTTCTTGAAATTGTTTGTAGCCTCCGCATATTTGCCGATTAAGTATTTTAATTAAGCTTTTGCTCGTGGCGTTGTGTGCGCGGTTTCGATCAAAAATGTGAATTTTGACATTTTTATTTATTACCTGTACCTACTATCTGATGACAGAAGGTCTTTAATACAAATATATTGCAAACGATTTTCATGTTTATGGGTAGGTGTTAAGGTGTTTAATTAACTGAAGTTAATAATATTTTATAACTTCTTTCTCAAGGAAACACAAATGTTTAAGTTTAGCATGCTCGACCACTTTTTCTCGAGAAATTTATCCCACTGCAACAATCTGCTGAGGTAAAAAGTGACGACCTTTTACCTTCTGTTTCTCCTATTGTCATCAACTACCAGAAGGGCTACTATGACATCTTATAGCAATTCTTATTCCACTGAGTGAAAGAGATGGTGCTAGACACCCTGTATAGCTCTGTCTCTTTCCCTCAGCGGAATAAGAATTGCTTTAAGAGGTCATAGTAGGGCTACAGTTCTGGGAGGACTGGAAGTCGACGGATGCAGCTTAGTACTGTAAGAGGTTTTATATAACCTAAACAATGCTGGCTGATATAGCATAACGTTCTAAAACTCAGGTCGTTTTTAAAAAGAGAATAGAATGACGGCTTTGCTATTAAAAGTGTGAAATGTAAATAAAAATGTTTTAAATTATATATAATTCTTAAACTATTATATGTGCTTTATTTAAGTAGTAATACATCTTTCCTTTTATTAATATTTTCATAGCTAAAGAGGTCTATACTGCGCTGATAGACACTGGTGCTTCAATATCGTGTATTAGAACTTAAACTCAAACATACTATTGACAATATGGATCATTTTGTGAGAACAATTTCAGGAAAGTACCAATATTTCACATGGAGAGACTACGACCTATTTGACCGCCATTCGGATCACCCAGCTAGGCTTTGCTTTACAAGCAAAAGCTAATTGGGGATGAATAGCTATTTATTTGGATTTCCAAGAGAGAATACACAAGTTACATGATTACAAAAAAAATACAAACAGGAACTGATGACTGTGCTCCTCCAATCACAAGAAACCAGCATTCAGTTAATAACTTGTTATGGATTTCCAACAGAAAATACACAAATTACAAGATTACAAAAAATACAAATTACTAATTACTGTGCTCCTCCAATCACAGGAAACCACAGCATTCACTTAATAACTAGTTACAAAATAGTTTGACAAGACAATAAAGTTGGAAAAAAATAAGATAACAGAGAAGAACATTGATTAAATACAAAAGACAACAAAAATACAAGAACATTATTACAATCTGACCAAATACAGTTGGGGACATTACAGTTTTGACAATAATTATGTCTAACTTAAGGTTTATAAAAGCCTCAGTAATTACAAAAGCTTATAATTTTCATTACATAACATCACATCACAGATTGTGGAACTCACTCCCGCCTAGCATTAGAGACATGAAAACCATTTCAATTTTTAAAATTAGTTTGAAAGAGCATTACCTTTCCTCTCAATTGTGATTATTTATAATATTGTATTTACATATCTGTTTATATATTTTTGTGTTATGTATGTCTACAGTTAAATATTATAATGCTTATATGTGTACTTATATTTAGGTTAAGACATTCTTATTTTAGTTACTATTCTCTTCCTGTTCTCACACACTATTGTCTACGTTTCTTTCTTCATATTTCCTCTCGCAGGCCTGCTGGTAGAAATTTCTTTAGAAATAAGCTGTGCCTTTGTACTCTTTGCTTTTTATGATGTTTTCCTGTGTTTTCTCTTGTGTGTACATAAATCATTAAATAAATAAAATCACGCGTGTAATGTTTAAAGGGTTAAGCAGAGGTGCACCGAATTATGTTACACCCGTATTTTGCCAGAAATTGGCGGCGATCCATTAACCGGGTACAAATCTAGACTCCGTGTCTACTACTGAGAAAATTCGTGATGAAAATTCATAACAGTTTGCCTGAGCCGGTAATGGAACCTAAGACTTGCTCAACGCCTCAAAGAGATGTCAGCAAAGCAGAAGAGACTGCAAGGGCCATCGCCTGCCGGGGTTGCGGGATAAAGGTCAATAGAAGCAACATGGGTGGGCCTTGGTCCGTACAAGTCTGACACTTTCCCCGCTCAGTAGTCGGGTCAGTTAAGAGCGACTCTAACCCTTGAACCCAATAAATACACCACTTCATCTACTAAAAGAAAACTTTTCGTCACAATGTTTCTTCAAAACTTCATCAAACCCAATTAAACCAACAAAATCTGGATTCTATTAACATTGTGAAGACAGGCAATTTATTTAAGATGATCCCATTCGCTAATTAATTAATGAACAAAGATTCACCATAAAAGGATTAAAAGGAGTTTGTCTAATTAATACAGTTAGTGGCATCAAAGTGAAATTAGTGTCTGTAACGTCCTTTGTCGAAGTTGTGAGAAAATTGTGATCAAAGTCGTCGAACATCAAAAGTTTGTTGATTATTTGATAATACAGTTTTTTTCCTTGTTGTTACAGGCTGTAGGCGTTTGTGGCTTAATAAGAAGCTCGTGCCTGAATTATATTACGTCATTTTTCTGTACGCTGATTGGCTGACGATGATGTGAGCTGATGGCTTCTTTAGCAGAAGCATAAAAATATGAACACGTTAAAATAGTCACATGCAGTTAATATTGTGAATTGTCGCTTTGTGACCATTTTACGAATGGTAATTCATATTAAAAAAAGAAAAAGCATTTACTTGTCGCAAATTACGAAATAACAAAACACATACAAGAATCAGAGACATTAACAAATACATACATGGGACAGATTTAAAAAAACATATAGGTATTATGTTTCTGCTTAAGCCGCCATTTTGCCGTGTCGACGGCGCTTTAGTGTTCCACGCGCGTCTCAAAGAGATGTCAGCAAAACAGAGGGGCTTGCCACGGACACCGCCTGCCAGGGTTGCGGGTTGTTCGAAAGAGATACCGCAGTCCCGAAACATAATAGTCAAAAGAAGGAACATGGGTGAGTTTTAGTCAGTACAAGTCTTACACTCCCACCGCTCTGCGCATAGCTGGGAAAGTTATTTGATGATTTCCCACCCACAAAAAATAACCGCAATTTCAAACCTTATTTTAGGTTTGTACGAAGTAGTATAGTAAACGAATAAATGAATTCCAAGCATAGAGTATTCCCAATATATCTTTACCTTCTCTTGCAACAGAAGAGGTATTCATTACCGTATCTGCATTTCCACTGTAATGATTCACTGCACATTTAAGTTGCTTTACCATCAAAGATATGCTGCGCTACGTTGCTATGGACAGGTTTTGATATTCACCAATCATATTCATTGGTTCAAATAGCTTACACTGGTGGAAAGTAAGCTATAACATAGCTTACTTTGGGAGAGTTTTTACTTGCTTAGGGAGAGAACATCAAGCCAACCCAGCCGCCGCGGGAGACGCCCCGGGCGCCGTGCGCCGCGGGACGACTCCTGGCCACCGTAGATGCGGGCCTGTGGACAGTGAGTAATGAATAGCTCATCGTCCGTCTGTCTGTTGACGACAGGCCGTGTTGACGGCGCGTTCGTGTTTCACGCGCGCCTTAAAGAGATGTCAGCACAGCAGAGGGGCTTGCCAAAGCCTCCGCCTGCCGGGGTTGCGGGTTGTTCGAAAGAGATACCGCGGCCCCGGAACGTAAAGGGCAATAGAAGGAACATGGGTGGGTTTTAGTCAGGAAAAGTCTGAAAAACCCCCCCGCTCCGCTCAGAGCGGGGAAGTTACATGTTAGCTTAGTTGAACTCGCTTTCATTTTTATATGGATGGATGTGTGATCTCTGAATGATTGCTATAGATGTGTCTTGCTGGGTTTTTACCAAATAAAATCAAAGGGACATTAGCTAAAGCAATGGCATCTAAACTGCACATCTAACTCGCTCTGTTAGATAACTTAGTTGCCCTCCAAGAAACATGGCTGCTACCTCAAGATAATTATACCGTATCTTGGTATTTTTACTGATAGATGGGAGTCCCTTATGCTGCAAATATTGTTGAGACTTCATGTTTTGTTTTAATTTGATTGTCCATTCTAACATAGTTTTAAGTGCATTGTTACTAACAATTTATGGTCCTGGACTAAAATAAATGTTTAATCATAATTAGTACCAGTAAAACTGCTCCGTTGGTCTCACGACCGCAAGTGCGACTGCAAAGAGCCCTTGGTACGATTCCGGGTCGGACATTAAGTGTTATTGGGTTTGTCCATTAGGAATTTCACAGTAGCAGCCCGGAGCACGTTAAGCTGTTGGTCCTGCGCCTGATCTCTCTCCGGTCGCGTCATATTGCCGGCCCATCGGACTATGAGAGTGAAAGAACAGAGAGTGCAACTGTGCCTGCGCACACACTTGTGCACTATAATATCCCCCGCGCAGATGGCTAATCTCCGCTGAGACCTGGCCGCTGTGGCCGAAAACGGTCAGTAGAAAAGGTCACAAAGTTCCGAACTTTCCAATCCTCGAATCAAAGGAGAGTTTTGGCCAAAGGGTTTCGTGTATAGACGTTTTCTTGGAAAGATACCGAAATCACAGAGAAACGCGACGCCGTCACTTCATGTGCAATAGTTTTAATTTTATATAATACTAGATTTCGCCCGCGGCTTCGCTCGCGTTAAATTTGGGGTAACACAGTTCCTCTTGCGCCTTATTGATTTGTAAAAGCAACGCTAAGTTTTCCCTTTTCTTCCCTCTTTCTCCCTCACATCCCACTTTTTTCAAAAAAATATTTGCCTATGTCCGTCTCCTGGTTCCCAACTATCTCTGTACCAAAATTCATCAAAATCGGTTTAGCCATTAAAGCGTGAAGAGGTAACAAACAAACAAACAAACAAATAAACAAACAAACAAACAAACTCACTTTCGCTTTTATAATATTAGTAAGGATGTACTAGCTGTGCCCAGCGGTTTCACCCGCTACTCAGTAAGAGGCATGAAAAATAGATGTTAGCCGATTCTCAGACCTACCCGATATACACACAAAATTTCGTTCAAATCAATCCAGCCGTTTCGGAGGAGTATGGGAACGAAAATTGTGACAAGAGAATTTTATATATTAGAGATGTATTAGTTTATTAATTTAAGATTATTTGTGTATAGTATGTATGGGCGTTCGATGCCTGAAATAAATTAATTTATTATATTATTATAGCTGTATAGCACATCTCTATTGGAAAAGCACCCTTATGTCAATACCAGCGCTGCGTTGCCTTCCCTCTTTTACATTTTGCATAAATTCCCCTTTAATTTGTTTCGTTTGGCAATTCATCAAGTTCCCAACACCGGATGGACGAGCAGCGTAATTAAAATAAACTCCGGCTTTCAGAAGTGATTGAAAGATTCATGTAGACTTTTCACATCGTTATGGCGACAAGAAAAAGCTTTTATTGCCCCTACTAAGAAGGACAATTGCTAATTTTGCAAAAAAAACTTTACACTAGGAACTTTACACTAGGAATTTTTCCGGGAAACATTTAAAGTCACATACACAAACAGCCAGACCTAAAACAACTGTTTGCAGGTCATACAAATATTTGTTCCGTGCCGATACCACGACACGCAGTGCAGCAGTCGATCGCTCAGCCACTGCACCAACCGTGCCGTCAAAAATTATATATAGTTAAAACGTTTTTAAATCATCAAAACTCAATGGAATTATTCTAAGCGGGATGAGATGAGTAAGACACAGAATACGTGTTATATTGACTGTTTGAAGTCCTTTGGACCTGAACAACCCGTTTTGCTTCCACGTTTACTGTGTGCACCACAAACCTGCATACCGTGGCCCCGAAACAGAACAGAAAAAGGAACATGGGTGGGTTTTACTCAGTAAAATTCTACCCTCCCCCCCCAGGAAATTGTTTGATAATACCATCCGCAAAAAAAACCTATCATGATTCTGCTAAAGCAACCAGTTTAGTCCCCTAGATCTGTATTCTTCTGTGGTATTATAGATGACTAGCTTCCGCCTGCTGCTTTGCCCGCGTTAAATTCGGGATAGGTACCCTCCCCTTTCCTGATTTGCAGGTACCTGCCACCTGTAATTTTTGGCCTAGCACCTTATTAATTGTAATAGCAATGCTAAGTTTTCCCATTTTTCCTCGATTCTCCCTAATTTTTCACTCTTTTAAAAAAAATAGCCTATGTCCGTCTCCAGGGTCCCAACTATCTCTGTACCAAAATTCATAAAAATCAGTTTAGCCAATTATGGAGTGAAAAGGTAACAAACAAACAAACTCACTTTAGCTTTTATAATATTAGTAAGGATAAGGATGATAGATAGAACCAATTTCCAACCACCAATTTCCTTTTGCTGGTTTTTTACTTTAAAAAGTTTATATTAATGATGAGATCTATGTACTTTTTGAACTTTTGTTAACCGTGATAGTTAGAAAAAATTGCAGCAAACGTTTATTGATTTAGTTTCAAACAGGACTGGGTTCGATCCCAGAACAAATATTTGTATGACCTACAGTCCGGGTCCGGGTCTGCCAGTTTGTGTATGAGAGAAATTCCTAATCTAGGGCAACATCTATAATACAAACATTTTTAAATATAAATACTTCAGCTAATGAAAAGTTCTATAAAAACTAAATCCTTACTTATTATTATTTTATTTTTTTATTATTTTTATTAATATTTTTATAAAAGCGAAAGTGAGTTTGTTTGTTTGTTTGTTTGTTACCTCTTCACGCTTTAATGGCTGAACCGATTTGGATGAATTTTGGTACAGAGATAGTAGGGAACCAGGAGACGGACATAGGCTAATATTTTTTTGAAAAAAGTGAGATGTGAGGGAGAAAGAGGGAAGAGAAGGGAAAACTTAGCGTTGCTATTACAAATCAATAAGGCGCAAGGGGAACTGTGTTACCCCAAATTTAACGCGGGCGAAGCCGCGGGCGAAAGCTAGTAGCTTTATAAAACTCTCTCTCTATCCGAATTAAATTCTTCAGAGCCATTAGTAGCATCTCATTCTAAACTGAGATAATGGCCGCTTGATTAATGCCATCCATTATTTACACAGATTAAAATCTCGCGAATCGCCCATCGAGTGAAGAAACTTAGTGGGTCGGTAGACGGAAGACTGTCGGGAAATTACATTAATACCAAGATTGTATTCACCAAAGGGTTCATCATCTGCCTAGCCTTTTCCCAACTATGTTGGGGTCGGCTTCCAGTCTAACCGGATGCAGCTGAATATCAGTATTTTACATGGAGCGACTGCCTATCTGACCTCCACAACCCAGTTAGTACTGAGTAATACGATACCCCGTGGTAAGACTGGTTGTCAGACTTTCGGGACACTGACTACCTGTAACGACTGTCAAAGATCTACAAATGACAGCCGGGACCAACGGCTTAATGTGCTTTCCGAGGCACGGAGGAAACTCGGTATGTAACGGGTGGTCACCCATCCACAGAACAACCTAGGCAAGCGCGGCTTAACCTAAAGATCGACCCGAGCGGCTGCTATTATTTAGCCACGAGCTCCTCTCACGAGTCACCAAAGGGTTAAGCAGTGTAAATAGGACACACCCATTTTAAATGGTTAAGCCTCATGAAATAGGAGGCAAATCTTTTGCCATCGGGAGATGCCCCGGGCGTCGGGCGCCGACTCCCGGCCATCGTAGATGCGGGCCTGTGGACGGTGAGCAATGTCTAGCTCACCGTCCATACGTCGCCGTGCTTTAGTGTTCCACGCGGGCCTCAAAGAGATGTCAGCAAAGCACAGGCCCACTGCCTGCCAGGGTTGCGGGTTGTTCGAAAGAGGCCCGGCAACAGCTACCCGGAACATAAAACGCAATAGAAGGAACATGGATGAGGTTTATTCTGTAAAAATCTGACGCTTCCCCACGCTCCACCCAGAGCGGGGGAAGTTATCTGATGATTTCTCATTCGCAAAAAAAAGCTTCTTGCCAACCTGCACAAATCTAGCCCCTGCTGATACAAAAAAAATCTTAATGAAAAATCAGAATAACAGATATTTGTCCGTCGCGGCATTCGAACCCACGACGTCATGCTCAGCAGTCGCACTTATAACTAAGCTTAGTCGCTAAATTAAAAGTCGGTTGTCTGTACAAACCCTTAAGTAAAAATCTTTTATTTTATAATTAAATCAATCAAAACAAAGTTCGATGCAGAGGCGATAAAACGTTAATCAATTGAGAAACTTTAATTAGTTTTGAGGTTATTTCGACAAGGTTTGATTTAAATTTGTTTGCTAAGTGTGTATTTACCTACTTCCGCGATAGTTGATGAAAGATAAACTAATACTTGGTTTATTTGAACACATTACAGGTGATATGTAATTTGTTAGTGGGTAATTTGGAAGTTACCGATTTATAGAATATTTGTGTAGGCAGTGCATAAGTTTAATGAGGACTTGTTAATTCTGTGTGTTTGCAGATTTAAGTAATCTGAAATAATAAATATCTTGGGACAGTTCACACACGGCTATCTGATCCCAAGCTAAGCAGAGCTTGTGTTATGGTAACCAGACAACTGATATACATACTTATATAATTTATATATACATACATATTATAGATAAATCACACCCAGACACAGAACAAACAATCATGCTCATCACACAAAGTTTGTCCTGGGTGGGAATCGAACCCACGACCTCCGGCTCAGCAGTCAGGGCCACTAACCACTAGACCAACAGGCCCGTCTTATTCGTCATTATTTTAACAAATAATGTATTTATTAAAGAAACATAAATACATTAGACAGACCTACCAACTATTTCCTTTTTTGATGCGGATAGGATATCGTCTCGCGTTCACGCTATCACGCGTGTCCCCGAAAGGTTAAGCAGAAGTATACTAAGTAGTACACCCACATTTTGCCAGTTTTGATAAATTCCCATGTAATAGAAGCGAGCTCATTACCATGTACCGGACACAAATCCAGACTCCTGGCCGCACCTGAGAAATTCTCGCTGATAAACCTAAAAACACTTTGGCCGTCCCTTTCTGGGAATTTAACCTATGACGTCATGCTTTGTAGCCGCGCTTACAGGTAAATTCAAAGAGATGTCAGCAAAGCAGGGCCTGCCAGGGCCATTGCCTGTCGAGGTTACGGGTTGTTTGATAAAGATACCAAGGTGCCGAACCACAAAAGGCAAAAGAAGGAACATGGGTGGGTTTAACTTAGTAAAAGTCTGATACTTCCCCCTTTCCGCCCCGAGCGGGGTAAGTTATTTGATGACTAGTCATCCGCAAAAAAGACAGTCTCCCAAAACACCGACCCTTTTCCACTTCCTAGTAAAATAAAAGTGTGTGTGTCAGCTCCGACGCACGACTGGAGTTTACTCCTTAAGTACGAGTATCTAAACATACGCAAAAAGAGTTTATTCAACTGAAAAAAGATTAATATCATATGAAAGGGTAAATTCACAAATTAATAAAAAAAATAGCAATATAAATACATCGACACTGATAGAAACAAACAAGCCCATTAACATATAGTATATAGGTATAGTCGCCTATACAGCATACCATATGTACGTCTTAATACACTCACAGCCAAATTAGAAAGTTGCGCACTAAAGGTGCGCACCAAAAACGTGACACATTTTCGTTACTTTAGTAGGTTTTACCCCTCGGATTTTTCTCATACCGGGCGCCTTATATATGAAAATCAATTCTTAAGGAGTAAACTCCAATAGTTGCTAGTTAATATATTCATATTCATATTCATTCATATTCATCTTTATTTGCATACCATAATGTGGAAAGGTGTTAAATAAGTCTTAAAACTAAGGTACAATTATGGACCCTGTAAGGGCACAGCAACATAAAATACACAGTAATTCATTAAAAAAAAAAAACATCAATAAAAAAATATAAATTATAACTATCAATTCATTTTCAATTATTATTAAATTATACAATAAAAAATAAAAACCAAATAATTATTAATAAAGTCAAATTAAATTAAATAATAAAAAAATAAGTAGGTATCACAACTAAGCACTAAGATCACAGTCAATATTTTTATCAGTCATAAATTCGTCAATTGAGTAGTAAGCTTTATTAACTAGAATTAATTTAAGTTTATTTACAAATTTTGTGTCACTAATTTCATTTGATAAGCAATCTGGTAATTTATTATAAATCTTAATCGACATTACATATGGGCTATCTGTATGAAGTTTCATTTGCGAGGAAGGAGGCATTAACATATTTTTGTATCTCACTGACCGGTCATTATGTTTGTTTCCACGAGTTGTGTAGAAGTTCTTATATTTTCTGACAAATTTACATATCTCAAGAATATAGATGGACGGTAGTGTGAGTATTTTATGCTGTTTGTACATAAATTTGCAGCTGTCGGTTTGTGTTATATTAACTATGATGCGAACTAATTTCTTTTGCAGAATAAACAGCGTGTGCGCATCTGTGCTGTTTCCCCACATAATTATCCCATAGTTGAGCCATGCATATGCGTAGGCGTAGTACGTAGTCAAAGCTGTTTGAATGTCGGTGGTTTTCTTCACTTCTCGTAGCGCGTAGCAAAATTTGGAAAGTTTTGAACGTACACATTTGATATGGGGCTTCCAGGAGATATGTGTATCTATGGTGAGACCTAATAGTGAGAAATCGTTAACGACCTCTATTTTTGTGTCATTTGCTATGAGGTTAATTGTTATTGGGGTTTTCTGACGTGGATGAAAAGTCATGACTTTAGTTTTATTATAATTTATTTCGAGGTTGTGCTCGCTTAGCCATTTTGTTATTTTATCTAATATTGTTTTTAGCCGTTCATCGATATTACAATTAGTTTTGCATGTTGTGAGTACAGATATATCGTCGGCGAATAGTATGCACGGTTCATCTATTATTTTGGGAAGGTCATTGATATAGATAATAAACAAAAGACATCCGATGACACTACCTTGTGGGATTGATGCATTCATGATCATTTTATCAGATCTTACGTGTGTTATTTGTTTATTCTCGTGATTGAAATAGTCTGTTTCCACATATTGCTCTCTGTTTTTTAAATATGATGCAAACCATTTATGAGCAGTTCCCCGAATTCCTATTCCTTGCAATTTATCTAGAAGTATTTTAAATTGAACTTTGTCATAAGCTTTTGTCATGTCCAAGAGTATTCCAACTGCGTATTTTTTGTCATTTAAGGCATTTAGTATTTCCTGTACATATTTATAAACAGCAAGTGTTGTGGACCGTTGTCTACGAAACCCGTTTTGAGCTTCATCAAACACTTTATATTTTTCGCAGAAGCTGTATATTCGGTCACACATAGCCTTTTCATAAATTTTGGATGACGTGGGTAGGAGAGCTATTGGCCGATAGTTACTGGGGTCAGTTTTTGACTTTTTTTTATGAATTGGCTTTACAATGGCCTTTTTTAAGTCATCAGGAAATATACCATCATCAAAGGACTGGTTTATACATACGCAGAAGGGTACTGCAAGTTCATCTGCGCATTGTCTTATTAAAAAGGGGGGTAATTCGTCTATGCCGCAACTTTTTTTGTTTTTTAAGTTTGTTATAATTCTGTGCGTTTCTTTTATATCTAATGGGCGAAGGAAGAAGGTATTTTCTGTAGGGTTGTGTACAGGTGTTCCCTGTGCCTCACTGCCAGCCGGGCGTGTGCTGTCTTTGCCAATGGTTGCAAAATAGTTGTTGAAGTGATTTACTATTTGTTTAGGGTCGGAGATCAGTGTATTATTTATCTGCAATTGGATGTTGTCTTTCTTCGCAGATACTTTTTTATTAGTCCGTTCATGTACAACACTCCACATAGTTTTAACCTTGTTTTGAGATGTTTTAATTTTTTTAATGTAGTGTAGTTTTTTAGATGTAGTTACTACATGTTTTAATGTTTTTTCATATTTTTTATAATGTCTCTTTAGTATTGTATTGTTTGTCCTTGTAGTTAATATTTTCAGTAGCCTTTTGTTTGTACATGATAGTTTTATGCCTTTTGTTAACCAGTACTTTTTGTAATGCGTCCTTAGTTTAATTTTTGTTTTTGGTATGTTTTGGTCCAATGCTTGAGTTAATGTTTTGGATAAAGCTGTATAGTTTTGGTTTGCGTTTTGTGTTTCTAGAATGATTTCCCTCCAATTTATTGATTTTAAAGTTGATTTAAACGATTCGATATTAGTTTTAGTGTATAACCGTTTTTCAGCATACCATATTGTTGGTTTAGGTCGTTGTGGTACCTTAAAGTCAATAATTGTACCACAGTGATCTGAGAAGCCTAGTTCTTCCACACATGTATGTACTTCATTTTTATTAAAATTTGTAAAAATGTGATCTAGTAAGGTCGATGTTGTTTGTGTTATATGTGTGGGATGTTTAATATGCTGTGTGAATTTAAATTCAGACATGAGGTCTATAAAATTATTTGTTTTTGTATTATTTTTTAGGATGTCTATATTGAAATCCCCGCCGAGAACGACGTTACGTTTTGTATATTTATTATTTATATAGGTAAGTATTTTATTAAGTTTACTGTAAAATATATTTTCTTCCCTTCTGTTCCAATACATTAAAATCAAAATTACGTTTTCGTCTGGTATTTCGACAGCGCAGACCTCTAAAATATATTCAATTGACATATCGGTTATATCGGTTCTATCCACGTAGTTTATGTGATCTTGGAGTAATATACAAACGCCGCCACCTCCTCGGTGTTCTCGACAATAGAATGAAGCAACTTTGTATCCACTAAAATTTATCATGCTTAATTTATCACGTGATAGCCATGTTTCGGATATACAAATGGCCTGGTATTTCGGGCCTTGAGTAATGAATGCTTCTAGTATATGCTGTTTGTTATAAAGGCTTTGGATGTTTTGAAATAATATTTTAATAGATTTTAAGGGATTTTGATCAAAGCTATTGCGGTTACTCAAGAAAAAGCTGAGAATTATTCTGTGTTTCGATGTGTATTAAAGATTGTTGTTGTTTCTTTTGGAAACTATCAACTTCCACTTGAACAGAGTTCAGTAAACTTAAGTCTTTAATAAGGTCTTGTAAATCGTGCATTATTATTTCTTGACCTTTGTAGTTCAAAGTCCCAAAACGTTGGCTATACGTATTATTAGTATAAGGTAAATTAAGGTTTGAATCTAAGACAAAAGCATACTTATTGGTCTCGACATCCATGTAAAGTAGGTTGTTAAATGCTTCAACTCGGCTATTAAACATAACATTAGTATTAATCATGTATTTAAATGTTGGTAAACAAATTATAAAGTTAGTATGAGTTAAAGGCATCAAGTATTCATGAATGGACATGACAAGTTTCCTATAGTTATGAGTCTCCCTAAAATCTTCCCCGCCAATATAAATAACACAATAGTCAGACTTTGTAAAATCACGGACTTTTCCATCAATATTGCTTAAGATACATTCTATTCCACAATTGGGTTTACGGTAGTGACAAACTTCATAATTACATAATAGTGTCCTTTCAGTTAAAGTGTATAGCCTGTTGGACGTTTCACCACTTATAATGCATAATTTGTGTTTCGAGGACGATACCAAAACCGGATATTGGGAATCCAGAACTGTGGTATGATCAATATTTTGAGTGGCAACAGAGATATTTGTATAGTTACCATCCGCACTTTCTGGTTGGATATTTGATAGTATTTTTTCCGAGTTGTTGTTCTTTTTCGTGTTCTTCTTTGGCGTAGATCTGTGTTTTATGGGGCTACTGGCAATTCTTTTAAACATCTCGTTCTTCTTTATTAAATCTTCGTTGTTTTTCTTCAATTTATTATTTTCTAGTGATAATATTTCTATTTCGTTGTGGGCGCTAGTTAGCTGTGATGTTAATTCTTCAATCTTATCCTTCATTATCTTTATTTGTTGATCACTTTCATCGTCTTCGGTTAGTTCTGGCATACTGTTTGCTGTGTAATTCAACGTTTGTGAAATTATGTCACTCTCACTTGTTTCCGAATGTTCCGATCGTGTGCGGGTGCGGCGGAAAGTGATGTTTTCCAAGAAGTTCATTTTCATATATCATAAGCAAAGATCATCAGATCTCAGTCCATTTAATTTCCACTAGCTCCCTCTATATTTGCTAGGAGTAGTTGACTGGAATCTTGGTCAGGTAGATCTTGTTGCGGAGGCGCATGTATAAAGATGTCCTAGGTAATTTTGCTATCAGCCAATAGGTGTCACTAGGTATCTCAGTGCACCTCTAATGAGACGTACAGTGTGTTGACTGATGTGGTGTGGTGGTTGACATCAAGGTTCTGCTATTCAATAACAGATGTCACTTATAGCGTACAGTGCGAAAAAACAAAGTGAGTGCTGCTATCTATAATTACCACAGCGACAACATTTTGCGTAACGTTTATATTTTAAAAGTCGTTGCTACGGCTTTTCGTCACTAGAGGCAGCACAGTGCATGCATATAATTCTCTTCATAGGCGCTTTATAATCACTTATTTCACACGTTAGTTGATTCCGTTCGATGTAGTTTTAGTATGGTTTGGTAAAGATGTTTAGTGTCTTTAATATTTGGGTAATAACATCACCAACCTGTCAACTTCACTTTACTTGTAATAACTTGAGTTTCAGTGTGTTTTTAAAAGAGATAACACTTCCATGCAGAGAGTCCAACACCACGATCACTTATATGCACTCGTATTCACTACATTCGTTCGACTTTATTACTTTAAAATATTTAAAAATTGCTTTGACATTAACAGATGTTTACTTAACAGCGCCATCTGGCGGATGCGATATAAATGCAATATAAGTGAGTTTCCGCCGATGTTGTAAGGAATACCGTTCAACTTCAATACCTCTTGCTTGCTTCGACTTTTATTTACTTACCTTTGAGAGCTCTCCTTGTAATAGAACTAAGTGCACATCGTATGCATGTGCAAGTATTTACCAGCTTTTAGTTTAATACATTCTTGCTTAAGAAGTCCTTTGCAAGTGATGCTTAATGTTTTGTGAAATAGTTGATGTGATTGATGGCACGGTTGGCGCAGTGACTGAGTGATCGACTGCCGCGCTGCGTGTCGTGGTTTCGATCTTCGCATGGAACAAATACTTAAATGACATATAAGTAGTTGTTTCGGGTCGATCTGATTGTGTATGTGAGTTTAAAATTTTGTAAACGCATTATATAGGACACAGATCGAGTGTTTGGCAAAGTTTAAAAAAAAATACCCGTAATAGGCTTTGATAATGGATGCTGCTCGCCGTCCCGCTCGAAAAATATACACATACAGAAAAAGCAATTATAAATATCATGCCATGCGCTCAAACCTATAATACTCGACTCATGTTTCGCCAATCCACGTATATATTCAGATGTTGTTACTTTCCTACATATACACTAGCTGTGCCCAGCGGTCTCATCCGCTGCTCAACTTCTTAGTGTTTTATCCTTACTAGTCCTTACTAATATTAAAAAGCGAAAGTGAGTTTGTTTGTTTTCTCTTCACGCTTTAATGGCTAAACCGATTGTGATGAATTTTGGTACAGCGATAGTTGGGAACCAGGAGACGGACATAGGCTAATTTTTATTTTAAAAAAAGTGGGATGTGAGGAAGAAAGAGTGAAAAAGGGAAAACTTAGCATTGCTATTACAAATCAGTAAGGCGCAAGGGGAACAGTGTTACCCCAAATTTAACGCGGGCGAAGCCGCGGGCAAAAGCTAGTAGTCTATAAAGTTCTTAAAACAATGCTTATGCAAAATTTCAAGTTAATCGGGTAAGGAATTGCGTTCTCCCATACAAACTCAAACTCAAAGCATTTATTTCAATTAGATTACAAGAATTACAAGGAATTTTGAATGTCAAAAAACAAAAAGATGAAGCTACAGTCCCAGTCACAAGGCATAATAACTTGTGAAAGTACTGTAGTATAAACTTTTTTACTCAGTTTCACTCGCTTAGGGATACAATTTTGCAAAATACGGTCTTAATGAGAACCTATGTCCTAAAAGGTATACCCATGCAAAATTTGAGACTACTAATAGTTTTAGTTTTTGAGATTTTTGTAAAGAGTGTGTCAGTGTTTTTCTCTTTTATATTTGAGAATAACTAGCTGGTGCCCGCGGTTTCAACGCGTGATGATAAAAAGTATTATATTGGTTGTTACAGAATAATCTACTTCTGTGCCAAATTTCATCGAGATCTTGCAGTAGTTTTTTCGTGAAAGAGGATCAAACATACATCCATACTCACAAACTTTTGCATTAATAAAATATTAGTAGGATAGTACGATTTATCTGCTAGATGTAGAAATACGAAAAACTTTGCAAACGTTGCCAATTTGTCTATCCCACAACCAAATCAAACCAAAAAAAACAACTTTTCCCCCACAATTCACAATATTAATGAACAAAAAAATCTATTTGAAATACGGTGTAAAAATACACACCCCTGTGGTCCGATAATTGCCTACCCTCAAGGGTAGACGGAACCCCTGCCCATAACTTAATGTGATTTATTTTAGGGCGGACATATTTTTTTCCAAAATTACACGTATTTAGCCTTGGGGCTATTGGAGCCTAGGATCGAGGCCGATGGATATTTATGTTGTTAGATGGGTGGGGATATAGAGGAGGCTTTTAGCTATGTTATAACAGCAACCAGGGTCGATCTAAGGTTAATCTATGGTTGCCGAGGTTGGTCTGCGGATGGGAACACCTCTGCGCCCAGAAAAGCAAGTTAAGCAGTTAGTCTCAGCTGTCATTTGTAGATCTTTGACAGTCCAATATTTAAGACCCGAAATTCTGACAAACAAAATCGAAATGAAAACCAAAATATTTTTATTTCACATAGTGCTTAGTTTTTCCACAGTATTTTTAATTTTATTTCTATAAGTACTAACATAGGTTTTAATGATAATACTAACACAATGTGGACCAATGTATTTAAAAATATAAGTTTTTTTTTATTGTTATAGGCTAACATTGGCACTTATAAAAAAAGGTTGTCTTGAAAAGATCGCTTTTAGCGATAAGACCGCCCATTGTGCCACCCTATTTATAAGTTGTTTAGTGTTATTCTTGTTACTTGTATGGTGTACATAATAAAGAATAATCTATCTATCTTATAGAACGTCGAGAAAAGTTGAGGAGATGAAACTTCATGGTTACTCTTTTAAAATCATTTGGTTTTACAATGTTGTTGTTAAAACGTTAGTTTTTAAGTATGGGCAGCGTAGGCCCGACAATAAGCAGTGCCTTATAATTACCTAAGCTAGTAACTGGGTTGTGTAGGTCATAGAGGTAATTGCTCCATGTAACTGTACAGGCAATCAGCTGCATTTGGTTAGAATGGAAGCCAAAACTAGTTAGGAAAAACCTAAGCATTTTCTACCTTATACACCTAGTTATATGTGCATGCTGTGGTCTCCTATAATTGAAGGAACACAGTTAAACCAAACTATTATATTGTTTTTATAATGTATCTCTTTATCTTTTGTAGGAGATCCAAGTAAATACGACAAATAAGAAAAATTTAAGATGTATTGAAGTTTGTTAATCTGTCACGCAAAAATTTACTAAACAAAAAATGAAATGAAGCACACATAGTTTATGACCTGGATACGTGATTTTTATTCCAGGAGACAATTACCGAAATCCTCATGGGCGAAGCCGCGAGCAAGCTAGTATCAATATACTTTTACAAATAATTGCAATTTGAACCCTAACGTTAACACGAATAGTATCAGGTGCTACATTTAATCTGAAAACGAGCTAACGCCTTTCAGAGGGATAAAATGTAAAAGGTTTTATTGCTAAGGCCTAATATGGGACTACAGATGAAAGAAAAAAAAACCTTTCCAATGCTGTCTGTGAAAGGTCGAGATTTTACTCTCAGACGCTTTTTATTTTAGTCGTTAGCTTCGAAAAGAATAAAATCCTGAGGTAGTATAAATATATTTCTAGCTGAGAGGCTTGCCAGGGCCACCGCCTGTCGGAGTTGCGGGTTGTTTGAAAGAAAAACCGCGGCCCTGGAACATAAAAGGCAAAAGAAGGAATATGGTCTGAGGGTCTATGAGGTCTGAGGTATGGTATAGGGTCTGAGTCAGTAAACTCTGATGCTCCCCCCGCTCCGCCCAGAGCGGGGGAGGTTATTTGATAATTTTCCATTCGCAAAAATAGCCTATTGCCATCCAGCATAAATCTAGACCCCGTGGGTGCGAATGCGAATAACACTTTGCTCAACAAGAATCGAATCCAGGATATCATGCTCATTGCGACTTTTAGACCAAGAGTCGGCCAATAAATCTTTAGTCGATCGTAGATGTCACTGCGCCCTCGTCAGAAGCACTGTTTTCTTCACCCAAGCGGTCGAAAAGTCCGTTATCATTTATTTGATGACTGCCTATCCTTAAAAAAAAATAAACCTTACAGGTACTCAATAGAAATAATAAACATGGTTAAATAATAAACGTTAGCGATACAGCATATCCTTACTTAATATTATAAAAGCGAAAGTGAGTTTGTTTGTTTGTTACCTCTTCACGCTTTAATGGCTAAACCGATTATGATGAATTTTGGTACAGAGATAGTTGGGAACCAGGACACGGACATGAGCTAAATTTTCTTAAAAAAAAGTGGAATATCAGGGAGAACGAGGGAAGAAAAGGGAAAATTTAGCGTTGCTATTACAAATCAATAAGGCGCAAAAGCAAAAAGTGCAGGTAGCAGGTACTGTGTTATACCGAATTTAACGCGAGCGAAGCCGCGGGCAAAAGCTAGTTAGAACATAATGCGAGTGAAACCACGGCCCAAAACTTGTTATATATAAACAGCAATCGTTTCTCACCTTGAAAGAACATCTTTTCCTTCGGTAATTTTCATTAATATCCGTAAAAACAAGCCCACGTTTCCTACTGTTATTATCTCAGCTCCAATCAAAATTTATAACGCTTGCATCATCAGACATTACAATAACAACCTTATTTCTATCTAATAAGGTGGTAAATGGTTTAGGTAGCAAATTAGGCTTATTTTCGCCAATTGCGTGTGGGTTCTCATTTGGCGTGTTCATTACATTTGTGGTAGAATTTTAATATTTTTGTTCATTTTCCTCGTATTTGGTGTGGTTATCTGTCTGTATGCAAATATTAGTTAAGAACTGAGATTATCTTGTTCCTGTCGGGGTTGTGGGTTGTTCGAAAGAGATACTGCAGCCCCGGAACATTAAAGGCAAAAGAAGGAACATGGATGGGTTGTATACAAGTCTGATGTTCCCCCCGGAGTTATTTGACGATTTCCCACCCGCAAAAAAAAAGATGCTGCCTAAGTTAGTATTTATATTATTACTAGTTTTTGCCCGCGGCTTCGCTCGCGTTAAATTCGGGGTAAGACAGTTCCCCTTGCGCCTTATTGATTTGTAATAGCAACGTAGTTTTCACTTTTCTTCCCTCTTTCTCCCTCCCATAACACTTTTTTTTTTAAATTGCCTATGTCCGTCTCCTGGTTCCCAACTATCTCTGTACCAAAATTCATCAAAATCGGTATAGCCATTAAAGCGTGAAGAAGTAACAAACAAACTCACTTTCGCTTTTATAATATTAGTAAGAAAGTAAGGATTAAATATTTTTAAGTCAGGGTTGGAACCAGCAAACTACATTCCAAAGCCTCCAAACATATGCGATTTTGTGCCAGTGCGATGTGCCGCCGCTCGGCATTGCGGTCAGTACCGCTCGTCCGCGAGGTCAGGCGGTGTAACACGTGTGTTAGGCATCGATGGATTTTACACAGGCAAATGCGACGTTAGACTTTCTTTACCGTCCGAATTGGCGGAGGGCTGGTGTCGTGTATAAACCACCTTGCTTGAAAAATGGCAGTACCAGCTCAAACTAAATAAACTACTTTACTTAAATAAGGGAAGTATGAAGGATCTTCCATAAAGGAAGAGATGATTAGAAAATAACTGACTCAATAGATATTTTAAAAGGCAAAAACAGAGAATTAATAAAAAAGTTTCATGATTTCAGGAAAATAGGGGACGTTCTCAAGGTCAACTGAGTTTTTTTATCCTGTTTACTACCAGTGCCACAAACACTTATAATTTTGTTTTGAAAGAAAGATAACAAATTTTACTAAACAATTGGGTATTTGTAACAAAATTGCCTAGACATTTTTACAAAGTTGGGTTTGAAAGGAAAATGGACACCAGGAAAATTCACTAGAAACTTTTTTTTAATAGATTCGTTGACCCACACTAGAAATTTCTCCTGTATGGTGGGTTTACAAACATTGAAACTCACAAACACAAACACCCAGATCCGAAACAACTACCAGTTTTATATTTGTTTCTTGCAGGAATCGAACCCGCGACACGCAGCGCAGCAGTCGATCGCTCAGCCACGGCACCAACCGTGTCGTCAAACACGCACACTGACCCCGCTGACGTTTTAATATCGTCGTCCCAACTTCGTATCGAACATCCTCTCTTATTACGAATAAACGCTCTCATATCACAAACTATTACAGTACCTACAATATCAAAATGCACACAGTATAAACTTAGTCCTTAGTCCGCCTGCCCGTTGACGAATAGTTTTAATTACAAACTACCCTCCACAAGTTTGCAAAGCTTTGGACATGTTACATTGAATAGCACGATTTAGGAGATTTGCATACATTTAGTACTAGATTTAGTTAGTTTACTAGCTAAATAATAACATCGGTCGGGTCGATCTACAGGTTAAGCTGAAGTGGCTTAGGTCTTAAATAAAAAAATAAAAAAACACATACGCCTACCTACATAGACGCTTGTAAAACGTCGAGAAAAGATGCACGGTTCGGGTTGGTCGTTTCCTATGGAGAAGAACTGGCAAGAAACTCCATGGTTACTCTTTGAAAATGCTTTGGTTTTACAATGTTGTTGTTACAGCGTTTTTTAGTGACCATTGTTTTGATTTTGATTTTAGACGGGCTCACATTGTGGTTAGGAAAGCATCAAATAACTTCTGAATGTCAGACTTATACAGACTAAAACCCACCTAATGTTCCTTCTTTTACGTTACGGGGCCGCGGTATCTCTTACCAACAACCGGTAGGCGGTAGCCCTGACAGGCCCCTCAGCTTTTCTGTCATTGTTTTTAAGCGCGCGGTGAACATGAACGCGCCGTCGACACGGCCTTTCGTAACTGTACAGACAGACGATAAGCTACCCATTGCTCACCGTCTACACACCGGCACATATAACTCAGAACAGATATGGTGAAAGTACACACGACGGCACATCAACCTACACCAAACCATTTTAACCTAATCTCTCTACTACGGCTCTCTCTACTTGTGCAATCCGTAGTAGAAAGATCAGGTTATAATAGTTTAGACTTGAGATAGATAGAATATTCTTTATTATGTACACCATACAAATAACAAGAATAACATTAAACAACTTATAAATAGGGTGACACAATGGGCGGTCTTATCGCTAAAAGCGATCTTTTCAAGACAACCTTTGGATGGATTTAAAGGTCGAGAAACAGTACTGTACTGTAGTCTGTGCTGTAACATTTTAGAAAATTAATAGCTACATTTAAAAAAAAAAAAACTTATATATAAACTAGCATTCGCCCGCGGCTTCGCCCGCGTTAAATTTGGGGTAACACAGTTCTCCTTGCGCCTTATTGATTTGTAATAGCAACGCTAAGTTTTCCCTTTTCTTCCCTCTTTCTCCCTCACATCCCACTTTTTTTAAATAAAAATTAGCTTATTTCCGTCTCCTGGTTCCCAACTATCTATGTACCAAAATTCATAACAATCGGTTTAGCCATTAAAGCGTGAAGAGGTAACAAACAAACAAACAAATAAACAAACTCACTTTCGCTTTTATAATATTAGTAAGGATATATATAATATAAATTTAAAATAATAATCATCAAGAGCAAAGAAGTATTCGATATTTTGTTTAAGGAGATGGGTAGTGCTTTTTGACCAGAATTTTAAAAGTGAACAGAGTTTGAGCGCTCCTTACAGACACGGGCAGGGCATTCCATAGCCGTACAGCTTAAACTGAAGGATTTATAGGAAGGAATAGGTTGATATGCCGTTTGTAACTAAACATTTAAATAACCTTACCACTAACTCAGTAAACGGCGCTAAATTATCAAGTAGACATGTAATAAACGTCTTTATTAAGTAATTCTGAGGTGAGTTGTTATAGGCTCATGTAAAGCCAGGGATTTGCTTCTTGACAAATTAATTTTGAGGCGTTTATTTTGAGCCAACCGTAAATCCATCTCGTAGATTCCTCCTCGGGTAGATTTTACATGAATGAATAAACTTGTGGTTGTTTTTTATAAGTATTTATAATGAGATAAGATTAGATTTTATTTTAGACTGCATCCATGATCAGTGGTTGATTTTAGATTATATTGTTGTACTATATAATTATATAAAGTAAGTTTGTTTATGTCTTTACGCCTAAATGGCCAAACCGATTTTGATGAATTTTGGTACAGATAAAGTGGAGACAGACATCGGGTATTTTTTTAAAGTGGGAAATAGGGAGAAAGACGGACGAAAAAGGGGAAAACTTAGCATTGCTATGACAATAAATAAGGCGCAAGGGCAAAAACTACAGGTAGAAGGTACCTGCAAATCAGGAAAGGGGAACTGTGTTACCCCGAATTTAACGCGACCGAAGCCGCGGGAAAAAACTAGTGATATATAAAAAGGGGGATTTGAGATAAGAGAAATGAAGTTTGGATTATGGATCACTGAAGTTTATAATAACGAAACTATTGGCCGCGACATGTTGAGCAAATTACGAAAATTTTGATACATAAATTAAAATGAATCTTAATTATTACAAAATATATTTCGTAATGAATCCATCAAGTTTTATCATAACCAATTAGTTTCGCAGACATTGTGGTTTTAGGAGGCTTTATTCATTAATAAAAAATCGGTCAAGTGCGAGTTGGACTCACGCACGAAGGGTTCCGTACTATTTTATAATTATGTAACACAGTCTCGTGTCACAGTTTAAGTTGCCAAACTTCTGCGAAAAGGCTTTACTGATTTTTATGAAATTTTATATGAATACTCGGAAGGTCTGAAAATCAGTTGCAATCTATTTTTCACACCCGTAAATATTGAGGATGGCCCTCTTCAGAAGAGGACCTGATCAGGGGATGAAACCGCTGGGCACAGCTAGTTAAACCGCAAAAAAACATTTTTGTTGTATGGGATCTCCCTTAATATTTACTTTATTCCGTTTTAGTATTTATTGATATGGAAGCAACAGAAATACATCACCTGTGAAAATTTTAACGATACGAACGGACAGCGGAGTCTTAGTAAATTAGTTTGTTTGTTTGTTACGTCTTCACGCCTAAATGGCCACACCGATTTTGATGAATTTTGGTAAAGAGATAGACTTGGATAGTTTTGGACCCTGGAAGCGGACATAGCCTTTGTTTTTAAAGTGAGAAAATGGGGACAAAGAAGGAAGAAAAGGGGATGAAAAATATTCTTTTTTCGATCATCACGTGGGTTAAAGTTAGCGTTAGCCCAAAGTAACTAAGCCACGTGGACGAAGTCGCGGGTGGAAGGTAGTAGGGTCATATTTTACACTTTGGGTACGGGACCCTAAAAAATTAATTTGATATCCAATAGCAGCTGGAAACTCGTTATAATAATTTGCTCGTTAAATATCGTTCACTATTTATTTTGACTTTATTTACTCTTAATTGAAGGGCATAGTTAAAATTTCTTGAATAGATTTTCTCAAATTATCTTTACTTTGAATTCCACAGACATATTTGATTACCACTTGTTAAATTCGTCATTTACTATTATAGTTTGACTTTGGCTGCAAAAAAAAAAGTCTTTGTAAGCTTTGGTACATTCGTTAGTAATCTGTGTGCGTTGTGGCTTTTTGTATAAAAAAAAAACTTACCTCAAAATATATTTTTAAATCAGAAATAATTCTGAAAGAAAGTTGGGGTCAGCGAAATTGTTTTTAATGGAATCAATTCATCAAACTTTCTTCGTCATAAAATAAAATTCGTTTTTTCACAAAGGAGTTTGGTTAATGCAAGATTGCTTTTTTCGCTTTTTCCAGAATATATTCATATTTAGAAGCACCTCGGCTCTAAGATTGAAACGAATGATTTTTGTTATCAAACTCCTTTGATTTGAACCTTTGTTGGGGAATTAAAGAAATCAAAAGATTCATTGACGTGTTTTTATGATTCTGAATTAAGGTTTATGATCTTCACGGGTCGTTTGGTATGAGAGAGTAAGCAATTAGAAAGGTGTTTTAATCGTATTACTTAATATAAAATTATATGCGCGTTGAAAATTATAGCAGGCACTGGGGTCACTCTTTAGGTTAAGCCGCGCTTGGCTAGGTTGGTCTGTGGATGGGTGACCACCCGTTGACATACCAAGTTCCCTCTGAGTTCCGAAAAGCACGTTAATCTGTTTGTCTCGGCTGTCATTTGTACATCTTTGACAGTCTTTCCAAATAGGCAGTGTCTCGAAAGTATTAATTACTACTATCAGTTTACTTTCTTTGAGAGTCGCCTATATTTGATTTAGAATGACGTGACTAAGCTCTCTAATCGTGTCGGATTACCGTCCCATCGGACTATGAGAGTGAGGGAACAGAGTGCACCTCTGCCTGCGCACACACTTGTCAACTATAGTATCTCCCGCGCCGATGGCTAATCTCCGCCAAACTCGTATGGACGAAAACGTTCAGGAGGACTAAACACATATATAAAACGGTCGACCATTTCTGGGCAGTGTGTCTCAAGGTTGCACCAAATGGGACTCCAGCTCAGCATATTATGCATGCTTCCAATACAAACTTGTATGCAAAATTCCAAGCTCAATCGAACATGGAGCTTTGACCCAAATTTAACTTAAGCGTGTTATAAAAATCTAACCGATCACAAGTTTTTTCATTTACAACAACACAATCTTAATAAAAAAATCGTTTACTCAACACAGTAACACAATGTTCAAAATATCGTCGTTGGCATAGTCCATAAAGATGTCTTTGGATCTTCACGCGGGATGTATAGGTCTTCTGAGACAAGCCATAAAATCCCGGGAACTCCTTTGGGCTTGTGACATACGAGCAGCATTAAGGAACAACCGAAGAGTCGGTTGGTATACTCTGTATATAGCTGGAATCAATATATGTACAGTACGGCCAACGAGAAGCGATACCAAATGTAAACAAAACCCATGCTAAAACCCCATCTAAAATGGCCGCCCGAATGTTGGCGAACCCGTCTTAACGTTGTCATGTTTTTGCCGGGAGAACGAGACATTACGACAAAGGCACAAGATGGAAAGAGCTAAATATTAGATTGTCAACGCCACAGTTGTTCTTTAGGTTAATGCCCTTTCGTATCGCTTCTCGTTGGCCGTACTATAAGTAATTTTACAGTAGCAGCAGTAAGTTTCCCCGCTCTGGGCGGAGCGGGGAGGGGTTAGACTTATACTGACTAAAACCCACCCATGTTTCTTCTTTTGCCTTTTATGCCGCGATAATTCTTTCAAACAACCCGCAAACCCGACAAGCAGAGGCCCTGGCAGGCTTCTCTGAAACTAATGGCTTTAGTTCCGATTTTTGCCACATTTAAAAAGATCCTTGTTCTGTTTTTGGAACGAAGTTCCCTATAGCGCGTTGCGAAAGGGGGCTAGAGGGAAAAACTTAAGACTAAAAGTTGTAACGACGCTTTTTGCTGTGCCGTACGGCGTGCGCGTGTTTCTCTGACTCTCTCTCTCTCATAGAAAGCAAGCTATTATTTCCGTTTCGTCTTTCTATTTCGCATTGAATAGTGTGGTGTCGCGACGATTACATTTGTTGAGTGTATACAGGTTTTTTGTAGGTACATAATAAATAATAACTTCGTTCCATCCGGGTGTTCCTTGACACCCCTCAAGTTTTTTTTATATTAGGTACACATATTGACGGGCCTGTTGGTCTAGTGGTTAGTGGCCCTGACTGCTGAGCCGGAGGTCGTGGGTTCGATTCCTACCCAGGACAAACTTTGTGTGATGAGCATGATTGTTTGTTCTGTGTCTGGGTGTGATTTATCTATAATATTTATGTATTTATAAATTATATAAGTATGTATATCAGTTGTCTGGTTACCATAACACAAGCGCTGCTTAGCTTGGGATCAGATAGCCGTGTGTGAGTTGTCCCAAGATATTTATTATTATTATATTTCTGGAACCAGATAGTCAGCAAAGCTTTCCAGCATTATGTCTCCGTAGCTACGCAACAAGAACTTTATTTATTCAGCTACCACGAACCGGTTTAAGATGTTTACTGCCATCTTCCCTTCTAACGTAAACCGGTTTAACAGGGGAGGTTGTCTTTTGCATCGTTCTCAAGTATGAATGAGTTTTGGAAAGACATTATTGATGTAGTCTGACAGTGTTGTATGAGATTAAACTCATGACGTGTTTGTAGTAGTAATAAGGATGAATATTATAGTAAGGATATCTAAACTTCTAAACTATATATATATATATATATATAATATTATAAATGCGAAAGTAACTCTATCTGTCTGTCTGTCTGTCTCTTCTTCACGCCTAAACCACTGAACCGATTTTAATGAAATTTGGTACAGATATAGTCTGGGAACCGAGAAAGGACATAGGATAGTTTTCATCCCGGAAATCCCCCGGGAACGGGAACTATTAATCCACGCGTACGAAGTCGCGGGCAAAAGCTAGTATATAATAAGGATAATAGTAACTTAAACTTCTAACTATTTTGATAGTAAGATTGATGCAGTGTTTGAGAAATTGACTGCTGCGCTGCGTGTCGCTAGTTCGATTCTCGCATGGAAAAAATAGTTGTATGGCCTACAAAAAGTTGTTTCGGGTCTGGCTGTTTATTATTTGAGTTTAAATGTTTGTAAACGCACCCACGATACAGGAGAAATTCCTAGTGTGAGGCAACATTAAAAAAAAACGAAACTGGACATGAGCTCGTGGTTTAAAATATTAACAACTGCTCGGGTTGGTATTCAGGCTTTATGACTAATATTAGATATTAAATAACGCTTTTTGACCCAATATTTTATCACTAAATGACTTTAATTTTTATCAACTGCTTAGCCTTTTCAAAACTATATTGGGGTCGTTTTCCAGTCTTACCGGATGCAGCTGAATACCAGTACCTATTTTATATGGAGCGACTGCCTATCTGACTTTTAAAATTATAATTATTATACTTTATTTACTTGATATCCCATCCGAAAAAAAACACCTATAAATAAATAAATATCTTGGGACAACTCACACACGGTTATCTGATCCCAAGCTAAGCAGAGCTTGTGTTATGGTAACCAGACAACTGATATACATACTTATATAGTTTATAAATATATTAATATTATGGATAAATCACACCCAGACACAGAACAACCAATCATGCTCATCACACAAAGTTTGTCCTGGGTGGGAATCGAACCCACGACCTCCGGCTCAGCAGTCAAGGCCACTAATCACTAGACCAACAGGCCCGTCAACCTATGATTCGGCACCATTAGGCCACTGCTCTTTCATTGATTATTTATGTGCATTAAGTATATATGTTTAATAATTGAACAGTGAGTACATTACTACGCATTAAGGTGCTGTTATAATATTTAAATAGCTATAAGCGAGATCTTTGACAGGATGATATTGAGTTATGATATTACCAGCTTGTAACGTTTATACGCAAAACGCTACTGAATAGATTCGCATGAAATTTGGTACAGACGCCTGCAGGTCAAGCTACCCGAAACTGTCATTTTTTCCCAATGAACCTTGAACCTTATACTTTAGAAATAAAGTCGAAAATCTATCAAAGAAATCTGACAGATTGTAGAAGCTTGATGTGCAGGCGTCTGTACATAAAGAGTTTTTATTTACGGACGTGTGAAATTATTAAATACCTCACTCTGGGCAGAGCGGGGTGAGGTCTAAGACTTTTACTGACCAAAACACACACACACACAGATGAGATACCGTGGCCCCTCGATTCTTTTGCTTAGTTATAAGTGCGGCTGCTGAGCATAACGTCGTGGGTTCACGCGTCGGGCAAAATGTTATTCGCATTTTTCATTAAGAACTTTTTAGTATCAGCCATGAAGGCTAGATTTATGTAGGTTGGTAAGAAGCTCTTTTTTTGCTAATGGAATATCGCTTTGGGTGAATAAACCGCATTCATGTTCCCTCTTTCGCCCTTTATGTTCCGGGGCCGCTGTATCTCTTTCGAACAACTCGTGACCCAAGCAGTGGTCCTGCCAAACCTCTTGGTTTTGCTGACATCTGTTTGAGGCGCGCGTGGAACACAAACGCGCCGTTCACACGGCTTGTCGACACTAGACGGACGGAGAACGGTGAGCTACCCATTAACTTGAATTTACTTTTTACTTAAGTAGCTCGATTTCACGTGATAATTACCGAATCACGTGAGTAAAACCACGGGCATGAACTAGAGTTTTATAATTGTTTCAAAACCATTTAAATTTTTCAATGACGTGTGGGTTTTACTCCCAGATCGATACTTATAAATAAAATGTAATACTATTGTACAAATTTACGAGCAAACACAGATTCTTCTATCCCAAATCTAGTTATAGGTTGCCGGGGCAACGCCTTGGAGCCCATAACCCGTTTCAGTCAAGCCTTAGGATTTACGCGCCAGATAACCAGCTGAAACATTGTTTTTCTCATTTAAACACACCACGCGAAACTGTACCCTATTCTGTAAGAAATCGAGTTCAGATTATCTTGAGTCGTTTTGGTCTCTCCATATCGATCTGCAAGCCTGGTAAATGAAATCCAGATGTAGCTAAGTACGTATTTGATATTGAAGTAGTATAATCGGAGACAAGTGGGGGTTACGACAAAAAGTGATTGACCCCATTCCGAGTGCTTCGTTTTGCCCAGTTTGCCCGTAAACGGGGGATGTTGGGGAACAATGGGGATAATCTTAGGCAGTACCTACCTACTGTTTCTCTTCCTATTGTGTTGTTTTGTTAGTGAAAGATATATGGAAGCTATGCAACGTAAATCTATCTTTTTCAACAACCAAAGCTGTAGAGTGTAAATCTTTTTCAAGTAACTAGCTTAAAACGTGTCTTATATTATTTAGCTTTAAAGTTCACAATGCAGTGTATTGAAAAGTGCTTTTCAGTTTCCGTTTTCGTACGGCCAGCAAAGGAGATAGATATAGAACACCTGTTATTTTTTTTTAGAAAAAATAAACAGTTCTTTAAATACATTAAATTTGCGTTTAAAACGGCTATTGGTTATAAGAATCAGTAAACTATTTCTGACAAGCCTGGTTATTGGGTTATTTTTAGTCCAGACAACTAAATAGCAACAGAGAAAGAGAGAGCGAGAGAGATTGAGAACTTTTCTTCTACCATTCTCTCCTGTCAGTCATCACGGCATCATTTACTTGTCATTCCTTACACAATCCATGCATCTTTCCATTGGCTTTCCCTTCGCTCTCCATCCATCAACATTCAGATACATCTCTTTGTAGTCACATGCGTTTCATCCCTTCTCATTACATGTCCACATCAAGACAAACGACTCGCGGGAGACGCCCCGGGCGGCGGGCGCCGCGATATTAATCCCGGCCACCGTAGATGCGGGCCTGTAGACGATAGGCCGTGTCGACGGAGCGTAAGTGTTCCACGCGTGCCTCAAAAAATGTCAGCAAAGGAGAGGGGCCTGCCAGGTCACCGCCTACCAGGATTGCGGGTTGTTCGAAAGAGATACCGCGGCCTCGGAACGTAAAGGGCAAAAGAAGAAAAAAGGGTAATAGAAGGAATATTGTTGGGTTTAAGTCAGTATAAGTCTGACACTCCCCCCCGCTCCGCCCAGAGCGGTGGAAGTTATTTGATGATTTCCAATCCGCAAAAGTCATTCACACATTCACATTATTTTTGTACGCAAATACTAACAAAGTATTCGTGTACAAATACTCCATAGCATTGCCTAATTCAAAGGTTGATCCTAATCACATGAAGTACAATCGAATACGGAAGCTGTTGAGAACAGAAGGCACGGCGAGTGACTAGTGAGGAGTGAGTTCAATCAAACCTATGATACGGATGAACAAATATCTTGCCTATACATCATGCCACGTCAACAGTCTCTTGGGCAAATTACTAGCAGACGGCAGGTAGCTTAGTTTATGTCTTTAGATAATTTAAAGGTAAAGATGACGTTTTTTAGAGCCTATTGTCAGACTTTTTACACCTGCAGCTTGTGGGTCAAGTATACGCAGAGAGCATACAATGCTCTGCATGTCCAATATAATAATGCCTTTAGAATGCTTGTGGAGCTGCCGCGTTTTTGTAGGCGCGAACATTTATCCGCGCAATGCGCGGATAAATGATTTTTATGCCATCATTCGCAAGTGATGCGCTTCTCTCCGGCGCAGAACTGATGACAGCTCCCACAGCATTTTGAGGGAGTGACCGGTGGGACTGCCCTATGCTTGGTTGATGGATGAGACTGCACGCACAAGTCGACTCAAAGTAGAATGCTTTGAGATGCTTTGAGTCGACCTGTGTCATTTCTACTTTGTGTCGTAGGTATTAATGTTATTATTTTTATTGTTTTTGTTGATTATGTAAGATACTAACATTAGTTAAGTAACCCCCGAATACTGAAAAGTCACTCAAAATTTAAGTACCACTTAAATTTAACAGATACTCAAAAGTGACGTTTTACAATACAAAATCTAAAGTTTAAGAGCTGCTCAAATGTTAAGCAGCCCTCAAATTTTGAGTGACGTTTCAGTATTTGGGGGTAAGTCTATTTCATATATTACTAACACTATGGACTAAGGTCTGCAAATAAAAGTTTATTTAATTTAATTTAAGGTATCAAGTTGAAATTAATACTAAATACTGAAAACTATAGTCCCTTAAATTTGGAAAAAAAATTAAGCTTCTAAATTTACGCAGTCAAAAGTTATGGCCGTTTATGTGGTATTCTGCTTCTTTCAAAAAGGGAATAAAAAATCAAGCCAATAAGGTACTTTAGTTTATTAGTCACGTTTCCGACCGCTAGTCCTGCGAGACAGTCTTAATCACATCAAGTACAATCGAGTACAGAAGCTATCGAGAACAGATGGTTGATCAGCGAGTGAGCGGTTAGTTCAATCAAACCTGAATGGACGGACAAATATCTTACCAAGCTTTGTACTATTAAAGTGATCTGCAGTTGATGTGGCTGGCTAGGTTTGGCTTTAAGACACCTGTTGAAAATTTCACGAAATTAGTAATGAAAAGGTAAAGAAAAAAATAATAATAAGAAATCCTTACTAATATTATAAAAGCGAAAGTGAGTTTGTTTGTTACGTCTTCACGCCTAAATGGCTAAACCGAATTTGATGAATTTTGCCCCAGAGATAGTTGGGACCCTATAGACGGACAGGCTATTTTTTACCTGCAGTTTTTGCCCTTGCGCTTTATTGATTTGTAATAGCAACGCTAAGTTTTCCCTATTCTTCCTCTTATTCCACGTTTTTTTAAATGCCTATGTCCGTCTCCTGGTTCCCAACTCCAAAATGCATCAAAATCGGTTTAGCCATTAAAGCGTGAAGAGGTAACAAACAAACAAACAAACTCACTTTCGCTTTTATAATATGAATAAGGAAGTAATAAGGTTAGTAAGGATGCGAATGTTTGTGATGATGCAATGTATGGATGTATAGATGTTTGTTACTCTTTCACGTCAAAACGGCTGAACGGATCTTGATGAAATTTGGCACAGAGTTAAATTATGGTCTGGAATAACACATACGATACTTTTTTTCGATCATCAATCTTTATAAATATAATCTTTCCGTCCTGACTTTTCTGGGTTCACTTAAAATAATTGTAATTTGAAATGTAATCAAATAGTTTTCTATCAAAGTTTATGTTTCCATCGCCTTTGTAACAAAATATTCCTTTTCAACTTAAACTTAATAACTTAGTAGTTCACTTTAATGAAGTATCTTGTTTCTTTTACTTGCGCCTCTTAAGAACTCAACTTATCTAAGTTTACTCTTGGCTAGTTATAAAGTTATGATCTGGTTTTTCTTTGGTGTACCTACATCTTGATTACATTCAATGGAGGATCCTTTTCATCGACTCTATTTAGTCACTCCAGTCTTTTGTTTTTTATAGTTCCGTACCCTTATAGGATCAAAAACGGAGTATTTAACTAGCTTTTGCCCGAGGCTTCGCTCGCGTTAAATTCGGGGTAACACAGTTTCCCTTTCCTGATTTGCAGGTACCTGCTACCTGTAGTTTCTGCCCTTGCGCCTACTTTATTGTAATAGCAATGCTAAGTTTTCCCTTTTCTTCCCTCTTTCTCCCACATATCTCACTTTAAAAAAAAGTTAGCCTATGTCCGTCTCCAGGGTCCCAACTATTTCTGTACCAAAATTCAATTCATCAAAATCGTTTTAGCCATTAATGCGTGAAGACATAGTAAACAAACAAATTCACTTTCGCTTTTATAATATTAGTAAGGATTTCAAAACACTATACAAATCAACAGTCCATAACATTTTTATTCAAATTTGTAAATAAATTAATTCAAGTAAAAAAAAATCGCGATTTTTAACTTTAATTTATATAAAACCAAATCTACCATTATAATTAATGTCAAAAGTCATACTTAATACAAACCAAAAATATGATTATAGAGAAAATGTTTATTGGTTAAAAAAATTGCAAATGTAGCGTATGTTTTTTTTATAGCATGTGGCGCCACTTCAAAATATACCAAGCAAATATCTAACTTGCAGCAAACAATCTACTTCCAAAGTTGTTTAAACTAATTATAAATTAAACTAAAATTATTAAACTAAACTAAACTTATAAATAAATTAAAAAATAGCGTCAAAAAATTCGTGCTCAACGCTGTCAGTAAAAAAATATAATTTTCACAATCACAATGGAACCACTTGGAACGATATTGAAGAAAATAATGAATGGGAAATACTTTTAAAAATCACCTTCAGACAATATTCACGGGTCAAAGATCAGAGGTCCATACGTTCACCCGCATGTAATATTACTGTGCGTAATTCTTGGAATCTAGTTTAGAAAGCTTTCAGAAAATAAATTCTAAAACTATTCGGAATTGGCAAATTTACAAATTTAATATAAACTAGTTGGCGCCCGCGGCTTTGTCCGCGTGATATCGGAAAAATGTATCTAATGTGTTATTCCAGACTATCTACCTCTGTGCCAAATTTCATCAAGATCCATTCAGCCGCTTTGACGTGAAAGAGTAACAAATATCCATACATCAATCCTCACAAACATTTACATTTATAATATTACTAGCTTTTGCCCGCGGCTTCGTTCGCGTTAAATTTGGGGTAACACAGTTCCCCTTTTCTGATTTACTTATTAGAAAAGGGAAAACTCAGCATTGCTACATTTAGTAGCAATGCTAAGTTTTCCCTTTTTAGGGGAGTCTCTATGCCCAGGGTCCCTACTATCTCTGTACCAAAATTCATCAAAATCGGTGTAGCCAGTTAGGTGTGAAGACTTAACAAACAAACTCACTTTCGCTTTTATAATATTAGTAAGGATATTATAAATAATAAAAGTACGATGTCTCGTTTGTCTACTGACTGTTAAGCATGGTAGTTGCTGGGATCCCTCGGGTTCATTTATCAGAAATGCCATAGAGTCTGATTTCGTGCTCAGTCAGCTGGGGCCACAATCTGCGGGGGTTGCGGGTTGTTCGAGAGAGACGCGGCCTTCTAAGGGCAAAAGAAGGAACATGGGTGGGTTTTTGTCAGTAAAAGTCTGACACTCTCTTTTGCGCCGCCCAAAGCGGGGTAAGTTATTTGATGACCTACCTAAAAGTTACTCCCAACCATAAATTATTATGTCTTGTGACCGAGACTGTTACATTTTGTTTTGTAGGACATTCAAAAGTGCCTGTAATGGTCTAATTGAAATACTCAACACTCTTTATTACTTTACCATAATGTGTACTTAGGTGGTAGTTTTTATAATAATGTGATCATTATGGACCCTATGGACCCTGTAGGGCACAGCAAGAGGGTAGAGGAGAGAAAGCTCAGTTTTATAATAGTTGAAAATTTTTAAAATTATTTATAGAAATGTGTTTTCTTATATAATATTTACATCTTTATTTTTATTATAATTCTGCTTATTTGTATGTGTTTGTAGGTGTTACTGTGGTGGTGTGTACTTTTAAATGTTTTTTTTTTGTATTATAAGAAAATTTAAAATTCAATTATTTCAATATTTATTAAAATATTAGTTAACAAATGCTTTTGATTTGATACCACCAAATAAAACACAAATTCAAGTTTGCAGACGTTGAAAAAAAAATGATTTGAAAGCAGTTTCCAGTTATTGACACTCTAGATTACAACCTAGAACTGGGCCTACCAACAACACCTACCTAATAGCCACACCAGATAATTGCAGCGTACCTCTCAAAGGTGACGAGTACCACACGACCGGGTACGTGCCCCCGCATAGATCGACCCGGTTCTAATTAACGTGGAGTACCCGGGTACCGCCCGATATTACCCTTGACAAGACCAGTCTATAACCACAACCAGTCTATGTATTAACATGGGCCTTTTTGTCGAATTTCAGTTGACTTTTTAGCAAAATTATGACTGTACTAGTTTTTGCCCGTGGCTTTGCTCGCGTTAAATTCGGGGTACAACAGTTCCTCTTTCCTAATTTGCAGGTACGTGCTACCTGCAGTATGTTCTCTTGCGCCTTATTGTTTTGTAATAGTAACGCTTAGTTTTCCCTTTTCTTCCCTCTTTCTCCCTCACATCCCACTTTAAATAAAATAGCATATGTCCGTCTCCTGGTTCCCAACTATCTCTGTACCAAATTCATCAAAATCGGTTTAGTCATTAAAGCGTGAAGAGGTAACAAATAAACAAACAAACTCACTTTCGCTTGTATAATATTAGTAAGGATTGTCATTTCAAAGAATCTCGAGTCTCGTGTAAAGGATAGCACCAACAAGCTTCTGAGTGTGTGGTCGGACAGAATGGATGGCCAAGTTCTCTCAAGGTCACTCATGCATCAGGCCTGTGGGCGGTGAGCAATGGGTAGTTCACCGTCCGTACGTCGATTGACGACAAGCCGTGTCGACGACGCGTTCGTGTTTCACGCGCGCCTCAAAGAGAGTCAGCAAAGCAGAGGGGCTTGCCAGAGCCTCCGCCTGCCGGGGTTGCGGGTTGTTCGAAAGAGATACCGCGGCTTCGGAACGTAAAGGGCAAAAGAAGAAACATGGGTGGGTTTTAGTCAGTACAAGTCTGACATGCCCTCAATCATCCAATGACTTCCCCCGCTCCGCACAGAGCGGGGGAAGTCATTGGATGATTTCCCAACCGAAAAAAAAAGGTCACTCATGCATGACCAAAATTTATATTTTAACATAGTTTTTAAGTTTTCACCTAATAAACATAATATGGAATAAGTATTTAATAATGATATTTTAACATACATTTATTTTTTTACTAGCTTTTGCCCACGGCTTCGTTCGTGTTAAATTCGGGGTAACACAGTTCCCCTTGCGCCTTATTGATATGTAATAGCAACGCTAAGTTTTCCCTTTTCTTCCCTCTTTCTCCCTCATCCCACTTTTTTCCAAAATTCATCAAAATCGGTTTAGCCATTAAAGCGTAAAGAGGTAACAAACAAACAAACAAACTCACTTTCGCTTTTATAATATTAGTAAGGATTTTATCAGTCTGTAGGTATGTTTATTTATATATTTTTTTTGTTTATTCATTAGATCAGATATTTTTGGAGATTATAAATGTTTGAATGATACCTTGGCCTTGGTTATATCTAGACTTTAAGTTCTGAGTGATTTGTCTTCATATATAGCGGTTCCTATGTTGTGAGACGAATCGTAATGGCTACCTAGTAATTAAGTTACCGACGTCTGACTGAACTTTAAGAAATACCTGTAAAAGCTTTTTAAAAGTTTACCTTTGAAAATTGGAAGATCACTGACATTTACGTAAAGTTTTGAGGGTTAAATCTTAAATAAAACGTTAGAAATCAGATACTAAAAGTTTGCTTTAAAATCAAAAAGTTGATTTCAGATGAAATTATCTTATATACAGGCTGTTTTTATATAACATAATATAGTTATATGTTACTGCACAAAGTTGGGACCCTGGAGACGGACATAGGATATTATTTTAAAAAGAAAATTGGAAAATGAGGGAGAAAGAGGGGATAAAAGGGAAAATTTAGCTTTGCTATTACAATCAATAAGGCGCAAGGGCATAAACAACAGGTAGCAGGTACCTGCAAATCAGGAAGGGAGAACTGTGTGACCCCGAATTTAACTCGAGCGAAGCCGCAAGCAAAAGATATAAACACTTCGTCAGAATACCGCATCCTCCGTAGTATTACGTCTGGCTCTCTCTACAGAAAAAAAACAACTAATCTACCAAAAAAAAAAAGTAAATATCTGTACAAAAGAGTTCCTACACACACAATACCAAAGCTTTTCTGAATAATGGCACACATAAACAACTTCTATCCAACATTTCTAAGCGAAAGTAAGGTAGGTAGAACAAATTATAATATCATTCCCGCCGGGAGGCTGTGCATAGTGCACAAATGCCTCGCCCGGATTGGATGGGATATTTTTCCAAGTATTCGCACAAATATTTTCGAAGAGCAGCGGCGTTATAAACTGAATTCCTAACACTTTTGGCCTTACCACGGGTTTTAAAACGACAAAGTTATTTTTCTGTGATTTTCTTACGTTTTATAAAAAAAAAAAAACAAATGTTAGAAAGCTTTACAAGCTCGCTACCCTCTTCCAAAACCAAAAAAAAACCTGAAAGCTAGAATTAGTGGTGATCACTAAAAATTTTAAATGTAGCGCCGGCATATTTGACCTCCACAACCAAGTTAGTTTTGGCTAATGCAATACTTTTTGGTAAGACCAGTTGTCGGACTTCGGGACACTGTCTTCACTATCTTTAACAACTGTCAAAGTCAAAAAAATCTACAAATGACATCTGACGAATCCGTTAAATGTCTCCTCTCCCTTGTATTCTCTCGTTTTGTATGTATAGTATAAACTGTGTAAGTTTGTTGAAGTTAATAAAATAAAGTTGTAATTTAAAACAACTATTAACTTTTTTTTTCTCTCTATTTGAACACTGTGTCTGAAATGTCTGTGCAGAAAATTGTTCATTATTTGTTTGTTAAAATATTTTAAATCATTTAAACTCTTTGTTGTGTTCTATTCATCAATAATAATTACTGATATAATCTCCTGCGTTTGATTGTCTACCATAGTTACCTACGTGATATTGGCAAAATTGTGGTGTCTCCTTCCACAAATGCCATTAAATAAATAAGTCAAGTCAAGACATCTGACGATGTAATACAGATTGTTGATGTTCATTAAAAAAAACTTGAGAAGTGTCAAGGGACACCCGAATGGAACGAAGTTATTATTTATTATGTACAAATAATCTGTATACGTGTGTCAATGGGAAATAGAAAGACGTAACGAAAATAACTGGCTTGCTTTCTATGAGAGAGAGAGAGACAGACAGAGAAACTCGCGCACGCTGCACGGCTTCCAACTATAGCAAAAAGTGTCGTTACAACTTTTGGTCTTAAGCATAAGTGTCGTTACAACTTTTGGTCACAAACAAAAGTGTCTTTACAACTTTTGGTCATAAGCAAAAGTGTCCTTACAACTTTTGGTCTTAAGCAAAAAGTGTCGTTACAACTTTTGGTCTTAAACAAAAGTGTCGTTACAACTTTTGGTCTTAAACAAAAGTGTCGTTACAACTTTTGGTCTTAAACAAAAGTGTCGTTACAACTTTTGATCTTATTTTTTTCCGTCTAGCCCCCTTTCACAACGCGCTATAAGGAACTTCGTTCTAAAACAAGTGATAAACAAAGGAGTTTGGAGACAATGGTACTACCGAACTATCGAATGCCACACGCAAAACAATTTGTATATTGCGAGCAGCAGCGGATGCCGGCGAACACACCAGCAGCTTTGATACATTATCATTAGCAGGGAAATGTCACCCTCACAAAGATATTTTCGAAAAGTTGACAAGATATGTCTCCCTAAGTTTAGAATGGGTTAAAAGAATACTTTTTATTGAGCTTCAAAATAAGAACAAGTTAAGGTAAGGTTAATCAAAATATTTTTTCGCATAGGCTTAAGAAACGTCGAAAAAGTTGCACAAAATAACCCACCCACCGCTAAAGGCAGTCCGAGTGATAAAAGAAGGAATAATGGTAGATTTTAGTCAGCACATGTCTGCCATTTCCCCCCGCATCACCCGGAGGGAGGGAAGTTATTAAATGATGTCCTATCCGCAAAAAAATGAATGGTTCAGCTTGTTTACTATGGAGGAGAACTGGCAAGAAACTTTATAGTCTCTCTTTTAATTTCATTTGGTCTTTCAATTTTGTACCAATTTTTTCTCTTTTTTTTAAGAACCGTTGCTCCACACTTGTTATTTCTCTAGTATCGTGTGTGCGTTGACAAACATTTTAAACTCACAAACAGTCAAACCTGGAACACCTTTATGTAGACCATACACCGTCTATGACCAGTTGAACTAAGCACTTTTTATAAGTGTCCATGTAGGCCTATGTGATAAAAAAATTGAAATGATTTGATTTGATTCAAGATCATAATTATATGCCTCAAATGATGCGTATTATTATATACTAGCTTTCGCCCCCGGCTTCGCCCGCGTTGAATTTGGGGTAACACAGTTCCTCTTGCGCCTTATTGATTTGTAATAGCAACGCTATGTTTTCCCTTTTCTTCCCTCTTTCTCCCTCACATCCCACTTTTTTTTAATAAAAATTAGCCTATGTCCGTCTCTTGGTTCCCAACTATCTCTGACCAAAATTCATCAAAATCGGTGTAGCTATTAAAGCGTGAAGAGGTAACAAACAAACAAACAAACTCACTTTTATAATATTAAGTAAGGATTATACGTTTATGTCACAAGTTTATATGGAATCCTTAGTGAGCGTGTCGGACTTACACTTTGAAGATTTTTTCTTCCTCTTGTATTTCATTTCATTTCTTATTACTCCATTTTAGTCCGACAATTTTTTTTATACGTCTTCTTTGCTGCCCAGCAGTGTTTGCCATCGAATAGTACAGGTTGATAAACGGGCTCCAGCTAACTAATATTCGCCAACATCCTCTTACAGAGCAATAGTAATAAATTTACACCTACAACAAAATTATCTTGTAAATCTTAGTTACGCCCACTCGAGGTATAAAAAACTGTTCGGATTTTCTTTCATCAGTGAAATTATGAGGTTGGCAAGCGTGTCGAAATTTAAGACTTAAATCTAGATTTCGTGTTCCACGCGCACCTCACAGAGTTGGCAGCAAAGCAGGGGCCTGCCAGGGACATTGTTTGCCGGGGTTGCGGGTTGTTCGAAAGAGATACCACGGTCCCGGAACATAAAGAGCAAATAACGAACATGGGTGGGTTTTAGACTGAATTTCTGACACTCCCGTCCATTCAACCTAGTACAGGAGAAGTTATATGATGATTTACCATCCACGCTAAAAAGCTCAGAACACGCCCTAGACATATTATGGAAAGCTGTTTGTTGATAGCTCCTCTAGTATAGACTCTATTATACCTATATAGTCTTTTTTTTGCGGATGGGAAATCATCTAATAACTTCCCCCGCTCTGGGTGGAGCGGGAGGGGGGTGTCAGACTTGTACTGACTAAAACCCACCCTAAATATATATACCCCGAATATAACGGTAATAGAAGGAACAGCCTTCTATTGCCATTATATTATATTCTTTCGAACAACCAGCAATGCTTTGCAGACATCTATTCGTGGTGCGCGTGGAACACAACGCGCCGTCGACACGGCCTGTTATCAATAGACGGACGGACGGTGAGTTTAAATTGTTCATCGTCCACAGGCCCGCATCTACGGTGGCTGGGAGTCGTCTCACGGCGCACGACGCCCGGGGCGTCTACCGTCGACCTATATCGTCTCTTTTCGAATTGCGGTCAGCAAGCAGCCCTTTTTTCACGGATGGAAATCACCAAATAACTTCCACCGCTCTAGGTGGAGCGCGAGGGAGTGTCAAACTTATACTGACTCAAAACCACCCATGTTCCCTCTTTTGCCTTTTATGTTCCGGGGTCGCGGTATCTCTTTAGAACAATTCGCAAGGCAGCATGCAGACCTTACTATTTTCACGATATTTATTGTATTAAGCTTTAGCGCTATACAAACGACATTTTGGTACTCCTTCGGACGCCAAATTTCCCCCTGGTTGGTCATTGTCCTTTTCCTTTTCTTCATAGTAAAAAGGGCAACGTATAAACTTCTATCGTCCTTCGTATATAATGTATATCATGTTTTTATTTTCAACAATGGTAGGACATCCCATGGGTCCTATCATAGTCCCTATGGGGTCAATTAGCAAAAATCAGCAATTTGCTGTTACCACATTTATAAAATAAACCGTATTGTCATATAACAAAGGTATAGTTTGGAATGCAGCCTAATCATGTGCTTTACGGGTTTTCGGTGATATCTTATGCTTTGCTAATACTTTTTTTGCAATGCAAAAAGTAGGCTTTGTTTTACTGTAATATTTGTGATCACTTGCGTAAAGATATTGTTGAGGGATTTTTAAAACGCTCAAATTTAACCAACTTCAAAAAAATAGTTTCTTAATTTGTCGGAAACTTTTTTTCGTATGTTACCTACTGAAAGACACCTGGACCGATTTGTAAAACTATTGTTTGATAGGGTAAACTTTTCAGGTGGTCCCATACATATTTATATTGCTTCAGTAGTTTTTTTTTTTATTGAGAATGAACTCACTCTTGACCTCGATCTCGCCTGATGGTAAGCGACAGATGAGGTCTACGATGGAGCGAGCGAGCCCAGAAGATGCCTATTGACTATTGTTTTGAAGGCAGAAGGGTCGTATGAGTTATCATATAAAATACATATTTTTTTCTCTATATCTTTATTTTCCATTGTTACTAAAAGATTTGCAAATCGTCTATATAGACACAAATGATGTTTTAAAGAGCCATATTCATAATTCACATTTAGGAATGAGGGACAGCCTTTTCAGTCATGATCGATTTCTAGAGACCCTTTAAAAACTTTTAAAATGGTCGAAATAACTCTCTAAAAAACCACAAAACTTTTAACAAGCCTAAGCCGAGCTCACTACGAATAACTATTGAGGAAAAACCACAACAAACGAACAGAATCACAGAAATTATTCGTTCAATATTTTACTATCAAATATTTTCAACAAAGGTGTCTAACGGGCATTAAAGTTAAACTAAAATACAGATAAATCAGTAAAATGTATCTATCTATCTCTTCCGTAATATTCGCTTTTCAGGGATCCGTACCTCAAAACAAAAAAAAACGAAACCTTTGTAGGATCACTTTCTTGTCCGTTTGTCGTAATATCTTAAAAACTTACCCCCGAATACTGAAACGTCACTCAAAATTTAAGTCCCACTTAAGTTTAACAGAGACTCAGAAGAGACGTTTGACCATACAAAATCTAAAGTTTAAGAGCTGCTCAAATGCTAAATGTTAAGCAGTCCTCACAGAGTGAGGTTTCAGTATTCGGGGGTTAGTCTTTTGGTGCTGTGAATACATCAACCTTCTAAGTCTAGGCAGTCAGAAGGTATGGCCGTCTATGTCACAAGCTTGTATGGAGCCCTCGGTGCGTAAGTCGTGACTCGTTTTTGGACGATTTTTCGTACTTCAACACTTTCATGTTGCAGAGTCACCCTCCACACTTTGCAGTTGTGCACCTATCGTTGAGCTCGTTTATAGGATTTTTTCTAACTTTAAGTAACTTTAGTTAGACAAACTATTTGCGAATGTTTGTGAGGATGTATGGATGTTTGTTACACTTTCACGTCAAAACGGCTGAACGGATCTTGATGAAATTTGCTACAGAGGTAGATTGTAGTTTGGAAAAACATAGGATACTTTTTTTCAATCATCACGCGGGCGAAGCCTCGGGCGCCAGTATTTTAAAAGAAGCGAACAGTATGACATTTCTGAAAATTCCACTTTACACGAACAACTCTAGAAAACGCGAAACAATGGGCAATAGCCTCCATTGAGCCTTCTGTAATGACGATGTTGTGTCAACTTATAACAATAGTACGTAGGTATGTCTACATGTTTGTGGTGACTAATCCTCTTGTGTCACCGTTGCCATGGTTACAGCCTCTGGGGCGCACCTTGTGTCAATTTACGGGGCTTTGTCATGTGTATATCAAGTAGTTGTGATATTGATAAAATTAGTTATGATATATTTTATAGATGGCCATGATTCAGGTATTAGGAAGATATTATGTTGTTTGAAAGTTGCGCCTGTTACAGAAAAATTGAAAGGGAGTCGTTTTTGTTGGTATGGACATGTAATTTAAATGTGGAGGGATGAAGCACATGTGACTAAAATAGTGGTGGATCTGAATGTTGATGAACGGAGAGCGAAAGGAAGGCCAAAGAAAAGATGGATGGATTGTGTAAGGAATGATATGAAGGAGAAAGGAGTAAATGATGCCGTGACGTCTGATAGGGGAGAATGTAAGAAGAAGCCGTGTTGCGCGGACCCCAAATAGAATGAGACACGGCCAGGAAAATGATGATGATGATGATTATATCAAGGGTCTTAACTTGTAACATTCGACGGCGTGACATTGTTCCACGCGCGCCTAAAAGAGATGTCAGCAAACCAGAGGACTCTTTCTCTTTGAGGGTTCTTTTCAAGAGATACCGCGGCCTTGGAACATAGAAGGCAAAAAACATGAGTGGGTTTTAGTCAGTGCAAGTCTGACACTCATCCCGATCCGTCTAGAACAGGGGAAGTTATTTAATGATTTTACATCCTAAAATAAAAAGGGATCTCAAACATAACTGCCAAAATGTGCTATTGCACCTCTTCCTAGCCCCTCAGAGATTACAGCCCTGATGTTTTATCAAAGGGATGAGCAGGAAATTGCAAAAATGTAAACGCCCACGAATAAACAGTTCGAAGAGAACGGAATAAAACTGTCTTTGTCATTTGCTCATCGTGGGTGGCGTTCACAAACGTTTGAACTTACTAAACTGTGGGAATCGAACTTGCCACTCGCAGCTCAACAGCAAATTCTTCAGTCACTGCCCCAACCAAAGTCGTATCGTGTAAGCTATATCGTATCGATATACTACAGATTTTTGTATTTAGGAGGACAATTTTTTTAAACATAATGATAAATCATTTATTTGCGGAAAATATGGATTATATAATATTGTTAGATGAAATTACAAATGGTTAATCATGTTAAGCTAGGATAACAACATAACATGCAAAAATTCTAGGTAAAGTTAAATTTATGAATAAGAAATGTTGACGACAAGAACATTTCTTATCCATAAATTCTTTTTTAACTATAGAAATTACATAAATTTAACCACCCATGCCATTGAACCTTTAATAATAGTAAATTTAATATTTTAAAATGGTTTCGTAACTGCCTAACAATATCCGTACGTATTTAGATTACAGATGGAAAAAAAATCTTTCTTTCCCGTTTTCTTCCCTCTTTTTTCACTTTTTTTTTAGCCTATGTCCGTCTCTGAGATCCCAACCATCTCCGTGCCAATATTCATCAATATCGGGTTGGCCATTTTGGTGTGATAACGTACAAACAAATAAACAAACAAACTCACTGTCGCTTTTATAATATTAGTAAGGATTTACCAAAATCCTGTTTCAGTTTCGAGATCCAGTACCTATAAAACGCTTCCTGGAACTTTCTCCATTTTAAAATAAATAATTTCCTACTGAAATAGTGCTCCGGGGCAAAATAAAGAATTCACTGAGTTTTAACGATTAAGTGTTTGAAATTCACCTTGGGTGTTGCTGGGCAACGGTGGAAGAATTCCTAATTCTTAAGTCCATTGGATTTTGTGCTGCAGTTGAAGTACGTTTGTAGGATTTTTTTTGTGGTTGCTGAGTTTTTTTTTACTTATTTTAATTAGAAACAGTCGTATTAGTACTCCAAATTACTAACAGATCGTTTTGAATTACTATTATACTAGACAGCCCCCAAAAACAAACTCCCACTCTTCGCCAAATAGTTATTGGTAGATCATTCACAGAGACCAAAAATGCATAGAAGATAACGCAAAGAAATCCCAGGCAATATGAATTACAAAAACTTTAACCGACTTCCAAAGAAAAAAAAAACTTTACTTCCGGAAGTAAAGTTATTTCCTTTTAGGTTTTTTTCTTTGGAAGTCGGTTTATTTTTTTCCGAAAAAGTTTTTTTTTTCCTGCATGTTTTGCATTTGTGGTATGTATGATATATATCACATAATTTATATCAAGTATCATTTTATTCATTGTTACTAAAATATTGGCACATCATCCATATCGACATAGGGAAAAAAAATGTAGGTATTATAGACGATAATTCACAAACTACCGAAGCAATATAAATAAAACTGAAATGCGAGTACTTGGAAAACTAACCTATCAAACGAAAAAAAAGAATTTTGGCTTCCTTGAGTTTTCGGTGAACACACATAAAAAAAAATTCAGATGAATTAAGAACCTCTATAGTTGGTACCCTGGAGACGTCAATTTTTTTTAAATTGAGAAAGAGGGAAGAAAAGGGATAGCTTTGCTATTACAATAAATAAGGCGCAAGGGCAAAAATTACAGGTGCAAATCAGAAAAAGGGAACTGTGTTACCCCGAATTTAAGGCGACCAAAGCCGCGGGCAAAAGCTAGTAAAATAATAAGTTAACCAGCGTCTAAGAATCTACAAGGCTAACATCAGCCGAATAGAGAATGACCTATTTTTGTAGAACTCGAATAAATACAAAACAAATTCTCTTTCAACGCTTTCCTCACATATACCACGATTCCCCATCGACCCTCACGCGCTATAAATGTTTCTTTCTGAAATTTCTAGTTTCAAATTGAATTATACGTCTCAAAGGGCCTGTCGCTTTGACGTTTTTTTATTGAACTGATTCAATTCGCCACTCGGACGGTGGGTTGGTCCTGTTACACTTGGTATTTATACGTGTAAATGTATTTTTAGTATACACTACACTGAAACTTCATCGTCATGTCGTCGTCATTTATATACACAAATTAATACAAAGGTAATAATATACATACTGTCAGTGTCATTGTGCCGACAGTGGTTACGGTCAATGGCCTGATGGCCAAGAGCATTAACGACCATCTCTCGAAGCTCTCCTTAGTTAGGCGGTTGGATTAAGTTCCTGATTCGGAAGGCAGTACTCCTCGATACGACCCGCATTGTGTGTGAATTTTGGTACAGAGATATTTGGGACCCTGGAGACGGACATATGCTATCATTTAAAAAAAGTGGAATGTGAGGGAGAAAGAGGAAAGAAAAGGGAAAACTTAGCGTTGCTATTACGAATCAATAAGGCGCAAGGGGAACTATGTTACCCCGAATTTAACGCGAGCGAAGCCGCGGGCAAAAACTAGTGTAAAATAAAACGAATCAAATGTTAAGTCTAAGCTGTTAAGTATTTAAGTAATCTAAGTCATTAAGACTTAGATTACTTAAGTGTCAACAACAATGGAATTAAAAGTAACTGAAGAAATATACCGCAACACATAGTTACAGCCTATTTATAGCAGAACGGCGTTCATAAAAACTAAGTGCCCACAGGCGCTAATAAGGATAATTTATTTAATGGTTATCATTACGTTGAGATAGGGGCTGAAAGAAATAAGAGAATGCAGTTAAAAGAAACTACAGCTTTATAAGTTTCACCTCTGGCTAACCCCTTTTCGAGGATTACTGGCGTGACGTTGTGAAAAACTAGCTTTTGCCCATGGCTTCACTCGCGTTAAAAACGGGGTAACACAGTTCCCCTTTCCCGATCTACAGGTACCTGCTACATGTAGTTTTTGCCCTTGCGCCTTATTTATTGTAATAACAATGCTAAGTTTGTTTCTTCTTCATATCTCAATCTTTCCTCTCCTATGTCCGTTTTCAGGGTCCAAACTATCTCTGTACCAAAATTCATCAAAATCGGTTTAGCCGTTTAGGTGTGAAGACGTAACAAACAAACTCACTTTCGCTTATAATATATATATATATATATATATATATATATATAGTAAAGATAACCAGCCAAGTGCGAAACGTATCTATTCAGCAGCGAGTCCGCTATAAAAATCCTTAATAAAATTATAAAAGCGTAAGTGAGTTTGTTTGTTACGTCTTGAAGTTTAAATGGCTAAATGGATTTAAATATATATATTTTTTTATATTTTCTAAAAAAAAGTGAGAAAAGCGTGTTAAAACTAGCGTTAGCCCAAAGTAACTATACCACGCGGACGAAGTCGCGGCCAAAAGCTAGTAAGATCATAAAGGAGTTACTAATGATAGAATACATCATTTTCCGATGCTCTTTTCTCCTGGCCTAACAATGTATCGCCACAGAGCAATGTCCTTAAATATAATTATATGCCAAGACACAGAGCCTCACTGCTTATTGCTTGCATAGTCACAGAATAATTACATAAATACTTTCCTGACGTCTGCTACTAAACGTAAGAGTGTAAAATTTGTTTGCTCAGTATTTGATACTGCATGTTCTAAGTGTATCGTTGGTATTCCTGGCCTGTAGTGTAAATGGGTCACGCTACGGTAAAGTCGACCGTCCACTTCCACGTTAGATGCGATGTTCATTTTGTGCGATGTTGCTTTAAGAAAAAAAAAAATACTTTACTTGAATTCAATGTATAGCACGGCTAGATAGCACATTGAAATTGTAGAAAAACTGGCTCTCAAGATAAAGGTTTTTTACCTAGTTTGGAAGACAGCTCTCTGACTTCTAGCTCATAATTTTCCTTACGTGATATTTAAATATTTTTGTGTATTTATATGGCTATGCTAATTTATTATATATATTTTTTTACAGCTTCAGCATAATTTCGCCATGGCACAGTGGAATTGGTCCCAACTAAGGGCTAGACGGCTTACGAAGTAAAGATGAAAGAGGACAGAAGAAATGATATTTCGTTAATCTTTATACCAGTCTTCAACACCACCAGTCTCAAACAGAGACAAGAAAAGACATTTTAAACACTTGCACGCCATAGTATGTGGCAAACATGTCTGAATCCATTATTATATCGTGATACATGCATCTTTCTTACTGTAAGTAAACATATTTTTGAGCAAATAAATTTATCTAGACATGAATGGCGTGCGGTGAGCGCTGTGCTATGAGCGGCGTGCGGTGAGCGCTGTGCTATGAGCGGCGTGCGGTGAGTGGCGTGCGGTAAGCGGCGTGCGATGAGCGCTGTGCTATGAGCGCGTCGTGCGGTGAGCGGCGTGCTGTGAGCGCTGTGCTATGAGCACCGTGTGATGAGCGCTGTGTTATGAGTGGTGGTGGTGGACGTCACTCATCTCCTTTTTTCTCTATTTTGCACATTTCCGTACAGCTTTGACATTAGCTGCCAAAAATTCCGACTGTTGACGCCTGTGCTAAGTGTGGAAACGTGTAGTGCGCGTGTCGTGTGTTTTGCTAATTTAAAAGACTAGGCGCCGCGTTTGACAGATCAACTTATTGTGATTTTTATTTTATAAAACTGCCACCAGCGCAATGATGTCGCACACCACCTAATTATATTATAAATTAAAGTCTTTACTTTAATTAAACCATCATACCTCAAAACGGGAGTTTCATTGAAGAACACTGAAGCCCCAACACTCCGTGTCGACGGCGCGTTCGTGTTTCACGCGCGCCTCAAAGAGAGTCAGCAAAGCAGAGGGGCTTGCCAGAGCCTCCGCCTGCCGGGGTTGCGGGTTGTTCGAAAGAGATACCGCGGCCTCGGCACGTAAAGGGCAACAGAAGGAACATGGGTGGGTTTTAGTCAGTACAAGTCTGACATGTCCCCCCGCTCCGCCCAGAGCGGGGGAAGTCATTGGATGATTTCCCACCCGAAAAAAAAAAAAGCCCCAACACTGACAACCAGTCTTACCAAGGAGTTCCGTATTACTGAGTACAGAGTTATGGTGGTCAGATTCGCAGTTATTCCATGCCAAATACTGGTATTCAGCTGCATTCAATTGATATTGAAGCTGACTTCAACATAGTTAAGAAAAAGCTAGACAGTGGAAGATCTTGCTGACATTAACATTAACAAAGATGATGTTTGCGTATGCGAATTTACATGTTTGTTAACGCACCAACGATACAGGAGAAATTCCTAGAGTGGGGTAACGTTTTTTTTTTTAAAAAGATATACAAGAGCTTAGCTTGTAGTTATAGTGTAGCAAATCATTAAGTTATGGAGTATGCAGAAAGTTGCTGTCCATTAGTTGAACCTATAGAACCTACCATGTGTCTTTGACTATGCAAAGTTTAACATTGTTAGCTTAAGGCTATTAATTATGAGGCACACACAGGTTAATTGTGTTGATATAGCTTGTTTACTTGTGCAAGCAAATATGTGAGTGTGTAAACGTCACAGACACACACCCTGACCGCCCACACACATAGACAATTTATTTATATATTTCATGATTTATGTACACACTCCATACAGTAAAGAAGACACTGAAAGAAGAAGAAAGATGAGAAAGAAATCTCTTCCGGCATAATATGCCTATAATATGCTATAAATAAATAAATATTTTTAAATATTTTGCGACAACTCACACACGGCTATCTGATCCCAAGCTAAGCAGAGCTTGTGTTATAGTAACCAGACAACTGATATAATTTGTAAATACATACATATTATAGATAAATCATACCCAGACACAGAACAAACAATCATGCTCATCACACAAAGTTTGTCCCGGGTGGGAATCGAACCCACGACCACCGGCCCAGCAGTCAGGGCTACTAACCACTAGACCAACAGGCCCGTCAAAATCTCTATAAAAGAAGAGTAAATAAATAGAGAGTGTATTTAAAAAAAAAGGAAATTGAATACATTAACCAAATACAGACTTTAAATACAATATAAGAATATACTGACATAAATATAAGTACAAAGACAAACTTATAACAAAAAAAGCCAAAGTGAGTTTGTTTGTTACGTCTTCACGCCTAAATGGCTAAACCGATTTTGATGAATTTTAGTACGGAGATAGCCAACTATAGAAAAGGGGGAGAAAAAGAGGAGAGAAGGATATTTTTTTTTCGATCATCACGCGGGTTTAAGTAAGCATTAGCCCAAAGTAACTATGCCACGCGGACGAAGTTGCGGGCGGAAACTAGTACAATATAATTAATACCTATGCAACAATGGTGGAATGGAAAGATACAATTTTTTTACTCTTCTCTGGAAAACTGAAATAATTTGCCAGTCAATAATGTCACTTTTCTATTATATAAGTATTTCTTTTTCCGTTTTTATTTTTAATGCAAATTTCATTCTGCTGAAAGAAAGTGAAGACCAGACCTTTTTTGTTTTTTTTTTGCGGATGGAAAATTATCAAATAACTACCCCCGCTCTGGGCGGAGTGAGGGGGAGGGAAGTGTCAGGCTTGTACTGACTAAAAACCGTGCATGTTCTTTCAATCGCCGCTCCTTGGAACAATCCGCAACCCGGATCCTGAAACCTACATGGAACTTTTAAACGTTCATTTATCGTTTACTAAATAATGAAACATTTCCAATAAGCCGTTATACCGACACTTCCACCATTCTACAATGTTTTAATTGACCATTACATCGTCAAAGGGACAGTACCAAAGATTGAAATCGTTCGATGTACTTTCAAAGTAAAAAAGTGCTACGGCTGGAAAAAGGAGCTTGCACATAACTAAACTTGATGTGCAATAGTGGTACATTAGGCCGATTTATCGCCATTAGGCGTTCTCTGCTAACCGTTAGGTAAAATACGACAACAGCGTGATAGGGTACAAAAATTAAAGGATGGTATTTAAAAGTACTTCAATTTATTCCCATTTCGTTTACCTAATTTTGCCTGTGTTGCACCAAATATACTGAATGTGCACCAAAATATGTTAATTAAAATATGTCATAACGAGCATCAGGAAAAAGACAGCACTACAATAAAAAAGTGTTATATCTTTATCCATTTTCTATTAATGCAAGTCGTTACTGGTACTCGCCGGCCGCTGCCGCGGCACCGCTCGCTCCGCTCGCTCGGCTCGTGCGTAGGGAGTCGCAGTTTTAACCTAACCTAACCTACGCATTTTTTTAGCATTCAGGAAAGAATATTTGGTGCACGATCAGTATTTTTGGTGAACACAATTTTTTTTCCCAAAATTAAATCCTTACTAATATTATAGTGAATTTTTAGTTTGTTTTTGCTGGATTTTGATGGATTTTGGTACAGAGATAGTTGTGATCCTGGAAATGATGTAGGCTGTTTTTTTAAAAAAGTGAGAAAAGGGGGAGAAAGAGGGTAGCAAAGGGGTTAGAAAATTATAATTATTTTTTTCGATCATCACGCGGGTTAAAGTTAGCGTTAGTCCAAAGTAACTATGCCATGTGGACGAAGTCGCGGGCGGAAGCTAGTTTAAAAAAAATTAAACTACTTGATTGCGAAAACTTATATGATTATACAGAAATTAATACACATACACGTATGGAATAAACTAATTAATACATTTAAACACAGTTTCCACATGAAAAGGTAGAAAAAAATTGTGAATGCGTGAGTACAATATCCCTATACCTACAACTACAAAATTTAATAGTTTGTATGGATGGATGTATGAATATATACACGAAGCAACTTTTAAAGGCGATTGTCTCCAACTGTGTTTGACTTTTGATTGACGTTTTCACGAACCTAATATTCTGAAATCAAAGCTATTACAAAATAGGTCTTATTTCAAAGTAGTAACCTATATATTTTGATGAATCCGCTTTTGAATATAGGTAAATGTTGTAATTAAGTAAATTCATAATCTTATTATATTAGTTAAAGTAACGAGTAGCATCTATTGCGGTGTTGGAGAAACCACACGCAAATTTATAATCTGTTGTCTATGGTTTTTTGTCTCTGTCAACTCTGCAAAAACTTTACGATGTACGAAATATGTCCGGCTATGAATAAAATATAAGTTAAAGTATAAAAGTGATTTATTATTCGATCCACCATCTCAACATGGTAGCAGAGCGTGGTTACAAAGAAAAACTCAAGTGTGATGAGTAAATATAGTGAAAATGAAAATTTAATACCATTGAGATATTTTGAGGTTATGGTGACGACGCACATTGAAAGATAATTGTGAAAATATATAATAAGACGTTAGTATCTGAAAAATGGCTAAACAAGCAAAGGTGGAAGATATTATGATACCTATTTTTGATGGTGCAAACTATTCAAGTTGGAAATTAAGATTGTTAACTTTATTGGAATACAAAGAATGCAATGAGGCCGCCATTGTTAAAAATGAAAACGTGGATGCGGAATGGAAAAAGAAAGATCTAAAAGCAAGGACTATAATAATGAGTACAATATCTGATAAACAACTAGAATATATTAGTGAATGCAGAACAACATATGAAATGATAAAGAAATTTGATAAAATGTATTTAACACAGTCTACAGCTATGCAAATAATATGTAGAGGAAAAATTGAAGAGATACGTTTAAACAATTACAATACAGTAGAAGATTTTTTTGTTGATTTTGAGAAAACAATAAATGGGTTCAAATTGGCTGGAGGAAAATTAGATGGGTTAAACTTTCCTTTACGGGCCGTCGATTTAAGGGTCGCGGGGGGGTGGGGGGGATGGGGGGGGAGGTTGCTACCCCCCCTGTCCCACCCCCAACCCGCGGAGCCCCATGGTTATGGAGATATCCATGGTTAAAGTTTTTGAGGTTATGTTACTTTCAAACACTAATATCTATCAATTTGTACTTTAATTTCAATAGATTTATGGGGCGAGGAGGGCGAGGGTACTAGGGGCCTACCCCCTGTACCATCCTCATCCCGAGGGACCCCATGGTTATGGAGATATCCATGGTTAAAGTTTTGAGGTTATGTTATTAAAAGATAGCTTTTCGCGGAGCTCCTACTTCTGGGTGGTTTAAAAAAAAATAACCACGAAGGAGGGGGCGGGGTCTGTTCGCTCGCTTCGCTCGCTCACTACGACCCCGCCACCTCCTTCTAACCTAACCTGTCCGAGTCGGGGTGCCCTAAAATTCTGAGCTGGCACATCACTCGACTCTTCAGACACAGAAGCATAGGGCTTCGGAGACGCCATGGTAGTCAAACGAACGGAACGAACTTGCAAGGGCAACAAACGAACGATGACTGACACTATCAACAAAACAACAAAATAGCATCACTAAACGTTCCGTTCCACAGCGTAAACAAATATTCATAAATATTTTTTTTTGTAAAAAAGTCAATTTGCGTTATTTTTGTGTAAAAAAGTGAATGTAATTGCATAATTCAACGCATTATTAGTGCATATTAATTATATATCAAATTTACTATATGAAATACATAATTATATTAAAAACATAATATGATAAAATTTAATGAATAACACGTCCGCCATAAACGGAACGTAAAACGTCAATTTTGACATTTTAAGTAACCTAAATTGCGTATTATTTTGGAAACTTTAAATAATTATATGTCGTAAACCGTGCGTCTCCGCAACTTAAAACTTTGTAAAAAGCCTTCTGTTAATGAGTACTATCTACAAAAAAAAAATGAACTTGCAACTCGACGGCCCGTAAAGGAAAGTTTAGCCATTAGATGAATCTGAGAAGTTAAGATATCTACTAAGAGCGCTCCCACCAAGCTATAGTTATATTGGAGATTTTCTTGATGTAATTCCAGAAGAACAAAGAACAGTTGATTATGTGAGTTCTAAAATAAAAGAGAAAAATATGGCTACTAGTGACTCGGACAAGAAGAACAATGTGAGTACATTTGCAACCAAATCTATAGCCCAATGCTTTATCTGTGGAAAGACTGGTCATCTCAAGAAGGATTGCTGGCAAGGTCAGAGATATAATGAAGGACAACCAAGCTTCAGAGGTCAACGAGGACTACAAAGAAGTTTCAATAGAGATGGAGTTTACAGAGGTCAAAATAATTTCAGAGGTCATAGCCGTGGAAGAGGTCAATATTATTTTCGAAGTCAAGGTCAGTCCAGTGGTGAATCATCGGAGTCATGGACAACTCAAGTATGTCATCCGGAAATAAATCAGGTATGGGGTTGTATTGAAACAGATGAATGTAATAACAACAGTGAAATTAATTGGCTTTTAGATAGTGGGTGTACTGACCATATAATAAATAATGATACATATTTTTATAATTCAATAAAGTTGAAAAGTCCTGTCAATGTAAAATTGCCGGATGGAAAAATGTTAGAAGCCACTAAAGTAGGTACGGTCAAAATTTATTTTAAGAACTATTACAATGAGAAACATGTAGATTTGCAAAATGTTTATTATGTTGAAGGTATTAAGCAAAATTTGTTAAGTTTTTCAAAGATAACTAAAAGTTGCACTATTGTAGCTAAAAATGAAAATGCAAAAATTTATAATGGGGTTAGAGAATTAATTGCTGTTGCTAATAAAATAAACAATTTGTATTGTTTAAAAAGTTTTGTATTGAAAAATGAAATATATGCACATGCAGTAAAATTAACTCAGAAAGAGAAATGGCATAGGGCACTTGGTCATGTAAACTTTCAGTATTTAAATAAATTAATAAATAATAAATTAGTAAATGGTTTGCCTGATAAGATTGAAGGCACAGAAATGAAATGTTCAAATTGTATTAAAAGTAAAATGAGTAATGTACCGTTTGATAATAATAAAACAAAAGCTACTGAAATTTTAGAATTAATTCATACTGATTTGAACGGTCCACATAACACATCTGGTTATGGTGGAGAAAAATACTTTCTCACATTTATTGATGATTATAGTAAATGTACAAGGATATTTTGTATTAAAAGTAAAGCTGAAGTTACTAGTTGTTTCATAGAATTTGTAAACTTAGTAGAAAATAAATTCAATAAACAGGTTAAGAAAATCCAGTGTGATAATGGTAAAGAATATTTAAATAAAGATATGTATAATTTTATAAGGCAGAAGGGTATAGAATTATTGCCATGTCCACCCTACGTCCATGAATTAAATGGAGTAGCTGAAAGATATAACAGATCTGCTATGGACATAGGTAGGTGTTTAATGAGAGAAGCTAAGATTCACAGAAGGTATTGGCCCGAAGCAATAAAAACAGCGGCATATTTAAAAAATCGAACAATTGCAAATACTGTTGAAAATAAAACTCCTTATGAGATATTTTTTGGAATTAAACCAAATGTTGAGCATTTAAAAATTTATGGAAGTAGAGTTTTTGTTAGAGTTCCTGAAGTTTTAAGAAAATCTAAATGGGATGATAAGGCACAAGTAGGAGTCCTAGTGGGTTATAATGAAAATAGTTATAGAGTTCTATTAAATAATAGAATAATTAATGCTAGACATGTACAGGTAGTCGAAGAAAATACTGAACTGATTTGCTTAGAAAAACAAGATGATCACAAGGATAAAGATTTAGAAATGGATCAGACTTCAAATGAGATAGGTAAAACTGATAATGATAGTTATGAAAGTTGTGTAGATACAGATGAGAGTAATTCTAATGATGCTTTGAAAGATCTTGTAGATGATGATAATTTAAATGATAAGGATAAGAATATAGTTGCAGCGCAAAAACGAAAGAGAAATCCAGTTTCTAGATATGGTAATCCAGTTTCATATTTTATATATGTTAACTATATTGATGCAAATGTACCAAACACATTTGAGGAGGCGATGAACTCCAATGATTATAAACAATGGCAGATAGCAATGAACTCAGAAATAAATAGCTTAAATAAGAATAATACTTGGCAAATTGTTGAAAGGCCAAAAGATAAAAAAGTTATAGATGTTAAGTGGGTTTTTAGAAGAAAAAGTAATAATGATTATAAAGCTAGATTAGTTGTGAGGGGATTCCAGCAAAATGAATACATTGAAAATGCATATTCACCAGTAGGAAAAATACAAAGTTTGAAAATTTTATTGTCATACAGTTGTAAAAATAATTTATTTGTGGAACAGATGGATGTAGAGACAGCTTTTTTAAATGCTCATGTAAAGTCAGAAGTATATGTAAATCAACCTAAAGGTTATGAAACAACCGACAATAAAGTTTACAAATTGCAAAAGGCACTCTATGGTCTCAAAGAAAGCCCTAGAGTATGGTATGAGTGTTTTGATAAATTTATTAAAACATTGAATTTTATTAGAAGTAACTATGATTACTGTTTATATGTTAATAAAGCAAGCAAAGATCCAATATACATATTAATATTTGTTGATGATTTTTTAATTTGCTGTAAAGATAAAAATAAAATAAAGGAGGTTAAAACTAGTTTAATGAAAAGATTTGTAATGAAAGACTTAGGAAAAATTAAAAGCTACATTGGGATAGATATTGATTATAGTGATGATAAAAGTATAATGACTCTAAACCAAACAAAATATATTGAATCTTTGGCTGAAAAATATGATTTGATTGATGCTAAGTTATATGATACTCCAATGGAAACACATTTAAAACTAGAACAAGCTAGAGAAGTAGATGAAAGTATTAAGTACAGAAATATAATAGGTGAATTATTGTATATCAGTGCAGGTACAAGACCAGATGTAGCATACAGTGTTAATTATTTAAGTAGATACCAAAGTTGTTATAACCAAACACATTATAAATATGCGATGAGAATTTTAAAATATTTGTATAAGACTAAGGATCTAAAGTTAACATACTATGATAATGTAGATACTGAAATATTAGATTGTATGGTAGATTCTGATTTTGCAGGAGATAATGTAGATAGAAAATCTACAACTGGTTTTATTATTAGATTATATGGAAACTTAATTTTTTGGAAAACACGAAAACAAAATACTGTAACTAAGTGTTCAACTTTTGCAGAGTATACTGCTATGTCAGCGGCAGTGACAGAAGTTATTTTTATTAGAAATTTACTAAATGAATCATTTAATGTAAAATTTTGTGATCCAATAACGTTGTATGTAGACAACTCAGGCGCAATTGCAATTGCTAAATATGGTAACTTTACAAAAAATTCAAAGCACATTGAAGTGCAGTATCATTATATAAATGAGCATTATGAGAAGAAAATAATTGATATTGTGAAAATTGATACAAAATTTAATTTGGCAGATATGTTAACTAAAAGTCTAGATAAAACAAAGTTTTTGAAAAACAGATTAGAGTTAAGATTAATTTAGTTATGTAAAAGGTTATAAGATTACAATAGATTTATTTTATGTTATGGTTTTTAAGATTAGAATAGATTTAGTTAATGTAAAGGGTTATAAGATTATAAATTTAAGGAGGCGTGTTGTAATTAAGTAAATTCATAATCTTATTATATTAGTTAAAGTAACGAGTAGCATCTATTGCGGTGTTGGAGAAACCACACGCAAATTTATAATCTGTTGTCTATGGTTTTTTGTCTCTGTCAACTCTGCAAAAACTTTACGATGTACGAAATATGTCCGGCTATGAATAAAATATAAGTTAAAGTATAAAAGTGATTTATTATTCGATCCACCATCTCAACAGTAAATATTGGCGCTCGTAACTAAACACATGTTTTAACAAACTCTTTTTTTCGGCAAGACAATAGTTTATAATCTGTGTGCAAAGATATTATTAACACTTGAATTGTCTGCTCATAAACATCCACCCGCAATAACTTCAGTTCATCCGTGAGCATGGCGTTTGCAACGTCGCCAAAATATCGGAAACTCGAAATAAAAACAAACATGGTAAATATCCTGTTAAAGTGGTAAGTGTTATTAATAATGTTTCATGTCGCATAAGATATTTATTATAAGATAGTTATTAAAATGTCTTTGTCACATAAAAACAAAAAAATTCTCGTCTCTCTAAATATTTCTCCAAATTGACCCGTTATTTTAGAGCTAGAAAAGCTACCATTGGCCAGTTTTACAAGTTGACTTGATTTCATTGGCGCTGTCTCGTCGATTTTCATCTATGTCGTCTTTGAATGTGTTTTTCTTAATGAACATTACGAACAATTTTGGACTTATCAGGGCTAATCTATCGGGGTGTGTAACGATTGACATAATAACAAAATATCTAACATTCACTTGACATAATTTTAGTTGACATAATTTTGTTTAACATAAGGATCAGTTGACATAATGAATTGTTGATATAATTTCATTTTACCTAATTTCATGTGACATAATGAACATTTCCTATAATGCACATTTCACATAATATTCATTTAGCATAATATTTATAATCTCATAGTTAATATTCATAGTTAAAACAAAAAGCGAATCGATAATATTCTTAAAAAAAGAATACACTGAAATTTATTAAATTAATATTGTATAAAGTTTTTTTTTCTTCACTTTATACCCTATACACCTGCCATCCTCAACTATTGTTACCAGGAGAAACTGGATGTAATCTGGACTTTAGGACCATGCATAGAATATTTTAACGTTTGGTTAAGTGCCATTTGAGTTAGGCTAGAACTGTGCCCATTAAACATGAATTTTAGGTCAAATGAACGTTATATTAAATGTTATTATGTTAAATGAATTTTATATGATATGAAACATTAGGTCATATAAATTTATGTCATCTGATATTATGTCAAATGAAAATTATGTCATATGAACGTTAGTTCAAGTGAAATTAGAGCATTTGTTATTATGCCAAACATTGCACACCCAATCTAAAGACACAAATCTTAGATACAATATTCAAGTCAAACAACGTCAAGTCTCTAACACGATAGAATCAGTAATTATATTGTATTGGACAATATAGCCGCCATTTTATTAATAGGACGAAATGTTTCTGACAGGGGTTTTATGTATTATTTATTGATCTCCATTGCTATGACCTTTTAAGGGTAGATTCATGAAAGTTTATGGTGGAGAACGATATAGGGGTGACGGGGTATTAGGTAGGGACTATGGAAAAGGCTTATGTTCAGCGTATTTGTGGTGAAATGGTGGAAAGGGAAAAATAATGGAATGGGGATTTGTTTTTAATAGGGCTAAATATTCATACGTTCGACGACAAGTTTGGTTTAGTGACTAAGCGTTTGATTGCTGCTAGTTCGATCCCCGTACGAAACAAAAATGTATACTACTTACAAATAGTTGTTCCAGATCTGACTGTTTTTGTGTTAAAGTTTAAATATAAATAAATGCATCCCATTTTATTAGTGTGAAAAAAAGACATGGCCAGTAGGCCTACCATGACGTCTTAAAGCAGAACTTATTCCACTGAGTGAAAGAGATGGTGCTAGACACCCTGTATAGCTCTGTCCCTTTCCCTTAGCGGAATAAGTTCTGCTTTAACACGTCATGGTAGGGTAGCTGGTATATGAACGTGATCGAAGCTAAAGGAGAACGTACATGCATATCGTAGAAGGTAGTGTTGTGTAGTTGATCTACCATCATTGGAAAAACTGGTCAAATGCGAGTCGAACTCGCGAACCGAGGGTTCTGACTGGCTAGAGTTCGAGGGTTGATCTTTGCCCAGCAATAGTGGTACTGTTATTTAAAAACAATTAGGTGTCAAGGGAAATAAAATGAAAATATCTGGCTTGCTTTCTATAAGAGAGAGAGAGACAGACAGACTGAGAAACATGCGACGCCACACAGCTTACAATAGCTTACTATAGCAAAAAGTGTCGTGACAACTTTTCGTAAGAATTTTTTCCGTCTAGCCCCCTTTCACAACGCGCGATAAGGAACTTCGTTCCAAAAATTGCTCAATATTTTGAACTCACTATTTTTGCTACGTTTTGATATACTTCTACAAGGTGAAATTTACATCATCATTCATATCCCAAGTTATTTTGTGTCATCGCAGCATGTTTTCTTCTTTCCTACTCCTCTAAAACTCGTCATCTCATTGGACACCTCCTTTCTTTCCATGTCATCCTTCATAATCCATTAATCGTTTCTTTGGCCTTCCTCTACGACATTTCCTGTGTGGAATGGATATTGATGCGATATTTGTCAAAAATATTTTATACTAACTGGCGCCTGCGGCTTTGCCTGCGTGATATCGAAAATAAAGTATTCTTTGCGTTATTCCACAGACAAACAGACTATAATCTACCTGTGTGCCAAATTTCATCAAGATCCATTCAGCCGTTTTGGCGTGAAAGAGTAAAGATATCCATATATGGATATATGCATGTTTATTACTCTTTCACGTCAAACCGGCACCATCCTCACAAACATTCGCATTTATAATCCTTACTAATATTATAAAAGCGAAATTGAGTTTGTTTAATAAATTGTCGTCTTCACGCCTAAATGGCCAAACTGATTTTGATGAATTTTAGTGCAGACATGGTTGGGAACCTGCAGACGGACATAGGCTATTTTTTTAAAGGGAAAAATGAGGGAGAAATATTGAATAAAATGAAAAACTTAGCTTTGATATTACAATAAATAAGGCGCAGTAGCAAAACCGACAGGTAGGAGGTACCTGTAAATCAGGAAAGGGGAACTGTGTTATCCCGAATTAAACGCGAGCGAAGCCGCGGCAAAAGCTAGTTTATAATATTAAAGTAAGATTGTTAATCGGAAATGAATAAAAAATGAGGTTTAGTGATTTGAATGTTGTTAAATTAATTTACAAAACTATGCTTGAGGAATGTTAAAACCAACGTAATTTTTATATATAAACAACAATGCAACTGATTGAATTTTAAAATATTGTATCGGATTTTTTCTATTTATTTTAAAAATTAACGAAGTGTCGTCAGCAAATAAAATTATATCCGAGAGCTTGGCCATCATAAAAGGAAGATCATTTATATAAACAAGAAACAGGAAGGGACCGAGAATAGAACCTTGGGGCACGCCCATCTTAACTAGAGACCCAGCGGACGTCGCCCCATTAACATTTATTTTTTGCTGCCTGTTTGATAAATATGATAAAACAAGATCAGCAGCTCGTCCACGAATTCCGTAGTGGTGTAATTTACAGAGCAGTGTGTTGTGGTCGACGCAGTCGAACGCTTTTGAGAGATCACAGAAAATGCCAATGGCATCCTGGGACTGCTCCCAGGATTCCAAAATGTGACTGATGAGTTTTACTCCCGCGTCCGTTGTCGACCTGCCCTTCGTGAAGCCAAACTGTTGACTATGCAGAATCCCGTTAAAGTTAAAGTGAGACAACATCTGGTCCAGCATGATTTTTTCATAGATTTTACTTAATGCTGGCAGCACTGATATAGGTCTATAGTTAGAGGGATCACTCTTGCAACCCGATTTGAAAATTGGTACTACTTTACTATATTTCATTAAGTCAGGAAACTTGCCGCTATCCAAACACTGATTGAATATGCCTGTTAGGACAGGAGCAATTGAATCAATAATATTAGCAAGGACCTTGACGGATATCCCCCATAAGTCTTCAGTATTTTTTATGTTAAGACTTTTGAATGCATTTTGAATTGTAGTAATACTTATTGGTTTAAAATTAAAGTTAGGTATATCCTTAGTAAAGTTTTCCTTAAGAAAAGTTTCAGCTAATTTAGAAGAAGAGGGGAGTGATTTCGTAACCTCTAACGGAATGTTGGTAAAGAAATTTTCTAGTGTCTCAGCGACTTCTAGCTCATCAGAAATAGTTTTATTATCTATTTTCAAGGACCATTCATTCTGATCCCGTTGTGTCTTTCCAGTTTCTCTGTTTATAACCTGCCAAACAGTTTTTATTTTATTATTAGAAACATTAATTTTGTTACTTATTATTAGAGACTTTGCTTGAGCGCAGACTCTTTTGAATATTTTTGAATAGTTCCTAACATATGAGTGAAAAGATTGGTCCGAAGTCAAAGATTTTTCGTGATATAAATTATATAAAATATCTCTGCTTTTTCTTATTCCCGCAGTGGCCCATTCACTAAATTTAGACTTAGATTTTACTTTAACATTACTTACAGGACACGTTTTATTGAATTCTTGGCAAACTGTAGAAAATAATGTGCAATAGTTTATATTGGGGTCTTCTGAATCAAAGTTAGCGTTAGAAAGATTGCTAAGAACATTTTTATTAAAAGAATCTAATTTATTTTTATTAAAACGTCTTAATTGAATTCTATTATGAGTTATCAAAATCGTCCGAAATACTAATTGTTTTCTCTATGGCTATTTGGCAGGTCTGCTCATTTCTTAGTAATAATGGAAAAAATTGATACTCGGAAAAAAAATGTGATATATTTATTATAATAACCATAACTAAAAATGCTGCAATAAAAAACTTTTTGTAAAAAAGCTGCCTTTCAAAAAAACAACTAAAATGTGGAAAATAACCTTACTTCCAGAAGTCGGTAGGAAAAAAGTCAACGAAACCAACAAAAGTCACAAAAGAAGTTGTTTAATAAAGCAGATACAGGCTCTTGAATGTCAAAAAAAAAGAGGCTGAATCTTTAAAACGTTCCAAAGAATAAAAATGGCCGCCAGAAAAAACAGGTAGGTACTCCACACAAACAAGCGATAGATCACCGACTAACTACATAGAAATTTATACCTAGCACGCAGTTTGGAAACGTGATAAACACCCGATGAAGGCAATTAAGGTGTCGACAGAACGCTTGCGTTGCGGTTTTGTTCTTATAAAAGTTTGTGTGTAGGTAAGGAACGCGTGTAGAGCGCTTTTATAGGTTTTACATGTATTTAGCAGGGTCGATAATGTGAAAGGAGCCTTGTAATCACTGCCGGGGTTGCGGGTTGTTCGAAAGAGATACTGCGGCTCCGGAACGTAAAGGACAATAGAAGTAACATGGGTGGGTTTTAGTCAGTACAAGTCTGACACTCCCCCCTCCGCTCCACCCAGAGCAGGGGAAGTTATTTGATGATTTATCATCCGCAAAAAAAACCTTGTAATCAGCTGTTTTCTTTAGTGTGTAAGATTGCTCGTGTCATATATTAAAAGGAAATATTCAACTGATGGTATTTAGAGACGATTTCCAGCCATCGTAGATGCGGGTCTGTGGACGGTAAGCAATGGGTAGCTCACCGTCCGTCTGTCCAGTGACGACAGGCCGTTGACGGCCTTAAAAGCTGTCAGCAAAGCAGAGGGGCTTGCCAGGGCCACGGCCTGCTGGGGTTGTGGGTTGTTCGAAAGAAAAAAGAAAAACCGCGGCCCCGGAATACAAAAGGCAAAAAATAACCTAGATGGGTTTTGCTTGACATTGTGCTTGACGTCCGCCTAGAGTGGGATAAGTTATTTGCTTTTCTATCTATACTATCTATACTAATATTATAAAGCTGAAGAGTTTGTTTGTTTGTTTGTTTGAACGCGCTAATCTCAGGGACTACTGGTTGGAATTGGAAAATTCTTTTAGTGTGGGATAGTCCATTTCTTGAGGAAGGCTATAGGCTATATAACATCACGCTACGACCATCAGGTGCTGAGCAGCGCGGGTGAAACCGTGGGGAACAGCTAATCGGTTATAAAAAACAAAGTTGTCCAATCGCAATTTTGCCCTTACTTGGTTGTATTTCATTAAGTTACTAAGTTGTCCAGACGTAGAAGGTTTCGATTGAAACATTACACATTAAAAAACACTCTAGGAGATTATAGCCCTTTTTTTTTCGGGTGGGAAATCATCCAATGACTTCCCCCACTCTGGGCGGAGCGGGGGGGCATGTCAGACTTGTACTGACTAAAACCCACCCATGTTTCTTCTATTGCCCTTTACGTTCTGGGGCCGCGGTATCTCTTTCGAACAACCCGCAACCCCGGCAGGCGGAGGCTCTGGCAAGAACCTCTGCAGATTATAGCCCTTAAGTATATCTAAGTCGTTTGAGGTCTTTAACACTTTTTAAAGAGCAGTAAAAAAAACAAAACTCTATTGTAAGAAAACTTAAAATATTTCAGTCTGAGTTGTGTTTGGTTGACCGAAAACATAGCGTGAAAACCGGTTAACGCGGGATTCGGTCGCTAAACTATGAAAAAAAAAATTAGAGGTGTCAAGGGACACCCGGATGGAACGAAGTTCCTTTTTATTATTATTATTTATTAACTCCACACTGTTCAATGCGAAATAGAAATGTAAATATCTGGCTTGCTTTCTATAAGAGAGAGAGACAGACAGACAGACAGAGAAACATGCGACGCCGCACAGCTTACAATAGCTTACTATAGCAAAAAGTGTCGTGACAACTTTTCGTAAGAATTTTTTCCGAGCCCCCTTTCACAACGCGCGATAAGGAACTTCGTTCCAAAAATTATCGACGCTAATTTATATATGTCTTGTATGTTAAATAAAACCATGGTTTACTGCTGCTGTTTCTCGTAAAAGTTTCATATCTCAAAAACTAGAACTAGAATAAGGAAGTAGCGAAGGGTCCGTTTTGGTACTGTTTTGTGTAATGACGTTCAAAAAGTGTTGATCATCAGCCTAGTTTGAATAAATTACTTCTGATTTGATATTCCTAAATCCTTACTAATACTATAAAAGCGAAAGTAAGTTTGTTTATTTGTTTGTTACCTCTTCACGCTTTAATGGCTAAATCGATTGTGATGAATTTTGGTTCATAGATAGTTGGGAACCAGGAGACGGACATGGGCTAATTTTTATTTAAAAAAGTGGGATGTGCGGGAGAAAGAGGTAAGAAAAAGGAAAACTTAGCGTTGCTATTACAAATCAATAAGGCGCAAGGGGAACTGTATTACCCCAAATTTAACGCGGGCGAAGCCGCGGGCGAAAGCTAGTGACAAATATTTTTCAACTTAATTTCCTTTTTTTTTTCCTTTAAAATTAAATGTGGCACAGACAGACTGACACTACAAGACAAATTACTGCGAGTTCCATTTTTGTTATTCAGCTAAATATCCGTGAGAATTGGCCCTTTAATCATTTATTCATTAGAAATTGGTAACACTGAATTACTCCTGATAAACTTTTGACAAATTTCAAAATTAATCATAAAACGTACTCAGGAACTGTAACCGCAACGAAGAATATACGAGTAATTTAAATTCTTATTGATGGCCTTCTCTGCAAGTTAAACGGCGCCAAGAGGTGGCAATGAAAACAGACCTTGACTGGAACATAATGCATTCTCTGCTGTGCTCCACTTTAGAACACTTTCTAGGTAAAATTATGGGAATCTATATATATAAAAGAAAGTCGTGTTAGTTACTCCACTTATAACTCAAGAACGGCTATGAGTACGGACATAGGATACTTTTCACTCCGGTAAGAGAAGTAGGGTAGGTAGGGTAGGTAGAAAATTGCATTGCAACGCATGCCGGGGCACAGCTAGTTTATTTTATAAAATCGTAGCATAAACCAAGAGCATGCGTCGAAAAATTTGGAATTTTAAATGTTAATGGTGCCAAAAATTTTGTTGACCTTATTAAATCATGGAGAATCTTTAACACCGTGATTCAGATCTAGCGTTTTAAAGCACAACACGTGATATCTCTTTTACATTATAGATGGCGTTAATAACTGTTTTGTATAATGTTTATTGTACATTTGCTAATTATGCTGTGGTTTGGCACCGACTTCAAACCAAGCAGTAAGCGGAAAGAATAAGTAGTTAGTAGGTAAGTAGAGGATGGTGTTATAAATTGCGTAAGTTATTTATTGCTTTTTAGTTGTTAAATCAATAGTTTTTAGCTTTATATATTCTATTTTAGTATTTTTTTATTTATTTAACATTTTTTGCGATTTTTAGTATTTTTGGAAGTCGGTTTTTTTTAACGTAGTTTTTTATTTTTATTTTTTGCTTTTTAGTGATTTAACTATGGGTAGGCTCACGAAAGGTGCTGCGCGCCTCAAAAAATATAGATCCCTATTACATAGCATTCAAATAGGTGTAGGCTCAAATTTCTCCTCCCCGACATCATTGAAGTTGAGGTTGTCAATTCGGGTGGTATGTTTTCTCTTCTTTTTGTTGGTTTTCATTTTATTACGTGTGTACTGATTTACGTGATGTTTTGTTTGAATAATAAAAAGAATGTAAAACTAAAGTAAATATAAATGATGATTGCCCAACCGAAAAAAAAGGCTTGCATCCAAAGCCTTTACGTTACTAATACTGAGCACGTAAATAAGGCAAAGAAACTCAGACCTTAACCAATACTTCCTTTAACACAATCTACTTACATTATAACATCGAATCCTTTTGTGTAATGGGCACTTTTCACTTTTAATCCTCGTTAAAATCTCTTACAAAATAAAACATCAAATTACGTACAAATTGTAACACAAAACATTTCGTTTATGCCACTTTGGACTTTAACGACACCATTTTGTAAACAGTAAACGAACATAAAATCTAAGAGGTTATGTTCAGGAAACGGCACGAACGGTGTTGACGCAAAAGCGGACGGCAACTAGCTTTTAAAACTGGGTTACACATATATTTTTCTTTAAAGTTTTTAAAGATAAAGAACAGAATAACTCGTTCCTGAGTACTTGTATGTAGGTTTTAAATTCATTCGGTCTTGTACAGGCATAAAACTATTTTAATCAGACTAACCTTTTTTTATGAATGGCATCTCGCAGTTCAACCAAGGAAGTTATCGTCTGCTTCACCGGGTGAATCCTGTGGGTGAATTAAAAATTAAGACCTCCAGCCAGGGTGTAAAACTTACAAACTAAGCGACTACACGCTAAGGGCACCCCCTGTGGGGTACGAGCCTCGGCTTAGGGCGTCGCTGAGGGACAGCAAGGGACAAGCTGGATCTGAGTGATATTATTTATGGGCTGATTTGGACTTACTGGCTCAGCAACACCGGCTGGCTCTTGCAAGGGACGGGTGGGATCAGACTAACCTCTTTTCTGCAAAGTTTTCAGATTTTATTCAGGCAGGACATCAAGTTGAGATCAAGACAGATGGGGCAAAATTGTCACACAGTGGGTGCTTGAAAACGGTCATCGTCACCGAGGAATCTCCAAAAAAACGCCAGCGTGACAATTCGGACTCGTACCAGACGGATGGCCGGAAAAAGCTGACATAATCATTAACATTCACATTTGAAACGGCATATTTACCATGCTTATACCACCAAGGATACAGTGCATGGTGTGTGCAACTGCGCCAAAATATCGGAAATTCTAAATTAATAACTTGTAAACATGGTATCCTCCATTGTGTTCGCTGAGCACAGCACTGGTAGCTTCCAGGCGGTGCTTCGCAAAAGAACGGCCTCCCTGTGGTCTCGGCTAAAGGATAGCACCATCAGGCTTCTGAGTGTGTTGTCGGACAGAGTGGACAGCCAAATCCTGAGGCAGTGGTCGCATATGCATGACTGGAAGCCGACCCCAACATAGTTGGGAAAAGGCTAGGCAGATGATGTGTTTTGAAGTTTTCACCTACTAATATAATATGGACTTATGATACAAGTCCATATTATATAGACAAGATTTTGCCCGCGGCTTCGCTCGCGTTAAATTCGGGGTAACACAGTTCCCCTTTTCTGATTTGCAAGTACCTGCTACATGTAGTTTTTGCACATACGCCTTATTTATTGTAATAGCAAAGCTAAGTTTTCCCTTTTTTCCTCTCTCTCCCTCATATCTCACTTATTTTAAATTAAAAAAGCTTGTCTATGTCCGTCTCCAGGGTCCACAACTAACTCTGTACCGAAATTCATTAAATCGATTTAGGCATTAAGGCGTGAAGTCGTAACAAACAAACTCACTTTCGCTTTTATAATAGTAATAAGGATACTGTGTGCTTGGTCTGAAATAAATATTTTCAATTTCTATTTCAATAACCTCTATTAAGTTTAAATAAGATCAACAAGGATCAAATTAGATCCCGTTCTCAAAGTTTCTAATCGCTTCCCGCTTATATTTCAAGCTCCAGCTTGGTACAAGTGCTTGGTATTAGCTGTCGATATAGGCATTAAATAGATTTATCGCGGGGCGATCGTAAAACCGCCTTAAGCTGTTAAGGGCAAGCCAAGCACTTTATATAGGATGTAATTTGTAACCAGTACAGTCTGACTTTTGTTTGAGGAAACATCGTCTTAAGAAAAAATGCCACCTACAATATTTTAAAATTCAATCAGTTGCATTGTTGTTTATATATAAAAATTACGTTGGTTTTAACATTCCTCAAGCATAGTTTTGTAAATTAATTTAACAACATTCAAATCACTAAACCTCATTTTTTATTCATTTCCGATTAACAATCTTACTTTAATATTATAAACTAGCTTTTGCCGCGGCTTCGCTCGCGTTTAATTCGGGATAACACAGTTCCCCTTTCCTGATTTACAGGTACCTCCTACCTGTCGGTTTTGCTACTGCGCCTTATTTATTGTAATATCAAAGCTAAGTTTTTCATTTTATTCAATATTTCTCCCTCATTTTTCCCTTTAAAAAAATAGCCTATGTCCGTCTGCAGGTTCCCAACCATGTCTGCACTAAAATTCATCAAAATCAGTTTGGCCATTTAGGCGTGAAGACGACAATTTATTAAACAAACTCAATTTCGCTTTTATAATATTAGTAAGGATTATAAATGCGAATGTTTGTGAGGATGGTGCCGGTTTGACGTGAAAGAGTAATAAACATGCATATATCCATATATGGATATCTTTACTCTTTCACGCCAAAACGGCTGAATGGATCTTGATGAAATTTGGCACACAGGTAGATTATAGTCTGTTTGTCTGTGGAATAACGCAAAGAATACTTTATTTTCGATATCACGCAGGCAAAGCCGCAGGCGCCAGTTAGTATAAAATATTTTTGACAAATATCGCATCAATATCCATTCCACACAGGAAATGTCGTAGAGGAAGGCCAAAGAAACGATTAATGGATTATGAAGGATGACATGGAAAGAAAGGAGGTGTCCAATGAGATGACGAGTTTTAGAGGAGTAGGAAAGAAGAAAACATGCTGCGATGACACAAAATAACTTGGGATATGAATGATGATGTAAATTTCACCTTGTAGAAGTATATCAAAACGTAGCAAAAATAGTGAGTTCAAAATATTGAGCAATTTTTGGAACGAAGTTCCTTATCGCGCGTTGTGAAAGGGGGCTAGACGGAAAAAATTCTTACGAAAAGTTGTCACGACACTTTTTGCTATAGTAAGCTATTGTAAGCTGTGTGGCGTCGCATGTTTCTCAGTCTGTCTGTCTCTCTCTCTCTTATAGAAAGCAAGCCAGATATTTTCATTTTATTTCCCTTGACACCTAATTGTTTTTAAATAACAGTACCACTATTGCTGGGCAAAGATCAACCCTCGAACTCTAGCCAGTCAGAACCCTCGGTTCGCGAGTTCGACTCGCATTTGACCAGTTTTTCCAATGATGGTAGATCAACTACACAACACTACCTTCTACGATATGCATGTACGTTCTCCTTTAGCTTCGATCACGTTCATATACCAGCTACCCTACCATGACGTGTTAAAGCAGAACTTATTCCGCTAAGGGAAAGGGACAGAGCTATACAGGGTGTCTAGCACCATCTCTTTCACTCAGTGGAATAAGTTCTGCTTTAAGACGTCATGGTAGGCCTACTGGCCATGTCTTTTTTTCACACTAATAAAATGGGATGCATTTATTTATATTTAAACTTTAACACAAAAACAGTCAGATCTGGAACAACTATTTGTAAGTAGTATACATTTTTGTTTCGTACGGGGATCGAACTAGCAGCAATCAAACGCTTAGTCACTAAACCAAACTTGTCGTCGAACGTATGAATATTTAGCCCTATTAAAAACAAATCCCCATTCCATTATTTTTCCCTTTCCACCATTTCACCACAAATACGCTGAACATAAGCCTTTTCCATAGTCCCTACCTAATACCCCGTCACCCCTATATCGTTCTCCACCATAAACTTTCATGAATCTACCCTTAAAAGGTCATAGCAATGGAGATCAATAAATAATACATAAAACCCCTGTCAGAAACATTTCGTCCTATTAATAAAATGGCGGCTATATTGTCCAATACAATATAATTACTGATTCTATCGTGTTAGAGACTTGACGTTGTTTGACTTGAATATTGTATCTAAGATTTGTGTCTTTAGATTGGGTGTGCAATGTTTGGCATAATAACAAATGCTCTAATTTCACTTGAACTAACGTTCATATGACATAATTTTCATTTGACATAATATCAGATGACATAAATTTATATGACCTAATGTTTCATATCATATAAAATTCATTTAACATAATAACATTTAATATAACGTTCATTTGACCTAAAATTCATGTTTAATGGGCACAGTTCTAGCCTAACTCAAATGGCACTTAACCAAACGTTAAAATATTCTATGCATGGTCCTAAAGTCCAGATTACATCCAGTTTCTCCTGGTAACAATAGTTGAGGATGGCAGGTGTATAGGGTATAAAGTGAAGAAAAAAAAACTTTATACAATATTAATTTAATAAATTTCAGTGTATTCTTTTTTTAAGAATATTATCGATTCGCTTTTTGTTTTAACTATGAATATTAACTATGAGATTATAAATATTATGCTAAATGAATATTATGTGAAATGTGCATTATAGGAAATGTTCATTATGTCACATGAAATTAGGTAAAATGAAATTATATCAACAATTCATTATGTCAACTGATCCTTATGTTAAACAAAATTATGTCAACTAAAATTATGTCAAGTGAATGTTAGATATTTTGTTATTATGTCAATCGTTACACACCCCGATAGATTAGCCCTGATAAGTCCAAAATTGTTCGTAATGTTCATTAAGAAAAACACATTCAAAGACGACATAGATGAAAATCGACGAGACAGCGCCAATGAAATCAAGTCAACTTGTAAAACTGGCCAATGGTAGCTTTTCTAGCTCTAAAATAACGGGTCAATTTGGAGAAATATTTAGAGAGACGAGAATTTTTTTGTTTTTATGTGACAAAGACATTTTAATAACTATCTTATAATAAATATCTTATGCGACATGAAACATTATTAATAACACTTACCACTTTAACAGGATATTTACCATGTTTGTTTTTATTTCGAGTTTCCGATATTTTGGCGACGTTGCAAACGCCATGCTCACGGATGAACTGAAGTTATTGCGGGTGGATGTTTATGAGCAGACAATTCAAGTGTTAATAATATCTTTGCACACAGATTATAAACTATTGTCTTGCCGAAAAAAAGAGTTTGTTAAAACATGTGTTTAGTTACGAGCGCCAATATTTACTGTTGAGATGGTGGATCGAATAATAAATCACTTTTATACTTTAACTTATATTTTATTCATAGCCGGACATATTTCGTACATCGTAAAGTTTTTGCAGAGTTGACAGAGACAAAAAACCATAGACAACAGATTATAAATTTGCGTGTGGTTTCTCCAACACCGCAATAGATGCTACTCGTTACTTTAACTAATATAATAAGATTATGAATTTACTTAATTACAACACGCCTCCTTAAATTTATAATCTTATAACCCTTTACATTAACTAAATCTATTCTAATCTTAAAAACCATAACATAAAATAAATCTATTGTAATCTTATAACCTTTTACATAACTAAATTAATCTTAACTCTAATCTGTTTTTCAAAAACTTTGTTTTATCTAGACTTTTAGTTAACATATCTGCCAAATTAAATTTTGTATCAATTTTCACAATATCAATTATTTTCTTCTCATAATGCTCATTTATATAATGATACTGCACTTCAATGTGCTTTGAATTTTTTGTAAAGTTACCATATTTAGCAATTGCAATTGCGCCTGAGTTGTCTACATACAACGTTATTGGATCACAAAATTTTACATTAAATGATTCATTTAGTAAATTTCTAATAAAAATAACTTCTGTCACTGCCGCTGACATAGCAGTATACTCTGCAAAAGTTGAACACTTAGTTACAGTATTTTGTTTTCGTGTTTTCCAAAAAATTAAGTTTCCATATAATCTAATAATAAAACCAGTTGTAGATTTTCTATCTACATTATCTCCTGCAAAATCAGAATCTACCATACAATCTAATATTTCAGTATCTACATTATCATAGTATGTTAACTTTAGATCCTTAGTCTTATACAAATATTTTAAAATTCTCATCGCATATTTATAATGTGTTTGGTTATAACAACTTTGGTATCTACTTAAATAATTAACACTGTATGCTACATCTGGTCTTGTACCTGCACTGATATACAATAATTCACCTTTTATATTTCTGTACTTAATACTTTCATCTACTTCTCTAGCTTGTTCTAGTTTTAAATGTGTTTCCATTGGAGTATCATATAACTTAGCATCAATCAAATCATATTTTTCAGCCAAAGATTCAATATATTTTGTTTGGTTTAGAGTCATTATACTTTTATCATCACTATAATCAATATCTATCCCAATGTAGCTTTTAATTTTTCCTAAGTCTTTCATTACAAATCTTTTCATTAAACTAGTTTTAACCTCCTTTATTTTATTTTTATCTTTACAGCAAATTAAAAAATCATCAACAAATATTAATATGTATATTGGATCTTTGCTTGCTTTATTAACATATAAACAGTAATCATAGTTACTTCTAATAAAATTCAATGTTTTAATAAATTTATCAAAACACTCATACCATACTCTAGGGCTTTCTTTGAGACCATAGAGTGCCTTTTGCAATTTGTAAACTTTATTGTCGGTTGTTTCATAACCTTTAGGTTGATTTACATATACTTCTGACTTTACATGAGCATTTAAAAAAGCTGTCTCTACATCCATCTGTTCCACAAATAAATTATTTTTACAACTGTATGACAATAAAATTTTCAAACTTTGTATTTTTCCTACTGGTGAATATGCATTTTCAATGTATTCATTTTGCTGGAATCCCCTCACAACTAATCTAGCTTTATAATCATTATTACTTTTTCTTCTAAAAACCCACTTAACATCTATAACTTTTTTATCTTTTGGCCTTTCAACAATTTGCCAAGTATTATTCTTATTTAAGCTATTTATTTCTGAGTTCATTGCTATCTGCCATTGTTTATAATCATTGGAGTTCATCGCCTCCTCAAATGTGTTTGGTACATTTGCATCAATATAGTTAACATATATAAAATATGAAACTGGATTACCATATCTAGAAACTGGATTTCTCTTTCGTTTTTGCGCTGCAACTATATTCTTATCCTTATCATTTAAATTATCATCATCTACAAGATCTTTCAAAGCATCATTAGAATTACTCTCATCTGTATCTACACAACTTTCATAACTATCATTATCAGTTTTACCTATCTCATTTGAAGTCTGATCCATTTCTAAATCTTTATCCTTGTGATCATCTTGTTTTTCTAAGCAAATCAGTTCAGTATTTTCTTCGACTACCTGTACATGTCTAGCATTAATTATTCTATTATTTAATAGAACTCTATAACTATTTTCATTATAACCCACTAGGACTCCTACTTGTGCCTTATCATCCCATTTAGATTTTCTTAAAACTTCAGGAACTCTAACAAAAACTCTACTTCCATAAATTTTTAAATGCTCAACATTTGGTTTAATTCCAAAAAATATCTCATAAGGAGTTTTATTTTCAACAGTATTTGCAATTGTTCGATTTTTTAAATATGCCGCTGTTTTTATTGCTTCGGGCCAATACCTTCTGTGAATCTTAGCTTCTCTCATTAAACACCTACCTATGTCCATAGCAGATCTGTTATATCTTTCAGCTACTCCATTTAATTCATGGACGTAGGGTGGACATGGCAATAATTCTATACCCTTCTGCCTTATAAAATTATACATATCTTTATTTAAATATTCTTTACCATTATCACACTGGATTTTCTTAACCTGTTTATTGAATTTATTTTCTACTAAGTTTACAAATTCTATGAAACAACTAGTAACTTCAGCTTTACTTTTAATACAAAATATCCTTGTACATTTACTATAATCATCAATAAATGTGAGAAAGTATTTTTCTCCACCATAACCAGATGTGTTATGTGGACCGTTCAAATCAGTATGAATTAATTCTAAAATTTCAGTAGCTTTTGTTTTATTATTATCAAACGGTACATTACTCATTTTACTTTTAATACAATTTGAACATTTCATTTCTGTGCCTTCAATCTTATCAGGCAAACCATTTACTAATTTATTATTTATTAATTTATTTAAATACTGAAAGTTTACATGACCAAGTGCCCTATGCCATTTCTCTTTCTGAGTTAATTTTACTGCATGTGCATATATTTCATTTTTCAATACAAAACTTTTTAAACAATACAAATTGTTTATTTTATTAGCAACAGCAATTAATTCTCTAACCCCATTATAAATTTTTGCATTTTCATTTTTAGCTACAATAGTGCAACTTTTAGTTATCTTTGAAAAACTTAACAAATTTTGCTTAATACCTTCAACATAATAAACATTTTGCAAATCTACATGTTTCTCATTGTAATAGTTCTTAAAATAAATTTTGACCGTACCTACTTTAGTGGCTTCTAACATTTTTCCATCCGGCAATTTTACATTGACAGGACTTTTCAACTTTATTGAATTATAAAAATATGTATCATTATTTATTATATGGTCAGTACACCCACTATCTAAAAGCCAATTAATTTCACTGTTGTTATTACATTCATCTGTTTCAATACAACCCCATACCTGATTTATTTCCGGATGACATACTTGAGTTGTCCATGACTCCGATGATTCACCACTGGACTGACCTTGACTTCGAAAATAATATTGACCTCTTCCACGGCTATGACCTCTGAAATTATTTTGACCTCTGTAAACTCCATCTCTATTGAAACTTCTTTGTAGTCCTCGTTGACCTCTGAAGCTTGGTTGTCCTTCATTATATCTCTGACCTTGCCAGCAATCCTTCTTGAGATGACCAGTCTTTCCACAGATAAAGCATTGGGCTATAGATTTGGTTGCAAATGTACTCACATTGTTCTTCTTGTCCGAGTCACTAGTAGCCATATTTTTCTCTTTTATTTTAGAACTCACATAATCAACTGTTCTTTGTTCTTCTGGAATTACATCAAGAAAATCTCCAATATAACTATAGCTTGGTGGGAGCGCTCTTAGTAGATATCTTAACTTCTCAGATTCATCTAATGGCTAAACTTTCCTTTACGGGCCGTCGAGTTGCAAGTTCATTTTTTTTTTGTAGATAGTACTCATTAACAGAAGGCTTTTTACAAAGTTTTAAGTTGCGGAGACGCACGGTTTACGACATATAATTATTTAAAGTTTCCAAAATAATACGCAATTTAGGTTACTTAAAATGTCAAAATTGACGTTTTACGTTCCGTTTATGGCGGACGTGTTATTCATTAAATTTTATCATATTATGTTTTTAATATAATTATGTATTTCATATAGTAAATTTGATATATAATTAATATGCACTAATAATGCGTTGAATTATGCAATTACATTCACTTTTTTACACAAAAATAACGCAAATTGACTTTTTTACAAAAAAAAATATTTATGAATATTTGTTTACGCTGTGGAACGGAACGTTTAGTGATGCTATTTTGTTGTTTTGTTGATAGTGTCAGTCATCGTTCGTTTGTTGCCCTTGCAAGTTCGTTCCGTTCGTTTGACTACCATGGCGTCTCCGAAGCCCTATGCTTCTGTGTCTGAAGAGTCGAGTGATGTGCCAGCTCAGAATTTTAGGGCACCCCGACTCGGACAGGTTAGGTTAGAAGGAGGTGGCGGGGTCGTAGTGAGCGAGCGAAGCGAGCGAACAGACCCCGCCCCCTCCTTCGTGGTTATTTTTTTTTAAACCACCCAGAAGTAGGAGCTCCGCGAAAAGCTATCTTTTAATAACATAACCTCAAAACTTTAACCATGGATATCTCCATAACCATGGGGTCCCTCGGGATGAGGATGGTACAGGGGGTAGGCCCCTAGTACCCTCGCCCTCCTCGCCCCATAAATCTATTGAAATTAAAGTACAAATTGATAGATATTAGTGTTTGAAAGTAACATAACCTCAAAAACTTTAACCATGGATATCTCCATAACCATGGGGCTCCGCGGGTTGGGGGTGGGACAGGGGGGGTAGCAACCTCCCCCCCCATCCCCCCCACCCCCCCGCGACCCTTAAATCGACGGCCCGTAAAGGAAAGTTTAACCCATCTAATTTTCCTCCAGCCAATTTGAACCCATTTATTGTTTTCTCAAAATCAACAAAAAAATCTTCTACTGTATTGTAATTGTTTAAACGTATCTCTTCAATTTTTCCTCTACATATTATTTGCATAGCTGTAGACTGTGTTAAATACATTTTATCAAATTTCTTTATCATTTCATATGTTGTTCTGCATTCACTAATATATTCTAGTTGTTTATCAGATATTGTACTCATTATTATAGTCCTTGCTTTTAGATCTTTCTTTTTCCATTCCGCATCCACGTTTTCATTTTTAACAATGGCGGCCTCATTGCATTCTTTGTATTCCAATAAAGTTAACAATCTTAATTTCCAACTTGAATAGTTTGCACCATCAAAAATAGGTATCATAATATCTTCCACCTTTGCTTGTTTAGCCATTTTTCAGATACTAACGTCTTATTATATATTTTCACAATTATCTTTCAATGTGCGTCGTCACCATAACCTCAAAATATCTCAATGGTATTAAATTTTCATTTTCACTATATTTACTCATCACACTTGAGTTTTTCTTTGTAACCACGCTCTGCTACCATGTTGAGATGGTGGATCGAATAATAAATCACTTTTATACTTTAACTTATATTTTATTCATAGCCGGACATATTTCGTACATCGTAAAGTTTTTGCAGAGTTGACAGAGACAAAAAACCATAGACAACAGATTATAAATTTGCGTGTGGTTTCTCCAACACCGCAATAGATGCTACTCGTTACTTTAACTAATATAATAAGATTATGAATTTACTTAATTACAACATTTACCTATATTCAAAAGCGGATTCATCAAAATATATAGGTTACTACTTTGAAATAAGACCTATTTTGTAATAGCTTTGATTTCAGAATATTAGGTTCGTGAAAACGTCAATCAAAAGTCAAACACAGTTGGAGACAATCGCCTTTAAAAGTTGCTTCGTGTATATATTCATACATCCATCCATACAAACTATTAAATTTTGTAGTTGTAGGTATAGGGATATTGTACTCACGCATTCACAATTTTTTTCTACCTTTTCATGTGGAAACTGTGTTTAAATGTATTAATTAGTTTATTCCATACGTGTATGTGTATTAATTTCTGTATAATCATATAAGTTTTCGCAATCAAGTAGTTTAATTTTTTTTAAACTAGCTTCCGCCCGCGACTTCGTCCACATGGCATAGTTACTTTGGACTAACGCTAACTTTAACCCGCGTGATGATCGAAAAAAATAATTATAATTTTCTAACCCCTTTGCTACCCTCTTTCTCCCCCTTTTCTCACTTTTTTAAAAAAACAGCCTACATCATTTCCAGGATCACAACTATCTCTGTACCAAAATCCATCAAAATCCAGCAAAAACAAACTAAAAATTCACTATAATATTAGTAAGGATTTAATTTTGGGAAAAAAAATTGTGTTCACCAAAAATACTGATCGTGCACCAAATATTCTTTCCTGAATGCTAAAAAAATGCGTAGGTTAGGTTAGGTTAAAACTGCGACTCCCTACGCACGAGCCGAGCGAGCGGAGCGAGCGGTGCCGCGGCAGCGGCCGGCGAGTACCAGTAACGACTTGCATTAATAGAAAATGGATAAAGATATAACACTTTTTTATTGTAGTGCTGTCTTTTTCCTGATGCTCGTTATGACATATTTTAATTAACATATTTTGGTGCACATTCAGTATATTTGGTGCAACACAGGCAAAATTAGGTAAACGAAATGGGAATAAATTGAAGTACTTTTAAATACCATCCTTTAATTTTTGTACCCTATCACGCTGTTGTCGTATTTTACCTAACGGTTAGCAGAGAACGCCTAATGGCGATAAATCGGCCTAATGTACCACTATTGCACATCAAGTTTAGTTATGTGCAAGCTCCTTTTTCCAGCCGTAGCACTTTTTTACTTTGAAAGTACATCGAACGATTTCAATCTTTGGTACTGTCCCTTTGACGATGTAATGGTCAATTAAAACATTGTAGAATGGTGGAAGTGTCGGTATAACGGCTTATTGGAAATGTTTCATTATTTAGTAAACGATAAATGAACGTTTAAAAGTTCCATGTAGGTTTCAGGATCCGGGTTGCGGATTGTTCCAAGGAGCGGCGATTGAAAGAACATGCACGGTTTTTAGTCAGTACAAGCCTGACACTTCCCTCCCCCTCACTCCGCCCAGAGCGGGGGTAGTTATTTGATAATTTTCCATCCGCAAAAAAAAAACAAAAAAGGTCTGGTCTTCACTTTCTTTCAGCAGAATGAAATTTGCATTAAAAATAAAAACGGAAAAAGAAATACTTATATAATAGAAAAGTGACATTATTGACTGGCAAATTATTTCAGTTTTCCAGAGAAGAGTAAAAAAATTGTATCTTTCCATTCCACCATTGTTGCATAGGTATTAATTATATTGTACTAGTTTCCGCCCGCAACTTCGTCCGCGTGGCATAGTTACTTTGGGCTAATGCTTACTTAAACCCGCGTGATGATCGAAAAAAAAATATCCTTCTCTCCTCTTTTTCTCCCCCTTTTCTATAGTTGGCTATCTCCGTACTAAAATTCATCAAAATCGGTTTAGCCATTTAGGCGTGAAGACGTAACAAACAAACTCACTTTGGCTTTTTTTGTTATAAGTTTGTCTTTGTACTTATATTTATGTCAGTATATTCTTATATTGTATTTAAAGTCTGTATTTGGTTAATGTATTCAATTTCCTTTTTTTTTAAATACACTCTCTATTTATTTACTCTTCTTTTATAGAGATTTTGACGGGCCTGTTGGTCTAGTGGTTAGTAGCCCTGACTGCTGGGCCGGTGGTCGTGGGTTCGATTCCCACCCGGGACAAACTTTGTGTGATGAGCATGATTGTTTGTTCTGTGTCTGGGTATGATTTATCTATAATATGTATGTATTTACAAATTATATCAGTTGTCTGGTTACTATAACACAAGCTCTGCTTAGCTTGGGATCAGATAGCCGTGTGTGAGTTGTCGCAAAATATTTAAAAATATTTATTTATTTATAGCATATTATAGGCATATTATGCCGGAAGAGATTTCTTTCTCATCTTTCTTCTTCTTTCAGTGTCTTCTTTACTGTATGGAGTGTGTACATAAATCATGAAATATATAAATAAATTGTCTATGTGTGTGGGCGGTCAGGGTGTGTGTCTGTGACGTTTACACACTCACATATTTGCTTGCACAAGTAAACAAGCTATATCAACACAATTAACCTGTGTGTGCCTCATAATTAATAGCCTTAAGCTAACAATGTTAAACTTTGCATAGTCAAAGACACATGGTAGGTTCTATAGGTTCAACTAATGGACAGCAACTTTCTGCATACTCCATAACTTAATGATTTGCTACACTATAACTACAAGCTAAGCTCTTGTATATCTTTTTAAAAAAAAAAACGTTACCCCACTCTAGGAATTTCTCCTGTATCGTTGGTGCGTTAACAAACATGTAAATTCGCATACGCAAACATCATCTTTGTTAATGTTAATGTCAGCAAGATCTTCCACTGTCTAGCTTTTTCTTAACTATGTTGAAGTCAGCTTCAATATCAATTGAATGCAGCTGAATACCAGTATTTGGCATGGAATAACTGCGAATCTGACCACCATAACTCTGTACTCAGTAATACGGAACTCCTTGGTAAGACTGGTTGTCAGTGTTGGGGCTTTTTTTTTTTTCGGGTGGGAAATCATCCAATGACTTCCCCCGCTCTGGGCGGAGCGGGGGGACATGTCAGACTTGTACTGACTAAAACCCACCCATGTTCCTTCTGTTGCCCTTTACGTGCCGAGGCCGCGGTATCTCTTTCGAACAACCCGCAACCCCGGCAGGCGGAGGCTCTGGCAAGCCCCTCTGCTTTGCTGACTCTCTTTGAGGCGCGCGTGAAACACGAACGCGCCGTCGACACGGAGTGTTGGGGCTTCAGTGTTCTTCAATGAAACTCCCGTTTTGAGGTATGATGGTTTAATTAAAGTAAAGACTTTAATTTATAATATAATTAGGTGGTGTGCGACATCATTGCGCTGGTGGCAGTTTTATAAAATAAAAATCACAATAAGTTGATCTGTCAAACGCGGCGCCTAGTCTTTTAAATTAGCAAAACACACGACACGCGCACTACACGTTTCCACACTTAGCACAGGCGTCAACAGTCGGAATTTTTGGCAGCTAATGTCAAAGCTGTACGGAAATATGCAAAATAGAGAAAAAAGGAGATGAGTGACGTCCACCACCACCACTCATAACACAGCGCTCATCACACGGTGCTCATAGCACAGCGCTCACAGCACGCCGCTCACCGCACGACGCGCTCATAGCACAGCGCTCATCGCACGCCGCTTACCGCACGCCACTCACCGCACGCCGCTCATAGCACAGCGCTCACCGCACGCCGCTCATAGCACAGCGCTCACCGCACGCCATTCATGTCTAGATAAATTTATTTGCTCAAAAATATGTTTACTTACAGTAAGAAAGATGCATGTATCACGATATAATAATGGATTCAGACATGTTTGCCACATACTATGGCGTGCAAGTGTTTAAAATGTCTTTTCTTGTCTCTGTTTGAGACTGGTGGTGTTGAAGACTGGTATAAAGATTAACGAAATATCATTTCTTCTGTCCTCTTTCATCTTTACTTCGTAAGCCGTCTAGCCCTTAGTTGGGACCAATTCCACTGTGCCATGGCGAAATTATGCTGAAGCTGTAAAAAAATATATATAATAAATTAGCATAGCCATATAAATACACAAAAATATTTAAATATCACGTAAGGAAAATTATGAGCTAGAAGTCAGAGAGCTGTCTTCCAAACTAGGTAAAAAACCTTTATCTTGAGAGCCAGTTTTTCTACAATTTCAATGTGCTATCTAGCCGTGCTATACATTGAATTCAAGTAAAGTATTTTTTTTTTTCTTAAAGCAACATCGCACAAAATGAACATCGCATCTAACGTGGAAGTGGACGGTCGACTTTACCGTAGCGTGACCCATTTACACTACAGGCCAGGAATACCAACGATACACTTAGAACATGCAGTATCAAATACTGAGCAAACAAATTTTACACTCTTACGTTTAGTAGCAGACGTCAGGAAAGTATTTATGTAATTATTCTGTGACTATGCAAGCAATAAGCAGTGAGGCTCTGTGTCTTGGCATATAATTATATTTAAGGACATTGCTCTGTGGCGATACATTGTTAGGCCAGGAGAAAAGAGCATCGGAAAATGATGTATTCTATCATTAGTAACTCCTTTATGATCTTACTAGCTTTTGGCCGCGACTTCGTCCGCGTGGTATAGTTACTTTGGGCTAACGCTAGTTTTAACACGCTTTTCTCACTTTTTTTTAGAAAATATAAAAAAATATATATATTTAAATCCATTTAGCCATTTAAACTTCAAGACGTAACAAACAAACTCACTTACGCTTTTATAATTTTATTAAGGATTTTTATAGCGGACTCGCTGCTGAATAGATACGTTTCGCACTTGGCTGGTTATCTTTACTATATATATATATATATATATATATATATTATAAGCGAAAGTGAGTTTGTTTGTTACGTCTTCACACCTAAACGGCTAAACCGATTTTGATGAATTTTGGTACAGAGATAGTTTGGACCCTGAAAACGGACATAGGAGAGGAAAGATTGAGATATGAAGAAGAAACAAACTTAGCATTGTTATTACAATAAATAAGGCGCAAGGGCAAAAACTACATGTAGCAGGTACCTGTAGATCGGGAAAGGGGAACTGTGTTACCCCGTTTTTAACGCGAGTGAAGCCATGGGCAAAAGCTAGTTTTTCACAACGTCACGCCAGTAATCCTCGAAAAGGGGTTAGCCAGAGGTGAAACTTATAAAGCTGTAGTTTCTTTTAACTGCATTCTCTTATTTCTTTCAGCCCCTATCTCAACGTAATGATAACCATTAAATAAATTATCCTTATTAGCGCCTGTGGGCACTTAGTTTTTATGAACGCCGTTCTGCTATAAATAGGCTGTAACTATGTGTTGCGGTATATTTCTTCAGTTACTTTTAATTCCATTGTTGTTGACACTTAAGTAATCTAAGTCTTAATGACTTAGATTACTTAAATACTTAACAGCTTAGACTTAACATTTGATTCGTTTTATTATACACTAGTTTTTGCCCGCGGCTTCGCTCGCGTTAAATTCGGGGTAACATAGTTCCCCTTGCGCCTTATTGATTCGTAATAGCAACGCTAAGTTTTCCCTTTTCTTTCCTCTTTCTCCCTCACATTCCACTTTTTTTAAATGATAGCATATGTCCGTCTCCAGGGTCCCAAATATCTCTGTACCAAAATTCACACACAATGCGGGTCGTATCGAGGAGTACTGCCTTCCGAATCAGGAACTTAATCCAACCGCCTAACTAAGGAGAGCTTCGAGAGATGGTCGTTAATGCTCTTGGCCATCAGGCCATTGACCGTAACCACTGTCGGCACAATGACACTGACAGTATGTATATTATTACCTTTGTATTAATTTGTGTATATAAATGACGACGACATGACGATGAAGTTTCAGTGTAGTGTATACTAAAAATACATTTACACGTATAAATACCAAGTGTAACAGGACCAACCCACCGTCCGAGTGGCGAATTGAATCAGTTCAATAAAAAAACGTCAAAGCGACAGGCCCTTTGAGACGTATAATTCAATTTGAAACTAGAAATTTCAGAAAGAAACATTTATAGCGCGTGAGGGTCGATGGGGAATCGTGGTATATGTGAGGAAAGCGTTGAAAGAGAATTTGTTTTGTATTTATTCGAGTTCTACAAAAATAGGTCATTCTCTATTCGGCTGATGTTAGCCTTGTAGATTCTTAGACGCTGGTTAACTTATTATTTTACTAGCTTTTGCCCGCGGCTTTGGTCGCCTTAAATTCGGGGTAACACAGTTCCCTTTTTCTGATTTGCACCTGTAATTTTTGCCCTTGCGCCTTATTTATTGTAATAGCAAAGCTATCCCTTTTCTTCCCTCTTTCTCAATTTAAAAAAAATTGACGTCTCCAGGGTACCAACTATAGAGGTTCTTAATTCATCTGAATTTTTTTTTATGTGTGTTCACCGAAAACTCAAGGAAGCCAAAATTCTTTTTTTTCGTTTGATAGGTTAGTTTTCCAAGTACTCGCATTTCAGTTTTATTTATATTGCTTCGGTAGTTTGTGAATTATCGTCTATAATACCTACATTTTTTTTCCCTATGTCGATATGGATGATGTGCCAATATTTTAGTAACAATGAATAAAATGATACTTGATATAAATTATGTGATATATATCATACATACCACAAATGCAAAACATGCAGGAAAAAAAAAACTTTTTCGGAAAAAAATAAACCGACTTCCAAAGAAAAAAACCTAAAAGGAAATAACTTTACTTCCGGAAGTAAAGTTTTTTTTTTCTTTGGAAGTCGGTTAAAGTTTTTGTAATTCATATTGCCTGGGATTTCTTTGCGTTATCTTCTATGCATTTTTGGTCTCTGTGAATGATCTACCAATAACTATTTGGCGAAGAGTGGGAGTTTGTTTTTGGGGGCTGTCTAGTATAATAGTAATTCAAAACGATCTGTTAGTAATTTGGAGTACTAATACGACTGTTTCTAATTAAAATAAGTAAAAAAAAACTCAGCAACCACAAAAAAAATCCTACAAACGTACTTCAACTGCAGCACAAAATCCAATGGACTTAAGAATTAGGAATTCTTCCACCGTTGCCCAGCAACACCCAAGGTGAATTTCAAACACTTAATCGTTAAAACTCAGTGAATTCTTTATTTTGCCCCGGAGCACTATTTCAGTAGGAAATTATTTATTTTAAAATGGAGAAAGTTCCAGGAAGCGTTTTATAGGTACTGGATCTCGAAACTGAAACAGGATTTTGGTAAATCCTTACTAATATTATAAAAGCGACAGTGAGTTTGTTTGTTTATTTGTTTGTACGTTATCACACCAAAATGGCCAACCCGATATTGATGAATATTGGCACGGAGATGGTTGGGATCTCAGAGACGGACATAGGCTAAAAAAAAAGTGAAAAAAGAGGGAAGAAAACGGGAAAGAAAGATTTTTTTTCCATCTGTAATCTAAATACGTACGGATATTGTTAGGCAGTTACGAAACCATTTTAAAATATTAAATTTACTATTATTAAAGGTTCAATGGCATGGGTGGTTAAATTTATGTAATTTCTATAGTTAAAAAAGAATTTATGGATAAGAAATGTTCTTGTCGTCAACATTTCTTATTCATAAATTTAACTTTACCTAGAATTTTTGCATGTTATGTTGTTATCCTAGCTTAACATGATTAACCATTTGTAATTTCATCTAACAATATTATATAATCCATATTTTCCGCAAATAAATGATTTATCATTATGTTTAAAAAAATTGTCCTCCTAAATACAAAAATCTGTAGTATATCGATACGATATAGCTTACACGATACGACTTTGGTTGGGGCAGTGACTGAAGAATTTGCTGTTGAGCTGCGAGTGGCAAGTTCGATTCCCACAGTTTAGTAAGTTCAAACGTTTGTGAACGCCACCCACGATGAGCAAATGACAAAGACAGTTTTATTCCGTTCTCTTCGAACTGTTTATTCGTGGGCGTTTACATTTTTGCAATTTCCTGCTCATCCCTTTGATAAAACATCAGGGCTGTAATCTCTGAGGGGCTAGGAAGAGGTGCAATAGCACATTTTGGCAGTTATGTTTGAGATCCCTTTTTATTTTAGGATGTAAAATCATTAAATAACTTCCCCTGTTCTAGACGGATCGGGATGAGTGTCAGACTTGCACTGACTAAAACCCACTCATGTTTTTTGCCTTCTATGTTCCAAGGCCGCGGTATCTCTTGAAAAGAACCCTCAAAGAGAAAGAGTCCTCTGGTTTGCTGACATCTCTTTTAGGCGCGCGTGGAACAATGTCACGCCGTCGAATGTTACAAGTTAAGACCCTTGATATAATCATCATCATCATCATTTTCCTGGCCGTGTCTCATTCTATTTGGGGTCCGCGCAACACGGCTTCTTCTTACATTCTCCCCTATCAGACGTCACGGCATCATTTACTCCTTTCTCCTTCATATCATTCCTTACACAATCCATCCATCTTTTCTTTGGCCTTCCTTTCGCTCTCCGTTCATCAACATTCAGATCCACCACTATTTTAGTCACATGTGCTTCATCCCTCCACATTTAAATTACATGTCCATACCAACAAAAACGACTCCCTTTCAATTTTTCTGTAACAGGCGCAACTTTCAAACAACATAATATCTTCCTAATACCTGAATCATGGCCATCTATAAAATATATCATAACTAATTTTATCAATATCACAACTACTTGATATACACATGACAAAGCCCCGTAAATTGACACAAGGTGCGCCCCAGAGGCTGTAACCATGGCAACGGTGACACAAGAGGATTAGTCACCACAAACATGTAGACATACCTACGTACTATTGTTATAAGTTGACACAACATCGTCATTACAGAAGGCTCAATGGAGGCTATTGCCCATTGTTTCGCGTTTTCTAGAGTTGTTCGTGTAAAGTGGAATTTTCAGAAATGTCATACTGTTCGCTTCTTTTAAAATACTGGCGCCCGAGGCTTCGCCCGCGTGATGATTGAAAAAAAGTATCCTATGTTTTTCCAAACTACAATCTACCTCTGTAGCAAATTTCATCAAGATCCGTTCAGCCGTTTTGACGTGAAAGTGTAACAAACATCCATACATCCTCACAAACATTCGCAAATAGTTTGTCTAACTAAAGTTACTTAAAGTTAGAAAAAATCCTATAAACGAGCTCAACGATAGGTGCACAACTGCAAAGTGTGGAGGGTGACTCTGCAACATGAAAGTGTTGAAGTACGAAAAATCGTCCAAAAACGAGTCACGACTTACGCACCGAGGGCTCCATACAAGCTTGTGACATAGACGGCCATACCTTCTGACTGCCTAGACTTAGAAGGTTGATGTATTCACAGCACCAAAAGACTAACCCCCGAATACTGAAACCTCACTCTGTGAGGACTGCTTAACATTTAGCATTTGAGCAGCTCTTAAACTTTAGATTTTGTATGGTCAAACGTCTCTTCTGAGTCTCTGTTAAACTTAAGTGGGACTTAAATTTTGAGTGACGTTTCAGTATTCGGGGGTAAGTTTTTAAGATATTACGACAAACGGACAAGAAAGTGATCCTACAAAGGTTTCGTTTTTTTTTGTTTTGAGGTACGGATCCCTGAAAAGCGAATATTACGGAAGAGATAGATAGATACATTTTACTGATTTATCTGTATTTTAGTTTAACTTTAATGCCCGTTAGACACCTTTGTTGAAAATATTTGATAGTAAAATATTGAACGAATAATTTCTGTGATTCTGTTCGTTTGTTGTGGTTTTTCCTCAATAGTTATTCGTAGTGAGCTCGGCTTAGGCTTGTTAAAAGTTTTGTGGTTTTTTAGAGAGTTATTTCGACCATTTTAAAAGTTTTTAAAGGGTCTCTAGAAATCGATCATGACTGAAAAGGCTGTCCCTCATTCCTAAATGTGAATTATGAATATGGCTCTTTAAAACATCATTTGTGTCTATATAGACGATTTGCAAATCTTTTAGTAACAATGGAAAATAAAGATATAGAGAAAAAAATATGTATTTTATATGATAACTCATACGACCCTTCTGCCTTCAAAACAATAGTCAATAGGCATCTTCTGGGCTCGCTCGCTCCATCGTAGACCTCATCTGTCGCTTACCATCAGGCGAGATCGAGGTCAAGAGTGAGTTCATTCTCAATAAAAAAAAAAACTACTGAAGCAATATAAATATGTATGGGACCACCTGAAAAGTTAAGTTAAAAGAAAAGTCAAACAATAGTTTTACAAATCGGTCCAGGTGTCTTTCAGTAGGTAACATACGAAAAAAAGTTTCCGACAAATTAAGAAACTATTTTTTTGAAGTTGGTTAAATTTGAGCGTTTTAAAAATCCCTCAACAATATCTTTACGCAAGTGATCACAAATATTACAGTAAAACAAAGCCTACTTTTTGCATTGCAAAAAAAGTATTAGCAAAGCATAAGATATCACCGAAAACCCGTAAAGCACATGATTAGGCTGCATTCCAAACTATACCTTTGTTATATGACAATACGGTTTATTTTATAAATGTGGTAACAGCAAATTGCTGATTTTTGCTAATTGACCCCATAGGGACTATGATAGGACCCATGGGATGTCCTACCATTGTTGAAAATAAAAACATGATATACATTATATACGAAGGACGATAGAAGTTTATACGTTGCCCTTTTTACTATGAAGAAAAGGAAAAGGACAATGACCAACCAGGGGGAAATTTGGCGTCCGAAGGAGTACCAAAATGTCGTTTGTATAGCGCTAAAGCTTAATACAATAAATATCGTGAAAATAGTAAGGTCTGCATGCTGCCTTGCGAATTGTTCTAAAGAGATACCGCGACCCCGGAACATAAAAGGCAAAAGAGGGAACATGGGTGGTTTTGAGTCAGTATAAGTTTGACACTCCCTCGCGCTCCACCTAGAGCGGTGGAAGTTATTTGGTGATTTCCATCCGTGAAAAAAGGGCTGCTTGCTGACCGCAATTCGAAAAGAGACGATATAGGTCGACGGTAGACGCCCCGGGCGTCGTGCGCCGTGAGACGACTCCCAGCCACCGTAGATGCGGGCCTGTGGACGATGAACAATTTAAACTCACCGTCCGTCCGTCTATTGATAACAGGCCGTGTCGACGGCGCGTTGTGTTCCACGCGCACCACGAATAGATGTCTGCAAAGCATTGCTGGTTGTTCGAAAGAATATAATATAATGGCAATAGAAGGCTGTTCCTTCTATTACCGTTATATTCGGGGTATATATATTTAGGGTGGGTTTTAGTCAGTACAAGTCTGACACCCCCCTCCCGCTCCACCCAGAGCGGGGGAAGTTATTAGATGATTTCCCATCCGCAAAAAAAAGACTATATAGGTATAATAGAGTCTATACTAGAGGAGCTATCAACAAACAGCTTTCCATAATATGTCTAGGGCGTGTTCTGAGCTTTTTAGCGTGGATGGTAAATCATCATATAACTTCTCCTGTACTAGGTTGAATGGACGGGAGTGTCAGAAATTCAGTCTAAAACCCACCCATGTTCGTTATTTGCTCTTTATGTTCCGGGACCGTGGTATCTCTTTCGAACAACCCGCAACCCCGGCAAACAATGTCCCTGGCAGGCCCCTGCTTTGCTGCCAACTCTGTGAGGTGCGCGTGGAACACGAAATCTAGATTTAAGTCTTAAATTTCGACACGCTTGCCAACCTCATAATTTCACTGATGAAAGAAAATCCGAACAGTTTTTTATACCTCGAGTGGGCGTAACTAAGATTTACAAGATAATTTTGTTGTAGGTGTAAATTTATTACTATTGCTCTGTAAGAGGATGTTGGCGAATATTAGTTAGCTGGAGCCCGTTTATCAACCTGTACTATTCGATGGCAAACACTGCTGGGCAGCAAAGAAGACGTATAAAAAAAATTGTCGGACTAAAATGGAGTAATAAGAAATGAAATGAAATACAAGAGGAAGAAAAAATCTTCAAAGTGTAAGTCCGACACGCTCACTAAGGATTCCATATAAACTTGTGACATAAACGTATAATCCTTACTTAATATTATAAAAGTGAGTTTGTTTGTTTGTTTGTTACCTCTTCACGCTTTAATAGCTACACCGATTTTGATGAATTTTGGTCAGAGATAGTTGGGAACCAAGAGACGGACATAGGCTAATTTTTATTAAAAAAAAGTGGGATGTGAGGGAGAAAGAGGGAAGAAAAGGGAAAACATAGCGTTGCTATTACAAATCAATAAGGCGCAAGAGGAACTGTGTTACCCCAAATTCAACGCGGGCGAAGCCGGGGGCGAAAGCTAGTATATAATAATACGCATCATTTGAGGCATATAATTATGATCTTGAATCAAATCAAATCATTTCAATTTTTTTATCACATAGGCCTACATGGACACTTATAAAAAGTGCTTAGTTCAACTGGTCATAGACGGTGTATGGTCTACATAAAGGTGTTCCAGGTTTGACTGTTTGTGAGTTTAAAATGTTTGTCAACGCACACACGATACTAGAGAAATAACAAGTGTGGAGCAACTTATTATTTTTGTGTAAAAAAGTGAATGTAATTGCATAATTCAACGCATTATTAGTGCATATTAATTATATATCAAATTTACTATATGAAATACATAATTATATTAAAAACATAATATGATAAAATTTAATGAATAACACGTCCGCCATAAACGGAACGTAAAACGTCAATTTTGACATTTTAAGTAACCTAAATTGCGTATTATTTTGGAAACTTTAAATAATTATATGTCGTAAACCGTGCGTCTCCGCAACTTAAAACTTTGTAAAAAGCCTTCTGTTAATGAGTACTATCTACAAAAAAAAAATGAACTTGCAACTCGACGGCCCGTAAAGGAAAGTTTAGCCATTAGATGAATCTGAGAAGTTAAGATATCTACTAAGAGCGCTCCCACCAAGCTATAGTTATATTGGAGATTTTCTTGATGTAATTCCAGAAGAACAAAGAACAGTTGATTATGTGAGTTCTAAAATAAAAGAGAAAAATATGGCTACTAGTGACTCGGACAAGAAGAACAATGTGAGTACATTTGCAACCAAATCTATAGCCCAATGCTTTATCTGTGGAAAGACTGGTCATCTCAAGAAGGATTGCTGGCAAGGTCAGAGATATAATGAAGGACAACCAAGCTTCAGAGGTCAACGAGGACTACAAAGAAGTTTCAATAGAGATGGAGTTTACAGAGGTCAAAATAATTTCAGAGGTCATAGCCGTGGAAGAGGTCAATATTATTTTCGAAGTCAAGGTCAGTCCAGTGGTGAATCATCGGAGTCATGGACAACTCAAGTATGTCATCCGGAAATAAATCAGGTATGGGGTTGTATTGAAACAGATGAATGTAATAACAACAGTGAAATTAATTGGCTTTTAGATAGTGGGTGTACTGACCATATAATAAATAATGATACATATTTTTATAATTCAATAAAGTTGAAAAGTCCTGTCAATGTAAAATTGCCGGATGGAAAAATGTTAGAAGCCACTAAAGTAGGTACGGTCAAAATTTATTTTAAGAACTATTACAATGAGAAACATGTAGATTTGCAAAATGTTTATTATGTTGAAGGTATTAAGCAAAATTTGTTAAGTTTTTCAAAGATAACTAAAAGTTGCACTATTGTAGCTAAAAATGAAAATGCAAAAATTTATAATGGGGTTAGAGAATTAATTGCTGTTGCTAATAAAATAAACAATTTGTATTGTTTAAAAAGTTTTGTATTGAAAAATGAAATATATGCACATGCAGTAAAATTAACTCAGAAAGAGAAATGGCATAGGGCACTTGGTCATGTAAACTTTCAGTATTTAAATAAATTAATAAATAATAAATTAGTAAATGGTTTGCCTGATAAGATTGAAGGCACAGAAATGAAATGTTCAAATTGTATTAAAAGTAAAATGAGTAATGTACCGTTTGATAATAATAAAACAAAAGCTACTGAAATTTTAGAATTAATTCATACTGATTTGAACGGTCCACATAACACATCTGGTTATGGTGGAGAAAAATACTTTCTCACATTTATTGATGATTATAGTAAATGTACAAGGATATTTTGTATTAAAAGTAAAGCTGAAGTTACTAGTTGTTTCATAGAATTTGTAAACTTAGTAGAAAATAAATTCAATAAACAGGTTAAGAAAATCCAGTGTGATAATGGTAAAGAATATTTAAATAAAGATATGTATAATTTTATAAGGCAGAAGGGTATAGAATTATTGCCATGTCCACCCTACGTCCATGAATTAAATGGAGTAGCTGAAAGATATAACAGATCTGCTATGGACATAGGTAGGTGTTTAATGAGAGAAGCTAAGATTCACAGAAGGTATTGGCCCGAAGCAATAAAAACAGCGGCATATTTAAAAAATCGAACAATTGCAAATACTGTTGAAAATAAAACTCCTTATGAGATATTTTTTGGAATTAAACCAAATGTTGAGCATTTAAAAATTTATGGAAGTAGAGTTTTTGTTAGAGTTCCTGAAGTTTTAAGAAAATCTAAATGGGATGATAAGGCACAAGTAGGAGTCCTAGTGGGTTATAATGAAAATAGTTATAGAGTTCTATTAAATAATAGAATAATTAATGCTAGACATGTACAGGTAGTCGAAGAAAATACTGAACTGATTTGCTTAGAAAAACAAGATGATCACAAGGATAAAGATTTAGAAATGGATCAGACTTCAAATGAGATAGGTAAAACTGATAATGATAGTTATGAAAGTTGTGTAGATACAGATGAGAGTAATTCTAATGATGCTTTGAAAGATCTTGTAGATGATGATAATTTAAATGATAAGGATAAGAATATAGTTGCAGCGCAAAAACGAAAGAGAAATCCAGTTTCTAGATATGGTAATCCAGTTTCATATTTTATATATGTTAACTATATTGATGCAAATGTACCAAACACATTTGAGGAGGCGATGAACTCCAATGATTATAAACAATGGCAGATAGCAATGAACTCAGAAATAAATAGCTTAAATAAGAATAATACTTGGCAAATTGTTGAAAGGCCAAAAGATAAAAAAGTTATAGATGTTAAGTGGGTTTTTAGAAGAAAAAGTAATAATGATTATAAAGCTAGATTAGTTGTGAGGGGATTCCAGCAAAATGAATACATTGAAAATGCATATTCACCAGTAGGAAAAATACAAAGTTTGAAAATTTTATTGTCATACAGTTGTAAAAATAATTTATTTGTGGAACAGATGGATGTAGAGACAGCTTTTTTAAATGCTCATGTAAAGTCAGAAGTATATGTAAATCAACCTAAAGGTTATGAAACAACCGACAATAAAGTTTACAAATTGCAAAAGGCACTCTATGGTCTCAAAGAAAGCCCTAGAGTATGGTATGAGTGTTTTGATAAATTTATTAAAACATTGAATTTTATTAGAAGTAACTATGATTACTGTTTATATGTTAATAAAGCAAGCAAAGATCCAATATACATATTAATATTTGTTGATGATTTTTTAATTTGCTGTAAAGATAAAAATAAAATAAAGGAGGTTAAAACTAGTTTAATGAAAAGATTTGTAATGAAAGACTTAGGAAAAATTAAAAGCTACATTGGGATAGATATTGATTATAGTGATGATAAAAGTATAATGACTCTAAACCAAACAAAATATATTGAATCTTTGGCTGAAAAATATGATTTGATTGATGCTAAGTTATATGATACTCCAATGGAAACACATTTAAAACTAGAACAAGCTAGAGAAGTAGATGAAAGTATTAAGTACAGAAATATAATAGGTGAATTATTGTATATCAGTGCAGGTACAAGACCAGATGTAGCATACAGTGTTAATTATTTAAGTAGATACCAAAGTTGTTATAACCAAACACATTATAAATATGCGATGAGAATTTTAAAATATTTGTATAAGACTAAGGATCTAAAGTTAACATACTATGATAATGTAGATACTGAAATATTAGATTGTATGGTAGATTCTGATTTTGCAGGAGATAATGTAGATAGAAAATCTACAACTGGTTTTATTATTAGATTATATGGAAACTTAATTTTTTGGAAAACACGAAAACAAAATACTGTAACTAAGTGTTCAACTTTTGCAGAGTATACTGCTATGTCAGCGGCAGTGACAGAAGTTATTTTTATTAGAAATTTACTAAATGAATCATTTAATGTAAAATTTTGTGATCCAATAACGTTGTATGTAGACAACTCAGGCGCAATTGCAATTGCTAAATATGGTAACTTTACAAAAAATTCAAAGCACATTGAAGTGCAGTATCATTATATAAATGAGCATTATGAGAAGAAAATAATTGATATTGTGAAAATTGATACAAAATTTAATTTGGCAGATATGTTAACTAAAAGTCTAGATAAAACAAAGTTTTTGAAAAACAGATTAGAGTTAAGATTAATTTAGTTATGTAAAAGGTTATAAGATTACAATAGATTTATTTTATGTTATGGTTTTTAAGATTAGAATAGATTTAGTTAATGTAAAGGGTTATAAGATTATAAATTTAAGGAGGCGTGTTGTAATTAAGTAAATTCATAATCTTATTATATTAGTTAAAGTAACGAGTAGCATCTATTGCGGTGTTGGAGAAACCACACGCAAATTTATAATCTGTTGTCTATGGTTTTTTGTCTCTGTCAACTCTGCAAAAACTTTACGATGTACGAAATATGTCCGGCTATGAATAAAATATAAGTTAAAGTATAAAAGTGATTTATTATTCGATCCACCATCTCAACAGTAAATATTGGCGCTCGTAACTAAACACATGTTTTAACAAACTCTTTTTTTCGGCAAGACAATAGTTTATAATCTGTGTGCAAAGATATTATTAACACTTGAATTGTCTGCTCATAAACATCCACCCGCAATAACTTCAGTTCATCCGTGAGCATGGCGTTTGCAACGTCGCCAAAATATCGGAAACTCGAAATAAAAACAAACATGGTAAATATCCTGTTAAAGTGGTAAGTGTTATTAATAATGTTTCATGTCGCATAAGATATTTATTATAAGATAGTTATTAAAATGTCTTTGTCACATAAAAACAAAAAAATTCTCGTCTCTCTAAATATTTCTCCAAATTGACCCGTTATTTTAGAGCTAGAAAAGCTACCATTGGCCAGTTTTACAAGTTGACTTGATTTCATTGGCGCTGTCTCGTCGATTTTCATCTATGTCGTCTTTGAATGTGTTTTTCTTAATGAACATTACGAACAATTTTGGACTTATCAGGGCTAATCTATCGGGGTGTGTAACGATTGACATAATAACAAAATATCTAACATTCACTTGACATAATTTTAGTTGACATAATTTTGTTTAACATAAGGATCAGTTGACATAATGAATTGTTGATATAATTTCATTTTACCTAATTTCATGTGACATAATGAACATTTCCTATAATGCACATTTCACATAATATTCATTTAGCATAATATTTATAATCTCATAGTTAATATTCATAGTTAAAACAAAAAGCGAATCGATAATATTCTTAAAAAAAGAATACACTGAAATTTATTAAATTAATATTGTATAAAGTTTTTTTTTCTTCACTTTATACCCTATACACCTGCCATCCTCAACTATTGTTACCAGGAGAAACTGGATGTAATCTGGACTTTAGGACCATGCATAGAATATTTTAACGTTTGGTTAAGTGCCATTTGAGTTAGGCTAGAACTGTGCCCATTAAACATGAATTTTAGGTCAAATGAACGTTATATTAAATGTTATTATGTTAAATGAATTTTATATGATATGAAACATTAGGTCATATAAATTTATGTCATCTGATATTATGTCAAATGAAAATTATGTCATATGAACGTTAGTTCAAGTGAAATTAGAGCATTTGTTATTATGCCAAACATTGCACACCCAATCTAAAGACACAAATCTTAGATACAATATTCAAGTCAAACAACGTCAAGTCTCTAACACGATAGAATCAGTAATTATATTGTATTGGACAATATAGCCGCCATTTTATTAATAGGACGAAATGTTTCTGACAGGGGTTTTATGTATTATTTATTGATCTCCATTGCTATGACCTTTTAAGGGTAGATTCATGAAAGTTTATGGTGGAGAACGATATAGGGGTGACGGGGTATTAGGTAGGGACTATGGAAAAGGCTTATGTTCAGCGTATTTGTGGTGAAATGGTGGAAAGGGAAAAATAATGGAATGGGGATTTGTTTTTAATAGGGCTAAATATTCATACGTTCGACGACAAGTTTGGTTTAGTGACTAAGCGTTTGATTGCTGCTAGTTCGATCCCCGTACGAAACAAAAATGTATACTACTTACAAATAGTTGTTCCAGATCTGACTGTTTTTGTGTTAAAGTTTAAATATAAATAAATGCATCCCATTTTATTAGTGTGAAAAAAAGACATGGCCAGTAGGCCTACCATGACGTCTTAAAGCAGAACTTATTCCACTGAGTGAAAGAGATGGTGCTAGACACCCTGTATAGCTCTGTCCCTTTCCCTTAGCGGAATAAGTTCTGCTTTAACACGTCATGGTAGGGTAGCTGGTATATGAACGTGATCGAAGCTAAAGGAGAACGTACATGCATATCGTAGAAGGTAGTGTTGTGTAGTTGATCTACCATCATTGGAAAAACTGGTCAAATGCGAGTCGAACTCGCGAACCGAGGGTTCTGACTGGCTAGAGTTCGAGGGTTGATCTTTGCCCAGCAATAGTGGTACTGTTATTTAAAAACAATTAGGTGTCAAGGGAAATAAAATGAAAATATCTGGCTTGCTTTCTATAAGAGAGAGAGAGACAGACAGACTGAGAAACATGCGACGCCACACAGCTTACAATAGCTTACTATAGCAAAAAGTGTCGTGACAACTTTTCGTAAGAATTTTTTCCGTCTAGCCCCCTTTCACAACGCGCGATAAGGAACTTCGTTCCAAAAATTGCTCAATATTTTGAACTCACTATTTTTGCTACGTTTTGATATACTTCTACAAGGTGAAATTTACATCATCATTCATATCCCAAGTTATTTTGTGTCATCGCAGCATGTTTTCTTCTTTCCTACTCCTCTAAAACTCGTCATCTCATTGGACACCTCCTTTCTTTCCATGTCATCCTTCATAATCCATTAATCGTTTCTTTGGCCTTCCTCTACGACATTTCCTGTGTGGAATGGATATTGATGCGATATTTGTCAAAAATATTTTATACTAACTGGCGCCTGCGGCTTTGCCTGCGTGATATCGAAAATAAAGTATTCTTTGCGTTATTCCACAGACAAACAGACTATAATCTACCTGTGTGCCAAATTTCATCAAGATCCATTCAGCCGTTTTGGCGTGAAAGAGTAAAGATATCCATATATGGATATATGCATGTTTATTACTCTTTCACGTCAAACCGGCACCATCCTCACAAACATTCGCATTTATAATCCTTACTAATATTATAAAAGCGAAATTGAGTTTGTTTAATAAATTGTCGTCTTCACGCCTAAATGGCCAAACTGATTTTGATGAATTTTAGTGCAGACATGGTTGGGAACCTGCAGACGGACATAGGCTATTTTTTTAAAGGGAAAAATGAGGGAGAAATATTGAATAAAATGAAAAACTTAGCTTTGATATTACAATAAATAAGGCGCAGTAGCAAAACCGACAGGTAGGAGGTACCTGTAAATCAGGAAAGGGGAACTGTGTTATCCCGAATTAAACGCGAGCGAAGCCGCGGCAAAAGCTAGTTTATAATATTAAAGTAAGATTGTTAATCGGAAATGAATAAAAAATGAGGTTTAGTGATTTGAATGTTGTTAAATTAATTTACAAAACTATGCTTGAGGAATGTTAAAACCAACGTAATTTTTATATATAAACAACAATGCAACTGATTGAATTTTAAAATATTGTAGGTGGCATTTTTTCTTAAGACGATGTTTCCTCAAACAAAAGTCAGACTGTACTGGTTACAAATTACATCCTATATAAAGTGCTTGGCTTGCCCTTAACAGCTTAAGGCGGTTTTACGATCGCCCCGCGATAAATCTATTTAATGCCTATATCGACAGCTAATACCAAGCACTTGTACCAAGCTGGAGCTTGAAATATAAGCGGGAAGCGATTAGAAACTTTGAGAACGGGATCTAATTTGATCCTTGTTGATCTTATTTAAACTTAATAGAGGTTATTGAAATAGAAATTGAAAATATTTATTTCAGACCAAGCACACAGTATCCTTATTACTATTATAAAAGCGAAAGTGAGTTTGTTTGTTACGACTTCACGCCTTAATGCCTAAATCGATTTAATGAATTTCGGTACAGAGTTAGTTGTGGACCCTGGAGACGGACATAGACAAGCTTTTTTAATTTAAAATAAGTGAGATATGAGGGAGAGAGAGGAAAAAAGGGAAAACTTAGCTTTGCTATTACAATAAATAAGGCGTATGTGCAAAAACTACATGTAGCAGGTACTTGCAAATCAGAAAAGGGGAACTGTGTTACCCCGAATTTAACGCGAGCGAAGCCGCGGGCAAAATCTTGTCTATATAATATGGACTTGTATCATAAGTCCATATTATATTAGTAGGTGAAAACTTCAAAACACATCATCTGCCTAGCCTTTTCCCAACTATGTTGGGGTCGGCTTCCAGTCATGCATATGCGACCACTGCCTCAGGATTTGGCTGTCCACTCTGTCCGACAACACACTCAGAAGCCTGATGGTGCTATCCTTTAGCCGAGACCACAGGGAGGCCGTTCTTTTGCGAAGCACCGCCTGGAAGCTACCAGTGCTGTGCTCAGCGAACACAATGGAGGATACCATGTTTACAAGTTATTAATTTAGAATTTCCGATATTTTGGCGCAGTTGCACACACCATGCACTGTATCCTTGGTGGTATAAGCATGGTAAATATGCCGTTTCAAATGTGAATGTTAATGATTATGTCAGCTTTTTCCGGCCATCCGTCTGGTACGAGTCCGAATTGTCACGCTGGCGTTTTTTTGGAGATTCCTCGGTGACGATGACCGTTTTCAAGCACCCACTGTGTGACAATTTTGCCCCATCTGTCTTGATCTCAACTTGATGTCCTGCCTGAATAAAATCTGAAAACTTTGCAGAAAAGAGGTTAGTCTGATCCCACCCGTCCCTTGCAAGAGCCAGCCGGTGTTGCTGAGCCAGTAAGTCCAAATCAGCCCATAAATAATATCACTCAGATCCAGCTTGTCCCTTGCTGTCCCTCAGCGACGCCCTAAGCCGAGGCTCGTACCCCACAGGGGGTGCCCTTAGCGTGTAGTCGCTTAGTTTGTAAGTTTTACACCCTGGCTGGAGGTCTTAATTTTTAATTCACCCACAGGATTCACCCGGTGAAGCAGACGATAACTTCCTTGGTTGAACTGCGAGATGCCATTCATAAAAAAAGGTTAGTCTGATTAAAATAGTTTTATGCCTGTACAAGACCGAATGAATTTAAAACCTACATACAAGTACTCAGGAACGAGTTATTCTGTTCTTTATCTTTAAAAACTTTAAAGAAAAATATATGTGTAACCCAGTTTTAAAAGCTAGTTGCCGTCCGCTTTTGCGTCAACACCGTTCGTGCCGTTTCCTGAACATAACCTCTTAGATTTTATGTTCGTTTACTGTTTACAAAATGGTGTCGTTAAAGTCCAAAGTGGCATAAACGAAATGTTTTGTGTTACAATTTGTACGTAATTTGATGTTTTATTTTGTAAGAGATTTTAACGAGGATTAAAAGTGAAAAGTGCCCATTACACAAAAGGATTCGATGTTATAATGTAAGTAGATTGTGTTAAAGGAAGTATTGGTTAAGGTCTGAGTTTCTTTGCCTTATTTACGTGCTCAGTATTAGTAACGTAAAGGCTTTGGATGCAAGCCTTTTTTTTCGGTTGGGCAATCATCATTTATATTTACTTTAGTTTTACATTCTTTTTATTATTATTATGATCATTTGTAACATTTAATTTTCTTATTATTTATGACATTTTATGATTTCATTATGATCTCATTAATTATTTATTTTTATTTGTTTATTGTAAATGTGAAGACCATGTGGATCATTTCCTTTATTTACTTTGTTTTTTGACGAAGGTCTGGCAGTTTGAGTACTATAAGCGACCTACACAAATATTTTTAGTATTGTTCGTCGTGTCGTTGAGCTCCTTGGGTTATGAGTTGAGCTACACGATAACTGACAAATGCTTGCACTGACTGGACAGGTCCACTCAATCTGTGTGGTGCTTTCTTAAAAAGACCATTTCAGACTCTATCTGCATAGTCCTCATGTAAGTTAAGTTGACCAAGATTATTTTGTCTGGACGTTAAAAAAGACTATGACCTCTGAGTTTGTTTCGGCTGTTTCTTCTCAGAGTAGTTGGGTACGAAACACCGGCCTCATCTAGTTTAAAAAAAAATGACGTGTAAAAGTGTTTGTGAAAACCTACTTGCAAAATAAACATCATTTATCATTTATCCAATGACTTCCCCTGCTCTGGGCGAAGCGGGGGGGCATGTCAGACTTGTACTGACTAAACCCCACCCATGTTCCTTCTATTGCCCTTTACGTTCCGGGGCCGCGGTATCTCTTTCGAACAACCCGCAACCCCGGAGGTGGAGGCAAGCCTGCCATCAAACTGGAATAAATCTGACTGTGGAATTTCTTATGGAAAAACCCAATAACATTATGCCAGACTGCCCCTCCGCAGTCACTTGCGACTACTTAACTAGACCAACAGTCATCACCGTCATCATCATTTTCACGACACGTATACACAACCAATTGGTTGATAATACAAGATAATACAAGAGGAATTCCTAGTGTAGGGCAACGGTTTTTTTATTGCTTTAAACGAATAAATAACTTTATTATTTTTTACGATCTATCTGTATAAAAGATAAGGATATCTACAGTATCTTTAACTTATCTTTTATTTAGACTTGCAAAAAAAGTAATTCGCATGTTTTGAAATGTTAGGATCGAGTATAGGCACATCATATCAAAGGCCTACTAAAAACAACAAAAAGAAAATAAAACAAAGCGAGCAAAATAAAAGTTTATTTAACAACGTACACTGCACCGGCTGTTACTTCCTTCTACCAACACTATTATGAATCCTACTCTAACGAAATAAAATCCATTTTCAAACAAACAAACTGAATCCAAAGTCTTTGCTACTCAATTTCACTAGGTCCTACCTTGAAGTCCAAGAAACTCATTATAAGTTTCTGCTCCAACAGGCAAAGGACAAAATTTTATTTTCTATAGCTTGAGAAACTATTTTTGAAGTCTTTGTAAAAGTAAGCAAAGTACTGCTTGGTACTGTTTGTGTACTGTTCGTGAAGAGCAGTTTTCTTTGTGTTTTTTTTTTGTTGTGAAGCTTAGAATGCTCGAGTTCATAGAATGGACTTATGATTTGGTTGTATAGATTCACGTGACGACGTGAAAGATGAGATCAACGGTAGAATGAGGACCTAAAAGTATCTATTAAGTCTGAAGACTTGAATAGATCCGGACTAAATAAACTTGGAAGAGAAATCGCGGCCCCGGAATATAAAGGGCAAAAGAAGGAACACAGTAAGAAAAGAAAAGTCATTTGATTATTTCACATACGAGAAAAACTTGCAATATAAACAGCCATATCTTTTGACTGGGTAGACTTAGAGGGTTAATTTAACAGCACAAAGGGACCACAGAGTTGAGTGTATGGTTTTAATTTCAACACAAAACCTCCAGGCATTCCCGATAAATGGTCTTGACAGACAGACAGACAGAAAACAAAGTGATCTTATAAGAGTTCCGGCTTTTCCTTTCGAGGTACAAAAACCCTTATAACGCAGGGATTATCGTTCCCTAGCTATGCGCCTAATGAAGGAACAATCCTTCATTACAAAATCGTGGCAGGTGATTTGTGCAAATAATATTGTATTGACAAGGTGACTACCTGAAGTACGTCTGGACTTGCGTTGCAAAAAGGAGATGATGCTCATATAACTCTTGGGCACACTCACCGAAGTACAGTCGGTGGCGAAGTCAACGAAAGTCATCGACTTCCGAAGTAAAGAAATTTTCTACTTTTTAGTGGTTTTTTCCAAAAGAGTTTAATATTTCAGCATTTTTAGTTCTAGTATAATGATATATCACATATTTTTTATTAATATAATTATATAATTGTATACCCAATCACAAACAAAGAATTTTTCAAATCGGTCCAGGCGTCTGTGAGTAATCGGTGATCATAAAAAAAAGATTGCGACGAATTGAGATTCTCTTTCTTTTTTTGAAAACCGTTGAAAAAGAGACTGTAATTTGCAGCAGCTATGCATAAAACTGCTCGACATAAAGGATTAAGTAAAATTTATTTAATAGTAAACAGCAGGTCCGTTTACTACTAAAGAAATTTTACTCAAGAACTTTTCAATCGCCAAAAATCAAAGTATCCCAAAACCGTAAACTTCTCAAAATCATTCTCTGAGTTATTTATATGGTTTTTTGTGAAAATAAAATCACATTCCACAAAGATATAAGAGACGAATTTTTAAAAACAACAAAAGTGCAACGGCATTTCAAAGAGCACAAAACATCTGAAATAAAACTGTCACAAGATATCACTTCGAAGTTTTCGCGTCGCTCGCGCCAAAATGTGCGGTAAAAGCGAATTCTTTGGAATCCACATCGTTTTGACACGGAATAAAGAGAGCCAGAAGGATCATTTTATACAGATACTAGCTTTTTTTGGGATGTGCTTTTGCTTCTCGTATTTTTAACTACATTTACGGGTCGAAACCAAAGTAAATGCAGCGTGTGGTGTGTTATGTTGATGTGTGAGGTGTGTTGTTATTATTATTATTAAACATTTATTTCAGTCCAGGACCATAAATTGTTGGTAACAATGCACTTAAAACTATGTTAAAATAGACAATCGGATAAAATCAAAACATGAAGCCTCAACAATATTTGCCCGCGGCTTCGCTCGCGTTTAATTCGGGGTACTGCTACTTGTAGTTTTTGCCCTTGCGCCTTATTTATTGTAATAGCAATGCTACGTTTTCTCTTTTGATCCCTCTTTCTCCCTCATTTCTCACTTAAAAAAAATACCCTATGTCCGTCTCCAGGGCCCCAACTATCTTGTATATCAAAATTCATCAAAATCGGAGGATTCATCAAATCGTAACAAACAAACAAACTTACTTTCGCTATTATAAATTAGTAAGGATTTTAGACTGGAGGATTTTTTTATTTAGGCTAGGGTTTTTTCATATACATAATTGGTGTTTGCTAGCTGAAATGTGACAATGAATCAAAAATTTCTTAAATGTGCCTTGTGATAAACGGAATTGTATTAAATCTGGTTCTTTTAACCTGACAGATTTGTTGCTGGGGAGTTTGTTCCGCCACTTCTTCTTCCCAGCTAAAACACAAGGAAGTGGCGAAGGGCAGGGCGTTTTTGTGGGACTGTCTCTTGTAATGTGACGTTCAAAATGTGCTGATTATCAGCCTAATTTGAATAAATGACTTTTGATTTTGACATATACTAGTTCTGCCCTACGGTTTGACCTGCCGCGCGCTGTTCAGACCACCCTTACCAGTTAGGTGTTGAAAGATAGATAGTAGTCGATTCTCAAACTTACTGAATATGCAGAAGAACCTTCCCAATGTATCCACCAGAAAAAGATTATAAGAGGGTTTTATTAAGTCCTCGTGTAAAAAAAAATTGTTTCCTAAATTTTTTTTTGGTGAATAGTTATTTACTTTGACATACAAAATGCTTGGTTGGCGGTTTTGTAAAAAGTCTTTTAACACTTTTATTTAAAACCAGCTTTTGCCCGCGGCTTCGCTCGCGTTAAATTCGGGGTAACACAGTTCCCCTTGCGCCTTATTGATTTGTAATAGCAACGCTAAGTTTTCCCTTTTCTTCCCTCTTTCTCCCTCACATCCTACTTTTTTAAAATAAAAAATAGCCTATGTCCGTCTCCAGGGTTGCATCTATCTCTGTACCAAAATTCATTACAATCGGTTTAGCCATTAAAGCGTGATGAGGTAACAAACAAACAAACAAACAAACTCACTTTCTCATACATGTTACAGAGTGAGCCTTCTTTGAATGTGTATTTCGTGATAGACATTGGACATTCCGAGGTAAAAGTTGAGTGAAAATTACAAATACGATTGCTGCAGTTTTCTACAGAGAACCTTTGAATGAAGCAAGGGAATTCTTTTTACCTTGGAAAGTATTCTTTTTCAGTTCCGTACTGTTTTCCCGTTTTAAGTTCTTCATTAAAAAAATATTTGAAATATGAAAAAAAAATATTAACATCTTTTTTTTAAGGAAACGTCACCCCATTCTAGGAATTTCTCCTGTATCGTGGGTGCGTTTACAAATAGTTAAACTCACTTACACAAACAGCTAGACCCGGAACAACTATCTGTAGGCCGTTCAAATATTTGTTCCGTACGGGGATCAAACCCACGCCACGCAGCGCAGCAGTCGATCGCTCAGCCATTGAGCTAATCGTGTAGTCAAACATTGTTTACCAGGTCTTCATACTAACTCCTATACAGGATGGCCAGTTGATAGGCGTCCAAGAAAAAAATTAGATGCCTTATGCTAAGGGGTACCCGAATTACCCCCATGTATGTTCCGCGATTATTTGTAGTTTAGGAGCTAGAATTTTTTTAAGTACTTTTTTCAAAATATTCACCTAGCATTGGTTTTTATTTTTTATGTCTTTATTCCTATCATTTTTAGATATTCTTTTTTGTGGAATCTATTAGCGATAGCAATAGCTACCATGCAAAAAAAATCCGTTTGCCTAGGCATTGTAGAACTTACCACAAAATTAGTCCAAAGTTCAAAATTACCATTAGAGTTCGATAATCAAAAATGTTCAGAGCTTAAAAAAAAATAAGTTAGGGGTGCCAGAGGTTTCTAAATGATCTTAAAAACTTCTATGGACCTTCAACAGACAAAATCGGTAAAAAAATATAGAGCTTGATCGGGGATTATTTCCTGTAATTAGCGTTGACAGCAATAAAGGTATTTTTACAGTTATTGTTATAATTTGGGATTTCTTTATTTTTGCCACTTTTATGATAAAAAATACGGTAGATAGTTTACAAATTTTATTGAAACACGTTACAAAAGGTTTTCAAAGTGCTGCCTTACCACAGAAATGCACAATCTACATCTACGGAGGAAATTGTCTTTTAGTTGTAAACCATGTCTCGTCTCAGTGTTAAGTTAACGTCTGACAGCAAAATTGGTAATTCTTCAAGAACTCTTTGTAGGTGGCTCCATTGAGCTTGGACAGCGGTCTGGCTATGGATTTTCCATAGTTGTTGAAAATTTGATGGTCTTACGGAATGAGGATTCTCGATAGCGGACTATGGAGAATCCATAGCCAGACCGCTGTCCAAGCTCGATGGAGCCACCTACAAAGAGTTCTTGAAAAATTACCAATTTTGCTGTCAGACGTTAACTTAACACTGAGACGAGACATGGTTTACAACTAAAAGACAATTTCCTCCGTACATGTAGATTGTGCATTTCTGTGGTAAGGCGGCACTTTGAAAACCTTTTGTAACGTGTTTTAATAGAATTTGTAAACTATCTACCGTATTTTTTTATCATAAAAGTGGTAAAAATAAAGAAATCCCAAATTATAACAATAACTGTAAAAATACCTTTATTGCTGTCAACGCTAATTACAGGAAATAATCACCGATCAAGCTCTATATTTTTTTACCGATTTTGTCTGTTGAAGGTCCATAGAAGTTTTTAAGATCATTTAGAAACCTCTGGCACCCCTAACTTATTTTTTTTTTAAGCTCTGAACATTTTTGATTATCGAACTCTAATGGTAATTTTGAACTTTGGACTAATTTTGTGGTAAGTTCTACAATGCCTAGGCAAACGGATTTTTTTTGCATGGTAGCTATTGCTATCGCTAATAGATTCCACAAAAAAGAATATCTAAAAATGATAGGAATAAAGACATAAAAAATAAAAACCAATGCTAGGTGAATATTTTGAAAAAAGTACTTAAAAAAATTCTAGCTCCTAAACTACAAATAATCGCGGAACATACATGGGGGTAATTCGGGTACCCCTTAGCATAAGGCATCTAATTTTTTTCTTTGGACGCCTATCAACTGGCCACCCTGTATAATTGGAATCAAAGACCAGAATATTGACTGTACTATCAATGTTGTCAATATTATCATCAACGGCCTACCTTTTCTCAAATATGTCGGGATCAGCATCTAGTCTTACTCTATAAAGCTGAATACCAGTATTTTATATGGAGCGGCTGCCTATCTAACCTCCAGAACTCAGTTACTATAGGGTAATACGATACACCCTTCGTAAAACTGGCTGTCAGACTTTCGGGTCACTGACTACATGTAACGACTATCAAAGATCTACAAATAATAACTGGTTCCTACAGCTTAACGTGCTTTCCGAGGCACGGAAAAAACTCGGTATGCAAATGGGTGGTCACCCATCCACGGACTGACCTAGCCAAGCATAGCTTAACTATAAAATCGACCATTTTATAATCGTTATTTTATAGTCACGAGCTCTTTTTCATTTTATTTTCATTGACCTTTTTTTTTTGGGGTAGGAAATCATCAAATAACTTCTCCCGCTCCCGGCAGAGTGGGGGAGAGTGTCAGACTTCTACTGACTAAAACCCACCCATGCTCCTGCCATTGCAGACCTCTCTGCTTTGCTGACATCTCTTTGAGGAGCGCGTGGAACACTAACATGCCGTCGACACTTTATCTAGACCTTGTGTGGTAATAAAAATAAATTGAAACTTTCAAGATAAAATTTTCAAGAATCATAAATTCGGAACCAAATTCTAAGATACCTTTGGAAAATGCAAAGCTATTAATGCCGTGTACTACGATTTTCAGCTTTAACAGCGGGGACCAGTAAATCATTGGGGTAGGATGGTTCACAACCTACTTAATTCCACTCGTGCGAAATAGATAAAATTGCTCCAATGAACATTTGTTTTAAGAGCGCTTCCTTTGTTTTAAATGCCTGGCGTGGAAGATCAAGGTCTACGTAAATATTGCGCTTGTTTTTCTCAAATGGATAAGCAGAAGTATCGTCATTCATTGGCTGTGAGGGGAAATATGGTTGCTCGAAGGTTTGCTGGTTGTTCAGTACTGGAAAAAATTACACTGTTCAAAGCTTACTGCCAATCATTTTACACCAGCAGCCTTTGGGCTAATCATACCCTAAAATCAACCAATGCCCTGCGAATCCTTACTAATATTTTAAAACCGAAAGTGAGTTTGTTTGTTTGTTACCTCTTCACGCCTAAATGCTAAACTATAATTGAATTTTGGTACAGAGATAGTTAGAACCCTGTAGACGTTGGCTATTTTTTTGTAAATAAATGTGAGAAATGAGAGAGAAAGAGGGAAGAAAAGGGAAAACTTAGCTTTGCTATTACAATAACTCAGGCGCAAAAACTACAGGTAGCAGGTGTCAAAGAGCAACTGTGATACCCTGAATTTAACGCGAGCGAAAACAGCTAGTAATATTATAAATGATAATGTTTGCCACGGGCAAAAGCTATCACAATATTAAACCTACAGGGTGCTGTTGAGGCATTTTGAAGTATCAACCGAATTACGTAAGAGCTCATAAAAGTAGAATTAAGGAAAAGCTTGAATTAGCCTGTGTACCAACAACATTCTGCCAAATTTTATGGATGGGAAATCATCAAATAAGTTTCCCCGCTCTGGGAGGAGCGAGGGAGGGGTGTCAGACTTGTACTGACTAAAACCCACCCTTCCTTCTTTTACCAGTTTTATTCTGGGGTTGCGATATTTCTTTCGAGCTAGCAGGCCCCTCTATTCAAAATTCCCTTGAAGCAGATTTTAAATGCATTTCTGAAAACATTTACCAGACATTCTACAGAAGAGAGACGCAAAAAAAAAACTAATTGCTTTTGTAGAGAACGAACCGTAAATTGCTATAACGAACGCTCTGGTTTCGATCGCATCGAGTTTTTTGTAAAGTTTTCTAATATAGGGCATCTAGAGAGGTAGGTACACGTTTCCCCACAGTTTGCGGCATTTACGAGTAAACTTTTTGCTGCAAACTGCAATTGGCTTGGTACACAAACTGGTGTACCATTTCTTAATTAAATTGACATTTCGGACGTCTGGCTGGCTGAAATGTGGCGAAAGTCTAAAGCCAAAGAAGGCCTAGGACGAATTCATCGTAATAGAGCTGATAGTTCGGACCCTGGAGACGGACATAGGCTATTTTTTCTATATATCCTATATGAGAGATAAGAGTGAAAAAAGGGAAAACTAAGCATTGTTATTACAATAAATAAGGCGCAAGGGCAAAAACTATAGGTACAGTAGGTACCCGTTAACGCGAGTGAAGCGGCGAAAGCTAGTAATATTATAAATGCAAATGTTTGTGGATAAATGTATGGAAATATGGATGTTTGTTAGTCTTTCACGTCAAAACGGCTGAACAGAGTTTGATGAAATTTGGCTCACTGGAATAACACATTATACTTACTTTTTTGATATCACGCGGGTGAAGCCGCGGGCACCAGCTAGTAGATTATATTTTCATAATAAAACTGCCTCATATTGTTACATAGTACGTTCAAAACTCCGAGTGAAATAGTTTGGCATCCTTTTAACTGATAAATGGTACTTTTACTATTACAATCACAGTTATATCCAAGGGGTCGGCAATAAAGGAAGGCCTTCCGGATTGCACAAATAAATATTTGTCCCGATCCGACCCCGAAGGTCATGCGGGCAAAATGGGGTTAAGCAAATACCGGTAAAATAATACAAGAATTTCTCGATTGGCCGGGTGTTGGCAATAGGTGATTTTAAGAGGTGTTTTGGGATTTTGGACGTTTAAATAACAAATGAATTTATTCTCTAATACATCAGACAGAAGATTTGGATTAGGTCGTGGCTTAATTAGAGCAGCCGCAGACCTTGGGTTGATCTTAGGTTAACACACGTTTGCCTAGGTTAGACTATAGATGGGAGATTATGGATTATGGCTTCGCTTGCGTTAAATTCGGGGTAACACGGTTCCCCTTTCCTTATTTGCAGGTACCTGCTACCTGTAGTTTTGCCCTTGCGCCTGATTTATTGTAATAGTAAAGCTAAGTTTTTCCTTTTCATCCCTTATGTCACTTTTTTTTAAAAAAAAAAAAGCCTGTGTTCGTCTCCAGGGTCACAACTATCTCTATACAAAATTTCATCAACATCGGTTTAGCCATTTAGGCCTGAAGAGGTAAAAAACAAACTCACTTTCGCTTTTATAATATATAAATTACTAGCTGTGCCCAGCACTATCACCCGCTGCCCACTTAGAGGTATGAAAAATTGATGTTGGCCGATTCTTAGACCTACCCGATATGTACACAAAATTTCGTTTAAATCGGTCCAGCCGTTTCGGAGGAGGATGGGAACGAAAACTGTGACACGAGAATTTTATATATTAGATAAAATATAAGTACGGATGCTAAAACCACAGAATGTATTTACACTTCACATCAAGTTGCAAATGGCATATATCACTGCTTTGACAAACGATCTTGACATTTACATAAGCGGTGCGCTACGAAGGCGGATTGGAGGTTGCAGAGGGACGATACATCGTTTCTCAATCTTTGAAATACAAGAATATTCTCTTGGTGCAATGATCGCATCGACAATGTTTTATTTACTACTAGCTTTTGCCCGCGGCTTCGCTCGCGTTAAATTCGGTAGCGCCTCAGTGATTTGTAATAGCAACCTAGTTTTTCCGTTTGTTCCCTCTTTCTCCCTCATATCCCACTATTTAAAAAAAAAAACATAGCCTATGTCCGTCTTCTGGTTCCCAACTATCTCTGTACCAAAAAGCGTGAAGAGGTAACAAACATACAAACAAACTCACTTTCGCTTTTATAATATTAGTAAGGATTCAAAACAAGTTCTTTCCCTCGAGTAGACTTCTGTTCTCTTACTCAGCACTCACAACTTGAGAGCTGTGAGCACTGTTTCACACACATCATCATAATTCTTCTGCCCTCTTTAGAGATCAGTATAACAAAAGGAAAAAACGGAACCCTTATGTGATTACTTTAGTGTCCGTCTGTCTGTCTGTCAAAACCTTTTATCTAAAAAATGCGTGGAGGTATCGAGTTGAAAATAAAACAATATACTTAAATATGTGGTCCCTTAAAGCTTTGTAAAAATCAACCCTCTAAACTTAGGCAGTTAAAAGATAATGGCCGTCTACGTCACAATATGATGGCAAGGTTGGCGCAGTGGCTGAGTGATTGACTGCTGCGCTGCTTGTCGCGGTTTCGATCCTCGCACGGAACAAATATTTGTATGACCCAAAGGTAGTTGTTCTAGGTCTGGCTCTTTGTGTTTCTGAGTTTAAATGTTTGTAAACTCACCACGATGTAGGAGAAATTCCTAGTGTGGGGCAACGTTTAAAAAATATTGTACGAAACCCTCAGTGCGCGAGTACGACTCTCAATTTTTTTGCAGAAAGGAAATCATTAAATAACTTCGCCCGTTCTGGGCAGGGCGGAAGGGAGTGTCAGACTAAAACCCACCCATGTAGGTACCTTTTTCTACCCTTTGCTCCGGGGCCGCGCTATCTTTTTCGTCAAACCCACAACCCCGGTATATAATGCCCTTAGCCCTTATTCACATAGTCCCTTCATCGTTTCTATGCTGTTTCACATCCATACTAATTTTCCTCATGTGTTTCACTCAGTGATTGTGCAAATTCTAACACCAACTCATACAACAGAACTATACCACTCATTCTAATAAGCAGAACAAACTAATCTCAATGATAACTTAGACTCGCATCAAGTTCTCGCGACACCACCGTAACTCACTTTGTACGAGTTTCTATTGAATTTGCGGTAAATAAGGAAATAGTTGGTTCAACCGACTAACAATTCTAGCAGAAACTAGTTTAATAGATTGTTGGATTTAAAGGCGTATTCTCCTTGGCCTTTCAATGAAATCATAAGTCGTTTATTCAAACTTGGCTGGCCAGCACTTTTTGAACGACAATTACACAGAATGCCTATCCTTCGCCACTTCCCAGAGTTTTAGCACAAACTCCCCGGCAACACAATTGTCTGGTAGGTTTAAAGATTTTGTACTGTAATATTAAAGTACACATTATGAAAAATTTAGAGGTGTCAAGGGACACCCGGATGGAACGCAGTTCCTATAGAAATGAAAATATCTGGCTTGCTTTCTATAAGAGAGAGAGACAGACAGACAGACAGAGAAACATGCGACGCCGCACAGCTTACAATAGCTTACTAAAGCAAAAAGTGTCGTGACAACTTTTCGTAAGACTCAACTTTTTTCCGTCTAGCCCCCTTTCGCAACGCGCGATAAGGAACTTCGTTCCAATAAGACAGATTATATTTTGATTGGATTGCCATTATGTCAGCTAGCCACAACAATATAACAAAATGAAAGACAAGACAATTCTGAAATATAAATATTATCTTTTGACAAGATTATAACTCACATATTTCTGCGTTGGGCTAAGTCATGAGTTCGATCCTCGGGTTGGGCTAAAAGTCGTTGGATTTTTCCGTCAGAAATTTCTTAGTAACAAGCCACATAGTCTAAATATGTGCGCAGTTATTTTCTTTTCTTTCTAATAAAACATTGTCCCACTTTAGAAATTTCTCCTGTATCATGGGTGCGTTTACAAACATTAAAACTGACATACACAAACAGCCAGACAAGCCGGAACAACTATCTGTGGGTCATACATTGTTCCGTGTGGGGATCGAACCCGCGTCACGTAACCCTTATCACTGCGCCCACCATGACCTCGTGTGTCTTAGTTGATTGTTAAGCAAAACTGGTGTTATGTGGGTGTACTATTACTACCTTCTTTATTTTTACAGATGGGAAATCATCAAATAGGTAGGTAGGTGGTGGTCCTGGCAGGCCCCTCTGCTTTGCTGACATTTCTTTGAGGCCATCGACGCAGCCTGTCGTCACTGGACCAGTGAGCTACCCATTGCTCACCCTCCACAGGCGTGCATCTGCGGTGGCCGCTCTGGGCCTTGGGCGCCTGGAAACGACTCCCGTTGCGGCTGGGTTGGTTTGAGGCCACCTGTTTGGCCTCATCCTTAAGATTACAGGCGTTATGTTTAACTTCATTAGTAAAAATGGGCAACTAAACTGAGCTAAGTAGAATAAATCCGTTACTCAGTTACTTAAGCGATTCAGTTATACTTGTAAGCGTGTTCGTAAGTTTGTCCGAAGAAAGAGCGGATACCAAGAGAATGAGTATACTTGCGAACTTCTTTGTTCTCACGCTTTGCAAAGTTTCCGTCATATTTGCATGTTAGTGTAATGTATTAAATACAACTTTGTTTTCAGGCGCATATGGTGGATTTCGTAAAGTTGTTCTGTATTTAATTTTAGATTTATTTTTTGTTAAAGAAACTTTGGATGGATTGTGTTATAGATTTTAACATGATATTATTCGAAAAGTGTTTGTTGTGAAAATATTCGAATCAAATCAAAAGGATTTATTTCAAGAACGTCAGTTACAAGCACTTTTAAACTGTCGAAATAATGACAACAATAAAATGAGTTAGTACTTATTAAACTAGAAATATAAGAGTCTATTAGATAAACTCAAACCATGAAGTTTTTAACCTGCTGTAAAAAAGGAGGAATCTTTTTTATTTTTGTTTGTTCACCGATTACTCAAGAACGCCTGGACCGATTCGCAAAATTCTATTATGAGTTATCGAAATCGTCCGAAATACTAAATTATTGTTTTCTTTAAGACTATTTGGCTGGTCTGCTCATTTCTTAGTAATAATGGAAAAAAATTGATACTCGGAAAAAAAATGTGATATAGGTATTTATTATAATAACCATAACTAAAAACCGGCCAAGAGCGTGTCGGGCCACGCTCAGTGTAGGGTTCCGTAGTTTCCCGTCCGTCACAATAAGTGTTCCCAGTTATGAGGCCAACCGAACAATTCGGTAATACCCGATCCAATGTAATAAGTACCTACAGCGCCATCTCTCGGGGAATTGGGTTACTAATTAATACAAAGACGTGCAATTTCGGTGGTAATTTTGGATTACGAGAACCGATTTCAATAATTCTTTTTTTGTTTGAAAAAAGATACGTTCAGGATAATAAAATATGTACACAAAGTTACAAAAAATGCTTGCATATACGATTATACTACAAACTTAGTCCAGAAATTATTTTGTAAAACTTTTTGTCTTTTTTTTTACAAAAACTGTTGTGTCAATCAAGTTCAAAATAATTTTCATAGAAAGTCCTTATAAAGTTCTACTTTTCAGATTTTTTTCATATTTTCTAAACTTATGGTTCAAAAGTTAGAGGGGGGGGGGACACATTGTTTTTTACTTTTGGAGCGATTATTTCCGAAATTATTGACATTATCAAAAAATGATTTTAGTAAACCCCTATTCATTTTTAAATACCTTTCCAACAATATATCACAAGTTAGGGTTGAAATTTAAAAAAAAATCACTTCCCACTTTACATATAGGGTGGCTACCCTAATAAAACATTTTTTTAAAATTTTTATTTTACCACTTTGTCGGCGTGATTGATATACATATTGGTACCAAATTTCAGCTTTCTAGTGCTAACGGTCACAGAGATTAAGCGAGGACGGACGGACGGACGGACGGACGGACAGACAGACATGGCGAAACTATAAGGGTTCCTAGTTGACTACGGAACCCTAAAAATGCTGCAATAAAAAACTTTTTGTAAAAAAACTGACTTTCAAAAAACAACTAAAAAGTGGAAAATAGCTTTACTTCCAGAAGTCGGTGGCAAAAAAGTCAACGAAACCAACAAAAGTCACAAAAGAAGTTGTTTAATAAAACAGATACAGGCTCTTGAATGTCAAAAATAAGAGGCTGAATCTTTAAAACGTTCCAAAGAATAAAAATGGCCGCCAGAAAAAAACAGGTAGGTACTCCACACAAACAAGCGATAGATCACCGACTAACTACATAGAAATTTATACCTAGCACGCAGTTTGGAAGCGTGATAAACACCCGATGAAGGCAATTAAGGTGTCGACAGAACGCTTGCGTTGCGGTTTTGTTCTTATAAAAGTTTGTGTGTAGGTAAGGAACGCGTGCAGAGCGCTTTTATAGGTTTTACATGTATTTAGCAGGGTCGATAATGTGAAAGGAGCCTTGTAATCACTGCCGGGGTTGCGGGTTGTTCGAAAGAGATACTGCGGCTCCGGAACGTAAAGGGCAATAGAAGTAACATGGGTGGGTTTTAGTCAGTACAAGTCTGACACTCCCCCCCCCGCTCCACCCAGAGCAGGGGAAGTTAATTGATGATTTATCATCCGCAAAAAAAAAACCTTGTAATCAGCTGTTTTCTTTAGTGTGTAAGATTGCCCGTGTCATATATTAAAAGGAAATATTCAACTGATGGTATTTACAGACGATTTCTAGCCATCGTAGATGCGAGTCTGTGGACGGTGAGTAACGGTTAGCTCACCGTCAGTCCGTCCAGTGACGACGGGCTGTGTTGACGGCCTTAAAAGTTGTCAGCAAAGCAGAGGGGCTTGCCAGGGCCACCGCCTGCTGGGGTTGTGGGTTGTTTGAAAGAAAAACCGCGGCCCCGGAATACAAAAGGCAAAAAAATAACCTGGATGGGTTTTGCTTGACATTGTGCTTGACGTCCGCCTAGAGTGGGATAAGTTATTTGCTTTTCTATCTATACTAATATTATAAAGCTGAAGAGTTTGTTTGTTTGTTTGAACGCGCTAATCTCAGGGACTACTGGTTGGAATTGGAAAATTCTTTTAGTGTTGGATAGTCCATTTCTTGAGGAAGGCTATAGGCTATATCGATACCTCCCACGTAAGTTGTTGTATCTCCAAAACTGCAAATTTACAGTAAAGCGTTTCAAAGATTCAAATTGAACCAAAATCTGCATTTATTGTTGCATCTTTTTAAAATTTCGTATTTAAATGTAATATAATAGTCTTCTTAAATCCGTTAAAAGATATTTTAAGTAATATGTCTATTTTCGGAGATATTGTTCATACAACATTTTACTCCGAAGTAGAAGTTATGTCAGTTGTTGCATCTGATACTAACAACATTATACCGCGGCGCCCAGATAGCATCACTTGTGGTATATGATAGTTACAACTGTATACGTTGAAAAACATAAGTCTTACTCTGTTGTATGTGGTAATAATATTTATATTAGTTACAGAATTCAATTTCCAATTTGAAGGTGATTAATTTTTTAGGTTAATAAATAAAAAATAAATGTTATTAAGGTTATTTTTTTTATTAGAAACAACATTAGTGAACAGAAAATCTTTGAAAATAAAATAATGAGCTTTTAAAACTTAATTAAATGACTTCTTCTGTTGCTGAATAATCAAGAACGTTTCATTATATAACAATCATACAAAAGACTTTTTAAAAATTATACAAAGTTATAGAATAGGATAGGTAACGTAACAACAGAACTAATCAAATTTTAATAGAATTGCAAAAATCAACATCACTATAAAAAATAAAACATGAACTTACTTAATTAAATGAGATCAGCTTAAAATCAAAGTAGTAATTTGGTAACCATTTAAAATTTTTGGCATATAATTATTGGTTTATAATAATGAAAAAGAAATGTTAAAATAAAAACAATTGGTTAATGTCAACCTAAGAAACCTAAAATTAGCTTTTATGGGAGCTTAAAACAAAAAAATATTATTTTTATGAGATCAATATTAAAACCTGAGATGCTTAATCAAAAACAATATAGAAAAAAGAAAAATAGACGAATTATTTGAAAAAGACTGATGTCTATTCTGAATCAGAAAATTCAGCGTCATTATTAACGCCAGCAACGAAGGATGGTTTGCCCACCTGTTTCGCCCATCTAACCAAGCTAAACCATTCAAAGTGTGTATAAATAAGTTTATTTTTGGACAAACGTTCTATTAGAGCATGTACGCTATCACCTTCTGCCTGGGTGTGACCTTTTTCAAGAAATGTATGTTTGATAGTTAATAGTTAGTATATTAAGCTTATGAGCAATATAAACATAAAACGCAAACACGATACAATTGCGATTCTGACCGGTACTATTGCCAAACTTATTTATACACCCTTTGAATGGTTTAGCTTTGTTAGATGGGCGAAACAGGTGGGCAAACCATTTAACGTCATAGAAATGAAGCATACAGATTTTTAAACTATAAAACACTTTTGATTGGACGTCATTAGTCTAAAAATGTAAATGGGAACGTAGTTAGATGGAATAAAATAAAGAAGTAAGTATATGTGCAGAAGATCCTTTTAAAATTATGTATCGGTAAGATTTGGCAGACAATAATGCTATGAAAGTTGCCCTTAATTAATACCAATACCCGTAGACGCCAAAGGAATAGTATGGCTGAGCTATGCCCCTTGTTATCCAACCGTCTTCCCATAACTAAGGTAAATATGACGACTTAATGAACAAGAGTCATACTAAAATTATTCCAGTTACGTATCACGACTTTTTCAGGCATTTATCTTTCGTTGCTCGCGTTAATAATGACGCTGAATTTTCTGATTCAGAATAGACATTAGTCTTTTTCCAAATATTCCGTTTGTTTTTCTTTTTTGTATATTGCTTTTGACTAAACATCTTAGGTTTTAATATTGAGCTCATAAAAATAATATTCATTTGTTTTATATTGTTTTAAGGCTCCCATAAAAGCTAATTTTAGGTTTGTTAGGTTGACAATTAACCAATTGTTTTTATTTTAACATTTCTTGACATGTACTCTTTTTCCATATTACGTAAATTCTTTCCCTTAGTGTCTATCCATTCATTAAAATGTTTTTTTTTTACTATATTACCTTTATCTTTCCTTGGTTGACGACGGCGATCGCTTGTGCTAGGACTATTATTCGAAATATCTGACAGCGGACTTTGTTTATTGTTGTATACGTTGAGCAGCTAGACAGATAACTAGGTGAGGGTACGGGCAAAAGTTGATAAGTTTTCCTTTTGTATATAATAATGGCAGTAATCATTATTACAGTCGTAGTCCAAGTGGTTAATACCACAAGAAGGTGAAGGGTGCGGTGTTTCGAGATTTGCCGTATCAGAATCTGAAGCAACTTCTAGGTTACTATCAAAGAAATCTGTATCAATTATGTTTGCTAGCTCAATAATATCTGACTCATTAAAGCTTATTGGTAAAGGAGACTCTGAAACAATAATAATGTTTTGTATAATAAATGATCAGCAGATGTAGGCAATCGAACCTGAGACCTCGGCGTGCTAATACAATGCACTAGGTATGCATCTGGCTATTGAGGCAGTCGTACTTACCATTTAAAGATTGACTTTTGAACTAAAGACTTGACTTACAACGTAAATTTTAAGTAAAAAAAAAGAAAATCCAACGTAAAATATAGCATTTCACTATACAACTACATTTTAATGAACGATTTCCGAAGTAAAACGATGTATTTATTAGATACAACAAAATGTTAAACTTCAACGAAGACGTAAAATATTGTATGTATTACATACAACATTTTCGATGAACGCTCACCGGCGTATATTGTTGTAAGTAATCTATACAATAGTTTAGGTTGGTGCCACCATGTAAAGAGTTAGTAATCTAATTCATCGACTAAAATAATTCAAAAACAAACTTACCATTAATATTTAGTAGGTTTGAATTAGAAAAACTGTTTAATTCTATTTAATTATAAAAAAGATTGTCCTTTTCAATGGGTGTTTCGGAGTTGTTGCTTTGTATATTCGCATTATTGAGCAAGTCACAAATTCGACGCCCTCTTGATAATATAATACTTGCACGTTTCATTATAACAAATATGAAGTAAACTAATAAAGTCAATGAATTAGCAAAAAATATATGCGATTGCAACGTGCGTGCGGCCGGTTGAAAGTCCGGCGTAGTCTGTTGTATGTAACCAATACGCGGCGCGAGCGCGTGATTCTGCCCGCCCCGCGCCCCGCGTACACAAATGTATAGGCATATACAACGGTGTAATCCGTTCGCGTTTGAAACTTACAACATTATACGTCTGACAAATCCTTTAAAAATTGTGTTTTTGTTGTTTTTTTACTTTGAATGGATATAATGATCCATTTTAAGATATTTTTCAGCAAAAAAGCAAAATAGCATTTTTGTGGCATACAACAACTTACGTGGGAGGTATCGATATAACATCACGCTACGACCATCAGGTGCTGAGCAGCGCGGGTGAAACCGTGGGGAACAGCTAATCGGTTATAAAAAACAAAGTTGTCCAATCGCAACTTTGCCCTGTTTTTGTTTTTCATTTAGTTACTAAGTTGTCAAGACGTAGACCGTTTCCATTGAAAAATTACACATTAAACACTCTAGGAGATTATAGTCCTTAAGTATATCTAAGTCGTTTGAGGTCTTTAACACTTTTTAAAGAGCAGTAAAAAAAACAAAACTCTATTGTAAGAATACTTAAAATATTTCAGTCTGAGTTGTGTTTGCTTGACCGAAAACATAGCGTGATAACCGGTTAACGCGGGATTCGGTCGATAAACTATGAACAAAAAAAATTATCGACGCTAATTTGTACAGTGAAACCTGGTTAAGTGAGACATCAAGGGACCTGCAATGTCGTTTCACTTATAGAGGTATTCCACTTACCCATTGTCTCAGATATACAGGTATAAATAGAGAGAATACAGGTTATTTCAGTTATAGAGGTGCGATCATTAAATAAAATAACGTGTTATGTATACTATGTAAATGAGTTTTAATAAATAAAAAATAGTACTTAAAGGTAATCATACAAATGTAATCAACAAAAATATTCAAGCACGTTTTTACACGTAATATGTACGAATATGGAAACAGAATGTTTCAATTATAAAAATCTGTCATTTTAGTTTGTCGTTTGGAAGTATCAGCCATCAGATGTTTTTCGATGTTATAAATTTTATCAAATATGCTTTGGCCACCAATTGATGACATTTCAAAATAACTGTGCAAAGTTTCTAGTGCTTTTACTGCAGTAGCTGTAGCTTTCATTTTGGCATTTTTCAAATAAACATCTGTATATTTAACTATAACTGAAGGTAATTGAAGCTCAAAATTACTTACGTATTTGTTTATTATTATTTTTACTTTTTTTTTTTATTATTTTCCCTGAATCAGCATATTCAAGGCTCCAAAATATATTTTTTCTCGGTCTAAAAATAAAATCATGCATTTAAGGGTTAAGGTTAAAAAACCATGGTTTACTGCAGCTGTTTCTCGTAAAAGTTTCATATCTCAAAAACTAGAACTAGAATTAGGAAGTAGCGTTTTGGTACTGTTTTGTGTAATGACGTTCAAAATGTGTCGATCATCAGCCTAGTTTGAATAAATTACTTCTGATTTAATTTCATTAAATGACAAATATTTTTCAACTTAATTTCCTTTTTTTTTCCTTTAAAATTAGATGTGGCACAGACAGACGGACCTACAAGACAAATTACTGCGAGTTCCATTTTTGTTATTCAGCTAAAAATCCGTGAGAATCGGCCCTTTAATCATTTATTAATTAGAAATTGGTAACACTGAATTACTCCTGATAAACTTTTGACAAATTTCACTTTCAAAATTAATCATAAAACGTACTCAGGAACTGTAACCGCAACGAAGAATATACGAGTAATTTAAATTCTTATGGATGGCCTTCTCTGTAAGTTAAACGGCGCCAAGAGCTGACAATGAAAACAAGACCTTGACTGGAACATAATGCATTCTCTGCTGTGCTCCACTTTAGAACACTTTCTAGGTAAAATTATGGGAATCTATATATATAAAAGAAAGTCGTGTTAGTTACTCCACTTATAACTCAAGAACGGCTGATCCGATTTAGCTGAAAATTGGTGAGGAGGTAGCTTAGAACCAGGAAACGGACATAGGATACTTTTCACCCCGGTAAGAGAAGTAGGGTAGGCAGGGTAGGTAGAAAATTGCATTGCAACGCGTGCCGGGGCACAGCTAGTTTATTTCATAAAAATAAGAACGGTACATAAATGCAATGATTTCTTGCATTAATTGATTATTTACTAGATTTTGCCCGCGGCTTTGCTCTCGTTAAATTCAGTATAACACAATACTTGCTAGCTGCTACCTGCAGTTTTTGCTCTTGCGCCTTATTGGTTTGTAATAGCAACGCTAAGTTTTCCCTTTTCTTCCCTCGTTCTCCTTCATATCCCCCTTATTTAAAAAAAAATAACACATAAATAAATCTGAATCATTAAAAAGCTTCTTCTCAAAAATGAAAATAACAAAATTTTATCATTAAGTATGTCAAGTTTTCGGCCTCAAGTGAGCCTATAACATAAAATTACTTAAAGCTTTCTTGTAATAGAATTAAACGATTATTTTTCTTTATCCTATTAATAACGTTAAAAATACGTAAGTAGGGAATTAAAGTTCTGATTTCAGTTTTTTTTTTCGCTTTTAGACTTCTTCAAATAAACTCGTTGGTGATGATACATCCGTATATTTGAAGAAAAAAACGAAACCTTTGTAGGATCACTTTGTTGCCAATCTGTCTGTCTGTCAAGACCTTTTATCTCGGGAACGAGTGGAGGTATCGAATTGAAATAAAAACCATAAATCCAAGTTTGTAGTTCCATGGAGCTGTGAAATAATCAACCCTCTAAGTCTGCGTAGTTACTACATATGGCCATTTATGTCGTGAATTTGTACGGAAAGGTTTCCGTACACATTTTGACACGACATAAATGGCCGGTGCTCGAATCCGACTCACACTTGGCCGGTTTTTTAATTCGTGGCAACATGCAAATTACATAAACTTATAATTTACTAGCTTTCACCCGCGTTAAATTTGGGGTAACACAGTTCCGATTTGTAATAGCAACGCTAAGTTTTCCCTTTTCTTCCCTCTTTCTCCCTCACATCCCACTTTTTTCAAAAAAATGTTAGCCTATGTCCGTCTCCTGGTTCCCAACTATCTCTGTACCAAAATTCATCAAAATTGGTTTTGCCATTAAAGCGTGAAGAGGTAACAAACAAACATACTCACTTTCGCTTTTATAATATTATAGTAAGGATTATTATCCAATCAAACCACAGGCAAAATATACGTATTCAAATAATTTCATTTCAGATAATTGACAACCTACCAAAAAGTTTCTCTCAGCAGATCCAGTATGTTAGTAACAATATGACTTAAGCTATGTTAGTCTACACTAATACTATAAAGAGGAAAAAATTGTATTATCTGTGTGCATGTAACGATTAAACACAAAAGTACTGAACCGATTTAAAAAAAACCTTTTGCCTTTAGTCAGCTGATTCATGCTAATATCCACAGGAGTGGAGTAGTAACCAAAGACACGAGTGAAACCGCGCAGTACTGCTACAGTACGGCCAACGAGAAGCGATACGAAAGGTCATTAACCTAAAGAACAACTGTGGCGTTGACAATCTGATATTTGCACTTTCCATCTTGTGCCTTTGTCGTAATGTCTCGTTCTCCCGGCAAAAACATGACAACGTTAAGACGGGTTCGCCAACATTCGGGCGGCCATTTTGGATGGGGTTTTAGCATGGGTTTTGTTTACATTTGGTAACGCTTCTCGTTGGCCGTACGTAGTAGGTACTTAATAACTAGAACAGATCGAGTGCGATTGGTTAGCGTACACATTCTGCTGTCACACTGCCCGCCTTGGCAGTTATCGATTGCAGGATAGAGATGGGACTGCCACTTATATTAATTTTGCTTTTATTAAACTATGACGGCACGGTTGGCGCAGTAGCTGAGCCATCGACTGTTGCTCTGTGTGAAACGATACAACTACCTGCAGGTCATACAAATATTTGTATGACCTGCAGGTAGTTGTTTCGGGTCTGGCTGTTTATGTATGTGAGTTTAAATGTTTGTGGACACACCCACGACACAAGAGAAATTCCTAGTGTTGACGGGCCTGTTGGTCTAGTGGTTAGTGGCCCTGACTGCTGAGCCGGAGGTCGTGGGTTCGATTTCCACCCAGAAAAAACTTTGTGTGATGAGCATGATTGTTTATTCTGTGTCTGGGTGTGATTTATCTATAATATGTATGTATTTATAAATTATATAAGTATGTATATCAGTTGTCTGGTTACCATAACACAAGCTCTGCTTAGCTTGGGATCAGATAGCCGTGTGTGAGTTGTCCCAAGATATTTTTTTATTTAAAAAAAAGTCTCTTCTACTCGATATATAAAATCCTCTTCAATTCCCAGCAGTAACTGCTCGTTAAAACTATGAATTACCTAGATGTTAGTCACGTTAGCTACCGCTCGTAACATAAATACTCGTAATGAAACATTTATTCAACGTTACCTCTATGGGGTAAAAGTGTACCTATTCTTCAGACCATGTTTGTGCTCTTGTGTGGGAAAGAGATAGAGCTATACATGGATGTGTAGCGCCATCTCTTTCCTACACTAGAATGAGATTAAAAGAATCCTGATCTAAGGCGTCATGGTAATGAACTCACTGGAGATGGATTCCTCAGTTCCGTATGATGTATTTCTGTAGTTACCAATGACTACTCTTGGAGGAGCTCGTGGCTAAATAATAGCAGCCGCTCGGGTCGATCTTTAGGTAAAGCCGCGCTTGCCTAGGTTGGTCTGTGGATGGGTGACCACCCGTTACATACCGAGTTCCCTCCGTGCCTCGGAAAGCACGTTAAGCCGCTGGTCCTGGCTGTCATTTGTAGATCTTTGACAGTCGTTACAAGGTAGTCAGTGTCCCGAAAGTCTGACAACCAGTCTTACCAAGGGGTATCGTATTACCCAGTACTAACTGGGCTGTGGAGGTCAGATAGGCAGTCGCTCCATGTAAAATACTGATATTCAGCTGCATCCGGTTAGACTGGAAGCCGACCCCAACATAGTTGGAAAAAGGCTAGGCAGATGATGATGACCAATGACTACTCTTATATTTTATGATCGTACAATCCATCCAAAGGATGCCTGTAAGACAATTTGTTATTATTATTTATTTACCAGCTTTTGCCCGCGGCTTCGCTCGCGTTAAATTCGGGGTAACCTAGTTACCCTTTCCTGATTTGCAGGTACCTGCTACCTGCAGTTTTTGCTCTTGCGCCTTATTAATTTATAATAGCGAAGCTAATTTTTTTTTCCTCTTTCTTCCTCATATCCCACTTTTTTTTAAGTTAATCTATGTCCGTCGCCTGGGTATCAACTATCTCTGCACCAAAATTCATCAAAATCGGTTTGGCCATTAAGACGTGAAGAGGTATCAAACAAACAAACTCACTTTCGCTTTTGTAATATTAGTAAGCAATTGTCAGTTCAGTACAATCCAATATTATTAGTTAAGACATATACCGCTTACAAACTAGACTAACAACTACAAAACATGTCAAAGTTTATAACAATAGTAATCCATCAACCATAATTATATAAAGCTATCCTTAGGCGGTTGGATCATGAGCCTCATTCAGAAGGCAGTACTCCTCAACAAAGCCCTCAATTGTGAGGAGGTTTCCGTCTTTGGAACCCTAACCACCGGTAGCTTGAACTCTGTGCCCGATAAAGATTGAGATGTGAGGGAGACAGAGGGAAGAAAAGAGAAAACTTAGCATTGCTATTACAATAAATAAGGCAAGGGCAAAAACTACAGGTAGCAGTACCTGCTAATCAGGAAAGGGGAACTGTGTTACCCCGAATTTAACGCGAGCGATGCCGCGGGTAATGGCTTGTAGGTAATAATTATAAAATCTATCACATTCCACTGGTGTACAGGTGTGAAGAATTTCTTCTCCAAAGTTTGACTTCAACATCTTAGTCAACACAAAGAACCTAATTAACATTCCACATCATGACGTCATCACCCGAAACTTTCCCAATTAACTAAGAATATTACTCAATGTAGTTGCAGAAGCTTATAGATAGTTCCAAAACTGTGCCATTGTTAGAAATGATTTAGACATTAATTAATAATTTACCTAACAAACCAAACTAATTACGTTGGCCCGGCGCGGGCTTGAACTGCGAAATATCCGACTAAGCCCAAATTAGTACGCTTACGAGGTAGTAGGGTTGGCCCTTTGCATTTAATGAGAAAGAGTCCCGAAAAATGTGTTGGATTTGGGATTGCAAAGTTGTGGCTTTGATTAGGGGTTTGGGGGCAAAATCTATGTGCGTGAATACACCTTTCCATGTTTATAATCATGATTACTGATAAATTATTATCTTTAGGTTAAAGTAGATCCTACTAATTTTATAAATGCTGAATGGATCTTGATGAAATCTGACACAGAGGTAGATTATGGTGTCGAATAACACATAGGATACTTCTTTCGATATCATCTGGATGAAGTCGCGGGCGACAGCTATTTTACTAATATTATTTTACTCTTTCATCTATTTCGCGAATTCTACTCCAAAACTAGTGTTGTTAAGGGGTTTTCTCCCGACACGAGTTTTTTTTACTAGAACTCGTAGCTTATGTAGCCAGTACCTACATTTTTTTTTTAACATTGTCCCACATTAGGAATGTCTCCTGTATTGCAGGTGCGTTTACAAATATTTAAACTCACATACACAAACAGCCAGACTCGAAACAACTATCTGCAGGTCATCCAAATATTTGTTCCGTGCGGGAATTGAACCCGTGAGACGAAGCGCAGCAGTCAATCGCTCAGTTACTGCGCCAACCGTGCCGTCGTATTATCACTATAATTTATCTATTTTAATATTGCAGTTGGCAACCCTAGCTATATAATTTCTGAGCCGATTCATACTAATTAGAAGCGCAGTCCTAATTGTATAAATGTTTAATATTCGGGCAGCATGTTAATGAAAACAGTGTGTCAAATATGGCGGAAATTATATCGGGAGCTTCATAAACATTTGTCGTGGTACCAAGTTCTTATTGTGGAGGTGCTTCATAAACATTTGTCGTGGTACCCAGTACTTATTGTGGAGGTCAGATAGGCAGTTGTTTCTTGTAATATACTGGTATTCAGCTGCCTCCGGTTAGACTGGAAGTCGGCCCCACAATAGTAGGCAATGTTTAAAAGGTTGGACATAATTCACACACCTGCACAATCTAAAAGTAGACAAATAAAAAAAAAGTTTCGATTCGATTTCGCTTTGGAATATCGTATGTCTGTTTTGCTTGCTTTGTAGTCAGACTCATGCACCTTTGTACGGAACCCTTAGGTTCCGTACAAACTTTCGATATAAACCGCCATATCTTTTGACTGCGTAGCCCGAGGGTTAATTTTTAAACAGCATAAAGGGGCCACAGACTTGAGTAATGGTTCATAAGGGTATTGACAGACAGTTTGGCGGACAACAAAGTGATCCAATAAGGGTTGAGCTAGAGTACTTACCTATTGATTTTGCTGACTGTACAAGTTCTTTGTTTTAAATACTAGATTTTGCCCTTGGCTTCGCTCGCGCTAATTCGGGGTAACAAAGTTCCCCTTTCCTGATTTGCAGGTACCTGCTACCTGTAGTTTTTGCCCTTGCACTTTATTTATTGTAAAAGCAAAGCTAAGTTTTCCCTTTTCGTCCCTCATTTCTCACTTTGAAAAAAAAATGCCTCTATCCGTCTCAACTATCTCTGTACCAAAATTTATTACAATTGTTGTAGTTATTTAGGTGTGAAGACGTAACAAACAAACTCATTTTCGCTTTTATAATATTAGTAAGGATACATACACGGCGCAAGACTTCGTGACGTCATTAAGGAAATGGTATCTTCAACAATGTTAAATACGCTGAACTATCTATCATTTTATTTAATCTCCTGAGAAATTATTGTGTGTGTCAGTTGAAAAGTTTTCAAGAAACAAACTCCTTATAAACACTAACAATCACAAAATCTACACAATTTAATACCACTTTAAAAAACTCAATTCATATCTTTCACAGCCAAGGAACTTTTCATTTCAAGAAACGACACAAAAAAAATTAATAGCAATAGTGCAATTTAGTAAGTCCGCGTAAAACGTCCATTGTACTAAGAGAGCTAGAGTAGGTCATAATCAACGAAATGATATTACCGGGAGAGCATCCCTTGGTAAACGACTGAAGTAAAATCTTGACAATGGTTGAAGTTATAAGAAACGGCGTGTTTTTAAGCTTTTTGTGAACAATTGCCAAAAAAACGTTGATCACACTAGGCATTTTTCCTGTATCGTGGGTGCGTTTACAAACATTTAAACTTACATACACAAACAGCCAGATTCGAAACAACTATTTGTACTAACCACTACTAACATATTTTCTCAAAAAGCCTTTTAGAGCTTAGACATAACAACATTCAAATAATCAGAAATTATGATGGAGAAAAAGTCAGAAATAAATTGCATTTACCAAGCTGCATTAAAATTGCTGCTCCGTTAGAAGTCTCTGTAAGAGAACGCCGCGAGATGACTCCCGGCCACCGTACATGCGGGCCTGTGGACGTGGACTGTGGATTATACTTTATTGCTTCTTATTTGTTTAAGTAGCAATTTATTTTTAAATGTTTTTCCTTATTAGTCTCTGGGATCTACTAAAGTGTAAATAAGGTCTACTTTAGGGGTCGCCGGCACCACAAATCTTTTAGCTCGTTAAACGTACTTATATCACGTACATATTTCTTGTTCTGTAAAACATTAGAAGGAAACAGATTCTGGCGGGTGTGTCGGGTCATTTAGTTCCCTTCAAAATCGTTGAGCTGAATAAACCCATGCGTCATGTTTGTAAAAAATTCTGTTGTCTACTTTAATCCTTACAAATATTATAAAAGACAAAGTGAGTTTGTTTGTTTTTTACGTCTTCACACCTAAATGGTTAAACCGATTTGGTACAGAGATAGATGGGACCCTGAAGACGGACATAGGCTATTATTTAAGAAAAGATTGAGATGTGAGGGAGAAAGAGGGAAGAAAATGGAAAACTTAGCATTGCTATTTAATTACAATAAATAAGGCGCAAAGGCAAAAACTACATGTAGCAGGTACCTGTATATCAGGAAAGGGGAACTGGGCACACTTTATAACCACGCCCATTATCTATCTTTTTTTAAGACAATACCAATCCAAATACGAAAAAAAAATCTTTCCCTAACCATCTACCGTCTTTCTTTTGAGATTAATTCCTCCAATTGCGCCACCAGCTTAGGGTCCTGCGACATCATTATCTGCCCAACACAAGCGTGAGATTAGGGACTATTTCATTATATTTTTCCGAGGGATTTCTTTCTCGGTCCCTCGCTGAAGGGACGAGTGAAATTAATGTATCTTGTGGATGGCAATCATACTTATACGTGTCTGGGACATGGGAAGGTATTGCTTTAGCTGTGATTTTGGAATAGTTCGTATTGAGTTAAGGTTTTTGTGCTTTATATAACGGTTTATTTACATTCAGCAAAGGAGGTAAGATTGAGAGAGGTTGATTATTTGTTAAACCGATGGACGTTTTAAACTCATTTTTTAACCGACTAAATTAAAAACAGAGGTGGTTCTCAATTCGACATGTAAATATACGTAAATGCATTCGTTCGTATTTTGAATAGAGTCTGTGCATTCGTTTTGTTTATGGCATGATAGAACAAACTGTCAAATTGTCACCTCAGTAATGCCAACAAAAAGATTTCTGTTTTTGGCTACAGAAATCTTAAGAAACGATTTTTGGATATGAGGTAGGTAACGGTAATACTGCAACTTCAATCGAAATCATTTAAACTGTTTTCAATAATAAAAATATTGCTCATTTAATACTATAGGATTATCTTGGTATTTTTTTACCTTCCCACAACTAGAGGTAAAATTAAATTAATATTATCCTCTGGCCATCACATTTGTACGTGTCCAGAAAATTGAGCGGCAAAATATTAAGTTGCGTCTACGCTAGACGAGCTGAGCGCGGGTCCCATATAGCTGAATTATTTGAGATTATTCAATTTATTGTAAACACAAATTCTTCTGACCACGTTTCTATGATGCTTGGTTCGACCGGTTAGCCGTCTGTCTCTAGATACGTCCTCGCGTTCACTGCAAGCGCCATTTGTTTTTTTTAACCGGCTTCAAAAAAAGGAGGTTTTCAATTCGATCCTATTTATTTTTTTAGCTAGCCCAAAAGTAGCTATGCCACACGGACGAAGTCACGGGTGGAAGCTAGTCTAACAATAAAAATGCCACATTAGTTCACCAACAAAAGTGAAAGTAATTTGTCCTTGAGACTCTTTCAATGACGACAATATTTGAAAAGACTTGACTTCGAAAATGTTCTAGAAAAACTATTTTCTCAGTTCTCTGAAGCAACACTAGTGACATAAATGTATTTTATGGATAGCAATCACATTCATACGTGATCGGGGTTCAAGTTCAAAAGATATTTTTCTGTACAGAAATGTGAATTGAATCATGTATGATTTTGTTACACAAGTGTGGGTTTTTGGAAAAGTTTCTTTGGATTTAGTTAGTTTTCTTGACGAAGTATGTTGCTATCTTTAGATCTTTGTATGGCTCTTGATGTAACTTAGGCGCATGTCACACGACACAGCTTACCCCCGCGCGGCTGGCGGACGCGGCAAAGCATTTTGTGGCTAATCGCCGCGCGGTCGCCGGTGCGGTAGGCACCAATGTAATAGACGAAAATACAATTATTCTTTAGCATTATAGTTAAACTGTTTCATCAACAAGCAGAATCTGTATCATCTGTGAATGGATAAAATAAGGAATATATTTGTGGAAGTTTGAAAGTCGCGCCTATTACAGAATAATTGAAAGGGTTAGGTAATTGGTATGGACATATTGAAATCAGCGCATGAGACTAAAATAATGATAGATATGAATGTTAATGGATGGAGAGCGAGAAGAAGGCCAAAGAAAAGATGAATGCATTGTGTAAGAAATTATATGAAGAAAAAAGGAGTAAATAATGCCATGATAAATGATAAATGAAGACGCGTTGCACCGAACCCAAATAGAATGGGACAAAGGCAAGAAAATGATGATGCGTATTTTAAAATCAACGTATTTACTTAACATTTACATCACGCGTACCTATGATTTCAAACGAATCCTATATAACGTGCGATCCGTTTTACCGCCCGTCCGTGCGATGAGTAGTATCGTGTGAGACTCCCTTTACTTGCCGAATTATGTCTGTAGAGAATTGTCATCATTACTTGACAAACAAAGTTGAAGACTTTTTCTTTTAGTCTTGTAGCAAATGCCATCTACAAAAGTTCCCTGTATTATTGGACGATATTTTAAGGGCACTCTCGCGATGGTGTATCTAGTGATCGTTACTGTTCAGGCGCTTAAACGATGTCATTAAAATGTACACAAACAATTAATTACAAAGAGGAATAGATAGATACCAATAATATTCTTTATTATGTACACTATACAAATTCAAATAATTACAGTATACAACTTATAAACATAGTGACACAATAGGCTTACTTTTCGCTAAAAGCGATCTTCACAAACAATGTTTGGATGTATTTAAGGGAGCAGAAGGAAAAATAATGGGAGGAATTATTTTTTACTATATCAGATAGAAGTTTTGAAATTCAACTGTTTTATATGTTTTAGCTGTCACGTCCAATACCTGTCATAATAGATATTCTCACTAATATTATAAAAGTGAAAGTGAGTTTGTTTGTATGTCTTTACGCCTTTATGGCTGAACCGATTTTGATAAATTTTAATACAGAGATAGTTGGGAGCCTGGACACGGATATCAGCTAACTTTTTTTTAAGTGAGAAATGAGGAAGAAAGAGGGAAGAAAAAAGGGAACTGTGTTACCCCGAATTTAATGCTAGTGAAGCCGCGCAAAAGCTAGTAAATATATATTTCTCTAATTCAATAATAATTTATCTATGATCTCAAATTCATCTTGAGTCTCAGTTATTGAATCAAATTCTTGATTGCATTTATAACCAACAATACTAATAAAATCTGATTCAATCAGACTTTACTTTAATAAAGCTTCTCTAAGAATCATTGCGTTATTATTCTTTTATGTTATTCTTAAAACCGCAATCACAAATGCAGGCAAAAGTCACGAGAAAATATTCTACGAATTCTGTCTACAAAGTAATTATTTTTTTGGGCACGTTACATTGAAATTGAGCTGAACTTTCTTTTAAAAATAATGTAAAATATCATCTCTGGTGTCCTAACCACCGGTAGCTTTCCCCCGCTCTCGGTGGAGCGGGGGGGCATGTCAGACTTGTACTGACTAAAACTCACCCATGTTTCTTCTTTTGCCCTTTACGTTCCGAGGCCGCGGTATCTCTTTCGAACAACCCGCAACAACGGCAGGCGGAGGCTCTGGCAAGCCCCTCTGATTTGCTGACTCTCTTTGAGGCGCGCGTGAAACACGACCGCGCCGTCGACACGGCCTGTCGTCAATCGACGGACGGACGGTGAACTACCCATTGCTCACCGCCCACAGGCCCGCATCTACGGTGGCCGGGTGTCGTCTCGCGGCGCCCGGCGCCATGGGCGTCTCCCGCGGCGGCTGGGTTTGGCAGATGTTCTCTCCCTCAAACGCCCGGCCACCTCCTTTGCTAGCATTACTGCTTCGCAGAAGGTGGTGACCGCTTCCCATTCCCTCTCGCTCCAGACCATGGCCTGAACCAGGGCCGGACGCGAGAGATCGCCGCCGCCGATCGCCTCTACGAGGGCAACCTGCTCCCTAGACCACCTTTTTTAGATTATTGGGCTTATTCGTCAACTTGCGCCTCATAAACTCGATTCACCTATAACACCTTCCGATTTTACCTATTTTTGTTGTAGTCAACTCGCGACCGAGTGAAAATCTGACGTATTTACAGTGAACTAGAAAAGTGTTTTGCCTTTTGCCATTTTTAAATGTTTTCTTGAATATGTTTTTTTTTAAGAAATATTCAAAAACATAAAATGTCAGGAAAAACATAATAAAAGATGAAAAAACAAACCCTCCGTTGGAAATAGACATGTCCTTAACACATTCTAGCATCATGTATAAAATCAGAAGGGTTAAGCCAAGGTGAATCAATAAACTAAAATACCCACAATTCGCCAGTTATTTATAATTCTCATGTAATAGACAACAATCCATATAGCCATCAGTCGAGCACAAAGCCCAACTGCGTTTCTGTTCTTTTCTATCACCCGCGTTTTTGTTTGCAGGTAAATCATCATTTAAGTTAATCTCTCTGGGCGGGGAAGTTATCTGCTTAAAACCCACCCATGTTCCTTCTATTGCCCTTTACGTTCCGGGGCCGCGGTATCTCTTTCGAACAATCTACAACCCCGGCAGGCGTTGGCCCTGACTGGCCCCTCTGTTTTGCTGACATCTCTTTAAGGCGCGCGTGGAACACTAATGCGCTGTCGACACGGCTTGTCGTCAATAGACGGACGGACGATGAGTTACTCATTGCTCACCGTCCACAGGCCCGCATCTACGGTGGCTGGGACACTCTCTCGCGGCGCTCCCTTACAGAGACTTCTAACGGAGTTGATACAATTTTGTTATCCTGGTGACGTATTAACTCCATCACTGGCTGTCGTCTTCCGAGCTTCAACCTTAAAACATCACGACTTAACTTTTTGTTACCATGTGAAACTAAATCAACTGAAAAAGTACCTAAACCTTTTTGAGTTTGAAAATATAACAACGTTATGATTTCATGATATTTGACAACTATTCAAATTATTCTAGAACGCGCAGAACTTTGGCTGATACTCTGCACAGTAAATCGTTTTGCCGTGTGTACTTTTGGCAGTGAATATAATAAAGAAGTCAAGCCGAATGGTGAAGATAAAATTGTAGTCGGGATTTACGACTTTTATTCCAATATATATGTCCCAAAGGAACAGTAGCTTTCCGTATCTTTTGGTAGCAATACGATAGTTTTTGCTTAGTGAAAATATAGATCATTTGAAGTATAAGTTCTGCGAATCATGGTACAGAAAAGTTGAAAAAATTAAAATGGATTTAGTTGTTACTAGACATTTTTTTATAATCCTACTAGCATTTGCCCGCGGCTTCGCTCGCGTTAAATTCGGTAGCACCTCATTGATTTGTAATAGCAACGCTAAGTTTTCCCGTTTGGTCCCCCTCTTTCTCCCTCATATCCCACTCTTTTTAAAAAACAAATAACCTTTGTCCGTCTCCTGGTTCCCAACTATCTCCGTACCAAAATTCACCAAAATCGGTTCAGCCATTAAAGTGTGAAGGGGTAACAAACAAACTCACTTTCGCTTTTATAATATTAGTAAGGATTTTGTAAATTCCTCCCATTCGAACTCTCCTGGTGTTTTGCTTTCTCTGACCAATCCGGCAAGAATGAGTCCACATATTCACTCCAGCGTTTTTTGGCCTTCGTCGGTGATGACGGTCGTCTTCAGACTTTAATTTAAAAAATATGTATAACTAGTTTTTGCCCGCGGGTTCGCTTGCGTTAAATTCGAGGTAACACGGTTCCTCTTTCCTGATTTGAGGTATTTTTCGTTGGTAACAAAGAGTGTTTGTACCGATTTTTAGCTTCCTACCAAAATTTTGTATGGGTTTTTTTTAAACATATAAAATTACATCCCCTCTTTTAAGGGGTTGCGGGCAGATTTCTGAAAAAAATTATGCATGATGTTTTTTTAGTGACATTAGTCCGCATACTTTTTATTTGCTTTCTACCTTGAAAATTGTGAAGTGCTTTATACAAACTTCAACCCACCATTTTAGAGAAGTAGGGGATTAGTAAGAGACAAAAAGTAGCCTATGTCCGTCTCCTGGTTTCCAACTATCTCTGTACCAAAATTCATCAAAATCGGTTTAGCCATTAAAGCGTGAACAGGTAACAATTAAACAAACAAACTCACTTTCGCTTTTATAATATTAGTAAGGATAAGGATAGGGTAGTTTCTAGGGTCAAAGAAATTACATTGTATTTAGTCCGTCTTTTAGATTATTCAAAAATATATTTTTCAAAGTTACGTGTGACGTCACTGGTTCTGAAATATATGATAGTTTTTTTTTAAAAGTGGTATGTGAGGGAGAATGAGGGAAGAAAAAGGAAAATTTTGCGTTGCTATTACAAATCAATAAGGCGCAAGGGGAACTGTATTACAACGAATTTAACGCGATCGAAGCCGCGGGCAAAAGCTAATTACGTATATATTCGACAAGTGAACAATGTAATTATATTCCTTTAGAAAAAATAAAGAATCAATAAACCCTTTTTCAGAGGTTTCTATTGTGTGTTCTGTACTTTTCTTTACGATTTGTTTTTAGTAGGTAGCTAACTGAATAAACCTTAAACATATTACGGACATACATACAACTCTATAAAGCTGCACCCATACATCTGCATTAATGCAGGCGGATACAGTTCTACCTGAGTACGGTCGGCTAAAAACTAGTTATTTTACCTATTTTAAGGTAATTATTTTTATATTTTATGGCTCTATATTGATATAAATGTTATTTAATTTTTTTGTTGTATTGTTTTTTATATCTATTCTAATTGTCACGGCCTCATTGTTAATTTGTTTTTTTTTTTAATGTGTGAATAAATCTATCTTCTATCCTACTTACTATATAATATTATAAATGCGAATGTTTGTGAGGACGTATGGATGTTTGTTACTCTTTCACGACGAAACGGCTGAACAGGTCTTGATGAAATTTGGCACAGAGGTAGATTATAGTCTGGAATAACACATAGGATACTCTTTTTATCACCACGTAGTCGAACCTGCGGGGCGCAGCTAGTAATATTATAAATGCGAATGTTTGTGAAGACATATGCATGTTTGTTACTCTTTCACGTCAAAACGGCTCAACGGGTCTTGATAAAATTTGGCATAGAGGTAGATCATTATAGTCTGGAATAACATACAAAATACTTTTTTTTCACGTGGGAAAACCAGCACATCCAATAATCCAATAATCTTTCGTTGAAAACTCACTTATTTAGCCGACAGTACATTTGTACCTAACTTACGATACGTCCTAGATACACTTCCTAAACTGGTGCCCATAAATTGTATCAAACGCGACAACTTTATGTACTGCTTGCAATCAGTAACTGCTCAAGTTTCTGCTCTATTTTGGGACTCGGATTTAGGATCGGGGTTTTGTTAGGGTACGTCTTAAATGTTGCATTCAAATGTTCAGTAATTCATGTTGTAATGATGGTGTTAAGATTTTTGGCATCCTACTTAATATTATAAGTGTTTGTAAGGATGGATCGGACGCGAGAAATCGCCGCCGCCGATCGTCTCCACGAGGGATCCATCGCTTCCTTGGCTTCTTCATCTACTATACCCACTCATCCACGTCCATACTCAATACTTACTTATCTGAAAAATAACAACAAAAAGCCAAGAGACTTATTTAAGCCACGCGTCAAAATATCCATGCACTACTAACATCATGGCGTAGCAACTCGAAAGTCGGCATTTGCCCGCCGACGAATAATTCAGTAAAAAACTCTAATTCACGTAGCGCATCAGTGCTACGGCGTAGCACCACACTCGTAGAATTTTGCTACGTTATCTATCGTAGTCATTGAGTGAACTTCATACGTGTGATTAATTTCTATTCAAACAGCCGTAACTCCTAGTTACTGATTTTGCATTTACAGACAAACCAATATATCCTTTACTAGCTAATGACCACAGCTTTGCCTGCTTGGAGTTTATTTATTGTCCTAAGTGATGGTTATATCAAGATAAAGAGTAAGTTATGTTTTAAACCAACCAGTGTGTCAAATTTCATCTTAATCCGGTCTTCAGTTCTGCCTTTGTTCTGAATAGTTTTAGTACTGATGGCAACATCTGTGTCACTTGTTTCAAAGAATTATTTTTTGTAATATTTTTCCTATTTCATACGTAGATTGTTTTTACCAATTCTTTGTTAACGAGTGAGCATTGTTGGCTTTGTAAATTCTTAGACGCTTGATAACTTTTGCTAACTTCTTATCTTGTTTTACGTTTAGTAAAGAAATCGGGCCTGCGGTCTTCTAATACTTAAGCACTAATGCTATAACAACAACATTGTAAAACCAAATGATTTTAAAAGAGTAACCATGGAGTTTTGTTTTGGTTTTTCTCCATAGAAATCCACCAACCTGAACTGTGCACCTTTTCTCGACGTTTTATAAGTTCCCATGAAGGATATATGAAAAAAAAATATTGGTTTGCTTGAAATAGTAACAAATTAATACATCCTCACAAACTTATAAGTAAGATATTCCATGTACACAACTATCCATATAATAATTGGTTAGTTCCTCGTGCTTTTCCAATCTACCTTTCATTCTAGCTTCCTACTTTAATATAACCTTATCACACTTTACTGAAGTGATGGAACACTCCCATTTCACCCGGCGCGGCTTACAACTCACTCGCTCCGTTAATTACAATCCGCGAGTGTTCGTTCCATCTAAGTCGGATCCTGTAATGAAGGGTGCTTTTACACGGTGCGTCAGCATTATATGAAGTTTATTGAAGGAAAAGGAGCACAAATGATACTTCTTTTACAATATCACTTACCTAACAAATAAACTGCACATATTAACCTCTCAAGGACCGCTATTATTCACGTCAACTACCGTCAAGCACCGTCGGGCGGGCTCTTATCGTAAGCGTAATCTGATTTTAAGACTTATCTTTACTATAAATACAGTTTTAAATCAGTCGGAGTTTGGTGGCTCAAATTTGTACCAGCGGGGCTCAACGGTAATACTTGTTTACTGGCACGTTTTTGTGCCGCTGGGGCTCTAGAGGTTAAGCGCCCAGATGTTAAACGCCTTGCATATTCATAAGTACTTTCTAAAGTTTATCTAAGACATCACAGACATCTGCCAGGGTTGCGGGTTGTTCGAAAGACATACCGTGGCTCCGGAACATAACGGGCAAAAGAAGAAACATGGGTAGGTTTTAGTCAGTACAACTCTGACACTCCCCCTGCCCAGAGCAGTGGACGTTATTTGATGATGTCAGGAAGGAATTTAGGGAAAAAATTGTGAGGAAACCTGGACTTATGATTATAAGCCTGAAATCGCCAACTCGTTTTGAACAAGCGTGGTGATCAATGCTCATGCCTTCTCCGTTTGAGAAGAGGTTTTTTTCCAGCTGTTGGACATTTATAAGCTAGTATTATTCATATTTATTAAACACTACGTTTTCCTCCAGAAATCACATGCATGACAGTAACATATCACAACTAGTCCTGTAGGTACACACGAGGGCAGGTCAACCTAATCTAAACTATTATAACCTGATCTCTCTACTACGGATCGCACACCGTAGTAGAGAGATCAATTTAAAATGGTTTAGTGTAGGTTGATGTGCCGTCGTGTGTTCATCATTCGTAATCGTCGGGCAATAAATTGCTCGAACCGTGACAACTGGCCGGAAACTGTGTCAAGCTGCGTGGAACTAAATACGGGTTGGTAATGTTGTTTTGTAGAGTTACGTTGAAACGTATTTGTGTGATAGGGATTTTGTTAGGCGGGTTAATAGTAGTACGATGTTATACGCCTTCTCATTCTGACGTCGATACGCTTGTGGAAGAACAGTCCGACAGATTTCTGATCGTAAGTAGAAACACTCCATAAATGTGCGACTTGCTGTTTGTTCAAGTAGTGGCAATCCGGCTCGAAGGACGAAAAATGTACGAGCATTTAAAATCCATACATTACGATGTAGAATGTTCACGAACGACTGGATGTTTTCTCGTGCACTTTGAGTGACTTGGCAAGAGTTTTAGTTTAGTTATGTAAGACCATAAGGAAAGAGAATGAGGTAGCTTACTTAGAAATAAAGAGATTTGATGTAAAGTGTTTAATTTTTTTTATTAATTTTTTATTAGTTAATAGCGTTTGGTTAAGGCCTGTTTAGATAGTTGTAAGGAGGATAAATAATAAAAAAAAATTTGGTGGATAAAACACACAGGATACAGCGAGTAATCGATTGATGCGCTGTGTGTCGCGGGTTCGACCCCCGCCCGGAACAAATAATTGGCTGTTTGTGTATGTAAGTTTAAATGATTGTAAAGGCACTCGCGATACAGGAGAAATTCCTAGTACGAAGTAGTTTTTTTTTAAATGGTTTGTTTCCCATCCACGATCGATTTGAGCGGCTGTTAATCACGATTTCTTTAAACCACTTACTTTAACTTATTACAATTATTTCAAATAGCAAGATGTTTTCTTTAAATAAATAATAAATATCTTGGGACAACTCACACACGGCTATCTGATCCCAAGCTAAGCAGAGCTTGTGTTATGGTAACCAGACAACTGATATACATACTTATATAATTTATAAATACATAAATATTACATATAAATCATACCCAGACACAGAACAAACAATCATGGCCACTAACCACTAGACCAACAGGCCCGTCACTGTTTGCAGTCGATTAGGTACATGGTTATAGATATTAAACAGTTTAAAGCACAGTCGTTTAAAAATATTAGCAACGCTAAAAACACAGAACATACCACCCACATATTAACCATTACTTTAAGTCCGAAAATAGTCTGAATTAGTCCGTAACTTTCGTACTCGCTTCCCCAACCGCCACAATTTATCGTTCGTACTGTGACAACTGTATGTGGTGCCGGAATCAGTCCCAACTGCGTGGAACTAAGGAGGGTATTGTATATTTGTGAGAGAAAATGCAATTCATTGTTGCGTTAGTTTTGAAGGGTAAGCTGAGGTTGATTTAGTTGATGGTTTGGTTTGGTGTCTTAAGGGAGGAGCGCCCCTGCCGGGGCTGCGAGTTTTTCGAAAGAGAAACCGGCTCCGGAAAATAAAGGGCAAATGAAGGAACATGAGTGGGTTTTAGGTTTGTGAAAGTTTGACACTACCCCCCGCTACGCCCAGATCGGAGCAAGTTATTTTTTGATTTCCCGGAGTTTCAGACTTGTACTGACTAAAACTCACCCATATTCCTTTATGATCCGGGGCCGTGGTATCTCTTTCAAACAACCCGCAAACTCGGCAGACGGTGGCCCTGGCAGACCCCTCTGTTTTAGAAAATGTTATAAATAATCTTAGTGAACATGTCAGTTTAAAAAATCAGTGACACTCCGGGGAACATAAAGCCCCGGAAATTATTTGATGATTTTTCATATGCAAGAAAAATTTACGCTCTTTTAAATCAGATTTAATATCTAGGTTACACAATCAATGTTAATAATTATGACAGCGCCGTGTTTACGTTGAATTTGATCCGCGTTAAGTAGGTTACGGTTAGCTTGGCTAATAACTGCTCACAGATTAGTAAGATTAGTTCAAGCGATACGTTTGTATAGGTGCGTAAGTGACGATTAAACAACGGTTCAATTTGAGCAAGCGATTAAGTTATAGTGGAGTTGGTAGGTAGGTTTGTTAACCTATGAATGCGTTATTGCTTAGGTAGTTATTAGGAAGGTATGGGTATAAGCTTTGTTTAGCTAAAGATAGTACATTTAGGCAGCAGCAGCAGCGGTGCAGGTAACTGTACATACTTGTACCATTTCGCTTGATCGTTTACGGTCAAGGCGGCCATTTATAAATAAATAAATATAAATTATAAATATCTTGGGACAACTCACACACGGCTATCTGATCCCAAGCTAAGCAGAACTTGTGTTATGGTAACCAGACAACTGATATACATACTTATATAATTTATAAATACATACATATTATAGATAAATCACACCCAGACACAGAACAAACAATCATGCTCATCACACAAAGTTTGTCCTGGGTGGGAACCACTAGACCAACAGGCCCCAAATCAGGCCAATCTAAGCCATTGGCACGGTAGATATTATTGTGAACAAGTGTGTGCGCAGGCTCAGGTGCTCTCTCTACTTCCCCACTCTCATAGACCGATGGGACGGCAATCTGACACGACCAGAGGGAGAGAACTGACACAGTACAAACGCAATTATAGTACTTTCCGAAGTGTATGGGTATTATACCGCGATTTTCCAAACTCCAAACTTTTTTTCAAGAAATATCTACCTAATGGTAAAACCCAATAACAATTTTCTCGACCTGTAAATCAAACGTAGTACCTTATGCTCGGGACCACTAAACCAACGAAACAAGATATAAATTATTAATCGACCTTTAATTCACTGATATAAAAGGATCTTATATAAATCTAATATATAAAATTCTCGTGTCACAGTTTTCGTTCCCATACTCCTCCGAAACGGCTGGACCGATTTAAACGAAATTTTGTGTACATATCGGGTAGGTCTGAGAATCGGCCAACATCTATTTTTCATACCTGCAGTGGGTGAAACCGCAGGGCACAGCTAGTACACTATACAATTTCAGTTCTCGGCATTGAAGCAAAGGTTGAAAATTCAACAATGCAATTCTACTTACTAGACATACATAAATGTTTCGGTTAGAAGACGTGAAAACAGGTACTAAGCACACAATTTAATTTCATATCTCAAGTCCAAAACCGCAATATAACATTCACAAAGAACCTTGGGTGCCACCAATTTCTATTAACCGTACAAATTAATAGTACATACAAGCGAATAACTATAATTTATGAGGATTCTACCCGCCTTCCCATTTAGATTCTATTCCTCTTGATTTAGATAAGAGTAAAACCACTTAAGTTGTGCGTGTGCCAGTAATAACTTAAGGTGCGATTCCGACGTCGCAAACTGCAGAGCACAGCGGCAAAACTAACAAATCTATGGGAGATCACAACAACTCTGAAGAGTTTGCATCCATAGATGATGACATTTTTTTAATAAACTAAATTAAACTAAAATTATTAAACATACTACCTAACTTATAAATAAAAAAAATAGCGTCAAAAATTCGTCCTCAATGCTGGCAGTTGGCAATTTCCCCAAGAGACTGGCCGCGTTGCTACGTTGTATGGCAACGCTAAGCCTCTGGCCAAAGTAAAAGCCAGCCCTTGGGTCACGGATAGTGTCAACCAAACGTTTTGATATTTCCTTAAAAAGGCTGTGAGCACAAGAACCCCAGGGTCCCAGAGTTGTGGGAGAGATCCAGAGTTAAACAAACTCACTTTCGCTTTTATAATTTAGTGAGGTTATGGATTCACCGACTTCCAGAAGGAAATTAATTTACCGTCTTTTTTTGAAAGTCGCTTTTTTAATGCAAATAAGTTTTTTTTGCGATACAATTCTATCGTATTGCTGCAGACTGTAATAACGACTGCGGAGCTTTAAGTTTTCCTTCAGAATTGTACCTTTAAAGTGTTCCAGTAGGAATCTAGCTCGGAAGAAAATTTAAATGAAATGGAAGATGTCTGACTTAAATTATAATTTTATCTTTGAAAGCGTAAGCGTGTGTGTACGAAGACAGTTTAAAGATGGTAGGCTGCAAATTATGACCTTATTTAATTAGAAATATTGCTGTTGTATTACATGTATCTTGAAAGTAATTTGTAATGTTCAAAACGTTGGGATTTTTACAATTCTGAGCATGTTTTAAGTTTAGAAAATCCAGTGAACTCAGAAAAAATTTAAGACAGGTCTTTTTTTTTTTTTTTTCTTTAAAATACACACAGACAATGCAAATATCTATCTAGCCTAGTGCATTATTTGCCTAGCCTTTTCCCGACTATTTTGGGGTCAGTCCAGTCTTACCGAATGCAGCTGAACACCAGTATATTAAATATAGCGACTGCCTATCTAACCTCTACCACCCATTTACCACCGGGTGCTTTTTGAATCACTTTTTATATTTTTTTCAGAGCTGAGTCATTAAATAGGTAGGTAGCTCTTGCCTATGAAATAAAAATATACTAGCTGTTGTCCGCGGGGCCGCCAGCGTAGATGGACACAAATTTATCCAAAGGGCACTAAGTACTAATGTTAAAAGCAATCTTTATGTGATTCTTTGCTATACAGGATCTGTGTGAGAAATTTCATCAAAATCCGTTCAGTGCTTTTTGAATCCGTTCAGTTCGTTTTCATTTTTAATATATAAAAAGGATATAAATAGGATTTATTATTAAACATATTATATATTATCTGACGACCAAATTCAGCACCAAAATCCATAAATGTACATAATTGGGTAGTTGACACCATTAACCAATAATTTAAAAACACAATTTTTCTGAAAGAACACCTTATTCTAGACTTGCGAACTCCATTCATTTCAAAATAACTATAAAAATCGATTTTTAGTTGCTTTTAAATCAATAAATAGTTGCATCATCGACTTGACAACTTTGTGACGTCATCAGTTGCTAGTCTCATACAAAATCTATGCTTCCCGCGCGTTTTGACAGCTCATAAAAAGTATATCAATTGATTGGTGGTGTCAACTACCCTATTAAACAATCGTATTCCAATTATGATATCTGAAGCAATTTTCAAAAACAAATGCAGCCCCATTCGAAATTCAACAACCAATTTGGACATGATACTGAAGCCCCAGGCATTTCTGCGTATACTACACAACCAAGCCAACAAAGGATTTCATAGTAAATGTCAAAGATAAAGCTGGATTTGAAGGCGTAGCAATACCGATACATATATGTATTTGTTTGGGTACAGTAAATAGCTATGTACATTTGGATATATAGACCGCTGCATTGCTAGAACGATGTTTTCCGAACGCTAACTGTGGTAGCTGTTGGCACATTTTTAATCGCGAGTTAAGGTTTTTTAATTTGTGAGATGGGAAATCTTTAAATAAACAGTAGGTGACCATCGTTCTTTATTTTGCTTTTTGTGTTTTGGGGCCACGTTATCTCTTTCGCACATCCCGCAACCCTGGTCGGCGGTAGCCCTGGCAGGCTCCTCTGCTTTGCTGACGTCCCCTTGAGGCGCGCATGGAACTTTATGAAAATTCTTTATTTATTCTAGAAGAACATACATTGTTACAACAATAAATAATTAAGAGAAAGTGTAGTCCAGTAGCTAGTACATGTTTTTTTTAATTATTAAAGTATGAGTAGGTTTGATGTCAATCTTCCGAGCGTTTATTATCATTACTGGTTAAGTTTTAAGTTTATTTTCGATTTTCAGCTGATAGATACGGATTAGCTTTCAAGTGTAATAAAAACCGGGCAAATGATTTTACTTATATAGTACGGCCAACGAGAAGCGATACCAAATGTAAACAAAACCCATGCTAAAACCCCGTCTAAAATGGCCGCCCGAATGTTGGTGAACCCGTCTTAACGTTGTCATGTTTTTGCCGGGAGAACGAGACATTACGACAAAGGCACAAGATGGAAAGAGCTAAATATTAGATTGTCAACGCCACAGTTGTTCTTTAGGTTTATACCTTTCGTATCGCGGCTAGTTGGCCTTACTATAGTATATTTTGTTTCTACCCGACTATGGCAAAGCAAGAAGACGGTGGAACATACTATGGCGGTCTGCCCCGCTTGGACGGAACTCCGTTGTGTCCTAGTACAAGCGAGCGGTGGTGGCGACTAGTTTAATTGGAAGAAGGCTAGGCTAATGATGTTTTTTTCCGGTATATACGCTAAAGTATATTTTTAGCTCAACAACAAAACAAAGGCAAAATAATCTTTGCTTTTCAAAATTTGTACAAATATTCATTATTTCGCAACTCAAAGGGACGTTACACTTCTGAAGAATTTTAATTATTCTACGAAGTTGTTACATCTCAATAATTTTGTATGAAACAATTATATGTAACAATTTTTAATTTTGCATACATTTTGTAGCAACATTGTAGTATTTTATATTTATCATTTCCTCTTTCATGATCTAGTACATATATTATTCTATATCATGAATGAGATCGTTTATTATTGATAAAGTTTATTATACTAGCTGGTTCCCGCAGCTTTGCCCACGTGAAAATTGAATAAAAAATGTATATTATGTGTTATCTTACTCTTTGCCAAATTTCACCAAGATCCGTTCAGCTGTTTTGACATGAAAGAGTAACAAACATTCACACATCCATTCATTCATCCTCACAAACACTCGCATTTAATATATTAGTAGAATATACGAGTATAATAATATTGACCTACGCTAGGAATTTCTCCTGTATTGTGGGTGCCAGCAAGACCCGAAACAACTAACTGCATGACATACAAATATTTTTTCCGAGCGGTAATCGATCCCGCGACACACAGCTCAGCAGTCGATCGCTCAGACACTGCGCCAACCGTGCCGTCAAATTAAGAAAAAGTATTGCTCGGTTTATTGGTTTAAGGATGAAATGGAGTATTGATAAAAGGATCAATACTCCATTTAATCCTTAAACCAATAAACCAAGCAAACCTCAGATCAACGGTTAAGTAAAGCAAACTCCAGTGCCATCGGCCTCCAAGGCGCACGTAACGGAAAAGATAAAGTTAGCGCATAAATCCACGCTTGTCAGCCGCTCGCGATAAGCCGGTTTGCTTAGCCACCCCTTTACCTGAGGCCGTGGCTCACACAGTACCGTAACGGTATGTAGGTCAGTACGTTTAGCAAGTGGGACTTTGGGGTCACGGGCGTTCAGAATGGGGACTCTGAGCGTTCAGTGAGAGACCTCAGAGATGACCGGCAGCACCGTGGTCACGTGCTGTCTTGAATCTTGTAAATCTGGTTCTTCTAACCTGACAGACAGATGTATTGCTGGGGAATTAGTTCCGCCACTTCTTCTTCCCAGCTAAAACACTAGGAAGTGGCGAAGGGCAGGGCGTTTTTGTGGGACTGTCTCTTGTATTGTGACGTTCAAAAAGTGCTGATTATCAGCCTAATTTGAATAAATGATTTTTGATTTTGATTTATACATGCACAGCGAGGCTCAGAAGTGACCTATATGTAGTCGTTTCAGAGATGTGCCTTAACAAGCGTCACACAGGGGGCTCCGGACAGGTCTATTAAGAGGAAACGGGGCCTCTTCTGATGTGCAGATTGTGATCACCGTTGTGGTTTTAATACGATAAAAGTCCCACACTGTCCGGTCTTGTCCCCAAAGACCGGTCGCCTTTGGAAGGTTTACAGCCGAAAAAAAAGGTCAGTACGTTTTCGGATCCATAGTATAGAAGGCTATGTTGTTGTCACTCATTTGCATGATATGAAAATTTTCGAAAGGTTTCAAGCGTCAATACTAGACATGGGTCTTTTAAAAAACACCTTTGTGTTGTAGGAGTCACAGACTGAAGAGTGAAATTGACTGGAGGAAAACGAGACAGCAGCCCACGGGGTTTTGAGCACAGAAACCTGGCAACCTCTCGGCAGTTGCCGAATGTTCGCCTGATATAGAATAGCCCACATACCCTATGAAGTTTTCAGTTACATCAAAGAGTTGCTAGCATTTCTCGGGGAGGATCGAATAATTTATTTGCAGCCAATACCTAAAATATGCGTAATCATTTTATTTACGAAATGTTACCTCACGGTGTAAAAGAATCCCCTAACTTGGACCGCCTTGGCACAAGTCCACAGTTACCGTAATGAAATTAATGGCAGTACTATTAACCTGGCCTGGAGTCGCCTGCTTTTCTATTTCTGTTGAGACTACAAAGACTGGACTGACATTTATCACGCCTGCAATTCCAGAAACAATCAGCAGAGGTGTATGTAATAGGCTCATTTCGCCAGTTATGTTTCAGATGTGCTCCACCCAAGGCTGCATCATCGCTTCACATCAGGTTTTTTTTTTATTAATGGCATCTCGTAGCTCAACCTAGGAGGTTGTCGTCTGCTTAACCGGGAGATTCCTGTGGATGCCTTAAAAATTAAGACCAGATCAGACAAGACCCAGCCAGGGCAAACACTTACAAACTAAGCGACTACACGCTAAGGGCACCCCCTGTCGGGTACGAACCTCGGTTAAGGGGGTCGCTGGGGTGGGACAGGCTGGATCTGAGTGATATTACTGGTTTGAACTTACAGCCTGCTGGCTCTAGCAAGGGACGAGTGGAACAGGCGAGTTTGGGAAAATACAAGCTTATTTAGTTTGTTTTTTTACCATATACTGTCCCATAGCTGGCAAAGGCTTCCTTCTATTTGATATAAAAAGGGTCCCATGATATAAGGTCGAATCTACCACCAGTAACGGCACAAACTCAGGCTTCGTGCCTGAGAAATTTCTGATGGAAAATACCATTAGAACACCACCATGGTTTAATCAAATGTGGTTTTACCGTGAACGAGTCACAGTTCAATTTCCAAAGTTCTGATCTTAGTGTGTTTAAAAGTTTGGATTGTGAATCAAATCTTACCGAGTAATTTAGCCGTCCCATTTCTTGATATTAATTACTTCTGTCAACAACAATAATACGAGCACAATGGTCTGTCGACGACATAGAAAATATTAATTACCGTCGGCACGAAAATCTATTTTTATGTATAACTTCTGTGAAAAATACTTTTATGTCTTTCTGTATAATTGAAGAATTCTTTTAAACTTACTACTTAATTTTAATAAAGTTTTCATCATAATTCTAATGAGGTATTCCAAAAGTTTTATTTAAAAAGCGTGAAAAATTTAAACATATTTATTAAAAAATAAAATAATAAGAGTATCCGTATTAGTTTGTAAAACCCGTCAAAACAAGGCCAATCGCTAGTATTTATATTTAACCTATAAATGAAACTTCAGCAAATATTCCAACTTTATATTTCAAGTATTCATTAAGTCGAAACTTTGCCCCCAATAAATAACTGCCCGAAAAACGATTGGAATCCAACAAAACCACATTTCATTAATTACGAACTTCAAGTACCAAATACAGTGAAATTTTCGCTTCAAAAACATAAATCAGCGCATTATTTTTAATGAACACTCGGCAAAGCTCGATAACTCCAATAATTTAGCGATTCGGACGTATTAACGAATGATAACCAATGGACTTTCAATATGGGGGTCATAGAGTGTAGAAAAGTAGAGAGAAGGCACAAATCAAATATACGATTTCAAGCATTATTCTTTACTAGCTGCGCCCAACGGTTTCACTCCCGTGGTGATAGAATCCTTACTAATATTGTAAAAGCGAAAGTAAGTTTGTTTGTTTGTTGCGTCTTCACGCCTAAGCGGCTAAACCAATTTTGGTACTGAGATAGTCGGGAACCAGGAGACGGACATAGGCTAATTTTTTATTAAAAAGAATGGGATATGAGGGAGAACGAGGGAAGAAAAAGGAAACTTAGCGTTGCTATTACAAATCAATAAGGCGCAAGGGTATTACCATCCACAAAACCGGGCGCTGCGGGGGAAGTGTCAGACTTTTACTGACGAAAACCATTCCTTTTCCTGCTTCTGCCCTTTATATTTCGAGGTCACGATATTTCTTTCGAACAATCCACAACCCCGGCTGGCGATGGCCCTGACAGGCCCCTCTGCTTTGCTGACATTGCTTTAAGGCGCGCGTGAAACGCAAACGCGACCTATCGTCACCAGACGGACGCACAGTTAGCTACCCTTTGCTCACCGTCCACAGAGTGGTAAGACTGGTAGTCAGACAATCCTACTAATATAATAAATGCGATTGTTTATGATGATGGATGTATGGATGTTTGTTACTCTTTCACGTCAAAACAGCAGAACGGATCTTTATGAAATTTTGATTATAGTCTGCTTTTTTTAATCGTTTATTCCGGAAAAATTACATAAAAGTTTTCACATAAACGTTCTGCCAAACTGCAGTACAGTTTGTCGGCAGTACATAACACATAGGGTACTTTTTTTTCGACATCAAGCAGGCGGAGCCGCGGGTGCCAGCTAGTAAACTACAAATGGCAGCCGGGACCAACGGCTTAAGTGCCTTCCGAAGGACGGAGGGAAGTCAGTATGTGATGGTCACCCATCCATGGACCAGCCTAGGCAAGCACGGCTAAGCCAAAAGATCAGCTGTTAAGATTTGCTGCTCAATATTAACGGACTGAGTTGGAATATCTTCGCACGTAATGTGATCTGTGTCCCTTTTACAATAGAATTCCATTTTAATTGAGACCCGACGCTGATTGGTTGATAATGAAAATCTTCGATAGCCTTCATGGTAGTGGGTAATTGCTTTTCCATCAACATACGTAATTTAATTTTAATAGGAATGAACTTTACGACGGGCCTGTTGGTCTAGTGGTTAGTAACTCTTCAGCTTTATAATATTAAATATAGTATTGATATAAGTATGTATATCAGTTTTCTGGTTACCATAACACAAGCTCTGCTTAGCTTGGGATCAGATAGCCGGGTGTGAGTTGTCCCAAGATATTTATTTATTTATTTACGGGGTATAAGCATTGTCGGAGTAGTGAGTTTTTCGAAAGAAATACCGTGGTCCCGGAACATAAAGGGCAAAAGAAGGAACATGGATGGGTTGGAGTCAATAAAAGTCTGACACTAACCCCCACTCCGCCTAAAGCGGTGGAAGTTATTAGATGATTATTTATTCTTAAAAAAAGCTCAAAATCAATTCTCTGGTTACCATAACACATGCTCTGCTTAACTTGGGATCAGATAGCCGTGTGTGAGTTGTCCCAAGATATTTATTTATTTATTATACCTATATATATTAGTATATATATATAAGTATGATAACCTATCAATTAACAGTATTATTAAGCTACAGACTCATGATTGTTAAGACCTAAAAGAACTTTAATCTCCATACAATATTTCACAACCAAGTTCCATACACTTTTCCATTTCCTCACTATTACAGTGTGAAGCGAGCGTTTTATTGTTCCGTGGGTACAACGTTGTGTTGGACAATGCTCCCCGCTTTGTACTGCAGAATTTCGTGTTTGATAACTTTTGTGGTACAGATATTGTGTTTGGAATATGAACACGGCTGTAACATTGAATTGAATCGGTCTGAATGTCGAGAAAAAACATTCATTTTCTCGTCAATTTTAAGTCTTTACCTACTGTTTGTCATTCTTTTAAATCATAACTAGGTGTGCCCCGCAGTTTCATCCGCTGCTCAGCTCCTTTTCTAGGAGAAGGGTGTGAAAAATACATAGGTACTTATAATATTAGTTTATAATTATACTAGCTTTCGCCCGCGGCTTCGCCCGCGTTAAATTTGGGGTAACACAGTTCCCCTTGCGCCTTATTGATTTGTAATAGCAACGCTAAGTTTTCCCTTTTTTTCCCTCTTTCTCCCTCACATCCCACTTTTTTCAAAAAAATATTAGCCTATGTCCGTCTCCTGGTTCCCAACTATCTCTGTACCAAAATTTATCAAAATCGGTGTAGCCATTAAAGCATGAAGAGGTAACAAACAAACAAACAAATAAACAAACTCACTTTCGCTTTTATAATATTATAAGTATATAAGTAAGGAAGTAAGGATTAGTAGGATAATTCAAACCTGACTACAGAATCTCTTCCAGGCTTCTAATTCCTCATAACTCCTTAAAAACCCATGAATTACTTTCAGTTCCCTTGCTCCTATACCACTTATAGGCACAACCCTTCAGGGATGACGTTTTATATTTAACATCGAACTTTCTCGAATGCTCAGTTCTATTATGAGCAAAGGAAACTCAGTCACATGAGAATTTCACATCGCTTTCATGTATTTTTGATGCCGTTTGTAAAAGGACCCTGTATTTTTTATTTGATATTTATTAAGCATCTCTTCATTTTCTTTGAAATTAGGAGCTTGTGGTTTAATAATAACAGACGGTGGGATCGATCATGTTGACGGCAAGATTGGCGCAGTGGCTGAGGGATTGACTTCTACGCTGCGTGTCGCGGGTTCGATTCCCGCAGGGCCTGTTGGGTTAGTGGTTAGTGGCCCTGAATGCTGAGCCGGAGGTCGTGGGTTCGATTCCCACCCAGGACAAACTTAGTTTGATGGGCATGATTGTTTGTTCTGTGTCTGGGTGTGATTTATCTATAACTAGCACTCGCCCGCGGCTTTGCTCGCGTTAAATTCGGTATAACACACCAAGCAGACCTGCAGTTTTGCTTTTGCGCCTGATTGATTTGTAATAGCAACGCTAAGTTTTCCCTTTTCTTCCCTCGTTCTCCCTCATATCCCAGTTTTTTTTAAATATAAATAAGCCTATGTCCGTCTCCTGGTTCCCAACTATCTCTGTACCAAAATTCGTCAAAATCGGTTTAGCCATTAAAGCGTGAAGAGGTAACAAACAAACAAACAAATAAACAAACTCACTTTTGCTTTTATAATATTAGTAAGGAAAGGATAAGGATATGTATGTATTTATAAATTATATAAGTATGTATATCAGTTGTCTGGTTACCATAACACAAGCTCTGCTTAGTTTGGGATCAAATAGACGTGTGTGAGTTGTCCCAAGAGATAAATAAAAAATTTAGAGGTGTCTAGTGACACCCGGATGGAACGAAGTTCCTATAGAAATGAAAATATCTGGCTTGCTTTCTATAAGAGAGAGAGAGAGACAGACAGACAGACAGAGAAACATGCGACGCCGCACAGCTGACAAAAGCTTACTATAGCAAAAAGTGTCGTGACAACTTTTCGTAAGATTTTTTTCCGTCTAGCCCCCTTTCACAACGCGCGATAAGGAACTTCGTTCATCCTATAAAAATATAATATTCTATAGCGTAACTATCAATACCGCAATCAGAGGAACAGCCTACTAATACAGTAACGTATTGGTTTCTTGACAGCCAACATGTTCTATCGTTGTTCGAAATAGGTTATTGTGGTGCGGCCGTACTGCTGACCCAATTCTTGTTAGTCTTTGACCACAACCTTTACGTTCAAGCGACATGCATTCTACATGCACGGAGAACAATGCGAAAGATATTCTTCTTTGCTTATTGATGCCAATGTTTATTATTGAATCTTTAGATATAGTACTTATTTTTATAAAACTGTTATTATGACATAGTTACTTTATGCTAACGCTAACTTTAACCCGCGTTATGATCGAAAAAAAAATATTCCTCCCCGTTCCTTTCCTCTTTTCCCCTTTTTCTCTTTTCTTAGCTTATATCCTCTCCAGGGTCCTAACTAGTTCTGTACCAAAATTAATCAAAATTGATTTGGCCATTTAGGCGTGAAGACGTAACAAACAAACAAACTCACTTTCACACTCACTTTTTAAATGAGTTTGGGTCTTCGAGTAGTGTCCATAATCTTCTGTAAGAATTGTATAGACAAGTGGTACACACAGCGAGATAGCTACGACTACAGATTAGGTTGGACGGGGCAGCGCTAATTGACAAGTCGCCGTAGCCACAGGCGTCTCGCTTGATACTAATTGTGTCGCTAGTCGCATGTTCCCATGTCGTGAACAGTACTTTAGTAGTTAGTCGATATTGGACTAACTACACTTGGGTTGCTTGTCATCTCAATCAATTTAAGAGTAGACTGAGGGGTACAAGCAGGCTGTTAAGTACTAAGTTGGTTCAGTATGATGACAATACTATGAGTAAGGTTACACTTGCTATGCTTAACATCATTTTACATAAAATCTGATTATTTGAAACACCAGTCCTTTTTTTTCGGATGAGAAATCATCTAAATTCTTTCCCCACTCTGGCCCTCTGTGTTCCAGTTTTGCGGTGTCTCATTCGAACAACCCGCCACCCAGGCAGCCAGTGGCCCTGGCAGGCCCCACTGCTTTCCTGTCTGTGAGGCGCACGTGGAACACGAACGCGCCATCGGCACGGCCTGTCGTCACTACGGACACACGTTGAGCAACCTATTGCTACGTCCACAGATCCACGGCTACGGTGGCTGGGAGTCGTCTCACGGTCCCTATTAAAGAGGTCAGTACATTCTCTAAACTATTAGACATATACAAAAGATTTTTTAAATCATTAATATTATAAAAAATGCCTCTATATAAACAACAAAATATAAAGGCACTAGCTATTCCCCGCGGTTTCACCCACGCTGCTCAGCACCTGTTGGTCGTAGCGTGATGTTATATAGCCTATAGCCTTCCTCAAGAAATGGACTATCCAACACTAAAAGAATTTTCCAATTCCAACCAGTAGTCCCTGAGATTAGCGCGTTCAAACAAACAAACAAACTCTTCAGCTTTATAATATTATATAGTATAGATATAATCTAATATAGTGTAGACATTATCTCATTATTAGTTAAAGGTCAAAAAAAAAGAAATATGACCTGAACAATAGTGCCTATTAACTACCTATCTTTATCTCTACTTCGTTGGGATCGGCTTCCAGTCTTACCGGTTGCAGCTGAACACCAATATTTGTTTGCGACTAATTTAAAGGAACCAGTTTTCAAAGTCGTAACAGACACCTTAAAAAAATATACTCCTATCATTAAAAGAACTCCGTTGCTAAAAAATTTAGAAAAAAAAAACCTTTATGAAATTTTTCCTCATGAAATTTTAAGTAGTACCGTACTCGCTTCCAGCGTAGACGTTGCCCAAGTTTTAAGATGTTCAAACGGTTTTCCTGAATAAAATATTTTGAATTATGGTACTAACTATTATAAAGACCATTTTTGCTCAGCAATGGTCTTAGCAAGTGGAGTTGTGTAAGACTATATCGTTTCTAGCCACGTTAGAGAGTGGCCTAAGTGTTTTATGTAGAAATTGTTTACAAGTTTGTTTTAATGATTCATTACTATCCTTACTAATATTATAAAAGTGAAAGTGAGTTTGTTTCTTTGCTACGTCTTCACGCCTTAACGGCTAAACCGATTTTGATGAGTTTTGGTACAGAGATAGTTGAGACCCTGGAGACGGACATAGTCTATTTTTAAAGTGGGAAATGATATAAAAGCAAAAGTCAGTTTGTTTGTATGTTTGTTACGTCTAAATGACTAAACCGATTTTGATACATTTTGGTACAGAGATAGAGGAAATCCTGGAGACGGACACAGGTTACTTTTTTGTAAGTGTGAACTGTGGGAGAACGAGGGAAGAAAAGGAAAAACTTAGCATTGCTATTACAATCAATAGCGCGCAAGGGCAAAACTACAGGTAGCAGAAACCTGTAATTCAGGAGAGGGCAACTGTTTTACCCCGAATATAACGCGAGCGAAATCGCAGGCAAAAGCTAGTGATTATATATATTTACGCACATGAACACACTCACGTTTCATTCTCATGGGGGTTGGCAGAAACCACAGTTAAGTACGACACATACCTTTTGCGACTCATCTCACCGTCTTTTTAGTGACTTAAACACATTCATGTACCTTATTTTGCCCTTCATGCCTTTATAAGGCCGTGGTATCGCTTTCGAACAACCTGCATATACAAAAAGGTATATAGTATATCAAGACCTTACAAAATTCTACAGTTCTCATTACGTATTGGATACCAGTATTATTTATACTAGGTACTAATACTCTTCTACAGTACGGCCAACGAGAAGCGATACGAAAGGTCATTAACCTAAAGAACAACTGTGGCGTTGACAATCTAATATTTAGCTCTTTCCATCTTGTGCCTTTGTCGTAATGTCTCGTTCTCCCGGCAAAAACATGACAACGTTAAGACGGGTTCGCCATCATTCGGGCGGCCATTTTAGATGGGGTTTTAGCATGGGTTTTGTTTACATTTGGTATCGCTTCTCGTTGGCCGTACTGTAGGTACTAATACTCTACTAGTATTTATACTAATGTATACTAAGTACTCATGTCATCCCAGAACGAAATTCCACTTAATTTTTTACAAACACTGGCAGGTTATAAAAAGCTAATTCCATCTACGAAAACGCGGCTAAGAATTGAGAAAAGTAAACTGATTTCTGTCGTATCGTATATGTGAAGATAGCGGTAGAGTGGCACAAGACCCGTGGAACGTTGTCATCGCGAGATCCTACTAGAAAGTGGAGCATTGTGTATGGTCTAAGTTTTAAGCGATAGCGGGCGGATTTTTTGATAAATTTAAATTCGTTTGTCGGTCAAGGACATAAAGATTTTTTCTATTTCTTGATTGATTATTTTTTGACAATTCTTTATGATTGCGTGGACATTATTGGCCTTGTAGATCCTTAGACGTTTGTTAACTTCTTGTTAACAAAAGTTTGATTGGTCAACTCTTTTCGTGACCAGAGGGCTGGTCTGTTTTTTGCATAAAAAATAAGCATTGCCATCCAACGCGGTTATGCTGCCGGTCTTCTGGGCACTTTTCCTGTTGACTGCAATGCGGACGAATTTTTTGACGCCCTGTTATAAGTTTGTATCTATTTATAGTTTGTATATAGTAATTCATTTTAAAAATAGTAATAAACTTCTTGCCTTATTTTACATTTTGTGAAGTAAACAAAGACTTATTCTCTCATACTAATGTACTAACGCTGTAACAACAACATTGTAAACTCAAATGTTTTTAAAAAGAGGAACCATGGAGTTTGTTGCAGGTTCTTCTCCATAGGAAACGACGGACCCGAACCGTGCACCTTTTCTCGACGTTTCATAAGTGCCTATGTAGGCCTATGTGAAATAAAATTATCTTGGTTTTGAGGAGACTTTGGAGGATTAAGGTTTTTAGCACTGATAAATGATGGATGGAGGGAGAGAGAGGAGGATTAAAGAAAAGATGAATTGATTGTATGTAAGGATATGAAAAAAAAGGAGTGACTATTTGCAGGGGAAAATGAAAGAATGAAACGTGTTGTGCTGATCCCGAATAACAATTGAGGACACGGAGCATAATGATGGTGATGAATGTTTGTAGTACTGTTAATATTTCTGGTAGTGACTTTACATATTCGTTCGTTATTGTGTGGTTATCGACTAACCTGAAGTCCGAGTTTCTTTGCCACTGAAGGCCCTCTGACTTGTCTAGCATGCCGTAAAGAGAAATATCTCTTAGGCATGCTGGTTTTCTTCACGATGTTTCCTTCACCGAAACAAGTAATAATTATACAATAAGCACATGAATCTAAAAAATCAGTGGCGTGCTTTGGGTTTGAACTCGGAACATTATGACTTGGCTGACCGATAGTCAAACCACTAGGCTATTACTGCTTTGTATTTTTATTTAATACTCGCTGCGCCTCGCGGTTTAACTCTTTATGAATTGTAACCTATGTGTTATTCTGATAATTTTGTCAGATAGGCAGTCGCTTCATGTAAAATACTGATATTCAGCTGCATCCGGTTAGATTGGAAGCCGACCCCAAAATAGTTGGGAAAAGGCTAGGCAGATGATGACGGGTTATATATTATGTAAGTTATTAAAATCCATTCAGTAGTTTTTGCAAAGAGTAACAAACACCCATACATCCACAGCAACTTTCGCGTTTATAATATTATATAGTAAATGAATCTAAAATATAAATAAATATTAAAAAAAGTAGGAAGTAGGATATTGAAACACTTTTTTGAGTACGGACACGGTTTTTTAGAAAACAACTAAGTATGCTGTAAATACTAAGATATGGTGGCAATAGGGTATTTTACTCTATATGAAAGAAATTCTAAAAATATACAATTCAGATAGCTTAGACAACAAGCAATCAGAAAATGTTAAATTTAATTAATAAAACAACTGAATAAATTTTAAAATTGATTTCAAAGTTTTCACTTTTTTTAGTCTGTTGTTTTAAAGCGAAACAGTGTCCGCCATGATTATTACGTCGTAAGGTCATGGAAACAAAAAGTCACAACTGTCAACTGAGCAACTATTACTATTTTTGTATTAGAAAACTTTACATTTTATTTTTTATTAAAATAGTAGTAATAATACCATGGAAGAAATAAATACTACCATTATAATAATACCATAAACTATAGTGAAAAATACAACTAAACAGAAAGACTAATAACAGCGCATTTGTTTATAACCAACTGACGTCATGACCACAGAGTAACATGGCGTCAAGCGTTTTTGTGATTTTACGCGCGAAAATAGAAATTGTAAAATTGAAATGCAGTTTTATGGCACTTATCGATTGAATATTTTTTTTTGTTTTTTTTTGGTGGTTTACTAGGACCCTAGGATCAAAATGAGATACTTTTTAAAAATGGGTGTAATACCGTATTCTTACATAAATATTGAACAAGTGCCAGCACTAATTTGCATTATTTTCGAGTTTATCAATTAGTTTACAATGTGCATTATAATTGTGTGACAATAAACAGATCTTATTTGTTTATTAAACTTAAAGAAGAATTTAAGTCCACCACCAAACCTACAAGCCCGCTTACATCTGAGGCCCACACCAGATTCATCAACACTTACCTAGAGGAGAGACGACCAAATTGAATCAGCATTTAGGGCAATATCTAAACGTTCAACCGCTCAAACCTCACACCACACCCCAGGCCGGTGTCGCAGCGAGCGTTAAATCCCCAACTTCGGTAACACGACGGTGCCGCCGGTTTTATTTCCAAGTTTCCCCACTTCACCTACCCGGGTATCGTCTATGTTCGAGGAAAAATATTTCACAAAAGCGACCGTATGTTGGAAGTGTCCAAGTTTAAAATTAGTCTGCGTTGTAAATATCGGTTGTGCACAGGGGGGCGTTGGCTTGCGGTTTTAGGATTGGCCTTTACTTGTTTGTGAGAGTAGTCACTTGTTTGTATCGAAAGATTTTGGTAGAAATTGTGTAACTTGTAATACAAGCTATGAATTTCTTTAATTGCGAGCTAAAATACCGTGAAACTTATGAAGTTTAATTGTCTATGGGCCTGGGCCATCTATACAAAGCGGCTTGTTTCACATTTATTTTACTACACGAGCCGATAGTCTGTGGAATTCACTGACCACATGTCGGTTCCCCGATCATTATAATTCAAATTTCGAGTATTTCTGTTTTTTTAGGCGTGCTCCAACCTAGGCTACATCATCGCTTCACATCAGGTGAGTTGCAGCTAAATGCAAACCTATTAATTACATAAAATGATTAAACGCGAGTTGGACTCGCGCAACGAGGGTTCCGTACAAACTTGCCACATTAACGGCCATATCTTTTGACTGCGTAGACTTGAGTATGTCGTTTTAATTTCTTCTCGATACAAAAGTAAAACAAAAAAGCAATACCCCTCAACAAGAATTTCTCCTACATCGTGGGTGCGTTTACTAACATTTAAACTCACATACATAAACAGCCAGACCCGAAACAACTACATGCAGGTCATACAAATATTTGTTCAGTGCGGGCGTGGCGTATCGTTCGGGGATCGAACCCGGGAACATCCAGCGCAGCAGTCCATAGTTCAGCCACTGCGCCAACCGGGTCCCAAAACATTCCCGAGATAAAGGATCTTGACAGAAAACAAAGTAATCCTATAAGGGTTCCGTTTTTTCTCCTTTTGAGGTACGAAAACGTAGAAAAACACCATATACGTTTCAATAAATTGGTCATGAGATATACAGATTAAAAAGGCAAGACCGATAATATTCTTACTAATATTATTAAAGCGAAAGTGAGCTTGTTTGTTACGCCTTCACGCCTAAATGGCCAAACTGATTTTGATGAATTTTGGTACAGAGATAGTTGAGACCCTGGAAACGGACATAGGCTATTTTTCTAAAAAAAGTGAGAAAAAGTTGAGAAAGAGATTTTATTTTTCGATCATCACGCGGGTTAAATTTAGCGTTAGCCCAAAGTAACTAAGCCACGCGGACAAAATCGCGGGCGGAAGCTAGATTTATCATATTTTATTCAACCTAGACTTTATTTATCTTTAAAAACAAACGTCAAAGTGACTCAAGCACCGTGGTTACACAAAAGCGAAAACTTTTTCGCCTGTCCTCAGCAATATACGCAGATCATTCTTTTGCTTTATCCGGCGAGGCAAAAAATTGCTTGGAAACTTTTACTTTATTTTTTTAGGATCTGCATTTTTTTAACTTTTTTCCTCGCGAAAAGAACCGTGGGAAAGCCAGACTGCGTACCTACAAATTTTATTCTTCTACTTTACAGATTTAAATAATGTATGTTTGCGTATAAGGTATTTATAATATTTATATTGTAAAAGTTTTATTAGTCCATTAGGGTAAGCCGAAGTTGGAGTTTTGTTTAAAATGATATTTGGGTAATACCTCTTTTGGGAATTCCCTTTTTTGTGGGCTTTGTGGTCGTTTTTGCGCTTAGGGGAGTGATTAGAGAGTCTTTGCTACTGTCCAGAAGGGGTTTTCGCGCGTTTTTTATAGCTTTGGCGTGATGGAGGTTATAGGCGTCGTCTCTCATGCATGAAGTTTTGATTTCAATTTCGGGAAAGTACCAACATTACTTTTTCAATTCGTATGTACTTTCTAAAGTGTGTCCTTGACGTTACAGACATTGGTGAAGACTCGGACCTATAATTAATTTATGTCTGAACTCGCCAACCCGTCTTGAACAAGCGTGGTGATCAATGCTCGTGCCTTCTCTATTTGAGACCTTTGTTTTTTTTCTGAATGGCATCTCGCAGTTCAACCTAGGAGTTTGTCGTCTGCTTAACTGGACGATTCCTGCGGATGCCTTAAAAATTAAAACCTTCAGCCAGGACAAAAAACTTACAAACTAAGCGACTACACGCTAGACCCCCTGTGGGGTACGAGCCTCGGCTTAGGGCGTCGCTGAGGAAGGATAGCAAAGTGACAGGCTGGATCTGAGTGTTATTATTTAGGGACTGTTTTGAACTAAACTAATTTGGACTTTTAAATAATGGTCTTCTGAGTCTTATTTTAATAAATATTTTTTTAACCCCCGACGCTAAAACGACGGGGTGTTATTATCGTTACATATTACCATTGTTAGCTTTTTTTGTGGATCGGAAACTATCAAATAATTTGCCCCACTCTCGGGCGGAGCAGGGGGGGTTGTGTAAGACTTTCTGTCTAAAACCCACCCATGTTCCTTCTTTAGCCCTTTCTTTATGTTAAACCACAACGCCGCCCTAGCAGGCCCCTCTGGTTGCCTTGCTAGCTTATACGTGACTAAAAGAGTCAGGAATATAAATGCTAATGGATGGAGAGGGAAGGTAAGACCAATGAGACGATGAACGATTGTGTGGGGAACGATATGCAGAAAAAAGGATTAAATCATAGTGTGACAATGAAATAAAGAAAAATTAAAATAAAACGTGTTGCGCCGAAAAACTGAGACAAGGGCAAGAGTCCAGTTTTTGAAATAGATGATTACCGTTACCGTTAATCATAATTACCGTTCTAAAACCTAAAGCTTAGAAATATTGCACCACATTCAAGTTCCATTCTCTTAAAAATATTCCAAGGCCAAGTAAAATCTAAAGAAAACGTATTCTAAAAGACTTTCTGTTCAGTTATGATGGTAGGGCTCCGAGCGCTAGTTAGCAACTAGCCTCGGGTGACTTAACAAAAATAGCGGCGCGAAATACACTGCCTTGCTTCAGTAAATGTGGACCAAACATTTTGTAGGTACACGTACGTTTGGCATGGTTTCCCGGCAGCCATGTTTTTGGCTGAATCAATTGAGATTTGCGGTGTTCTGGTGATTGGGTAGGTTAAGTGGTCGCCTTTTTGTTTGATTTTTGTAGTAGTATTTATATACGATTTCATTTATCTATCACTTAGTAGTTTTTTTTTTAATTAGTCGTTTATTGAGGTTGGTTTGAGGTTCTCTTTCTAACATTGACCCTTTTTCTTTGCAGAATGGAAATCACCAAATAACTTTTCCGGTCTGAGCGGAGCACAGGGGAGAGCCAGACTTGTATTGACTTAAATCCATCTATGTACCTTCCTTTGTCCTTAATGTTTCAGGGCCACGGTATCTCTTTCGAAAAACCCGCAACCAGAGTTGTTTTAATTATCATTGAGTGGGCTGTGGCTCTACACGGGACACGCAAATTCACCCGCAGAGAAAGATAGCGCCAACCCAGTGGTCCGCATAACGTCAGGCGAAGCAAATGTTTATAGAAAGTGGGGACTATGTTGAGGCTAGTCCATAAAAAAACATTTGCACCGAGTGTACACTTTCTGCTTAATGTTGTTGTAGTTCTAACTGAATTCAAGTGACCTATATATTATCATTTATTGTAAACTAGCTTCCGCCCGCGACTTTGTCCGCGTGGCATACTTATTTTGAGCTAACGCTAACTTTAACACGCGTGATGATCGAAAAAAAAATCTTTCTCTCCCCTTTTCTTCCCTCTTTACTCACTTTCTTTAGCTTTTGTCCGTCTACATGCTCTCAAATATCTCTATACCAAAATTCATTCATTTAGGCGTGAAAACATAACAAACTCACCTTCGCTTTTATAATATTAGTAAGGATTTACATCTAAATACATTTTTCTCCATTTAAAAATATTATGTACAAGTATGAAAATGGTAAAGTAATTACAGAGCATTCAAAAACATCTTCCATGTAATTTGATATATTGAAAACTAATGACTAGGCCGCATCAAGCGAGTTGCGGCCAAATGTAAGGTGTGGATGTCACCTCAATCCACCCAAACGGCTAGACTGATTTATGTCTCTTTGCTTTCTTGCTGTCCAAATTTGATTTGCTGTACAAAGTGCAGAATAACATTCCAGCACCTTGATAAATTGCCACACGATTATTTTTCTCCTTCCTTCGATCCCAAAATGTTGATCTTTAATGAAATTCTGTTTTCATGGTTTTCCAATATTACGAAACAAGGAAGTGAAGTTCTATCATGAACTAACGACATAATGAAGATAATATGATAATCAGATTTAAGATTCAAAGGCATGATCAGATCGGAAACGCCGGGTTCTTATTACCTAAGGCGTCGTTCAGGGTGACTGGAGCGGTGGCGAGCGTGATAGCGTAAGCGATTTGGGGGCCACAGGGCAGTGCGAGTTGTTATAGTAAGTACAGTACGGCTAACGAGAAGCGATACCAAATGTAAACAAAACCCATGCTAAAATCCCATCTAAAATGGCCGCCCGAATGTTGGCGAACCCGTCTTAACGTTGTCATGTTTTTGCCGGGAGAACGAGACATTACGACAAAGGCACAAGATGGAAAGAGCAAAATATTAGATTGTCAACGCCACAGTTGTTCTTTAGGTTAATGACCTTTCGTATCGCTTCTCGTTGGCCGTACTATAGGTAGTAAGTATTAGTGTGTTTCCATAGGGAAAACAAAAGACTGTCGCTCGCTATCTGAGTCATTCACTTCACCCTAAATTGAATCTTATTTGCATACAGCTATTGTTTGTATTCGTTTGACTCGCTAATTGAATATTTTTGGATGAAGCTCTACCAAGCTTTGTCTCAGAAACGTGAATATGTCAAAAACGCCAATATGCCTGCCTGATGAAAGAAAAGCTACGCAATACGGACAAAGTGCTAATATTTTAGTAAAGCAGGTATCAGTAATTCCAGACGATGCGTAGCCCGTTCATGCGTTGCATAGACAATGTATGCAAAACGTGATAGAAGGTAGAACGTAGTACAAGGTAATAAGATTTTCATAGTACGACATTATGGGGCATATTGTTACCAGTATAATAATTTATTGACAGTTTTTAGTATTGTAGTACATCCTTACTTCCTTACTAATATTATAAAAGCGAAAGTGAGATTGTTTGTTTGTTTGTTTGTTACCTCTTCACGCTTTAACGGCTTAACCGATTTTGATGAATTTTGGTACAGAGATAGTTAGGAACCAGGAGACGGACATAGGCTATTATTTTTTTGAAAAAAGTGGGATGTGAGAGAGAAAGAGGGAAGAAAAGGGAAAACTTAGCGTTGCTATTACAAATCAATAAGGCGCAAGGGGAACTGTGTTACCCCGAATTTAACGCGAGCGAAGCCGCGGGCAAAAGCTAGTGAGTATATACATGGGTTCTATTTGGTAACATTACTGATTTGCTACAATTATAGTGGGTGCAGTTCTGTTCTCCTAACTAGGCTACAGTATAGCCTGTATGAAGGAGTGACAGTTCCGATTCCCCATGAATTTTCAACATTATTTGTAAAATTACTAACTAGCTGTTCCTCGCAGTTTCACCCACGCTGCTCAGCACCTGTTGGTTATATAGCCTATAGCCTTCCTCAAGAAATGGACTATCCAACACTAAAAGAATTTTCCAATTCCAACCAGTAGTCCCCGAGATTAGCGCGTTCAAACAAACTCTTCAGCTTTATAATATTAGTATAGATTACGTACATTTAAAAGTATGTTGCATACGAGTAATGATGAGGAGGGACGAAGCACATGTGACTAAAAGAGTTATAGATCTGAATGTTGATGGACGGAGGGCGAGAGGAAGGCCAAAAAAAGATAGATGGATTGTGTAAGGAATGATATGAAGGAGAAAGGAGTAAATGATGAGAATGGAAGAAGAAAACCTGTTGCGCCGACCCCAAATGGGATAGGACAAGGGCAGGAAAATGATGATGATGATGTTGCATACGAGTCATCCGGGCCTATAAACCTCAATAATAGCTATGCGACGGTGTAATACTAGATCTGCTACCCTACCATGACGTCCTATAGCAGAACTTATTCCGCTAAGGGAAAGAGACAAAGCTATACAGGGTGTCTAGCACCATCTCTTTCCCTCAGTGGGATAAGTTCTGCTTTGAGACGTCATGGTAGGCCTACAGGATGTGACAATAGTTTAAACTTTTTGACCGGACTGAGAATTTTCATTAGGACGCGAAATCTTTAAATAACTTTCCCCGCTCTGGGTGGAGCGGAAGGGAGTGTCAAGGGGAGTGTCAAGTGTGAGTGATAAGGACGAGATAAACAGAGTATGTAAGGATCACAGCAGCTGACATTCCGTGGTTTCGTCCTACCCCCTTTGGAAAATGCTTATATCGTACTAATCCTACTTAATATCATAAATGCGAATATTTGTGAGGATGAATGGATTTAAGAATGTTTGTTACTCTTTCACGTCAAAACGGTTGAACCGATCTTAATGAAATTTGGCCCAGCGGTAGATTATACTCTGAAATAACCTCGTGTGAAACCTCGGGTTCCAGCTAGTTTACGTATATAAGTATGTCAATGAAATATTACAAGCAAAAAAAAAATTGCATTAATATTAGCGTCTTCATTGCTGTTGCCTCAAGGACGAAAGAAACTTTTACTTGAAAGCAAAAACAAACTTCCCCTTGATTAGATTAGTTGGTATGATCTAAGTGTAACGAGAATTCAAGCAGTTAATTAAGAGATCACGCCGGCATCGCCGCGAGCTATGACTTGCACAACAAGCGAACACTTTCCGTGCCAAGGATTAAAGGAACAACTTCATTCTGTTTGATTTTTGATGTAATTATAAGAAAATTTGGCTAACACCGAGTCAAACTTGCGACTACGGCCATATCTTTTGACTGCGAAAATTGAAATATTATTGAGATAGAGGGAAGAAAAGGGAAAACTTAGCTTTGCTATTACAATAAATAAGGCGTTAGGGCAAAAACTACAAGTAGCCGGTACCTGCAAAGCAGCAAAAGGGGAACTGTGTTTCCCCGAAATAAACGCGAGCAAAGCTGCGGGCAAAAGCTAGTCCTTATCCTTACTAATATTATAAAAGCGAAAGTGAGTTTGTTACCTCTTCACGCTTTAATGGCTAAACCGATTGTGATGAATTTTGGTACATAGATAGTTGGGAACCAGTTTTTATTTTAAAAAAGTGGGATGTGAGGGAGAAAGAGGGAAGAAAAGGGAAAACTTAGCGTTGCTATTACAAATCAATAAGGCGCAAGGAGAACTGTGATACCCCAAATTTGACGCGGGCGAAGCCGCGGGCAAAAGCTAGTGATATATAATTTGATATCATTGACTTGTATAATTGTGTGAGCACTAACTAGAACAAACTGTTCAACTTGTGCAACTTAAGACGACAATGTAACATTATAAAAACACCGAATTTTATTTACTCTATTTATATGTGAATAAATGAATTTGAATTATAGGCAGACCGAGAAAACGATGGAAAGACTGGAGAAGAAAGACTAAACAAGAGACAGACTTAGCTGGAGGAAGCTGGGGGAGGCCTACGCCAAAGAAGCGACTTCCACAAATAAAAAAAAGCATGGCATAATAATATTGATTATTCATTTCAATCCTACTTTTAATTTATTTATATACAAAATAACAATAATTATGAAGTTTTAACTAATTTGGAAAAAATATGAATTTACTAGCTGTGCCCAGCGGTTTCACTCGCTGAGGTTTAGCGGTATGAAAAATAGATGTTAGCCGATTCTCAGACCTACCCAATATGTACCCAACATTTCATAAGAATCGGTCGAGCCGTTTCGGAGGAGTATGGTAACTAACACTGTGACACGAGAATTTTATATATTAGACTAGCTGTGCCCGGTTTCACCCGCTGCTTACTTAGGGGTTATGAAAAATAGATGTTAGCCGATTCTCAGACCTACCCGATATGTATAGGTACACAATATTTCGTTTAAGTCGGTCCAGCCGTTTCGGAGGAGTATGGGAACGAAAACTGTGACACGAGAATTTTATATATTAGATGTATTTAGGAAGGTGATTAAATTGTGAATAATTTTGGTGAAGTAAAGACAATTTATTTTTTATTTTATTGTTTATAAAAGACTCATACTGTTCCAGCGAAGATGAAAAACTTTGGTCAGACCGACTTCAGCGACTCTCTTGAAATTGAAGTTGTTTCAAAGATGACAACGTCAAACTTTCCTTCAATGAAGATACTAACTAGAATAATTAGAGTTGGAACTAATTGCTAGAATTCAATTAAACACTTGGAGTACAATAACGGTCTAATCAAGGGTAACACTTGAGAAGGTTTAGTTACGAGGAGGTTAAATTACCCGTGTATATGTGGTTGAACATTACCGGATACGATAGTTACTGTAATTTGAAATGTTTGTATATTGCCTTGCTTCTGAAATTATAGGATACTAGTTTTTGCCCGCGGTCTCGCTCACGTTAAATTCGGGGTGACACAGTTCCGCTTTCCTGATTTACAGATATCTACTACTTGTAGTTTTTGCCCTAGCGCCTTATTTATTGTAATAGCAATGCTAAGTTTTCCTTTTTCTTCCCTCTTTCTCCCGCATATCTAGATCTTTTTTTAAATAATAGAATATATCCGTCTCCTAGGTCCACAAACATCTCAGTTTCACTTTTATAATATTAGTAAGGATAAGTCCAGGTTTCCTCACGATATTTTCCCTTATCGATGTCTGTCTCAGATAAACTTTAAAAAGTACATTTGAATTGAAAAAGTCACATTAGTACTTGTTCAGAGTTGGACCCGACCTTCTGCATGAGAAGCGAGGCACCATTACAGAAAGGAACCATTAAAATATTATAAACTAATTTTTAATTTTATTGCCATTACAGGTTAACATTCATCCTCATTTTCCTGCCCTTGTCCCATCCTATTTGGGGTCGGCGCAACATGTTTTCTTCTTCCATTCTCCCCTATCACACGTCACGACATCATTTACTCCTTTCTCCTTCATATCATTCCTTACACAGTCCATCCATCTTTTCTTTGGCCTTTCTTTTGCTCTCCGTCCATCACTCTTTTAGTCACATGTGCTTTGTCCCTTCTCACTACATGTCTATACCAAGACAAATGACTCCTAATAACTTCTTAGTTAACATAAATATTCATCCATTTAAATTATACCGTGTTTTAAAAACAAATATAGCTTTAACGTGTATTTCTACTTTTCCATTCACTATTCAAAGTAAATACTCATAAAGCTCCAATTAAGTCTGAACGGTTGTAGTTTAAAGTTTAAAATTATGACAATAGAGTTGTTTTTAAATTTATTTTAGGTCTGAAGTTTGTGTTCGACCACGGAACTTTTCGAAGAGAATCGAGCGGGTAGAGAAAGTTTATTAACGAAGTTTATCCAGTTAAATAATTTGATATTATCGTAATAAATTGTTCCGGGTTTTGTGGAAACTGTTGTAAATAATTCGGAAAGGTACTTTGACTCTCTTTATGAGGTTTTATGCAGTCAAGATTATATAAAACTAGCTTTTGCCCGCGGCTTCTTTCGCGTTATATTCGTGGTAACACAGTTCCCCTTTCCTGATGTGCAGGCGTGAAGACGTAACAAACAAACTCACTTTCGCTTTTATAATATTTGTAAGGATGTTTAGCCAAATATTTTTTCACACTAAGTAATCATGTACCCATGGTCATTGCTACATCTTATTTTGTGTGCACTTGTGGCATAGACCGAATGAATGTTTTTTCTTTCTTTCTTTCTAAATTGGGTGTAAAATAAACTTACTTCCGGAAGTCAGTGAAAAAAAAAATTATAAATAAAAAAAACACTTTCACTTTTTAGTGTTTTATGGAAGTCGGTTTAAAAAGATTTTTGATGCAATTGTATATTTTGTTGTTAGTTTAATTATTTTAGTTTATTTAATTACTAGCTTTTGCCCGCGGCTTTCGGGGTAAAATTTAATTTAAATTCGGGGTAACACAGTTCCCCTTTCCCGATTTGCAGATACCTGCTACCTGTAGTTTTTGCCCTTGCGCCTTATTGATTGTAATAGCAATGCTAAGTTTTCCCTTTTATTTTCTCTTTCTCCCTCATTTCCCCCTTTTTTTAAAAAAAAATATTGCTTATGTTCAGGGTAGCAAACGCGTGCAGACGTAACAAACAAACAAACTCACTTTCGCTTTTATAATAGGTATTAGTAAGGATAATATTTAATAATTTATATTGACGTTAATCCCAGCATCTTTCATGAAGGCAAAATGTTTGAAAGAAAAAACATTATCTTTTATCCCAGATCTTTTTAAAAGCAGTTACCTAAGCGCATTGCAAGTAAATTTTAAAAAGCAAGCAGCCATAACCACTTAAACGCAGGGTACCATGCCATTCTATAGAATCTTTAAGCAGTTGCTACAAAGTTTTATATCTTAAGTAGCGGATGTTTTACCTTTAGCAAAATACATTTAAAGCAAACTAGTTTTACTTGTGATTTTATACGCGTTAGATTTGAGATTTGCTTTTAATCAGGAAATTCTTTAATTTTGATTCCGTACCTTAAAAGGAAAATACGGAACCCACATTGGATTACTTTGTTTTCCGTCTGTTTGTCTGTCGAAATTCTTTGTCGCAGAAACGCGTGAAGGTATCTAGTTGTATTCCTTCCTTACTATATATTATGTATTCATATCTATCTAATATATAAAATTCTCGTGTCACAGTTTTTGTTCCCATACTCCTCCGAAACGGCTGGACCGATTCAAACGAAACTTTGTGTACATATCGGGTAGGTCTGAGAATCGGCCAACATCTATTTTTCATACCCCTAAGTGAGCAGCGGGTGAAACCGCTGGGCACAGCGAGTAATATTATAAGAGCGAAAGTGAGTTTGTTTGTTACCTCTTCACGCTTTAATGGCTAAACCGATTTTAATGAATTTTGGTACAGAGATAGTTGGGTACTAGGAGACGGACATTGGCTAATTTTTATTAAAAAAAAAGTGGGATATGAGGGAGAACAAGGGAAGAAAAGTCAAAACTTAGCGTTGCTATTACAAATCAATCAGGTGCAAGAGCAAACACTGCAGGGCTGCTTGGTGTGTTATACCGAATTTAACGCGAGCGAAGCCGCGTGCAAAAGCTAGTTAAAATTAAATACTCAATTGACTCTTGAATTCAAACAATCTCTATTGTCCTTTTGTACGCTAAAAATATAAACCCTCTCGCGTCTGTGAATGATTGACCAGCCGTTACATACCGTGTTGCCTCCGTCCATCGGAAAACAAAATAAGCTGTAGGCCCCGGTGGTCATTTGTAGATCTTTGACATGTTACAGATAGTACCGAAAGTTTGACAGCCAGTTTTACCAAGGGTTGCCGTATTACCCAGTACTAACTTGGTTGTGGGGGTCAACTACAGTACTTTAACAAGTTATTATGTCTTGTCACCGGGATTGTAGCTTTAACATTTAGTAAAGTGCCTGTAAAGGTATAATTGAAATAAATGATTTTGATTGATTTGATAAGCAGGCACTTCAAGTAGAATATTGATATTCAGCTGCATCCGGTAAGACTGGAAGCCGAATCCGAACAGTGGGCACTATGTCTTTTTCTAGATTGAAATATATCTCCTTGTCAAAGTTAATTACGATCCAATTAGCTAATAAGTGGGAAAAAGGTAACAAACAAATAAACAAACAGAATTACATTCATCCTTCTATCCTACTAATATTATAAATGCGAATGTTTGTGAGGATGGATGGATGTATGGATAAATGAATCTATGGATGTTTGTTACTCTTTCACGACAAAACGGCTAAATAGATCTTGATGAAATTTGCCACAGAGTTATATTATAGTCTGGAATAACAAATAGGATAGGTTTATTACATCACGCATGCGAATTTGCGGGCGCCAGCTAGTTTACATTTAAGTATTAGTATGGCCTTTAGTCATTAAGTTTCTTCAGATGACTACGTAGAGCACTTTACGAATAACGTCTTAAAAGCTCGCTCCAGAAATGAATAAGGCTGCGCATTGAATACTCGACACGGTGACCATTTCGGGGTCTTTTGTGAACTACATTTAATAGGTACTCTTAGTAGTTGGAAGGAAGAGGAATTGTAGATTATTTTTGTGTATTCTTTGTAAAGTAAAGTAGACTAGTAGAAATCGAAAAAGGAAACTTTATAAGATCACTTTGTTGTCTGTCTGTTTGCTGTCAAGATGGGTCTTGACTGACAGACAGACAGACTCGATATTTTTACGTGTTTTCCAGATAAAGCGATATCTCGAGAACACGTATAGGTATCTAATTGAAATTAAAAGCAATATACTCAAGTTTGTGATTTCTTGGACATATGGCGGGCCTGTTGGTCTAATGGTTAGTGGCCCTGACTGCTGAGCCGGAGGTCGTGGGCTCGATTCCCACCCAGGACAAACTTTTTGTGATGAGCTTGATTGTTTGTTCTGTGTCTGGGTGTGATTTATCTATAATATATATGTATTTATAAATTATATAAGTATGTATATCAGTTGTCTGGTTACCATAACACAAGCTCTGCTTAGCTTGGGATCAGATAGCCGTGTGTGAGTTGTCCCAAGATATTTATTTATTTTTATGTAAAAATAAACCGTATAAATCACCTGGATGGATTTTTTTCAATCAGTTTGTTAAATTGAGAGCATAAGAAAATATGTTTTAGTTCGAGGAATTTATTATTCGTGAGCTCTTTGAATTCTTGAACGGAATTTTAATCATCCTTTTTTGACTATAACAGTAAAAGGAAACGAAATGTAAAATTGCAGCAAAAGAAATACCTTTATGAAAAATAAATGTTACGTTAATTAATTAAAGCATGAATTCTGCATTCATTTTTCGAATATTGATAAAAAAAAACAATAAAGCATCTCGATTTTTGAGCTAAACGCCCTCGCTTCACAAATTTAATTATTTGTTTGAACGTCGTGATTTAAAAGGAAATTTAAATATTAATTTAAAATCTACCTCCCGGTATTAATTATCTCTTTTATGATATGTGAATACATTACGTTTTCCCAAGTGTTATTAATTCTTTTTGTGCTTATTTAATGATAAATATATATTTTTTTTTTAAATTGTAGTAAAATATAAAGATCTTAAACTGACTTTATCACTATCGTTAATTTGAAACGGGATATTTACTGTGATCAAAGTTAAAATCGCCTGGTTTTAAAGGAGTACTTAACCACGGAGTTTCTTGCCGGTTTATCTTTTTAAGAAATGACCTACCCAAACAGTGAACCTTTACCATGAAGTTCCCTTGTCGGCCAACCTATCTTACTAATCCTACTAATATTATAAACGCGAAAGTTTGTATGGACAGATGGATGTATGTATGTATGTATGGATTTATGTATGTATGTATGTATGGATGTATGTATGCATGTATGAATGGATGTATGTATGTTTGTATGGATGTTTGTTACTCTTTAATGCAAAAACTACTGAATGGATTTCAATGGAACTTTACAATAATATAGCTTTTACAACAGAGTAACACATAGGCTAGATTGTTTGTTTAGTTAGTTGAGATGTCTCTTCTGCAACAAGCACATTACAAAATAAGCATTTATAAATTTTAAACCATGAACACTTCAGTCTTTCAATACAGCAAAATTTCAAAACGGTTTTTCAGCGCAAAAATTCTAAAAGTAGCACCTCTATCATTGTCAAAGCATCGTTATATTCTCGTCTACCTGTTTCCTGCGAAATTGTAGCCGGTAAAAATCGGCCAAGTGCGAACACGAATGGTTCCGTACTATCGTATATCGTACAATATTTATAAACTTACTACTACGCGATTTCACTTTCGTGGTGATAGAATATCTTTATGAATTGTAGCTTATGTGTTACTCTGATGTATAAGCTATGTTATTGTATACTTTCATTAAAATCCATTCCGTAGTTTTTGCGTGAAAGAGTAACAAACATCCATACAAATTTTCGCGTTTATATTATTATATATCCTTACTAATATTAGAAAAGCGAAATTGAGTTTGTTTGTTATCTTTTCACGCTTTCATGGCTAAATCGATTTTGATGAATTTTGGTACAGAGATAGTTGGGATCCAGGAGACGGACATAGGCTATTTTTTTTTTAAAGTGTGATATGAGGGAGAACGAGGGCAGAAAAGGGAAAACTTACTGCTTGCTATTACATATCAATAAGGCGCTACCGAATTTAACGCGAGCGAAGCCGCGGGCAAAAGATAGTACATTTATAAAGTAGGTACATACATACATCCACCCAATAATACAAACATTCGCGTTTATAATATTAGTAGAAAGAAGGATTTATCACAAACACTGCTAACATTATAGGAAACTCATAATGCTTGAACGAGCAAAGTGCTATGCTTTTTCAAAATTTTATAATTCGTCCGCATCGCAGTCAATGCGAAAAGTGCCCAGAATTGGCAGCATTAACGCTTTGGATGGCAATACTAAGTCTTAGCGCAAAAAACAGGCCAGCCGGGAAGCCATCTGTTTCTTAAAAAAAAAATGTATTAAACTGTTTGATAAGATTGAATTGATAAGATAGGGCAAAAAGTATCTTTAAATTTGTGTATATTATTAATAAGTGTATATGTCTGTTATGAAAATGAATGACTCTAAAAATACACTTTTTGTGGAGAATTAGTCACGCGGTCCCGTTAATATCCTTTAGTGACGGAACCCTAAAAAATGTCAAAGTTGCCTTCATTTTGTTTCATTTTCACAAAAATCGACGCCTGATCTTTATTACGGTGACAATCATTTTCCTCGTTAAAAGAGGGACAGACTTAATGAGCGCGAAAGATCCGGGGAGGATTTGAAAAAAAAACTTTTCTCACTCAAAGCTTTTGGTTTTATTTCTTTTTGGTTCCGTCGTTCCTAATTAGTGGGGTTTTCTGAGTTGTAAAAGCACTGATTAAAATTCTAAATAAGAGCCTGAAATGTCTTCTTTTATAATGCTTTGAGGTTTTTTGGGTTAACATTATGAGTTTAAGTTTAAATTATTAATATGGTAAGTAAATCATTGTCTGCTCTTTCAAGTTGTTTTGCCGGTAATTTTAACCCTTTTTTGCGGATGGGAAATCATCAAATAACTTCTTCCGCTCTGGGCGGGAAGTGTCAGACTTCAAATTAATTTATTTTGTGAACACAACATAAGTAAAAAATAAATGGTAAACTAAGGAAGTCAGAAACTACTATTTTTCGCCGTTAGTCATACAATTTTTTTCTCAAATTGAGCACATTAAATTAAATTTTATAAAGTAATTAACACAACAACGATTATTACATTAGATTATATAACATATCAGCTAGATGTCAATATTAAAAAGACATGTTTTTTACTGACTAAAACCCACCCATGTTTCCTCTTTTGCCCTTCATGTTTCGGGGCCGCGGTATCTCTTTCGAACAAACTGCAACCCCGGGTAAATTTAACCCTTACTTTTTTTCATAATACGTTTACGGGTATTGTGTTCTGCTGGTTGGTTGGTGTGGTGTTGTGTTGTTTATTATCCCCCCAAAGATCTGTTTATTTGTTGGTTGAAATTAGTTGTTTGTGGGGCGAACATGGCCACTTGGCCAGAGATCGCATATGGTAGAGAGGTTAGTATGGAGAAAGGGAAAAGCCTTTGCTCAGCAGTGGGAAGTTAGAAGAATATTTAAAAAATGTTGAGTTAGTATCGGTCTAATCTTTCTTTCTTTTCTTTCTAATCCCCTTTTTCAGTTGCAACCTTTGGTCTGTTTGACAATGCACTTTTATGTTAGACTAGCTGTAGCCCCGAAAAAAAGGTGTCCTGTGTGTTTTTCCAGATTATAATCTAACTCTTTGCCAAATTTAATCAAGATTCGTGCAGCCGTTTTGACGTGAAAGAGTAACAAACATCCATCCATATCTCCTCAAAAACATTCGCATTTATAATACATATTAGTAGGATAGGTTTTGAATTGATCGCAGGAACAAGTCATTGGCAGTACGATGGGTGCAGTGGCTAAGCGATTGGCTGGTGCACCGCGTCTCACGGATTCGGACGACAAGTAGTTGATCTGGGTCTGGTTGTTTATGTTTTACAATATCAATGTCTGTAAACGCACCCACGAAACAGGAGAATATAATATTAGTGTCGGGCAACGATAAAAAAATGGCCCTGCAGATTCAACTTCTTCAACGGTAACACAAAACATTGTAATAAAGGTTCCTTTTTTTATGAAAGAATAAGATACCTTCTTATTTTAAATGGGTTTCGATTTGAGCTCGAACAACAATCAGCTACCCTACCATGACGTCTTAAAGCAGAACTTATTCCACTGAGGAAGAGAGACAGAGCTATAAATACAGGGTGTCTAGCACCATCTGTTCATCTGACGGGCCTGTTGGTCTAGTGGTTAGTGGCCCTGACTGCTGAGCCGGAGGTCGTGGGTTCGATTCCCACCCAGGACAAACTTTGTGTGATGAGCATGATTGTTTGTTCTGTGTCTGGGTGTGATTTATCTATAATATGTATGTATTTATAAATTATATAAGTATGTATATCAGTTGTCTGGTTACCATAACACAAGCTCTGCTTAGTTTGGGATCAGATAGCCGTGTGTGAGTTGTCCTAAGATATTTATTTATCTCTTTCCTCAGTAGAATAAGTTCTGCTCTGCTTAAAGACGTAATAGTAGGCCAACTAGTCCCTAAAATAATAAATAACGAGATTTTAAGCTTCCAGCAAAACTGATCCGTAACCCAAATCCGAATTTAATTGGGTACGGTAAGGATTAAAGTGTACAATCATCTAGAATATTGAGAACATAATTTTCCCTGAAAACTGATTACTCGTTAATACTTCCACACACAGATCGGCTGGTCTCACCGCAACGCTAATTGCGATGCTCTTCTCTGGTACCTATATTTTAATGATTTTGAGGTTGGGTATGGGGCAAATTGATAAAGCTTCTGTACCGGGGTCGTGTGCCAGACTTGTACTGACTAAAACCCACCCATGTTCCTTCTATTAAATAAATAAATATCTTGGGACAGCTCACACACGGCTATCTGATCCCAAGCTAAGCAGAGATTGTGTTATGGTAACCAGACAACTGATATACATACTTATATAATTTATAAATACATACATATTATAGATAAATCACACCCAGATACAGAACAAAAAATCATGCTCATCACACAAAGTTTGTCCTGGGTGGGAATCGAACCCACGACCTCCGGCTCAGCAGTTAGGGCCACTAACCACTAGACCAACAGGCCCGTCCGTTTATTGCCCTTTATGTTCCTCTTTCGAACAGCCCTCAACTCCGGCAGGTGGTCGTCAACGGTATAACCCGAGGATTGCGTTATCGAGCGTGTTCTTTATTCAAATGATGCACAGGCAACAAAGGCGATTCTATTTATTTTATGGCGCTTTGATGTTTTAAAAGTGTTAAGAAACTTCAAGAAGGATGGTTAGCATTTGAAAAAAAACGGAGTTTGACGTTTCTTGGCTCTGATGCAACTCCGGGCTCTCTTGCACGCGACCGTCGGACTAGGAAGAAGCCGTTCGCATCACGCTGAAGCAAGACGTGATGGGTGGAGCGTCGCTATGCTTCATCCTTACTTAATATTTTATATTAATATTAATATTTTATAATATTATAAAAGCGAAAGTGAGTTTGTTTGTTTGTTACCTCTTCACGCTTTAATGGCTAAACCGATTGTGATGAATTTTGGTACATAGATAGTTGGGAACCAGGAGACGGACATAGGCTAATTTTTATTTAAAAAAGTGGGATGTGAGGGAGAAAGAGGGAAGAAGAGGGAAAACTTAGCGTTGCTATTACAAATCAATAAGGCGCAAGGAGAACTGTATTACCCCAAATTTAACGCGGGCGAAGTCGCGGGCGAAAGCTAGTATAATTATAAAGCTCTGATTATGATTTCGTTGGTTAATAAAGATACCGGGATAGTGCAAAATGGTTGGTCGACTTTTCACGTGACCTGACGGCTGGCCTTTATTTTGGCGAAAGAATCTGTTTGTAGAAGTTGTATCTGAAATTCGTTTTTCTTGAACATTCCACATAACTTTGATCCCTACAAGATGGCGAAGGTATGAAGTAGGAGCCGTTTGGAACGTCAGGTGCTGTGAGACGTGTCCGCGACCGTTGACGCGGGTCTGTGAACGGTGAGTAATGTGGGTAGCTCACCGTCCGTCCGTTTAATGACCCCCTATTCCTACTTTTCCCTTTTTGTTCAAGGGCCGTGGTATCTCTTTCACTCAACCCACAATCTCGGCAAGTAGGTACACTTCTTTGAAACTTGGCAATTACAGGCGTGAAATAATGTTCTTCCCAAAATACTAATCATTTCTATTTATAGTCTAAAGGCTTACCGCCACAGTTAAGGCAACTCCATCAAACTAGCAACAGGGTCTTTCAATTTAACAATTTAGACCGTTCGCTAACCTCGTAAGCCGTGTGACCTTAACTTTAATTATAGCTAAGGTTAGCTTGGCTTCGCTTTATCTTAGTTAAGCCTCGATCGGCCTTAAGATTAGGCAATGGTCTTCTATCTACGAAGTTGGACCAAATGACGGTAGTTTGGCAAAGCAATATATGCGTCTGGAGTGGCTCAGTTTTTTTTTGTTATGGATGTGTGAGGGTTAAGTCACAAAGTAAGTGTTATCAGTTTCCTATATAGCTCTAAGCTACAATGCCGTCAATGGTGTTTTGACATGTCTACTATATCTTGGAGTTTTTCGTCCAAAGTTGGGTATTCTAGCTACTTTTTTTTGTGGATGGGAAATCATCAAATAAAATCCCTCGCTCTGGGCGGAGCAGGGGGAGTGTCGGACGTGTACTGACTAATACCTAGCAATGTTCTTCCTATTGCCTTTTATGTTCCGGGGCCGCGGTATCTCTTTTGAACAACTCGCAACCCTGGCAACAATCCGCAACTAGCAACTTGAGAGCAGATAATAGAGCCACACATCAAAATACTCTCGACAACCACCTTAAAAAGCCATCGAATGTAGTCGCTGTGAATCTTCTACAGTACGGTCAACGAGAAGCGATACGAAAGGTCATTAACCTAAAGAACAACTGTGGCGTTGTATTTAGCTCTTTCCATTTCGTGCCTTTGTCGTAATGTCTCGTTCTCCCGGCAAAAACATGACAACGTTAAGACGGGTTCGCCAACATTCGGGCGGCCATTTAAGATGGGGTTATAGCATGGGTTTTGTTTACATTTGGTATCGCTTCTCGTTGGCCGTGCTATAGATGGCAACATCATCATCATTATCAAACGTATCTTACATTGCTTGCACATGCGCAATATTAATTCAAATCTACGAAAAAAATCAAGCTTATATGGAAGATATACATGCAGGAAAAACGATAATATTTATGAAATTAATTTAATTACTGTATCATGGCTTGGATTTTTTGTGGAATTAAAACTTAATGTTATGGATTTCTGCTACAACTGTTTTTTAATGTTTCCAACAATTGTTAACAGTAAATAAATTTAAGGTACGTTCTTAAAACTAGATTATAATGCAAAAATTACTTATAGGTAAACGTCACATGCATAACACGTTGAAAGCCATATGAAAAATCGAATATTTCCATTCAGGCCATAGGGCCCACCGGTGAGCCTTATGTTACTGAACCATTCGAGCCATGGGGGTCACCCGTGAGCCGCGTGAAAGGTCCAACGAAAACGCTTCTTACAGGCCACAGATTGCAGCTATCAAACAAAACGCGTATGGAAGTGAGCCGCGAGGCCCTGTAGCCAAACCGGACGGCGTGGTTTCTAAATCCAATAAAATCTTGCAGTTTTGTCAAGGTTTTTTCAAAGCTGTGCAGCTTTGGCAATAAGTGGATACTTTTTTTGGACTTCGTTTTAGCCTGTTTGCTACCCATGATTGGTACATTATCTGCATAACATTGAGCTTTGGCAATAAGTGGATACTTTTTTTTATTTTTATACTAAACCTTTCCTCTGTTTACCTTGTTTTAACAAGATTCGCAAGTAATTTAGATATGTTTTATGCTTCATAAGAAATCTGATTATTTAATAATGTTATAATAAAAAGAAGTGCCATGGTTTTGATTGTTGAAAATTATAAATTATTTAGATATGATGATATTGATCGGACCTAGTAAATCGCAACGCCCGCAAAGCGCGCGCGCGGGGTGAGCCACAGCGTGACCCCGCGGCCCCCGGCAACGGAAAAATACGCAACCCTTAATACGAGGCCACGGGGCCCACCCGTGAGCCTTTTATAATATCTTAGAAACTAGACGGTAAAAGTCGCTAATTTTTATTTTCCATACGAATTACCACATTTTAACAACTTTGGAATTAAAATCTCAAGTTGATGAAAATTACCGATTTCCTGTTTTCGGCTTGGCCCGAATGGCATAGTACGCTAGGCCCACCGGTGAGCCGTAGAGCGTGCAACGTGATAATCAATTAATTATAATAAAATAAACTAGCCTACATTTCATAAAGCGCCAATATTAAATCAAATTAAAATTTGAAATAATGAAAACGAAGATAAAGATAATTTTATTTTAGAAACAACGGTAACAGTAATTGATGACAAAAATATGTTGATAGGTTCAACCATATTCTACCGTTAAGGCATGCAAAAGTTATAAAACATACAACTTATACTAAGAAAACGCTTAAAAATGAAATTGCAATATTGATGAAATGTGAAATTGATTAACGTTAGCCACGGCACGGGATTAAATTGTATTGAAATTTTATTCATTTCTATCTATGTAGGTACATGTAATTTTTTTTTGAAAAACATTATTAACAATCTATAAACTTTTATCCTAGAAAAAAAAATAGAATTTTTATTTAAGCGAAAGCCTACTAACAACATAATTACAACAATGTCGTTAAAAGCTCCATATTTAAGTTATTTTTAACAATATTCAACACTGAATTTAAATACTAAAACATCTCTAAATTCCTCTCGCGTATAAATAATTACTATTGTCTGTCGCGTTTTCGCGTCAAACAAAGAAACAGTATTTTGTTACACAAAGATACAAAGGCATAAGATAAAACAAGCGTAAAATATCAGACTAAGAACTCATGTAAATTAGGCCTAGAAGCTAATTAAGATCTCTTAGGAACAAAAGTGTCTGAATTTAATGAATATGCTGAAAGGAAACTTACTTTCTTGATATGTATGAAAGGTATTTTTACCCGACTACGGTGTAGCAAAAAAGAGGGTTGTGTTTGATGTTGACTGTTAAATTTGACTGGTTGCGTACGAACTAGCATAACCAGCCATATCTTTTGACTGTCTTGAATAGGAGAGTTGATTTTCACAACAGAAATTGACTAGAGAGTTGAGTGTATAATTTCAACTCGATACCTTCACCCGTTTCCGAGATAAAAGGTCTTGACAGACAGACAACAAGAGTTCCGTTTTTTCCTTTTTTCGACTCTAAAAATCATGAAAAACTAAGCACATTATTTTGCTCAACAGCCAACATCTACTTGAAAAAAATCCCTTTAGTTCGAGACTTCTTTTGAGAGGCAATCTCCCTACTTTTCTAAACGACGCTACTGATTTAGAAAATCCTTACCCTTTCGCGCAGGTACTTGGGACTAAGCCATTTCTCGATATGTAAGTATATTGATAGTATACAGAGTGACTTTCTTTGCAAGATATAAGTCTTTAAACTAACATGGTTATTACCAAATGTCCTTTTTTTTGGTATTGTTCGTCGTGTCGTTGAGCTCCTTGGGTTTTGAGTCGAGCTACACGATAATTGACAAATACTTGCACTAACTAGACAGGTCCACTCAATCTGTGTGGTGCTTTCTTAAAAAGACCATTTCAGACACTAATCTGCATAGTCCTCATGTGAGTTGAACAAGATTTTTTGTCTGGACCTTAAAAGAGACTTTGACCTCTGAGTTTGTTACGGCTGTTTCTTCTCAGAGTAGTCGGGTACGAAACACCAGCCTCACCTAGTTAAAAAAGACGTGTTTGAGAAAACCTACTTGCAAAATAAACATCATTTGTCAACACTTGAATGGTTATTATTGACGGTTGAGTGTTAAGAATAAAATTGAGTTGTGAGTAGTGGTGTTAGTGGTACCGAACACAAAAAAAACGAATAAGAAAGAGTGTAGATCGTTTTGTCTGCTCATAAATATCTACCCGTAATAACTTCAATTCATCCGTGATCATGGTGTTTGCAATATCGCCAAATTATCGGAAACTCGAAACAAATAACAAACATGGTTAAAATTCCGTTTCTTTGCAAGAATTACTATGGAGGCAACTAAGGGGAAAGATAGAAAAAAATAATGTTAGTCGATTTACAAAGTTAACTAGGTTTTGCCCGCGGCTTCGCTCGCGTTAAATTCGGGGTAACACATTTCCCCATGCGCCTTATTGATTTGTAATAGCAACGCTAAGTTTTCCCTTTTTTCTCTCTTTCTCCCTCACATCCCACTTTTTCTAAAAAAATTAGCCTATGTCCGTCTCCTGGTTTCCAACTATCTCTGTACCAAAATTCATCAAAATCGGTCTAGCCATTAAAGCGTGAAGAGGTAACAAACAAACAAACAAACTCACTTTCGCTTTTGTAATATTAGTAAGGATTAAAACAGTTTAATAACAATTACAATAATTAACATAAACAGAAAATAAAATAGATATAAAACAACTTACAATAGGTTCAATTAAAACTAACACGGAGCAGTGGACATTCTTGTATATTTTGTTTCAAAAAACACCAGACACACTAGCATGAATTTATTCCAATCATCCGCAAACACGTCACATTCAGGGTGGGCAGTCAGGAGGGCGTTGAGCATCTTAAGAATACGACACACAGGCGATTCAGCTCTGGCAGCAGAGCTACATGCTAAAAAGTAAAATCATATAGTATCGAACTTATATAGTATCCAATTACAAGATTTTTTTGGGGTTAGATATCATCAAATAATTTCCCTCGCTCTGGGCGAGGAGGGAGGGGGAGTGTCAGACTTTTACTGACTAAAACCCCCCCATGTTCCTTCTATTGCCCTTTATGTTCCGGGGCCGCGGTATCTCTTTCGAACAACTTGCAACCCTTGCGCCAATTACAGGTTAACCAACATTTTTCTTTTTTTTTTTTAAGCTAAGGAAATGTGAATATAAAGTGCATTCACGAGATTTCCTGAACAAAAGTTTTTTTTCCTTCCCAAGTAGGTACACGTGTACGTACCTTAATATATCTTCCCTGACCGCAATCTTACCGTCTTCCAACGACGCGTAAGACCATTACAAGTTTCTTATCTTACCTTATGAATTATGGGGCATATCATTAAAATATAGGGTCCACATTAAACTTAAACAATGTATGGGGAAGGGTCCTTTAATTTGCATAATCTGTCAATTTGAAATTCACGAAACGGAGGATATTTTGGTTAACCCTTATTGGTTAGTTTCTATATGATTACTGTTTACTTAAATGGGTGTAAATGTTAAGGCAGGGTATTTGGATTATATCAAGAATTAGTGATCCAGCCCTTCTTCGCGCGCATTTGAGTATCATCATGGGTTTTAAAAAACATTATTGCAAAAATTATAACCGACATTCAGATAACATTTTTTTTTTCGGGTGGGAAATCATCCAATGACTTCCCCCGCTCTGGGAGCGGGAGCGGGGGGGCATGTCAGACTTGTACTGACTAAAACCCACCCATGTTCCTTCTATTGCCCTTTACGTTCCGAGGCCGCGGTATCTCTTTCGAACAACCCGCAACCCCGGCAGGCGGAGGCTCTGGCAAGCCCCTCTGCTTTGCTGACTCTCTTTGAGGCGTGCGTGAAACACGAACGCGCCGTCGACACGGCCTGTCGTCAATAGACGGACGGACGGTGAGCTACCCATTGCTCAGCCGTCCACAGGCCCGCATCTACGGTGGCCGGGAGTCGTCTCGCGGCTCCCGGCGCCCTGGGCATCTCCCGCGGCTGCTGGGTTGGCCTGATGTTCTCTCCCTACATTCAGATAACTTTACTTTTGGAAATCGGTGGCAAATAAAGTTTTTTTTTTTTATTACAACATTTTTTGTATAGTATGATACATATTAAAAAAAAACAAAAAAGATGCGGTCGAACATAGGTCCTCTTCCTTTTTTGAAGTCGCTTAAAGATCCTGAATGATTTCAAAGGGCTTTTAGACGGGCATGTTGGTCTAGTGGTTAGTGGCCCTGACTGCTGAGCCGGAGGTCGTGGGTTCGGTTCCCACCCAGGACAAACTTTGTGTGATGAGCATGATTGTTTGTTCTGTGTCTGGGTGTGATTTATTTATAATATATATGTATTTATAAATTATATAAGTATGTATATCAGTTGTCTGGTTACCATAACACAATCTCTGCTTTGCTTGGGATCAGATAGCTGTGTGTGAACTGTCCCAAGATATTTGATATTTGTTATTTTATTTTGTACTATACCTTTTTTAATGTATTTTTTCCGCACCTTCAAAGGAAAAACCGGAACACTTATTGAATCTTTTGGTTGTCCTTCTGTCTGTCTGTCTATCAAGGACCTTTATCTTAAGAACACGTGAAGGTATCGAGTTGAAATTAAAACCATATTGTCAACCTCCTATGGTCCTTTTGTACTGTGAAAAATCATAAGTCTGAGCAGCCAAAAGATATAATTTATCGCAAGTTTTTATGGAATTATCAGTGCGCGAATCTGACTCTGTCTGTTTGTCTCTCTGTCTGTTTTTTTTTAAATTATTACGTTACTAGCTGGCGCCCGCGGCTTCGCCCGCGTGATATGGAGAAAATACCCTATGTGTTATTCCAGACCATAATCTACTACTGTGCTAATTTCATCAAAAGAAACAAACATTCATACATCCATACATCCTCACAAACATTTGCATTTATAATATTACTAGCTGTTCCCCACGGTTTCACCCGCACTGCTCAGCACCTGTTGGTCGTAGCGTGATAGCCTATAGCCTTCCTCAAGAAATGGACTATCCAACACCAAAAGAATTTCCAATTCCAACCAGTTAGTCCCTGAGATTAGCGCGTTCAAACAAACAAACAAACTCTTCAGCTTTATAATATTAGTAAAGATAGTAGTAGGATTTTCAAAACTTCCATGGCCTGCTATATAAGTAACTATTCAATGCGTAAATATTAACACAACGTTTGAAGTACGAAGTAACATAGAGTTCTACCTATTTTTTTTGACATTTATCCCGAAAATAGTCGTTTCTCAGAAATATTTTTTTGCGTAGTTACTTTGTTTGATGTAAATACTTTGACGGCTTTCTAAGCGATCCTTATGTACACACGACGGCAGGTCAATCTATTTTAAATTATTATAACCTGATCTCTCTACTACGGATCGCACACCGTAGTAGAGAGATCAGGTTAAAATGGTTTTTGTACCGTCGTGTGTACCTTGTATAATACAAATGATTTTCTTATTCTTACCTTCCAGAATGAATTTTTTAAAGTTCTATAGAAACGAACGAACAAACTACTGATACCGACAGTTAAGCATATTTCGGCGTGTCTGGGCTTTATTTACTCTTCAAATAAGGCTGAAATTCGACTATTTTTTACACTTGATGCGGGTCGTAAACCTATTTCTCAAGAAAATAAAACATTATAATTCTATTTCACCGATTTGGCTGAACCTTAAATTATGGTAAAAATAGCAGTCAAATTCACTGAACTATAGGCCTACTATGACATCTTAAAGCAGAACTTATTCCACTGAGTGAAAGAGATGGTGCTAGACACTCTGTATAGCTCTGTCCCTTTCCCTCAGCGGAATAAGTTCTGCTTTAACACGTCAACTATTGAATCTACACGAACCGTGCGGTCAAACAAAAAGACACGCAGTGACTGATACACAAATTCCTTAATATAAAAAGGCACATTGCTACTGCATATTTACATATACGATATCGATTGAAACCGAGAAGCTTTGCCATTAAGGCTCAATTTACATTGCCAGTGAATGTAAAAGAAAGGGAATATTTGTAACGACATCTTTAACTTTACATTTACAGAAATACTAAGCTCATAAAAATAAAAAAAAACCGGCCAAAGGCGAGTCAGACTCGCGCACCGAGGGTTCTGTACAAAAAATCTGACATAATTGGTCATTTCTTTTTACTGCGTAGACTTAGAGGATTTTCACAGCACAAAGGGACTACAGATTTGAATATATGGTTTTAATTTCAACTCGTTACCTTCACGCGTTCCTGAGATTAAGGCTCTTGACAGACAGTCAGCCAGACAGACGGACAACAAAGTGTTTTTTTTTTATTTTTAATAAGGCACTTCAACGACTTACTCACTTACATATAGCTACAACATCACAAACAGTTAGACTAGTGAGTTCGTCACTTACAGAAGTGCACATCACTTGCAGAATCATAAAAATGGAAAAGAGAACACCGAAATTATAATCCTTAATTACTTACTATCTTTACTAATATTATAAAAGCGAAAGTGAGTTTGTTTGTTTGTTACCTCTTCACGCCTTAATGGCTAAACCAATTTAGATGAATTTTGGTACAGAGATAATTGGGACCTAGAAGACGGACATAGTTATAATTTTATTAAAAAAAAAGTGTGTTATGAGGGAGAAAGAGGGAAGAGAAGGGAAAACTTAGCTTTTGCTATTACAAATCAATAAGGCGCAAGGGCAAAAACTGCAGGTAGCAGGTACCTGCAAATCAGGAAAGGGGAACTGTGTTACCAAAAAATTAAGAAAAAATACATTAGACAATTAAAAAAAATAAAAAGAGATCCTCTAAGGATTTCGTTTTCTCCTGATGAGGCACGGAACCCTAAAAATACCTATCGTATCTCAAGTGAACTTTCCCATAGGCCCAAAAGCCAGTCAAAACCTTCTAATCCAATATAATAATTTCCATTCAAAGTATTTATTCGTGTGTTACCTTCCATCACCCACAAAGTGAAACGTAGGCAACCGTTGCCCGCTGCTTCCGGCGGCTCATTTCCGGTAGGATAAGGAAACCCGACTGACTTCCGGTGAAGAGATTTCTTGAAATATCTCCCCCATTGTAAACGTCTTTATCGGGCTCGTATATTTTTGTTGAGTGTCGTTTATGTGAAAGTAGAAAGAAGATTTTAAGGAACTTATGTAGGTGATAATTTGTTGAAATGGTTTGGTTAGATAATTGGCAGACCTGGTTGATGTTTTTAGATTTTTCACAGCCTTTACATATATACTAGCTTTTGCCCGCGTTAAATTCGGGGCAATACAGTTCCCCTTTCCTGATTTGCAGGTACCTTCTACCTATAGTTTTGGCTCTTTCTTATTTATTGTAATAGCAAAGCTAAGTTTTTCCATTTCTTCTATTTTTCTCACTTTTAAAAAAATATTCTATGTCCGTCACTACTATCTCTGTACCAAAATTACAAAAAAAAAAAACAGGAAAAGTTATTTGATGATTACCCGAAAAAAGAAAGATTTTAGTGTCTCTGCTTAGTTGTAAGTTATACCAACCCGGAATGTTCCTTTTACTTTTATGTACTATTAACTTTTGCCCGCGGCTTTGCTCGCGGTAAAGTCAGGGTAACACAGTTCCTCTTTCCTGATTTGCAGGTACCTGCTACCTTTGGTTTTTACCCTAGCTTCTAATTTATTGTAATAGCAACGCTAAGTTTTCCGTTTTCTTTCCTCTGTCTCCCTTATTTCTTACTTTTTTTTTTAAATGTTGTGAAGACGTACACAACAAACTCACTTTCGCTTTTATAATATTAGTAAGGATTTATAATATGTATATTTATATAAAATTACTAGCTGCGCCCCGCGGTTTCACTCGCGTGGTGAAAGAATATACAATAAATTTTTTAAGAATTTTAGCCTATGTGTTATTCTAATATGTAAGCTATAAATTATTGTGACGTTTTATAAAAAAATCATTCAGTCGTTTTTGCGTGAAAGAGCAACAAACATACTTACATACACCCTCACAAACTTTCGCTTCTTTAATATATACATATACATGTATTGTTTTTTTTTTGTTGTTTTTAGAAAACATTGCCCTACACTAAGAATTCCTCCTGTTTCGTGGGTGCGTTTACAAACATATAAAGTCACATACACAAACAGCCAGACCCGAAACAACTATCTGTAGGCCATACAAATATTTGTTCCGTGCGGGGATCGAACCCGCAACACGTAGCGCAGCAGTCAATCTCTCAGCTCAAATATGATATACTAGATTTCGCCCACGGCTTCGCCCGCGCTAAATTTGGGGTAACACAGTTCCTCTTGCGCCTTATTGATTTGTAATAGCAACGCTAAGTTTTCTCTTTTCTTCCCTCTTTCTCCCTCACAACCCACGTTTTTTAAATAAAAATTAGCCTATGTCCGTCTCATGGTTCCCGACTATCTCTGTACCAAAATTCATCCAAATCGGTTTAGCCATTAAAGCGTGAAGAGGTAACAAACAAACAAACTCACTTTCGCTTTTATAATATTAGTAAGGATTGGTAGTTGATAGACCATAAAAATCTTTCCAATAGTCGCCTGTCAGTGGACTAAAATCAACTCGAATGCCAACCAGCTACCCCTTTTAACTTCCATTTTATATTTCATCGTTATTTTTATAAAAATATCATCCTTCTTTCGATTGAGTTCGGTGACCCGTATCATTGTCAGACCAAAATTGGCTCGCTGAAAGGGTGACCAAAGTTCAACATTTTTTTACATAATTATGAGCGATTTTCTGGCTGACTTTGCATGGAAATAGCTTGCATCGATTTCACTGACCAACACCTGGTTTTTGAATTGAGAATCTGTATTTGAGAACTTGCCAAAATCTGTTTGATTTTTATGTGAGAGGAAAAGTTCGAGCGCTTAGTCCATACAAATGCAGTTCCCTGTTTTTTTTTTTCTGAAAAATTAAAGAAAATTCTAGAAAAATCCGTATTTTATTTTATGAAAATAATTTTAACCGGAGCATGATGGGGAAAGATTTTAATAAGTTATGTCTTTAAGATTTGTTTTTTAGTTTAAACTTAAACAAAATAATATCTTTAAACTCACCTACTCCAAACAGCCAGACCCAGAACAACTACCTGTAGGTCTTACAAATATTTGTTCGTGCGGGGATCGAACCCGCGACACGCAGGGACTAAACACTGCTAGCATTTTATCTATCTTGTTATCCAGTAAACTAACACGGTTTCCTTTGGTAAGACTGGTAGTTAGACTTTTTATCTTTAAACTACGGTCATGAAATGATTGTCCAAATTCAATGTACTATAAGTGGCACCAACTTTTGTTGAAGTCAAATTATTGTGGTGCCATTTACTAACTTCTGATGTTTTTTTAGAGCTCTTTACTCAACGTCTTTTTACCTTCTAATATAAAAAAACCTTTGAACAATTCTTTCATCACTTATTATGTTTATAATCATCTTTCCCCAAAACCGATCATTAGGGTTCTAAATCCAACAGCAAATATTTACTAACCCACCTTATTATGACAAATGCTTGTCTCAAAGAAACTCGACCTTAGTGCCAATCCTCGGCGTCAAACTCAGATCCGACCCAAGGGATTACAAGGGTCACCCAGCCTTAACAACCCTCACTAATCCTGAGCAATGATGGTTGTTCATCCCTCCCTTACATGGGAGATTAGAAAGGGATGCAGTGCTATCGCGTTGAGCAGGCTACTTGAATTTGTAGTATTCGAAATGTGCGTTTAGCTTTTGTTTTTGTTATTTGATCGAGTGTATGTTTTGTTAGGTGAATAGTTTTTGCTTGCTATGATAGTAAAGGGAATGTTTCGTGGACGAGTTGAGGTGCGATTTTACCCAACTTTTAGGGTCCTGTTATCTTAAGAACGCATGAAAATATCGAGTTGAAATTAATATCATATATTAAAAATTTTTGTATTTTGAAGCTGTAAAAAAAATAACCTTCTTAATCTACGCAGTCATTAGCTATAGCTGTTTATGTAGCAAATTTGTACGGAATCCTCGGTGATTGAGTCTGAATGGCAGTTGGCCGATTGATTTGACAGTAGACAATCTTGTTGAAATTTAATATTAAATAAAAAGGAAAATTATAGAAAATACCACTTGTCTAGACCCTCACTAATCAATAAAGATTCCAAGCTCATCACTATCAGCATGCCGGGGAATGCTTCCAGTCTTACCGGAGTCAGCGGACTACCAGTATTTTAGATGGAGCGACTGCCTATCTAAACTCCACAATCCAATTAACAACTGGGTAACACGAAACTCCTTGATAAGACTGATTATCAGACTTTCGGGCCAGTGTAACTGACTGGCAAATGACAGCTGAGACCAAATGGCTTACCACATTTTCCGAGGCAAGGAGGAAATTCTTTATGTAATGGGGGGTCATCTCTCCACGGACCAACCTAGGCAAGCACGGTAGAGCCAAAAGATCGACCCATGCGGCTTTTTTAGTTAGCCAGCTCATCCCACTAAGTATTAAATATCAATGGAATAACTAAATCAAAGTTTCCCGACCTGGGGACAATCTTATTACTCTTCTGCGTTCTTGTACTCTCAGCAGCCAGATGTCAGATTTTCTTAATGACAAATCAAGTTAATTTGTTTTTTAAATAAAGTAAATATGTAGTTTTAATTAAATATAATAGTAATAATTTGTTAGTTAATCAAATTTTGCATGCCATGAGACAGGATGAATAAGGATTCAAACAATTGTTCTAGGTAGTAGGTACCTAGAACAATTGTTTGAATCATTATTCATCCTATTTTAAGCAAATAAATAAATCTATCTGGCAGCGACACTCAGAGAAAATAAGTGGTACAGAAAAGCAAAAATAGAATCTTAGCTACTCCTTGTAAAATAACTTTAAAGTGATCTAAGGCAGCGTTTCGTAACCTTTTTAGCTACGGACCCCTAACGGAAATCAAGCGCTATTCGAGAACCTTCGTATTAAAAACAGGCCAAGTGCGAGTCGGAACTTGTGCATTGAAAGTTATTTGATATATGCATAACTATCGGTGCACAAGTATACAATGTGATGTGACATATACGGCCATATCTTTGGACTCGTAAATTAAGAGAGTATATTTTTTCAAAGCTCCATGTGTCTAAAACTAGTATACATTCAACATAGTTACCCTAAAAACGGCAGTATATTTGAGGCAATTAATTTTAGTGCTATAAATATAAAAATAAATTACGTATATTGTTAACAACTTACAATCAAAATGTTAAATCGATATTAAATCGTGAGTGCATGCCTTTTCGCAGAGACATATTAAATGAAGCAGTAGTTTATTCAGTGCCTCAGACTCAATAAACAAACTCATGGACCCCAGGGGTCTACGGACCACAGTTTGAGAATCACTGACCTAAAGTATTACAGAGTGTCTTTTAAAAACTAAAGCTTTTGAAGTCTTTTGATTTGAAAACGGTTATTAAACGAACCGTTTACAAAATTCTATTTTAAGAGAGAGTAAATTTAAAAGTTATCTGAGTGGTATGTCGTTTGTTCTGCAACTGTGTGAGTAGAGGTAGATGGTGCGTTAATGAGTTACTTTGACGGACCTGTTGGTTTAGTGGTTAGTGGCCCTGACTGCTGAGCCGGAGGTCGTGGGATCGATTCCCACCCGCGACAAACTTTGTGTGATGAGCATGATTGTTTGTTCTGTGTCTGGGTGTGATTTGTCTATAATATTTATTTATTTATTTATTTAAACTTCATGTACAATAGTGGTACATAGGCGGACTTAATGCCATAAGGCATTCTCTACCAGTCAACCTTTGGGTAAAATACGACAACATTGTGATAGGGTACAAAAATAAATATATCTAAAACTATTTGATTATGAAAACATATATATTTATACGGATACTAATACACATATACATATCAAATAAACTAATAAATACAATTAAAAATAAATAAAAACGAGAACTTTAACAGTAATTACTATGACTTTTAATTGGTAGGCGGACCTAAATAGTGTTTACGAACTTTTCTTTTAAAGGTAAGTTTACTTTCAGCTTTTTTAATGCCAAAGGGTAGCGCGTTCCAGAGCTTTATTGTTGAAATTGCGTATGATTTGGACATAAAACCGGTGCGGTGTAATGGAACTTGGAGGAGTAGATTTTCGGAAGCCCGAAGGTTACGGCTGTGAGAACTGCCCAACACTTTAAAATATTTTTTTAAATAATCTGGAGCATACGGATCATTCAAGATAGAGTACAGCATACAGAGAGATCTGAGGGACCTCCTGAGTCGTATAGGCAGCCACTTAAGCTGAGTACGGAAGGAAGAGATGTGATCATATTTACGAAGGCCAAACACAAAGCGAATGCAATTATTAAGAAGACGATCCAATTTATTGAGAAGTTCCTGGGATAGATCAGAATAACAAACATCACCATAGTCGATAATGGGAAGCACAAGAGACTGAACCAAAATGAGTTTAGTGCTAGATGGGAGAAAGTGCTTAAATCTATAGAGAGACCGCAGCGAGAGAGTGACTTTCTGACTCACTTGAGCCACGTGTTTATTCCAGCTGAAACAGTCGTCAATGTACAAACCTAAGTCCTTAACGTGAGGTGAGAAAGAAATAATTGAATTCTGATACATCAGTGGTGCAAGTTGACTAATGTTCACATTTCTCAAATAGTGCGAGCTACCAATGAGGATGGCCTGACATTTCCCAACGTTAACAGAAACCCCAAATTTGCCAGACCATTCCTCAATAGATCGGAGATCAGCATTAAGGGATGAAATGCATTCATCAAGGTTCGCAATATCTGATTGAGCGTAAAGTTGCAAATCATCAGCGTACAGATGGTAAGAACATTTGAGGATAGCAGTAATGGAGTTAATAAATAAAGAAAATAAGAGAGGAGATAGTATACCGCCTTGTGGAACACCAGTCATCAGGTCGCACCAGTCAGAGTTACCCTGATCAACACGCACCGCCTGCTGGCGACCACGAAGATAAGAAGACACCCAATTACGTGACAAAGAAGACACCCCAATTTGAGAAAGTATGGCCAGGAGAATTTCGTGATCAACGGTGTTAAAAGCATTGGAAAAATCTATTAAAACTAACACCGTTAACTTAGAATTCTCCAAGCCATCCCGAATATCTTCTGTAACTTTAAGCAAAGCTGTGGCTGTGCTGTGGCCAAGCCGAAAACCGGATTGGGAACTGGACAAAAGATTATTCTTAAAAACGAAAGAGGATAATTGTTTAAGAGCAACTGCTTCAAGGATCTTAGACAGGAAAGGGAGAATGGAGATGGGTCTAAAGTGATTAGCTAAACTAGGATTAGAAATTTTAGGAAGAGGGATAATGTAAGCCTTACGCCAAATCGCAGGAAACACTCCAGTTTGCAGAGAAGAATTGACGATGTAAGTAATAACTGGGATTAAGTTTTCAATCATAAAAGATAACATAGTACGGCTGACCCCATCACAGCCCACAGCCTTAGATTTAATTGAGGAAAAAAATTTAAAGACCTCATGATTAGTCACAGGGGAGAAAGAAAAGGAGTCAGGAGGAAGCATTGGCTTGGAAGTAATTTCTTGAATAGTATTACCCTTAATACCAACCGCAAGTGCAGCAGACGTTGAAAAATGTTTGTTAAGAGCATTTAAAGGCAAATTAAGAGGAACGGCACTAGAAGGGGACTTTGTGAAACCAAGCGACTTAAGAAACTTCCAAATATCAGCCGGCGAAGAATTAAGAACATTTTCACAAATGTATCGGCGTTTAGATGTTCTTACCATCTGGTTGCAACGATTTCTAGCCAACTTGTACAGGTCCCAGTACTCCCCACTGCGATCCCGCCTATATCTTCTAAACGCCCGGTCGCGTCTTCTCATTGCCATCCGAACTCCAGGGGTTATCCAAGGAGCTGGTGGGCGCTTAACGCGAACAGCCCTCAGTGGCGCATGCGTATCAATAAGCTGGAGAACATTCCTGTTAAAGGTGTCCACCATCTGATCCACTGATAATGTCTGGGAAATATCGTTCCAATCAAGAGCCTGCGCATCGGTATTAAGTTTATCCTTATCCAACCTTACAAAATTCCGTATCATGACAATAGCAGGCCTCTGCTTAGGGGGTTTCATTTTGTAAGCCAGATAGATCAGATCATGTCTGGATAAACCAGGCGCAGCCACCTGCCCATGGTTTGCCACGAGATCCACAGAAGACGCAAGCATGAGATCGAGCCAGGAATCGCTTGAGTCCAAGTTATGATGAGTCGGACCAAGATTAAGGAGAGATAGACTCGACGACTCCAAGATCGCATTCAGCCTACGTGTTCTTACGTTATCTTTCTAAAGGTCAGTGTTAAAATCACCCATGACTATGAGATGTTTGTATTCTGAGGAAAGAGATTCAAAGAGAGATTCTAGAGAAGAGAAGTAATCAATAGAAGGAGGGCAGTAAACAACTCCTAGAACGGACTTAACCCCTGTGACAATAATTTCAATAAATAAGTACTCAGGGTTGCCATTATAAATTGGTGATGAAGAAGAAATAATTTTATAAGGAATATCATTACGCAGGTACATGGCAACACCCCCGGCTCTTTTACCCGTACGATCGTTGCGGATTAAAATAAAGCCAGGCAAACAGTACGAAGAAGACGGAAGTTCAGGTTTAAGCCAACTTTCAGATACTAAAACAGCATGCACAGAGACGCCCGAAAATAAATCCAATAACTCAGAATGGTGCTGAGGAATGCTCTGAGCATTTATATGACACACATTAAAGCACTTGTTAAATCGCTGGCATTCGCTACTTAGAAAACCATTCACGGGGAGAGAATCGTCAAGAGATGAAAAAGAGGTGGAAGAACAAGAATAAAAAGAGTCATCATCAGACATAATTACTGTAAAGTTAATTAAATAAATATAATAAAGATATATATATATAAATATAACAAATACTATAAAAGATTTTAAATGTGTAATAAATACACTTAAGAATCAATTGCATTAACCTGCCGGCAGACTGTTCACAGAAAAAAAAAACTAATTAAAACTAAAGTGCGTATCCGAACGTAAATGAGAAAAAAAAAAAAAAAACATTGACAGTGGCTATGACAATTTGATGTGACATTTCAAAAACAAACATTAAGGACTTTTGGTAGAACGGTGAAGGTGAAAGCATCGTGTTTTTGTGTTACTTTGTTTTTGTGTGGAAAATTGTTGTTTAAGTGTCCACTTTTAGTGCGAACTTCAAACGATAGTTTTAATTGTGTTTGTGTTTTATCAGTAGGTTTGTTAACTTTGTTTTAACCCTTAATTTTGATAGTCGTAAGTATTTTACCCGGCGTCCATCATGGACGTCAAAAAACCACCTGATCCCGACGCTTTTGATCTTCAGCCATATTTAACCATTACCCTTCCCGACGACAATACGCAAACTGAAGTCATGGACTCCGAATCCTCTAGCAGAAAACGTGTGGCGACTTCTCCCCTGACTATCGTGACGAATCCCCCTAATCCTAAAGTTCTAAAAAAAGATTTTGGCAGACAAATATATACACAGAGGGATAACCCTCCATATGTAGTTCATGTTTCCCTGAAAGATGGTCAGACCCCAGGTACTGTGTTGCACCCGGTTAAATTTGGTATGTTTCTTACAAAAAATAATTATAGTAACATCCTTCTAGGCAGTGTGAAACGTCTAGGTAGAAACCGAGTGGCAGTAGAATTTAAGTCTCACCAGGACGCAAACAGTTTTTTTATTAGTGGAACATTACTGCAACATAACTACGTAGCATCAATTCCACAATTTAATGTGACACGGTTAGGTCTGGTTAGGGATGTACCAACTGAATGGACAGAGGATGAAGTGATCGAGAACATCAAGGTCCCTGATGGGTGCGGCCCTGTTATTAAGGCAAGGAGAATGAGCCGAAAGGTGACTTCTCTGGGAGTAACAGAGTGGAAACCCACTCAAACTGTTGTTCTCACTTTTGATGGGCAAGTACTTCCCAAAAGAGTATATTGTTTTTATTCTGCCCTTTCGGTCGAGAGGTATATGTACCCATGCATTCAATGCTACAACTGTTGTCGCTTCGGTCACACACGTACTGTATGTCGCTCACAACCACGTTGCTTTAAATGCGGTCAAGATCACCCAGGTGATGGATGCCATATTCCCTCTGAGTGTGCCATATGTGTTTTATGTTCAGGCAATCATTTTGCCAATGACAAGTCTTGCCCTGAACTAGGTCGACAGAAAGGCATAAAAGCTTTTATGGCAGAAAAATCTGTCTCGTATGTGGAAGCAAGTCAGGCTTTCCCTCCAGTGTCACGTTCATATGCTGAAGTGTCGAGAATGTCCAAAAATCCTAAATCAACAACCGCCCCCTCACAATATCCTAGTCCAGCTTCCCAACCAAAATCATACCGTAAAACGGTCTTTCTGAAACCAAAGTCCCATGCCCCCCTTTCTCCTAGCTATGATAGACAGGCTCATCAAGCCCTTACCCAGGATTACTCCTTCTCTCCTTCCCAAAATGGTTGTGCCTTCCCAAAAGAAGGTACCAGTAGTCCTGTGGATAAGTCCGAACAAATTCTCAATATGATAGCTAATATGCTAATATCAGTATTAGCCAACCCTGCACAATCTCTACCTGACCACGTTGCCAACAAACTGAAAACAATTGTTTACCAAATAAACAACATTCACTCCCCTGACATTCCTGCAATGGAACGTGAGGAGTATATCTCCTAGCAAGCCTGACCTCCTCTTTCTTATAAATAAATTTAAAGTATCAGTCTGTGCCATTGCTGAGACATGGCTACTTCCTGGAAGCAATTTCAGGATTCCATGCTTCAGTGGTGTCCGTCATGACAGACCTGATGGATACGGAGGATGTGCTTTGTTCATTAATAACAAAGTACCATTCTCCCAGATCCCTCTACCCTTCGTTGGTGACAACCTTAATGTTGTTGCTGTTAAGGTTGAGGGTATAAACATTTTTTCTTTTTATATTACACGCCCATGTTTAGAAGATATTGATTTAATAAAAAACTTACTAAGTAATGTAAATGGCCCATTACTTGTCATGGGAGATTTCAACTGCCATCATTATCGCTGGGGATCAGACTCTTGTGATAGCACTGGTGTGAGTTTAGTGGATATGATGGATGACCTTGACTTATGTATTATTAATGATGGCAGTGCAACTCGTAGGCATGGCTTACAGTCCAGAAATAGCTGTGTAGACTTGACTTTCTGTTCATCTGGCATGGCCAGCCTCTTAATTTGGAGTCGTTTGAATACATCCTATGGTAGTGATCACTATCCCATCATGGTTAAAATTCCTTCAAAAACCCTCCCCGATAAATCCTCCCCTCCCTTGCTAAAGTATCGGCTGAATTCGGTGGATTGGGACCTTTACGCCAAAATATTAGATCTCCGTATCTCTTCTCTTCCATCCATAAATGCTGAAAATGCTCAGGAATGTTTCTTGTCTTTTTCCAACACCATATCCACTACAGCTGATGATTGCTTCCCTTCTAAAAAACCCCCTTCCGGCAGAATCCCCTCCCCGCCTTGGTGGGATAGTGAGTGCACCACTATGATCAGAGCCAGGAATGAGGCTGAAGAGAATTTCAACCATGAAATGAACCTGCAAAATCTCATCACATTCAAGCAGACATTGGCCAAATCCAGGAAATTCTGTAGAAAAAAGAAAAGAGCAGGCTGGGTATCATTTTGCAGTTCCCTGAGTCCATCCACTCCAGCGTCGGTAGTATGGCAAAGGGTAAAAAGCTACAGAAGCTGCTTAAAACCGTCCCACACAAACATTTTATCCGATGACCTGGGATATCAGTTCTTCAGTCGGGTCGCCCCGGACTATGTCCCAGGTGAGGAGGAATTAAATTTTACAGGTCCTGTATCCTCAAATGACCCTCTAGAGAAGCCATTCACCCTGGATGAACTGAAAACAGTTCTTAATTATGTTAAGGATTCCTCTCCTGGTGTGGATGGATTCCCTTACTCTTTTATTGCTAAAGGGGGTATTAAAAGTCACCAATATTACCTGGATTTGGTTAATTTTTGTTTCTGTTCTGGGTATATTCCTCCAGCTTGGAAGGTTCAAGTGGTTATTCCTATATTAAAGCCTGGCAAAGATCCTAGTGATCATTGCTCTTACAGACCAATTGCTCTATCGTCAGTACTCATTAAACTTTTAGAACATTTAATTAAAAACAGATTAGAATGGCTTGTAGAAAGTAGGAAGCTGCTCCCAACGACTCAGTTCGGCTTTAGGAAAGGTTTGGGTACCTCTGATAGTGTGGGTATTCTCACATCAGAAATCCGACTGGCCCTCAGTAGGAATGAGTCTGTGGTAGCCGTTTTTCTGGACGTATCTGCTGCATATGATTCTGTTCTCCTCCCAGTTCTCAGGCAAAAGCTGCAAGAGCTGAGAATACCGGCTAGGATCATTCAGATCATTTATGCAATTCTTTCAAGCCGAACCCTGCAGCTTAGGATCCCAGGGGACAACTGTGAGAGGAGGGTTGCTTGGCGAGGGTTACCGCAGGGTTCCGTAATAAGTCCTATTTTATATAACATCTACACTTTAGATCTCCCTTCTTGCTTAAATTATAACTGTAAAATCCTCCAGTATGCTGACGATATTGCTTTATTGGTCCCAGGAAGTTCCATCGAGGATTCCGCCCAATCTTTGAATGTCTCTTTAGCCTCATTAAACCAATGGTTACTCGGTCATGGGTTGTGTTTGAGTGCTCCTAAAAGTACTGCTGTTATTTTTACTCGCAGGCAGGTAATCCCCCAGATTGTAATTAATATAGACGGACAAGTTATCCCCATTGAAGACAAGGCCAGGTTTCTGGGAGTTACTTTAGATTCCAAAATGTCAGGAGTTCACCACATCAACAACGCGGTAAAAAAGTGTGAGCGCTCAATATCGGTCCTCAAGGCTTTGTCTGGGGTCTGGTGGGGAGCACACCCTTACACTCTCAAGTTAGTGTACAACGCTCTGGTCAGAAGTGTAATGGACTATTGCTGCTTCTTACTTGAGCCCTGTAATAAACAGGCACTTCGCAAGCTAGATGCTATCCAATCCAAATGCCTCAGAATTATATTAGGTGCAATGAAATCTTCTCCTATTAATGCCCTCCAGGTAGAATGTGCAGAGCCTCCCCTTAACCTTCGAAGACAATACTTAGCTGATCGTTTTTTGTCAAAAGTTTTTGCTCTCTCGTCCCACCCCTTACTTCCCATACTAGAAGAAATCCACCTCTCGTTAGAAGTATCTTCTTACTGGAAGAATAAATCATTACCTCCGCTAATGAACAGGTACAGAGAGCTTAAAAACCTCTCCTCGCCTGTTAGCCAGTATCCTACCCTACCAGTCTTTTCTTCCACATACGAGGTGGTTCATTTTAAACCCAAAGTCATTCTTGGGCTTGGCATCTCAAAAGATTCCGAGGACGCAAAGGGAGACTTTGATCGGGCCATCGAGAGGTACTGGAAGGGATGGAATTTATTTTACACAGATGCATCCAAATTAACACCTACAGGATGCACAGGAATTGCTACTTACTTCCAGAATTCCAAAATTGCTCTTCTCTTTCAGTGCCCTCCAGAGGTATCGGTTTTCACAGGGGAGTGTATTGGCATTTTAGAAGCAATTAATTTTATTAAATCACACAATATTCAAAATTCAGTCATCTTCTCAGATTCTCGCAGTAGCATTCAAGCTTTAAGTCAAAATCAATTAAAATCAAAGATCCACAGTAAAATCATTTTAGACATTAAAAATCTACTCTTTTCTTGCTTCAACAACGGTTTAAACATTGAAATAGCTTGGGTTCCGAGTCACTCGGGTATAGGTGGCAACGAGTGCGCGGATTCTCTCGCTAAATTCGCAACTTCCAATCCAGTTGATCTAAAACATTATGTAGTCCATAGCTACGACTTACGGGCCGATACTAAACAGAAGCTACATAATTCGTGGTCAGCAGTTTGGCAAGTAAGTTCGAGGCTTAAAGGTGCGTACTATGCCAGTATTCAACCGGAAGTCCAGCGGAAACCTTGGTTTTTTAAATGCACTAAACTGTCCAAAAGAACTGTTTCGTCCTTGTGTAGACTGAGACTCGGTCACTGCTGCAGCCCAGTATTTTTAAATAAGATTCACGTCCGAGACAGCTCATTATGTGAATGCGGTCTTGACGACGGTACTCTGGACCATATCTTTTTCTCATGTCCTCTATATTCCCAGTCCTTTGACTTGTACCATAAGCTCCCCAAAATTAAAATCACCCTACCTACCAATTTCCATTATCTCCTGACAAATTTTTCCCCTAAATTAGTCCAAATTCTGTCTAAATTTTTAAATGACAACGATCTGAAAATGTAATCTGGCGTGTAATACTAATCCTATGTCTCTATTTAACCGTTTTAATTTGTGATGTCCTATTGATTATAAATTTATACATATAAAATACTATATATATATTATTACATGTTAACTAACAAAAATGTCTTGTCTTTACAGCTACTAACACTACCAAAAGTAAAGTTCGACGGCTCACCAAGATAGTTGCCGTCACCACGTGACCCTGGCAGAATAGTCGACATCGGCTCAGTTGCCAAAGAAGAAAAAAAAAAAAAAAAAAAACAAACATTAACACTGTTTAGAACGAACAAAAGCCGGTAAACGTATAAAGTTACTGTGACGTGATGTAACAAATGTGATCAACGACCAGAACCATCAAGAAGCAGAATTTTAAACAACAACAAAAAAAAACTCAAATAAATAGCTACCTAATACAAAACAAGTTACTTCTTCCTTGCTAACCGCCTTGATCGAGTGTTAGCTTGCGCCGGCGCCGGGCTTGCGCTATTCGAATCAGGGTTGGAATCCCGAGGAACAGCAATATCCAGCGACTTGCCATGCTCCGCTCCCAGCGCGATTACTTCCTCAGCAGTGAAAACCCGACGACGTTTGCCATTAGGAAGCTTGATGTTAATGTTACCATCCATAGTCCACACATCAGTTACACCGAACAACTTGCGAGCTGTTGTAAAAGCAGTCTGCCGCTGACGAGTGAGGAACTCAGACACCACATAGGAGGATCCCTTCAGTTTGGTCTTGGTTTTCCAGATCTGTCCTCTAATAGCAGAGTCCATGAACCGAAGTAATATAGGTCTCGAATGACCTTCTGAAGCTATGCCTAACCTGTGACATACTGTCAATGAAGAATGCGTCAAATCAGTAATGTCAAGCTTACCCTGCAGAATGGATGCTACAGTTTCTGCCAGTTTCTCGCCAGGCTTCTCAGGCACACCGCCAAGCAGCAAAAACTTATTCCTGTGACGCATCTCAATGACGTCAACACTCCTGCTCACCTCAGCAATCTGCAGTTGCAATGCACTCAGGACACTCCAGACGTGCTCTTTGAAGGCAATAAAATCCTTGTGAAGACCGCCCAAATCCGCTCCGACAGAGGACTTCTTCAGACTGTCTTCAAAATCAGCCATCCGCTGGTTAAGGGATGTCATCACCATGCGCTGAGTCTCCGCAATATCAGCTATAGAGCTCATGATTGTAATTTAGTGATTAAGTGCAGTAGTCAGTGTGTCCAAAGTTCAAGTGACAGTCAAGCCAGCAAGAAAATACAATTGACACTGTTTAGGGCATGTGTATGTTACTGCCCACACAATATGTGCTTAATAGTATGTTTATAAGAATATTTTGGTAAGAATTTTAAATAAATAATAAAAAAAATACTATTAAAATTGAAATAATGAATATGGGATATGTGTTGATTATTTATGCACCTACCCACAAAAAAACATATATATGAACATACATATGAACATACATATGTATGTATGTATAAATTATATAAGTATGTATATCAGTTGTCTGGTTACCATAACACAAGCTCTGCTTAGCTTGGGATCAGATAGCCGTGTGTGAGTTGTCCCGAGATATTTATTTATTATTTACTTTCATTACTATTTTGTGACAGTTCTATTGGTCTATTGGTATGATGATGTGTGATATTACAGTAAAGCAAATTATTATTGGGTTTTCTATCAGAAATCACGCATCATATTTATAGGATCTCTCTCCAATGACTTTTGGCGGATGGGAAATCATCAAATAACTTCCCCTGCTCAGTCAGAAGTGTCAGACTTTTACTAAATAAAACCCACGGGTCACGGCATCTCTTTCAAAGAACCCATAACCCTGGTAGGCGGTGGCTCTGGCCGGCTCTTCTGCTTTGCTGACATTTCTTTAAGGCGTGCGTGGAACACTAAAGCGCCGTTGAGACGGTTTCAATGACTCCTGAGGCCAAGACGAAAGTACTAAAACAGCAAAACGTAAAATGAACGATTCTAGATTAAATTCGCTGTTGAAAAGTATGCTGCAAAAATTCATGGTTAGAACAGAAATAAAATCGTATAAAGCGAGAAACGCTATCTAGTTCTTTTTCCGAAAACTTAAACGTTAATAGAAATCCATGCAATTTTGCAGGTTTGTGTGTAAATTGTTTTAAATTGCGTGCAGTTAATATTTTTTTAAATATTTTATGAAACGAAAATACCTATTAGTTCCATAAAAATGATAAAACTAATAAGTGTGGCAGTATTTGCTGTTGAAAAAAAGTCAAATAAAAAGATAATATAAAATTCAGAATTTAAATACAACCCAGATCATAAAATAAAATCAGTGGTCTACACAACGGTATTAAACCGAAACCCGAAACCACACGTTGCTACGTAGCTCCCTGGAGACGCGTTCGTAGCGTACTAATCCGAGCTACGAGGCTACGAGCTTCGTAGCGCTACGAGTAAGTGTAAACATACATAGTTAGCAGCTACAATAATAAGTGGAGGGACGATGTTTTGGTGGTTTTGTCAGTGTTTGTTTGAAGTGAAGAAGAAGTTACTAATTATATTAAGTCTTTCGGCTATTATCTAGGATGTTCAAAATTTTCAGGTAAGTGTGAATAAACGGGTAGTAAGGCGGTGATTAAATGAAATAACACTCCTTTCAATCACTTTACTTGAACTCCTGATAGTTCAATCAAAAGTTTCATAAAATATCTATAGATCGTTTTGACTTAATAAAATGTGCGCGTGGGGGCGCGCGTGGGGGCCGAGTCACCCGCGTCCGTAGGAAAGTACCCTTTAAGGAATCCCTACACGTGGTCCCCGGGCGGTGCTAATCAGGTGACATAACTGGTGGTAGGTTTCGACCGCAGGCTTGCGACCACCCACCGGGCAAAGACGTGCCGCCAAACGGCCTAGCCGTGTTCCGGTACGACGCCCGGTGTAGCCTATTGAGGAGTTGGGTCGAAATAGTTGCTCCACTGCAGGCAGACCAATCTGACTCACACAGGTACGGATGTATCGGGAGACTAGTCGCGGAGGTTAGCGGGATCCGAGGCACGGTGCGCCGCTGGCCGACCGCAGGTAGTTGGGGGCCCAAGTAGTGTGCTAGCCACACACGAAAGGCTGCCCTACCAACTGTCGAAAAATCCCGGAATGCACCATCGTGCTGGTTGGCGACCAGATGAGAGGGCCCGATGGACATTCCCGGGGGGGCTCGGGCGTCCCCGCAGTCTCCAGGCTAGTCCCCCAGTCGATACCATCCATCCAGTGCGTGTCTGAAGGTTAGCAGCGTGGAGCCTCATTTCACTTCCTTCTCCTCCCCTTCCTTCACTCTTACAAATATGCCAAGAAAAAGAAATAGGAATAACGTTAAACAGCGGCTGCACTCCCTCTCTCTTAAAGTGCACCTCAGCAACATTCGAGGTCTGCACTCAAATCTCGTCGCAGTCCACCACCACCTCGAGACTGAAAAGCCATCACTCCTATTTCTTTCGGAGACGCAGATCGGATGTCCGTCAGACGTGTCGTACCTCTCTTACCCAGGGTTTACCCTGGAGCACAATTTTAAACCACGCGCGGGTGTATGCATGTATGCCCGGGACGACATCTGTTATCGGCGTCTCCGTAACCTTGAAGACACCAGGTTTTCTGCACTTTGGGCTTTGGTGGACACTGGCATAGATAAAATTATTTATGCCTGTGTCTACCGCTCGCATAGCGGTGACCAGGAGACAACCAGGCTTGCACAGTACCTTAGTGAGGCGGCGGATGCGGCTCAGCAGCGGTACCCCTCTGCTCAGTTTGTGTTACTGGGGGATTTTAATGCCCACCACCAGGAGTGGCTTTTCCCATACCAGTCCACAGACCATGCTGGTCGAGAGACGCACAAGCTAGCGCTAGCGTTAAATCTCACCCAGCTGGTCCAGGGAGCTACTAGGGTGCCGGATGTTGAATCGCACACTGCCAATTGCTTGGACCTTCTGCTGACTACAGATCCAGACCGCTACTCGGTTGAAATATCATCACCATTAGGTAGTTCCGACCACTGTCTGGTGAAATCTGTGTCTGTCTACTCCCCGCCCGATCCCAGTGTTAAAGGCACGCGGCGGGTTTGGCGATACAAGTCAGCGGATTGGGATGGGATGCGATCTTTCTTCGCATGTTATCCTTGGCAGCCTTCTTGCTTTTCTTCAACTGACCCTTCGACGTGCGCAGACGCTGTGACGGACGTTTTAGGACAGGGGATGGAGTACTACATTCCATTCTCTGACCTAACGATGTCCAGCGAAGCTCGACCATGGTTCGGCGCCGAGTGTAATCGTGCTGAAGCGCTTAAACATGAGGCGTACCTGGCCTGGGTCGATGCTCGAAACTGCAAAGCAAATGATGTAGGTCAGAAGAAGAGGGCCTTCAATAGGGCTGCCAAGTCCTGCAAGAAGGTGTTGCGGAAAGCTCGGTTCGACCACGTTAGCCGAATTGGGAACAAACTTGCTTCATACCCGGCTGGTAGTAAAGCGTTCTGGTCCCTGGCTAAGTCGGTCGAATCGAACTTCTGTCGCCCCTCACTTCCACCACTGCTTAAACCCGACGGGTCACTGGCCCACTCCGCTGAAGAGAAAGCAAATTTATTTGCCGCTCCTTTTGCGGAATCTTCACGTCTTGACAGCGGCGACGCAAGCCCCCCGGCCTCTCCTGCTGGATGCGAGACGAGTATGTCGGACATTCGCATCCACCAGAAGGACGTCTGTAGGGTGCTGCGTAATCTTGACGTGAACAAAGCTAGTGGTCCCGACGGGATTCTGGCAATTGTACTTAGAACGTACGCGCCTGAATTGTCTCCAATCTTGACGCGCCTGTTTCGCCTCTCGTTTGAGACTGGAAAAGTACCGAAAGCTTGGAAGCAAGCTAACGTGCAACCCGTGCCCAAAAAGGGCAGTCGAGCTGACCCGGCCAACTACAGGCCCATTTCAGTCACGTCCATACTCTGTAAGACTATGGAGCGTGTACTGAATGGTAAACTCCTGGCATACCTAGAATCCAATGACATCCTCAGTGACCGACAATACGGCTTTCGCCGAAACCGGTCCACTGGGGATCTTCTAGCGTATGCCATTCACATTTGGAGTGAGGCCATTGAGAAACACGGGGAAGCGCTTGCCGTTTCCCTTGACATCTCTAAGGCCTTCGACAGGGTGTGGCATGAAAGCCTTATTAAAAAGCTTCCTTCTTTCGGTCTACCCGCTGGTTTTTGTACTTGGGTTGCGGACTTCCTGAGGGATCGGTCCATTCGAGTGGTCATAGATGGCTGCTCGTCTGACCAATTGGCTATTAATGCTGGGGTCCCTCAGGGGTCGGTTCTCTCAGCAACTTTATTTTTGCTGCACATTAACAGTCTGCTAGTGCCCGGCACCTTTGGGTATGCAGACGACAGCACTGTTGCTGAGAGATATACGTCCAACGCAGGGGCTAGTGGGTCTCAGATCCGGTCTCTTCGCGAGGCCATGGTTGAGCGGTTGAGCTTGTCCTTGAGGGCTGTCTCCGATTGGGGAGATGCCAACTTGGTCAAGTTCAATGCTGCTAAGACCCAGGCGTGTCTGTTCTCCGCAAAGAGGAGTGAATTTCAACCTGCTCCTTCTTTTCGTGATGTAACCGTGCCAATTACCGACCATATTGAGCTTCTTGGTGTAACGCTTACATCTACCCTCAATTTTGGTCCGTTCATCGAGGCTAAGGCTAAACTGGCTGCTAAGAAGTTGGGTATCCTAGCAAAGGTGAGACAGTATTTCACACCGGAACAGTTGCTGAACTTATATCAAGCGCAAGTTCGATCGTGTGTGGAATACTGCTCTCATCTCTGGGACGGATCCGCCAAATACCAGCTTGAAGCGCTAGAGTCTATAGAGAAACGAGCCAAGAGGCTCATCGGCAACGACGCGCTGGTTGAGTCAAAGCTCCAGAGCCTGGAGCATCGCCGGCGCGTTGCCAGCCTTTCGGTTTTCTATCGGTTACATTTCGGAGAGTGTGCGATGGAATTGCACAGCCTAATTCCGCCAAGCCCGTTCCATCACAGGACTACAAGACGTACGGCGATGCGCCACCGTTATATGGTAGACGTCCCACCCACACGCACTAAACGGTTTGGGAATACCTTCATTGTGCGTACTGCTAAGGAGTGGAATTCCCTGCCGGAGTCTGTATTTCCTGACAGCTATAACCTGGGGGTCTTCAAGTCAAGAGTGAATAGGTTATTTCTAGGTAAGCGTGCTTCATCGTCGACCACATCATCACTTACCATCAGGTGAGATAGTGGTCAAACGCGAGCCTATCAATAATAAAAAAAATAAAAAAAAAATATAAACACCACCGAGTACGTGGCTCAACAAAGTCACTGAAGTCAAATCCTCGTTTTGACATTGGAATTTTGTCCCTGAAACCATATATAAAAAAGTCTTTAAGTAAATAATTTGTTAACTACTGTTTAATTACTGTTATTACTGTTTGTTGGTTGTTGACTTACTTCTGACAAAACTGTAAATAGTCTAAAATTAAACTAAGTAAATAGTTGTTTATATTTACTATGTAAACCTACGATTTGCTTATTCTAGAAGGATATCTTCCATCAACACGACACGTTAACCCGAAAACCGCACGTAACTCTCTTGAGACGGATCGTAGCGAACTAATCCGCTACGAGCTACGAGAACACGTATCCGCCTACGAAATTGTAGAGGGTTACTTTCTTTGTGTTAATAGTGCGTTTACTAATTTCACAAGACTGTGCAAGAAAAGGGTAATGGCTTGTGTTAGTAAATTAAAAAAAATGATTTCGTATTTTAAAAAAAAGTTTTTTTTTTAACCATTGAATAAAAAAAAAAAAAAATTAGAGGTGTTAAGGGACACCCGGACGAAATGAAGTTATTATTTAATATGTACAAAAAACCTGTATACACTCAACAAAAATAATCGTCGCGACACCACACTGTTTCAATGTGAAATAGAAAGACGAAATGAAAATAACTGGCTTGCTTTCTATGATAAAGAGAGAGAGAGAGATAGACATAGAAATAGCAAAAAGTGTCGTTACAACTTTTGGTCTCAATTTATTTCTCCAAAATGCTTACCCATTTGCATCAGAAGCTTGATCCAGGCTGTGGTCAGTGCTTTAGAAAAAGGAACCTCTTCTGTATGCGTGCCGTATCCAGGCCCTTTAGCCAAACAGCAGTCGGCAGCAGACGACAATCATTATCGCTCAACAGTCACTAATACATTTTTAACTTTATACCCTAGCGCATATAGTTGAAATCTATTGACGTTTACACATCGTTTTTGTTTCTTTCGTTCGTTACCGCTCAGCAGTCTTTAATAGATTTTCAACTATATGCGCTAGGGTATAAAGTTGAAAATGTATTAGTGACTGCTGAGCGATAACGATTGTCGTCTGTTGTCGTCTGCTGTTTGGCTATAGGGCCAGGAGTACTGCTTTCTGAATCGTGAATTCAAATCTGAGATTCAACAAAAAGGAACACTCTTGCCCTCTTTTTACCATTTTGTGGTGAAATAATAGCATCAGGTCGATCTTAATGTTAAGCTGCGCTAGCCGGTTAGCTTAGTCCGTACATGGGTGACCACCATACCGAATTTTCTCTATGCCTCGGAACCATGTTAAGCTGTTGGACTCGGTTGTCAATTGCATATCTTTGACAGTCGTTACAGGTGGTCAGTGGCTTCAAAGACAGAGAACCATAAATATTACTCTGGGTGGGGCAACATTTCTAAAAAAGTTTCGTAGTCAGAACAGACATCCGAAGAACCATCTCAGTTAATTGGTAGGCCTTTTTTTGGGGGTGGAAAATCATCAAATAACTTCCCTCGCTCTGGGCGGATCGGGGGAGAGTGTCAGATTCGTACTGATCAAAACCCACCCATGTTCCTTCTATTGCCCTTTACGTTCCGGGGCCGCGGTATCCCTTTCAAACAACCCGCAACCCCGGCAGGCGGTAGCCCTAGCACGCCCCTCTGCTTTGCTGACATCTCTTTGAGGCGCGCGTGGAACACTAACGCGCCGTCGACACGGCCTGTCGTCAATAGACGGACAGATGGTGAACTAATTGATAGACAGCAGATAAATAAAAGCAGCAAATGTGAATAAAAATGAATCATTTATAATTAAACTTTTTAATTTTTGAGTATCATTGTCCGAAAAACAAGAGTATTTTAGTTTCAAATTTTCAAATACATTTTTACCGAATTTGATCTTTATTATTTGCACTAGTTAGATTCAAATTGGAATATTAAATCAAGCTAATGCATTTGACTTTGTATATTGCCTCTGTGGAAACGAGCCACTAAATTAATCTGCGTAAGTAGTGAGAAATCGAAGCACATTTGCACCTGTTTTACGGTTCAAATATTCTGTTCATTAGCTATGTCATAATGTGATGTGGGATACTAATATTAATTACTAGCTTTTGCGTCCAGTTTCATCAGTCTACGTATGTATATATTGCTTATGGTATATATTGTGTAGTAGGATTTTTAACACTGCATTTTTATGTAAAATAGTAGTTATCGCACCTATGGTTTCATTTATTATTTACTATGTAAACTATGTAACAAAATTCTAAAAATAGTAAAGTAAAATGTTTAGCCATAAAGGCGTAACAAACAAACTTACTTTCACTTTTAATATTTTCGTAAGAATGACACAAGAAATACAGCACATCTTATCTTGTTGTATGCCAAAATTATTCTGTTGCAATCAGCTACCCTACCATGACGTCTTAAAGCAGAACTCCTTCCACTGAGGGAAAGAGACAGAGCTATACAGGGTATCTAGCACCGTCTCTTTCCCTCAGTGGAATAAGTTCTGCTTTAAAACGTCATGGTAGGCCTGCAGGTTAGAAAAGTGATCCTCAGCTCCAACCTTTTCCCACTCCTCTGTACTCATAGTTTAAGATTATACAAACTCTCTCTTTCTCTCTCTCTATCTTTTTCTCTCTCTCATAGTTACAACGAGCCAATAACCAAATGTTTCTCTGAATGGGTAATCTTACACCGATTCCACTAAACATTGCTATGGATTTAACCACTCTGCACGACAGGATTTTGACACATGACACATCAGCTGAATCGGTGGGGTGACGCGAATTGTCATGAAATTCAAGAATTTTCATCAATTTACAGCATTCAATTTTGTTATTAAAAATAAGTCACAGCGGCTGTTTCATACGATAAGTTTGAGATTTATATTTCCAAAAACCTCCTATGGTCGATAAAACAGCGTCGATCTATTGTAAAATGTGTGTAAAATACATATTACTACACCCTTCCAAAAAATAGGTACTTAAAAAACGCTGGAAATAATGCACATACATAAGATAACTCTTTGATAATAAAATTGGAAATACAAAATAAAAACAGTGACATTCCATCTGCATTCTTATTTTTGCCATTTTACATATAAATTAATAAAAAAACACGATACAAATCTCGACAAAAAATACTACAAAATGTGTTGCAATATGACATTTCTTAGTGTTGACCGTAAAACTAAGTTTCATCATTACGATTAAAAAGTTGCATTCAACCTAATCGATAATCGTAATAGAGTAAACTTTCAAAAAAGTTTTGGTACCATTGAGGAATTTACCTATGGAGATGGCATATTACTCTAGTATAGATATTATAGTTGTACAAATTTCTATGATATCGATTAGAAAAGAAAGACAACAGCATTTTGTCTCGTGCTTTTTTGTTATGGTTTAATTATTTTGTTATGCGCCAAGTTTTGGTAGGCACATTTGCTATCAAACGGTTTCGCGGCAACCAATTTTGTACCACAGATTCACCACAGATTTGATATTTGGGTTGTGTTATTTAGTATGAGGTACGGAACCCTAAAAAGTATTTTTAAATAGTGTATCTCTAATTTTTGGAATTTAAGGACTTTTTTAGGAATTTAAAAGAGGCCTTCTCATAAACTTCTCAGGAATTCATTAGGAACTTATTTATATCGGTCTTGCGCCACTTGGATGGGAAATCATCAAATATCCGCTCCTGTTAAACAAAAAGTCGTTGTCGTGTCGCGGCGCCTGATCCCTGTAGCGTCTCCCGCGGTGGCTGGCTTGGTTTGAGGTTCTCTCCTTCAAACATCACCATCTCCTCCAGGACAGAGCTGTGCTCCGCTCAAAAGAGCAGACTGCCTGTGTACACCAACGTGTCCTTCGGGCGATAGTCACATTGGTGACACCTGGGTGTTTCTTCCCGCCCGATGATGTGCAGGAACGTCCCGAAACCTTCGTGCCCGGTGAGGATCTGCGTCAGGTGGTAGGTGAGGATGCCTTGGCGCCTCACTTTCCCCGCTCTGGGCGGAGCGGGGGGGAGTGTCAGACCCGCAACCCCAGTAGGGTCCTGCCGGGATCGCGGGTTGTTCGAAAGAGATACCGCAGCCCCGAGTAAAAGAAGGAACATCGATCGGTGGACATTAGTCAGTAAAAGTCTGACACTCCACCCCGCTTCGCCTGGAGCGGGGGAAGTTATTTAATGATTTCCCACCCCAAAAACAAACTCCGGTACACGACATCAAGAAAACTCCAGGTACAAAATGAACCTATTTTGAACCTGGAGTTTTCTTGATGTTGTGTACCGGGGTTTTTTCCATCTCAATTGTGGTCTCCCTCCAGGCCATTTTTACCCAAAGGCTTCCACTCCAAGAACACTTTGGCCTACGAGCCATGATTTAGGAAAGAATGAAAACGCTTTCCAAATAACTAATCCAACCATACTACAAACAATTTTGTCGAACAAATATTATAATTTATCTTGGCTGATTTTTTTTTACTGACCAAGATCATAATAAGGTCGTTCTATATTCAACCTTATTTATTTCTACTTGCAATTCACATTCAAATAGTAGGTACAAAACCAAATTATTAATAAAATAGCAAATGAGCATTTTAATATAAATTCGAACAGCGAGCGCATTCCTTATTTGAATTTTTATCTGAAAATAAAATTGGCGCGAATTTAGCCATAGATCAGATTCTACTGTTTGTTGTTGAGTCGATTTAGTGGCGTAATAAATATTATTATCAATATTTATAGTATTTTACACGTATTACAAAATTATTCTTAATATCAGCTATTAATTTCTGATATTCCTTAATTTAATTATTCGAATTGATTGATTTACAAGAAAATAATTGATTGAAATAATCGCATTTACACATCACAAAATTAAAAAAAAAAGAAATGGACGTCATTTTCGAAAGTGAATTTAGTAGTGGTTATGAATATTACGTGATAATGGTCCTATTATTGCAAATTACGATAAGATCTGGGCATGTTCATGTTATTTATAATATTTGCAATGATATTTGTCTCATTTGTTATAGAATCTATTCGCGTCCGTGTGATATAATGTGGAATGAAAAATGTAAACAAGCACGATTGGCGCGATACTTCGACTTTAGATTTCAAAATGTATCATTACCACTGCTAATTTATGTTCAATTACGAATGATTTCTTCGCGTAATAAAAGGACACGTTAATTATGCCCAATAATATGGAGTTTAAATGTCCGAAAACCTACTTTTTTATGATTTTTAGCGTCGACCTACACTGCCATCAAAATGGCGATGATCGTAATTTACACATTTGGATTTTATAAGACTTAATTAAGAAACTTACTCAATAATTAAAGAACTTCTAATGACGTTTACATATGAGATTTTTATTCTACTATCTTAATGAATGCACACCCATATTATTTTTTAACCAGAAAATAAAATATTTACAAAAATAATGAGGAGGTCATATGACTTAAATGTCCGACCCCTTTCGGGGCCATTACCGAGCCAGCGGAGGTTTGAATGTCGAGCCCCCGAAGGGGTCCGTACCGAACTATACGGTTAACTTGATAGGCCATGTTTACTCGTGTAGCTAATTAATTAGATTGTTTACTATAATTACCAATAACTTCGCTAATTAGGCACGTAGAGATCCCCTACTAATGTGACTTGAAGATTTTGATGACTTTTTGATGGTTGTGGATTCAAATCCGAACAAGTATCAAGGTGACTTTTTCAATTCATAAGTACTTTTATAAGTATACTAGCTTTCGCCCGCGGCTTTGTTCGCGTTAAATTCGGTATAACACTCCAAGCAGACCTGCAGTTTTTGCTCTTGCGCCTGATTAATTTGTAATAGCAACGCTAAGTTTTCCCTTTTCTTCCCTCATTCTCCCTCATATCCCACTTTTCTTTAATAAAAATTATATGGCTATGTCCGTCACCTGGTTCCCAACTATCTCTGTACCAAAATTCATCAAAATCGGTTTAGCCATTAAAGCGTGAAGAGGTAACAAACAAACAAAAAAACTCACTTTCGCATTTATAATATTAGTAAGGATTTTGGACATCATAGACATCGGTGAGGGAAAACATCGTGAGGTAACCTGAACTTATAATTTACTGGCTTTTGCCAGCGGCTTCGCTCGCGTTAAATTCGGGGTAACACAGTTCCCCTTTCCTGATTTGCAGGTCCTGCCACCTGTAGTTTTTGCCCTGGCGCCTTATTTATTGTAATATCAAAGCTAAGTTTTCTTTTTTCTTCCCTCCCTTTTTTTTCAGCTAAGAAATCATCGAATAACTTTCTCCACTCTAAACGGAGCGGGGGTAGGGTCAGACTGTTACCGACGCCTAACTATGTCTTACATATCTTTGATTCATCATCTGCCTAGCCTTTTCCCAACTATGTTGGGGTCGGCTTCCAATCTAACCGGAGGCAGCTGAATATCAGTATTTTACATGGAGCGACTGCCTATCTGACCTCCACAACCCAGTTAATACTGGGTAATACGATACCCCTTGGTAAGACTGGTTGTCAGACTTTCGCCACACTGACTACTTGTAACGACTGTCAAAGATCTGCAAATGACAGCCGGGACCAACGGCTTAACGTGCTTTCCGAGGCACGGAGGAAACTCGGTATGTAACGGGTGGTCACCCATCCACAGACCAACCTAGGCAAGCGCGGCCTAACCTAAAGATCGACCCGAGCGGCTATTATTATTTAGCCACAAGCTCCTCAACTTACATACAGTCTTACATATCTTTGATTCCAATGCACAAATTGTTTAACAGCACCGTTTTCGGCTTTGATTGAATTTGATACCACATTCATTACATATGAGGTAGGTAATAGCTCTAGAACATTTCAAAGCTGTTAATGGATTACTGAAAAGCGATATATTGGGTATTGGAATACCGGCCGTGGAATATTGGTTACGTCAGTTAACATCACTGATAGGGATCTATTTTATTTGTACACTAGCTTTTGCCCGCGGCTTCGTTCGCGTTAAATTCGGGGTAACACACTTCCCCTTTCCTAATTTGCAGGTACCTGTTACCTGTATTTTTTGCCCTTGCGCCTTATTTATTGTAATAGCAAAGCTATGTTTTCCTTTTTGTTTCCTCTTTCTCCCTCACATTAAAAAAAATGCCTATGTCCGTCTTCAGGGTCTGATTATCTCTGTCCCAAAATCGGTTTAGCCGTTTAGGCGTGATGACGTAACAAACAAACAAACAAACCCATTTTCGCTTTTATAATATTAGTAAAGATAAAGTAGGTTCGATAAACTATTATAACCTGATCTCTCAACTACGAATCGCACACCGTAGTAGAGAGATCGGGTTAAAATGGTTTTTTGTAGGTTGATGTGCCGTATTGTGTACATTGAATGAAGCTTCGTGTTAATAGGACTTGGCAACTTATTAGAAGCCTGATTTTACAAACAACGATGATACACATTTACTACCACTAAACTAGATAGTTGAAGATTAAAACAAAATCAGCCAAGTTCGAGTCGGACTCGCGCACCGCGGGCTCCGTACAAACTTGAGACAGCCATATCTTTTGATTGCGTAGATTTAGAGAATTATTTTTTTCACAGCATCAGAACAAATTTGGTATAATGGAATTATGGATTTAATTTCAATTTGATATCCAAGGGTTCTCGAGATAAAGGGTCTTGACAGACAGACAGACAGATTGACAACAAAGTGATCCAATAAGGGTTTCGTTTTTCCTTTTAAGGTACGGAACCCTAAAAGGAACGCTAGTATAAAATTTCAATCTTGTATTGGTTAAAAACCGTGCATTGTATGGCAGTAAGTTATTTGATAAGATGATCCTTACTAATATTATAAAAGCGAAAAATTGTTTGTTTGTTTGTTACGGCTTCACGCTTAAATGGCTAAACCAATGTTGATTAATTTTGGTACAGAGATCGTTATTAAAACCCTGATGTTGTTTTTTTTACATGAATAACAATAAATAAGGCTCAAGGGCAAAAACTACACCAGGTAGTAGCAGGTCATCTGCAAATCAGGAAAGGGGGACTGTGTTAACGCAAAGAAAAGCCGCGAGCAAAAGCAAGTAAAATACAAGTATACGTCTAAAACTGTTAAAACTACAATATCGTTTAATCTGTATATGAACATATATGTACAGCTAAATCCGTCGTCAGTTCCAAGCCCCAGCCGGTCACACACTCGTTTTGTTTGAACTAAGATTAGTTAGGGCCTCACTATATTAGACACAAGCTTAACGATGCCTTTGACAAGTTAAATACTACCAAAAAATGGTAGAATATGGAGCTGAGCTAAAAACAGACACGAACAAAACAGGCAAGGCAAAATCGGCTTTGACTCGAGAGCTTATAACCTGTCTTGCCAAAGAAGCACAGTATTACCAAATACTAACTGGATATTGGAGGTCAGATAGGAAGTCCACTGCATGTAAAATACTGGTATTCAGCTATGTTCGGTTAGACTGGAAGCCGACCCCATCATTAGTTGACAAGACGGTTGGCGCAGAGTGATCGACTACTACGCTGTGTGTCGCAGCTTCGATCCTCTTACGGAAGAAATATAGTACAGATAGTTGTTCCGGCTCTGGCTGTTTGTGTATGTGAGTTTAAATGTTTGTAAACGCACTCACGATATAGGAGAAATTCCTAGTGTGGAACAATTAAAAAAGAAAACGGCTTGGTGGATGAAATTTTTTAGTCAATGCCAAATTTATTAACGATCTGATCGGTCGTTTAGTCGTGCTACAAACAAAAACAAAAATGGTGTAGCTTTCGGATTTATAATATTACTAGCTTTCGCCTGCGTTAAATTTGGGGTAACACAGTTCCCCTTGCGCCTTATTGCATATATAGCAACGCTAAGTGTTCCATTTTCTTCCCTCTTTCTCCCTCACATCCCACTTTTTTTCAAATAAAAAGCCTATGTCCGTCTCCTGGTTCCCAACTATCTATGTACCAAAATTCAGCACAATCGGTTTAGCCATTAAAGCGTGAAGAGGTAACAAACAAACAAACTCACTTTCGCTTTTATAATATTAGTAACGACTAGCTGTCTTGCGCGGTTTCATTCAGGTTTTTGGTTACTGCCCCGTTCCTGTAAGTAGTAGCGTGATGTTTTATGGCTTACGTTACTCAGTGATAATGTAACTTTCTAGCAGCATAAGAATTTATGAAATAGGCCTAGTAGTTCTTAAGTTTATTCTTTACATACATAAATTAAAAATTTTCCCCTTTACTTGGGTTACTTGTGTTATGCTGTTACTTGTATTATTATGTTGTACTGTGTTACTTGTGTCATGTTGTATGTATGCTTAAATATTTAAAACTACGCCACAGATGTTGTTGTTTTCTTTTAATATGTAGAGGGGTTCAAGAGAAAGGTTTATATATGTTATAATACTTCACGCTATGACTCTTAGGAGGTGAGCAGCGGGTGAAACCGCTGGGCGGGTAGCTAGTAAATTATTAACAAAAAAAAAGTGTGTATGTCAGCTCCGACGCACGACTGGAGTTTTCTCCTTAAGTACGAGTATCTAACCATACGCAAAAAGAGTTTATTCAACTGAAAAAAGATTAAAATCATATGAAAGGTTAAATTCACAAATTAATGAAAAAAATAGTAATATAAATACATCGACATGATAAAAACAAACAAGCCCAATAACATATAGTATATAGATAATAGTCGCGCGATATAGTTATTTAGTTATATGTACGTCTTAATACACTCACATCCAAATTAGAAAGTTGCGCACTAAAGGTGCGCACCAAAAACGTGACACATTTTCGTTACTTGTTAGTAGGTTTTACCCCTCGGATTTTTCTCATACCGGGCGCCTTAAATATGAAAATCGATTCTTAAGGAGTAAACTCCAATAAACTCCAATATTATAAAGCTCTAACTGAATAAAATTATTCTGAATCTACGTATATACCATGTTTTCCATAATTGAGCATACTGCCTCAAAATAAAACCACGTATTACCTATTAAAAGCAAATTTCCTTCGTAATCTCCTACCTTACCAAAGAAAAAATAATTTCCCAAAATATTCATAACCCTCTAATACCGCAGCTCTTAAACCGAGGTGACACGTCTTTCACTTAACCCGTCAATGATTGCGTATTAATCTGGCACGCCGGTTATAGGGTTGTTACCAACATCAATCACCCGCAGACTACGGTAAACACATTACCTCGTTGATTATATTATTGAACATGATGTATCTCGTCATCCATCTACATTAGCTCTTAATTGGACACATCCTCTATCGATAGGTTAGTGTCAAATATAGGGTTTGTTATAGGCATTACCACGTGCACCAATATGTATGCATTCACCTTAATCGAGGACTATTGTTAAAAACTTTGGGATACGACTTCATTATCTTCCTGGCTTTTGTCACATTCTGTTTGTGGTCGGCGCAACACGTTTTCTTCTTCCATTCTCCCCTATCAGACGTCACGTCATCATTAACTCCTTTTTTGGGTTTGGTACCTTCAAAGAAAAAAGCGGAACCCTTATTGAATCAGTTTGTTGTCCGTCTGTCTGTCTGTCAAGACATTTATTTTATCTCAGGAATACGTAGGGAAGCGAAAAAAAATGACGTGTAAAAATGTTTGTAAAAACTTACTTGCAAGATAAACATCGTTTATCATTATAGAGTGAAATAACTGTTAAAATAAAAATGCCATTCAATAGTCTAGTGATGCGGGTCTGTGGATGGTGAGCAATGGGTAGTTCACCGTTTGTCCTTCTAGTGACAACAGGCCGTACTACGGCGCGTTGAAATTCCAAGCGCGCCTCAAAGAGATGTCAGCAAAGCAAAGGGGCCTAGGTCACCGCCTGCCGGGGTTGCGGGTTGTTCGGAAGAGATACCGTAGCCCTGGATTTTAAAGGCAAAAAAGGAACATGAGTGGGTTTTAGTCAGTAAAAGTTTGACACTCTCCCCCGCCTCGGGTTAAGTTATTTGAAGATTTTCCCATCCGTAAAAAAAATTAGGGCTATCCGCGGTTATGAAATTTTGAGATTTGCCATAATTCATGACAAGTGAGTTTCAAAATATGTTTGTTATTTAGTAAGAAAACTTGTCTTTTATTCAATAGTTGCTTTGTGTATCGATATAAGTGTTTGTAACTACATTGTGCTAGTCACTATAGTTGAACCAGTTATCCTTACTAATATTACAAAAGTGAAAGTGAGTTTGTTTGTTACGTCTTCACGCCTAAATGGCTGAACTGGTTTTGATGAATTTTGGTACAGATATACATTAGGACCCTGAAGACGGACATGGGCTATTAAAAAATGAGATATGAGGGAGAAAAGGGAAACCTTGGGATTGCCATTACAATAAATAAGGCACAAGGGCAAAAACCACAGGTAGCAGGTACCTGTAAATCAGGAAAGGGGAACTGTGTTACCCCAAATTTATCGCGAGCGAAGCCGTGGGCAAAAGCTAGTTTTGTATAAAGTGTTACAATGTAGACATTATTTTCATCACTTTCATAATATGTCGTAAGCAGAAAGGGCTATTAGGCTGACAACGAAAAAGAAAAATGAAAATTGTTATAACAGTGAAAAGATGAATAGTTTTGCCTGTGTACTTGTTCGGCTAGGGATACTGTCGACTTTTCTCTTTTAAAAGACCAATTATTTAGTATGTTTCTCTAAGCTCTAACTTTTATTTACAAACTACGAAACAAATAAAAAAAAATATCTTGGGACAGCTCACACACGGCTATCTGATCCCAAGCTAAGCAGAGCTTGTGTTATGGTAACCAGACAACTGATATACATACTAATATAATTTATAAATACATACATATTATAGATAAATCACACCCAGACACAGAACAAACAATCATGCTCATCACACAAAGTTTGTCCTGGGTGGGAATCGAACCCACGACCTCCGGCTCAGCAGTCAGGGCCACTAACCACTAGACCAACAGGCCCGTCAAATATAAATATGTACAAGATGCATCCTTACTAATATTATAAAAGCCAAAGTGAGTTAGTTAGTGTTTGTTTGGTTATAATGTTTTCACGCCTAAGTTGCTCAACCAATTTTGATGAATTTTGGTACAGAGATAGTTGGGACCCTGGAAGCGGACATAGGGTTATAAAAAAAATGAGAAAAGGGGAGAAAGAGGGAAGAAAAGGGGACAGAAAGATATTTTTTTTTATCATCACGCGGGTTACAGTTAGCGTTACCCCAAAGTAGCTATGCCACGCGGCCGAAGTCGCGGGCGGAAGCTAACAGATAAAAAAAATAACTGTTGAAGTACGAGTAGAACTCGCGAGCCGAGGGTTTATTACAAACTTGTGACATATACAGTCATGTCTTTTGACTGCGTAGACTTTGAGGGTCGTTTTATTCATAGCTTAAAAGGACCAAATATCTATACTAATATTATAAAGCTGAAGAGTTTGTTTGTTTGTTTGTTTGAACGCGCTAATCTCAGGAAATACTGGTTCGAATTGAAAAATTCTTTTAGTGTTGGATAGTCCATTTCTTGAGGAAGGCTATAGGCTATATAAAATCACGCTACGACCAACAGGTGCTGAGCAGCGTGGGTGAAACCGCTAGGAACAGCTAGTTTAAGTATAAAATTTTAATTTCAACTCGACACCTCAACGTGTTCCCGAGATAAAGGGTCTTGACAGACAGACAGATGGACAACAAAGTGATCCAATAAGGGTTTCACTCTTTCCTTTTGTAAATAAAAGCGCCAGTTGAGGAATTTTAGGTAAGGAGAAGGTATACTTTGTGTATTATAGTTTTTTTTTTTTTTATTAGTGATAGGTTTGCGTTTGACCACTATCTCACCTGATGGTAAGTGATGATGTGGTCGACGATGTAGCACGCTTACCTAGAAATAACCTATTCACTCTTGACTTGAAGACCCCCAGGTTATAGCTGTCAGGAAATACAGACTCCGGCAGGGAATTCCACTCCTTAGCAGTACGCACAATGAAAGTATTCCCAAACCGTTTAGTGCGTGTGGGTGGGATGTCTACCATGTTTTGGAACTAACATGATCACTAACATCCTACTTTTAATATTATAAATGCGAATGTTTGTGAGGATGGATGTATTGATGTTCGTTACGCATTCACGTCAAAACGGCTGAACGCATCTTGATGAAATTTGACACAGAGTTAGATTATAGTCACACATTTTTTTTTATAATCACGTGGGCGAAGACTCGCCAGCATTTATAAGAGGATGTCGAGTTTTTTTGTTGTTTTTTATTAACACAATATTAGGTTAATCTCGGTACAAAGATCCCATGTAATAATTACTGATCTACATCTACACAAAACAGATACAAACCAAATTCAATTTTGAGCACCAAAAACGCAGATTCCGCGCAGCGCCGTCACATATTTCAATCGTATCAGTCATTATTTAAACCGGATTACCTTCCTTTTTTACGTAGAATGCAATGCACTACAGTTTACATGAAAAATACATTGAAACTTTCAATAAACGGGACGACGGTGAATGAAAAAGAAATGTATTTTTTTTTTCAGTACGGCGAATAGGCTGAGCACCGGAATTTTCATTCGAATCCGTGCCGATTGGTTTTGTGTTATGGTCGTCGATGCTGGACGATTGTTTGGGTCAAAAAACGACCGTCGCATTTCAGAGTTAATTCGGTTTTTGCGCGTGTCAATGTTGAGTTGATGATTGGGATCAAAGGTGGTGTGAAGACTATTTAAAAATTGTGATAAATTTGACGGCACGACAGTCCCCCCCCGTCTCCTTGCTAGAGCCAGCCAGCGACGCTGAGCCAGTAAGCCAAAATCCCCCAAATAATGGAACTCAGATCCAGCCTGTCCTTTTGCTGTTTTCTCCCAGCGACGACCTAAGCCGAGGCCCGTACCCCGCAGGGGGTGCCCTTAGCGTGCAGTCGCTTAGTATATAAGATTTATTGCCCCTGGCTGGAGGCCTTAACTTCTAGGCATCCACAGGGATTGACCGGTTAAGCAGTAAACGACCTCCTAGGTCGAACTGCGACATGCCATTCAAAAAAAAAAAAAACGGCACGACAGTGGCTGAGCGATCGACTGCTGCACTACGTGTCGCACACGGAAAAAATATTTGTATCACCTGCAGATAGTTGTTTCGGGTCTGGCTGTTTGTGTATGTGAGTTTAAATGTTTGTTAATGCACCCACGATACAACAGCAGATTTTCCTAGTGTGGGGCAAAGTTTTAAAAACCAAAAAAAAATTATCAAAAACTCAGTGGATGTAATTTGAAAGAATTTAAAAAGAACATTAATTTTACTATCAATATTATTCTCGTTCATTAACACTATAAGCAACTGTGTGGTGTTTCTGAGTAGAGCTATACGATAACTCAAAAAGCTTGCACTGTCAGGTCCACCCAATCTGTTTGGTGTTTTCTTAAAAGGACCTTTTCAGACACTAATATGCATTGTCCTCTTGTAAGTTGACTAGGATTTTACACCCGCGCTGCGCCCAGAGCGGGAGAAGCTACTTAAAATTGCCATCCGCAAAAAAAAGTGGTGCTAGTTTAAAATTAAATTAGTTTCATCGACAAAAAAAGAAAAAGTATCCATGTAGGTAGGAAGATATCGTTATTAGAAACAAGACCGCCATTGTAACTGTACATTCAGCATTTATTTTTTTGTAAAACAGTTTTGTTTTTAAATTTTGGTGTGTATTCTATTCTATTCTACCGGTGAAAACGAGCAAAATATACACAAACGTGAAACGCGAATCAAATCTAAAATCTCACGGCAAAACTAGTGAACAGAGCAATCTACACAAGTAGGTCACCTATATTCAGCTTTAATATAATCGATTAATATCACAAGTATTTTATTCCCAAAACTGGATAACGGAATACGAACGATCAGCGAATCATAATATTGCTTTTAGAAGTACCGATAAAGAGAGCCATCAAAAAAATGTTCAAGCCTTAAGCAAATCTTGGCTCAGCACATAACGGTACGACTTAATAGAACATTTTATTCTGTAATCTCAACAAAGTTTCCGAGTCTAGGGACTAGTTTTGAGGTGTATGCACACTGCATTGTAACATTCGTACGTTTAGTGTTCGATGTTTTACTGAATGTTTGCTAAGCAGTGGGTTAATTTGTAGGTCTCTATTTCAAGAATGGGTATATAAAATGAGAATACTGGGTTTCTCACTGTATTTTGGAAGACTCAGACTTTTAAGTCATGTTGTTTTACTGTTAAGTTAACAGCTATAATTATGTCTTCACTAAGTATAGGGTGCCATTGGTCACTATTTATGAGTTCTTGATTTAACTTAATCTGAGTCTTCGGTTTTTCAGTATACATAAGATAATTTAAACAGTTTAATTGTTTAAAAATATTTTAGTTATTAAAATTTCAACGACAATATAATATAATACCGCCCCATAAATATCCTGTTGTTACTATTTTTCAGTGTTTTAGCAAGAAAAAACAAAAAACCGAACAAACACCACAATATTATACATATGTAGGTTAGGTTACAGGAATCTGATTTTATAAAATAGTGCAAACAAGCCCAAACAGAAATAATATCAAAAACACAATCTAGTTTGCAAACACCCTTATTTTCAAAGAAATAGTCGACTTTCATACCGAAGAAAACCCGATTCGCTTACTGAACGACAAATCTAATCCTTTCTCGTTTAGAAACTACTTATTTTCTTCTGCAATAAATTATTAAACTGTCGCTTGCGTTGCTTTTTTTTTTCTTTGCGTTATTTTGTTCGGACGGGAAATTGGCTGAGAGGATTGCGTTGTGGACGTGTCAGCTTCAGTTAATCTTTAAACTGTTATAAGTTTTCTTACCGTGTTTTGACGCGGTTGGCGCAGTGGCTGAGCGATCGACTACTGCGATGCGTGTCGCAGGTTTGATCCCCGCACGAAACAAATATTTTTTTGTATGACCTACAAGTAGTAGAACGGGTCTGGCTGTTTGAGTACGTGAATTCCAATGCTTGTAAATGCACCCATGATACAGGAGAAATTAAAACCTAGTGTGTGGCAAAATTTAAAAAAAAGTATAATATCCCGGTATTTTATGATGCATTTAAAATTGTGAATAAGATAAAATTACAGATCGATAGCAATCTGTAGCGCTTTTTTAATTGATACTTTCGTATGTGCTCTGTAAAATTTATTAGGCGTTTACTCAGCATTTACTTTATCAAAGTGGCTTTCAAAGTCGAGTTGAAATTTAGTAGTCTATATGATATTTTTGACCCTATTTGAAAAGTTTTGATAGTATTTCTTTTTCAACGGTATTAATAAAAAAAAATAGAAAATCTTAAGCATGTAAGTTAAGAAGTCAGTCAATATTTTATTCTTTAGACTAAGTCTCTAAAGTTTAGAGACTTAGTATTGTTACGAGAGCAGGCCGTTTCCCAACTATCTTGGGTCTGGCTTCCAGTCTAATCAGACGCAATTGAGTACCAGTATTTTACACGGAGCGACTGCCTATCTGACCTACACAACTCAGTTAGTACTGAGTAATACGATACCCTGAATAAGACTGGTTGTCAGACTTTCGGGCCACTGTCTACCTGTACGATATTTAAAGCTTGAAAATTGACAGCCAGACTCAACGGCTTAACGTAATATTCAAGGAACGAAAGGAACTCGGAGCAACCTAGTCGAGTGCGGCTTTATTTGAATATCGAACGGATCGGCTTGTAATTTTAGTACGAGCTCCCCGCTGGTATCATTCTTATCCTTATTGTATAATATTATGAAAGCGAAAGATAGTATGTTTGCTTGGTACGTCTTCACGCTTAAATGGCATAACCAATTTAGAGAAATTTTGGTACAGAGATAGTTGAGACTCTGGAGACGGACATAAGCTAAAAAAAAGAGAAAAGGGGGAGAAAAAGGGAACAAAGGGGAAGAGAAAGATTTTTTTTTCGATCATCATTATTATCATTAAAAATAAGCGTTAGCTCAAAGTAACTATGCCATGTGGACGAAATGGCGGGCAAAAGATAATTACAAATAAATTTTAAGTTGCATAAAATAAAACCAATCTCATTCTCTGCACCTTATTATTATTTTCTTCTAAAAACGTATTGCCTCATGCTAAGAATTTCGCCTGCATCGTGGGTGCGTTTACAAACATCTAAACCACAACCACATACAGAACAGTCATATTTTCTCTACCAACAAAACTGACAAAAGAAATTTAATTCAAATAACATCATTTACGACAGCCGTCATCACCAATATTTGCAAGATAATTATATCGAAACATTCGATAATGACTTTTCGCACGAAAGCAGCACGAGATGAATTTAAATTAAATACAAACATGAACCGAAGATGTTGGTCGACTTTGATCGTTATTTGAACACAATTATTGGTTTCCTTTACGTATCATATACCTGTAACTGTATCTTAGGTTAAATGTTATTTTGGGTAGACGAGATACGACACAGCCACAGAGGAACTCGTGGCTAAATGATAGCAGCCGCTCGGGTCGATCTTTAGGTTAAGCCGCGGTTGCCTAGGTTGGTCTGTGGATGGGTGACCACCAGTTACATACCGAGTTTAAAGCACGTTAAGCCGTTGGTCCCGGCTGTCATTTGTAGATCTTTGACAGTCGTCACAGGTAGTCAGTGTTCCGAAAGTCTGACAACCAGTCTTACCATTACTCAGTACTAACTGGGTTGTGGAGGTCAGATAGGCAGTCGCTCCATGTATAATACGCCACAGTCACAACATTTTAGAGATTTGACGGAATCTGACTGCCAATGTGCACTGTACCGGAGTGGCATTACCGAACCTCGTTTATGCACTCAAATTTAAGCATATTTCTAAAAAGGAACGGTGTGTCTTTCTGCATGTTACAACTGCTTTACTCTGATACTATTGGCAATAAATAGTTTAAATTTAGAAAGCAGGTACCTTCTACAAACCGCTACACAAATATTATGTGAGGTTTTGATAAAAAAAAGACTTAATTTTTTTGACGGACCTGTGGGTCTAGTGGTTAGTGGCCCTGACTGCTGAGCCGGAGGTCGTGGGTTCGATTCCCACCCAGGACAAACTTTGTGTGATGAGCATGATTGTTTGTTCTGTGTCTGGGTGTGATTTATCTATAATATGTATATATTTATAAATTATATAAGTATGTATATCAGTTGTCTGGTTACCATAACACAAGCTCAGCTTAGCATGGGATCAGATAGCCGTGTGTGAGTTGTCCCAAGATATTTATTTATTTATTTAATGATATTGTGTATCATTAAGTCTTTTTTGCGGATGGTAAATGATCAAATAACTTCACCAGCTCTAGGTGGAGCGGGAGGGAGTATCAGAGTTTCACTGACTAAAACCCATCCATGTTCCTTCTTTTGTCATTCTTATGTCCTCTTACGAAGAACCCGCAATCAATTTTTTTTGGGGTGGGAAATCAGCAAATAACTTACCCTGCCGTAAGCGGAGCGGGGGGGGGGGAGTGTCAGACTTGTACTGACTAAAACCCACCCACGTTGCTTCCATTGCCCTTTATGTTCCGGGGCCGCGGTATCTCTTTCGGACAACCCGCAACCCCGGCAGGAGGCGGTGTCCCTGACAGGCCCCTCTGCATTGCTAATATCTCTTTGAGGCGCGCGTGGAACACTAACGCGCCGCAACCCTGGTAGGCTGTTTTTCCACTTGGACATAGATTCCTGTTAGTTCAGTAAAGCATTTAAAAAATCTCTAAACCAGAACCAAAACAGCACAAAGCGTTTACAATCCAAACATACTATTTTCAGTGTTTTCACATTCAAGCCTTTCATTCATAACCTTTTCGAACGCTTCGGTTTTCAAATGTGTGAGATGAAAACCGCTTTTGATATGAGTTTTTTTTTTTTACAGATAGGGGTAGAGGTCGTTCTGTCGAAATATGAGAGGGAAAACAAAGAATTTGATTTGTGAATGCTAGCTAGTAAAGTCTCGACAACTTTTTTTGCAATCCTAATCTATACTAATATTATAAAGCTGAAGAGTTTGTTTGTTTGTTTGAACGCACTAATCTCAGGGACTACTGGTTGGAATTGGAAAATTCTTTTAGTGTTGGATAGTCCATTTCTTGAGGAAGGCTATAGGCTATATAACATCACGCTACGACCAACACGTGCAGAGCAGCGCGGGTGAAACCGTGGGGAACAGCTAGTCCTTACTAATATCATAAAAACCAAAGTGAGTTTGATGGTTGTTTGTTTGATACGTCTTCACGCCTACATGGCTAAATCGATTTTGATGAATTTTAGCACTGAGATAGTTGAGACCCTAGAGACGGGCAAATTTATAAAAAAAAAAATAAAGTAGGCAATGAGGAAGTAATAGGTGAGGAAACGGAAAGCTTAGCATTACTATTACAATCAAAAGGCGCAAGGGCAAAAACTACAGGTAGCAGGTACCTGCAAATTAGGAAAGAGAACTGTGTTACCCCGAATGTAACGCGAACGAAGCCGCGGGCAAAAGCTAGTCATTTCTATAGTTGTTCTATAAGGTGGAACTATTTTAGGTTTCATGTCTAGCTTTCTAAACCTGTAATAATGTAATGAAAAAGCAGGACTGCTTCAAAACTCCAAATTTTATCGTTTTTTAAAGTACTATTTTTGTGCCAACCGAATTTTTTTTTCCAGTTCAGTAATTTCGTTACACTTGGCATTTACGTTTATGCTCAAACGTTTTCAGTACTCAAAATATACTTCAGATTTCTTCTAATTCTAGATTTAAGTGTTTTTCGAAAGTAGGTATTTCAATTTGTTAAGTACTTCGTAGAGTTTTGTAAGTATTAGTAAACATTATAATGTTTTTTTGTTTTTTTTTTAAAAGATGAAGAAAATAAGCATTCAAGTTAATATATTATTATTTTTATTTTAATACTTTTAGGAAGGCTTACAGACTAATTACACAGTAAAAAATAAAAACAGTAAATTATAACAAGCCCGCACAGATATATAACATTAACGACTATAGCCGAAATTAAAAATTGTATTTATAATATATAAAAAATAATTATTAATAATAAATAATTATTTATAAAAAATAGTATTTATTTGTAATTTTAAGTTTATACTTAATACCTACATGCGAGTCTGAGCCGGTGTTTCATTCGTGAAAAAAATGATTTGGATAAGAATTTTATTGTGCTAAAATGGGTAGTATATAAATAGTTCTTATTATTAATCAAAGCTCTGGCACAATTTACCATTCGGCATGCAATTAATAATTCAAGCAAATACAAAATTCCTTTAACATGTCCAATAATGGACGACATGGTTGGCGCAATGGCTGAGCGATCGACTGCTGCGCTGCGTGTCGCGGATTCGATCCCCGCACGAACAAACATTTTTATGACCTACATAATTATGGTTGTTCCGGGTCTGGCTGTTTGTGTATGTGAGTTTAAGTATTGTGTTGTATAAGTGCATGAGAAATTCTTAGAGTAGGGCAACGTTTTTTTTTTTAAGAAAAATAAATAAAAATAAAAAAGTACATTAGATAAAATTAAATATATCACACACGCACTAAGCGGTTTGGGAACACCTTTATTGTGCGTACTGCTAAGGAGTGGAATTCCCTGCCGGAGTCTGTATTTCCTGACAGCTATAACCTGGGGGTCTTCAAGTCAAGAGTGAATAGGTTATTTCTAGGTAAGTGTGCTTCATCGTCGACCACATCATCACTTACCATCAGGTGAGATAGTGGTCAAACGCGAGCCTACCAATAATAAAAAAAAAAAAAAAAACAATAATCATAAAAAAGTTTTTCTCCGTTAGGAACTCAAGAATCTCAAGAATCGCTATAATTACTCCTTCGCTCTTAATTTGTTGTAAATAATGGCGGCAAAATTTTTGAGCATCAAAGTAATTTGACGAAATACTTGACACATCCTGCTATTGTCGCTCCTATTCCCTGGGAATAACGGCTAAGTGCTCAAAACGTAACTGTAATACATCAAGGGTCAAATTTAACGTCTACGTTTTTTTTCATAGTTAAGGGGTTCTCTATAAAATCAGTTTGAAAATATACATTTATCAAATTTTATTAGCGTGGACATTTTGTGGTGATTTCTGGGTTGGCTTTAGTAATGTTAAAACGAGAGCCATTCTGATTTCATTTATTTAGGGACTAGCTTTTGCCCGCGGCTTCGCTCGCGTTAAATTCGGTGGCGCCTTATTGATTTGTAATAGCAACGCTAAGTTTTCCCGTTTCGTCCCTCTTTCTCCCTCATATTCCACTCTTTTTTAAAAAATAATAGCCTATGTCCGTCACCTGGTTCCCACTATCTCTGTACCAAAATTCATCAAAATCGGTTTAGCCATTAAAGCGTGAAGAGGTAACAAACAAACAAACTCACTTTCGCTTTTATAATATTAGTATAGTTTAAGGAAGTATAAGGATTATCTAGCATTTTGAAGAGAAATCTATCCTAAAAAAAATATAGTAAAAAAGGATTATTATATAATATACTAACTAATCATAAACTTTTCTAGCGATAAGTATAAATTACATGTTGATTCAAGCACAGGTTAAAAAAATTGAGCTACAATTAACATATTTTTTAAGTTTAAGAACATAAACCAAGGTACGATTAGTATGATTTTATTGTTACCTATCATATGAAGGTACTACGTACCATTTGAAAATCGTATATTTGCAAAGTATTTTCGTGGGGAGCTCCTACATCTGAATATAATATAAGCGTAGTAAAAACCAAGATAAATAAATGCATTGATAAATATTCTAAGAACGTTTCAACCTGAACGTGAATATTTAAACGCTGATAAACGGTAGAACATCAATAGTATTACCAGTCTAACCAGCGAAGTGCAGGCGTGCGCTCAATCAGAAAGTATTAGCTTTATGAGCCATCCATGAGAATATAGTCACGTAAAGCGCATCGTAATATTTATGTTCATAGAGAACTTACCGGAATCTTATCCTGGTTTGGTAACCCTTAAATGTTTTTAAGGTTCCGTATATGTAGAGAGGCCTGCCAGGGCCAGAAATACTGTGGCCTCGTAACGTAAAGGGCAACAAAAGAAAAATGGGTGGGTTTCAGTCAGTACAAGTCTGACACTTCCCCCCGCTTCCAGAGCAGGGGAAGTTATTTGATGATTTCCCATCCGCAAAAAACAGGTTCCATAAACGGAAAAAACGTGACTTTTGTAAGATCACTTTGTTGTCCGTCTGTCTTTCAAGAGCCTTTATCTCAACGCGTAAAAGCTTTGAGTTGAAATTAAAACCATATGCTTGTGTCTGTAGTCTTTAAGAGCTAGGAAAAAATCAATTCATCCATCTAAATATAACGTGTAGTCAGATATATCCATTTTTGTCACAAGTTTGTGCCAGATTTTGGGTTGTTCGAAAAAGATATCGCGGCTTCAGAACATAAAGGGCAAAAGAAGAAACATGGGTAGGTTTTAGAAGATACCTATAAGCAATAGGTACATATTTTTATTATTAGTTTGTGTCTATTTATAGTTTGCATATAGTAATTAATTTAATAAAACGATACCTACATGTTAATATACCTACAAAATAAAAAGCAAACCCTTGGTACAAAACATATATAAATAAATAAATATCTTATATATGCGAAAGCTACACTGACTGACGATTAAGCACGTTTGTTTATCTTTTAGACCTATTTGAATATTGTAGACATTTTTTTTAAATTCTACGTATAAGCTTATCTGACACACCGCATTTTTAGGAGGTATTTAAAATTAGGTGTTAAAAATTGTTTTTATGTTGAATTTGGTGTGTTTGTAACTTTAACCTAATTTATTTATTTACTAGCTTCCGCCCGCGACTTCGTCCGCGTGTATAACGCTAACTTTAACCCGCGAAAAAAAAAAACTTTTTCTCCCCTTTCCCTCTTTCTCGCCCTTTTATCACATTTTATCAATATCGGTTTGTCCGTTTAGGCGTGAAGCCGTAACAAACAAACAAACAAACTCACTTTCGCTTTTATAATATTAGTAAGGATTTATTGATGTGTGTGGTGGTGTCATGAAATCTTGATGAAGAGACTATATAATCAGGCTCTGTTGCTTGATGATGCCGTATATTTATGGAATATTTACCGACAATCCTTAAATAGGAACTCGTATCTAAATAACAGTCGCTCGGATCGATCTGCAGCTTGAGAGTCGTGCAGTTGGAGTCGCGCCATGACATTAATTTAAGTTGTTTATGGCGGGGGTACCGACTCATCAATTAGAGACCTCAATGGAGAGTTTTGGTCAAAGGGTCTCGTGTATCGACGTTTTCGTGGAAGGATACCGACTTCGCAGCGAAAAGTGACGCCGTCACTTCGTGTGCAATCATTTGATTTTAATTTTATGTAATACTAGCTTTTGCCCGCGGCTTCGCTCGCGTTAAATTCGGGGTAACACAGTTCCCCTTGCGCCTTATTGATTTGTAATAGCAATGCTAAGTTTTTCCTTTTATTCCCTCTTTCTTCCTCACATCCCACTTTTTTGTAAAAAAAAAAGTTAAATTCGGTAGCGCCTTATTGATTTGTAATAGCAACGCTAAGTTTTCCCGTTTCGTCCCTCTTTCTACCTCATATTCCACTCTTTCTTAAAAAACCTATGTCCGTCTCCTGGTTCTCAACTATCTCTGTACCAAAATTCATCAAAATCGGTTTAGCCATTAAAGAGTGAAGAGGTAACAAACTCACTTTCGCTTTTAAAATATTAGTAATGATAATAAATTTAATTTAAACTTTTATTTAAACTTTTTTTAAAAAATATTTGTTTATTCAATTGTAAATTAAGATTGTTTGTGTACATATAGTATATACTAGCTGGCGCCCACGGCTTCGCCCGCATGATACCGAAGAAAAAAGTATTCTCTGTGTTATTTCGGCCTATAACCTACATCAGTGCCAAACTGTCTAACTGACCTCCACAAGCGTAGTACTGGGTAATACGATACCCCTTGGTAAGACTAGTTGGTGTCCAGGTCGTAATACTGATTGATAAGGATTCTAGATTAGAAAATGAAAGCATGACAAATCTGATAAGACTCCCTTTTTTTTGTTTAAAAACTTTGCCCCACGCTAGGAATTTCTCCTGTATCGTGGGTGTGTTTACAACAAGACCCGAAACAACTATCTGTAGGTCATTTAAATATTTATATTTTGACGGGCCTGTTGATCTAGTGGTTAGTGGCCTTTACTGCTGAGCCGGAGGTCGTGGGTTCGATTCCCACCCAGGACAAACTTTGTGTGATGAGCATGATTGTTTGTTCTGTGTCTGGGTGTGATGTATCTATAATATGTATGTATTTATAAATTATATAAGTATGTATATCAGTTGTCTGGTTACCATAACACAAGCTCTGCTTAGCTTGGGATCAGATAGCCGTGTGTGAGCTGTCCCAAGATATTTATTTATTTTATTTATTTATTTGTTCCGTGGGGGGATCGAATCCGCGACGTATAGCACAGTGGTTAAACGCTTAACCACAGAACCAACCGTTTCATGAAACGCCTGAACTATTTGTTTCATAATGAACTATATGTAAGGGTGAAATAAAGTACCTATTTCTGTTCTATGTCGACCTACCGCAGTTTAGAAAGTATTTGGCAAGCGCCCAAACTATTTTGTGGCACATAAACTTTACTGCGGTGCATTCAAGTAAAACTTCTATGTTTACGCTAACGGCCCAGTTACTCTAGTTATCTCTGGTTTTATGATAACTCCAGAATCTTTGTAACCAAAATGTTTAATTGATCGTGACATAGGTACTAAAAAATCTGATAAGTTTAAGAATAAAAAAGCTTAACATACAGTGTTACTGAATTAAATTAAATTAATATTATTGAATTCAATTGAAATAAAATTACGTCACTCTCATTTTAATTTAATCAAATTAATATTTCTCACTTAAATACTACAAAATTAATTTAAATTGATACTACTGAATTTAATTTAATGAAACTACAAACATTGATTAGTTAATTTCTACAAATGCTTGTAACGTCCATGTTATGCATGCACTTAGTTTATTTAATATTTCTACTTCACCATTGAGTGTGATTTAAAATTTAATGTAAGATATATGTACTATACTTAGGAATAAATATATCTTTTCTTTAAAGTATGCGATCTCCTTTAAACTTCACTGGACCTTCACGGAGCATTTGAACCCTTCAAGGTTAACATCGAGAAGAAACCAGTATGTTTGAAAAATATTTCTCGACGGCACGTTAAGCCAACTCAGAGACTATCAAAATTCTGACATCAGGTAAGGCACTAACCACACAATAAGGAAACAAAGATGGCGGTTGTTATTCAGCAACTACACTAACAACTATAAATCTACCGTAAACGCTTTTTATCGTTTCAAGGTCATCAAGATATGTAGACAGTATCAATCACTAATTGTGCTCAGAAACTGACCTTTGATGAAACTTAGACGAGGCTGACTAGAACATAAATTGGTGGTTCGCCTCACCATGTATCTTGACACAGAATAGATAAAAAATACAGAAGGCTAGCTTGTTCCAATGAGTTGTTAAAACTTTTTTACATAAAACTAACTGACTTCGAAAATCTTACTACTTCTACTTTTGACTTTATAGTTTTGGTATGACGGTGCTCACAATTTATTATCGAGTATTAAAATTACTTTTGATATCACTGGAAAATTAATACGCGATAATAAATTGTGATGATAATATGCATAAGCATATCATCCATATTCACATGAAAAAAAAAGCATGACAGAAGAAATTATCCAAGCAAGGTGAATGCAATTTATAATATACTCTTTTATTACAAGTCCTTAAATTAAGTGCAAGCACATGTGTGCTGATGAAGTTTAAGTTATTTTCGCTTTTAAGCTTTCGCATCCGCAGAAACCCGATGAAATCAATTTCACTTATTAAACTGCTTACTTGAGACTTCTGGGTATATGGGATAACTGCTCACACATACACTACGCACACGTCGAAGCATACGTACACTGATCTAAAACAAACATGGCCGTAGCTAGAGCGCTAGCAGTCGCTGAACGTGAAGCATCACATTGTGTGCTCCATGGAACTAAACGTCTGGACCTATCTATTCTCTGTCCACGTATTAAGTGGAGAGTATTCGGGCGTATCCCCACTAAGCGTTGGTTAGCCGTTAGACGTATTAATTGCACCCTACTGAGTTGCTAATGTTACTGTCATGAGTTTATTGATTTGGAGTAAGTCTAGTATTTAGGATCGTTTATCGTTTTAATTTAATAGTAAATTTGTATTCTTTTGTTCTTTCTTTTTCGTCTGGTAAGTGACTAATTTGTGGTCAGAGTTTTATGATGTCTATGAGCGTCCGATTTGACTTTACATGACATCGCAAGATAAATCTGTCTCTGAGGCATGTTGGTTTGGTTACCAAACGATTACAAAATTTAAGAAACCCTTAATTTTACGCAAATTAATCGGTATAATATGAGTGGCATTGCGAGAGTGACTGTCGCAATCGTGTGCAGGGTAAGCCATAATAATTGCGATACATCCCCTCTTTGAGAAATGGCAGGAGAAGCAACACAGCGTCCTTATCTACCGCCTGATGCAGGTCACCAAACACAAAGTTTTGGGAGGTTTTTGCCCATAATCGGGCGGGATGAAACGCCTGCGTGTGACCATTGTTACGACGGCCCGGAGAACTTAGTAAGGCATACTGTGGCGATCTGGCACTGTGAGCAATGGATAGCTCACCGTCCATCCTTCTAGTTTCGACAGGCCGTGCAAACGGCGTACTCGGGTTCCACGCGTGCCTCAAAGAGATGTTGGCAAAACAGAGAGGCCTACCATGGCCACCGCCTGCCGGGGTTGCGGGTTTTTCGAAAGAGATACCGAGGCCCGGAACACAGAAGGCAAATGGAACATGGATAGGTTCTGGTCTGTAAAAGTCTACAATCCCCCCAGTTTTTTGATGATTCCCAACTATAAACAGGAACAGCTCATAGCTCCAAGCTTTGTTTGCTAAATATTGTAAATTGTTTGCAAAATTTTGTAAAAAAAGACAGCCAATTACAAGTTTTCACTTATACACACATTACAGTAGCATACTAAAATAGAACACATCGTATCGTATGTTATCCAATATATCATTTATTTTATCGTACAAAACACTGCTGCTCTGTAATATCATCAAGGGGTTCAGTATCTCAAAAGGTTAATAAAATAAAATAAAATAGTCTTTATTTGCTGAATACAGGGTAAGCAAGACGCTAGTTTACATAATTTATAAATCTACACTTTATTAAAAATTTAACTATTCACTAGGTACTTAAAACTATTTATTACTTAAAATCATTATAAAATATCCCTGATTTCAGAGTGCCTATTGGAAAAAGCCTCCTCTAGCTGCTTCCACTGCCGCCTATCATTTGCTACTCTTCTCCAGTTTGGTCCCGCTGTAAGTTTGATCTCATCTTCCCATCTTCTATGCTGTCTGCCTTTCCTCCTTTTTCCGTCCCTCGGGTACCAATTAGTTATTGTTTTGCTCCATTTTCCTGCTTGTCTCTCATCATATGGCCTGTCCAGCTCCATTTCTGTTTATCTATGCGTTCAAAAGGTTCTCAAAAGGTTAAAACAGAGCAATTATAGAATCACTTCGTTGTCCGCCTGTCTGTCTGTCAAGACCCTTTATCCCGGGAACACCATAAACTTAAGTCTGTGCTTCTTTGGTACTATGAAAAAATCCCGCTAAGTCTAGGCAGTCAAAAGATATGGCCGTTTCGGTCGCAAGTTTGTACGGAGCTCTGCGTGCGCGCGGTTTTTTACGAATGCCACAGTACGTAACAAGCTAAAAAGTATGAAATAAAGTTCTTTTCTGAATAGCAGATAATATCTAAAGTCAAACTAATTCAAGAATTTTTACTAATAATATAAAAGCGAAAGTGACTTGTTTGTTTGTAACGTCTAAATGGCCAAACCGATTTTGATGAATTTTAGTGCAGAGATAGTTGGAAACCTAGAGACTAACATAGACTAAAAAAAGTGAAAAATGGGGGAGAAAGAGGGAAAAAGGGGAGAGAAAGATTTTTTTTTAATCATCACTCTGGTTAAATAAGTATAAACATAATCTTTATTACACAAAAGTACACATTTAGTTAAAGTTAGCGTAAGCCCAAAGTAAATATGCCACGCGGATGAAGTCGCGGGCGGAAGCTAGTACTTTATATTACTGGAAGGATACTAATCAACTGAAAGTCGACCGTTTGTTTGATTGAAAGGGTCTAAAACGGATTGAACTAAAATTGACGTAGAACTTTACATAAAGTTTCGTACAAACATCCCTAAACAAATACGGAATATATGCAGATGAAAATGAGTCTTATTATCTATGTTACAATGTTTAAAGTTTGTGTTGATTTAGGAAAAACTGTTGGATGGGATGTACGTAAAACTTCAATGTTTTACTTCAATCGAATTCGATAGTTTTCCTTTTCGATGATTTGATTGTTGTTACAAACTAGTTTCTTTTTTTAGGCCTTCGGTCCTGAACAGTTAGTTCTCTTTAATCCCATTTATATTTATTCTAAATCTAGCTGGCTTCGACCGCGTTATGATCGAAAAAAAAAAATATCCTATGTGTTGTTCTAGACTATAATCTACCTCTGTTTCAAATTTTATTAAGTTCCTTTCAGGCGTTTTGACGTGAAAGAGTAACATACATCCTTACATCCTAACAAACATTCGTATTTATAATATTAAATAAGTAAGAAGTAGTATATTATTATAGTAGGAAGAGTTTTGTGCGTCAAAAGTGAGAATGTAATAGCATATAGCATAGCTGTCATAGCAGGTTTTCTATATTCTGTGATTTCTGTCTGTCAAGACCCTTTTTCTCGGGAACGCGTAGAGGTGTTGAATTTAAAACCATATATGTACTTAAATCTGTGAAAAGAATCCATTAAGTGTACCTACGCAGTTAAATGCTATGGCCGTTTGTACCGAACTCTCGGCGCGCGAGTCCGACTCGCTCTTTTTCGTTTTGTTTTGTTACTTTGAGTGCTCCTTGTCATTACGACAAATATTTTTTTTTCTTTCTTTCTTTAAAGTTGATTCCAAAAGAAAAACTCAATACGTCATAATAACATGAAAACATAACAAATCAACAAGCATACCATACTTAAAGATAAACCTTGGAATCTAGTCCATAAATGCACTCTAAGTCACAATCTAAAATCTCTAATACCAACTTTTCCCCGGTATTGGAAGATCTTAGAATTCTTTCCTGTTATCCGGGCACTTTTGAACAAGTAATTGGGCCCTAGTAACATATACCCAGTTTGCGAACGTTCCTTGTTCTTGTAACTTTATCCGTGAAGTTGAAGTTCGTTCTTAAAGAGTCGAAGTTAACTCTCTATATCATTTTGTAGACTGTAGGGAACATGCCGTACAAACGCCTTAAAATCCTTACTAATATTATAAATGCGAAAGTGAGTTTGTTACCTCTTCTGTGTTACCCCAAATTTAACGCGAACGAAGCCGCGGGCAAAAGCTAGTATAATATATTTTTTTGACCCTATCAGAATGTTGTCGTATTTAACCACTTTTCCACTTTAAAAAAGTGGGATGTGAGGGAAAAACAGGGAAGAAAACGAAAAACTTAGCGTTGCTATCACAAAACAATAAGGCGCAAGGGGAATTGTGTTACCCCGAATTTCACGCGAGCGAAGCCGCGGGCAAAAGCTAGTTTAAAATAATTGATTTCAAACCATAATCGCGTAATGTAGCTTGTAGTCTACATTCTGAATCAACGAACTAGTGACAAAAAATACGTCTTTCGACCGCAGTGTTTCCTACACATATAGTATACTAGCTGTTCCACGCGGTTTCACCCACGCTGCTCAGCACCCGTTGGTCGTAGCGTGATGATATATAGCCTATAGCCTTCCTCAAAAAATGGACTATCCAACACTAAAAGAATTTTCCAATTCCAACCAGTAGTTCCTGAGATTGGCGCGTTCAAACAAACAAACAAACTCTTCAGCTTTATAATATTTATAGTATATAGAGGGGCCTGCCTGTGCTATCGTCTGCCGGGGTTGCTTACGGGTTCTTCGAAACATATAGGACAATAGAACATAAAGGGCAATAGAAGGAACATGCATAGGTTTAAGTTAGTACAAGTCGACACTCCCCCCCACTCCACCCAGAGCGGGGGAAATTATTTGATGATTTCCCACCCCAAAAAAAAGGGCATAAACTACAGGTAGCAGGTATCTGCAAATCAGAAAAGGGGAACTGTGTTTCCCCAAATTTAACGCGAGTGAAGCCACGGGCAAAAGCTACTATTATATAAAATTACAAATTAATGAACAAAAACATCCTAGGGCAAAAGCTAGTCAATAAATAAATATTCACCATGCCCATACATCAGCCACACTTAACGACGCACTCCGAAAACCCAATAGATATTTCATAAGGCACGCTAAGTTTGCTACATTAACCTGTCGTGCCGTCCAAACTTGGCAGATAACGCATAAACACTAAACGGCTGAAACTTTGATGAAGACTTTGGAAGCGGAGACCAAACTGAGACACTTTAGTAGTAGGTAAGTTGGGCATTGTTCGTATGGCAACAGTGTGGTACAAGTTAGGAAGTAACAAAGTTATCAGCCAAAAATATTGATTGATTGATTGTTTGTTTATTAAAACTAGTAATATAAAATAATAATCCTTACTAATATTATAAAAGCCAAAGTGATTTTGTTTGTTAAGTGTTCACGCCTAAATGGCCAAACCGATTTTGATGAATTTTGGAACAGAGATAGTTGAGACCCTGGATACGGACATAGGCTAGTAGAGGAATGAGAGAGATAGAGAAAAGAAAAGAGAAAACTAGCTTTTATTGTTGTTCCGAAAGTCTGAAAACCAGTCTTAGCCTTATTACCCAGTATTAACTGGATTGTGGACGTCAGATAGGCAGTCGCTCCATGTAAAATACTGATATTCAGCTGCATTCGGTAAGACTGAAAGCCAACCCTAACATAGATGGGAAAAGGCTAGACAGATGATGATATACCTACTTACCCTTAATTGCAAAATGAAATTATGTTGTACGTAAATCAAAGCCGTTGCAAAAACAACATAGTTGGGAAAAAGCTAGGCAGATAATGTTTTCGGCTACGGTTGGAGGATTTATTTGAAATGCAGGAACAAAACAAAGCCATAGTGTTAATCAATTCAACTCTATTTCGTGTAATTAACGAAACGGTTGGCGCAGTGGCTGAGCGATCGATTGCTGTGCTGCGTGTCGCGTGTTCGATCCCCGCACGGAAAAAATATTTGTATGGCCTACAGATAGTTGTTCCGAGTCTGGCTGTTTGTGTATGTGAATTTAAATGTTTGTAAACGCAACCATGTTTATATTAGAAATCCTAGTGTGGGACAAAGTTTATTTAAAAAAAAAAAAAAAAACATCAACACTCTACTAACTCTTTATTCTAATTGCAAGCGCGGCGGATGAGTATTGAGCATGACGAAAATTTGAGAATTTTCACATTTGTCTATAGTACGGCCAACGAGAAGCGATACGAAAGGTCATTAACCTAAAGAACAACTGTGGCGTTGACAATCTAATATTTAGCACTTTCCATCTTGTGCCTTTGTCGTAATGTCTCGTTCTCCCGGCAAAAACATGACAACGTTAAGACGAGTTCGCCAACATTCGGGCAGCCAGTTTAGATGGGGTTTTAGCATGGGTTTTGTTTACATTTGGTATCGCTTCTCGTTGGCCGTACTATAGAATATTTTGTTTACCACGAATCAGTTTTAGTGAACCTAACCAAAAAAGCTTTTATTACTTTTATATGATTAAAAATAACGCTTCTTTCAATGACTGGGCCACCTTTGGTATTCATAAAAGTAGAAAACGGCTTTATGAGCTGTATGAAGAGCGAATTTGTATTAATACTGTAGAATTTAATTTGTATGTTAAGAATTATTCTAAAGTTTTTAAAAAGGTTTGTGCTATAGCTAAGTCACATTATTTGAGTTCAAAAATTAAAAATAGCAGTAACGTAATTAAAACGACTTGGAACATTATTAATAGCGAAGCAGGAAGGTCTTGCAAGCGAAATAGTGACTACAGCCTTGCTATCGGCGATAATATCATAAAATCAGATACTCAAGTTGCTACAGCGTTTGAAAATTTCTTTGCGGATATTCCTGTGTCGACTACTAAATCGCTAGACTCGTCACCTGCTGCTGCAGATGCTTTACTAAAGGAAAATATTCCATTTCATGATTCCGAATTTAATTTTCAATATGTTAATTGTAATGATGTAATTAAAACTTTTAATATGTTAAATGTTAAGAAGACCGCTGATCTATGGGGTCATTCTGTGGACGTTGCCAAGTCCATTATAACCATTGTAGCTCCTTCATTAGCTGTTATATTTAATGATTGTATTGACCGTGGTGAGTTTCCTGATCTAATGAAAAACAGTAAAATAATACCATTGTTTAAATCGGGTAGTACATCAGACCCTACTAACTATAGACCAATTTCAGTGCTACCAACATTTAGTAAAATTTTTGAAAAAATAATTTTAGATCAAATGCAAAGATTTTTCAATAAACATAAGTTATTGCATAATAAACAGTTCGGTTTTACAAAGGGTCGTTCAACTACTGATGCCGGTGTTGAACTTCTAGGACACATTTATAATGCCTGGGAAGATAAATGCGATGCTTTGGGGATTTTTTGCGATTTGTCCAAGGCTTTCGATTGCGTTCTCCATAAAACATTAATCAGAAAACTACACCACTACGGAATCCGGAACGCCTCTCTGAATCTTCTTACGTCATATTTGAGTGGTAGGATTCAGAGAGTTGATGTAAACGGGAAAAGATCTCCCGGTTCTGTAGTAAGCATGGGAGTACCACAAGGGTCCATTCTTGGCCCTTTTTTATTTCTTATTTATATTAATGACTTGCCTTACCTCATAAAGGATAATCATGATGTAGTGTTGTTTGCAGACGACACTTCTCTTTTATTTAAACTAAAGCGTCAGCAGCTAGCTACTGACGATGTTAATGGCGCTCTGGCAAAGGTCGTTAATTGGTTTAACGTTAATAATTTACTTCTAAATGAGAAAAAGACCAAATGCATTAAGTTTACGTTACCTCATGTTAGACAAGTGGAAACTAGTGTACTAATCAAGGATGAAGAGTTGAAACCGGAAGATAATACAGTGTTCCTAGGCTTAACTTTGGATGCTAAGCTTCAGTGGGGCCCTCATATAGATAAGTTGTCAAAAAAGCTTAGCTCAGCAGCATACGCCGTTAAAAAAATTCGTGATTTGACTGATTTAGAGACAGCCCGTTTAGTTTATTTTAGTTATTTCCACAGTGTGATGTCGTATGGTATTCTCTTGTGGGGCCATGCCGCCGATATTCAGACAATTTTTATTTTGCAAAAGAGGGCAATTCGTTCAATGTATAAATTAAGTCCTAGACACTCCCTCAGAGAAAAATTTAAAGAGATTAACATACTAACTGTGCCCTCTCAGTTTATTTACGAAAACCTTTTGTACGCGCATAAAAATATAAAATTGTTTAAAAAATACAGTGATATCCACGACATAAATACAAGGAACAAACACAAATTTGTTGTTCCTGCAACGAGGCTCAAAAAAATAGGGGGTACGTTCACATGCCAATGTATACGTTATTATAATAAACTGCCAAGCGATATTCAAACACTAAGCCTCAATAAATTTAAATCTTTTATAAAACGTAAACTATGTCTCAAAGCTTACTATAATATTAATCATTACCTTGAAGATAAAAAGGCTTGGGATTAAGCTGCTCCAATTTAGTTTACTCAGTGAGTGTCAAAATTTGCCTTTGTTTCATTTATTTATTGTCTATTCCTTTATTCTATACACTTTGACATTAATGTTTACTTTATTTTTACATTCTTTTTATTATTATTATTATGATTAGTGACATTTTATTTTCTTATTATTTTAATTTATGACATTTTATGATTTCATTATGATCTCATTAATTATTTATTTTTTTATTTTTTTGTTTATTGTAAATGTGAGGACCATGTGGATCATTTCTTTTATTTACTTTGTTTTTTGACGAAGGTCTGGCAGTTTGAGTGCTATAAGCGACCTACACAAATGTCCTTTTTTTGGTATTGTTCGTCGTGTCGTTGAGCTCCTTGGGCTATGAGTTGAGCTACACGATAACTGACAAATGCTTGCACTGACTGGACAGGTCCACTCAATCTGTGTGGTGCTTTCTTAAAAAGACCATTTCAGACACTATCTGCATAGTCCTCATGTAAGTTGACCAAGATTATTTTGTCTGGACTTTAAAAGAGACTATGACCTCTGAGTTTGTTTCGGCTGTTTCTTCTCAGAGTAGTCGGGTACGAAACACCGGCCTCATCTAGTTTTAAAAAAATATGACGTGTAAAAGTGTTTGTGAAAACCTACTTGCAAAATAAACATCATTTATCATTTATCATTTATCATTTATGGATGATAGTTTTGTACCCAAACTTTGTCAGACAAAACATAAACCTAGATTTACGTTTCTGTTTGATTTCACTATCAACCTTTATTTTACGATCCTCTCAAAGACCAAATTGACTAATTCCGGTTTTCTCTATCAAAAGGCATCGCCTATATAACCGCTCACAAAGATTTCCAACTCTAAAGTCACTGTTGAGAGTTGGAATTCCCACAGTACAATAATATTCTAAGCCGGTCATAGACAATAGGTTATTCATCTGCAGCTCTCTATAGTAAAACTGTGCAGGCTATGAAAGAACATTTGTAGGAGGTAGTTTTTGTACAGGTTTCCATGTTTTTTAAGGGTTCCGTACCTCGAAAGGAAAAAAGGGAACCCTTATAAAATCACATTGTAGACCGTCTGTCAGTCTGTCAAGTTCCTTTATCTTGGGAACGCCCGGAAGATTTCGAGTTGAAGACTAAAGTCTGTGGTTGCTTGAAAATCTTAAACATTAAACGGTGATATATTTTGACTGCGTAGACACGTAGTCCTAGGATATGGCTGTTAAGAGGGGCCTGCCAGAGTTGCGGGTTGTTCAAAAGAGATACCGCGGCCCCGGAACGTAAAGGGCAATAGAAGGGACACGGGTGGGTTTTAGTCAATACATGTCTGCTACTTTATCACCCCAACCAGAGCGGGTGTAGTTATTTGATAATTTCCCATCCGCAAACAAGTATGGCCGTTTATGTCACAAGTTTGTACGAGACCCTCGGTGAGTAAGTCCAACTCTTTTTTTGGTTGGAAAGTATTAAGTAACTTCTTCTGCTCTGGGCAGTACGGAGTGACTATCAGAGTGGTACTGACTAAAACCCAAGCATGTTACTTCCTTTTTCCTTGGGGTTCCGGGTTTTTCTTTAGAACAACCCGCAACCTCGGCAGACAGTGGCCCTGGCGGGGCTACAAAGCTACTTTCATTTGATCGAAACCAGCCGTTATATTTGACCACACTAAACAGCTGCGCTACCATGACGATGGCGTCTTATAGCAGAACTTATTCCACTGAGGGAAAGAGATGGTGCTAGACACCTTGTATAGCTCTGTCTCTTTCCCTCAGTGGAATAAGTTCTGCTTTAAGACGTCATGGCAGGCCTACAGCTTTAATAATTGGATGGTGTCTGAATTGCCACCGAAAAAAGTTAGTCTAAATTGATACATTTTATGTATCAATTTAGACACTATCCGAATCTTCAGCAAGCCAAGTCTCAGTTCTTCGTTCTCTTTTTTGTTTTTATAACCAGTAAAGCCTGTTTTTTTTGCGGATGGGAAATCATCAAACAACTTCCCCCGCTCTGGGCGGAGCGTCAAGGGGGAGTGTCAGACTTGTACGTACTTAGGCCTTAAAGGTTATGCAGGCATTATACCTGTACCGTATTATTGTTATACTTTGCAGGCATTCATAAACTTGCAGTTGATAACTGTTTTACTAGAGCCTGTACATGCCAATTTCTTTAGTCTATGACTTAGGCCAAACGTTTACTGAATGCAAAGTTTCTTGATATTGACCACGTAATAATTTTGAATATACTGTTTTGAGCTAAAATACAGAACACATATTGTGGGTAGTTTGTGGAAGTCGTGTGTGTTTGGAGAAATGCATTGAGTTGCCGAATGCTGCATGTTGCTTAGAGAAAATACAGTTTGTGTGATCAGGAGTGACATTTTATTAAATTATAATTCGTGCATTTTTTTGATTTTTTAACATTTTTGTTAAGCTTACAGACTAATAACTCTATTATAACAATAATAAATTACTAATTTATTAATTACCTAAGAATATAAGATATATTTTTAAATGTTTTTTTTTATGATTTTAAGAAATATTTAAAAATTTAATGATATGTGGACAAAACAATAAATATAAGATATAAAAAACCGGCCAAGAGCGTGTCGGGACACGCTCAGTGTAGGGTTCCGTAGTTTCCCGTCCGTCACAATAAGTGTTCCCAGTTATGAGGCCAACCGAAAAATTCGGTAATACCCGATCCAATGTAATAAGTACCTACAGCGCCACCTCTCGAGGAGTTGGGTTACTAATTAATACAAAGACGTGCAATTTCGGTGGTTATTTTGGATTGCGAGAACCGATTTCAATAATTCTTTTTTTGTTTGAAAAAAGATACGTTCAGGATAATAAAATATGTAAACAAAGTTACAAAAAAAGCTTGCATTACGATTATACTACAAACTTAGTCCAGAAATTATTTTGTACAACTTTTTGTCTTTTTTGTACAAAAACTGTTGTGTCAATCAAGTTCAAAATGATTTTCATAGAAAGTCCTTATAAAGTTCTACTTTTCAGATTTTTTTCATATTTTTTAGACTTATGGTTCAAAAGTTAGAGGGGGGGGGAAACATTGTTTTTTACTTTTGGAGCGATTATTTCCGAAATTATTGACATTATCAAAAAATAATCGTAGTAAACCCCTATTCATTTTTAAATACCTTTCCAACAATATATCACACGTTAGGGTTGAAATAAAAAAAAAACACTTCCCACTTTACATATAGGGTGGCTACCCTGATAAAACATTTTTTTTTAATTTTTATTTTACCACTTTGTCGGCGTGATTGATATACATATTGGTACCAAATTTCAGCTTTCTAGCGCTAACGGTCACAGAGATTAAGCGAGGACGGACGGACGGACGGACGGACGGACAGACAGACATGGCGAAACTATAGGGGTTCCTAGTTGACTACGGAACCCTAAAAAACAAGCTTCCACAGATAAAAAAATACAACATAACTCAACGCATTTTATCCCCGAGTAGGCGACTAATAGTTTACCCAATTCCACTAGTTGTGTATTGAGACCCATGTTATAAAAGGCAGGAGAATATCTCCGTCAACAGGGAACAGATCTACACTCCTTGGAAAAAAACAGAAAAAATCCTGGCAGAAAAAACCCAATAATACTGTCTGACCCGGGAACTTAACTCAGAATATACTTAACAGTTGCGCTTGCAAGCACTCGACTGACAATATGATAGTTGTAAAATATTTAAAGAAACACGATTCGATTTTTGAATTTCTATAAAAGGCATCGTTCTTTTATTTCTTTGTATTTTATTTTCATATGTTATGTTATGAATTGATTATGGTATCTGAAATAATCTAAATAATAATTTCAGAAGGCAGTACTCCTCGATACGGCTCGCATTATTAGGAGATTTCTGTTTCTGGAGCCCTAACCACCTGTATCTCGGACCCTGCTTCCGATACCGGCAGACCACTATTTTAATATATATTTTTTTTGGAAATATTTAAAAATGACAGGAAAAGAAAAATAAAGTAAATAATAATAAGTCTTTAAACTGATGTCAGTTACTAACTGCTTACTAACATTATAATTAATATCTGAAACGGGGTATTTACCATGTTTGTTATTTGTTTCGAGTTTCCGATATTGCCACTCTATTTTAAGACTGGTAAGAAAAACAATTGAGATTACCAAATATAGGAATTTTAACCGAGATGATGCATAGGTAGATCGTTAAGTCTGCTCATAAACACCCACCCGTAATAACTTCAGTTCATCTGTGATCCTGGCGTTTGCAACATAACAAACATAGTAAATATCCCGTTTCAAGTGTTAATTATAAATATTAATATTTAATATTTTAATATCTATACTAATATTTTAAAGCTGAAGAGTTTCTTTGTTTGTTTGTTTGAACGCGCTAATCTCAGGGACTACTGGTTGGAATTGGAAAATTCTTTTAGTGTTGGATAGTCCATCATGGATAGTTCTTGAGGAAGGCTATAGGCTATATAACATCACGCTACGACCAACAGGTGCTGAGCAGCGCGGGTGAAACCGTGGGGAACAGCTAGTAAATAATAATAGCTGAAACCATTCAGATGAACCTATATTCTTACTCGATTTTGCAACTCAATCTTTAATACCTTTCACCATGCTTAGCTTTACAAACTTTTCAAAAGAACCTTAAAAATATTTCAATCTACATATTCATCTAAACTTAGAATATAAAATCAGTTATATCGCTATTAAAGAGACTAGACGCCAGATGGGATAGCACTGGGTAGAAGCACTTTAAGTTTAGACATCATTGTTGGGAGCTTTTGTTGCTTTAGGGGTCGAAACTCGACCCTTTTCCCTTAAAGGATGAATATTATAAGTAACGGCAGGTTTGTACTCATTTGTTTGAAGAACTTTATGGTAATTGTAAGTTTTTAAAGAGCGTATTGCAGTTCTTGTCCCTGTGATTAATGTGGGATGAAATGATTAATCCCTACCTAATATTACAAAAAAAAACCCAACTGCGTTTTTTTAAGTTTTTATAATTTTACTAATGTTATTATTTTTATACATTTTTAATATTGTTTTTATTTTATTAAATCAATTTATTGCATTATGACATTATGCTGAGCTGAGGCCCTTTTGCCATTATTTTTTTTTTGTTAAGGTGTTCCTGATTTTTTGTTTTTAAAGCTAAATAAACGCAATTTTCTTTCTTTCTTTTCTAAAAAGTGGACCAAACAACATACCTAATAAACATAAAACTCAAAAGAGAAAAACAAGTACTGTAATCTGGAACTATGAATAACAGTCGCGACCCATTATTGGAGTGTGAGCCGTTCTAGATTTTAATGGGTCCCGACATTTGCAGCGGCAGTCGGGTAATAAAAGCGAAAGTGAGTTTGTTTGTTACGTCTTCACGCCTAAATGGCCAATCCATTTTGATGAATTTTGGTACAGATAGTTGAGATTGGGACTCTGGAAACGGATATAGGCTATTAATTTTAAAAAGGGGAGAAAGAGGGAAAAATCGGGGAGATAAAGATACATTTTTTTCGATCTCCACGCGGGTTAAAGTTAGCGTTGGCCCAAAGTAACTATGCCACGCGGACGAAGTCGCGGCCAAAAGCTAGTGGTTAACTAAACAGGAATATAACCATCGCGCCAATAATCCCTGTAGAGTTAGGTTAAAGTGTACGTATTATTAACGACCAAAACCCATCTATCTTCTTTCTTTTGCCCTTAGTGTTCCGGGGTATCTCTTTCGATTAAGATGAATCCCCGGATCCTGGCTCCTACTAATGTTATATCAATTACCATTTCAACACATGCATGTACATAGTTTCAGCAATTTCAGTTGAAGCCTACCACAAACTCATCAATATTATACGTGAGATATACGTCATAGAGGAGGTTCTAAGGTACATAGGTAATGTGTTTCATAGTAAGTAACTATAAAGGGTGTTTTTTTTTGCGGATAGGAAATCTAATAACTTCTCCCGTTCTGGGCGGGTGGGAGAGGGAGTGTCAGACTTGTACAGACTAAAACTAACTCGCGGGCCATGAGCGTGGAGACCGAATCCAGAAATTTCGTAACGAAAATACCTAACACTTTCATTACGAATATTTCAATCACATTCCAATGTTCTATTAGCGTGTTTGGTAGAGAATCGGATAGTCAATCGACATTACGCTGGATCAATCCCAAGGTCTTGATTTTCTTTTTGCGACTTATTTTCATTGGAATTACTGTTTAAATATTATATTTCGATTTTTTTTTAATTAATTGCATAAGTTGACAAAAAATGCTATGCAATACCTTTACCGCGGCAGTCCTTGAGTGCCACGTATTTTTTTTATTTTATGTTTCGTACTTTTTTTTTTCTTTCGTTTTTCTTTTATTTTCTTTCTTACTTTAACAAAAAAAAATCCAGCAATAATTTTTCAGTATAGTTACTCAGTTTTTTGTATTGAATGCTTTGTTGGCGGTTTCGCGACGGGTTTGTTTACACCCTGTATACTAGCGGTCATTACCCGGGATTGTTAAACGTTGCCGCAAATCCTGTAAGCTATATGATCGTGTATGGCATTTAGTGTACAGGTATATATCCTACTAATATTATAAATGCGAATGTTTGTGAGGATGTATGGATGTTTGTTACTCTTTCACGTCAAAACGTCTAAACGGATTTTGATTAAATATGCACAGAGGTAGATTATAGTCTGGAATAACACTAACGATACTTAGTTTTTGGATATCACGCCAGCGAAGCCACGGGCGCTAGCTAGTATGTTTATTTATATATGATAGATAGTTAAGGTATCTAAGAGAATATTTCAGGGAAGGTCATTGTGGTTTTGGCAGTATGTGAGAGTTGTGTTGGCAGATCGATATAAGGTTGTCAAATAGATAGTATCTCCGGGCGTTTGAAGGAGAGAACATCTGCCCAACCCAGCCGCCGCGGGAGACGCCCATGGCGCCGGGCGCCGCGAGACGACTCCCGGCCACCGTAGATGCGGGCCTGTGGGCGGTGAGCAATGGGTAGTTCACCGTCCGTCCGTCGACTGACGACAGGCCGTGTCGACGGCGCGTTCGTGTTTCACGCGCGCCTCAAAGAGAGTCAACAAAGTAGAGGGGCTTGCCAGAGCCTCCGCCTGCCGGGGTTGCGGGTTGTTCGAAAGAGATACCGCGGCCTCGGAACGTAAAGGGCAAAAGAAGAAACATGCGTGGGTTTTAGTCAGTATAAGTCTGACATGCCCCCCGCTCCGCCCAGAGCGGGGGAAGTCATTGGATGATTTCCCACCCGAAAAAAAAAATAGATAGTATCTTTAGGTAGATTTGTGTAAGATTCTTGGTTATTAGATTATATTGAACTAGCTCGACTTACGCCCGTTTCTAATAAACAAAAACGAGTCGTTTTGCTTACTGATAAGATTTTGACATACGTCTCTTAGAACTTATGTTAAAATACTACTATCCGTAACCAAAACTAATCGTTTTTTGTTTATTGGAACGGGGTGTTAGTGGCTTCACCCGTTGCTCAGCTCTTTAGTGTCGTGTTTGATATTTTATGGTCTACTAGCTTTTGCCCGCGGTTTCGCTCCCATTAAATTTGGAGTAACACATTTCCCCTTTCCTGATTTGCAGGTACCTGCTACCTGCAGTTTTAGCCTTTGCGCCTTGTTGGTTTGTAATAGCAAAGCTAAGTTTCCCTTTTCTTCCCCATTCTCCCTCGCATTCCACTTTAAAAAAAATTGCCTATGTCCGTCTCCTGGGTCCCAACTATCTCTGTGCCAAAATTTATCAAAATCGGTTTAGCCATTAAGGCGTGAAGAGGTAACAAACAAACAAACTCACTGTCACTTTTATAATATTATAAAAAAATAAGTAAGAACTAGCTGTGCCCAGTGGTTTCACTCGCTGCTCAACTCCTCGTGATAAGGAGAACCTGAGAAGCGGGAGAGCTGCTTCTTCCCATTTACTGATAATTTGTTTAACGGAAATTAAGACGCATTTAAAAAAAGAATTCTCAAACAACACAAAAACAAATCTCTATAAAAAAAAATGTTTATTCCTTTGTTTTGACAGTTTTCTACATCGAAAGGACCTGGGGGTCTACTCTCTTTCTCCGAAACGTAACTTCGTTAACGAACGAAAGTCAAAAGTAGTTACGTTTGTAACCCTACTCTATATCATTTTGCGTGAATTAGTGTAGGTTTAAAATTTTTTAATGTCAAATAAACTTCGGACGTCCGAAATTTCGAAATGAATGAAATGAAATGAAACCGTGGTAGAAAACGTTCGAAGTTTCGGCCGCAATTTCGTTTTACGTAGAATTAGAGTAGGCCCCCTGTCTTCTCTAAAACTGTGGCAGCTATTCAGTTTGATGTTTGGATACTGCTCCGGGCTATGGAGAGGGACCCGTGTGTTCGACAAGCCACCGCCTCTTGATCGAGTAGAATTTGTGCTGTTTAATTGTGAACGCCCCTTGATTGTAGGTCGGGAGTTTGGCTTGGTTTTTGATTTTTCGTATTTTTTTTTAAAATTAATCTTTAATCGTGAACGCTGATTATGGGTGCTTTGTTTGAATTTGAAATAAAAATTTCTTCGATTTTTTTTCATTCATCGTTTAGGTCAATACAATTTCTAGTTTAAAGGCTAGTAGAAGTTTTATTTATTTATTAATTTAATGCACAATGTACACAAAAGTTACACGCTAGGCTTGTAACTAGTGAGTACATGACCCTGTTAGGGCGCAGCAAAATGACTTAAAACGAATAAAATTATATTGCAGAATATAATATCACGTATGGTAAAAACTTTCACAATATTATATTAATTAAACTTAGTTTATGCGGCCAGGCCAGTATTTTTGCAGCGAAAACTAAATTTCAACCGTTTAAAAACACGCATATCTACGATATTCTTTTGTTTTCGATTGATCTTTATCATCAAACACGCCCGTTATCTCCAAAGCTGTAAAAGCTAGACTCAGTTTGATTTCTAGAAATTTCTCTAGGCTATATAGTGCCGCCTCTTGATCGAGTACAATCCGTACTGTACTGTTTAATTGCAACCGCCCCCTCCCCAGAATGTAGTTCAGGAGACAGGCCTCGTTTTTTTAAAGCATTTTTTGGGTGCGTTATTAAACTTGAATTTTATGCGGCCACTTCTTCTTCCCAGCTAAAACATTAGGAAGTGACGAAAGGCAGGCGTTTTATGGAACTGTCTCTTGTAATTTTACGTTCAAAAGTGCTAATGATCAGCCTAACTTGAATAAGTGACTTTTAATTTAAATTTTTGATCATGTATTAGAACACTGTGTGCTGCAAAAGTATTTTTTACACTTGCATTTGTTTTCTGTGTAAACAATGACTCGACATATTGGATTTTTTTGTTGAAGAGCGAGAATACGGGACCACAAGCATAGATCTTTGTCACTATGCAATTTTTGTTATGTTCCTGTTTTATTCTAAACTATATTTTGCCCATGGTTTCACTCGCGTTTAATTCGGGGTAATACAGTTCCCCTTTTGCTGATTGTCAGGTACCTGCTACCTACAGTTTTTGCCCTTGCGCCTTATTGATTTGCGCTAAGTTTTCCCTTTTCTTCCCTCTTTCTCGCACTTTAAAAAAAATAGCCTATGTCCGTCTCCTGGTTCCCAACTATCTTTGTACCAAAATTCATCAAAATCGGTTTAGCCATTTAGGCGTGAAGACGTAACTAACAAACAAACTCACTTTTGCTTTTATAATATTATAGTAAGGATCACGTTTTAAATTGTATTTCTTCTATTCAAGCATACGGTAGCCCTTGGAAACTTACTGAAATGTGTGTCCAAAGAAAAATGCAGAAAATATATATAACTTACTAACTAATGAGGCATTAGACGTATCAACGATTGATAATAGGTATATAAATACGAATACATGTACAAAACATTACGATAATTATGTTCCGGTTTGTTTTCCATCTTGTAATTATCTTTAGTGTACAATACATATAAAAGTAAATGTAGAACATTAATCTTTTGAAAACTACCTCACTGAAATCAATCACGACCCACACACTATAATTTTCTCTTTTATTGTTTTAGGGTTACGTACCTCAAAAGGAAAAACGGAACACTTATTGGATCAATTAAAAAAAAAACGTTTCTCCCCACACTAGGAATTTCTCCTGTATCATTTAAACTTACATACTTAAACAGCTAGACCCGTAACAACTATCTGTAGGCCATACAAATATTTGTTCCGTTCGGGAATCAAACCCGTGACACGCAGCATAGCATGATCAATCGCTCAGACACTGCGCCAACCGTGTCGCCACTGTGTTCTCCGTCTGTCTGTCTGCCAAGACTCGAGTGAGCACGTGGAAGTATCGACATAAAATCAAAACCATACACTCAACTCTGTGGTCTATTCTATTCTATTTTTTATTTAATGGCAATTAGAGCCGATGTCGACTATTCTGCCAATGTCAATAGTGAATTTGGAGTAGCAAGTGTGGGAACTATAACAAAAAAAAAATTTTTGAGGTGTCAAGGGACACCCGGATGGAACGAAGTTCCAATAGAAATGAAAATATCTGGCTTGCTTTCTATAAGAGAGAGAGAGAGAGAGAGAGAGAGACAGACAGACAGAGAAACATGCGACGCCGCACAGCTTACAATAGCTTACTATAGCAAAAAGTGTCGTGACAACTTTTCGTATGATTTTTTTCCGTCTAGCCCCCTTTCACAACGCGCGATAAGGAACTTCGTTCCAAAAATAGCTAGACTGATCATTATGCGAAAAAAGCAAAAATTTTGTGATTTATGGGCTCATTGTAGTTTGGTTAATGTCGGATTGAAACAAACAGAAAAATGGGTAAATAAATATCAAAATATTGTTAAAACATTAAACTCATATACCATATCCACATTTAAACAGGACTCATAATTTAATATTATTATGACGAATGAAAGTCATCAGCGCCGCAGTAGCCGCTCGGGTCGATCTTAAGGTAAAGCCGCGCTTGCCTAGGTGGGTCTGTGCATGGGTGACCACCCGTTACATACCGAGTTTCCTCCGTGCCTCGGAAAGCACGTTAAGCCGTTGGTCCCGGCTGTCATTTGTAGATCTTTGACAGTCGTTACAGGAAGTCAGTGTTCCGAAAGTCTGAAAACCAGTCTTACCTAGGGATATCGTATTACCCAGTACTAACTGGGTTGTGGAGGTCAGATAGGCAGTCGCTCCATGTAAAATACTGATATTCAGCTGCATCCGGTTGGACTGGAAGCCGACCCCAACATAGTTGGGAAAAGGCTAAGCAGGTGATGATGATGAAAGTCATCAGCGCCACAAATAAATCTGGAGAGGAACGTGTTGAAAGGGCAGGGAAATCTCTGCAGTGTCTTTATGTTGTAGAATCAACCTTCTAAGTCTACGCAGTCAAAAGATATGACCGTTTATGTCGCAAGTTTGTACGGAACCCTCACTGGGTGAGTTGACTTGCTCTTGGCCAGTTTTTTCAACGTATTTTTGATTCGAAAGTGAGCAAGCGTGAACACAGTAATTATAGGTCTGGCATTTGATTTATGAATTCGACACAAATTACGAGTACCTAAATGTAATAGGTGGAAAGTTCTAGAAGTAATTTGAGGAAAGTTCTAAAAAAAAAGTGGATGTTTTTTTTTATAACGCAGAGGTGTACTTTATCGCTTTTATAGATTTCAGTTTCTGATTTTAAATTGACTGAAATTTTAAATTTGATTTACCTTTGAAAGATTATTACATAAGTATATTTCTGTATACCAAAATAAATACAAATCAAATGCAGCATTAATACATAAACAAGCAACAGACAGAGTGTCGCCTTAACAATATTAGTAGGGATTGAAAAATCAAAACGCCACACGTAAAGAAAAACATTATCACAAAACCTGAACTAAATTGCCAGACGTAAGGAACGGCATTAAGCTAGGAAGTTTTGTGCTCAAAACAGGCTTCAACACTTTTATTCCTTAAGTGTGAACCAAGCACAATAATAATAAAAAAATGTGTATTAAATTTAAACGCCTCTTAACGAAGTCGAAAGCACGTCATTGCGAACATTCAAATGTTTCATGAATCCAAATGTTTTTGTTAAATTTTAAACTGACGAGCGCGGTTTCGTCCGCGTGATATCGAAAAAAAAATGTGTCATGTGTGTATCGTATGTGTTATTCCAGACTATACAAACTACTGCGAAATTTCATCAAGATCCGTTCAGCCGTTTTGACGTGATATAGTAACAAACATCCATTCATCCATCCTTCCTGACAAACATTCACATTTATAATCAATATGCCATACATCAGCGCAATGTTTAAAGTGCGTTAAATTGAGGTCTACGGCCGTAAACCGAGATTTTTCATTAAAAAAGTTGTTTCCATGAAATATATTTTTGTTTTAGTTTGATGTTGGGCTTAAAATCAAAATCAATATATTTTTATTTCACATGGGCCTACATAGGCACTTATAAAACGACGAGAAAAGATGCACGGTTCGGGTTGGTCGTTTTCTATGGAGAAAAACTGGCAAAAAACTCCATGGTTACTCTTTTAAAATCATTTGGATTTCGAATGTTGTTGTTACAGCGTTAGTACTTAAGTATGAGTGGACAGCATAGGCCGGTACGCCATAATTCAGGGTTGTTCGTTTACACTAATACAAAGTGTAAATGAAGTTTAGGTTTGATATTTTTTTTTTTTTTTAGTTGTAAACAAATTAACAGTATCAACAATTTATGTAATATTGGAAACGAAAATAAATAAATTTCTCAATTCAAACTTGTTCATTGCAAATAAACGTTTTCCACATAAATGCCTAGTATTATTAAAAGTTTGATATGAAAAGTTAAATGAGTTTTGAAAAAGGATTATTTCTTCAACTTCTTTGATTGCATCTTATAAACTATTTTAATTTATAACATTCAAATTAACAACGAAAGTTATAAATTAAACAGCAGTCAAAAGTCGTGTCATTGTATTCAATGAACCGTGTTGTTAAAAGTCAAGAATAGCTAAATAAATTAAGGTTTTTTGATCATACTAAAGTGAAGAAGTTTGTAGTAAAAGGTTAGTAAAAATATGTAAATCCATAATTATTACCATACTAGCTCATGCACGCGGTTTCGCCCACGTGATGGTAGGGAAAAAAGTATCCTATGGGTTAATCCAGACTGTAATCTAACTCTGTGCCAAATTTCATCACGATCCGTTCAGCCGTTTTGACGTGGAAGAGTAACAAACATCCAAAATAATATATCCATCCTCACAAACATTTGCATTTATAATATTAGTAGGATTGGTTTGTAACACAACACAGGTTATAATTTTCTCAATTCGTCACCTATGATTTTTGTAACCAGCGATGAGCCAGGTGCGAGTTGAACTCGCGCACCGAAAGTTCCGTACAAAGTTTTTAAATAAACGGAAATATTTTTTGATTACGTAGACTTAAAATGATTTCTTCACAGCTCCAAGACACTATAACTTCAACTCGTTATCTCTATTTGTTCTTAAAATAAAGTATATAAGGTGATAAATTGACCGTCTGTATTGACAGATAGATAAACAGACGAACAAAAAAGTTATCCTTTATGAATCTGTTTTTATCTTTTGAGATACGGACCCCAGAAAACGGGACAAAAATATAAAATTCAGATCCTATCTCCCGGTGTACAATCGGGCACATAATTACAGACAATACGTTAGTACAGTTAGGACCAAAACGAAATAGCACCATCAATGACAGCTGGGAATTTCGACCGGATCGTAACGGATAATTGACTAATTTAGAATGTCCTCTTTTATTTTGGATCCAAAAATCCGTGTAAAATGTTTTGGGTGCCTTTATTGGTGTGGGCGTAAAATAAGGATAGATTTCTCAATCAAGAGGTTTTTGTGTAGTCTTAAATTCAATTGTATTAATTTGGAAAAGCATTCACTGGTTTATTTGTCATACTGTGCTCACACAAATATGAGAAACTTAATAAACGATATCATCTGCTTAGCCTTTTTCGAATTATGTTGAGGTCGGCTTCCAGTCTAACCGGATGCAGCTTAATACCAGTATTTTACATGGAGCGACTGCCTATCTGACCTCTACAACCCAGTTAGTACTGGGTAATGCGATACCCCTTAGTATGACTGGTTGTCAGACTTTCGTGACACTGACCACCTGTAACGACCCACGATTGTCAAACATCTGCATATCTGCAGATGACAGCCAGGGCCAACTTAACGTGATTTCCGAGGCACTGAAGAAACTTGGCATGTAACGGGTGGTCACCCATCCACAGACCAAACTAGGCAAAAGCGGCTTAACCTAAAGATCGACTGAGCAGCTGACATTATATAACCTCGAGGTTCTCGCTTTATAAACGACATAAAGTTTTATAATAGACAGCACGGTTGGCACAGTGGTTGAACGGTCGACTTGGGCACTGCGTGTCGCAGGATCGATCTCCGGACGGAAAAAAATATTTGTATAGTACAGATCGACGAGACGGGTCCGGCTGTTTGTCTATGTGGTGCGTTTACAATAGTTTAACTATTGTAAACGCACCCACGATACAGGATAAATTCCTAGTGTGTAAAAAAAACACATTTTTCAGCATATTTTCTCAAACTCTAACTGAATATTGTAATTTAATAACTGAGAAGTCCTCCTAGTTTCTCAAATCAGTTTGCACAGCAATCACGTTAGCCTGGAGCCTGTTTTGATAACAAGATCAACTTGATTGGTCTATACTGACCGTTACTTCAAACCTAGCACGTTTTAGTTGCATTCCCTTTGGCCTGAGCAAAATTGATTACCTCTGCAATCAAGTTTAAGACGAATCTTTGCTACCGTTTTCTGTGGTGTGTGAGTGAGTTTGAACCGTTTTTAGGGTTCTGTTGTGCAAAGGCATAAACGGAATAGTAGGTTGGTCCTGGGGCCTTAGTCTACTATTACAATAGTGTCAGAATGGTCGATCACTGATCGCATAATTGTTGATTTTGACAAATTTAGTATGTAGTAGATTACCAAACTTGTCAAAATTAACCATTATGCGATCAGCGATCGACCAATCTGACACTATTGTTATAGCAGACTGAGGCCCCTGACTGCCTGTATGTTTGTATGAAGTAGTCAAATTCAGGCCACGACTATTGGAATCATACAGTTGAAAGTAAAGATAACCGCGACTGTCATTTTTTAGGTGAGTATTTTTTTCTTATTTACTATTTTAAAGTGAAACTTTTATTACATAGTCTCAAACTTTTTCGTCTGTGTGTTGCATGTCGCGTAAGGGTCGGGCGCGGAGTGGGACGTCTAAATGTCTATAATAAAAATAAAAGTAATAATATAATAAAAGTTTCACTTTTTTCATATTATAGACATTTAGACGGTTTCTTAAATCACACAATCCTTTTTTATCTTGTTTTCTTTATAAAACTAGGAATTTCTCCTGTATCGTGGTTGGTGCGTTTACAAACATTTCAACTCACATACACAAACAACCAGACCCGAAACAACCACTTGTAGGTCATACAAAAATTTGTACCTGAACCTGCGATACGCAGCGCAGCTGTCAATAACTCAGCCACTGCGCCAACCGTACCGGCAACTAGGATAACAACAACTAAACAATAAGTTGACACGATCAGACTGTTATCGTTATTTCAAAGTGACGTCACAGTACAAAGTGTAACTAGTGGGACATTATCATCATAATCATTATCATCTGGAAGTCCATTTTGTTTTGATTTAATCAATAAACAGGATTCTACAGTGTGTAGTAAAAACGTGTGAATGATAATTTGATATTTTTTTTTTGAAGATCACGCTGGTTGAAGTTAGCGTTAGCCCAAAGTAACTATGCCACGTAGACAAAGTTGCGGGCGGAAGCAATACCTAAAACCATATAGTTCAAGTCTGTGTAAAAATCCACCCACTAAATATACGCAGTCAAAAGATATGGCCGTTTAAGTCGCAAGTTTGTACGAAAATTCAGCGCGCGAGTGTAACCTGCTCTTGGTTTTTTTTTAAGTCTAACAACCTCATTAAAGACCCAGAAATCCGCAAAACGATTACTCTAAGACGGACGTTGAAACAATACAAGTAATCATTACTTTTCATAAAAAACAAAAGCCTACTGCCATTGAAATCTTCAGCCACCGTATCACGTAATTTGAAGCCTGCCTTCAGTAACTTAATGACTAGATAATTAGTTTGAAATGACGTCAACAAGACGAAAATAGGAACAAAGTGGTAATTGAACAATGAAATTTTAGAATAAAGCAGTGATATCCTAGTGGTGTGAACATCGGACTGAGAATATACCTGCCTGTCGGGGTCGCGGGTTGTTCGCAAGAGATACCGTGGCCCCGGAACGTAAAGGGCAATAGTAGGAACATGAATGAGTTCCCCTCTCCGCCCAAAGCGGGGGAAGTTATTTGATGGTTTCCCACCCCAAAAAAAGGGCTGGACGAGGGGAATATGTTGTACCTATATTATTTTTTCCGTCGAGTAAATGACATGTATGATTTTGGGGAGAGTCGTAGTTTTTACACAATTGAACTGCAATTTACTGTTAAGTCATAACATCTAGCAACAATCAAAATATTTAGAAATAGCGGGAGCCCGCGGCTTCGCCCACTTAATATCAAAATAAAGTTATTCTATGTGTTATTCCAGACTATAATCTATGCTAAATTTCATCAAGATTCAGCCATTTTGACGTGAAAGAGTAACAAACATCCATACATCCTCACAAACATTCGCATTTATATAATAACTAACTTTTGCCGGCGGCTTCGCTCGCGTTAAATTCAAGGTAACACAGTTCCCCTTGCGCCTTATTGATTTGTAATAGCAACGCTAAGTTTTCTCTTTTCTTCCCTCTTTCTCCCTCACATCCCACTTTTTAAAATTAAAATTAGCCTATGTCCGTCTCCCAACTATCTATGTGCCAAAATTCATCACAATCGGTTTAGCCATTAAAGCGTGAAGAGGTAACAAACAAACTCACTTTCGCTTTTATAATATTAAGTAAGGAAGTAAAGATATTAGTAGGATATTAAAATATTTATTTATCTCTTTCGAAAAACCCGCAATTCGAAAATAAACCGCTGTTTTATAATATTCACATAAAGATTGGCTTTTATGTAGAGTGTGTCAACTAAACAACAGTGTACCTACCTTTTTCAAGGCAACTTTGTATTGAAGTGTTCGCAACAAATGGCCCATCAACTGGTTAACAATAACGTCGAGTGCAGTCACCTTTTCATGGTAAATAGTGTAGTAGATAAATACAATAACTATGAGCGAAAACATATTGCAAGTTTTTCTTTGTTTTGTGAAAAATAGACGGTTTTTTTTTGTATCTTGTATGTAGATTATTGTAGATATGTCTATAACATTAATTAATCCTTATCCTTACTTTAATATTATGAAAGCGAATGTGAGTTTGTTTGTTAACTCTTCACGCCTTAATGGCTAAACCGATTTTGATGAATTTAAGTTTAGAGATAGTTGGGACCCACAAAACGGACATAGGCTAATTTTCTGAAGTGTTGTTTTTTTTAAGTGGGTAATGAGGGAGAAAGTGGAAAGAAAAGGAAAAAATTAGCTTTGCTATAACAAATCAATAAGGAGCAAGGGCAAAAACTGCAGGTAGCAGGTACTTGCAATTTAGGAAAGGGGAACTGTGTTACCCCAAATTTAACGCGAGCGAAGCGGAGGGCAAAAACTTGTCTCGCATACTAACAACCAGACCTTTTTATGTTTGCGTACCTTAAAAGAAAAAAAAATAGCATATGACCGTCTCCTGGTTCCCAACTATCTCTGTACCAAAATTCAAAAATTCATCAAAATCGTTTAGCCATTAAGCGTGAAGAGGTAACAAACAAACTCACTTTCGCTTTTATAATATTAGTAAGGATTATAAGTAATATTTACATAACAGCACAGCTCCAGACATCTATAAATTAATCTCTTCAATATATTTTACCACTATTTTTATAAACTGTCAAACCAAACTGACAGTCACCGGTCAAGGCTTGGACCATCGCTCGCTGTGTTTGCCCATAAACTATCTAGCACTCGACAGACGCGCCCCGCCCAATCCTAGTTCAGTTAGCAAATTGAAAACAGAATCTAAAATTCAATTACCTACTGCAAAACTTTGACAGAATATTTACATACTAAGCTCATCCGTTTGGGTTAAAGGTAGATAGAACCATTGACTAGGAAACACCTGGATTTTGAAAGATAGATTATAATAATCAATGATTAAAGGATGAATAATTTTTTACATGAATTGGCTGCCAATCTGACCTCTACAAATCAGTGTGTGATGAGCATGATTGTTTGTTCGGTTTCTGGGTGTAATTTATATATAATAATATGTTTTTATATATAAATTATATAAGTATGTTTATCAGTTGTCTTGTTACCATAACACAAGCTCTGCTTAGCTTGGGATCAGATAGCCGTGTTGTAAACGCACCCACGATACAGGAGAAATCCTAGTGTGGGGCAAAGATTAAAAAAAGGACATTGCTCTGCGCCCATACTGTGTTTGCCCTAGGTCCGAGAGCATTGGAAAATGATGTATTGTATTCTCTATCATTGAAACTGTTCTTTTTCAGTTATTACAGGAAGTCTGAGTTGTAAACTGACGTATTAGTTCATACTAGCTTAGCTTACCTAAAACTGTTGAGACTGGAACCAAACAGGGGAAACGCTGAACGGATGATGATGATTATTTTTTGACGGCACGGTTGGCTCAGTGGCTGAGCGATCGACTGCCGCGCTGCGTGGCGCGGGTTCGATTCCCGCACGGAACAAATTTTTGTATGACCTGCAGATAGTTGTTTCGGGTCTGACTGTTTGTGTATGTGACGTTATATGTTTATAAAAATACTTGTAGAGCAATCTCTACTTAGTCAATTTACATAGGCGATATAATGCCATAGGTCATTACTTATGGCTTTAAATCGCCTAAGTACCAGTATAGTACGTGAAGTTTAAATTAATTAATAAATTATTGAAACTCATAATGAAAATCTATACTAAAATTATAAAGCTGAAGAGTTTGTTTGTTTGTTTGAACGCGCTAATCTCAGGGACTACTGGTTGGAATTGGAAAATTGTTTTAGTGTTGGATAGTCCATTTCTTGAAGAAGGCTATAGGCTACATAACATCACGCTACGACCAACAGGTGCTGAGCAGCGTGGGTGAAACCGCGTGGAACAGCTAGTGTTGTATAAAATGAAAGCAATTGCCACTTTTCAGGCTCTCACGCATATTGTGTTCAGCTAGGTGGACAGCCAAAACTCGATAAAAGAGTTTATTTGTACATATAGTCAATAACAAAATGGAATTAGTAACAGAATTAGGCTACCGTGAACAAAATGGTTGAACCAGCTATCCGTTTTATCAGTACAATGTTTTCAATCAGCTGAAAACAAAGCATTTGAATAAATTGGCCGATGAAAAAGCATTTAGTGTTTCGTTTTTGATAAAACAGATAAATCTGTAGCTATCAAATATTTTATACATGAGAGGTTTTTATCAATGCTCTGATAACATAAACAATACATTTTGTCGAGGTGTTTGATTCACAGTATTAAAACATTTACTTAATTGAGCTACACGATAACTGACAAATGCTTGCACCGGCTGGACAGGTCCATTCAATCTGTGTGGTGCTTTCTTAAAAAGACCATTTCAGACACTATCTGCATAGTCCTCATGTAAGTTGACCAAGATTATTTTGTTTGGACTTTAAAAGATACTATGACCTCTGAGTTTGTTTCGGCTGTTTCTTCTCAGAGTAGTCGGGTAAGAAACACCGGGCTCATCTAGCTTTAAAAAAAATGACGTGTAAAAGTGTTTGTGAAAACCTACTTGCAAAATAAACATCATTTATCATTAATATAATAGAAAAATCTAAACTTGCACAGTTAAAAAGAAGGCATGAAAACATTGATTTGTTATGTTGAAAACTATTAAATAAAATACTTAAAAATAGTTACTCTCATTGTTTGTCTCACTGTCAACTTATGAAAAAAAGTATTTATTTGAGTCGCACAGAACAACTAATAAAAAAAAAACGAGATAAACATCAAATTAAATTGGTCTTGCACGACGCTGAAAAGAACTATCTTAGCATGGTGCTGTAACATTAAAAATAGGCATGTGACTCTAAACGCCACATAATCACAGTTAAGCAGATATTGAAGCTTATTAATTCTTCCATAATCTCTTTGACAACAAGTATAACACACAAATGTCAAAAAATAAACGTCTATGTCTATTCTATTCTATTCTATTTTTGTTGTATGGCAATTAGAGCCGATGTCGACTATTCTGCCAATGTCGAAAGTGAATTGGAAAAGCAAGTGTTGTTAAAAAAATAAAAACTACTGTAGACACAAACAGGATTCCTCGATGTACTTATACAGTTGTGAAACTTGTTGGGTTAGTACGGGACTGAAACAAACAAAAAAATAAAATTACATAAATATTATAAATGTTAGGACATTAAAATATATAATAATAGGTATGCCACATTTAAACGGTGGATTGGAGTTGAGTACAACTCATAGTTTTATATTATTGTGGCGGATGAAAGTCATCAGCGCCACAAGCAATTCTGGAGAGGAATATGTTAGTAGGGAGGGGAAATTAATCGGAAGAGGGATCTTAAATTTAGGGAGGCGACTATATAAGTCGAGTGGTGGGGCGTTATTACAACATTCAAAAAAAATGTGATCAAAAGTACCCTCTCCCAATCCGCACTCACAGAGAGAGGAATCGAGGATATGGATTTTTTGTAGGAAAACAGGGGTACAGCAAAATCCTAAACGAATTCTACAAAGAGAGGATATAACAGGTTTAGAAACTTTTTTATAGTTAAAAAACCATGGTTTTGGTTTAATAGTTGGTTGTACAGCATAAAAAAACCTACCTTTCTTTTTGCTAGACATATCCCACTGCTCCTGCCATGAACATTGGAGATACAACTTTGGAAGAGACAACAGGTCATAATTCTGATGGGTATTATGTGTGAGGTCAGCCGATACAGATGAGCAAGCATCTTTAGCCAAACCATCAACACATTCGTTACCCTTAATGCCACAATGACCAGGTATCCAAACTAACTGTACATCCCTTTGACTACGGGCACAAGACAATAAAGAACTTTTGGTTTTTAGAATAATGGGGCTGTGTAATTTATTTTTAAAAGGACTTTGAGCTAAAGCTTGCAAACAACTAAGGGAGTCTGTAAAAATAACGGCTTTCTCAATGTTAGTGTGTGATTCTATAAAAAGACAAGCTTCCAATATAGCCACACATTCACCAGTGAATACAGACGCATCCTTAGGGCATTTAAACTGTAAAACTATTCTGGAGTTTTGGTAATATACCGCGGCTCCAGTATTATTATGTCCATCTAGTTTTGAAGCATCAGTAAAGAATAGATTAAAGCCATTCCATCGCTCGCCCACCAACGCATTGAAGGCGGAGTTCGCTGAAGGAGATCTTTTCGATATACCAATATCATAGAAAATTTTAGGGGTAAAACATAAGACTTCGTAAGCAAAGGTAAAAAGCGGTAGTCTAGGATACTGAAAAATCGGACAATCTAAATTTTGTGTTAACCGAAAAGATTTGAGGATTAAGGGGATTTCTTTATTTTTCCAATAATTTGAGTTTCTGCATAAGGCATCCAGCTCATTTAATTTCACTATAAGGGGATGGGATGTTCTAGGAATTACTCTGGATAAAAAGCGAGAAGCCAGGTACTGCCGTCTCAGGGCCAAAGGAGGTTCAGCACACTCAACCTGCAATGCGTTAACGGGGGAGGACTTCATGCAGCCAGAGATGATTCGAAGGCATTTGGACTGAACCCTATCCAGCCCAGCCAAAGCACCTTTGTTACAAGGAATCAAGTGGTATGTTCCATAGTCTAAAACACTACGAATTAGGGCGTTGTAGACTAATTTCATGGTGTAGGGATGGGCACCCCACCAAACACCGGCAAGAACTTTTAAAATTGAAATAATTCTTTCACACTTTTGAACAAGAAAATTTATGTGAGGTTTTCCGGTCAACTTTGCATCCAAAAAAACGCCTAAAAATTTTGCTTTACCTACTATAGGAATGTTATGGCCTAAAATACTTATTGAAACTTGAGGAATCGACCTTTTGCGAGAAAAAATTACTGCCGAACTTTTTGGCGCGGACAGCGACAGACCGTGGCTTAAAAGCCACTGGTTCAAAGAGTCCAGAGAGAGGCATAGAGATGATGTAGCGTCAACAATGGAGGAATCTGACACATATAAGGCAATGTCATCGGCGTATTGCAATATTTGGCAATTGCTATTTAGGCAGGATCTAATGTCAGCCGTGTATAAATTATACAATAATGGACTTAAGACAAAGCCCTGCGGGAGACCCCTCCATGTCTGTCTTTCAGCGAATTCCTCTCCCGGAACTCTCAGCACCAACGACCGAGACATAAGTAATCCACAAATACATTGTATCATCTTAGCCGGGAGACTCAGCTGTTGCAATTTTTGCCTGAGTACGGGAAGAAGTACGTTGTCATAAGCAGAAGATATGTCGAGGAAAGTAGCCACAACGGACTCGTTTTTAGAGAACGCTATGCGAATATCCGCCACTAAAATACCAACACTGTCCATAGTGCTAAGTCCCTTTCTAAAACCAAATTGGTAGTTCGGCAGTAAGTCTCTTGATTCGACTATCCATTCAAGACGATTTTTAATAAGGTGTTCTAGTAGTTTGGTTAGGACTGAAGATAAAGCAATTGGCCTCAGGCCATTCGAATCATCTACGTGTTTGCCAGGCTTTAATAGGGGAATGATTATTTGTAGTTTCCACTGGTCTGGAACCCAACCATGGCTATAACAAAAATTGACAATATTTAAAAAGTAGCTTTTAGTCCTGTTGCCAGAGCGAGAGATAAAAGAATATGGCACACCATCAATGCCAGGAGCAGAGTCATGGACATATCTGAGTACCACATTTAGTTCTTCCATAGTAAATGGAGCATCGGAGGGATCCACTGAATCATTTTGCAGAGGTACATTTTGTAATTCAGATGAGTGAGGAACATAGGGTGGAGCTATTTTGTCAAAGAAATGTTCAGCTGTTTCCCTGGTAATTGGTGGAGTAAATGAGGGGAAGCACCCGCGTCTAAACCTATTTATATTTTTCCAGACTACTGAAACTGGAGTAGAGGGAGATAAGGAGGTGCAGTATTTGACCCAACCCGCACGTTTCTTCTTACGAAGAAGACGCTTGGATCTGGCATTACACTGGGAGTATGTCATCAAGTTTTCGGTGCTCATATCTGCATTGTAGCATTCCTCGGCCTCATTCCTTTCTCTGATTGCCGAAGTGCATTCAGGGTCCCACCATGGGGGTGAAGGGATTTTATTTTGGGCACTGTTTTTTAATGGAAAGGAAGAGTCAGCACTTGATGTGATGGCGGCAATAAAACCCTCATAACAACTCTTAGCATGGCAGTGACCAGAAGGGTCTGGAAAATTTGAATTTAAATTTGGAAGATGATCAATTTTCTCCTCCAATAGTGAAACATATTTAGTCCAATCTGGTTTGGACAGATTATATTTCAAAAGTGGAGGAGAAACTTTTTCTAAATAGGATTTGTTGATTAAAGATATGACTATAGGGTAATGGTCACTACCATGCGACAAGGATGTGCATTCCCAGTGGGTCAAAGCTGCTAATTCCACTGAACAAAATGTCAGGTCAACACAACTCTTTTGCTGCCCGGGAAGAGATCTACGAGTTGGGCAGCCATTGTTCAAAATACAAAGGTCTAAGTCATCCAAGATCTCAACTAGAGCTACACCGAAGGCATCACAGCGTTCAGACCCCCATCTATAATGATGGCAATTAAAATCACCCATGACCAGCATTGGACCATGTACACTAGAAAAAGTGTTTTTTAAAAAGACTAAAAAACTAAGGTTGGGGTGGGCAATATAGATAGAAAACACTGTGATGCCCTCAACCCTTCCTGCTGCAATACTCATATCGCCTTCAAGTGAAGGCAAGGATAAGGGGGAAAGTGGGACCCGATAGTTGACGAAGAGAGCCGACCCTCCGTACCCATCGGATCTATCGCATCTGAGGATGTTAAAATGAGGCATACGAAAGCTGAGACTTGGGGTGAGCCAAGTCTCAGCTATAGAACAAGCCAATGGCTTGTACTTGTTTAAGAGGAATATGAGGTCGTGCTTTTTATGCCACACGCTCCTCACATTCCATTGTAGGAAAACTTGGCGGGACGCCATTTTTAATTTGTAAAAGGAGATTAATCAATTGTTCGGCAACGTTGGACGGTGATTGGGAGGAACTAGAAGATGAGGATATAATAGTTGGTAAAAGTTGTATTATAAGATCAATAAGAGAGGAAGTATTATTAGAGAGAACATTGTTATAATTTAGGGCGCAGCCATTAGGCTGGGAAGATTGGGGAGTATTGACTATTTGGAGATGAGCAGTCTTATCATAGGATGGGGAAAGTGGGGCATGGGTCCTGGGCTTTAGGTGTACTGTTTTCCTATATGACTGAGATAGTGGAGTTTTAGTGGCATTAGCATAATTGCGGGTAACTACTGGAATAGATTTGCTAGCCTCTGCATATGAAATGGATTTCTCAGCCATGATAGTTTTAATGGCTTTTTGTCTGCCATGCTCAGGGCATGACCTGCTATTGGCAAAGTGATCACCCGAGCATAGTATACAAAAGGCCTCGCCTTCAGTAATGTTGCAACCATCACCGGGGTGATCGTGGCCACATTTACTGCAGCGTGGTTTTGACCTACACAGGTTTGCTACGTGCCCAAATCTACAGCATTTGCGGCATTGGATTGTTGGGTATATATATTGCTCAACAGGAAGGGCTGTGTAACAACAGAATATCCTCTTGGGAAGAACTTGACCATCAAATGTAATGATGCAGGTTTCAGTGGGTTTCCACTCTGTTATGCCGTCTCTTTGTACCTTTCTGTTAATCCGGCGAACTTTAAGAATTTGTCTACATCCAGCTGGTACAGACAAATATGACATAGCTTCTTCTTCAGTAATGTCAGTAGGAACACCGGTTACGACACCCATCCTAGTGACATTAAATGAAGGTATTGTTGCAGTATAGCTATTCTTGGGCAACAGGTTATTAACTAAAAAAGAGTTGGCATCCTGAGGGGAAGCGAACTCTACTGATACCCGGTTTCTGCCTACTCTATTAACACCACCACGAACAATATTCGCGATGTTGTTGTTAATTAAAAATTTGCCGAAATTTACGGGATGTAGGGTGGTGCCTGCGTTTGGTTGGGTTTCTATACGCGACACGTGGACAATGTAAGGGGACTTATCAATTGCCGAATAGGTAGTACGACCAATTTGAGTTTTAGGTTGTTTGGTTGGAGGAGTTGGATTTGTTATTTCTTCATCCCCAGGACGTTTTCGTGAAGTTTGTTGGGAAGGGGAAACTTCCATTTCTGGTAGGCTGCAGACAACATTTGCAAATTGCGATAGAGGATTTAGCGAAACAGGGCTTAGGGAAACTGGGATGTCAGGAGGGACAGGATCGGGTGGTTTTTCCCTATCCATAATGAATAGGAGGGCTAAAAAGTAAAACAATCACTGTACAAACCTGTTTACACACACAGTACAACACACATAAACAAAAACAAGTCACAAAAGTATCAACAAACACACAAAAAATAAAATAACTCGAGACACACGTGCTATCCAAAGACACCCGGTGGCCGAATCCAACAATAACTTCGTTAATAATAACTATTTTAAATCGACTTCAAAACAAAAATCCCAAAGCCAAACAACTCAAAAACGTCTATGTCAGGCAAAGTAACTGACCGACACCACACATTGCCGGTACAACACTTTGCCAAAAATCACACCGAACACTTCTTTACAAAAATGTTTTTTAAAACATCTATATTACAAAATGCGGATGACACTTCTAATCCCAAACATTAACATCTAGCCGTAACAAATTCTTCGTTCTACACCGACATTTAAATCTAGATAAAAATAAATACGATTTGCACGCTACATCTATGTTGACAGATGACATTGACATTAACCAACTGTCCTTAAGCATAGACACACACATGAGCTGTCGAAATGAAAACGTTTTCACTCTGTAACAAACTTAGTACGTTTGACATTCATATTAACTGCGCGAACAAAGATTTCCTTTGTCAAATAAAACAAAAAAAAAACAGAACGTACGAGTTATCGCTGTAGGCTATGAGGGTTCCGTGTTTTATTTTATTTTTTGTAATTATATCGTTTATCTCTACTAATAGCGATCTTAAATGAAAGAAAAAGAATTTTGTTTTTAATTATTACATTAAAAATAGAAAAAAAAAAACGTTTGGTGACGAGTTATCCTACTGTAATATTGTAAATCCTACTAAATACTATAATATTATAAATTCGAATGTTTGTGAGAATGGATGCTCTTTCACTTCAAAACGTCTGAACGGATCTTAATGAAATTTCGCACAGAGGTAGATTATAGTCTGAAATAACACATAGTATAATTATATTTTTTCAATCATCACGCGGGCGAAGCCGCGTTCACCACCTAGTAGTGAAATAAAAAAAAAAAAATAGTACCGTTGCCCCCAAAAGTATTAGAATAAGGGCGGGGAAATAATTATGACATTATGAATTGAATATGAGCTAAAAACCAATGCCAACTGCCAGTATGTAAAAATAGTATAGATAACTTAAGACAAACAAAAATAATATAAAGTGAGTAAATAATTTACTAATAATATTGGCATAGCAACCACTCTCTATCACCACGATCTTGAATAAAACTTTAGTTATGACACCACTGAATTTATTATTTTATTTCTGCGCCAGTATTAAACAATAAATCTACGTGATATATGAACAAAATAATAATATAAAAGCAAGATTTTTAAGTGTAACAAACTTTTTAGTTATTTCATATTTCATTAGTCGAAATAAGCGCATAACGACGCAATGCAGAGCTCGAAACAAAAAGGGTCATTAAGCAGTCTGATAGACACGCGTTTAAAGGTTTACATTCTTTCAAACGTTTCAGCACACTAATGCATGCACTCAGCCTGATTAAGTTAGAAATGTAAACGAGGCGAAGGCAGATTCTTACTAAAAAATTTTAATGATGATTGAACCTTGATAAAATTTTTGTCGAGGTACAAGTTGAGTTTTAGTACAACCATTACAGAAAACCGTAAATCCAAATTAGTCCAATAAGTACTCACACAGTACTATCGCTATAGCTGAATTTAAGATCGTAAGTAATAAAAAAACGATTGATTCAACCCCCCGATTGCGGAACTCTAAAAAACGAATTCGCGACGGCACGAATACATTATGGCGGTGGTGAATTTCGCGCGTTTTTCGCCCGCCTTTCCCGCGCTTTTGATCATGCCAAGCCCCAGGCCAGTCGCTCGCGGATCGTCGCGCCGTTCGCACGTCCCCGCGTTTCGTCACTGAGCCAGTAAAATTCGCTCTTCGGGCGCCCGCACTATTCTCGTACAGTGACTGAAAATGTATATTTAGACAATTTATTTGTGAAGGATAAATTAATACCGAGTGTGACAGTGTAGATCCAATTTTTTTGAGTGTCCAGTGATGTGAATGTGGTGAAGATTTTTTTATGTGAATCCCTGAGATTTTTTTGCCAGACAAAGATAAAGGGGTGAGTAAAGTAATTAGAAATATTTTCCCTTTTACGGAATTTAGAGGTGGATTTTTCGGAATGCTCAAAACAATTTGGAAATTTATATTAATTTTATTAATGGGTAATTAATGTTCATAACAAAATATTTTTTATTAATTAAACATTTTTTTCTTGACTCAGGAATGACATAACGCATAGATATCAAAGTTTGAAATGACCACTGATTAGTCAATTAATTTGTCTCCCATCTTATGATTGATTAATTATGTCAATCTGTCCTCTCGTCATTATTACAGAGGAAGATCTCAAACTATTTTATGATGTTTATTTTTAAAAACAGCTCTTTACGATGACTGGAATGTAAAATGATTTTTATTGCAACGGAGACATGTCTGACCGACTTTTATTTTATAGTTTTTCTTAATAACAGTGACAGGTTCTCAAATCTTTGCAGTTTTATCGTCCACTTTATATTAGAACAATGACATTTTATAATAAACGGTTATCACTTAATTATAAAATATGATATTAGAGAAAGAGGGTGATTCTTTAGCACGTCATTAAATAATTCTGATTGAGTTTAGGAAAATAAAAAAGTGAAGGCAAATCTTCAGACAACCGATTTTTGAAAACTGTTAGTTCTGATAAATATATTGTAGGAGTTCATTTCTAAGTTAATTATAAATTCTACAGAAAATTTAGGACAAGAAAATGGACGCGAATTTTTCGGATTATTTTTTTGAATAAAAAAAACTGAAAAGCATTGTGTGCGAAATGCACATGCAAAAAATCTCACATATAAGAAAGGTAAAATAGCATTACGCTGGTTGTCCCTAGTGGAGTGAACAGAGTTATAAATTCTGTAAAACCCATGCTTAACCCTATATTGCCACCAACTGGGCATGTAACGAGATACCAAGATTACAATAGTCTATCCTTAACCTTACTAATATTATAAAAGCGAAAGTGAGTTTGTTTGTTTGTTACCTCATGGCTAAACCGAATTTGATGAATTTTGGTACAGAGATAGTTGGGAAACCGGGAGAGGGAGAGGGAGAAAGGGGAAGAAAAAGGGAAAATTTAACTTTGCTATTTCAAATCAATGTGGTGCAAAAGCAAAAACTGCAGGTAGCAGGTACCTGCGAATCAGGAAAGAGGAACTGTGTCACCTCGAATTTAACGCAAGCGAAGCCGCGGGTAAAGGCTAGTTATACAGGGTGTTTGGAAGATCGATGCAAAGCCGTGAAGCAGACCTAGTATAGACTATTTAGAACCATTTGAACCTAACTTGTCTTCGGCGAAGTGTGACTATTTTTTTTAAATCAAATTTTAATGATTTTTGATGATAATCCTAAAATTTTGCAGTTATTTGCAAATAATTAGTCAGTTTGAAAGATAAATCATTTTTTTTTTAATTTATTTTATTAAAGTAATGTCTGAACAATCAAACGAAACATGATTAAGGCATCTGTGTCATGAGAATCTTTTTTTTAGACAGTTGAAGTTAATACTTCTGTTTTTAGATTAAGAAAACAGATTTTTGACAGTTTAAAAAAAAAACACGGATCGTGCTTTTTCTGTTCAAACATTTTTAAAGACATGCCTAGTTATTAGACTTTCTTTTGAGGTATCAATTACGCAGATAGCTTACAAATTATTGAAATTAGGATCTACAAACTAAAGTGAGGGAGAAAATTAAACATTTTAAATAGGGTGATAAAACGAGACTAGTGCTTTAAAATAATAACATTTATTATTATACTTATTAAAAAATAGATTTTATGTTAAAAAAAAATAAGAAGATAACTTTAATTTTGGACATTCGAAATAAAATTTAGGGGAGACTCTCTAACACTGCCGACGCGTGACGCGAGCGATAAGATGGCGATAACTTTGACAATTTCAGGTAGCGCCCGCGCACCCCTAGTTACGTGAACACATTTCACAGCAAAAACGACTTTATTGGTAAGACAATAGGGTCGTGTTTCTTTAGATAGGGTCAGTAACTACCTGTTTTTTTGAAGGGACGCCAGTTTACTCAGTCGAGTAACAACTGCGCTTGTGACTAGACGTTATCTCCTTTTTCGTGACAATTCATCGTGTTCAGTTGTAGCCCTTTGCGCTCCTGCACGTGACTCTTGAACTTTTATTTTAAGTTGAACTTTTAGTGCGTTACCAGCCGTTTTTGTGAGAACTGACTATGGCTACTTTCTCGAACGAGGAATATGCTGACATCGTTTTTATGTATGGCAGAGCAGACGGCAATGGATCTTTAGCACGACGGATGTACCAAGAACGCTATCCTAATCGGAGAGTACCGAACGTAAGAGTGTTTTACAACACATTTCGTCGGCTTGCTGCAGATGGGATACACCGTGTGGAACCTGGAGTCAATCCAGGTAGACATGGTACTGACATCGAACAAGATATCTTAGCGGCATTTCAAGCTGATCCACATACCAGCACTAGAAAAGTAGCTCGAAATTTAAACATCTCCCATTGGAAAGTGTGGAATACAATGCACCAAAATAACAGGTATGCGTATCATGGCACGGGCGTTCAAGGTCTTGAAGAGCGAGATCCTCAGAGAAGGATACAGTTTTGTCGTTTTCTTCTTAACTCTGACATTGAAAATGCATGGTTTCTGAAGTCAATCTTGTGGACAGACGAAAGTAAATTTTCTAGGGAAGGCATAACTAATTTCCACAATCTTCATCAATGGGCTGAAAAACACAACAATCCACATTGGAAAAAGCAGAAGTCATTTCAAAGGAAATTCTCGGTCAACGTGTGGGCCGGAGTGATCGGCAGAACACTGGTTGGGCCCCATTTCTTACCGGATAATTTGAATGGCAATAGTTATTTGGAATTCTTACAAAATGATTTTCCAGAGCTTGTAGAGGAATCCGGGGCCCTAATATTCACAGGAGACCGAGAAATTATTTTCCAACAAGATGGTTGTCCAGCGCATTGGACATTGAATGTACGCGAGCACTTAAACAATTGCTTCCCTGACAGCTGGATCGGCAGAGACGGACCAATCCCTTGGCCCGCCCGGTCACCCGATCTAACGCCGCTTGACTTTTTCGTGTGGGGTCGGGCCAAGGAACTAGTTTATACAAACGTAGAGATAAATACTAAAGAAGAACTGATTGCGAGAATAAATTCAGCATTTGAAACAATGAAACTAGAGATGAAGTTGAAAATTACAACAACGGAAGTGAGAAGACGGGCCCGTGCTTGTGTTAGGAACCGCGGCGGACATTTTGAACATGAAAAATAAATGATTTGTATTAAAATTTTGTTTTAATTATTTCACCGATACATTTTAATTTTCTCCCTCACTTTAGTTTGTAGATCCTAATTTCAATAATTTGTAAGCTATCTGCGTAATTGATACCTCAAAAGAAAGTCTAATAACTAGGCATGTCTTTAAAAATGTTTGAACAGAAAAAGCACGATCCGTGATTTTTTTTTAAACTGTCAAAAATCTGTTTTCTTAATCTAAAAACAGAAGCATTAACTTCAACTGTCTAAAAAAAAAAATTCTCATGACACAGATGCCTTAATCATGTTTCGTTTGATTGTTCAGACATTACTTTAATAAAATAAATAAAAAAAATAAATGATTTATCTTTCAAACTGACTAATTATTTGCAAATAACTGCAAAATTTTAGGATTATCATCAAAAATCATTAAAATTTGATTTAAAAAAAATAGTCACACTTCGCTGAAGACAAGTTAGGTTCAAATGGTTCTAAATAGTCTATACTAGGTCTGCTTCACGGCTTTGCATCGATCTTCCAAACACCCTGTATTATAATTACAACGGGCAAATTTTCACTGTAAACAAAAGTGTTTGAATGGTTTTCTATAACGAATATTAGTATTTTCTACTGAAACGATTAACTGGAGACTATTTAAAAGGGTTTTCTTTGAAAAAAGATTCAGAATTAACATATTTTATTACTCATACGCCTACATGGACACTTATAAAACGTCGAGAAAAGGTGCACGGTTCAATTTCTTCTTTTGTCAAAGAACTTCATGTTTACTCTTTAAAATTATATGATTTTACAATAGATTGATAGACAGATATAATATTATTTATTATGTACACCATACAACTTACAAGATCTAATATATAAAATTCTCGTGTCATAGTTTTCGTTCCTATACTCCTCCGAAACAGCTGGACCGATTTAAACGAAATTTTGTGTACATATCGGGTAGGTCTGAGAATCGGCCAACATCTATTTTTCATAACCCTAAGTGAGCAGCGGGTGAAACCGTTGGGCACAGCTAGTTACACTATAAAACTATAAATAGGGTAACATAATGGGTGGTCTTATCGCTAAAAGCGAACTTTTCAAGACAACCTTTGGAAGGATTTATGGAAGGATGAAACTCAGTACTGTAGTCTGTGGTGTTTCAATTTTCGAACAAATAGCTACATTTAAAAAAAAATGCTTGTAGATATTAACACTGATCTTTTATTACAGCGTTAGTACTTAAGTAGGTAAGGAAGGGCAGCATAGACTTGACAATAAGTCGTTACTTGTTTTACAGCAGGGAACAAGGTGAGATTAGTGGGTGCTCCAATCCTACGATCCTACCAAATATTATAGTCTAATATATAAAATTCTCGGGTCACAGTTTTCGTTGCCATACTCTTCCAAAACGGCTGGACCGATTCAAACGAAACTTTGTGTACATATCGGGTAGGTCTGAGAATCGGCCAACATCTATTTTTCATACCCCTAAGTGAGCAGCTGGTGAAACCGCTGGGCACAGCTAGTATTATTATAGTTTTCTATGAAATCCTTGGTTTTTCACAAAATATCACATAAAAGAACCAAAGAAAAACAGCTGCACGGGTCGATAGATCAAATTAAGTGATGCTTACCGCGGTTGGTTCATGGATGGGTTACCATCTTTGCATAACGAGACTTCGAGACTCCGTGAGTCGGAAATCTTGTTAACCTCAACTGTAATTTTTAATCTTTGACAGTCGTAACAACCTAGTTACGACTAATACAACGTCATCGTCGTTGTCGTCGACGCCAAAAGCCCTAAAGACTGGTTGTCAGCCGACAACCAGTCTTACAAAAGGGTATTCTGTAACCCAGTTGCTGGGTTGTGGAGGTCAGATAGACAGTAAATACTGGTATTCAATTATTTAGTTAGAAAGCTAGCCTCAAAATAGTAGGAAAAATGCAAGGCTGATTGAAGGTTATAAAGGCAGAAACAGAAAAAAAAACATTATAAAGGCAGAAACAGAAAAAAGAACCAAAATACATTATGATTTATATATATCTAAAAGAAAACATGTCTAAGTCACTGATCACAAAATCACAAAAATTAAAAGTGTTAAGAGTCTCAAATTTTACATGGGGATCATTTAAGGATCCTCTTTGGGGCTTACTAAGACCGGATTTTGTACAATTCAATCCTACAGGATGGCAAGGTATCTATGGGAGAACGCAATTAAGTACGTTTCACTCACTGGTTGACCACTGAAAACCAGCGCTGTACTATGGGCTCCCATAGCACAGCGTCATGCTGAGTGGTGACCTACCTGTAATATGACTAGCTTTTGCCCGCGGCTTCACTCGCTTTTAATTTGGGATAACACAGTTCCCCTTTCCTGATTTGCAGGTACCTGCTACTTGTAATTTTTGCCCTAGCACCTTATTTATTGTAGTAGCAAAGCTAAGTTTTCCCTTTTCTTCCCTCTTTCTTCACAATTTCTCACTTTTATTTAAAAAAAGTTAGCCTGTGTCCGTCTCCAGGGTACCAACTATCTCTGTACCAAAATTCATCAAAATCAGTTTAGCCATGTAGGCGTGAAGACGTAACAAAAAAACTCACTTTCGCTTTTGTTAGTAAGGATGTCTTTATAAATGTTTGTGATGCTTTGCATGTAAAAAGTTTTATTATGATATTTTGTGTGCTCGTCATAAATGGCGACCAATAATATTTTTTTCTTAATATAGAAAGAAAGAAAAGACAAAACATTTATTTGGCCCATGCCACAAGTGCACATAAAATAAACTAACTACTAACTAAACTTAAAATTAAACGATAATAACAAATACGTAATTGTGTGTCTCACGGCTGCGCCAATATCGTCTTGAAGAAAACTTATAGACTAAGAAACTGAGCAGCGGGTGAAACCGCTAGGCACCGGTAGTCCATCATATTAATGCACTGAGTCATACACGACTCGTTCTATGTGAACTATATAATTATTACACGACACCCAGTCATCTCAATGAATAGTTAATAGCGTTATTCACAAATCATATTAGTTACCAACATGACGGCAATATTTTTTCATGAAACTTTTATTATACTGAAATTGTGTGGTGTGCTATAAAAAACATGGTGTTAATTTTCCACTGTCTAGCTTGGTGATAAATCGAGCGAGGAAAAAGCACTATAAATTATTCGTAATTAGGTTGTATAAATCGATACTAGCAACATTAGGTAAACGTGCCATGATATATTATATAACTAATATTGATTGACTGCAGTGGACACTGTTTTATTTGAAAAGTAACGTTGCATTGAAACATCTATCGTGCACTTAATACACGTCATAGACAAATTAACTTATTTTTAACAATTGAATCTACATTTTTTTAACGTTATATTAACTTGGTTTTTAAGACTTTTTAGGGTTCTGTGACTCAGAATAAAAAAAAACTCTTATAGTATCACTTTGTTATCCGTCTGTTTGTCAAAAACTTTTATTATTTTATCTCGGGAACGCTTGGAGGTATCCAATTAGAATTATAACCACATACTCTAGTCTGTGGTCTTCTGGAGCTGTCAAAAACAACAATCTTCTAAATCTACGCAGTCAATAGGTATAGCCGTGTACGTTGAAAGTTTGTACGGAACCAACTGAGACTTCGATCGCATACTGATTTTTCTAGATGATAACATGTGCATACTTAGATGAAATGCTTGTTGCAAACATGGTTTTTAATTTGCTGTGAAAAATCTAAATGAACGAACGCAGATCCTGTCAATTTGGTTAAATTACTTAAGGCAATAATTATTACTTACTTCGGTGAAAAACTACATCGCGAGAAAAGCAAGCCATTAGGTTAGGCGGAGAACTGACCAAAGAAATGTAGGTATGAATTTTTAAAATCATCTTTGAATTGTAGTACTAAATGTGGTTCTTCTAACCTGTCAGACAAATGTGTTGCTGGGAAGATTCTCTGCCACTTCTTCCCAGCTAAAACACTAGGAAGTGGTGTAGTGAAAAGTCAAATTTACGTATGTTATTAAAAAAAACAGATTTTGATTTAATAACAACTGGATCAAGAGTTTGATACAGAAAACGGTACTTCTGGACAGGCTCGTATCGTTAGCTACCGGTACCTTGGACCCTGTTCCCGATACTGGTGGGCTATCCTGGTGATCTATTTATATTTTCTTTTCTGATTTATAAAAAAAAAAATTAAATGTTATTAAATGAAAACAAAGTAATAATAAAGTTAGTATGAAATAAAACAATGTTCATTTCATTCGTTACATTATACATGTTCTGTGTTTCCGCGACAGTTCAGTTCTTAGATAACGCCTTTAGATTCATTCATTAGTAAATATATGTAAATGAACACAGCTACCTACATACAATTTATCCTAGAACCAAGTTTTTATTTACCTACTTCGCTTGATCTTATGTAGATTGTATACTGTCATAACGTATACATAATGTGAGGGCTCGTGGCAAAATAATACCGACTTCAAAGGTTAAGCAACGTTTGCCAAGGTCGTTTCGTAGATGGGTGACCGTTTCCATCCAAGTTTTCCTAGTGTCTCGGAAACACATAGATTGTCATAAATGTATCTTAGACATTTATCACTGGTAGTAAGGAAATGACCACCCGTTACATACCGAGATACCTCTGTGCCTCGGAAAGCATGTTAAGCTGTTGGTCCCGGCTGTAATTTGTAGATCTTTGACAGTCGTTACAGCTAGTCAGTGTCCCGAAAGTCCGACAAATGGTCTTACCAAGAAGCATCGTATTACCCAGTATTAACTGGGTTATGGAGGTCAGATAGGCAGTCGGTCCATGTAAAAAACTGGTATTCAGCTGCATCCAGTTAGACTGGAAACCGACCCCAACATAGTTGGGAAAAGGCTAGGCAGGTGATAAGTAAGAAAATCGCAACCGATAAATGGCTGTCTATGTCGCGAGTTTGTACGGAACCTTCGCTGCGCGTGTCGGACTCAATCTTGGCCGGTTTTTTTATAATCTTCAGAATATTTTGTATGTTGTTAAGATATAAGTAGATAATTTTAATCCGTATTTACACATGCCTTTTATAAATTCAGCCGCGCTATAATTATTTTTGTTTGTTGAAATAAGTAAATAATTTTGATACGAATTCCATAGATTATTTTAAAGAATTCGTTTAGAAATTATTTCATATACCTTTTATGTTTATGGTAAACTCACATATAATTCAGAATCAGAGCAAAGACGGGTCATTACTGAGCTTGCGAGTTGTTCGAAAGAGATACCGCGGCCCCGGAACATAAAGGGCAGTAGAAGAAACATGGGTGGGTTTTAGTCCGTACAAGTATGACACTCCCCCCCGCTCCGCCTAGAGTGGGAAAAGTTATTTTATGATTTTCTGTCCCCAATAAAACGGGTTATTAGTTAACTTAAATGACGGTTAATATGATTTTAAGGAAAATATCAAAATAATGCAAAGAACCAATGATAGACCACATCTTTATTAATAATTTTATATTACAAGTCTGGCTAGCAAAAAGTTAAAGCAAATAATTAATTATCATTATCTTGACAGATTTTATTTTATAATTTTGAATTAACAGGATGTAACAAAACCAACATAATTAGGAAAAAAAATAAACACAATTTAATTAAAGGTCATCTTGATGTCCATGCAATTTTAAATACATTGCATGTTATGTTTTTTTTGTACATGGGTCATTTAGTAATGGACTTTTTTTTTGCAGATGGTAAATCAAATAACTTCCCTTCCCCCGCTTTGGGTGGAGCGGGGGGAGTGTCAAACTTGTACTAACTACCATGTTCTTTCTTTTGCCCTTTATGTTTCGGGGCCGCGGTATCTCTTTTGAACAATCCGCAACCCTTTTTTTTTTTTTTTTTGTCGCTGGGAAAAAATGCTATTACGCATCCCCTTCCCGGGGGACGGAAGAGGGGTATGTGGGACTCCCCGGTAAAGTCGTTCCCGGTATACCCACTAAAAATACCCAGCGGCACTCCGACCTCGCCTGAGTGGAAGGGACCTGGGAGTCTATGTCGTCCAGTCCCCCTCCGGCGAATGCCCACCTTACGGCAGGCCCTACACGTCCCCCCCCAGAAGGGAGGGGCTTTTATTATGGCCGGAGCACAGGGGGTGGATCATGTGGTGCAGGCGGTGGCGCCCCCGCGCCTGTCGCCCGCTGATCACCCCCCGGGGCGGTTGAGGACGGGCGTTGTGCTCGCCGTCGTCCACCCCTTCTTCGTCTGCGGAGCGGCGCCGCGAGAGGGTCGTCTTCCCGCGTGCGCTCCGCCGCCTCCTTCTGTGACATGACGTCCTCACAGAAGGAGGCTACTTCTGCCCATGCCTCCTCACTTCCCAGCATGGCTGAAATCACACTGGGGAGTGAGAGGTCGTTCCCGACCACTGCCACCATGGCGCGGCGGGGTTCGTCCCACGAAGGGCACACCTCTAGGGTGTGCTCTGGGGTATCCACTGCGGCCTCGCAGTGGTGACACTGTGGGGTCTCCTCCCGCCCTATCCGATGCAGGTACGATCCGAAGCAGCCGTGCCCGGACAGCACCTGCACCAGACGCAGGGAGAGGCAACCATGTCGCCGGTCGAGCCAATCGTTCAGGACGGGCCCGATGGCGTCCAGTGTCCGGCGACCGAATGTTGCTGAGGCTAGGTCTTCGGCCCAGTGCCGAGTTATTGCCTCGCGAACCTCCTCACGCACTTCCTCCTTTTCTTGAGGGTCCGGGCGCCGGTTGAGCGCCCTCTGACCCGCCGTCCAGTCGTACACTCTGGCGAGCACCCAAGCCTCGAGCTCCCAAGGTGGGGTTCCCGCCAGAGCGCACGATGCCGCGAAACTCACTGTGCGGTACGCCCTCGCCACCCGCTGTGCAATGGCCCTTTGTGGCCTGCGGAGGGCAGCGGCGTTCTCCCGTCTGCCCAGTGAGTCCGTCCAGATTGGGGCCCCGTATAGGGCCATACTCTTTAGTATGCCGGCGTATAGACGCCGGCATTGGTCGCCGGGCCTCCCGATGTTCGGGAGGAGCCACGAGAGGGCGCCCGCAGTCTTCAGTAAGCGCGTCGACAGCCCGCTAAAGTGAGCTCGAAAGCGCCACTTGCTGTCGAGCACTAGGCCCAGATATTTCATCTGGGCCTGCACCTCAATGCGGATACCCTCTACGTAGATATGGGCATCGGGCGGTTGACGCTGCCGCGGCCCGTGGAAGAACACGGCCTCGGTCTTGTGCAGCGCCACCGTCAGCCCTAGGCGGGAGATGCGGTCCACCACCTGCAAGCTGGCCGCCTCTAAGAAATTTCTCCCCCGGGCAGTCAGAAGGGTGTCGTCTGCATAGCAGATGACAGATGTGCCACGGGGGAGGTGTCCCCGCAGGAGCCAGTCGAATCCGATGTTCCAGAGGAGCGGTCCCAGGACAGAACCCTGTGGGACACCGGACTCGACGCCGTATCGTCGGAGCTGGCCCGACTTGTCCTCCAGGAGGACTGTGCGATCCGACAAATAGTCCGCCAACAGCCCCCGCAAATACGGAGGCACTCCGTGGAAGCGGAGCGCCTCTAGGATGGTGGAGTGGGGAATGGAGTTGAACGCGTTAGATATGTCGAACGACACAGCCAACAGTCCATCCCCCGCGTCCATCGCCTCCCTCACCTGGCCCTTGAGCCGAGACAGGGCGTCCACTGTCGAACGCTCAGCTCGAAAACCGAACTGAGCGTCCGCCAGGTCCGGGCCGATTGTGCACAAGTGCCTGTTGACACGGGCGGCGAGGATCCTCTCAAACGTTTTACCGACCTCATCCAGTAAGACGATGGGCCGGTATGCCGATGGGGAATCCACCGGCCGCCCTTCTTTCCGAAGAAGGCACAACCGACCCTCCTTCCATGGCTTCGGGAACCTCTCACACGCAACACACGCACTGAAGAGGTCCCGAAACCTGTCTCCTATCTGGGAGGCGGCGATGGCCACCACCTTTGCGGGGACGCCGTCCGGACCTGGGGCGGTGTTTTTGCCCCGGAGGCAGAAGACCGCCTTCTCTATCTCGTCCTCCGTGACTGGAGGGACCGCCTCATCTGCCGATAGAGCCGCACCACGCGGGTCGCTCATCACTGGTGGAGTGAAGTTGTCCCTGCGTGGAAACAGGGACTGGACCACCCCATCCAGCAACGTCGGCTCGAGGGTCTCGGCAACTGGGGGACCGTACGGGCGCAGTTTGTTACGTGCTGCCTTGTACGGCCTCCCGAAAGGGTCAGCATCTAGACCCTCCGCCATTTCAGCCCTCGCGCGGTCTTGGGCTGCGCCCATTCGTGCTGTCAGGGTCGCTTTGGCCTCCATGTAGGCTACATAGAGGCGGTCCTCGTTGTCGCGGTCGCGATGGCGCCGTCGTCTGCTCCTTGTGTAGGTGCGCCGGGCCACCACACAGGCAGCCCGTAGTCCCACCAACTCTTCCGACCACCAGTAGACGGCGCGTCGAGGAGGCGGACGGTGAGAGCGAGGCATGCTCGAGTTGCACACCTCGGTCAAGGAGTCCCTCAACTGGGCTGCAGTGGCGTCCACGTCCTGGACGTCGACAGGAGGCGACAGCCAGTCCTGGATGAACACCGCCTCCGTGGCGGCCTCTCGGTCTAGGCGGGAGAGCGCCCATCGCGGGAAGTGAGACCGACCCGCGCGAGACCTCCGGGAGTCCGGGGCGGTGACGTCGAACCGCACGTATCGGTGGTCCGACAGCGTCTCCACCAGCTCCACCCGCCAGTCCACCACAATGGCAGCCAAAGACGGGGAGGCAAAGGCAAGGTCCACAATGGAGCCCCCCTCTCGCCGCACGCAGGTGTGAACACTGCCACTGTTGAGAAGGGACAGACCGGACAACAATCCGCAACCCTGGAGTATTGAGACCTTGGACATGAAATGTCATCATCATCTGCCTAGCCTTTTCCCAACTATGTTGGGGTCGGCTTCCAGTCTAACCGGATGCAGCTTAATATCAGTATTTTACATGGAGCGACTGCCAATCTGACCTCCACACCCCAGTTAATACTGCGTAATCCTTGGTAAGACTGGTTGTCAGACTTTCGGAACACTGACTACCTGTAACGACTGTCAAAGATCTACAAATGACAGCCGGGACCAACGGCTTAGCGTGCTTTCCGAGGCACGGAGGAAACTCGGTATGTAATGGGTGGTCACCCATCCACAGACCAACCTAGGCAAGCGCGGCTTAACCTAAAGATCGAACCGAGCGGCTACTATTATTTAGCCACAAGCTCCTCCTTGGACTTGAAATGTATTTGTCTGAAATTACCAGTGTTCAATTATCATAAAAAAGTCAGTAACAGCCACATAGTCTGGATTTGTGCGCAGCTGATGTTATATTATATTGGAACGAAGTTCCATAACGCGCGTTGCAAAAGGGGGCTAGACGGAAAAAAATTCTTACGAAAAGTTGTCACGACACTTTTTGCTATATTAAGCTATTGTAAGCTGTGCGGCGTCGCATGTTTCTCTGTCTGTCTCTATCTCTATCTTATAGAAAGTAAGCCAGATATTTTCATTTCTATAGGAACTTCGTTCCATCCGGGTGTCCCTTGACACCTCTAAATTTTGTCTTTATTATTATAAACCTCATTATCAATGTTACTAGACTTTTATCCGAACGCAATTTGCGCTTCCGCTATTTACACTCGTTGAGTGTTGACTTATAAAAAAAAAATGTACACAAACAACGACTGTGTTTAATAGATAACAATTTTTGTTGTGTCAATTTTTTTCCTATTATTATTTCACTTTATAGAGCTAAAAGTTATAGAGACATACTTACGAAAATACCAAAAATAAGACAGAGTCTAATACTGAAGTCGATTGTAAAAAAAATTGAGACACGTAAAAATCAAATAAATTAATTTAAAGAAATGAAATTAAACATACCAAATTTAAAATTCAAGATATGTTTATGTGAAACAACATAGAAAATTATCTTAAAGTTATACAATAATTTAATATCTTGGGACAACTCACACACGGCTATCTGATCCCAAGCTAAAGAGAGCTTGTATCATGGTAACCAGACAACTGATATACATACTTATATAATTTATAAATACATACATATTATAGATAAATCACACCCAGACACAGAACAAACAATCATGCTCATCACACAAAGTTTGTCCTGGGTGGGAATTGAACCCACGACCTCCGGTTCAGCAGTCAGGGCCACTAACCACTAGACCAACAGGCCCGTCATAATTGAATGAATGAATGGTGTTTATTTTGCAAGTAGGTTTTTACAAACACATAAACAGGTGTTTTGTACCCGACTACTCTGAGAAAAAACAACTGAAACTAACTCAGAGGTCATAGTCTCTTTTAAAGTCCAGACAAAAATCTTGGTCAACTCACTATTAACATGATAATTAGTTATCAAGTAGTAAAGTATTAAGATTATAATTATTATCTTAATACTTTTGTACCGTGTTATTTGCTGGTCTACTTTGAGCATGCCCGATTATCAATCAACGATTGTTTTTCCTTCGTGTGATCTATTTTAATGTTATAATTTGCGTACAACAAAAACCACTTAAAAAAAACATATACATTTAAAACTTTTTTAAATAACTTCAGAAATAAATAAAAAAAGGAAAACCTTATTATATCTTGTCCAAAACAAGAACAAACATTAAAGAAAAAAGAAGATTGTGGTTAAAAAACAAGGAACGCGATCTCTTGGGGCCAAGTTTCGAACAGTTTCATTTAAGAACCGTCTTAACCCGTTTAAAAGTCCCAGACTGACATTCAGGATTAAATCTTTTATATTAGTTTTTAAATAAACATGTTTAGCAATCTTCAGAAATAACCGCAAATAATGTAAATGTGTGTCTTTGGAAGTTATTTGAGTATTTCAGCGATACATACTTAAATATTACTTTGTAGGTAATATATGTATCTCAAGTTAAAGGGGATAATATTTAAGTCCGTGATTATTGTGTCAGAATACTGTATGGGTCAGAATGCTGGGCTGTAAAAAAAGTGAATAAAAAACGATTGCGAGAGTTCAGGAGTCAGGGTGTCAAATGGAAATGTATAACTGTTTTTTATGTCGATAAAAAAATGTTTTTATTTTCTTAATTTTTCTTCTTACATTACGTTTACAGTTATAATATTTATAACAAAATATTAAAATAAATATTTGAAAATTTAAAACTAGTGGTATCGTGGGCAGGGTCGCAGGGTCCTAGCTACCGGTGCCCCCGGTGTTTAGGGCTCCTCCAGAGACAGGAACCTCACAGTACGGGCCGTGTCTAAAAGTACTGCTTTCTAGATCAAGTCCTTGATCCAACGGCCTAAGGAGAGCTTCGATAGATAGTCGTCGAGCTCTTGGCCCTCAGGCCAGTAGCCGTTACTACTTCTAATATTTGATTATTAAAAAAAAACCTTGTTTTTGATCAATAAAACAGTCTTAGTAGTCTGCCAAAATAAATGTATATAATATAATATTTAAAAAAAATAAGCAACCATCTCCTTCATGAACTCAAATAAAAAATGCAAAACATTTGCAGGGCAATTATTAATCGCCAGTAACATTGACATCACGTTTCACGGTCAGAAATTCTCGTTTATTTTCGCCATTAGTGTTGGGCTCCGCCTGTGGCTATGTAATGAAGCACCCAATTTGTCAGCCGGAAGATCTAATTAGAAAAAATATATCGTGAAATATACAACAGTTGTACATTTGGTGGCTTGCAATTTTGGAATCTAGGGTAATGAATTCTGGGTCCTGTTTATGAGTTTTTTTATAAGTGTTGTAAAATGTAACTTGCATTTGAAATAAATAAAAAATAAATAAATATCTTGGGACAACTCACACACGGCTATCTGATCCCAGGCTAAGCAGAGCTTGTGTTATGGTAACCAGACAACTGATATACATACTTAAATAATTTATAAATACATACATATTATAGATAAATCACACCCAGACACAGAACAAACAATCATGCTCATCACACAAAGTTTGTCCTGGGTGGGAATCGAACCCACGACCTCCGGCTCAGCAGTCAGGGCCACTAACCACTGGACCAACAGGCCCGTCAAAATAGAAACTCATTTCTGTTTAAAGACCTCTTTCTTTAGTGAACGAACAGTGAAAGTCTAAAAATGGCGCTGGTGGCTGTAGTTAGTTTGGATGATGACATGACGCGGAGGAGTGTGGAAAAAATCATGAAGAAAAAAGAGTATGAATGTGGAAAAGATTAAGAGTCGAGGAAAACCCAAGATACAATAGAATGAATAGATGGACTGTGTGAAGAATGATAATATGACCAGTAAGAAGGTGTCTGATGAAATTACGAGTTATAAAGAAGTAAAGAAGGAAGAAGAAGACATCTACCGTCAAATAAATTGCATATAACCTTAAGAAAAGTGGTTGGATGTATGGATGTCTGCGTGTTTGTTATTTTTCATGCAAAACTTATAAATGGATTTAGATGAAATGGGGCATAAACATCTTTACTAATAATATAAAAGCGAAAGTGAGTTTGTTACGCCTAAATGGTCAAACCGATTTTAATGAATTGTGGTACAGAGATAGTTAGGACTCTGGAGACTGACATCCTTACTAATATTATAAAAACGAAAGTGAGTTTGTTTGTTTGTTACCTCTTCACACTTAATGGCTACACCGATTTTGATGAATTTTGGTACAGAGATAGTTGGGAACGAGGACCGTCTCCTTGTTTTACATAGGCTAATTTTTATTTTAAAAAGTGGGATATGAGGGAGAACTAGGGAAGAAAAGGAAAAACTTAACGTTGCTATTACAAATCAATAAGGCGCTACCGAATATAACGCGAGCGAAGCCGCGGGCAAAAGCTAGTAGGCTATATTTTTTTTTAAAGTTCTCACTTTCTAATTAGATAAAAAGAGAAGAAACGGGAAAGAGAGATATTTTTTTCGATCATCACGCGGGTTTAAATTAGCGTTAGCCCGCGGTGGACGCTAGTAATTTATATATTAATAATAGTGATGGTATTGAATTTTTTTTTGTTATTTTATGTGCTCGTTGTGGAACTGAATTTACACAAGATAAGGACTCCAATCCCGGAGGATCAATTCCATGGAACAAAATGCCGAACTTCACCCAAGAAAAGCCACAGTTATGAGTTAGTAACCATATGGGATATTGCAGACGTGATAATGGTATTAATAGACTAGCTGACGCCCGCGGCTTCGCCCGCTTGCTATCGAAAAAAAGTATCCAATGTGTTATTCCAGACTATAATCTGCCTCTGTGCCAAATTTCATCAAGATCCGTTCGTTTTGACGTAAAAGAGGAACAAACATCCATACATCCACCCTCACAAACATTCACATTTATAATATTTACTAGCTGTTCTCCGCGGTTTCACCCACGCTGCTCAGCACTTGTTGGTCGTAGCGTGATTTTATATAGCCTATAGCCTTCCTTAAGAAATGGACTATCCAACACTAAAAGTATTTTCCAATTCCAACCAGTAGTCCCTGAAATAAGCGCGTTCAAACTAACAAACAAACAAACTCTTCAGCTTTATAATATTAGTATAGATTAGGAAGTAGGATTATCTAAAGTGTCTCCTAACCACACTTTTTGATATTCATTCGCACAAGTTTATTGATTAGTCACTACATTACTGCTCACAAATAGATGACCGCATTTACGATCTAAGCTGTTTTTATCTAACTAATAATGGCTGAACTAATTTGTTGTTATCTATTCTTTTTGATTTAGACGTGACCCTAATGGTGTAGCGTCGGAGCGTTCACTTTCTTATAAGGGTCGGGGGTTCAATTTCCGTCTCAGATAAGGATAATATGGATTCATTTAATAGATACTAGCTGTTTTGCACGGTTTTACTCGCGTTTTTTGGTGACTGCTTCGCTCCCTTGGGTAGTAGCGTGATGTTATATAGCCTATGTTACTTAGTGATAATGTAGCTTTTTAATGGCAAAAGAATTTTTGAAATGGGTTTAGTAGTTTTTGAGTTTTTTTTCTTGACATACAAAAATAAAAATCTTTCTTTGTAAGATGTTTAGAAGTGTTATCCGCAAAATATTTGGACGAGCTCGTAGCTCTATAATAACAGCTGTACGGATCAATCTTTAGGTTAAGCAGCGTTACCTAGGCTGATCTGCGGATGGCTGACCACCCATCACATATCTACCGAGTTTTCTCCTAGTCATGGCAAGTGTACGCCGTTGGTCCCGGCTGTCATTTGTAGATCCTTGACAGTCGTTACAAGTAGTTTCGGCCCGAAAATCTAACAACCAGCCTTACTTAGTTAATTTTATAACCCATTCATGGGTTATAGGGGCTATAGGATTTTGACAAGTTTAGTATGTAGCAGATTACTAAACTTGTCAAAATTAACCATTATGCGATCAGTGATCGACCATCCTGACACTATTGTAATAGCAGACTAAGGCCCCAGTTAGGCAGTCGCTGGTATGAAGCATCCAGTGCGCCTACCGACACAAACATAGTTGTAAAGAGTAGTTAGATGTCGCATACGTTAACGAAAGTTTAAAGCAATTCACTACACGTTTGTGCATTTAAATACAATATATTTATAGAAAAGGGAAATCCGTTGCTGATTCAACTTAGTTGGTTTGTTTGTAAATTATAATTATATTTAGATAAGACTGTTTTAAGAGCTAATACCGGTTCATGATACTTGATTTTGTTGTATTTAATTAGTGAGACGGAGTTCTTTAATTTGTTGAGGTATTTTTGGTTAATAAATTGCGATGATTTTATAAAGTTAGTTTTTAATTTTACTCTGTTTTGCTGTTCAACTGCGACTTTTAACCAAATGTTTATTTTTTTAAACTTCCTTATTTAAATCAGATTTAGTTTTACAATTTAATGGCTTTTTTACGTTAAACCCTTATCATATTCCCAAGCCTTAGCCTTTTTTTAACATACCTACGTTTTTATTTATATCATGAGTTATCTTCCAATAAAAGTACCGTCGAAATCAGAGGTCAGGGTATGTTTATTTAACATATCTAATAATATTTTTATAGTGTTTTGAAAGATGAAATACCAGAGACTACCTACAGTACTGTCTCTCCTCCTTTAAATCCATCCAAAGGTTGTCTTAAAAAGATCGCTTTTAGCGATAAGGCCGCCCATTGTGTTACCTACTATTTATAAGTTGTATAATACTGTTAGTTTTGTCATTTTTATGATAAACATAATAAAGAATATTCTATCTTTTATCTATCTATGTATTATTTTTAAATATAAAACAAATACTTATTTATAATACAGTGTCGTCGTCTTTGTGGACAACGTACGTTGTCCACAAAGACGACGACACTGTCGATGTCGGCGCAATGGTTGAGCAATGGACTGTTACACTGCGTGTCGCGGGTTTCGATCCCCGCACGAGACAAATATTTGTATACCTACAGGTATTTGTTTCGGGTCTGGCTGTTTGTGTATGTTAGTTTTAATGTTTATAAACGCACCCACGATACAGGAGAAATTCCTAGTGTGGGACAGCGTTTTATAAAAAAAAACTTAGCTTAAAGACAACTTAGTAACTTTATAATATTCAGCATACCCATAAAGCCTATTTATATCTACAAAAAACTTTGACATTCAAACTCTAACATTAGCAATTTCACGAAAGCATAAACTATCTCTTTACGCACGAAAGGTTGGGATCAAAATAGGACTCTTTATAAAGGGACGTCTGCTACCCATTTCAGTTTAAAAGAGAACAATGTTTCATTACACTGTTTTAGAAAAAGTTACGACCAAAGTATTTTCTTCTAGACGATACTAAATTAACTAAATTATAAGGTTTCATGTTATTAGGAGTTAGACTAAGAAATTATTAAAGCGATATTTTAAAAATCTTGTCTTGGGGAGAAAAATATTAATAAAGTTGATCTTGCGCTTTTTTATAACATCCCAAGAATCTTTTTAGCTTTTGAAAGCACGTTAAGCCATTATTTAAGTAAGTTTGGTAAGACTGCCTGCCAGACTGTCGCGTCACTGATAACTCGAGGCAGTTGCCAAAAAATCTACAACTGACAGCCGTATTAACCAATGGCTTAAAATGCTTTCTAAGATCGTTGATCTAAGAATGACAGCTAACGGCTTAACTTGCTTTCAGAGGCAAGAGTATATTTGTTCCGTATATTCAGTACTAGCTGTTCCCCACGGTTTCAGCGGCGCTGCTCAGCACCTGTTGGTCGTAGCGTGATGTTATATAGCCTATAGCCTTCCTCAAGAAATGGACTATCCAACACTAAAAGAATTTTCCAATTCCAACCAGTAGCTCCTGAGATTAGCGCGTTCAAACAAACAAACAAAATCAAAATCAAAATATTTTTATTTCACATAGGCCTACATGGGCACTTATAAAACGTCAAGAAAAGATGCACGGTTCGGGTTGGTCGTTTCCTATGGAGAAGAACCGGCAAGAAACTCCATGGTTACTCTTTTAAAATCATTTTGTTTTACAATGTTGTTGTTACAGCGTTAGTACTTAAGTATGAGAGGACAGCGTAGGCCCGACAATAAGTCAATGCTTACTTTACAGAAAGTAAAATAAAATAATAAATAACCAAAGTTAACAGGGGTCTAAGAATCTACAAGGCCTACCATGTCCACTCATTCACAACAAATTTGTAGAAGAGAATCTATACAAGAATAAAAAAAAAATAAACAAAATAATACCAATGAGACGAGTCACACAGATGTTGCTATCAGTACTGTAACTATTCAGAACATGGGTGATATAAATAAGTGATTTGACAACTATTGCAAAGAAATGATTAAAAGAGATCACAAAAAATAATAAGATTGAGAATAGTTAGAGACATCCACAAATTTGTGCTGATTATAGCTACCAGGGAAGCCGCATGCGCAGAAGGAACTATAGCCAAACTTCTTTATCTTCAACGTAGTCCTTGATTTTGTAATATGCTTTTTTAATAAGGACACGTTTTATGTAGTTTTTAAACTTTCCATCTGTCAGTTCTATAACTGATTTTGGCAACTTGTTATAAAAGCGTATACTGTTTATTAGAAATGACTTGCTAGTTTTTGTTAATCTAAATTTGGGAATTACAATTTCGTGTTTACTGCGTGTATTAATATTATGGTAGTCGCTCCTAATTCTGAAAAGCCCCCGATTTTTACGGACATACAATATACATTCTAAGATATAAAGTGAAGGCAGAGTCAGTATATCGATCTCTTTAAATTTTTCTCTGAGGGACTCGCGAGGACCCATTTTATAGATCGCGCGGACTGCCCTCTTTTGTAATATGAAAACTGAATCGACGTCTGCTGCTGATCCCCATAGCAGAACGCCATAGGACATAATACTGTGAAAGTAAGCATAATAAACTATCCTAGCTGTGTCTACATCTTCAGTTAACTGCCTTATTTTCCTTACTGCATAAGCAGCTGAGCTGAGCCTACCCGAAAGAGTTCTTATGTGCGCGCCCCATTGCAGTTTTGAATCGATAGTCATCCCCAAAAATACAGTTTCCGCTATAACATCAAGATTTTTGCCGTCAAGATTTAAATTTAGATCTCTTTGTGGTACATTTGGTAAGGCAAACTTTAGACATTTGGTTTTGTTCGCATTCAGTAAGAGATTATTAGCTGCGAACCATTTCGATAAAACGGTTAACTTTTGTTAACATGAACGACATCCGGATTTTTTCTATTTATTTTAAAAATTAACGAAGTGTCGTCAGCAAATAAAATTATATCCGAGAGCTTGGCCATCATAAAAGGAAGATCATTTATATAAACAAGAAACAGGAAGGGACCGAGAATAGAACCTTGGGGCACGCCCATCTTAACGAGAGACCCAGCGGACGTCGCCCCATTAACATTTACTTTTTGCTGCCTGTTTGATAAATATGATAAAACAAGATCAGCAGCTCGTCCACGAATTCCGTAGTGGTGTAATTTACAGAGCAGTGTGTTGTGGTCGACGCAGTCGAACGCTTTTGAGAGATCACAGAAAATGCCAATGGCATCCTGGGACTGCTCCCAGGATTCCAAAATGTGACTGATGAGTTTTACTCCCGCGTCCGTTGTCGACCTGCCCTTCGTGAAGCCAAACTGTTGACTATGCAGAATCCCATTTAAGTTAAAGTGAGACAACATCTGGTCCAGCATGATTTTTTCATAGATTTTACTTAATGCTGGAAGCACAGATATAGGTCTATAGTTAGAGGGATCACTCTTGCAACCCGATTTGAAAATTGGTACTACTTTACTATATTTCATTAAGTCAGGAAACTTGCCGCTATCCAAACACTGATTGAATATGCCTGTTAGGACAGGAGCGATTGAATCAATAATATTAGCAAGGACCTTGACGGATATCCCCCATAAGTCTTCAGTATTTTTTATGTTAAGACTTTTGAATGCATTTTGAATTGTAGTAATGCATATTGGTTTAAAATTAAAGTTAGGTATATCCTTAGTAAAATTTTCCTTAAGAAGAGTTTCGGCTAATTTAGAAGAGGAGGGGAGAGATTTCGTAACCTCTAACGGAATGTTGGTAAAGAAATTTTCTAGTGTCTCAGCGACTTCTAGCTCATCAGAAATAGTTTTATTATCTATTTCCAAGGACCATTCATTCTGATCCCGTTGTGTCTTTCCAGTTTCTCTGTTTATAACCTGCCAAACAGTTTTTATTTTATTATTAGAAACATTAATTTTGTTACTTATTATTAGAGACTTTGCTTGAGCGCAGACTCTTTTGAATATTTTTGAATAGTTCCTAACATATGAGTGAAAAGATTGGTCCGAAGTCAAAGATTTTTCGTGATATAGATTATATAAAATATCTCTGCTTTTTCTTATTCCCGCAGTGGCCCATTCACTAAATTTAGACTTAGATTTTACTTTAACATTACTTACAGGACACGTTTTATTGAATTCTTGACAAACTGTAGAAAATAATGTGCAATAGTTTATATTGGGGTCTTCTGAATCAAAGTTAGCGTTAGAAAGATTGCTAAGAACATTTTTATTAAAAGAATCTAATTTATTTTTATTAAAACGTCTTAATTGAATGGTTTTGACTGAGTCTAACCTTTTGTCTAAATCAAAAGATACAAGTTGACCCGTGTGATCTGACCTAACACCACTAATCAAAAACGAATCTTTTACTTTACAATTGGTGTATATATTATCTATGCAAGAAGCGCTAGTAGCTGTCATTCTAGTCGCTTCCTTAAATAAATATTTTAAATTGAATGATTTAAACAATGAGATAAGCTTACATTTTTCTGGTGAATTAACTAACAGATCAATATTTAAGTCACCACAAACAAAAACTATTTTATTTTCTCTAAAAAGTTTACTTAAAATTTCTTCCATAGTGATAAGGAACAATGACAGGTTTGATGAAGGTGGTCTATAGACACATAAGAAAGTATGACCTTCAACCTCCGCACATGCTACCTCACATAAGCGATCAACAGAGTGGGCGGTGATATCCTTTCTTTCCTTATAGCTGAGACAGCTATTACAAAGTATCAGGGTACCGCCACCCACTGTAGATCTGTTGTACGCACTGGCAACTGAAAAATTATTAACATTAAATAACATCCTATCAGGTTTTAACCAAGTTTCACAAAAACATAAAATATCCATGTGGTATTTATCTACTAACATTTCCACGTCTAAAATTTTGCCGGAGAAGCGATTTATATTTTGGTGATAGAGTAAAATACTATTGTTAGGCTTCTCTTTTGTCGGCTCTAATAGTTTAAAGAATTTACAACAGTATCATTTGAAAAACAAACAAACTCTTCAGCTTTATAATATTAGTATAGATGTAGTTGCTAGTCATCAAACCAGCAGTTGAGCATCATCTTCAGGAGGTGGTCCATTTTTTGGATGGTAAATCATCAAATAACTCCCCAGGCTCTGGGCGGAGCAGAATGGAGTGTTGAACCTTTATTGACTAAAACTCATCCATGTTCCTTCTTTTGCCCTTTGTGTTCCGGAGCCGTGTTATTGCTTTCGAACAACTCGCAACCCCGACAAGCAGTGGCCCTGACAGGCCCCTCTGCTATCAATAAACCCCGTAATATTTAATTAATCCCATCAAATCACTAATTAATCCAAATACTTACCACTAGACAAATTTGACTAGTTTGGCGCCTGACTAAAACCCACCCATTTTCCTTCTGTTGCTCTTTATGTTCCGGGGTCACGGTATCTCTTTCGAACAACTCGCAACCCCAACTAGTCTGGCACAATAACATTTTTGTATACCAACCGTATTTCAATAGTTAGCCGTTGCAAGAACCGAATCTAAATACAACGGCATATCCATACTAATGTTATAAAAGCGAAAGTGAGTTTGTTTGTTACGTCTTCACGCCTAAATGGCCAAACCGATTTTAATGAATTTTGAAACAGAGATAGTTGGGAACCTGGAAACGGACATGGCATTTTTTTAAGTGAGAAAAGTGGGAGAAATAGGAAAAAAAGGGAGAGCAAAATATTTTTTTCGATTATCACGCGGTTTAAAGTTAGCGTTAGCCCAAAGTAACTATGCCACGCGGACGAAGTCGCGGGCGGAAGCTAGTATTCTTATACAGCTGAAACGACAGAAGATGATTGCTTACCTAAGATGTTTTGCTGAAACCCAACCTTTTGCCTATTTTTAGATACAAAAGCAATACCCTACTCTGCTGACTTTAAGGTTTGCTTAGGATGATAAATTACGGATACGTTCTAGATATTTATGTTATTACAAAATTCCTTAGGTTCAGCCAGCCAAGCTGAGCACGCAGGTCAGTTTGACTGATTGAGTATGTAATTTATTATGGAAAGTTTATACCTAATTAGTGTAGGCCAGGTAGGTGAATGGATTAAAAAAAAATCTTTTTTCAAACGTTGCTTTGAACTACTATTTTCTCCTGTATCGTGGGTGCGTTTACACAGATATAAATCCACATTGTAGGGGTAAGTCACCGATGTAGGGATATGTGGTAGACTCCAGTTCAGAAGGTTGAATGAATTTATTTAAAAAAGCTTAACTATATATCTTAGGATAACAGAATCTTATTGGCTACAACTAATCAACAAATCAAAAACCCTAACCAATGAGAACACAGAGATAAAAATACAAAACTAAAACTAACGACTCCTATTGGCTATAACTATTTTAGCATGTTATCTACAAATTACAAGTGTTGCATTTTTTTCCCATGAACTGTAACTTAGCTTGGTCGATTTCGATAATGGCGTTTTACACACTTGACATTCTTGGGATAAGTTCTGATTTATAGGTACTTGGAAATCTCTCTTAGCCCTCACTTGACATTCTTAAAATTAGTAAAGATTTGAAAGTATCTGGGAACATCTCATATCGTTCACTTGTCATTCTTGAGATAATTTACGGTTTGTTTTGGAAATCTCCCATAACATACAGAAACAACCAGCCAGATCCGAAACAACTATCTGCAGTTCATACAAATATTTGTTCCGTGCGGGAATCGAACCCGCAACACGCAGCGCAGCAGTCGATCCCTCAGCCTCTGCGCCAACCGTGTCGTAGAATTGCGTTTATTTTGCATTATAAAACGAAACAGTAGGCCTACCATGACGTCTTAAAGCAGAACTTATTTCACTGAGGGAAAGAGATGGTGCTAGACACCCTGTATAGCTCTGTCGTTTTCCCTCAGTGGAATAAGTTCTGCTTTAAGTCGTCATGGTAGGTTAGGAGAAACCTCAAAGCTAAACAGGTCATCATAATGGCAGATGGCAACACACAATACTTAAAATAATGTTTTATATACAACCACATGTCTTATATCTTACGAATATCTTGATAAGCTGTGAATAATCTATTACGTTCCTCCTCAAGAGGACCCTCTCCACTTACTGCTCACCGTATTCTAGTAAACACCCTGTCATGACGTCTTTGGGAGCGACCGATATCAGTTTCGCGTTAACCAAACGTCCCATTTCTACATCCCTTAAAGCAATTAGATACATATAGCTAGCTGTATTGTATTCACTTTATATTCAGGGTGATTCTAAACCAAAGTGCAATTTATATCGAGCAGATATTGAGCAGTAATGGATTTATTTAAATATTTTTTTATGTTTATGAAAAACAATATGACTTCCGGAAGTCGGTGACTTTTTGTTTCATTCAGCGTTTTTTTGCCGTCTTCTCTTTAACTTTTATCTTTAGTATTTTTAAAATATGTATTATAAATTTAAAATCTAAATGTAAATTAATATTAGATAATATATCTCATATTTGTATGTGTGTGATGATTGATACTTAAATGAAAGACTAACGGAGCAGTACATTTATTCATACCTGCAAATGAATAGGCAATTAATCAATCAGTAACTGCCCGTCACACTTGTGTAGTCACCCATAGGCCTATGACCAAATTAATTGCTACGTAGCTCCTATTTGCTACCTCGCGTTTCACTTTAAATCAGGGGTAGGATTAGTGACCACTAACTTACCACTTAGTGAACTACGTAAGAGAAAAAGACGTACAAAAGTGACGTTATATCAGAGAAGAAGGAGAAGAAGGTTTAATCAGCCGATAGCTGGCTCAGCAGGGATGGGACAAGTGTCTTACACGAGTTTCAAAACACGCTGTATATTGTATACATTTACCTATAAGAGGCATCCCTAATTTAATTATAAGGGATACAAGAGTAAACCTTTCAGAACCTGTAATTAGATACTGTTTCCCTAAATTCTGTAAGTTGTGAATTTAATTTAAACAACACTAAAGTTAAACAGATGGGTTGTGTAGCGACGGAAGGATTAGAATTGAAGGGTCAAATAGCAAAATTTACGTGTTTATAAAGGAGTTATTTTAATCAAGAATTTATTGGATATCAGGTACGCAGAAAGGTTGTAAACTCGAATTCAGGAAAACAATTAATTATTTCATTCAACGTGACTATGCTGTAAAAAACATGGATGAAAAACTATTGCATGTGGCGGAGATGAGAATGTTAATATGGATGTGTGGAGTGAGAAGAATGGATAAAATAAGGAATGAGTATTATGTCACAGAAAAAAAAGGAAGTCGTTTGTCTTGGTAGGGCCATGTCATGAGGAGAGACGAAGCACATGTGACTAAAAGAGTGATGGATTCGAATGTTGATGGATAGAGAGGAAGAGGAAGGCCAAAGAAAAGATGGATGGATTGTGTAAGGAATGATATGAATAAGAAAGGAGTAAATGATGCCGTGACGTCTGATAGGGGAGAAAGCATAATTAAGCATATTAAGCATATTATAAGTTGGGGGATTATATTGATGATAAAAATGCTTGGCTCAATGCTGGTCCTGCTCCTCAAGCATAGGGGTAAACTCATTAATAAGTAACCGAAGCTATAGTGGAAGCTGCAGAAGATTGTAAGACTATCTTTGCAATGTATAGAATCAATTCTCTAGTATTGTATAATTATTAAGCCCATATGTGAGTGCTATGTATTATCATTGACTTGACGAAGCCCTGGTGGTTAATAGTGTCATGCTCACTTAAATGTCTCGCTGATGGTGGCGGGTGTGTCGGGTCATTTAGCTCCCTTCAAAATGGTCGAGCTGAATGGGGCTGATCCATACGTCATGTTCGTGAACGGGCGCTGTCAGTTGGGACTGGTCATTTTTTAACTACCACGGTCATTTTTAATTTATTTAGATTTAAATTGAATTTTGTTTTTTATTTACTCTGGACGCTCTTACTGTGCACGTCTTTCTACATCGTTCTCACATAGTTGTATAATCTCAACACGAATGATGTAAATACTATTTTGTAAAAATATTAGAATTTAAAAGAGTGTCCATGGAGTTTCTTGCCCATTCTTCTCCATAGAGATCAACGCTTTGGAATGGGCAACTGCAGTACTTTCACAAGTTATTATGCCTTGTGACCGGGACTGTAGATTCATTTTGTTTCTTGACATTCAAAAGTGCCTGTAATGGTCTAATTGAAATAAATGATTTGATTTGATTTGAGAATGGAGGAAGAAAACGTGTTGCGCGGACCCCAAATAGAATGGGACAAGGGCAGGGAAATGATGATGATTCAACGTGACAGTACTGCTAGTCTTCTGGACACATTTACATTTCAACAATTCGTAGTTCTTGCAAATGTGGCGTATTATATTTTTAATAATTCTGGAAAACATATACCACATATATGTACTTTCTAAACAAAACCAAGTTGAAAACAACTTATTTGAAGGGCACGCATAATGTTTGCACTGAATACAATTATGCACGTCAATTTTAAGAGAATTAAAATTAAATCATACAAATCATCATATTTAATTAAACTTCATATACCGTAGTGTTACATCGGTGGACTTAATGCCATAAGGAATTCTCTACTACTCAACCTATGGGTTAAATACGACAACATTGTGATGAGGTACAAAAAATATATTAAAAAATATATGACTATTTGTTTATGAGGACTTAGGACTTATAAACTAATAAATACATAAAAAAGCAAGTTAACTTAACGTATTTAATGTTATTTTTGTAACCTATTACAATGTTGTCCAAAGGTTAGATGATGAAGAAAGCTTTGTACCATTAACTCCACATAACGAATTCGGTAACGATTAAGATTCCCTTCTACTTATGCTGTTGACGACCTTCACAAATGTCAATGACCAGAGTTCACCTATCTTAAAGAATCTATAAATAGAAGTCGTAAAAACAAGAAAATCATTTGTATTTTTTGTTTGACAATCTTCTTGTGCGTGGTTGGTGTGTGAATGGGTGATCACCCGTTACTTACCCGGGATGCCTCGGAAATAACATACGTTAAGCTATTACTCCCGACTGACATTTGTAGATCTTTGACAGTCATTACTGATAGTCAGTGTCTCAAAGTCAAGACGGATGTCAGAACAACCACTCTTACCAGAGTCTTACCAGTATGGTACGGTACAGTGTTACCTAGTCATTTCTGACTAACTTGGTAATACAGTAATGGTTAGATAGGTAGTTGCTCTATGTGAAATACTGGGACTCAGTTACATGCGGTGAGACTAGAAACCGATCCTAACACAATAAGAAAGACGATGGTGCTTATAATTTCAAAATTTACAAAATATCGTGAAAAGAATGGATAAAGTAAGGAATGAGTATATTAGAGGAAGTTTGAAAGTTGCGCCTGTTACAGAAAAATTGAAAAGGAGTCGTTTGTCTTGGCATGGAAATGCAATAAGGAGGGACGAAGCACAGCTAGGGACTAAAAGAGTGATGGATCTGAATATTGATGGACGGAGAGCGAGAGGAAGGCCAAAGAAAAGATGGATGGATTGTGTAAGGAATGATATAAAAGAAAAAGGAGTTGCGCTGACCCCAATAGAATGGGACTAAGGCAGGAAAATGATGAAAACGATGATGATAAAATATCGTAAAATTTAAACATAAGACTTAAAAAAATCCAAGTATTTTGTGTAGGTGTTGATATTTTACGATTATTTTTCATCGCACTAATATCTTAATCCGTTCATAATAAAATAACTAAGATTATTTCACCTATAAATTTAGGTTTGAAATTGTTCTATGAAATAACTAATTGGTTATTTGATTGATAGCTCTGCTTAGAATTAATCTGTTGGTTAAAATTAAAGATGGTGCGAATATTTGTTCGATTTTCGATATTCGGGTTATTAAATTCGATCTTTGATAATAGGCTTTTGCGTCTGGTCGCAGATTTGTTAATTTTATCTTTTACTTTTTTTTTGGACTGGAAATCAGTCGGATTTGTACTGATTAAAAGTAACCCATGTTCCTTATTTTGCCTTTTGTTTTTTGAAGCCGTCCCGTTCTTTTTCAAGCAACCTGCAACCCCAGCAGGCGGTGGCCGTCGCAGCCCCCACTGCTTTGCTGGCATCTCTTTAAGACGCGCATGAAACACGAACTCGTTGTCGGCATGGCCTGGTGTCACTAGACGGATGAGTGAGCTACCCATTGCTCACCGTCCACAGGCTCGCATCTACGGAGGCCGAGAGTTGTCTCGCGGCACCCAACGGCCGTCTCCTGCGGCAGCTAGATTGGTTCGAGGTTCGGCCTAGTTGATTAAACTTAGCACGAAGGATCTAACCAAAATTATGCTAGTTTAAAGTGACTCTAAGAAATAAAGAATCAGTCAACCATCCAACGTGGCTACCAGTTTTTCGTAATGACAGCGATATCGTAAATTTTTACCACCCTGTAATTCTTTTCTTAACTATGTTAGTTTAATCTTAATCATATTTACAAAATACTAGCTGTGCCCAGCGGTTTCACCCGCTGCTCATTTAGGGTTATAAAAAGTTACTAAAAAGTTTTTATTTCAACATTTTTAGTTATAGTATTATGATATAATACGCAAACACGGTTAAATAGTTTTTCTTTTTAGATTTAGTCCCGTCTTAGATACAATTTTTAGTTCCACATCAAGCTATAGATTAAATACTAAGTATCTATATTATGCTTTAGTATTAAACCAATTCAGAAATCATATGCATCATCCCCTAGGGGATACAGCTGATACTTGATCTGATGTTTATGTTTCTTAATGACTAGGTGAGGGGTGGGGAGGGGATACGGTCACCCTGCTCCCACTTGCCTGCCTACCCTGGCGAAACCCATACTTATACATGTGATTGCAGCAATCACGGCAGATTTGCTGTCATTTATTAAAGAGTGCCGTTGTATATCACTGAAGATCTATCACCAAATTACTGCGATAACCTTCCAAACCATAGTAGTACCTACATACCATTTTTTGATCATTTGTATTCGACAACTTCTAAAATATAATCGACGAATGAGTATATCATCAACGTACACGAAGTCAATCTAATACGTATTATTAAAGATAACTCAAAAACTACTTGTCGGATCTTAATATTTTTTTTATGGGACTAAACGACAACCACCAGCTTTCGAATAAAAAAAGAATCATCAAAATCGGTTCACTCAGACCTGAGTTATGAGGTAAAAAACACAACATACAGACGAATTGAGAACCTCCTCCATTTTTTGAAGTCGGTTAAAAAATAGATGTTGGCCGATTCTCAGACCTACCCGATATGTACACAAAATTTTGTTTAAATCGGTCCGGCCGTTTCGGAGGAGTATGGGAACGAAAACTGTGACACGAGAATTTTATATATTAGATACAGGTATCTATGTGTGTCTAATCTGCAGAGGGCAGTTACCTGCCTTGATTGCGGGTTGTTCGAAAGAGATACCGCGTCCCCGGAACATATAAGTCAATAGAAGGAACAAGGACGGGTTTTAGTCGGTACAATTTTGATACTACAGGGGAAGTTATACGATGATTTCTCAACCGCAAAAAAGTGTGTAGAATGTGTTTAATTGTGTAATTATTTGCAACGAGGCCAACAAATTAAAGGTTATAGACATCCTATTTCGTTTCAAAAAAATCTCTAAAAAAAATTTGTTACAAGGAGATAGTGCATCGTACTAAGAATATCTATAATATTAAATCTGTTGTGATTTCTAACAAAACTGATCAAATCAAAACAATTGAATTCTGCGAAACGTGATTCTTTTGATAATACACTGTTTTCATTGGTTGGTTACGAATAAGATTAAATAACTGAAGAATATTAATTAGCTGAATGAAATTTATAATAGTTATATTTACATGTTAATTGGCAAAAACTTAAACCTTTGCATGTAAGATAAATTGAATGTTGAATTAATTATATTAATTTAGAATTAAGTTAATCCCACACCTCAGTTTAAAGTACCTAATCATTGTTTGTGGTCTAACCATAGAGAAAAAACCCTTTTTTTTGTATTTTATAAGCAAAACCAAATCAAAAACAACAAAAATCCTACTTCCTACTAATATTATAAATACGAAAGTTAGTGAGTATGGATGTATGTTTGATCCTCTTTCACGAAAAAATTAAACCTTAACACTTAAATACTTAAATGATTTTAAAAGATCATACCAACACTATGCCACAATTATTTGTTATACAAAATGTACTATAGCAAAATTTACTTGTTCATTCGATACGGTGGAAATCGGAGGCCGAAGGTATGGAACTTATTTCAGCTGTAATGTTATGCAAATCAATTACGTTGTGTGGTCCTATGCATTGTACATACAGTATTTACCTCATATAGCGTTGGATAGATAAATTGCAAAATATATTTTTATTTTAACATGAACCTTACATCAAACTTGATATCACCGATTTTTTTTAAAGGAAATCATCCAAAATTATTTTCCCTGCTCTAGGGGAAGCGGGGAGTGTCAGACTTGTGCTGACTAAAACTCACCCATGTTTCTTTTATTGTCCTTTATGTTCCGGGCTGCGGTATCTCTTTGCGGTGGTCCTGGCATACCCCTCTGCTTTGCTGATATCTCTTCGCCGCGGGAGACGCCCATGGCGCCGGGCGCCGCGAGACGACTTCCGGCCACCGTAGATGCGGGCCTGTGGGCGGTGAGCAATGGGTAGTTCACCGTCCGTCCGTCGATTGACGACAGGCCGTGTCGACGGCGCGTTCGTGTTTCACGCGCGCCTCAAAGAGAGTCAGCAAAGCAGAGGGGCTTGCCAGAGCCTCTGCCTGCCGGGGTTGCGGGTTGTTCGAAAGAGATACCGCGGCCTCGGAACGTAAAGGGCAATAGAAGAAACATGGGTGGGTTTTAGTCAGTACAAGTCTGACATGCCCCCCCGCTCCACCCAGAGCGGGGGAAGTCATTGGATGATTTCCCACCCGAAAAAAAAAAAAAGGCGCCCGTGGAACACAAACGCGCCGTCGACACGGCCTGTTGTCAATAGACGGACGGACGCTGAGCTACCTACTACTATTGCCCACCGTCCACAGACCGAACATCTACGGTAGACGGGCGTCCCTCGCGACGGCTTTGTTGGATTGAGGTCCATCCCCAATGACTCAGGTAGAGGTGTAAGCACCAGTATACTTAAGACTTGCCTCACATACGACAGTCTAATATAAAACATGAACTCAAAATAAAATCAACAGATAAACAGCTGGTACCCGAGCAGATGTTCCGAAAAAAATCTATAAATATCATGAATAAACCACAAATGACTATCCCACAATCAACTAGAATAAATTGCTCTATAAAATATCAAGACAATGCTTACGTCAGACAACGTCAGAATTATTTACTTAATAATGGAATCATCATTCAACTTTGTAGAGCATACGAAGAGAAAAACACACTGCACCACAATGAAAACCTATAAAACGGTTGTAAACATCTCTACACAAGAGATAGCGTTACTTTGTTGATAAATGTACTGTCAAACAAGCAGTTTGCTTTACAGGCAAAAACAATAATACCAACTGAATAAAAAGTGTAAAAAATACAACCAAACATAAAAAAGAATGCACTGTTCTTCTTTTCCTGGTTTTTTGGAATGTTGATTCCAAAAATATTCACATTTCCTTTCTTTTAATTCACATTCCTCTTTTTTGTCGATTGTTCACTTTTCTTTTTAAAATTACATTTTTGAATATTTCTTAAAAATAAATAAAAACCACTTAAAAATATTGTTGATATTAATAGTTGCGAGTCCGATGACTGTACACAAAATAGTTTGTTCGACATTACAGGTTTGCGTCGTAAATGTAGAGGATGTTTTGAATGGATAAACTTCAAGGCTTTTTTTTCGTTTAATTTAATAACAAACAAACATAACCTTTAAATTATCATCGTCTTTATGCCCTTTTTTTTCGGTTGGTAAATCATCAAATGACTTCCCCCGCTCTGGGCGGAGCGGGGGGGTATATCAGACTTTTACCGACTAAAACCCACCCATGTTCCTTTTATTGCCCTTTACGTACCGGGGCCGCGGTATCTCTTTCGAACAACCCGCAATCCCGGCCATCTTTATGCCCTTGTCCTATGTCATTTAAAGTCATCGCATGTTCGTCTTCCATTCTTCTCCGTCAACTGTCACGCTATCATTTACTTCTATTTTAGTGTTCTCTACCATAAAAAGAAAAAAGGGCCCCTATATTTACGCTGTCCTCTCATAAGTACTAACGCTGTAACAACAACATTGTAAAACCAAATGATTTTAAAAGAGTAACCATGGTGTTTCTTGCCGGTTCTTCTCCATAGGAAACGACCAACCCGAACCGTGCATCTTTTCTCGACGTTTTACAAGTGCCCATGTAGGCCTATGTAAAATAAAAATATTGTTATTTTGATTTTGATCTCGGGAACGAGACTACTAACGAGACTATTAACTATATACTTAAAATTATAGTTCCTTAGAGCTGTGTGAAAGTCAAGGCAGTCAAAAGATATGGACGTTTGTGTTGCAAGTTTGTATGAAACCCTCGGTGCGCGAGTCCGACTCACACTTGGCCGGTTTATTCAATCCTCGTACAATCCAATCGAGTCCTTGATCTTCCTTTTCCTTTCCATCCATAAAAAATATTAATCTTTTAGTCACATACGATTCGTTCCTTCATAGATCGTTAAAACATGGATTAGCATCAGACCATGACGTGGATGACTTCTTTTATTTACTTTGTTTTTTTTGACGATTGTCTGGCAGTTTGAGTACTATAAGCGACCTACAAAAATGCACTTTTTTTGGTATAGTTCATCGTGTCGTTGAGCTCCTTGGGTTATGAGTTGAGCTACACGATAACTGAAAAATGCTTGCACTGACTGGACAGGTCCACTCAATCTGTGTGGTGCTTTCTTAAAAAGACAATTTCAGACACTAATCTGCAAAATCTTGGTCATCTTACATGAGTGTAAGATGACCAAGATTTTTGTCTGGACCTTAAAAGAGACTATGACCTCAGACTTTGTATCGGCTGTTTCTTCTCAGAGTAGTCGGGTACGAAACACCGGCCGCATCTAGTTTAAAAAAAAAGACGAGTAAAAGTGTTTGTGAAAACCTACTTGCAAAATAAACATCATTTAGCAATTCGGGATTCGAAAATCAATTAACCTAAAGACATGTGATTGCTGCTAAGAATAGAATATCCTCTTTCCGTCGGTGACGTAAAAGTCAATCTGGGAATAAATTACAAAGTTTAATGGTTGAGTACCGTCCGTTCTTTGCCATTTCATTTTCATTACCAAAAGGCGACCTTCAAAATATAAGTGAGGTCTTGTTTCATCATACGAGCCTATTCCCTTAGTTACAGCGAACACGGGTAAAAGTAATTAGATTTGAACATGATCTTAACCTTTTCTTAATTGTTGGGGTTTGCTTTGTATCAAATGAACTGCGGTAGAACCAACAGGTTCTGAAGAAAATTGTATACAAGAAGGTATTAAGTAGGTCTACCAAGAGGTAGACTAATGACTCTCTTGCTTACGAAAACAATAATTAAATATCTTGGGACAACTCACACACGGCTATCTGATCCCAAGCTAAGCAGAGCTTGTGTTATGGTAACCAGACAACTGATATACATACTTGTATAATTTATAAATACATACATATTATAGATAAATCACACCCAGACACAGAACAAACAATCATGCTCATCACACAAAGTTTGTCCTGGGTGGGAATCGAACCCACGACCTCCGGCTCAGCAGTCAGGGCCACTAACCACTAGACCAACAGGCCCGTCAATTGACCAGTCAATGTGGTTAAGGAAGACTTTCCGTTCTGTCCAGCAGTTGGCGGTTCTTGACAACAATCATGATGATGAATTCAAGCAAGACGACTCTTGGTCACCGTAAATGCGGGTCTGTAGACGGAGAGCAATGGGTAGCTCATCGTCTGTCTAATTTCGTGTCGACGTCGCGTTCTTATTCCACGCGCACCTCAAAGAGATGTTAGTAAAGCAGAGGGGGCCTGGGCCACGGTTTATTGCTGTTCAAAAGAGATATCGCATCCTCGAAACACCAAGACTAAAAGAAGGAACATGGATGGGTTTTAGCCAGTAAAAGTCTGACACTCGCCCCCGCTCCACCCATAGCGGGAGAAGTCGGAAGAAGTGATGATATCCAACAAAAAAAGAACAAGTGGTTGTTGGAGACTCTTGGATGGACAGGCCTATAAAGACTGCTGTAGACTGAAGATGACAAAATGTGTCTTTAATACGGAATGGAATATGTGCAGTCAGTATTTTGGCTATTTTCTTGTTATTTTTTAAAGGTACTTAGAAAAAGGCAGTTATTATAAAACATTATTTTTAGTTTATGCGAAAGCCGAAACACCTGTCCAGTATTTTTATATAAAGAATCTATGTACAAAATTTCAAAACTGTATCATGAAAAACCACAAAGTTATAAGGTTATTTGGTAGAACAAACTCGACAGACCCTGGGCAACACTGCCCGAGTGACATGTAAAATTTTGGCTCCGTATTTTAAAATTAAATTAAATTAGTAAATAAGTTATAATATAGTGCAATTATTTGTGCAATCGGATTGTAAATGTGTAAATACCCAGGATTATTGTTTTCCTGATAATCCATAACGTTTTTCGGTAATACATCGTTACCGGTAACCTACACACATCAGCTGACGTTTTACCTGCACTTATCTAAACGGACAATTCAGGGGAAGTATTGTTACTTTTATTAAATAATAGCACACACTCGTCATTTTAACTATATAGCACATCTACGTCAATTTCCAGATTTAATTTTGTGCTGATTTATTACCCTAAAATGGTTCTAAATCGCTTTGTTGACAACCTAAGATTGTAATTTATAAACACAACAACATTATGATAGTCTTTTCATAACTCTGTTATTCTTATATTCAAGATTATTAATAACATTAATGATAATTTTGTCTAAAAATAATATTTGAATGAACTACATTAATTTTTTTTTGTTTTTCATCAAAGCAGTGGGTAGGTCCACTTAAGAAAAAGTATAAATAGGTTGATAAAAACCAGTTAAATTCAATATTCTATTAGATTAATTTAATATAAAGATAATCTTTTAAACTTAATATAATATCCTACCTCATTTAATTTCATATCTGAACTTTTGCCCCTTTTTTTATTTTTTTTCCTTTCACCGCTAACTTTTCTGTATTTGTCTATTCTGTTAGTTCTCACCGTTTCTTTATTTCTATTTTTCAGTAAATAATCCTGAAACCATGCCTGTGATGACCCGTAAGGCTGCTGCTCAGGAGATGGAGCTCAAGTTGAGAACGGCCCTCCAAGAGCTTAAAGAATCAAAACTCCAAGTCCAACAACTGTTACAGGAGAGAGAAGAAAGTGAGGTGGAAGTCGTTAAAGTCAACAGCAAAAACTCTTCCTTGAAAAGGCAGTTAGTAGACCTTCATCAGCAATACTTGGACGTTGTTGATGAACGGGATCAGCTAAAGGTGGTCACAGATGGTTTCAGCAATTGCAGTAATTTATATGAGGAGGCTTTGTGTAAGATTAGGGACCTAGAAGATGAATTGATTCATGCCAATAGTTGTATTTTAAAGTTACAGAGAGAAAGACAAAGTACTCAGGTTATTGAAACTAACCGTTTATATAAGGAATTGTTAAATAGTAATTGTAATTCCCCTTCCTTAATAACTATTGATTTGACTGAAGATTCCTTACTAAAACCAAATTATTCAGTAAGCAATAAGAAAATAAAAAAATATGCTAAGTTAAATAGACTAATTAAAAAATGTAATCAATTTAAAAAACAATATAAACACTTTTCTAAAAACATTCCACTAAGAAAAGAACGTGTTGATTTAGTGAACAAGTTAAAAAATTATCAAATAAAGTTAGAAGACAGTATTAAAATATATAATATAGATACTCAGCAATTGCAGTCTGAAATAGAGGTACTTCAGGACTCACTTAGTTCCCTTTCTAGTAAATATGTGAGTTCTCAAAACCAAATAAGGGAACATATTCTTGCAGCAAATGAGTTGGTAATGAGTCAATGTAGTTGCCATACAGTTTCCAACCATGATACTACCCAGCCTGAGGTAATGGAGGACCCGTCCCAGGCTGAGAATTTGCCTCTGGACTGTATACTGAACCAAGATGCAGTTAATATTCCACTAAATAATTTACAAGTGGTACAAACTGAGATATATGATAGTTGTGAATGTTCTCACTCAGTAATGTTCTCAGATAGTATAGGAAGGGGTGTAGGTAAATTATTAAGTAATAACCTGAGTTTTCCCAGTCAAAATAATTGTATGCCAGGGTTAACTTATAAACAGCTAATGGCATTAGTAACTGGAAATGTTTATAGTGAAAATACTGATTTAACTATATTTATAGGAAATAGTTCAAAAATTACAAGAGAAGACATCACAGATAGTGTAACTGAGTTGTTAAAGTTGAACTGTCGTAAAATAATATTGTGTGCTTTTCTTAGTATAGTATTGAATCAAGAGAAACTAGAATTCGTCGAAAAAACTGTTTTCTTGGGAATAACACTCGATTCAAAGCTACAATGGGGTCCGCATATAACATCTCTTGCAGGACGCCTTAGTTCAGCAGCATATGCTGTTAGAAAAATCCGTCAGTTTACTGATGTTGATACCGCGAGACTAGTCTATTTTAGTTATTTTCATAGTATAATGTCATACGGTATTTTACTTTGGGGACGGGCTGCAGACATCGAGTCTATATTTATTCTGCAGAAAAGAGCCATTAGAGCCATATATAACCTACGTAGGCGAGATTCTTTAAGGGAACAGTTTAAGGATATTAACATCATGACAGTACCTTGTCAATACCCCCCCCCCTCCGGTCTCGGTGTTGAGTGGACGTATTTTTTGTACTCGCAAACATTTTATTTCAAAAAAGTGGTCTAAAGTGCAGTAAACATTCTAAAACTAACTTCGATACGTGCGCAGTAATACCTGCATCAAACTGTGAAAAAACCAGATCAGTGTACAAAGTATTGCCGGAGATACAAGCATAAACATTTTAAAGTTTTAAAAGTGAACGTTGTTAATTTGCTTTGTCTTTGTGTCGAACTGTGTGACCTTTGACCGAGTCAATGACACTTGGTTAATCAACTTTAACTACGAGCTACTGAGCATCTATTTCGCCTCTTCAAATTAAGATTCGGTGGCCGAACGGCGTAAGCTGCTACACGGCGCGTTCACGTACGAGGCTTCGTGTTCGAACCCCGCGACGTGTGATACTTTTTGTAATGTATAAAAGTATTGGCTACACTTGTTTCTGAGATAAGTACTGACTACCAACTACTACCTGTGGAGAACGCAAGCTACAAGTGCAAACAACACATATTCTCGCTGTTTGGCTTATTCCACAAGCGATAGCGATTAGCGGGTAGACGAACATAATGTATAAGACACCGCCTAAATCTCCCGCAACTGTACAAGTAAACAGTGACTCAGTGACAGTATCAAGTCACTTGAAGAGGACACCGCCAAACCAAACCGCTGTACCTTCCCGCTCCGAGTCCGACCTTAGGAGACTATATGCAGACGAAGCCCTACAATTAAATATCACTCAGCGAAACAAAAGAAAACACTCAAGTGAGGTCACCGGCGAAGAATTGAAGACATTTAAAAATGAGTTAAAAGAAATGATGAGAGATATGATGTCCGCCAATACCTCCCGTCTTGACAAGCTAGAAGAGCATATAATGGAAATCAAAAACCATTATACAAATATTAAGGCTAATACTAGTGAGTTAGAAAGGTCGTTAACTTTTGTCTCCGATCAACTGTCGTCACTTGACAGTAAGATTATATCTTTAGAAAAGGAGCGAAATGGTATGGTATTCAAGATATCAGCACTTGAAGAAAAACTTGAAATGTACGACCGAAATAACATTAAAACTTCAATAGAAATTAGAAATGTACCTAAACAAGAGAAGGAATCGAAAACAATGTTATATGACATGTTCCAGTGCCTGTCAAAGAAACTGGATACTTCTACAGAGCTTATTTGTGTTCGTGATATAATACGACAACCGTCGAAAAAAGAAAGCAAAACTTCAAATATTACTGTTGAATTCTCGAACACACTAATTAAGACCAAGTTCTTAGCAGCTGTAAAGGAGTACAATAAGAAAAACACAAATAATAAAGTAAGTTCAACTCACCTTGGCATAACAGTTACACCTCAAACCCCTATATATGTTGCCGAGCAATTGACTACCCTCACCAAGAGATTGTTTTATCTCGCAAGAAATTATGCCAAGTCCAATCAGTACAACTTCTGTTGGACATCGAATGGTCGAGTTTTTCTAAAAAAGAATACAGACAGCCAATCGATCGTGGTGAAAAATGAACAGCATCTAAAACAATTACTGGCTCAAACTATTTCTGCATGACTGCGCCTTTTTAACTCCTTGATTTTATCTTATACTATTATTAATTTTGTTTTTTGTAATGCTATATTCGTTAGTTATAGTCATATTAAAATACCTGTAAAAAACACAAATATACGAAACATAAATTACCAGTATCGCCACTTAACACAAGAATGTAATACGTACAATGTAAACAACACAACACAAACACAATACAACCCACCTAAACTCATTTTACCACAGTCACAACATATATACCTTACAAACTACACACACACCGATAATCAAAAACATAAGAACCCGAAAATATCCATTCAGATCGGATTTACTCATCATACATATATACAATTAGCTAATAATTATCCAAATTACTCATCCTCCCTTAGCATGCTATGTTTTGAAAATGGCTAATGACATTAATAATCTTATAGATAACATTGATCAGTTGTCCCTATCAATACCCCACACGTGCACTCCTGAACAGACACAATCTGTTATTAACCAGCCTAAAAACTATCTAAAACTACTGTCACAAAATATCCGATCAGTTAACTGTAACTTTTTAAACCTACAGATTCTGTTGCAGCGTCTTTCATTTGAATGTGATCTAGTGATTCTGACTGAATGCTGGTTATCCTGTTCAAGTAATGCCACTATTCCGCAAATAAAGAATTACACGACTTTCAAAACCACAAGACACCTTAACCAAAGCGATGGCGTAGTGGTATATGTGAACGCAGAGCTGCCCGCTACATGTGAGGAACCCGACTTTCATCAATCAGCTTCTGGGCTTATTATCAAAATAAAAACTGAAGTGGCTATCATTTGCATTTATCGCTCCCCGTCTATTGATAACATCCAGACCTTTATATCAGTTCTTAACTCTTTGCTTCCATCGCTTCAACACTTTAAAACGGTAATTCTAACAGGTGACATTAACTTGGACATAAAGCCTAGCAGCTTAGATACGCGGTCTCATGACTATCTTAATTGCCTGGCTTTTCATGGGTTTCTTCCAGCGCACACCATTCCAACTAGAGGTGATAATTGCTTGGATCATCTTATTTTAAAAACCAACTTGTCCTCCTATTCCTTCGTCTATGATTCAGTAGTTACTGACCACTATCCTTCCCTTCTCTGCTTGGACAATAAACGTATACGAAATACGTCAGTTCCCACTGCTTCCAATATTGATTATGAGAAACTCGATATAACTATGTCTCAGATAAACTTTAATCCAATTCTACGGTTGACTGATGCCGATATTGCTACGGACAAATTTGTGGAATTAGTCACAACAGCTATTCTAAATAACACCGTGACCCGAAAAGTATCTGCGAGAAAGAAAATATTAAAACCTTGGATCACATCTGGTCTCATACGTTGCATCAAAAATAGAGACGCGCTACATAAAAAGGCTAAACAAGATCCTCATAACGAAATATTAGCGTTAACCTACAAACGCTACAGAAATTTCTGTACCAGGACTTTAAAAAAAGCGAAACGACTTTATGATAAACGAGAACTGGATAAAGCTGGTCAAAATCCTAAACAACTCTGGGAAACAATAAGGCGAGTTACCTATTCCACAAAACCTAGTAATTCCTCTACACAATTATTGACCACCTCATCTTCACCGATACAATGCTGTGACAAGGTAAATTCTTTCTTCGTTACTGTTGGCAAAACTCTGGCTGATAATATCCACGCCACTTCTCCACAACGAACGACAAAAACTTACACGGTACAAAAGGCCACACCCGCCTCATCTTTCGTCCTGGAGCATACCGACAATGACGAGATTATTTCAACCATACACACCCTACGGACCAACGCTGCTACTGGATGGGATGGCATATCGCACTATTTTCTAAAAAAATACTCCACCCTTCTGGCACCCATCCTATGCCATATATTCAATATTTGTTTCGACACTGCTGTCTTTCCGACTTCATTTAAGAAGGCAATTATTCACCCAATTTTCAAGGGAGGGGACGGGTCTTTACCAAATAATTACCGTCCCATAGCAGTCCTTAGTGCATTATCTAAGGTGCTCGAACGGTTAATTAATAAGCGATTGGTTAATTACTTAGAACACAATAACTTAATATCTCCACATCAATTCGGTTTTCGCAGAAACTTGTCTACATGTGACGCAGTTCACGAACTGACTAATCATGTAGTGCAAAATATCAATAAAAATAAAAAAGTTTTAACCATATTTTTAGACCTCGCGAAAGCGTTCGATACGGTGCCCGTCCCTACTCTCTTACAAAAACTAGAAGGAATGGGTGTCAGAGGTGCTCAATTAGAGCTATTCAAGAACTACCTAACAAATCGATCGCAACTCGTTAGGATAAATGGTATTGATAGCGGTGAACTCCCTATCTCTTACGGTGTGCCACAGGGAAGCATACTGGGGCCAACTCTTTTCCTTATATACATAAATGGGTTATGCAGCTTAAATATCCCGAATGCAAACATAGTATCGTTCGCGGATGATACTGCAATAACCATTGTAGCTGATACATGGTCCCAAATAGAAATAAGGGCGCAACTCGCATTCAACACACTACTTAACTGGCTTAATGATCACACTCTTACACTCAACACTTCTAAAACTAAATTCCTTACCTACTCAATCTCTGCAGTCTCTCAACCCAGCATCCCAATAACTATAATAGCTCACTCTTGTCAATCCGAACCCCAAACTCCTTGTAAGTGTCCAATCTTGACCTCTGTAGATCATATAAAATATCTGGGTGTAACACTGGATAAGAATCTAAACTTTAAAACCCATATAAGCATTCTCACGGGCCGGGTCCGGAAACTCATATATATATTTTATTCACTTCGAAAAGTTGCTAATCCAACCATCATACGTAATGTTTATTTTGCCTTGTGCCAATCCATTGTAACATACTGCATCTCATGTTGGGGTGGTGCCTCTAAAACGGCTTTAAAACCGTTAGAGATTGCACATAGGGCAGTATTAAAAGTGGCTACTTTCCGACATATATTATTCCCAACAAATAAACTGTACTGCACATTGGGCATTCTAAACGTAAGACAACATTTTATACTACAAGCCATTATTCTACAGCACCGGAGAACGCCATATAGACCAATCAATAAACGCAGAAAAGATCTAATATGTGCAATCCCACAAACACGTTCACCTTTTATTAAAAGATTCTTTTATTTTCTTGGGCCTTCTTTATATAACAAATTAAATAAACACTGTTCAGTATACGGCTTAACTTATTACACTTGCAAAGAAAAGATTCACTCATTTCTACTACACAATTCATACGAAGAAACAGAAAAAATACTTCTTTAGGCTTAGCTATTTTCTGGTACTCGACCTATGTAACACACAAACCACACACGCACTCACACCACACGCACTGACATAAACTCACACCACACACAGTCACACACATACTATACACACGTATTAATAAGTTCTTAATCATCTCTTAATATTCAAAATTGTTCTCAATTCAAGTTAAAAAAAAAAAAAAAAAATATATTATTAATTAGTATGTTAATTTTTATCACTTAAGTAATATTACACATAATGTTTAAAATTCATGGGGGATCGGAACTGTCACTCCTTCATACAGGCTATACTGTAGCCTAGTTAGGAGAACAGAACTGCACCCACTATAATTGTAGCAAATCAGTAATGTTACCATTTAGAACCCATATATTCATGTACTACAATACTAAAAATTGTCAATAAAAATTTATTATTATTATTCCCTTTATTTACATTACATCTTACAATTATATTTTTAAATATTTCTTAGAAAATAAAAAATAAAAAAAACATTTAAAAATATAAAAATAGGTTTCCGCCGGTAGCGGGAGCAGGGTCCAAGCTACCGGTGGTTAGGGCTCCAGAGACAGGAACCTCCTCACAATGCGGGCCGTGTCGAGGAGTACTGCTTTCTGAATCAGGCCCTTGATCCAACCACCTAAGGAGAGCTTCGACAGATGTTCGTCGAAGCTCTTGGCAATTAAGCCATTGGCCGTTATGACAATCGGCACAATGATAGCCGAGTTTACATTCCACATGTCAACAACCTCGTGTGCCAAGTCAAGATATTTTAGTTGTTTTTCTTTCTCAGCTTTCACGAGGTTTTCGTCATGTGGGATGGTAACATCGATTATCATTACGCGGCGCGCTGATCGGTCTATCACCACTATGTCAGGCTTATTGGCGAGAATAGTCCTGTCAGTAATGATAGACCGATCCCAGTACAGCGTGACATGGTCTTTCTCGAGAACTGGGTCGGGCACATACTTGTAGTACGGTACCTCAGATTCAACAAGATTATATTTCAAGGCAAGTTGCTGATGAATAATCCTGGCTACTTGGTTGTGTCTATGCAAATACTCGCTGTTAGCTAGACGAGAACAACCAGAAATAATATGTCTGATGGACTCACCAGGACGATGGCATGCCCGACACACGTCAACCGTCCCATCCTTCATAATATATTTCCGGTAGTTGTTCGTCAACATAACTTCGTCCATAATCGCACAGACAAAACCTTCAGTTTCCCCAAATAGGTCACCGAATCGTAGCCAGGACACGGACGCCAGAAAATCTACATCGGGCCCATGAAGAGCCTTGTAGAAGCGCCCGTGAAGCTCCTTACCTTGCCATACTTCCTTGCGGTCATCGGTAGTAAGTACTACAGGTTTGCGCCAATTCTCTTTAGCCATGGACAACGGGGTGAGTCCCTTGTCCACTGCGACTACATCTCGGTGCATACCCACGTTGGCTTTTAAGAAATATTCCCTGAGACTGCACAGCTCTCGGTTGTGGAGGGTCTTTGCGTTTAAAAAGCCTCGACCCCCACACTTCCGTGGGATGTACAGTCTCATCACCGATGATCGTGGGTGATGCATCCGATTTGCAGTCAGCAATGTACGGACTCTCCTATCCAGGGCATCGAGTTCAGTCTGCGTCCATTTGAGTATGCCGAAAGAGTACATTAAAACTGGCATGACCCAACTGTTGAAGGCGCGCACCTTGTTCCCGCCGGAAAGGAGGCTTTTTAATACCTTCTTCAGGCGACCAAAGAAACGCTCCCTCAACAGTTGCTTCATGTCAGCCACGTTAATGCCTAACGCTTCCGACATACCCAAATACTTATAGCTTTCGGATGAGGAAAGGGATCTGAGGTGTATGGAATCCGAGAGTTGAATTCCCTCGGATTCCACAATCTCCCCTCGCTTCACATACATGACTGCACATTTGTCCACACCAAATTCCATCCTGATGGCGTTACTAAAAGTTTCAGTTACTTTCAGTAGCTCCATCAGTCGCAATTTGTTGGGGGCAAAGAGTTTCAGATCATCCATGTAAAGGAGGTGAGATATGACCTGACCACCTCTTCTCAACCGATAGCCTAGACCTGAATCCTCCAGCAATGTGCTTAGAGGATTCAGGGCTAGACAGAACCAAAGTGGACTCAAACTGTCACCCTGAAATATTCCCCGTTTAATCCATACAGGCTCATCGTTCCCCTGAATTTGTCGACATCCTGGATATCGAAGGACCGTCTTCCATTGTCCCATACACGACTCAAGAAAGGCGCGTAGAGTTGCATCAATCTTGTACAACTCCAGCACCCTCTTGAGCCATGTATGTGGCACTGAGTCGTAGGCCTTCTTATAATCAATCCAACATGTCGACAAATCCTTGCGGGATCGACGAACCTGTTGGCTAATGGCCATGTCGATGAGGAGTAGCTCTTTAGTACCGCGAGACCCGTTCCTACATCCATTCTGAGAGGCAGACATAATTGAATTTTTGTCAATGTGTGAATTAATTTTCGCTCTCAAAATGGACGTAAGAAGTTTATAGACCGTCGATAAACACGTGATCGGTCTATAATTCTTGGGTTCCGCGGGACTACCTGACTTATAGAGCAGGTGGGTAACGCCTGTTGTTAAAAACTGTGGCAGAGACCCGGACTCAAGGCAAGACTGAAATTGTGATGCCAGGCGAGTGTGTGAACTACTGAGCCACTTGAGCCAAAAGTTGTGCAGTCCATCCGGTCCTGGAGACTTCCAGTTCGGTAACGGACGAACTGCACTGGCTATATCTAAAGATGTTATTAAGATTGGCTCCATTTCTGGAATAGTTTCACACACACGCTCAACATCACGTATCCAGTCAGCCTCAGTATGACAGACAGGCACCGACCAGATGCTGTGCCAAAAAGAACTCGTGGCTACATCATCCGGGCGGCACACGTCAGTCACACTTTGTTCGGGTCGCTCCCAAGCTCTGTATACCCACCTCTCATCGCTCCGGAACATGCGATTCTGCGAATACCGATCAACCCGCCGCTTATACCGCCGAATACGGTTTGCCCATGCATAAACTTTCTGCTTCAGGAAGTCGATGCGCTCTGTGGCACGAGACATATATTCTTGAGGCCTGATTCCAGTCCCCGAGAATGCCCGTCTCACAAAGCGCATCACACGTGGTCTTGTATTATTATTATTATTATTAATATATTTATGAAAACATCATGTATGTCAGGAAAAACTCGCATCTTTTTAGTAAAAGAGGTGACAGACACAATTATAATACTAGAAATAGGGACCAATTAGTTCAACCAGGTTTCAGGTTAGCTAAAGTAGACTCATCTTTCATGGGGTACTGTTTGAAATGCTACAATAAAATACCTCCCCACATTCTTCAACTGAATGAAACGAAATTTAAATCTTGTATTAAACGCACACTATGTAGGCAAGCATATTATAAGTTGGGGGATTATATTGATGATAAAAATGCTTGGCTCAATGCTGGTCCTGCTCCTCAAGCATAGGGGTAAACTCATTAATAAGTATCCGAAGCTATAGTGGAAGCTGCAGAAGATTGTAAGACTATCTTTGCAATGTATAGAATCAATTCTCTAGTATTGTATAATTATTAAGCCCATATGTGAGTGCTATGTATTATCATTGACTTGACGAAGCCCTGGTGGTTAATAGTGTCATGCTCACTTAAATGTCTCGCTGATGGTGGCGGGTGTGTCGGGTCATTTAGCTCCCTTCAAAATGGTCGAGCTGAATGGGGCTGATCCATACGTCATGTTCGTGAACGGGCGCTGTCAGTTGGGACTGGTCATTTTTTAACTACCACGGTCATTTTTAATTTATTTAGATTTAAATTGAATTTTGCTCTTTATTTACTCTGGACGCTCTTACTGTGCACGTCTTTCTACATCGTTCTCACATATTTGTATAATCTCAACACGAATGATGTAAATACTATTTTGTAAAAATATTAGAATTTAAAAGAGTGTCCATGGAGTTTCTTGCCCATTCTTCTCCATAGAGATCAACGCTTTGGAATGGGCAACTGCAGTACTTTCACAAGTTATTATGCCTTGTGACCGGGACTGTAGATTCATTTTGTTTCTTGACATTCAAAAGTGCCTGTAATGGTCTAATTGAAATAAATGATTTGATTTGATTTGATTTGATTATTTTGTTACCCGGATATCCGTAAAAATACAATGTCTTGTCACCAACGGCCACGGCGTGCGGCGGCGGCGGCGGCGTCCCCGCGCCACGCGCCTTTCTTTCATTGATAATAAAATATCTCAGTTTGTATTGTAGGTAATTAACTGGTGATACATTTTCCATCACACTGTCTGGCAGGCTTTGGACTGTCGTTATGGTCAAGTGTAGGATAGCGCTTGCGAATAGGTACTTAGTATCGCATTGTGTCCTTAATATAAACTTTTTAAATATTTTTGGAAAAAAATAAAACATGATGTAAAAATTGGAATCGATGAATCGATTCCAATTTTTACATCATGTTTTATTTTTTACTTATTCTGAACAAACTATATTCAGGTTTCGCATATACTAAAATAACGTTATAGAGTAACCGTTACTTCAGCTGTTATCGAGAAGTCTTACTCATAGATAAGTCTTACTATTAAAAAGAATCGCAGCACGTGCATAGAATTGTGTCGTGATTTATGTACGAGTATAATGGTCACCGTGTCACGACATGTAACCAGTGACGTCATGATGGTTCTGTGGTTACAGGTGACTCTGAAACGTGCCTGTCATTTGTTCGGGACCAGACATAGACTAATTTGTCCTTCATACACAGTCAAAATAATTAATTATGTTGAAAAATATTGTTATATATCCTTACTATATTTACTAAAAGTGAAAGTGAGTTAATTATAATCAATAATAATAAATATCTTGGGACAACTCACACACGGCTATCTGATCCCAAGCTAAGCAAAAAGTTTGTTTGTTTGTTACGTCTTCACGCCTCAATGGCTAAACCGATTTTGATAAATTTTGGTACAAACATAGTTGTGACCCTGGAGACGGACATAGGCTTAAAAAAGTGACAAAAGGGGGAGTAAGAGGGAAAATATCTTTTTCGATCATCACGTGGTTATAAGTTAGCTTTAGCCCAAAGTAACTATGCCACGTGGATGAAGTCGCGGGCGGAAGCTAGTAAACCATAAATTAACTTGGACTGCATTAGAATAAGTAAAATGATTGAATCACACGAAAATATACTTGAAGTTCAACGTCAAAAACATTTGGATAGAAATTATCCTTAAAATTTTAATGGACACATTTTGCTTCTGAATCGTATACACACACAGCAATAATATCAATCCCAAAGGCAAAGAATATACAAGTGACGTTGCAAGCCCAATATGCAACCGCCAAACGTTCAGGAACGTCACCTTAATTATACACGAAACTTCTAAACTGGATGCAAATGCATATCCACTTGGGACCCGAGTGATGCTGCTTTTAACTTAAGTTAAACTTCCTCTATTTTCACTTAGCGCGTTTTCTCTTAGGAGAGTAGTTGTAGTAACATTAATTGCGTTAAGCTTGGTAAGTGCTCGCTGATGCAGGGTGTATTTAATTATTTTTGTGAGTGACTTTTGACGGTGAAAATGATGAAGGATGAGTTGGGGCCCTAGAATGCGTGTTGTAAATGGCACTGACAGTAAAAGTCTGAAATTCTCACTCTTCATACTTTATTGCACACGGATATCGAGAAAACGTAATGATCTAAAATGAACAAAATACGATATTGCGCGGCGAATATTATGCAGGTGGGTAAGTACTGCGGGTTGTCTGAAAGAGATACCGCGGCCCCGGAACGTAAAGGGCAATTATAATAGAAGGAACATGCGTTGGTTTTAGCCAATAACTTATTTAATGATTTCCCACCCAAAAAAAAGTTCATGTAAAAATTACATGAAAACAATCCTATAATGCCGGAGGCAGATTTAAACCGAGTTAGGTATTTTTCTGAGAAGGTAGGGAGAAATGGAACTAACGAATCGCATCAAGGGAAACGCCTCAGACGGACGTGCCACCCAGAAAAGGTCCAAAATGTTTTATCGTAAGAGAACAAAGGATTATTTGAATTGTGTGGATGTAAAAGATCCGTACGTGCCTATGACCACCAAGTTATTCTAGTGTACGTTATCGTTACTAATATTATAAAAGCGAAAGTGAGTTTGTTTGTTACGTCTTCACACCTAAATGGCCCAACCGATTTTGATGAATTTTGGTACAGAGATAGTTGGGACCCTGGAAACGGACATAGGAAAAGCGGGAGAAGGAGGGAAGAAAAGGGGGAGAAGAAGGGAAGAAAAGGGGAGACAATTTTTTTTTTATACATCATAACGCGGGTTAAAGTTAGCGTTAGCCCAAAGTAACTATGCCACGCAGACGAAGTAGCGGGCGGATGCTAGTTGTAATATAAAACAAAATAATATATTGCCGAGAATATTGGCGTCGTTCTCAAAGTTGCTGTTTGTCAATCAGTCGATTTTCTCATGCAAAATTATTTCTTGATATTGGAACGGTATATGAGAAAGATATTTGGATATTATTATTTTTGTATCCATTCGATATGTAATCTATCATGGCAACGGATACCGTCTAAAAGTTGAGGAAAATGTGATTTATCAGTAAAATTCTTTGAGTGTAATATATAAGATTAAGTGCCATTTCAATTTCGTATATTTCGAGTTATAATATAGTACCTAATTGAAAGAAGTAGACATAGCTACTTGGGAGGAGCTCGTGGCTAAATAATAGCAGCCGCTCGGGTCGATCTTAAGGTTAAGCCGTGCTTGCCTAGGTTGGTCTGTGCATGGGTTACATACCGAGACCACCCGTTACATACCGAGTTTCCTCCGTGCCTCGGAAAGCACGTTAAGCCGTTCCCGACTGTCATTTGTAGATCTTTGACAGTCGTTACAGGTAGTCAGTGTTCCGAAAGTCTGACAACCAGTCTTACCAAGGGGTATCGTATTACCCAGTATTAACTGGGTTGTGGAGGTCAGATAGGCAGTCGCTCCATGTAAAATACTGATATTCAGCTGCATCCGGTTAGACTGGAAGCCGACCCCAACATAGTTGGGAAAAGGCTACGCAGATGATGAGACATAGCTACTTGGGCATGTCTAGTTTTCACAAGCGTTACTGTCGAATTTGAGGTCTTGGGTTTTAGTCCTGGGTTGGCCGAAGTTTTCTTTTGGGGATGCCATTAGGAATTTCCTAGTAGCAGCCACAAAATCTGGAATTGTGCCTGGTTGCTGGCATTAGGCTCTCTCTTTATTACGCGAGACTACAAAACATAACTGGCGAAATGGGAGTTAAAATTTTGGAGAACAATTAAACAAAATGTTTTATTTCACACAAGCCTACATGGGTGCTTAGTAAATTTCGAGAAATAGTGCACGGTTCAGCTTGGTCGTTTCCTATGGAGAAGAATCGGAAAGACACTCCATTATTACTCTTTTAAAATCATGTGGTTTTACAATGTTGTTGTTACAGCGTTGGTACTTAAGTATGAGAGGACAGCGTAGGTCCAACAATAAGTCATTGCTTACTTTACATTTAAGATAACAAGTTAAAAAGTATCTAGGAATTATTAATTTTATTTTATTTTGTTTTTTTTTTTATTTGTTTACTGTGAATGTGAAGACCCTGTGGATCATTGCTTTCATTTAATAATATGTTTTTTTTTGTACTCTATTATCTGGTTGTTTAAGTACTCGTCGTCAGGTATGTCATTGAGATCTTTGTGTTATGACTCAAGCTACACAATAACTGACAAATGCTTGCCACTGACCTAACTGGACAGGTCCACTCAATCTGTGTGGTGCTTTCTTAAAAAGACCATTTCAGACACTAATCTGCATAGTCCATATAAGTGACCAAGATTTTTGTCTGGACCTTAAAAGAAACTATGACCTCTGAGATTTTTCGGCTGTTTCTTCTCAGAGTAGTCGAGTACAAAACACCGGCCTCATCTAGCTTAAAAAAAAGATGTGTAAAAGTGTTTATGAAACACAACTTCTCAAAAAAAAAAGAATCTTCAAAGCCACATTCTCCAGTTATACCGCGATCACGGTTAGTGACAGTTTTCCGTAAGTGACAGTTTAAATAGTGTTACAAAAAAGTTTTTATTATTATTTTCCGCCTCCTAGACTCATATGCAAATATTATTATTTACGAAACGGCTTATGGCGTAATCATTTTTACGTTACGCCCGCATACTTTATGCGTCTATCATTTTTACGCGATTCTCTTTTCCGTTCTATTTTCTTTCTGCGAAGAAAATACGCGTTTTATTATATCTTATTTGATATTCTTATCACGTTAAGCGGATTACTTGTAGATTATCTATTTCTAAGAAAAAATAAAATTGTTTTTTTTTCTTTTTTGTTGCAAAAATAAACGAATTGTGTTTTATTGATTCTGTTTTAGATATATTTTTTTGGATTCTTTTGTCCGGTTTCGGAGTGATTTTATTTTATTTACTTGCGGGTCATCCGGGTCAATTTTAACCTGATACTAGCAAATAGTCAAAGCATTTATAGTACTCGCGGATAATCGTGAGTGGTGGTTTACCACTTTTTGCCCTTAATTCTCTATCAAATTTTACACAAATTTATACTATATACTACTTTCATTTTGTTACACTTTGTATATACAAATATAAACTGACAAGCGTCCGCCACATCACAGATCAGGTACAGTTGAAAACCTGAACTGTAGCCCTACTATGACCTCTTAAAGCAATTCTTATTCCGCTGAGGGAAAGAGACAGAGCTATACAGGGTGTCTAGCACCATCTCTTTCACTCAGTGGAATAAGAATTGCTATAAGATGTCATAGTAGCCCTTCTGGACATATTTGGCGCACCCGTGAGACACGTAACATTTTTTTTCAAATTTTCTTGATTAGATTTTAATATTTTTTCTTCATGTCGTGTGCACTTGAGGCAAGCGCCAAATAAATGTGTTCTTTCTTTCAGTGATCAGCGGTCAACGGTTTTTGTCCTTTGTGGTATTCATTTACATTTCCTGTCATGGTTAATTTTCAAGATTGAGGTTATTAGTTGTCATGACAAACCGTATCACAGAATAGGTCGATTTTAATAATTAAATTAGAGTTAGTTCTTTTCGCGCTTGCAACATCTAAAAACAGCAGTACTAATAAAATCAAACATCAAAAATACTGTTCGTTAATATTTTTTAGTATTGATTTCAAATAGACAAACAGCCATTTTTTTAATAAAAAAAGTCACTAATTGTCAAAAGTTAAATTATTTCAGACATTTTTTATGGCTTTTGGTAAATCGTTTTCTAGGATAAATATTTTAGAATACAATCTAGATTCAAATTCAGACGTTATTTAAAATGAAAAAAAAAAAAAAATTATCATTCCATAGATACATTCTAGTTCTACGAATTTATTAAATCCGTCTGCAGTAAAAATATTCGTTTAAAGACAATGCCAAAAAACTTTATTTTCGTCAGTCGTAAATCTAAATACGTTTTAAAATGATATGATGGATGTAAGGGCAGCTGAGCGTGGGATAAAAACAGATTTTCAAGATTTGTGTGTGTTGTTGTTGATTATCCAAAGACTCTGGTTGTTATTTTTGGTAGTGTTTGTTTGTTACCTCTTCACGCTTTAATGGCTAAACCGATTTCGATGAGTTTTGATACAGAGATAGTTGGGAAGCAGAAGACGGACATAGACTAATATTTTTTTATAAAAAAGTGGGATGTGAGGGAGAAAGAGGGAAGCAAAGGGAAAACTTAGCGTTGCTATTACAAATTTAACGCGAGCGAAGCCGCGGGTAAAAGCTAGTATAATATAAAAGACTAGCTGGCGTCCGCAGCGTCGCCCCTGTGACATAGAAAAAAAAGTTTCTTATGTGTTAAGTATTCAAGACTACACTAGACTATACAAGTCGAAGACACAACGTGCAGTCATTTATTTCTTAACTAGCTGGCGCCCGCGGCTTCGCCCGCGCCATATCGTAAAACAATGTATCCTATGTATTATTTCAGCCCATAATCTACCCCTGTGCCAAATTTCATCAAGATCCGTTCAGCCGTTTTGACGTGAAAGAGTAACATAATATTAGTTAGATAACTGCTTCGCGGCTTCACCCGCGTGATATCGAGTAAAAAAGTATCTTATGTGTACAAACATTCGCATTTATAATATTTTAAAGTAGGAAATAGAGCTCCCAAAATCAAAGCGAAAATAACGTATTAAATCTTAAAATTATTCTTGATAAACAATACCAGAAAGACTTTTTTTTAACTAAACAATAAGATTATCCAAAGTATATAAAAATACTTTTCTAGTCAACAGGCAAATATTGACGCAAGCCTAAGTAAATAAGAAATCAATCGACAAAATTCAAAAGTGAATTTAGCGGAATTCTTGGCAAGATATCAACTAGAGTCGAATCTAAGTTGATCGTCAGACTATCTTAACTTTTCAAGTGATGTCATAGGCAAAAACATCACAGTTATGTAAAAAAAGTTAAAAAAAAAGGTGTGTGTCAGCTCCGACGCACGACTGGAGTTTACTCCTTAAGTACAGACGCCTGCAGGTCAAGCTACCCGAAACTGTCAATTTTTCCCAATGAACCTTGAACCTTAACACTTTAGAAATCAAGTCGAAAATCTATCAAAGAAATCTGACAGATTGTAGTAGCTTGATGTGCAGGCGTCTGTACAAAAATATCACTGACGGACGACAAATTTCGCGCCATCTAGTAATATTCAAAAACCCCATAGGTGCGTGTGCACCAAAAACGTAACGAGGTCATTCAAGGTCATTTATCAGTAGATTTTACACCTCACATTTTTCTCATACCGGGCGCCTTTTATATGAAAATCGATTCTTAAGGAGTAAACTCCAAAAAAAAAAAGCGTTGCCCTACACTAGGAAATTCTCATGCATCGTGGGTGCGTTTAGAAACATTCAATCTTATAGACCAGTAAAATATTAAAAAAAAAACTTTTTTTAATTATAAATTAATCATAATTGGACTGAAATTTATTATATAATGCAATATAATTATTGACATAATTTAAATAGAATATAAAATATGTTTTATCAAATAAACATCTCGGTGAAGTTCGTTTTATATCGGGATCTTAGACTATTAGGTATGTCATTTTAATATTAGTCTAGTTTCATCCGGTGGTTCATCAAAATCGGCACCAATTTATGTACAGACGCCTGCAGGTCAAGCTACCCGAAACTGTCAATTTTTCCCAACGAACCTTGAACCTTATACTTTAGAAATAAAGTCGGAAATCTATCAAAGAAATCTGACAGATTGTAGTAGCTTGATGTGCAGGCGTCTGTACATTGAGTAAGTAACTAAACTATTCATGATGCTGCCAAAGTATAATATGATTTGACGACATGGTTGGCGCAGTGTATGTGTATAAGTATAGCCTACAGATAGTTGTTCCGGGTCTGGCTGTTTGCGAGAGAGGAGAAATTCCTGGTAACCATATTTTAATTAAATGCCCCACACATTTAAAAAAAATGGCTAAGTTGTTTCACTTTAATTAATTTCAGAAGAGGAAACTTCGTTTGACAGGACTAAAAATAAGTTTTAGTGATTTTTAAATTAGTATAGTTTGTGGTAACAGACTCAAAACCATTATCGTCGAAAAGGCTTCGTCCAAATTTATTTCTCTATTGCCTTATTCTAAAAATTAAAAACAAATGAATGTACTGACGTCAGATGTTAGCACAGTTGTCATGCCTATCAATGGTTAGCAAACGTTTGATTGTTTAACTTTACTTCGGTACAAATGTTTTCTGATCAATATTAGAGTCAATAAACTTGTGTTGCACCTTTGTTTTCATCGTGGTAGGCCGCCATTCAAAGGGAAAAGGACCAGTATAACCTGAGCTTTGGCAATATGTTGAGTCCGTCCCTTGCTAGAGCCAGCCCGCGCTGCTGAGCCAGCAAGTTTAAATAAGTCCAAAAATAATATCACTCAGATCCAGCTTGTCTCTTTGCTGTCCTCCCTCAGCGACGCCCTTAGCGTGCCCTTAGCGTGTAGTCGCTTAGTTTGTAAATTTTTACCCTGGCTAAAGGTCTTAATTTTTAAGGCATCCACAGAATTCGCCAGGTTAAGCAGACGACCACCGCCTCGGTTGAACTGCGAAATGCCATTCAGAAAAAAAAATGCTGAGCATTTTTGTAATTAACAGGCCTGTTGCGAAGTTAGTTGATAAACCTAACTACAATGTTTTTGTTTCTGCATCACCCTAAGATTGACTGGTAGAAAATGCCCAAGATATTAAGTCCGCCTTTTTAATTTTTTTTTTACATGTGATCAATAATTATTAGTTTCAGCTACGTTTTTCCAGGTTGGTCTGTGTGTGGGTGACGTGACCTGTTACAAAGCGAGTGTTTACGTAAAATACTTTTATTCAACTGCATCCGGTTAGACTGGAATCGGAACCCAAAATAGTTTGTAAAAGTCTAAACAAACACAAGCATTCCAATTACAATTAAAAAAAATAATAACAGAGAAATACAATAAAATTACATTACATACAAATTTATATTATTAATATTAAATTAAAATAATAAGTTTAATATTTTAAGTGTTTAGTGTTAAGTAATGATTAGTTTTGTTTATTTATTTGTTTAATTTTCTGATGTTTTTTTTTATAATGCCAAGAAAAAACAATTTCCTTTGTCTATTGTAAAACACCGTAGGTAAGCGTCATAATATTACCACGGACTATAATGAATAGACTAGCTAGACCGTCAACTAAAGAACCGAGCCAGTGCTAGCCGGAATGGCATTCGAGGTTCTCGGCGAAGCGAGGGTTCCGTTCAAACTTGCAACATAAACGGCCATATTTTTTGACTGCGTAGACTAAGGGACATGATTTTTCCACTACCTACTCTAAAATACCAGTGTTGAATATATGGTTTTAATTTAAACTTAATACCTTGACGAGTTCCCAAGATAAAGGGTTTTGACAGACAACAAAATGATCCATTTTTTTCTGAATCCGTTTTTTCCTATTAAAGTAAGGAAACCTAAAAAAAAAGTAACTAGTTTAAACTGAAAGTCAAATCATTTATTTCAATTAGACAATTACAGGCACTTTTGAAAAAAATGATGCTGCTACAGTCCCAGTCACAAGACATAATAACTTGTGAAAGTACTGTAGTTGCCCATTCCAAAGCGTAGATCTCTATGGAGAAGAATGGGCAAGAAACTCCATGGACACTCTTTTAAATCATAATGTTTTATAAAATCATGGATACATCATTCATGTTGAGATTATTCATAATGTGAGAACGATGTAGAAAAACGAGCACATTTAGAGCGTCCAGAGTAAAAGTTGTTTTGACGTGTCTACTAGTTCTCATTACTGTAGTTTGTAGTTGATTATAATATTAAAATAGGTTTAGGACAGTAGGATATAAATAGGACAATTACATTAAGAAACTATTTCAGACCATTTAAAAATTTAAACAAAGAATCAGTTTAAACTCTTAGCATTTATTTCATGATTATCCATTAACTCAGCAGCTGTGTATGTTATTACAAAATTAACTAAAACAATAAACAAATTGACATATTTTAACAAATACTATCTCCAACACACCATTAATATTTGGCAACCATCCAAAGTCTTTGAACAAAAATAATTGACCTAATTCTTTGGCCCTTTATCTTTGAATTTTTCTTTTGTTTTGAAAACTATAAAATTTAATATCTCAGTTGATTCTTTTCGGACAGATCAGCACAGGGTATTTTAATATGTTTAATGTTTATATTAAAGCATAAGGAGAGATAAATTTTGTTACGATCTATTAATAAAAATATTAATGAAAGGTCAGTGACCTACGGCTGGATTATTATAGCTCATTTCACTCAGGTGGTCAATTTGGTAGCGGTGAACAGCTGATTCTCCATTTAGTTATAATATGTACGTTTATTATTATGTATATGACAAACGTACGCTTTATAAATATATAATTATTGATTGAAAACAAGCTTGTCATCATAATTTACACAGGTGAGTTTTTGGAACACATCAGATTTTTGCGCAATTCCAAAAGTTGTTCTCTGTCATGAGTCTCATTCACCGTTAAAGTATTGCAAACTTTAAAAAGGGCAAGTGCGAGTCGAATTCGCATAGTGAGGTTCCGTATAAACTTTCCGTTTCTCCTTTTGAGGTACGGAACCCTAAAAATTTCCGTGCAATGAATATGTATCCACATAAATTGGTTTTTGTATGTTTTTCTCTTATTCTCATACTTAACATTAAACAGTAAGATAGTTTTTAATTGTAAAGTGCTATGGTGCCCACAAGAAACACTTTGCTCTTACACTAAATGTTTTCGACCTAATAACTGCCAAATCATTTGGATTCCAAATCTAGTTTATTGTGATCCAACTAATGAACATTAATTTGATTTGATGCTATCAAACAGAGGTCGAAAGAATCCAATTAAACTGCTATCAGTATTATTTTATTTTCGATTAGCTTTTGCTCGCAGCTTCACTCGTGTTAAATTCGGGTAACACAGTTCCCTTTTCCTGATTTGCAGGTACCGGTAGGTTTTGCCCTTGCGCCTTAGTTATTGTAATGCTAAGTTTTTCCTTTTCTTCCCTATTTCTCCCTCAATTCTCACTTAAAAAAAATTGCAAATGTCTGTCCCAACTATCTCTGTACCAAAATTCATCATATCGGTTAAGCATGAAGACGAAACAAACAAACAAACTCACTTTCGTTTTTATATTAGTTTAATTTGAAATAGGAACCTACCTACACCTGATATTATTTTACACCAATACTTTTTGAGTGTGCTTCAAAAAAGAGGCGAAACATTATTGTTTTCAGCCAGTTATACGTGAAACAGGTTTCATTTAAAAAACAAAATCTTTATTCCAAAAAGGTTTGGGTAACTAAACTCTATTATTTGAGCTCGTTCGTGGAAATTTTAGAAAGTGCAATCATGCAACCGCCTGTATAGGCTAATATTTGACTGACCAAAATAAAAAAAGGAAATAGTAGAGCTTTTAGTGAAAAAAAAAAATGAATATGTTTTTAGTGGTTTTATTACGCGTTTAATTCGGGGTAACACAGTTCCCCTTTCCTGAATTGTAGGTACCTGCTACTTGTAGTTTTTGCCCTAGCGCCATATTAATTGTAATAGCAAAGCTAAGTTTTCCCTCTTCTTCCCTCTTGCTGCCTCATTTCTCAGAAGAGTAGAGAAGAGTTTGTTTGTTTGTTTGAACGCGCTAATCTCAGGAACTACTGGTTGGAATTGAAAAATTCTTTAAGTGTTGGATAGTCCATTTCTTGAGGAAGGCTATAGGCTATATAACATCACGCTACGACCAACAGGTGCTGAGCAGCGTGGGTGAAACCGCGTGGAACAGCTAGTTGAAAAATAAAAGTTAGCCTATGTCCGTCTCCAGGGTCCCAACTATATCTGTACAAAACTCATCAAAATCGGTTTAGCCATGTAGGCGTGAATACGTAACAAACAAACTCACTTTCGCTTTTATAATATTAGTAAAGATTCACTCTAAAACATTAGTTGTTTGACAAAGAGCATTGAGGTATTAATAATGATAATTATATTTGATTAATTAGTTAATGGACTAATGGTATCTAATATTGATATAAATATAAATATACAGGTTATAAAATATCTGATTACAGTGATATTGTGACTTACCCTCCAATGTAAAGTGATTTTTTTTGTACGAAAACATCCATTTATCCCTAAAAAAAATCGTATTTATTTAGAGTATTTTGCACCATGGCAACACTGATCCTACTTCAAAATATATAGGTACATTTTCATCGATAAAATAGATACTTAAGGCGCGGCAATAAGCTAATCTTTAGGTATTCACGAAAGTGACGCTAGCTGCATACTAGGTATGGTCTGACACAAGTACACGACAGTATAGCATCGAAAGAATAGAAATAAGGTCAAAAATGTTTCGGTGTTTGATTTTATTTGAATATCATGTCCGCCAAAATGTAGGTCATTTTGCAGTTTTTATTGAATATAAAAAAAAATACAGCTTAATGTTTAAAATTTTTTAGATATCTCTTTAGTCTATACAATTTTCTTTGTTATAGATACAAAAAATTTGGTTGTTGCTGAAAAAATGGAGAATTTCGAGACGAGAAACATTTTTTCATGGTCTTTTTAAAAAAAATTTTTTCGTAGTACCTACTAGACCACTTTTGTAAATTTATTTTGTTTAACTCTTTACTTTATGTACTGAACTATGCACGGTATTTTTTTTTGGCTAGTGGCATGTACAGATACGGCTTACTTTGCGACGAAAAACTGGACGTTTTACGAAGTGTTTGCTTTGTACAGCGCCTTAAGGAAAAAAACAGGAAAATAATTATGATGTTACACGTGTTTAAAAAAAATTGATCGCAAGGAAAATGGAATAATGATCAGAAGATTCTTTTTATTCAGTTTCACGTAGTCTAGCTTACAGTTGAAAAAGTGAAACTGAATAAAAATAAACACTTCTGTCGTAGAAATAAATAATTTTAAGAACTTTGCAACACGTGTGCTTTTTTAATTCGAATCTGCTGAGATTTATTGACATATTAACGGACGTTTTAAAGACTATCAGTCAAATAAAACTTTCAACAAAACCACGATTAAGTAACCTTTGAATTTATTTTTTTAAATGTGCTTTACACTAGGAATTTCTCCTGTATCGTGGATGCGTTTAAAAACATTTAAACTCACATACACAAACGGCCAGACCCAGAACAACTATCTGTAGGCTATACAAATATTTGTTCCGTGCGGGAATCGAACCCGCGACACTCAGCGCAGCAGTCGATCGCTCAGCCAACCGTGTCGTCAAAAAATTAATAAATGATAAACTTGAATTATTATATCCATTATTCAAATGTTTATAATTTCTTATGTCAATGAAGGCATCATTAACAATCTTAACGGTAGACAACAGATTAAAAATATCTGTCAAATGACAGCTGATGATACGTGAAATTAATAATGTCATTAAGTTGTCAACTGATGGCTTTACCCATACTTAATCTCTCACTCGTTTGCCAAATATGTCCGGCAAAAGTGAAAACTAAACCATTTGGCAACTGGCAACGCCACCCAGTATTGATTGATTGGAAGATTGACAATTTGGCACAATGATAGGCACATGAAATTGTGGTGAATAAAAAACGAACAAATGCGAGTTGTGTTCGCGGACCGATGGTTCAGTACAAACTTGTGAGTAACTAATGAAATTACCGAACGTTGTTGTATCGAAAAGATTAACTGTATGTAGTTTGTTAAATTGTCTGATTCTGTTCTGGTGTAAATAAACAGGGAATAAGAATTATTTAGGTTTATTAAAAATGACACAAGGAATACAAAGAAAATACAAAGCACGTCTTATCTAGTCGTACGTAAAATTAGCCTTCAGCCGTCTCCAGGGTCTAAACTATCTCTGTACCAAAATTCATAAACATCGGTTTTGCGTTTTAGGCGTGAAGACGTAATAAACAAACTCACTTTCGCTTTTATAATATTAGTTGGGATGTGCCCTAAACGGCCATATCTTTTATTTGCGTAGAATTAGGGGGTTGATTTTGCATCTGCAAGGGACCACAAACATCAATATTCGATATTCATTTCAATTTGATACCTCTACGCGTTTCCGAGATAAAGGATCTTGACATTCAGACAAACAGACGAACAACAAGGTGATCCTAGAAGGGTTCTGTCTATTTCCTTATAAGGTACGGAACCCTAAAAATATCTGCTATTTCATGTACTATCGCTAAGTGGATTATAAACCGGGGTGACATTTAGATAGAACAAAATGTCAAACATAACGTGGGGGATAAAAGTCAGTTGTGTTTTGTTTGCGCTTTTTACAAAGTAACAGTTTTGGCATCTATCCATTTTCTGCACTCGTTTACCGTATAGTATTTACTTGACTTACTCTTGACATGAATCTTGTCCTAAGGAGATCGACAAGTGATGAGATCGATACAGGGACAAGCTAATTCTAAGAAGAACTTGTAACTTAAATAAATACAGGCTATATGAACTCGGGAACATGAATTTAACTAAATTGGATTTTTAAATTCAATATTTTATACGTAGTTAAAAACGTGTAAACGTGTTTGACGACACGGTTGGCGCAGTGGCTGAACGTTCGACTGTTGCGCTGCGTGGCGCGGGTTCGATTCCCGCACGGAACAAATATTTGTATGACCTGCAGATAGTTGTTTCGGCGAGACGACTCCCTGCCAGCGTAGATGCAGGCCGGTCGACGGTGAGCAATGGGTAGCTTACCGTCCGTCCGTCTATTGACGCCAGGCCGTGTCGACGGCGCGTTAGTTTTCCACGCGCGCCTTAAAGAGATGTCAGCAAAGCAGAGGGGCCTACCAGGGCCACCACCTGCCGTTATTTGATGATTTCCCACCCCAAAAAAAGAGCCGGTTCTTAACCTGCCGTAAACAGTAATTTCTGTGGCTATTCTCATGATAACTATAATCATTAAGTTTGTATCGTAAAGTCAAAAACTCACATTTCATATAATGGCATAGTTCTATAATATAATTGCTTCCTATTGTTCTCAGGTCAAAGACCTTGAATAATACGAGTTACCTCTAATTTTGGGGGCATTTAACTGGTAATGTATCAGTTAATGCATCAGTGTTTTTAATTAGTTCATTCACCACTCAGTCATTCATTCATAAGTTGTCGATTTATGCCCGTTCCAATAAACAAAAACGACTCGTTTTGCTTACGGAGAGTTGTATTTTAACATAAGTCTCATAGAGATTATATAAAAATACAACTATCCTTAAGCAAAACGAGTCGTTTTTGTTCATTGGAACGGGGCATTAAATATTCTTTTGTTAATCTAACATTACCGGGGTTGCGGGTTGTTCGAAAGAGATACTGCACCCCCGGAATATAAAAGGCAATAAAAGGAACATGGGTGGGTTTTAGTCGGTACAAATCTGACACTCCCTCCCACCCAGAGTGAGGGAAGTCATTGGATGAATACCTATCCGCTAAAGGGATGTACCAAATTAGTGCACCCATTTTGCAAGTTATGTTTTCAAGTTTATTGCCGTCAACCAAACTCCGCTACTGCCAATAACAGTTTGCCCGTTCCGGCAGTCAAAGCCAGGACCACGTGCTAAGCTGTCGCATTTATAACTACTAGACCAACGAGAAAATACCGTTACAATTATCTCTAAACCAAATATTTCTAAATTAGACAGAGACAACCAAACACAAACCCATATTAACTACCGCCTCAACAAAATTAGTTTTTCCAATCATCATCGAGAACCTTCCTCGTTAACAGAAGGGTATCAACTGAATAAGGAAACCCAAAGACATTACAAGACGGAGACGTGCACAGTCTTTCGACAGTTACTTTACCTCTGACAGCAACCTAAGCAGTAAACCAGCAACCTTAATGCTATGAGAATAAAGATCATCTTGCATTCGCCAGTAATTTTACCTTTGGATTTACGATCACCAACCTTATTTCAATGTTGAAAAGGATAAAATTGCAACATCAAAGTTGAAAGGACTGTACGTAGATGTATTCACGGTATCGACATTAGGGATAGGATCCGTCGTCAGAACCCGATTGCCAAAGATCCCTCGATACCAGATTTTGATAGCTTAATCCTGTCCCATCGTTGATTTTCGCCATTTGAAACTCCTACTATTCCCGACAATTTTTTCGGGCGTTGCATCCCTAACTTTATTAAATTGGGTTCCGGAATCAATAGAGGTCTTTCGGCAAATAGATATTGGGCCAGTCTCCGAGATTTTGTCCCGAAATCTTGTATTGGATTTTGTACTATACGAGCACGTATTTATGGTACAGTGTTAAACGATTGTGTTATTTATGGGACAGAATACTGGGCTGTAAAACAGGTGGATAGAAAGTTGCATGTAGCGGAGATGAGATGGATGTGAAGGAATGATAAGAATGGATAAATTAAGGAATGAGTATAATAGAGGAAGTTTGAAAATTGCGCCTGTTACAGAAAAAAATAAAGGGAGTCGTTTGTTTTGGTATGGGCATGTAATGAGGAGGGATGAAGAATGTAACTAAAAGAGTAATGGATCTGAATATTGATGGAAGGAGAGTGATAGGAAGGCCAAAGAAAAGATGGATTGATTGTGTAAGGAATGATAGGAAGGAGAGAGGAGTAAATGATGCCGTGACGTCTGATAGGGGAGAATGGAAGAAGAAAACATGTGGCGCCGACCCCAAATAGAATAGGACAAGGGCAGGAAAATGATGATGTTAAACGATTGCGTTTCTTTTATGTTTGGTGGTTGGATTCGCATTGAGATTTATGAAATGTTTTAACACACCATAACCGCATTATTGTATTTCTTGTAGAGATAACCAGAGGTGTACACCCACATATTCCCAATCATGTTTTAGTCACAAATCATAGCGTGCGACTTTGGGTTCTAAAATGGCCACGTAAGCAGAATCATAATTAGTAGGTAAATATTCTAACTCATATTGTAAAAACTAAAGTGAGTTTGTTTGTTACGTCTTTACGCTTAAACGGTCAAACCGATTTTGATTAATTTACAGAGATCGCTGGGACCCTGGAGATGGACATAGGTTATTTTTTTTAAAGTGAGAAAAGGGGAGAAAGAGGGAAGAAATGGGGAGATTTCTTTTTCGATCATCACGTGTGTTAATGTTAGCGTTAGTCCAAAGTAGCTATGCCACGCGGATGAAGTCACGGGTGGAAGCTAGTAGTTTAATTTTAAGAATAAAGTTTCCATTCGAAAATGGTCACTGTTGGCGACCAGCTACCAAACTCTTTAATAATTTTATATTTCTTCTTTTGCTTGTCATTTTTTTATGTTTTGTTTTAAGAATAAAAGTCAGTCTGTGAAAAATATGTGCTACAATATATGAGAAGCTGAACTTGTGGTTTCATTACTCTCTAAAATTATCCTGTTCTCAACAGTCACCAAGTAACAATTAACAATAATTATTAACTGTGATTGTGACCATTTAAGAAATTTTTACGTTATTCATATTATTATTTAATGATTTTACTAAAGCGGCTACTTAAATAGCCGTTTTCGTAAAATAATTACCCCTTATTTTGATTTCGTGTTTCAATCATTAACCCTAGTATTCAGTTGCCTCCAGGTAGACTGGAAACCGACCCCAACTTAGTTAAAAAAGGCTAAGCAGATGAAGATAAACATAGACAGTAAAAATACACATTTACACAATTCAAAAACCATATTATTATTCAAACAATCTGTTTGGTTGGTCAACTCTAAATAAAATGTATTTATAATAACCTCTAGAACCCGCAGAATTAATCGGAATAACAATAGCCTGAAAAATACAAAAATAAAAAATGTAAACCCATTACACACAGAAATTCGCCAATGGAACACAAAAGCCTTTTCAAAACAGTAATGGACTTACATTTTTTTTTTTCAATGAACCGGTTCAGGTGAATAGCTGGCCACTTTACACGGGTTAAAATATTATAAAACATACGAGAACTACGTATTTTATGAATACGCGTTAGTCATTAATTATTTTAACATTAGTAAGGTCAATTTAATACCCAGGCTTTGGGTTAAAAACAGTATTTTATTTTCTTTGCGTTTTTCTTAATCTGGCTAGCTTTTTCCCAACTATTGGGGTAACCTTTCAGTCTTATTTTATTTTTTTTTAACTTTTAATAACGTGTAATTTTTTTATTTAATAGTTAATTGTATACTCAATTCAATATTCTGTTAATATTCTGTTTCATGTTAAAATATTCATATACAATGTAAATTGATCCTGAATAAATAAATAAATTGCCGTCCCATCGAACTATGACAATGGGGAAACTGAGAGTGCACCTGCGCCTGCGCACACACTCGTGCACTATAATATCTCACGCGCAGTAGCCCTACTATGACCTCTTAAAGCAATTCTTATTCCGCTGAGGGAAAGGGAGAGAGCTATACAGGGTGTCTAGCACCTTCTCTTTCACTCAGTGGAATAAGAATTGCTATAAGATGTCATAGTAGCCCTTCTGATGGCTTATCTAAACTATGTTTCAATTTTTTTCTTACCACAATAAAACATATTTTTTTGCATGGATCAAACAAGTATGTAATATTGGAGACTGGTGCCTAAGTTAGGCTCAATGCTTGTGTTTCAGGAAACTTGGATCCCTTTACATTTTCATTTGATGATGATTGTGAGGTACTAGTATCATAACAACTTAATGTAGTATTATGTATTTCGATTTAAGTCATGCGAGGCAAATGTTAGTAGATGTGTACTATGGGTGTGTGACATCCTACTAATAATAATAATGTATATTATTATAAATGTATAATCCTTTTTAATATTATAAATGCGAAAGTTTGTGTGTATGTTTGATCCTCTTTCACAAAAAACCTACTGAAAAGATCTTGATGAAATTGGGCACAGAGGTAGATTATAGTCTGGAATAACACCGAATACTTTTTCAATCATCACGCTGGTGAAACCGCGGGCGCCAGCTAGTAATATCATAAATGTGAGTGATTGTGAAGATGGATGTATGTATGTTTGTTATTCTTTCACGCCAAAACGGCTGAACGGATCTTGGTGCAATTTACCACAGGGTTAGATTATAGTCTGGAATAACACATAGCATACCTTTTTTCATCATTACAGCTAGTATCATATAAATGAGCAACAATAATCTCTTACCAATCCAAAGGATTAAGTAATTACATTAATAACTGATGTTACTGGGATAACGGAAACGCCAAATGACAGTTAATTGTTAACAATGTACAATTGTACATTTTCAAGCCACTTACAGAGACTCGTTTTTCTCAATTAAAACTGCATCGAGGAAATTCGCATGCAATTTCGGTAATGTATTTTTTTCTACACGACAATTTTGTTTTTGTGTGACCGAGGTATTTATTGCAACGAAGAAAATAATGACTCTGCATAATTCTTGTCATTGTTCTACCCTCTAATTTGGTCCATTCAAAAATCATTGACCGACCATCTCCCGTCTAATAGACGCCCCAGACAAAATATGATCGTTAAAAAGAGCTATAAAAATGATAAACGGATTTTCGGTGCAGCCACCCCCTATTCAAATCAAATGTTCGTAAAATGTTAGAAAATTAAATGCTGCCAAGGATTTATATAAACTATTTGAATCAGTTTTTTTTACCTAAAATAAAAGTATTATTTAGCCACTCACACATCAGAGGCTAATACTTACATTTTGGTAAATAATTCACTCCATCGCAATTTAAATTTAAATAACCTCCATAAAGATATACAAAAAACCAAACTACGCGAGGCAAACTAGTCGGACTTGCGCACCGAAGGTTCGGCACAGACTTAGTTAGTTTAGTTTTAAAAAAAAAAACGTTGCCCCACAATAGAAATTAAATATAAATATCTAAATAAATATCTTGGGACAACTCACACACGGCTATCTGATCCCAAGCTAAGCAGAGCTTGTGTTATGGTAACCAGACAACTGATATACATACTTATATAATTTATAAATACATACATATTATTATAGATAAAACTACACCCAGACACAGAACAAACAATCATGCTCATCACACAAAGTTTGTCCTGGGTGGGAATCGAACCCACGACCTCCGGCTCAGCAGTCAGGGCCACTAACCACTGGACCAACAGGCCCGTCTTACTTAATTACTCCTGTATCGTGGATGCGTTTACAACAATTCACATACACAAATAATCAGACCTGAAACAACTACCTGTAGGCCGTACAAATATTTGTTCTGTGTTGGAATCTGAAATCCAAGCCGCGACACGCAGCGCAGCAGACAATCGCTCACCCACTTGCAAAATAAGCGGCCATATTTTTTGACAGCGTATAGTACGGCCAACGAGTTGCGATACGAAAGGTCATTAACCTAAAGAACAACTGTGGCGTTGACAATCTAATATTTAGCTCTTTCCATCTTGTGCTTTTGTCGTAATGTCTCGTTCTCCCGGCAAAAACATGACAACGTTAAGACGGGTTCGCCAGCATTCGGGCGGCCATTTTAGATGGGGTTTTAGCATGGATTTTGTTTACATTTGGTATCGCTTCTCGTTGGCCGTGCTATAGACTAATAGAGTGGATTTTTTCACAGCTTTAATTAAAGGTTCACATTTATGAGTTCGAATTTTAAATCGATATCTCCACGCATTCCTGAGTAAAAGGGTCTTGATAGACAGAGAGACGGATAACAAAGTGATCTAATAATGGTTCCGTTTTTCCTTTTGACGTACAGAACCCTAAAAGACTATTGACTAACGAAATCTTTTATTTTTCAGGTTCATCTGAAAACCAGGGATCTAAAGATTAAAGGTAAGAATAATCTAGCTTGTTTAATAGAACATAAAGACAGGCTAAAAGAGATAAAAATAACAACTTAAAACTAAGTTTTAGGTAAGACAATGAAGATATTGAAATTCCAAAGCCACTTAAAATGAATAAATCAATGTTATAAATTATGTTATAAAATTTAAGGTAGTATAAAAAAGCTATCAAAACTAATTATCCTTCCTCAAAATAATATATTACTAGCTTTCGCTTGCGGCTTATTGATTTGTAATAGCAACGCTCAGTTTTCCCTTATCTTCCCTCTTTCTCCCTCACATTCCATTGTTTTCAAAATAAATATAATAAATTAGCCTATGTCCGTCTCCTGGTTCCCAACTATCTCTGTACCAAAATTCATCAAAATCGGTTAAGCCATTAAAGCGTGAAGAGGTAACAAACAAACAAACAAACTCACTTTCGCTTTTATAATATTAGTAAGGATTAGTAAGGATTATAAATGCGAATGTTTGTGAGGATGGATGTATGGATGTTGTCGGACCAGCTACTAATACATTTACTCTCCCCCGTTCTTCAAGCCCTTAAGTAGATGTAAACGGTCGCAACTCAAAAAAATGATTTTGTTTAGTTAGACTTGTACTTACATACACTGTGTTATAACCTACTAGCTTTTGCCCGCGGCTTCGCTCGCGTTAAATTCGGGGTGTCACAGTTCCCCTCTAAAGTGACCTTAAACACAACCTCCTTATGTTTATTAAGATAGTTTATGTCTAATAAATTAATTCATTTTATATAAATTCGTTTGAATGATTGTTAAATAACAACTGTAGTATTTTCCTACTTTATTATTATATGTTTTCTTTGAACATTAACATATAAGGCATATACATATTTGTTAGATACCCATATTTTTATCATAACTTGATAACTTTGGCTCTCTTAGCAAACTGGGTTTCCCCATTCTAATCGAAACACCACACAGCTATCTTAAGTACATCAGCACCTATTAAAAATAGACATTCAATTATTATTTCTCAAATGATTCTTAGGCTGCGTGTAGACCCGTCTTGAAACTGCCTCAAGAATAATTACTAATAATTATAAAAGCGAAAGTGAGTTTGTTACTTCTTCACTCCTTAATGTACAGAGAAAATTGGTACCCTGGAGACGGACATAGGCTGTATACATATATACATTTATATTTATTTAAAAAAGTAAGAAATGAAGGAGAAAGAGGGAAGAAATGGGAAAACTTAGCTTTGCTATTACAATTAATAAGGCACAAGGGCAAAAACTACAGGTACCTGAAAATTAGGAAAGGGGAACGGTGTTACCCTGATTTTAACACGAGCAAAGGTGCGGTCAAAAGCTAGTCATTTATAAGACAATGATGGTCGAAGAGAGGCCAACCAGGGTTTCGCGTTGTTCGAAAGACATACCGCGGCCCCGGAACGCAAAAGGTAAAAGAAGCAACATGGAAGAGTTTTAGTCAGTAAAAGGCTGACACTCCCATGCCGCTTCTCCCAGAGCGAGTGAAGTTACTTGATAATTTCCCATCCCTAAGCAAGACAAGAAAAAAAATATGTTAACAATTATTGTTGGTAAGTAATGTACAACTAACGCAACAGAATCGCTTTTATAGTTTTGACTCTAGTGTGAACACTGCCTTTACATAAATATGCAAGATTTATAGTCAATAAATTGAAATCGGGTGTCGAAATATTATTTATTTACATAAAACTTTGATGATTCACATATCAATCGCTATGATATTCTTGATACCTATAATTATTTAGTGTAAATGAGTTCGTTTCGTGAAATTAATGGATTATATTAGAACTAGCTTTCGCCCGCGGCTTCGCCCGCGTTAAATTTGGGGTAACACAGTTCCCCTTGCGTCTTATTGATTTGTAATAGCAACGCTAAGTTTTCCCTTTTTTTTCCTCTTTCTCCCTCACATCCCACTTTTTTTTAAACCTATCTCTGTACCAAAATTCATCAAAATCGGTTTAGCCATTAAAGCGTGAAGAGGTAACAAACAAACAAACAAAGTCACTTTCGCTTTTATAATATTAATAAAGTAAAGTAAGGATGTCATTGAGATAGAGTAATTTGATGAATTATAAAGTCGAGTGCGTACTGTTAATTATTAAATTGGATAGTGTTTTAGCTCTTAAATTTATAGGGTTTCTTGTTAGTTTTCGGATAATGTATGATCATTTTAATGAGTGCTGATGTTTTAGGATAGTCCGACTATCTCCGGGCTCTAAAAGCTTCCGCGAATTTATGTAATATAATCATTATGTATTTACTTATGCCCCGTATATCGTTTATTTATATTACGGGAAGTTGTATTTTGACATAAGTCTCATAGAACTTATGTCAAAACACAACTATCCAAATAAACGAGAATAATAGTCAACACCTTCCTCACTGATAATTATTAGAAAAGCGAAAGTGAGTTGATTTGTTACGTCTTCGCGCCTAAATGGCTTAATTGATTTTGATGAATTCTGATACAGAGATAGATATTTTTTTTTAAAGTGAGGGAGAGAGAAGGCAGAAAAGGGTAGAGAAAGATTTTGTTTTTTCGATCATCGCGCGGTTTAAAGTTAGCGTTAGCCCAAAGTAACTATGCCAAGCGAACGGAGTCGCGGGCGGAAGCACAAGCATAGTATCAATATCAAAAATGTATGTCAGCGAACAAAAGGTGAAATAGGCTATAAAAAGACGTATATAAAACATCAAACAGATATTTCTTTCATCATTTCAGTCACTGGACCGTCAAACGTGAACGATACCGTTTTCAAATACACATACCTAATATTCGCAATGCAATTTTGAATTGTGCAAAGGAAATGTGTCAGTTACAGTACCTTCCCAGTTCATATCAAGGCCTGAAGTTTAGACCTTAGATCAAAAAATAGAAAATTATAAAAGCAAAAGTGAGACTGGGGAGAATGAGGAAAGAAAGAGGGGAGAGAAAAAAAAATCTACCATCACGCGGGTTAATGTTAGCATTAGCCCAAAGAAATGTTTGTTTGTTACGTGTTCACGCCTAAATGGCTAAACCGATTTTAATGAATTTTGGTACAGATATAGTTGGGACCCTGAAGACGGACATAGGCTTTTTTTATGTGAGAACATGGGAGAAAGAGGGAAGAAAAGGGGAGAGAAAAATATTTAAAAAAAAGGCAGCTATGCACGTGGACGAAGTCACGGGTGGAAGCTAGTCACTTATAATACTTGAGATATTTGGAGATTCCAAATGGAGAAATATGCAGTTTAAAATGTCCCACATCCTTTATTTATTGGAAGTCATCAAAACTTCTCCCGCTCTGGGCGCAGTTAAAGGGAGTGTTGTGTTGCTCTTCCGAATAACCCGCAACCCCGTGAGTTACAGAGATACTGCGGCCCGGAACACAAAGGGCAAAAGAAGAAACATGCTGGTTCTTCTAACCTGACAGACAGATGTGTTGCTGGGGAGTTTGTTCCGCCACTTCTTCTTCCCAGCTAAAACACTAGGAAGTGGCGAAGGGCAGGGCGTTTTTGTGGGACTGTCTCTTGTAATCTGACGTTCAAAAAGTGCTGATTATCAGCCAAATTTGAATAAATGACTTTTGATTTTGACTGTACCAATCAACGAGCAACGAAGTACACGTATCCTTACTATATATTATATATATAAAAAATATATATTATATATATAAAAACGAAAGTGAGTTTGTTTGTTTGTTACCTCTTCACGCTTTAATGACTAAACCGATTTTGATGAATTTTGGTACAAAGATAGTTGGGAACCAGGAGACGGACATTAGCTAATATAGGCTGGCTTTTTATTTAAAAAAAGTGGAATGTGCGGGAGAAAGACGGAAGAAAAGGGAAAACCTAGCGTTGCTGTTACATATCAATAAGGCGCAAGGGGAACTGTATTACCCCAAATTTAACGCGGGCAAAGCCGCGGGCGAAAGCTAGTTTTTATATAATCTGAGAATTTCATATATTCACTAAGCAAGTTAACCCAACACTCCCGCTCCACATAGAGCGGGGAAGTTATTTGATGATTTCTCAACAGAAAAAAAGCATGCCGCTAAACTAATAAATACAATATCAGATTATATGCTTGTTGAGATAAGCACAAATTGAATGATAGTAACTAAACCTACTTATACGGTGGCAAAATGTCACATAATTCGAGGATTATCAAAAATAATCTGGCCCTGATAGTCTTTGAATAAGCGCGTTCATTATCTTTTTCATTATAACAATGACTTTTCATCTACTAAAATACTGAAAAAGTAAAATATATATAGTTGGGAAAAGGCTGATGCAGATGATGAATGACTTTTCATCTAAAATTGTATTAAATAAAGTTGGGATAGTTGCCTCCTGAGGACAGATAACCCAAAAGCAAAAACGTTTTTATTCTTTAAAGCGGCCATCATTACATAAAACATACAAATGCTTGCACTGACTGGACAGGTCCACTCAATATGTGTGGTACTTTCTTAAAAAGACCATTTTCAGACACTAGTCTGCATAGTCCTCATGTAAGTTGACCAAGATTTTTTTGTCCGGACCTTAAAAGAGACTATGTTCTCTGAGTTTGTTTCGGCTGTTTTTTCTTAGAGTAGTCGGATACGAAACACCGGCCTCATCTAGTTTTTAAAAAAGACGTGTAAAAGTGTTTGTGAAAACCTACTTCCAAAATAAACATCATTTATCATTTTTTTAAAAAAAACTAAATCGTTCACTAAAAATGTCAGTCGTTAATTATTCCGTCTGCTATATTTGGGTTTAGAAAAGTTTATTAGACTTTTTCAAAACAAAAAGAGTAACATAATCCCAAGCCTTATTTGAGAATTTATCTTTCAAATTTTATCTCGGCCAAAATGAAGTTTGCCCAAATTTGCTCTGATAACATCTCATTTTACCATTTCTGTTTTAAATTCGTTCTAATTTGTGTCTAAAGTTGATTTAGTCTTTGAGTCTAAGTCGGTATGTTTACCTAGAATAATATATTTATCTTTTAGACTTATGTCAATGTCAAACCAAGAAAAGTCCATGTAAGTTTGTAAACAATTAAAAACTTTATGGCAGTCTAAGATCATTTATTTTTTATTTGCCTTCTTATTTAAACTCAATTTATGTTGATTGCTTTGGATCTCTTAAAAGTTTAAGTGGATTTGGTTTCTTCGAGGCAAGTGTGCTCCTTGTTGCTTCACGTCGGGCGAGTTGCGGCCAAACGCAAGCATATTTCCACCCACACTATGTATTTTTCCTGTTTCGTATGTGCATTTACAAACATTAAAACTCACATACACAAACAGCCGGCCCTGCAACAACTATTTCTAGGCCAAATATTTGTTCCGTGCAGGGATCGAATCCGCGTTACGCAGCACAGCATTCGATCGTTCAGCCACTGCGCCAACCGTGTCATCATTGTTATTCTATTACTAGTTATTTGGGGTAACACAGGTGATTTACAGGTACCATGCTTCCTGCAGTTTTGCCCTTGCGCTATATTGATTTGTAATAGCAAAGCTAAGTTTTCCCTTTTTTCCCTCTTTCTCCCTCACATCCCATTTTTTTAATGTAAGCCTATGTCCGTCTCCTGGGTCCTAACTATCTCTGTACCAAAATACCAAAATCGGTTTGGCCATTAAGGCGTGAAGAGGTAACAAACAAACAAACTCACTTTCGCTATTATAATATTAGTAAGGATTGCCTACAAAATGATTTTAAAGCACTTATCAGACACTTCTCATGCAATACCACAAATCTCAACGACCCATCAACAATTCGTTTTACGAAACTTGAGTAGTAACAAAAAGTTTTATGACGTGCCAACAAAAAATACTGTTGACTGATACTTTTATCGACACGAAAACAAATGAATATCTATTACGATCGTCTTTTATTTGCTCTTGAGTCACGATTTTCCGCGGTAATGATTTTTTTTTGCTTGATTCTTAGGGAAACTGCACGTTTGGTAGATTAGACTGAAAAAATATATTTTGAAGATGAATCATTATGTATTGACACAAAATTATTGTCGATAAAGGTTACTTTTTGATAAGAAATCTTCAAATAACTTCCCCTGCTCTGGGCCGAGCGTTTCAGATTTTTATTGAGTAAAACCCACCCATGTTCTTTTATTTGCCCTTTATGTTCCGGGGCCGCGGTATCTCTGTCGAACAACCCGCAATCCCTGCAGGCCGCTCTGTTTTCATGACATCTGTACAAGTGGAACACGAACGCGCCGTCGGCGTCGATGCGGCCTGTTATCACTGGACGGACAGACGGTGAGCTACCCATTACAGGTACAGGCCCGCAGCTACGGTGGCCGGGAGTCGTCTCGCGGCGCCCGGCGCCCGCCGTTTCTCGTGGCGGCTGGGTAGATTTGAGGTTCTTCTCTCAAACGCCCGGCGTCCTCCTTCACTAGCATTACTGCTTCGCAGAAGGAGGTGACCGCTTCCCATTCCCTTTCGCTCCGGACCATAGACTGAACCAGGGCCGGATGCGAGAGATCGCCGCCGCCGATCGCCTCTACGAGGGCACGGCGATGCTCCGCCCAAACTGGGCAGACCGCCACTGTATACTCCACCGTGTCCTCCGGGCGATCGTCACAATGGTGACACCTGGACGTTTAATTCCCGCCCGATTATATGCAGGAACCTCCCGAAACTACCCAGCCACCTCCTTAGCTAGCATTTATCCCGAGAATGCTAAAAGTATTTAGTTGAAATTAAAACCGTATACTTAAGTCTGTGACCACTTTGTGCAGCAAAAAATGAACCCTCAAAGTCTATGCGGTCCCCTGCCGGGGTTGCGGGTTGTTCGAAAGAGATACCGCGGCCCCGGAACGTAAAGGGCAATAGATGGAACATGGGTGGGTTTTAGTCAGTACAAGTCTGAAATGCCCCTCCGCTCAGCCCAGAGTGGGGGAAGTCATTGGATGATTTCCCACCCGAAAAAAAAAGTCTATGCAGTCAAAAGATATATGTCACTGTTTATGTCACAAGTTTGTACGGAACCATCGGTGCCAGCTTGCTCGGTTTTTTAGTTTCCAATGATATATAAAAAGAATTGTTCCTTTTCCAATTTGGATCTCCTTGGACCACCAAGATATCATACTTTGTATATGTCACTGTAAAAGCTCGAAGTAAAACCTAAGATTTACCGACATGACTTGGTAAGTGTAAGTATTTATTATAAAGGGACGATTTTTTCGGACGTTTGCCATTTCAATTCAGTACATGCTAGGTTTTACCAATGTGGACTGGTAAATGTTGGTTAATACATCTCTAATATTTACAACTGATTACCACCTGCCCTAAGATAGGTCGACGGAGCCCCGCTACGCGGGCCTCCTATTTCTGGGTGGTTTTAAAAAAAAACCACGAAGGCTAAGGCGGGAGCCCAACCTAACCTATCCGAGTCGGGGTACTCTGAGTCGTGAGTGAGAGAAAGTGATGATGATTTTTTTCGACATTTACCGTTCCTTGAACGCAAATCCTAAGATTTACCAAGTGAATGATGGTAAAAGTTCGAATCCCAAACTTTTATGGACATTTACCATTCATAGTCGGCAAATCTTAGGTTTTACTGGAAAATCTTAAGATTTACCGTAGTTTGAGCTTTTACAGTGACATATACATAGATTTCTAAGTACATTCGACATTACCAACTAACTATATAGAAACTATTCCCTGTCTTTGACTGGCGTGTCCACATTGCGACGGTGCTAACATTCGGGACACAATCAATACACCCATACAAAACCATTTATTATCAAACGTTATCTATGGTCTTGACAGTGACTGTTCATTCATTATTGTAGACTTACTATCTCTATTAGCGTTTAATAGTATTAAATCAATAGGAATAGATAGAGATAGATGAATATGAGGGAAAGAGATGGTTATATTGATTAGAGATCTTAGGTTGAAATGTTAATTGGGATTCGGGAATTTATTAAGAAAGGCGACGATTGCCAAATGTGGAAATGAAAGATAGTCATTAACACGCTTTTATTAATTTTACCCGTAACTATTAAAACAATAAAAAATAAACTTTTCCTACATGTTTAGGTTATTAGAAAGTGGTTAGCTTGTTTCGTCTCTTAAATCTTAGAAAAATAATACCAAGCCTATTACAGTTTGGGCAAAGGTCTGTTCTTCTACAAAGTAGGTACGAGCATCGGTCACCATGCTTGTTCAAAACCGGTTGGCGATTTCAAACTAATATCCTTACTAATATTATAAAAGCGAAAGTCAGTTTGTTTGTTACCTCTTCACGCTTTCATGGCTAAACCGATTGTGATGAATTTTGGTACATAGATAGTTGGGAACCAGGACACGGACATATGACATATTTTTTTAAAGAGATTGGTATTCTCACTGTGGCTTCTCAATTCATCTTGGCCAACATTTTATATGTTAGGCAAAATATCCATCTATATAGTAAAAACAGTGATATTCACAACATTAACACTAGAAATAAGCATAAACTACGTGCTCCCTTCCACCGGCTTCATAAGGTTCATAATTCATTTGTAGGGCTTGGTATAACTTTTTATAACAAGCTACCTGCTTCTTTTCTAGATTTGCCATTTAATGCATTTAAAGCTAAAGTAAAATCTAACCTTTGTTTAAAAGCATACTATTCTATTAACGACTATTTAGATGACAAGCATAGTTGGTCACTGTGTTAAACTCAAGACGATTATTATTATTTTTTTTTTCTTCTCCTTCATGTTTTTTCGCCAAATTAGATTATTGATACGTTACAGTCTTCGTCATGTAATTTTATATTTTACTTTTTTTCTTTATATACTTACTTGTTTCATTTTGTGTGTTTTTGTTATTGGCATGTGGTTAACTAGTGACCTCGAGCATTGACTGAATATAATTATTAATATTTATCTTTTTTATGCTTAGCTTATTTCTTTTGCACTATGGTCCTAGTTTATCACCTGTGACTTCTTCACTGCACGTGTAAGCGGGCACACCCGTTAGACCGGTTAATTTATTATTTAGACTTGGGTATTATTATTATTATTTTTTTTTGTTTTTTATATATAATTGGTGTTTGCTAGCTGACAAGTGACAATGAATGAATATTCTTTTATTTTTTTATATATTTTTTTTTGTGATAATATAAATTGTATAAAATCTGGTTCTTCTAACCTGACAGACAGATGTGTTGCTGGGGAGTTTGTTCCGCCACTTCTTCTTCCCAGCTAAAACACTAGGAAGTGGCGAAGGGCAGGGCGTTTTTGTGGGACTGTCTCTTGTAATCTGACGTTCAAAAAGTGCTGATTATCAGCCTAATTTGAATAAATGACTTTTGATTTTGATTTTGATTTTTATGCTAATTTTTATTTAAAAAAAGTTTGATGTGAGGGAGAAAGAGGGAAGAAAAGGGAAAACTTAGCGTTGCTATTACAAATCAATAAGGCGCAAGGGAAAATGTGTTACCCCAAATTTAACGCGGGCGAAGCCGCGGGCGCATACTCGTTAATAATAAGTTCAGGTTTCATCACAATGTTTGCCGTCACCGGTTGTTTGTGATGTCCAAGATAATCTTAGAAAAGCACATATAAATTGAAAAAATCACATTAGTATTTGAAGCTATAACCTGCATGGGACTTAATCTTGGAAGATCAATTAGTCTTAGTTGTTAAGGCCTTGCCTAAGACTTTATAAAAAAGTACTCGTTACGTATAAAAAAAGTTCTGGCAGAAAACAAAACATATTAAAATTATTAAAACATGCATTTAGGTGTGGCAATCAAATCGACATTGACGATAATATAACATTGGCAGTGCTCAAAAGAAAAAAAAACGGAACCCTTATCAGATTAAAATCAAATCAAATCATTTATTTTAAATAAGTAGACCATTACAGGCACTTTTGAATGTCAAGAAACAAAATGAATCTACTAATCTATAAAGAAGTCCCGGTCACGAGGCATAATAACTTGTGAAAGTACCTGTAGTTGCCCATTCCAAAGCGTTGATCTCTATGAAGAAGAATGGGCAAGAAACTTATGATTACTTTGTGGTCCGTCTCTCTATCAAGACTATCTCAGGTAGGAATTGAGGTATCGAGTTGAAATCAAAACCATATACTCGAATCTGTAGTCTCTTAGATTTGTGAAAAAATCATATGTTTAAATCTACGCAATCAAAAGATATGGGGTTTAATACCGCAAGTTTGTACGCAACCCTCGGTGTACAAGTCCTACTCGCACTTGCCAATTTTTTTTTATCTGTATCTCGTACTTTCATTCTCAGCAACTAAAATGCACAGTATAGTCCAAAACAAAACACTAGCGCTCTTCAAGTTCATTTGTTTCTCTGCAAAACACGCTTAAAATTCACTCTTGGTCAAGGACATCGTATCGTGTGGGCGTGTATACCAGAGATGTAACGGAGCTTCGATTCCGGTTCCGTTAAGTCGGAACTTCCGATTATTATTACACTTTCTGTTCCGACTTCGGTTCCGATACTTACGTATTGGATGTTAATCGGAGGTCGAACGAAACAAAGCGGGCGGCGCGCGACGGCCTGTGCTGAACAGGTTCGAAGAATTAAACTTTAAATTCATTAATTTTTTTTTTTGTTTATTTGGAATTATGCCAATTTTTTGTCACAGTTGTTTTTTATTTTATAATTAAAAGTAAAAATGAAAAGAATTGACTATAAATCATGTTTTATTTGTCCTTAAACAAACTGACCCTGCCTCCGATTTCGATTCCGATTCCGATAAACCAAATTTGAAAACTCCGATTCCGATTTCGGTTCCGATAAAACTACCTCCGTTACATCCCTGGTATACATACGCTCAGTCCAGTCCAACGTTAAATTCTCCTACATGCGGTGCTTTACAATGACCGATGAGTTTCTGACGACCAGACTCATGATTAATGGTCTTGTAAGATGTAACCGAGGACTTGGTACCTATTTGCAGTGAAGCTATAGAGTACAAAAGTTCTATACTGAAAGTTTGAATCACGACGAAGAAATGTAACGGGCAATTTGGTTAAAGACAAATTGGTGACTTGCAGCCGGCTTATGAACTGAGGATTTTGGATGGGTTATCTAACTGAAAATATATAGATAGCGTGCTCTAACCTACTTTAAAAGGGAGAAGGTTCTCGATTCTTCGGTTTTTTTTTCATATTCATTAAAGATGTTTGAAAGGTATTCCTTTCAGATGGTTCCAAATGGTTGTGAAGTTGTAGGGGGTAATCCCTAAATCGAATGAGCCGATTTTGAAAATTCTTTACCGATCGAAAGCCATATTGTTTGTAAGTGTCTAATGCTATATAACATCACGCTACAACACTTAGAAGCTGAGCAGCGGGTAAAACTGTTAAGTGCAGCTCGAATATAACCAAATTATATAATCAGTGACGAATCTAGAATAATCAAAACAATGATACCTTCGTTAAAATCTTTTTGTTTTATTTATAGTTCCCTTTATTACAAAGTATAATTATCTTTTTTTTAAATTAGTCTCTTTATTAAAAAAAATAGTTTTCTTTAATACAAAATATAGTACTACAACTAACTGTACAGACAATAATCTACCTGTGTGCCAAATTTTATCCGTTAAGATCCGTTCAGTTTTTTTGACGTGAAAGAGTAACAAAACATCCATACATCCATCCTCACAAACATTCGCATTTATAAGTAAAAAAATAGTTCTCTTTATTACAAAACTAGCTGTTCCCCACGGTTTCACCCGCGCTGCTCAGCACCTGTAGGTCGTAGCGTGATGTTATATAGCCATATATATGATGTTATATAGTATAGATATAGATATGGTTCTCTTTATTACAAAATACAGTTCTCTTTATTTCAATTAGTATCTGCAGGTTACAGATCATAGCTTTGTGACGTAGACCGAATATTCTATATTGAGTTCTTTAGGAAGATTATTCTCGTATGAAAGTTGGCCAATCAACCTGCTGACGATTTGCACACAATATTCAGATGCAGCGTCAGATTTCATATTTCTTTCTTAATGATTCGAACACCAATGGAAAGTATTTGTACAGTCAGATAAAAAACTTCCAACGTGTTTTAATTCTAGAAATCCATCTTTTGCTCAGCTTATAGTTGAAAAAAAAACTTAAGGGACACCCGGATGGAACGAAGTTATTATTAATCTATACTAATATTATAAAGCTGAAGAGTTTGTTTGTTTGATTGTTTGTTTGTTTGTTTGAACGCGCTAATCTCAGGGACTACTGGTTGGAATTGGAAAATTCTTTTATTGTTGGATAGTCCATTTCTTGAGGAAGGCTATAAGCTATATAACATCACGCTACGACCAACAGGTGCTGAGCAGCGTGGGTGAAGCCGCGTGGAACAGCTAGTTATGTATAAAAACTTGTAAACACTCGACAAAACTAATCGCCGCGACACCACACTGTTCAATGCGAAATAACAAGACAACGAAAATAACTGCGTCGTTCTCACATAGTTTACCATATTAACACGAATGATGTTACCAAGGTTTTACAACAATATTCTGATTTAAAAAATTGACCGTGGAGTTTCTTGCCCATTCTTCTCCATAGAGATCTACGCTTTGGAAGTGGTAACTACAGTAATTTCACAGTTATCATGCTTTGTGACTGGGACTGTAGCTTCATTTTATTATTGTCAACGTTTCGACAGTTCAAAAGTGCCTGTAACTGGCCTACTTGAAATAAATGATTTTGATTAGATTTTCATTTTGTAATACGATACCTTTTGGTAAGACTACTTAGTTAAGACTAGTCTAACTTTCGGGACACTGAATATCTGTAACGTCGCATGGCTTACGACTACAGCAAAAAGTGTCGTTACAACTTTTGGTCTTAATTTTTTCCGTCTAGACCCCTATCGCGCGATACACGCGATAAGGAACTTCGTTCCAAAAAATAGTTTTTAAACAGATTTTCACAAAAGTTGCCGTTATTAATAAATATTTTAGTAACGTTTTTCCAGCATAATAATTATATTTTGAAACCTTTTTTATCGGACTGTACTACACAGCATCAATAATTTAAAGGTGTCAAAACCGTCATTGAAAATAATAAAAATATTGCTGGGTCAATTCGGACACTGAGTCCGAATATAATATCGTGTACAAATCGTCAGCGAGTCGTCCAATCATACGCACTCAATTAAACGTGCAAAATTAATTCCACCATCAATTGAGTAGTAATAAATTATAACCCGGCACGATACGCACTTAATAACAACACAACCGCACCTCTAGTTGGTTGGATTGGTTCGTTGAATTTATCACACCATAATCTCGGCTTCCTATTGGTCAGTTGAACACATCACATTCCCTTTGAATTCATCGCTTGCGGTGTTATCAACCGCTTAAATTAATTGTCAATTAATCGAATTAATAGCCTTTGAACGTCCAGATTGTCCTACGATTTATAGTAATTGCGAGAAATAAAACATGCTGAAAGAATTTTGAAATTTTTCATTATATTCGTTGGATTCCTTTGTTTAAATATCTTGTAATATTATTTAGCACCAAATTAATATTTTATAGGTAAAAATATTTATTTGCTTTGTGAATGCTTCAACACCACAGAAATTACTGATTTACAGGGTTACGGCTTGTTCGAAAGAAATATCGCGGTCCGGAACATAAAAGGGAAAAGAAGGAACATGGGTGGGTTCAAAGCAGTAGAAACCTGACACTACCCCACTCCGTTTAAAGCGGGGGAAGATATCTGATGATTCCGAATCACCAAAAAAAGGAACTACTTGTTTGAAAGGAAAAATCTTAAAGTGTTGGGTAATCTATTTATCGGTGGGTTCAGCTTCCAGTTTAACGGGATGCAACTGAATATCAGTATTTTACATGGAGCGACTATATACATCAAACACCCACAACCCAGTTAGTACTCGGTAATGTCTCGCTGAAGGTGGCGCGTGTATCTGATCACTTAGTTCCCTTCAAATTGGTTGATTTGAATGATGCTGACCTATGAGTCATGTTCGTTAACGGGCGCTGTCAGTTGTGACTGGTCATCTCTCAGTTGCGACGGCTTGTTTGAATTAATTATTTATTTTTGATTTTCCTTTTGTTGTACTTTGGACTCTTTTAATGTTCACGTCTTGCTACATCGTTCTCACATAGTTTACCATATTAACACGAATGATGTTACCAAGGTTTTATAACAATATTCTGATTGAAAAGATTCTAAGTAGAGTTTCTTGCAAATTCTTCTCCTTACAGATCTACAATTTGGAATGGGCAACTACAGTAATTTCACAGTTATCATGCCTTGTGGCTGGGACTGTGACTTCATTTTATTATTGTCAATGTTTCGACAGTTCAAAAGTGCCTGTAACTGGCCTACTTGAAATAAATGATTTTGACTAGATTTTAATTTTGTAATACGACACCTTTTGGTAAGACAGGACCAACGGATTAATATGCTTTCCGAGGCACAGGGGGTATCCTCTCGGTATGTGATGAGACAGACCATATAAAGCAATCCTGGCTTAAACTGAAGCATCGGATATTATTAAGCCTTCTACAAATAAGAAGCGAAAGTATATCAGCTTTACTGATTAAACAAACTACAAGTCACTTCAATCGATCGTGCTTAGTTGCCCATTTAATAGCTTGCTTTAGACTTTAACTTTCGAGCTTTAAAAATACAAAATGGCGGAAGCTATATGGTGCTTACGTGACAAATAGTGCTGAGCCAGGACTGTTTACTTTTGATACGCAGTGCGGATTCAATTTCCGCAGCGGCAACAGAGCTAAAATTATATTAGCTTAGCTTACTGATATCAGTGAATTCTGTAATGGTTTCTAGAATATTATAGGGTTTGGTTTTAATCTGTAGAAATAATTTGAACTGTAAATATTTCGTTCAAATTATTTTTTTACTTAAATTATTATTGCGGATGTTAGTAACTCTTTCACACACCAACTAAATGAATTTGGATAAAATTTGACAGACAGATTGATAACCAGGATTAATATATAGGATTTTTAATTTCGGAAGGATGATTCCTTGGAACAATTATCGAACTTCAATCGGGTTACGCCGCGGGCATGATATAGTTTCATAAAGGTCTCATAAAAATTAAACCGACTACCAAAAAAAAAACTAAAAAGTGGAAAATAACTTTAATTACGGAATTTGGTGACTTTTGTTGGTTTCATTTCTTTTTTGCCATCGACACTTTTTTTTTTGGAAGTTGGTTTTATTTTTTACATAATTTTTTTTTTAATTGATATGGGTCCACTTGGACCGTTGATGTTTTACACTTACTAGGTATAATTCGGCTCTGCGTCACCCAAAAGTTGACTGGTAGAATATGCCTATGGCAATAAGTAAAAAAGACACCTTCAAGACAATACAAACGCGACAAAAAAAATAGCAAGACACCATTTTTGTTAAAGACTTACGTGCGATCCATATTTAAGATACCTACGCATGGCGACAATTTAGCTATACAAAACCAGTTTATGCGAATCCCTCCTTGTTTTGAAAATCTATACAAAATGAAGTCATGTTATACTGGAAATGCTAAGTTTGATATTGGATCTAGACCAGTCCCCAAATCAACGTCAGAAATATAAATATCAGAACCAAAACACAAAACCTATGTTGAGTACACTTCAATTTGTAGAACAAAAGAAATAGACAAATCAAAACCACACTACGGTATAATGATGTCTAGTCTCCGCCATATTGAATATCTTGTGATTCTCATACAACTACAAGAACATTCTGGATCAAGTCACATACAAAAACATCTAATATATTGAAATCGGAATTCGGTTCATTGGTTTGGGATGAACCGAACATTCTTATCTCATTATATACTAGCTGCGCTTCGTGGTTTTCCCTTCGATCGGGATAAATACTAGCATGTGTTGATCTAGAATGTAAGCTATTTTGATACATCATTATTTCATTCAAATCCCTTAATAGGTAATTGAAGACAAACAGGACTCCAATATTATAAGAATTATGGACACATGATCCAAAATAAAGATTTATTTATTTATTTACTAGCTTTTGCCCGCGGCTTGGCTCGCCTTAAATTGGAGGTAACACAGTTCCCATTTCATGATTTGCAGGTACATGCTACCTATAGTTTTTGCCTTTGCGCCTTATTAATTGTAATAGCAAAGCTAAGTTTTTCTATTTCTTTCCTCTTCCTACCGCATTACTCCCTTAAAAAAAATTTGCCTATGTCCGTCTCCAGGGTCCCAACTATCTTTGTACCAAAATTCATCGGTTTTGCCATTTAGTCGTGAAGACGTAACAAACAAACTCACTTTCGCTTTTACAATATTAGTAAGGATTTGAGCGTAGAAGAGTAATAAACTTTAAATACAAAAACTGATATTCATAATTATACATATATCTAGTTAGATTGAAAGACGACTTTATGGTAGTTGGGAAGCCGTGTCGCCGACGCGATAGTGTTCTACGCGCTCCTCAAAGAGATGTCAGCAAAGCAGAGAGGTCTGCTAGGGTCACCGCCTGCCGGGGTTGTGGGTTGTTTGAAAAAGATACCGCGGGCCCCGGAACATAAAGGGCAATAGACATAACATGGGTAGGTTTTAGTCGGTACAAGTTTGACACTCCTCTAAGAGCGGGGGAAGTTATTTGACGATTTCCCATCCAAATGACGTAGTTGGGAAAACGCTTGGCAAATAACCATGATGAAAATTTCAAAACTGTGGATTAAGGTACTGATCACAAATCTATTAATGGAAAATAACAACTACCTTGTTTAGCAATAAGGTCTATAATATAGACAGCAAAATACCAATAAAATAGTGCGATATCAGTCATTTGAACAAATTGCCGATTGTCGTCCCTCACAACGGTTACAATACTATAATTTATTACGGCACAACTGATGTTTATTCTTGCATTGTAAATGATCACGATTGATGCGGAATACAAATGAACTTAGATACTGGTTTATGTCAGTGATTACTAATCCAAATAATCGTTTATTTTGTCATCATTATCATCATCGGCCTATCCTTTTTATAGTTCCGTACATCAATAAAAAAAATGGGACCCAATAAAGGATTAATTTGTTGTCCATCTATCTGTTTGTCAAGACCCTTTTTCTCGAGAACGCGTGGAGTTATCGAGTTGAAACAATATTCCCCAATCTTTACAAAATCTTTTTAATGATTATAACCCAATGGTGACATAATTGGACGGCTGAGCAATGGGTAGCTCACCGTCCGTCCGTCTATTAACGACAGGCCGTGTCGACGGCGCGTTCGTGTTTCACGCGCGCCTCAAAGAGAGTCAGCAAAGCAGAGGGGCTTGCCAGAGCCTCCGCCTGCCGGGGTTGCGGGTTGTTCGAAAGAGATAGCGCGGCCTCGGAACGTAAAGGGAAATAGAAGGAACATGGGTGGGTTTTAGTCAGTACAAGTCTGACATGCCCCCCCGCTGCGCCCAGAGCGGGGGAAGTCATTGGATGATTTCCCACCCAAAAACAAATGGTGACATAATAAAATGTGTTAATTAATTAATGGAATTATGAAACTGACTAGAAATGAAAATGTATGAATGCCATTGAATATAATATCTTAAAATAATTAGGAGTAAAGTGTATGACATAGTATTTTCAATCGCAATCTGTATTAAGTAGTATAAATTAATTTGAAATGACATACCCAATATTTGTATACCTAGTAATGGTGAAACATGTTGAACTTTCCATTATTGTATGTACCATCCTCAACACCATGTTTTTGACAAATAAATAACTTTGATATTGATTTAGGGTCCCTTCGTGCTGTGATAAAATCATCCTTTTGAGTCGCAGACAAAAGATATGGCCATTAATGTTGCAAGTTTGTACGGAACCATCGGTTTCTGAGTCTGTAAATTAAAAATGACCGTGGTAGCTAAAATGTGACCAGCCCCAGTTTCATTCAACATGTTTTAGTTGTTAGGTACTAGCTTTTGCCCGAGACTTCGTACGCGTGGATTAATAGTTCCCGTTCCCGGGGGATTTCCGGGATGAAAACTATTCTATGTCCTTTCTCGGGTCCCAGACTATATCTGTGCCAAATTTCATTAAAATCGGTTCAGTGGTTTAGGCGTGAAGAAGAGACAGACAGACAGACAGAGTTACTTTCACATTTATTAGTTTAGATTTAAACGATAGTTGATCACAGAAATTCACATTTCGTAAAGATTTCAACAACTACACAATATGCTGTCATCGTTCGCTTACGTTCAAACATGTATTGTACCTTTATAATAATAGTTGTCAACTTAAAACTACACGGTAATTTAGTCTTTCAGAATTTGCATTCCCTTTGTGTTAACCTTTGTTATGTTTTGTTTGTCAAGGTTGATATTCGGCTGGCTGCTTGCCTCTTTCGTTACGCTACTGACTAGTCCACGTCATTTCCATGACTAACTGTATTCCTTATTGAATTGATGGCTTTACGTATCACTTGAACAAATGTGTACTTTAAGATTGTGTGAAATTAAGTCGATTTTGGAGTGACCAACTGTCTGATAAAAGAGAAAATGTTTTAAAGTTGTAGAGCCAACTGAAATTAATGCGTGGTTAAGAAAATTATTTTTCTATTTATTGTACAAGTTATGTTCGCCATAATTAATGGATTCTAGGAAATATTATTGTGCCGAATTTCTTTCTTATCAATTGTTGTTGATATAGATTAAAAAAAATGTTTTAGTTGCTATATTTTCTGTCCAACAAAAATCTCAAAATTATAACTATCAATACAATAACTCTGATAATTCATTCATTCATTTATGTATTCATTCATCATATCATTCATTCATATATGCCTATCCAGTTCCTATTTTATTTATTATTATTTTTATGGTTTTGCTTTTTTGTTTAAGTAGGTGTTAACTGAGCTAAAATTACAAAATATTTGTTATGTTTGTGATCTGCAGAGTTAGATAGTGGAGTAACGAGGTAACCATTTACAACATCATTTGAATAAAGAGACCATTCACGCATCGTATATTTTTTTAAAACAAAGTTCATAGCCTTTTCTCGTAATTTTTTGGTGTTTTTATGAGTTTATTTTCATTTGTTTAAGTATGTGTATTTGCATTTGTATAAGTTTTCGAAAACAAATAGTTATATCACAATGTTCTCTTATTTAACCTAAAGGTTGACTGGAGAGAATGCTTTATGGTATTAAGTCCAATTATGTACCAGTAAACTATTATAACCTGGTCTCTCTACTATGGATCGCACACCGTAGTAGAGAGATCAGGATAAAATAGTTGTGCAGGTTGATGTGCGTTGTGAACATGAAGTTTAAATACCTAAATAAATGCCACTAAACAGGCAAAGGAAAAAAAAACGGTTCCCGCCTTTGCCTATCAATTGACATAACTATCTGACATGATGAGTTCATACCACTTTTTAGACGCCCGGAAGCATTTAAAGTTATTTACAAAGCATCCATCAAAAAATGATGCAAACTGGTTATTTTTTTGATAAAAACCAAGTTTTTTATACTAAAGATCTGGTCATTGTTAATTACTAAAACGTCATTAAGTTGTGTTTATAAGGCCATGTAAAAAATCAATGATAAAATCCAAATATTTCTCACTGACCCGGAAACCACGTGTAAGATTTTTTTTTGGTGAATTTCCACGTTTATATCTCCAGCTATGAGACTTCCTGTGGAAGAGTCAGGGTATGCGAAGGAGGTGACCGCGCGTTTGAGGGAGAGAACCTCAAACTAACCCAGCCATTGCGGGAGACGACCCGGGCGTCGGGTACCGCGAGACGATTCCCGGCCACCGTAGATGCGGGTCTGTGGACAGTGAGCAATAGGTAGCTCACCGTCCGTCCGACTATTGACGACAGGCCGTACCGACGGTGCGTTAGTTTCCGCGGCCCTGGAATGAAAAGGGCAATACAGGGTTATACAAGGAACATAGGTGGGTTTTATTCAGTACAAGTCTGACACTCCCCCCGCTCCGCCCAGAGCGGGAGAAGTTACTTGATGGTTTCCCATCTGCAAAAATGTCGCGAATTTCTTTTTTTTCACGTTATTTGCAATTTGTAGGACAGTATCAGACTGTACGAGATGCTAAAGGTGCATTTTATAGTTTAGGATTGCTCAATATGGCTACCAATCTTGTTAACCGAAATGACATAATGGCTGTAGTTATTACTATCATAGCATAGATCCGCTATGTGGGCTCCCATGGCACAGCATCATGCTGAGTGGTGACCGATCTGTCGCAGTCACGACGTGCAAGCTATTTCTATTTTTATTTTGTCCCATACCTACCTATATGTATTTGTAAATATTTGTGATACTTTGCATGTTGAATGTTTATTTTATTTTTCTTTGTTATTTTGTTGCTCGTCGTAATTTGCGACTAATAAATGTTTTTTCTTTCTTTCTTTCTTTCTATGTACGAGACATGCAAGACTACAACGTATTGACGTTTTGGGATGCTTAAGTTCCGCAGTGGGCATCTGTCCGCAATATGATAGTGTTGATAAAAGCTACTGCAGTTTTTATAAAACCCACAACGAGGTGTCTACTTCATCTATTAAATCACAATTTACATAGTTTATAAGCAAACATGTAATCAAATTTATTACACATGGCTAGCTACAATTGCATTTGAATTTGGAATCACTGATTCCTATTTCGAATGTAATTTCGAAAATTAAATTTTATTGAGCTAAAACCTCGTTTGTGGAATAATAAATTCAAAATTCATTTGAGTTATTATGTAGTATGTTTTAGTAATGTTAGTGATACCAATTATCATCGCTTTTATAAGCTAATCGCGGTTGCAATGTTAATAATTTATTTGGTACATGGTGGTTCATAATGAATGAACCATAATAAAAGATTTTTAAAAATCGGTAAACAATCGACGGAGAAATGGCGTAACAAACATACAAACAAAAATGGTTCTCCTCCTTTTTTGAAGTCGGTTAAAATGGAAGAGGCCTATGTCACGCATTCCCATTTTATTTCTCATTCTATCAAATTACGTTTCTGAAAGACAGAAAAGGACAGAAGCATGGATAAACGCTATACCGTGCTAAAAGTACAACCACGTGATACTATTGTTAAACATAAATAAATAATAAATATCTTGGGACAACTCACACACGGCTATCTGATCCCAAGCTAAAGCTAGAGCTTGTGTTATGGTAACCAGACAACTGATACACATACTTATATCATTTATAAATACATACATATTATAGATAAATCACACCCAGACACAGAACAAACAATCATGCTCATCACACAAACATAATTTAGTTATTTGATCTGTGTACGTATATTATGTTGGAGATACACAATAAATAAATAAAGTCATTCAAAATTATGAATTTTGACCATTTTTAAGTCGATTCAAAATACTGAGAACCAAAATTTTTCCAAAATAATTGCTTTAGAACAAGTTTGAAAAAAAAAGTTTGCCCCACACTAGGAATTTCTCCAGTGGTTACGTTTACAAACATTAAATTTAAATACACAAATAGCCAGAACCAAAACAACTACCTGTAGATCAAACAAAAATTTGTGCTGTGGGTATCGTACCCGCGACATGCAGGTCAGCAGTCCATTGCTCAACCACTGCGCCAACCGTGCCGTAAAATCAAAGTTCTACTTCTGCTAAACGAATGACTTCATAATAATTGAGATACCAATCGTGTTCACGTACCTTAGGCGGGCCTGTTGGACTAGTGGTTAGTGGCCCTGACTGCTGAGCCGGAGGTCGTGGGTTCGATTCCCACCCAGGACAAACTTTGTGTGATGAGCATGATTGTTTGTTCTGTGTCTGGGAGTGATTTTTCTATAAAATGTAGATATGTATTTATAAATTATATAAGTATGTATATCAGTTGTCTGGTTACCATAACACAAGCTCTGCTTAGCTTGGGATCAGATAGCCGTGTGTGAGTTGTCCCAAGATATTTATTATTATTTATTTATTATTATTAGGCGCGTCGCCCACACGAATAACAGTCGAGGCGCAGGCACATAAGAGGCACGCCGCAACGAGATTTTCTTTACAAAGACATTTGTAAAGAAAATCTCGTTGCGGCGACGCGCGTAGTGAGCGACGCGCCTAATACGCCCGCGCCTAGACTGCACCTCGACTGTTGGTCGTGTGGGCGACGCGCCTTAGACTGCCTGGCTTCTAATTCCAGTAAAGTCCTATCAAACTTTAGTTTAGGCCGTATAAGGCCTCCAGAGGCCTTTGACATGCATGTCACGTTGACCTGTTTGAGAAGATTATAACTAACTTTGTGTCCAATTATTGTCCATTTCAATATTATCTGAGGTGATTTTGCTTTGTCATTCCTAGTGTCCTTTGTTCAAAGTTTTAGGTATGGTTTCTAGGCTGGGTCATAGTGTTATTTTATTTTTGCTTTATTGGGACACTAGCTTTTGCCCGCGGCTTTGCTCGTGTTTAATTCGGGGTAACGAAGTTCCTCTTTCGTGATTTACCTGCTACCAGTAGGTTTTACCCTTGCGCTTTAGTTATTGTAATAGCAATGCTAAGTTTTCCCTTTTCTTCCCTCTTTCTCCCTCATATCTCAATCGTTTTTTTTAATAGACCAATTTTATCAGTACCAAAATTCACCGAAATCGGTCTAGCCATTTGGGCGTGAAGATGTAACAAACAAATAAACTCACTTTCGCTTTTATAATTTATTAGTAAGGATTTTTACAGTAAAGTATGACAATTTAATTTATTAAAATTTATTAAAAGTAAGTAAACGTGAAACCAACACCAATGTCCGCGACATGTAATTACAAATAACTAAATGCGTGTGTTCAGTCCTACAGAAAACAAAGCTGGAAAGTACATAGCGACTCCTTAGAGTGAAAACCTTGTAAGTGTAAAAGAGGTAACTTTTCAGGAGTAAGAAAAAACTGCGTAATGTAAAATTTTTGTACGGCGTCTTTTATGATTTTTTAATCTTTCAAAAAACTCTAAATTATACAGCTACAGCAGGATAAACTCAAGTAATCAATTTTCACAAGAAACGACACGTTCGTTGCAAGTTATTCACGTCAAACTGACACATGCGAGTATTTACGAAGTTCTCATTTACTGTCATAGAAGGCGCTATGAGTATCGAATGAACAAATGAGTCAAATCAGGATATGCGTTGCAAGGTTTTCTTCCTAGAAACGCAATAAAATAAATTTGAGCAAAAATGCATTCCCGAGGTTTTCAGTCTAAAGTGACGATAGGTGGGAAATCATCAAATAACTTCCCCACTCTGATCGGGAAGGGGGGAGTGTTAGACTTGCAAAGACTAAAACCCACCCATGATCCTTCTATTGCCCTTTACCTTCCGGGGCCACGGTATCTCTTTCGAACAACCCGCAACCGGGGTCGGCGGAGGCCCTGGCAAGCCCCTCTGCTTTGCTGACATCTCTTTGAGGGGCGCGTGAAACACTTACGCGCCGTCGATACGGCCTGTCGTCAATAGAGGCACGGACGACGGTGAGCTACCCATTGCTCTAGTCTCTCTAGTCTCGCGGCGCCCGTCGCCAAGTACAAACGCCTTTATCCTCATTGTTATTCTTCTATTCCGTCATAAACCACTAAGTAGCAGTCAGTGATGCAGGATTTGTAATCGGTTGATGGCACTAGCCTCCCCTAATATAAAAATAATTATTATATTATACCTGGAATATGTAACACATAGGATACTTTTTTTTCAATATCACACATGCGAAGCCGCGGTCGCCAGCTAGTAATTAGTGAACCTGGGACCCAGGTGTACGTACCAATGCAGTTTGTTCAACAAAAGCAATGCAATTGTTTGAAATATTACCCAATTATGCCAAAACAGCTGAACACATTTGGTTGTTTTTGGCACAAAAGTAGAATGTACTCTATACTAGCTCCAACTGGGATTATTTGGCTCTGAATACTAAAAAGTTTCCACGCTGGTGGTCACATTATTTGAATTTTATTGCGATATATTTGGATCTAATTGAGATTGAATTTTCTTCTTCTTCTTCTTCGAATTGCAATTGTTTATGGTATTACTGCCTTGTTCGTCTGGTGTGGAGTGCGAACTTAAAATCTTGGGTTATTAGACTAAAATATATTTTATTGCACACCAAAATTAAAACAAAACTGTTTTACAAAAAATGCTAAAACGTTAGTTACAATGGCGGTCTTATCGCTAATAGTGATATCTACCAGACAACTTCATATAATTAAAAAAAATACATATTTAACTTAAAAAAAACGTTTTCAAACCGAAGTTAAAAAAAAACGACTAATGGTCCTGATTCTGTTTTAGCACATTCAACGATCAATTTAATGAAAATTGGATCGTAATGTATGTTCTGTTATTACATTTAATGACAAAAACAAACACAAACGTGAACTTCTTTTTCTTTAATAACATAAGACCCTTATTGTAATACCTAAGTTCACAAATAAAGTTGATTTGATTTGATTTAAAATTATAACATCGATCATCTATCGTAGTAAAACATACCATCACTAAACATTTATATGGCGCCATGTTGAACGTATAACGCTTTGCTTTATTTAACAGTCAATTTAATTAAATTTTTAGGCAAAATTAGATTTAAATAGATATATAGTAAATTCAATGCAGATATAATTGATTTAATATTTTACGACTACAAAATTCATGGTGCAGCTAAAACATTCAGGCATGATTGTAAATCGTGGTAACTTTCTATATTGGACGGGCCTGTTGGTCTAGTGGTTAGTGGCCCTGACTGCTGAGCCGGAGGTCGTGGGTTCGATTCCCACTCAGGTTCTTTGTGTGATGATCATGATTGTTTGTTCTGTGTCTGGGTGTGATTTATCTATAATATGTATGTATTTATAAATTATATAAGTATGTATATCAGTTGTCTGGTTACCATAACACAAGCTCTGCTTGGGATCAGATAGCCTTGTGTGAGTTGTCCCAAGATATTTATTTATTTATTGAAATTTAAAGATTTTTAAAAAGTCACCTCTACGACGCTACAACAATATATTATGGGAAGACATCCCATGACAGTTAATAAATCAATGATTCAAACAAAGCATTAATCCTTACTAATATTATAAAAGCGAAAGTGAGTAAGTTTGTTTGTTACGTCTTCTCGCCTAGATGGCTTAACCGATTTTGATGAATTTAGGTACAGAAATAGTTGAGTTGTTGACTATTTTTTTTAAAGAAATGAGGGAGAAAGAGGAATGAAAAGGGAAAACTTAGCTTTGCTATTACAATAAATAAGCCACTAGGGCAAAAACAAATAACAGGTACTTGCAAATCATCAAAGGGGAACTGTGTTACCCCGAGTTAAATGCGAGCAAAGCCGCGGGCATAAGCTAGTACAACCATAAAGTACTCCTGACAGTCATTATGACAGCAATAGATGCGTCATTTGAATTTTAAACTACTTCCGACTCAATTGACTGCATTCATATACTGTCAGTATCTACATTAATAAGAATTAATTAGTTAATTGTAGGTGTTTTAATCATGCGTAGCAGCGTGTTAATTATATTCATGTTTTATTAGTTAAATCAATGTAATTACAACAACGTTTTGAATCCTTACTTCCTTACTAATATTATAAACTAGCGACCCGTCCCAGCTTCGCACGGGTGTTACAAATCTTTGAAAATCCCCACTTTTCTTTACTATAATATGTATGTATTATACATAAAAACTTTCCTCTTGAATCACTCTATCTATTAAAAAAAACCGCATCAAAATCCGTGGCGTAGTTTCAAAGATTTAAGCATACAAAGGGACATAGGGACAGAGAAAGCGACTTTGTTTTATACTATGTAGTGAAGCGAAAGTGAGTTTGTTTGTTTGTTTGTTACCTCTTCACGCTTTAATGGCTTAACCGATCTTGATGAATTTTGGTACAGAGATAGTTGGGAACCAGGAGACGGACATAAGCTAATTTTTATTTAAAAAAATGGGATGTGCGGAAGAAAGAGGGAAGAAAAGGAAAAACTTAGCGTTGCTATTACAAATCAATAAGGCGCAAGGGGAACTGTATTAGCCCAAATTTAACGCGGGCGAAGCCGCGGGCGAAAGCTAACGTTATAAACAAACAATGCTTACTGAAATTATACCGCCTAGCATTCGCGATTTCAAGTTAAATATGTCCTTGAGTTTGGGAATAAATTGATGAGGTATTCCAACTTCGAAGGTCCCCAAATGTGAACTTTAGTTGAAATCTGTCTGATGCAGTATACTTGCACTATTTTATAAAGAGTGTCTTAAAGCCCAGTTCACGTCCTCGGGCGATGTGACTTCGGCAAGCGACATTTGCACCCAATTTTATGAACGCAAATTGTAGCGGTGATTTGCCAGTCCACCCATAGTGGCTTCACTCACTCTGAAGTTGTGACCACCACCGCCGTGCTGTTAGCTAGACGCAAGTCGTCAAATAAATTGACGGCACGGTTGGCGCAGTGCCTGAGCGATTGACTGCTGCGCTGCGTGTCGCGGGTACGATCCCCGCCACGGAACAAATGATTGTCATCATCTGCCTAGCCTTTTCCAGTCTAACCGGATGCAGCTGAATATCAGTATTTTACATGGAGCGACTGCCTATCTGACCTCCACAACCCAGTTAGTACTGGGTAATACGATACCCCTTGGTAAGACTGGTTGTCAGACTTTTCGGAACACTGACTACCTGTAACGACTGTCAAAGATCTAAAAATGACAGCCGGGACCCACGGCTTAACGTGCTTTCCGAAGCACGGAGGAAACTCGGTATGTAACGGGTGGTCACCCATCCACAGACCAACCTAGGCAAGCGCAGCTTAACCTAACGATCGACCCGAGCGGCTGCTATTATTTAGCCACGAGCTCCTCAACAAATGATGGTATGACCTACAAATAGTTGTTCCGGTCTGGCTGTTTGTGTACGTGAGTTTAAATGTTTGTAAACGCACCCACGATACAGGAGACATTCCTAGTGTGGAACAACGATTTTATAAAAGAATAAAAAAATGGCTTAATATATATTTGAGACCCTTTCACGACTTGCAAAGCAGCTGAAACATTTCATGATTCCATTACCTCCAAACCCTCGTAAAAAGCCCATTAAATCACTAAGAGATTTACTGTCTCAGAACATTGTCTTATATCTTTTGCCGGGTCTTCAGTAAATCCTGTGGAAAATCCATATCAACTGGGTTCAGAAACCTTAGCAGAGTAATATATTTTATGAGGAAATCGCGTATTAATTACGTAATGGATAACAACTGGGGCGTTTCTGTCACTCCCCCTCCCTCTATAGTGATACAAATTCGGAGGATGTTCTCAGAAATATTTAATACTTAAGCCTGTAGCATTATTTTGTTTTTTTTTTTTGCGGATGGGAAATCTGAGGATGAAGTTGGTAAGTACTTGCCAGCTTTGTTTTGTGTAGGACTAAACTATGTCGCTAAAATAACTACCTGTAGGTCATAAACATATTTGTACCGTGCAGGGATCGAACTCGCGACAAGCGACTGCACCAAACGCGCCGTCAAAAAAAATGAAATTCCTACACCTCTAAAAAGTATTGCAATATAAAAAAGAAAGCGTAAACATAACTAATCTATACTAATCTGTATTAATATTATAAAGCTGAAGAGTTTGTTTGTTTGTTTGTTTGTTTGAACGCGCTAATCTCAGGAAGTACTGGTTCGAATTGAAAAATTCTTTTAGTGTTGGATAGTCCATTTCTTGAGGAAGGCTATAGGCTATATATTATATATATAACATTACACTACGACCAACAGGTGCTGAGCAGCGTGGGTGAATCCGCGAGGAACAGCTAGTGATTTTATAATCACACTTATTATGTCCAAAGGGTTTAATAGAGGTGTACCTAATATCTCGACCACTGCGCCAACCTCGCCGTCAAATTGAGGTCTTCACCCTCATATCGCTTATGCCTGAACATTTAAGCCATATCAGGAATCTGATCTGTCAGGAATACACAGACGTCCCGGCTTCACGTCTTATGAGCTGTCAAGGTGACAAGGGTATTATGATTCTTGTATAATTATACTAGCTTTTGCCCGCGGCTTCGCTCGCGTTAAATTCGGGGTAACACAGTTCCCCTGTCCTGATTTGCAGGTAGCGCCTTATTTATTGTAATACCAATAGCTACGTTTTCCCTTTTCTTTCCTCTTTCTCCCTCATATCTTAACTTTTTTTTAATCAAAAGTTAGCCTATGTCCGTCTCCTGGTACCCAACTATCTCTGTAACAAAATTCATCAAAATCAGTTTAGCCATTAAGGCGTGAAGACGTAACAAACAAACTCACTTTCGCTTTTATAATATTAGTAAGGAAGTACCTAAGGATTTTGGACTAGCTTTTCCCCACGTGGTTTCACCCGCATTCCTGTAGTCACTTACCCTACTGCTCAGCTGCCCGTAGCTCCGAGTCTGCCTCTGATACTCATAAATAACATAGTTTTCTATTAGTAAAAGAATTTTCATAATCGCTTCTGTAGTTTCTTAGATTACTCCCTACAGCCTCAAAAACTTAACTTCTTTATAATATTACTAGCTGGCGCGTGATATCGAAAAATAAGTATCCCATGTGTTATTTAAGACTATAATCTACCTTTGTGCTAAATTTTATCAAGATCCGTTAAGCCGTTTTGACGTGAAAGTGTAACCAACATCCATACATCCATCCACACAAACATTCGCATTAATAATATTATCATGTTTAACGATAGTACGATTAAGTAGGAAGTAGGTTGAGCTGTACCCGGCCCTGCGTTGCAATGCACTATTTCCTATGTACTCTTGTCTACTTACCTATATTACCTACATACCTACCTATATATATATATATATTCTAATCGTTTAAACCTTACCTGAACTTCAAAAAACATTTCAAGATCAAATTTAGACAAACCGGTCCAGACATTCTCTTTCTACCGAGACAAATGAACAACAAATAATTTATATATAAATACTAGATTTTGCCCGCAGCTTCGCTCGCGTTAAATTCGAGGTAACACAGTTCTCCTTGCGCCTTATTGATTTGCAATAGCAATGCTAAGTTTTCCCTTTTCTTCCCTCTTTCTCCCTCACATCCCAGTTTTTTAAAACAAAAATTAGCCTATGTCCGTCTCGTGGTTCCCAACTATCTCTGTATCAAAATTCATCAAAATCGGTTTAGCCATTAAAGCGTGAAGAGGTAACAAACAAACAAATAAACAAACAAACTCACTTTCGCTTTTATAATATTAGTAAGGATAAGGATATAAATACTAGCTTTTGCCCGCGGCTTCGCTCGCGTTAAATTCGAGTTAACACAGTTCTCCTTGCGCCTTATTGATTTGCAATAACAACGCTAAGTTTTCCCTTTTCTTCCCTCTTTCTCCCTCACATCCCAGTTTTTTAAAACAAAAATTAGTCTATGTCCGTCTCCTGGTTCCCAACTATCTCATCAAAACCGGTGTAGTCATTAAAGAGTGAGAGAGTCGTGAAGAGGTAACAAACAAACTCACTTTCGCTTTTATAATATTAGTAAGGACAGATATTATCGTATAATATTGAATAGATTTTTAGCCAGGGAGAACTAATGGTCTATCTTGAAGGATCCAGCACAAATTCTGGATAATGAGGGTCGAGAATTTGTTTTGGGATGAGAGGAATAAATAAGAATTTTGCTGAAATATACAGATAGAATTTTATTACTTTACTGAAACCCTTTATTATTAAACAGCTCTTTTACTAATGTTTTACTTACAGTTGTTTAGTTTGTTTTCGATTTTAAAAGAATCTCCTAAGCATGGGCTGCCTTTTTTGCGGTGAAAATCGGTGTAGCCATTAAAGCGTGAAGATGTAACAAACAAACAAACAACCAAGCTCACTTTCGCTTTTATAATATAAGTAAAGATTCTCATTTCAAAATGCTTTGTTTCAGGTACCTACAATTGATCTTCCTTCACAAGTATCGAGTGGTGAGTCTTATCCCAGACAGCAAAAAGCAGGAAGCTATCTATTTGATAAACGTTCTCGCTTTTGTAGATACAGAAAATATTCCAAATCTTAGAAGGTTCGGGTGTCATTGAATTATGAATCATAACTCCATATCTTAAGATCTGTTAGCAAAAAACTATAATAATCTGACAGCTCCACCGGCTTTTTTACAGATTAATCAAAATGTCGCCTACATCCGCCATGTTGGATTCCAGTGAAATATCTTGGAGAATCGCCTACTTCATAATTTTTGTTAGTTTTATTAATTTTTCTGTTGATCTAGTCTTTTATTTTGCATAATTTCTTGGTTATTTAAATATTCTTACGTCAAACTTTAGATACCAAAAATATGAATAAATAGGTTCTTAAATACTTTATATAAGAAATCTTACTAATATTATAAATGCGAATGTTTGTACAAAAAAACACAAGATACTTTCATCCCGATAGTACGATCTTGTAGGACAATTATTAACATACAATGTGTTTAGTAAGTTATAAGTTCTGCATCGATTTTTCGGCTTGTGGCTTCAATTAAACTTACGTCGCCGTTAGGATTCTGCAATACCTTTAAAGACATTTTCACATGTGTTTTGTTTTTTTAAGGTTTAGTAGCTCAGAAAAAAAACGGAACCCTTATAAGAGCACTTTGATGTCCTTCTGTTTGTTTGTTTGTCTGTCAAGACCCTTTATCTCGAAAACGCGTACCTATAGGTATCTAGTTGAAATTACAACATATATTTAAATCTGTGGTCCCATAGAGCTGAATCGCCTAGGATTTATTAAAAGTCCCTGATTTTACAATAGCAATTCTTAAAAAAAAAACGTCAAAATACAAATCATATTTGCTGCACCGCACCACAGTAAATTAACATATCAAACATTGAACGCATTAAAAGTCTCTTTGATCCAATTCAGAGGAAAAACGCAATCATCTAAAAGTTACTACTGAGTAATTAAAAACGACAATCCTCTGGCAAGTAATTTGATACCGCTGCCTCTTAATTGGTGTCCGGGTTCCGAGTAGAAATGATTAATTAAGAAAACACTAGATTCGCGGTATTGTAAAAGGTTTTATCTGGCTGGCTGGTAGGCTATGACGTTCCAATACTCAGGTCGTTTTTAAAATATAGGTTTAGACAAAAGGGTAGACTAGGAAATGGTGTAGGAAGAAGTGAGATGTACCTTTCAAATCTTCTTAATATATATAAATCACGTGTCACGTAGTTTGTCCGCGATGGACTTCTAAACTACTTAACCGATTTAAATTAAATTTGCACACCGTGTGCAGTTTGATCCAACTTAAAAGATAGAATAGGTAGGTAGGGTAGGTAGGATAGGAAGGGTAGGTGGAAACGTAGAAAATTGCATTGCAACGCATGCCACAGCTAGTATAATATAAAAACAAAATCTTAAAGTATTATATATATGCTTTGAATGTAGTAATAGTAATACTTTTTTTTTAGTGTAGTAATAGGTCGTGGGTGTAGTATAGATAATATACTGGTACAAGACTGGAAGCTCAATGAATTTGGGAAAAAAATCTAGGTAGATGATAACGATTCCCAGTCTTCTCACGATCTTCCTGCTCTTTTCCTATGTTACTTTAGTAGATTTACTCTCGCACAATACATCAATCATCTGCTTGTCTCTTTCTAACATCAACATTTATATTTATCACTCTTTTCTTCAAATGTGTTCCTTTTCAACACAATATTATTATTTACTAGCTTACCCCCTCGACTTCGTCCCCGTGGCATAGAGTTATTTTGGGATAACGCTAACTTTAACGCGTAGTGATTGAAAAAAAAATCTTTCTCTCCCTTTTTTTCACTTTCTCTCTCCCTTTTCTCACTTTTTTTAGCCTCCTGGTTCCTTACTATATCTGTACCAAAATTCATCAAAATCGGTGTAGCCATTAAAGCGTGAAGACGTAACAAACTCACTTTCGCTTTTATAGTAAGGATGTCTACATTAAGAAAGATAGACTATATTTTCATATTCTAATAATATAATATCTTCACTGTTCACTGAATATAGGAAACACTAGTATTCCTATATCAGTTTAAATCACACAGATTACTAGTGAATCGCATTACGTAAGATCGCATCGTGTATCATGTCCATTCACAATTGTGAGCGTAACGAGCGCTCAATGACTCTGACCATGAGTCGCGGAGATTACGTCTAGTATTTTGTTTTAGATCGTTTTTATAACGTTTTTGTGCAGTATTTTTATGTTTTTATTAACTAAAATCCTACTAATATTGTACATGCGAATGTTTGTGAGGATGGATGGATGTTTGTTACTCTTTCACGTCAAAACTACTGAATGGATTTTAATAAAACTTTTCAATAATAAAGCAGAATAGCACATAGGCTACAATTCATAAAGATATATTATAATTTATTCTATCACCACGCGAGTGAAACCACGGGGCGCAGCTAGTAATAAATAAAACAAAAATAAGCTTAAGTAAGGTTAAAGATTTTATGTTCGAAAGAGAAACCGAAAAAAGGGTACCTATACTTTTGTTATGCTGATAACCTTATTCTAAAGTCAATGACTATTTGATTGATATATATATACTAGCTGTGCCCAGCAGTTTCACCCGCTGCTCAGTTAGGGGCATGAAAAATAGATGTTAGCCGATTCTCAGATCTACCCGATATGCACACAAAATTTCGTTCAAATCGGTCCAGCCGTTTTGGAGGAGTATGGGAACGAAAACTGTGACACGAGAATTTTATATATTAGACTAGCTGTGCCCAGCGGTTTCACCCGCTGCTCACTTAGGGGTATGAAAAATAGATATTGGCCGATTCCCAGACCTACCTGATATGTACACAAAGTTTCGTTTGAATCGGTCCAGCCGTTTTGGAGGAGTATGGGAACGAAAACTGTGACACGAGAATTTTATATATTAGATATTTTTTCATTTAAACACATTTTGATACTGGCGGAAACCTATTTTATATGTTTTTCAATTTTTTTTTATATTTTTAAGTTGGTTCTTAATTTGATATTTTACACACTGTTTCTACGTGTCGTATGAATCTGTCGTATCGCAGGTCTGCTGGAAGAGATTTCTAAATGAAATAACCAGTACCTTTGTGCTACTTTGTCTGCATGTTTTTTTCCATCATATGTTTTTGTGTGTCCATATACAATTCAATAATAATAATATTTTTTTTAAAAGAAATACGTGAAAAAGTAAAACAAAAGGATTTGAAGTAAATATAACTACAGACTCAAGAATATAACGGTTATAAGGCAAGGCAAATCGCGAACCAACGCGTTCAAAATTGCGTGTTACAGCTATTCATATATTATATCTTCTTTCTTCTTACATATAAAACTCTCGTGTCAGTTTTAGTTGTCATATACCTACGAAACGACTTGACCGATTTTTATGAAATTTCATATTATTATGTATATTTGGTAGATCTGAGAATTGGTCGTAATTTATTTGTCATACCTATAAATGATAAGGGTGAGTGAAATCCTGCTGGCGTTGCGGGTTGTTCGAAAGAGATACCGCGGCCCCGGGACGTAATGGGCATAAGAAGGCACATGGGTGGGTTTTAGTCAGTAAAAGTCTAACACGTCCCCCCGCACCGCCCAGAGCGGGGGAAGTTATTTGATAATTTCACACCGCAAAAAAAAGGGTGAGTGAAACCGCTGGGCATAGTTAGTTACTTTCTACCATTTTTATTCCCGTATTTATAGAAATAAAGTCTTTTATTTCTTGTTCTCGATATTATGATAAGCTGATAAAATGTTTTCTTTCATCTCTTCCACGATAGACTTTCTTTATATTGAAGACTATAAAGTTGTTGTTATTATAGTAAGATAGGTTACGATGATTGGTTGTGCGACTACGTCACTAAAGAACTGGGTCTTACTGAATCGTTTTATTGCAAAACATGACGTATTTTGATGGGTGTAAAAACTAAATTTTATTGTTTTTATGTTGTAGTTGTTAGTGAGATCTGTTTTATTAGCTTTCTTCATTTTATGTTTGCTGAAACTCGATTATTGTCAAGGTCTTTGTCTATCGGAAGTGGGAACGGTATCGCGAAGACTGATCGGGGTTTGTTTCCGAGGTCAGAACGAATAAACTCTATTAAAAGCTGCTTAGTTAAAAACAAAGTGATTGTATTGTTAGGATAAAGAAATTTTTAGACCTTGGGCTAATCGAAAACATTTTAGAAAATTCTACATAGATGATTGCAAAAAAATTGGACTACCTATTTAAATTATTTAAACGAATCCCCTTTTTAAGACAAATCTGCGGTCTCGGAACATAAAGGACTACATTTAATCAGAGGCCTAAGGCTGACAACGAGTCTTTTTTTCGACTTTAATAACCTCTAATAACTTCCTCCGCTCTGGGCGCAGTAAGGGGCCTCCCCCTTACTGCGCCTTACTTATACTGGCTAAAACCCACCCATGTTTCTTCTTTTGCTCCTTATATTAAAAAAAAACCCGTAACCCGCAGGCGGTGGTCCTGGCAGGCCCCACTGCTTTTCTGACATCTCTTTGACGCGCTTGAAACACGAACGCGCCGTACCCACAGCCTGGAATGAAGATTCGAGTTTGTACGGCAATAAATTTAATATCATATTCACAATCCATACAAGCGTTAACAGAAAACCACAACTCACGCATACATTCACACAAAATTAAATGATTACATTTATTATACCTTGTGTATTTACTTGAGCAACATATTTGTATGTTTTTCGTACGCAGTTTGGCAAACGATTCCTTCGTAAGGAGCTTTGCTTGCCAAATAAACTTATGTGTACATAGCCTATGATGTCTATATATTTAAGTATGAAGCGTAGAAAACACGCAATTCTGCAAAACAAAATTGATGTAACTTTCTTTAATGTTATCGATAATTTTGCTTACTTAACGCTCCACTAGAATTGAGTCATCTTTTATGATTGAAGTTTTTATCTTTGATTTTCTCTTTGGTGTATTTTAGAATCTTATTTTTTTCTTATATTTGTTGCTATTTTTGGTTCTGTATTCTATATTGGTATGCTTTAGTTTTGGGCACGTGTAGATAAAGATTGTAAGATTTTGCTTAAAATTGTCTCAAAATTTTATTGATCAAAAATACATTTGAGTAACTTCACGCCTGAGCACGTTAAGGCTCATTATTTTCTGACGACTTCCAGAATACTATCGTTATCCATAGTCTTAAGTACGAGTGTAACATGCCTTTTGTTTTTCGGATGGGTAATCATCTAATGACTTCTCCGCTCTGGGCGACCACGTTCCACCCACCAATGTTCACCGTAAAACCCACCCATGTTCCTTCTATTGCCCTTTACGTTCCGGGGCCGCGGTATTTCTTTCGAACAACCCGCAACCGCGGCAGGCGGAGGCTCTGGCAAGCCCCTCTGCTTTTCTGACATCTCTTTGAGGCGCGCGTAAAGCACGAACGCGCCGTTGACACGGCCTGTCGTCAATCGATGGACGGACGGTGAGCTACCCATTGCTCACCGTCCACAGGCCCGCATCTAATGTGGCCGGGAGTCGTCTCGCGGCGCCCGGCGCCCGAGGCGTCTCCCGCGGCGGCTGGGTTGGTTTGAGGTTCTCTCCCTCAAACGCCCGGCCCCTTCCTTCACTAGCATTACTGCTTCGCAGAAGGAGGTGACCGCTTCCCATTTTCTCTCGCTCCGGACCATGGCCTGAACCAGGGCCGGACGTGAGAGGTCACCGCCGCCGATCGCCAAGCTGGGTAGACTGTCACTGTGTGCTCCACCGTGTCCTCCGGGCGATCGTCACAATGGTGACACCCGGGCGTTTCCTCACGCCCGATGATGTGCAGGAACCTCCCGAAACTTTCGTGTCCGTTGAGGACCTGCGTCAGGCGGTAGGTAGCCACTCCTCAAAGAGGGGACTTATCGCCACTATTGTGGCGTGCCCTGCTTAAACATGCCTCGTCCTTTGATTAGCATGCATTTGAGTACATACTTCTCATCTTTTATGTATGTACAGGTCTATTCTAAACCCAATTCTAAGTACCTACATTAAGATTTTTGTTTGAGCCGTTTGGGTTTTAAACACTAGGGCAATGGGTTCCGAGTAGTATTTCGTGAAATCACCAAGTGGTTGGGCGAATCTTCCCGTGACCACAGGGCTGACCTGATTTTTGCGCAAAGAATTGGCATTGCCATCTAACCCGGTAATTCTGCCAACCGTCTGGGCACTTTTCATGTTAACAGCAATGCGGACGATTTTTTTACGCCCTGTTATTATTTTACTTGTACTTGTACATATTTTTATTATTAGTTTATTTCTATTTATAGTTTGTAAATAATAGTAGTTAATTTAATGAAAGAAAAATAATTGAGTATAATCCTCAAGATTGGTAGTACCTTATGCTTTAACGAGTTCATCTTTTTAAGTGGATAATTTTTATGATGAGCTTGTTAAATCCCATAGCTGTGCTAAATCATTTGCACGCGACTTCGCCCGCGTAGCATAGTTACTTAAGGCTAACGCTAACTTTAACCCGCGTGATGATCGAAATAAATAATTCTTTTCTCACTTTATTTAGGCTATGTCTGTCTCTAGGGTCCCAACTATTTCTGTGCCAAAATTCATCACAATCGGTTTGGCCATTTAGGCGTGAAGACGTAACAAACAAACTGACTTTCGCTTTTAAAATATTATATAGTAAGCCTAAACATTTAAACTACTTTGCAAGGAAGTGAGAAAACATGTAGAAGAAGACATCGATGAGTATCGCGAACATACTGTTAAATCTATCATCGAAAAGCATAAAGGTCTGAAGGTGTTTAATAAAGCACTCTCCATAGGCAGCCAACAGATCACAAAATTATTAGACCAGTACGGAAACTTAGTAACAGAGAAACATAAGCTACTAAAAGTCGTTGAAGAATACTATGGCCAATTGTATACACCTAGAAACCCCAACACAACAACTAACTTAACTAAGACACTTGTGAATGTCGGCTCAGAAGATGTGCCGGAAATAACAAACACGGAGATCGAGTATGCCCTCAGGAAGATGAAGAATAATAAAGCACCGGGTGAAGATGGCGTAATCGTCGAAATGGTTAAAGAAGGAGGCGTTACAGTGATCCAAGTTCTCAACAAGCTCCTGAATAAATGCCTTGAAGAAGGAAAGGTCTCCAAAGAGTGGGAATGTTCTAGCGTTATCCTGTTATTCAAAAAAGGCAACAAAGCGGATTTGAACAACTACCGTCCAATAAGTTTGCTACCAAAACTATACAAACTGCTAACAAAGATTATTACCATCCGCCTCACAAACAAATTTGACTTCTACCAACCCATCGAACAAGCTGGTTTCAGAAGCGGATTCAGCACCATGGACCACATTCTCACAATGAGAACTGTAATCGAAAAGGCAACAGAATATCGGATGCCTCTCTGGATTGCATTCATTGATTACAAGAAGGCATTTGATAGTGTGGAATCGTGGGCAGTTATTCAGTCCTTACAAAATGCTCGAATAGACCACAGATACATTAACTTAATCAAAAGCATCTACGATAATGCGACGATGAAAGTAAACCTGACAGAAACCACAGAACCAATAGTTATAAAAAGAGGAGTCAGGCAAGGAGATACACTCTCTCCAAAGTTATTCACTCTTGTTCTGGAAGATGTTTTTAAAAAACTGTCATGGGAACAACGTGGACTAAATATAGCAGGTACTAGACTGAATAACCTTAGGTTTGCGGATGACATTGTTCTACTAACAGACAATCCTGAGGAATTACAGGTGATGATACAGGAACTAAGTGACGTCTCACTACAAGTTGGTCTAGAAATGAACTTGGACAAAACCAAGATAATGACAAATATTGATAGTAATAACATCAACATTACTATTGACCAAACCACCATAGAGCAAGTTAATAAGTACGTCTACTTAGGACAGGAGATCAGAATGGGTAAGGACAACCAAAATAACGAGATCCACCGACGAATAAGGCTCATGTGGGCTGCCTACTCGAAGCTTGACTTTGCTTTCAAGATGAAAATCTCTCCTTATCAAAAAGCCAGAATATTCAATCAATGCATCCTGCCAGTGCTTACTCATGGTGCTGAGACTTGGGTTTTCACTCGAGACACCATCAACAGACTGGAAGTAGCCCAGAGGGCGGTTGAGAGAAAACTGGTAGGAGTGTCATTGATGGACCGCAAAACTAATAAATGGCTTCGAGAGCAAAGCAAAGTCGCAGACGTAACGAAACGGGTAGCGCACCTCAAATGGAAATGGGCTGGACATGTGGCCCGAAATGAGATGTCCTGGTGCAAACGCATCCTGGAATGGAAGCCATGGGCTGAAAAGCGCCCTCCAGGACGACCACAAATGCGCTGGAAAGATGACGTGAGGAAAGTCGCTGGTTCGAACTGGGCACAAAGAGCGCAACACAGAGAGGAATGGAGGAAGTTGAAGGAGGCCTACACCAAAATGGTCGAAAAAGGCTAAAAAGAAGAAGAAGAAGCCTAAACAAGCTGTGCCCAGCGGTTTCACCCACTGCTCAGGTTTCCTTCTGAAAAGTGATAACGTTGGCTTTGTTGTTACGGGAAATTGAAAATAGAACTCGACTGGTTCTCAGACGTACCGAATATACATAATTATAAAATTTCATAAAAATCAGTCAAGCCGTTTCGGAGGAGTATACCAATTTAAACTGTGACACGAAAATTGTACATATAAGAAGATAGAGAGAATTTTAGCCCCAAATAAATTCAGATTAACCTCTCAAGGAACGCCATTATTTACGTCAACTTTCCGTCAAACACCGCCGGGCGGGCTCTTATCGTAAGCGTGATCTGATTTTAAGACTTATCTTTATTACAAACTAGCGACCCGTCCCAGCTTCGCACGGGTGTTACAAATCTTTGAAAATCCCCACTTTTCTCTACTATAATATGTATAAATTATACATAAAAACCTTCCTCTTGAATCACTCTATCTAATAAAAAAAACCGCATCAAAATCCGTGGCGTAGTTTCAAAGATTTAAGCATACAAAGGGACATAGGGACAGAGAAAGCGACTTTGTTTTATACTATGTAGTGATACAGTTTTAAATCGATCGGTGTTTGGTGGCACAAATTTGTGCCAGCGGGGCTCAACGGTAATACTTCGTTACTGGCACGTTTTTGTGCTGCTGGGGCTCTAGAGGTTAATGAATTAGTTTTCATAATAAATTGAAGCTGTTTATCATTTCTAAAGCTATATCTATGTGGTGTGTAACACTAGAAGTTAACTCATTAATTTGTATTTGTTTCATCAATTAGCTTTCGTCACAATAATGTAGCAATTTCGGTTGGATTGATGCCGTGTATTATGTTCGTTGGGCGATTAATTAGGTAATGGAGATATAGACAAATGTTTACTAATATTTAGATGCTATTTACCTTTTACCTGGCTTCTCGATAGTTGAACTGGAACACATAAAATTACTTTATTGTCCGTCTGACGGGCCTGTTGGTCTAGTGGTTAGTGGCCCTGACTGCTGAGCCGGAGGTCGTGGGTTCGATTCCCACCCAGGACAAACTTTGTGTGATGAGCATGATGGTTTGTTCTGTGTCTGGGTGTGATTTATCTATAATATGTATGTATTTATTAATTATATAAGTATGTATATCAGTTGTCTGGTTACCATAACACAAGCTCTGCTTAGCTTGGGATCAAATAGCCGTGTGTGAGTTGTCCCAAGATATTTATTTATTATTAATATTTATTTATTTTTGTCAAGACCCTTCTCACAGGAACGCGTAGAGCTATCGAGTTAAAATTAAAACCATAATACTCAACTCTATGGTCCCTTTTTTGTAGATGGGAAATCATCGATTAACTTCCCCCGCTCAAATGTCAGACTTTTACTAACGAAAACCCACCCATGTTCCTTCTATTGCCCTTTATTTTCCGGGGCCGCGGTATCTCTTTCGAAGAACCCGCAACCCCGGTCTGTGGTCCTTTTGTAGGTTCTATGTAAAGACTCTCTAATTCCAGGCAGTCAAAAGACATGGCCGTTTATATCGTAAATTTGAACGGAACCCACGGTGGTCGAGTCCGACTCATACTTGGCCGTTTATTTTTTCGGACAGGTTATCGAAAACCCATCCATGTTTCTTCTTTTGCCCTTTGTAATCCGGGGCTGCGGTATCTGTTTCGAGCAACCTGCCACTCCGGCAGGCAGTGGCCCTTGCAAGCCCCTCTGGATATAGTTAGATGTCAGGGGGCGAGATTCACTGATCGCACTTAGATTTTGCTTCACGAAGGAAACATACCCATTGAAGGCGTACCGTATTGTCCAGTACTAACTGGGTTGTGGAAGCCAAATAGGCAGTCGCGCCATGTAAAATACTGGTATTCAGCTGCATCCGGTTAGCCTGGAAGCCGACCCCAACTTAGTTGAGAAAGACTAACAGATGATGATGCTATCAAAATAATTATAATACTTACTTATATTATAAAAGCGAAAGTGAGTTTGTTTGTTTGTAAGGACTTCACGCCTAAGTGGCCATACCGATTTTGATGAATTTTGGTTCAGAGATAATTGGGACCCTGGAGACGGACATAAGCTAAAACAAAGTGAGAAAAAGGGGAGAAAGCTGGAAAAGAAAGATATTTTTTTTCGATCATCACCCGGGTTAAAGTTAGCGTTAACCCAAAGTAACTATGCCACGCGAACGAAGCCGCAGACGGAAGCTAGTATACCATAAAATAATAATGCTTTCAGTATATTGTTGAGACTACCTCGCTACTGTAGTGCGTCGGCGTTGTCTGCGCAGGTTTGTGCTAACTTTCACTTGATTTTACGCGTAAAAAGTGCTTGGCTGCTCAGAAGAGTGAGAGATAGTTGCAACTTCAGCATCCTGAGATATAGCTCTCCAATTATAAAATTACTAGCTTTTAGCCGCGGCTTCGCTCGCGTTAAATTCGGTATAACACAGTACCTATTACCTGCAGTTTTTGCTCTAGCGCCTTATTTATTAGTAATAGCAACGCTAAATTTTCCCTTTTCTTTCTTCTTTCTCAATTACATCCCACGTTTTTATTTTTTTAAATTAGCCTTTGTCCGTCTCCTTCCCAACTATCTCTGTACCAAAATTCATCAAAATCGGTTTAGCCATTAAAGCGTGAAGAAGTAACAAACTCACTGTCGCTTTTATAATATTAGTAAGGACTTGTGCAAAGGGTAATTGGTACTAACATTAGCCAATAAGTTATTTATTAAGTTACTAAAACTTTGGATCTTGCTGTGCATGAAATTAAATAAATTCTATTATCTATACTAATATTATAAAGCTGAAGAGTTTGTTTTTTTGTTTGAACGCGCTAATCTCAGGGACTACTGGTTGGAATTGGAAAATTCTTTTATTGTTGGATAGTCCATTTCTTGAGGAAGGCTATAGGCTATATAACATCACGCTACGACCAACAGGTGCTGAGCAGCGTGTGTGGAACCGCGTGGAACAGCTAGTTTTCTATAAAATAACGTCATTGAAACCAAGATCAAATTTCAATGAAGGCGCTTCAACAAATTATTCATGAAACCCTCCCGCTTCATCTCAATACCACCCTAAGGCCCAGTTTTTTCTTAATACCCACAGACATGGTGACTTCAATAAAGCATTATGAGTTATTCATAGTGAATGTGGGACATTCCATACATAACGTTGAACGCATGACAATGCCGTATGGCGTCCTCAAGGGAACTATTATTCACTTAATTCGTCGCTTTTATTATGATAACTCGGTGCAAATTGTGCTTCAAACTCCAACATTGTTTGTTTTGTATGTTTGAACGATTCATTTGTATTTGCTCTGATTTGCGGTTCAAAATTTGTCGGGGTTCGTCTTTATTAGGATAGTTCTGCTTCGTTTGTCTTCCTGGGATTAATTTGTAGTTCGTGATAAATCAATTTTATTATACTCACTAGCTGTTCCCCACGGTTTCACCCGCGCTGCTCAGCACCTGTTGGTCGTAGCGTGATGTTATATAACCTATAGCCTTCCTCAAGAAATGGACTATCCAACACTAAAAGAATTTTCCAACTCCAACCAGTAGTCCCTGAGATTAGCGCGTTCAAACAAACAAACAAACTCTTCAGCTTTATAATATTAGTATAGATTATTATTATTATAGTATAGATGAAGAAGCTTGATGTCAAAGAATTGTAATGTTCAGGCGTTGAATTTCTAATATTTACTGTTTTCGGAATCCGGCTTAGATAAAGGTACAAAACAAAACAATTACCTATCAGCATCATCCTCACATATTTCGGTATTTTTATTTTGTAGTTGATTTGTTATTATTTTAGTTTATTACGCGAGTTGTACATACTATTTGGGTGGGTGGAATTACGCGTTATTAGCAAGTTATCCTTAAGGTCGATTTTGGCTTCCCATTTTTCCATTTTGATCTAATCCATGTCTGTTCTGATCTGATCCATAATAATGTTAATGAATAATGTAATATCTCCGTACTCCTGAAATTTTGTAAAAGTGGGAATTGTTACAGAATAGTTATTTCTTATGGTAGCATATACATTTGTAACCTCGAAGCAATCAAAATTTAGAGGAAAATTACAAAACATGTTTGTACAGCTTCTGGGCTAATGAAAGATTGAATTGTGCTCGTATCGATTAGTAATCTTAAAGGTGGTTGTAAGATCTGGATGAATGATAGTCAGATGATCTTTGTGTCTAGATTTTATTATATTTTGATTTGTCTGAATTCTCCCGCTTCCTAAAATTATGCTAGCGTGCGGACTTAGACGTGGACGGTTCTGATTCGTTAGTTGGAGGGGCCAGGAAGTCTACAGTGATATTATCATAATTAAGATCAGTGCCTGCACAATACGTTGGCACTGTGTTAAAATATTTCGGGTTATCCAGGTAGCTATTGTAGTCAGGTTCGATAAAATATTCTGGATAGTAATAGTGCTGACCGTCGTCATCTGCGCATACGTTCAGGTTCATTTGTCTAACCCTAAAGTAATTTGAAGGCAGCGGGTTCCCGTTCCTACGCCAATCATGACTAGCTGGCTGACCAAACGATGGCTTTTCCTTAACAACGTAATGGCTAACGCCACTCATAGGTTCAGAACCAGAATTTTGAGGATCAATTCGAGGCTGCATTTGGAAATTATGATTGAAACGATTATAGTTCGGCGGTGCTGCGCGGAATATCCACTGCGTATGCGATATTGGCGCACGATAAATTGAGGTGTGTACTCAAGTCATCATCATCTGCTTAGCCTTTTCCTAACTATGTTGAGGTCGGCTTCCAGTCTTACCGGATGAAGTTGTGTTTCAGTATTTTACATGAAGCGACTGCCTATCTGACCTCCACAACCCAGTTAGTACTGAGTAATGCGATACTCCTTGGTAAGACTGGTTTTCAGACTTTCGGAACACTGACTACCTGTAACGACTGTCAAAGATCTACAAATGACAGCCGGGACCAACGGCTTATCGTGCTTTCCGAGGCACGGAGGAAACTCGGTATGTAACGGGTGGTCACCCATCCCCAGACAAACCTAGGCAAGCGCGGCTTAACGTAAAGATCGACCCGAGCGGCTGCTATTATATAGCCACGAGCTCCTCTGAGGTGTGTACTCAAGTATTGGACTGTTTTACGTCCGCCACATCTCACCATCACAGATCCAGTTGAAAACCAGGGTTGGACACTAGTTAACCGGCAGTTTGAAATGGGCCTATCTGGCGCAGCCGAACACAATAAAAATGGCACGTGTCGCGGGTTCGATCCCCGCACGAAACAAATATTTGTATGACCACGAAAGAAAGATTTTATTAATTCTTTCTTTCCTGGAACTCACTTCAAGTGAATCCAACTCCAACCTAGGCCGTATCCTCGCTTGAAATCAGACGAGTTTCGATCTATGTAGTTATGGATGGTCACTAATCAAAAGTCATTTATTCAAATTAGGATGATAATCAGCACTTTTTGAACGTTACAAGAGACCGTCCCACAAAAACGCCCTGCCCTTCGCCACTTCCTAGTGTTTTAGCTGGGAAGAAGAAGTGGCGGCATAAACTTCCCAGCAACACATCTGTCTGTCATGTTAGAAGAATCAGATTTTATACAATCCCGTTCACCCATGGACTAAACTAGAAAATCGACCCGAATGGCTGTTAATTTTAACCATAAGCTCTTAGAGTACATTTTTAAACGTTGACAGCCAAGCTGTTGAAACTACCCTCTTTTATTCAGCCTGAAGATAAAAAAAAAAACGAAATCCCATCAAAACAGAGTTCAGTACAATCCTCACTTGTCTAGTTCGCATTTAATAAAAGCTGGAAGCCCACAATGTACCGACGATGCGTCAGCAGCGCCCTATTGTCCCGAGCCTAAAGTTTTTTTGCGTCATTTTGCTCTGCCTGCATTTTGAATGTAATTTTGTTTTCTTTTTTAAAAGGTGTGGTGGAAAATTTGTTCAGTTTCAACTGGATAGTAAACGACCTTTGTTTTCATGTTTTATGTTTTGACACCATATTTTTTATTTAGTGGATTTTAGTTATAGAACCACGTATTTGAATGACGGTTTTCATTGAGCTCGTTTGTTGGGAAACTTTTGTTGCAGTTTTTTGAATGAAATATCGTGTTTTTTTTTGTAATGCTGTTATCGTAGTGGAAATTAAAGCAAGGGGTCCTTGAATGTGGCGGCGATCTCTCGCATCCGGCCCTGGTTCTGTCCATAGTCCGGAGTGAGAGGGAATGGGAAGCGGTCACTTCCTTTTGCGAAGCAGTCACGCAAGCGATAGAGGTGGCCGGGCGTTTGAGGGAGAGAACCTGCATCCAACTCAGCCACCGTGGGTGTTGCCCCAGCTACCGTAGATTTAACGAAAGCCTCAAAGAGATGTCAGCAAAGCAGAGGGGCCTACCAAGGCCAACGCCTGCTGGGGTTGCGGGTTGTTCGACAGAGATACCTCGGCCCCGGAACATAAAGGGCAATAGAAGGAACACGGGTGGGATTTAGTTAGTACAAGTCTGACACTCCCCCCCGCTACGCCCAGAGTTGAGATCCCATTTGCAAAAAAAGGAGTCTGTAAGTCCACATTCTGAAAGATGATCCGTCAGTTTGATTTTGTTAGCTTAAAGATGTAGCCTATGTTATCCGGACTATAATATTTATTGTTTGATACTTCATTGTATTAAAACCAGTTTAGTAGTTAAAGTGCTACGGTAAAATCAAAAATTCACATAACACACTATAACCCCCGAATACTGAAACGTCACTCAAAATTTAAGTACCACTTAAATTTAACAGATACTCAGAAGTGACGTTTGACAATACGAAATCTAAAGTTTAAGGGCTGCTCAAAAGTTAAGCAGCCCTCAAACTTTGAGTGACGTTTCAGTATTCGGGGGATGGACAGTTAAAACCGTATAGCATGTTTTGGCTTCGCCCTAGTAGAGTAAAATAAAAATGGATGACACGATTGAAAATTCTGTCTACCGGCCAAAGTCAGAGAATCTACGTCCATCAATATTATCGAGCCCTGTGATCCCTCAGTGAATGTTCAATTCTCTTTTCTCCCATGGGCATGTCATGTTAGAGAAAGGTATTACGCCAAGAGGATGAACAGTAGCGTTACCTTGGGACTCAAATTAACAGCATGCTGCCAATTATCCTGAAAATTATAATAGTTTAAATTGTAACGTCCAAATTAAACGAAGAAAATAATAGTACCATTTAAAGACAAATACCAGATCGTTAACGTATCTTGCAGTAGGTTTGCACTGACCTCATTGAAGCCCGAGATTAGGCTAATTCGAGAGAAAAGGTTTTATACGAAACACAATCAGTCATTCGTCTTCTCAAGTTTAATATGGCAACAACAAAATATGCGTTCATTTTGTCAGCGACACTGTTTTGTCGACGTTTCCTTCCATATAAAATCAATGAATTGATACTTTTAACCGATTTTCGATCAAATCACTATCAGTCAGCTAGGGTTGTCAATCAGTCGCGTTGTTTTAAGGCGATTTTAAAAAACGATCCGTATTTTTGTAATACTATCTATGCCCATTGGTCTCACGGCAAGCGCGACTCACGAATCTCCAGATTAGAATCCAACAACATAGAAAGCCGCATATTTATTCTAAAATCAAAGAAACAATCTCGGAGCATTCATCAAAAACATACCAGTCATCATCTACCTAGCCTTTTCCCAACTATGTTGGGGTCGGCTTCCAGTCTTACCAAATACAGCTAAATATCACTGCCTATCAGACCTCCACAACCCAGTTAGTACTGGGTAATACGATACCCCTTGGTAAGACTAGTTGTCTGTTTTTCGGAACACTGACTACCTGTAACGACTGTCAAAGATCTACAAATGACAGCCGGGTCCAACGGCTTAACGTGCTTTCCGAGGCACGGAGGAAACTTGGTACGTAACGGGTGGTCACCCATCCACAGACCTACCTACGCAAACGCTTATTATGTAGCCACGAGCTCCTCAAAAACATAAGAGTAATGTTACCCAAAGTGATTTTTCGTCTCATTTTGTTCCCAGACTCAAATTTTTCATTCAAAACTTCATACGTTGCGTGTATCTGCTTTGTAAAGTGTGGATTTAATATGCCCCATTCCTCATGCGATTAGTATGGCAGTTGTTTAGATATTATTTTATTTAACAAAAAGTTTATAATTTCGATCCCGGAATCCCGGGATTTCGTTTTGTTTTTGAATCCGGGATTTGAATCCATTCCTTCCATCAAAATAATAAATAAATATCTTGGGACAACTCACACATGGCTATCTGATCCCAAGCTAAGCAGAGCTTGTGTTATGGTAACCAGACAATTGATATACATACTTATATAATTTATAAATACATACATATTATAGATAAATCACACCCAGACACAGAACAAACAATCATGCTCACCACACAAAGTTTGTCCTGGGTGGGAATCGAACCCACGACCTCCGGCTCAGCAGTCAGGGCCACTAACCACTAGACCAACAGGCCCGTCAAAATCAAAAGTCATTTATTCAAAAATAAGGCTACTAATCAGCACTTTTTGAAGGTCAGAATACAAGAGACAGTCCCACAAAAACGCCCTGCCCTTCGACCATACCTTGTTAGCCAATTATTAACTCTAAGTAAATATGCATCGCATAACCCGATCTCTTCTTTAAACGCACTATATCTAACAAATGCAAGTAAAACATTATCGAACTGTTTCTGAGAAACCTTAATAAAGAAGCGATATCTGAGGATAGAGGAATTTTAGGAGAAATTCGATCGGTAAATTTATTATTAGTTTCGGCCAAAACCACGGTTCTACAGACTTGGGTTTATTGGATGATTTCACAAACGGGGTGAAGCAATTATAGTTTTCAGATATTTACTTTGGGTATTTTATTAAGAACTAGCTTTTGACCGCGCCTTTGCTCTCAATAAATTCGGGGTAGCACAGTTCCACTTTTCAGGTTTGCAGGTACCTGCTACCTGTAGTTTTTGCCCTTGCGCCTTATGTATTGTAATAGCAAAGCTAAGTTTTCCACCTTATTCCCACTTTCTCGCTCATTTCTCATTTAAAAAAAATTGCATGTGTCTGTCTCCAGGGCCCCAACTGCCTCTGTACAAAAACTCATCAAAATCGGTTTAGCCAGTAAGGCATGAAGACGTAACAAACAAACAAACTCACTTTAGCTTTTATAATTTTTTATAGTAGTAAGGATGTTGGGTTATACAAGCTTAATATTGGTGTACTATACCTAAAATAATCTACAATGTAGAAAAAAAAGGAGGAGGTTCTCGTTCGAAATGTATTTTTTTTTGTATGACCACGCATATTTTTTTACTGAGACGTGCGATTTAAAGTATGTTTTAAAGTTGGTCTTATTTTAATTAAAAAAAATAGCTCCTAAGGGTGGAAAAATAGGGGGTGATTGTTTTTATTCATAATAAATTTTCAATTGTAAACCGATTCTGTTTAAAGGAGATCGCCAGAAATCCATACATCGTTGGGCCAAACGTGAACAGTAACCATTTTTGTATTGTTTAATAGATAAAACACGTACATATACATCAGAAAGTTTTTTTTTCAAAATTATAATTATGGGAATCAGGAAGAAAATACGTTTTTGGGTAACTAGGTTAGGTTATGCGGCATAAGAATTGTTTTTATAACACCATAATCAAATAGACACATTGATTTAATTGTTTGAAAACTTAGTTGTACGTTACTATTAGCATATCATTGCATAGCGCAAAAAAGGAATTAGGTAGGTAAAATAAAAACAAGTTTAGCGCACAAACTACGAAAACGAATGACGGGACTTGACAGGAGTTACTTGACATTGACATTTTGACAAACATCGATATTTTTTCGCTTTGTTCACAAAATTTCATCAAATATCCTTTTTCGTTTGTACAGACGCCTGCACATCAAGCTACTACAATCTGTCAGATTTCTTTGATAGATTTTCGACTTTATTTCTAAAATATAAGGTTTAAGGTTCATTGGGAAAAATTTACAGTTTTGGATAGCTTGACCTGCAGGTGTCTGTACATGATTATAATGTCCATAACAGATGCTAAAACAAAATAGATATCGTTTTTTTTTTTTAAATTATAATTTTTAGCTCTTTCCAGTAGAAAGTTATTATTGTTACATATTATTTTTAATCAGTAAAAAATCTAGTTTTTTTTAGTATACATACATACATATATGTAGTTCTGATGACAATTCGACGTTATAAAGATCTGATGATAGACGACGGAGACGGAAAACACTTGCAACTTGCTAGGAGTCCTCTATAGTTTAAAGCAGCGATATATTGTCTTACAACTCATTTCATGCACTTTGAAGAGAACTTTAGACCTTGCTGGAGGATGGCGCTATCATTGATGGTCTGATGATGGAGACGGAATGCAATTGTAAAAGTTCCTCTTGGATTTACAGCAGCTATTCTGTGTCCTTTATGCACCTTATGATGGCGACGGAAAGTCTTTCCTACACGTTCTCAATAGCTTACAGCAGCTGTATTGTATTTAAGCTCATTTCATTTACGTCGATGAGAACTGTTGACCTTGCTGGGTTATGATTTTCATCGAAGCTCTGACGGTAGAAACGGAAGACAATTACAAGATATTCTCAACGGTATAAAGCCACTTGGGTTCATAAAAATTCTGTCGTCTCACTCTTAATGAAATAGGAACAGTGTTATTCTCTATCTCACTCTAACACATTTGTCTATCTCGCTTACACTATAGTGAAGTACACCTTTTTGTACGAAAGTACAATTCAGGGAAAACTTTGTCGAAAAGAAAGTCCTTTTGCAAGTAAGTAAGTTCCACGCGGTTTCACCCACGCTGCTCAGCACCTGTTGGTCGTAGCGTGATGTTATAGATATAAAGAATTTTCCAATTCCAACCAGTAGTCCCTGAGATTAGCGCGTTCAAACAAACAAACTCTTCAGCTTTATAATATTAGTATAGATGAGCATTTATAAAACAGCAAGTCCAAACGAAGAATAGGAGGAGGAGCTCGTGGCTAAATAATAGCAGCCACTCGGGTCGATCTTTAGGTTAAGCCGCGCTTGACTAGGTTGGTCTGTTGATGGGTGACCACCCGTTGCATATCGAGTTTCCTCCGTGCCTCGGAAAGCACGTTGGTCCCGGATGTCATTTGTAGATCTTTGACAGTTTCTACAGGTTAGTATCCCGAAAGTCTGACAACCAGTCTTACCAAGGAGTATCGTATTACCCAGTACTAACTGGGTTGTGGTGGTCAAATTGGCAGTCAAGCCATGTAAAATAATGATATTCAGCTGCATCCGGTTTGACTGGAAGCCGACTCCAGCATACTTGGGAAAAGACTAGGCAGATGATGAAGTCCAAACAAAGAATACGGAAGAGTAATTCAAATTTGTTGTCAGAAAAACATTCGCCTCAACTACGCAATAAAATAACATTGCTGTTTGAAATCCTTACTAATATTATAAAAGCGAGAGTGAGTTTGTTTGTTTGCTTATTTGTTTGTTACCTCTTCACGCTTTAATGGCTAAACCGATTTTGATGAATTTTGGTACAGAGATAGTTGGGAACCAGGAGACGGACAAAGGCTAATTTTTATTTTAAAAAAGTGGGATGTGAGGGAGAAAGAGGGAAGAAAAGGGAAAACGTAGCGTTGCTATTACAAATCAATAAGACACAAGGGGGACTGTGTTACCCCGAATTTAACGCGAGCGAAACCGCGGGCAAAAGCTAATCATGCTATATAAACTAAGTACGCCTGACAACTTTCAAAAGATTCAACAAATAAAAAACACCCTGTTCCTCCCCGCTAATGTACATTAAGTTGAGATTATTAATTTCTTCGAGGAAAGTAAAGTTTGTTTTGAAGGTTTAGCTGAAGATTTCGCTTTTATGTTGAACTAGCATTTGCCCGCGGTTTCGCTCGCGTTAAATTCGGTAGCGCCTCATTGATTTGTAACAGCAACCCTAGGTTTTCCCGTTTCTTCCCTCTTTCTCCCTCATATCCCAATCTTTTTAGGAAAGCCTATGTCCGTCTCCTGGTTCCCAACTATCTCTGTACCAAAATTCATCAAAATCGGTTCAGCCATTAACGCGTGAAGAGGTAACAAACAAACAAACTCACTTTCGCTTTTATAAAATTTAAAAAAAAATATATATATAGTAATAATAGTAATAGTATAGTATATAGTAAGGAAGTAAGAATTTGTTTTTGTCCTTTTTAATCCTACTAAAATTGTAATTGCAAATGTTTGTGAGGATGTATGGATGTTTTTTACTCTTTCACGTCTAAAAGGCTGAACCGGTCCTGATGAAATTTGGCACAGAGGTAGATTAAAGTCTGGAATAACACATAGGACAATTTTTTTCAAAGCTTCGAAGCGGGCGCCATCTAGTCCTTAATCCTTACTAATCTATATATATAAAAGAAAGTCGTGTTAGTTACTCCACTTATAACTCAAGAACGGCTGAACCGATTTAGCTGAAAATTGGTGAGGAGGTAGCTTAGAACCAGGAGACGGACATAGGATACTTATCTAAATATATACTTTTCATCCCGGTAAGAGAAGTAGGGTAGGTAGGGTGGGTAGGTTAGAAGGTAGGTAGGGTAGGTTAATCCTTACTAATAAAAGCGAAAGTACTAGGCTTGCATGAATTCACGGTGAAATTAATCCCAACAGTTTGATCTGTGGATTCAAAGTTCTTGATACAACCAACTGCGTTGAGATAAAACTACTAGGATCGCATGAAATAATAGCAACCCTTGCCGAGGTTTGGAAATGGATGGGTTACCACACGGGGACATTTTAAGCAACCTTTGCCAAGGTTTGGAAATGGATGGGTTACCACACGTGACACGGGGACAGGTAAAGCAACCCTTGCTAAGGTTTGGACATGGATGGGCTACCACAGGAGGCCAGGTTAAGCAACACTTGCCAAGTTTTGGAAATGGATGGGTTACCACAGGGGGCCAGGTTAAGCAACTCTTGCCGAGGTTTGGAAATGGATGGGTTAGCACAGGGGCCAGGTAAAGCAACCCTTGCCAAGGTTTGAAAATGGATGGGTTACCACACGGAGCCTGGTTAAGCAACCCTCACCAAGGTTTGGAAATAGATGGACTACCACAGGGGGCCAGATTAAGCGACCCTTGCCCAGGTTTGGAAATGGATGGGCTACCACACGGGCCAGGTTAAGCAACCCTCACCAAGGTTTGGAAATGGATGGGCTACCACAGGGGGCCAAATTAAGCAACCCTTGCCTAGGTTTGGAAAGGGATGGGTTACCACAAGGGGCCAGGTTAAGCAACCTTTACCAAGGTTTGGAAATGGATGGGTTACCACAGAAGGCCAGGTTAAGCAACCTTTGCTAAGGTTCGGAAATGGATTGGCTTGGAATGGGTTACCACAGGATCGAAGACACTTTGAATCCACGAATTCATAAACGATGATGAACACGAAAACGATGTCCTTTTGGTAAATCCACAATGAAACAGAATAATGATGTTTTCAATGACATATTTAGTTCCTATCACAATCTGTTCTTTTCTGCATATTACTCTTACAAAATAATGTCGATGTTTCACATCTGCGAGGCGACCCGTGACGGCTCACATTTTTATGATTAATTTTTATATTTATCGTTAATCACTACAGCACTTGAGTTATTTTTTTGTCTATACGCCAAAGAAGTATAACTTCTAACGCATGTACATAAGTACACACACCCCTTTTTTTAAACTTCTTGGATGTGCCTGGCTTACCACCGCACAATTTAGTCTAATCTACGCCTGAAAGGAAAATTCGAAGGTGAGGAAGTCCTCCTTCCGAGGATCCCGATGATCCCAACCGATTTGCCGTTTGAATTTAAAAGACTTCAATATCCGATCCGTCTAACATTTGCCATGACCATCAATAAATCACAAAGCCAACCCTTAAAAGTTTATGTTTGAATCTAGAACATCAATGTTATTCCCATGGTCAATTATATGTGGCATGTTCACGGGTCGGAAGACTATCTGCGTTGTTTGTTTTTGCGCCAGATAAGAAAGCAACCTACGTACCTAATGAAATGCAGAAACAATAATAAATGATTATTGTACTTCATTTTTTTTTCTAATCAAAAATTAACTTTTTAAATTTGAAAATCGGCTTATTATTTATTGCCTTTAAGGCGGAACAGAGTTCGCCGGGTCAGCTAGTATTATAAAAGCGAAAGTGAGTTTGTTTATTTGTTACCTCTTCACGCTTTAATGGCTAAACCGATTGTGATGAATTTTGGTACATAGATAGTTGGGAACCAGGACACGAACATAGGCTATTTTTTTATTAAAAAACAGTGGGATGAGAGGGAGAAAGAGGGAAGAAAAGGGAAAACTTAGCGTTGGTATTACAAATCAATAAGGCGCAAGGGAACTGTATTACCCCAAATTTGACGCGGGCGAAGCCGCAGGCGAAGCGCAGGCGGTTTCTTCAAAAAAGATGTTATAAAATACTAGCTTTTTTTTTTTTATTTTTTTTTTTATTATTGATAGCCTCGCGTTTGACCACTATCTCACCTGATGGTAAGTGATGATGTGGTCGACGATGAAGCACGCTTACCTAGAAATAACCTATTCACTCTTGACTTGAAGACCCCCAGGTTATAGCTGTCAGGAAATACAGACTCCGGCAGGGAATTCCACTCCTTAGCAGTACGCACAATGAAGGTATTCCCAAACCGTTTAGTGCGTGTGGGTGGGATGTCTACCATATAACGGTGGCGCATCGCCGTACGTCTTGTAGTCCTGTGAGGGAACGGGCTTGGCGGAATTAGGCTGTGCAATTCCATCGCACACTCTCCGAAATGTAACCGATAGAAAACCGAAAGGCTGGCAACGCGACGGCGATGCTCCAGGCTCTGGAGCTTTGACTCAACCAGTGCGTCGTTGCCGATGAGCCTCTTGGCTCGTTTCTCTATAGACTCTAGCGCTTCAAGCTGGTATTTGGCGGATCCGTCCCAGAGATGAGAACAGTATTCCACACACGATCGAACTTGCGCTTGATATAAGTTCAGCAACTGTTCCGGTGTGAAATACTGTCTCACCTTTGCTAGGATACCCAACTTCTTAGCAGCCAGTTTAGCCTTAGCCTCGATGAACGGACCAAAATTGAGGGTAGTTGTAAGCGTTACACCAAGAAGCTCAATATGGTCGGTAATTGGCACGGTTACATCACGAAAAGAAGGAGCAGGTTGAAATTCAATCCTCTTTATAACATCTTTTTCGAAGAAACACAAATGTTTACGTTTAACATTCTCGGCCACTTATGCGATATGATTTTGTTCTTGATCCTTTATCTATGTAGGACATTATTGATCGAAGCTCTTGCTTTTATAATATTAGTAAGGATACCCTCAGTCTTACAAAACTGTTTCCACAAATTTATTTAAAAATAAAATTAATAACTTACTAATACACAAAGGTTACTACTATAATAATAGTGTAAATGGCTTCATTACGGATACCTTTTTTGTATAATCCTTATCCTTATTAGTCCTTGCTAGTTTTATAAAAGCGAAAGTGAGTTTGTTTATTTGTTACTTCTTGACGCCTAAATGGCTTAACCGATTTTGATGATTTTTTTACAGAGATAGTTGGGACCCTGGAGACGGACATAGGCTGTTTTTTTTAAAAGATTAAGATATGAGGGAGAAAGAGAGATGAAAAGGAAAAAAATAGCATTGCTATTATAAACAATAAGGCGCAAGAGCAAAAACTGCAGGTAGCAGGTACCAGCAAATCGGGAAAGGGGAAATGTGTTACCCCGAATTTAACTCGAGCAAAGCCGTGGACAAAAGCTAGTAAGATATAATTACAAAACGCCTTTTGACTATGTATAAAAAAAAGTTAATCCAGTAAAATATTTTTATTGTCTTAATGAATTTGTATCATTAATATCAATGAGTATGGTACCTATATAATTATATTTATTTTTTAAATTGTCATTTTTTTTGCTATGATTTTTACTTTGACATTATAACAATCTTCATGGAAATTATTCAATAAATGGTTAAAAGTATATTTTATAGTAATCATATTTGTAACTGATGTTATCTAGTGACATTCTTAATAATAATAATGTAAATGGCCCGACTGTCAAAGTGACATGACGTGTTTTTTTTCACTACAATAAATTTTAATCATTTTTACAAATAAATACACACCGAAACCTACAGAAACCAGTTAAAGTAAACAGATAAATACCCAGATTAATAAAATGAAAAGAAGAAAACGGATTTTTATAATGAATGTTAACACGTCGACATGCTGACCAGACGCCGGGCCCAGGAACAACAGGCACTCCAACCAACTCCGGGCTCGCCGCTCAGCTCCGCCTCGCAGCCGCCGGGACGCGCTACACGCGTGAGCGCCGTGTCGCCGGTCGCTGCAGTTGCGTCGAGCTCGAGCGACGAGTTTTTCTCCCCGCCGTCGTCACCACCACCAACACCAACACGACAACGACGAGGAAGAGGACGGCCACCAGCGGGCTTGGGATCTAGGGGCCAACAGGCTCCGATCAGGGTCCCCGCTGCCGGTGGAAATGTGTCGCGCATGCGATGGACTTCGTTTATCAACGCGAATGTCATGCGCGCATATTATGGGTCTACAGAGGGGGGAACTAACCTCACTGCGTACCGTGTTAGGATGCTGTCTCTGTTCCAGGACCTAGAACCAACCATCAACGTTTCGGCCCAACGACTGTCGGATCAGGTGCGGGTCATCCAACGCAATCACTTGTTGGACGATGCTGCGCTTGATAGGCTGCGCTCAGAAGTACTTAACAACCGTGTCATCTTGACTACGCCACAAACCGCGTTGCAAGCGACAGCAATTAGTGTGACGCAGCCGCGGTCCAACCTCGCTGTTGTAGAGGAAGATGATAGGGTTGCTACGGTAAGTAGCCAGTGCAACGACCGATTGAGGAGCGCACTGGAGGATGCGCTTCGCGACTATCGATCCACTCCAGCCGAACTTAGGCCCCGATTACCACGGTTACCCATGCATAAGAAAAATAGGGCGCTGGTGTGTGCCCTGGACTCGCAGCTCAAGAATTTATTTGAGAGTAGCGAGAATCTCGTTGATACACACTCGATCCTGTATTGTGGGGCTGTTGCGGTATGTCGTGTAGCTAACGTCAAATTTCCAAATTATGACATAGCTACTCGACCAAAACCATCCGTACCAGCCTGGCAGTGCAGGATCGAGCGGCGTATCGACGAGGCCAGGGTACTCATCGGTAAACTAAACTGCTTCAGGGAGGGTAATACAAGACCACGTGTGATGCGCTTTGTGAGACGGGCATTCTCGGGGACTGGAATCAGTCCTCAAGAATACATGTCTCGTACCACAGAGCGCATCGACTTCCTGAAGCAGAAAGTTTATGCATGGGCAAACCGTATTCGGCGGTATAAGCGGCGGGTTGATCGGTATTCGCAGAATCGCATGTTCCGGAGCGATGAGAGGTGGGTATACAGAGCTTGGGAGCGACCCGAACAAAGTGTGACTGACGTGTGCCGCCCGGATGATGTAGCCACAAGTTCTTTCTGGCGCAGCATCTGGTCGGTGCCCGTCTGTCATACTGAGGCTGACTGGATGCGTGATATCGAGCGAGTGTGTGAAACTATACCAGAGATGGAGCCAATTTTAATTACACCATCAGACATAGCCAGTGCAGTTCGTCCGTTCCCGAACTGGAAGTCTCCAGGACCGGATGGACTGCACAATTTTTGGCTCAAGTGGCTCAGTAGTTCACACACTCGCCTGGCATCACAATTTCAGTCATGCCTAGAGTCCGGATCTCTGCCACAGTTCTTAACAACAGGCGTTACCCACCTGCTCTATAAGTCAGATAGTCCCGCGGAACCCAAGAATTATAGGCCGATCACGTGTTTATCGACGGTCTATAAACTTCTTACGTCCATTTTGAGAATGAAAATTAACAAACACATTGACAGTAACTCTATTATGTCTGTCTCTCAAAATGGATGTAAGAACGGGTCCCGCGGTACTAAGGAGCTACTCCTCATCGACATGGCCATTAGCCAACAGGTTCGTCGATCCCGCAAGGATTTGTCGACATGTTGGATTGATTATAAGAAGGCCTACGACTCAGTGCCACATACATGGCTCAAGAGGGTGCTGGAGTTGTACAAGATAGATGCAACCCTACGCGCATTTCTTGAGTCGTGTATGGGACAATGGAGGACGGTACTTCGATATCCAGGATGTCGACAAATCCAGGGGAACGATGAGCCTGTATGGATTAAACGGGGAATATTTCAGGGCGACAGTTTGAGTCCACTTTGGTTCTGTCTAGCCCTGAATCCTCTAAGCACATTGCTGGAGGATTCAGGTCTAGGCTATCGGTTGAGAAGAGGTGGTCAGGTCATATCTCACCTCCTTTACATGGATGATCTGAAACTCTTTGCCCCCAACAAATTGCGACTGATGGAGCTACTGAAAGTAACTGAAACTTTTAGTAACGCCATCAGGATGGAATTTGGTGTGGACAAATGTGCAGTCATGTATGTGAAGCGAGGGGAGATTATGGAATCCGAGGGAATTCAACTCTCGGATTCCATACACCTCAGATCCCTTTCCTCATCCGAAAGCTATAAGTATTTGGGTATGTCGGAAGCGTTAGGCATTAACGTGACTGACATGAAGCAACTGTTGAGGGAGCGTTTCTTTGGTCGCCTGAAGAAGGTATTAAAAAGCCTTCTTTCCGGCGGGAACAAGGTGCGCGCCTTCAACAGTTGGGTCATGCCGGTTTTAATGTACTCTTTCGGCATACTCAAATGGACGCAGACTGAACTCGATGCCCTGGATAGGAGAGTCCGCACATTGCTGACTGCAAATCGGATGCATCACCCACGATCATCGGTGATGAGACTGTACATCCCACGGAAGTGTGGGGGTCGAGGCTTTTTAAACGCAAAGACCCTCCACAACCGAGAGGTGTGCAGTCTCAGGGAATATTTCTTAAAAGCCGACGTGGGTATGCACCGAGATGTAGCCGCAGTGGACAAGGGACTCACCCCGTTGTCCATGGCTAAAGAGAATTGGCGCAAACCTGTAGTACTTACTACCGATGACCGCAAGGAAGTATGGCAAGGTAAGGAGCTTCACGGGCGCTTCTACAAGGCTCTTCATGGGTCCGATGTAGATTTTCTAGCGTCCGTGTCCTGGCTACGATTCGGTGACCTATTTGGGGAAACTGAAGGTTTTGTCTGTGCGATTATGGATGAAGTTATGTTGACGAACAACTACCGGAAATATATTATGAAGGATGGGACGGTTGACGTGTGTCGGGCATGCCACCGTCCTGGTGAGTCCATCAGACATATTATTTCTGGTTGTTCTCGTCTAGCTAACAGCGAGTATTTGCATAGACACAACCAAGTAGCCAGGATTATTCATCAGCAACTTGCCTTGAAATATAATCTTGTGGAATCTGAGGTACCGTACTACAAGTATGTGCCCGACCCAGTTCTCGAGAAAGACCATGTCACGCTGTACTGGGATCGGTCTATCATTACTGACAGGACTATTGTCGCCAATAAGCCTGACATAGTGGTGATAGACCGATCAGCGCGCCGCGTAATGATAATCGATGTTACCATCCCACATGACGAAAACCTCGTGAAAGCTGAGAAAGAAAAACAACTAAAATATCTTGACTTGGCACACGAGGTTGTTGACATGTGGAATGTAAACTCGGCTATCATTGTGCCGATTGTCGTAACGGCCAATGGCTTAATTGCCAAGAGCTTCGACGAACATCTGTCGAAGCTCTCCTTAGGTGGTTGGATCAAGGGCCTGATTCAGAAGGCAGTACTCCTCGATACGGCCCGCATTGTGAGGAGGTTCCTGTCTCTGGAGCCCTAACCACCGGTAGCTTGGACCCTGCTCCCGATACTGGTGGACCACTATTTTTATATTTTTAAATATTGTTTATGTTATTTTTTTTTAAGAAATATGTATTTAAAAATGTAAAAATAAGATAAAAAGGAAAATAAAGAGAATAATGTAATATAAAATTAAATATGCAATTATATAAATCAGATATATAAATAATCATATTCATAACGTAGGTTAAAACATAGGTTAAAACCTATTGTAAAATTGAATATTTACACACCACATTTAATGCTAGAATGTAAATGGGTTTAACATCAATGTAAAGATTGTACATTTACATTCTAGCAAAAAAAATATTCTTTTATGTTTTAATTTTAACAAAAAAATAGTAGTCCACCGGTAACGGGAACAAGGTCCAATCTACCGGCTGTTGGGGATCCAGAGAAAGGAATCTTCTAACAATACGAGCCCTGTCCAAGAGTACCACTTTCTATATCCAGACTTTATATATTAATTATATAAAGCTTATATAACCAGTTTAACAGAGTACTAAATATTTATAGTTTAAGTTATAATAGGTGTAATCTTTTAGTTCAGGAATACTTGGCAAAACACAATTATGCAGACACGGAAAAACTACAAGAAATTGTGAAATAAAGTCTGTATGTACACACTCTAATAAAAGTCTCACTGTTTACCTAATCTACTCTATCTACTTTAACATTATTCGTTAATTTATTTTAACATAATATTATATTTTACATTCGATAAAATAACATAATATTTAATAATATAGAAGTCTTAATATTATATACCTAAATAATTACTTGATATGTCGTTGAAAATAATATGTCTTCTCTATAACTTAGCTACTAATAAATTTACTAATGTCCTCTTTTTAAATGTATGACGTAAATTGATGGCCTGAAACACAGGTTTTCATAAACCTAGATCAGGCAGGTCTAAATTATAGTTAGAATTAATTTTCCTCTATGTCGATTAATGTAAATCATAGTTTTACTTATACTTGAATACATTATTATTAATTATTATTAAATTCTTGTCCTTATGGCATCTGTATGGTACTGTTATTATTTTCTTCGAGTTCCTGCATTGTTTTACGAAAGTTTAATGCCTCCTCCTCATAGTAAAAGTTCACTCGATCATCTGGTACATTACGTCTGTATACAGCACTACAATCGTATCCATCACCAAAGAAGTAATGTAAATACTTAAAATCATCTGAAAATAATTTTATTGCTCATTAACAAATCTACAGTAATTTCACAAGTTTACAGTATAATACCGGTATTGAATTGGTATAAGTGATAACACAATTGTTGTTTCGATATAATTTAGAGGTCATTTATTTTTGTACACCTACTTTTCTAAATGTATTTGACTGTGACAGAAAGTAGGTACTATTTACGTAGGTACTTTATTTAAGTATGCGCTTGAGTTTTGAGATATAATCTAGATATTATTTAAGACAAATAAAATTCATACAACTAATTTCTATTGAAGATTTCACGGATCAGTCTAGTTATGTGATGTGATTTTAATTTTTATTGAAGCTCGTTTTATTATACTTACATTTAAGTCTATTGCTGTCGTTGCAAGCGACTGTTAACGTAATTATAATTACATAATTATTTTATTATATGTAATTAAAAATATTTTTGTACATGGATATTTAAATAAAGAAGTGCTTGTTAATTGAAAATTTATTTTAATCGTAGATAGTGGCGTTATTATTTAAAAATATTTTTCATTCAAGAAATGCAATTGTTTTATTTTTTCCTAGCGCTTGTGTACGCAACTGTACCAAATTAATAAATTACTATATTGGAAGGTTAAGAACGTTTGTTAGATATATGGCACGGCCGCTTTTTTGTAGCCATCCGAACTTGGTCGGGTTATGTAGGTTTTCGATGCTTCGTCAGTATTTTAATTGTTTTTCTTTAATTACTGAATTTAATGACATGAAATTTTGCATGTGAATAGTTGAATGAATACACTAATTATTGGTCAAACATTTTACCATGTAATTCCTTTAGAATGTCGTGATATTTGACTGCTTTGTAAACAGTGATCTATTCATGGTAAATTGTCCTATAACTCTTTAATTACTAACGGAACATCATTGATACTTGGCAACATGTTGCAGACACTTACAAGGTTTGTATAAACGTGAAAATCTAGACCCCAAAGTGCAGACTTTTAGAACTACGACCTAATAAGCGTTTTTGACGTTTATATTTTTATCTTTTGAGCCCTGCGATTTTTTCTAAATCTGTTTTTTACACAAATATACACAAATTCAAAACAATAATTATGTGTAAAAATCTACAGCTCTTTATGTAAGCGCTTTATATGAAAACTAGCAAATGGCCAAACGTTCGCGCAGCGGAAAATTGAATATCTCCGAAGTTTATGCATGCACAAATTTTATTTATACATACACAATTACACACTAATTTTTAGACACATCAGTTTTCTTCTAAAGTCTATACTTCAAAAAAAGTTCCGCTGGGCGAACGTTCGCGCAGCGGAATCAGTTTTTGGTGATTTTCTCCACAATGGCTGCATGCACAATTTTTTTTTTACCATACACAATTACACGACGTCATACACTAAATATCTGCATAATTAAAATCTTTAAATTCAACAACTTTCCGCTGCGCGAACGCACACAAAGTCGACCCTATTGTAGTTGGAAAAAGGGAGAGGAGTTTGAATCGCCTGTTCTGCTATGACGTGTCCACCTACATCGTCACCTGCTTAGCCTTTTCCATCTCTGTGTTGGAGTTGGCTTCCAATCTAGCCAGATGCAGCTAAATACCAGTACTTAACATGAAGCGACTGTTTATCTGACATCCACAACCCAGTTACTACTGGTTCATAACACGCACTGATAGCACGGTTTTTTATTTTTTATTACTAGGCAGTCAAAGTAGTCACGTATGATTAAAATAGATTTAAAGTTAATAAGTGGTTAGTGTTCAAAATGTTAAATAATACCTTTCAAGAATTGGTGAATCTTTTATATGGGTTAGTATACATATTTTGCCAGAATTAATGTCTAAATAAGCTTAATTATTACAAGTGCGTCATAGTTGTTAAATAATCAACTGAACTTACAGTAATCCCCTTGGTATGTTCCGTAAATTCCTTGGTATGTAAATCCATCATAACCTCTTGTTCTCTGCCTACAGTTTTCAAGATCCATTTGACATTGATTTGAAAAGTTTACATAAGTAAATTGTCCCCAATACGCACAAGCCATGTTGAAATTTGTCCTAAAAAAAAATTGTTACAATGGTCACTTTTGATGTCCTTGGGTTACCATGATTTCTTATAGCAGTTCTTATTCCTGTGTGAAAAAGATATGGTGCTAGACACCCTGTATAGCGCTGTCTCTTTCCCTCAGCGGAATAAGTTCTGCTTCAAGACGTCATGGTAGAGTAGCTGTATGTTACTTTGTACTTGCTTAGCAAATTAGAGTGTGGATGTGTCGCCGCTGTCGTGTAACGTTCTATATACTCCATAACTTGACTGCTTTACCAGAATGTGTGCTTAGGTGGTAGTTTTTTTTTAATAATATTTAGATCATTATAGAACCTTTAAGACAAAGCTAAAGAGAGGAAGCTCTGTTTTAAGAGATCCTCGTTGTTTTTCCATCTGCAAATTTTATTATAAAACAATTCAGGTGTTATTTTCTACTTAAATCTTTTCATACTATTAAGTATTATAATTCTGCTTATTTGTATGTAGAGGTTTACTTTAAAATATTTTTTACTAGCTTTTGCCCGCGGCTTCGCTCGCGTTAAATTCGGGGTAACACAGTTCCTCTTTCCTGTTTTGGAGGTACCTACTACCTGCAGTTTTTGCCCTTGCGCCTTATTTATTGTTATAGCAATGCTAAGTTTTCCCTTTTCTTACCTCTTTCTTGTTCGAAAGAGATACCGCGGCCTCGGAACGTAAAGGCCAATAGAAGGAACATGGGTGCGTTTTAGTCAGTACAAGTCTGCGCTCCGCCCAGAACGGGGGAAGTCTTTGGATGATTTCCCACCCGAAAAAAAGAAGGCTCATGAAATTACTTCAAACATAATACATCTGTTATTTATGATCCCATAAATAAAAGATTATTAAAGCTATTATTTACTAGAAACTAACATCTTTTCTTGACTGTAAAGTATCCTGGCGGTTGAGAGCGTATCATTCTCACTCAAATATTTTACTGATAGTGGCGCGGATCATTTAATTTCCTTCAACGTGGTTGAGTTGAATGAAGCTGATCCATGCGTCATGTTTATTTATTTATTTATTTATTTATTTAAACTTCATGTACAATAGTGGTACATAGGCGGACTTAATGCCATAAGGCATTCTCTACCAGTCAACCTTTGGGTAAAATACGACAACATTGTGATAGGGTACAATACATAAAATATCTAAAACAATTTTTGCGAAAACATATTTTTATACGGATACTAATACACATATACAAATCAAATAAACTAATATATACATTTAAAAATAAATAAATACGATAACTTTAACAGTAATTATAATGACTTTTAATTGGCAGACGGACCTAAATAGTGGTGACGAACTTTTCTTTTAAAAGTAAATTTACTTTCAGCTTTTTTAATGTCAAAGGGTAGCGCGTTCCAGAGCTTGATTGTTGAAATTACATATGATTTGGACATAAAACCGGTGCGGTGTAAAGGGATTTGGAGGAGAAGGTTTTCGGAAGCCCGAAGGTTACGACTGTGAGAACTGCCCAACACTATAAAATACGTTTTTAAATAATCAGGAGCATGCGGATCATTCATGACAGAGTACAGCATACAGAGAGATCTGAGGGACCTCCTGAGTCGTATAGGCAGCCATTTAAGCTGAGTACGGAAGGAAGAGATGTGATCATATTTACGAAGGCCAAACACAAAGCGAATGCAATTATTAAGAAGACGATCCAATTTATTGAGAAGTTCCTGGGTTAGATCAGAATAACAAACATCAGCATAGTCGATAATGGGAAGCACAAGAGACTGTACCAAAATGAGTTTAGTGCTAGATGGGAGAAAATGCTTGAATCTATAGAGAGACCGCAGTGAGAAAGTGACTTTCTGGCTCACTTGAGCCACGTGCTTATTCCAGCTAAAACAGTCGTGTGGTCGGGGCATATCTGACGGACAGGGCCGTCATATACCCCGGTCGCTCTGGAGAGTGGAACCGGCGAGAGATGTCGTGCGGTGTCCCACAGGGATCGGTCTTGGGGCCGCTCCTGTGGGACATCGGCTACGACTGGGTGCTGCGCGCCGACCTCCCCAGCGGCGTCAGTGTAGTTTGTTACGCTGACGACACGCTCGTCCTGGCTCAGGGGGGGTCGCACCAGGCGGCGGCCGACAATGTGACACGCGGGGTTGCGATAGTCGCGGAGAGGATCCGGCTACTGGGTCTCGAGGTGGCCTTGCACAAATCCGAGGCCATGGTCTTTCATGGCCGCGGAAACACGCCACCGTCGGGATCCCAGTTGACGGTAGGAGGGGTTCGCATCGGCGTCGGGTCGACGATGAAGTACCTGGGAATCGTCCTCGACAGCCGGTGGAACTTCGTCGAACACTTCCGACGTTTGGCTCCCAAGCTCGAGCGGACGGGGGCTGCTTTCAAGCGGCTCCTGCCCAATCTCAAGGGGCCAAACGCCTCCTGCCGTAGGCTCTATGCCGGAGTCGTGCGGTCCATGGCCCTTTACGGGGCCCCAGTATGGGCGCGTTCTTTAGGGCGGTGCGCCGCCCACTATCTGAACGCGCCCCAAAGGGTGGTGGCCATACGGCTTGTCCGGGGCTACCGCACGATCTCCGGCGAGGCAGCAAGCCTCCTTGCCGGACTGCCACCGTGGGATCTGGAGGCGATAGTCCTCGCGCGCTTGTTTGAGTGGCGCGCGGAGGCACTACACCGGGGGGAAAACCCACTGCCGCGGCAAGTTGCCGCTAGGCGGGCAGACCTCCGGTGCGATCTCATGGTGGCATGGAGAGAGCGACTGTCGCAACCCCGTGCAGGGCACGCTACAATAGTGGCGGTAAGTCCCCTCTTTGAGGAGTGGCTGGAGAGGCGTCATGGCGTCCTCACCTACCGCCTGACGCAGGTCCTCACCGGACACGGAAGTTTCGGGAGGTTCCTGCACATCATCGGGCGGGAGGAAGCGCCCGGGTGTCACCATTGTGACGATCGCCCGGAGGACACGGTGGAGCACACAGTGGCGATCTGCCCGGCTTGGGCGGAGCACCGCCGTGCCCTCGTAGAGGCGATCGGCGGCGGCGATCTCTCGCGTCCGGCCCTGGTTCAGGCCATGGTCCGGAGCGAGAGGGAATGGGAAGCGGTCACCACCTTCTGCGAAGCAGTAATGTTAGCGAAGGAGGTGGCCGGGCGGTTGAGGGAGAGAACATCTGCCCAACCCAGCCGCCGCGGGAGACGCCCATGGCGCCGGGCGCCGCGAGACGACTTCCGGCCACCGTAGATGCGGGCCTGTGGGCGGTGAGCAATGGGTAGTTCACCGTCCGTCCGTCGATTGACGACAGGCCGTGTCGACGGCGCGTTCGTGTTTCACGCGCGCCTCAAAGAGTGTCAGCAAAGCAGAGGGGCTTGCCAGAGCCTCTGCCTGCCGGGGTAGCGGGTTGTTCGAAAGAGATACCGCGGCCTCGGAACGTAAAGGGCAATAGAAGAAACATGGGTGGGTTTTAGTCAGTACAAGTCTGACATGCCCCCCCGCTCCACCCAGAGCGGGGGAAGTCATTGGATGCTTTCCCACCCGAAAAAAAAAAAAAAAAAAGCTAAAACAGTCGTCAATATATAAACCTAAGTCTTTTACGTGAGGTGATAAAGAAATGACTGAATTCTCAAACATCAGTGGTGTAAGTTGACTCATGTTCACATTTCTCAAATAGTGCGAGCTACCAATGAGGATGGCCTGACATTTCCCAACGTTAACAGAAACCCCAAATTTGCCAGACCATTCCTCAATAGTTCTGAGATCGGCATTAAGGGATGAAATGCATACATCAAGGTTCGCAATATCAGATTGAGCGTATAGTTGTAAGTCATCAGCGTACAGATGGTAAGAACATTTGAGGGTAGCAGTAATGGAGTTAATAAATAAAGAAAATAAGAGAGGAGAGAGTATACCGCCTTGTGGAACACCAGTCATGAGGTCGCACCAGTCAGAGTAATCCTGATCAACACGCACCGCCTGCTGGCGACCACGAAGATAAGAAGAAAACCAATTACGTGACAAAGAAGACACACCAATTTGAGACAGTATGGCCAGGAGTATGTCATGATCAACGGTGTTAAAAGCATTGGAAAAATCTATTAAAACTAACACCGTTAACCTCGAATTTTCCAAGCCATCACGAACATCTTCTGTAAGTTTAAGCAAAGCTGTGGCTGTGCTGTGGCCTGGCCGAAAACCGGATTGAAAACTGGACAAAAGGTAATTCTTAAAAACGAAAGAGGATAATTGTTTAAGAGCAACTGCTTCTAGGATCTTGGACAAGAAAGGAAGAATGGAGATGGGTCTAAAGTGATTAGCCAAACTAGGATTAGAAATTTTAGGAAGAGGGATAATGTAAGCCTTACGCCAAATCGCTGGAAACACACCAGATTGCAGAGATGAATTAATTATGTGAGTAATAACTGGGACTAAGTTATCAATAAAAAATGATAACATAGTACGACTGACCCCATCACAGCCCACAGCCTTAGATTTAATTGAAGAAAAGAATTTTAAGACCTCATGGTTAGACACGAGGGAGAAAGAAAAGGAATCAGGAGGAAGCATTGGCTTGGAAGTAATTTCCTGAATAGTATTATACTTAATACCAACCGCAAGCGCAGCAGAAGTTGAAAAATGTTTATTAAGAGTATTTAAAGGCAAATTAAGAGGAACAGCACTAGAGGGGGACTTTGTGAAGCCAAGCGATTTAAGAAACTTCCAAATATCAGCCGGCGAAGAATTGAGGACATTTTCACAAATGTAACGGCGTTTAGATGTTCTTACCATCTGATTACAACGGTTTCTAGCCAACTTGTACAGGTCCCAGTACTCCTCACTGCGATCCCGCCTATATCTTCTAAACGCCCGGTCACGTCGTCTCATTGCCATCCGAACTCTAGGGATGATCCAAGGAGCTGGGGGGAACGCGAACAGCCCTTAGTGGCGCATGCTTGCCAAAAAGATGGAGAACATTCCTGTTAAAGGCGTCAACCATCTGATCCACTGATAATGACTGGGAAATATCGACCCAATCAAGAGCCTGCGCATCGGTAAGAAGTTTATCCTTATTCAATCTTACAAAATTCCGGATCAAGACAGTAGCAGGCTTCTGCTTAGGGGGTTTCATTTTGTAAGCCAGATAAATCAAGTCATGTCTGGACAATCCAGGCGCAGCGACCTGCCCATGGTTTGCCACATCATCATGTTCGTGAACTGTCGCTCGACTGTCAGTCGAGACTAGTCTTTCTCATCATCTGTCTAGCCTTTTCCCAACTATGTCGGGGTCGGCTTCCAGTCTAACCGGATGCAGCTGAATATCAGAATTGTACATGGAGCGACTACCTATCTGACCTCCACAACCCAGTGAATACTGGGTAATACGATACCCCTTGGTAAGACTGGTTGTCAGACTTTCGGAACACTGACTATCAGTAACGACTGTCAAAGATCTACAAATGACAGCCGGGACCAACGGCTTAACGTGCTTTCCGAGGCACGGAGGAAACTCGGTATGTAACGGATGGTCACCCATCCACAGACCAACCTAGGCAAGCGCGGCTTAACCTTAAGATCGACCCGAGCAGCTGCTATTATTTAGCCACGAGCTCCTCGAGACTAGTCTTTCTATGCCACGGCTATTTAAATTCTTTTTTTTTTCTGTGGACAATTTTAGCGCACACGCCATCTCAACCTGAATGATGTAAGTAAGTTTTTATGGAGTGTTTATGGAGTATACGTAGAGATCTACGTTATGGGATCGGCAACGGCAGTAGTTCTACAGTTATTATGCCTAGTGACTGCAAGTTCATACTTATTGGTATCATTGTATCGACAGTTCAAAAGTGCCTATAACTCGCATACTTGAAATATATGCTTTTGATTGGATTGGATTTGAAAATAAAGCTGCTTAAAGCTGTCTTCGTTGTTGATCCGATTTTTTTTCATATTTTCTGTTAGGGTCGCATTTTCGAATTTTGGAAATTAGTTACATTAAAGTTGCCGATTTCAAGTCGACGCAACCGCGTAATTATAATGGTGAAGTGTCAAAAACATAAAAATTAAAGTATGACACATCGAGTTATAACATAACTTGAATATGCACTACGATGTGCTGTTATAAAAAAAAGCGCCGGTACCGCGCAGACACTATCCTTCGACACGTCTTCACGCCTAAATGGGTAAGTGATTTTGATGAATTTGGGTACGGAGATGGTTGGGATCCTGGAGACGGACATAGGCTAAAATATTTTTTTGATCATCACGCGGGTTAAAGATAGCGTGAGCCCAAAGTAACTATGCAACGCGTACGAAGTCGCGGGTGAAAGCTAGTCTCCAATAAAAAAACATTTAATCCGAACGCCTCTGTAAAAATCATTTCATGTTCACTATATAAAATTCAGATATTTATTTATTTTTTAATCAACCCCTATATTCCAACCTTTAGGTTATTTTTTTTCAATTTCAAATGTCAAAAAACTTGAGATAATTATAACCTAATCTCTCCAATAAAAACGAATCACTTAAATCGGACGTCTTTGTAAAAATAAATACGTGGTCATACAAAAAAAAAAATATTTTATATATAGTATATCAAATGGAGAACCTTATTTATTATCGCTTAAAAATAAGTCTTAATATAAGGTTATAGACAAATTAGACCATTAGATTAGATTTCTGAACCTCCATAGGAATCTATTGGAGAAAAGTAATACTTTTTTTTTTATTGGATCAGTTTGTTGTTCGTCCGTCTGCCTGTCTGTAAAAACCCTTTATCTCGGGAATGCGTAAAGATATCAAGTTGAAATTAAAACCATAAATTCAAGTCTGTGGTCCCTTTGTGCTATGAAAAAATCGACTCTCTAAGTCTGAAATAAATTAGAAAAAGTGAAATGTCTCAGGCGGGACTTGAACCCGCGATCTTTCTCTTACAGGGAGAATGCTTTGACCACTAAGCTACCAAGACACTGTCTAAGACATTCCAAATTTTTTCTCTAAGTCTGTTTTTTTTTGTGTAATGAAATATCAACCCTCGAAGTCTACGCAATCAAAAGATGCTGTTTATGTTACAAGTTTGTTCGGAAAGCTCAGTGCTCGGGCTGACTCATTCTTGGGCCATTTTTTTTAATATGAAAAGTAATACTATGGTCCTAAGGTTGCCGATGGTAAGTTTTTCGCCTTTTTTATTTCGGTTTGGAAATTATCAAATAACTAGCTTTTGCCGGCTTCGCTCGCGATAAATTCGGGATAACAAAGTTCCCCTTGCGCCTTATGGATTTGTTATAGCAACGCTAAGTTTTCCCTTTTCTTCCCTCTTTCTCTCTCTTTTTTCAAAAAAATATTAGCCTATGTCCGTCTCCTGGTTCCCAACTATCTCCGTACCAAAATTCATCAAAATCGGTTTAGGCATTAAAGCGTGAAGAGGTAACAAACAAACTCACTTTCGCTTTTATGATACTACTAGTAAGGACTAGTAAGGATTCCCCTCGCTCTGGTTCTTTCTTTTGTCCTTTATGCTTTGGGGCCCCGGTGTTTCCTTGGAGCAACTCGCAAACCCGGCAGACGGTGGCCCCGGCAGGCTCCTCTGCTTTGCTGACATCTCTATGAGACGCGCGTCGATCAGCGTCGCCTCGCGGCGCTAAACGCCCGCAGCGTCTCCCGCAGCGCGTGGTTTTATTTGCAACAGGAAACAGTTTAAAATAATAAAAAAAATGCTGTACTTACATATCTCTGATGCAACGCGTAAACCAATAGAAACAATCATAATACTTGTCATAAAACTTCGAACTAATGTTTTTCAAGTGGTCATAATCTACTCCTTCGAATACCATAGTATTTGCAATTGTGATGAAAGGCATTGGTGGCACAGACATGAATTGCTCCAACCTCAGTTTTAAATCAATCTCATTTATCTTTGATTCTTCTTTTGTGTCTTTATCCATGTGGTGAACTTTTTCAGGTTTGGCTGGTCTTTCTTTCTTGTGTAGTAATATTTGACCTGCTTTTGGTGGTGGTGGTGCTGGTCCCTCATGTGCTTTTGGCAATTTCCCACCATTCATTCCCTCTTGACAGTGACAAATTTGCACTGAAAGATAATACACAATATATTCAGGACATTTAAGTACCCGCATTTTTAAGCTATTGCATAGCCTCTATCGCGGGCCTTGAGCACGGGGACCGAATCCAGAAATTCCGTAACGAAAAAAAACCTGACGCTCCCCACTCCGACGGGCACGGAGGTGTTTTAATTAAAACGGTATACTCCCGAAGGAGTCCCATATTATGTGTATCTATATTGCTTAGGTAATTTCTGAGTTATCGTCTATCATTTAATAGGGACGAACCTATTTTTTATTCCACCAAGATCCGTAATGGAGTACTAGGCTTGCATGAATGTACCGTGAATTCATGCGAGCCTAGTAGTTTTTTTTTTTATTCCACCAAGATCTGTAATGGAGTACTTGGCTTGCATGAATGTACCGTGAATTCATGCAAGCTTAGTAGTTTAACTAAACGCAGTTGGTCCTACCAAGACCTGTAATGAAGTACTAGGCTTGCATGATTATTTTTTTCGGTTGGGACCATCAACAAATTTCTACCTCAATGAGCAGAGCGGAAGTGAGTCTCAGACTTGTACTAAAACCCATCCATACTCAATTACATACTCAATAGGCATACTCAATTAGGCCAGACTTTCATTGATTTTTCCGCTGTCTAAGCTAATTCTCGGCCGCAACAAAAATGTGTTGACGGTGTTTTTTTTTTTGCGATACCTATTTACTTGTTTAATTTCGAATCCTGCTGACAATCACACTAGTATTTGCAATGAAGTGCTACCTTGTTTTTCCTTATATTATACTTACACTTACAATTTTTTGTTCGTATCTTATAATAGCGTTAAAGTATAATATCATAATGCAACTCATTCATCTTTCATCACACTTTTTCACTAATGTTAAATTTTGCTAAGAAATTTGTTATCCTAACACTAATTATTAGAAAATGCCGCCTGTGAAACAGCTTTAATTTAACCCAGTACAGTCATCAAATGTTGTCATACCTACATTATTTCTAGGTTTAAAAGTGTCAATTGTTTGATTTTTGAATAAATATTTATTTATTTATTTATGCACACACAAAATACATGACAGGACATTACATTAAGACAGAAGAGCACAAAGGTACAGCTTATTTCATAAGAAATTTCTTCCAGCAGACCTGCGAGAGGAAAGTTGGATAAGATATACCTAGGTATATAGACACAGTGTGTGGAAAAGATAAAACAGAAAATGTTAAATTATCAATCATATAATAAACTTACATACAAATAATACACATATAAAAATAAATACTAAGATAGTAATATGTACCTAAAATATACAGGGTGTTTGGAAGATCGATGCAAAGCCGTGAAGCAGACCTAGTATAGACTATTTAGAACCATTTGAACCTAACTTGTCTTCGGCGAAGTGTGACTATTTTTTTTAAATCAAATTTTAATGATTTTTGATGATAATCCTAAAATTTTGCAGTTATTTGCAAATAATTAGTCAGTTTGAAAGATAAATCATTTATTTTTTTAATTTATTTTATTAAAGTAATGTCTGAACAATCAAACGAAACATGATTAAGGCATCTGTGTCATGAGAATTTTTTTTTTTAGACAGTTGAAGTTAATACTTCTGTTTTTAGATTAAGAAAACAGATTTTTGACAGTTTAAAAAAAAATCACGGATCGTGCTTTTTCTGTTCAAACATTTTTAAAGACATGCCTAGTTATTAGACTTTCTTTTGAGGTATCAATTACGCAGATAGCTTACAAATTATTGAAATTAGGATCTACAAACTAAAGTGAGGGAGAAAATTAAACATTTTAAATAGGGTGATAAAACGAGACTAGTGCTTTAAAATAATAACATTTATTATTATACTTATTAAAAAATAGATTTTATGTTAAAAAAAAATAAGAAGATAACTTTAATTTTGGACATTCGAAATAAAATTTAGGGGAGACTCTCTAACACTGCCGACGCGTGACGCGAGCGATAAGATGGCGATAACTTTGACAATTTCAGGTAGCGCCCGCGCACCCCTAGTTACGTGAACACATTTCACAGCAAAAACGACTTTATTGGTAAGACAATAGGGTCGTGTTTCTTTAGATAGGGTCAGTAACTACCGGTCGGGCGGGACGCCAGTTTACTCAGTCGAGTAACAACTGCGCTTGTGACTAGACGTTATCTCCTTTTTCGTGACAATTCATCGTGTTCAGTTGTAGCCCTTTGCGCTCCTGCACGTGACTCTTGAACTTTTATTTTAAGTTGAACTTTTAGTGCGTTACCAGCCGTTTTTGTGAGAACTGACTATGGCTACTTTCTCGAACGAGGAATATGCTGACATCGTTTTTATGTATGGCAGAGCAGACGGCAATGGATCTTTAGCACGACGGATGTACCAAGAACGCTATCCTAATCGGAGAGTACCGAACGTAAGAGTGTTTTACAACACATTTCGTCGGCTTGCTGCAGATGGGATACACCGTGTGGAACCTGGAGTCAATCCAGGTAGACATGGTACTGACATCGAACAAGATATCTTAGCGGCATTTCAAGCTGATCCACATACCAGCACTAGAAAAGTAGCTCGAAATTTAAACATCTCCCATTGGAAAGTGTGGAATACAATGCACCAAAATAACAGGTATGCGTATCATGGCACGGGCGTTCAAGGTCTTGAAGAGCGAGATCCTCAGAGAAGGATACAGTTTTGTCGTTTTCTTCTTAACTCTGACATTGAAAATGCATGGTTTCTGAAGTCAATCTTGTGGACAGACGAAAGTAAATTTTCTAGGGAAGGCATAACTAATTTCCACAATCTTCATCAATGGGCTGAAAAACACAACAATCCACATTGGAAAAAGCAGAAGTCATTTCAAAGGAAATTCTCGGTCAACGTGTGGGCCGGAGTGATCGGCAGAACACTGGTTGGGCCCCATTTCTTACCGGATAATTTGAATGGCAATAGTTATTTGGAATTCTTACAAAATGATTTTCCAGAGCTTGTAGAGGAATCCGGGGCCCTAATATTCACAGGAGACCGAGAAATTATTTTCCAACAAGATGGTTGTCCAGCGCATTGGACATTGAATGTACGCGAGCACTTAAACAATTGCTTCCCTGACAGCTGGATCGGCAGAGACGGACCAATCCCTTGGCCCGCCCGGTCACCCGATCTAACGCCGCTTGACTTTTTCGTGTGGGGTCGGGCCAAGGAACTAGTTTATACAAACGTAGAGATAAATACTAAAGAAGAACTGATTGCGAGAATAAATTCAGCATTTGAAACAATGAAACTAGAGATGAAGTTGAAAATTACAACAACGGAAGTGAGAAGACGGGCCCGTGCTTGTGTTAGGAACCGCGGCGGACATTTTGAACATGAAAAATAAATGATTTGTATTAAAATTTTGTTTTAATTATTTCACCGATACATTTTAATTTTCTCCCTCACTTTAGTTTGTAGATCCTAATTTCAATAATTTGTAAGCTATCTGCGTAATTGATACCTCAAAAGAAAGTCTAATAACTAGGCATGTCTTTAAAAATGTTTGAACAGAAAAAGCACAATCCGTGATTTTTTTTTAAACTGTCAAAAATCTGTTTTCTTAATCTAAAAACAGAAGTATTAACTTCAACTGTCTAAAAAAAAAAATTCTCATGACACAGATGCCTTAATCATGTTTCGTTTGATTGTTCAGACATTACTTTAATAAAATAAATTAAAAAAATAAATGATTTATCTTTCAAACTGACTAATTATTTGCAAATAACTGCAAAATTTTAGGATTATCATCAAAAATCATTAAAATTTGATTAAAAAAAAATAGTCACACTTCGCCGAAGACAAGTTAGGTTCAAATGGTTCTAAATAGTCTATACTAGGTCTGCTTCACGGCTTTGCATCGATCTTCCAAACACCCTGTATAATTATGCAGAATAATACAGTAAAGAGGACAGGTAATGCTCTTTGACTTGCTTTTTAAAAATAAATATAGTTTTAGAGTCTCGTATGTTAGACGGAAGTGAGTTCCACAAACGTACTGCGTGAACAGAGAAGGAGTAGGAGAAAAAATCAGTTTTATGTGATGGAAAATTAAGATGATACTTAAGGTGTCTACACAGAGCATCAGAAAGGCGGGTAAACGAGAATCGATCACGCAGGTAGCTGGAATAGGCAGGATTGAACAGAATATTATAGAGGAGACATAAAATCCGAGTGTTTCTGCGAAGACGAATAAAAAAATAAATAAAAATATAAATATATTCTATGTACCTACAGAATGCATGGTTGGCGGCTTCGCAAAGGGCAAATTTAGACCCTGTATAATCCCATCCATCGTCATAAAAGTATGCACATACCTAACAATATACATACACACGTCAATATATACAATCACACACAAACAATTAGGTACCTACACACACATTCACAACTCACATAACTTCAAAATCTAGCTTTTTTAAATCTTCCAAGACTCTGTAGAAACTACATAATAATTGTTATTTTTTTTCATGTTTTTGAATAATTGTGATGTCAAATGTTTCACATGATATTGTTACCCTATGGTTAATGAAGAAAATATTATTTTTTATTATTTAAAGACCACATATTTCAAGGAAAATTAATGATGATTAGGTTTTAACTGTAAATATGCCGCAAATCATATTTTAATCAGCAATAACCTCATCATCATCGTTTTCCTGCCATTGTCCCATTACATTTGGGGTCGGCTCAACACGTTTTCTTCTTCCATTCTCCCCTATCAGCCGTCACGGCATCATTTACTCCTTTCTCCTTCATTTCATTCTTTACACAATCTATCCATCTTTTCTTTGGCCTCTCCCTCTCCACCCATCAACAATCAAATCTCTTCTAGTCACATGTGCTTTGCATACAAACTGATAAAGAGCAAATATAAAAAAAAAACTAAAATTGAAATTACGCTTTTACGAATAACGGAGCCCTTATTAGATCACCTTCTTCTCCGTCTGTCTGTCCGTCAAGACCCTTTATCTCGGGAACGTGTGGATGATTCGAGTTGAAATCAAAACCATGTACTCAACACTGTGGTCCTTTTATACTGTAAAATGAACTATATAAGTTTTGCGCAGTCTAAAGATGTGACTGTTTAAGTCGCAAGTTTGTACGGAACCCTCGGTGCGCGAGTCTGACTCGCTCTTGGCCGGTATTTTCTTTCAATTTCGCAACAAAATTCAGAGACCGACTTAGAGCAAAAAAATAACAAAACGAATTACGAACAAAGTAGATGAATAAGTGTTTACCATCAAAAATGAATATAGCAAACACAATTGAACAAACATAAAAAAATGCACATTTTTTACGAAACATTGTCAACACTTCTTCACTTCATCGACTGATAACGTTTTCAACGAGGATTCTTCTAATACACCTTGTATTAGAAGACAGACAAATGAAGTTTATGATCAAATTAATTAGTCATTAAAGTTGATTTCAGACTTAATATTAATGAGGAAATCAATTTCATTATCAAGACGGAATAGCTAATTAAAACGGTTCTTGATAACGTTTTTGAAGGTGACCTCTTCTTCCATTTCCTGTTGAAGACATTTGTTTAACAGACCCAGTTCGGATTCGGCTGACTACTAGTACTTTATATCGAGCGACTACCTATCTGACCTCAACAAATGTAAAAACTCCTTAGTAAGACTAGTGGTCAGACTTTCGAGACATTGTGAATCACACCTGTGACGACTGTCAAAGATCTATAAATGACATTCGTGATCAACGGCTTAAGTTGCTATCCAAGGCACGGAAAACCTATGTGTGACCAATACCTAACGAAACAATACGTCTCGCTTTTGGCGGGACAGTCCCACTTTGTTGCTACGACGTTGTGAGCATTGCTCAACGTCGTTCATCGTTCTACGTCAATGGTTGCAATCACTAACTCACCGTCCGTCTATCTATTGACGACAGGCCCTGTCGACGGCACGTTTGTGTTTCACGCGCGCTTCAAAGAGATGTCAGCAAAGCAGAGGGGCTTGCCAGAGCCTCCGCCTGCCGGGGTTGCGGGTTGTTCAAAAGAGATACCGTGGCCCCGGAACGTAAAGGGCAATAGAAGGAACATGGATGGGTTTTAGTTAGTAAAACTCTGACACGGGGCCGAGAAGTTATTTAATGATTTCTTAACCCAAAAAAAAAAGGTTGCAATTATTTGTTTACAAAGCCGTTATAATTGTCTGTAAAGTAAGCCTTGTACAAGAATCTTTCAACGAAATGTATTTGAAAGAGATTTGATATTAAGTATTGAAATATGGGATAAGGAATGGTTTTCATTCTGCTTAGCCATATCCTAATATATTAGGGTCGACTTCCAGTTTAACTGGATGTAGCTGAATAGCAGTATTTACCCATGTTAATAACAACAATCTATCTGACCTCCACAAACACCCCTTGATCAGACTGGTTGTCAGACTGTCTTGCCAATTACTATCGGTAACGGCTGTCAAAGATCTACAAATGACAGATGCGATTAAAAGTTTAAGGTGCTTTCCGAGGCATGGAGAAAACTTGGTTTTAGCCATTTAAACTCGAGTGGCTGATGTAATTAAACAGGGTACAGACTGTAATTAAGACACAAATTTAATAGAATAAAAAAAAATGTTTTTTTGCATAGATATAATTTTAAACTGCATTTTTAGACGGGTGCGTTATTTCTTCGTCTTCAGCATTAAGCCCCCCTAGCTTAAAATACCATGTTATTGCTTGTTTTTCAGAATCGGCATGTTCTCCGTAATAGCGGCAGTCGAAATTTTTGACGTTGTAGTAAATTTCCTCTGCAAAAGAAAAGAATATAATATATTTTATAGCACACCAAAAGTTGAAACATAGCTGTTTTACAGAAATTGCTAATTCTATGATAACAATGGCGGTCTTATTGCTGATAGCGATATCTTCCAGACAACCTTTGGATGGACTGAGCAAATATAAAAATATAACAGGGGGTAGTCAACGGTGTACTTATTGCTAACACAAACAATTAAAATAAAGTTATTTATTCAAATATTTAAATACATAAATAAACATAATTATACAAGCGTCACAAAAATCGCACCTTTTTAAGAACTGTTTTCAAAGTTATTTTAACGCTTTTAATCAATGGTAGACATGTGACTACACGGTATCATTAGAAGGCAATTTATTTAATTTTCAAAAGATTTGTTTTTTTGTTTACCAGAGAATAAAAAAACAAGCTAATGCAAATGATTAAAAAGTAAAATTTTATTTTATCAGCAAAAATTACTACTAAGTCTTTAAAACATTTTGAAACCTAGTGTTATGTTATCGTCTATGATACATATTTTTTCTTATATGTATATATGGACGACCTGCTTATATCTTTTATAAACAATACTCAATGAATAACATTGTGAGATATCATCATACCATTACTAAAAAACTTTTTGGCAAAAAAGTCAATAAAAAAGACAAAAGTCATTCGGAAAAAGTTATTTTCAATGTGTTTTTTTGAAAACCGGGTTTTTTTGACAAAACGCTTTTTTGGCTCTAAAGTACGAAATGACGATAAAAAAATATATATTCTAAACAAGCACATACCATACTGAGATTCATCTTGCAGCTTCTTTGCGTGTGCTTTTAAGCAAACGTGTAATTGTACTGTACACAACCCATACATGTTAATCAGTCCCACATTTTTTTTATAAACGCATATTGGTTTCGGTAAATAATTTCTAAAAACAAACACCACTAGCTTATCAAATAGTCCAAATATGGTGTATGTCAGAATGTTATGGTCCTTAAAGGTATGAAGAACAGGGTGTAAAGTTCTACATCCTCTTTGAAAAAAGGAGGATCCACCGACCAGACGGGTGTCGTGTCTGGTGGGCCACTGCCCGACAGTTGCTAGTCGAGTGCTTGTATATATGCTAACTTCGCGTACAACTTTGCTTGCGCGTTGTAGGAATCTTGCCGTTAGTTCTTCAGTGGCTGCATAGATGGCGCTGTAGTTGTTTTTGTCTCTTCATATTTGTGTTGCTACAGACCCAAACCCATACAATACTAATCTTGCCAAGCATCCAACTTAAGTGACTGAAAAAGTAAAGACTTATATTCCGGAAAAAAAATACACAAGACAGGAACACAGGCATTACGCAGACCTTGTGCGGGTTGATGAAAGCAGGTATTGATTTGTAGGGTTCCGTATATCAAAAGGAAAATACGGAACTCTAAAAGATCACTTTGTTATCGTATCAAGGCACTTTATCTAGGGAACGGATGGAGGTATGGAGTTGAAATCTATACTAATATTATAAAGCTGAAGAGGTTGTTTGATTGTTTGTTTGTTTGTTTGAACGCGCTAATCTCAGGGACTACTGGTTGGAATTGGAAAATTCTTTTAGTGTTGGATAGTCCATTTCATGAGGAAGGCTATAGGCTATATAACATCACGCTACGACCAACAGGTGCTGAGCAGCGTGGGTGAAACCGCGTGGAACAGCTAGTTAAAACTATATGTTTAAGTCTGTGGCTAAGAGCTGTGAAAAAATCAATCGTCTAAGTCTGCACTTCTATGTGAAAAGATATGGCCATTTATGTCGCAGTTGTCTTGAAACAAATGGGGCAAAATTATGCGCTGCTTACTGGGCAAAAGTCTTCGGGCAAAGTGTGCTTCGCTACGGAAATCGCGATGCAAGAGAAGAATTATTAAAAAGGCAAGAAGAAGAACTTGGCCCAGCGGTGGCTTCAAAATTAAAGTATTTCCTAGTGTTTAGGAATAGGATCAAAATCGGTTTAGCCATTAAAGCGTGAAGAGGTAACAAACAAAGAAACTCAATGTCGCTTTTATAATATTAGTAAGGATTGTGTCCCGCTGCTGGCCAAAGGCTTCCCCATTCTTCTTCCAAACTTCTCTATTTTGCGCAATTGCTGACAGCATTTGACCAGATCATTACACTATCTTCGCCATGGTCGACCTACACGGCGATATCCAGTATCAACAGTTATATTAAAATCATACTTTGCCGTTTCGCAGTACTTATGTGACATGGAGCAGTAATCATCGGCCATAGGATCCTCGTAGTCCTCTATTATTGGTTCCATGGGTGATGTTACCAGCCCTTGTTGAGAACCTATTGGTGTTCCACCTGCATCTTGTGGCATATACATCGCTGAAACAAAAAATCATAAAAAAGAGCTATAGGGCCACGTGTTACTTAATAAGTATGTATGTGATATACAGTTAGGTATATGTGTAAAAAATAACGACATTTTTTTTTTAGACTTTGCCCCACACTAGGAATTTCTCCTGTATTGTGGGTGCGTTTACAAACATATACACTCACATACACAAAAAACCAGACCCGAATTAACTGTCTGCAGTTCATACAAATATTTGTTCCGTGCGGGTATCGAACCCGCGTCGATTCCTCAGCCACTGCGCCAACCGTGCCGGCAATTTATACATTGTACTTTACCTACTAATAGTAATAAACTAATAATAAACCTAAGTACGTGGACTCAGCGATCATTGTATCGGCTTAACACATTGACTGCCATGTAGGGCACCGGTGACCGGAGGCGGTCTTGTATTACGGGGCCACGTAGGGCACCGGTGACCTCACGGTAAACCTGTTTTCAGAGTTTATTTACGCGCCGTAGGACGCGTTTTCTACAGATTTCCTATTAGTAAGTGACCGGAATGGCGCTCAGGAGTAATACTTCCGCATGGTTTCTATGTAACGTAAAAATATTTTGAATTATTGAAGATAAGCCTTCAATAACGTTAAAAATCCCAGAACATAACATTTTTTTTTAAATCCAATCGTATTTATAAATGGTATGGGAAGAATAATACAACGAGTAGTAAAATTAAACTTTTTTACCCTTTAATACAAAATTACCGTGATAGCGCGTGTAAGCGACTGAGGTGCGCGGGTGCCCGGAGAGATGACCGCACGGCGCCTTTGTAGCAGAAATCAACATAATTACTACTGTGCGCCATGTAGGGTACCGGTGACCTCGTGAAGTTTTTATTAATTTTCTGCGGAACCCTGCCTCCGCTGGACCCCAAAATTTAATACTATGTATATCTAGACCCATAACATTAATTGGCACATTAATTTTTTTTTTGTGATTTTTGTCATTATTACTCTGGCAGTTAATGTGTTAAGGCGCGGTAACAAGCTAATCTTTAGGTAGACCACTTTTGTAAACTGATTTTGTTTAAGTCTTTACTTTATGTATTTAACTATACACGGTAATTTTTTTTTGGCCAGTGGCATGTACAGATACGGCTAACTTTGCGACGACAATTTAGACGTTTTACGAAGTGATTGCCTTGTACAGCGCCTTAATTGTCAAGAGCTTCGACCAATACCTAAGGAGGCTCTCGTTAGGCAGCTGGATCAAGGGTTTGATAAAGAAAGCGGTACATCTGGATATGGCTCGTATCGTTAGGAGGTCCCTCACTTTGGAGCCCTGACTGACGGCAGCTTCGACCCTGTTTCTGATACCGTTTAAACTATTTTTATATTTAAAAAAGGATTCCTATGTATTTATTCAGAAATAAAAAAAAAATTGTGATAAAATGAATAAACGAAATATGTACAAGTATCATAATGTTAAGATAACAACACGGTATGACGACACGGTTGGCGCAGTGGCTGAGCGATCGACTGCTGCGCTGCGTGTCGCGGGTTTGATCCCCGCACAAACAAATATTTGTATGACCTTGGTTATTTTTGCATGTGAGTTTAAATGTTTATAAACGCACCCACGATACAGAAATCTCTTGTGACACAAGAAATTTCTCCTGTATCGTGGGTGCGTTTCTTTTTTTTTAATAACAGGCCGTAAAAACAGTTGAGTTTATTTTTTATTCTGCAGGTGGAAATGAATTCTATTCAGAATGTACGTGTGAACCGGCAACATTTATTGTCTATCAAATACGGTGTTCCGTTAAAGCCCATTTAAACCAGTTACAGGACCTGTGTAAATGGGCTGTTAAAAAAAAGCGGTTTAAAGTAATGTCTTCTGATGTACTCATAGCTACACAAACGTAAGCTGATGCTACTTAATTAACAAAATATTCTTGAACTATTTTACTTTTATTTTTTTAAGGACATTTTGGTATTTTATTTATTTCTATCTACATGTTATTTACAAACTACAAATAGACATAAATAAATAATAAAATATATCAAGTATAAAAATTATAAAATGACAGGGCGCCAAAAAGTTCGTCCTTGTTGCCGTCAACAGGAATACGGACTACTGGCAGCATTACCGCGTTGGATGGCAATATTAATATTAGTTATTTGGCCAAAAGAAAAAAAAGGACAAAAGAAAAAAAACGCCAACCCTCTGGTAACGTGAAAAGTCGACCAACAAATTAAATAGAAAAACATTCGGGGGTAAACAAACCTTAATCTATACTTAATATTATAAAGCTGAAGAGTTTGTTTGTTTGTTTGTTTGAACGCGCTAATCTCAGGAACTACTGGTTGGAATTGGAAAATTCTTTTAGTGTTGGATAGTCCATTTCTAGAGGAAGGTTATAGGCTATATAACATCACGCTACGACCAACAGGTGCTGAGCAGCGCGGGTGAAACCGTGGGGAACAGCTAGTTTACATGATATAAGAAAAACTAAAATAAAAGAAATTGTTACCTGTGTAAACTTACCACTTATTTCCAAAATAAAAATAAAACAAAAAATAACTCTCATTGTTGCTGTTAAAATTGTTGTGATATATTTTTTAGAGTTGACATCGACGACCATCAATGTGACATAAAAGAGATTAGAATGAACTTGTAGAAGAATAACTACTTGATTAGGTTTTAATAAGATTTAGACACTAAAAAGATCTTGATTAAGATAGTATTAAGTGATAAGTATTAAGGCGCGGTAACAAGCTAATCTTTAGGTATTCGCGGAAGTGAGGCTAGCTGCATACTGAGCATGGTCTGACACAAGTACACGACAGTATTGCATCGAAAGAATAAAAATAAGGTCGAAAATATTTCGGTTTTTGATTTTATTTGAATATCATGTCCGCCAAAATGTAGGCCATTTTGCAGTTTTAATTAAATATAAAAAAATACAGTTCAGTGTTTAAAAATTTTTAGGTATCTTTTAGTCTATACAATTTCCTTTGTTATAGTTATAAAAAATATGATGGTTGTCGCTGAAAAAATTGAGCATTTCGAGACGAGAAACATTTTTTCGTGGTCTTTTTAAACATTTATTTTTCGTAGTACTAGACCACTTTTGTAAACTGATTTTATTTAAGTCTTAACATTATGTATTGAACTATACACGGTATTTTTTTTGGCTAGAAAGCTACGTTTTACGAAATATTCGCTTTGTACAGCGCCTTAACGTGGGTTATTAATGATAACATCATTAACACCGCGCGATGCAGAGGGGCCTGCCAAGGCCACCGTCTGCTAGGGTTGCGGGTTGTTCGAAAGAGACACCGCGGTCCCGGAACGTAAAGGGCATAAGAAGTTATTTGATGATTTTTATGTTAATTGCGGTAATGTTCCAGCTTCAAGAAGAACGGTTCATTTAACAAATGTCAACCACACCATGCCACAGTGACCCATCGGATATGACCCTCGGATGCCCCACAAGCAAAGGAAAATATAAAGTCTGTGATTAAACTTGTCATACCGTATGGGTCAGAATGCTGGGCTGTCAAAAAGGTTGTTGAAAAACGATTGCATGTAGCGGAGATAAGAATGTTGAGATGGATGTGTGGAGTGACAAGAATGGATAAAATAAGGAATGGCAGCACATTAAAGGAAGTTTGAAAGTTGCGCCTCAAAATTGAAGGGAGACTTTTGTCTTCGTATGGACAGGTAATGAGGAGGGACTAAATGAGTGATGGGTCTGAATGTTGGTAGATGGAGAGGGAGAGGAAAGTCAAACAATACAAAAAAGGGAAAAAAAAAGGATGTAAAGGTGTAAGGAATGATATGAAGGAGAAAAGAGTAAAAGATACCGTGACGTCTGGAGAGTGGAAAAATAAAACGTGTTGCGCTGATCTTCAAATAAATGTGCTAGAGTAGGAAAATAATCATCATCTTCTATATAGCTATAGAGAAAATGGTACAGTAGGTATTTAATTATTAATTTCGTTTCCACTAATTGCTAAAATCAATTTGAACGAGACCATTTTCCGCATTGTCTTAAGTATCTCCAAACAAACATTAACTTATATATATTTTGAGTATATAAGACAAAGTAAAAATCTGTTCATTTAAAAGATAATAAACTTCGTGATTAGTTTTAATTGGAAAATGATAATGGAGTACCTACTTCGTTAAATCTTCAATCCCCTCAGTTTTCAATCAACACAATATTAAATTATCATTTTATCATGAAGTCTTTTATTCGATTCCCGGGTTAAGGGATTAAGCAAAGTGATAATAGGTTCTTTCGTCAAGATTTTTTCAGTAACCCATAAAAAATGAGTCTACTTTAGCTAGCCTAAACTGGAACATAGCTGAACTAATTGATATTTGATGAATTGAAATTATACCGTAACGTCTGATAGAGAGAATGAAAGAAGAAAACGTGTTGCGCCGACCCCAAATAGAATGAGTCAAGAGCAGGAAAATGATCATGACTAATAGTCGTTAAAAATGTAACTAAACTTTGACATACAACTTGCATCTGAGTGAATCATCATCTGCCGAGCCTTTTCCCAACTATGTTGGGGTCGGCTTCCAGTCTAACCGGATACAGCTGAATATCAGTATTTTACATGGAGCGACTGCCTATCTGACCTCCACAAACCACTTAATAAATAATGGGTAATACGATACCCTTTGGTAAGACTGGTTGTCAGACTTTCGGAACACTGACTACCTGTAACGGCTGTCAAAGATCTATAAATGACAGCCGGGACCAACGGCTTAACGTGCTTTCAGTCTTACCGGCAGCTGTATACCAGTATTTTACATGGAGTAACTGCCTATCTGACCTCCATAACGCAGTTAGTGCTGGGTAATACGAAAACCCTTGGTTAGACTGGTTGTCAGACTTTCGGGACAGTGACTACCTGTAACGGCTGTCAAAGATCTATAAATAACAGCCGGGACCAACGGCTTAACGTGCTTTCCAAGGCACGGAGGAAACTCGGTATGTAACTGGTGGTCACCCATCCACAGGCCAACCTAGGCAAGCGCGGCTTAACCTAAAGATTGACCCGAGCGGCCACGAGCTCCTGCATCTGAGTGAATACTATAAGCTAATAGCCTAGCTATTTTGTGTCTACAACTAATACAGGTGAATACACTTTAGCCCGTTTCGACTTAAGATTATAAAGTTTATGAAAATGCAAAGGTGAATATGGCTTCACTTGCGCATTTTGGCCTTGAGTGCTGAGCGACGGGCCTGTTGGTCTGGTGGTTAGTGGCCTTGACTGCTGAGCCGGAGGTCGTGGGTTCGATTCCCACCGAGGACAAACTTTGTGTGATGAGCATGATTGTTTGTTCTGTGTCTGGGTGTGATTTATCTATAATAATATGTATGTATTTATAAATTATATAAGTATGTATATCAGTTGTCTGGTTACCATAACACAAGCTCTGCTTAGCTTGGGATCAGAAAGCCGTGTGTGAGTTGTCCCAAGATATTTATTTTCAAAAAGTTTGGATTCAATTTCGCAATTCAATTTCAACATTGTTACAATCATAACATTTAATCCATTCAATTAATATTCATTCCGTCACGCAATAATCCCATTGTCATAACTCGACGACCAATACATCATCAATCATGACAATTGTGACCCTACATGGAACAGAAACGAATGAACGAAATGAAAAGATTGAACTATACTAACGGAAGACATGTAATTGGCAATCTGCGCACACTATACATTAACAATAAATGGCATAGGACACGGTAGTTTTGTAGCCAGTAATTAAATGTAATTGCCCATTTATTCATGTTGTCTTGCCAAGTTGAGTGTCACAGTTAGAACTGGCATTACTAATTACTTTTGAATATAAAACTGATAGATGGTTAGTGGAAACTAGCCGGCGCCCGCAGTTTCAGCCGCGTGATTTGAAAACAAAGTATCCTATGTGTTATTCCAGAGTATTATCTAACTCTGTGCCAAATTTCACCAAGATCCATTCAGCCGTTTTGTCGTGAAAGATATGTCCATACATCTATCCATCCATACATCCATATTTTCGCATTCATAATATTACTAGCTTTCGCCCGCGGCTTCGCCCGCGTTAAATTTGGCGTAACACAGTTCGCCTTGCGCCTTATTGATTTGTAATAGTAACGCTAAGTTTTCCCTTCTTCCCTCTTTCTCCCTCACATTTAACCTAGCCTATGCCCGTCTCCTGGTTCCTAACTATCTCTGTACCAAAATTTATCAAAATCGGTTTAGCCATTAAAGCGTGAAGAGGTAACAAACAAACAAACAAACTCACTTTCGCTTTTATAATATTAGTAAGGATTATTATATATGATTGATGATGATATTATTATTATATGATGTTTTTACGTAAATTAATATCTATTCTTTTCTAAAAATTGTTTTTGCTTTTACTCCGGACGCTCTTAATGTGCTCGTTTTTCTACATCGTTCTTACATGTATTTATAATCTAAACATGAACGATGTATTCATGGTTTTGTAAAATATTATGTTTGTGTCCATGGAATGGGCAAGTACAGTACTTTTACAAGTTATTATGTCTTCTGACTGGGACTGTAGCAGCATAATTTTTTGTTTTCATGACATTCAAAAGTGCCTGTAATGGTCTAATTGAAATAAATGATTTGATTTGATTCAGTTGAAACACTCCACACAATTGTTTGGTTTGAATTCATTTAACATTGTAACCAGAAGTTACAGTGAGATGGACAGGCTCAGAAAAAAACGTATTCAATAAATGAACTAATTTATAAATAAGCTACTCAAGCAATATCAATGAAATAAACCAAGACTAAAATTATTAAGTTAAAATTATTGATTGGTTAAAAGCTAACAATCTTAAAATTAATCTTTCCAAAACTATAATAATGAAATTTAAAATTAGACAAAAAATCCAATCACCTTTGCATATTAATTATGAAGGAAACCAAATCCTGGAATCTAATGTCACAAAATTTCTTGGCCTACATATTGATAACGATATGTCTTGGAGAACACAAATCGATAATGTGTGTGGGAAGCTTAGTAAATTTTCCTATGCTCTGTATATGCTAGGTAAAATTGCAAACAAGACCGCTCTCTTGGCAGCTTATCACGGTTATGTAGCCTCTACTTTGCGATATGGCCTGATATTTTGGGGCAATGCTGCTAAAGTCGAGCAAGTACTCATTGCGCAGAAAAAGTGTATTCGTGCTATATGTAAAATAAAACGGACGGAGTCATGCAAGCCACATTTCCAAAGCTTAAGAATATTGACTGTACCATCTCTTTATATCTATGAAGCATGTATCTTTGTAAAGACCAATATGCATCTTTATAGACCTGTCGAAAGTCAACGACGCTCCAATAAGTTGCATTTGCTTTACACTAAAACCAATTTTCTTCACAAAAGCATATATGCAATGGCTCCAAAACTATTTAATAAGTTACCAAACCATATGGCCCACAACAGCATGAACCATTTTAAATGTAAGCTTTTTAAATTATTGAATGACAAGGCATATTATTCTATTAATGAATACCTAAATGACAAATTTAATAATTAATATTGACATTTAATTGAATAATAATATTAAGGTGATGACATTAAAATCGAATCTTGCATGCCTCAGGAAACTGACTATGATACTACTTATTGACATTTAATTTTAATTTAGACATAACATTTTTTTATTAGTTAATAATAATAATAATAGTGGCCCGACTGTCAAATTGACGTGACGTTTTTCATCTCCGAAAATTTTTCTATTTAATTTAATAACAATAATTTTACGCAAGAACGAAGACAAATCAATTAAAATTAACATTAAAAAGCAATAGAATAAAATAAAATACAAAATGAAACGAAACCAACGAAATTTTAAGAAACATAAAGTTGCTTATACGTCAACCGCCACATGCTAACAAGACGTCGGGCCCAAATACAGCAGGCACTCCCACCATCTCCGGACTCGCCGCTCAGCTCCGCCTCGCAGCCGCCGGGATGCGCTACACGTGTGAGCGCCGTGTCGCCGGTCGCTGCAGTTGCGTCGAGCTCGAGTGACGAGTTTTTCTCCCCGCCATCGTCGCCACCACCACCAACACGACAACGACGAGGAAGAGGACGGCCACCAGCGGGCTTGGGATCTAGGGGCCAACAGGCTCCGATCAGGGTCCCCGCTGCCGGTGGAAATGTGTCGCGCATGCGATGGACTTCGTTTATCAACGCGAATGTCATGCGCGCATATTATGGGTCTACAGAGGGGGGAACTAACCTCACTGCGTACCGTGTTAGGATGCTGTCTCTGTTCCAGGACCTAGAACCAACCATAAATGTTTCGGCCCAACGACTGTCGGATCAGGTGCGGGTCATCCAACGCAATCACTTGTTGGACGATGCTGCACTTGATAGGCTGCGCTCAGAAGTACTGAGCAATCGTGTCATCTTGACTACGCCACAAACCGCGGTGCAAGCGTCAGCAATTGATGTGACGCAGCCGCGGTCCAATCCCGCTGTCGTAGAGGAGGATGATAGGGTTGCTACGGTAAGTAGCCAGTGCAACGACCGATTGAGGAGCGCACTGGAGGATGCGCTTCGCGACTATCGATCAACTCCAGCCGAACTTAGACCCCGATTACCACGGTTACCCATGAATAAAAAAAATAGGGCGCTGGTGTGTGCCCTGGACTCGCAGCTCAAGAATTTATTCGAGAGTAGCGAGCATCTCGTTGATACACACTCGATCCTGTACTGTGGGGCTGTTGCGGTATGTCGTGTAGCTAACGTCAAATTTCCAAATTGTGACGTAGCTACTCGACCAAAACCATCCGTACCAGCCTGGCAGTGCAGGATCGAGCGGCGTATCGACGAGGCCAGGGTACTCATCGGTAAACTATACTGCTTCAGGGAGGGCAATACAAGACCACGTGTGATGCGCTTTGTGAGACGGGCATTCTCGGGGACTGGAATCAGTCCTCAAGAATACATGTCTCGTACCACAGAGCGCATCGACTTCCTGAAGCAGAAAGTTTATGCATGGGCAAACCGTATACGGCGGTATAAGCGGCGGGTTGATCGGTATTCGCAGAATTGCATGTTCCGGAGCGATGAGAGGTGGGTATACAGAGCTTGGGAACGACCCGAACAAAGTGTGACTGACGCGTGCCGCCCGGATGATGTAGCCACGAGTTCTTTCTGGCACAGCATCTGGTCGGTGCCTGTCTGTCATACTGAGGCTGACTGGATGTGTGATGTTGAGCGTGTGTGTGAAACTATACCAGAAATGGAGCCAATCCTAATAACATCATTAGATATAGCCAGTGCAGTTCGTCCGTTACCGAACTGGAAGTCTCCAGGACCGGATGGACTGCACAACTTTTGGCTCAAGTGGCTCAGTAGTTCACACACTCGCCTGGCATCACAATTTCAGTCTTGCCTTGAGTCCGGGTCTCTGCCACAGTTTTTAACAACAGGCGTTACCCACCTGCTCTATAAGTCAGGTAGTCCCGCGGAACCCAAGAATTATAGACCGATCACGTGTTTATCGACGGTCTATAAACTTCTTACGTCCATTTTGAGAGCGAAAATTAATTCACACATTGACAAAAATTCAATTATGTCTGCCTCTCAGAATGGATGTAGGAACGGGTCTCGCGGTACTAAAGAGCTACTCCTCATCGACATGGCCATTAGCCAACAGGTTCGTCGATCCCGCAAGGATTTGTCGACATGTTGGATTGATTATAAGAAGGCCTACGACTCAGTGCCACACACATGGCTCAAGAGGGTGCTGGAGTTGTACAAGATTGATGCAACTCTACGCGCCTTTCTTGAGTCGTGTATGGGACAATGGAGGACGGTCCTTCGATATCCAGGATGTCGACAAATCCAGGGGAACGATGAGCCTGTATGGATTAAACGGGGAATATTTCAGGGCGACAGTTTGAGTCCACTTTGGTTCTGTCTAGCCCTGAATCCTCTAAGCACATTGCTGGAGGATTCAGGTCTAGGCTATCGGTTGAGAAGAGGTGGTCAGGTCATATCTCACCTCCTTTACATGGATGATCTGAAACTCTTTGCCCCCAACAAATTGCGACTGATGGAGCTACTGAAAGTAACTGAAACTTTTAGTAACGCCATCAGGATGGAATTTGGTGTGGACAAATGTGCAGTCATGTATGTGAAGCGAGGGGAGATTATGGAATCCGAGGGAATTCAACTCTCGGATTCCATACACCTCAGATCCCTTTCCTCATCCGAAAGCTATAAGTATTTGGGTATGTCGGAAGCGTTAGGCATTAACGTGGCTGACATGAAGCAACTGTTGAGGGAGCGTTTCTTTGGTCGCCTGAAGAAGGTATTAAAAAGCCTTCTTTCCGGCGGGAACAAGGTGCGCGCCTTCAACAGTTGGGTCATGCCGGTTTTAATGTACTCTTTCGGCATACTCAAATGGACGCAGACTGAACTCGATGCCCTGGATAGGAGAGTCCGTACATTGCTGACTGCAAATCGGATGCATCACCCACGATCATCGGTGATGAGACTGTACATCCCACGGAAGTGTGGGGGTCGAGGCTTTTTAAACGCAAAGACCCTCCACAACCGAGAGGTGTACAGTCTCAGGGAATATTTCATAAAAGCCGACGTGGGTATGCACCGAGATGTAGTCGCAGTGGACAAGGGACTCACCCCGTTGTCCATGGCTAAAGAGAATTGGCGCAAACCTGTAGTACTTACTACCGATGACCGCAAGGAAGTATGGCAAGGTAAGGAGCTTCACGGGCGCTTCTACAAGGCTCTTCATGGGCCCGATGTAGATTTTCTGGCGTCCGTGTCCTGGCTACGATTCGGTGACCTATTTGGGGAAACTGAAGGTTTTGTCTGTGCGATTATGGACGAAGTTATGTTGACGAACAACTACCGGAAATATATTATGAAGGATGGGACGGTTGACGTGTGTCGGGCATGCCACCGTCCTGGTGAGTCCATCAGACATATTATTTCTGGTTGTTCTCGTCTAGCTAACAGCGAGTATTTGCATAGACACAACCAAGTAGCCAGGATTATTCATCAGCAACTTGCCTTGAAATATAATCTTGTTGAATCTGAGGTACCGTACTACAAGTATGTGCCCGACCCAGTTCTCGAGAAAGACCATGTCACGCTGTACTGGGATCGGTCTATCATTACTGACAGGACTATTCTCGCCAATAAGCCTGACATAGTGGTGATAGACCGATCAGCGCGCCGCGTAATGATAATCGATGTTACCATCCCACATGACGAAAACCTCGTGAAAGCTGAGAAAGAAAAACAACTAAAATATCTTGACTTGGCACACGAGGTTGTTGACATGTGGAATGTAAACTCGGCTATCATTGTGCCGATTGTCATAACGGCCAATGGCTTAATTGCCAAGAGCTTCGACGAACATCTGTCGAAGCTCTCCTTAGGTGGTTGGATCAAGGGCCTGATTCAGAAGGCAGTACTCCTCGACACGGCCCGCATTGTGAGGAGGTTCCTGTCTCTGGAGCCCTAACCACCGGTAGCTTGGACCCTGCTCCCGCTACCGGCGGAAACCTATTTTTATATTTTTAAATGTTTTTTATTTATTTTTTATTTTCTAAGAAATATTTAAAAATGTAATTTTATGTATGGAAATCAATAAATGGACGAGAAAATAATAATAAATATCTTGGGACAACTCACACACGGCTATCTGATCCCAAGCTAAGCAGAGCTTGTGTTATGGTAACCAGACAACTGATATACATACTTATATAATTTATAAATACATACATATTATAGATAAATCACACCCAGACACAGAACAAACAATCATGCTCATCACACAAAGTTTGTCCTGGGTGGGAATCGAACCCACGACCTCCGGCTCAGCAGTCAGGGCCACTAACCACTAGACCAACAGGCCCGTCAAAAATAAAGTCAAAGTTTTTTTTAATATTTTTTTTTTTTTTTTAATACCTGAATGAACAATTGAATTAATTAACCATTTTGTATGCCTTTCGGCGGGACATTGTAAGGATCATTTTTTTTTATATAACATCATAATATTGTACCCTCTGTTCACAAAATTAATAAATGAATTTGAATTTGAATTTGAACTAAAAATTCGCGTAAATAAGCATTGTAATCTATACTTCTATACTAATATTATAAAGCTGAAGAGTTTGTTTGTTTGAACGCGCTAATCTTAGGGACTACTGGTTGGAATAGGAAAATTCTTTTAGTGTTGGATAGTCCATTTCTTGAGGAAGGCTATAGGCTATATAACATCACGCTACGACCAACAGGTGCTGAGCAGCGTGGGTGAAACCGCAAGAAACAGCTAGTAACAGATACAATTGCATCTAGATGGACTAGAAACTCATTTTGACATAATTAGAAAAAGACTAGATTAACGATGAATCACGGAGTAATAGATGAAAACAAATGCTTTTCTTTAAACTAATCACCCAGTACGCTATCACTATGGTTACTGAAACAAACGACCTAGATTAAACTGAAGCATCAAAGCCTACATGAAGACTAAAACGCACAGGGAATCAATGATTATGTAATATCAAGATGGAAATCCCCTGAGATGTTTACGTGGTAGATCAATACTGCAAATGTCAATACAACAATAACAGAAGATACATTGAGTACGAAAAGGTCCGATGGTGGTTCTAAACTGTGTTTATTGTGTAATACTGTATTGTTATTAGGAGGAGCTCGTGGCTTAACAATAGCAGCCGCTCGGGTCGATCATTAGGTTAAACCGCGCTTGTCTAGGTTGGTCCGTGGATGGGTGACCACCCGTTACATACCGAGTTTCCTCGGTGCCTCTGAAAGCACGTTAAGCCGTTGGTTCCGGCTGTCATTTGTAGATTTTTGACAGTCGTTACAGATTGTCAGTGTCCTGAAAATCTGACAACCAGTCTTACCAAGGGGTATCGTATTACCCAGTACTAACTGGGTTGTGGAGGTCAGATAGGCAGTCGCTTTATTGAAAACACTGATAATACAAATTTCATCAAGCTCCGTTCAGCCATTTTGACGTGAAAGAGTAACAAACATCCATACATTAATACATCCATACATCCTCACAAACATTCTCATTTATATTATACTAGCTTTCGCCCGCGTTAAATTCGGGATAATACAGTTCTCTTTCCTAATTTATAGGTACCTGCTACATGTAGTTTTTGCCCTTGTGCCTTATTTATTGTAATAGCAATGCTAAGTTTTCATTTTTCTTCTCTTTTTCTCCCTTATATATCAATATTTTTTTTTAAATAGCTTATGTCCGCCTCCAGGGTCTCAACTATCTCTAAACAGGGGGGTAAACTACATCAACTTCATCTTTAGCCTCTGAGTATTGTAATGTTATTAGCCATGCAAAGCAGCAGCGCTTTGTTAGTTTTTTAATAAGACAAGTTGCAGTCGTAATTTATAATGAGTTTGAACTTTAAATATATAATAAATAAATAATATCTTGGGACAACTCACACACGGCTATCTGATCCCAAGCTAAGCAGAGCTTCTGTTATGGTAACCAGACAACTGATATACATACTTATATAATTTATAAATACATACATATTATGGATAAATCACACCCAGACACAGAACAAACAATCATGCTCATCACACAAAGATTGTGCTGGGTGGGAATCAAACCCACGACCTCCAGCTCAGCAATCAGGGCCACTAATCACTGGACCAACAGGCCCGTCAGATGAGTTTAAGCGATGACTCATTGATCCAGATGTAGTTTGTCTAGGCCAACAAAAAGAGACGCAAAATAATACTCTTTATAATGTTCTAAGTCAAGAAAGCTGATAGCCCCTTCTTAATTAGCAGACATTTCGCAACCAAATCTTCTTTCGGTCCTTGTATTTACCTTAAAACTCACTTTGGCCAAAATGAAAACATAAAAAACCATGATCATTCTAAAAAATAGCAAAATCGATCCAGAATTATCAACAAAAGTACCTTAAAACTTCAAAGGAGCATTGCCCAAATATGGTTCTTCGAGCCGGATATAACACGTATAAAAACCTAAAAAGTATTGTTTGACCTTGACGTCGCAAAAACCGGATGTCCTTTAAATACCATATTATTAGAGAAAGCTATAACTCACGTAAGTACTGCAAAATTTCAATGACTACCTCTAGAAAATTCAAAGTAGAAAATCGAGCCGTACCTTATCCAAACAATTCGTTTTCCTGACTCCGAACCATCATTGTGATGGCGACCCACATTCGAACGATTGTGCATTCATTCCGATGCACCAATTGAGAGACTCATTGTTGGTATACCGTACTAGAGAATTTAATAGCCATCTGTGATATAACGAACGTTTTTATTCAAACTTTGGATTTTGTTGGATTTTTTTTCCCGTTTTTGGGCGAGATTTTTGTATACATAGTGTAACATAAACGCTTAATAATAGCAGCCGCTCAGGTCGATCGTTAAGCCGCGCTTGCCTAGGTTGGTCTGTGGAAGGGTAACCACCCGTTACATACCGAGTTTCCTCCGTGCCTCGGAAAGCACGTTATGCTGTTGGTCCCGGCTGTAATTTGTAGATCTTTAACAATCGGTACAGCTAGTCAGTCTTCTGAAAGTCTGACAACCAGTCTTACCAAGAGGTATCGTATTATCCAGTACTAACTGGGTTATGGAGGTCAGACAGGCAGCCGCTCCATGTAAAATACTGGTATTCAGCTGCATGCGTTAAGACTGGAAGCTGACCCCAACATAGTTGGGAAAAACTAGGTAGATTGATTGAGTGTAACATAAACGCAAGACGTTACGTGTTGTCTCTCAGACTATGAAATTGGCCAACTTTTGTCCCACGGGTTCTCGTAATTTGCAAAAAAAATACATGCGATTAGCTGATTAACAAGTATAGGAAAACAAGAGTCATAGAACAAAAGTTGTTCAGTTTTATGGTCCAAAAGACCACAAGGTAGATCTTGTGGTTTTTATGTAACACCTTGTATAATTTTCAGTTTTAACTCCTAGTGTATATTTTCACTTTTTGTTGGAGGCATTTTTTATTTATATTTATCCCTTTACTGCATAGGACGCCATATATGGCGGGTTCAATTTCTTTTCTTTAAATATTAAAATGTAATTTTAATATATTAAAAGCTAGGATATCATAATCATAAAATATGATAAGATATTTGTGTTCGTTTTTATAATTATGAAATAAAACCTGTTTCTTAGTTCTGTTAACAAAAAAAACCCGTTTCTGACTTTGGGTTTAGGCGCGATAACAAGCTAATCTTTAGGTATTCGCGGAAGTGAGGCTAGCTGCATACTGGGCATGGTCTGACACAGTATTGCATCGAAAGAATAGAAATAAGGTCGAAAATATTTCGGTGTATGATTTTATTTGAATATCATGTCCGCCAAAATGGAGGTCATTTTGCAGTTTTAACTGAATATAAAAAAAACACAGTTCCGTGTTTGAAAAATTTTAGATATCTCTTTAGACTATAACATATCCTTTGTTATAGATATAAAAAATATGATGGTTGTCGCTGAAAAATTGAGAATTTCGAGACGAAAATTTTTTTTTGTGGTTTTTTTAAACATTTTTTTTTCGTAGTACTATACCACTTTTGTAAACTAATTTTGTTTAAGTCTTTACTTTATGTATTGAACTATACACGGTATTTTTTTTTTTGGCTAGTGGCATATCCTACAGTTACGGATAACTTTGCGACGATAATTTAGATGTTTTACGAAGTTTTTGCTTTGTACAGCGCCTTAAATCATGGTTATCATAGTCTTGCTTAATGTTACCTAAGTGTTTATGAAGTTCAACGACACGGTTGGTGCAGTGGCTTAGCAATCGACTGCTGCGCTGCGAGTCGCGGGGTCGATCCTCGCTTGGAATAAATATTTTTATGGCCCACAGATACTTGTTCCGGGTCTGGCTGTTTGTGTATATCAGTTTAAATGTCTGAAAACGCATCCACGATACAGGAGAAATCCGAGTGTGGTACAAAGTTTAAAAAAAAATATGTTTTCTATAAAAGTTATTTTTCTTTTTTCATATTTTGTATATACTTATTTTGAATGTTTTAAAAAGCTTAACTTTAGATGTAACAGAGAAAAATGTTCGCCATTTCTGAGAAAAAAACGCCAAAAAAAATCTCAAACGGTAATGGCCCTTTTAAATTCCAGACATTCGCTCATATTTTATTTTAGTCTTTGTGTTTGAAAACAATTTTCGTAGAGATGAGGCCAGCAAGATAACAAGTAAGCAGACTACACTAATCCGAACCGTTACTCCTTGGCCACAATATATACGCTTAAAGAACACGTGACTTTATAGCGATAAAGCAGTTTTTTTTTTTAAAGTTGCCCCACACTAGAAATTTCTCCTGTATCATTGGTGCGTTTGCAAACATTTAAATTCACATGCATATATATGGGGACCCACCCCAGGAGAAATTCCTAGTGTGGGACAACGTTTTTTTTGCTGTTACTCTGGGCCCTCTTATAGTGTTCGTTTTTCTACTTTTTTCTGAGATATATGTAAAATCTCAACATGAGTGATGTACCCATGATTTTGTTAAAATATTATGATTTAAAAGATTTTTCATTCTTCTCCATAGAGATCTACGCTTTGAAATGGACAACTACAGAACTTTTACACATTATTAAATCTTGCGCTTGGGATTGTTCATTGATTGCATCTCTTTTGTTTTTATGTTATTCTATAGCATCTGTAATGGTCTAATTGAAATAAATACTTTGAGTTTTAATAGTGCTGTGGCCGTGATTTTAGACTGTAGAGCAGATACGACCGGCGAACGCTAGCTGACAAAACGCAACTAACTTATTTTGGCAAGGCAAGAAGGAACGCGCGCGTCTCGCAAATCAACTCGAGCAGTTTAGCGTCACGAGTCGCAAGGCCCGGGGTCGTGAATAGAGCATAAGAGCTAACTAAGGGGTTTCGTTTAATTAAGTTTAACGAGTAGCTGTGATAGAAATCTGCTGACAAACTCGATTGTTTCGTTTTTATTACCAATGGGTTATTAGCCAGAGTGAAATGAACACAATTTAATTGCTACGTTTATTGTTTGTATGAAAAAATTACCTATGTCCGTCTCCAGGGTCGCAACTATCGCTGTACCAAAACTCATTAAATTCGGTTTAGGTGTGAAGACGTAACAAAAAAACAAACTCACTATCGCTTTAATAATATTAGTAAGGAATATCCTTACTAATATTATAAAAAAAAGTTATTGTCCGTAACGACAGTCAAAGTTCTTCAAGGGACAGCCGCTACCATCAGCTCAACGTGTTTTTAATAGCACGGAGGAAACTCGGTATGTATTGAGTGGTCCCCCATCCACAAATCAACCTATGCAAGCGCAGCTTAACCTAAAGATCGACCTGGAAGGCTAGCATTACTAAGTGCGTCTCCTCTGTGAAGCTTGAGGATATGTCCCAAAAACAAAGTAAATGGAGCGTACAAATGATTATTAGCTAATCCGTTTCTAGGTCAATGAGTTACAAAACCTTAATTAATTTCCATCTTAGCCGTCTCTACCTTTCCCGTTGTTCGTGGAGATTAGGCCGATAATCTCTCTTCAGAACGAAAGCCTTTATTAAGCTCTACTATAGAGCTTTTGTATATAGAGATATTGACTTATTGGTGATTAAGGTTTGGTTATATACATTTATATTAGTAGGAAGAATATTATCTCTAGTAGATAAGATACTTCTCCGTTAACACCTTGTTATATGTGCATGCTGTGGTCTCCTATTGTAAGCTATTGTATTATTATAATATGTGTGTGTACCCTTAGTAAATAAATAGAAAAGGGCTATTTTGGGGATTCTGTACTTAACCTCTCAATATTCGTCACGCACCGCCGGGCGGGCTCTTATCGTAAGCGTAATCTGATTTTAAGACTTATCTTTACTACAAATACAGTTTCAATCGGTCGGGGTTTGGTGGCACAAATTTGTGCCAGTGGGGCTCAACGGCAATACTTGTTTACTGGCACGTTTTTGTGCCGCTAGGGTTTTAGAGGTTAAAACGTATCAACAAACCATATTATTCAGCAACCTTAGTAATGGAGTTGCGGGTTGTTCGAAACAGATTCCGCGGCCCCGTAACACAAAGGGCAAGAGAGGGAACATGGGTAAGTTTTAGTCAGTAGAAGTCTGACATTCCCTCCCGCTTCGCAAAAAGTGGGGGTAGTTTTTTGAGTAGAAAAGAAAAACCTTAGCCTTTTTTATGGGGTGGGAAATCATCAAATAATTTGCCCTGCTCTGAGCGGACTAGTACTGACTAAAACCTACCAGGAACATAGGTAGGAAAACCTACCTATGTTCCTTTCATTACCCTTTACGTTCCAGGGCTTTCGAACAACCCGCAACAAAAAACTTAGCCTTAGTAGGTCCGTCGTGGGTTTCAACAACTTACTGTAAACTAGCTTTTGCCCGCGGCTTCGCTCGCGTTAAAGTTTAAGTTGTAAAAGCAACGCTAAGTTTTCCCTTTTCTTCCCTCTTTCTCCCTTACATCCCACTCTCTCTTTCTCTATTAAATAAAAATAGCCTATGTCCGTCTCCTGGTTCTCAACTATCTCTGTAGCAAAATTCATCAAAATCGGTGTAGCCATTAAAGCGTGAAGAGGTAACAAACAAACTCACTTTCGCTTCTATAATATTTGTAAGGATATAAACGAAAGAATTTATATTTTTTATATATGGGTTTACTACATTGAGCAAAGCTCAACAACCGTATAAATAAATAGCTGAATCGAATTCCCTTAATTGAGATCTCTATATCCGCTTACATTTCAAAGAGCCTAGAATTTCTTCGTAGACCGTTGAAATTTTCATTCGACTAACTGTAGTGTGTTCGATATCCGTGCAGTATTTACTGCTATTGTGTACTCTGAACCTAAGGAAAGGACGGTTGTGTATGGAACGGAATGGGAGTATGAAATATTTGTTTGAATAGCTTTGAAGCTTTGTAAAAGCAATGTTTTCGGTATTGACTAGTGGGTGGCTTGCTATTAATTTCAAACAGTCAACAAAAAAATCAGTAGCTTTTAAAGATGATCAAATTTTGTAGATGTTTTAAATGTATACTTGTTCCATTCGATAAAGAAAACTAAAACAAGGAATTTCTTCGCATAATCAATATTCTAAATTAATTTCTCATGCTGATTATTAACATTTTTAAATATTTCCAAAAATAACAAAATAAATAAAAAGAAAACTTAAAAAAAATTTGCTAAATTAAAAGGTTTTTATTTTTTTACTTTTTAATAATTCGTATATATTTATCTCTTTTTTTCACCAGAAGAACTGGCATAAAACAGAACACATTCAGCATTTATGTCAATCGAACTGACATTGACTTTGAAATGGAGCACCAGCATAATCAAAATCCATACCCATAGTTATGCGTATTGTTAGTTTCTTTTTTGTAACAAGATACAAATATCATGCAGACACAATCGAAGACACTTTTGTTTTTAAATCCCCTCATCATAATTTTCTTGCCCTCGTCCCATCCTATTTTGTTTTCGTGCAGCGCGTTTTCTTCTTCCATTTTCGCTATCAGACGTCATGGCATCATTTACTCCTTTCTCCTTCATATAATTCCTTACATTATCCATGATGCCCTCCATCCATCAACATTCACATCCATCACTCTTTTAGTCACATGTGCTTCGACTGTACTCATTATGTCCATACTAAGACAAACGGCTCACTTATAAAATCAAATAATTTTTATTTCCACTTCAATATTGTGTCCCTGAGTAGTAAATGTAGAGAAGCTTGAAACTGTAAAATGAAACTCAAACTCGGAAAAGACTTGTAAATGAGTTTCTGTCAGCAAACACCTGATGTTTCTCAAGTGCCATTGAATAAAATTATCCTTAAAATATTCAATTAAAACATGAAATTCAAATTTGTTGTTTTCATTTCGATTGGAGTGTGCGAATAATTACAATAGTGTTGATGTAAAAAACCTACAAATAAAATTATAAATGCGAAAATTTATGGATGAATGTTTTTTTTATTACTCTTTTATACAAAAACTAGTTACTTGATTTAAGTAAAACTTGGGACACGGATAGTTTATAACCTGGATTAATTGGTAGTATACTTTTAATTGTATTTCCTACTATAATATTATAAATGCGAATGTTTGCGAGGATGTATGGATGTTTGTTACTCTTTCACATCATTGTTAGGAGGTTATGGACTGTCGATAACTTGGAGCCCAGGTTCGCGATACTGGTGAACTAGTTTTTTAATGTTTGTTAATTACTCAGGAGATGTTAATTGCAAGGTGATAACCAACAATTTAAATTTGAAGCACATGTGTCTAAAAGAGAGGACGGAGAGCGAGAGGAAGGCCAAAGAAAAGATGGATGGATTGTGTAAGGAATGATATAAAGGAGAGAGGAGTAAATGATACCGTGACGTCTGATAGGAGAGAATGGAAGAAGAAAACGTGTTGCACTGAACCAAAATAGGATGGGATGAGGGTAGGAAAAAAAATAAGATGATGATGATGAAGGACCTCTGTGTTTCACGTGTGTCTCACGTGTTGCGGGTTTCGATTCCCGCACGGGACAAATATTTGTATGAACTACAGATAGTTGTTTCGGGTCTAGCTGTTTGTGTATGTGAGTTTAAATGTTTGTAAACGCAAGATACAGGTCATTGAAAAACAAAATACAATTTCTCGAAAACAAAATGGTATTTATATTTATTTTCAGTAATTCGGTCGTATTTAGACCAAAAATTTACTGGTAGAGTATGCCTTATAGAATTAAGCCCGCCTTTGTACCACTATTGTTCATGAAGTTTAAATAAATAAATTAAAATCGCAATGAGTACAATCTTAATTAGTAATCCGTAAACAAACCACAGCCCTTGAAAGCCATAAAATTATACATCAGTGATCAAATTAATCAAAGTAAGCCAGTCAATGGCGCGCATAACATAACAATGATCCTTTCAAAGTGATCAAACATGGATTAATTCAATTATAACGGTTATAACTTGAAGTTGTAAGTAGTTTGTTAAATTACGTAGTTGTTTTAATAGTATTGTTGAGGTAGTACTAGTAATACAGCAGTGAAAGCCTAATGATTTAAATAATGGACTGCCAAGTCGTATGTCCCGAGTTTTAACCTAAAACCTTAACCCATCTCCGGTGAAGCGGTGAGCCTCCTTGCCGAATTGCCACCGTGGGATCTGGAGGCAATAGTCCTCACGCGCCATAGTCTCTTTGAAGGTCGAGACAAAAATCTCGGTCAACTTACATGGGGACTATGCAGATTAGTGTCTGAAATGGATTTTTTAAGAAAGCACCACACAGATTGAGTGGACCTGTCCAGTCAGTGCAAGCATTGTTTTAGCTATCGTGTAGCTCGACTCATAACTCAAGGAGCTCTACGACACGACGAAAAATACCAAAAAAGGATATGTGTGTAGGTCGGTTATAAGTTCCACTGCAACTCCTAAAAGACAATATAGAGAAACAATTCAACTGTCTTAGATTCTGCAACGAAATTAATCAGAAAATAATAGAGATGGAGTTAGTAAGCTCAGTTGCCTAGCAACACGGGAAATAATATCATTAAGGGTACTTCCAACTAACTATGGAGTTTCTTGCCGATTCTTCTCAATAGAAAACGACCAACCCGAACCGTGCATCTTTTCTCGACGTTTTATAAGTGCCCATGTAGGCCTATGTGAAATAAAAATATTTTGATTTGATTTGATTTGATTCCAATAGAAGTACAGTTCTATCCTTACTAATATTACAAAAGCGAAAGTGAGTTTGTTACGTCTTCACATCCAAATGGCCAAACTGATTTTGATGAATTTTATTAGTTTTTTTTTTTTTTTTATTAGTTGGTACCCTGGAGATGGACATAAGCTATTTTAAAAGTGTGATAAGGGGGAGAAAGATATTTTTTTCTATCATCACGCAGGTTAAAATTAGCGTTAGCTCAAAGTAACTAAGTATGCCACGCGGATGAAGTTGCGGGCGGAAGCTAGTAATACATATTTCTTGAGAATTTCTCGTTGAAATACTTGTTTCTGGTTTCCAAATAAGCTTGTTTATATTCTGTCCAAAGTTTAAAAGATACGATAATGTATTTATTGTTTTCAAAAACAGTCTGTTTAAACATTACGTTGCGACTGCATATTTGCTTTTTTTTAAACCAAATCTAGAAATTTCGTAACAAAAATACCTAACATTGTTTATTATTGGCGATTCCAATGTTCTATTAGCGTGTTTGGTAGAGAATCGGGTCGGCAATCAATATTACGCTGGACCCAAGGTCTAATTTTTCTTTTTGGGACTTCTTTTCATTGGAAGCACTTTTTAAATGTTATTTTTAGTTTTTTTTTTTTTATATATTTCATAAGTATTTATTTCTTTATCATCTCTTTATTTTTTTATCAGCTCTCGGTTCTGCCGCGGTAGAACCACAGCCACATGTATTTACATTTTTAAAATTATTATAGTTGACCTGCACGGTAGGTAGCGTCGTGTTATATGGTGTACTAGCTTTTGCCCGCGGCTTTGCTCGCGTTAAATTCGGGGTAACACAGTTCCCCTTGCGCCTTATTGATTTGTAATAGCAACGCTAAGTTTTCCCTTTTCTTCCCTCTGTCTCCCTCACATCCCACTTTTTTCAAAAAAAGATGAGCCTTTGTCCGTCTCCTGGTTCCCAACTATCTCTGTACCAAAATTCATCAAAATCGGTTTAGCCATTAAACCGTGAAGGGGTAACAAACAAACAAACAAACTTCCTTTCGCTTTTATAATATTAGCAAGGAGTAAGCATGTTACTCAATGGTAATTTAGCTTTCTAATGTCAGTTGGTTCAGTAGTTTTTGAGTTTATTCGGTACGTGGTCACACATTCTACATAACCCACCTAAGAAAGCATGGCTTTTCCCAAAAATCGACCCGAACGGCTGTTGATACTCAGCCTTCAGTCGTGTCGTACCCATATCGTCCGAAATAAAACGACAAACCCCGAAGCAATTTGTCGCAAATAAACTTTGAAGGCTCAAGATATAGGGGAAGATGAATAATTAACTCGCTGTACTGATCAGGGACTTAATTGGATGAAATTTAGACGCGTCACGGTGTGCAAGATTAATGGTAGAATTGAAGACAACTTTTTTTTTCTCATCGTTAGTTTCATGACCTACATTTTTAAATCTATACTAATAATATTATAAAGCTGAAGAGTTTGTTTGTTTGAACGCGCTAATCTCAGGGACTACTGGTTGGAATTGGAAAATCCTTTTAGTGTTGGATGGTCCATTTCTTGAGGAAGGGTATAGGCTATATAATTTCACGCTACGACCAACAGGTGCTGAGCAGCGTGGGTGAAACCGCGAGGAACAGCTAGTTAGGTAAATATTTTAGTCTTTTTTACGGTTCCTTAAAAAGAAAATACGGAAACCTCATACGATCACTTTGTCTGTCTATCTGTCAAGAACCTTTTACCTCTGGAACACGTGCAGGTATCGAGTTGAAATTAAAATCATATACTCGAGTAGGTTGCCCCTTGGAGCTGTGAAAACTCAACCCTCAAAGTCCACGCAGTCCAATGATATGGCCGTTTATGTCGCAAGTTTGTAAGGAAACGAGACCAACTCGCCCTTCTCCTTTTTTTACACGACTGCCCCAAAAAAGGAGTGTTATGTTTTCAGGGTTCATGTATGTGAGTTTCTTTATTCGCTGCCGCGGTAGGAGGTCACAGTTTTAACCTAACCTAACCTACCCATATTTTTTTTAAGAATATAACCTAATCTGAATAGTTCATAATCAGATACTTACTGATTATCGGAGATAACTTCTTCTTGTATGAGATACCATTAGAATCCTTGCATCGTCCCCCGAAACATAGGCTTTTGAAAAAGCTACAGAAGTTTTTTTTTCTTTTTACACGACTGAGTCAAAAAAGGAGTGTTATGTTTTTTCAGTTCATTCTTTTGACATAGCAGTCGTGTTTTTTTTATTTATTTTTATTATTACACTAAACATTGCATTAACATTGCTCCATTTGATTGGAATTTGTCTTTTATCGTAGATGCGTTTAGAAAAAAATGAAGACGTCAAACTAAATTCAAAATATTTTGTTTCATATAGGCCAACATGGGCACATAAAAAACGTCGAAAAAATGTATACGGCTCAGGTTGGTCGTTTCATAAGGAGAAGAACCGGCTACAAACTCAATGGTTGACTGCAGTGGATGTAGTGGGTTCGATCTACCCCAATATTTGTATGGACTACAGCTAGTTGTTCCTAAGTCAGCAATGACTTAATGTCGAGCCTACGCTTTCCTCTCATACTTAAGTACTAACGCTGCAACAACAACATATAAAAACAAATGATTTAAAAAAAAATAACCAAGAGTTTCTTACCAGTTATTCTCCATAGAAAACGCATGCACATTTTCTCGACATTTTATGGGCAAGTTATATCCAGAAGTTTAATTTAGTACACACAAAATTAAACTTCTGAATATGTTTTTATTACGTACCAAGCTTCGTTACGATAAAATGAATTTAATTAATTATAATTTCTTAGGAATCTTTGTCGCAACTGATATTACGTGCCGTTGTTACAAGATTAAAATTTTAATTTAGATTTAATTAACGCCAATGATGTTAAGGGCGGGATCATATTACCCGGGTGGGTATCAAACTTAAGGGAGTATTTAAAGAGGCTAGAAATTTAAGAAAGTGACTGAAATATCATGAATTGTCTAGGGCTTTTCGACTGCTGGGGTTTTTTTTAGGGTGGGAAATGATCAAATAACTTCCCCCGCTCTGGGTTGAGCGGGGGGAGTGTCAGACTTGTACTGACTAAAACCCACCCATGTTCCTTCTATTGCTTTTTATAATACGGGGGTTGCATTGTTGTACAAAGGGCAAAAGCAGGAACATGGGGTTTTAGTCAGTTAAATTCTGACGCTAGTATACTTACTTTTCTATATTACTATTCTGGTAAAAAAAGGGTTTGATTTTTTCGAGTTATTGTTACCGTGTTTGTTTCAAAGAAAATGCAAAATTATTTTAATTTTCTATTTTAGTTTAGCCTCAATCTTCAACCATTAATAATCACTACCCTGAGGTATGTAAACGGTTATAATCGAATGAAAACTTATAAAAATGCTTTTTAAGAAATTTTTAATTTTTTTATTTGTTTTTTTAGCTCTACTTGTAAATCCATTCATACTAATACTATAAATTTTAAAGTGTGTCCGCATGTTTGTCCGTTTTTAACGACGGAGCGACGAAATAACGTGTTTTTTTTAAGTGAAGTTAAATTAAGAGATGGAGTGACATATTCTTTTTGTCTCTTTCTAACCCCGCATATCCCTAAAATAAGGGGTGGACGCGAGCAAAGCCGCGGGCAAAAGCTAGTATGTAAATAAATCTTGGAAGTTAAATTTAAAGCATTCTTCGGTTTTCGATTGAGATGAAATTATTTAGTTTAAATGAATTTATTACATGGTTTACTAGATATCGTTATTCTAATATTCTAGCTATATGAATTAGTAAAAAAATATGTATGTCGATGAAATTGACATTGATTATAAAATAAGGTTACCAGCATAATAAAAATCTATACCGTTACTTAACAATTTAACAATTAATATATTATTTTTATTGTTTGTGTAACGTTATGTAACGTGATAAAAGCGAAGAAAAATAACTCGTCCCTTGCATTATTTATCTGTGAAAACTTGGGTAGTTTTCAAATCGGATCATAAACGTATTTTTCTTTAAACAAAATTTTTGTTTTTCGTTTTTAAATATAAACTTTTTTTGGTATTGTTCGTCGTGTCGTTGAGCTCCTTGGATTATGAGTCGAGCTACACGATAACTGACAAATCTTGCACTGACCGGACAGGTCCACTTAATCTGTGTGGTGATTTCTTAAAAAGACCATTTCAGACACTATCTGCATAGTCCTCATGTTAGATGATCAAGATTATTTTGTCTGGACCTTAAAAGAGACTATGACCTCTGAGTTTGTTTTGGCTGTTTATTCTCAGAGTATTCGGGTACGAAACACCGGCCTCATCTAGTTTAAAAAAAAATGACGTGTAAAAGTGTTTGTGAAAACTTACTTACAAAATAAACATCATTTATCATTAAGCAAATTAAATGACCAATATTATTACTAGAAAAAAAATTAAAACAGCCGACGGAGATCGTAGATAATTTCGATGTCTTCCTCAATGTTTTTCTTGAGGTTATCATTGAGATTATTTTCTCTCCCCGCGTTCCATGAAGGCCAAGCTTATTTTTGATTCGTCAAGACTTTCTTAAATTGCGCTCAGATTTTGTTAATACCCACAGCATTGGGTATGATGTACAGACGCCTGCACATCAAGCTACTACAATCTGTCAGATTTCTTTGATTGATTTTCGACTTTATTCCTAACGAATTAAGGTTCAAGGTTGATTGGGAAAAATTGACAGTTTCGGGTAGCTTGACCTGCAGGCGTCTGTACTTTACCAATGGTCATCATCTGCTTAGCCTTTTCCCAACTATGTTGTGGTCAGCTTCCAGTCTTACCGGATGCAGCTGAATACCAGTATTTAACATGGAACGACTGCCTATCTGACCTCCATAACCCAGTTAGCACTGAGTAATACGTTACCCTTCGGTAAGACTGGTTGTCAGACTTTCAGGACATTGACTAGTTGTAACGACTGTCAAAGATCTACAAATGACAGCCGGCACCAACAGTTTAATGTGCTTTCCGAGGTACGAAGGAAACTCGGCAGGTAACGTAGGTGGTCACCCATCTAAAGACCAACCTAGGCAAGCGAAGCTTTTTTTTTTCGGGTGGTAAATCATCCAATGACTTCCCCCGCTCTGGGCGGGGCGGGGGGGCATGTCAGACTTGTAATGACTAAAACCCACCCATGTTTCTTCTATTGCCCTTTACGTTCCGAGGCCGCGGTATCTCTTTCGAACAACCCGCAACCCCGGCAGGCGGAGGCTCTGGCAAGCCCTTCTGCTTTGCTGACTCTCTTTGAGGCGCGCGTGAAACACGAAAGCGCCGTCGACACGGCCTGTCGTCAATCGACGGACGGACGGTGAACTAGGCAAGCGCGGCTTAGAAGTCTTTAGGGTTCCGTACCTCAAAAGATAAAACGGAATCCTTATTAAACCACTTTGTTGTCTATCTGTCTGCCTATCAAAACCCTTTATCTAGGAAATACGTGGAGATATCGAGTTGAAATTAAAACCATATACTCAACTCTTTGGTCTCTTTGTACTGTAAAAAGTCTCCGCAGTCAAAACATGTGTCTGTTTATGTACCAAATTTGTACGGAACCCTCGGTGCGCGAGTGTGAGTCTTGGCTGGTTTTTTTTTGTACTTTCTTTCTTTTAAAACATTGCTCCACTTTAGGTTTTGCTCAGTTAAACGTTAAACGTGAATTTTCTTAACAATATGGAAAATCCGCAAAAACTTTGCATGCTGGCAAGAATAATAATGTCTCTTTTAAATCTTTCGCTTAGTAATAGATGGTTTTCTAGGTCGTTACAAAGCACAGCTTACGATAGAGTAAGTAAATTGAATGTATGTAATATGTATATTAAGTATATACAATCCTTACTAATATTATAAAAGCGAAAGTGAGTTTGTTTGTTACCTCTTCACGCTTTAATGGCTAAACCGATTGTGATGAATTTTGGTACATAGATAGTTGGGAACCAGGAGACGGACATAGGCTAATATTTTTTTGAAAAAAGTGGGATGTGATCGAGAAGGAGTGAACAAAAGGGAAAACTTAGCGTTGCTATTACAAATCAATAAGGCGCAAGGTGAACTGTATTACCCCAAATTTAACGCGGGCGAAGCCGCGGGCGAAAGCTAGTGTATTATAAAGATTGCACAACTAGGGGCCTTAGTCTGCTATTACAATAGTGTCAGAATGGTCGATCACTGATCGCGTAATGGTTAATTTTGACAAGTTTGGTAATCTGCTACATACTAAACTTGTCAAAATCAACCATTTTGTGATCAGTGATCGACCATTCTGGCACAATAGTGCCAGAATAAAATAATAAAATAAGAAGTAAAATAATAAAATTGTTGGGTACCAGACCATTAAACAACAACTGTTGCTCTATGCCTTTCCAAAATTCAGAACTCATACAGCATAGTCGTTTTTCTTTTCGGATAACAATCATCAAATAACTTCCCCCGCTCTGAGTGGTGCGGGAAGGAGTGTCAGACTTGTACTGACTAAAACCCACTCATGTTCCTTCCATTGGCCTTTACGTTCCGGGGCCGCGGTATCTCTCTCGAACAACCCGCAGCCCCGGCAGGCGGAGGCCCTCGGAGCCCCTCTGTTTTGCTGACATCTCTTTGTGGCGCGCGTGAAACACTAACGCGCCGTCGACACGGCCTGTCGATTAATGTGTGTGTAATTCAGGAGTGAAAACGGTCTTTGTCTTTTATTTTCAGTTTAATTTATGAGACTTTTCCTCTAGTGCCCATTTACACTGGCTAGCTGCCCTACTGCTATGGCATACCCCGAGTTTTTCCCCCACGGATCTTGTCCTATAACTACATTGCCTAAAACCCATTAAACATTAAGAAACTTTTCTATAACCACCTTCTTAAACACATCTTCTACCGTCCGTTTAAAAAAAAAACAACACAGCCAGCCACAATTTTTAATTCCAAGTTTAAAATTAAAATTTTAAATTTCCCGCCACCGTATTATTCACGAAGAAAAACCGCATATTCAGTGCAAGAATAAAAATGTCTTTTAGAAACGCTTGCCTCAAAGTAAATGGTTTTCTAGGCCGAAACATAGTACCCACCTACTTCACTGGATATAGCGTTGGTATTTCTTGCTGAAAGAAATATGGGCTCTTGCCCTCGTTTTAGCTCGAGAGGGTAGGAATTCTAGCATAGAGGGTTTATTAAAATTATTTTGATTTATACTATAGTGGTGCGTGTATGCTTGTTATATAGTACAAGAAGTATAATGTTAATATTGAACTAGATGTTCCCAGCGGTTTCAACATCATGTAATATATCTTATAGCATCTTCAAACATTATTTTTAATTTTTGAAGGCTTCGTACCTCAAAACAAAAAAACGGAATCCTTATTAGATCACTATAATTTCCGTCTGTCTGTCTGTCTGTCAAGACCCTTTATATTGGGAACGCGTGGAGGTATCAAATTGAAATTAAAAACCTATGGTGCCTTTGTACTGTTAAAAAATTATCCTCTAAGTCTAGATACACGCTGGCATGTCTTGGCTCGTTTGTAGTTCTCGTTGTCATTGCGACTAATATTTATTTTTCTTTCTTTCTTTTCTTTATTTCGGTCTTAAAACTAAGGGATTATTTTATCACGGTACAAATCGTCTTTCTCTATGATAATGCCTTTACAGCCTAAAATATTTCTTATTTGGTCAACCAAAGAAATTCTTTTCATAGCAAATTCCTTTCCCTTTGTGTTACTTTCATTTTATGAAAGCTATGCGTAAAATATTCAGGTCCAATGTTGGCCAGGAGTAAAGCCAATATTGGTTATAAAAGGTATTCGCTGCGTGTTCAATAAAAGGTCCTAACATTTTTGAATGAAAGACCTTAACTATTTTAGTTTCTTTGTAATAATTCGGTGCGAACGGTTTTTTTTATTGATTTCTTGTTGTATGTAATTTTGAATCGCAATATAATTGGATGGGTCGTGGGCAATAGAAGGAACATGGGTGGGTTTTAGTCAGTACAAGTCTGACATGCCCCCCCGCTCCGCCCAGAGCGGGGGAAGTCATTGGATAATTTCCCACCCGAAAAAAAAGAAAGGCTCGTGGATAAGCTCCGCATGGGTTTTTTTTCATCATATCTGGGCGGAGCGGGGAGGAGGATAGAACTTTTACAGACTAAAAACACCCATGTTCTGCATTTTGCCTTTTATGTTCCGGGGTCACGGTATTCCTTTCGAACAACTCGCTAGCCCGACAGGCGGTGGCCCTGGCAGGCCCCTCTGCTTTGCTGACATTTCTTTGAGGCACGCGTGGAACAATTACGCGCTGTTGACACGGTCTGTCGTTACTGAACGGATGGACGGTGAGCTACCCCTTGCCCACCGTCCACAGACCCGAACCTACGGTGGCCGGGAGACGCCCGATGCGTCTCCCACGGTGGCTTGATTGATTTGAGATTCTCTTCCTCAAACGCCCGGTTACCTTCTTTGCTAGCATACGGCTGCGCTTGGGTTACCATTCGTTCTGAGACGACAAAAGTTAATGCGAAAATAAACCGGCAAAGTCTGAAAACCGCGACTGACAGTCGCGACTCATAAGTTTGTACAGACGCCTGCACATCAAGCTACTACAATCTGTCAGATTTCTAAAGTGTTAAGGTTCAAGGTTCATTGGGAAAAATTGACAGTTTCGGGTAGCTTGACCTGCAGGCGTCTCTACTATCGTTAGCATCTTGCGGGTCAGATTTCTCCTCAAGGACGGTTCAAGGTTAAATTTGTCTGAGGTTTGCGGATTGTTCAAAAGAGATACCGCGGCCCCGGAACATTAAGGGCAAAAAAGAACATGGGTGGATTAAGAGGGATATTATTTGATGATTTACTTATAACAAAAAAACAAGGTTTACGTCGAGTTCGAAAATCACATAGACTTGATAATTACTGGGGAACATTAAATGTGGGTGTACTATGAGATGCACTTCTGCCTTACCCTCCAAGGACTGTATACGTGATGTTATGCATATAATAATATTTATTTTCCTTTGTTTCAGACCATATGTGCTTCACTTGGTAAGTAAAAGTTATAACAACTCAAAAGAGGTTACTAGAAGGAGATCACAGAGGAGATACGACACAATGCTTGTAAAATATAAGTGTATTAAACCCCAGATTTAAATGAAAAGAGAACGATGGGTGTGTGGGCGCAGGAAGAAAATTATTCTTTTTCTTTATTACACACAAAAATAAAAATATATACACATAAATTGCAATGCTAAAGCCGACAGATCAACCTATACAAAACCATTTTAACCTGATCTCTCTGTTACGGTGTGCGACCCGTAGTAGGGAGATCAGGTTATAACAGTTTAGAATAGGTTGACCTGCCGTCGTGTGTACAACGGCGACCTTAACCCAGAATTAGATTTTCTTGTAGCAAACCTCACTGAAATTGAGAAATTTTCAAATGAGGAGAAGAGTAACCATGGAGATTCTTGCCGGTTCTTCTCCATAGGAATCGACTTACCCGAACCGTGCATCTTTTCTCCACGTTTTATAAGTACCCATGTAGGCCTATGTGAAATAAAAATATTTTGATTTGATTTGATAATTATGATTATTTTTTCGTCCATTTATTGTTTTCTATACATAAAATTATATTTTTAAATATTTCTTAAACACAAAATATAAAAAAAAAACATTTAAAAATATAAAAATAGTGATTATTTTATTTATTATGATTATTGTGAAGTGCATTCACACTGAAAACTTTATACAACTAACTTTTATACAATATACGATAAATACACATTAAATCTTGTAATAAAACATAATTAACATGTTGACAGAAACGTTTACAGATTTTTCCAGTATTTTCCATTTATTCTTCTAATCAGAAAATAATTTTGCAAATCAGACCGATATTATAGATAGGCGTTTTCGAATAATCGGTGAACATGCATACAAAAAGATTTTTGAACGAACGAATTGAGAACCTCCTTTTTTTTGAAGTCGGTTAACTACGGTTACAATCCTTACTTTTTAATATTATAAAAACGAAAGTGAGTTTGTTTGTTACCTCTTCACGCTTTAATGGCTGAACCGATTTTGATGAATTTTGCTACAGAGATAGTTGAGAACCAGGAGACGGACATAGGTTAATTTTTATTTGAAAAAAGTGGGATGTGAGGGAGAAAGAGGAAAGAAAAGGGAAAACTTACTACAAATCAATAAGGCACAAGAGGAACTGTGTTACCCCAAATTTAACGCGTGCGAAGCCGCGGGCAAAAGCTAGTTAAATATAATCTTATGTTATCGTATTTTGTCCACCCTCTACAGTACCTTCCTATCTCAAAATACAATACTAATTCGTTTGTCACTTAATTTGCTTTTACCAACTCTAGTGTCTTTTCCTTCCTAAACGTTTCCTAAAAGCACTGTAAAGGACATATTGTTGCACAAAGAACACAAAAGGCTACTTTACATTGCTAGTCAGGACTGTGGACAGGCCAAGCAACGTTGTCACATATCTTGAAATAAATCACATTACTTACCTAAAAGCATATTTATGTCGCCATTGGGTTGCAGAAAATGAAATGAATAAGGTCCTTTATATTTACGAAGATAGAATCGTTCTAGGGTTGCCACTAAGAATTTTCTGTGTTGCCAAAAAATGTATATCACGTAAGCAAATTACTTTAGCTCTACATGTTTGTGGACGGTGAGCAATGGGTAGCTCACCACTGGTCGACTCAAACTTTGCCGATTTTTTAAGTCTAATACAACTTGATTCTTCTTTCCGTACTAATATTACATTCATCACTCGATATTTTCACGCATTTCCGAGATATGGGACTGACAGACAGACAATAAAGTGATCGTATATGGGTTATGGATTTTCCATTCAAGTTACCTTTAACCGCTAGAGCCCCAGTGACACAAAATAGAGCCAGTAAACAAGTATTACCGTTGAGCCCCGCTGGCACGAATTTGTGCCACCAAACCCCGACCAATTTAAAATTGTATTTGTAGTAAAGATAAGTCTTAAAATCAGATTCCGCTTATGAAAAGAGCCCGCCCTGCGGTGCTTGACGGTAGTTGACGTAAATAATGGCGGTCCTTGAGATGTTAAAAACAGTTCAGATTCCAAGAAGAACAAATACAGCGGAAAACACTATCAGAAGGGCTACTATGACATCTTATAGCAATTCTTATTCCACTGAGTGAAAGAGATGGTGCTAGACACCCTGTATAGCTCTGTCTCTTTCCCTCAGCGGAATAAGAATTGCTTTAAGAGGTCATAGTAGGGTAGCAGTAAACATGCAAATACTTTTCCATTTAGTTAAGATGGTGGAAAAGAGACAGTAAATAAATCAAGAAACATTACTATACTTAAGTACATTACATACACCTGGTCCAAAAAGACGTAGAAAATAGTTCTATAACAAAACAGTGGCGAAACTAAGTAATTGAGTCAAACTTCTTTCTGTCCTTGTCTGTTGTTTGTCGTTCGGTAAGTAAACTAATAAACCGAGTGTGTTCGGAAACCGCGGAGTGATAAATAATATGCGATATGTGTGTGAAAAAAAATGTTGCTCCACACTAGGAATTTCTCCTGTATTGGGGGTGAGTTTGCAAACATTTAAACTCACATACACAAGCACCTGGAACAACTATCTGTAGGACGTTTTTTTGTGGATGGGAAATCATCAAATAACTTACCCCGCTCTGGGCGGAGCGAGAGGGAGTGTCAGACTTGTGTTCTGGGGTTCTCGTTCCTTTATACATATACCTTTCAACCAACCTACAACTCTGGATCTTGTAGGCTTTACAAATATTTGTTCCGTGCAAGGATGAACCTGTGACACGCAGCGCGGCAGGCGACCGCTCAGCCACTGCGCCAATCGTGTCATAAACGGAGCCACGGTATCTCTTTCGCAACCCCAGCAACCAGCAAACCCAAAAAGCGCTATGCTTTACATGTATTTTGCGAACCGCCAGTCTATGGAATTCACAACCGGCTTCTCTGTTCCCTCACCATTATAATTTGGATCTCTTTAAAATTCGAATGTTTTTTTTTAGGCAACTGTGTTCCATTCTAGGCCGCATCATCGTTTCACAACAGGCGAGTTGCAGCCAAACGCAAGGCCATTAAGTTAAAAAAAAAGTTTTGTTGTGTTCTTTATTCTAGAATTTCTCAGTAGCCGTCACGGAGTTTGGACTTTGGTTGTTGGTAATTGGATTGCCTTCTCTGACAAGGAACTCTAAGATAATTAACTACAGGTAAAATGTGAATGCAATAAAGAGTTGAAAATATCCATGCAAAATACGCATGTGATTTTTTGTTGCATTAATTTAAGTTAAATTAAAAAAAAATCTTACTAATTAAAGTTAAATAAAAAAACCTCGGAGTTTTTCACCATCTGTTTAGCCTTTATTATGTTGAAACTGGCTTTCAGAATAATCATAACCAACTGACTACCAGAATATAACATAAATCTGAGCTCCACAACCAAGAAAAATAAAAATCTGTCGAATAAACACGGAAAATCAACTTTTTCCAAACCAATTAAAAAATCATAACAGCTTAAAGGTCCAAAAAGGTTTAATAACAAACTTGAACTCCGCCCATTCATTCTGAAGAGCCCTCATTGTCTATGAAACTTCATCAAAAACAAACCTCTCTTTAAAATTAAAGTGGGTTGTTATTAACCCTCCATTATGTCCGTGGATAGGCTATAATGGGTTTTGAATAGCTATCAATATGGGCTATTTTAGGGTTAACCTTTAAATGTACAATATTCTACGTAAAATATAAAGCTTGCTGGTATACAAGGTGATTTTATTAAGTTTGCGTTAATGAACGAATTAAATAATATGAGGAGTAACGAAAGGAGTTGAAAAAAAATGTTGAGCCCAATTTTGATTAGAACCAAAATTTCATCTTTGTTTTTTTCGAAAACATCAGCTTATTGCTTACACGTTTACGTAGTCTAATGAAAAAAAAACTTTTTGGTTATATTTTTATTTATATTGGTCTAGTTTAAAATAAAAGTAATCCAAAAAATATCAATAACATATATTTGTGTTTTTTGGATAATTATGTGTTTTTTACATAAATTACGATTTAGGCCTGAAACTGCGTTAAACGGGCGCCCGCGACGGGCAACCGTTGCGTGTCTGCGCGCGTGGGCTCTGTGGGTACGTGAAGGACCCTGTCACAGGTACCTTGAGAGTTCATTCGCTTGACCCCATATGACAGAACGACACTGCAATTTCACAATTACTCTTTCTCTGTCAAAAGTCATTTTCACAATCTTTTCATCAAGCGTTTTGACTGAACAAGCCCGCGCGTGTGACCGCTGGCGAGACCCGTGCGTGTCCCCGCGACGACGGTGCACTTTTGTATGAACCCGCGCGGGTGCCCGCTTAACGCAGTTTCAGGCCTGAGAGGACAGGAGATATTTTTTCACTCTGTTTTTGAATAGGGAAATGGTGATATAATAATATAATACATATTAATATAATACCTACGTGTAAATATACGCACATATAGTTCGTTACTCATTTATTTATAGGTGTTGAAACACGATCTTTATTGTGGGTGTCACTTATCAGCTCAATGATCTTATTTATGTGGATATTTATATTCGCGTAGAACATTCTCGATGCCTACGCAGTATATAGCAGGTATTATTAGACACATAATTTAAATAAACTATCTGTCCCCCCTTCTATATACACAGTTCTTATATAAGCTAGCGACACACCCCTGCTTCGGCCTGTTTTTAACTTTCCAACGCTAATACAATTATGACGAGATTAAAATATCATATTAGCTAGCGCACGATAAAAAGTCATATCATATGTCTTATTCCAGAGTATAATCTACCTTCGTACCAAATTTCATTAAGATCCGTTCAGCCGTTTGGCCGTGAAAGAGTAACAAACATTCATACATCCATCCATCTATATTCACAAACACTCTTATTAATAACTAGCGACCCGTCTTAGCTTCGCACGGGTGTTACAAATCTTTGAAAATCCCCACTTTTCTCTACTATAACATGTATGTATTATACATAAAAACCTTCCTCTTGAATCACTCTATCTATTAAAAAAAAACCGCATCAAAATCCGTGGCGTAGTTTCAAAGATTTAAGCATACAAAGGGACATAGGGACAGAGAAAGCGACTTTGTTTTATACTATGTAGTGATATTGTAGAAGAATAAGTAGGATTTCATTTAAATAATTACGTAAAATATTAAAGTTTTTGCGTTCATTTGTGATAGCCTAGTGGTGTCACCGTCGGACTGACAATTATTCATAGGTCCAGAGTTACGTAGAGTAGGAACCCAAGGCCTCTGAATATTCGGATTTATGTGCGTATAGTGTAATTATCGCTTGCTTCTGTGAAGGAAACATCGTTAGGAAACCAGATGCCAAAGAGATATTTCTCGACGACATGTTAGCCAAGTCAGAAGCCCAAGGCAGCATAAGTCGGGGTTTGTTGCGGGTTGTTCGAAAGAGATACCGCGGCCCCGAAACGTAAAGGGCAATAGAAGGAACATGGGTGGGTTTTAGTCAATACAAATCTGACACTCTCCCCCGCTCTGGACAGAGCAAGTTATATGATGATTTCCCACCCCAAAAAAAATATGGTTCAGAAATAAAGCTATTGAGTATTAGAAGCTTATTAGTGCGATCTGGCTGGAGGCCATTCCCTCAAGGCACCCACAGGATACTCATAGGGTTACCAGCGAGATGCCATTAAAAAAAAAAGAAAAACATAGTAGTGTGACCGTATTTTATCATCCGTGACTTCTCTACTGCACGTGTAAGCGAGCACACCCGTTAGACTGGAGGATTTATTTATGCTTGGGTATATTTTTATTTTATACTAGCTTTTTCCCGCGGCTTCGCTCGCGTTAAGTTCGGTAGCGCCTTTCGCGTTTCTTCCCTTTTTCTCGCTAATATCCCACTCTTTAAAAAAAAAAATAGCCTATGTCCGTCTACCGATTCTCAACTATCTCTGTACCAAAGTTCATCAAAATCGGTTTAGCCAATAAGCGTAAAGACGTAAGAAACAAACAAACATACTTTCGCTTCTAAAATATTAGTAAGAAAAGGATAACTTATGTTTGCAAGACATGTGACAATAAATTAATGGATTCTTAAATTTGAGATGTGAAAAATGAAATTGTATAAAACCTGGTTCTTCTTACATGACAGACAGATGTGTTGCTGGGAAGTTTGTTTCGCCATTTCTTCTTCCTAGCTAGACAGAATGGACGAACGCGGATCCCCCTTTTGTGGAACTGTCTTTTGTAAAGTTGACGTTCAAAAAGTACTGATTATAAGTCCAATTTGAATAAATGACTTACCTTTTTTTATTTGACAATGTAGAACCAGTAAGTTATAGATCCCTTTATTTTAGAACTCATTTACGTACAGATATTTTTTTAATACGTTGCTTCACTCTAGGTATTTTTCCTGTATCGTGGGTGCGTTTACAAACATTTAAACTCATATACACAAACAGCCAGACCCATAACTGCTACTTGAAGGTCATACAAATATTTCAACGGTTCCTACGTACATAAGGTTAAGTCAAAAACCGAGGTTTACCAGGAGAGTAATTTGTTTTCAACACGCCCTTAAAATAATTCTATGGGCAATAATAAATAGTTTCTTTCCACAATATTTTAACAGATTTAAGAGCTTTATAATGCTATTTACACTTATTTTTACGTTTTCTTGTAAAAACTGATAAATGACCGTTTCTACGACGTACGATGCTGTATTTATAACATTTGTTCTTTATACGATTTCTAAAACAAGGTAAATAAATTAAATAAAAATAAAAATCGTTTGTCAGCATGTGTGCATAGATAATCTAAAGCCATTGATACAAAGGAAAAATGCCATTTTCGACATATCTTTATGTACGTAGGGACCGTCGATTTGTTCCGTGCGGTGAATCGAACCTGTGACATGCAGCGCAACAGTCGATTGCTCGGCCACTGCGCTAACCGTGCCATGTCAGTTGATAATAATTTAGTTATTTTCAAAGATTCCAGCCTGAATAATTACTGTTTTAAAATTACTTTACAGCCAAATTCTTTGATATTAAATCGACCCATAACCTCAACTTCGGCAATTCAAAACTTCTTTATTGTTTAATTAAACTCCCTTAACTACTAAAGTTCTTAGAACTTTGTACTTTTTTTCTAATTGGGTTAATTTTGGTTTTCAGACTAACTGGGTGGTTGTAGCTGCTCCTACGTCCATAACTCTTTATTGGGTTCCGTGACCCAAAGGGAAACACGGAACTCTTATAGGATCACTGTGTTGTCCATAGGTCTGTCAAGGCCCTTTATCTTAATAACGCGTACAGGTATCGAGTAGAAATTAAGTCTGTGGTCCCCTTTCGTTTGGGAAATCATTAAATATCTTCCCCCGCTCTGGGTGGGGCCGGGTGGAGCGTGGTTGTGAACGATCAGTTAGGAGTACAAAATATTAAATTCCATTGTGTTTCTGTATTTCATGGAATAGTAACTTGTATATTTCCTAGAAGATATTCGAGTAGTCTTTACGACTGCCCGAGCGTAGTATGAGTACCATACATCATGTCTGTCTCGAAGAGTACTTGTTTCACAATATACAATTTTGTAATAAAACAAGTGTCTTGTACTGTTGAAAATATCTTTAATTGTTTTATTTTTGCAATGAGAATTTGTCAGAATCAACATCAAATAAGTTGAAAGTTTGGAAAAAAAACCGTTAGGTTTAAAGAGTGTGGATTTGTGGCAATAGGGTCGCCCTCTATAACAGTGAGTGTGACATAGTATTGAATCAAGAGAAACTAGAATTCGTGGAAAATGCTGTTTTCCTGAGGATAACGCTTGCTTCAAGGCTACAATGGAGTCTGCCTCTAATATCTCTTGCAGAACGGCTTAGTTCAGCAGCATAGGCTACTAGAAAGATCCGTCAGTTTACCCATTTAAATACCGCGAAGCTAATCTATTTCAGTTATTTTCATAGTATAATGTCATACGGTATTTTACTTTGGGGACGGGCTGCAGACATCGAGTACTTATTTATTCTGAAGAAAAGAGCCATTAGAGCATACATACATTACCTACGTAGGCGAAATTCTTGTCAATATGTATATAAAAACATCCTGATGTGGTGTTATGACGAATTTGAAGCATTTGGGTGACAATATCCTTCTTTCATTCTACCACTAGCAATCCTAACCTCATAAATATCACAAACAAACACACACAACTCTTACAAACAAACTGCATATTGTGACAACGTACATTTAAATGCACAATCAGATACCACCTGACAGTTACAATCAACACCGCCCACTTGCAAGTCAATCTACTGGAATCGTGGAAACAGCAGAACTGTGCGTACTAATTAACTAGTAGTACGCTACATGTAGTGTCAATGCCAGGGGCTTTGGCACCGTTTGAGGCCAGTTGGAAGTAGGAAGAAAATGTTGCTGTTTCAATTTAGAGTATCTTTCTTGGCATTTTGTTATGATTCCTTTGCTAGTAACGGTTCAGTGATATTGCTATTATATGATTTGACGGGCCTGTTGGTCTAGTGGTTAGTGGCCCTGACTGCTGAGCCGGAGGTCGTGGGTTCGATTCCCACCCAGGACAAACATTGTGTGATGAGCATGATTGTTTGTTCTGTGTCTGATTTATCTATAATATGTATGTATTTATAAATTATATAAGTATGTATATCAGTTGTCTGGTTACCATAACACAAGCTCTGCTTAGCTTGGGATCAGATAGCCGTGTGTGAGTTGTCCCAAGATATTTATTTTATTATTTATTAATGCTTTTCTTTTTCTTTTCGGATGGGAAGTCATCAAAAAACTTCCGAGTGTCAGACTTGTTCTAACTAAAACCCTGTTCTTCTTTTGCCTTTTGTGACTCGGGGCCCCGGTATCTTTTTCGAACAACCTGCATTTCCAACTGGCAGCCTGGCAGGTCCCTCTGGTTTACTGGCATCTCTTTGAAGCGCGCGTGGAAACGAACGCGCCGTCGTCACTAGACGAAAGGACGTTGAGCTACCCATTCCTTACTATCCAGAGACCAGTGACTACGGTGGCCTGGAGTTGTCTTTATCCTGTATTAGACAAATCAACTTTTTGAAATTCGTTGCCCTATGCAAAGAATTTTTGGAACGTACGAAGTTCCTTATCGCGCGTTGCAAAACGGGGCTAGACTGAAAAATTTAAGACACAAGAGAACAGTGTGGTGTCGCGACGATTATTTTTGTTGAGTGTATACAGGTTTTTTGTACATAATAACTAATAACTTCGTTCCATGTGGGTGTGCCTTGACACCTCTCAAGTTTTTTTTGTTTATTCGGAAAACTTACAGCTTAATACAAAAACAAAATTACTCACCCACGATGTTGAGATTTAATGCTAATCTGAAGAAAACTTAGAACGCAAAATTAGTATTCCGGTTTCAAAACGCATCTTCAAACACATGCATATACCTAAACAATTTCTATAGTATAGTGGGCAGATAATTAAGCGTTCCCGCTTGGCACTCAAACCATGCACGTGGCACAAATACTGACCTAGACCATTATCAAGGTATAATGCGGTGAATCAGTGACCTTAGTGGTAATGTTTTTAATGAACTTTGATTGTGGGAACAACTTGCGATGAGTATTTTAGAAGCGAGATGGCAGGAAATGATAAAACACAGATTAAGATTATCATTAAATCTGAACAACCGTTACGGTTAATGATAATCAAGGATACGACGACACGGTTAACGCAGTGGCCGAGCGATCGACTACTGCGCTACCTGTCGCGGGTACAATTGCCACATGGAACAAATATTTTTATGGCCTACAGGTAGTTGTTTCGGGTCTGGCTGTTTGTGTATGTGACTTTAAATGTTTGTAAACACACCCACGATACAGGAGAAATTTGTAGTGTAGGTCAATGATTTTTTATTTAAAAAAAAGAAAGGGAGACAAATAAAAATGACATCTTTATAAATAAATGATGATAATTAGCGAGTCATTGTTATATATTTTGAAATTATTTCTATTATCAACAACTAGGCCCAAGTTTAGACTTCGGAAAGCCACTAACAATAATTTAAAACTCAATTAAACTTTTGATGAATGGAGAGGGAGACGAAGACCATAAAAATATAGAAAGATTTTGTGAGAAATGATATAAAGGAAATGTGACGATTTTCAAGAGAAAATGAAAAAAAGAACACATTTTGCGTCTATCCTAAATGATCTGAGGCAAGGGGAGAAAGATGCAAAGCAGAAAATCGAGGGCCACTAACACAAAGACCAAAAGAAAGAACATGGATAGGTTTTAGTCAGTAAAAGTCTGACACTCCTCCGCGCTCCGCCCAGAGCGGGAGAAATTATTTGAAGACTTACCATAAAGGCAGAAAAATAATAATGAGTAGCCTAAGTTTTCATATTTTAGGAGACAAAACATGACGTAAAATCAACTTTACGAGTCAAGAAGTGGTTAGATTTTTGTTAAGTTGCTGACTCCTGTGCAGTTCAGCAGTACAGGTCTTTCACCTAAAAACCTATGTTACAGGAAGCAGTGCCCTCTCCCAAAAAGTGATTTTAAAGTCAGGAGTTTTTACTTTGTGCAACACGATCAACAAAACAATTATCCTAATCCTTACTATTACTTAATATTATAAAAGCGAAAGTGAGTTTGTTTGTTACGTCTTCGCGCCTACATGGCACGGACAAAGGCTATTTTTTAAAAAAGATTGAGTTATGAGTGAGAAAGAGGGAAGAAAAGGAAAACCTTAGCATTGCTATTACAAAAAATTAGGCGCAAGGGCAAAAATTACAGGTAGCAGGTACCTGCAAATCAGGAAAGGGGAACTGTGTTAGCCCAAATTTATAACGGGCAAAGCCGCGGGCAAAAGCTAGTAATAATATAAAAATAAAATAAAAACTAATGTTATTATTACAAGAAGGTAAATTAAAAGCAGTTAAAAGAAGTATGTTTTTAGTATACGGACGTCTTCATCTTTCTGTTCATGATGGGTGGATCTACTGAAACAAGATCCCGGTAATTTTTATTCGTTATATTACATTAAAGAGGGACGAAGTGCATGTGACTAAAAGAGTGATGGATCTGGATGTTGATGGATGGAGAGTTAAAGGAAAGAAAAGATGGATGGATTGTGTAAGGAATGATATGAAGGAGAAAAGAGTAAATGATGCCGTGACGTCTGTCAGGGGAGAATGGAAAAAGAAAACGTGTTGCCCCGAACCCAAATAGAATGGAACAATACCCTTGTTCCATTGATGATATTACATCAAAATATCAAACATATATGATAATAATGCACCAACGACCTAATAAGCTAGGATACAAATATCACGTAAGAAAAAACTACCAGCATTTTATAAACAAAAAACAAATAAAGGACAATGGCAAAATTCGACTCAATTCAAAAATATCGTGACACGAAAACAGCTGATGCATTCACATTGAGATCAAGATCAACAGTGAAATACAAAACATGCTTACAAAAGAACAGTCATGTCTTATATTTTGTCACAAACTTGGCACAGATTCAAACATTAAATACGACGGTTCCGCATATATTACGGATGTCACTGCTGTAACATACTGTACATACTGAACGTTTATGTGTTCCAATTAAAATTTTACTAGCGCCTTCGTCGTTTGAACTTGTAAGTTTATGTCATTTTTAATAATAATATTTTGAAGAAGAAGAATAGAATGTTGTCATGTCACTTTTGTTATGTCAATATGAGCTCTTCTGACAATTTTTGTGTGGCATATTTTTTAGACGCGTGGCCTGTTTCTTTTTTTGCAATCTTTGGCTACAGAAAGAAAGATAAAAGTTTTAACACACAGAGCACACACAATGCTTAGTGTAGGTCTTATCCAAAGTTCTCGTGATTTTGCGTTTAACCCTTTCGGTGCCAAATCCAAACTATACCATACATGTTGGACTCATACGCTGATTTCTGGGCAGCGAAGTAGTAGCTAGTTGCTAGAAGGAAAAAACTGATTAGTTTTTTCCTTCTCGTTCACGTCTTGTGGAATAAATGCGACCGTTTTAATTTGAAAAAAAAAACAATTCAGTTTTCGTAAAGGCTGTCTTCTTCATTAATGTACACACGACGGCACATCAACCTACACTAAACCATTATAATCTGATCTCTTTACTACGGTGCATAGAAATTCGAAGTATAGAGATCAGGTTATACTAGTTTAGGATAGGTTTCATGTTTACCGAACTAATTAAGCAGTAATTTTAAAAGTTTCATACTAATGACACATTGACTTTTGAAAAAACTCGTCGTTGTATGTCCAGAATAAATACATTAAAATTTCAAACTCGGTACGATTGTATAGCAATAAAATGAAGTGAAATGTTTATTTGCTAGGATTGTAGTACAATACCTATAGATGGTAGAATTTTTTAGAGTCGCTCAAACAATTCTGTTAAATTAGCATGCACAGCATCATCAAAATAATTTCAGCTAAATAATGCACTTAAACAATTTATGATACAAAAATTGTCCGTTATGTATTTTCCATTATAAACCTGAATCTTTTAAAATAAGTTACTCATGCACCGAATAAAATTACTAGTTCTGTGTATCGTGCGAAATAAACAAGTTACCCGGACCCGCTTGTTTGTGTGAGTGTCGATCCAGTCCAACTATACCTGTCAAGCTTGGTTATTTATCTCTTTTGTTGACTGTACAGACGCCTGCACATCAAGCTACTACAATCTGTCAGATTTCTTTGATAGATTTTAGACTTTATTTCTAAAGTATTAGTTTCAAGGTTCATTGGGAAAAATTGACAGTTTCAGCTTTGACATGAGTCTTCAACTTTTATGATGCTTATTAAGGTGCCAGATACAAGAAAAACTATGGCTGAATGTGAAGAAATATTCTATCTAAAACAATTCAATGAATAAAAACTTAGATATACTCGATATTTGAGAGATGAACTTTTTTGAATTCCGTACAACAAAAGGAAAATACGGTTGTTGTACGCCTGTCTGTCTGTCTGTCAAGACCCTTTATCTCGGGAACGCGTGAAGATTTCGAGTTGAAATTAAAACCATAAACTCAAGTCTGTGATCCCTTTGTGCTGTGCAAAAATCAACCCTCTAAGTCAAAAGATATGGCTGCTAATGTCGCAAGTTTGTACGGAACCTTCTGTACGCGAGTTTGACTCGCTCTTGGCCGGTTTTTCTAACCTTCAGTAATATTTTAACTCATGGTCATGTTGACAGAACTCGCGAAGTTTACACTGCATTAGGGACAACCTACGATATTATCTTTCTCGCGACCCTGGCCTCAAATTAATAACAAAATATTGTTATTTATTACACGTTTGGCTTATGCCCTGAATTAACTGAGGCTGAAATACGTTGATTTTTGAATTGAAAACAGAAAGAAGCATTTCAGTTAAAATAATTTGCAACAAGCACACCATTTTATACAAAACTAGCTTTTGCCTGAGGCTTTGCTCGCGTTTAATTCGGGGTAACACAGTTCCCCTTTTCTGATTGCAGGTACCTGCTACTTGTAGTTTTTGCCCTGGTGCCTTATTTATTGTAATAGCAAAGCTAAGTTTTCCCTCTCTCTCCCTCATTTCTCACTTAAGTATCCTGTGTCCGTCTCCAGGGTCCCGTCTGTTACGTCTTCACGCCTACATACTAAACCGATTTTGATGAATTTTGGTACAGAGATAGTTGGGAGACGGACAAAAAATGAGAAAAGTGGTACAAAGAGGAATATAGTAAAAAGGGGAGAGAAAGTTAATTTTTCAATGTCACGCAGACGAAGTCGCAGGTGACATCTAGTTAAAAAACGAAAAATAATGTTTGTTTTATGGGAGCCCTTTGAAATGTATATTTGTTTGTTATAGCGGCAATAAAAATACATCATCTGAAAAGATGGTAACTTTCTTACTATCACCGTTAATGAGATACAGCTTGGTGACAGACGGACGGACAGCGGAGTCTTAGTAATAAGGAACCGCTTTACACTTTGGGTAAGGAACCCTGAAAACGGTCTTCAGTGTTGTATTTTTAATCGTTTTTTTTTTGTTATATGTATACTTTAATAAAAAAATATAATATGTAAAAATATAAAAAAAATATGGGTAAAAATAAATAAACGGAAAATATCTATAGAATGTTAAGTTTAATTCAATCCAATCAAGAATATTGCACCTAAAACATACGACAAAAGTATCAAGATATTTTTAGTCACCTAAAATGCGTCTGCGAAAGTAGCACATAAGAATTTATCAACTCGGTGAAAAATACGTTTGTGTTTTTAAAAAAGAATGTTAATAGTTTGAGTTAATTGTAGTAATCAATTGAAGACTGAGTTGCATACGAGGCATTTGGAATGTCGTATTGAAGATTAATCGATGTGTATTACACTCTATCGTCCACTTTCGTTTATATATCTCCTTTCGCAAGTCTGCTGGCAGAAATTTCTTCAGAAATAAGCAAAGCCATCAGTTACTTTGGGCTAATGCTAACCGGCGTGATGATCGAAAACAAAATATCTTTCTCTCCCCTTTTCTTCCCTCTTTCTCCCCCGTATCTCACATTTTTTTTAAAGTAGCCTATGTCCGTCTCCACTATCTCTGAAACAAAATTCATCAAAATCGGTTTTGGCCATTTAGGCGTGAAGACGTAACAAACAAACAAACCCACTTTCGCTTTTATAATATTAGTAAGGATTTAAAACAGTTTCTGCATAGTGAGGTGACAATGCAATAACATATTTTATAGTTAAAACCAAAATATTGGTGCATTATTATAACATCGCTTAATGTCAAATTCATTTGTCACTAGAACAAACAGGTGTTAGCTTGACCTATATTGTCAAATAGGTTTACATTGCATGACGACCTTTATAAAGAACCCTTCCTATTACTAATATTATAAAAGCGAAAGTGAGTTTGTTTGTTTGTTATGTCTTCACGGCCAAATTTTGATGTATTTTGGTACAGAGACACTTGGGACCCTGGAGATGGACATAGGCTAAACAAAGTGAGAAAGCGGGGAGAAAGAGGGAAGAAAAGGGGAGAGAAAGATAATTTTCGATCACAAGGGTTAAAGTTAGCGTTAGCCCAAAGTAACCATGCCACGTGGACGAAGTCGCGGGGGGAAGCTAGTACTAAAATACTTTTAATCTGTTTCATGAATTTACTGGCAATCAAAAATATATTTATAGCACTGAAGTTATTGGCCCCAGCTTAACACATTGACTGCCATGTAGGGCACCGGTGACCGGAGGCGGTCTTGTATTACGGGGCCACGTAGGGCACCGGTGACCTCACGGTAGACCTGTTTTCAGAGTTTATTTACGCGCCGTAGGACGCGTTTTCTACAGATTTCCTATTAGTAAGTGACCGGAATGGCGCTCAGGAGTAATACTTCCGCATGGTTTCTATGTAACGTAAAAATATTTTGAATTATTGAAGATAAACCTTCAATAACGTTAAAAATCCCAGAACACAACATTTTTTTTTAAATCCAATCGTATTTATAAATGGTATGGGAAGAATAATAAAACGAGTAGTAAAATTAAACTTTTTTACCTTTTAATACAAAAGTACCGTGATAGCGCGTGTAAGCGACTGAGGCGCGCGGGTGCCCGGAGAGGGTGACCGCACGGCGCCTTGGTAACAAAAATCAACATAATTACTTCTGTGCGCCATGTAGGGTACCGGTGACCTCGTGAAGTTTTTTTCAATTTTCTGCGGAACCCTGCCTCCGATTGACCCCAAAATTTAATACTATGTATATCTAGACCCATAACATTAATTGGCACAATAATTTTTTTTTGTGATTTTTGTCATTATTACTCTGGCAGTTAATGTGTTAATACTCATTATTAGTCTTAGTATATATATTTTCTTACTTGAATATATGTATTTATAAATGTAAATGTCTATTAGCTTAGCAAAGGCCCAGAGATTAAGCGCCTCGCCCCTCATGCATGAAGTTGTGGGTTCAAACCCGGGCAAACACCAATGTGACTTTTTCAATTCATTTATTATTTTTTTTTCTATAATTTATGTATACACAGTGGACTAGTAACAAAAGAAAACCTAAAAAAGTGATGGATCTGAATGTTGATGGACAGAGAGTGAGAGGAAGGCCACAGAAAAGATGGATTGTGTAAGGAATGATAAGAAATAAAAAGAAGTAAATGATGCCGTGACGTCCTGGTAGGGAGAAGAAAACATGTGGCGCCGACCCCAAATAGATTGGGACAAGGGCAGGAAAATCATGATGACAGTGGTCCAGAAAGCAAAAAAAAAAATGAGTACAGAGGTAATGCATTACCATAACTGCATTAATATGTACTTTTTAATAGTTTTTCATATGACAGAAATCGGTGAAGAAAAACACCGTTACGGAACCTGGACTTAAGAAAATATAAGTCTGAAATCGCCAACCCATCTTGAGCAAACGTGGTGATCAATCCTCGTACCTTCTCTGTATGAGAAGAGGCTTTCGTTTTTTTTTTCTGAATGGCATCTCGCAGTACAACCTAGGAGGTTGTCGTCTGCTTAACCGGGCGATTCCTGTAGATGCCTTAAAAATTAAGACATCCAGCCAGGGCAAAAGTTACAAACTGTGGGGTACGAGCCTCGGCTAAGGGCACCGCTGGGGAGGACAGCGAAGGGACAAGCTGGATCAGAGTGATATTATTTTGGGACTGATTTGAACTTACTGGCTCAACAACGCGGGCTGGCTCTAGCCAGAGACGGGTCGCGAGAGGCTTTCGCCCAGCAGTGGGACAGTTATAGACTGGTAATATTGTTGTTAGCAGGGACATAAACAAGAAAAAGACACAATAAAATGTTCATCTTTTTCATAACTCATTTTAATATTTATCATTTCCCAAATTAGAGCTGTCCATTATTATAAATTATACGGTTTTCGGTCCAAGTAGGTTATATTCGTAATTATTTCTGTTGATTATTTCCATCTGTCCAATGAGACAGTTTTTGTTAATCAGGTCAAAAGCAGTCTCGTGTTGCGTCACTTACAAAGTTGACTTCTCGGTTGGCGCAGTGGATAAGCGATTGACTGCTGCTCTGAGTGTCGCGGGTTCAATCCCTGCAAGGAACAAATATGTAAGAACTACATGTAGTTGTTTGTGTATGTGTGTTTAAATGTTTGTGTACTATTAGAGGTTTTATAACCTAGGCAATGCTGGCTGGTTCACCATAATGTTCAAAAACTAGAGACTACCTACAGTACTGTTTCTACTCCTTTAAATCTATCAAAAGGTTGTCTTGAAAAGATCACTTTTAGCGATAAGACCGCCCATTGTGTCACACTATTTATAAGTTGTTTAATGTTATTCTTGTTATTTGTATGGTGTACATAATAAAGAATATTCTATCTACCTATCTATACTCAGGTTGTTTTAAAGATAGAATAGAAAAAAATTAGAGTAGGTTTGAGATAAAACTGTGACATGTAAATTAAAATATGATTTAAATTATAATCTAAAAATATTATTTGCGCATTTTAGTTGTAGTATTATAGCTTGGTTCTTATAGTACACACGATACAGGAGAAACTGCTAATGTTAATATATCTCAATAGAAACCAAATATTGCAATTTTTTTGTGAATAATATTTTTGCATTAGTATTGTTTGAACGTATACCGATATCGTAAAATTTTTAATCATTTATTTATTAACATATTTTTTTTTAAATAATTTGACATAATATATCTCTATTAAAAAAAAAAACATAACAATGTTATGTTTTTTTTATTTTACATTGTTATTATAATGTCATTATAATAACAATGTAAAACAGTAAAATATAAGTACTTATGATAAAAAATGGACTAGAACATTCCCATATACGTCCTTTCAATCAACACATACGAAATCTACAAATACAATCCATTCATTTCCCTCTTAAGTTCAGAAAAAAAAACACTAATTTTTTTTTCCTGTCGCCCATCCGCCTCTGCGCCGCTACTAAACTGATAATACTATTATATTGGCAATCGGCCATCTTCACTCATTACGAGTGGGGACAGAACTATTTCGGGAACATTTTGGTACACGACGAGTTCAGCCGACCAAGGTTAGCCACAAGGTCATCGATTACGGTCGCATTGGTTAAGGGAATCGTTTGAGATGGAAGAAAGATATAATATTTGTTTATTTAAACTTCATGTACAATAGTGGTACATAGGCGGGCTTAATGCCATTAGGCATTTTCTACCAGTCAGCCTTTGGGTAAAATACGACAACATTGTGATGGGGTACAAAAATTATTTTAAGAACTCTATAACTATTTGTTCACGAAAACGTATATTTTTATACGGATACTAATACACATAATTATACATATTAAATAAACTAATAAATATATTTAAAAAAATAATAAAACGTTATTATTTATTTATCCGACGAGCACAGTCAGTTGTGACTGGTCTCTTAGTTGCCACGACTTATTATGATTAATATATTTTTTTTCATCTTTTCTATAAACACTAATTTTCACGACTTGCTACATCGATTTCACATTATGTACCATCTCGATTTTAATTATGTAATTTAAGTTTTGGAACAATTTCCAGATTTTAGACGCAGTTAATATTGGGTTTAAAACTTCTTTATTTATTCAAGACTAGCTTTTGCCCGCGACTTCGTAGCGTGGATCCCGTTCCCGGAATATTCCGGGATGAAAACTATCCTATGTCTTTTCTTGGGTCCCAGACTATATCTGTACCAAATTTCATTAAAATCGGTTCAGTGGTTTAGGCGTGAAGAAGAGACAGACAGACAGACAGAGTTACTTTCGCATTTATAATATTAGTTTGGATGAACATACATTGTTCACTTATCAAATAAATTCATAATAAGATTAAGTGTAGTCCATCAGCTAGTACCTACATGTTGTTTTATATCTTTTTATTAAAGTGTGGGTAGGTTCGATGTCAATCTTCGGAGTGTTTGTTAACATTATTGTTCTAATAACAATATACACAAACCGAACTGGCACCCGCGTGATATCGAGAAAGGTTGACTGGTAGAGAATGCCTTATGGCATTAAGTCCGCCTATGTACCACTATTGTACATGAAGCTTAAATAAATAAATAAAAAATATATTAAAAAAATATCCCTTGTGTTATTCCAGACTATAATCTACTTCTGTGCCAAATCTCATCAAGATCCGTTTAACCGTTTTGACATGAAAGAGAAACAAACATCCATACATTCATCCATCCTCACAAACTTATAATGATAATAATTGTTATGTCTGTTTGTCGAGATAACAGTTTTTCATTATTGCAAATTGTTACGTAATTTATATTTTTAACCTTATGATTCTGCTTGACCGGCCATTATAAACCCTTTAGTTTCAACCATCTAACTTGTTAGTAGTAGAGTACGATAAAAAAAAACCGGCCAAGAGCGTGTCTGGACACGCTCAGTGTAGGGTTCCGTAGTTTCCCGTCCGTCACAATAAGTGTTCCCGGTTATGAGGCCAACCAAACAATTCGGTAATACCCGATCCAATGTAATAAGTACCTACAGCGCCATCTCTCGACGAATTGGGTTACTAATTAATACAAAGACGTGCAATTTTGGTGGTAATTTTGGATTGCGAGAACCGATTTCAATAATTCTTTTTTTGTTTGAAAAAGATACGTTCAGGATAATAAAATATGTAAACAAAGCTACAAAAAAAGCTTGCATATACGATTATACTACAAACTTAGTCCAGAAATTATTTTGTACAACTTTTTGTCTTTTTTGTACAAAAACTGTTGTGTCAATCAAGTTCAAAATGATTTTCATAGAAAGTCCTTATAAAGTTCTACTTTTCGGATTTTTTTCATATTTTTTTTTTCATATTTAGGGAGCGATTATTTCCGAAATTATTGACATTATCAAAAAATGATCTTAGTAAACCCCTATTCATTTTTAAATACCTTTCCAATAATATATCACACGTTAGGGTTGAAATTAAAAAAAAATCACTTCCCACTTTACATATAGGGTGGCTACCCTAATAAAACATTTTTTTCAAATTTTTATTTTACCACTTTGTCGGCGTGATTGATATACATATTGGTACCAAATTTCAGCTGTCTAGCGCTAACGGTCACAGAGATTAAGCGAGGACGGACGGACGGACGGACGGACGGACGGACGGACGGACGGACGGACAGACAGACATGGCGAAACTATAAGGGTTCCTAGTTGACTACGGAACCCTAAAAAACAAAAAGTGTGTGTGTCAGTTCCGACGCACGACTGGAGTTTACTCCTTAAGTACGAATATCTAACCATACGCAAAAACAGTTTATTCAACTGAAAAAAGATTAATATCATATGAAAGGGTAAATTCACAAATTAATGAAAAAAAAATAGCAATATAAATACATCGACACTGATAGAAACAAACAAGCCCAATAACATATAGTATATAGGTATAGTCGCCTAAACAGCATACCATATGTACGTCTTAATACACTCACAGCCAAATTAGAAAGTTGCGCACTAAAGGTGCGCACCAAAAACGTGACACATTTTTGTTACTTTAGTAGGTTTTACCCCTCGGATTTTTCTCATACCGGGCGCCTTATATATGAATATCGATTTAAGGAGTAAACTCCAAAACGCGCATATTTTCCTGATAAAATAAGCTGTTACAGTAATAAAGCTATAAAAACAAATTAGCAAGTCTAATAGCATTGAGCGTTCCTACTGGAAGCGGCATCGAAACAATAAATAATTATTGTTATCGTTATTATTTCAAGTTCCCTTACTTTGAGTCGTAAAGATTGTGTTTTATGTTGATTCCGTGTTTTTATTTTCCTTCCATTTTCTTTATATCTGTGATTGTTGACGGCAAATCCTTTTATTTGTAACTAGCTGTTCCCCACGGTTTCACCCGCTCTGCTCAGCACCTGTTGGTCGTAGCGTGATGTTATATATCCTATAGCCTTCCTCAAGAAATGGACTATCCAACACTAAAAGAATTTTCCAATTCCAACTAGAAGTCCCTGAGATTAGCGCGTTCAAACAAACAATCAAACAAACAAACTCTTCAGCTTTATAATATTAGTAAGTATAGATTAAGGCGTGTTTAGATTTTTATTAAAACATGAATCAATTAAAATAGAAAAGATGTCCAGTCGTAGGACTGATAGAGCAAGCTAGATTTTATTTTTATATATAATCCTTGGCAATGGTAGACTTATTTAAAGCATCATCGTTTTTAAAAACTATTAATTAGAATCATTTCCGGGGTTGCGGGTTGTTCGAAAGAGATACCGCAACCCCGGAACATAAAGAGCAATAGAAGGAACATGAGTGGGTTTTAGTCATCACAAGTCTAACATTCCCCCCTCTTCGCCCAGAACGGGGGAAGTTATTTGATGATTACCCATCCGCAAAAAGGGCCTATTTAAATAACTTCAATAATATTAGAATACATTGTAGGAATGGCATTATTTGAAGATAAATTATGAAAGTTATGACTCGGTTGTGCATAAGTAGTTCTAAAAGCTAAACATGTTATAAATCCCTCGTTAACTGTCCGATCTATAAAAACCGTATTTAACGCAAATTAAAAAGATAATTTATCGTAGATGGAACTTGAGCAAGATGTTGATTCTTAGGTTGGGTGAAATGTTACTATACGGCCAAGGAGAAGCGATACCAAATGTAAACAAAACCCATGCTAAAACCCCATCTAAAATGGTCGCCCGAATGTTGGTGAACCCGTTTTAACGTTGTCATGTTTTTGCCGGCAGACCGAGACATTACGACAAAGGCACAAGATGGAAAGAGCTAAATATTAGATTGTCAAAGCCACAGTTGTTTTTTAGGTTAATGACCTTTCGTATCGCTTCTCGTTGGCCGTACTATAGACATAATACCTAATCATCCTTTGTATGGCCTACAGATAGTTGTTCAGAGTCTGGCTGTTTGTGTATATGAGTTTAATACTTGTAAACGCACCCACGATACAGGAGAAATTCCTAGTGTGGGGCAACGTATTTGATACTTCTCTATTTTGAACTTCACGAGCTCATCCCAACATCTCCATGCGGGGCAGACGTGGCAGTACGTCGGCTATCTCCCACCTCGTGACATTTCCCAAAGTCGTCCAAAACGCTTTGCAACATCCTTGATTATGCGCAGAGCTACGAAGTGCAATTCCCTGTCTGTGTTCTCGAGTTCATATATCCTGAATCTATTCAAGTTGCGAGTTAATAGGTTTCTTTTGAGTTCTCTTATCTCGGTCCTCTGGACTAAATAGAGGTGTTTTTTTTTTATTATTGATAGGCTCGCGTTTGACCACTATCACTCAGGTGAGCCTGATGGTAAGTGATGATGTGGTCGACGATGAAGCACGCTTACCTAGAAATAACCTATTCACTCTTGACTTGAAGACCCCCAGGTTATAGCTGTCAGGAAATACAGACTCCGGCAGGGAATTCCACTCCTTAGCAGTACGCACAATGAAGGTATTCCCAAACCGTTTAGTGCGTGTGGGTAGACATCCCGTCTACCATGTAACGGTGGCGCATCGCCGTACGTGTTGTAGTCCTATGATGGAACGGGCTTGGCGGAATTAGGCTGTGCAATTCCATCGCACACTCTCCGAAATGTAACCGATAGAAAACCGAAAGGCTGGCAACGCGCCGGCGATGCTCCAGGCTCTGGAGCTTTGACTCAACCAGCGCGTCGTTGCCGATGAGCCTCTTGGCTCATTTCTCTATAGGTCAAGAATAGGCTCTTTAAAATAAAATAAATCGGCCAAGAGCGAGCCACACTCAAACCTACTACTTCCTAAACAGCCAAATCTTTTAACTGCGTAGAATTATAGGGTTGATTTTTCACAGCACAAAAGTCCTACAGATTTAGTATACGGTTTAAATTACAAATCGATACCTTCACGCGTTCCGAAATAAAGGATCTAGACTGACAGATGGACAACAAAGTAATCTAATAAGGGGTTCCGTTTTTCATTTCTAGGTAAAGAACCCTAAAACGTTTTGACATTACAAGTTGACAGAGCCTTGAGGGCGATTTTTTAATTTGTTTATAAATTAGTTGATTAAAGTTATTTCAATATGTAGTTTTAAAAATTAATCACCAGTAAAAAAGGTTTCCAATTAATAAATAACGTTAAGACGCGCTTCAAATTATTTTCAAATCGCAATCAAAATAATTACGTTGACGTAATTATTCATTGAGAAAGATCTACTTGACATATTTCTGTAAGTAATTATCTGAATGTTCCAAATAATGTTCATGAATCAAGCTTTGAGAAATCTCGTAGCAATTTTGAAGTTTTTAGAAACACAAATATTCCATTGAACACAAACAAAATGAACAGAAATCGCAGTTTATATTTGAGTTCTACTTTATTTCAATGAATTTATTCAAATGGATTTTGCCATTCATATTTATTATGCACTAGCTTTTGCCCGCGGCTTCACTCGCGTTAAATTCGGTATAACACAGTACCTTAGCAGATGCAGTTTTTGCCCTTGCGCCTTATTGATTTGTAATAGCTACGCTAAGTTTTCCCTTTTCTTCCCTCTTTCTCCCTCAAATCCCACTTTTTTTTTAAATTAGCCTATGTCCGTCTCCTGGGTCCCAACTATCTCTGTACCAAGATTCATCAAAATAAGTTTAGCCATTGAGGCGTGAAGAGGTTACAAACAAACAAACTCTCAATATTAGTAACTTAAAAAAATTAGAAAGAAAGATGGAAGAAAAGGGAAATCTTCGTTTTGCTATTACAATTAATAAGGCGCTAGGGTACAAACTACGGGTAGTAGGTACCTGTAAATCAGGAAAAACGAACTGTGTTACCCCGACTTTAACGCGAGCTAAGCTGCGGGCAAAAGCTAGTTATACATATATATATAATAAAAATGTCCTTATTCTGTAGAACAGGATATTTTTTTTCGAAAGTACTTTACCGTAGAATAATTTCCGAAATTCCGTGTTTATGGTTACTGAAGGTACAGATTCTAAACTAGTTAAAATTTATTGTATGTGAATGTTGAAGACCGAGTAGTATGTTTCTTTAAATAAATCGGGTCTCAAGCAATAAATTCGTTAATCTATTGATGTTTATGTTTGTATACGAGTTGATATAATAGGTGTGTTTGCGTGAATTAGAGTCTAGTTTCCGTGTGTTTATTTTCACATAAATCTTAGGAATTTACTTTGATATTCGAACTATTTTCGTACGATGTTCGGAAACATTTACTTGTATATAAATTTAATTGGTAGATATTATAAGACAAAAATATGTTTTAAAATGTTGAAAACGCTGATCTCGTTTGTTAATAGTTTTTTTTAAGTATTTTTACAGCAGATTGTAGTAATTAGTTTGAGAAGGCTTTCTTACAAGAGCTTCATTAGAAAAGCGGTACTTCTGGACAATGTTCGTGTTGTCAGGAAATTCCTTTGTAGCTAGGAACGCGTCTTCACGATACCAGTAGGCTACAGCTATTTCGTCTTTTTGTTTATTTTAAGGGTACCTCAAATGGAAAAACCCCTTATGTCTACCTGTCAAGACCTTAGTTTTTTTTTGGGGTGGGAAATCATCAAATAACTTCCCCCGCTCTGGGCGGAGCGGTGGGGAGTGACAGACTTGTATTGAATAAAGCCGACCCATGTTCCTTCCATTGTCCTTTATGTTCCGAGGAAGCGGTATCTCTTTCGAACAACCCACAACACCGGGGTCAAAAGCCTTTATATCGAGAACGCGTCGAGGTTTTGAGTTGAAAATCCTTACTAATATTATAAAAACGAAAGTGAGTTTGTTTGTTACCTCTTCACGCTTTAATGGCTAAACCGATTTTGATGAATTTTGGTACAGAGATAGTTGGGAACCAGGAGACGAACATAGGCTCTTTTTTGAGTGGAAAGAGTGGGTTCTGAGAGAGAAAGAGGGAAAAAACGGGAAAACTTAGCGTTGCTATTACAAATCAATAAGGCGCTACCGAATTAAACGCGAGCGAAGCCGCGGGCAAAAGTTAGTAAACCGTATTCCCAAGTCTGTGGTCTCTTGGACGTGTGAAAAAATCAATCCTAGTATGTCGCAAGTTTGTACAAAACCCTCGGTGTGCAAGTCCAATTCGCACTTGGTTTTGTTAAAGGATAAATAAAAATAAATTAAGAAAATAATATGCCTCAAAAGTAAGCCATCAAAGAAACTTAATCACCTGTACCGTAAATTATTGACGCCATTAATTGAAAACTCGTTAAGCCGAACAGAATTTACCTTCCTCAGAAGTTTAGATCCGGTAAAGTTTGTGAGAAGTTTTCAAGGCTTAATGGATTTGGTTCAATAAGTAGATAGGTATATTATTACAAGGATATTTTTTATTAAACAATCGTAGAAGATTGTAAAAATATTATAATTTAAAAGAGTGTCTATGGAGTTTCTTGCCCATTCTTCTCCATAGAGATCAACGCTTTGGAATGGGCAACTACAGTACTTCCACAAGTTATTATGCCTTGTGACCGGGACTGTAGATTCATTTTGTTTCTTGACATTCGAAAGTGCCTGTAATGGTCTAATTGAAATAAATGATTTGATTTGATTTGATTCCAACGAATTGAGAACCTCCTTCGTTTTTTTTTAAGTCGGTTATTTAAAATGTTGATCAGATTTGAGTTTATTTGTTGGTTTCACATTGACTGTAAATCGCATTAGGATGTTTACTAATCCTTACTCATAACTATTATAAAAGCGAAAGTGAGTTTGTTAGTTTGTTTGTTACGTCTTCACGCCTAAGTGGCCAAACCGATTTTGATGAATTTTGGTACGAAGATAGGGTGGTTGATAGGTCAACCCTCTAAGTCTACGCAGTAAAAAAATATAGCCGATTACATCGCTAGCTTGTAGGGAACCATTGATTCGCGTGTCCAACTCGTCAATACGTCATCGGACAATCCGGTCTAAGATATTTCTTACATTAATCATTTTTATTGTAGTTTTCTTTCACTGAAAATAACATCTATCCGTCATTGCATCATTTTGAATTCTCTCGCAACTACTAATAGCCAATATCCGGAGACGTTTCCCACGTTCTCTGTTTAAAAATATTTGAAAACTGAAGCTTAATTTACATCATTCATTGTCAGAGAAAAAATAATAGCTGCGTTGATAAGACTTCGTTTATTTTTGCTCTTTTTTTGATGAAAGTAAAATCACCTTTCATGACGCGGAGTGTGTGTCTTATAAAATACTAGCTGTTCCACGCCGTTTCACCCACGCTGCTCAGCACCTGTTGGTCGTAGCGTGATGATATATAGCCTATTAGCCTTCCTCAAGAAATGGACTATCCAACATTAAAAGAATTTTCCAATTCCAACCAGTAGCCCCTGAGATTAGCGCGTTCAAACAAACTCTTCAGCTTTATAATATTATATTATATTATTAGTATAGATTACTGTTATTGCTGAAAGTATTTTTCTTAGTTTGTAATGTATCTTTAACCCGAATTAACATGTATAATATTTTCGTTCTTCGGCAGAAAAATCCCGTGGGTAATTGAGGGAACTTCTGGCAACGGCAGGGGTGTAAGCTAATGCAACAACAAGACAACGACACCAACAACAACATACGTTGAATAGAGTTGTTGCATACAATTGACTGCTGTGTTTTTTTAAACACTAGCTGGCGCCCGCGGCTTCACCTGCGTGACCTTTGTGCCAAATTTCATCGAGATCCGCTGAGCAGTTTTGACGTGAAAGAGTAACAAACATCCATCCATCTATCCTCAAAAACATTCGCATTTATAGTATTGGTAAGAAATAAGATTAAAAAAAACCCACAAAGAAGTTAAAACCTATACTAATAATGCGACTCGTTAGGGTTTTCACATCGTATAAAAGGAACCCAAGAATGATACCAAAAATTTTTCACACGTTACGTTATTCAATGACTAACGCTTTCGCTGACAGCCATGACACACGACACTCATGTATGACACTTGACACTATTACCGACACTGACACTGACACTTATTGTACCGAAAAGCGCTGAAACTGAAATCTATCAAGTTTTTTGACATAATGTCATTTTGTTTAGTTGTTTTGTTTCTGAAATGTTTTGTGAAGAATAATTAGCATATTTTTGGCTGTCGGTAGTAATTTTGGAAGATAACCGTGTAGGCACAAGTTATTATTGTTATATCTATACTAATATTATAAAGCTGAAGAGTTTCTTTGTTTGTTTGAACGCGCTAATCTCAGGGACTACTGGTTGGAATTGGAAAATTCTTTTAGTGTTGGATAGTCCATTTCTTGAGGAAGGCTATAGGCTATATAACATCACGCTACGACCAACGGGTGCTGAGCAGCGTGGGTGAAACCACGTGGAACAGCTAGTAATAACTAATAATATACGTTAATGAATGGGCTAAGTTGTGTAATACTTGCAATGACATCTCTTTCTACAGCAGCCAATGGTTATAGGCCGTGTCGACGTGTTAGTGTTCGACTGAAAGGGCCTCCGCCTGCTGGGGTTGCGGGTTGTTAGAAAGAGTTACTGCGGCCCCGAAACGTAAAGGCCAATAGAAAGAACATGGGTGGGTTTTTGTCAATAGAAGTCTGACACTTTGAAGTTGATGATTTCCAACCCCAAAATAAAAGGGGCCTGCCAAGGACACCTCCTAGCGGCCCTTCGAAATAGTACTGCCGCCTCGGAATATAAAGGGGAAAAGAAGGAACATGGGTGCCCCCCCCCTGCTCCGGTCACGGGGGGGGGGGGAGTTATTTCATGATTTCCCATCCGCAAAAAAAAGCCAATGGTTAGAGGTACCGTACATTACCGCTGTACTAGTTATTGGAGTACATACAAATAACCACAAGTAGACTTTATTAATACTATTTATTTAATAGAGTAGGGCATCAAATTTTATTATAAATAAACAAAACACGAATATTGAATATCAAAATAAAATATTTTACAATACAAAACAGCATTTTATTTAGATCACACTATACAATATAATGTCCAATTCGTTGCTTCAAGTTTGTTTGTAAATAATATTATGATATTTTTGCTCTATTTACTTTGCATATAATATTACCAGTTCGTTATTTTTAGTAGTACTCGATACTGTTCTCACGTTATCATATTAATCACATCTTATGTAATTAATATGATATATTATACCCCGTTCCTTAAACATATTAAAATTTTAAGCAAAAAAGGACTTCCTTTTTTTAACAATAAAGAGTTAAATAATCAATTGCATAGGTAATCACATTTCAATATAAGCAGCAGACAGTAAAGGAATAATATATTAAAAGAAAAAACTGGCCAAGAGCGAATCATACTCGCGCACCGTGGGTTCCGTACAAACTTGCAACATAAACGGTCATATCTTTTGACTGCTTAAACTTAGAGGGTTGATTTTTACAGCTCCAAGGAACTACATACTTAAGTATTTGATTTTAATTTCCTCGATACCTCCACTCGTTCCTAAGATAAATGGTTTTGACAGACGGACGGACGTTTTTTCCTTGTGAAGTGCGGAACCCTAAAAATACCTTAACTTGTAGACGAGAACTTAATTTCACATTAGGGCTGCTAAGCCATTAGACAGATCACACTATCTATATCTGACGGACCCGTGACACTTAGTAAATACCTATAAGAAACACATCATCTACCAATCATTTCTCATCTCATCGAACTTACCGCTTAGCCACAAGCTACACGTTCAAGCGGCAAACGTATTACGAAATTGGCTCAAGACTTGTCTTTGCTGTGAACACTTTAACTTGCATGTCTTGCTACATCTTTGTCACTCAATGCACCATTTCAACTTGAATGATGTAACCAAGGTTTTGTAAGAATACCCAGATAAAAAAAAATGTCCATGGAGTTTTTTGCCCATTCTTTTCCATCGAGATCAACACTTTAGAATGGGCAACTAAAGTACTTTAACAAGTTATTTTGCATTGTGTCTGGGACTCCATCTTAATTTGTTTGTTTCTTGACATTCAAAAGTGCTAGTAATAGTATAATTGAAATAAATGTTTTTTTTTCCCATTCTGATTGTACTATACCGCAAGATATACGCGTGAAGGAACCAAGAGATACACGTGTTAGTCGTTCAATGCCGGAGGTCGTGAATAGGTCTTACATTTTTTGCCATTTTTTTTTTTCATAAATCTATGCAGTATCCAGTCTATTTCAGATTCGTATTTTGGATACTTTCCAGGAAATTACAACGGTCCTATGTCGTATGTCATGTCAGTATTATAAATATAGTAAATTGTTGGGTACTGTTAGCGTCGAGATCCACTGAGGCGTAACGTAAATATTTCTTTGATATTGAACGTATAATTTATCAATGTGATTGAGGATAGAGGAAATATTAAAGATCATTACAGTGTGTTGCGTCGTGGTGTTTTTTCACATAATTTTTGTGAGGTTATGGTGTAAATGTGCCAGCTGTTGGTTTGCAATAATTTATTGATATTTGTAAAAACGTTAAGTTATTGCTATGGCGTTTTTAAAATACTGTAATAGTGTGTCCACTTATTAACTGTATTACCGTAATCTATTACTGGACAGGATGTTTACGTGTCCACAAGGAATTTCGATTGTGTCACATCAGTGTGATGTCGACTTAATGTTTTATTAATTAACCCTTTCGCTGCCCTGTGGACGGTGAGCAATGGGTAGCTCACCGTCCGTCCGTCTATTGACGGTAGGCCGTGTTGACGGCGCGTTCGTGTTTCACGCGCGCCTCAAAGCAGCAAAGCAGAGGGGCTTGCCAGAGCCTCCGCCTGCCGCCGGGGTTGCGGGTTATTCGAAAGACATACATCGGCCCCGGAACGTAAGGGACAATAGAAGGAACATGGGTGGGTTTTAGTCAGTAGAAGTGTGTTAGTCAGTGAGAGTGGGAGAAGTTATTTGATGATTTCCCACTTAAAAAAAAACCCTTTCGCTGCCCAGTCTAAATTTCACCATTACAGACAGCGAAAGAGTTAATGCGTTTTTTTTTTTCAAAGTATTGTGATTTCATGTTACTTGAATATTTTGTTTTTTTTTGGAAAAAATTAAACCGAAGCTAAAGTGTTATATTTTTAATTGTAATATTTTGTAAAAACAAATGTATGAGTCTGTCTGACCTGATGCTTATGGAATTATGGACTTATGACCCATTCAAGCAAAAAAAGATTTTTTTAAATTACAGATTGATGTATCCATGATCTAGTAAAAATATTATGATTAAAAAGAGTTTCCATGGAGTTTCTTGCCCATTTTTCTCCATAAGGATCTACATTTTGGAAAAAAAAGTACCGTAGTAGTAAATACGGTACATTCACAAGTTATTATGACTTGTGACCTTCATTTTTTTGTTTTGAATTTCAAAAGTGCCTGTAACGGTCTAACTGAAAGAAATGATTTGAGTTTGAGTTTGATCCAGACGTCTTCGAGTAATCGGAAAACATACAAACCCATGGAATGAGAACCACCTTTATTGAAGTCGGTTAAAAGTAAACGCCATCAAGCTTTTAACAGTAAGGGAGGAGAATGTGAGAGCAGAAAAACCTCTACTTACGCACACCTTTATGCTAAAATATGTCCCGGCCGATGACCAATCTCCGCTAAGATGTATATCTTAGCTAAGATATACCGCCATGATTTAAATTGACTAAGAGGACTATGGGTACTTGGACAAATGACTCACATATTTCGTATTACAGCACAGAAACCCATCGTTATTAACCGACGAAAACAAAAAAAAATAGGTTCTCGATTCGACATGTATATTTTTGTGAATCACAACTAAGTTCAATCAAACAAATCGTGACGGAGTACTCAAGGAGTCAGCCTCAACGATCCAAAAAAATCACTCAAATTTACCCTTTACGTAATCTTCGATTCGCATGCTCAATATTTGTATCCAATAAGCACACACTATCCCTCTAATGCTCAAAAGAAAGAATTTACGCCTCTCGATGCGTACGAAGGTGTGAAACGCGTTTGCTTCATTTTACAGCTCAACGCACTATTTCTAAAGCGCCATTGATCCCGATATCCGTAAATAAAACCTCTCTGGAATATTTAAACTGGACGAAACTGAGTATTCATGTTGGGCTCGCAAAGGGTTATTCACATACAGGGTTATTCATCGCACGGGTTATTCACACTTTTTTTTCTATAAAAAGATGAAGGTTGAATATGAAAGTGTTACGAAATCTATTGTATTTGTACGTTTTTGTGAAGATGAAAAGGGAATTTAATACAATACACGTCCTACTTCGCTGTACTGTAATCATCCCGGGTATGTTGTAAAGGTATTGTTACTTTTGTCCTTGAATATACTTTGTATGAGCATTTATCCGCTCAATCCTTTACTTCATTGTTATATCAACATTTAATCAACCGTTTTTGATCCGAGTTTCTTTGTCCTGCGCGGATTTAAAATGAAATCTTCCATCGTTGAGCATTAAAATGAAATGTGAGTCCTTTATAAGTACGAATAGCTTTATTTTACTACTAGCTTTCGCCCGCGGCTTCCCAACTATCTATGTGCCAAAATTCATCATAATCGGTTTAGCCATTAAAGCGTGAAGAGGTAACAAACAAACAAACTCACTTTCGCTTTTATAATATTAGTAAGGAAGTAAGGATTAAACATATTTCACAAGTCAGCTAAGTTCCCTGACTACTCTTAGGAACTCTTCTGAGAACTTAGCACTATTCATGATTTGATTTTTTTTAAAATATTTTTATTGTTTGCATCCAACGGTTTGCTAGACGATATCGTCGTCAGCAATAAGACCACCATTCCAACCACAGTTTTTTTTTTAACCTTTGCCCCACACTAGGAATTTCTCCTGTATCGTGGGTGCGTTTACAAACATATAAATTCACATACACAAACAGCCAGACCCGAAACAACTATCTGTAGGTCATACAAATATTTGTTCCGTGCCGGAATCGACCCCCGCGACACGCAGCGTAGCAGTCGATCTCTCAGCCACTGCGCCAACCGTGCCTTTAATTAGCAATTTTCTATCACGGAAGTTTTGGGAGGTACCTGAACGTATCGAGTGGGAGCCCGAAGGACACGGTGTAGCACTACGGTGTACTGTGGCGGTATGCCCCGCACGATCAGCGGCAAACTCTCGCGTCAATCTTGGCTCAGTCCTGGTCTGGACCGAGAGGGAATGCGAAGATATCACCTTTTTCTGTGAAGCAGTTAAACTAGCAAAGAAGGTAGACTAGTAAGCTAGACGTGTAAGGCGCGTCGCCCACACGACTAACAGTTGAGGCGCAGTCGAGGCGCGGGCGCGTTAGGCGCGTCGCCCACACGACATTTGTAAAGAAAATCTCTTTGGGGCGTATAAGCTTATGTGAGATTTACTTTACAAATGTAGTGTCGACTGCGCCTTGGCTGTTAGTAGTGTGGGCGACGCGCCTAAGGGAGCGCACCTCAAAACAACACGCGCGCGAACCATGTAACCGGCTCCCGGCCGCTGGGTAGCTCACCGTCCGTCCCTCTACTGACGATTCGTGTTCCAAGCGCGCCTCATAGTTATGTCCACCTGCCAAGCTACAGCCTGCTGGTGTAGTGGATTAGTGAAAGACAAATAAAGATACATTTGTCAGTAAAAAGTCTGACACTCCGCCCGCCCCCGCTTCGTCTAGAGCGGGGAAAGTTATGAGATGATTTCCCATCCTTTAAAAATACCCTAGCCTACCTATCCTACTTACATCTATATTTTGCTGATCTTTCAAATATTTCAAGATTAAAGTAGCCAAATTGCTGTAGCCGTTTCTGAGTTTTAGCGTGTCAAACGAACAGCAATTCATTCGTATGTATAATAGATAGTAAAACAATAGTTAACAAAATTATGCGTAGCATTTCTATGTACTAATAAATTTACCACGCGTCACTACCGTTTATGGATTTTACACTCTTCCTAAATTAGATTTCACTGTATTTTGTCAATGTTATTTTACATATTAATAAATTATTTTGCATTTTTACAGGTAAGGGACAAATTAACGGAGATATTATGTAAGTTCTAGAGAGCAGTAGAGTTCTAGTTCTAAATTAAATCCTTACTAATATAAAAGCCACTATATTAAAATAATATTTTAAAAGCGAAAGTGAGGTTGTATGTTTGTTACCTCTTCACGCTTTAATAGCTAAACCGATTTTGATGAATTTTGGTACAGAGATAGTTGGGAACTAGAAGACGGACATAGGGTAATTTTTGATTAAAAAAGTGGGATATGAGGGAGAACGAGGGAAGAAAAAGGAAAACTTAGCGTTGCTTCTACAACTCAATAAGGCGCAAGGGCAAAAACTGCAGGTAGCAGATACTGTGTTATACCGAATTTAACGCGAGCGAAGTCGCGGGCAAAAGCTAGTTGATTATAAAACCTAGTCTGCTGAGATGCGATCATTGTAGCTTACCAACCTAAAAACTACTGAACTGATATTATTTTTAACTAGCTGGTGCCCGCGGCTTCGTCCACGTGATATCGAAAAAAAAACCCTATGTGTTATTCCAGACTATAATCTGTCTCTGTGCCAAATTTCATCAAGATCTGTTCAGCCGTTTTGACGTGGTAGAGTAACAAAGATCTATGCATCCATCCTCACAAACATTCGCATTTATAATATTACTATAATTATAGAGTAGGACTAGCTGTCTTGCGCGGTTTCACTCGCATCTTTAAATGCTGCCCCGCTCCCGTGGGTAGTAGCATGATGTTACTTCCTGATAATGTAGCTTCCTCTTAGTGGTTAAAATCAGTCCAGTAGTTTTGGAGCCTATTCGACACAAACAAACAAAGATATCCTGCATCTTTATAATATTACTAGCTATTGCCCGCGGCTTCGCTCGCGTTATATTGGGGGTAATTTCCCTTTCCTGATTTGCAGGTACCTGCTACCTGAAGTTTTTGCCATTACGCCTTATTTATTGTAATAGCAATGTTTAGTTTTCCCTAATTACTAACTTATTTTAAAAAAAAAAACCTATGTCCGTCTCTAAGGTCCCAACTATCTTTGTACCAAAATTCATCAAAATCGGTTTAGCCATTAAAGCGTGAACAGGTAACAAACAAACAAACTCACTTTCGCTTTTATAATATTAGTAAGGATAAGGATTAGTGCATAGACAATCTTAAATTTCCGTAAGTAAACACTTAGGGCAACTAATAATCAAGAACTTAAAACAACTTACTTGAACTTAAGTACTTCAAAAACTTAGCTTAGGTTAGGATTTCAGAGAGAGTTTACCTCAATATTATGAAGTTTGGTGTTATCTGAAACCACTTCAAACTATTGACTTACAGGATTATGTATTCAATAACTTGGAAGTTTCGTTAAAATATTTATGAGTGAAAGTAGTGAATATTGTGGGGATTTTATTATTTTACTAGCTTTCGCCCGCGGCTTCGCCCGCGTAAAATTTGGGGTAATACAGTTCCCCTTGCGCCTTATTGATTTGTAATAGCAACGCTAAGTTTTCCCTTTTCTTCTCTCTTTCTTCCTCACATAACACTTTTTTAAAACAAAAATATAATAACCCTATGTCCGTCTCCTGGTTTCCAACTATCTCTGTGCCAAAAATCATCACAACCGGTTTAGCCATTAAAGCGTGAAGAGGTAACAAACAAACAAACAAACTCACTTTCGCTTTTAAAATATTAGTAAGGATTTATGTCAAGTACATCGAAAAGCCATTTAAGATTTGATTAAGTTATTTAGGTTGATTTTCTGCTAATTTTTTTGTTTTTAAATATTGGTTACAATTAAGGTTTTGTTGAATCTAGACCTTAAACGTCGACTTCTGATATGAATGTTAGTTTTAGGGTTCTGTACCTCAAAATGATTAGGTACTTTGTTGTCTACCTTACTGTCTGTCTGTCTAGACACTTTATCTCGGGAACGCGTCAATGTATAGAGTTGAAATTTAAACCATATACTCAAGCTGTCATCCCTTGAAGCTGTGAAATAAAACAACCTTCTAAATTTAAGCTGTCAAAAGATATGGCCGTTTATGTTACAAGTTTGTACGAAACCTTCGGTGCGTGAGTCAGACTCGCACTTGGCCGGTTTGTAAAGTCAGTTTTATTTAAAAAGTATATCGTATCTAAATTTAGACAGATTAAGTTAAAAGATTGACTATCGACTTAATCTATTAGCGTTTTCTGACTAGATTTCCCTCGAGCGACTACTTAAGACATGCCATCCTTACTAATATTATAAAAGCGAAAGTGAGTTTGTTTGTTTATTTGCTACTTCTTCACGCCTTAATGGTTAAACGTGGTACAGAGATAGTTGGGACCTTGGATACGGACAAAGGCATTTTTTTTAAAGTGGGGTATATGGGAGAAAGGGGGAAGAAAAGGGAAAACTTAGCTTTGCTATTACAAATCAATAAGGTGCAACGGCAATAACTGCAGGTAGCAGGTGCCTGCAAATCAGGAAAGGGGAACTATGTTACCCCTAAATTAACGCGGGCGAAGCCGCGGGCAAAAGCTAGTTATATATTTATTGAACCTTTGTTATTTGTCTGTTTAAAAACTTTCCCCCACACTAGGAATTTCTCCTGTATCGTGGGTGCGTTTACAAACATTTAAACTCACATATTATTACACGAACAGCCAGACCCGGAACAAATATCTGTATGCCATATAAATATATGTTTCAGGCGGCGATCGAATCAGCGACACGTAGCGCAGCAAACGCTTAGCCACTGCGCTGACCGTGTCGTCTGATTGACAGACTATTGAGATTCTGTATACATAGGCGCTTCATTAAATTTATCATCGTCATCATTTTCCTGCCCCTGTCCCAATCTATTTGGGGTCGGCGCAACACGTTTTCTTCTTCCATTCTCCCCATCAGACGTCACGGCATCATTTACTCCTTTCTCTTTCAAATCATTCCTTACACAATCCATCCATCTTTTCTTTGGCCTTCCTCTCGCTTTCCGTCTATCAACATTCAGATCATCACTCTTTTAGTCTCATGTCTTTCATCCCTCTTCATTACATCTCCATACGACAAACGACTTCTTTTGGCGTGAAATCTTTCCGGGGTACAGCTTTTTTTTTTAGCTTCCCGTAATTAAAAAGGAATAAAAAGATATACAGGATCGCTTCGTTGTCCGAATGTTTGTATATCTGTCAAGACCCTTTATTTCAAGAACGCGTGGAAGTATCAAGTTAAAATCAAAATCATAATACAGACCTGTCACGGCAGCGGCAGTGACGGTGAACCAGTGGCCTTTGTATGTAACGGGACCTATTCTTAATTTTGTAGCCCCTTGAAACTGTGAAAATCAACCCTCTAAGTATTTGCAGTCAAAAGATATGGCCGTTAATGTCGCAAGTTTGTACGGAACCCTCGGTGCCCGAGTCAGATTCGCACTTGGCCGATTTGTGGCTTTTACAGAATAGACCTATATCGAAAATACTTTCACTAATGGAAAACTTAAATTATTCTTGAGTCCAGATTTAAAACGTTCCCTTGGGCACTATACGATCGTAACCTAAGCGAAGCCGCTGGCAAAAGCTGGTTTATGATAGCTTAAACTTTTACTGTAAATTGATCGGCGCAATGCAATTACGTGAATTGGGTTACTGAACGATCCACGGCGTATCATTGATAGTCCGCAATCTAATGGCACCTTTGAAGTTATAGAGATATATTCAAAATGTCTGCCAGCTACCCTACTATGACGTCTTAAAGCAGAACTTATTCCGCTAAGGGAAAGAGACAGAGCTATACAGGGTGTCTAGCGCCATCTCTTTTCCTCAGTGGAATAAGAATTGCTATAAGATGTCATAGTAGCCCTTCAGGACAAACTTTGTGTGATGAGCATGATTGTTTGTTTTGTGTCTGGGTGTGATTTATCTATAATAATGTATGTAAATAAATATATAAATTATATAAGTATGTATATCATTGTCTGGTTACCATAACACAAGCTCTGCTTAGCTTGGGATCAGATAGCCGTGTGTGAGTTGTCCCAAGATATTTATTTATTTATTACTTAATCAATCAGTACACCATAACAATGATTTGTTCAACTAATTATTCACAGTTATTTGCTTAAACAATTATCTATTAGGTGTAAAAGCTTAAGTTGTATCGCTAAGAGCGTAAATTAGCGAAACAAGGTAAGCCTTTTTCATAGCAGATAGATCATTAAATAACTCAGGGAGAGGTCTGCCACTCAGAGGGGTTTGCCAGGTCCAACGCCTGCCGGAGTGCCGGTGTTGCGGGTTATTTGAAAAAGATACCGCGGCCGGAACATAAAGGGCAAAAGAAGGAACATGGTCGGTCAAGTTGAAAATTTTAGATCCGCAAAAAAATGTAAAATTAAATATAACTAGCTTTTGCCTGCGACTTCGCTCGCGTTAAATTCGGGTTAACACAGTTCCTTTTCCAGATTTGTACTTTCTAGCTGTAGTTTTTGTCTTTGGGCCTTATTTATTGTAATAGCAAAGCTATGTTTTCCCATTTTTTCCCTCTTTCTCCCTCATTTCTCAATTTAAAAAAATAGCCTTTGTCCGTCTTCAACTATCTCTGTACCAAAATACATCAAAATCAGTTTAGCCATTTAGGCGTGAAGACGTGCCAAATAAAGAAACTCACTTTCGCTTTTATAAAATTAATAAGAATGTTATACAAAAGATTTTTAATGTGAAATAGTGTATTGTGTACTTGTCATCCTTCTATAAATAGTGTAGTTCACCCAAAAAAATCATTTTGACTCTTTAAACTGAGATGGTTACTAACATTATAATTAACACTTGAAACGGGATATTTACCATGTTTATTATTTATATTGAGTTTCCAATATTTCGGCGATGTTAACATCCACCCGCAATAACTTCAGTTCATCCGTGATTATGGCGTTTGCAACATCGCCGAAATATCGGAAACTCAATATAAATAATAAACATGGTAAATATCCCGTTTCAAGTGTTAATTATAATCATTTTGACTGTTCAAGAGGGATAGTCGCTATGGAAGGCTTGCAAAGCGGAGGTAACATTGTGAGCTATCGTCCTTATGACAGCTCATATTCAAATTTAACACCCTTAATCTAAACTCACCGGTTATGCTGCTCTCATCTAACGTCACTTACGCCCGGTTCCAATAAACAAAAACGAGTCGTTTTGTTTACGGATAGTAAGATTTTGACATACGTCTCATAGAACTTATGTCAAAATACTACTGTCCGTAAACAAAACGAATCGTTTTTTGATTATTGGAACGGGGTGTTAGGCGCGTCGCCCACATGACATTTGTAAAGAAAATCTCAGATAAGAGGCACGCTCCAACGAAATTTTCTTTACAAATAAGTCCGGTGTGAAAATCAGTTGCAACGTAATTTAACGACTCATTTTACGCAGCAAAATTACGCTGGGTACTTTAAGATTAACTCTAAAAATAAACAAAACGATAATTATCGAATGCTTCATAAAAATAATGAATGACTAACAAAAATAAACATAAGACTCGAATACTAAATAGTTTTGCTAAATGCGTGTGGCGCCAACATTACACCCACGAGCAAAAAAATCATAGGAATTCTTTATTTTTCCGTACACGTCATGTGTCATTAGATCACTCTTCTTTTGCTTTTCAAATAAAACAGCTATAGGAAATGCGTTGGTAGTAGCCATAGAGTACAGTAACGATAATCCGACCTTTTTTTCATATATAAGGCGCCTGTATGAGAAAAATCCGAGGGGTAAAACCTACTAAAGTAACGAAAATGTGTCACGTTTTTGGTGCGCACCTTTAGTGCGCAACTTTCTAATTTGGCTGTGAGTGTATTAAGACGTACATATGGTATGCTGTATAGGCGACTATACCTATATACTATATGTTATTGGGCTTGTTTGTTTCTGTCAGTTTCGATGTATTTATATATTAATCTCTTTTATTAATCTTTTTTCAGTTGAATAAACTCTTTTTGCGTATGGTTAGATACTCGTACTTAAGGAGTAAACCCCAGTCGTGCGTCGGAGCTGACACACACACTTTTTTTTTTGTGTCGTGTTTTCTTTTTACATTACCATCCTTACTAATGTTATAAAAGCGAAAGTGAGTTTGTTTGTTTGTTACCTCTTCACGCCTTAATGGCTAAACCGATTTGGTATAGAGATAGTTGGGATCCTGGAGACGGATGTAGGTCTTTCTTAAGTGGGATATGAGGGAGAAAAAGGAAAGAGAAGAGAAATCTTAGCTTTACTATTACAAATCAATAAGGCGCAAGGTCAAAAACTGCAGGTAGCCTGGGTACCTGCAAATCAGGAAAGGGGAACTGTGATTACCCCGAATTTAACGCTAGCGAAGCCGAGGGCAAAAGCTAGTTTTACAAATAAATGTCTCATGATTCCAAACCTATCCTTTTCTACCATTTTTCTATTCTGGTATTCCAATATCATTGCAAACCAACCATCACTCCTTAAGATTTGATTAATGATTAAACTTCCACAGCATCTGCACCTCTGCCTAAACTCTCGCGGATTTGTGGCGTGATGTTAATGTCCTTCGAGTAAAAGGTGACACTTGGTTTGTGCAGAAAATGTGACAATGCCACGCCTAACAGCGTACGCATAGCAACCAATCAAACTATACGAATCCGGTTTCTGCAAATCTCCCATTGTATGAGATTATCTGTACATAGAGAAGCCACGTTATACTGAAAATGTATAGGTGGATGTATCGATGTATGTACGTTAGTCGATGCAGACAATTTGTTAATGCATTCTGACATAATCGGTTTTGAAAATAGCTCGTAGTGGAAATGCCTGTCTATCTCCCACATTTTTAACATCGTTGAAAATTTTACTTTTTTCTTGTTTTGCCTTTTTTATACACTGTCTACATATCTCATTCAACTTTCCTCTTGCAGGTCTACTGGAAGATTTTTTAAATTAAATCAGCAGTTCCTGTGTGGTTTTTTCTCTTCATGTGATGCCCTGTCAAGTATTATGTGGTTGCATAAATTAATAAATACTTCTTTTTTTAAACAAAAATGTTTGCTAAAAAATCAAGGACTCCACAAAAATAAAGGAAAATTGTACAACTTTCACAGTAAATGTTACATAGTGACCTCCTTCATATACCTGTGCTACAAGAACCCGCTCTTCAATAACAAGTAGGTTAGGTTCCATAGAATCTGATAGATTTCGTTTTAAAGCGCGTTCTTAAAAAAAAAAAAACGAAAGTCCATTCGGAATTACGATTCTTTTTTCGAAAATTTCTGCTGACATGGTTGGAAAAAGAATCGTAACTTCAAATAGAATACCAAAATTCTATGTTAATTTTTATCAGTAATTTCTACTTTGGAGAAGCTCATGGGTAAATAATAACAGTTGCTCGGGCCGTTTTTCACGCTTGTCCGTGGCCAGTGTAGCCACCCAAACTCTAATATATTCTATTTCATAGACGTTAACCGCCAACGAAGGTGGTAATATTTCAAATCAAATGATCCAGAAATATGCCCACGTAATGCATTAGGGTAAAGTCGGAATGAATGCCACATTTTAGAAATAAGTGTTCATCTGCCACTACATTTTTTATTTTTGTAAAATTAGAAAGTAATTTTGTAAGTTTTATCTACAAGTTCATTAAACGTAATAAAACTTTAGCTTTGCTATTTCTATCGTAGTAGTGATTTTTACGGATCTCTACTTTTTGGGAAATCTTTCTCATTTGAGATGGATGTTTATTCTATTAAAATTACGTTAAGGATAGACGACCCATCACTGGAAAGCAAGGCATATATCCCCAAAAAATAAAACTTTGATCGCACCTTGCGTCCACAACCTCGCGAGTCAAGTCAATTTAGGTACACACGACGGCACATCAACCTATACAATTAACCTCATCTCTCTATAGTACGGCCAACGAGAAGCGATACGAAAGGTCATTAACCTAAAGAACAACTGTGGCGTTGACAATCTAATATTTAGCTCTTTCCATCTTGTGCCTTTGTCGTAGTGTCTCGTTCTCCCGGCAAAAACATGACAACGTTAAGACGGGTTCGCCAACAATCGGGCGGCCATTTTAGATGGGGTTTTAGCATGGGTTTTGTTTACATTTGGTATCGCTTCTCGTTGGCCGTACTGTACTACGGTTTGCGATCCGTATAATATTTTAGAATCCGTTTAATATTTCAGGTTATAATAGCTTAGAATAGGTTGACCTGACGTTGTGTGTACATTATTTGCTTAATATCAATTTGTTGTCATGGTTCTCATGTATTTTATTTTCTTAACCTGGTTTGGGCAAATCGTCATCGTGGCCTTTTTTTTCTGCTGGGAAAGCATCCAATGACTTCCCCCGGAGCGGGGCATGTCAGAATTGTACTGACTAAAACCCACCCATGTTCCTTCTATTGCCCTTTACGTTCCGGGGCCGCGGTATCTCTTTCGAACAACCCGCAACCCCGGCAGGCTCATCGTGGCCTGCCGCGGTCTCGCCTCACAATGCCAGGGCACCAGTTTTCAGCTTTTTTGGCCCACTGTTTTTCCGGCAGACAATTCCTGTCCAATCTCATTTGGGTTGCAACCATTGGAGTCATGATCTGCTTCTGGTCCTATGTTGGGGTCGGCTTCAAATCTAACCAGATGCAGCTGAATACCAGTATTTTACATGGAACGACTCCCTATCTGACCCCAACAACCCAGTTAATACTGGGTAATACGATACCCCTTAGTAAGACTGGTTGTCAGACTTTCGGGACTCTGACTACTTCTAACGACTGCCAAAGATCTATAAATGACAGCCGGGACCAACAGCTTAACGTGCTTTCCGAGGCACAATAGAAACTCGGTATGTTACGTGTATCACCCAAGTTTTCCCTTTTCTTCCCTTGTTCTACCTCATATTTCAATTTTTTTTTTAAATATTAGCCTATGGGCACGCTTTAATGACTAAGCCGATTTTGATGAATTTTGGTACAGAGACCTGTACCAAAATTCATTCAATTCGAAGAGGTAACAAACAAACAAACTCACTTTCGATTTTATAATATTAGTAAGGATTAATTTATACTACACAGACCTACCTTATACCTTGCCTACTATATAGATATACCCTTTGTTGCAGCCTTTTGAGTAATGTTATCAATATCAAGGTCTTTAAACGTTTTCACGCAGAGCATTTCTCGTCTTACGCATAGGTCAAACGTGGTTTGAATAAAATATTTGCTGATGTATAACTCATTTTAATGCCACCCAAATTGCATTGCATTATAGGTTATCTGCATAAAAATACAAATTAAAATGCATTTAATGAAAACACATTCAGAACTCACTTTTTATCAGGTCATTCACATTTCAATCGTTGAAGTTATGAATTGCAATTTTATCGTTGTTCATAATGCGAATGCTTGCCAGTCAAATTGTTAAGTGGTTGTATTCTCGTCCTAAACCAATTTGAATGAGTCGTAAAACCATCGTTTAGTTATATGTTTTTCATTCAATTCAGATTTACATTAAAACAATGCCATATTAAGATGTTTTTGCATAAAATATGCTTATTAAGTTTTAATATTTGGTTAAATCATTTGTTTACGTATTATTTTACATTTTTATATATAAAACTAGCTGTGCCCAGCGGTTTCACCCGCTGCTCACTTAGGGCTATGAAAAATGGATGTTGGCCGATTCTCAGAGCTACCCGATATGTACACAAAATTTCGTTTAAATCGGTCCAGCCGTTTCGGAGGAGTATGGGAACGAAAACTGTGAAACGAGAATTTTATATATTAGATGTATTTCTTTAAAAAAAAAGGATGGTATTTAAACGTACTTCAATTTATTCCCATTTCGTTTACCTAATTTTGCCTGTGTTGCACCAAATTTACTGAATGAGCACCAAAATATGTTAATTAAAATATGTCATAACGAGCATCAGGAAAAAGACAGCACTACAATAAAAAAGTGTTATATCTTTATCCATTTTCTATTAATGCAAGTCGTAGGGGGTCGCAGTTTTAACCTAACCTAACCTACGCATTTTTTTAGAATTCAGGAAAGAATATTTGGTGCACGATCAGTATTTTTGGTGAACACAAATTTTTTTCCCAAAAAAAATAGTCGCCCACCGGTATTGGGAACAGGGTCGAAGCTCCCGACAGTCAGGGCTCTAGAGAGAGGAACCACCTAACGATACGAGCCGTGACCGCTTTCAATATCAAACCCTTGATCCAGCTGCCTAACGAGAGCTTCCTCAGGTGTTGGTTGAGGCTCTTGGCAAATAAGTCATTGGCAGATAGGACTATCGGATTAGCTTATCTTTTTCGGCTTTCACGAGGTTCTCGTCATGAGGAAACCGTTATGTCAACAATCATTCGATCTACCACCACTATATCAGGTTTATTGACAACAATACTCCTGTCAGTGATGATGGATTGATACCAGTACAATGTGATGTTGCCATTTACCTAATCCTTACTGATATCATAAAAGCGAAAGTAAGTTTGTTTGTTTGTTACGTCTTTACGCCTAAATGGTAATACTGATGTTCATGAATTTTGGTACAGAGATAGTTGGGACTCTGGAGACGGACATATGCTATTTTTTTTAAAAAGATTGAGATATGAGGGAGAAAGAGGGAAGAAAGGGGAAAACTTAGCATTGCTATTCCAATAAACAAGGCGCAAGGGGAAAAACTGTGTTATTCCGAATTTAACGCCAGCGAAGCCGCGGGCAAAAGTTAGTACAGTTATAATTTAAATACGTGTGTTCTTATTTGATTATGCTTGTGTAAAGTGATTGACCAGGCAAGCAGCAATTAAGGTACTTATTTAATTTAATTCTTTTTCCGTGCAAGTGAGTACACATACTGAATACAAACCGTATTTTCCAATCCAATTCCAAGAAAAGGGTGCCTATTCGCAATACACTCAACTTCTCTGAAACATATCTGCTTACCACAAAGCAAATAAAATATTTTTTGGGGGTGGTAAATCATCAAATAACTTCCCCCGCTCTGGGCGGAGCAGGGGAGAGTGTCAGACTTGTACTGACTACCACCCACTCCTGTTCCTTCTATTGCCCTTTACGTTCCGGTTCCGTGGTATCTCTTCGGAACAACCCGCAACCCCGGAAGCAAATAACTTTTACGATATCTTTGACCACTTTAATATTAAAATTAAATCCATGTTGGTTCCACATATAAACGAGACTGGTCGGTGTAATTAATTTGTCCTGCACATTGAGAGAATTACAAATGAGTCTGCTGTGTTGTAGCCATTTTATTAATATTTAACGGGTTTTATTTTGTTTGCAACACCTGGCTGAATAAATATTGGCGTAAAGTTTTTATTTAAAAAAAGTTGTTTTTTTTTCTTTCTTTAGTTAATGTTGTGTGCATTTGTGGCATGCACCAAATCCTACTAATATTATAAATGCGAATGTTTGTGAAGATGGATGGATGTTTGTAACCATTTCACATCAAAACGTCTGAAATGATGAAATTTGGCACAGAGGTAGATTATAGTCTGGAATAACACATAGGATTGTAATAAAACTAAACTAAAACTAGATTATATTTTGTTTTCGATCGTATTTAAATGACAACTGGTTCGTCATTATTCTTCTTCACTACATATTTTTTGAGTATTAGGGAGCTTATAGCTTAATAGTAACATATCAATGTTTACGTGAAGCCGCGCTTGCCTAGGTTGGTCTGTAGATGGGTGACCAACTATTACTTATCGAGTTTCCTCCGTGCCTCAAAAAGCACGTTATGCTGTTAGTCCAAGCTGTCATTAGTAGACCTTTGACAGTCGTTACAGGTAGTTACTAGCTCGAAAGTCTGTCAACCAGTTTTATCAAAGGATATTGTATCACTAGAGTATAATAATTATTACTTATAAAATTTGCCTCATTGTTCGATTACTTAGTTTAGGTCCTAAGTTTTTTTTTTTAACTTTGCCCCACACTAGGAATTTCTCCTTTATCGTGGGTGCGTTTACAAACATTTAAACTCACATACGTAAACAGCCAGACCGGAACCAATATTTGTAATTTACGGGTCGTAATTCCCGGGTCGCGTAAACTGATTTCTCAGTAGGTATCAGCTATCGAGTCTGATTGTTGGCGACTTCCCCCTTGGTACTAGAAATGTGAATAAAAAAAAGAAAGAAAAACATTTACTTGTCGCAAATTACGACGAGCACACAAAATAACAAAAAATAAACATTAAACTTTCAAAGCATCACAAACATTTACAAATACACGGGATAAAATAAAATAGCTTGCACGTCGTGACTGCGACAGGTAGGTCACCACTCAGCATTGTACTGTGCCATGGGAGCCCACAGCACAGCGCTGGTTACCTGGTACCTACACTACTCTAGCTAAACATCTACTTAACCCTTTGCCATTAGCAGGCGTGAATACTAAGTTAGTAGAAAAAAAAATCACTACTACATCTACAGTACCGTTATCATGACTCATATCTCTATAAAACACAATAACTCTCATTCCAAAGCAGAAACAATATACAATTAGTTATTCACAACATACGTTTAGTACGGTCCCTCTAGCGGATATATACGCGTAATGACCGCCGGTTCACATTGTGTGGACAAAGGATGACTGACAGACCACTGTGTAGTAGCAATGCATTAAATTTATTACCGGACTTTGGGTTTTGCGTATTCTCGGATATATTACGTTACGTTGTGCTTGGAGTCCTCGAGTGAGAGAGGTACGCCTATGGATATATTAAAAAGTTGTCCTTTCTGATATCTATTATTATCTGATATACATAAATATTGGATCACTTTGTTTTCCGTCTGTCGGACGAACGCGAGAAAGCGTATCGAGTTGAAATTAAAACCATATACTCAACTCTATAATACATACATATTATAGATAAATCACACCCAGACACAAAACAAACAATCATGCTCATCACACACAGTTTGTCCTGGGTGGAAATCGAACCGACGACCTCCGGCTCAGCAGTCAGGGTCACTAACCACTAGACCAACAGGCTCGTCAAAATTTGTTTGCCCGCATAACGTTCAATGTGGTGGCTGCGCAGCGGATATCACCGCGTAATGGAAGCTGTTACATTGTTGCGTGAGAACATACCGGAGGATTGCACATAGTGGCGGTTTGGGTCACCAACATTAGTTGTATAAAAACACTAGCTGACGACCGCGGTTTTGCCCGCGTGTTATCGTAAAAAGACTCCTATGTGTTTCAGACCATAATCTTCCTCTATGCCAAATTTCATGAAAAACCGTTGAGCCGTTTTGACGTGAAAGGGTAACAAACATCCATACATCCATCCTCACAAACATTCGCATTTTTAATATGAGTAGGATAGTAGGCAGCAGGATAGTAGGATAACGTACGCTCCATGCCACAGCGAAAGCAGTATAAGAACGCCGTGACTAAAATCCACCCGCAAAACCAGGGGCCTTAGTCTGCTATTACAATAGTGTCAGAATGGTCGATCACTGATAATCGCATAATGGTTGATTTTGACAAGTTTGTGGTAATCTGCTACATACTAAACTTGTCAAAATCAACCATTATGCGATCAGTGATCGACCATTCTGACACTATTGTAATAGCAGACTAAGGCCCCAGGAAAATACCACACTTGTAATTCTCAAAAGGTTAGATTAAATAAAAAACAATGTGAAAATAATACTGAAATGATTTGTATGTCTGGATATGTATAGTGTGGTGGGCAGCCGAGCAGATTTCACCGCGTAATGACCGCCACTCTATTGTTGCCTGTGAACACACTAGAGGATTGTACATACTGCAGCTAAAATACGCCAACAACATGACAGCAGTGGTAAAAGAAAAAACTAAGATAAACAATTAAGACTATTAATCTGGATAAAAAGGACCTCGTGGCTAAATAATAGCAGCCATTCGGGTCGATATTTAGGGTAAGCCGCGCTTGCCTAGTGTCTGTGGACGGGTGACCACCCGTTACATACTGAATTTCCTACGTGCCTCGGAAATCACGTTGAGCCGTTGGTACCGGCTGTCATTTTTAGATCTTTGACAGTTGTTAGAGGTAGTCAGTGTTCAGAAAGTCTGACAACCAGTCTTACCAAGGGGTATCGCGTTACCCAGTACTAACTGGGTTGTGAAGGCCAGATAGGTAGTCGCTCTATGAAAAATACTGATATTCAGTTGCAACCGTTAGACTGAAAGCCGATCCCAACATAGTTGGGAAATAGGCTAGCCAGATGATGATGATCTGTATTAAAAAATATAAGCCATCTCCAATTTTATTTATTTTATTTTATTTATTTGGCTCACCAACAATTGAATACACAGTACAGTTTAAGAAGAACATCGAATAAACTTATTGACTAGTGTACCAATTTCTTATAGGTAAGTACATCATGCATTAATGTGTTATAATAAGTAATCTACAAGTTCAAAGCTTGTAGAATAGACCTAAAACTAAAAACTCTATAATATTAAGACCTAAAACTATATTGGTTAAAATTTACTAAAATTAAATTAACATGTAAGCCTAAACACTAAAGTTATTTTACAAGTTGTTATAAATAACGCTTCTAAACCTACTAAATGAGTCGGAGTGAATATCAACCAGATCGCTGCAGCTGTTCAATAACTTACATAGGCGGGGGATAGGGGAATTAGCACCAAGGACAGTTCTGCGAAGTGGGGGGCGCAAAGGTGTTATAGGAGCTCTTGGACTTTTGGTGGGTACACGAAAGTTGATCCTGCTCAATAATTGTGGACAAACAATTTTATATCTTACAATTTTAAACAAAAACAAAGCATCCAATAAATCTCTCCTGTTTTGTAGGGAGATGATCTTAAAATGCTCTTTCTTTATACGACCGTACCTTTTTAGTCAATAAACTGTAAGGGAGTTTCAAAACATTCTGCCTGCACTCCTTTGGAAATTATAGGCGTGATTGAAGTAATATTATATTCAAAGACATTGACATATTAACAAGGCAAAGAAAATCGTAATCCAATATTTTTCACTACTTTTTTGCGGATGGAAAATCATCAAATAACTTCCCCCGCTTTGGGTGGAGCGAGAGGGGAATGTCAGACTTATACTGATTAAAACCCACCCATGTTCCTTCTATTGCCCTTTACGTTTCGGGGCCGCGGTATCTCTTACGAACAACCTGCAACCCCGAATATTTGTTATTACTTGCTACCAACTAGTTCTGTCTGGTGTTAACGCTTGTCAGGGTGCTTTCGAGTCCGTCAAAATTAAAAATATTCGGATCATAATTTTTGAATGTAAGTAAACCCAATGTCAGCTCTTGGTGTCTTTAAAACCTTTTGGATTTTATGGAAATGGAAAGGCATAGTCAAAACTGTTTATGTGATTAACAGATTAATAACAGTTAAGAGCAAAGACAGCATGAGAAATTTCGTATAAACATAAACAAAAAACTCTATGTATTATTGCAAGCTATAGCTTAAAATAATACATACTATTGTTCCGGACAGCGTACATCAACATTTCCACATAACCGAATTCGTGGGCAACAGGCTTTGAAAATACGCGCGTCATGATTATTAGGAGCTCGTTAATTGGCTTTGACACACAAGTTCGCTCGCCGGTATGACCGTGTGTAGTGCGACAGTCTATTCGGATTATGACGTCCAAATACAGTAGGTATGGCACATAAATTGTGTAATAAAACTAAATATTGCATCGTGATTTGAATAGTTATTGTAACGGAGTTAAGTCGGTTATTCAATGAATCGTTAATGAATGAAGAATTGGGGCAGTGACGCTTTTGTTTTGATGATCTAAAAGGAAACGAATGATTTGATTATCTAAGTATGAATGAATCGTTATTAGCAGTTTTTTTTTCTTCTTTGGCAACTCAGCCGATGTCGACTATACTGCCAGGGTCACGAGGTGCTTATTAGCAATTATAGTTCCCAAGCGAGATATGAAGGAGAAAGAAGTAAATGATGTCGTGACGTCTGACAAGGGAGAGTGAAAAAAAAAAACAAAAGAAAGGTGAGTTAATGATAAATTGGCTAGCTTGAGAATCTTTTTTTTCTCAAACAAAAAATGATTCAAGATTAATGATTGGTTGTAATGTTATGGTAAATAAATAAATGAAATAATGCAAAAAATAATATTGAAGTTGTCCTTGAAAATTTTAATACGAATGTTCTTTCACTATTAATCAAAAATCTGTCACTATTAATGGTATAGTAGCGTCAACAAATATTTGTATGACCCATATAATAATAAAGTTGTTCAAGGCTGTTTGTGTATGAGAGTTTAAATGTTTAAACCCACGATACAGAAGAAATTTCTAAAGTGGGGAAACTTTTAATAACAAAAAATAGAAATGACGCAGGAGAATTATTGATAGTGTGATTTTGTGTGTTGATAGGAAACGTTGTGCCAACGCTATTTTGCCATGGACAAAAGGCAGGAAGATGATTATAAAAATATTCGGGATCAGAATTATTTAATGTAAATATTCCTAATGACTGCTCTTTATGTCTTTTAAATCTCTTTGATTTTATGGAAATTAAAAGGCATAGTCAAAACTGTATGTGATTAACAGATTCATGACAGTTAAGGGCAAAGACATCATGATAAATCTAATATATAAAATTCTCGTGTCACAGTTTTCGTTCCCATACTCCTTTGAAACGGCTGGACCGATTTAAACGAAATTTTGTGTACATAACGGGTAGGTCTGAGAATCGGCCAACATCTATTTTTCATACCCCTAAGTGAGCAGCGGGTGAAACCGCTGGGTACAGCTAGTTTCGTATAAACATGTAGGTACTAAAGCTTGGAACAACACACATATACTTTTGTCCCGGCCAGTACACAAATTTACAGGCAACAGTGTTCAAATAGAACCGAAAAAAAATTCTTTATCATTGTCGTTTTCCTTACAGTTCTCTAGGGACAGTATTGTAAGCTACGTCAGATTGCCACGCTGTAATCAACGAGCTCTTTTTCCTTCAATTTAGCCAATTATACAAATTGCTTTCTTTAAAAAGGCTTTTTAACCCGTCGCACGTCCGCAAACATTGCTTGAAAATGCCTCAAATGTCGAAGCAGTTAGTAGGTACAAAATTATTTTGGGTAGACGTTCACAAAAATTAAGATTTCGTCATTATACAGATAATAACACAATACAAATTATACCTTCTTGGATTCGTTATGAGTTTTACCTGTTTATTGGTATATATATCTAATAAATTAAAACTAATCTGACTTCACAGCGACGTGAAATGTTTTTATTTTGATATTTTTTTTCACATAACCTTGAAACTTGATCAAATAGAACCGAAAAAAAAAACTTTATCATTGTCGTTTTCCTTACAGTTCCCTAGAGACAGTATTGTAAGCTACGTCAGATTGCCACACTGTAATCAACGAGCTCTTTTTCCTTCAATTTAGCCAATTATACAAATTGCTTTCTTTAAAAAGGCTTTTTAATAATTGCGCAGCCTGAATAAAGACGTAATTCAGAGTCAAATTAGATGACATAATAATCTTCTGAATTTTAGAAAACGTATTTTTTTTTATGAAATTTCTTGATTCATATGCGTATAGTATGACTAGTACTTGTTTCAGTGATGGGAAACATCGTGAGAAAACTAGCATGTCTGAGAGATATTTTTTAACGGCATGTTAAGTCTGAGGTTAATGGCCCACGCTCGGGGCGTCGGGCGCGAGACGTCTTTCGGCCACTGTAGAAGCGAGTCTGTGGACAGTGAGCAATGGGTAGTCGACGGCGCGATAGTGTTGTACGCACGCCTCAAAAAGATGCCAGCAAAGCAGAGGGGCAAGGGTCAAGGCCGGCCGGAGTTGCAAATTGTTCGAATGAGGTACGGCGGTTTTGGATTATTAAGAGCACAAGAAGGAACACAGATGGGTTTTAGTCAGTTAAAAGTCTGACACTCTCCCGCTCCGCCTAAAGCAGGGGAAGTTATTTGATGAATTTCCACCCGAAAAAAAATGCATGGTATAAAAAATAATAGATACAGTCTCATCACACGATAGAAATAAATCGTCATCCTGTCTCTCCCTAATATATTAAACTCACAAGGTGACTCCACAAGACACAAGAGTATTTCCTCGTATTCCAAATATCTCATCTACATATTTGATTAAAAAGCCTGGTAACATCTTACAAGATTTTGCAGATGACATAACACAGCCGTAAAAATCCTTCAAGTCAAGATTATCTCCAAAGTAACGAAACCATATTAACTTTATAAATACAGAAGCAACTCTGTTTGTCTGTCTGTCTGATTTATTGTTATATTTTCATATACTTGACAGCTAAACGTATCTCGATGGATTTTGACACATGATAGATCAAGACCTTTACCATTAAGTCTCATGTAATAGGAGCAAGCCTATCCTCCATCCAGACTCCGTGCGGCTATTAAGAAATTCTTCCTAACCCAACAACTTGTGACGACTCGACCTGGGATTTGAACCCAAATCTTCAGGTTCAGTAGTCGCTCTTACGAACGTGGCAGTTTTTATTAATAAGTAAAAAATGCCTGATGCGTATCGCACTGTCCTGGTAAACACCAAGTTGGTCTACTTAGTTATGTGGAGGGATTGCACCCTCTAAAAAACACTGCGTGAGCCTACTGTCGTATTGCTAGATGAGTCGGGAGAACTGCTACGTTAGCGACTCACATAAAATGGTGGAACAAGACCTGGGTAAATCAGGCGTATGTTCTACGCGTGCCTTGATGTCACCATAGAAGAAAAGCCTGCCAGGGCCACCGCCTGCCGGGGTTGCGGGTTGTTTAAAAGAGATACCGCGCCCCCGGATTATAAAGGGCAAAAGAAGGGACATGGGTATGTTTTAGTCCGTACAAGTCTGAAACTCTTTTACGCTCGACCCTGAGCAGGGGAAGTTGTTTGGTGATTTCCCATCCGTCAAAAAAGACATGGGCAAATAAAACATATTATCTGATGTCCTTAAAAAGTTATCTTAAGATCCTATGTGATAAGGGTGAGTCCTTTGCCACAAAACCGGTGCTCCATGGAACCGCAAATCAAGATACAGAGCATTGTCTGATGGAAATACTTAATGGCTACCGCTTCTTCGATAGGATCTCCACCACCAATGCAGCACAGCCTGGGTTAGAGATATTTATAATCCCCACAGTAAGTAACCGTTCGAGAATACCCACAGACGAAACCACGTGCAGGAGCTAGCGCAATATAATCTCAAGGCAGATGTCATGAAAGCAAAAGCGTAAAAACCAATTTTTCTTCATATATTACTGACATTTCGTTCGTGTTCGCGAGAGGTACATTTTTATTCGGCTGGTGTGCGTGGCTTTCTTTAATAATCCGCTTTGGGGTATGTTAATAGTGTCAGCGAGGAGCGGACCTGAGCATAGACTAAGTGATTTTTTTTTTGCTTTTGGCCGCATCTCGCTTTTTGCTTTTCGCCGCATCTCGCTTTTTGCTTTTGGCCGCATCTCGCTTAAATTGAAGCATCACTACCCTGCCTATGGTGTGGCACGCTTAGCCAAAAGACTCGCTCGAAGTTTGAAGAGATGTTTTAACGACATGGTTGGCGCAGTGGCTGAGCGATCTACTGCTGCGCTGCGTGTCGGGAGTTCGATCCCCGCACTGAACAAATATTTGTATGGCCTACAGACATGTAGTTGTTTCGGGTCTCGCTGTTTGTGTATGTGAGTTTAAATTTTTGTAAACGCACCCACAATACAGGAGAAATTCTAGTGTGGGGTGGAACCGTTTAAAAAAAATGAAATGAAAATAAACCCTTTTCACTGCCCTTCGGCTTATTTTTCTTACGGAAATCATTAAATAACTTCCCACGTTCTGAGCGAAGCGGGTACGGAGAACCCACCTTCACCTTCTTTCTTATGTCTTTTATGTTCCAGGACCGCGGTTCTGTCGCCACTTATTGGTCCTTTTTTTCAGGTGTGTATCATCCAATGACATCCCCCGCTCCGTCCAGCGGGTGTCAGAGCAGAAGTCAATGACAATGACATAGACAATGTCAGACTTGTACTGACTAAAGCCCACCCATGTTACTTCTATTGCCCTTTACGTTCCGGGGCCGTGGCATCTCTTTCGAACAACCCGCAACCCCGGCAGGACTTATGGGTCCTTAGTTTTAATAAAAACTGTAACGTTTACCTTCCAATCGCTCCCCATTAGCACACAGGACAGACCCGAACAGTGAGTATATTTGAGGCATCCGTCCGCCCGACTGTCAATGAACAAAATGGAGAGAAATATGCCAATGGGACTCCCATAGAAAACCTTCAATATGCTAGTCCGGTTTTTCATTAAAAGTAATCCCGAATTTCGGGATTTCTGTTTTATTATTCCCGAATAGAATAGGGCTTCGTCTATTAATATGGATGTTCTTAATAAAATCGTCAAGGTTTTTTTTTATGAAGAGATATAAGATGTTTATGAATTTATAGAATTCAATAGAGAGATTAGATTATTTACCGTGTTGCCATGGTCACGAATGAAAACATGGAATTAGATATTTTCCGCTTCTCCGTAATTAAATTGCGAACAAGTTTTCAAAACACGGAATGAGACAGTAGATAGATACTTCTTGTGTAAACATCTTTGATGTTTATTTCAAAGTTACTCTCGATTCAAAATAAAGTAGGTGCAGATTTTTGAATGATTTATGTACAGCGTGTACCAAAAAGGTATGGGATGGGCATTCATTAAAAAACTAAATGGGTATTGTATTTAGCCGCAATTTGGCTGTACTGAAATCATGACATGACTGACCTAGAGACGCTTGAATAAAAGAAACGAATTTACTCAAAAAAAAGGGCTAAAAGAAGGGTCCGAAAGGGGGCTAAAATTAAGACCAAAAGTTGTAACGACACTTTTTGCCATAGTTGTAAGCCAGTACTCTCTCATAGCAAGCAAGCCAGTTATTGTCGTTTCGCTATTCTATTTCGCATTGAAGAGCGTGATGATGATTTATTGAGTGTATACAAGTTTTTTGTACATAATAAATAATTACGTCATTCCATCTGGGTGTCCCTTGACACCTCAGAAGTTTTTTATTTATTTTGAGTGCTTATCACCATTGAGACTAATAAATATTTTTCTTTCTTTCTTACTATCATAATGGTCAGGGAACAGGAAGCTGGCTGTGAATTGGCGGTTTTCACAATACAAATTAATGTGGAAGCATAGCGCTTTGTTCGAGTTCGTGATGTGAAAGATGGCATAGGTTAAAAAATTCTAAAAGGACTAGTAATGAGACAATGTGGGGTTACACAAGACACTGTAGGTACTGAAAAACTACCTTTTGTTTGGGGTGGGAAATCATCAAATAACTTTCCGCTGGGCGGAGCGGGGGGGACTGTCAGACTTGTACGGACTTAAACCCACCCACGTTCCTTCTATTGCCCTTTACGTTCAGGGGCCGCGGTATCTCTTTCGAACAACCCGCAACCCCGGTGAACAACTACCTTATGTAATCTGACGACACGGTTGGCGCAGTGGCTCGATTCCCAAACGGAACAAATATTTGTATGGCCTGCAGATAGTTGTTCCGGGTCTGGCTGTATGTATATGTGAATTTAAATGTTTGTATACGCACCCAGGAGGAATTCCTAGTGTGGAGCAACGTTTTTTAAACCAAAAAAACTCATTACCTACTTACTAAAAGGGTTCTAGAACCAATTTGTTGTTCAAACAATGACATCATCAGATCATAATTCTAGCCAGCCAGTCTGGCGAGACTCAGTTTTATTTCTGATAGCTGTTCCCCGCGGTTTCACCCACGCTGCTCAGCACATGTTGGTCGTAGCGTCATGTTATATAGCCTATAGCCTTCCTCAAGAAATGGACTATCCAACACTAAAAGAATTTTCCAATTCCAACCAGTAGTCCTTGAGATTAGCGCGTTCAAACAAACAAACTCTTCAGCTTTATAATATTAGTATAGATTTGTTTTTCGATACGAAAATGTTTTCAGAAACAAATTTCAAGATTTATTTTAGTTCGTTTGTTCATTTCCAAGTCATTAATTACCAAATATTGTCTCTTTAAATAAAAAATATGATTTTTTTTTTTAAAGATATAAGTAATTTGGTGTTTTCATCGTTTTTACATCGTCATCCTGTTTTAAAGTGGTGATGTGATGAAATAATTTATTTGTATTATATTTGTGACAAAGAGATATTGTTAGGCGCGTCGCCCACACGACCAAGAGTCGAGGCGCAGTAGAAAATCTTGCTGCGGCGTGACTCTGATGTGAGATTTTCTTTACAAATGTCGTGTGGTCGACGCGCCTAACGCGCCCGCGCCGCGACTGCGCCTTGACTCTTGGTCCTGTGGGCGACGCGCCTTAAAAGTTCCTTTCATGTGTGTTATTTGTAAGATCCATTCTCATTGATTTTTTTAATGAACACATGTATCACGCCTGTAAATCCCGAAGGGGTTTTTTGCTAATGGGAAATCATAAAATAACTTCCTACAGGCCGTGTCGACGGCACGTTAGTGTTCCACGCGCGTCTCAAGGAGATGTCAGCAAAGCAGAGGGGCCTGCCGGGGTTGCGGGTTATTCGAAAGACATACCGCGGCCCCGGAACACAAAGAGTAATAGAAGGAACATGGGTGGGTTTTAGTCATTACAAGTCTGACAGTCAGCAAAAATAAAAGACAATCACAGTTTGAATTTAAGTCTTACACTCATACTCTTATTTAAATACTAGTTTTTGCCCGCGGCTTTACTCGCGTTAAATTCAGGGTAACACATTTCTCCTTTCCTGATTTACAGGTACCTGCTACCTGTAGTTTTTGCCCTTATGTATTATTATAGCAATGCTAGGTTTTCCCTTTTCTTCCCTCTTTTTCCCTCATATCTTAATCTTTTTTTTTAAATAGCCTATGTCCGTCTCCAGGGACCCAATTGTCTCTGTACCAAAATCCATCAAAATCCGTTTGGTCAGACGTAACAAACAAAATTTAGTAAGGATATAAAATCTCTTTTCTACGATAGGCCAACATGACCCAGAAGAGAGATTTTAAATAATAAGAGGCTAGCTTATACTGTTTCTGTTATCACTGACATGCAGCCTAATGTAAACGATGTAAAATATGTGTAAATAATGTGTAACCATAAAATTAATGGGAGCCTGACACGTACTTATGTAGAACCATAAATTTCGGCCTGATGTTACCGGAAAATCTCGCTTACGCTAAATGTAGATTACATAACGCATTTCCTACCTACCCATCTATTACTGAAATTTTAATTTCCATGAAAAGAACCAAAACCTGTAAAAATATATCGAAATGCTAGCTGCGACCCGCGGTTTTACCCAAGTAGACCGGGTCAAATAGTAGGTAGCCTATGTTTTAATCCAGCTATTTAGACACCAAAGTTTATCCAAAACCGTTTAGCCATTTGAGCGTGAAGGAGTAACAAAGATACAGACACAATTATGAAACTTTTTGCTAATAATATTATTGTGATTTCAGAAGTGCAAAAGATCCATTGAAAAAATCGGTCGCCACATAAAATAAATACACGTCACTTTTGCAACGTGTGGCTATAAAAAAAAACAAAAACGACAATGAACCCATCCTCATACATCTCGCAGACCTCTCCCCGAAAATTGGCTGAATACACAAATACTTTTGCGCGCCGAAATAAACAGAAAAATAAAGGTCGACAAAATGGCGGAGGACGGACACATTGTTCTGTGTGTAGCAATTAAAGTTGTAAAATGGCTTTTGTAAACGAGAAATACACGGTTTTACTATTACTTGGGTTACCTTAAAGGTATCTTTTAATTAAAGGGCTGTGATAAATCTATTGGGTTTGTATTAGGTGGTCTGAAAATGGAGTGTGATATGAGAGTGATTGACACTTACAAACTATATGAATATTAAAGCTGTAGTTATAATAATGAAGCGGAGAATAGACTATGAGAAGGAAGAAGAAGAGGAAGACTCATAAGGTAACTAATAGCCTTTTCTATTTTCAATTTCAAATCTAATAAATAATAATCTCTACGGCTATGGGCGGAACGAAAAGGAGTGTCAGATTTTTACTGCCTAAAACCCATCTATGTTCCTTTTTTTGCTATTTGTGTTCTGGGTATCTAAACCCAAAAAAATTGGGTTAGAAAAATTACGGTGATGTCAATCAATCATAACTTAAGCTCCACCAAATCTATAAAAGACAAAAGAATTCTAAGATAGTGTAGTACAAGTAGAGCTTAAACAGCTAGAATCTTAAAACACAATGTTGCCACAGCTAAAAAAAAATGCAAAAAGCATTTAATCGATCATGTCGAGGAAAACACAGAAATCAAACACGAATGTCGTAAAAAATGTAACAACATGTTTGAAGATGTCAAGAGGAAGGGGAGCCTTACAAGAGTACGACAAAATGAAGACAAATATTTCGTTTGTTTAAAAATACTGAGTGGGCTTTCTTTTGTTTTGGAATTCCATTCAAACAATTTACGTTGATAAGTAAATATGTATTTACGGAAATCGTGAATTTCTTTTAAGGATATTTTTGGCATTTGGAATTCGGTTCATAATAAAGAAATAAGATAATATTTACATTTGTACCGTTAACTTGTCGATCCATATTTCAAATTAACGATACGAAACCAGGATCGTTTCGAATGGCTTTGTATCGATTCTTCTAATATCGTATTGTATCGTCCTAGTCGATGAACGACATTTGCAATTGACATCGATACAATAATATATCGATGCAGGGAACAGTAACTGTATCAAATGCTTCAATTCTATTTTTTATCAAAAACATATAAACATTCTTGGGGACCTTATTCTTTTTTTAAATAGACTGAATAGGCAATTTATGTCAATTTCAAACGATATCGATCTAAATAATAATTAACAAAATAAATATTGGAGTACCGCATCGTGTTGTATAACGCAATTAATGTTAATCCTAATTTTGCATATCACTAGCGACCCGCCCAGCAGTTTCACCCGCTGCTCACCTGCTAAGAGTAATAGCGTGAAGTATTATACATACAATTCCTCTTGAATCACTCTGCTTAAAAAAAAAACCGCATCAACATCCGTTGCGTAGTTTTAAAGATTTAAGCATACATACAACATAGCACGGGCCTGTTGGTCTAGTGGTTAGTGGCCCTGACTGCTGAGCCGGAGGTCGTGGGTTCGATTCCCACCCAGAACAAACTTTGTGTGATGAGCATGATTGTTTGTTCTGTGTCTGGGTGTGATTTATCTATAATAAGTATGTATTTATAAATTATATAAGTATGTATATCAGTTGTCTGGTTACCATAACACAAGCTCTGCTTAGCTTGGGATCAGATAGCCGTGTGTGAGCTGTCCTAAGATATTTATATTTATTTATTTATAGCAATAGACAGACAGCGACAGTGACTTTTTTCATACTATTAGTGATGATGTTATAGTGATGTTCCATGCAATCCGATAATTAAAGTATCGACTTTAAAGTATCGGATCGCATCAAACACCACTAGTTCATCACAGTAGCCCTTAAAGGTAAACAAGAAGATAACTAAAATACATTTTAATCAAAATGAAACAGGAATCCTTACGATGCCATAAATAACGTTAAACTAAATTGAATTTGAAGACATCTCATTTACAAGGAAATGAAGTTAATTTAAACGTTTATAAGGTTTCCGAGATACGTGTCTACTTTTATAAGAAAACCTTGATATATGACATGGCATGACGGCTTGCATTTATTTATGTCACATTTTATACATGCCTGATTTTGTTATATTTAAATGAACAAACAAAAATATCAAAGAAGATTAAAACTCTGATGCTATTTCATGGGTTTCTAGGTTCGAGACCCGGGTTGGGTAAATTATTATTGAGTTTTTTTCCAACATGACTTATTCAGTAGCAGCCAGGGATTTTGGACTTGTCCCCAATTGACAACAATAGGCTCACACCTAATTGAACATAGAACTAACATGTAACTAGAAAAAAAGAGGGGGAATACATTAGATACCCCTGTGCCTCTATTAGGTGATTATAGGCATGATATAACGTTAATACTGACTTCACAATAATTTCTTATTCAACATAAACAAACGCTACACATTCAGAGACATCATGACAAATTACGACATCCACAAAACAAAGGCAATTTAAATTCAAGCAAAAACAATTGTTTACACCAACCACGTACGAAAACGAAAAGTGTCAAGGGATAGGTTAACGCTTATTGTTTTTCATCGTGAATACCTCCCAGGGGACAGCCCTGGCTGATGTTGTGTTATTATGGTACAAACGACCAACTTCAGCGGGCGCCAGGGGAATATTTATCAAGGAAATGTGCTTCTACCCTGTCATTACCGCGCTTACTTTTATGTTCTTATCGTACAAATATTTCTAACAAAGAAATAAAATTGAAGTGTCTGTTTGTAATTTTTTAATTATAGCTTTTTACTGAATACATTTTAAAATTAGGTACTTACAATAAAGAACATATATTATTTCGTTCTCCTTTCGCAGGTCTGCTCGCAGAAATTCCTCGAGAAATAAGCAGTACCTTTGTACTCAAATTGTATAGGTTTTTTTTTTCTTGTCTGGTCTACTGTGTACATAAATGATTAAATAATATTTTTGTCTGACTGTTGGTCCCGGTTTATCTCCAAAACGGCCGTACCGTACTGTGTGTTATAAGAAGTAACTTTTAGTTTACAAAAACGGATAAAAGACCGAGATTAAGGAGCGACATAAACAGCCATATCTTTTGACAGCGTAGACATGGGGGTTGATTTGATTCACAGCATAAAGGTACAGACGCCTGCAGGTCAAGCTACCCGAAACTGTAAATTTTTCCCAGTGAACCTTGAACCTTAATGCTTTAGAAATAAAGTCGAAACTCTATCAAAGAAATCTGACAGATTGTAGTAGCTTGATGTGCAGGCGTCTGTACCACGGATTGAGTATAATGTTTATGTAATTAATTTCTACTCGATACCTCTTCACGTTTCCGAGATATACCCTCTTGACAGACATACGGACAACAAAGTGATTCTATAAGGGGTTAGTTTTTTTTTAGTTCAAAACCCTAAACATGAATTTATGCGGGCGAAGCTGCAAGCGAAAGCTTGTGCTGCAATATTTTTATCGTTGTGGATTATAGTGGATGTTTGGTGGAATTCTGCGGCGGTTACTATGTGAGACAGTAAAAGCTTCGTCTTTTGTTTTATGCACGATTTATCTCCTATATTTTTGCAGTATTTATTTTGGAATTGTGAAACTAGCGGCTGAAGGATTATATTGTCGTTCACAAAGATAACGTTTGTTACATTTTCTCTAGTTTTTTTGGAGTTTACTCCTTAAGAATCGATTTTCATATATAAGGCGCCCGGTATGAGAAAAATCCTAGGGGTAAACCTACTAAAGTAACGAAAATGTGTCACGTTTTTGGCTGTGAGTGTATTAAGACGTACATATTATGGTATGCTGTATAGGCGACTATACCTATATACTATATGTTATTGGGCTTGTTTGTTTCTATCAGTGTCGATGTATTTATATTGCTATTTTTTTCATTCAAACTCAAACTCAAATCATTTATTTCAATTAGACCATTACAGGCACTTTTGAATGTCATAAAAACAAGAACAAAAGAAATGATGCTGCTACAGTCCCAGTCACAAGACATAATAACTTGTGAAAGTACTGTAGTTGCCCATTCCAAAGCGTAGATCTCTATGGAGAAGAATGGGCAAGAAACTCCATGGACACTCTTTTAAATCATAATGTTTTATAAAATCATGGATACATCATTCATGTTGAGATTATTCATAATGTGAGAACGATGTAGAAAAACGAGCACATTTAGAGCGTCCAGAGTAAAAGCAATAATTATCACGAGTTTAATAGAAGAATTAAAACAAACCGTGGTAGCTAAGAGATGACCAGTCCCAACCGACAGCGCCCGTTCACGAACATGACGTATGGATCAGCCCCATTCAGCTCGACCATTTTGAAGGGAGCTAAATGACCCGACACACCCGCCACCATCAGCGAGACATTTAAGTGAGCATGACAATCTCTCAACCACCAGGGCAACCGTCGAGTCAATAAAATTACATAGAACTCACACATGGGCATTACAATTATACAATATTAGGAAATTGAGTCTATACAATGCAATGATAGTATTACAATCTTCTTCAGCTGCCACAATAACTTCAGATGCTGATTAATGATAGTTAGTTTGCCCCTATGGTTGTGGAGCAGGACCGGCATTGAGCCAAGCATTTATATCATTAATGTAATCCCCCAACTTATAGTATGCTTGCCTACATAGTGTGCGTTTAATACAAGATTTAAACTTCGATTCATTCAGTTGTAGGATGTTTGGAGGTATTTTATTGTAACATTTTAAACAGTACCCCATAAAAGAGGAGTCTACCTTAGCTAGCCTGAAACCTGGCTGAACCAGTTGGTCCCTATTTCTAGTATTATAGTGATGTCTGTCACCTCTTTTACTAAATAGATGCAGATTTTTCCTAACGTACATGATGTTTTCATAGATGTATTGACAAGGTACTGTCATGATGTTAATTTTTTTAAACAGTTCTCTTAGAGAATCGCGCCTACGCAGATTGTACATGGCTCTGATGGCTCTTTTCTGCAGAATAAATATAGACTCAATGTCTGCAGCCCGTCCCCAAAGTAAAATACCGTATGACATTATACTATGAAAATAACTAAAATAGACCAGTCGCGCGGTATCTACATCAGTAAATTGACGGATTTTTCTTACGGCATATGCAGCTGAACTTAACCGTCCTGCAAGAGATGTTAAATGAGGACCCCATTGTAGCCTCGAGTCGAGTGTGATTCCTAAGAAAACAGTTTTATTGACGAATTCTAGTTTCTCTTGATTTAATACTATGTCACAATCAGTACTTTTGACGTTTGGTAGAGCGAATCTTATGCATTTCGTTTTTTTCCCATTCAATACTAAGTTATTAGCAGTAAACCAATTATGGACCTGCAATAGGGCGTTATTTAGGTCGTCAAGATTCGTAGCACGTCTATTTACCTTAAATATTAAAGAAGTGTCGTCAGCAAACAACACCATTTGTGGTTGATTTTCAAATAAATGGGGTAGATCATTAATATATACTAAAAAGAGGAAAGGACCCAATATAGAACCTTGTGGTACACCCATTTTAACTTTTAAACCCATTGAATTAACGCCATTAATTTGTACTTGTTGCTGTCTATCATTTAAATACGATTTTACTAAACTGAGCGCAAGTTTATCTAAACCGTAATGCTCAAGTTTTAAAAGCAGGGTTTCATGATTAACGCAATCAAATGCCTTCGTAAGGTCACAGAAGATTCCTATTGCATCTTGTGCCTCTTCCCATGCAGTAAATATATGTTTCATTAAGGTGACACCGGCGTCAGTCGTACAACGTCCTTTGGTGAAACCATACTGCTTTTCATGTAAGATTTTATTGGTGTTAAAATGGTTGAGCAATTGATTTAGCATTATCTTTTCAAACACCTTGCTGAGAACTGGCAAAACGGATACGGGCCTATAGTTGTTAGTGTCTTTACTGTCCCCGGATTTAAAAAGCGGTATTACCTTGCTGTATTTCATTAGATCCGGGAAAACCCCTTGATCCACGCACAAATTAAATATTAAGGCTAAATATGGTGCTATAGTCTCAATAATGGCGATACAAGCTTTGATGGACATACCCCAAAGATCTTCGGTTAATTTGACCTTGATTTGCTTAAAAGCTTTAATAACTGATAAGGGGTTTATATGCTTAAATTCAAATTGAATCGGGCAGGCTGGAACGTTAGCCTTTAATAAATCCTTAGATAGCAAGGGCGAGGACTGTAAGGTCTCTGTAGTCTTATGTGGGATATTGGTAAAGAAATTCACAAATTCCTGAGCAATGTCATTATTATTGCTCACGAGGCCACGTGAGGTTTCTAACGTAAAATCATTTCTTGGTTTTTTATTTCTATTTGTTTCATTGTTGATTATTTTCCAAACCGTTTTTATTTTATCATCGGCTGATTTAATTTTGTTGCTAATGAATAAGGATTTGGCAACTTTACAAGTGTTTTTAAAAATTTTGGAATAAGTGGCAACATATTCATTAAAAGTTTTTGTGTTGATGTAAGGCTTAAGGCCATACAGCTCAAACAATCGTTCATTAATTTGTGAATTTTACCTTTCATATGATATTAATCTTTTTTTAGTTGAATAAACTCTTTTTGGCATCGTTAGATACTCGTACTTAAGAAGTAATCTCCAGTCGTGCGTCGGAGCTGACACACACACTTTTTTTTTTCGTTTTATTTGTTGTTTATTTTAATATTTTACATAATATGAGCTAGATCATACACAATTGCATGTAGTAAAATAGTTTCATGACAAGTCCTTGAGTCAGTGAAACGGGTTATAACGGCTTAAAGAGATGTCAGCAAAGGAGCCTGACAGGGCCACCGCCTGCCAGGGTTGCGGGTTACTCGAAAGATACAATGTAGTCCCGAAACACAAAGAGGAATACAAATATGGAACATGGGTGAGTGTAAGTCTTTAACAGTCTGACACTCCCCCTTGCTCCACCCAGAGCAAGGCAAGTTATTTGGTGATTTCCAAACCCTAAAAGAGTAATGGGCCCCCCTTTGCTGCTAAACTCAAGCTGGACTTACTAGCTACCAGTCTTTAACAGTCCTTCTCCAAAATTCCATTCGAGTTTTCCTAACCATATCCCTCGGTAAAGTGGGCCTTTTTTTTTGAGGTGGGAAATCATCAAATAACTTCCCCCGCTCTGGGCGGAGTAGGGGGGCGTGTCAGACTTTTACTGACTAAAACCCACGCATGTTCCTTCTGTTGCCCTTTACGTTCCGGGGCCGCGGTATCTCTTTCGAACAACCCGCAACCCCGGGTAAAGTGGGCCTTTAACGTACATTTCCGGATACTTAAACGTTCAGTGCACATTCAATGTTGGTGAATCAAATTCTAAGAACCTAACTATTGTTGTATTGCTCACACAAATTGCACGAGTACTGCATTTAAGTAATCATCGGTGCTTCGCTTACCGTTTATTGTAAGGAATCACTCGAGCGATTTGCGTACAGTATGAAGTATTATTATATCACAGTAATGACGGAATGATGGCCGTGAATTTCTGTTACCTTGTACTATTCAGTAGACGGTGATTTCTAGTTCTGTTAAATCAAATCTCGATTTTAATGTTTTTCAAAATGTCTAGTTTTTTTGCACAGATTAAATATATCCTTATCCTTACTATATAATATAATATTATAAAAGCGAAAGTGAGTTTGTTTGTTTATTTGTTTGTTACCTCTTCACGTTTTAATGGCTAAACCGATTTTAATGAATTTTGGTACAGTACGGACATAGGCTAATATTTTTTAAAAAAAAGTTGGATGTGAGGGAGAAAGAGGAAAGAAAAGGGAAAACCTAGCGTTGCTATTACAAATCAATAAGACGCACAGGGAAAAACTGCAGGTACCCAGGCTACCCCGAATTTAACTCTAGCGAAGCCGAGGGCAAAAGCTAGTTTTACAAATAAATGTCACATCATTGCAAACCTATCCTTTTCTACCATTTTTCTATTCTTGTATTCCATTCTTGTGTTACCCCAAATATATAGCGGGCGGAGCCGCGGGCGAAAGCTAGTTTTAATTTTAAAAATGTAATTTGCTGCGCCTGCCTAGGATGGTCTGTGGATGGGTGACCACCCACTACATACCTAGTATAGTCAGTGCCTCGAAAGCACGTTAAGCTGTTGGTCCCGGCTGTTATTTATAGTTTCTTGACATTCGTTATAGGTAGTCAGTGTCCCAAAAGTTTGACAACCAGTCTACTAGTACTAGTATTACCCAGTACTAACTGGGTTGTGGAGGTCAGACAGGCAGCCGCTCCATGTAAAATACTGGTATTGTTAACGCCTAGTGTGTGTGTGCGAACAAAACGTCTCACGCACACACGCACACGACGTATTCCTCAAGGATACAGCGCGCGAGCAGCTAGCCAGCGCTGCCGCGCGCCCCACTCACTCGCCCATATACAGCGTTGGAGCACACACGCGCTCATAATTTTGTTATTTAATGTAATTTTACGTTATTAAAAACCATAAAAAACTCATTGTCGTACATCATTCCACCGATGACCAAAATCCACCAAGGGCAAAGTACCGGCGTTCACAATTTGGTCCTACGAGCCTGGATAATCTCAACCACACCGAGCATCAAGAACAAAGGAAATACTGCGCCGCGTGGATGGCGGCCATTACGAAAATTCCAGCGTGTCAAGTCAAGCTTTAACGAGTCGAGTCATACAATATTTCTAAAAGGAATCTCAACATTGGATGAAAAATACGTGGACATCGAGCTTGAAATAAAATACCTATTTGGAGTTTGGAGAAGCTGAGCCAAAGAGGACTACCTACATCCACATGGAAGGTCACACGTGAGTCCTGAGGGAAGCTTTCCTGTGAGTTCGTTCCAATATCTTTAATTGTCCCGTAAACTCCTTCATTTTTTGAGCCTTGAATCAAATTCACAAATCCGTCATTTTGTGAGCCCTAATCATTGTCACAAATCCATCATTTTGTGATTCTTGTACCAATTCTCAATAAAACAATCACTAATCCTTCATTTAGTGATTAATTAGCCAGTAAATATTCACAAATCCTCTCATTTTGTGAACCACTTCATAGGTATGTTAAAGATCCGTCATTCTTTTAACAATTTACTCATTGCATTGCGCAATAAATATCCCATAACTTATTGCTGCTCATAGCTTATCTCATACTCATTTCTCATTTATTACGCTCAGTAAAATCTCACTCATAATACCTACATGTATAAAACTCATTTCGTAAGGAAACAACGTGTTTATTCGCAACCTAAGTTTCATTTCAGAGGTTCTAGGCATTTCAGATTCTATTGGTGTGTACGGGAACTGTATAATATCGCTTAATTAACTATTGCTATTTCGCATGTTCTAGAGCATTCGATTGACTGCCGCTGTTTGTCGCCTGCGCTGAGAACCGGTTCGGGCCGGACCGGCAAGCTGCGCTGCGCTGGCTTGCTGCTTGCGCGCGCCACCCGCTTTTGATTGTTGCACATTTTACGCGTACCCTCACACCGCTTCACATTTATAATCATTTAAGTAATCGTTCCATTTCTTATTTTTAAACGCACTGGATTTCAATTTTGTTTGTGTTTCTTTCTACCAACTCATTTCATCGCATTATATGGTGTAACTTACATACAATCTATTCTCATTTTGGTTAAACTTTAACTTTGATTGTCTTAAGTAGTCGCCTTTGAACATTAATTTCTATTCTTATTTAAAAATATCCTTATTCTTACTTCATCATGGAAGATAAAACTTTAATTAAAAAGCGTGCATCATGCAAAGCTAAGCTTACAATATTTGAAAATTATTTGCTAACTGCTGAGAGCTGTGACAACCTAAGTAAATTACAAATAAACGAATTAACCATCCGTTTAGCAAAAATTGAAGAAATGTATACCGAGTTTGATTCAATTCAGTGTGATATAGAAAATTGCATGGATATTCCAGATGAGCAGTACAAAGAACGCGAGGCTTTCGAGACCAAGTACTTCGGGACGATCGCACGCGCTCGTAGTCTGCTGGCTCCAGCCGGCCCTGTGGGCAGCGAAGGATCCGTGACGGGTTCTTGTTGTACCGCGTGTGAAGGTGGGCCAAAACTTGCACTTCCTACTATTCATTTACCTAGTTTTTCGGGTCAGTATCATGACTGGTTGGAATTCCGTGACACATTTAGCAGTCTCATTCACTCAGACAAGTCAATACCCAATATTAACAAATTTCATTACTTACGGGCTGCATTAAAACACAGTGCCGCTGTAGTTATTCAGTCTTTAGATTTCTCAAGTAGTAATTATGAAGTAGCTTGGGAACTACTTTGTGACCGCTATAATAATGAAAGGTCATTGGTCAATAATCACTCTCAAGCCATTGTTAACTTGGAACCGTTAGCAAAAGAATCACCCAAAGCATTACGTAGCTTAATCGATACAGTCAATAGAAACCTCAGAGCACTCAAAACACTCAACCTCCCTACTGAACACTGGGATGTACTTTTAATTCAAATCCTGTCAAACAAGCTTGACATAATCACAAGTAGTAAGTGGGAATCTTATCGTAATAAGGTAAAAGAATTCCCTACACTTAAAATGTTTAATAGCTTTCTAAAAGATCGTGCTGATTTTTTGGAAACAATGGAAAATACTCATAAAAAACGTAGGTCAAGTGATCCTACACATGTTCGTCATAAAACATTTGTTGCCAACTCAGAAGCTCACACTCGCAGGTACCCTTGTCCATATTGCAAAGATAATCATGCACTTTATGTTTGTCAAAGATTCAAATCATTACCCTTAGCAACCAGGGTTGAAAAGGCTAAGGCACTCAAAGTATGTCTAAATTGTTTACGTCAAGGTCATGCTGACAATGTTTGCAAGTTAGGGCCATGTCGCTTGTGCGGCCTGCGTTACAATAGCTTATTACACGAGCATAAAGCTCCTGCACCTTCAACAAATAATGTCATGTTACATTCTTTGCCACAGCCTGAGGGCCAAGGACAACCTCATAGTCCGCCTCAGGACATTGCTTTGTCAACCACTCAAAATAACTGTGTTCTACTATCCACAGCCTTAGTCCATGTGACAGACAATAATGGTATCAGCCATAAAGTGCGTGCCATACTAGACAGTGGAAGTACCTCTAGTTTTATAACTGAAAGCCTATGTGCCAAACTTAAATTACCGACATTTTCCACTTCAACCGTAGTTGAAGGGTTAAATTCTCAAATATCTTGTTTGTCAAATCGTTGTGACGTACTCATATCGTCATTATTTAATAATTATAGCGAGAGCGTCGACTGTTATGTAGTTCCGCGCATCACTCAATTATTGCCAACTACAAAGGTTGATCATACAACACTCAATATACCGCCTCACATAATGTTGGCGGACCCCAAATTCCACATACCTGCTCCAGTCGATATGCTACTTGGCGCTGACATTTTCTGGACCATACTTGGTTCCCAAAATATATCATTGGGTAAAAATAAACCAACACTAAATAAATCTAAACTGGGTTACTTAATCTCAGGCCCAGTGTCAACACAACATTCAAAACTCATTAATACAGTCCACTGCAATCATATTACCTTACAAAACAACGACGATCAATTACATAATAAATTATCTCAATTCTTTGAACTAGAAACAGTAGCTACATGTAAACAAATATCTAAGAAAGAGTTTCTCAAATTTTAATAAATTACAACATGTGATTGTACATATATTTGCATCGGTTCATTCTCAATCATATTACACCCACAAAACAAACATACTGGGTTCATAAGACTCAATGAATTAAATTCATCATTAACTTCACTGTGCAGTATTGTACAACTTGAAATTCTCAACTCAGAATACAACTTATTAAAAACCAACAAACAATTATCAGTTAAAAATAAATTACTTCAATTAAATCCATTTTATAACGAAAATGACACATTATTACGAGTAGGTGGTCGACTTAAAAATTCATTTTATGATTTTGACACAAAACACCCCATCCTACTTGACTCAAGGCATCATTTGGCCACATTAATATTTAGGCATTATCATATTCAATTTTATTGCATGCGCCTCCGCAATTATTACTTTTCACACTTCGTCATAAATTCTGGTTTATTAATGGTCGAAACCTTGCCAGACAGATAGTTCAAAAATGCATTAAATGTTATCGTTTTGCAGGAAAAGGCATTCAGCCGATCATGGGCAACCTTCCTTCCAGTCGCCTGCATACAGAGTATGTGTTTGTCAACACGGCAGTCGACTATGCCGCCATGCCGGTCCCGTCATGATACTGAACCGAAAGGGCAGAGGAAGCACACTCATAAAGTCCTATCTATGTATTTTTGTTTGCCTGGCCATTAAAGCGGTACATATAGAACTTGTCACTGATTTGAGCAGCACAACATTTTTAGCTGCATTAGACCGGTTCGTTGCCCGTAGAGGACGACCGCGAACCATTTACTCTGATAATGGTACTTGTTTTGTCGGCGCATGTAATGAGTTGGCTAGATTTTTAAAGTCAAATTCTAACGAAATTAGCTCTCAAGCGTCTCATTCACATATCAATTTCAAATTCTCACCAGCGTATAGCCCACATTTTAACGGATTAGCAGAGGGTTCCGTAAAATCTGTAAAATATCATTTGAAGAGGGTTTTAGGTTTAGCCAACTTAACTTATGAAGAAATGAATACAGTTCTGGTACAGATCGAGGGTGTTCTGAATTCTAGGCCTCTCACTCCGTTATCATCAGACCCTTCTGATCTCACAGCGCTTACCCCATCACATTTCTTAATTGGACGACCACTTACAGCTTTGCCTTCTCCTCAGGACACTCACCCTGCGGCGATACCTTCTCTCTCACGATACATGAGAATCCAGCAACTAAAAGCCCATTTCTGGAAACGTTATTATATAGAATATATTACAGAGCTCCAGAAACGACAGAAATGGCGCAAACAAGGAGACCAACTCCGGCTTGGAGAAATGGTGCTGGTGAAAGATGATCGGCTGCCTCCCACCCGGTGGCTGCTAGGGCGCCTAGTTCGCCTGTACCCCGGCTCCGACGGCGTGACCCGCGTGGCCGACGTGCTCACCACTTCGGGGACTCTTCGACGAGCCTTCAACCGATTGTGCCCGCTACCAGTCATGGACCAGAACTGCGTTCCTGGGGCGGCAACATGTTAACGCCTAGTGTGTGTGTGCGAACAAAACGTCTCACGCACACACGCACACGACGTATTCCTCAAGGATACAGCGCGCGAGCAGCTAGCCAGCGCTGCCGCGCGCCCCACTCACTCGCCCATATACAGCGTTGGAGCACACACGCGCTCATAATTTTGTTATTTAATGTAATTTTACGTTATTAAAAACCATAAAAAACTCATTGTCGTACATCATTCCACCGATGACCAAAATCCACCAAGGGCAAAGTACCGGCGTTCACAGGTATTAAGCTTAAACTGAAAGCCGACCCTAACATAGATGGGAAAACCCAGATCCTTCTATCCTATCAAAATATATAAATACATTAATCTATTTATTTGGCATGTGTTTAATAATATTACTAGCTTTTGCCCGCGGCTTTGCTCGCGTTAAATTCGGTATAACACAGTACCTGCAGTTTTTGCCCTTGCGCCATATTGATTTGTAATAGGAACGCTAAGTTTTCCCAAACAAACAAACTCACTTTCGCTTTTATAATATAAAATATATAGTAATAGTAAGGATAATAAGATATTATGCGGTTGACAAATAGGTTGGGTACCAAACATTGATTCGGAAAAGTTCAATGACATTAAAGCTAAAGAATGATTTGCTCTTTATAGAAGCTAAGATAAATTATCCAACACAAGAACATCTCCTATTTTCCACCACCTTTCTGCTATTTTAATACATGACTGTATTCCCTCATCAGTCGTTGTCTCATTTACTAATTACACCTCGTTACCTCATAAATTGTGCCAAACTTCTAGACGGGGGTGTCAAAATTTATAACACCGCCTTTGTTTAGTACAACGTTATTAACCAAATAAATTTTGATTATGTGTATTCCTTTTTGTTTATTACGCAATGTATTGTTATTTATCTCATTGTTGTGTACGGAGCGTGTGGGAGATATTTTTGGCTCAGGTGTTTATTGTCTTTCAGGACTTAAATTGTGGTTACTCTTTAGGCTGTTATTTTAATGTTTATAATTCTGTTTTCTGAAGAGTTTGTGTCTTTTGTATTAAAGATCTTGGTAATGATTATGATTGTTTGTTAGGTACTTGTTTAGTGTTGTTTGTTAATTTGATTAATTGGCTTTGTGAACGCACTAAGTCTTGTTTTCTAAGAACATATAGTACTGGTATTAAAAGTATATTCTGTATTAATCTAGGTTATAAACTATCTGTGCCCCAAATTTGAATCAAAGACATTCAGTAGGTAGTTTTTGCATGAAGAATAACAAACATTGAGACAATCATACAAACACACAAACTTTCTCATTTTTAATAAAACCAGATTATATTATTTGTATAAATATAAGAATATTATTCTTAATTGATTTTACTCATAATTTACGTTTTTAAAAATTCTCAAGAAATATATAAAATAGTGGTTCGCGATAATAGACACGGCCTCTTTCTGGAGCCCTAAACGCCAGTAGCTTGGACCCTGGTTCCTACACCGGTGGGCTAATATTTTTTTTAATGTTTTTTTCTGTTTATATCAAAAAAATATATGTGTCAAAATGAATAAACGAAAATTTGATTAATAATTCTTTACTATGAACATATTATATTGTTACACATATTAATAACAAACTACGAGTACAATGGCGGTTTCATCATGTCTTACTATTTAATTACTCATTAATAAATTAGTAAAATGTTTATTTTATCTACAATTTTATTTCTTCAAAGCCAACAAGGCGCTTCTTAAAACTCGCCCTAAAAATATCAAGATATTTTCTTACAAACTTCTATCTCCTCTAAGCCAGCATTTTAACAGTTAATCTCGGCTTTCAGGCTAAAGCCATCCATTTCCTCAAATTCGCAGTTCATTAAACAAATGAAAACCGGGAATGCGGAATCAAAGCAATGATTTTAGAACTCTTTAGAATGGAACCACAGAGCAATAGTGACAGAAGTCGCATAACTACGACGAGTAAAAATACACGCACACATAGACAACCTTTTTTTTGGGGCGGGAAATCGTCAAATAAGTTGCCCCGCTCTGAGCGGAGCGGGGGGAGTGTCAGACTTGTACTGACTAAAACCCACCTATGTTCCTTCTATTGACCTTTACGTTCCGGGGCCGCGGTATCACTTTCGAACAACTCGCAACCCCGGCAGGCGGAGGCTCTGGCAAGCCCCTCTGCTTTGCTGACATCTCTTTGAGGTGCGCGTGAAATACTAACGCGCCGTTCGACACGGCCTGTCGTCAGTAGACGGATGGACGGTAAGCTACCCATTGCTCACCGTCCACAGGCCCGTATCTACGGTGGCCGGGAGCCGTCTCGCGGCGCCCGACGCCCGGTGCGACTCCCGCGGCGGCTGAGTTGGTTTGAGGTTCTCTCCCTCAAACGCCCGGCCACCTTCTTTCCTAGCATGACTGCTTCGCAGAAGGAGGTGACCGCTTCTCATTCCCTCTCGCTCTGGACCATGGACTGAACCAGGGACGGACGCGAGAGATCGCCGCCGACACAGACAAGCTTCACGTACAGTAAGTTCAAATGCACTTCCGTTTTCATAGCCTTTATTTATATTAAAAAAAAAACACAGATAAGTGAGTTTCTTATTTTGAAGATGAGAAATTACCAAATAACTTCCCTCGCTCTGGGCGAAGCGGGGGTGTGTGTCAGAGTACTTTTACCGACTGAAACCTACTCATATTTCTTCTTTTGCCCTTTTTTCTTTCGAACAACTCACAACCCCAGCAGGCGGTGGCCCTGAGAAGCTCCTCTGTATCACAATGTGGGTTGTAATTCTAACAATCAAGTTTGTGACGTACTACTGTTCTCCCTGCTAGTTGCCGCTTTAGTTGTACTACTTTTTTTTGGGTGGGAAATCATCAAGTAACTTCCCCCGCTCTGGACGGGTCAGACTTGTACCGATTAAAACCCACCCATGTTCCTTCTATTGCCCTTTACGTTCCGGGGCCTCGGTATCTCTTTCGAACAACCCGCAACACCGGTTAGTTGCACTACTTCAATTTTATTTTATACTAGCTGTTCCACGCGGTTTCACCCACGCTGCTCAGCACCTGTTGGTCGCAGCGTGTTATATAGCCTATAGCCTTCCTCAAGAAATGGACTATCCAACACTAAAAGAATTTTTCAATTCCGACCAGTAGTCCCTGAGATTAGCGCGTTCAAACAAACAAACAATCAAACAAACAAACTCTTCAGCTTTATAATATTAGTATAGATATAGATTTGACTAGGTGTCTTGCGCGGTTTCATTCGAGAATTTAGTTATTGCCTTTCTCCCGTGGGTGGTAACGTAATGTTGTATATTCTATGTTACTTCCTGATAATGTAGCTATGATAATGCCTGATAATGTCCTATAAACGAAAAATAAATTAAATTGGTCAACAAATCTTTCCTCTTTATAATATTAACTAGCTGTTCCCCGCGGTTTCACCCACGCTGCTCAGCACCTGTTGGTCGTAGCGTGATGTTATATAGCCTATAGCCGTCCTCAAGAAATGGACTATCCAACACTAAAAGAATTTTCCAATTCCAACCAGTAGTCCCTGAGATTAGCGCGTTCAAACAAATAAACAAACTCTTCAGCTTTATAATATTAGTATAGATTGGTCGTAGCGTGATATTATATAGCCTATAGCCTTCCTCAAAAAATGGACTATCCAACACTAAAAGAATTTTTCAATTCCAACCAGTAGGTTGGAATTGAACTCTTTAAAAAAATTCTTTAAAAATTCTCCCTGAGAATATAACGTTCAAACAAACAAACTCTTCAGCTTTATAATATTAAGTATAGATAGATAGTGATATTTGAGATTGAGTGCGGCACTTGTACTCCTATGTGAGCCCCGGTTTCCGTTTGTTATTTGGACTGAACCTTTCATACAATTTTGTGAGGGAACCTTCAATTTGGGAAACAATAGCAATATTTATTGGTATGTCATTAAACTACGGGCTAAGGGAAATGACACGCAATCGTTTGCGTGCGGTTTGATGAATGCGAGGAAATGGGGGTCGGCAGATATCAAATTTATTTACTTTGTTCCCAAGTTTGTTTGGTTTTGGGGGCGGGAATTATGGGGGCGCTTGTTGTTAGGGAAATTGACATAAATTATCTATTACTAGCTATTGCACGCGATTTTGCTTAGTAACTCGGCTTTTAATTGTGCAGCGAAGTAATGAACATTTTATTTTAAACTATCTGGCACCCGCGGCTTCGCCCGCGTGATATAGAAAAAAAGTATTCTATGTGTTATTTCAGACTGTAATCTACTTCTGTGCCAAATATCATTATGATCCGTTCAGCGGTTTTGACCCGAAAGAGTAACAAATATGCAGACATCCATGCATCCATCCTCACAAACATTCACATTTATAATATTACTAGCTTTTGCCCGCGGCTTTGCTCGCGTTAAATTCGGTATTATACAGTACCTGCTACCTGCAGTTTTTGCCCTTGCGCCTCATTGATTTGTTATAGCAACGCTAAGTTTTCCCTATTCTTCCCCCTTTCTCCCTCATTTCTCGCTTTAAAAAAAAAGCTTATGTCCGTCTCCTGGTTCCCAACTATCTCTGTACCAAATTCATCAAAATCGGTTTAGCCATTAAAGCGTGAAGAGGTAACAAACAAAAAAACTCACTTTCGCTTTTATAATATTAGTAAGGATTTTAGGATTAGGATTAGCATATTATTAGGATTTTTCTTCAATTTTGAAATATAAAATGTCTTGAAAAGTGAAGGCTACATGTCCCACATCTTTGAAGATTCAATCAAATATCTTTCGGTGCACGAATAAAAGTCTGTCGCTCAAGACTTCAATATTTTATTCAAGAATATACGACATTTCCGCCATACGGCAAAATTACCTACAGATATAGAAAATGCCTTTTCATCTGACTTTTATCGGACATGGAAAGAATATTGGTTGATATTATTCTACCCTACAAACGTCAAAGGATTGTGCAAGTTGTCCATTTCAAATTAATCACAAAATTCTTCGACTTATGTTCGTTACCTCATCATTATCTGCCTAGCCTTTTTCCCAACTATATTGGGGTCAACTTCCAGTCTTACCGGATTTTTGCCTATCTGACCTCCATAACCCAGTTAGTACTGAGGTAGTACGATACCCCTTAGTAAGACTGGTTGTAAGACTTTCGGGACACTAACTATCTCTAACGACTGTCAAAGATGTACAGTGTCATCTGTCCGGGACCAACAGCTTAACGTGCTTTCTGAGGCACGGAGGAAACTTGGTATGTAACGGGTGGTCACCCATCCACAGACCAACCTAGGCATGCGCGGCTTAACCTAAAGATCTACCGGAGCGGCTGCTATTATGTTGCCACGAGCTTGTCCGCTTAGTTCCTTACCTCAAAAGGAAAAATACTGAACCCTTATTAGGATCATTCTTCATCTGTGTTTTGATAATGTCATTCCTTGATACAATATTCAGTGACTTTGCAAGCGCTAAAACAACACGTTGTTATATTTTGTCACCTTTTTTTAAAAAAAAAAAGCTGCTTTGGCAGCATATTGGCAGGCTTTTAAGCTTTGCAAATACGTTTACAGGGAAATCAGAGGATATTTTTTACGCACCCTATACAAAAAAGATTTCGCTTTTTTTTTGGTAACGTTTTTCGTGGCTAGTCAGAAATATAATGAGTTAAAAAAGGGCAAGGAATTAACGAGCTTGTAAATAAATTTTATTCTCAGAAACGAAATATTCGATTTTCTCGTACCTGTGGAAGAAAAAGTGGTTTTTGGCCTTTTGAAAGTTTTCCAGTAGTTGCCATATTGCGTTTTTTATCGTGTATAGTTTTACAATCAGCAATACATTTGTCATGTAATCAAAACCAAGTAGGAGAAGCCATTCAATTACTTTATTTTAAAACTGAATTGTGCTTCTTGACATAGCCTGCCTGAATGTTAGAACAAAAAGAAAGAAAGAGTATTTATTTGACTTGCATAAAACAAAACAGTAAATAAACAAAAAATTACCCTTAGCTTGGTACTGTAACATTTAATAAAAAAAAATGTTACTTTGCTGGTATTTTGATAGGGAAATGTTATAAGAACATAATTGCACCTATTATGTTTTTGTCTCTGCATCACCCTAAGGTTGACTGGTAGAAAATGCCCACGGTAAGCCCGGCTCTGTACCGACATTGTTTTTTTACATGTGCATGAAGTTTTAATAAAGAAATAAGTTGGTATAGCTGAATTTTTTGAAGCGTGACCAAAGTCGAAATTAACTTCTTCCATATTTTTTTTCAATACATGTCATCAAATAGCTACTAATAAGTTTTAAAAAAGCGCTCACGTTTAACACCTTTTTAACCGTTAAAAATCCTTCGTCACATTATACACACGACGGCACATCAACCTACACAAAACCATTTTAACCTGATCTCGAGATCAGCTACCCTACCATGACGTCTTAAAGCAGAACTTATTCCGCTGATAGAAAGAGACAGAGCTATACAGGGTGTCTAGCACCATCTTTTTCGCTCAGTGGAATAAGTTCTGCTTTAAGACGTCATAGTAGGCCTGCAGGTTATAATAGTCTAGTATAGGTTGACCTGCCGTGTACCTACGAAAATTACTCTTTCCAAAGCTATGTTTATTAGATGAGATTGTTACTTCGTCCAAACAGACTCATCATATTATGTTAACCCTACGGACAAAATCATATTAACCCTAGAATACTGAATGGAAAATTAGATTCAAATTCGTATCAACCATTCAGAAAATACAAATTTGGAATGGGACTTCATTTGACCATACACACGTAACATCCCACAGGTAATGTAGGCTAAAAAAGGGTATACCTGTAGTACCTACTTCTACATAATTATAATTTGACCATTAAAACCGGGAAGTAGAACACTTTGGCGTACATCTCCCGCCTACACTACACGACCACGGCAAAAGATATCGTAGAGTTAACTGACAAAATGTTGAATGATTTTTTAAATATTATAATTAGGTAATGAAGCCTATGTCAGTCTCCAGGGTCACAACTATCTCTGTGCCAAAATTCACTAAAATCGGTTTGCTATTCAGGCTTGAATACGTAACAAACAAACAAACTCACTTTCGCTTTAAGGATAAGAAAGTAAGGATTGTGCAACATTTTGGCATTAATCAATCACAAATCCAAATTCATTAAAACTAAAAAAAGCCAAATATTAGTGGGAATACTCAAAAACACTTTTCCTGGAATGGTAATCATACCAAGATCCTCTGGTTGCAAATCTTCAGACTATCGGGCCGACGAGGTAGTCATTCGACCTTTGAGGTTTAATCTAAAAACCAACCTTACTCAGTCACTGGGACGTTATTGTAACCAGACCTGTTGGTTTCATTGACCTCTTAACTAATTACAATTGAATAAAAAGTATAATGCTAATCAAAACCGTTATTAAAACGTTGCCCCACGCTAGGAATTTCTTCAGTATCTTGGTTGCAAAAAATTCAAGTTACTTGCACAAAAACTACCTGTGGATCATACAAAAATTTGTTTCCGTGTAGAGATCGAACCTGCGACACACAGCGCAGCAGTCGATCGCTCAGCTACTGCAACAACTGTGCACAGTTACAATAAATAAGGCGCAAGGGCAAAAACTACACGTAGCAAGTACCTGCAAATCAGGAAAGGGGAACTGTGTTACCCTGAATTTAACGCAAGGGAAACCGCGGGCAAAAATTAGTCAATACTATCTATACTAATATTATAAAGCTGAAGAGTTTGTTTGTTTGTTTAAACGCGCTAATCTCAGGGACTACTGATTGGAATTGGAAAATTATTTTAGTGTTGGATAGTCCATTTTTTAAGGAAGGCTATAGGCTATATAACATCACGCTACGACCAACAGGTGCTGAGCAGCGTGGGTGAAACCGCGTGGAACAGCTAGTTAATAATAAGTCTGAAATCGCCAACCCGTCTGGAGCAAACGTGGTGATCAATACTCCTACCTTTTCTGTTTGAGAAGAGGCCTTTGCCCAGCTGTGGGATAGGTATATGCTGGTGGTTATCGTCCATTTATTGTTTTGTTTACATATAATTAAATTTTTAAATATTTCTTAAAAAAACAAAAAACATTTACTTAAAAGTAGTAGCCCACTGGTATTGGGAACAAGGTCCAAGCTACCGGCGGTCAGGGCTCCAGAGAAAGGAACCTCCTAACAATACGAGCCGTGTCCAGGAGTACCGCTTTCTGTATCAAGCCCTTGATCCAGATGCCAAACGAGAGCCTCCTCAGGTGTTGGTCGAGGCTCTTGGCAATTAAGCCATTGGCAGATACGACTATCGGCGCAATGATCGCTGAGTCCACATCCCACATGTCGACAACCTCGCGAGCCAAGTCAATATACTTGATTTGCTTATCTTTCTCGGCTTTCCGCTGGTGGTCATTACTTTTATAAACCTTCTGCATATAATAACTCAATATACACACACAAACACAAACTGTTTTATTTTGAATCAATTCTTTTACAGATCGTAGGGTTGGTTCATTTCACTTTGTTGTTTTGTTTTATATTCGCGTCGTCTAATTAATTTACAAAATTGTTTACACAAGTCCTTAGGTAAATGAAATGAAATTGAAGTTGTTTTTAGAAAAAAAGATTTAATTAGTAAATGTGTTTTTTTACATTGTTTGGGGTAGAATTAGTGAAACTTGGATACAAGATATGATACAGGTTAATGATGATGATTTTGTATGGCATATAAACATTTAAAGACATGCTCTTTTTTTTGGGGTGGGAAATCATTAAATAATTTCGCCCGCTCTGTGTTTCAGACTTGTACTGACTAAAACCCACCCATGTTCCTTCTATTACCTTTTACGTTCCGGGGCCGCGGTATCTCTTTCGTACAACCCGCAACCCCGCCAGGCAGAGGCCCTGGCAGGCCCCTCTGCATTGCTGTCATCTCTTTGAGGCGCGCGTGAAACACTAACGCTCCGTCGACACGGCCTGTCGTCAACAGACGGACGGACGGTGAGCTACCCATTGCTCACCGTCCACAGGCCCGCATCTACGAAGGAAGGGAGTCGTCTCGCGGTGCCCGACGCCCGGGGCGTCTCCCGCGGCAGCTGGGTTGGTTTGGGGTTCTCTCCCTCAAACGCCCGGCCACCTCCTTCACTAGCATGACTGCTTGGCAGAAGGAGGTGATCGCTTTCCATTCCCTCTCGCTCCGGACCATGGACTGAACCAGGGCCGGACGCGAGAGATCGCTGCTGCCGAAAAAAAATTAAAAATAAAATCTTTTTAATCGTAAAATGGCCACCCCTAGAACACAATGTTGCATACATAATTATGTAGCCATAATATTAATAAAATTAACTATTGTTTCAGATTTTGGTAGAGACGCGCGAAAGGTGAGTTTATAATATATTCGTTATATTTTTCTAATACAAACTAAAAATAAAAATATATACAAGTAATTAATGTTACCTATTAATGTTTACGGCAACATTAATAGGTATTAGACAATTGCAGAATTTTCATGGATTGTAAAATATTAATTGGCATTTCTAGTACGTATATTTTCTCATTTATATAATTATAAATTCACGACTTTTTGCTATCGGGATAGATAGAAACTACAGAATACAAACTGCTACGATCTTTCCATATTCCTTTTTCAGATCATTATTATTATATTATTTCAGCCATATATATACGCCGGGGGCGAGTACTAATACATTGCATATATTTTTAATGAAATACTAGCTGTGCCCCGGCAGGCGTTGCAATGCTTTTTTTTTACCTATCTACCGCACCCACCCTACCTACCCTTCCTACACAAAAACCTATACTGCCTTTAGCTTTTTTCTTCTCGCCGTAAAAACCATCTTTGGACTTCAACGAATATTTTAGAATTGCTAAAATTGGTCCAGGCGTTGTTGATTTATGCGCTTACCAACACATTTTGCGATTATTTTTTTATTATAAGATTATTATTTGGTGATTATAAAACACGTATCTAATCACCTGCTAAAGTATCAAAGGTAATTTAAAAAAAAAAAAAACGGCCAAAGAATCTTTTTTTTTCGTGTGGGAAATCATCCAATGACTTCCCCCGCTCTGGGCGGAGCGGGGGGGCATGTCAGACTTGTACTGACTAAAACCCACCCATGTTCCTTCTATTGCCCTTTACGTTCCGGGGCCGCGGTATCTCTTTCGAACAACCCGCAACCCCGGAACAACCTGCTAAAGTATCAAAGGTAGTTTTTTTTTTTAAAAAACGGCCAAAGGGTCTTGACAGACAGACATACGGACAGTGTTCCTAAAACGGTTCGCTAAAAAGAACAACAATATATAAAAGACAATTAATTAAATTAGTCCTGTACGGAGCCAAAAACCTACCCACCCATTACATACCGAGTTTCCTCCGTGCCTCGGAAGGCACGTTAAGACGTTGGTCCCGGCTGACTTTTGTACAACTTTAACAGTCGTTACACGTAGTCAGTGTTCCGAAAGTCTGACAACCAGTCTTACCAAGGAGTATCGTATTACCCAGTACTATTTGGGTTGTGGAGGTCAGATAGGCAGTCGCTCCATGTAAAATACTGGTATTCAGCTGCGTCCGGTTAGACTGGAAGCCGACCCCAACATAGTTGGGAAAAGGCTAGGCAGATGATGACGAAGTCAAAAACCTATCTCAAAATGTTACTGCAACATGGCAGCCATGACACAGCGCTAATTCAATAGAGTTGGCCTATTCACATAATGTTTATGGCGAAAATAAACTCCTTTCATTTTATTCTCGTAGGTATCTTGCGATTACTTAAAGGTAAGAAAAATTCTCAACACGCACGAATACCTATAAGCTAGGTGCTGGTCCCAATAACTTCTGGGGGTAACGTGCGAGAATTGTTCAGAAACTACCTATTTTGTGCGAAAATATTTATTTAATTTCAAGAAATGTTTTTTTTTTGTAGCTTTATTTAAATAGATATTACCCATTGATGGTAATTGTATTTCTAATTATACTAATAATTATTAAAACATTCCAAATTTTACAGTAATACTAGCTGTGCCCAGCGGTTTCACTCGCTGCCCACTTAGGGCTATGAAAAATAGATATTGGCCGATTCTCAGACCTACCCGATATGTACACAAAATTTTGTTTAAATCAGTCCAGCCGTTTTGGAGGAGTATGGCAACGAAAACTGTGACACGAGAATTTTATTTATTAGATATTCGTTTTAAAAATTATTTTATTTAAATTTTAAGTAAAATCAAAACGTGAAACCTAGTAATTGAATGATAACTTTTTCAGACAATCATTGAAATTACTGTAGGATTTGATCGTAATTACACGTACCTATTTGTCAAGCTGCAGCTGGAGCCCGCGGCTTCGCCCTAGTGATGATCGAAAAGAAAAGTATTTTATGTGTTATTACAGACTCTTACTCTGTGCCAAATTCCATCAAGATACCTTAAGCCGTTTTCATTAATTCATCATCATCATCATTATTTTCGTGCCCATTCTATTTGGGGTCGGCGTAACACGTTATTTTCTTTCATTCTCCCCTGTCAGACGCCACGGCATCATTCATTCTATTTTTTTTTTATTCTTGCGGCAACTCACACACGGCTATCTGATCCCAAGCTAAGCAGAGCTTGTTTTATGGTAACCAGACAACTGATATACATACTTATATAATTTATAAATACATACATAATATAGATAAATCACACACAGACACAGAACAAACAATCGTGCTCATCACACAAAGTTTGTCCTGGGTGGGAATCGAACCCACGACCTCCGGCTCAGCAGTCAGGGCCACTAACCACTAGACCGACAGGCCCGTCATTCTTTTCTTCTTCATATCATTCCTTACACAATCTTTCCATCTTTTCTTTGGCCCCCCTCTCCCTCTCCACCCTACACAATACTTCATACTAAGTACATTAAACAAATGAACCGTGGCACCACAAAGCAGCTCACAGACGCATGTTACTTGCAGCCTTGACCACAGACTGGGGTGATTATCATCTGGTATATACACGGCGACACACCAAGTTATACATTACCAGTGAACGTGGTCTCGTTATATTATAGATTTTGCGTACAATGACAAAACTGCTAGTAGTTTTTTTTGCGGATTTAAAATACTAACAATAATATGGGCTAAAAAATGATTGAAATATAAAGTTTATAAATTTATTTATTTATTTTAAATGATCAAACAGCTTCTCCCCCTGGGCGGAGTGCAGGGGAGTGTCAGACTACATACTTATCCTGACTAAAACCCAACCATGTTCATTCTTTTGTTCTTTATGTTCCGGAGCCGCGATATCTCTTTCAAACAACCAGCAACTCCGGAACAACGAGTGATTCCGGTGATTTTGTACAGCTTGATTTGTCGATTACCTTTTATAATATATAGTATAACAAGCCTCCGCCCGCGACTTCGTTCGCGTGGGCGTACTTTGGGCTAACACTAACATTAACCCGCGTGATGATCGAAAAAATAAAATATCTTTCTCTCTCCTTTTCTTCCCTTTTTCTGACTTTTTTTTAGGCCTTAGCCTTTGCCCAGAAGTGGGACAGCTTAGGCTATAAACAAATGTCTCCCTGTTTCAGCACACAGACAGATGTGTTGCTGGGGAGTTTGTTAAGCCCTTCTTCTTCCCAGCTAAAACACTAGGAAGTGGAAGGCAGGGCGTTTTTGTGGCACTGTCTCTTGTAATGTGGCGTTCAAAAAGTGTTGATTATCAGCCTTATATGAATAAATGACTTTTGATTTTGACACAGTTTCTTAGGTACCTCTGGATAACCACTATAAAGCGCTACCAAAGCAAACCACCTCAGTTAAGCCGCAACTGCGTTAGTACAAGAGCACTAAGAAACTGCAAAGTTTACTCGCAGAAAGCACTAAATTCACGCCGGGTGTTGAAAAGAGCTAAGAACTCGCCATTAAAAAGAAAATCGTTTTCTCTTTACGTTTTATGAGCTGATTTCCAGTGTGCATACGGAGTTTTCGAAAATTCGAGAAGATTTTAGAAATAAAGTTTTTAAATTTTACTTGGCATTTCTACCACGCTTTGTTTAGTTTCGCCTGTTACTAAATAAGTTTGAAAAAAAAGCTTAGAACTTGCCCAGTTTCTGATTAAGATGACATTTTTTTACATGTTTAGTTTGGAAGACAATGCATGATGCATGGCTTTGTGACGTCATTCTAAATCCAAGATGGCGGTCTCTCAAAAATGGCGGGCCTTATCCTTACTAATACCTATTATAAAAGCAAAAGTGAGTTTGTTTGTTACCTCTTCATGCTTTAAATTATAGCTATTTATTAACTTTCAAACCTAAATTGCTGGTGAAATGTTTAAAGAAAGAACGTCTTTTTGTCTTGTTAACATCTAAAAAAAGTAATAAGTATTGAGATTCCTATCTCACCCGAATTTCAGACATAGCCAGATTTACGCTATTACGAAACTAAGACCATAAAAACTATTTCGGCTCTCAGATCTTGGTTAAGCTCTCAGGAACCACAGCCTGCGGTCACCGTTACTGCAACCGACATGGTATTGCGTTGACTATGTCGTATGTGGAAGAACATATGGTCGGTTTGTTTCTACCTCATAATATTTAGGTACAGTTTATGTGAAGATCATAAAGGATTTTCTACGAGGGACTAAAACCCACCCATGTTTCTTCTTTACCCCTTAACGTTACGGGGCCGCGGTTTCTCTTTCGAACAACCCTCAACGACTTTCTATACTTCTCAGCAAAACTATTGCAAAACGGAAAGCTTTATAGCCTATATATATAAAAATAGGAAACCTGAAACGGGAAACTGCGGGCAAAAGCTAGTGGGAAATACCACTAGCTTTTGCCCGCGGTTTTCCGTTTCAAGTTTCCCTTTTTTTTTTCTCTTTCTCCCAAATTCGCACTTTAAAAAAATGCCTATGCCCGTCTACAGTCTCAACTATCTCTTTACCAAAATTAATCAAACTCAGTTTAGCCATTTAGGCATAAAGACGTAACAAACAAACAAACTCACTTTCGATTTTATAATATTAGTTAGGATTTATTTTAAGTTTGTACGTTGTATTCTTCTGCGTCCCTCTGTGGGAAATACAGGCAAGACGTCATGTAGTATAATGCATAATTATTCAGAACAATGGTGGTCCGTTCTAAATACAGCATAAATTAATTCCTAAAACATCTTTATGGAACTACTAAATCTATTCTCACATGATAATGGTATGCATAACGACCCATAAAATTATTTATAGAAAATTTATACCTCGCCTGAACCCCTTGGCCACGACCCATACGATTACGCAACACGCGTGTTACGACAGTGACCGACCTAGTGGTTGAATCATAAGATTGTAGAGTCATAGGTTTCGAGTTGGAACCTAATACACGCCCCTTCATTTTTCGTATTATATCACTTGGTTCGGTGAAGAAACACGTTGTTTGTGAGGAAACCAGCATGCCTAAGAGAATGGTTGGCATACAAACTCAGACATCAGAGTAATTATCTTATGATTATGAAAGAAGACAAGTAAAAACTAAATGTTTTGACCACACCACGAATCACCACAACGCTAAAATCGGAGCAACGGTACTCTCGTGAATAAAACAAGTGACGCCCGCGGGTTACTATTGACGCATGTTGCATCGCGCGTGGCTGTGAACAAGGCTTTACTATTCTCCTAGCCCTGAACTAGGAACTGAATATACGAAGCTTTTAGTATCGGAAAGTCGGGGAAGTCGCTTTGTAGATTTATTACTGGTACAGTTGGCAAATGATTTTAGTGTTCAAGCAACAAATATACATGTAGTACGCTACATGTTAATTTATTCTTCGCGAAACTAACATTTGCGGCGTATGTAGAACTATAATATAAATAAATATCTTGGGACAACTCACACACGACTATCTGATCCCAAGCTAAGCAGAGCTTGTGCTATCTGATCCCAAGCTAAGCAGAGCTTGTGTTATGGTAACCAGACAACTGATATACATACTTATATAGTTTATAAATACATACATATTATAGATAAATCACACCCAGACACAGAACAAACAATCATGCTCATCACACAAAGTTTGTCCTGGGTGGGAATCGAACACACGACCTCCGATTCAGCTCGAAACAGGCTCGTCAGACCGTCAAGAACTATCTCATCCCCGCCGTGAGACCCGCTTGAAGTTAAGTAATTGTTCTACAGAATCCTCCAACATTTCTTTCATATTAATCCAATGTTTTCGACTATGCGTTTGCCATATTTTATCGGGATCCGTTTTTTTTTTTGTTAAACACCAACTATGTCAGATGAGGCATCATTATATACTCACAAACTTTCGCTTTTAAAATATTTATAAGTTTATATACCATACGCAAAATAAGCGCTTCAGTCGTGGAGTTCCGGACACCAGCCCGTTATACAATACAAGTTTATATATAGTTAGATCCAGAATTAATAAAAGCTGAACGTAACCAATGACCCGTAGCTCGTCTTAGCCCTGGAAGTTGTTAGCCTTTGCCTTGTAGTGTGAGTTAAGAATAATCTTTAAAATAAGAAATATGGACGTATGTCTGAAATAAAGATATATTATTATTTAAAAAAAATATTATTAAAAAAAAGGAATGTTAAAAATAGGACGGCATGGTTGGCACAGTGGCTGAGTGATCGACTGATGCGCCGCGTGTCGCGGGTTCGATCCCCGCACGGATCAAATATTTGTATGACCTACAGGTAGTTTGGGTCTGGCTGTTTGTGTATGTGAGTTTTAATGTTTGTAAACGCACCCACGATACAGGAGAAATTCCTAGTGTGGGGCAATGTTCTTTTTATTGACCTTAAGCACCACAAAAATGAACTGTAGTAGTGAACTAAATTGAATGATACATCAATTTAAATAGATACAAGTAACGTAATAGAAAATCTAGGAATTGAGAGGTAGTTACTGCATTATTTCTATCCAATTGCAACAGTTTCAAGAACGATTACAGTAATCACTTTCGAGGAAGTATTCTTACTCATTTAATGGGAAGGCTTTTTGTTTTTATTTTAAAGGTTTTGTTTTTGTCAAGCCAAAATAGACTTTATAATCTTTAAGTATAGCAAAAACATATGAAAAACAATGCAAGTAAGGCTCTAATTGTTTTACGAGCTATTTTTGTATGTTTATTCATTTTTGTACAGACGCCTGCACATCAAGCTACTACAATCTGTCAGATTTCTTTGATGGACTTTCGACTTTATTTCTAAAGTATAAAGTTCAAGGTTCATTGGGAAAAATTGACAGTTTCGGGTAGCTTGACCTGCAGGCGTCTGTACATATGGCACATGGTTGGCACAGTGGCTGAGCGATCGACTGCTGTGCTAAGTGTGGCATGTTCGATACCCACACATAGTCTGGCTATTTGTGTATGTAAGTTTAAATGTACCCAGAGGACGTGAAAAAATCCTAGTGTGGGGCAAAGATTCATAAAAAAAATACGGCACTCCTTGAAAATTTTTCCCTAACTTCGGCCAATCTATGTCTGAAGTCTATTTAAAAGACCATGACAAATATGCCATGGCTAATAACCGAAGTGGGCGATTTTCAGTAAGTTTACATGAATGACATCCCACTTAATACTGGGGAACACGATACCCCATGGTAAAACTGGTTGTTAGACTTAAAAATGATTGAATCAACCAACGTAATACGTACAACTGTCATTGTTGGTCAGGCTATGACAATCAGCTAGCCTATAGCCTTGCTATCGATCGATTGGCCATACTTCTTTGTCATGAACTCATGGTCATGTATATGAAAACTAGCTTTTGTCCGCGGCATCGCTCGCGTTAAATTTGGGGTAACACAGTTCCTCTTTCCAGATTTGCGGGTTTCTGCTACCTGTAGTTTTTTTTTTATTGATTGTAATAGCAAAGCTAAGTTTACCCTTTTCTTCCCTCTTTCTCCCTCACATCCCACTTTAAATTAATTTAATTTAATTCTTTCGGTTTGGCCATTAAAGCGTGAAGAGGTAACAAACAAACATACTCACTTTCGCTTTTATAATATTAGTAAGGTATTCTCAATACAGTAGGCCTACTATGACGTCTAGAAGTTATTCCACTGAGTGAAAGAGATGGTGCTAGACACCCTGTATAGCTCTGTCTCTTTCCCTCAGCGGAAAAAGTTCTGCTTTAAGAAGTCATGGTAGGGTAGCTGTTGGCAAAATGGTTTAGCGATCGACTGCTACTCTGCGCGACACGAGATTTCATTTCGGGGTTTAATTTCGGACCGTATCGAGGAGTACTGCCTTCTGAATCCAGCCCTTCTCATATTTGCAAACAAACGAATTTCTTTTGAAAAAGTCGATTTATATTTAGATTAGATCATGTCAGCGCAGTACATTTCAAACATTTCGCAATATTGCTCAAATAATAACAGAATAGATTAATTAAATAAACATTTGATTGTGTTCGTTATTCAGTGCGTATTATGATTGGCATCAAACTGTTTATCTAATACATTGAAACATAGATTTGTAAATGTTTTGATTTACATCAATTAGTAATGACAGCGGGTTGACCTGATGCCAAATCTCTGTAACTAAGGTACGTCTAGCCAATTGCATGGACTTTGTCGGTCACTCTCCGGGGTAATGTAATTAGGGGCCACTGACTACCTGTTTTTTTTTTTAATAATGGCATCTCGCAGTTAAACCTAGAAGGTAGTCGTCTGCTTAACTGGGCAACTCCTGTGAATGCCTTGAAATTAACCACACACTAACAGCACCTCGTGTGGGGTTCGAGCCTCGACTTGGGCGTCGCTAAGGCAGAACAGTAAAGGGCAGGCTGGATTTGGGTTATATTATTTAGGGACTGGTTTGAACTCGGTTGGCGTAATGGTTGAGCGATCGACAGCTAGATAAAAAAATACTAGCTTCCGCCCGCGACTTCGTTCGCGCGACATAGTTACTTAGGGCTTACGCTAACTTAAACCGGCGTGATGGTTGAAAAAAATATCTTTCTCTCCCCTTTTCTTCCCTCTTTCTCCCTTTTTTAGCCTATGTCCGTCTTCAAGGTCCCAGCTATCTTTTTACAAAAAAATCATCAAAATCTGTTCTTCCATTTAAGCGTGAAGACGTAACAAACAGACAAACCACTTTCGATTTTATAATATTAGTAAGGATTTTTTGTTGTGTGTACTTGTAGCAAGTGACAAAAAAACATGTTTTCTTTTACTTTTATTAAGCCTCAAATTTGAATGATAAAATTACCCACAACAATTTCTTCTCACAAATCCGTTTGTAACCCAGAGTAAATTGTCAATCAAAGTGATTACTAGACGGTATAAAATTCATAGCTTTCTGGGCCTTATAATTGTCCAATTACGAATGGTCGGCCCTTCAATTTGTCCAATTCGTAATGTTTACGACTCTGGGGCCATTAAGTTTATGACCTATTGCCTGTATTGTGTGAATGACTGTACTAACTGCCGGGTTTTACACCGTGAAGTGGCAAAGAAACGTTTCTGTTTTTTTTGGGCATAACATATTTGTTAATAAAAAAAAAATGTCGTGTTAGCCCAGAGGATAAAGCCTCGCCTCTCATGCACAAGGTAATTGCTTCAAATTCGGACAAATTTGTAATAATGACACTTTATCAATAGACGGCATTATTGGCGCAGTGGCTGAGAGATTGACTGCTGCACTGCGTGTCGCGGGTTCAATTCCCGCACGGAGCAAATATTTGTATGACCTGCAGATAGCTGTTTTGGGTCTGGGTGTTTGTGATGTGAGTTTAAATGTTTGTATACGTACCCGGGAGAAAGAGGGAACAAAAGGGAAAACTTAGCCTGCAAAACAGGAAAGGGGAACTGTGTTACCCCGTATTTAACGTTAGCGAAGCCGCGGGCAAAGCTAGTAAAAAAATAAACTAAACCATGACCAATTATTAAATAAAAGTTCAAATAAAACCAAAGTCGTGTTTAAACGTCTCAATCCATAAAGAAATAAAAAAAAAACATAAAAGAAAATTTAAAAACTGTCTCACCAGTTTTAATTAAAACTTACTTGAACGAAAATTTTGCAAATCATTCAAATACGTAAGAGTCTATAAATTATTGCAGAAGATTGAAATAAACTTGAACTAATTAAACCCAAAGAACTTTTCTTAGAAGTTCGTGTAAATAAAGAACTATTTTACTCTTCAGCTATTTTGTAGATAAACGAATTATTTTATCACCAGAGGCGAGCCTTATTGCTATTTAAATAAAACCTAACCATGTTCCTTCTTTTGCCCTTTATGTTCCAATGCTAGGCTGTGGCCCTGGTAGGTGCCTGTGCTTTGCTAACATCTCTTTGAGGCGCGCGTGGCACGCTATCGCGCCGTCGACACGGCCTGTCATCACTTGACGGACGGACGGTAAGGGCCGATTTTAGGTGACAAATAGCAATATGCATTTACATAATGGCAATAAAGTAGAAATTTCCATTATATTATGGTCGTAATAACAAAAAAACCGCTTCGGTATGCTTGAGGCTGCTATATCGGCAGCCTTGAGAATGCTTCGGGATGCTTCGGCATCCTTCGGTACGCCGCCGGCGCCGAGGCAACACTCGGGGATAGTTTGCCCTGTGGGGCGAGGGGAGGCATCCGCCATTTGAATCATTTGACTCACACACAACAGAATCGAGGTAATACGATATGAGACGCTTCGGCAAGCTTCAAGACGGTGCGGCATGCTTAAGGACGCCTCGTCATCCCTAAGAACGTTGCAGCATGGCAAAGCCTAATTTCCGACAGTGTGCGCTTGCATGCAGGATGCCGAAGGATCCTTTTCCTTGCCGATGCCGATAATGGGGGCCGGGCCTAAACCACCCATTGCTCATTGTTCATAGAATCGGATCTACGGTGGCCGGGAGTTGTATCTCAGTGCCCGACTCACGAAGCGTCTCCAGCGGCAGTTGGGTTGGTTTGAGGTTCTAGCTATCAAACGTCCGGCCACCTCCTTCGCTAGCATAAGTGCTTCGCAGAAACAGGTGACCGCTTCATTACCTTTCGCTCAAGACCATGGACTGAACCAGGGCCAGATGGATGGGGTTTAGTGTTACTCATAAAGAGTGAGTTTACTGTAGCAGTCTTCAGCAAGCCGGGTTGCGGGTTGTTCGAAAGAGATACCGCGGCCTCGGAACATGAAACGGAAAAGAAAGAACATGGGTGGGTTTTAGTCAGTACAACTCTGACACTCCTCTCCGCCCAGAGCTTATCCATTCGCAAAAAAGGGTTATCTGTAGACTTCTGCTTAACTTTTCGGATGTTACCGGCGTGATGTTATGTTACATTCGCTTCGGTGTGAATAAGGTTTAAGATAATAGCTGCAACCATTCCGAAATGATATCAATGGGTGATTATAGCTTAAAATTTAATTGGAAATCACCCTAAGGGCTTTATTAACTAATAAGTATGTTAAAGGTACTTTCATTGTACCAACTTTCTTCTCGTATTTTTGTCGATTAACGGTATTTTAGTTCCTGTTTGATATAATTATAAACCCAAATACTTTCTTTGTGCATTCTTGTTGATCTTGTTGACCTACCATAGGTGCAACATGTATCAGTGAGGATCTTTGGGGTCTCGATTAACATTAACCTTTTTAATTTTTGGCTTTGCGCATGGCTAATAAAATTTATTATATGTCATTTCATGTCTCAATTCGATCATTTTGTTGCCTCTCTGTCATGGAGGTATAAAGTTGACACCATAATATACTCAAGCCTCTTGAAGTTGTGGCAAAATCCACCCTCTAAGTCTTTGTAGTCAAAACATGGGAGATGGTCGTTTAAGTTTATATAGTAAGTTTGCACGAAACCCTTGGCGCGCGAGTCCGACTTGTACTTGCCTGGTTTTTCTTGCATTTCATTCCCCGCACAATCTATAGAATAGTTTTTTGTTTCTCCTCGCCCTCTTCAGTTAAAAAAAATATATTCATCACTATTTTAGTTACATGCACTTCATCTCTCCACAGTACCTACATGTCAATACCAAGCCAAAATAAACCCTAACATCGAGTATACAATGACGTTTATAAGAACTCGAGAGTTATTATTAACGTCATTAAGGCACCACACATACAAAACATACTTTCACATTCACACACATACTCACACTCCACATACACAACTCCACCATTTCACAAAACACACACACTCGCATACTTAATTTTTTCTGCTTGGAATATATTGATTTCTTTATGTTTACTTTTCATTTTGTTTTAGTTTATCTTGAATGTTTGTTTATTGCATGAGTTCTTGTCTCAATATAGATATAATAAAGGGAATGAGCGAAACCGCCCCAACACAAGTATCTTCGATAACTTATTGGGGATGTTTCATCTTACATGTATTGTAAAAATTTTGAGACACAATAAAACTATTTTATTTATTTATTTTATTTATTTATTGGGCGGTTGTTCGTGTGGTCTCATCAGCAACAGACTAACCTACTTTAAATCCAAACGTAAGTTGTGGTTGCCAGCTAATTGATAATCTGGTTAGGCTATTTTTGGACTAAAATTTGAGCTGAAAACTATAGTCATAACGGCCTTTATACGAAGACTAGCTTTTGTCCGCGGCTTCACTCGCATTAAATCCGGGGTTCCCCTTGCGGCGTATTGATTTGTAATAGCAACGCTAAGTTTTCCCTTTTCTTCCCTCATTCTCCCTCACATCCCACTTTTTTTTAATTAGCCTATGTCCGTCTCCTGATTCCCAACTATCTCTGTACCAAAATTCATCAAAATCGGTTTAGCCATTAAAGCGTGAAGAGGTAACAAACAAACTCACTTTCACTTTTATAATATAATAGTACTTGAATGTGATTGCATCTGTTATTTTGTTTTGTTCTGTTACTTTTTTAAAGAATATTTCAAAATGTATTAATACGTATGAAAAATGAATAAAGGATAAAATAATAAAAACTAGAAATAACTTCAGCAATTTAAAATGTCTAGTCAAATGACAAATCCACTAACAATACTCTGTATACATTAAACCTTAATATCCATTAATTAAAATCAACTTAAAATAAAAATACCTACACATTAGGTTAAATGCGTGAGCTCTGATCACATTTTAATCGCACCGTAGTTAAAGTTGAACCAAACTTTTCTGGCAATTTGTCACGAATGGCATTACGGTTAAGTTATGTTTAATGACTGTTTTTGGTTTTGTTTTAGGTTTAGAATAACTGTTTGTATAGAAACAATCACTATTTTGGTTTGTTCTAAAATAAATCAATGTTTTAAGTGAAGGTCGTCAGGTTATATGGTAGAGATTCTGATTCACACTCTCTAGAAAAAAAAGAAATTATTATATTACTAGTTTTTGCCCACGGCTACGCCTGCGTGATGATAAAAAAAGTATTCTGTGTTATTCCAAAGTCTCTGTGCCAAATTTCATCAAGATCCTATTAATTGTTTTGACGTGAAAGAGTAACAAACATCCATACATCCATCCTCACAAACATTCGTATTTATTCTTACTAATACATGTACCTATTATAAAAGCGAAAGTGAGTTTGTTTGTTTTAGTACAGAGATAGTTGGGACCCTGGAGACAACATAGGCTAAAAAAAAGTGAGAAAAGGGGGAGAAAGAGGGAAGAAAAGGGAGACAAAGATATTTTTTTTGATCACCACGCGGTTGAAGTGAAGCAGTTGGAAGCTAGTCCTTACTAATATTATAAAAGCGAAAGTGAGTTTGTTTGTTTGTTTATTTGTTTGTTTGTTTGTTACCTCTTCACGCTTTAATCGCTAAACCGATTTTGATGAATTTTGGTACAGAGATAGTTGGGAACCAGGAGACGGACATAGGCTAATATTTTTTTGAAAAAAGTGGGATGTGAGGGATAAAGAGGGAAGAAAAGGGAAAACTTAGCGTTGCTATTACAAACCAATAAGGCGCAAGGGGAACTGTGTTACCCCGAATATAACGCGAGCGAAGCCGCGGGCAAAAGCTAGTAAAATATAAAGAGCGTAGGCATTGGTGTATAGCTAATACTAAAATATTTTACGTAAAGTAATTTATTTCAATATGTATGAACTCTGAAAAGGCGGAGAATTATAACTGAAGTCCAAAAATGGCTGAAACTAAATATCCTTACTAATATTATAAAAGCGACAGTGAGTTTGTTTGTTACCTCTTCGCGTTTTAATGGTTAAACCGATTGTGATGAATTTTGGTACAGAGATAGTTGGGAACCAGGAGACGGACATAGGCTAATTTTTATTTAAAAAAAGTGGGATGTGAGGGAGAAAGAGGGAAGAAAAGGGAAAACGTAGCGTTGCTATTACAAATCAATAAGGCGCAAGGGGAACTGTGTTACCCCGAATTTCAAAAATAGATCCACGATATTATTAGACAAACGCAAATTAACTAGCTTTTCTTCATTGAAAAATACTGACTATAATAAAAGAAAATAGCCTACAATTTGCAAACTATAAATGCTATATAGAACTGTCTAGATTAACTAGTAAGTGTGGGAGTCAGAACATAAGTTGATCGATTTATTGTGCTATTTGTGTATTGCAGCCTTTCGCAGCCAAGTTTAAATGTCACGGCTGGAAGCATTGTTTATTCATGCTTAGAAGAACTGAGTCGAAAGCTTCATTGGGTATTGACGAGCTGTCAATCACAAATCATTTGGTAGGATAACCTTTTATGTGTTATTTTTAATCCGGGACTTTGTTGTTGACCTACGTATATTTTTTTCTTTTTGGAGTTTACTCCTTAAGAATCGATTTTCATATATAAAGCGCCCGGTATGAGAAAAATCCGAGGGGTAAAACCTACTAAAGTAACGAAAATGTGTCACGTTTTTGGTGCGCATCTTTAGGAGTGTACGACTAAACGCCGACAGACACTACGCCGACAGACTGAACACCGACAAGACTTTACGTCGACGGGACTCTTCGCCGACAGGACTCTTCGCCGACATGGCTCTCTCTATTAATGCAAGTCGTTTCTGGCACTCGCCGGCCGCTCCCGCGGCACCGCTCGCTTCGCTCGCTCGGCTCGTGCGTAGGAGGTCACAGTTTTAACCTAACCTAACCTACCCATTGCGTCGCTGATGAGCCGTGTCGGCGAAGAGTCCTGTCGGCGAAGAGTCCCGTCGAAGTAAAGCCTTGTCGGTGTTCAGTCTGTCGGCGTAGTGTCTGTCGGCGTTTAGTCGTACACTTCATCTTTAGTGCGCAACTTTCTAATTTGGCTGTGAGTGTATTAAGACGTACATATGGTATGCTGTATAGGTGACTATATCTATAATTATACTATATGTTATTGGGCTTGTTTGTTTCTATCAGTGTCGATGTATTTATTTTGCTATTTTTTTTCATTAATTTGTGAATTTACCCTTTCATATGATATTAATCTTTTTCCAGTTAAATAAACTCTTTTTGCGTATGGTTAGATACTCGTACTTAAGGAGTAAACTCCAGTCGTGCGTCGGAGCTGACACACACACTTTTTTTTTCTTATGTACGTTTTTTGGTTTTCTTTCAACTGCTGGGGTTGCGGGGTGTTCGAAAGAGAGAGCAAAAGGTACATGGGTGGGTTTTAGTCAGTACAAGTCTGACACTCCCCCCGTTCCACCGCCCAGAACGGGGGAAGTTATTTGATGATGACCCATCCGCAAAAAAATGTTTTTTGGTTTCAAACAGACGAAGAAAAACTTATTTCTACAAATCAACATGATAATTATACTTTTATATTTTTTCATAGATTATTAAAGTACCTACTTCCCCGGGGGAATTGCAAAAAATTTACTGATTAAAACCCATTCATGTTCCTTATTTTGCCATTTGTGTTCCGCGCCGCGCTATTTTTTAGAACAACTCGATACCCGAAACCCCCTGTGTAAGTCAAATAAATACTTTATCATTATTTCACAACCAGTAGTTTAAAATGAAAATCATGAATTTGTTTTAAAAAATAAACACCACCGATTGCTTAACAATAAAATTCCCGCAGAATTAATTGATTTTCCCCTAATTTCGCGTACAATAAAGAGCTTCTATCAAGCCATCTACAAATTCAGGCTCTTCACAAAACTACGGAGCAACTTGTCCCTCATAAATGATTCAGCCGGTTAATCTCCAGCGAACATCGAAACTTATATACGTGTCGTCTAACATAGAACACCGAAAGCATTGGCAGTGGTCCAAATTAAAAAAGTTTCGCTCCAACATAACCTACTGTCTATTCAGTACAAACAGGTATTGACATACTGTATATCGGATAGGAGCTCGTGGCTAAATAATAGCAGCCGCTCGGGTCGATCTTTCGGTTAAGCCGCGCTTGCTTAGGTTGGTCTGTGGATGGGTGACCACCCGTTACATACCGTGTTTCCTCCGTGCCTCGGAAAGCACGTTAAGCCGTTGGTCCCGGCTGTCATTTGTAGATCTTTGACAGTCGTTACAGGTAGTCAGTGTCCCGAAAGTCTGACAACCAGTCTTACCAAGGGGTATCGTATTACCTAGTACTAACTGGGTTGTGGAGGTCAGATAGGAAGTCGCTCCATGTAAAATACTGATATTCAGCTGCGTCCGGTTAGACTGGAAGTTGACCCCAACATAGTTGGGAAAAGGCTAGGCAGATGATATTGGATCGGTTTTGAAGGTATTCGAGGCAAAATTGGCAATGGCGGAGCGATTGACTGCTGCGCCGCGTGTCATTGGTTCGATCCCCGCACGGAAAAATATTTGTGTGACCTACAGGTAGTTGTTCCGGGTCTGGCAGTTTGTGTATGTGAGTTTAAATGTTTGTAAACGCACCCACGATGCAGGAGACATTCCTAGTATGAAGCAAAGTGTGAGGTGAAACTGCATTTGCCAAAGTCAGTCCCTGAATTCATATTTATGTCTTTATTGGCATGAGATAAGTGACCATTGTTTTTTTAAGATATTAAAACCTCCTTGGAAACCTGGTTACGCGTGGATCGATACATATGAGATGTTAAAGTATCCTTGTTGAGCGAATCGTCATCTGCCAGGGCCGTTGTGAGTAGTTCGTGATAGATACCGTGGCCCCAGAACACAAAGGGCAAAGGAAGGATCATGGGTGGGTCCTTAGTCAGTAAAAGTCTGATAACTCTCCGTTCCGCTCAGAGCGGGGAAGTCATTTGATGTCCCATCTGTAGAGAAAGCGACCCTACACTTCATTAACTGGCATTGATATGACGTCCTATACGTTAAAAAAAAAATCTTTGTCCCAAACCTTATTACATCTGCATATGCAGTCTCTTCTCAAAATTAAAAAGTTGTCAGTTTTTCATCATATTTAGTAGTTTTTACCTCTCTTTACTTTTGTATATCTTCTATGTAAATATGTATTTATTATAAATAAAATTGATATTTCCTGTCACATTGCACCTACTATGTATTTGTCTCTGCATCACCCTAAGGTTGACTGGTAGAAAATGCCCAAGGCATTAAGTCCGCCTTTGTACAATGTTTTTGTTACTTGTGCATGAAGTTTTAATAAATAAATAAATAATACCCAAGATTGCACGTAAAGCTCATGATTCTACTCCATTTTTTCTCCGATTGTGACCAGGGGCCTTAGTTTGCTATTACAATAGTGTCAGAATGGTCGATCACTGATCGCATAATGGTTAATTTTGACGAGTTTGGTAATCTGCTACATACTAAATTTGTCAAAATCAACCATTATGCGATCAGTGATCGACCATTCTGACACTATTGTAATAGCAGACTAACCCCCGAATACTGAAACGTCACTCAAAATGTGAGGGCTGCTTAACATTTAAGCAGTTCTTAAACTTTAGATTTTGTATGGTCAAACGTCACTTCTGAGTCTCTGTTAAACTTAAGTGGGACTTAAATTTTGAGTGACGTTTCAGTATTCAGGGGTAAGGCCCCTGTCTGACCTATTAAACTATGTGAGTTAATGAGAAGATAATGCATCTGGATTACGCATGCACTTGTGCAGTATGAGTATCTCTTGCGTACCAGTCACCGCGCATTAAGACCGCTGTGACCGAAACTCGGCCTTAAGATTATTAGTACATTGAGTCCATTTGGTCTTGTATTCAAATGTTTTCGTTATTTACGTGAGTGTTCTTACATATTCATGAGGATTCCAAGATGGATGGTTATGATGGATGATTTTGGTGGATCAGAAATTGTATTATTTTTGGTTACTTTATTAATTTATGCGATAAGTATTTGTGGTAGTATGAGCTCGTGGTTTAAGGTTAAGCCACCCTTGCTTAGGTTTATCTGTGGATGGACCACCCGCTGTGCCTCGGAAAGCACGTTAAGCTGTTGCTCCCGGCTGTCATTTGTAGATCTTTGATAGTTGTTACAGATAGTCAGTGACCCGAAAGTTTGACAACCAGTCTTACTAAGAGGTATCGTTTTACGGTTTGCGGTTTGAAATTTTTTATTTCTAAAGATTACAAATCACTTGAACAGAAATAAATACTTCAGTCCTACTAATATTATAAATGCGAATGTTTTTGAGGATGGATACATGTATGGATATTTGTTACTCTTTCACGTCAAAACGGATGAATGGTTCTTGATGAAATTTGACACAGACGTAGATTATAGTCTGGAAAAGCACATAAGGTTATTTTTGTTTGATAACACGCGGGCAAAGCCGCGGGCGTCAGCTAGTTTTCAAATACTTTTTACAGGTCTAAATAAAAAAAAAAACACATTTTATAATTAATATCTATCGCTTTTAAATCCAACAAAGTCGCTATCTTGCCGTTTCTTTTTACACGAATTTATTTGGAAATGCCGTAACATTATTATTTTACCGAGTTTTTATGGACCATATTTGTGTGAGAAAAGTTTTGTTTGTTCGCGCAAATAAAAGCTCTGCTACACAGAAACCGGAGCGGAATAGAAGCGGGCACATGCGAGTTTGTAGTGCTAACATAACATTGCGCCCAATTAGGTAGAAAAAAAAACCTATTATTATATTTATTTTAATCTAATACATACATAAATATCTTAAATTAGGTTGTTTTTTATTTAAAACTAGCTTCTGCCCGCTGCTGCGCTCGCGTTAAATTCGGTATAGCACAGAACCTGCAACCTGCAGTTTTTACTCTTGCGCCTTATTGATTTGTAAGCAAACGCTAAGTTTTCTCTTTTTTTTCCTTGTTCTCCCTCACATCCCACTTTTTTTAAAATAGCCTATTGCCCACCCATCTCATGGTTCCCAATTATCTCTGTACCAAAATTCATCAAAATCGGTTTGGCCATTAAAGCGTGAAGAGGTAACAAACAAACAAACTCACTTTCGCTTTTATAATTAGTAAGGAAGTAAGGATTATCCTTTCTTTTAATATTTACTAAAGTCGATACAAGACAATTTTTTTTTCACATACAAATATTTTATTTGTTAAACATAGGTGAGTTAGGAACAGATATTATTATTATTTTTAATGAACACTATGTCTAGCCGTGATCGGCGTACAAATATTTTTGGCACAAGCATGCTGATTTTAACAAATTATTATATTGTATAAAATAATTATCTTTCTTTGAAAGTCTTTCTGCTTTCTGTATAGCATAGCCCTTAGCCTAACTTGCCTTTGTAAAAATTCTGGCTTCGGATTTGAACGCTCATAACGGCCTGTCACTTGTCCCCTTCAAAGTATTTTGTTCATTTTATTTTCTTGTTTGTTAGGACGACGAAATTTCTATCAGTATTTTGTGAAGTACATTATAAGTTAATAAACACTCTTTTGTTTGAACGGGCCTTTTGATTTTCGGAGATATTTTTTGTTGAAGTTTTTTCTTGGTGTTAGGTAAAGTGTGTGTTATTGTTTTAATTCGATTTTATAATTACGGGGTTTGTAGAGAATGGCTGTTTGTCTGCTTAAGTAGAATAAAAGACGCGACTTCGTCCTCGTGGCTAACGCTAACTTTAACCCGCGTGATGATCGAAAAAGAAATATCTTTCTCTCCCCTTTTCTTCCCTCTTTCTCGCCCTTTCTCACTTTTTTTAGTCTATGTCCGTCTCCATGGTCCCAACTATCTGTGTACCAAAATTCAGCAAAATCAGTTTAGCCATTTAGGCGTGAAGACATAACAAACAAACAGATAAACAAACTCACTTTCACTTTTATAATATTAGTAAGGAAATTCTATTTATAATGTCTAGTACTAAGGTTTATTGGTTCATCCTTAATTAAGGAAAGATGTCCCTTGTTTATACGTACTCGAATTGTAAAGGAAAGGGTTGTATATTGTATGGGGCTGGCGTAACGAGAATTTATTACGAGGGTGGCCAGATTTAGAGGTGCAAAAAAGCATTATGCAAGAGGGTGTTAAAGTTACTTTTGTGATCGAAATAGATGTTATCAGTTAAAAGGGAGAATGAACTTGTTGTCAATTTGTCACTTAACAACAAAAAATGTAGTTTTGTAAGCATGTTCATACATATTTTTAAAATTTTTAATTACAGAATCATCTTGCTCATTTTCTATTTCATTCTTTTCCATAAATCGTTCTTCGTAACTTAATATAACATTTTATAGTTTAATATTTAATACAACAAACGAAAAAACGTAAAAACATAAAAAAATGGAAATTCCTTAAACGTTCATGTCAATAGCTTCCAGTTTTACCGGGCGCAGCTAGCTAGCCTATTTGACCTTCACAACCCAGTTAGTACTGGGTAATACTATACCTACCCCTTAGTAAGACTGGTTGGTGGAACTGTAAAATATCTACAAATTAGGGCCGGTACCAACTGCTTAACGTGCTTTCCGAGGCACGGAGGTAGCTCGGTATATAAAGGGTGGGCACCCATCCACAGACCAACCTAGGCAAGCGCGGCTTAAACTAAAGATCGACCTGATTGGCTGTTATTATTTAGTTACAAGCTCAAGTCTACTGTTATAAGACTCATTTATATAATTTTCAGTAAAACATTTATTAAAAAGCTTGTAAAAGACGTTAAGTTATTAATTTTGGGAGCCAAATTATAGCCTGTTTGGTACCGTTTGCTCGTTATTTATTTGAAGTAACTAATTGCTGTTTACTTCGCTGACAGAATGTTCCCACATACAAGTTTGTTTTTACGTCTATTTTCTTAAAATAACGCTGTTTTTAATAAAAAGAAGATGTTTCTAGAACACAAATTAACGACATTTAAGTGAGTAAAGAAAAAAGAATTTAAGTATTATTGATGGATGAAGAAGAAGAATAAGACCAATGAAATAATGGATGAATTGGATGATAAATGATTACGAAAGACAAAGGAGTTAATGATAGCGTGATGTTTGACAGAGGAAAATGGAATAAAAAGTAACCTATTAACAAAAAGTGGGCATTTAGTTTTATTTTTGCAAGTTCTGTTTTTTTTTAAAAAACGTTCTTTTGTTTTATACTAGCTGTTCCCCACGGTTTCACCCGCACTGCTCAGCGCCTGTTGGTCGAAGCGTGATGTTATTATAGCCTATAGCCTTCCTCAAGAAATGGATTATCCAACACTAAAAGAATTTTCCAATTCCAACCAGTAGTTCCTGATATTAGTGCGTTCAAACAAACTAACAAACAAACTCTTCAGCTTTATAATATTAGTATAGATGATGGTATGTCATACAATTATTGTTATCAAATATTAATTTTCCATTTTAACTAAAATAAAATTTGCGTTGTAGAAGATAACTTAAAAACTACCAAAACAATATAAATAAATGCCCATAGTGGCGAGGGGCCACTATGGGCATTTATTTATTTCGCTGACATCTCTTTGAGGAGCACGTGGAACACGAACGCGCTATTGACACGGCGACACGGCCTGCCGTCGGTAAACGGACGGCGCAGACCCGCGTCTACGGTGACCGGGAGTCGTCTCGCGAGAACGTCATCTTAAGAAACTCTTTTAATGAATTACTCATCATTTTCTACTTAACGTTATAGTACGTTGCTAACTGTTGCATAATCTCCCCTCTTTTGTAAACATCTATTATTTCTCCATTAATTTATTAAATGCTTTCTTTATAAACTACTAAACGGTTAATTGTACCAGCATCATCATATTTCTCAAATCATAAATAATTCTGACTACTTGAGTATCTGGGGTACAAATCGTTACTAATTAAGGATTATTAAAGGAAACTTTAGTGAAATACGGGAACAAAAATGAGGAAGTTTCACATTTAATACTGTGTAGTTTGAATATTGGTCTCAATCACGACTGCTGAGCACGGGGTTCTAGCTTCGATTCTCGGATCGGTCAAAGTGCTAATGGGCAGCCACGGAGTTTATATTTGTGCCCGATTAATGACAATAGGGTCGTCCTCTATTGCATCTGTCTGTCGTCAATTTTTTTTTCATTTTCGAATCTTTTTTATTTTTATTTTGTTCGTTACATTTCTTTTTTAATGGTTCTGTATGTAAAAAAAAGGAACCCTTAAAGGATTACTTTGTTATCCTTTTGTCTGTCTCAAAATTGTGGTGTTTTGCAGCTGCGAAAAATCAACCCTCTAAGTCTAAAAAAATATGGCCGTTTATTTCGCAAATTTATATTATTATGGAACCCTCCTACTCGCACTTGGCAGATTTTATTTTATTTGTTTGTTACGTCTTCACGCCTAAATGGCTAAACCGATTTCGATTAATTTTGGTACAGAGATAATTAAGACTCTGGAGACGGACATAGGCTTTTAAAAAAATAAGGATTGAGATATAAGAGAGAAAGAAGCAAGAAAAGGGAAAACTTAGCATGGCTATTACAATCAATAAGGCGCAAGGGCAAAAAATACAGGTATCAGGTACCTGTAAATCAGAAAAGGGGCGTTCCCCTTTCCTGATTTACAGGTAACACAGTTGTGTTACCCCGAAATTAACGCAGGCAAAGCCGCGGTCAAAATCTATTCTATACTAATATTATAAAGCTGAAGAGTTTGTTTGTTTGAACGCGCTAATCTCAGGGACTACTGGTTGGAATTGGAAAATTCTTTTAGTGTTGGATAGACCATTTCTTGAGGAAGGCTATAGGCTATATAACATCACGCTACGACCAACAAGTGCTGAGCAGCGCGGGTGAAACCGTGGGGAACAGCTAGTGTATTGACAAAGTCAAACTAAATGTATGCAGAGTATTGCAGACTATTTACTTTGTTACCCCTAATTTAACGCGAGTGAAGCCGCGGGCAAAAGCTAGTAAATAATAAATCGTACTAAAAGAGATAAACTTGTAAATTATATATGAGTAATATAACTTTACACGAATTATACACGTTGATGTCTAGACTAAACGCGTCGGTAAGTACTACTTAGAGATTTAAGTACCTAAATATGTACTGAATTAATAAGTTTTAAGGAAAATGTTGTTAGTACTTAAAAAATAGTATGTAATGAATTGGATTATACCTGTGATAATAGTTGTTTGTGAGGACTGATGCGGGTCTGTGGGCGGTGAGCAATGGTTAGCTCACGAATTCCTCCCACGAGCTTCTGATAAAACACTGTCTAGTCATTTAAGTTATTAGTATACTAAGAAGACAGTGACTGAGTTAGTTACTGAACATAATTTGAAAAAAAAGGCAATTCTGACCATCCTTACTAATATTATAAAAGCGAAAATGAGTTTGTTTGTTTTTTTTTTGTCATGTCTTCAAAATTGCTGAAGTGATTTTAATGAATTTTAGTACAGAGATATTTGGTACTCGGGAAACGCATATAGGCTATTTTTTAGTGTGAAATGAGAGGGAAAGAGGGAAGAAACGGGAAACTTAGCTTTGCTATTACAATAAATAAGGCGCAAGGGCAAAAACTACACGTAGCAGGTACCAGCAAATCAGAAAATGGGAACTGTATTACCCCGAATTTAACTCGAGTCAAGCCGCAGGCAAAAGCTAGTACAAAATAAAAACGGGCCGAACCGAAACTCCTTTCACTGTTAAAAATCGATCTGCTACCCTACCATGACGTCTTAAATCAGAACTTATTCTACTGAGGGAAAGAGACAGAGCTATATACAGGGTGTCTAGCACCATCTCTTTCCCTGAGTGGAATAAGTTCTACTTTAAGAGGTCATAGTAGGCCTACTGTTGTTGTTTAAATACCCCCTGAATGATAAATTTCGTTTTTAAACATAATTTTGCCTGTATCGATTTCAAATGATAGTCAGAAATCTTACAATTATTTAAATACAATTACTGCTACATGCATTTTAAGGATTTTGTAATCTAAGTGAAACGATTTTGTATTTTTGTTACAAATTCAAAACCATCATAAGCGAAATTTTTTCAACATTCTCTGCATGACAATACATTTTATTAAATGATAAATGATAAATGATAAATGATGTTTATTTTGCAAGTAGGTTTTCACAAACACTTTTACACGTCATTTTTTTTAATAACTAGATGAGGCCGGTGTTTCGTACCCGACTACTCTGAGAAGAAACAGCCGAAACAAACTCAGAGGTCATAGTCTCTTTTAAAGTCCAGACAAAATAATCTTGGTCAACTTACATGAGGACTATGCAGATAGTGTCTGAAATGGTCTTTTTAAGAAAGCACCACACAGATTGAGTGGACCTGTCCAGTCAGTGCAAGCATTTGTCAGTTATCGTGTAGCTCAACTCATAACCTAAGGAGCTCAACGACACGACGAACAATACCAAAAAAAGGACATTTGTGTAGGTCGCTTATAGCACTCAAACTGCCAGACCTTCGTCAAAAAACAAAGTAAATAAAAGAAATGATCCACATGGTCCTCACATTTACAATAAACAAATAAAAAATAAATAATTAATGAGATCATAATGAAATCATAAAATGTCATAAATGAAAATAATAAGAAAATAAAATGTCACTAATCATAATAATAAAAAGAATGTAAAAATAAAGTAAATATTAATGTCAAAGTATATAAAATAAAGGAATAGACAATAAATAAATGAAACAAAGGCAAATTTTGACACTCACTGAGTAAATTAAATTGGAGCAGCTTAATCCCAAGCCTTTTTATCTTCAAGGTAATGATTCATGTTATAGTAAGCTTTGAGACATAGTTTATGTTTTATGAAAGATTTAAATTTATTGAGGCTTAGTGTTTGAATATCGCTTGGCAGTTTATTATAATAACGTATACATTGGCATGTGAAAGTACCTCCTATTTTTTTGAGCCTCGTTGCAGGAACAACAAATTTGTGTTTGTTCCTTGTATTTATGTCGTGGATATCACTGATGTGACAGAGCGCCCACGATCAGAGCAAATATTGTTTCTTCTGCGGAAATGAAAACCACGCCATTCGCTATAAAACACGATATCTCCGCTTTTCTATTGCTTATTTTATCTCCACATTTTTTAAATAAAACATTCACTACTTCTGGAGGGATTTGTCATATTCATTTAAAATTTATTTAAATTGTCTTTTAGTTTTTTAAGGGTTTCGTACAACAAAAGTAAAAACAGTCATTTTAAAAAAGTTAAAAAAAAGCGGTGGCCCACATTAAGAATTTTTCCTGTATAGTGGGCGCGTTTAAAAACATTTTAAATTCAACTTACACACACGACGACACGATTGGCGTAGTAGTTGAGCGATCGACTGTTGCGCCGTGTGTCGCAGGTTCGATTGTCGCACGGAACAAATATTTGTCTGCCTGCAGTTAGTTGTTTCGGGTCTGGGTGTTTGTGAATGTGACTTTAAATGTTTGTAAACGCACCCACGATACAGGAGAAATTTCTAGTGTGGAACAACGTTTTTTTTTTCTTCCTAACTAAACATGTGTGCGAAATTTCAAACCGAGGAATAAGTCAAATTTATCTTCTAAAGTTTTTTTAAAACCATAGCTAATTACAGGTAATAAAACCTACAACAACCTAAACTTTTTCAACAAAAATAAAATGTCAAATGGAGCTACGGAGGCTTACAATAATAAACTCGTTCTTGTTTCACTTGAAAAGCTTGCCCTATAAAACGGAGATAGCGCAGATGGCCTAGATATCACAGCAGTCGCTTGTGATGCTAATTAACTACAAGCCTCTGTAAACCTTCTACTTTGAGTGGAAAGGAGGTTGCAAATTTTGGATTCACTTCTGAAAATGCATTGGGATAATTAAACTGCAGAGCAATTTTTTATAACAACACGTTTGGAGTGGCTGGGCAATCTGCTGAGGTGCGGTTCGATTCTTGAACGGAACAAATGTTTGTATGGCCTACAGATAGTTGTTCCGGATCTGGCTATTTGTGTATGTGAGTTTAATCTTTGTAAACGCGATGCATGAGAAATTCCTAGTGTGGGGCAACGTTTAAAAAACAGCTAATATTAATTGATAAATGATGTTTATTTTGCAAGAAGGTTTTTACAAACACTGTCACACGACTTTTTAAAGTAGATAAGGCCGGAGTTTCGTACCCGTACTCTGAGAAGAAACAGCCGAAACAAACTCAAACTCTCAACTTTAAAGTCCAGAGAAAAAATTTGGTCAAGTTACATGAGGACTATGATGCAGATTAGTGTCTGAAATGGTCTTTTAAAGAAAGCACCACACAGTTTGAGTGAACCTGTTCAGTCATTACAAGCATTTGTCAGTTATCGTGTAGCTCGATAACTCAACTTAACGACACGGCAATCACACGATTGGTTAGTTCCTTTTAACTGCAATTTTTTATGTTACTACCCTCATAAATTTTAATATGTACTGTGTTAAAAGTTATGAGGGGGGTAATATAAAAATTGGGGTGAAATTAAATGATTATGATATTTTAAACGAAATATTTACCATGTAACCGTATACGCATACGTTTCCGACATTTCGGCGCATTTGCGCACGCCACGATCACAGATAAACTGAAGTTATTTAGAGTGGATGTTTATGAACAGACACGGTCTACCCTCTTTCTGATTCGTTTTGAAATTTGACCATATTAGTTTAAAAAACCTAAAGTAGTTCCTTTACTAAATTCACAGACATGGTGAATTAATTTTAAAACCATATCACGATCAAACAAGAAAACTGCATGCCAGTGAGTCAGTTTGCTGAATGACATCTCAATTTACACAGTTTATTTCATCTCGTATTCTTAATGCCCTTGGACATGTAATGAGGAGGGACGAAGCCTATCTGACTAAAATAGTGATGGATCGGAATGTTAATGGACGGAGAGTGGGTGGAAGGTCAAAGGAAAAATGGATGGATTGTGTAAGGAATGATGTGAAGGAAAAAGGAGTAAGTGTGTCTACATCTCTTTTTATTTACTTTCCTTTCGCGGGTATGCTGGAAGAGATTTCTGTAGAAATAAGCATTACCTTTTTACCTATTTTCTGTTCCTGTGGTTTTTGTTTCTGTATTCAGTGTGTATTGTATGTACATAAATCGTTAAATAAATAAAATAAATAAATGATGATATTCTTATTTCCCTTTAATGCTTTCTCTATGATATGCTTAATGTTACACTAGCGCCTCACAGAGATGTCAGAAAAGCAGAGGGGCCTGCCAGGGCCATCACCTAGCGCCTGCGGATTGTTCTAAAGAGATACCGCGGCCCCGAAAAATAAAGAGTAATAGAAGGAACATGGGTGGGTCCAGAGCGGCGAAAGTTATTTGATAAGTAATTGCTCTATAGCAGATGACTTAAATATCACAGTAGTCGCTTATAATGCCAAATAATTGCAAGCATTACTTTAAATAGAAATGACGGTGTTGCTATCCCATTTTTTTTAATTCGCTTTTCTGAAAGCCACTAATGGCTTTATATTGACGAATATTTTTCTAATCCGAGGTTCTACCTGAAAATCATGAACTCCTTAAGATGGATATTTAACTCAATTTCGCGCACGGAGGTAAGGAGCTCGAGTGGTTGAAAGAATTCACAAAGACGGTACGAAAGGAAATAAAAATTTTGCAAGTTTTAAAGTCAAAGGCTTAGTAGAAAAGACAGCTGTATTCATGGACAAGTATTTTCTGAAAAGGCTTTCAACTCACCACAGACAACGAATGGTCTTTTAAAAGTTTTATTGTTACGAAAAATTGTATGAAAAGACTTCGCTCTTGTTGAATGCGGTATTTGACTTTTGATTTGCTTGAGAAGTTGAAAAAACGTTGTTTTTTTTTATGTATTTTTTAACTTTATTGTACTTTTTTACGGATGGGAAATTAGTGGAGTTTTTACGGATAGAAAATCAGTGGAGACATTCAGCGGTGCGTGGGGACTGTCAGACTTTTATTGACTACAACTCGAAAGAGATACCGCGGCCCCGGAACATACAGGGCATAAGAAGGAAGTTCCTTCTTATGCCCTGTATGTTCCGGGGCCGCGGTATCTCTTTCGAGTTGTGTGTTCGAAGAACCCGCAACCCCGGCAGGCGGTGGCTTTGGCAGGCTCTTTTGCAACTTTACTCTACTGACCACTGATTTAAAATAAAAGACATCACAGTTTATTTGTTTTTCGCTAAGACATTGGTCCCGTTCTACATTTGTAGACTAGTCGGTGACCCGAAATTCTGACAACCAGTCTTGGAAGTGTCCACAAATCAGTCACTGGGTTGTGACTCCTTGATATTTGTTGATTGGTTTCAATTCTGTGACTCCTTGATAATTTGCATAGTTCTCATTTCTCCTTTCGTAAGTCTGCTGGCAGAAATTTCTTAGAAAATAAGCAGTGCCTTGTAAGGTACGTAAGGGTAGGGTAGGGTAGGTTAGTTTTGAGTAGTAACTAAAATTTTATAATTGATTTATTGAAACAAAGTTCCTTATCGCGCGTTGTGAAAGGTGGCTAGACAGAAAAAGTCTTACAAAAAGTTGTCACAACACTTTTTGGTATAGTAAGCTATTGTAAGCTGTGCGGCGTCGCATGTTTCTCTGTCTGTCTGTCTGTCTCTCTCTCTCTCTTATAGAAAGCAAGCCAGATATTTTCATTTCTATAGGAACTTCGTTCGATCCGGGTGTCCCTTGACACCTCTAATTTTATTTATTTACCATACCGATGCTATAGGACACCAAATTATTCAAAATACCAAAAAAAAAATACACGTTTTTTAAATTAAAAATAAATTTAATACTTATCTTAATTAAACATGGCAAAGCAAATTGATCAAAATTATACTTAACGAGTCATCATTAAGGAAGGAGATCATTATTGTTCCTGTCTTGTCTACTGCGTGTACATAAATTTTTAAATTAATAAAATTGATATTCTTTTGCATCTTTACGCAATTACTATTCTAAATATTTATTATTTTTTATTTATAAAGTAAACAGTTTAACAAAGTAAGAAGTGTGAATGTATACACAAGAAAATTAATTACAGTATAAGCGAGAAGAAAATAAAGCAAATAACAAAATCCTTGCTAATTAGAGAATGGAATACAAAACTGTAGAGCGTTGATTACAGTTAATAACAGGTTTTTATCCCACTTTATTTGAAAGGCTCTAAAGAAGGAAGTTCCCTGTTGTGTAGTTAGTAATTAATTAAATACCTACCAGGGTGCAGATAGCAGCAATTAAGGTTGTTTTTTCTTTAACAATGTGTAAGGAAAGAGATAATTCGACAGCGAATAAAAAAGACAAAATATTTTCACGCTTATCAAATGTTTTTTGTTGTGATTGTGAATGACACGCAGCGCAGCAGTCAATCGCTTAACCACTGCGCCAACCTTGCCGTCATGGCATCATGCTTGTTTGCACATCACAAGGATGACCGCGAGGTTCATTTTTCAGGTCGAAATTTCCAGAACGGAAGCGAGCAAACCAATAACAGGTGGTCCGTTGGTTTGTAGTGTTAGCTCCGTAAACGTCGTTGATGTTGCGTGCCGCTTGTGCCGCGTTGCTGCCACGACGGTACTCATATTCCATAATTACTCGAATTTTTAACGTATCCATGATGACGAAAAAGATTGAAGTGCCATGAAAATGTAACACTAATCAATAAACAAATGACAACTTTTGAAAAAAAAAAACATGTTTTTAAAATAAAATTAATTTGAAATCAGAATTCTTAGCCAAACCTAGAAAGACCTATTATTTGCGCCACACTCACAAAATTTTGTGCTGACAAAATTTACATTGTCATGTCATGTTATTAAGTTAGTTTACATTGGCAACTCAACTTAAGGCGACAGCGTGTTTTTGTTTCTCGCGCGCCTCAAAGAGATGTCAGCAAAATAGGGAAGCCTGCCGAGTTTGCGAGTTGTTCGAAAGAGGCAACGCGGCTCCGGAACGTAAAGGGCAAAAGAACAGTTGTTAACAGTCAATTTTATACAAATTTATTTTATATATGCACCGTTTTATACACTTATATACACAAATATAAAACTGTCTTACATCCGTCACATCACATCTCAGGTCCAGTTGAAGACCAGCGTCGGGAACTAGCTGTTCGGCAGTTCGCTGAACTGGACCTATTCAGCGCAGCCGTGAGGCGTTGAGGCAACATTGTCTTTTTTAATTTTATTGATTAGATTTAATATTTTTTCTTTATGATGTGTGCACTTTAGGCAACTGCCAAAAGGCACGCCATAATAGTGGCGGTAAGTCCCCTCTTTGAGGAGTGGCTGGAGAGGCGTCATGGCGTCCTCACCTACCGCCTGACGCAGGTCCTCACCGGACACGGAAGTTTCGGGAGGTTCCTGCACATCATCGGGCGGGAGGAAGCGCCCGGGTGTCACCATTGTGACGATCGACCGGTGGACACGGTGGAGCACACAGTGGCGATCTGCCCAGCGTTAACCTTAACATTAAGTTCTAAATTATTAACGCTAGTCTAATCGTTTACCAATAGAGCTTATCTAAAAATCCCCTAACTAATACAACATCGTGCTAAAATATTCAATTAAAATGTACGTCTGCTTTACTGAAACAGGGTCAAATAGGATTACAAGCGAAATTGTTTTCGAATCTACCCGCCCGTCCTCATGTGATTGATATGACCCACTCAATATCTCATTTATCAAACCGGGTTGAGCGATTCACTTATAAAATTTTGTACGGTCACATTTATTAAATCTAATCTTTTTTTTTACACAAAATGCTAATGTAGGGTTGTTGATTAGTGAGTTCATACATTATGAGATTTAATTAAAACGTTTGTTTTTGTCAGGTGGAAAGGTTTAATTAAAAAGTAAAGTAGCTCAGGTGGTTTGGACGGATTTAAATAAGGGGTTGCCACAAAACATTTTATACTAAACGTTACATTGCATATTTTATTGTTTTTGTATGTGTATTCCTTCAATTAGAGGAGACCATAGCATGTCAATTAAAATAAACCACGAAGGAAACAAAATCGTTGCAATAAAACGTACCTAAGATCAGAAAAGAAATAAGAAAACTGTTCATAAATTGCAAAATTGTATCTAAATTCGTAGTTATAGTACATTTTGGTTCAAGTACGGAAACTTTGTCATTGCTTCCGTGGTGGATTTAACGCCTGAGCCACCAGGTGAGGGTGTTATAGAGCCGAGAACCGCAGTGCCAAATTCTCAAGTTAATCAAATGACGTTTTTCAATACGCTTAAGGAAAAATTTAAAAAAATACAGATAAAAAAGAAGGTATTATTGTTATTAATCAAAACTAAACTACGACTTAATTTGTTTTTTCACCACGCTTTGTCTTTACAAACGGAAGGAGAAACAAAAATAGCCCCGGTAAAACAAAGGTAAACATTCCTAAACAGCCTAAGATTAAAAATAAGAAGTTCAAATATCATTTTGAATATAGAACTCAAATAAATGTCAATTAATTTGTTGTCAAAAGCAAATTATTTTCTCAATTATCATGTTTATTTGTGTCTGTTGATAAACACAATTAATATTTTTATTTGGCCTTAAAAACATGCGCCTCAGCTGCTTTATAAAAAATCACCGTCGGCTATAGGGATTTGAACAGTTGTATTCCGTGGTGAAATAAAAAAAAAACACTCGTTGGGATAAATGAGAAAAAAACACGCGTAAGAAATACATTGCATATTGAACCTTATCATAGTGCAATAACAGCCAATTTTCAAGGAAGAGTATTGAAAAAATAATATCTACTGTCCGTTTTAAAATATTGCTGAAAAACAGCGTACAAAACTAAGCAATTAAAAATTTTCGAAGCAAAAAAACACAAAAGCAATTCTGTAAATTGTTTTATGTAATTTCCGCATTGTGCATTTTAAAGGGAAAAAAACTAATTGTATTGCTTAATTTATTATTGTTCTAATGTTTTTGGAACGAACTTTCCTTATTGCGTGTTGCGAAAGGGGGCTAGACGGAAAAAATTAAGACCAAAAGTTGTAACGACACTTTTTGTTATAGTTGTAAGTTGTGCGGTGTCCCCGTGTTTCTCCATCTATCTCTCTCTCGCTCTCTTTCATAGAAAGCAAGCCAGTTATTTTCGTTTCGTCTTTCTATTTCGCATTGAACAGTGTGGTGTCGCGACGATTATTTTTGTGGAGTGTCTACAGGTTTCTTAAACATAATAAATAATAACTATAAATATCTTGGGACAACTCACACACGGCTACCTGATCCCAAGCTAAGCAGAGCTTGTGTTATGGTAACCAGACAACTGATATACATACTTATATAATTTATAAATACATACATTATTATAGATAAATCACACCCAGACACAGAACAAACAATCATGCTCATCACACAAAGTTTGTCCTGGGTGGAAATCGAACCCACGACCTCTGGCTCAGCAGTCAGGGCCACTAACCACTAGACCAACAGGCCCGTCGTATTTGCGTTCCATTCGGGTGTCCCTTGACACCTCTCAAGTTTTTTTTTGCAATGAAACGATACTTTCACTGAATTCAATCAATCTAATGTTTTATTCAGAATCATCTAAAAGTCTTCAACAAACTGCAATTGTTTTGCAATGAAGATTGTGTGACTTTGTCTAAATAAATAGAATTGAGGGCCCTTCTATTTATTTTTGTTTCAGTTTTGCAAACTCACTCCAACACAACAGAATGAACGTTGAGTAAATAATTTTGTAGGTAATGGTACACAAACTGGTTTTTGGTGTGAAACATCTATTGGCGCGCCTTGGCTGTAAAACCAAAGTAATTTGACCCAAACGGCATTTTACTCTGTTACCGCCGCTTTTGACTTCCTTCTCAGTGCACGCAATACTATAGCACGGCCAACGAGAAGCGATACCAAATGTAAACAAAACCCATGCTAAAACCCCATCTAAAATGGCCGCCAGAATGTTGGCGAACCCGTCTTAACGTTGTCATGTTTTTGCCGGGAGAACGAGACATTACGACAAAGGCACAAGATGGAAAGAGCTAAATATTAGATTGTCAACGCCACAGTTGTTCTTTAGGTAATGACCTTTCGTATCGCTTCTCGTTGGCCGTACTATAGATACTATACTATAGTACACTGAACTATACTATACTTTTTGTCTCTATACTTCATTCCATTTTCTACCAAATAGCCCTCTGCGCGGCAGATATTATAGTTCACAAATGTGTGCGCAGGCACAGGTGCACTCTCTGTTCCCTCACTCTCATCTATACTAATATTATAAAGCTGAAGAGTTTGTTTGTTTGTTTGAACGCGCTAATCTCAGGAACTACAAAATTCTTTTGTTGGAATTGCAAAATTCTTTTAGTGTTGGATAGTCCATTTCTTGAGGAAGGCTATAGGCTATATAACATCACGCTACGACCAACAGGTGCTGAGCAGCGTGGGTGAAACCGCGGAGAACAGCTAGTAGTCAATATATTTTTTTCCCTGCACTAAGAATCTCCTATATCGTGGGTGCATAAAGAAACATTTAAACTCACATACATAAACAGCCAGATTCTATCCGAAACAACTACCTAGAAATATTTGTTTCGTGCGGGGATCGAAGCCGTGACACGCAGCGCACCAGTTGATCAGCAACTGCGCCAACCATGTCGTCAAAATGGGACAGCAAACTGATACAACCAGAGATCAGGCAGGATATCTTTCCGTTGGCTTCCAAACTCCAGGCTGCCACTGTGAAATTCCCAATGGAAAAACCTAAATACGTCGTTTGGCCGAATTCCATATTCGAATTTGGGTGAATCCTTACTATCCTTACTAATATTATAAAAGCGAAAGTGAGTTTGTTTGTTTGTTACCTCTTCACGCTTTAATGGCTAAACCAATTTTGATGAATTTTGGTACAGAGATAGCTAGGAACCAGGAGACGGACATAGGCTAATTTTTATTTAAAAAAAGTGGGATGTGAGGGAGAAAGAGGGAAAAAAGGGAAAACTTAGCGTTGCTATAACAAATCAATGAGGCGCAAGGAGAACTGTATTACCCCAAATTTAACGCGGGCGAAGCCGCGGGCGAAAGCTAGTGACCTTATATAGTGCCATTAACCGGTATTGAATTACCGGTGGGTTATGCTTCTCTTAACCATTTAACTTAACTAAAACGACTAAGGTCCCGTCAATACTGCAATGGTTAAACTTCGAACTTTAACTGTAGCTATTACCGTTCCCTAGTAAATGATGAATGTGGCTATTAACTTTGCCAGATGCCACTGAAAACGATTGATCTGTGTCCAGAACAAACCAACTAACTGTTAGAGATTTGGTTTCCGATAGTCGCTTTTCATTGTGCCAAATGTATTTGTGATCTTCTTTGAAAATGATAGGTAAATGAGCTTTTTTTTAAAATAAAATCAATTTTTTTACGGAGAGTTTACGATATTTTTTCATTTGGTAAATTGAACAATAAATTGTTTAAAGTTCTTCAAACCCATATTAAAGGAACTATTCTCCGGCCAAGCGGGTCTTATCTGATGGTATGGGTACTAATCGACAGCTGTGGTTGGGTTTTCCAATATATTTTCATGCCACAGATAACTGCATTAGAGTGATTTAGAATGGTAGTTCGTCTTTTTGTATCATAGATGGCGCTATAGTTATTTTTGTACTAAATAGAACTAATACTTTTGTTAGTGCCGCAATGAGCGATGTAGAAAAACGAAAGTTTCCGTCTAGTAACGACAGACCATGTGGACGATGCGTTCATGTCCCACACGCGCCTCGAAGAGATGTCAGAAAAGCAAAGGGGCCTGCCAGAGCTACTGAATGCCTAAGTTGCGGGTTGTTCGAAAGAGTTAGCGTGGTCCCAAAACTCAAAAGGCAAAACAAGGAACATTGTTGGGTTTTGATCAGTACAAATCTGACACTCCCTTTTACCCGCGTAGAACGGAAAAAGTTATTTGATGATATACCATACGAAAACAAAAAAGGTAGCGGACGCCATCTTTTTGTACTATTATAAATGGGACAGTTTGATAGCATTAATGTTTGTTATGTTGTCATGCAACAGGTACTAAACGGAAAAAATAAAATAATATAACTTATATTAACACATAATTACGATCCCGGTATTACGATCTTGAAGAACTACTGATATCCACACCTGTGGATACAAACTAGTGTCACACGTGCCTGTCTGCTTATTTCCATCCTTACTTTCTTATCCTTACTAATATTATGAAAGCGAAAGTTAGTTTGTTTGTTTGTAACCTTTTCACGCTTTAATAGTTAAACCGATTTTGATAAATTTTGGTACAGAGATAGTTGGGAACCAGGAGACGGGCATAGGCTTTTTTTTTAAAGTGGGATGGATGTGTGGGAGACAGAGGGAAGAAAAGGGAAAACTTAGTGTTGCTATTACAAATCAATAAGGCGCAAGGGGAACTGTATTACCCCGAATTTAACGCGAGCGAAGCCGCAGGCAAAAGCTAGTACAAAATAAACCAAACAAAAAAAGGTCATCAAACTCTCTGAGATGTTGGTCCTAAAAAAACAATCGCCAATCAAAACCTTGACCAGTTCACCTTCTCATAATAAGAATCAGTGCTGCCAACATTAGCCACAGCTTCAACTGTTTATATGGTCTAAATTACGTATTAGCATGCATAGTTTCTATCGTTTCAATGCACTATACCCATTGCATGTTGCAATAACGATCTGTTAAGTGTCTATAGATAATAAACGATTGCTGCAACACGTAATAAATCCTTCACACGACCCTTACCGGTGCTATAACGCATAGTTGTTTACACGGTATGGTATTAACATCTCCACAATTTGAGCTGCATGTGATGATATATTCTCTACCTTGCCTATTCTTAACTATGTTTGAGTCAGCTTCTAATGTAACCGGGTGCAGCTGAAAAGCAGTATTTTACATAGTGACTTAACCTTTAGACCCCCAGCGGTACATAAACGACGTGCATTAAACAAGTATTACCGTTGTGCCCCTGCTGGCACAAATTTGTGCCACCAAACACCGACCGATTTTAAACTGTATTTGTAGTAAAGACGTCTTAAAATCTTTTCTGAACGAATGTTAAGAGCCCGCCCGGCGGTGCTTGACGGATAGTTGACGTAAATATTGGCGGTCCTTACTAATATTATAAATGCGAATGTTTGTGAGGAAGGATGGATGTTTGTTACTCTTTCACGTCAAAACAGCTGAACGAATATTAATGAAATTTGGCACAAACGTAGATTATAGTCTGGAATAACTGCACATTGGATACTATTTGCCGATAACACGCAGGCGAATCCGCGGGCTCAGCTACTAGTATATTATATACGTCATCTATCTGACTTGCATCTTCGGAAAGTTCCGAATGTCCAAATGTTTGCATGTTTAATGATGAACTGCATCATTGTATGCCAAAATAGTAGAATGTACAAGGATTTTATAATATTACTAGTTTTTGCCCGCGGCTTCGCTCGTGTTAAATTCGGGGTAACACAGTTCCCCTTGCGCCTTATTGATTTGTAATAGCAACTCTAAGTTTTCCCTTTTCTTTCCTCTTTCTCCCTCACATCCCACATTTTTTCAAAAAAATATTAGCTCAGGTCTTCTTCTTAAGTAGGCCACCCTTATTACTTAAGGATATGAAAAATAGTGACATATACCTACCGAATATACACACAAAATTTCATAAAAATCGGTGAAGCCATTTTGGAGAAGTATGGCAACTAAAACTGTGAAAGCATGAGAATTTTATAAATGCTATTCTGAACAAATAAATGCAAATTATAAGTTCTACGTTACAACTCAGTTAGTACTAATTATTACGATACCCCTTGGTCAGACTGTTTATCGGATTTTCGTGCCACCAACTACCTGTAAAAGACTGTCAAAGATTCTACAATTGACAGCCAAGACCAACGCCTTAACGTGTTTTCTAAGGCCCGGAACTGGATTATTTGTATTTTCTTTTCTACATTCAACACTTGTCTTCTATTCCCCACAATTTTAGATCGCAGCCTGAACCGGTGCGGTTCTAAATTTGTTTTTATTCTAAACATGCACTGCTGTGCAGATGTTATATTTGTGCACAAAAGAGGAAACCCACGTTAAATCGCAATTTATTGGTTAACCATACTACCTCGTTGATCTAGCGACTGTGTGTGGTTTTTTTGGAGTGGGAATTTATCAAATAACTTCCCCTTCCCTTACTGGGAGTGTCAGACTTGTACTGACTAAAACCCATCCATGTTCCTTTCATTGCCCTTTACGTTTTGGGGCCACGGTATCTCTTTCGAACAACCCGCAGCCCTGGCAGGCGGAGGCCTTGGCAGGCCCCTCTGATTTGCTGACATTTCTTTAAGGCGTGATTCACAGGTCAAGCAAAATATTATTGCAGTTTAAGCCACGGTCTCTAGATTTGTGATTGGTTGATAGCAATAGGGTCGCCCCCTTTTACAGTATTGTTGTTGGTAATGTTCTGTAATAAATGTTTTTAGTGAGTTGCAAAAAGTGTGCGTAGCCGTCGACCGCAATGGACAACTCTGCCTACATTTTTATACATACGAAGCTAAGCTGCATGGCTTTTTATGAGAATGTCGAATCATCGGAGAATCAGATTGACGGGCCTGTTTGTCTAGTGGTTAGTGGCCCTGACTGCTGAGCCGGAGGTCGTGGGTTCGATTCCCACCCAGGACAAACTTTGTGTGATGAGCATGATTGTTTGTTCTGTGTCTGGGTGTGATTTATCTATCATATGTATGTATTTATAAATTATATAAGTATGTATATCAGTTGTCTGGTTACCATAACACAAGCCCTGCTTAGCTTGGGGTCAGATAGCCGTGTTTGAGCTGTAATAATAAAAAATAAAAAAAGATTTTTACTGACTAAAGCCCACCCATGTTTCTTCTTTTGCCCTTTTATGTTCCGTGCTGCTGTATCTCTTTCGAATAACCCGCAAACCCGTCAGGCGTATATCTTTGAGGCGCGCGTGGAACACGAACGTGACGTCGATACAGCCTGTCGTCACTATACGGATGGACGGTGAGCTACACAGGCCCGTATCTACGGTGACCGGGAGTCGTCTTGCGGCGCCGGAGGCCCGGAACGTCTCCCGAGGCGGCTAGATTGGTTTGAGGTTCTCTCCCTGAAATGCCCGGCCACCTCCTTCGCCAGCATAACTGCTTCGCAGAAAGAGGTGACCGCTTCCCATAACTTGCATGGCATTCTCGTGATTTATAATGGAGGCACGCTTTTATAGTAACTGTGAGATAGAAAGCACTTGTTATCAGATGTTACTGCTCTCACGTGTATTATAAAGTTTATGAAAATTTTAATATAGTAACAACATAAGTTTAACATTGAACTCTTTTTGCAGTTTTCAGATTTTCATTGCTTCTTGTCGTATTTAGTCTTTCTGAAAAAAATGATATTAAAATACTATGGTATATAAGCTGTTGTTTTCATATCTCGTATCCTTCAGTCAGTTTATAGTAGGATTCTGTAAGTAAATGAGGATCAAATCACCAGTGTTCTCCTCACGAACATAATACCCATATCCCAATATTGGGATAGTATTAAGCTAATTTGTTATGTCATTCATTATGTATTGTTATAGTTACAACACTAACATAACAATCATTTATTATCGACTTTAAAATATAACAGTTGGAAAACACGGTGCTAAGCATCCAAACTTTTACATTTAAAATAATAATATGATTATAAGTTTGATAATAAAATAACAAAACCTGCTATTGTCACAATATCCCAATCTAATTATATTAATTCACCATATCGTCCATAACAGCGCACACAAAACGTTATCCTAAAATTAATCACGAACCTAATTTACTGCGGAGTAAAATTGGATGAAAACCCATCATTACATGCGTGACTGGAAACATTTGCATCGCACGCTACCGCAATGTTACCACAGTATAGTACACCTACAGAAGGCCAAGTGACTAGATAGGGCACCAAAAACCCGGTTCCGGTTCCTACTTAAACCTGGTTTTACCCCGCCTTGACCATGACCTTATCAGAATTTTAATTCAGTGTAGATAAAAAATTGTAATTAGACGTTTTGCATAACTTCAAATCTTTCATTTGAAGTAAAATATAAAAATACAGTATAAAGAGGTAATGGTACAAACTCAGTTTCACACCGTGAGCCAAACGCACACAAACATAGACATGTTTTATATAGAGAGACTGCAAGTGTGCCTTACGATTTTTTATCATTGGCAATGAAAATTGTAAGATTAACTACACCTAAAATCCGCAATCAAAGCGACTTCTGCGCTGAAAGTTTTGGGAGTAAAAAGTAGTTGCCAAGAAGTTCGTTCCTAAAAACTTTACATCGCGATTTTTTTATTTGAAATACATTTTCAGGTAGTAGATTTTTAACCAAAACGTTTAAATGCTTAGTGTCTTGTATTACTAAATATTGTCACTAACTGGTATAATAATTTGACAAGTAACAAACTGTGAGTCATCTTTCCAGCCAGCCAAGCTTTCTGCAAACATGTCTATAGATATTTCCGTACTTTTTATTCATTTATGTGTGCGTGAAAATGCCAGTTCACCATTCACTAGTAAGTTGCACGGAGATGACCTTCTGTTACGTTCTCTATGCTATGATATAACATTTTTGTGGTTCAAATGATATTTAATAATGGTATCGGAGTTATTGTTAGGTGATAATATACTGATTTGTTAATATTACACTTACTATTGCGAATTTGACTGTTTCTCATCAGGCTTTTCAGTTTCAGGGTTCAGTACCTCAAAAGGAAAAAATCCCTTAAAGGATCACTTTGTTGCCCTTCTGTCTGTCTGTCAAGAGCCTTTATCTCAGTAACGAGTGAAGGTATCGAGTTAAAATTAAAACCTAATCAAACCTGTGGTCACTAAAAGCTGTGAAAAAAAGCTCACCGTCCGTCCGTCGAATGACGACAGGCCGTGTAGACGGCGCGTTCGTGTTTCACGCGCGCCTAAAAGTGATGTCAGCAAAGCAGAGGGGCTTGCCAGAACCTCCGCCTGCCGGGGTTGCGGGTTGTTTGAAAGAGATGCCGCGGCCCCGGAACGTAAAGGGCAATAGAAGGAACATGGGTGGGTTTTAGTCAGTAAAAGTCTAACATGGCCCGCTCCACCCAGAGCGGGGAAGTTATTAGATGATTTCCCACCCAAAAAAAAACTGAAAATTAACCCTCAAAATTCAACAGTTAAAAGATTTAGCTGTTTATGTCGCAAGTTTGTACGAAACCAGTTCGTTAGTACCACTTGCATTGGCCGGTTTTCGTTATGAGAAACCTAAACAGAACTCTAAGAAAACAGTGTAAATGTTATAAAGCCATTAATGGTAACCATCTATTTTCATTCCCATGGAAAGTTCCGGATCTATTTTATTGTATATTTACTGTCTCTAAAAATAACAGAGCTTCAACTCTAAAGTACCCCTTTATACTTTGATAAATCTCTGTTTATTCGTTCGGAGAGTTTTTACCGGGATTTCCTTATCGAAAGGGTTGGTAGGACAGTGGCGTCGATAATGGATGGAACCGGCGATTTCTTTGGAAAACGGAGGATCAGATTGACTATAAAATATTAGAGGAAAAGTTTTGCGTATGGTTTCGATTCGATTCATGGTAAATGTAAATTTTAAGGGGAAGGGTTTATAATGGTTTAATAACAAACTAGGTGTTAAAAAAAAAGAAGTTGTCCTTTTTTTTTTTTTTTTTTTCGGGTGGGAAATCATCCAATGACTTCCCATTTAAACTCACATACACAAAAAACCAGACCCGGAACAACTATCTATAGGCCATACAAATATTTGTTCAATGCGGGGATCGAATCCGCGACACGCAGCGCAGCAGTCAATCGCGACATATAGTTTTTCCCCTGCCGGGGCTGCGGGGTTTCGAAATAGATACCGCGGCCCCGGAACATAAAGAGAAATAGAAGGAACATGGACGGCAGTACAAATCTGACAGTCCCCCTTGATCCGCCCAGAGTTGGGGAAGTTTAAACGCATCATATCAGTTCATTAGATATTTTAAATTTGAAATGAAGACGTTCCTTGATTTTTTAGAAAATTACAATTTTGTCTGACAATCCTGGTGAATTTATCTCTTTTTCTAAGTGTACCTTCTTATAAAGTTGTTTTGTATGGTAAAACTACATTTACGACGTCCATATACCTTATGTAGTGATATTACCGACAAAGCTTACATCAAGACGAAACAATAACAGCCACAAATCTCAATTTTCAAAGTTAAGCAAAGTTTGTCAAGGTTTGTGCAAGGATGGGTAACCGGCCATTGTTTTATCATCATATTTCACATTACGAATCGAGACCATTCTATAACTTGGAAATCTTGTTAACGTTACATGTATTCGACGCTTTTTACACAACCGCATTATACATATATACGTAAATCGTTCAAGAAAAAGTTATTTCGGAATTTTCTTTCATTTTCTCACGTTCTGGTTCCAATTTACCACAAAAGCCATTATCTTAACATTCGTAATACTTTTAACTCAATCCAGTGGTTACACTCCACGGCGTGGAAAATATCTCATCGGGAAATCTCTCATTTCTGTTCAGAGCTGTTCATCAACAAATTGATTCCGATATTCGAAGACCAGCTACCCTACCACGTTGTCTTAGAGCCGAACTTATTTCACTGAGGGAAAGAGACAGAACTATACAGGGTGTATAGCACCATCTCTTTCCCTCAATGGAATAAGTTCTGCTTTAAAACGTCATGGTAGGGTAGCAAAAAAAGAGACACGAATTCAATATCTATTTACTGGAGTAACCAGGTCGATGGAAACAAGAGATTCTAGGACAGAAGATAATAATGTCGAAAGAAAAAACACCTATACAAATAGAGGGTTCCTGAACAAATAAATCAAGTTTTGAATAGTCAAAGAGGTTTCAACAGTTTTTGAAATTCTAGGAATAGGTCGATGAGAAATTGAGGGACGATGGTTATTTTTAACACTTATAATTAGTAAATAAACGAAACGCATGTAACAAAAAGAGTGAGGATGAAGAGGAAGACAAAAGCCAAAGAAAAGATAGATGGATTGCGTTAGGAATGATAAATGAAGAAGATAGGAGCAAATGATGCCTTGACGTCCGACAGGGGAGAATGGAAAAAGAGATCGTGTTGCGCTGACCACAAATAATGACTGACCAAAAAAAGGTATGCCTGCCTGAATCGAAAAATATTCCGTGGCCTCGGAACACGAAGGGCAAAAGAAATAACATGGATTTGTTTGAGTCAGTAAAGGTCTGATACTCCTTTAAGCTCCACCCAGAGCGAGAAGAAGTTATTAAATGATTTCCTACACGAAAACAAAGGTTATCAACTTGGTAGTGCACATTATAAAGGTTATTTTGAGGTTTGAAAGCACTAATTATGCTATTTAAATCGAAATAAATTAGAAAAAGTGAAATGTCTCAGGCGGGACTTGAACCCGCGATATTTCTCTTACAGGGAGAATGCTTTGACCACTAAGCTACCAAGACACCGTCTAAGACATTCCAAATTTTCCTTTTTACGTCTTAGGGCGACGTTTGGAGCCATCTACCGACAATTCTACGAAATATCGGAACCAATGAGACATTTCACTTTTTCTAATTTATTTCGATTATAAAGGTTGTAGATAAGCGCTAAATGCGAATGCGTGGAACATTGACATGCTGCATTGATCCCATTTAAAAAAAAAACTTTGCTTCTCACTATGAATTACTCCTGTATCGTGTATTACCCGAAACAACTATCTGTAGGCCATACATTTGTTCCGTGCGGGGATCAAAAACGCGACAGTCGATCGCTTTACTTAGCCAATGCGCCAATAGTGTCGTCAAAATAAGTGCTAAATTGAGATAAGGGCAAGACAATAATGTTACAAACATGAAAATAAATCTCCCGCAAAACAACACAGTCATCTAAACGTATAGTCATACAAACCTGAAATAAACTACCTTCACGTTTGTTAGACTAACATTACTCTTCGCCCATAAACTACTATATTGTACGCCTGGCTACCAAGTCCTCGGTCAAGGTTAACTGGCGGTGTCAGATCTTGGCACTTGAACGCTGTTTTATGGCAGTGTTAATGGCTTCCGAGTTTACTATTCTGTTCTGTAGCCCTACTATGACCTCTTAAAGCAATTCTTTTTCCGCTGAGGGAAAGAGACAGAGCTATACAGGGTGTCTAGCACCATCTCTTTCACTCAGTGGAATAAGAATTGCTATAAGATGTCATAGTAGCCCCTCTGTTTGTGCATTTGAAACAAGCAAAGATGGAACGGTTTTTGGATTGCGTACTTCAAAAGGAAAAAAACTTGAGCGGTGTCAAGGGATGGAAAGAAGTTACTATTTATTATTTACAAAAAATCTGTAAACACTCAACAAAAATAATTATCGCGACACCACACTGTTTAATGCGGAAATAGAAAGACGAAACGAAAATAACTGGCTTGCTTTCTATGAGAGAGACAGACAGCCAGGAATCAAGCGCACGGCTTTTTTTTTGGGGTGGGTAATCATCAAATAAGGTGTGTCAGATTTTTACTGACTAAAACCCACCCATGTTCCTTCTATTGCCCTTTATGTTCCGGGGCCGCGGTATCTCTTTCGAACAACCCGCAGGCCTGGCAGGTGGAGGCCTTTGCAAGCACCTCTGCTTTCTGACATCTCTTTAAGGCGCGCGTGAAACACGAACGCGCAGTCGAAACGGCCTGTCGTCAAAAGACGGACAGACGGTATCTACCCATTGCTCACCGTCCACAGGCCCGCATCTACGGTGGCCGGGAGATGGCTTGCGGCGCCTGGGGCGTCTCCCGGCTGGGTTGGTTTAAGCGCACGGCTTACAGCTAGAGCAAAAACTGTCGTTACAACTTGTGGTCTTAATTTTTTCCGTCTAGCCCCCTTTCGCAACGCGCAATAAAGAACTTCATTACCAAAACGGAAGCCTTGTTAGATTACTTTGTTGTTCATCAGTCTGTCTGTCTGTCTTTAAAGACCCTTTATTTTGGGAACGTTAAGATATGAAGTTAAAATTCAAATCAAGTCTGTGGTCTCTTTCTAAGTAGATTCGAGTCAGACTCGCGCACCAAGTTTCTTTCAAAACTTGCGACATAAACGGCCATATATTTTGACTGCGTTGATTTGGAAAGTTGATATGTTAATTTCAAAGGTATTATATGGTTTTAATTTCAACTCGATACATAAGCGCGTTTCCGAGATAAAGAGTCGTGACAGACAGACGGACAACAAAGTGATCCTATAAGGGTTCTTTTTTTCCTTTTGAAGTAAAGACACAAAGATATTTTGGAACAAATTCCCTCCATTTTGCATAAAAAAAGAACGCACTTAACTAAAGCAGGAGATACACCCTTTAAGAGCAATGGCCAACGTTTTCCAAACGATATATTTTTCACTGAAAACTCACTTATCAAGCCTAATGTCCTAATTTAAAATATTTTCGCCTCGAAGCGTTCCTAATGGATTAAAAAGGTAAAACTCCTCAAAATTCCGTCGGCAAGTGGAATTCCGCACAATTTTGTCGTCCGTCTCTCCTTTATTATTGTTCATTTCATCTAATACTTCCCTGCCTACACCCGTTTATGACGTCACTGAGTTTTCATTTAGACTGATTTTCTTTTTTTTTTCAGGCTCTGTGGTATTTTTTGTGTTAAAGTTTCAGATTTGTATGTTGAGAAGCCTAATTAGGCAGTTGTGTTTTGTCGAAATAAAAACATTGATGAAAGAAAAACTAATTTTGTATTGTTGTTATCTTTACTAATATCATAAAAGCGAAAGTGAGTTTGTGTGTTTGTTACGTATTCACGCCTAAAAAGCTAAACCGATTTTGATGAATTTCGGTACAGAGATAGTTGGGACCCTGGAGACGGACATAGGCTAATTGTTTATGTGAGAAATGGGGAGAATGAGGGAAGTAAAGTGAGAACTTAGCTTTGCTATAATAATTAATCAGGCGCAAGGGCAAAAACTACAGGTAGCAGGTACCTGAAAATCAGGAAAGGAAAACTGTGTTACCCAGAATTAAACGCGAGCGAAGCCGCGGGCGCAAGCTAGGAATGAATATAAGTCTGAAATCGCCAACCCGTTTCTGTATGAGAAGAGGCCTTTATCCAGTCGTGGGACACTTATAAGCTGGTGCTATTACTATGACATATTCAATAAATAATTTCTGTACCACCAACTTTTTCATAGAGAAGAAATTCTTCTCATTCCGTCTACATTTCTCCAATAATATCATTACCATCCTCATACGAGTAACTTAGATATTTTACGTCTCAATACTTCTGTAACGTAATTGGTAGCAGCCCTTACGTAATTAACTTGTTATAATTAATTGTTATATTACAAGACTAGCTTTTGCCCGCGGATTTGCTGGCGTTAAATTCGGGGTGACACGGTTCCTCTTTTCTGGTTTGCAGGGACCTGCTACCTGTAGTTTTGCCCTTGCGCCTGATTTATTGTACTCGTAATAGCAATGCTAAGTTTTCCCTTTTCTTCCCTCTTTGTCCCTCATATCTCAATATTTTTTTTAAAGACAGCCTATATACGTCCCCAAGGTCATCAAAATCTGTTTAGCCGTTTAGGCGTGAAGACGTAACTAACTTACTTTCGCTTTTATAATATTAGTAAAGAAGTAAGGATACACTTGGTAGAAATCTACTAATGTTTGTCCAGCCACTTCGGTGTTATTAATAGGATTTAGGTTTCACCCGCATGATATTGAAAAAAAAGTATCCTATGTGTAATTCCAGACCATAATCTACCTCTGTGCCAAATTTCCTATTTATATTATAAATGCGAATGTTTGTGAGGATGGATGGATGTTTGTTACTCATTCACGTCAAAACAGCTGGACAGATCTTGGTGAAATTTGCCACAGAGGTAGATTATAGTCCTAGAATGTTCATATATTGAGTATTCATAAGATACTTTTTCTGTTAACACGAGGATGAAACACATGTCTTTTCGTAGTTTCGGACTCGACTGACGTTTATTTCAACGTATCAAAATTACATACATAATGAGGCGCCACTGTGTCTAAGCATAAACAATTTTACTTTTTGTTACCATAGACTAACACCCCTACTTAACAAAAATAAACCTTAATAACTATTAAACAATATTCTTTTGTTTAGCCTCCATTCCCAACAAGTGCATAAATTTATAATGCTTACTTGAAGAAAGACCTTTAGTCAGCAAGTCAGCGGGCATTTCCAGAGTTGAAATATATTCTATATTAATTAAATTATTTTTAACTGCTTCTCTTCCATAATGAAAACGAACATCTATATGTTTCGACCTTGAGTGTGCCTGATGACTTGTGGCTAATTTTAATGCACTTTGATTATGACACATCAACTTAATTGTATGTTGTTTACCAGTGATCTCATGAAATAAATTTCTCAGGTAAGTAGCTTCTCTAGATGCCTCTGATAGAGCAACATACTCTGCTTCATTGCTGGATAAAGAGACAGTTTTCTGTTTTCTGCTTTGCCATGAAATAACAGAACCATTCATAACAAAACAGAAACCAGTATATGATTTAATATCAAGACTATCACTGGCCCAATCTGCATCAACATAACCAGTTAGTGCTTCACCTTTCCTATAAGTTAGACAATAACTCTTAGTCTTTTTCAAATATTTAAGTACACGTTTAGCATAATTAAAGTGACATTCATCATAACAGTTATTGAACTGACTAAGGTAGCTAAGACAATATGACAAGTCAGGCCTTGTTAAAACAGCTAAATACATAAGGCTACCTATCAGTTTTTGGTAAGGAATGTTAACAGCACAATTTTTAGCCCTTTCAATATTGCATTTACTTTCTATAGGAGTATCTATAGTTCTACAAATATTGCCATATCCAAAACGCTCAGGTGGTTTCCTCAATCTCTTGCTCTGTTCTGGAAGTAATGGGACTGGTTGTATCTCACAGCTAGATATATCTGAGTCTGTATTTGAAGTTGTTAGAGTGTCATCATTGATTGTACTATGTGGATCAGTATACATAGATGTATCTGAATCTGAATCAGGGAGAGATTCACTTACTGATAACTCCCCTACTGAATCTCTGTCATCTGTATTTGTTACAGGCAGTTCAGGTGTTTCAACTTCTACATCATCTTGTATCCAACTTGCTGTTTGTTCTGTGTTGCTTTCTGTTGTTATTGGTTTTTCTTCCAACACTATGACATCTCTCTTCACAGTTACTGTATTCTTCTTGAGATCATATACATGGTATCCTTTTACAGTTTCTGAAAATCCAACTAGAATGTGCATTTGTGCCTTTTTATCCCATTTTAGTCTCTTTTCTTTTGGTATGTGAACCATCACTTGGCTACCAAAGACACGTATATGGCTTAAGTCTGGTTTCTTAATATGCCATGCTTCATAGGGTGTTTTATGTCCTAAGCTTGAAGTTAATGACCGGTTTTTCAAGTACACTGCTGTATTCGCTGCTTCGGCCCAAAACTTCTTTTCCAGTTTTGCATCAAATAACAAGCATCGTGCCTTTTCTACAACTGTTTTGTTAGCCCGTTCACAAACACCATTTTGTTCGGGTGTGTATGCAGTTGTGGTCTGATGGATAATTCCTTCCTTAAGTAAATAATTTTCCATTATGCTGTTGCAAAACTCACCACCATTATCTGTGCGAAGTATCTTAATCTTTTTATTCTGCTGATTTTCAGCCATCGCTTGAAAAGTTTTGAATGTACTGAATACTTCACTTTTATTTTTAAGAAAATATATAAATGTCATACGACTGTAGGCGTCGATAAATAAGACAAAATATCTAGAACCAGCAATAGATGTTGTTTGTATTAGCTGTAGCATGTATTGGCTGTAGTGTTTCTGTACTTCTTTGTCCTACATGTGAAAAGGGTAACCTCATCTAGGCCCATAACCTAATAAAACACATGTCTTTTCGTAGTTTCGGACTCGACTGACGTTTATTTCAACGTATCAAAATTACATACATAATGAGGCGCCACTGTGTCTAAGCATAAACAATTTTACTTTTTGTTACCATAGACTAACAGCCGCAGGCGCCAGCTAGTTAAGTAATTAAGGATATTACTTAACTAGCTAAGGAAAAAACGAAAGTGAGTTTGTTTGTTACGTCTTCACGCCTAAATGGCTAAACCGGTTTTGACGTATTTTGGTACAGAGATAGTTGGGAACCAGGAGACGGACATAGGCTAATTTTTATTTTAAAAAAGTCGGATGTGAGGGAGAAAGTGGAAAGAAAAGGGAAAACTTAGCGTTGCTATTACAAATCAATAAGGCGCAAGGGGAACTGTGTTACCCCGAATTTAACGCGAGCGAAGCCGCGGGCAAAAGCTAGTTTGCAATAAAACAAAGCCGTTATAAAGATATTAAAACTAAACTTGTTCAAAAGCCTCTTACGACTTCGGAACTTCCCATTGGAACCTAAATCATACCCACATTAGGTGCTTCTCATTAAACTTTGCAGACACGTTCGCGTTCTAGCATACGGGTTAACCTTCATAGTAGGTACTCGCAAAACGTTATTTAAAACCTATTCAGGTCAAACTAACCATTCTAGGTTAACCTAGCGCTATCTTTAACAAAGTCTTTTTTAAACATAGCACAACCATTTATTTTTTTGCGATCCCATCGGCAAAAACATCAACAGATACAGAACGCGAGGCTTATTGCCATCAACTGGACCAAGACCCTATCAGCATGGTTGTTACTGAAAAAATTCTGATGAAATAACACTTTGTCTGATCAGGGAATCAAGTCTAGAACCTTATGCGTGATTGCCACCACTAGACTATTGTGAACTTCGGTCGCCCATGCTTTTTTTAGTACTGTTTTCGTACCTCAAAAGGAAAAATTAAACCTTATAGGATCACTATTTTTTGCGGATTGGAAGTCATCAAATAACTTCGCCTGCTCTAGGCGGAGTGGAGAGTGTCAGACTTGTACTAACTAAAACTTACCCATATTCCTTCTATTGCCCTTTATGTCCCGGGGCCGCTGTATCTCTTTCGAGCAAACTGCAACTCCGACAGGCGGTGACCCTGGCAGGCCCCTCTGCTTCGCTGACATCTCTTTGAAGCGCGCGTGGAACACAAACGCGCCGTCGACACGGCCAGTCGTGAATAGACGGCCGGACGGCGGGCTAATATAACATAACCATTAAGCCTGTTTAATATCCATAGGTTTATTTATGCATTTTTCTAACGCCGAACGCTGTAAGTGCAACATTAAAATACATAGAAACTATTCATATAATTATATATATATATATTTTTTCTTTTTAAAAACGTTGCCCCGCAATAGGAATTTCACCTGTATCGTGGGTTGCGTTTAAAAAAATTTAAACTCACATACACAAACAGTCAGACCCGAAACAACAATCTGTAGGTCATACCAATATTTGTTCCGTGCGGGGTTTAAACCTGCGACACGTAGCGCAGTAGTCGATCGCTCAGCCACTGCGCCAACCGTGTTGTCAAACATAGGTACGTCGTACCTGTATTCTTGACATACGCGTTGATTAGTCGCGTAAAATACTATAAAATGTACATTTTGGAATACAGCTTGTCCACGTTACAGAAGTATTTGCAACTTACATAATAAAAATACAATTAATTAGCGTGTTTACCGATACTCTTTATTGCACAGGGCCATTTTCGACATTTTCCTTTACCTACTTCATTCTGCAAAACAACATTTGAATCGATATCAAAACTATGTCAATCGCCTTACCTTGAAAGTCTTCAAGGAACGTCTGACCATGGGCTATCGCAGACAGTTCCCCGTCTCCCCAATTCCGGAACGGAACACCTAAACGGGACCAAAGCAGAGATTTATTCATGTTTTAGTGACAAAAACCATTCGTAATCTTTCAAAAGCGGGTCAGCAATCAATCCTGCCTCCCGTAGTGTCCCCATTCTACCCTTCCAGGCCGTTGGCATATCTCATAAATCCCCAGTACTCCCCACATAACAATAGGAACATTCCGCCCTTGAGGGGAAGGTCGGCTTAAATGGACCACTTCGTATATTTTTATTAAGGTCGAAATGATAGTTCTCTAGGGTTTTGTTTGTATAAATCTTTTGTATTCGTTGTCTGTTTTTTAGTAGGTGAAATGGCGTGATGTTATAATATAGAAATAATAGTAATAATTAGATTATTAAACAGAAAATTATTGTGATTATTATTTTGGCGGATAATTTTACTTTTAACCTTGGCCACATAAGTTAAGTCCTGAGCGGGATACGAATCACATGAAGTGACTATTATTAAACATGTTATTTTTTGTGGTTGGTATTTCGTAGGTCACCTCTGATGTTGTCGTCTGCTTCACCAGACAATACTGTGGATACACTGGAGGCCTAGAAAGGCCTCCAGTAAGAGCACGACACGGCATGTATGCCACTTATTGTTATATAGCTGCGTCGCGTGTCGCGTTTGCAATAACTAGTGGTATGCTTTATGCAATTTCTTTAATTTGATTTAATCGCTGTCATATACGGTGCCTGTTGGGCCTGTTGGTCTAGTGGTTAGTGGCCCTGACTGCTGAACCGGAGCTCGTGGGATCGATTCCCACCCAGGACAAACTTTGTGTGATGAGCATGATTGTTTGTTCTGTGTCTGGGTGTGATTTATCTATAATATGTATGTATTTATAAATTATATAAGAATGTATATCACTTGTCTGGTTACCATAACACAAGCTCTGCTTAGTTTGGGATCAGTAGCCGTGTGTGAGTTCTCCCAAGATATTTATTTATTTATTATATCCTTACTAATATTATCAAAGCGAAAGGGAGTTTGTTTGTTACGTCTTCACGCCTAAATGACCAAACCGATTAAATGAAATTTGGTACAGATATAGTTGGACCTTGGAGACGGCCATAGGATAAAAAAGTGAGAAAAGGCGGAGTAAGAGGGAAGAAAAGGGGAGACAAAGATATTTTTTTTTCGATCATCACGCACATCGGGTTAAAGTTAGCGTTAGCCCAAAGTAACTATGCCACGCGGAAGAAGTCGCGGGTGGAAGCTAGTATTATATATTAACTAAAACTGTATGCACAAACAAAACTATACAAAAGCGGAATTAATGCATTAACCATTTTCTACCAGTCTATCTTAAGGATTATAGCCCTTGCGGCAAAGGAAACACGTAATATTTTACTGTGAACACATAATATAAGGTTTGTTTTAAACAGCTATTTCCCCTGTTTAGAGAATTATCACGGACCGTAACTTGTACCCAAAACCCTGGCAAAATTTCTCACATAAAATGGCCCGGATTCACACGATATATCCATTACCCGGAGAAACCTACAAAATGTACTAATCATTTTAATTACATAAACTTTTACAGCTGTTACATTTTAACGTGTAGCATTATTGTTTGTTTTTGGCATTTAAGCAGATTTGTGATTATGTCGTTACGTTTAAGTTTGTTTTGACTCAACTAAACTAAATAATAGCAGCCGCTCGGGTCGATCTTTAGGTTAAGCCGCGCTTGTCTAGGTTGACCTGTGGATGGGTAACCACCCGTTACATACCGAGTTTCCTCCGTGCCTCGGAAAGCACGTTAAACCGTTGATCCCGGCTGTCATTAGTAGATCTTTGACAGTCGTTACAGGTAGTCAGTGTTCCGAAAGTCTGACAAACAGTCTTACCAATGGGTATCGCGTTACCCAGTACTAACTGGATTGTGGAGGTCAGATAGGCAGTCGCTCCGTGTAAATTACTGATATTTAGCTGCATCCGGTTAGACTGAAAGCCGACCCCAAGATAGTTGGGAAAAGGCTAGGCAGATGGAGCATAGATGCGTACTTGTTGGTGTAAGCAATGGCTAGTTCACCGTCCGTCCGTCGAATGACAACAAATTGTCGACGAAGCGTTAGTATTCCACGCGCGCCTCAAAGAGATGTCAGCAAAACAGAGGGGCTTGCCAGCGCTACCGTCTGCTGGGGTTGCGTTTTGTTTGAAAGAAATACCGTGGCCCTGGAACTTAAAAGGCAAAAGAAGGAACATACTCTACCCCGCTCCGCCCAGAACGGGGTAAGTTATTTGAAAATTTCCCATCCGCAAAACAAAAGGTTTGGTTATGACCGGGTATTTAAAACAAATTCGGTCTGGCGAGTTTTAGAAGTGTACACGCAATTAAATAGTTACAATGAGTCGCCATTACCGAAATCAGTAAGGAGGACGATAAATCAATATAATTATGTTGAACTGAGCAAGGCTAAGCTGAGTTCATTCATAATATTTACCAGTTACCCTACCACTGAGGGAAAGAGATGGTGCTAGACACCATGTATAGCTCCGTCTCTTTCCCTCAGTGGAATAAGTTCTGCTTTAAGACGTACCAGTATACAACCTGAGAACAATTAAAAACACAAAGCACGAACTTTGTAAACAATAAGAAACAAAACACTACCCTATCATAGAATTCATTAACATTAATTACTATTTACAACACGTAGCACCAGTATTGTGTAACGTTTTAATTAAAACAATAATGTCCCATATAATAAACTGGCAATATTTCATAATTCTGCCAATTTGTTGCGTCGCCACTATTATGTGTTCGCACTGTAATTTGTGATATTTCTTTTTAAAGAGATGCTAATTTAAAAAAGGAATTTTGTATTGTATCTGTGGTCAGCGATCATATGTCCGACTTCGTACTTGGTCAAGAAAAAAAAAAAACAAGCAAAAGCGAGTCAGAATCGCGGAACGAAGGTTATGTACAAACTTGGGATATAAATGGCCATATCTATTGACTGCGTAGACTACATATTTTCACAGCAAGTTACTACTACAGATAGCCGTGTGTGAGTTGTCCCAAGATATTTATTTATATTTATTTAGTTGCCACAATGTAAAATCCTGTTTCACAGCTGGAGGGTGGAGTATTGTATGTGTTTTCATACAAATATTTGTTCCGTGCTGGAATCGAGCACGCGACACGCAGCGCAATAGTCGATCGCTTAGCCACTGCGCCAACCGTGTCTGCAAGTACATTTTTACGAATAATCCTTAATCAGTATTTAACTATACACAACTGGACATAACTACATACAATTGAAAAGCGAAAAATTGAATTCTCTACAAAATGCTTCTGTAGTCTGCAGAGCAAGTTAAATTATTTTTCAATGCTGTTTAAAATGTTGTACCTATGCATTGAAACTCTGTCCTTCTGTCCCGACATGGATATTGTAAAGGAGAGTTGAAAAGCTCCACGTTTGCCGGTCTACTTAGATTCAATGCGGACTCTGAAAACAATAGATGGACTTATTTATAATGCAAATTTAAAAAAAAAAAGTTTGCTCTTTTTGGTCGCACATTTTTTTTTTAAACTCAGTCAAAAGCAGATTTTCACATTAATCTACTGTCTACCACAAAGCAGGTATATTCCTGCAGGATCCAATTTGCCATGGTTTTCATGAAACTGTTTTTTTTAACCAACTTCAAATTATGGAGGAGTTTTTTAATTCGTCGGAGTCTCTTTTTAAAATCTGTGTGCACCGATTACTCAAAGACGCTTGGACCGATTTGCAAAATTTTTTTTTTGTTTGATGGGGTATACTTCACAGGTGGCCCATTTTTTATATAAGTAGCTTATGTAGTTTATGAGTTATCGTCTACAAATGAGTCGTCGTCTATATGGATGATCTGCTAATCATTTAGTAACAATGGAAAATTAATACTCGATAAAAATAGCTGAAATAAAAAACTTTTTTGTAAAAAATAAAACCAACTTCCAAACTTCCGACTTGGTCAGAAAAAAAAATAAGTATGACTAAAAACCCGACCACCAAAATAAAAAAAACTAAAAACTGGAAATTAACTTCACTTCCGAAAATCGGTGCCAAAAAAGTCAACGAAACCAACATAACTCACTTCCGATCAAATATCTGTCGGTCTCTGAACCTTAACCACAATGATGTTATCTAGATTTCCAGTCCGGAACAATATTAAAGCAGGTAGCTATTAAAATAACTCCCAATTTAACTTCAAAGGCGCTTATATTTTGACGACACATTATTAATAGTCTACAATCTGGGTCATTTATCAAGCCACAATATTTTATGGTGACCATAAATCATTATTAATAACACACATGTCACTCAAAATGGCGGCAGTTTTATGGTTTTCCCGCCATTTAACAATAAGTTTCGATTGGTCGAAATATCAGAGGAAATTAAATATTACGCCCGTGTCCGGTGCGCGGGCATTGCCACAGAAGTAATATTACTAGATATGGCTTTTCGTAAACTAATTTACTTCGAAGAACTTCTCTAAATTTTTTTTAGGGCATCGTTTTCTTTTCATGTTCATAATAATCAGACCAAGCTTAAGGGTAGCTTGGTCTGATTATTATCGTTTGAGCCCTTTAGCTTACCAGCCGTCCATCAATGTAAGAACAGCCAAATAAACTACAGCGGTAAACAGTCAAATAATCTTCAGATCAAGATCTTCAGATTCTTGGATATATGTTTCCGAATATTTCCACTACATACAAACTTTATCTCTTTATTTAATAAAAAATATTTACTGTAGATGGAATTTGGAACAACTCATGGCTAAATAATAAGACCTGGGTCGATCCTTAGGATAAAACGCGCTTGCCTAAGTTGTCTGTGGATGGGTGACCCGTTAATACCGAGTGAGAAACTACTAATTTGAAACAACACTGTTACCAAAATGTACATCAAAACGATGGCACTTCCAGTATCTTAAATACGTAGCTATATCTTGAACCAGCTGGTGACCTGCCGGCCAAGTTTAAATAGGCTTTTCCTGCCAGTAATGTTTTGTTCTATATTGTACAGTTCCTATACGAGTTGGCACCCACGTAATTTGCTGTCTGAGTTAAATGCAATTTTTGTTGTCTATTAACGAAGATATTTTGATAAATGGTATTATGCCGGCAAAAAATCCGGAAGAAAATTTCATCCCTCACATCCCACTTTTTTTAAAGTAAAAATTAGCCTTTGTCCGTCTCCTGGTTCCCAACTATCTCTGTTCCAAAATTCATCAAAATCGGTTTAGCCATTAAAGCGTGAAGAGGTAACAAACAAACAAACAAACAAACTCACTTTCGCTTTTATAATATTAGTAAGGATTATACTGATTAATAAAATACCACTGACTTTTCATTTATCGCCAATATTATATTGTTTTCACAAAAACCTGCTCAATCCACAACATTCTCATCCATTGACATTTAGAGCCCATTTGTCCAACATGTCATTTACGATGTCAACATGTTGTTATTGTGTTGATAGCCTAAAACTGTTTTCTTTTTGTATGCGTTGTTATTGTTTTATTATTGACTAGCTTTTGCCCGGCGCTTCGCTCGCGTTAAATTCGCTATAACACAGTACCTGGGGGCCTACTCTCTTTCTCCGAAACGTAACTTCGTTAACGAACGAAAGTCAAAAGTAGTTAGTTAGTTTCATTTCATTTCATTCATTTCGAAATTTTCGGACGTCCGAACTTTATTTGACATTAAAATTTTCTAAACCTACTCTAATTCACGCAAAATGATATAGAGTAGGGTTACAAACGTAACTACTTTTGACTTTCGTTCGTTAACGAAGTTACGTTTCGGAGAAAGAGAGTAGGCCCCCTGCTACCTGCAGTTTTTGCCCTAGCGTCTGATTTATTGTAATAGCAAAGCTAAGTATTCCCTTGCTTTCCCTCTTTCTCCCTCATATCTTACACTAGCTGTTCCACGCGGTTTCACCCACGCTGCTCAGCACCTGTTGGTCGTAGCGTGATGTTATATAGCCTATAGCCTTTCTCAAGAAATGGACTATCCAACACTAAAAGAATTTTCCAATTCCAACTAGTAGTCCCTGAGATTAGCGCGTTCAAACAAACAAACAAACAAACTCTTCAGCTTTATAATATTAGTATAGAAGTATAGATAAAAAAATGTCCGTCTTCTGGTTCCCAACTATCTCTGTACCAAAATTCATCAAAAGGATTGATTGTCGTTGTTATCGCTCTAGTAATTTTAGTATGGTTTGGCGTATTAGGTTGGTAGATCGTTAATACAAAATAGTGTTATCCTAAACTAACACTGAATGGTTGAAATAGCGGCAGGTTATGGGAACAATCTGTGACTACCTACTGGACTTAATATTTTGGATGGATCAGATTAATTTAACCCTCTTTATCATGGTGTAGACAGTAGACAACATACCGTACAAAGGCGTCAACATTTTTAATAATTGATTTCCTACCTTAATAGCGTACTGTAAATATGCCTATAGTACACATTTCGAACTAACGAGCTAGTACACACGGCAACAGATCAACCTATACAAAACTAGTTTATGCTGCTCTCTCAACAACGGATCGTACACCATAAATTTCAAGTACAATGAGAGATCCGCATAAACTGGTTTTGTATAGGTTGATCTGTTGCCGTGTGTACCAAAAAAGTTTCTTGACCTTAGTGCTGCCTTAAAGCAACATTCCCTATTTTTGTAATTTTGTTTTGTTTATTTAAAACTAGCTTTCGCCCGCGGCTTCGCCCGCGTTAAATTTGGGGTAACACAGTTCCCCTTGCGCCTTATTGATTTGTAATAGCAACGCTAAGTTTTACCTTCTCTTCCCTCTTTCTCCCTCACATCCCACTTTTTTCAAAAAAATATTAGCCTATGTCCGTCTCCTGGTTCCTAACTATCTCTGTACCAAAATTAATCCAAATCGGTTCAGCCATTAAAGCGTGAAGAGGTAACAAACAAACAAACAAACAAACTCACTTTCGCTTTTATAATATTACTAGCTTTCGCCCGCGGCTTCGCCCGCGTTAAATTTGGGGTAACACAGTTCCCCTTGCGCCTTATTTATTTGTAATAGCAACGCTAAGTTTTCCCTTTTCTTCCCTCTTTCTCCCTCACATCCCACTTTTTTCAAAAAAATATTAGCCTATGTCCGTCTCCTGGTTCCCAACTATATCTGTACCGAAATTCATCAAAATCGGTTTAGCCATTAAAGCGTGAAGAGGTAACAAACAAACAAACTCACTTTCGCTTTTATAATATTAGTAAGGATACTAGCTTTCGCCCGCGGCTTCGCCCGCGGTAAATTTGGGGTAACACAGTTCCTCTTGCGCCTTATTGATTTGTAATAGCAACGCTAAGTTTTCCCTTCTCTTCCCTCTTTCTCCCTCACATCCCACTTTTTTCAAAACATTATAAGCCTATGTCCGTCTCCTGGTTCCCTACTATCTCTGTACCAAAATTCATCCAAATCGGTTCAGCCATTAAAGCGTGAAGAGGTAACAAACAAACAAACAAACAAACAAACAAACAAACTCACTTTCGCTTTTATAATATTAGTAAGGATATATATATATATATAATTATATTATATATAAAATATAATATAAATATATAATATATATATATTATATTAGTAAGGATAATATATATATATATATATATATATATATAGTAAGGATAATAAAATCCAGAAATACATGCATTTTATTTTTTTGTAATCATTTCCAATCCAAAAAATCTAATAAATCCCAGTTTATGAATGAAAGTGAGATAAGAGAAAAAGAGTTTATCTACCAATTCACCAAAAACCAGAAACCAAAAACCATAAATCTATTAACCTATACACCCGCGCTAAATGTGGTAACGCGCTAAGTGAAGTAGGTAGAGGTGAAATTTAAACTATATACTCAAGTATGTGGTCTCTTAGAGCTGTAAAAATCAACCCCCTAAGCTAAGCCTACGCAGTCAAAAGATATACAGCCATTTATGTCGCAAAATTGAAAGGAACCCTCAATGCGCGAGACCGACTCGCACTTGGCTGTTTTTTTCAAGTAACTGCAATGCAGAAAATATGGTGCGGGTCGTTCGAAGGAGATACCGCGGCCCCGGTACGTAAAGGGCAATAGAAGGAACATGGGTGGGTTTTAGTCAGTACAAGTATGACACTCCCCTCGCTCCGATCAGAGCGGGGGGAGTTATTTGATGATTTCCCACCATAAAAAAATGCAGATGATATTTTCTCTGGAAGTATACTATGAAATATCGCAAGAATATAATTTAACAATTATCACTAATTTCATGTATTTTAGTCTCTGAAAAACTTTTTTCTACAACGATTACGTTGAACTGGCCAACCTTGATTGCAGTCCACATTTTGAAAATCTATTTCGATCAAAAAGATTTTAAATGGAATTTTTTTAAGCCTAGTACAGGCTTTAACTTTCGACAACCCAAAGCTGAAAGCTTTATAAATGAATCCGTAAATAAATCTGACAAAGGGGATGCATGTTTATATTCCATAATAATTGGCCCGTCCTTGAACTAAAATAGATGTTTAGCAGACAACCTATTACCGTACCTTAGGGAGTGGTTCCTCAAAATGGCATACAAGTATGACCTTTTCAAGGGAATTTGCTCTTTAATAGTTCAACACAAGTTATGAAATTTCGCCCTGAAAGTTGTTGTTGAGAAGTTCAATTATTCTCTGTAGATTATTACAGAAGTTTGTTTTCTTGTTGCTGTAGTGGACTGTCATTTAATAAATTGCTGTTATATTGTTGGAGAGTTTCGCTGATGTAGCTTTTTGTTTGTCTTGTAACTTGCATATTTAGTAGATACTAGCTTTTGCCTGCGACTTTGCTTGCGTTAAATTCGGTGTAACACAGTTCCCCTTCCCTGTAGTTTTTGCCCTTCCGCCTTATTTATTGTCTAAGCTAAGTTTTCCCTTTTCTTCCCTCTTTCTCACTTTTTTTTAAAAAACAATGAGCCTATGTCCGTATCCAGGGTCCCAACTATCTCTGTACCAAAATTCATCAACATTAATTTAGCCATTTAGGCGTGAAGACGTAACAAACAAACAAACTCACCTTCGCTTTTATAATATTAGTGAGGATTATGTTAATTGTTTTTGTTAACTTGTTTACTATTTAGCCTCTTTGACCGAGGAGAGGGAACGCAGGTCAAATAAAGTGTTATTTGGATTTTCCATCGAATAGTTCTCAATGGCAGTCACGGAAAATGGATTGATGATTGTTAGAAATGGTCGACATATAAATAGTTGTTGTGTTTTCGAGAGCAAGTAGGTTATCACTCAAATCCAGTCTGTCCCTTTGATATCCTCCCCAGTGACGCGCTAAACCGAGGCTCGTACCCCATAGAGGGTGTCCTTAGCGTGTAGTCGTTTATTTTTTTGCTCTATCTTTTTTTTCGGGTGGGAAATCATCCAATGACTTCCCCCGCCCTGGGCGGACCGGGGCGGCATGTCAGACTTGTACTGACCAAAACCCACCCATGTTCCTTCTATTGCCGTTTACGTTCCGGGGCCGCGGTCTCTCTTTCTAACAACCCGCAACCCCGGCATGCGGCAGGCGGAGGCTCTGGCAAGCCCCTCTGCTTTGCTGACATCTCTTTGAGGCGCGCGTGAAACACAAACGCGCCGTCGACACGGCCTGTCGTCAATTGACGGACGGACGGTGAGCTACCCATTGCTCACCGTCCACAGGCCCGCATCTACGGTGACCGGGAGTCGTCTGGCGGCGCCCAGCGCCCGGGGTGTCTCCCGCGGCGGCTGGCTGGAGGAAGGCCTCCAGCCAGCCGCCGCGGGAGACACCGAGAGCCCGGGAGTAAGGACTCTCGGGCACCCAAAGGATTGACCGGTTAAGCAGACAACCTCAAAGGTTGAACTGCGAGATGACATTTCAAAAATGACTTGTAAATGAACTAGAAGGTCGATATCTTAATCTGTAATGTTTGTGATAAAGTTTTTTTTGTTTGTAATTAATAATGATACACTCAAATCAATAATAATAAGCACTGATTTGAGTTTGACTTCCTACGTATAAATGAAGAGATAATATTTATCTTCATCCAATATTTAAAAATAATACTTATTTTGCCGCCAAAAAAAAAGACATCGAATTGACAACGGCATGTGCCTGTGTCTGGCATTTTTAAAGGAAATTGCTTTTTATTAATCTTCTTTGATATTTAATATAATAAATTGTCGTTTTTAATTTGGTACTTAATTTATGTTTGATACTGTCAAATCCAAGTCTATTTATCGTCTTAGTTATTTTGGTAAAGTCCCAGATGTACCTAGACCTAGCTTTTGCATCAGATCGTGGGTGCGTTTACAGACATTTAAATTTGTTACTTCTTTCTCTATTAGTCACCATTTCATGTCGTTGACCTACTTGAGTTATGAATCTACTAACTATAGTACGGCCAACGAGAAACGATACCAAATGTAAACAAAACCCATGCTAAAACCCCATCTAAAATGGCCGCCCGAGTTTTTGCCGGGAGAACGAGACATTACGACAAAGGCACAAGATGGAAATAGCTAAATATTAGATTGTCAACGCCGCAGTTGTTCTTTACATTAATGTCCTTTCGTATCGCTGCTAGTTGGCCTTAGTATAACTGACAAATGATTGCAATGACTGTAATACAGATCAAATCTGTTTTTTTTCTTAACCAGACCATCTCAGATACTAGTTTGCATAGTCGTCATGTAAGCTGCGGAGAGTTTTGTCTAGACCTAGAGACTATTATAAAAGCGAAAGTGAGTTTGTTTGTTTGTTTGAGATAGTTGGGAACCAGGAGACGGACATAGGTTAATTTTGTTTGTTTTGTTTTTAAAGTGGGATGAGGGAGAAAGAGGGAAGAAAATGGAAAACTTAGCGTTGCTATTACAAATCAATAAGGCGCTAGGGGAAATGTGTTACCCCGAATTTAACGCGAACGAAGCCGCGAGCAAAAGCTAGTCTTTCATAAAGATCTCGGTTCGTCTTCTTGCATCCAAAATTTCCACGCCAGCTGTTCCAGAAATTGGTCATATTATACACGAATTTGATGACAGTGTACTGCGCTAAACTGGCAATATAGTTTCGTTTAAGCTCCTGTACGAAGCGGGGGCGTTGCTTGTAAAATATGAAATTAATGGGCAATACGAAACATTTGGTGCAGAATATACGGGAGTAGGGTATTATGGCTTTTAGTAGTTTATATACAGTTACTAGTTTTGCAGTGACCCGCCTTAGCTTGGCACTGAATGAAATACTGGACAACGTATCGAAATTGATTTTTGATTTTAAGTTTGATATTATTTTAAAAATATTTTTAAATAATATAAAAAAAAATAGTAACACACCGATATCGCGAACAGTGTCCAAGCTACCGGCAGTCAGGGATCCAAAGAGAGGAGCCTTCTAACGATACGAGCCGTGTCCAGGAGTACCGCTTTCTGTATCAAGCCCTTGATCCAGCTGCCTAACGAGAGCCTCCTCAGGTGTTGGTCGAGGCTTTTGGTAATGAAGCCATTGGCAGATATTATTATTATTTTTAATCAATCATGTTAGATATTGGACAAACTACATGAAATACTATTTCGCCGTTTAGGTAAGAAACTCGGTCACGAATATCAACGCGAAAAGCGACTTTATATTCAACTATTAATTATTGTTAAAATGTGGCGTGCCATATTTACTGGAAGACGTCAATATGGCACGCCACATTTTAATTTTCTGGATAAAAGGTATTTTTAATACCTATATTATCCTCCTTGTCTAAGTAATATGTGTCTATTGACCTATGATTTATAACATATTTTCAATTGACCTCTTTTCAAATCATGAACCGCTAATTTAGGGACCTTTTCAAGTATCTGCTTATTTTAGAAATTAATGGACGAATGATTTTTAAGATTGGATGGAAGAAACGATTAATTTAAACCTTATTCAACTTTCTCGATTTTTTCATAACAAAATAATATTTTCGTAATAAATAGAAACGTATTTGTTATGTGGAGTATAAAGTATAAATTGAATTAAACCTTACGTTACTAAAAAAAAAGTTTTAAATAAAATATTTAATAATGACATCCAAATCGAATTGTTTACAAAAAATGAAAATGTTTTTTGTTTGAAACATTGTTTACAAAAAAACTACGTAAAAATACGGCTTTCTTAAAACTGCAAAGCATCACTGAGGCATATTTATTGATCACAATTTTGTTATCACTTTTTAAAGTGGCTAGTTATTGTGCAGAACTTTCAGTACTAAAACAATATATATATATATATATGTATATAAACATCGCCCCAAACTAGGAATTTCTCCTGCATCGTCAAAAAAAAATTACTAATGCTCTATGAATACATTTATGTTCTAAAAAAAATGCTTCCTTTATCATTTGTATAGATATTTTACAGGCCGGCCATTTCCCACGGTGCTTTTATTTCAATTGTAACTAGACATTTAATTTTATTAAAAAATCCCTCTTTCATTTGTTCCAGACCAACGATGACGTGAACGAAACCCTTTTAGAAAATCAAGAAGTGAGAACAATCGAAGATGCGCAATGAAATCTCGCTTCAAAAGTTCACAGACGAAACGGTGAAGAAGAAAATTAACGAGAACATTTCTTCTCTGAAATGTGTTTAGCAAGTCCATAAACGAGTTGTAATAATGTGTGATGATAAAGAAGCTGTGGAATTCACCGCGTGTAAGGAACGCGGCTGGGTTGTCAGTGAAACGGAGATTAAACAAGCGAGATAAAGGTAAGAATTATAATAATATGACGGGCCTGTTGGTCTAGTTGGTTAGTGGCCCTGACTGCTGAGCCGGATCGTGGGTTCGATTCCCACCCAGGACAAACTTTGTGTGATGAGCATGATTGTTTGTTCTGTGTCTGGGTGCGATTTATCTATAATATGTATGTATTAATAAATTATATAAGTATGTATATCAGTTGTCTGGTTACCATAACACAAGCTCTGCTTAGCTTGGGATCAGATAGCCGTGTGTGAGTTGTCCCAAGATATTTATTTATTATTATATTTAATATGGTGTCAACTGCTGTCCTCCCCCAGCGACGCCCTAAGACGAGGCTTGTACAGGGGGTGCCCAATAGGATAACAATGACATCTTATAGCAATTCTTATTCCTGTGTGAGAAAGAGATGGTGCTAGACACCCTGTATAGCTGTGTCTCTTTCCGTCAGTGGAATAAGTTCTGCTTTAAGACGTCATGGTATTGTAGCTTATCGTGTAGTCGTAGTAATTTTTTGCCCTGGCTGGAGGTCTTAATCTCAAGGCATCCATAAAGATTGCCTGGTTAAGCAGATGACAACCTCATAGGTTGAATTTCAAAATGCCATTCATAAAACAAGCGGTCAAGAGCGAGTCGAGTCGAAAGAGCGAGCGATCCGCCTTAATACCTCAAAAAATATTACGTTACAAATCTGTTGTGAATATTCTTCTTGAAAGAGAGATATAGAGAGCCGATTCAGTTAGTATTGACTCGCTCAGATATATTGAAAATTGTATGTGTGATGTGTGAGGTCACTCTTTTACGGTTTGTTGGTAAAATTCTTCCATTTCATAAAGATTACAAATCACTAACGAGGAGAAATCCTTACTAATCCTCATTACTAACGCTTTAATGGCTAAACGATTGTGATGAATTGTTTACATATATAGTTGGGAACCAGGAGACGGACATAGGCTAATTTTTATTTTAAAAAAGTGGGATGTGAGGGAGAAAGAGGGAAGAAAAGGGAAAACTTAGTGTTGCTATTAAAAATCAATAAGGCGTAAAGGGTTACAACAAATTTAACGCGAGCGAAGCCGCGGGCGAAAGCTAGTAATATTATAAGAGCGAAAGTGTGTTTGTTTGTTTGTTCGGTCTTCACGCTTTAATGGCTAAACCGATTTTGTAATAATTTGTAAAAAAAAAATGTCTAATGATCGTCATCGTTATCCACAAATAAGACTATCTGTGGAAAACGATGTTGCATTGTTAATCGATGTTTTTTTTTATTATCTATTTTATTTAACGCGTTATTGTTTTGTTTGCTTTCCTCAAAAAAAATAAAGTATAACATTCAAAATTTTGAACCAAATGATCAAACGAGGATACAAACATCAGCTAAACCGGGTGAACCATAAAAACTTTACAAAAACATCGTTGAAACATACATTTTAGAAGCTTTTTCCATTTATAATACAACCTTTCGGTTTTGCCAAAAGAAAATCTCATAATTCCCCAGTTTAGTCAGAAGATTTCACGAGAAAATTATGAGGAGGAACGCAAATATTCACATTTTATTTCGTCGTCATTTTTAATTTCTCGGTTTCTTAGTATTTGGTTTTTCTTATCTTTCCTTGTGTCTTTTAGCTTTAGAGAACCGGGATTTAGCGTTTTCAATCTAAATAATGTAGTAATCCTCCATACTGCTTTATTTAAACCTAATTTGCTTTTGAGCAAATAGCTTCTTTGTTAGCTGTTGCTGGTTTTATTTAAAACTAGCTTCCGCCCGCGACTTCGTCCGCGTGGCATAGATACTTTGGGCTAACGCTAACTTTAACCCGCGTGATGATCGAAAAAAATATCTTTCTCTCCCCTTTTCTTCCCTCTTTCTCCTTTTTTTCTTATGTTTTTTAGCTTATGTCCGTCTCCAAGGTCCCACTTATCTCTGTGCCAAAATTCATCAAAATCAGTTAGGCCATTTAGGCGCTAAGACGTAACAAACAAACTCACTTTCCTGCCGAGGTTGCGGGTTGTTCGAAAGAGATACCGCGGCCCCGGAACATAAAGGGCAATAAAAGGAACATGGATGGGTTTTAGTCAGTAAAAGTCTGACACGCCCCCGCTCCGCCCAGAGCGACGGAAGTTACTTGATAATTTCCCAACCCAAAAAAAAGGATTATGGGAAAGGTCAAAAAACTCTATGAAATATAATTATTAATTTACCTTTAGACGATAGATAATTAACCTACTTTTAGACGTAAAATTACAGGCCTTAAAATTGCGTTAAAAACTCACAATATAGCAATAAATTTCATACATTTTCTAAGAAAACCAATTATAATTATTAGAGAAGTTTGTGAAGAACGTGGACCTTTTTTCATGGGCATATACTAGAAGCTTCTCTTAACTTCTCACAAAAACTAGACTGAAATAATACAGGTCCCATATCGATCCTAGAATTTATGAGTCTACCTACAGTCATAAATTGTGAGATCAAACTAAGTCTTAGCTGCGAAACGTAGGGGCGAGTTTACAATAGAATATATTTTGGGAAGGAAAGAATATTTCAATTTTTTTGATAATACCCTTTACGTAAGTGGCGTAAGGTTTAAATCTGAATACTCATCAAATCTCTCAATCAAGAAAGAAGGGTGAAACAAACGTGGAAAAAGTATTGGAGTTATAAGGAAATATTTAAAAGCGATATTCCTATCAAATTGAAGAAAAAAGTCATGGACTCGTGTCTCATTCCTTGCCTGACGTATGCATGTCAAACATGGAAGTATACCAACAAAGTAAAGAATAAAATAAACACATGCCAGCGAGGAATGGAACGCAGTATGTTAAATATTAAGAAAATACAAAAAATAAGACACAATAAAATACGGTTAAAAACAAAAGCAATAGATGCTCTCAAATACAGCCAAGAGTTAAAGTGGAAATGGGCCGGTCACGTAGCACGTCTGAAAGACCATAGATGGACAAAAACAGTTACGTCATGGAAAGGCCCACCGGGCAAACGAAATAGAGGAAGACCGTACACCAGATGGGACGACGATATCAAAAAAATTGCTGGTCCAAAATGGCAACTGATAGCCCAAGACCGTGAAAAATGGAAAGCTTTGGAGGAGGCCTTTACCTGAGGGGGGTTCCAGTACACTCAAATACTACCTACTTAAAATTATGATTTGCTTTTTATATTATTTAAATAAGATGTATGTATAGTAAGTTAATTTAAGTCACATAGATAGGTATTAATTTCTTTTTATTAGTATTATAGTTAGTTAATTTAAGTTACATAGTTTTTAATTTCTCTTTTATTAAGTTTAGGTAGGAATCAACATGTATTTACCAAATTGTTAACTGGAAATATAAGGCTTTTTTATTTTATTTATTATTTTACTCATCAAAAGATTTACGTAATTCGTGAAGTTGATTTCCTTGTTGAATTTTATGACTTGACTCAAACTCAAACTCAAAGCATTTATTTGAATTATGCCCATAAAAGCACTTTTGAATGTCATAAACAAAAAGATGAAACTAGTCCCAATCAAAAGGCATAATAACTTGTGAAAGTACTGTAGTTGCCCATTCCAAAGTGGGGATCTCTATGGAGAAGAATGGGCAAGAAACTCCATGGACAAACTTTTTGATCACAATATTTTTACAAAACCATGGTCACATAATTCATGTAGAGATTATACTTTTATGTGAGAACTATGTGGTTAAACATGCACATTACGAGAATCCAGAGTTTCGAAAGAGTCCAAAGAGACACTGTCATTTATATTCTTTATATTGCACAGAAATATAAAAAAACTAGCTGTTCCACGCGGTTACACCCACGCTGTTCGGCACCTGTTGGTCGTAGCGTGATGTAATATAGCCTATAGCCTTCCTCAAGAAATGTATTATCCAACATTAAAAGAATTTTCCAATTCCAACCAGTAGTCCCTGAGATCAGCGCGTTCAAACAAACAAACTCTTCAGCTTTATAATATTAGTATAGATAGTATAGATATAGACAAACAAATCGCAATATTAAAACTTGTATACAACGGCAAACGTAACCCAGAATTATATTATAACTAGCTGTTCCACGCGGTTTCACCCACGCTACTCAGCACCTGTTGGTCGTAGCGTGATGTTATATAGCCTTCCTCAAGAAATGGACTATCCAACACTAAAAGAATTTTCTAATTCCAACCCGTAGTCCCTGAGATTAGCGCGTTCAAACAAACAAACAAACTCTTCAGCTTTATAATATTAGTATAGATAGGTTTTCTTGCAGCAAACCATTCAAATTTCTTACTTTCGGAAGTCGGTAGCAAAAAGTCAACAAAACCAACAAAAGTCACCGACTTCAGGAAATAAAGTTAATTTGCACTTTTTAGTTTTTTTTTTTAAGTCGGTTTTATTTTTTCAAAAAAGTTTTTTTTTCTTTTATGGTGTTTTGATAATCATTTAAATGGTTTCGATAGATAGAAAGTTTTTTACTGTAATGGTTCTTGATAACGTGTATTTTGCCTGAAATAAAACATAATTTACATACATTTACATCGTCAAAATAAGGTCTTTATTTACCATCGAACAATAATTACAATCCACCAATAAAACACTCCACATTTAATCACAAAAAGCCTTGCTGTTTACAATTCACGTTTCATTGAATAAATTCTGCTGTTGGAAAGAAGAAAAGAAGTAAGCATTTTAATAAAGGCAAATCTGATTGCTTTATCAATCTAACTGGGATTGTTATTTTTCTTTTATCATGGAAAGATGTTGACTATGAAACAGGTATACTAAGATAACTCGCTTTTTTTGCTGATAATGGGAAATCATCAAATAACTTCCCACACTCTGGGTGATGTGGAGAGTGACAGACTTGTACGGACTAAAACCCACCCAAAATCCTTCTTTTGCCATTAAAGTTCCGGGGCCGCGGTGTCTGTTTCGAATAACTCACAACCCCAGCAGTTGTTTGTTACTCTTTAACCTTGTAATTATAATAATGGATTTGAATGAAATTTGGTATCAAGATAGTTTACATTAAGTATTAATTAACTCATTTGATCTCCGAAAAATTTAATTTTCTCGTGGTATGATCACAATATCACATTTATTTACCAGGGGGCGCTGCTAGTTACCCTTATCTTAAAGAACGTTTTAAGTTCCTTCATGACACACATAATAGATATCTGAGGTCATCGGAAAATCTGAGACTGGAGATGCCGGGTGCATTCTACTAGCTTTTACGATAAATCCTTTACAGTTCAAGCTGTACGGCTATGGAATGCCCTGCCCGTGTCTGTAAGGAGCGCTCAAACTGTGTCCACTTTTAAAATTCTGGTCAAAAAGCACTACCTCTCTTCTTAAACAAAATATTAAATACTTCTTTGCTCTTAATGATTATTATTTTAAATGTATAAAATATGTATTTATATTTAAGTATTTGTTTTTTTTTAAACGTAGTTACTAATTTTCAAAAATGTTACACCACAGACTACCTACAGTACTGTTTGTCCTCCTTTAAATCCATCCAAAGGTTGTCTTGAAAAGATCGCTTTTAGCGATAAGACCGCCCATTGTGTCACCCTATTTATAATTTGTTTAATGTTATTCTAGTTATTTGCATGGTGTACATAATAAAGAATATTCTATCTATCCATCTATCTAGTTAAACATAATAGAAAGCTAATAAAGTCATTCTGCTCCCCAGGCCACCCCATATGGATCTCGAAAATTTAACCCACCACGCGGCACTGAACGCGACGGTCAACGCGACTGACAACAGCACAGTCGCGGGGGCCGAAGATGATGACTTGACGCAGAGCATATTCTTCAAACTGAGGATGTCGGTGTTGCTGCTCATCGTGATCATGGCGGTGCTCGGCAATATGCTTGTCATCGTCAGTGTTATGAGGCACAGGTACGTCACATTGCACCATTGTCTTTGTCTCTGCATCATCCTAAGGTTGACTGGTAGAAAATGCCCAAGGCATTATGTCCATCTTTGTACAATGTTTTTGTTACTTGTGCATGAAGTTTTAATAAATATTTTTTTTTTTTTTTAATTATCTGAAGTCTGACAAACAGTCTTATCAAGGATTATTGTATAGTCTTTCTTTTTCTTTAAGAAAAAACTTTGTATCGCACTACAATTTTTTCCTGTAACGTGAGTGCGTTTACCAATATTTAAACTCACATACACAAACAACCAGACCCGAAACAATTATTTGTAGGCAATACAAATTCTTACCTACGCCCACGTTTTCTCATCGCGTTTGTGCTAGGCCCACAGAGTTAATAATATCCAATTCCACGTACATAATTAAAACGTAGACTTTGATTTAAAATTTGTCAAAATTTCAATTTTATTATAACAAATTAACTATTATTTATGTGTCTGAACCACTGTATCGAATCATAAATTAATTAAAATACACAAGCGACGTAATTATTACAAATAATTTCTACATTAATTAACATTTGATTACATAGATACTTGATTATTATATTAAAAAGCATTTGTCAAATATTTAATTAAAACCTTTATTATTCCAGACGGTCTAGATATAGTTAAATTCTATGAGTGAGAACGATAACATAAAAAATCACATACACTATCAATATTTTGACGTCACGGTTGTCGCAATGGCTGAGCGATTGACTGCTGCGCTGCATGTCGCGGGTTCGATTCCCGCACAGAATAAATATTTGAATGACGTATAGGTAGTTGTTCCGTATCTGGCTGTTTGTACGTGAATTTTATTGTTGGAAACGCACCCACGATACAGGAGAAATTCCTAGTGTAGGGCAACGTTTTTTTTTTTAAAGAAAAATGTAGTGCATGTCAATCCAATACATTTCGCATATCGATTAAGCTGATAATAACAACCGCTCGGTTCGATATTCACGTTGAACCAAGATTGACTAGATTGGTTTCCTCCGCGTCTCGAAAAGCATGTTAGGTTATGCTGCACGGTTCGGCTTGGTCGTTTTCTATGGAGAAAAACCGGCAAGAAACTCCATGGTTACTCATTTAAAATCATTCGGTTTTACAATGTTGCTGTTGCAGAGTTAGAACTTAAATATGAGAGGATAGCGTAGCCCGAATTTTCGTAAAAATTCATTACCTCACAGATTCTACAAAATTATTCTTTCCTTAAAAAGTAAGACAGCCAGCTTAATTCCACCATTATTTCAAAGAATCTCCGAACATTCCTTTATTAAACGAAAGTTTAACAAATTAAGTTAACAAGTCTAATTTGAAGATAACTGCCCGTTAGGCATAATAATTGTACCATCAAAGTAAAATCAAGTTCGAGTTCAAATCTTTACTAAAGTCGAGGGCATTTAATGCTGACGACGTGACTCAAACTTGCAAAGTATTAAGATACATCTTTATGGGAATAATTATAAGGCAATAGGATGATTTGTATCTAAGGGCGCTTTCAAATTAAAGTACGGCCAACGAGAAAATAATATAAAAAAATAATATTTAGCTCTTTCCATCTTGTGCCTTTGTCTTAATGTCTCGTTCTCCCGGGAAAAAACATGACAACGTTAAGACGGGTTCGCCAACATTCGGGCGACCATTTTAGATGGGGTTTTAGCATGGGTTTTGTTTACATTTGGTATCGCTTCTCGTTGGCCGTGCTATAGACAGTTGATGTCGGAATGCCGCCGGACGGTTGTCACGACCATGCTACCGGACGGCAGCAGTACGATGCGAATCGTCTTATTTGAAAAGGTAAGCTGCTGCAGTTTGATCGAATTTTAGTGATTTCCATACAACCCGACTTTAGTCGTCGTAGTAGGTATGCATAAAAACGTCCACGTTACGAAGGAACACGATGCGTTCGCCGCACTAGCGAACAACGATTATATGCATTGTTGCCGTCCCGCCAACGGACGTGCGTCGTTCTGCTCCCGCACGATCTTGTATCGAGTCTTATTGTATGAAAAATCTTAATCGCCCGAACGCAGTATGATAACCGGACTGCTGAAGTCCGGTTATAGTATATAAGTAGTAAAGTGGAGGGTATTTAATGCTGACGACGTGACTCAAACTTGCAAACTATTAAGCTACATTTTTATGGGAATAACTAGCTTTTGCCCGCGGCTTCGCCCGCGTTAAATTTGGGGTAACACAGTTTCCCTTGCGCCTTATTGATTTGTAATAGCAACGCTAAGTTTTCTCTTTTCTTCCCTCTTTCTCCCTCACATCCCACTTTTTTAGGGTTCCGTAGTCAACTAGGAACCCTTATAGTTTCGCCATGTCTGTCTGTCCGTCCGTCCGTCCGTCCGTCCGTCCGTCCTCGCTTAATCTCTGTGACCGTTAGCACTAGAAAGCTGAAATTTGGTACCAAAATGTATATCAACCACGCCGACAAAGTGGTAAAATAAAAATTGGAAAAAAATGTTTTATTAGGGTAGCCACCCTATATGTAAAGTGGGAAGTGATTTTTTTTTTAATTTCAACCCTAACGTGTGATATATTGTTGGAAAGGTATTTAAAAATGAATAGGGGTTTATTAAGATCATTTTTTGAGAATGTCAATAATTTCGGAAATAATCGCTCCAAAAGTAAAAAACAATGTGTCCCCCCCCCTCTAACTTTTGAACCATAAGTCTAAAAAATATGAAAAAAATCTGAAAAGTAGAACTTTATAAGAACTTTCTATGAAAATTATTTTGAACTTGATTGACACAACAGTTTTTGTACAAAAAAGACAAAAAGTTGTACAAAATAATTTCTGGACTAAGTTTGTAGTATAATCGTATATGCAAGCATTTTTTGTAACTTTGTTTACATATTTTATTATCCTGAACGTATCTTTTTTCAAACAAAAAAAGAATTATTGAAATCTGTTTTTGCAATCCAAAATTACCACCGAAATTGCACGTCTTTGTATTAATTAGTAACCCAATTCCCCGAGAGATGGCGCTGTAGGTACTTATTACATTGGATCGGGTATTACCGAATTGTTCGGTTGGCCTCATAACTGGGAACACTTATTGTGACGGACGGGAAACTACGGAACCCTACACTGAGCGTGTCCCGACACGCTCTTGGCCGGTTTTAATATATTATATTATTATTTTATTTTAAACTAGCTTTCGCCCGCGGCTTTGCTCGCGTTAAATTCGGTATAACACACCAAGAAGACCTGCAGTTTTTGCTCTTGCGCCTGATTGATTTGTAATAGCAACGCTAAGTTTTCCTTTTTCTTCCCTCGTTCTCCCTCATATAACCTTTTTTTTTAAATAAAAAGCCTTTGTCCGTCTCCTGGTTCCCAACTATCTATGTACCAAAATTCATCACAATCGGTTTAGTCATTAAAGCGTGAAGAGGTAACAAACAAACAAACAAACTCACTTTCGCTTTTATAATATTAGTAAGGATTATAGAGGCAATAGGATGATTTATATCTAAGGGCGCTTTCAAATTAGACAGTTGATGTCGGACTGACGCCGGACGGTTGTCACGACCATGAGCAGTACTGCTACCGGACGGCAGCAGTACGATGCAAATCATCTTATTTGAATTGGTACGCTGCTGCAGTCTGATCGAATTTAAGTGTTTTCCATCCAACCCGACTGTAGTCGTCGTAGTAGGTATGCATAAAAACGTCCACGTTACGAAGGAACACGATGCGTTCGCCGCACTACCGAACAACGATTATATGCATTGTTGCCGTCCCGCCAACGGACGTGCGTCGTTCTGCTCCCGCACGATCTTGTATCGAGTCTTATTGTATGAAAAATCTTAATCGCCCGAACGCAGTACGATAACCGGACTTCAGCAGTCCGACATAAAACGTCTAATTTGAAAGCGCCCTAATTTTTTATTTCCATTACAAGGGTATGATCAAACCTGTGGCAGTACAGGCTGGTTTGCGAAGACATTCGAATACTCTAGTTTTTTAAATAAATAAAATAAAAAAATTGCAGGCCTTGATTTTCATTTCCATTCGATTTTCAAAAAAGGATTAGGTTCTCAATTTGTCAGAATATTTTTTATATATGTTTGCCGATTATTACTACCTATATAAGTAGTACTTTCACAAGTTATTTTGCATTGTGTCTGGAACTGAAACTTATTTTTTTTGTTTCTTGACATTCAAAAGTTTAATGGTCTGATTGAAATAAATGCTTTGAGTTTGAGTTGCTTCGTGAAAAATACTAGTATTCAGCTGCATTTGTTTAGATTGAAAGTCAAAACAAAGATGGCTGAAAAAAAAACGAAGTAAATGAAGGTAAAAGAATCTTAGAATCCTAACACAACAGGCTATAAAAAAAAAGTCGTGGAAACTCAGAGGCAAAATTTATGGATAAAAACTTCTAATTAAGTACACAGTTTCGCAAACATAAAATAACAAGTACTCTATCTACAGAATCTATATAACTAAACGATGGAAGAACTTGTGACGTTGGTGTCAGCTTGAGAAAACTGTTATTAGTTTTTAAAGTTCAGTAAAAGCGAAACTTTGAAAGATGGAGCTCCTCCTTTAATGAATCTTTTAAAGCAAAAAACATTTGATCCTTGAGATTTAAAATAGCTTGCACACAGAATTATAGCTTTTTTTAACTTTGCCTTACACTAGGATTTTCTCCTGTAATGTGGGTGCGTTTACAAACATTTAAATTCACATACACAAACATCCAGACCCGAAACAGCTACCTGTAGGTCATAAAAAATAATTGTTCCGTGTGGGGATCGAACCCGCGCAGCGCAGCAGTCAATCGTTCAACTATTTCGCCAACCATGCCGCGTCGGGTGTGTCCTGTACCCGACGCTCGGGGCGTATCCTGTGGCAGCCGGGTTGGTTTGAGGTTCTCATTCTAAACCATCCAGCCACATCCTTCGCTATCATAACTGCTTCGCAGAAGGAGGTGACCGATTCCCATTCCCTCTCATTCCGGGCCATGGACTGAACTGGGGCCGGATCCTTCAAGACCTGTCACTGCAATAAAACGGTCCCATATATTCAATTTTGTACTATCGCGATCGATATTGCTATTAAAACGTCATTCTGAGAAAGGAATAAGAACAAAAAAGGCTGAAAAAAAGTACCTACTTTCAAGAGGTAGTTTCCATCAAGCTCGCCCAAGCAATCAAAACTTCTATTGCCATTTTTTCCTCAACATAAGTTTATTTTGATAAAGTACTAGTCACCGAAACAGTTGAACAAATGACTTTATTATTCTCGGCCACTTTGCCGGACGCTTGAGAAATAAGACATCTTTTCGAGTATTGGTTATATTTATATCTCTTCTAAGCTGAAGATCTTTGGCAAAAAATATACTTTTGTCGACAAAATCCCTTTTATCAAGATTTTGTATTACTTATAAAATATTATTTGTGTATGGCAAAACAAGGAAGGGGTTGCTAAGGATATTCTCATGGGTCTTATATAAGGGATAAAACCATGTAAGTAGGTATTCCCTTTGTTTGGTTGATATGAGCCTCATGGGTGAACATGGAATGGTCATTCTGCTTGTTGGAGTTTTACCATTTAAAATTCGAACAACCTCTGTTAACACAAACTACACACGAGTTCTGTGTGCGTTCGCGCAGCGGAATGTTGTTGAATTTAAAGATTTTAATTATGCAGATATTTAGTGTATGACGTCGTATAATTGTGTATGGTAAAAAAATTGTGCAAGCAGCCATTGCGGAGAAATTCACCATAAACTGATTCCGCTGGGCGAACGTTGTCCTGGCGGAACTTTTTTAAATTTATAGACTTTAGAAGAAAAGAGATGTGTCCAAAAATTAGGGTGTATTTGTGTATTTATGAATAAAATTAGTCCTAAAAAAAATAACAAAAAAACTATTTCGGAGAAATTCAAGTTTCCGCTACGCGAACGTTTGGCCATTAGCTAGTTTTCATATAAAGCGCTTACATAAAGAGCTGTAGATTTTTACATACATTGTTTTGAATTTGTTTAAAAAACAGATTTAGAAAAAATCGTAGCGCTTAAAAGATATAAACGTGAAATACGCTTTTTAGGTCTGTCTCTAATTTTTACTGTTAATTTTTTTTTTAATTTTCAAAATTTTATATGGCTGCATCAATCTGGCGTATAACAACGGTGTTATAAGTTTTAGGGATAAGGTAACTAATAACTTTTCTCTCTGTTCCTCCAAACTGGTTTGTAATATTCAAAAGGTATCAGATATTAAATTTTCAACGTATGCACAGAATGGTGCAAACACTCAGAAAAAGACTATACATTCTCATTCTATACATTCTGATTCTATATATTCTCATTCTATATATTCTCATTCTATACATTCATTTAAACTATACATTCAGAAAAAGACCCTCTCTTATCCTTACTAATATTAGAAAAGCGAAAGTGAGTTTGTTTGTTACCTCTTCACGCTTTAATGGCTAACCCGATTTTGATGAATTTTGGTACAGAGATAGTTGGGAACCAGGAGACGGACATAGGCTAATATTTTTTTTTTAAAAGTGGGATGTGAGGGAGAAAGAGGGAAGAAAAGGGAAAACTTAGCGTTGCTATTACAAATCAATAAGGCGCAAGGGGAACTGTGTTACCGCGAATTTAACGCGAGCGAAGTCGCGGGCAAAAGCTAGTTTTAATATAAAAAAATGCTCCGGCGACGGTAGTATATGTGAAACATCTTAATATTAAGAGAAATCATAATCAGACAAAAACAACGGACGCTTTCACAAAAAAAAGTGCTGGTGGGCTTTTAATGTCTCAGCAGTTTTTTTCTAAAAAATAACTCAATCTTTCTCATCCCCAGGAAACTCCGAGTCATTACCAACTACTTCGTAGTCTCCCTCGCGTTTGCCGATATCCTCGTTGCTATGGTGGTCATGCCGTTCAACTTCAGCGTCCAGTTCTACGACAGCTGGCTCTTCGGACCCACCATCTGCGACCTCTGGAACTCGTCAGATGTCTACTTCACGTCAACGTCGATTTTACATCTTTGTTGCATATCAGTCGACAGATATTATGCTATTGTGAAGCCGCTGAAGTATCCGATTAAAATGACAAAGAAGGTTGGTTTTGATTTTCATTTGTTTGCTTATAGTTATTTTTTTTATAGTAATCCTTTAAGTATGTTAGCATAAACGACTAAAACAAACACTAAAAATGGGGTCAATTAACTTTTAAATACACCTAATTATAGCATCTTCTGGAGACAGGACAGACCTAGCTACAGTGCATGCACTGCGCCTCATCAAGAGTGGCCAGATTCCAGGGTACCAGGTGCCTCCTCATAGGGACTTTTTTTTGGGGTGGGAAATCATCAAATAACTTCCCCCGCTGTGGGCGGAGCGGGAGAGAGTGTCAGAGTTGTACTGGCTAAAACCCACCCATGTTCCTTCTATTGCCCTTTACGTTCCGGGGTCGCGGTATCTCTTTCGAACAACCCGCAACCCCGGAAGGTCCTCATTAGGCCTTCAGTCTTGTTTACACCAATGCTCAGGAGATCGCTGTGGCTGCCCCGCATTAGACGCAACAGTGATGCAGATATTTACCACAATATTGCATAAAAGTCGTATATGTTTATGCTGTCAGCAAAAAAAGCGCTGTCAATTAATGTATTCATCAAATTAAAATCCTGTTTACCGTACCATAAACATTTAATTTTGATTTTCGTTTGAACATGTCCCGATTGTAAGTTATTGTACTGGGAAAGTCTCTATCATCTGTTTGTTAATTATGGTGATTCGAATTGACTCTTCTTTTTTGCACACTTCTTCGTTTGTCTACAAATTCTGTCGAACTTGACATATGTAATTCATGTCAAATTTTTCATCTGCCAGAATTTCCTAGATCTGTTCTTTTAAACAACTCCTTTATTCCTACAACCATTGTTACGACATTACTTAGTAGTAGTAATTTCAAATTAAGAGGACAGTGAACCAATCATGAAGGTCCAATTAAATAAGCCATTGAATGCAGTTATAAATTATGAATAATTCACATGAACACCTCACATAATGAAGAATCAGCCAGCAATCAATTACCCTATGAATTTGTAATTAATGTTAATTATAAAACAATGAGCTCTTCATTTTACGGGATGGTGCTTATCGATAAATTGTTAACGATTCAGTCACATCGGAACATCGGACATCGGACAGAGTCACATCGGATCGGGAACATATTAAAATTTATCTATTGGCCTATCTGTTAATTATTTTAAAGCTTTTAGTTCACAAAGTTCAAAATGTGAGTAGTACATTAAAAATAAATTTAAAAAGATTGATTTTCATGATACACTTTGGAATCGATCTCTACAAACGCTCTAAAATTACGAGTTTATAACTATTGCCGCGAATATGGTTAAAGCTCTGGGGGAGCCTAGAAAATTAATGTTTTGCATTCTGCGGGTTAGACTTCAGTTGTCCTGCCAGGCTTGCGGGTTGTTCGAAAGAGATACCGCGGCCCCGGAACGTAAACGCCAATAGAAGGAACATGGGTTGGTTTTAGTCAGTACAAGTCTGACACTCCCCTTCCGCTCTGCCAGAGCGAAGAAAGTTATTTAATGATTTCCAATCCGCAAAAAAAAAGACTCAAGTTGTAAGTTAATTAATAATTAAAGTATACATTTACAGAATTATAGTTATTTTGTACTACGTCGGAATATTTTAATTTTGCGAGCTACCCTAGCGTGTTTTCATTTTAACGAAAAGAAACATTTTGGATAGCCAAGATTCAGATGATGTTAAGAAATCTTTTAATAAGTACTGGTTCTTGGGAGATTGATAGCTGGTTGGCGAAAGGTGTAGGGCGGGGAAAGCCTTTGCTGAGGTTTAAGACACAAAACGAACTAAAAAACTGTCGTCACAAATTCTTCTGAGGACCTTGCATAAAATAAATTTTAAGTTTCTGTTAAGCCATTTAAGTATAGATGTAATATTACCTATTTAAACTAAGATATAACAACAATCGTCTTATTTCCAGATGGCGTTCGTCATGTTAGCAGCAACATGGTTAAGTCCAATCACAATATCATACGTACCAATATTCTTGGGTTGGTACACAACCAGTGACCATTTAAAAGTGGTGAAAGAAACAGAGTGCGAGTTTATAGTCAACAAGCCATACGCAGTCATATCCAGTTCCATCTCATTCTGGATACCTTGTACCATAATGTTGTTCACGTACTACGCTATATTCAGAGAAGCGAATCGACAAGAGAAGAATCTCCATGCTCGAGCTGGCAACGCTATGCTCATGCACAGGCATTCTCGAGAAGTAGGCGATAAAAATGGCGCCCTACATATAAATGCGACGACTCCAACTAAGGATAGAAATATCCTCAAAATGAAGAGGGAGCACAAAGCAGCTAGAACTCTAGGCATAATCATGGGTGCCTTCATCCTCTGCTGGCTCCCATTCTTCCTGTTCTACGTGTCTACGTCACTGTGTGACTCGTGTAAGTGCCCTGAAGTTGTGACAGTCATAATGTTCTGGACTGGTTACTTCAATTCGGCGTTAAACCCGATCATATACGCGTATTTTAATCGAGACTTTCGTAACGCGTTCAAGAACACTCTTGCGTGTGCGTTCTGTAGTTTCTGTAGGAGAAGTGCTTCAGATCTTGATGCCCTTGAGCGGTTAGATAGACGAGGTTCGGCTCAACTGAGGGTACCAGTTGCTTCCAGAAGAACTTCAGACTTAGCATCGCTTTGAATATCACCAAAGTGCGCAGTGACAGCTGTTTAAGAGGCCTACTTGATGTCTCAACGAAATATTTAAGAACATATGTGTACTTATTCCCAAAGTTGATGTGATTTATATAGAACCGTCGTGTTATAAATAATTTGTATAGAAAAAAAAATACGGACGTATCTAGAAATAAATTATATATTTTTTATGCAAAACCGAATCTAAAATTACTAGTACTATAGAGTTTTAGAAAAATACACATCAAAAACAATTTTTAGATTTGGTTTTGCATAAATAACATAGACATAATTTGTAATTAAATAATTTTGATAATTATAATTATCAATTCTGAACCAAAGAAGTTTATTTTTCTACTTTTTGAAAATGACTCTGGTTTAGGAGCAGTCGTTTTCTAGCACAAACGGATATGTCTCCTTTAAATCATTTTAATTGAATGCATGAATACCTAATTTGTTCAGGGCTCGTTAGTTATTGTAAATTTTATGCTTTCAGGGTATGTATAAGTTTTAAATTATATCAGCAATGTATAAGGGCAATAAAAGCTTCGCTCATTGAGTACGTAATAAAATATATATATGAGACTATACCTTATATATGAGATTCTAATGTCTGAAGCTTTATTTTATCTGAATTTGTGTCATAAAACGAATCTTATTGCGAATAGTTCATCATATAAAATATCGATAGGATGAAGTTGTAAATATTTATTAAACTCATAAAAAACACATTTAAACGACAAAAAAAGTTTTGATATGTTGCGTAGTATCTCTAAATTTTATTAAAATAATTTATTTTACAATCTTTTCTTGAAAACTGATTAAAATAATATGTAGTAGTTAAATTTCTGTTTTGTTTTTCAAAATATTTTTCTCGTCTAATTTTTTTTTATATCATGGTATCCAAAAATATTGTATAATAGAATCATTCCATAATAGATCATTTTAAAGTCATTTTCTGTTAAATTAGTAGGCTGTTTATAATTACGGGCCTAAGTATAAGATTTTACTATTTAAATGAGGCCAAAGTGTTGTAAATATGTAGCAAATATTATGAATAGAATAACTTATAATTAGTTTAAAAAAATAGTGTAGTTAAAATAAATAAAATAACTATAAAGTATTATAATAGTACTAAAATTAAACATCTGATTATTGACTTTGATAAAAATATATGGCATTGTTAATCGGACATAAAGCGTTATATCTTTTTGTAAAAACATTAGGTTATCTCTTTTTTTAATAAACGAGTTAATATCACGCTAATACAAATAATATTTTTATTACAAAGTCAATAACTAGGTGCTTATTCTCATTTTTTATTTATACGCCATTATAATTTGGTTTTAAATACGTAAAAATCTTAAAAAATAAGTTTCATTTTAAGTAATTTAATTAAAATACGTAATTTAATTTTTTAATAAAACTGTAACTAGCGTTTGTTTTGTAAATAGAATTTAAATAATAGTCAGTCTGTAGATAGTTTAGTCTTAAAATAGTATATCAGTCACTTAGTATTAATAATTACGACTTTATTTAAATTAAAATAGGAAGATACTATAATGGGGACAAATAACGCTTCAATAGAGAAAAAAAAAGGATTTTAAAATAATTATTATTGATGTGCTACGGTAAATAACAAACCTGTTAGATTTGATGTGTCAGTGTTGTGTCAAACTCATCGATTTAAAATATTTATAGTTGTATGAAATTACTAACTTGACTAAACGCACTGTCCGCTTGCCAGTACTTTAGGATTTATCGAAGACTTTGGATACAGAGGACGAAATAGAAAAAAAACATGTTTTTTTTTGTTATTTTTTTAAAACTATCCAACTATTAGGAAAACCAGCGCGAGTCAGACTCGTACACAAAGTGTTCCGTAGCAGTAAACAGTCTTTTTTTTAATCTTGATGTAATTTTTCAATTTATCTAGATATGTGGAAATTTATTTCTTCAACTTTTAGTTCCATGTAATGCCACCCCTACGTATATTTTTTTCATCATTAAACAGAGGTTATTAGAAGACACCTACTATTTATACTTCATGCCTAATCTCGTAGTAAAATAGCTCTTATTCACAGACGGATATAGCACACATTCAAGACATATCTATAAGGGTTCCTTTTCTTTGCTCTTTCCCAACGGAACCCTTAAAACGTATTTTTGTTACCATTAAAAAAAAAAATATTTTTCTTTAAGTTTTTTTTTTATTTTTTTTTTTATTTGGAGTGACAAAAAAAAATATACTCTTAAAAATCTTCTCAAAGCTTTGATAAAGTCTATACTGGGCACTTTTATTTCCTCTTGCGTCCAAAGATATCTAATATATATTCATTTATGTCGTGTCAATGTCCATGATAACCATATTAATTAGCTTGTATTTCCGCGTTCTCATAAATGGTCTAAAATTGTTGTTTGAATAAAAATGAGGTATTCACAATAATTTTTTTTAATTAAAATAATTGAAAAGTTTAAAAAAAATATTTGAAAAAAAAAATACTGAACGTTTACTATGTTGTTTTTTTTAATTAATATAAAATATGAGTTTGTTTACACTTTGCCGAAAATATCAGTATATTTCAAATTATATGATTATGTACAATTACTTAAAATTAACATGTAACAGACAACCTTTTTATTTAAGCAACGATTTCTGTATTTGCTATTGTAAATTCAATGTGTCTTCCTTTTGAATAAGTAACATAGGCTCAAAATATATGTAAAAATACTAGATGAAAATTAGCCTGTAAAATTTTTAGTAAAACCTTATACTATAACATTATTATGTATAGCCAATTTTAGTAAATATAGTATGTGTTAAATTGTAAAAAAAGCACATACGGGCTGTAATTGTAAAAAAGTAATAATAAATGGTTGTGACTTCTATAGATATTACAACTAACTTTTTAACATTATTAATCATATCTGAAAAAAACTTTTTTTTTTTAAAAAAAAAAACCCTGTGCTTTCCTTAAACTACACTTTCTACTGAACATATTTTGGTGAAAACATGGATTTTAAAAAACTAACCTTAATACCTTTTTTAAGTTTTCTACATCTATTTTTCTTTTGAGATCCGTCCATTATTTTTTTGTTTCTTTGTGATCTGTTTTCCTCTAGTTAAAAACTGTTAGCTTGATGTGATTTTGGAAAATAATACGTGTTAGAGATTTGTAGACGAATATCAATGTGGAATTTCTGAGATTATGTACATAAACTTCAATGTTTGTCAGTTTTAAAAGTGTAGATATTAAAGAAGTAAATAGTGTTTATTTTACGAAATAGATGGAAATCCACTAGAAGTTCCAGTGAACTAGATAAAAAAAACAGCAATATTATATAATTAAAAAAACCATAACTTATGATAAGTAGCTCTGTGTTTAGAATAGTTTCTTCATGTACATTTGCATCTCATCAATTTAATTCAATGGATTGCAAATGATGGCGTGTTAGCGAAAAATTTTTTTTTCAGTTTTTTGCTGATTTAAAATTTTATTAAAATTTTAAACTCGTTTTAATGATTTCTATGCTGTGATAGCAAAATCATTGTTCGTGATTTTTAATAAATGTTACATCACAAATCCTATTATTTTGATATTCGTTTAATCTAGTTTTATCGAGATTTTACTAAAAGTATATTATTAATAATTTATTTTATGTAAAGTTGTAAATATTCTGTTTATTGCCATACGTGATAATATATAGAAAAAAAAGTATATTTAAATTAGTTAATGTTATATTATTGCTATTATAAAATTGTTTAAATTATTTAAAAAATAATGATGCGTGGTGCGACTTTAACCTTTAGGTATTTACCTAATATGTGCGTGTAATCAAATGCTTTTTGCAAAAATAAACGAAAATTGTTTCGTATATAATATTTTGTCGTTTTTATTATAACTATATCCCTATACTTACATTTTAGTAAAGTGACCTTGTGACTTTCATCATTTTGTTTCTTGACATTTTAAAGTGCCTGTGATGGTCTAATTGAAATAAATGCATTGAGTTTGAGTTTATTGCTGGTACAGGTTAACTGAGAGGCAATTAAAGCTCTATAAGTGAGAGAACCAACAGCTGAACGTGCTTTTTGAGTTACGAAAGAAACTATATGCATAATGGTTGGTCACCCATCTACTAACCAACATAACTTTAAGATCGGCCCAAAAAGATTAATTATAAAAAAAATTAGAGGTGTCAAAGGACACCCGGATGGAACGAAGTTCCTATAGAAATGAAAATATCTGGCTTGCTTTCTATAAGAGACAGACAGACAGACAGAAAATCATGCGACGCCGCACAGCTTACAATAGCTTACTATAGCAAAAAGTGTCGTGACAACTTTTCGTAAGAATTTTTTCCGTCTAGCCCCCTTTTACAACGCGCGATAAGAAACTTCGTTCCAAAAACCGGTCAAGTGCGAGTCAAACTCGTGTACCGATAGTTCCGTACAAACTTGTGACATAAACAGCAATATCTTTTGAGTGCGTAGACTTAGAGGGTTGGTTTCTCAGTTTCATAGAACGAAAGACTTGAGTATTTATTTAAAATTCCAACACGATATCTTCAGGTATTCCCGAGATATAGAGTCACAGACATACAGACAGACGGAAAAACGAAATAATCCTACAAGGGTTCCATATAAATAAATAAATACAACTCACACACGGCTATCTGATCCCAAGCTAAGCAGAGCTTGTGTTATGGTAACCAGACAACTGATATACATACTTATATAATTTATAAATACATACATATTAAGATAAATCACACCCAGACACAGAACAAACAATCATGGTCATCACACAAAGTTTGTCCTGGGTGGGAATCGAACCCACGACCTCCGGCTCAGCAGTCAGGGCCACTAACCACTGGACCAACAGGCCCGTCATATTTCTTTCCTTTTGAGTAAATAAATATATATATAACTCAACGAACTCACACAGTACCAAAAGCTTTAGCAAATAAATAGCCCATTTGCCACAACGTCGGTTTCCTATCGGAAAGTCATTAGTTCATATAAATCCTTCGAAGGAGTTTGGTCAAACCATTTCTTGGCCCACATTTAACTTTGGACCACAATAGAAACTAAGAAATATACTACGTACAGCACTTTTGTCGGATATTCTTGATACTTTGACCTCATTATTTAAGTTATTTATTTATTTATTAATTTTTATGTATTTTGGTACAGAAATGGTTGGGACCTTGGAAACAGACATAGGCATAAAAAAGGTAAGAAAAGGGGAGAAAGAGAAAAAAAGGGGAGAGAAAGATAGTTTTCCTTCGATTACCACGTAGGTTAAAGTTAGCGTTAGTCCAAAGTAACTATGCCACGCGGACGAAGTCGGGGGCGGAAGCTAGTAACCATATAACTCTAAGTGCACCGAGGACAAACTACGGTCAGATGACTTATGTATATGAGAGAGCTGAAATCTAGAACTCTATACCTAGAGTAATTAAGGAATCAAAATTACTTTCAAAACGCTACTAAAGCACCACCTGCATAATCCTACTAATATTATAAATGCGAATGTTTGTGACGATAGATGGATGTATTGATGTATGTAACTCTTTCACGTCAAAACGGCTGAAGGGATCTTGATGAAATTTGACACAAAGGTAAATTATAGTCTGGGATAACACATAGGATACTTTTAGATGACTATTATTTTATATGACGGGCCTGTTGGCCTAGTGGTTAGAGGCCCTGACTGCTGAGCCGGAGGTCGTGGGTTCGATTCCCACCCAGGACAAACTTTGTGTGATGAGCATGATTGTTTGTTCTGTGTCTGGGTGTGATTTATCTATAATATGTATGTATTTATAAATTATATAAGTATGTATATTAGTTGTCTGGTTACCATAACACAAGCACTGCTTAGCTTGGGATCACATAGCCGTGTGTGAGTTGTTCCAAGATATTTATTTATTATTTATTTATTTATATTTTTCTACAATAAACTAATTTGTTAAACTACTATTTATTTTCTTTCTTTGTATAAGTACTGATGATTATGTGGCAGCAGCATTGCAATCCCACAGATCATCCCATAAAGCTCCAACAGCCCATATTTCCTGAACCTCTTCACAATACATCTCCGAACAAGCCTTCATAGCCTAATGAAATTCGCCTAAGTAGACAAACTTTACCAGATAATCTGAATTTAAGACCTAACTTTGAGCCTTACCTTGGAAACTTTAGCAGTTAAGTTCATACACAAACCAGACAGGTATAAATGGGCTACTATGACGTCACACAGCAGGATTGTTGCAGTGTAAGAAAGAGACAGAGCTATTCAGGGTGTATAGCGCTATCTTTTTCCCACACTTTTTTTTGGATGGGAAATTATCAAATAACCTCCTCCGCTCTGGGCCTAGCGGGAGTGTCAGTATTTTACTGACTAAAACCCAACCATGTTCTTTTTTTTGCCCTTTATGTACCTGGACCGCGGTGTCTCTTTCGAATAATACGCAACCTCTTTCCTACATCAGAACTACTTCCAGACGAAGAGAAGAGAGTGCAGAGAAGCACTTATGACGTAAGGATACGCGTTCTTAGTAATGAACTATGCCGCAGAACAGTTGCAGTGTATCAGCAACCTTATTGTCATGCCAATAAAGATTATTATAATTTCGACAACTTGTGACACAGATTGGCCGAAGCACGGAAAATGTGTTCAGGTGGAAATTCGTAGATCATAAAGAATTAAATATTTATTTGTTGCAAATTACGACGAGCATACACATAATGCTTTGCTATGGGAGCTTGTGGGTTCCCTTATCACAGCGCTGATTTTCAGTGGGTAAAATGTATGCACTGTAATCCTTATCCTTACTAATATTATAAAAGCGAAAGTGAGTTTGTTTGTTACCTTTTCACGCTTTAAAGGCTAAACCGATTTTGATGAATTTGGTACAGAGATAGTTGGGCTAATATATTTTTGAAAAAAAAAAATGTGATGTGATGGGATGTGTGAAAGAGCGAAGAAAAGGGAAAATTTAGCGTTGCTATTACAAATCAATAAGGCACAAGGGAACTGTGTTACCTCAAATTTAACGCGAGCGGAGCCGCGGGCAAAAGCTAGTAGAAAATAAAACCGAATTCCAAAAAAAAAAACCTAAAAAGTGAAAAGTAACTTTACTTCCGGAAATTAGTGGCAAAAAAGTAAACGAAACCAACAAAAGTCACGGTAAGTTTTTTTTCCGAAGTCAGTTTTATTTTCTATTACAGTGCATTCATTTTTCGCACAAATGGTGAAAGACCATGCTTGTACTGATTCCAATGATTGGTTTAATTATAATTGGACTCACCTTCTTTTTTTTGTTTCGGTTAGGAAATTATCAAATAACTTAACCCGCTCTGGGTGGAGCGCGGCAGACTTTTACTGACTAAAACCCACTCATGTTCCTTCTATTGCCCTTTACGTTCCGGGGCCGCGGTATATCTAACTACTCACCTTCTGTGTCTATTTTGTAGTTTATATCTGGATTACTCATTTCCAAGATTGTTTCTCTGTTTTGACGTTAGTTTTGAACCGTGTGGCTGCTTCTGATGTTTCAACTTGAATTTGCGGTTTCGGATTTGGTAGTTAGTTAATAAGTTCTGTTATGGTAGTTTGGCCCAGAAATAACATGAGCTCTATTCATTTAATAAACCATTGCACTGTTTCGTGGGTGTATTTACAAACATTGAAACTCACTTACAGAAGGAGACAGACCCAAAACATATCTCTAGGCCATACAAATATGTGTTCCGTACAAACTATATACAGCCATATCTTGGGTTACAAGCACGTTAGGCGCATTAGTTTTCTACGCCCACCTCAAAGAGATGTCAGCAAAGCAGAGGGGCCTCTGCCTGCCGGGGCTGTGGGTTGTTTGAAAAAGATACCGCGGCCTTGGAACATAAAGGACAAAAAGAAGGAACATAGATGGGTTTTGGTCAGTCCCACCCGTCCCTTGCAAGAGCCAGCCCGCGTTGCTGAACCAGTAAGTCAAAATAGTCCATAAATAATATCACTCAGATCCAGCCTGTCCCTTTCTGTCCCTCAGCGACGCCCTAAGCCGAGGCTCGTACCCCACAGGGGGTGCCCTTAGCGTGTAGTCGCTTAGTTTGTAAGTTTTTACCCTGGCTGGAGGTCTTAATTTTAAGGCACCCACAGGATTCGCCCGGTTAAGCAGACGACAACCTCCTTGGTTGAACTGCGAGATGCCATTCATAAAAAAAAAAAAAAAAATGGGTTTTGGTCAGTACAAATCTGGCATTCCTCTAAGAACCAATTTGATGAATTACCATCCGCAAAAAAAAAGAAAGAACAGAACATTGCAGACAATAGAAACATAATAATGAAATTACATTTAATTCAAAACAATGGCTCTGTTTGGCCGACAATGCATTAACGCGTGTAACCGCATTTTGGACAGTAATGCAGTTTAACAACCACAAATGGCGATTTTAGAATTATTTAATGTTTAGTTTAGCGAATTTAATTAATACAACGTTGTGTATTTGTGACTTGGTTGTAAAGGCAACCAGACATATATTTAATAACCAGTTACGTTGCGATAATAGGTTTTTTTTTCTTTTTATTTATAAATGGATTTTTTTACCTAATTAAATTTCAACCCCATCGGACCTTACTATGTAAAACGTAATTACATAAACTTATAATAATTACACTAAAGGCAGCTCTGGAATTAGGTGTCGACAAAATAATTATGGTGAAACATGCATACATCGTACATATTTATCTCTAGCTTTCAAATCAAATCATTTATTTCTGCAAACATGGGTAACTAGATTCATATATTATTCATATATTATTCATATATTATAATAGAATATTAATTAGTTAATATTCAATTTAAAACATAAAGTTATATAACAGTATTGATATCAAATTTTTTTAAGTGCCAAACCACAAGAGTCAACAAAAAATGACAGTCAACAGCACAAACATAATTTAATTAATAATGTCAAATAAATAAATGCCAAAAAACATGCAGAAAACTGTTATTGTTACAGTTTTCTGCATGTTTTTTTTTGTATTTTTTTTTTTTTTTGGACGGGAAGTCATCCTATAACTTCCCCCGCTCTGGGCGGAGCGGGGGGGCATGTCAGCCTTGTACTGACTAAAACCCACCCATGTTCCTTCTGTTGCCCTTTACGTTCCGAGGCCGCGGTATCTCTTTCGAACAACCCGCAACCCCGGCAGGCGGAGGCTCTGGCAAGCCCCTCTGCTTTGCTGACTCTCTTTGAGGCGCGCGTGAAACACGAACCACGAAGCGCCGTCGACACGGCCTGTCGTCAATCGACGGACGGACGGTGAACTACCCATTGCTCACCGCCCACAGGCCCGCATCTACGGTGGCCGGAAGTCGTCTCGCGGCGCCCGGCGCCATGGGCGTCTCCCGCGGCGGCTGGGTTGGGCAGATGTTCTCTCCCTCAGACGCCCGGCCACCTCCTTTGCTAGCATTACTGCTTCGCAGAAGGTGGTGACCGCTTCCCATTCCCTCTCGCTCCGGACCATGGCCTGAACCAGGATCATTTATTTATTTGACATGTCAATCTTAAATCGATTTATCATTAAGAAAGTCATCTATTCTGTATTAGAACTTCTTAGTTACGATTTGGATTAGATGTTGTAAAAAAAAAGGTGAATGAAAAAGGATTGCATGTAGCGGAGATGAGAATGTTGAGATGGATGTGTGGAGTGACAAGAATGGATATAAGTAGTGAGAAATGAGTATTTTAGAGGAAGTTTGAAAGTTGCGCCTGTTACAGAAAAATTGAAAGGCAGTCGTTTGTTTTGGTATGGACGTGTAATGAGAATGGATAAAGCACATGTGACTAAAAGAGTGATGGATTTGAATGTTGATGGACGAAGAGCGAGAGGAAGGCCAAAAAACACATGGATGGATTGCGTACAGAATAATATGAAAGCGAAAGGAGTAAATGATGCCGTGACGTTTGACAGGGGAGAATAGAAGAAAAAAAACGTGTTACGCCGACCCCAAAGAGAATGGGACAAGGGCAGGAAAATGATGATTATTAGATGAGATTTCTAATTAGATCTTTATATGAAGACTGAAATCAGACACTTTCTATCAATAAATGTATGACATCTTCCCGTGTGCTACACATCATCACATTTTAGTTAATTAAGTTTTTGTTACTAAAAAACCATAATTATTGAAATGTATCTAGATCTCAGTCTATGAACTGTAACTATAAGTTTTCTGCTAAGCTTAGTGCTGCAAAACTACAGTATGTTAGTAGATTCCGACACTATAGACCTATATCAAATTACTTCTTTTTTCTATCTTTGTTTGAAATATTTTTTCCAGACATTTACTTTTATATTTAGGCAATATTTCTTATCATTATTATTAAAAAACGTTGCCCCAACACTAAGAATTTTCCTGTATCGTAGGTGCATTTACAAACATTTAAACCCACATACACCAACAGCCAGACCCGAAACAACTACCTGTACGTCATACTAATATTAGTTCCGTGCGGAGATCGAACCCGCGACGAGCGGTGCAGCAGTCGATTGCTCAGCTACTGCACCAACCGTGCCGTCATATATCTCTTTCCCCTACAGTGATGATAAAATTTAATGACGAAGGTAATTATTCATTCACGGAACGACGTAGGCAGACACGGCTAAACCTTGAAGATCGAACAGTGTGATTGTTTAATTACTTGAGGATTTATGAAGAAATGTTATACAAAAACTCTGGTCTCTCGTCTCAACGCCTTACTTTTCTTCGTCTTTTAATCATGTTTCTACTTCTGTAATAGATGAAGAGAGAGTCCAAAGAAAAGATGGATGGATTCTGTAAAGAATATTATGAATGAGAAAGGAGTAAATGATGCCATGTCAATTGACAGGGGAGAAAAAAAGAAAATACTTATTGTGCCCACCCCAAATATAATGAGACACGGGCAGATAGACGATAATGTATCATTTTCCTTATTTAAATTCATCATATTTCGTCACTCTTTCAGTATCGACGTAGTGTTCCCATGCTGGTACTTTATCACTCCCCATTCCAACAATGTTGCCAGTCGTTAAACCTCACACCGTCCCAAAAAAAGGGTATTTGCCTAACTATTTAAACAATAGACGACCATCAAACCTTCGTGGTTCGTTTAAAATAAACGCCAGCAACAAAATTTTTAAATGCGTTAAATAAGTACACAATACCGCACTTAAAAACCCCACTTAAAATATTATAAACCCCATTTATATTTCAAAAGGGTTGGCGAATTAGTTATATGTGAAAAATAAAATCTATTTGGGGATGTGAGAGGTATCCAAATAGAGATTTTTGTGTCGGCGACGAAATTTTTTTTTAGATAAATTAGAATGAACGATGGAATAGGATTTCAATTGTCTCCTTGTAGTTCGTTTTTTTCATGACATCATTTTTTATTTATTTAACAAAACTTTTTGCACAAGTAAAAACTGTGCAAAGGCGGAGTTAATGCCTGTTTTTTGCTGATGGGAAATCATTAAATAACCTCCCCGTTTTGGGCGAAGTGGGGAAGAGTGTCAGACTTGTACTGACTAAACCCACCCATATTCCTTCTATCGCCCTATACGTTCTAGGGCCGCGGTATCTCTTTCGAACAACTCGTAACGGACTTAATGCCTTAGGCGTTTTCTACCAGGATTAGGGTGATGCAAAGACAAAACACAGCCTACACAGATTATCTGCCTAGCCTGTAACCAACTGTACTAGGTAATATGAAACCTTTTTGGTGAGACTGGTTGTCGGACTTTCGGGGTTATTGATGACCTGGAACGACTGTCAAAGATCTAAATGACAGCCGAGGCTGACTAACGGCTTAACGTGCTTTCCTATGCCTGGAGGATACTCGGTATGAATTATATCGTCATCCATCTGATCCATCCAAGGACAAACCTAAAGGAAACTGTTTAACCTTAATAATCTGCTTTTATTATGAAGCTGCAAGTTCCTCTAAACAGAGGAAAAACTTCCAGTAAATGTTTTTTTATTTATTTATTTACCACTAATTTAAAGCACCTTAAACCTAAGAATCCAGCGCCATGTCCCTTCTTGCCAGCCTGGTGTAGGTACCCGACCATGCCCAGGATGAACAGCGTTGGGTACATCAGGGGATAAAAAGATACACTCTGCACTGCTTGAGGTATTTTTTTAATGGGGGAGAATTCCAGAAGTAAACTAATTATGCTTTTTCTTGCAAAAAAAGTCATTTTTATTACCAGCGTTTGCCCGCGGCTTCGCTCGTGTTTAATTCGGGGTAACACAGTTCCACTTTCCTGATGTGCAGTTACCTGCCATCAGTACTTTTTGCCCTTGTGCCTTATTGATTGTAATAGCAAAGCCAAGTTTTCCTTTTTCTTCCCTTTTTCTCCCTCATTTTCCTCTTCTTTTTTTGAAAAAAATAGCCTTTATCCGCTCCTAGGGTCCCAACTATCTCTGTACTAAAATTCATCAAAATCGTTTTAGCCATTAAGGCGTGAAGACGTAATAAACAAACTCACTTTCGCTTTTATAATACTAGTAAGTATAATAATATGTATTTAAGTAGGCATTTAAAGAATATTTTGAAAAAAATGTTGGCCTTAATCGGTCAATTAAATCTCGCTTACTATACAAAAAATAAGTAAGTAACAATAAAGTTTGTCAAGTCAATTCAACATTTACACTAGTGTTTTTCATCTAAATTGGGGTCATTTGTCCTCACTAGAAATTTCACCTGTACCGTAGGTGCGTTCACAAACATTTGAATACACACATACAAAAAGCCTGACCAGGAACAAATACTTGTTTCGTGTTGAATTCTAAAACGCGACATGCACTACAGCAACCAATCACTTAGCCGCTACGCCAACCGTGCTATCAACGGTCAGTCTTACCGTATGAAACCAAATATCAGCACATATTTTAGAATAGAATTTTATTTTGCAAATATGGGTTATCCTTACTGATTTTATAAGAGCGAAGGTGAGTTTGTTTGTTACTTACGTCTTCACACCTAAATGGCCAAACCGATTTTGATGAATTTTGGTACAGAGATAGTTGGGACCCTGGAGACAGAAAGATGAGAGAATAGAGTTAAAAAATAATGGAAAAGGGGGAGAAAAATTGAAGAAAAGGGGGGAGAAAATATTTTTTTGATCACCACGCGGGTTAAAGTTAGCGTTAGCCCAAAGTAACTATGCCACGCGGACGAAGTCGCAGGCGGAAGCAAGTAATATTATAATAGCAAAAGATTTTGAGGATGCATGTATGTTTGTTACTCTTTCACGCAAAAACTGCTGAATGCTATATAGCTTATATATCAGAATACCACATAGGCTACAATTCATAAAGATATATTGTATAAACTATCACCACGCGAGTGAAACTGCTGGGCCCAGCTAGTTTACGGTATTCTTATAATAAATCAAAGCTTTTCCACATTTTTCCATTCAGCATGCAAACATTTTAAAATATGTCAATAAATTTTGTAATTTGAAATAAAATAATGATATGTAATTTAAAATGAATCATATAAAAAATTCTCCGTTAGGAATTCAACGACACTGTAGTCAGTTTTAAGTATCAAAAAATTACGTAATCTCCTATAAAACAGAGCTGTATTTAAATTCCTCCAACCACCTGGTAATTTATTGTACATATTAGTGGCCATTTTGTATTTACATGTATAGCTATGTCTTTCTAGATTTCTGATTTAGATAGTTTCAATGATTATTTAGTATTTGTTTAAGTGTAGGAGTTTCAGTATTATTGTTTTTTTTGATGTTTTGAATGTTTATTATAGGTAGTATGGTATGGGTGACTACTTTTTGTGTTATGTTTAATAATAATAATTTTATGTATTGATAGGTAATATGCCAAAAATAACCCATAGTGGGTTGCGTGTTGTTCGAAAGAGATACCGCGGTACCAAGACACAAAAGGCAAAATAAGGAACATGGTTGGGTTTTAGACAGTAAAAAGTCTGACACTTCCTCCCCCGCGCTCCACCCAGAGTAGGGGAAGATATTTGATGATTTCCCGTCCGTAAAAATGCCATAGCAAATGTGTGTGAAAACACTTTTGAAAGATCCTGTGAAACCAAAATTTTTATGCAAACAAAAATACTTATTTATTTAGGTACTAGAATAACAGTCTAAAGATTGCCAAAGAAAACATTTAAATTTTGTTAAAACTTTTCCTTTCCAAATTATAAGGTTCCACTTAAAATTCTAAATAAATCACTCGCTTTTACTATGTAGATGGCAATACAAAAAGAATTGTCCATTCCATCGGCATAAATTACAGAGAAACATAAATCTTTAAAACTGTCTTTCCTATATTCGGGAGCAGATATAGACCTTATAACAAAAGTAATAAAGGCTAAAATAAAGTATGACAATTGGAAATTTTGCCGAAACATTTTCGGAGATCGTCCCTTCTTTGGAACATTTATCAGTTGTCAAACTTCGATTGGTTTTTAATGCAGTATACAAAGTATAATATGAAAGTAATTTTTGTCAAAGATTTTGCTTTGAAAGATTGCCGTTAGCATACACAAGTTTATTTAAATATCTTTAAAGATTGACGAAAAGTTTGACGTAGATAAGTTTTTGATATCAGCTAATGAAAGTTCTAATCACCATCCCATTCTATTTGGGGTCGGCGCAACACGTTTTCTTCTTCCATTCGTCATGGCATCATTTACTCCTTTCTCCTTCATATCACTCCTTGCACAATCCATCCATCTTTTCTTTGGCCTTCCTCTCGCTCTCCGTCCATCAACATTCAGATCCATCACTCTTTTAGTCACATGTCCTTCATCCCTCCTCATCACATGTCCATACCAAGACAAACGACTCCCTTAGAAATACAATTATCCACCCAATAGGCGAGTTTTCAAAAGAAATATTACGTATGACGTCACTTGTTGCGAAAAAATCCAGCAACGCGTGACGTTTCACGTAACTTTAGTGGGCTATATATCTTTGTAATTTTTGGCCTAATTTACAAATAAAAAAAATACGTGCCCTTTATTTTTGAATAATCTAAAATACAGACTAATAATTTTGAACGTAATTATTTTGACCGTGGAATAGTTTTCAGGGGCAAAATAATAGGGCCATTGTAACCATAGAATCCTTAAAGATCTTCGCGCTTAAATGGCCAAACTGATTTTGATGAATTTTGTTAAAGAGATAGTTGAAATCCTGGAAACGGGCGTAGATTAATAAAGAAAAAAAAAGTGAGAAAGGGGGAAAAACAGGGAAGAAAAGGGAAGAGAAGGGTTGTTAAAGTAAGCGTTAGCCCAAAGCAACTATGCCACGCAGACGAAATCGCGGGTCGAAGCTTGTTATCAATATTCTTTGAGATTTTCTATCTTAAAAGCGGTGACATAAAAGTTAAATTTCTTTGCTCATTTGCATCGAAACCGAAAATAAAGCAAACCTTGCGTAAATATCTAACCAGGAAACACCAATACCCTTTCCACAGGTACCAAAACTATAATGTATAGATAAAACACCTAAAAGCATTAGCAAAATACATTCTGGACTGAATTTCCGTCCATTAACAAAATCAAAGTAGACTGTAGCTCTCGTAAATAAGGTGATGACGTCATCAATATATAAATAGACAATTTTGTTTCCTTGTATTTCTGTTTGTAAACAGTAATTCAATAGGTAGTTACTTTTAGTGCTGAATCTATAGTAATCTATACTAATATTATAAAGCTGAAGAGTTTGTTTGTTTGTTTGTTTGTTTGAACGCGCTAATCTCAGGAAGTACTGGTTCGAATTGAAAAATTCTTTTAGTGTTGATAGTCCATTTCTTGACGAAGGCTATAGGCTATATAACATCACGCTACGACCAACAGGTGCTGAGCAGCGTGGGTGAAACCGCGGGGAACAGCTAGTTTAGAGATAAAATTACACGTCAATCATAACAAAGGAAACTCGTTTAGTCTTAGTGTTTGTAAATATAATATTTTGACAGTTTTATTGAAAGGGCAATGCTCAATTATCTACATATAACATAAAGGGCCAAAGAAGGAACATGGGTGGGTGTTAGTCTGACACCATTTCTTGCTCAGACAGGGCCCAAACAACTTTCTCCGCTCTAGGCGGAGCGGTTGAGAGTGTCAGCCTTTTACTGACCTCATCAAATGACTTTCCCGGCTCTGGGTGAATCGGGAGTGTCAAACTGTTACCGTCTAAAACCCATCCATGTTCCTTCTTTTGCCCTTTGTACCCATACGATACCCCTTTTTTTTTCGGGTGGGAAATCATCTAATGACTTCCCCCACTCTGGGCGGAGCGGGGGGGCATGTCAGACTTGTACTGACTAAAACCCACCCATGTTTCTTCTAATGCCCTTTACGTTCCGAGGCCGCGGTATCTCTTTCGAACAACCCGCAACCCCGGCAGGCGGAGGCTCTGGCAAGCCCTTCTGCTTTGCTGACTCTCTTTGAGGCGCGCGTGAAACACGAACGCGCCGTCGACACGGCCTGTCGTCAATATACGATACCCCTTGGTAAGACTTGCTGCCACCGGTAACGGCTGTCAAAGATCTACAAGACAGCTAGATTTACGTGCAAATATTTTTTCCATCAGACAAATTGTAGTAGCTGACGCAAGGCTGTTTTTTAAACACGTTGCCCCACACTAGGAATGTCTCCTGTAACGTGGGCGCGTTTACAAACATTTAAACTCACATACACAAACAGCCAGACCCGGAACAACTATCTGTAGGCCATACAAATATTTGTTCCGTCTAAGGTCCAGTTGAAAACCACCGTCGGGTACTAGCTGCTCTACACTTAACTGAACTGGGCCTTTTTGGCGCAGCCGTGAGACACACAATTACGTATTTGTATTTTGTTTCGTTTAAGTCTTTATCTCATTTTGTGTGCACTTGTGGCATGGGCAAAATAAATGTTTTTTCTTTCTTTCTTTTCCGTGCGGGAATCGAACCTGCAACACGCAGCGCAGCAGTCGATCGTTCAGCCACTGCGCCAACCGTGTCGTCTGGTTTTGCCCGGTTGATAGCAATAAACTCGACCCCTAGGGACGATAGGCTTTAAACATAATTAGTGAAATTTGGGTATACTATTAGGTACACCGCTGCCTAACCCTTTGCGAAGTACTGGCGTGATGTTACATTCAGATTTAATAACACTACAAGATCAAGAGGTTTAACCACACATGCGGCCATTCGTCTTTATTCAACAACTAGCTTTTGCCCGCGGCTTTGTTCGCGTTAAATTCGGGGTAATACAGTTGTTTCCTGATTTACAGGTACCTACTTGCTACCTGTAATTTTTGCCTTTGCGCCTTATTTTTTGTAATAGCAATGCTAAGATTTCCCTTTTTTCCCTCTTTCTCCCTCATATCTCAATCTGTTTCAATACTTATGCCCGTCTCCAGGGACCCAACTATCTCTGTACTAAAATTCATTAAAATCGGTTTAGCAATTTAGGCATGAAGACGTAACAAACAAACAAACTTACTTTCGCTTTTATAATATTAGTAAGGATGACATTCAATATAAAAATATTAAAACATTAATTATAATTATCCGTCTGTCCTTCACATATAATGAGTTCTACAAAAATAATGATTACGTCAAGTAAAACCACGCATCACGTCTAGCCACAAGATATATAGACTTCATGATAAACTATTTATATCTATATTAAAATACAGTGGCTCCTGGAAAGTGTAATGTGTTTGGATTATGTCCAATACCTCAACGTTAATACACCAATGTCGTTTTATTACTGTGAGTATAATCATTTAGGTTTAATCAGGAATGAAGGTTTTTTATTTAACTCTAGCTTTTGCCCGCGGATTCGCTCGCGTTAAATTCGGGGTAACACAGTTCCCTTTGCGCCTTATTGATTTGTAATAGCAACGCTGAGTTTTCCCTTTTCTTCCCTAAATTAAGCCTATGTCCGTCTCCTAGTTTCCAACCATCTTTGTACCAAAATTTATCAAAATCGGTGTAGCAATTAAAGCGTGAAGAGGTAACAAACAAACTCACTTTCGCTTTTATAATATTAGAAAGGATTGCCCCACACTAAGAATTTCTACTGTATCGTGGGTGCGTCAACAAACATTTAAACTCACATACACAACAGCCAGACCCGGAACAACTATCTGTAGGCCATACAAATATTTGTTCCGAGCGGGAATCGAACCCGCGACACGCAGCGCAGCAGTCAATCGCTCAGCCACTGGGCCAACCGTGTCGTAAGGTATTTAACTTCTTTTAAAATAAATTGAAAACCACTCAAAGGACACTGGCCATTTTGTTAGAAGAATTGAACTAATAAAAAAAATGTCAAGTGATTCAAACCGCCTTTTATAGAACTAGAATTTTCTTTTCAATACACTTCTTCGAAAACTGACCCTTATACTACTACGATTAGGTTTAACATGCAATGTATTTCACATGCGTGCTTTTTTCTGATTCAGTAACAGTTTTTTTTTCCACGGATAACTGTTCAAATCCCTATGCCTGGCGGTGATTTTTTGGAGCAAAAGAGGCGCATGTTTTTATAGCATTCATGTTTAATAGAAGAATGAAATTGTGTACTTAAAAGAATTTCAAAAATACATTTAGGTATTTGAATTTTGCTATACAAAAAAAAGAAAAACTTATTTTTAATATTATGCTGTTCACTGACCTTTGCTTCTTCATTCTGATAAGACAATCCTTGGCGATAAAACGAATAAAATCATAGTTAAGTCATATAAGTCATATCTTACTATAATATTATAAAAGCGAAAGTGAGTTTGTTTGTTTGTTTGTTACCTCTTCACGCTTTAATGGCTAAATCGATTTTATTGAATTATGGTACAGAGATAGTTGGGAACCTGGAGACGGACATAGACTATTTTACGCGAGCGATGCCGCGGGCGAAAGCTAGTTAATTAATAAAAGTATTATTTGTTCTGTTATTTTACTGCGCCAGCCGTTGGCGCAGTGGCTAAGCGATCGACTGCGGCGTGCGTGTCGCGTTGTATGACAAATATGTAGATTTACCCTACCATGACGTGTTAAAGCAGAACTTATTCCGCTGAGGGAAAGGGACAGAGCTATACAGGGTGTCTAGCACCATCTCTTTCACTCAGTGGAATAAGTTCTGCTTTAAGATGTCATAGTAGGCCTACAGGTAGTTTTTTCGAGTCTGGCTATTTGTGCATGTGAGTTGAAATGTTTGTAAATGGAATTCACACTCGGAATATCTCCTTTAGAAAAAAAATGTATCATCTTAAAAGTCAACTCCAATCATTGTATTACTTTTCGCAGCCAAAGTCACCAATAACAAAATACTCTGAAATCTTTATGTAAAACTGGCGATATTCTGCCGTTGAAAGAAACTGTGAGCATATAAGTAGCTTTTGCTGTGATACCTACTAACTGACAACTCAATCACAGCACATTGTATGGCAATAAATAGAACCGCGCACCCAGAGTAACATACAATCTTGTGACATAAACGGCCATACTTTTTGACTGCGTACACTTAGAAGGTTCCTTTATTAGAGCTTGAAGGAACTACAGATTTGAGTGTATAGTTTTCAATTTCAGCTCAATACTTCGGATCCACGCGTTCCCATCATAAAGGCCGATTCAGACGAAGAAACATGGGTGGGTTTTAGTCAGTACAAGTCTGACATGCCCTCCCGCTCCGCCCAGAGCGGGGGAAGTCATTGGATGAATTCCCACGCAAAAAAAAGACGTAAGCGGTATTCACTACCGTCTGCGTCAGAGAAAACCCAGTGGGTATGCGGTAATATTACTGTTCACACCAAAGCGGATTTCGCTATCCTTGTGGGTAGAATAACGCGCGGTAGCTATTCAGACCTGTGCGGTATTCGCTACCGTCTGCGGCAGAGAACACCGCGGTACTTGATACTAAATACCTTAGCGAAAGCCGCGTGGTATGTACCTCTACCCACAGCGGCAGCGAATATCGCTCAGGTCGCTCTAGCCGCGGTACTTGATACTAAATGCCTGAGCGAAACCCGCGCGGTATTAACCTCTACCCACAGCGGCAGCGAATACCGTTAGGTCTGCAGGCCTTACAATGGTCTTGACAGACAGAGGGACACGAAAGTGTTTCTGTAAGGGTTCCGTTTTTTTTCGTTTGAGTTACAGAACCCTAAACTACCCTAAAACCAGTTTTTACTAATCAAAATAATCTTTGATATAATCAAGAAAAGCAAATCTTTACTTTCAATATGGCGGACACAGCCACCCAAGGCAGCCTTTAATATCTAAAAAGGAAACAAAATATTAGTTCCACGACCTTCCCAACTGAAATCAAAACATATCCTGGAGTGACATAAGGTAGAAAACCTTTTTCGAGGAGTCAAGTATATTTTGAACACGCATCCGGCACGGGGTGACGTTGATATGGGCCCCAATTAAATTCAGGCGCGTGTGACGTCGACGCAATCATAACTTACTTCACAATATGACCCTCAGGACTAGCGTTGTCGACATATTTTTGCTCGTAGATCTTAAGGTCGCTGCACACAGCGGGCGCGGCGCGGCGGGACGGGACGGCGACGCGACACTGAGCAGTTGTAATGTACTAGATATTACGGACGACGCCACACAGAGCCGTCCCGCTCGACGCAACGGTAACCATCGCGCCACGCCGCCGCCGCGCCGAGCGGGAATACAAGTCAGAAGCGGCGGGGACGGGCGCGGCGGGACGCGAGCGGCATAGGCAGTATAAAAACAGTATACGTTCGGCGTGAATGGGCGCGACGGGACGGGACGTTATCGCGCCCGCAGTGTGACCGATGCCGCCGCGCCAGCGCCGCGTCGCCGCCCCGCCACGCCGCGCCCCGTCACGCCACGCCGGCTGTGTGCAGAGACCTTTAGTATTCAGTGCCGAAGTTCTATTCTTGAATGTTCGAAGTTTGTAGGTATTGAAATGAAAATCTAGTGATTTTTAGTATTCCGTAACTCAAAAGAAAAATCCGGAACCCTTATTGGATCACTTTGTTGTCCGTCTGTCTGGTTGTCTTTCAAAAACCTTTATCTCGGGAACGCATGGAGGTATCGTGTTAATAAAATATTGTTGCTGACTGCGTAAAATATATATTTATGATTTCATCGACATTTTGTTTTGTTTTTAATGTATTTTTTAATTTTTTTTTCTATGTTCTAATCTATTTATCTTGAATTTTGTTTACATTTAGTTTAATGTATGTGTTATTTCCATAGTCTTTTTTTTGTAATCTACAACAACGTTTTGTGTGCATGCAGAGTTTACCTATAAGCGATTGTTACACTTAGTCCTGTTATTTTGCTTGTTAAGTTTGTTTATACCAATGTAAACAATTGTTGGTGAAACAAATAAATAAATCGACATAAAACAAAAATGAAGTGATTGGGTCATAATGTGTATTGTGTACTCAGCAGTTATATCCTATTTATCACTCTAGAGAGTACTTCATTTCTTTTTGTGTCTGTCACAGCTGGCTTAAGTGAGATGGATGAGAATGCATCTACTTTTACTCAAACGCTCGGGTGTGAGTCTAATTACTTAGCATTGTTGAAAGTGTGACTGGGAACAAAAACATCACGCCTGTAGTCCCAAAATGGATAGCTAGAGGTGTACACAAAGTGAACCCACATTTCAATAAGTCCCACGTAATGTGTGAGCCACGTAGTAAGCAAACCTATTACAATCAACCGGGCACAAATCCATGGTTGCTACTGAAAAACATAGCGTCGGAACTGAGCAGAAACCGCTCTGTACAACATAAAGTGAAGGAATAAGCTTAAAGGTTAACTACTAACTAAAACTCCTACTAATATTATAAACGCGAAAGTTTGTATAGATGTATGGATGTTTGTTATACTTTGACGCCAAAACAACTAAATGGATTTTAATGAAACTTTACAATAATATAGTTTATACATCCTACTTATATTACAAATTTATTAAAAACAACGTTTGTTTGGATGGATGGATTTATGGATGTCTGCATGCTTGTTATTCATTCACGCAAAAACTACTGAATGGATTTTAATGAAAGTTTATAACAATACAGCTTATACCTCGGAATGACACATAGGCTACAATTCATAAAGATATATTGTGTATTCTATCACCACGCGAGAGAAACCGCGGGCTGGAGCTAGTTCCATAATATATTGTCAGTACCCACGTACCGTAACAGCGACATATACGTGTTAATTATCCCTTTTAGGAAATCTAATCTCAGAACGTAAGTTGTACGGTTAAGGGGAGTGTAATACGGTTGACCTTTGCGACAACCCAAGGGTTCATATTTTATCTGATTTTGGCTTTGATTTGTCCTTTTAGTAAAGCAGACATTGCATGATATTTACAGTTTTAAATATTGAAAAAAAAAATAACCCGCATTGCCTTTTTTTTGTCAGCAACAGAATTCAAGCTACCCGTCCTCGTACCCGGGCTTGCGGGTTGTTTGAAAGAGATACCGTACCGCGGCCAGAGATCATAAAGGGCCAAAGAAGACACATAGGTGGGTTTTAGTCAGTACAAGCCTGACACTCCCCCTCCGCCAAGAGCGGGGGAAGTTATTTGATGATTAACCATGCGCAAAAAAGCTACTGACGGATAGGGTTCTAGAATGTTAATTCAATAAATTAATAACAACTCCAAAAATGACTTGCCTCAACCTTTTTAATGGAAAAAGGTATGAGGCCAGTAATATTTCTTGGCAAAATGCTCTTGGCCTTAATCCAATTTCTCTAACATGACAATGCACGACAGCAGGCGAAATTAAACGTTCCCTTACCTAACATAAAGCTCTTAATTAATAATTATTGTGTAACTCATTGTTGTAGCTTCAGTACTGGTTATTAGTCTTAGGGGCATACAGAGTTTTAAGTACATGAAGCGTTTGAGTGCAGTCATTTTAATTATGGTATTTTTTAGGGTACTGTACTTCAAAATGAAAAAAACGGAACCCTTATTGAATCACTTTGTTGGCCGTCCGTCTATTTGTCGGTCTGTTAAGAGCCTTAAATTAAAACATATACCTAAGTTTGTAATCTTATTGTGCTGTAAAATTTAACTGTTTGAAACGCTTTTTTTACCGTTATCAAGGAAATGTGGAAACAAAAAACAATTGATACTGAAATAAAGGAAAAACTCTCCCTTCCGCTCTGCCTATAGCCGAAAAACTTATTTAATAAATGTTCATCCGAAAAAAAACTCGTTATATACAAGAGTACAAGCTTACATGAAAATATATTCGTTCATTCATGTTCATAACTATAACGTTATGGAACTAACTAATCAAATTTGATGAAAAATATTATAATACTACCGTCACTAGTAAGTTAAAGTGAGTTATCACATTAAGTTCCGGTCATCGCATGTGTGAGAGGATAATAAATTACCATCCATCATGGCCGCAATCAACTAAAAGCAAATCTAATTCAATGTAAAGAGTATGTAAGCTTTGCCAGCACGGCGGCGATCTCTCGCGTCCAGCCCTGGTCAAGTCCATGGTCCGGAGCGAGAGGGAATGGGAAGCGGTCGTTTCTTTCTGCGAAGCAGTCATGCTAGCGAAGGAGGTAGCCGGGCGTTTGAGGGAGAGAACCTCAAACCAACGCAGCCGCCGCGGGAGATGCCCCGAACGTCGGGTGCCGCGAAAGGACTCCCGGCCGCCGTAGATGCGGATGCCTGTGGACGGTCAGTAATGGGTAGCTCATTGTCCGTCCGTCTATTGCCGACCGGTCGTATCGACAGCGCGTTAGTGATCCACGTGCGCATCAAAGAGATGTCAGCAAAGCAAAGGGCTTGCTAAGACCACCGCCTGCCAGGTTTGCGGGTTGTTCAAAAGAGATAGCGCGGCACATAAAGGGCAAAAGAAAAAAATATGGGTGGGTTTCAGTGAGCACAAGTCAGGGGAAAGTTATTTGATGATTTTTCCTCCGCAATAAAAAAATCATATACCAGTGATTTCACTCATTCTTACGCCTCATCATCGGCCAACTAGCTTTTTACTAACTATGTTGGGATCGGCTGCCAGTTTTATTGGATGTAGCTGAATATCAGTATTTTACATGGAGCGACTGCCTATCTGACCTCCACAACCTAGTTGGTACTGGGAAATAGTATCGTATTACCCCTTGGTAAGACTGGTTGTCACTTTCGGGACACAGACTATCTGTAACGGCTATCAAAGATCTACAAATGACAGCTGGGCAGTTTAGCGTGCTTTAAAAATAAACCATGTGTTTGTAAAGAAATATTTAAAAATGTGGAATTATTTATGTTCAAAAAGAGAAAAACCAAATTGATTTTAAAATTTATCGGCTCACACACTTGACAACATTTATTTCAATTTAATAAAAGTTACAATGCATATCCAAAGAGAAATTCGCAAACCATTTTTAATACACGTATAACCCGCCCTCACACAATGAATCAAAATGCTACCAACGCAAAGTTAGGACATAAATTTAACGAGTAGCACCAGATACCTTCGACTTACAGCCTGGCGTTTATGAGAGTTAACAACTTCAATCGCGATAAGAGACAAACTTTCACGAATATTCAGCTATTGTGTATCTTATATGGTGTCTTTGAGGCTATTAAAAAAAAGGATTGTGTGGTTTTATGTAAAAGTGAAACGTTTTTCACATTATAGAGATTTCGACGGCCCTACTTCGCGGCCGACCGTCACGCGACATGCAACACACAGACGAAAAAGTTTGAGACGATGTAATAAAAGTTACACTTTAAAATTTAGGAGTCAATACTGTAACCTTATTAGTAAATACAGTTGAGCGGGAACGCTCGGGTCATGCGGCCTAAGTTCAAGACCCGTTTTTAGAGGAGTTTTCTAGCCAAGTGATCGACACTTCAAGTGATCAGAGGCCAAATCCTTACTCATATTGTATAAGCGAAAGTAAATTTGTTTGTTACGTCTTCACGCCTACATGGTTAAATTTTGTTAAAAGTTGTTATGTTCGATTTTAATGAATTTTGGTACTGAGATAGTTTCCCAACTATCTCAAAAACAAAATAGCGTCAAAAACACAAATAAAAAGCGTAAGTCCGCCTACAGGGGGGACCCTGGAGACGGACATACGCAATTTTTTTTTTTAATGGGAAATATGGGAGAAAGAGGAAAGAAAAGGGAAAACTTAGTTTTGCTATTATAATCAAAAAGGCGCAAGTGCATAAACTACAAGTAGCAAGTACCTGCAAATCATGCAAGGGGAACTGTGTTACCCCGAATTTAACGCGAGCAAAGCCGCGGGCAAAAGCTAGTACAAAAATAAAAAACAAAATAAAATAAATATTTGAAGGGGCTCCCTACAAAAACATGTTTTTTTTTACCGTTTTTATTTTCACTTCACGCTGGAGTCCGACTCGCATTTGGCTGGTTTTGGTTTTATTTATTTTTTTATGAAAACACTTGGGAGAGTCTTTAACTCAGCAGCGGGACAGCATGGACTAGGCAAAAAAAATCGCCAACCGCCTAAAGATTTTAATGGCCCAAATCTACAAAATATTTAACTTCAAATTTAGTTTGAATCGTATATTACTGGATCCATTCAAAACTCCTGCCGTTACTTTAGACCTTTCCTTTTCAATAACTTTTAGAAATATACACTTTAGAATTAAAGTTTTATTCCTAGAAAAGGATTGCACCAACAACATTTCTGAACGAAAGCAAAATGTTAACAGCGAACACATCAAAGGCAGAATAAGAAAACTTTTGATACCCAATTTCGAAAGTACTTTTTCTTGTTAGTGAATCGTGTCGATTTCAAAGAGCCATTAGATCCGCGGTTTTGTTATTATATGGTTTTAAGACGTTGCTAGTTGTTCGAAAGAGATACCGCGGCTCCAGTACTGAAAAAGAAGGAACATGCTTAGGTTTTAGTCAGTAAAACTCTTACACACAGCGGGAGAACTTATTTTTTTTAATAAATACCTTGCTCTATACTAGGTGTTTCTCCTTTATCGTAGGATAATAGCCAGATCCGGAATAACTATCTGTAGGCAATACAAATATTTGTTCCGAGCGAGATTGAAACCCGCGACACGCAACGCAACAGTCGATCACTCAGCCACTGCGCTAACCTGTGAAAAGAAATTGCTAGTCCCCACTGTATGAATTTCTTCTGGATCGTCGAGACAAAGCGTTTTAAAGACAAAAAATAGCATTTGCGAATAATTATGATACCCCTTGTATAGAATTAATCCACCTAAACAACGAGTTTTTGAGCAAAACGCTCGCAAATCGAAGTAACTATTTTAAGATTGTTATATTTAAATATTGAATTGAGTTTGACCTCAACTTTGCGTATTAAGGTTTTATGTATTAGTCAGTTTTAGGATTTGTCACCGCAATTTTGATGGCCACCCTAGGCGGGTAGCCATGTCTCCATTCATTTACAGAAGATATTATATTCAGATATTTACATTTTTATAACTTTCAGTATCAAAAATAAATACGTTACTATATAAATTTGCGGTTTTTGTGGCTTTGTTTTGTAAATGAAGTATGTAAAATTTTTGGTGAGAATATTTACACATAGGTAAATGTAATAAATAAAAATTTTAAAGAGGAAAGATGTGTTTGTTTGTTATTCGTATCGAATAGGCTCCAAAACTACTGGACCGATTTTAACAACGTTTTCACAAATAGGAAACTACATTATTAAAAAGTAACATAGGTCATACAACATCATGCTACTATCCACGGGAGCCATCATCAACGAAAGATGCGGGTGAAACCGCGCAAGACAGCTAGTACGCAATAATTTACTTGCTTGCTCCTTTACAAATCCAACGAATGTTCATATAAAAGTACTAGTAATTTTAAAGTGAAAGAAAAAGACGAAAATAGCATAAGACCTAAGGATTATGACGACAAATCAATAGAAAACCGACTTCCAAATAAAATGAACTAAAAAGTGGAATCAACTTTAATTCCGGAATAAAAAAATAAAGATTCCGAAGAATTAACTCCTCCTTTTTTTTAAGTTGGTAAAAAAAAGAGTCGCTATGTTAAATGTAAATCGATTTTGACATTAAAATCTTGTAGGTGACCAAATCTTATTATTCTTCTTTAATATTAAATGAGCCATATTTTTTAATTATCATCATCATCTGCCTAAACTTTTCCAAACTATGTTGGGATGGGCTTCCAGTCTTAATAAATGCAGCTGAACACCATTATTTAACATGGTACGACTGCCTATTTCAGCTCCACAATCCAGTTAGTACTGGGTAAAAAGATACTCTTTGCTGAGACTGGTTGTCAGACTTTCGGGTCACTGACTACCTGTAACGACTGTCAAAGATCTAAAAATGACAGCCGGGACCAACAGCTTGACGTGCTTTCCGAGGCACAGAGGAAACTCGGTATGTAACGGGGGGTCACCCATCTACAGACTAATCTAGGATAGCGGTTCTTAAACTAAAGATGGCCACGAGCAACGAGTTTTATAATCACGTTCCTGAAAATGGCTTTAACGATTTCGATGGAAGTTGCAATTAGCTTTTACAGGGGTGAAAATCGATCTAGCTTGGAATCAGATCTAGGAAACTCCGTTTCAACTCAAAGCATTTATTTCTTTTAGACCCTAACAGGCACTTTTGAATATCAAAACAAAAAGATGAAGCTACAGTTCCCGCCACAAAGCATAATAACATGTGTTAAACAGGGTGGCAAAGTTTGTATGAGAGAGCGTAGTTTTGAATTTTTCATAGAAAGAAAGAAAGAAAAAACATTTATTAGTCGCAAATTACGCCGAGCAACAAAATTACAAAGAAAAATAAAATAAACATTCAACACGCAAAGTATCACAGGCATTTTTTCACAAAATTAATAGACTTTCTTTATTTTTTTTTAGAAACCATTGCTCCACACTAGGAATTTCTCCTGTACCGTAGGTGAGTTTACAAACATTTAAACTCACACAAATAGCCACACCTGGAACAACTAACTGTAGGCCTTACAAATATTTCTTCCATTCGGGAATCGAAGCCGCGACACGCATCGCAGTAGTCGATCGCCCAACCGCTGCGCCAACCGTTTCGACACACTTAAAAAAACGCATGTAGATAGGTTTGTATAAACAGACTCTAATTTATAGACATATTGAACTTTAGTAGGGTCAGTTCTTTTAGTATATACTTTTTAGTTTCAGGAGCCGGAAAATTAAAAAAAAACTTTATCTGAGAGCTTGTTTTAATCAAGCAAGAAAAATATTACGTTCGAGGTAAAGTAAAGTTGAAGTTTGTAAAACGTGCAGCAACGTGTGTTTTAAATGTAGTTTTTTAGGGTTTTTTTTAACACATTTAATTAGTATTTGCCAATGGATATATTTTCAATCGGAATATGAATGTTTTACAGTTCATGTGAGATACTTGTAAATACCGTTTCTGATTAAACATGGCAATATGATTCAGTTTTTTAGGGTTCCTTAGCCTGAATGGTAAAACGGGGTGGTATTATAAAGACTCTGCTGTCCAGCCGTCTGTCCATTGGTCAGAAGGCTGTATCTCATGAAATGTGTTAGTTAGACATTTGAAATTTTCACAAATGATGTATGTTTGTTGCCGCTAAAACAAAAAATACAAAAAAAACCCTAACAATAAACGTGTTTTTTTGCCTAGATCTATAGAAAACCAGTTGTACCCAGCGGGTATACCCGCAGCTCATGTCTTCTTCTGAAGAGCCAGAATAAGGGTTTATTGCTAAGGTCCTAAGTTAGAAGTACGAAAAAGATTATGGCCATTTTGCAGACAAAATCGGTCAAACCGTTTAGGTATAAGAAGAAAGGATTTAAAGGAAGAGAGACAGTACTTTAGGTGGTCTGTGGTGCTTCATTTTTAAAACAAATAGCTACATCAAGAATAATTATACATAAATACATATAAAATAATAATCATGAAGAGCAAAGAGATATTTAAAATTGTTGTTCAAGGAGAGAGGTAATACTTTTTACCATAATTCTAAAAATAGACTAGGTTTGAGTGTTCCTCACAGACACAGGCAGGGCATTCTATAGCCGTACAGCTTGAACTGTAAAGGATTTATCGTAGAAAAACACCACAAATTAGTTTTACAAATATATAAAGCTCTTTGCACAGTAAAACGTGCCGGTTACGTTAGATATACCGGAGACAGTTTAATTTTACGCGTAGACGGCTTTCCGATTTACCTAATATCCCAAAATCTGAATAGGATATGCGTGAATGGAGGGGAATTTGTTTTAAGGACATTAATGGTCCCTCCTGTCTATACGGTTCTCTAGCACTTAGTTGTGTTAAAATATATACCATTTTTTGTCAATGTTTATTTATTTGACGGGCCTGTTGGTCTAGTGGTTAGTGGCTCTGACTGCTGAGCCGGAGGTCGTGGGTTCGATTCCCACCCAGGACAAACTTTGTGTGATGAGCATGATTGTTTGTTCTGTGTCTGGGTGTAATTTATCTATAATTTGTATGTATTTATAAATTATATAAGTATGTATTGTCTGGTTACCATAACACAAGCTCTGCTTAGCTTGGGATCAGATAGCCGTGTGTGAGTTGTCCCAAGATATTTATTTATTATTTACTTGCTTTCTTCCGAAATAGAAAGACGAAACGAAAATGACTGGCTTTCTTTTTATGAGAGAGACAGACAGAGAAACACGCGCACACCTTACAATATAGCAAAAAGTGTCGTTTCAACTTTTGATCTTAAACAAAAAGTGTCGTTACAACTTCTGGACTTAAGCAAAAGTGCCGTAACAACTTTTGGTCTTAATTTTTTCCTTTCGCACCTTCGTTACAAAAAACAAAAAAAAAACATGTTTTTTTTTCTAAACCAAACTAAGAAACGGTGAAATTCCTGTGCCAATACGATTTAACAATTGTATTATATTAACATACTAGCTTTTGCCCGCGGCTTTGCTCGAGTTAAATTCGGTAGCGCCTTATTGATTTGTAATAGCAACGCTAAGTTTTCCTGTTTCTTCCCTCTTTCTCCCTCATTTCCCATTCTTTTAAAAAAATAAATAGCCTATGTCCGTCTCCTGGTTCCCAACTATCTCTGTAGGTACCAAAATTCATCAAAATCGCTTTAGCCATTAAAGCGTGAAGAGGTAACAAACAAACAAACAAACTCACTTTCGCTTTTATAATATTAGTAAGGAAGGATAAATAGTAATATATTTTTAACACAAGCCTGTACCTATATGCATATACGACCTTGCAATACGAGGCATTCAACTCTCCCTGTGCATAACAACCAGACCACCAGATCGTCTCTCAGGTTATTAAAAACTACCCTCTTTCTCCACTATCTACGTTATTGCTGTCATAACTGCACTTTAAACGAGACAGTAACAATATGTAAGCTTAAACTAAGTGGCTATTAAGGTAACGTTAAATGCTGACTAAGAGAGCAGTTAAACACTGCAAAGTGGTATATTAAAGTAGAGTTATGAGTTTGTTAACCGTCTTGGGTAACACGTGTTTTTTTAACTAGGTATATGTGAGACGGGCAGGTTAAGCCGCGCTTGCCTAGGTTGGTCTGTGGATGGGTGACCACCGGTTACATGCCGAGTTTCCTCCGTGCCTCGGAAAGCACGTTAAGCTGTTGGTCCCGACTGTTATTTGTAGATCTTTTCTAGACAGTCGTTACAGATTGTCAGTGTTTCGAAAGTCTGACAACCAGTCTTACCAAGAGCTATCGTATTACCTAGTGCTAACTGGGTTGTGGAGTTCAGATAGGCAGTCGCTCCGTGTAAAATACTGATATTCAGCTGCATCCGGTTAGACTGGAAGCCGACCTCAACATAGTTGGGAAGAGGCTAGGCTGATGATGATGTGTGAGACGGGCTAGCGTACTCTTTTTTTTGGTTGGGGAGTCATTAAATTACGTTTCCTGCTCTGGATGGAAGCGGAAGGGACTTAAACTGACTAAAATACATCCAAACTCAAACTCTTAGCATTTATTTTACCTGCCGGGCTTGTGGGTCGTTTGAAAGAGATACCGCGACCTCGGAACGTAAAGTGCAATAGAAGGAACATGGGTGGGTTTTAGTCAGTACAAGTCTGACATTCCCCTCTACTCTGCCCAGAGCGAGGAAAGTTATTTCATGAACAAAAACAAAAGAATGAAGTTACAGTCACAGACACAAGGCATAATAACTTGTGAAAGTACTGTAGTTGCCCATTCCAAAGCGTAGATCTCTATGGAGAAGAATGGGCAAGAAACAATGGAGTTTCTAAAATTATTGAGAATAAGCTTTTGCCCGTGGCTACGCTCGCGTTAAATTCGGGGAAACACGGTTCCAATTTCCTGATTTGCAGGCACCTGCTACCTGTAATTTTTGGGCTTGCGCCTAATTTATTGTAATAGCAAAGCTAAGTTTTCCCTTTTCTTCCCTTATAAACTACTGTACAGGTAGCAGGTAAATCAGGAAAGGGGAACTGTGTTATCCCAAATTTAACGAGAGTGCGAAGCCGCGGTTAAAAGCTAGTTATCTATAAAAACGGAAAAAGGTCATATTTGTTATATGCGAATAAATACTTATTAAAAATTAAATTATACATTTCTTTAATCTGTTTTTTTTTTGTGTTATAGCGGCAACGGACGGACATAGAAGTTTTAGTAATAGTGTCTCATTTTGACCCTCGGGTAAGGAACCCTATAACGATTGTTTATGGAATACATACTTAGTTTTATTAACAACTATCCAGCAGGAAGAGCTAATAAATGATTGACACATCCATTGGCTGAAAGCCAGCAAGTCTATCAAAAGCAACGATAAAAATTCAGCTATAAACATAAAATATTAACTTTTATCGCAAAAGAAATAAGGCTCAGAGTAGACGCAAATACAATTTTGTAATAACAATTCGTTTGAAAGGATCGATTTTTGGGGAATGTCCAGTGAGGATAAATTTTATGATTTATCGAAACAATTTGTCTGGTCATGGAAAGAAAGAATGATGCTTAAAATAAGCGTAAAGCCAACCGAATTGAATGTACTTGTCAAATTCATCATCTGTCTAGCCTTTTCTTAAGTTAATTGACAAACTTTGATTAGGCGTTTCGGAGATTAACAAGAACAAACTAACAGACAGACAATTTTTTTGTTATTATTAAATTCTTTTGCATTTAGTTATAAGCTGTTATTTAAAAAAAAGAAGAGAGAAAGAAAAAGTATTTATTTGACTGGCACAGGACAAAACAGTAAAACAAAATATAAAAAAGCAGAGTATTAAAAAAAGAAACATAGGTAACTACATGAAATATAAGCCCTGTACGAGGTATAAAAGTATCCTATCTAATCGCTGGAATAAAATGACCCAAGCAATTGGTTGACGCTGGCCTCTCATACTTAAGTAACGCTGTAACAACACATTGTAAAACCAAATGATTTTAAAAGAGTAACCATGGAGTTTCTTGCCGGTTCTTCTCCATAGGAAACGACCAACCCGAACCGTGCATCTTTTCTCGACGTTTTATAAGTGCCCATGTAGGCCTATGTGAAATAAAAATATTTTGATTTTGATCCAAAGGGCAGAAAAATTACAAACAATCACTCAATTTTATTTCTTGTTTTTTTTTTTTTAAATTTTGTGTTTTATACAATACTAGCTGTGCCCAGCGGTTTCACCCGTTGCTCAGCTTCTTTCTATAAAAGGGTATGAAAAATAGATGTTGGCCGATTTTCAGACTCACCTGATATGCACCCAACATTACGTTCAAATCGGTCCAGCCGTTACGGAGGAGTATGGCAACTAACACTGTGACATACATAAATTTTGTCGCCGCTTTTAATTCTATATTATTATTTACTGTTTGTCAGTCTTTAAATCTTAATAATTATACAGTCCACTCAACCAACACATCGTCCGGCCGCAGCTCCCCGCCCGCGGACTTCCAGCGCGGCGGATATTCTCGACATTATCTTACTAACAGCTTAATAGAAAGTAAAAAAAAAACTGAAAAAATTGTCGAAATTAAAAGAAATGTATAAAAGATTTATCTCATCCCACCACTGACACAAAAATGTTCTTAAAGCTGTATCCATCAAAATCATAAGATGGTTATTATTAAAATATTCAATTCGGTTCATTTCCTAAAAAATTTCCCTTTGTATCCAATTGAGTCTTATTTGTTGAATAAATTACATTTTGATTTCCAACGAAGATTGCGTTGACTTCGTCGACGTTGGCAGCTTTTTCCTTTTTTTTAGCCTGTGGCTAGCAGATTTCTTTGCGATGAAAATGTTGGTTTTTCATATCATCTTGCGCTCGGTACTAAGATATTTTTATAAGATCGGATTTGTTAGGCGATTTAGTTATTGTTCAATCGACTAAAATGTGCTTAGTTTTAACTTAATTTTCATTATTCATGTTTGAAGTCATGATGTAGTCGGTAACGTGAATGTTATAAAATACTAGCGACGCATCCCGGCTTTGAATGGGCAATAACTGAAAACTGATGACTACTAAAGGATAGATGGCACAACGTTTCATGATAAGTGAAGTTTATTTTGCAAGTAGGGATTAACACTTTTACCTACATGTCGTTTTTTTTTAAAACCATAAGAGTTTTGTTCCCGATTATTTTGAGAAGAAACAGCCGAAACAAACTCATCGGTCATAGTCTCTTTTACGGGGGTCTACTCTCTTTCTCCGAAACGTAACTTCGTTAACGAACGAAAGTCAAAAGTAGTTACGTTTGTAACCCTACTCTATATCATTTTGCGTGAATTAGAGTAGGTTTAGAAAATTTTAATGTCAAATAAACTTCGAACTCCGAAAGGAGATGTTCCAGGAATGTATCGAGCTTGGGCCAGCTCTATGTACACCTAATGTGAATATCACTATACAGTATAGTTAACGTTTTTTTGTGTTAATTTCCTATATTTTGCCGTCGTTTTTATGTAAATCCAATTTAACTCGGTCAAGGAGAGCAACACAACTACTAATAAATATGGTGGTCAGCAATAAGCTAAATGTGATTTTGACAGTGACATTTGATTGATGTGTTGTGTGTCACCTTATTTATAACTGCAAAAAAAACAAAACACGAATTCCGAGCATACTACTTGTTTGCGTCTGCTTATCTTGTAATACCTATTATTGCAGCTACATTAGTTACATGGTTTAGCGCAATATTGTTTATTCTCATTTATTACCGAGGTGCGCTTTACGCACGCCATTGTCAATAAACTGGAACAATTTGAGATAAAATGTTACAATAATGAACTAGGTAAGAAAACATCGCAAAGAAATAACATTTGTACAAAGAATAGAGGATACATACCTGAAACTGAACTTGTTATTGTAAAAAAACACTACATACGAGGGGATCCAAATCACTGACGAATCAGAAACTATCATATAACAAAACCAGGGTCAACAGAGAAGCAATCAATCAAGGTCCGTAATAGTAAACTGCTTCGCAAAACAAAAACAATCGTTAAAAACTCCGAAACACAACTAACTCAACATTCACGAACACGATGATTCAAAGTAAACGTAAACTTAGAAGTACCCTCTATAATTTTATACTCTTTGCTTAGAACTGTCAAAGTCGTCAATCAAACGTCATAACTACTGTCATGGCTACCTTAAAAAAAGGGTTATCTCACTAAAATACTTTTCAAATAATTGATTAAGTACACCTGTACTTTTATTCTAACTAATTTAATTGTATTTTTATGAGAATCTATATTTTTTTTCCTTTTTATCTATGCGGTGTACATATTCCTAGCCCAAAATCGAACATCTCCTTTCTAAATGAATGAAATGAAATGAAACCGTGGTAGAAAACGTTCGAAGTTTCGGCCGCAATTTCGTTTTACGTAGAATTAGAGTAGACCCCCAGAAACGCTCAATAGAACAATCCATTTAATGTTCCTGCCACGTGTTTTCGAAGTGGTAAGCGCAGTGGCTGAGCGATTGACTGCTGCCCTGTGTCACAGTATAAATATGTACAGTATGGAAACTAGGCTTACTATGTTTGTGTGAGTGTGCTGTTTCGAGTCTCTACGTAGTTTTCGTACTGTACATATTTTTATTGGGCCTGCGTGTCAAGAGTTCGATCTCCGCACGGTAAAAATATTTGTATGGCCTACAGATAGTTGTTTCGGGTCTGGCTGTTTGTGTATGTGAGTTTAAATGCTTTTTTTTGTGGGTAGGTGCATAAATAATCAACACATATCCCATATTCATTATTTCAATTTTAATAGTATTTTTTATTATTTATTTAAAATTCTTACCAAAATATTCTTATAAACATACTATTAAGCACATATTGTGTGGGCAGTAACATACACATGCCCTAAACAGTGTCAATTGTATTTTCTTGCTGGCTTGACTGTCACTTGAACTTTGGACACACTGACTACTGCACTTAATCACTAAATCACAATCATGAGCTCTATAGCTGATATTGCGGAGACTCAGCGCATGGTGATGACATCCCTTAACCAGCGGATGGCTGATTTTGAAGACAGTCTGAAGAAGTCCTCTGTCGGAGCGGATTTGGGCGGTCTTCACAAGGATTTTATTGCCTTCAAAGAGCACGTCTGGAGTGTCCTGAGTGCATTGCAACTGCAGATTGCTGAGGTGAGCAGGAGTGTTGACGTCATTGAGATGCGTCACAGGAATAAGTTTTTGCTGCTTGGCGGTGTGCCTGAGAAGCCTGGCGAGAAACTGGCAGAAACTGTAGCATCCATTCTGCAGGGTAAGCTTGACATTACTGATTTGACGCATTCTTCATTGACAGTATGTCACAGGTTAGGCATAGCTTCAGAAGGTCATTCGAGACCTATATTACTTCGGTTCATGGACTCTGCTATTAGAGGACAGATCTGGAAAACCAAGACCAAACTGAAGGGATCCTCCTATGTGGTGTCTGAGTTCCTCACTCGTCAGCGGCAGACTGCTTTTACAACAGCTCGCAAGTTGTTCGGTGTAACTGATGTGTGGACTATGGATGGTATCATTAACATCAAGCTTCCTAATGGCAAACGTCGTCGGGTTTTCACTGCTGAGGAAGTAATCGCGCTGGGAGCGGAGCATGGCAAGTCGCTGGATATTGCTGTTCCTCGGGATTCCAACCCTGATTCGAATAGCGCAAGCCCGGCGCCGGCGCAAGCTAACACTCGATCAAGGCGGTTAGCAAGGAAGAAGTAACTTGTTTTGTATTAGGTAGCTATTTATTTGAGTTTTTTTTTTTGTTGTTGTTTAAAATTCTGCTTCTTGACCACTCTGGTCGTTGATCACATTTGTTACATCACGTCACAGTAACTTTATACGTTTACCGGCTTTTGTTCGTTCTAAACAGTGTTAATGTTTGTTTTTGAAATGTCACTGTCACATCAAATTGTCATAGCCACTGTCAATGTTTTTTTTTTTTTTTTTTCTCATTTACGTTCGGATACGCACTTTAGTTTTAATTAGTTTTTTTTTCTGTGAACAGTCTGCCGGCAGGTTAATGCAATTGATTCTTAAGTGTATTTATTACACATTTAAAATCTTTTATAGTATTTGTTATATTTATATATATATATCTTTATTATATTTATTTAATTAACTTTACAGTAATTATGTCTGATGATGACTCTTTTTATTCTTGTTCTTCCACCTCTTTTTCATCTCTTGACGATTCTCTCCCCGTGAATGGTTTTCTAAGTAGCGAATGCCAGCGATTTAACAAGTGCTTTAATGTGTGTCATATAAATGCTCAGAGCATTCCTCAGCACCATTCTGAGTTATTGGATTTATTTTCGGGCGTCTCTATGCATGCTGTTTTAGTATCTGAAAGTTGGCTTAAACCTGAACTTCCGTCTTCTTCGTACTGTTTGCCTGGCTTTATTTTAATCCGCAACGATCGTACGGGTAAAAGAGCCGGGGGTGTTGCCATGTACCTGCGTAATGATATTCCTTATAAAATTATTTCTTCTTCATCCCCAATTTATAATGGCAACCCTGAGTACTTATTTATTGAAATTATTGTCACAGGGGTTAAGTCCGTTCTAGGAGTTGTTTACTGCCCTCCTTCTATTGATTACTTCTCTTCTCTAGAATCTCTCTTTGAATCTCTTTCCTCAGAATACAAACATCTCATAGTCATGGGTGATTTTAACACTGACCTTTTGAAAGATAACGTAAGAACACGTAGGCTGAATGCGATCTTGGAGTCGTCGAGTCTATCTCTCCTTAATCTTGGTCCGACTCATCATAACTTGGACTCAAGCGATTCCTGGCTCGATCTCATGCTTGCGTCTTCTGTGGATCTCGTGGCAAACCATGGGCAGGTGGCTGCGCCTGGTTTATCCAGACATGATCTGATCTATCTGGCTTACAAAATGAAACCCCCTAAGCAGAGGCCTGCTATTGTCATGATACGGAATTTTGTAAGGTTGGATAAGGATAAACTTAATACCGATGCGCAGGCTCTTGATTGGAACGATATTTCCCAGACATTACCAGTGGATCAGATGGTGGACACCTTTAACAGGAATGTTCTCCAGCTTATTGATACGCATGCGCCACTGAGGGCTGTTCGCGTTAAGCGCCCACCAGCTCCTTGGATAACCCCTGGAGTTCGGATGGCAATGAGAAGACGCGACCGGGCGTTTAGAAGATATAGGCGGGATCGCAGTGGGGAGTACTGGGACCTGTACAAGTTGGCTAGAAATCGTTGCAACCAGATGGTAAGAACATCTAAACGCCGATACATTTGTGAAAATGTTCTTAATTCTTCGCCGGCTGATATTTGGAAGTTTCTTAAGTCGCTTGGTTTCACAAAGTCCCCTTCTAGTGCCGTTCCTCTTAATTTGCCTTTAAATGCTCTTAACAAACATTTTTCAACGTCTGCTGCACTTGCGGTTGGTATTAAGGGTAATACTATTGAAGAAATTACTTCCAAGCCAATGCTTCCTCCTGACTCCTTTTCTTTCTCCCCTGTGACTAATCATGAGGTCTTTAAATTTTTTTCCTCAATTAAATCTAAGGCTGTGGGCTGTGATGGGGTCAGCCGTACTATGTTATCTTTTATGATTGAAAGCTTAATCCCAGTTATTACTTACATCGTCAATTCTTCTCTGCAATCTGGAGTGTTTCCTGCGATTTGGCGTAAGGCTTACATTATCCCTCTTCCTAAAATTTCTAATCCTAGTTTAGCTAATCACTTTAGACCCATCTCCATTCTCCCTTTCCTGTCTAAGATCCTTGAAGCAGTTGCTCTTAAACAATTATCCTCTTTCGTTTTTAAGAATAATCTTTTGTCCAGTTCCCAATCCGGTTTTCGGCTTGGCCACAGCACAGCCACAGCTTTGCTTAAAGTTACAGAAGATATTCGGGATGGCTTGGAGAATTCTAAGTTAACGGTGTTAGTTTTAATAGATTTTTCCAATGCTTTTAACACCGTTGATCACGAAATTCTCCTGGCCATACTTTCTCAAATTGGGGTGTCTTCTTTGTCACGTAATTGGGTGTCTTCTTATCTTCGTGGTCGCCAGCAGGCGGTGCGTGTTGATCAGGATAACTCTGACTGGTGCGACCTGATGACTGGTGTTCCACAAGGCGGTATACTATCTCCTCTCTTATTTTCTTTATTTATTAACTCCATTACTGCTATCCTCAAATGTTCTTACCATCTGTACGCTGATGATTTGCAACTTTACGCTCAATCAGATATTGCGAACCTTGATGAATGCATTTCATCCCTTAATGCTGATCTCCGATCTATTGAGGAATGGTCTGGCAAATTTGGGGTTTCTGTTAACGTTGGGAAATGTCAGGCCATCCTCATTGGTAGCTCGCACTATTTGAGAAATGTGAACATTAGTCAACTTGCACCACTGATGTATCAGAATTCAATTATTTCTTTCTCACCTCACGTTAAGGACTTAGGTTTGTACATTGACGACTGTTTCAGCTGGAATAAGCACGTGGCTCAAGTGAGTCAGAAAGTCACTCTCTCGCTGCGGTCTCTCTATAGATTTAAGCACTTTCTCCCATCTAGCACTAAACTCATTTTGGTTCAGTCTCTTGTGCTTCCCATTATCGACTATGGTGATGTTTGTTATTCTGATCTATCCCAGGAACTTCTCAATAAATTGGATCGTCTTCTTAATAATTGCATTCGCTTTGTGTTTGGCCTTCGTAAATATGATCACATCTCTTCCTTCCGTACTCAGCTTAAATGGCTGCCTATACGACTCAGGAGGTCCCTCAGATCTCTCTGTATGCTGTACTCTATCTTGAATGATCCGTATGCTCCAGATTATTTAAAAAAATATTTTAAAGTGTTGGGCAGTTCTCACAGCCGTAACCTTCGGGCTTCTGAAAATCTACTCCTCCAAGTTCCATTACACCGCACCGGTTTTATGTCCAAATCATACGCAATTTCAACAATAAAGCTCTGGAACGCGCTACCCTTTGGCATTAAAAAAGCTGAAAGTAAACTTACCTTTAAAAGAAAAGTTCGTAAACACTATTTAGGTCCGCCTACCAATTAAAAGTCATAGTAATTACTGTTAAAGTTCTCGTTTTTATTTATTTTTAATTGTATTTATTAGTTTATTTGATATGTATATGTGTATTAGTATCCGTATAAATATATGTGTTTTCATAATCAAATAGTTTTAGATATATTTATTTTTGTACCCTATCACAATGTTGTCGTATTTTACCCAAAGGTTGACTGGTAGAGAATGCCTTATGGCATTAAGTCCGCCTATGTACCACTATTGTACATGAAGTTTAAATAAATAAATAAATAAATAAATGCTTGTAACGCACGATACAGAAATAAATCCTCGTGTGGGGCAAACTTAACTCTTTTTTTAAACAATAATATATCATTAAAAATGTCAGTGGAAATATATTATTATACTCGATCATAATATTATGTGTAACAGCTCTAACAGACACACAAAAAGTTTTTGAATACTTTTATTAATAATTAATCCTAAAACTCATTAGTGTAGTTTGTTAAATATTCGCTACAACATGGTTACTGCTTGAACTTAGATAATTACCTATAATAACTTTATGTAAAGATCTTTGGAAGTTAATTGAAAGTTGCAAACTTAGTGGTGTAACATATTTTTCAAATTAAAGTCAGGGTGATCAAATTAAAGTCACGGGTTAATTTATGTTATCGAATTAATCCTTACTAATATGAACTTACTAAGCTGAACCGAATTTGGTAAATTTTGGTACAGAGATAGTTGGGACCCTGGAGCCGTCTCCAGGGTCCCAACTATCTTATGTCCGTACATAAGCTATTTTTTTTAGAAAAAGATTAAGGTATGAGGGAAAACAGGGAAGAAAAGGGAAATCTTATGATTTCTATAACAATAAATAAGGCGCAAGGGCAAAAACTACACGTAGCAGGTACCTGCAAATCAGAAAAGAAGAACTGTGTTACCCCGAATTCAACGCGAGCGAAGCCGCGGGCAAAAGTGTAAACGTGATTTGGTAAAACTATTATGATTTAAAAGAATATCCATGGAATTTCCTGTCTATTCTTCTCCATAGAGATCTATGCTTTGTAATGAGCAACTATAGTACTTTCACAAGTTATTACGTCTTGTGCCTGGGACTTTAGCAGCATCTTTTTTGTCGTTATGACATTCAAAGTGCCTTTAATGGTCTAATTGAAATAAGTGAGTTTGAGACTTCAATTACTAAAAGAAAGTAGCAATAAGATGTTTTTGCGTACAGAAAAAGTTCTGGCGGAAAACAAAACACGTCCAAATGAAAACAACATACATTTATGTCTATCAAATTGACTTGAAATAAGTTCGCAGCAGCATAATAAAAATTTATACCCTTATTAAGGCATATTTTATCCAGATTTTCTATAAACCATAATCGTTTATCTATAACAAAGGCATTTAAGCAAGGCTAAGAAAGGAAATAACGCACTGGTGGTCTTATTATTGGTTCACAGCTTTGCCCGACCCTCGCCACGCCAGTGGAAACTTTAACCAAAAAAGACAGAAAAGAGGGACTAAATAAAGAAATATGTGTGTATCCCATTCATAATTGTCGGGATATTTGCCAAAGCGTGGATAAAGTAAATGTCTGCGCCCTTGGTGGTGAGTAATTAGTACTACATATCACTTTAATTGTAATTAATCGGGGATACGAAGAAATTGAGCCAAAAATTCGAACGTGTAGATGATTTACGTAAGCATAGAGGGATGGCAGTCGCCGTATATGAACTTCTATCACAATAACTGAACCCCACAACACAGGGTATCCAAGTGTGGGGTTCAATGTCATTTAAATTATGTATGTACTTTTTTGTAGGACAATAAAAAATAAATTAGAAAAAGCTTAGTGGGTCAATCTTTGTTGAGATTATTATTTTTTTGTAATTATTGAATCGGAACGCACGTGACTCAGTGTCATGCTAATGAATTTACGTCGTGTTGATAAATATAGAGGGAAAGAAAACCAAAGAAAATATGGATACAAACGAGAAAAAGGTAAAATGAGAAATATAGCGAGGGAAAATTAAAAAAAAATGTGTTTCCCCAATCAACAGGTTAATTGAGTTAAAAGCCAAAATATGTATAATCGTGGTAGTTTATAAATTTTTTGCACTTCATATCAGATCAACTGTCTATACAAATAAATGAAATTTAAGCTTTCTTTTTTTTATGCATAATTATAAATGTATAATAGTACAGTTTTATGAAAGTATTCATCAATTTTTAATGTTGATTGTCTGTCTCGTTGTTCCGGCTAAATCTCTGAAACCACTGAATCGATTTTGACGGTACATTTACTGACGTATAGCTAATTTGTTATAAAGAGTAAGTTAAATATTATTTTAGATCAAGGCACAAACCCTGTACCGTGAAAAAAATAAAACCCATGAAGGGTTTTAATACATCATTAGAAAATCCAAAGCAACAACAGAAAAAAATAGGTATTATTGCAACTTAATCGTGTTTAAAAATAGTGGAAATGACAAAAAAAAACTCAAAGAAAAAAATTTGGCATAGTTGGTGCAGTGGCTGAGCGATCGACTGCTGTGCTGCGTATCGCGGGTTCGATTCCCATACGGAACAAATATTTGTATGACCCGATAGTTGTACCGGGTCTGCTTGTTTGTGTATGTGAGTTTATACGCACCCACAATGCAGGAGAAATTCCCAGGGTGGAGTAACGTTTTAAAAAAAAATGTGAGTCAGAAAAAAGATTCCTAAAAGAGACTATTTGTATCGTTCCGTGTGAAACCTGTGGACAAAACATAGTATTTCCTTTAGATCTAAACTCCGACATGGGAAATCATACGCCAGATTCTTGTTCAAGCAATTTATATTTCATTCATGTCTTTGACACAAAGCTGTAGGTAAAATAAATGTTTACTTTAGCTAAGAGAGGCACATTTCAAAATGTTGACTACCACTGGTTTGTATAACTCAAAAGTTTTCGGTCATGTCATGTTTTTGGAGTAAAGATAACAGAGTGAAATCTAATACGAGTTTTAGAAGTTATTTTTTTTTAAACGTCGCCCCTCACTAGGAATTTCGCCTGTATCGTGGGTGCGTTTACAAACATTTCAACTGACAAACACAAACAGCCAGACCCGAAACAACTATCTGTAGGCCATATAAATATTTGTTCCGTGCGGGAATCAAACCCACGACACGCAGCGCGGCAGTAGATCGCTCAGCCACTGCGCCAACCGAGAACTGGACACTCAGTGTCCAGTGTGTCACATAGGCCTACATGGAAAAAAGGTCCACGGTTCGGGTTGGTCGTTTCCAATGGAGAAAAACCGACAAGAAACTCCATGGCTACTCTTTTACAATCATTTGGTGTTACAAAGTTGTTTGTTACAGCGTTATTACTTAAGTATGAGAGAACAGCGTAGGCCCGACAATAAATCATTGCTTACTTTACAAAACGTAAAATAAGATAAGAAGTTAATAAACGTCAAAGAATCTACAAGGCCAACATTTTGGGGTGCAAAGTCAGAAAACCTCCACGTGTGCCTAGTGGCTGCTGCCCTCCTCGATCCGTTGAGTGGGAGCAGCAGTTGCTGGGCCGGTGCACCCTGGGCGCGGACAGTGGCATTCCCCGAGTAATGGGGAGAAATTCCTATCCCTTGGGGAAGACCACTGTCCGTGGCGAATATTCTGACGTGGGAGGGGTCCAACCCGGACCACCGGTGCGTTGTTCCGCGTGACCCTCTGATAAGCAGAGGGCACAGCGGAGGAGCAAGGGCGGGCTCGGTGTGCACTCACCATGCCCCGAGCAGACAGAGGAGGCACTCCTTCTCTGTCCCCGTCGATCTCGTAACCCCAAGCCGGAGTGTCGTGGATCACGTCTCGCGGCTTCGATTGGGACCGAGGGTCTTGGCTTAACCGCCCGGACCGCGAGGTAGAAAACCTCTATAAAAAGTCACCCCGAATCTCAAGCGGCGGCGCACCGCGAGGAGATGAATGGCTGACGGGTGTTCCTATGGGACCTTCAGTCGTTAGTGCGACCCCCGCCAGAGTACCAGCCGACCCTCTGGCGGGTTACAACTTAAGGCTTGTCTGGGGACAGGGGGTACCCCCAGAAAGGACAACACATATCCCCCATACTCGTGGGAACAGAAATGGAATATTTTGAAAAACCCAAAGACGTAAGGGAGAAAGATGAAGATAGGGAGAAAGAGGATGCGAGGTGCGAGTCCGACACCGCATCGAGTGTGGCGAGCGCGGGAAGCTCAGGGAGCTCCCGCTGTGAGAGGGCTGGGGCTGCTAGGAGGGAGAACGGAAAGTTCTTCCTCAAGCGGCCCAGGCAGGTAGTCGACCAGGGGTCCACTACGGAAGGGGAGCTTGCTTCGGCTAGGAAAATCCCCACCAGATAGCGCGGTGGAGTGCGTGAGCGCGGTGGAGTGCGTGGCCGTGGCCGAGGCAAGGGCGAGGGCCCTCTGACCCAGAAGGCTGGTGAGGCTGAGGGGCCCCCGGTCGATACCGACCCTAAAGAGGTCTCCCCGAGCGTGGAGGCAAATGCAGATGGCGGCTCCAACCAGGAGCGTAAGGCCAGATTTGCGGAGGCAGTGGAGGCCGCGGTAAAAGACGTGGCCTACAAGGTCAAGAAGGCCTCCAAATTCAAAGCAGTGGGTACGGCAGCGGCGTCCATAATTGCGGCAGCGAGGCCAACTTCGGGCCCCCCTCCGCGTCGGGCGAGGTGGCCGAATTGCGAGCGGAGGTGGCCCGCCTGACGGCCGCCACGGAACTCCTCCTAGAGGAGAACCGGAGGCTCCAGGCGGACCTGGCCGGTCTCCGGGAGAGGAGGTCCCCCGAAACACCAGAGGGGGGGCAGCAGACGGCAAGCCATGCCGTTCCGGTTGAGGATCGCATTCTCAACCTGGTTCGGCAAGAGATGGCTGCCTTCCAGGCACGGTTCTCCGTGCTGGAGGGCATTGTTCTGCGCCCCTCCTTGGCGGCAAGCAAGGGTCCGGTCACACCAGGCGGGGCCACTGGGCCGGCAAAAGGGGGCTCGGGGACGGCAGGAAGGGGTCCGGGGGCGGCCTCATACTCGGCCGTGGCGGCTGGACCGAGGCCATCAGGCCGGTCGAGTGGCAAGAACCCAGCTGCCCCTGCAAAGCCGGCTCCGGCAAAACACGCGCTGGTCCCGGCAAAACCCGCGTCTGCCACTGCGAGGCCAGCCCCAGTAATGCCGGCGCCGACCTCGGCGAATCCGACTTCGTCGCATCCGGCGCCGGCTAAAACGGCGCAGGCCGCGCCGAATCCGGTGTAGGCCGGGCCGAAACCGGCTGGGAAAGCCCCTAAAAAGGGCAAAGCGGCGAAGACGTCAGCGCCAGCCGCCGCCACCGCCCCCTCGCCTGACTCTCCGACGGCCGAAGCCGGGTGGGAGGTGGTCGGGGAGAAGAGGAGGGGGCGCAAGGCGGCCAAAGCGGCGAAGAAGAAGGCGCAGAAGAAGCGGCAGCGAAACGGCGCGGCTAGGCTTCGCGCCCCGAAGACCGCAGCTGTAGTGCTTACACTACAGCCGGAAGCGGAACAGAGGGGCGTGACCTACCGCGACGTGCTCGCTAAGGCGAAAGCGGCGGTGGACCTGCAGGAGCTCGGGATCACCGGGGGCCTCCGGCTTAGAGTCACAGCGACTGGGGCTCGGATGCTGGAGATACCCGGTGCAGCAAACAGCTCGTCCGCCGACGCCCTGGCTGAAAAGCTCAGGGCGTCCCTAGATGCGGACGAGGCCCGAGTGTCCAGGCCTGTCAAGTGCGCAAGTCTGCGCATTTCAGGCCTGGACGACTCCGTGGTGGAAGAGGAGGTGGTGGCTGCCGTCGTCAGGACTGGTGGGTGCCCTGCCGACCAGGTGAAGGCAGTGGGCACCGTACGTCCTGACTACGGGGGCATGCGAACTGTGACGGTTAGCTGCCCCGTGACGGCGGCCAAAACAATCGTGGAGGGCCGAAGGCTCTTGGTGGGCTGGGTGTCTGCGCAGGTGAAACTGCTAGAGCCCAGACCTCTGAGGTGCTTCCGGTGCCACGTGGGTCACCACGTGGCAGTCAAGTGCTCGGAGGTGGACCGCAGCCGACTGTGCTTCCGCTGCGGCCAGCCCGGTCACAAGGCCGCGACCTGCGACGCCCCGCCGCACTGTGACGCATGTGCGACGGCGGCCAGGCCGGCCGATCACCGGGCGGGAGGCAAGGCCTGCGCACCACCAGCAAAAACCAGGGGCAAGGGAAGGTCCTCCGCGACCACCACCACCAACGCCGCCGCCACAGCCGCTGCCACTGACGCCGCTGCTGCCGCCGCCGCCAACAGCGTCACCGCTATCGCCACAGCGGTGGCAGCCGGACCCTCACAAGGGGTCCAGGAGGGGGCTGTAATGGAGTGCCAATAACGGCCCCATTACGCCTCCTACAGGCGAATATCAACCACTGTGCCTGCGCTCAGGATCTCCTGCTCCAGAGCATGGCGCAGTGGTCGATTCATATCGCCGTGGTCTCTGAGCCGTACTTTGTCCTCCCCAGGGACGACTGGGTTGAGGACCTGAGCGGCTCAGTGACCATCATCTCGTCGGCCGCCGCCGGTACCCCGTCCTTCGAGGGTGTCAGGAAGGGTCAGGGGTGCGTCGCTGCACGGTTCGGGGATATGGTCGTAGCGGGCGTCTACTTCTCCCCGAGCCGAACTCTCGCCGAGTTCCACAACTCCCTCAGAGAGTTGACCGTCGTCGTCGGTAACCCCTCCCTCCCCGTGCTAGTGCTCGGGGACTTCAACGCCAAGAACTTGGCTTGGGGTTCTCGCTGCACGGATGTGCGGGGAAGGATGGTGGAGGACTGGGCACTGGAGACAGGCCTGGTCGTCCTAAATCGGGGTTCTGTTCCCACGTGCGTGCGGATGCGGGGCGAGTCGGTGGTGGACATTTCGTTCGCGAGCCCCGCTCTGTCGCCGCGTGTCGTCGACTGGCGCGTCATGGAGGAGGTGGAGACCTACTCCGATCACCGGTATATCCGGCTCGACGTCTCCACCCAGACCTCCAGCGCGCCGGTCCTACAGGCCCCGAGTGGTCCGCGTTGGGCGCTGAAACAGCTGGACCGGGAGCTCCTCCTGGAAGCCTCGATCGTGCAGGCCTGGGTGTCATCACCGGACAGGCCTGCCGACACTAACCACGAGGCGGACTGGTTCCAGGAGGCCATGTCTGAGATCAGTGACGTGGCAATGCCCCGAGTCAGGCCTGGAAGCGCCCGGCGTCAGGTGTACTGGTGGTCGCGCGAGCTGACGGCACTGCGAGAGGCATGCGTCGCTGCGCGACACCGGTACGCCAGGCACCGCAGGCTCCGCATCAGAACACCAGATGCGGCAGCCATCGAGGCGGAGCTGTATGAGGGGTACAGAGCGGCGAAGACCGCCCTCCTAGAAGGTGTCTTGCGGGCCAAGGATCTGGCCCGCGAGGAGATGCTGGAGTCTCTGGACGGGGATCCGTGGGGGCGCCCATACAAGATGGTGCGGGATAAACTCCGCACCAGGGCCCCCCCGCTGACGCAGAGTCTCCGGCCCCAACTAGTTGAGGATGTGGTGAGCGCTCTGTTCCCTTCGCGAGGGGAGCATGCTCCTCCGCCCATGGCTCCGCCGCTTGCGGTGTCACAAGCGGACCACAAGGACAACGACGACGACGACATTCCGGAGGTGACTGGGGTAGATCTGAGAGCGGCGGTGGGCAGGCTGAAAGCCAAAAACACCGCCCCGGGACCCGACGGCTTGCATGGCAAAGCCTGGGTCCTGGCCCTGGAGGCTCTCGGGCCCCGACTACTAGGGCTCCTAAGCGCATGCTTGGAGAGAGGCCAGTTCCCACTTCGTTGGAAGACGGGGAAGCTGGTCCTCATACAGAAGCCGGGGCGCCCTGCGCACTCTCCGTCCGCATTCCGGCCCATTGTACTGCTCGACGAGGTGGGCAAGCTCTTTGAAAGAGTAATTGCAAACCGCCTCGTCGGGCACCTTGTGGGGACTGGGCCGGATCTTGCGGATCACCAGTATGGTTTCCGCAAGGGGCGCTCGACGGTGGACGCCATCATGCGCGTGAGAGCCCTCACGACGGGGGCTGCAGTGTCCAGGGGTGGGGTTGTCGTGGCGGTGTCTCTCGACATCGCTAACGCGTTTAACACCATGCCCTGGGGCTGCATCAGGGAGGCACTCCAATACCACCGGATGCCGACCTATCTTCGTCGTGTGGTCGGGGCATATCTGACGGACAGGGCCGTCATATACCCCGGTCGCTCTGGAGAGTGGAACCGGCGAGAGATGTCGTGCGGTGTCCCACAGGGATCGGTCTTGGGGCCGCTCCTGTGGGACATCGGCTACGACTGGGTGCTGCGCGCCGACCTCCCCAGCGGCGTCAGTGTAGTTTGTTACGCTGACGACACGCTCGTCCTGGCTCAGGGGGGGTCGCACCAGGCGGCGGCCGACAATGTGACACGCGGGGTTGCGATAGTCGCGGAGAGGATCCGGCTACTGGGTCTCGAGGTGGCCTTGCACAAATCCGAGGCCATGGTTTTTCATGGCCGCGGAAACACGCCACCGTCGGGATCCCAGTTGACGGTAGGAGGGGTTCGCATCGGCGTCGGGTCGACGATGAAGTACCTGGGAATCGTCCTCGACAGCCGGTGGAACTTCGTCGAACACTTCCGACGTTTGGCTCCCAAGCTCGAGCGGACGGGGGCTGCTTTCAAGCGGCTCCTGCCCAATCTCAAGGGGCCAAACGCCTATAACGAGGCTCTATGCCGGAGTCGTGCGGTCCATGGCCCTTTACGGGGCCCCAGTATGGGCGCGTTCTTTAGGGCGGCGCGCCGCCCACTATCTGAACGCGCCCCAAAGGGTGGTGGCCATACGGCTTGTCCGGGGCTACCGCACGATCTCCGGCGAGGCAGCAAGCCTCCTTGCCGGACTGCCACCGTGGGATCTGGAGGCGATAGTCCTCGCGCGCCTGTTTGAGTGGCGCGCGGAGGCACTACACCGGGGGGAAAACCCACTGCCGCGGCAAGTTGCCGCTCGGCGGGCAGACCTCCGGTGCGATCTCATGGTGGCATGGAGAGAGCGACTGTCGCAACCCCGTGCAGGGCACGCCACAATAGTGGCGATAAGTCCCCTCTTTGAGGAGTGGCTGGAGAGGCGTCATGGCGTCCTCACCTACCGCCTGACGCAGGTCCTCACCGGACACGGAAGTTTCGGGAGGTTCCTGCACATCATCGGGCGGGAGGAAGCGCCCGGGTGTCACCATTGTGACGATCGCCCGGAGGACACGGTGGAGCACACAGTGGCGATCTGCCCGGCTTGGGCGGAGCACCGCCGTGCCCTCGTAGAGGCGATCGGCGGCGGCGATCTCTCGCGTCCGGCCCTGGTTCAGGCCATGGTCCGGAGCGAGAGGGAATGGGAAGCGGTCACCACCTTCTGCGAAGCAGTAATGTTAGCGAAGGAGGTGGCCGGGCGTTTGAGGGAGAGAACATCTGCCCAACCCAGCCGCCGCGGGAGACGCCCATGGCGCCGGGCGCCGCGAGACGACCTCCGGCCACCGTAGATGCGGGCCTGTGGGCGGTGAGCAATGGGTAGTTCACCGTCCGTCCGTCGATTGACGACAGGCCGTGTCGACGGCGCGTTCGTGTTTCACGCGCGCCTCAAAGAGAGTCAGCAAAGCAGAGGGGCTTGCCAGAGCCTCTGCCTGCCGGGGTTGCGGGTTGTTCGAAAGAGATACCGCGGCCTCGGAACGTAAAGGGCAAAAGAAGAAACATGGGTGGGTTTTAGTCAGTACAAGTCTGACATGCCCCCCCGCTCCACCCAGAGCGGGGGAAGTCATTGGATGATTTCCCACCCGAAAAAAAAAAAAAAAAAAAAGGCCAACATTTTATCCACTTATTCACAAAGATATGGTAAAATAAATAAATATCTTGGGACAACTCACACACGGCTATCTGATCCCAAGCTAAGCAGAGCTTGTGTTATGGTAAAGTGCTGGGGTTGCGTGTTTGATCACACAGAACAAATATTAGTATGACCTAAAGTTAGTTATTTCGATTCTGGATGTTTGCTAACGGACCCACAATACAGGAAAAAATCCTAGTGTTGCAAAGTTTAAAAAAAACTTGAGAGGTGTCACGGGATACCCGCATAGGACGAAGCTATAATTTATTACGTACAAAAATCCTGTATACACCCAACAAAAATAACCGTCGCGATACCACATTGTTCAATGCGAAAAAGAAAGACGAAATGAAAATGACTGGCTTGCTCTCTATGAGAAAGAGAGAGAGAGAGAGACAGACAGAGAAACACGCTCACGCCGCATGGCTTAAAACTAAGTAACAAAAAGTGTCGTTACAACTTTTGGTCTTGAGCAAAAAGTGTCGTTACAACTTTTGGTCTTGAGCAAAAAGTGTCGTTACAACTTTTGGTCTTAAGCAAAAAGTGTCGTTACAACTTTTGGTCTTATTTTTTCCCTTCGTTCTAAAAAGAAAAAGGCCGTGTTAAAACCTGGTGTTCTGCTGTACCTGTCTGAGACTAGGGCCTTTTATAAACCCGAAGGAAACACCTTGGTTGATATAAGTCAAAGTACAAGTCTCTAGTCTGGATGCCGCCTTAAATGAGGATACTGATGACGTGATAGTGTTCCGAGTAGGCATTCAATGTCTTCATTGACGTAAGAAGACAGTACAAAGTACCCATAAAGAAATATACCTTTCTTTCTCCAGTATGTAAGTAAGTACTACATTTGTTTTTATAACTGCACACCATTCTAGAGAAATTATGCTATAAAAAGGGAATAAGACCAGTATTTTGCTCAAGGCTACGCAGACTTGTGTTTGGGAGAGATTGTTGGTAGAAAATTATGTTCCTAATAATTTCTTCTTAGTACAAAATATATTTTTTTCCCCAATATTAAACGGATAATCTAGAACAGGGATGACAAACCATTGGCGTTTAATGACTGCACACTGGTTCAGTATCGTCGTCGAATTTCAAGTTGTCAATAAACTAACAAAAAATGCTAAATGGTATAGAAGACAGGTTGGTTTTTGTTTAAAGTCTTTCCTCTAGAAAATCAATAAAAAACCCCTTATAAATTCGACGACTATAAACTTGGTCCTTTTTGTCTAATTAAACTCGACCAATATCTCCAAGTCAAAATAATTTTACAGCACGTCCACATTAAATATGTCTGTAAAAAAAATGGAACGTTGATCCATAAAGTTCATTAACCGTGATCTAGAGCATTTAAAAAACATACCATTAGTCTTAAATATAGGATTTCACTAAAAGGTGCTTTTAAAAGTAAATTTTACAAACTGAAAGCAGAATTTAGTCAGTTTTTTTTTAAAGAATTTGGTTTGAAAACCGGAATGATTATTTTATCGTTTTCTGACGTACATAACCCTGGGGCCTAAGTCTGCTATTACAGTAGTGTCAGAATGATCGATCACTGATCGCATACTGGTTGATTTTGACAAGTTAAGTATGTAGTAGATTACGAAAATTATCAAAATCAACCATTATGCGATCGGTGATCGACCATTCTGACACTATTGTAATAGCAGACTTAGGCCCCTGTTTAGATCAGACGTGCGGATTATGATTTTACAAGTGAAAAAACCAGCGACAAGAGTAGCTACAACTCCAAAAACTACACTTGTACGTTACTACACTTAAAATATTATAAAAGTGGAAGTGAGTTTGCTTCTATGTTACATCTTCAAGCCTAAATGGCTTTTACCGATTTTGATGAATTTTGGTAAAGAGATAGTTGGGACCCTGGAGACGGACATAGGCTATTCTTTTTTTTTAAGTGAGAACTGAGGGAGAAAGTTGGAGGAAAAAGGGAAACTTAGCTTTGCTATTACAATAAATAAGGCGCAAGGGCAAAAACTACAGGTAGCAGGTAACTGTAAATCAGGAAAGGGGAACTGTGTTACCCCGAATTTAACGCGAGAAAAGCCGTAAGCAAAAACTAGTTTAGATATGAATAACCATCTTCTTAATAAAAATGGCAACTTTAAATTCTCGCAAGAAAGTCGAAAATAACACGTCTAAACGACAAAACTCCGACTATGTATCCAATAGTAACGACCCATGTTTGTCAAACTCACACAGCTGTGAACTACCAATCAGGGGTGTTCCCCAAGCAAACTACAAGCTTCTCTTATCTTCTGCAGTGAATACAATTGCATTATTGTCACAGTCTGATGAAGTGACAACGCGTAGCGCCCTCTAACGGATTAGTCTATTTACTAGATTGCTTATTCAAGCCAGATGTACAAATGGTAGCGTTAATGAATACTGAGAACAATGAATGCTAGGAGCGTGTATTTGGAACAGTAGCTTTGGTATATTGTTTCTATTTATGCTTTAGAAATGGTCGTTGTGAAGAGAAGTGTCTAGGGAATTCATTGGGTGAATTCTGTCGGAAAACATTGTTGTATGTTTCTGCAGAAGCATATTTTTAAATAACGCTTTTTCAGATGTAAATTTAAAAAACAAGCCGATACCGAGTCAAACTCGCACACCGAGGGTGCCGCACAAACTTGCGATATACATATACATGTATAATTGGCCATATCTTTTGACTGCGTAAACTTAAAGGGTTGTTTTTTTCACAGCTTCATATTATAACAACAGACTTGAATAATTATCTTTACTAATATGTATGACTAGCTGTCTCACGCGGTTTCAGCCACACTGCTCAGCACCTGTTGGTCGTAGCGTGATGTTATATAGCCTTCCTCATGAAATGGACTATACAACACTAAAAAAAAATTCCAATTCCAACCAGTAGTCCCTGAGATTAGCGCATTCAAACAAACAAACAAACTCTTCAGCTTTATAATATTAGTATAGATTAGTATAGATAAAAGCGAAAGTGAGTTTGTTGGTTTTTTTTGTTACGTCTTCACACCTAAATGGCTAAACCGATTGTGATGAATTTTGGTACATAGATAGTTGGGAACCAGGAGACGGACATAGGATATTTTTTAAAAGTGAGAAATGAGGGAAGAAAAGGGAAAGCTTAGCTTTGCTATTACAATAAATACAGCGCAAGGGCAAAAACTACAGGTAACAGGTACCTTCAAATCAGGAAAGGCGATCTGAGTTACCCCGAATTTAACGCGAGCGAAGCCGCGGTCAAATGCTAGTATAATTATAATTTTAACTAAAAGCGTCTACGCGTTTCCAATACACAGGGTTTCGACAGACATACCCTAAAAAGCAATACAAAAAATTAAATGTGAGTGTAATTACTGGAGGATTCCGGTATTGATATTAGTATTCGAACTTGTGGCTATATAGTAAACTAGCTTTTGCCCGCGGCTTCGCTCGCGTTAAATTTGGGGTAACACAGTTCCCCTTGCGCCTTATTGATTTGTAATAACAACGCTAAGTTTTCCCTTTTCTTCCCTCTTTCTCCCTTACATCCCACTTTTTTCAAAAAAATATTAGCCTATGTCCGTCTCCTGGTTCCCAACTATCTCTGTACCAAAATTCATCAAAATCGGTTTAGCCATTAAAGCGTGAAGAGGTAACAAACAAACAAACAAACTCACTTTCGCTTTTATAATATTAGTAAGGAAGCTGCTGAGATCGGTTTTTAAGTTAAATTGCTCTGGGTCCGTTAATAGGTGTTCACCCATTGCATATCGAGTTTGAACCGTACCTCATAAAACACGTTAAACTATTGGTCCTGGTTGTCATTTGTAGATCTTTGACAGTCGTGACGGTTAGTCAGTGAGCGGAAAGTCTGACAACCAGTCTTACCAAGGGGTATCGTATTATCCAGGACTGACTGGGTTGTGAAAGTCAGTTATTACATGTGAAATACTGACATTCCGCTGCATCTGGTTAGACTGGATGCCGACCCCAACATAGTTGAAAAAAGGCTAGGCATGAAACAATTATTTATTAACATTGAAAGGTGTATATTGTACACTCGGCGACAGATCAACCTATACAAAACCAGTTTATGCTGCTCTCTCAACAACGGATCGTACACCATAGATTTTAAGTACAATGAGAGATCCGCATAAACTGGTTTTGTATAGGTTGATGTGTCGCCGTGTGTACCAATAAGAAAACAGTTTTACAGAATAAAGTAAAAATCTATGACCATCTTTTTCGGAACCGACCAAGCTGATTTCTGGTAAAGATTATGGCAAAAACAACTTAAGTGTTAATTATAATGATGGTAACCATGACAGCTTAAAGACTTATAAAAAAAAAACAACTTTGCTACAAAAATACATATTTTGATGTTTTTAAATACAACAATATTTTAGACGGGCCTGTTGGTCTAGTGGTTAGTGGCCCTGACTGCTGAGCCGGAGGTCGTGGGCTCGATTCCCACCCAGGACAAACTTTGTGTTATGAGCATGATTGTTTATTCTGTGTCTGGGTGTGATTTATCTATAATATATATGTATTTATAAATTATATAAGTATGTATATCAGTTGTCTGGTTACCATAACACAAGCTCTGCTTAGCTTGGGATCAGATAGCCGTGTGTGAGTTGTCCTAAGATATTTATTATTTACTAGCTTTCGCCCGCGGCTTCGCCCGCGTTAAATTTGGGGTAACACAGTTCCCCTTGCGCCTTATTGATTTGTAATAGCAACGCTAAGTTTTCCCTTCTCTTCCCTCTTTCTCCCTCACATCCCACTTTTTTCAAAAAAATATTAGCCTATGTCCGTCTCCTGGTTCCCTACTATCTCTGTACCAAAATTCATCCAAATCGGTTCAGCCATTAAAGCGTGAAGAGGTAACAAACAAACAAACAAACAAACAAACTCACTTTCGCTTTTATAATATTAGTAAGGATTAAATGCGACGCCAAACCGACATTTTTAAATACTTCTGACAATTTTATCTACACTACTTCATAAACGAAATGTCCATCACATTTTTCTCAACTACGTAAAGCTTAAGTAAGAAAGAAAATATTAAGTAAGTTTTTTCAATTTATATCTTTTAAGAATAGCTTTATTTTAATTAAAATGTCAGCGAAGAGTGTTTTAAAATATGAAATTTGTGATTACAGTGTCAGGTAATCAGTTTTGAAGATAAGATAGAAAGTTGTCGTAATTATAAAAAGCTTGTGGCAAAAATTGGATAAATAATAGCAGCCGTTCGGGTCGATCTTAAGGCGCTTGCCTAGGTTGGTCTGTGGATGGGTGACCACCCGTTAGATACCGAGTTTCCTCCGCTGGAAGATTCTTGCTGATTGACCTGAAGCTCTAGCAAGAGGGAAAAAAAGAAAAAAAAAATTGAGGTGTCAAGGGACACCCGGATGGAACGAAGTTATTATTTATAATGTACAAAAAACCTGTATACACTCAATAAAAATAATCGTCGCGACATCACACTGTTCAATGCGAAATAGAAAGACGAAACGAAAATAACTGGCTTGCTTTCTATGAGAGAGAGATAGACAGAAAAACACGCGCACGCCGCACGGCTTATAACTATAGCAAAAAGTGTCGTTACTACTTTTGGGCTTAAGCAAAAAGTGTCGTTACAATTTTTGCTCTTAATTTTTACCTACTAGCCCCCTTTCGCAACGCGCAATAAGGAACTTCGTTCCAAAACTTCGTTAAAAAACTTCGTTCCAAAAAGACACGCTTCAGAACTGTCTGCTATGGCCCTAATCAAAACCTTCACAAAAGCAATCCCATCTTTACGTACCAAACTTTCAATGACACAGTCAATCTTACCACAGTTGTTTAAAAACCTTTTCTGAAACGCTAATTGCTTTACCCACCAAAGTTCTTGTTAATTTTACCTAATTGCCCGTTTTTGATGTCAGTCAAAGGGAGCACAAACAGTTACAAGTTCTTTAGTGACTTAATTCTAGTTAACAAGACGTTAACAAACGACATTGGAAGTTCTCACGTCTTTGTGATTAACTTAGAAGTTTGTTTGTTAGCTTTGAGCTCATATACTGTTGTTTATAAGATAGTATATCAACGTATTATGTTGTAATGTATATTTCAAATTTTGTTCTTCTTCTTATGATTGTTAATGGTTCAGGGAGTTTCGTGTCTTATGTGTTGTTTGTTCGGTATTTACGGAATGAGGAAGGAATAATACGTGCGTTTTGGAATTTGAGCCATCGGCTCTGTTACTTTTTCTTTTGTTTTTTTTTTGTGTCCTCATTTAGTACTCGTTTATCGAGCCGTGGGATGTCGTTAAGTTTTTTATTTATTTATTTAGGTTAACCAACAATTGTTTACACGTTACATTTCATTTAAAATTGCACGAGATACAATTATTAGTGCAACAATTACTTACAGGCTAACACAACATGCATAAATTTTCTTAAATAATACATTTATAATAAATTAAAAAAGGAATGAATTATATTTTGGCAATCGGGCAATTTAATATTAATAATAAATCTAAATAATCAAATTAAATGAAAAAATAATGATTTCAATATAAAATAACACTCAATTCAATTAATCAATATTAATCAATTACACTCATAAACTAAAATTCAATTCAATTCATTATTTGGTTTACTTTAAATTAACAAATTAGCAACTCACATTATGTCTTGCTTGCGCGAATAGTATTCGATAATAAATTTACAAAATTTTGTCTTGCTATCGTGGTGAATGTCGATCAGGTCACTACAACTGTTTAATATTTTACATAATCGCGGTATTGGTGAGTTGGCGCCTAGGACAGTTCTACGCAAAGGCGGGTAAAGCGGAGTGATGGGGTTTCGAGGATAGCGGGTTGGGGCACGAAACTTGAGGAGACTCAGTAACTGAGGACAGTCTATCTGCTTTCTGAGGAGTTTGTATAAAAACGTAAAAAGTTAAAAGTAACTCTAAAAAATTATACTTTAAAAAAAAACTAAAACTTTGCCCTACAATGTCCGAATTTCTGCTGTATCATCGGTACGTATACAAACATTTAATCTGATATACGCAAATAGCTAGACCCAGAAAAACTACCTGTAGGTCATACAAACATTTGTTCCGAGTGAGGATCGAACAGTTTTGTCTACATATCCTTACTAATATTATAAAAGCGAAAGTGAGTTTGTTTGTTTGTTTGTTACCTCTGAATTTTGGTACAGATTTAGTTGGGAACCAGGAGACGGACGTGGGCTAATATTTTTTTGAAAAAAAATGAGATGTGAGGTAGAAAGAGGGAAGAAAAGGGAAAACTTAGCGTTGCTATTATAAATCAATAAGGCGCAAGGGGAACTGTGTTACCCCGAATTTGACGCGAGCGAAGCCGCGGGCAAAAGCTAGTTGTTCTATAATATCCCATCTGCATAAAAAGACCTGTTTTCATAAAAGTACACCGCAAAGCTCAAACTAAACATAAACCAATTCGATCAATCCCAAAGACGAAAATACATTACAATTCTAATAATAACATTGTAATCTCGTGAAGTTCCACAGAGATGGTGATAAATAATGACTACACGTGAACGCCGTCATTATAATACATATATTAGAAATACAACAGGCGTCATTCTGGCGAGTACATTTAAGTGCCAAATTGATGAGTAATCTATGCAGAATGTTGATGAAGAACAGATCTATGCCGGTTAGTCGGTGGCTTTTGTTGGTTTCGTTGGACTTTATTTGAAACCGACTTCCGGAAATAAAGTTATATTCCAGTTTTTAGGGTTCCGTAGTCAACTAGGAACCCTTATAGTTTCGCCATGTCTGTCTGTCCGTCCGTCCGTCCGTCCGTCCGTCCTCGCTTAATCTCTGTGACCGTTAGCACTAGAAAGCTGAAATTTGGTACCAATATGTATATCAATCACGCCAACAAAGTGGCAAAATAAAAATTTGAAAAAAATGTTTTATTAGGGTAGCCACCCTATATGTAAAGTGGGAAGTGATTTTTTTTTTTAATTTCAACCCTAACGTGTGATATATTGTTGGAAAGGTATTTAAAAATGAATACGGGTTTACTCAGATAATTTTTTGATAATGTCAATAATTTTGGAAATAATCGCTCCAAAAGTAAAAAACAATGTGTCCCCCCCCCCCTCTAACTTTTGAACCATAAGTTTAGAAAATATGAAAAAAAATCTGAAAAGTAGAACTTATATAAGGACTTTCTATGAAAATCATTTTGAACTTGATTGACACAACAGTTTTTGTACAAAAAAGACAAAAAGTTTTACAAAATAATTTCTGGACTAAGTTTGTAGTATAATCGAATATGCAAGCATTTTTTGTAACTTTGTTTACATATTTTATTATCCTGAACGTATCTTTTTCCAAACAAAAAAAGAATTATTGAAATCGGTTCTCGCAATCCAAAATTACCACCGAAATTGCACGTCTTTGTATTAATTAAACTCAAACTCAAACTCAAATCATTTATTTCAATTAGACCATTACAGGCACTTTTGAATGTCATAAAAACAAGAACAAAAGAAATGATGCTGCTACAGTCCCAGTCACAAGACATAATAACTTGTGAAAGTACTGTAGTTGCCCATTCCAAAGCGTAGATCTCTATGGAGAAGAATGGGCAAGAAACTCCATGGACACTCTTTTAAATCATAATGTTTTATAAAATCATGGATACATCATTCATGTTGAGATTATTCATAATGTGAGAACGATGTAGAAAAACGAGCACATTTAGAGCGTCCAGAGTAAAAGCAATAATTATCACGAGTTTAATAGAAGAATTAAAACAAACCGTGGTAGCTAAGAGATGACCAGTCCCAACCGACAGCGCCCGTTCACGAACATGACGTATGGATCAGCCCCATTCAGCTCGACCATTTTGAAGGGAGCTAAATGACCCGACACACCCGCCACCATCAGCGAGACATTTAAGTGAGCATGACAATCTCTCAACCACCAGGGCAACCGTCGAGTCAATAAAATTACATAGAACTCACACATGGGCATTACAATTATACAATATTAGGAAATTGAGTCTATACAATGCAAAGATAGTATTACAATCTTCTTCAGCTGCCACAATAACTTCAGATGCTGATTAATGATAGTTAGTTTGCCCCTATGGTTGTGGAGCAGGACCGGCATTGAGCCAAGCATTTATATCATTAATGTAATCCCCCAACTTATAGTATGCTTGCCTACATAGTGTGCGTTTAATACAAGATTTAAACTTCGATTCATTCAGTTGTAGGATGTTTGGAGGTATTTTATTGTAACATTTTAAACAGTACCCCATAAAAGAGGAGTCTACCTTAGCTAGCCTGAAACCTGGCTGAACCAGTTGGTCCCTATTTCTAGTATTATAGTGATGTCTGTCACCTCTTTTACTAAATAGATGCAGATTTTTCCTAACGTACATGATGTTTTCATAGATGTATTGACAAGGTACTGTCATGATGTTAATTTTTTTAAACAGTTCTCTTAGAGAATCGCGCCTACGCAGATTGTACATGGCTCTGATGGCTCTTTTCTGCAGAATAAATATAGACTCAATGTCTGCAGCCCGTCCCCAAAGTAAAATACCGTATGACATTATACTATGAAAATAACTAAAATAGACCAGTCGCGCGGTATCTACATCAGTAAATTGACGGATTTTTCTTACGGCATATGCAGCTGAACTTAACCGTCCTGCAAGAGATGTTAAATGAGGACCCCATTGTAGCCTCGAGTCGAGTGTGATTCCTAATAAAACAGTTTTATTGACGAATTCTAGTTTCTCTTGATTTAATACTATGTCACAATCAGTACTTTTGACGTTTGGTAGAGCGAATCTTATGCATTTCGTTTTTTTCCCATTCAATACTAAGTTATTAGCAGTAAACCAATTATGGACCTGCAATAGGGCGTTATTTAGGTCGTCAAGATTCGTAGCACGTCTATTTACCTTAAATATTAAAGAAGTGTCGTCAGCAAACAACACCATTTGTGGTTGATTTTCAAATAAATGGGGTAGATCATTAATATATACTAAAAAGAGGAAAGGACCCAATATAGAACCTTGTGGTACACCCATTTTAACTTTTAAACCCATTGAATTAACGCCATTAATTTGTACTTGTTGCTGTCTATCATTTAAATACGATTTTACTAAACTGAGCGCAAGTTTATCTAAACCGTAATGCTCAAGTTTTAAAAGCAGGGTTTCATGATTAACGCAATCAAATGCCTTCGTAAGGTCACAGAAGATTCCTATTGCATCTTGTGCCTCTTCCCACGCAGTAAATATATGTTTCATTAAGGTGACACCGGCGTCAGTCGTACAACGTCCTTTGGTGAAACCATACTGCTTTTCATGTAAGATTTTATTGGTGTTAAAATGGTTGAGCAATTGATTTAGCATTATCTTTTCAAACACCTTGCTGAGAACTGGCAAAACATTAGTAACCCAATTCCCCGAGAGATGGCGCTGTAGGTATTTATTACATTGGATCGGGTATTACCGAATTGTTCGGTTGGCCTCATAACTGGGAACACTTATTGTGACGGACGGGAAACTACGGAACCCTACACTGAGCGTGGCCCGACACGCTCTTGGCCGGTATTTTAGTTTTAGAAGTCGGTTTTATTTTTTTACTAAAAAGTTTTTATTTCAGCATTTTTAGTTATAGTATTATGATATAATACGCAAACACGGTTAAAAAGTTTTTATTTTTAGCTTTAGTCCCGTCTTAAATACAAGTTTTAGTTCCACATTACGCTATAGATTAAATACTAAGTATCTATATTATGCTTTAGTATTAAACCAATTCAGAAATCATATGCATCATCCCCTAGGGGATACAGCTGATACTTGATCTGATGATTATGACTAGGTGAGGGGTGGGGAGGGGATACGGTCACCCTGCTTCCACTCGCCTGCTTTCCCTGGCGAAACCCATACTTATACATGTGATTGCAGCAATCGCGGCAGATTTGCTGTCATTTATTGAAGAGTGCCGTTGCATATCACTGAAGATCTATCACCAAATTAAAATACAATCACCTCAAAAAACTGCGATGACATTCCAAACCATAGTACATAGCACTTTTTAATCATTTGTCTTCGACAACGTCTAAAATATAATCGACGAATGAGTATTATCATCAACGTACACGAAGTCAATCTAATACGCATTATTAAAGATAACTCAAAAACTACGTATCGGATCTTGATAACTTTTTTAGGGACCAAACGACAACCACCAGCTTTCGAATAAAAAAAGAATCATCAAAATCGGTTCACTCAGACCTGAGTTATGATGTAACAAAAACAAAAAAAAACATACAGTCGAATTGAGAACCTCCTCCTTTTTTTGAAGTTGGTTAAAATGGCCATTATTCACTACTGTTACTCCTGCGCGGCGAAGAAGAAATGAATGCTCAAGGTTATTTAGTTAGGGTACCGCCTTAAACCAATGTTATTATTTGGCCACGAACAATCTCCTCCATCACCACCGTACCGTTGCGGCAATAAATAAAATAAAATATATTTATTTCAGACCCAGAAGAGTCCATAATTTGGTAGTGAATTAGCTATAGAATTTAAAAAAATGTCAAAACCTTAAAACGATAACTAACCACTTTTTTAACCCTTTAATTTATTTATATAAGCACACAAAAATTACATGACAGGATATTATATTAAGACAGAAGAGCATAAAGGTACAGCTTTTGTCATTAGATATTTCTCCCAGCAGACCTGCCAGAGGAAAGTTGGATGAGATATGTAGACACGGTGTGTGGGAAAGTAAAAACTATATTTATTTTGTAAAAAACGAAAGAAATCGTTTTCTATCGAACTAGCGTTTCTAAATTATTTATGTACTTACTAAAGCTACTAAACTACATTGCTTGCTATACAATTATATAAACACACTATCTAATGTTCAAAAAATATTCACCCCACGCGTCAAAAAAGCATGTTCACCGTTGAAAAGAATTAACGTTTATTCTTAAACCACAAAGACTTCCTTTGGCCAAAAACCGAACAAATGCCAAAAAAAGACTCTCAAATTAACGTAAGCTTCAAATAAATAACAAAATTCACGTAATAATTTGCGCTAAGAACGATTACAATGAAAAGCCGTCAGTAACTGGTCGTTTTGGTGTCAGAACGGGGATCCTGTTAATTAAATTTAAAATATACCATAAATTATAACGTAAACGGTAGTTAGAAAGCGCCTAGAGCGGCGGTTAGCGCGCATCCGTGAGTGTTATTGCTATGAAATATATTTCAGGCGCGATGTAAATTGAATCTTAGATTTTATTTTATTTTTGCTGGAATTGAATGCGGTTTTTATCGGTTCATACTAATTGACAGTAATATTATGCAGGGTTAAGTTTTTACGTTTTGAAAATTTGCATTTAAGGTTTGACCTTCAAATCGTCGTCGTTCGAAAGAGATACCGCCGCCTCCGAACACAAAAAGAGCAAAAGAAGGAACATGGATAGGGTTTAGTCAGTAAAAGTCTGACACTTCCACCGCTCCGGATAGATCGGGGAAAGTTATTTGATGGTTTTTCATCAGAAAAAAACGACACAATTAATAATGACGAAGCTGACAAAGCCACGCAGAAGCTAGTATTTAAACATGAACACCTCCCCTACTCTAGATTAATGTACGAACCTATAATTATGTAACCTCACCACTTCGACCAAATAGCTAGAGCCATTTACATTGAGCTTAAAGTCTAGCTACTAATCTATGTATTACTAGCTGGTGCCCGTGGCTTCGCCCGCGTGATATCGAAAAAAATAAGTATTTTATGTGTTATTCCAGACTGTAGTCTACCTCTGTGCCAAATTTCGTCATGATCCGTTTAGCCGTTTTGACATGAAGGAAAAACAAACTTTCATACATCTGTAGATGTTTGTTCCATACATCCTCACAAACATTCGCATTTATAATTTTAGTAGGAACTTGAAAAGTCGAGGTCTACGTACTTGAGAGCCGGCCAACGTAGATCCGGATCTATGGACAGTGAGCAATAGGTTGCTCACCGCTCGACTAGTGACAATAGGACGCGTCGACAGTGCCTTTGGAGAGAGCGATGCCAGCAAAGCAATTAGGGCCTGCCACCGCTGCTGCTTGCCGGGGTTTAGGGTCGTTCACCACGAGATACCAAGGCCCTGGACCACAAAGAGCAAAAGAAGGAACATAGATAACACAAGTTTTAGGTAGTAAAAATTTCACACTCTCTCCCGCTCAGCCCAGAATGGATGTAGGTATTTGATGACTTCCCATCCCTAAAATAATAAACCTATGTACCTACAATGAATAAGAAATAATGCTCTTATTCTTATTCATTGAAGGTACATAGGTTTATTTCTCACCTCTATTTTCAAGTCATGAAATCTTTCACAGACTCCATCCATTGCTTTAATCTTCGTCTAATGATAAAGGTATAAACATGCGTACTTAAAACCAATTAATGTAGATTCTTAAATAAAACTGCATAACCAAAATTATACTCCACGGGCTTCCGAAATGAATAATGCAAAACCTCTTCCTTTTTTCAAGTGGTTTAAAAATAGGACAGGATACATTTCCAAAATAACTTTCAGTAGCCTAAAAGCTCATTTCAAAATTACCCACATTTCCATTTCTTCCTCATGGCTGGTCGCTTACTTCCCTCCGAGCAAGAGGGAAGCGTCTTCAGAATTAATTTTCTGTGTCACCGCTCGCTTTAATTACGCGTGCTTACTGATATTAGTTACCTTTACGTTGCTTTTAGGGTGTCAACAGAGTGTTATGGTAATTTTGTTACGTTACAAATTAAGTTGTAGAAAAGTTGTTATGTTATAAATTTAGTTATAGAAAAGTTGTTATATTATAAATTAAGTTATAGAAAAGTTTGACAGATAGGTGAGATGTAACCTTATGTCTTAGTTGTAATTGGGATGGTTTTAGGTTAACTATTTGGTTATTTCGAAACTAAAAGAGCAACATGAAAAAGGGGTAAGTAATACTGACAAATAAAATACGCGCACGCGTCTAAGCCCTGAAGAGTCTGCTGGAGTTGAGGGTTGTTCGAAACTGATACCGCGGCCTCGGAACACAAAATGTAAAAGAAGGAACATGGATGGGTTTTAGTCAGTAAAAGTTTAACACTGTCCCCCATCTTCGTCTAGGGTGGGAAAAGTTATTTGATGATTTTCAATACGAAAAAGAAAATGTAGAGAGCATCCTTCCTTGCTTATCCTTACTTCCTTACTAATATTATAAAAGCGAAAGTGAGTTTGTTTGTTTGTTACCTCTTCACGCTTTAACGGCTAAACCGATTTTGATGAATTTTGGTACAGAGATAGTTGGGAACCAGGAGACGGACATAGGCTAATATTTTTTGGAAAAAAGTGGAATTTGAGGGAGAAAGAGGGAAGAAAAGGGAAAACTTAGCGTTGCTATTACAAATCAATAAGGCGCCAGGGGAAATGTGTTACCCCAAATTTAACGCGGGCAAAGCCGCGAGCGCAATATATTTATTATTATTATTCGTATAAGCAAAGAAAACGCTATAAAGTTCGAACATTTACTATTGAATTTGTGAAAAAAAACAAATGATACTCGATTTTTTATACAACCAGCCAGTATGTCCTCTAACGTCCCGTTCCAATAAACAAAAACGACTCGTTTTGATTACGGATAGTTGTATTTTGACATAAGTTCTATGAGACTTAATATGTCAAAATACAACTATCCGTATACAAAACGAGTCGTTTTTGTTGCGTTAATCAAAAAAGTTTACATAGGTATAACATTGGTAAGAAATGATATAATAATTGAATAATAATTTGAAATAAGTAGTATGTGTTGCTTAGACTTTTTGATGTGTATATTGTGGTGACTTTTACCCAGCTGTCGTAATGCATGCTCGTTAGATGATTTTTCTAACAGCATATGCTGCTGAACTAAGCCGTTCTGCAAGAGATGTTATATGCGGACCCCATTGTAGCCTTGAATCGAACGTTATCCCCAGGAAAACAGTTTTATCGACGAATTCTAGTTTCTCTTGATTCAATACTATGTCACAATCACTACTTTTGGTGTTTGGGAGAGCAAATCTTATGCACTTCGTTTTTTTCCCATTTAGTACCAAATCATTGGCGGCGAGCCAATTATTAACCTACAATAGGGCGTTATTTACGTCGTCAAGATTTAAGGCACGTCAACAACACCATTTGTGGTTGGTTTTTAATATATATTTTAATGTTCTAAACCACGGGCACTGCTACACATAACAGGGATATCTGCCATTCTACTCTACCGAGCAATTGCGGCGTCGTCGTAGACTACTTTGCACATAGCTATACAGTAGTAAACTGAATGCCCCAATTTCTGCGAAGTTACGACAAAGAGAATGTTGGTTGACCACCAGCATGTGCTTCGACCGTTATGCGAAGTGCTGTGAACTAAGTGACGAGAGGAAAGCAAAAAGACCATGGGTTAATATGTAGGAAAACTAGGGTCGAAAAGTTGACATTGTACAGGTAAAAGAGAGGGTTCTCTGACTGGAATTTGAGATCATTCCGTCCTCGCCGACGAGGCCCGTCGCGACGTCCCGGTAACCGTCCCTTGCAAGAACCAGCCCGCGCTGTTGAGCCAGTAAGTCTAAATCAGTCCATAAATAATATTACTCAAATCCAGCCTGTCCTTTGCTGCCCTCTCTAAGCCGAGGCTCGTACCCAATCCAAGCTCAGCAAGCATCATGTTTAAAACAAATACATACGAAATTGGATGGTACCTAGGGATTGTATAGGAATTTGTGCAAGACACCTCTCCTATGTTTTATGTATGAAGTTGATACAATTTCATAGTAAATTAGATGGCTATGGCCCTCTAGCGTTACCTTCAGAGAATGAAAGATCCGGCTAAGATTTTGTTTTGTATTTTCCGGTGTTTTGTGGAGCCGTTTAGTGTTTCTTGAAAAGGATTGTCAAGGATCAATGTTACGTCAAATAAGCCGTAACAAAAAAACTCAGTTTCGCTTTTATAATATTAATAAGAATAACTAACTTGTATTAACAGTTAACACAACAGTGAAAAATCCAGCCTGTCCTTTGCTGCCCTCTCTAAGCCGAGGCTCGTACCCCACAGGGGGTGCCCTTAGCGTGTAGTCGTTTAGTTTGTGAGTTTTTACCCTGGCTGGAGGTCTTATTTTTAAGGCATCCACAGGATTCGCCCGGTTAGGCAGACTCCTTGGTTTGAACTACAAGATGCCATTCATAAAAAAAAATCAAGAGTTGTATTGCTTGAGGTACTGGCCATTACGAGCTGTATCACCCGCTGCTCAGTTAAGGTAAGGTTATTTTATATAGTCTACTAGCTTTTGCCCGCGGCTTTGCTCGCGTTAAATTCGGGGTAACACAGTTTCCCTTTCCTGATTTGCAGGTACCTGATATCTGTAGTTTTTGCCCTTGCGTCTCATTTATTGTAATAACAATGCTAAGATTTTCCTTTTCTTCCCTCTTTCTCCCATTTCCCACTTAAAAAAAATAACCTATGCCCGTCTCAAGGGTCCCAACTATTTCTGTACCAAAATTCAACAAAATCGAAACTCGGATTCTATGAATCCATCTCCAAAGATATTTCCTGCACGTTTCTATGGAGCATCGTAGAAATCTGCAGGATGTATCTTTTGGAGACTTACTCATAGAATTTAAAATCTATTAACGCTATCATTTATAACTTACACCACAACGTAATGTATGTACTCTTACATCAAACTAAAGAGGTGCTGAAGCAAATGTCTAATAATGAAGTACCTACCTATTCCACTTTGTGTAGCAGAATCCATTACCAAATTCTACTGCACTGAAAGACCTGTCCGAGACAGAGACGGCATCTAAGTATGTCCACTTTGAGTTCGTACCTACGTATACAGCATGGCACCCACAGTGACACAAGAAATGAAGTGTTAACAACATTATTTTAAGGTTCAATTTAATGGTATCTTATGTATGTTATTCTGTAAGGTGTGTCGGTGGTGAAAAGGTTAAACACAATGTTTGTGATCGTTTTATTTTAGATAAACATTTACAAAATTAGGGACGCGCGAAGGCGGAAAAACGTGTTTAGAAACACGTGAGTTAAAATTGTACTTAATTGACTTTTGTTATTAATTAACGAAGTATAATATGGGTGAATATAAAGGTAGTTCTCATGTGATTCTATTTTTGTTTTTAATCGTAATACCAAAATAATGGTATTTCAATGTCAAGCGTACAAGGGGTTATAGTCCCTTACAATATGTACTGTATGTATGTATGTACTATATGTATATACTATACAAGATGCAAAGACAAAATTCCCTCATCGTTGGACTCAAACTCAACGAATTTCACAATGCTACTGATTAGGCTGCATATCATAATTTTCTTGTCCTTTTCCCATTCTATTTGGGGTCGGCGCAATACGTTGTCTTCTTCGATTCTACCCTGTCAAAAGTCACGGCATCATTTACTCCTTTCTATTTCTTTGATATGAAAGAGAAAAAAGTGTGTGTGTAGTGTACAAATGTGTGCAAAAATGTGATTTTGCACACAATACTTTGACCTTTTTCTACCTCTCCTTCCAACAACATTCATATCTATCGCTCATTAGGTCACTCCTCATAACATTTCCATACCAAGACAAACGAATCCTTTTAAATTTTTCTGAAACAGGCGATACTTTCAAACTTCTTCCACTATACTCGTACCTTACTTTACCCATTCATGTTACTCCACATATCTATGTCAATGCAAATGTCATTCTCGTCTCCACTTCATGCAATAATTTTTCAGTCATCTTTTTGACAGCCAAATAAGCAATAGTAAACTAGAAATAATAAATCTTCACTTTACCTTTCCTTTTTTGCTATTGTTCGTCGTTTCATTGAGCTCTTTGGGTTTTGAGTCGAGCTACACGATAACTGACAAATACTTGCACTGACTGGACAGGTCCACTCAATCTGTGCTTTCTTAAAAAGAACATTTCAGACACTAATCTGAATAGTCCTCATGTAAGTTGACCAAGATTTTCTGTCTGGACCTTTAAAGAGACTATGTCCTCTGAGTTTCTTTCAACTGTTTCTTCTCAGAGTAGTCGGATACGAAACACCGACCTCATCTAGTTCTAAAAAAAAGGCGTGTAATAGTGTTTGTGAAAACCTACTTGCAAAATAAACATCATTTATCATTACTGTCTTGTTATCTCATCTCATCATTTAAAAGTACAGTACATAATATATATACAAAGACGCGTGTTAAACCATGGCTTTGCATGCATTACTTCACTTTGGTTTTGAGTGCGGTTAACGTAGAAAATCGCTTCAGGAAAGCCTATAACGAAGGTAAAAGGGAGGCGAAAATGTGATAAGTAAAATACCTTTAACGCAAGAAGGTGTGTGAGTATCATTATACTCATTACCCTTTAGAAGTTCGTCATGTGCGTATCTGTACTGTACATTTTAAGTGTACACTTTGTTTCATAAGTACTCTGCACTCGTTGTCATGTCAGAAGGGAAATGCTGTATTTTGTAGACTAGTCACATTCTATTTTTGTCTTATTTTTCTAGCGGACCAGCATCAGAAGAATTAAAAAATATGTGTTTTAGATTTTAAGGTTGTAATTGAACCATAACAACGAATATCCTTGCTAACATTATAAAAGCGACAGTGAGTTTGTTTGTTTGTTACGTCTTCACGCCTAAATGGCCAAACCAATTTTGATGAATTTTGGTGCAGATATAGTTGGGACGGAACACTGGAGATGGACCTATGCTAAAATAAGTGAGAAAGAGGGAAGAAAAGGGGAAAGAAAGAAATTTTTTTTTGGATCTTCCCGCGGATCAAAGTAAAGTTAGCCCAAAGTAACTATGCCACGTGGTCAAAGTCGCGGGCGGAAGCCAGTTAGGTATAAGCAAATGATTTGATTTTGATTAACATAGGTATATAGGTATCTATTTACCTATGTTATATATAACTAGCTTTTGCCCGCGGCTTCGCTCGTGCAAAATTTGGGGTAACACAGTTTTCCCTTTCCTGATTTGCAGGTACCTGCTACCTGCAGCTAATAAAATTGTATCCAAGAACACTTTTAAAATTAAACGATTGTAAAAAAAACAATGAAAAGGTAAAGGAACAGTTTTATAAAAATAAAACTAAGTCTGAAACCATTTTATAAGTGCAATATTATTCTTTGCATTTCATTGCAGTTGTAGGAGTATTTACTGAGTTTCTGTATCGGTTAAATACACTTCTGTAGTTAAGAATCATGCAAACTAGCAGTTGAACCGTTGCGTTTTTATTTTAAGGGGAAACCTATGGGGATAATTGATGTTTATTTTTCAAGTAAGTTTCAACAAGCACTTCAACACATTTATTTTTGAAAACAAGATGAAGCCAGTGTTTCGTATCCGAAACAGCCGAAACAAACTCAGAGGTCACTGTCTCTTTTGAGGTCCAGACAAAAATCTGAGTCAACTTACATGAAGATTATGCAGATTACCTACTAACTGAAATTCTCTGTAAATTATTTTTGTTATATTCTTTCTTTATGTTCAATAGGTTTTATTAGAATAAAACAAAAAACACAAAAACAAAAAATTGATTTTTTTTTGTTTAATAAAATATCGACCAAACAAGCAATCAAACTTATTTTTGCTTTTATAATATTAGTGAGGATAATAATTTTATATTATAAGTCAGTATAATAACGAGATACACAATAGATCATAGCATATCGTACACGTAAATCAGGATCAGGCCAAGCTCAATAAAATCCTTACTATAATACTATACTATATACTATACTTACTGTAATATTATAAAAGCGAAAGTGAGTTTGTTTGTTTATTTGTTTGATTGTTACCTCTTCACGCTTTAACGGCTAAACCGATTTTGATGAATTTTGGTACAGAGATAGTTGGGAACCAGGAGACGGACATAGGCTATTTTTTATTAAAATATTTTTATATTTAATATTTTTTTGAAATAAGTGGGATGTGAGGGAGAAAGAGGGAAGAAAAGGGAAAACTTAGCGTTGCTATTATAAATCGATAAAGCGCAAGGGGAACGGTGTTACCCCGAATTTAACGCGAGCGAAGCCGCGGGCGAAAGCTAGTACTTTATATTTAATTTTCACGGTTTTAATCCTAAACGCACAGAACGTGCTTTTCATGGAAACATGAGATTTAAGTTTTCACAACGTTTTCAATGCTATTTACTTTGTGAAGAAAAACATACAAGGATGAACGTAAACTATGCATCAGAATATACGCGTGTTGTATGAAAATCTCCAAGCTCAGCAAGCATCATGTTTAAAACAAATACATACGAAATTGGATGGTACCTAGGGATTGTATAGGAATTTGTGCAAGACACCTCTCCTATGTTTTATGTATGAAGTTGATACAATTTCATAGTAAATTAGATGGCTATGGCCCTCTAGCGTTACCTTCAGAGAATGAAAGATCCGGCTAGGATTTTGTTTTGTATTTTCTGGTGTTTTGTGGAGGCGTTTAGTGTTGCTTGAAAGGGATTGTCAAGGATCAATGTTACGTTAAATAATCCGTAACAAACAAACTCAGTTTCGCTATTATAATATTAATAAGAATAACCAACTTGTATTAACAGTTAACACGACAATGAAAAATGAAGTCTGAATTAGAATTAGCAAAAAAAAAAATAAAACAACCAAATTAGAAAAGAAATTAATACAACACTACTGAAATGATTATTTAACACACTGTTTTAATACACTGTACACTTTTTTAATCCACGAAGATAATCGTTCTTGGCCGGTTTTTTAAACTGTTATTGATAGAAAACCATCATCCTTACTTCCTTACTAATTTATTATAAAAGCGAAAGTGAGTTTGTTTGTTACCTTTTCACGCTTTGATGGCTAAAGCGATTTTGATGAATTTTGGTACAAAGATAGTTGGGAACCAGGAGACGCACCTAAGCTTAATAATATTTTTTGGAAAAAAGTGGGATGTGAGGGAGAAAGAGGGAAGAAAAGGGAAAACTTAGCGTTGCTATTACAAATCAATAAGGCGCAAGGGGAAATGTGTTACCCCAAATTTAACGCGAGCGAAGCCGCGGGCGAAAGCTAGTACTACTATATTAGTCCCAGCCACAAACAAAAATCACGTGTCTACTAGATCATCCAGAAAAATAAGGCCGAAAAACGTCAAGCGTTTTCAACGTTCGGTGTGTACACCGCCTTTAAATGCTATCATTGCAAAGTTAAAGAAGTTTAAATCCAAGAGATTAGTGTATCCCCTTTCTGTATAAAAATGCACCAGCTGGTTGTAGCGCCTTTTTAAATGGAAATTGTGACTGTTTTGTGTTTTCTATCTGAGATAGAATCTGATAGCTAAGACAATTATACGAATAAAAATTTAAATGACTTGGTACAGCTGGCTTTTTAATAGTTCTATTATTAAATCAACTAGTTGGACCGCTGCTTACATCTTTAGAGTCGTGGCGTGATGATATTAAGTCTATTAGTTTCATGAAATAATGCCCAATTGCCTATGTGAAGGTAAGTTTGCCACCCAAATCCTTACTAATATTATAAAAGCGAAAATGAGTTTGTTTGTTTGTTACGACTTCACGCCTAAATAGCTGAACCGATTTTGATACATTTTGGTACAGAGATAGTTGAAACCCTGAAGAGGACATAAGCATTTTTTTTAAATAGTGAGCTTAAGGGAGAAAGAGGGAAGAAAAGGGAAAACTTAGCATTGCTATTACAATAAATAAGGCGCAAAGCAAAAACTACAGCTAGCGGGTACTTGCAAATTACGAAAGGGGAACTGTGTTACCCCAAATTTAACGCGAGCAAAGCCGTGGGCAAAAGCTAGTATTGTATAATTCAATCGATAATACGAAATGTAAATGCGAAACCGACAGTTACAATATATTGCGCCATTTGTCAATGTACCTAGGTATTGAAATTCAAACATATTGCTAGTTTTCTATCGCATATCATTGTATAGAGTTGTTTTCGGCTTTCCAAATAGTTTTTCCTTTTCTTTTGAAAGTACCTCACTAATAAATTGAACATTTTATTTTCATCGCTTTGGGATACCGTACAAGACTTTCAAACTATTTTTAGCCTTAGGTGTTTTGTCCCTATTTCTTGGGTTATTTTGTTACAATATTCATCTTGTAATTGTCTTGTAAAATATAATCGCACATGGCCGTAATTATCATCGCTCATGGTCGTTACTATTACCTGTCATGGCTGAAACTATCATCTGTGATGGTCGTAACTATCATCTCTGCTAGTCGTATTTATAAACGGTCATGGCCGTATATATCATCTCTGATGGTCGTAACTATAATCTCTGATAGTCGTAACTACAGTCTCTGGTAGTCGTATTTATAAACGGTCATGGCCGTAACTATCATCTCTGATGGTCGTAACTATAGTCTCTGATAGTCGTATTTATAAACGGTTATGGCCGTATATATCATCTCTGATGGTCGTAACTATAATCTCTGATGGTCGTAACTATAGTCTCTGATAGTCGTATTTATAAACGGTCATGGCCGTAACTATCATCTCTGATGGTCGTAACTTTAATCTCTGATGGTCGTAACTATAGTCTCTGATAGTCGTAGTTATAAACGGTCATGGCCGTATATATCATCTCTGATGGTCGTAACTATAATCTCTGATGATCGTAACTATCATCTCTGCTAGTCGTATTTATAAACGGTCATGGTCGTATATATCATATCTGATGGTCGTAACTATAATCTCTGATGGTCGTAACTATAGTCTCTGATAGTCGTATTTATAAACGGTCATGGCCGTAACTATCATCTCTGATGGTCGTAACTATAATCTCTGATGGTCGTAACTATAGTCTCTGATAGTCGTATTTATAAACGGTCATGGCCGTAACTATCATCTCTGATGGTCGTTACAATAATCTCTGATGGTCGTAACTATAATCTCTGATAGTCGTATTTATTAACGGTCATGGCCGTAACTATCATCCCTGATGGTCGCAACTGTCATCGGTTATGGCCGTAACTATAAGCAGACGACAACTTCATTTGTACAATTGCGAACCTATACCTTAAAAGAAATATACACTACAAAATTTTCATATTGCAACACAAAAGTAGTTCGTGGAAAACAAAAGAGGGTCATATAAACAAAAGCTTGATTTATAAGAGTCCCCAAGGAAAACGCCGTGGCTTTTTATTAGGGGTCTTCGTTATTTTAGGAGTTAGTCCTTTCAAGTAACTTTACCTCTGCATAAACCTTATGTCGAAGAGAATAAAGGTCACAATTCTGCAAATTGAAAAGTTGACTAACAATGATAGGATTTTGTTATAGGTTAATCAAAAGTTGTGCGGTTTATCGATAAAGTATTTTAGCGGGCATTTTCTTGTTGCATGGAAGAAAAATAAGCTTCGGGAAAGTCTTGAATGATGATAAAGATTGCTTGGTGTATTTATTTTGAACAGTATTGGCACTTTTCTTTCATAAAAATACAATGGCAGGAGAACAGGTATCTAATGAATTGACGTATAAAGAGGAGTATGGAAAATTGAAATAATTTACGATAAGGTCCGGAGAATAATGATGATGACATTGCATAATAAAATGAAAGTAAATATCCATTGTGGCTGACACTAACTGATATAAATATATACATGTTGAATAGAGTACCTCCTTCTTTTTTTGTTTTCTTCAGTTAAAAGCGTCCGATTCAATGTGGATGGGTGGACATTGTTGGCCTTGTAGATTCTTAGACGCTTGTTAACTTCTTATTTATTTAGCTTTTACAAAAAGCTAAATAAATAATATAGCCAAATAAGCAATGACTTATTGTCGGGCCTACGCTGTCCTCTCATACTTAAGCACTGACTCTGTAACAACAACATTTTAAAACCAAATGGTTTTAATAGAGTAACCATGGCGTTTCTTGCCGGTTCTTCTCCATAAGAAATTACCAACCCGAACTGTGCACCTTTTCTCAACGTTTTATGTATGCCTTTGTGAAATAAAAATATTTTGATCAAGATTATTTGATTTCTTCGATTCCCATCGTTAAATTTAGCGTCGAGAGTAGAAGTTCAGACAGCGTTGGTTAATAATAATATACTGAAGCATTAACTCAGGCTTCGTTGCTCTAGTATTAGCAAACGCCACTACTAAGCATGAGGTCCTGAGTTCGATTCCCGTGAGGCAAAATGTTTTTGGGTTTTTCCATCAAATATTTCATAGGAGCAGACAAGGAGACCGGTAAATGGCAATAGGGTTGCCCCCTGTAAAACATGAAATTTAAAAACATAAATGACAAAATTTATGAACATTTATGACAAAATTTATGAACATAAATGACATTTTGTCATCCTTACTTCCTTACTAATATTATAAAAGCGAAAATGAGTTTGTTTGTTTGTTTGTTACCTCTTCACGCTTTAATGGCTGAACCGATTGCGATGAATTTTGGTACATAGATAGTTGGGAACCAGGAAACGGACATAGGCTAATTTTTATTTTAAAAAAGTGGGATGTGAGGGAGAAAGAGGGAAGAAAAGGGAAAACTTAGCGTTGCTATTACAAATCAATAAGGCGCAAAGAGAACTGTGTTACCCCAAATTTAACGCGGGCGAAGCCGCGGGCGAAAGCTAGTTATGATATAAAACATTAATGACAAAATTTATGAACATAAATGACATTTTGTCATTTATGCTTTTTGTCAGCAAAGCAGAGGGGCCAATCAGGGCCACCACCTGTCAGGTTGCAGGTTGTTTAAAAGAGATACCGCGGCCCGGGAACATAAAGGGCAAAATAAGGAACATGGATGGGTTTTGGTCAGAAAAAGTCTGACACTCCTCCCGCTCCGCCCAAAGCGAGGAAAATTATAAGATGATTTTTCATCTTCAAAAACGTCTTCTCTTAGTCTAAGAAAAAACGAGCATTACAGTCACTAAGCCGGATTAGTAATCTCCTCAAACCTATGTATTTTTGCTCAGAAGAAACTAACACGCCTAAAGCAAACACAACTTATCTACAAATCACAACCAATACCAAATAATACTTCGAAATCGGATAAGTTACAAACACGTACTTATTAACAAAGTACAAACGTGTAGCAGGACCCAGTTCTTCTTGATCCGTGGCCAAATATGGAACTAAGCTGAAATGTACTGAGTTCGGCTTACAAGTGACATTTTCATTTACCAGCAGTGCCTGAATTAAGTGTCTAGTTATTTTGGGTATGTTGTACATTGACTTAGATAAGGGAACGTTACCGTGAGACGTGAGTTAAAGGAGATAGTGATAAATGGCATCGGATAAACCGTTTAATTACTGGGACATCTGTTCACAATAATCTTGAGAGGGTATAATTCTAAGATGGTCCACGAAATATAAGCAGTATGATATTTACAGACGACCTTAATACATGCTCTTAAGGATGATTTTACATTGTTTTTTTTTATGCTTTTTTGTGGAAAGTAAATTATTAAATAATTTCCCCCACTTTGGGCGGAGTGGGGGGTTTGTCAGACATTAACTGACTAAAACCCACCCATGTTCCTTCTTTTGCTCTTAATGTTTCGGGACCACGGTATCTCTTTCAAATAACCCGCAACCTTGCTATTTGTAAAAAAATCAACTCAAATTAGTGTAGAACTCGCAAAAGCTTTCTATTAGTGAAAAAATTGGTCCAGTAGTTTTGGAGTCTATTCGATTAAAATAGACAAATAAATCCTCCTTATAACATCCTTATCCTTACTAATATTATAAAAGCGAAAGTGAGTTTGTTTGTTTGTTACCTCTTCACGCTTTAATGGCTAAACTGATTTCGATGAATTTTGGTACAGAGATAGTTAGGAACCAGGAGACGGACATAGGCTAATTTTTATTTAAAAAAAGTGGGATGTGAGGGAGAAAGAGGTAAGATAAGGGAAAACTTAGCGTTGCTATTACAAATCAATAAGGCGCAAGGGGAACTGTTTTACCCCGAATTTAACGGGAGCGAAGCCGCGGGCAAAAGCTAGTTAAGTATAAGTATAGACTACTTGTATTAGATATAACTCAGCCTTCTTAGGATCGCAAGCGTGTTATGTTATGTAAGCACAAGATGGGATATTCAAAACGTATGCAGATATCTACTTTCAAATATTTGAAATAGGAGTCATATTCCTCTATCGCATGGAGTAGTGAAACACTCATGGTTTTTCCAATATTTGATGTGATCTCATGGAGCCATGTAAAGCTCACTCGCGACTATCATCCCTGTCATAAAGGTACTAGGTAGGTAAGGCTCGACGTAGGGGAAGTCGAAAAGTAATTGACGTTGGAATGGGATTAAAAATCCAAAGATTTGTTTCTGCTGTGTTTTGGCTGACGTTTGTTTGTAATAATATAAGTTTCTTATGATAGCCGGGGTTGTAGGTTATTCTAAAGAGACCGTGAACTCGGAACACAAAGGGCAAAAGATCGAACATTGATAGGTTTCCAAAAAAATACCTTTGACGTATCTAATGCAATCGGTTGTTCTTTAAAAGGACTCTACTCAGTTCTCGAAGATGGTAATATCTCATTGTATTGAGATCGACTTATTGTCACTCTGCTTTGCTGTAACCTCTATGAGGCGCGTAGATTACGAACGCGCCGTCGACATGACGAAAATAACACCTACGAGAACATTCCAGCAAAGCAGAGCGACAATAATTCGAGCCGGGGTTGTGGGTTGTTCTAAAAAGACCGCGATCCGAGAACACCAAGGGCAAAAGAAGGAATATTGGTGGGTTTCCAAAAAAACACCTTTGAATTAAGTAATGGAGAATCGGTTGTTAAAGGAATCGACCCAGTTCTCGAAGATGGTAATATCTCGTTGTGTTGGAATCGACTTATTGTCACTCTGCTTTTCTGTCACTTCTATGAGGCGCGTAGAACACGAACGCACCGTCGACATGACGAAAATAACACCTACGAGAACATTCAAGCAAAGCAGAGTGACTATAATTCGATCCCAATACAACGGGATATCACCATCTTTGAGAACTGGGTTTCAAGTACAACCGATTCCATTAGGCCGTACTTCAAAGATTATTTTTTGAAAACTTATCAATGTTCCTTTTTTTACTCTTTGCTGTCACTTCTATGAGACGCGTGGAACATTAACGCGCAGTCGACACGGTGAAAATAACACCTTCGAGAACATTCTCGCCTCGCAAGGAAGACATAACTTCCCTACACACATTCTCATAAACATAACGAAAGTAACTAGTTACTATAAGTTTCCAGTCACGGGGGCGATAAAAAGAGATGTTACCTTCAGTTGCACCATAAGGATAACTCCATAAAGGTAAATTATCTGTGAGAGTTATCATCCTTACTAATATTATGAAAGCGAAAGTGAGTTTGTTTGTTTGTTTGTTACCTCTTCACGCTTTAATGGCTAAACCGATTTTGATGAATTTTGGTACAGAGATAGTTGGGAACCAGGAGACGGACGGTTTTATTTTTTAAAGTGGGATGTCAGGGAGAAAGAGGGAAGAAAAGGGAAAACTTAGCGTTGCTATTACAAATCAATAAGGCGCAAGGGGAACTGTGTTACCCCGAATTTAACGCGAGCGAAGCCGAGGGCAAAAGTTAGTAATATTATAAAAGCGAAAGTGAATTTGTTTGTTTCTTTGTTACCTCTTCACGCTTTAATGGCTAAACGCCCGTTCCAATAACCAAAAAATGTCTCGTTTTGCTTACAGATGGTAGTATTTTGACATAACTTCTATGAGACGTCCTGTCAGTATCCTACTATCCGTAAGTAAAACAACTCGTTTTTGTTTATTGAAACCATTTATTTAAAAAAAAAAACGTAAAATAAGGGAAAGAAAAGGGCAAGAAAAGGAGAGAGCAGATATTTTTTTTCAATCATCACGCGGGTTAAAGTAAGCGTTAGCCCAAAGTAACTATGCAATGCGGGACATTTTTTATTAAGAAAAGTGGGATATGAGGAAGAACGAGGGAAGAAAAGGGAAAACTTAGCGTTGCTATTACAAATCAATAAGGCGCAAGGGCAAAATCTGCAGGTAGCAGGTACTGTGTTATATCGAATTTAATGCGAGTGAAGCCGCGGGCGAAAGCTAATAAGACCGTAAAGGTATATTATTTGTAGGAGTTATCATATACTATGTTGTATGTTAGTTACGACGATTTGGGAAGAATACAAATTACACGTAAGTGTTAAATGATTTTCAGAAGAACAATGTCATCCTGTTTTGTTGTATTGGCATTGGCAGAGATCGTGATTAAATAATAAGTTAAGCCGTGGATGCCTAGTTTGGTTTGTGGATGGGTGACCGCCCATTACTTACTTAATTTCTTCCTTTTCCCGGGAAACACGATTTCGTGGTTTGGAGTTTGGAAATTGTTCAATTGTGTGTCAAATTTTATCACAATCTGTTAAGCAGTTTTTTGATGGAAAGAGTAACAAACATACATACTGCCTCAGAAACATTCGCATTCTTACTAATAATATTATAAAAGCGAAAGTGAGTTTGTTTGTTACCTCTTCACGCCTAAATCGATTTTGATGAATTTTGGTACAGAGATAATATTGGGACCCCGAAGACGGAATTTGATGGAATTGTTTTAAACAAGAAAAGGGAAAACTTGGCATTGCTATTACAATAAATAAGGCGCAAGGCAAAAACTTCAGGTAGCAGGTAACTGTAAATCAGGAAAGGGGACCCGTGTTACCCCGAAGTTAACGCGAGCGAAGCCGCTTGAAAAAGCTAGTTAATAATAAAGTAGGAATTAGGATTAAAAGGAGGATTTACTAAAGTTAATTACGAAGTAAGTAAATCTTATTAATATTACACATTACTTAAGTAACTCAAGTATACGACGAAAATATTTTACGCCCACAAATAAAATAAATTCGTACAGTATACTCCTCCACTATCTTTTTCCCCGTGCTTGATGGATGGCAGCGACGATATTGTGCCGCAGAATAATTACCAGCTTTTTTTTTAATTAGTGTATATTTTATCTGTGCCAGTAATATTCTCCGTGATTCTGTAGAGCTTGCGGCCGTAGCGTCTATTGCCGCAAATATATAGAGCTATACCTAGTTGTAACGGCTTGAAATATGCTCCACATTTAAAGAAATAAAAAATGTGATGTAGTGTATATTTTATCACTGACCTCCATTTTTTATTTTCGAAGTCCGACCAATTGCATTTTAAATCCTTGTTTTTCATATTATTGTATTCGTTTGTACGGCTGATGAAATTTTCATCGATATTATTTGACTGTTTAACTTATTTTAAAACAGATTTTCATGAGAGTACGCTACGGAATACAATTTGTAAATCCATACTAATATTATAGAACCGAAAGTGAGTTTGTTTGTTTGTTGCCTCTTCACGTTTTAATGGCTAAACCGATTTTGATAAATTTTCGTACAGAGATAGGGTCTCAAGACCCTGGAGACGGACATAGGTTGAGAGAAAGCGAGAAAAGGGGAGAGAAATCATCAAATCATCATTAGGGTTAAAGTTAGCGTTAGCCCAAAGTAACTATGCCACGCTGACGAAGTCGCGGGCGAAAGCTAATATTTTATAAAAAAATAGACTTAATACTGAGGCGATAATTTATTCTCTAATACCTTTTCTTTTATTTGTCAAATCCACCAAACATATATAGCTGTCTACACCTGCAACATAAAAATTAAAATCTATAAATAACTAGTAGAGCAGTATACATATCATTAGCTTTCACACCTCTATCCTACCCGCCTCAACTTTAAATCCACCGTTGAATATATTCAAGGGTTACCACCCAGCTAGGTCAAAGGTATGCACTATGCATAGACTAGCTCTCAGGGCCAATAAAAGTCACGCGAAAGCTTCCATCATCTGTCTTTTTCTTTACCATTATGTTGAGGTCGGCTTCCAGTCTAAGCCGATGCACGTGAACGCCTGTATTTTATACTAGCTTTTGCCTGCGGCTTCGCTCGCGTCAAATTCGGGGTAAAACAGTTCCCCTTGCGCCTTATTGATTTGTAAAAGCAACGCTAATGTTTCCCTCTTTCTTCTCTCTTTCTCCCTCACATCCCACTTTTTTCAAAAAAATATTAGCCTATGTCCGTCTCCTGGTGCCCAATCATATCTCTGTACCAAAATTCATCAAAATCGGTTTAGCCATTAAAGCGTGAAGAGGTAACAAACAAACAAACTCACTTTCGCTTTTATAATATTAGTAAGGATGTAGCTAATGCCTATCTGGGGCCTAAGTCTGCTATTACAATAATGTCAGAATGGTCAATCACTGATCCCATAATGGTTGATTTTGATCATTTTGGTAATCTACTACTACATACTAAACTTGTCAAAATCAACCATTATGGGATCAGTGATCGACCATTCTGACACTATTGTAATAGCAGACTAGGCCCCCTGGTCTTACAACTTGTTACAGTACAATATCTTTGTGCTGTATCTACAATCTACATCGCAATCTTATGTTCTTTATCGCACGTTCAATATCTATTAAATGTTTCTACTGTCTGTTATCGTCACGTAGTCGTTAGTATATAAGATGCACCTTTGGATAATTATAACCAGACTATACTACATCTTTTGTCACATTTATACCTAATCATATACTGCCAAGAAGTTTGGCAAATTGGTGACCCCGACGAACGAATACGCAGCAAGAAACATGGCACAATCACCGTGCAAGGCGAACATAAATCAGCAAGGAACACTTTAAGTAGCTGCTGGCACCTCGGTTTTATCCCGCATTCCGGAATTTTGGAAAGACCAACCAAGATTATGGTTCACGCAACTAGAAGCCATATTAGCACCACAGAAGCAAGGAGACGAATACAAATACTGTACAGTAATAGCAAAGTTATCCAAGGAAGAAATACTACAGGTTAGTGACCTAATCACTTCACCACCGACTACAGATAAATACAAAAACATCAAGGAACGTTTAATTGATTGTTACGAAGAAACAGAACAGCGACAGTTTCAAAAATTAATATCAGAGACAGAACTCGGTGATCAAAAACCTTCGCAGTTATTACGTCAAATGCGAGTCCTCGGGAGAGGAAAAATCAGTGACGAAACAATTAAACTACTATGGTTCAGGCTTTTACCAACATCAGCTACTACGGTTCTAGCAGTTACGGAAGACATGGAAATTGACAAACTGAGCCAAATTGCAGACAAAATAATAATGAATTCAAAAGTAACCGAAATATCAGCTGTTAGCAACGACACTTCAAACGTCAACAATTCCCGATTATGAGGCCGAGAACAAACTATAGAGGAGCAAATCGATTTTGTTACTACCACGAAAGATTCGGAAAATATGCAAGGAACTGCATTAAACCATGCGGTTGGAAACCAATGACTTACGTACGGAACCAGGGAAACGAATAAGAGCACAGACAACGGCGAAACTCTGTGCAATCCACCCATCCAATCGCCTCACCATTACCGACCGAAAAAGTGCTATGAAGTTTTTGATTGACACGGGCGCAAATATCTCAGCCATTAGCAAGCAACAGAGATATTCAATTTTACAAAATGAACAATACACACTTTACGCTGCAAATGGGACTAAAATTAGGACTTACGGCGAGAAGACGCTTACCTTGAATTTAGGACTACAACGATGTTATAAATGGAATTTTATAATCGCCGATGTTACACAACCAATAATTGGAGCAGATTTTCTAGAGCACTATAAACTATTAGTCGACATAGCAGGTCGCAAACTTATCGACAAAGTTACAGAGCTGACAACGCATGTAACTTCAGTGACGACACGGTTGTAACCATGGAGTTTCTTGCCGGTTCTTCTCCATAGGAACCGACCAACACGAACCGTGCATCTCGACGTTTTATAAGTGCCCATGTAGGCCTATATGAAATAAAAATATTTTGATTTTGATGTTGGCGCAGCACAGTGGTTGAGCTATCGACGGCTGCGCTGCGTATCGAGTTCGATCCCCACACGGATCAAATATTTGTATGGCCTACAGATAGCTGTTCTGGGTCTGGCTGTTTTTGTATGTGAATTTGAATGTTTGTAAACGATACACAAGAATATCCTAGTGTATAGCAACGTTTTTTTTTAAAAGAATGAAATACCAGGTAATATGATACTACTAGCTGGCGCCCGTGGCTTCACTAAACATCCATATATTCTCACAAACATTCGAATTAGTGTATTAGTGAAGATAGATTATAAAACACTTGTACATTGATATAGGTGATTGCTGCGCTAAAATCTTTGTTTCTAGCATCAAAGGGGGAACCCAATTTTAGCATAAAAATGGTTGGTATAAATATTACAAGATTTTCGTAAATAACAAAAATCCTACTTCCTACTAATATTATAAGTGCGAATGTTTGTGAGGATGGATGTATGGATGTTTGTTATGCTTTCACGTCAAAACAGCTGAACGGATCTTGATGAAAGGATCATGACCATCAACGGTACTAGTTTTTCTCATGCATCAAGATAAAAATTATATCACAATTATTTTCTTTATTTTTGAAGACATTCTGCAATTAGAATGCTAATTTTGTATAGGGGTTTATTTTGTAAACTTATTATGTTATGAAATTGTTTTGATAAAATGAATTACCTACTGCCGGCTATTCTGATGTTAAAGTGTTGTCATAATTAAAATAAGTAAATATATTGAGAACTGTAATCGATTTTTTTTGCATACGATTACAAATTAATATAAATGTAAAGTCATTGGAAAGGTAAATCGCGAGGTTTTTATAAATAATAAAGCGAGATGATACTACACTGTGGTGTGAAATAATTAGTATTTCACACACACAGTAGTCGTAATAATATTTTGCTTTCAAAACCAATTTCACTTTGTTGGCTAACGATACAAATGAATGATTGCATAGTTTTTTTTTTAATTATCTTGCTTCGGTTTGATATAAATCGAAACTTTTTAATAAATTAATGATTATAGAACTAAATCAGTCATTTGAAATAATTATGTGTCGAGTGTTTTTATTCGAGTAATCGATTTTTATTTAAAATCTAAAGTGGCAACATTAGTGTTGGTGTCTCAAATTGAAATTGTCATTGTCAAAAAGTCCAATGACAATTGCGCGTGGTGCATGCTAAGTTTGTTCGTTGATTTAAACATTACATTTTTTTTGTTTTGATCGAGGCAAAGTACTGATTTATTTAAGTGTCTATCCCATCAGATATGCTAATTAATCTGCTCTCCAAACTACGGCTTATAAACTTACCTCTATACACGACGGATATTTCTATTTTGAGGTTAAGTTACGTTTTCTGAAAAAACTTGGAAATGCGTGTTTTGATTCCAAAAAAGCAATTGTAGATGGTTATTTGGTTAATTTATAAACCATCTAAAACAACTTTGGAATTGATGCAACTCTGAACCGTGGTTCATATTGTCGTGGTCATTCTTCTTTGGAACAGAGGTAGATTATAGTCTGGAATAACACATAGGATACTTTTCTATCGATCATCACGGGTGCCTGCTAGTAAATAATATTTTCATATATCTATGTTACATGTTTTATTTATTTTGTATACTGATTGTCTTTATTTGTAGAAGAGAAATACATAAAAACTCGTTAGTTAATATTAAGGATAAGTATTGAGGGAAATGTTCGAAGAATATTAATCTTAACGTGGATCAAACTGAAGTGATCCTTTTGATACAAACGACGTGCAGAGTCACAGTTTTCATGAAATAAGTCTTTATTAAAATCCTTACTAGTATTATAAAAGCGAAAGTGAGTTTGTTAGTGTTTTTTTGTTTGTTATCTCTTCACGCTTTAACAGCTAAAGCCATTTTGATGAATTTTGGTACAGAGTAAGTTGGTACCCAGGAGACGGACACAGGCTAACATTTAAAAAAAAGCGGGATATGAGGGAAAAAGAGAAAAGAAAAGGAAAAGCTTAGCTTTGCTATTACAAATCAATAAGGTGCAAGGGCAAAAACTGCAGGTAGCAGGTACCTGCAAATCCGGAAAGGGGAACTGTGTTACCCGAAATTTAACGCGAGCGAAGCCGCGGACAAATGCTAGTGAGATACTTTAAATATTATTTCATTCGTCTCATGCTAAGCATAGCTAGGTTACGAAGCAAAAAACGGAACAGTAAGCTTTTGTAAGCAGATTTTGTAATACGAAATAATTCCCTTTTTTGTCGAGAAAGACAGACAGCTGTTACAGATAACTTTCTTTCTTATTAATTGTGTTTTAGGGAAGATTTTCCAATAAAACTCTCCCAATGCAAACCACGTGTATCCTTACTTCCTTACTAATATTATTAAAGCGAAAGTGAGTTTGTTTGTTACCTCTTCACGCTTTAATGGCTTATGCGATCTTGATGAATTTTGGTACAGAGATAGTTGAAAACCAGGAGACGGACATAAGCTATTTTTTTAAAGTGTGATATGAGGGAGAAAAGGGAAAACTTAGCATTGCTATTACAATAAATAAGGCGCTAGCGCAAAAACTACAGGTAGCAGGTACCTGCAAATCAGGAGAGGGGAACTGTGTTACCCCGAATTTAACGCGAGCGAAGCCGCGGGCGAAAAGCTAGTACCTAATAAATATGATTAGATCAGGTTGGGGTTGGCTTAAAAAAGTGTAAATTTCACGATACCCAAGTAAAACCTTAATTTTATTCTGTGGCTTTAATAATTCATAAGGCGCACCGGTCGGTAGGTTCCGTACATTTTCTATTTACATTTTTATTCGTGAAAAGTGGGAGCGGTAATGGAATGTCAGTTTATTCGAATTATTCGTACCAAAATGAGATTGTTGAAGCGTAAAGCCTCATTTAGACGATACAATTTTCTTGAACGTTCAAGTGCCATTATTGAATGCAATAAATGAAGTGCAATAATTGCCCTACAAGAATTGTACGCAACTGTTTACACGGGGATAAAAGTAAAAAAATTGAACGCAATTATTGAATGCAAGTCTTGACAAGAAATAGTTGCAAATGTCTTTTGTTTAGACCAATACAATTATGTTATGGCGATTATTGCTTTCAAGTTTTGACTTGTCTAAACAGAGAGTTGTATGTACGTGTACAATTCATTGGCGAGTTGCTTCAAGTATTGCACGTATTTGCGTTGTCAAATTTTTCATTCAAGTGTTGGAAGGTTTTGTAAAGAGTTTGTTTATTAAAAAATATGATAAAAAAAAATATCATTTTCTATTTGTAAGTAATTCAAAGATTGTTAGACGCTCCGAGAACTCCTCTTCTTGCTATCCATTTTTTGATCCAACACCTCTTTTAACGACGATTTCTCAATATTTCTTGTCTCAGAAGAGCAGCAACGATTAACACACCTTCACTTACTGCACTCATGTTGGCAAATGAAGAGTAAACCATTTTTTTTTAAACTTTGCCCGACGGTTTGTATCGTGGGTGCGTTTACAAACATTTAAACTCACATACACAAACGGCCAGACCCGAAACAACTATCTGCAGGTCATACAAATATTTGTTCCGTGTGGGAATCGAACCCGCGACACGCAGCGCAGCAGTCGATCGCTCAGCCACTGAGCCAACCGTGTCGTCGAATTGAATGCAAGAATCGCCTAAGAAATTTTTGAATGTGCTGTTTACACTAAGAAAGTTTTGTCAAGCAAAACTTGCGCAATAGATCAAAATCGTACGTTCTGTTTAGACCACGCAAGTAATTTATTGCTTCAATTTTATTGTATGCAACAGGCAACAAACTTGCATCATGTAAATGGCGCTTTAGGATGCAAATTATATCTCGGTTTAAAACTATGGAAACATCTGGTGACTTGTGGAAGGAAGGAAGACGCTTAGTTTTTTTTAATCAGTAGATAATATATGTAATCTGGCTAAAATGATTTGATTTAGGAACGGGCGTTTACCCAAGTTAGTACTTTTATTATTTTATTCTGTGACAAAAGTTTTAATTTATTGGCATCACATTTTATATTTTATTTTAAATACATAGTAGATACAATATAAAGAAAACTATACTATGTGTGAGAGTGTGTGTGAGAGAGAGAGAGTGTTTTTCCAATATGTGAATGTCATTGTAGTGAAGTTAAGGTAAGGTTGAAGGTAAGTGAGCCAACAAAAAGCTTTCTATGTTGTTTTAGAACTTAAGTGTTAGTAACCAATTATTTAGTTTATTTTTAAATGACAATCATAAAGCGACTGAATGACTGGTTGTCAGACTTTAGAGACACTGACTACAGTCGTTACAGGTAGTCAGTGTCTCTAAAGCCTGACAACCAGTCTTATCAATGGACATCGTATTACCCAGTACTAACTGGGTTGTGGAGGTCAGATAGGCAGTCGCTCCATGTAAAATACTTTCAGCTGCATCCGGTAAGACTGGAAGCCGACCCCAAAATAGTTGGGAAAAGGCTAGGCAGATGATGAACCATTAAGCTACTAACGTATTATTTTATTTTACGTTCTGTAAAGTAAGCAATGACTTTCTTATTGTCGGGTCTACGCTGTCCTCTCATACTTAAGTACTAACACTGTAACAACAACATTGTAAAACCAAATGATTTTAAATGAGTAACCATGGGGTTTCTTGCCAATTCTTCTCCATAGGAAACGAACAACCAAAACCGTGCAAATTTTCTCGACGTTTTATAAGTGTCCATATTGTAGGCCTATGTGAAATAAAAATATTTTGATTTCGATTGTGACTCGATTTGATTTCTATATACATAACTGCGTACGATCAGAAAAAATGTGTGGTAATCTGTTGTCTGTTGGACGGAGAGGGAGAGGAAGGCCAAAGAAAATATGGGTGGATTAGGTAAGGAATGATCCGAAGGAGAAAGAAGGTAATGATGCCGTGACGTCTGATAGGGAAGAATGGAAAAAAAATGTGTTGTACCTACCCCAAATAGAATGGGACAAGGGAAGGAAAATGAAGATGGTGATCGAACCGGAAGGCGACACGTGGCGTATCAGCCAATCGTTCAACGAATACCTCTATCTCTTTTTTATCTTTTTTAAAAAACTTTGCCCCACACTAGAAATTTCTCCTGTTTCGTGAGTGCGTTTACAAACGTTTAAAATCACATACACAAACAGCCAGACCCGAAATAACTATCTGTAGGTCATACAAATATTTGTTCCGTGCGGGAATCGAACCCGCGACACGCAGCGCAGCAGTCGATCGCTCAACCACTGCGCCAGCCGTTTCGTTAATAATACCGCCGCGTGAAAGCCTTATCTTCGTCCCCGTATATTTCCAAATTCGAATACCCAAACACAGGATAATCAGACACACTCTAGTACCGTGAGGCTGCCGTTAACCAAATTTTATCATTGTTTGTTCAAGAGGTTTAGCGCTGTGCAAATTTCGATCGCTCCAACTGTATCTAGACTCGACTGGCATTTGAATTTCGAATGTTAATGTTGCTTCAAAGGTGTATACAAGGTGTGTAAGGTATTTACATGTCAGTGATCAGAACTGTCGTACTGTATGGGTCGTTTGCATGTGTAGAGTGACAATCCTTACTAATATTTTAAAAGCGAAAATGAGTTTGTTTGTTACTTCTTCACGGCTTAATGGCTAAACCGATTTTGATGAGTTTTGGTACACAGATAGTTGGGACCCTAGAAACGGACGTAGGCTATTAATATATATTTTTAAGTCAGATCAGGGGTAGAAAGAGGGAGAGAAAAATACATTTTTTTTTATCATCACGCGGGTTTAAGTTAGCGTTAGCCCAAAGTAACTATAGTACGGCCAACGAGAAGCGATACGAAAGGTAATTAACCTAAAGAACAACTCTGGCGTTGACAATCTAATATTTAGCTTTTTCCATCATGTGCCTTTGTCGTAATGGCTCGTTCTCCCGGCAAAAACATAACAACGTTAAGACGGGTTCGCCAACATTCGGGCAGCCATTTTAGATGGGGTTTTAGCATGGGTTTTGTTTACATTTGGTATCGCTTCTCGTTGGCCGTACTGTATGCCAAATAATAATTCAAAATCGAATAAGTTACAAACACGTTATTTGATGATACACATTCGCAAAAAATAATACTGCATGCTTAGCAGTCACGACTAGTAGTCAAACAAAACTCCTATATGATAATCATCTGCTTAGCTTTTTCCCAACTATGTTGGGGTCGACTACCAGTCTAACCGGATGCAGCTAAATATCAGTATTTTACGTAGAGCGACTGCCTAGGTAAGACTGGTTTTCGGACTTTGGGAACACTGACTACCTGTAACGACTGTCAAAGATCTACAAATGACAGCCGGGAGCAACGGCTTAACGTGCTTTTCGAGGTACAGAGGAGACTCGGTATGTAACGGGTGGTCACCCATCCACAGACCAACCTAGGCAAGCATAGCTTGACCTAAAGATCGACCCCAGCGGCTGCTAATATTTAGATACGAGCTCCACGAACTCCAATACTAATGATAAATCGATTTCAACCAGCATCGTCAAGTTCGTTAAACCTATAAAGTTCCCCCTCCATTAACCAAATTCCGAATAGTCTTTTTATTCGAATTAAAACCATTCTGGTGACAACTCGATACTAGATTAACAGCCATTGCCCTGAGCTCTAACGTTTAGATAACCAAATGCGTTTTCTAATTCAAACACCCCAGCCTACTTTAAAAACGCTTTGGTCGAATAAAAATTCAAATCCATTGTGACGAGCGAGCTACGAAACAAAAGTTTTGTCAATACATCTGCTTTTGAAAGTCTTTGTGTACCTATATTTTGTGCTTCTAAAACTGTTGTATGTATAGTTTTATTTTTGCGGCTGGGAAATCAGCAAATAACTTCCCCCGCTCTGAGCAGAGCGGAGGGAAGTGACTAAAACCTACCTATGGTTCTTCTTCTGCACTTTATTATCCGGGGCCGCGGTATCTCTTTGGAACAACCTGCAATCCCGGTAGGCGGTGGCCCTGACAGGAACATTTGACGCTATACAGCAGTCAAAAGGGCCTATTAGGGCCACCACACACATTTATTGTACAAACTTCCAGTCAGTGGAATTCATTTTTACTATGTTTTTCTTTTCCTTGATCATTATAATTTGGATATAGAAATTGATTGAATTGATTTGTTCTAGGCATGATTCCTCACATCTGGCAAGTTGTGGCCAAGCGCAAGCCTATTTTTTTTTATTTTTATTTTTTATTAGTGATAGGCTCGCGTTTGACCACTATCTCACCTGATGGTAAGTGATGATGTGGTCGACGATGAAGCACACTTACCTAGAAATAACCTATTCATTCTTGACTTGAAGACCCCCAGGCTAAAGCTGTCAGGAAATACAGACTGCGGCAGGGAATTCCACTCATTAGCAGTGCGCACAACGAAAGTATTCCCAAACCGTTTAGTGCGTGTGGGTGGGATGTCTACCATGTAACGGTGGCGCATCGCCGTACGTCTTGTAGTCCTATGATGGAACGGGCTTGGTGGAATTAGGCTGTGCAATTCCATCGCACACTCTCCGAAATGTAACCGATAGAAAACCGAAAGGCTGGCGATGCTATTGCAAAATCTAGGCGCATGGTAAACTGTAGGGAAACTAAATTAATTACCTTTTTTAACTTTAGGACTAGCCTACGTAGCAAGCGATATCATCGGAATTTTTTAATTGCCTAAATCTACCCTAAATATCACCTTTAATAGCCCCCTGACACGTATGGCCAGGCTATATAATGATCGGTCCAACTTGACGGATTTCCATATTGATGTTTTCTCAATGAGTTTCGCTAAGTACAGACGTTCCCTATATAAACAGTGTGAACCATGTGTTTGTTTATCTTGTATTGTTTTTAATTGTACTAGTTTTGGATCTATTTGACACATTTTTTGTTATATAATTCTGTCTCTAATGTTTATCATGTTATATGTCATGCCTACCTGTTATTTACATGGTAACCGAAATGCAGTTTTTATAAAGATAAAAAATAAATAAATATCTTGGGACAACTCACACACGGCTATCTGATCCCAAGCTAAGCAGAGCTTGTGTTATGGTAACCAAACAACTGATATACATATTTATATAATTTATAAATACATACATATTATAGATAAATCACAACTAGACACAGAACAAACAATCATGCTCATCACACAAAGGTTGTCCTGGGTGGGAATCGAACCCACGACCTCCGGCTCAGCAGTCAGGGCCACTAACCACTAGACCAACAGGCCCGTCGTATGTTAGTTCATTTCAATTTGTTTGTATGTAACTGTGCTGTTGGTGTGTTTATTACAAATAAATAAAACAAAGAAGATAATATAGATCTTACAAACGCTCAAATAACCTACAAGCAAGCGTTTCTAATATAATTGCCCACATTAGATAACATAAAGAACTTGCCAATAAGTTACTAAGTTCCTATCAGAATCCGCTTTGTACGACGGAGCAACAATCCCGTGTCGTAAGACAAAGGGCTTATACGAAAGTTTTGTACGTGAAAGCAAAGTAATATCTTTATACGGAAAATTTGTTTTAGGAGTAAAGTAAGAGTGTCGGTAAGCAATCACCGTCCGTCCGTCTATTGACAACAGCTACCCTACCATGACGTGTTAAAGCAGAAATTATTCCGCTGAGGGAAAGGGACAGAGCTATTCGGGGTATCTAGCACCATCTCTTTCACTCAGTGGAATAAGTTCTGCTTTAAGATGTCATAGTAGGCCTACAGGCCGTGTCGACGGCGCGTTCGTGATCCACGCGGGCTTCAAAGAGATTTCAATAAAGCAGAGGGGCCTGCCAGGGCTACTGCTTGACGTGAATGAATATGGAACGGTTATAGGTCAGTAAAAGTCTGACACTCCCTTCCGCTCCGTCCAGAGTGGAAGAAGCTATTTTCCAAACCTAAAAGAAACCGGCCTAGGGAGAGTCAGACTCGCGCACCGAAGTTTCTGTTAAAAGATGCGACATAAACGGCCATATCTATGATTTTTGTACAACAGAAGGGGCTACAGATTTGAGTATATTAGTATGGTTTTAGTTTCGACTCGATAACTTTACACGTTCTTGAGATAAAGGGTCTTAACTGACAGACAGACATACGGACAACAAAGTGATCTTATAAGGGTTTAGTTATTTTCCTTTTGACCCACACCTTAAAAATGTAACAAATTATTAGTTGTTAGTAATTATTAATTATTTAGCCTGAATTTTCACGTAAATAACCCATTAAAATACACTTTAAGAGTTTGTCTTTCATTCCATACGCAAATCTATTTGACCACAATTTCAACTGATTCGTACATCCCAAATGTTCCAAGATAAACTTCCCGAATATCTTTGCGCCAGAATTGTTAAGTAGAGAAGTATTTTTCTTGCCTCCGAATATGTGTGGGCTTATCTTTGTGCTCTAGAAAATATTCATGCCGTAAATCTCGTAGGTACGTAGACGCGTGTGTAAGGAAAATTTTACTTTTTTTTTGGAGATAATCTCATGTAAAGCTGAAAGGATTCGCTAGATTTTTTGTTGTTTCAAGTGTTTTGTTTGTAATGTGAAACAGGGTGAGTGAAGGTAAGTCTATGACCAGTATTCTTTTGCGTACTAACTACTTCCATAAATAAAGAAAACAAAGGCACTATCTGCTTATTGCAGCGCACTGAGCGACTGAGCGTCGAAGTGCACAAATTAATAAAATAATTTCGTTTGGGTTATGCTAGTCCCATCCCATCTATTATGTAATAACGCACATACCTACTTATTTATTTGTTTTATCTTGCAGTTTTCTGGTTCTTATTTCCTTTACTTATTCCTATAAGTACCATATTATCCGAACACTTTTTTATGTAAGTAGTTTATTTTTATTATTTTATGATTTTTACACAAACTTATGCTACATATATACCTATTTATACACAGAAACACAAATAAATATAAAGCTGTTTTATGTCCGTGGCATCAGGTCTAAGGTCCAGTTGAAAACCAGCGTCGGGCACTAGCTGCTTGGCAGTTTGCTGAACTGGGCCTATTTGGCGCAGCCGTGAGACACACAATAACGTATTTGTATTTTGTATCGTTTAGTTTTAAGTCCTTATCTCATTTTGTGTGCACTTGTGGCATGGGCCAAATAAATGTTTTTTCTTTCTTCTTTATCGCAATGATTTTAAAAGTAATAATACCAGGTAGACCACTAAATGAATCTCAAAAATAAAATTTTAATTCACTGATATCTGAAAGCATTAATATTCTTTCCGTAATAAACTTTTAACGTTTGTGTATGACATGAATTAAGTCTCAAAGTAGACTCGAAACTTTTCACTGAAAGGAAATTTTGATATGTCAAAGGAAAGGTTGCTGTTAACAATATTTCAGTTGCAAAAGGCTAGGCCGATGATAGTAAATATACAGAAGAATCCGTTTATTATGATTCCGCCTATATTGACTTACCGTTTATAATGAAGTTATGATACAGAAAAGTTTGGTTTTCGTATAAAAATCTTTATAACAAAGTCGGATATAATGACATAACGCCTATTGTGAGACTAAAATCTACCTCTGTCCCAAATCTCTTCAAGCTCCGTTCAGCCGTTTCGACGTGAAAGAGTAACCAATATCCATACGGACGGGCCTCTTGGTCTAGTGGTTAGTGGCCCTGACTGCTGAGCCGGAGGTCATGGGTTTGATTCCCACCCAGGACAAACTTTGTGTGAAGAGCATGATTGTTTGTTCTGTTTCTGGGTGTGATTTATCTATAATAATATGTATGTATTTATAAATTATATAAGAATGTATATCAGTTGTCTGGTTACCATAACACAAGCTCTGCTTAGCTTGGGATCAGATAGCCGTGTGTGAGTTGTCCTAGATATTTATTTATCCACTATTTTCACAAACATTTGCATTTATAATATTAGTAGGATATACCTGTCACAGATCACATTTTAAAAATGTTGATCTCCCCTGTATTTATAGAACCGCAGACAGAAAGGTGACCACAGTCTATATAAAATCTCACCACAGTAATGTGCAGAGAATAAAACAATTTTATGTTTGCCAAACGACCATGTTACACGATATTGTCTGGTCCAGAACCACCACATTTGCTTATATAAAGAAAATTCAAAACGACAATTTCTCCATACTCCATATCCATTGCAAAGTTTGTACTTCAACATAGAAGTGCCGCAGTGAAAATGTTGGAAAGAACAAGCAATGGAATTTAAAAGCAAAATTTACTAGTTCTTCCTTCAAGTTAGTTTCATAATGAATTCGTGTCCCTTGGTAGTTAAGGTCGTGATGTATAAATTAAAACACGTAAATAACACGACACTGCTCACAAAACATGGCGAATTCGTTCTGTATTTTAGAAATTATCATAAAGTCTCATAAAATATTCTGTTTACTGATATTCATATATGAGTAACTAGCTTTTGCCCGCGGCTTCGCTTGCGTTAAATTCGGGGTAACACAGTTCCCCTTGCGCCTTATTGATTTGTAATAGCAACGCTAAATTTTTATTTTTATTAAAAACGCTCTTTCTCCCACACATCACACTTTTTTAAAATAAAAATTAGCCTATGTCCGTCTCATGGTTCCCAACTATCTCTGTACCAAAATTCATCAAAATCGGTGTAGTTATTAAAACGTGAAGAGGTAACAAACAAATAAACAAACCAACAAACTCACTTTCGCTTTTATAATATTAGTAAGGATAAGGATATTCGTGTGAAATACATATTAAGCAAGGATATCTTTAATAAACAGATGTGGGATTTTCTGGGTAACGGTTTAATTTAGAAACGCTTTATAAAGTTGAGAGACGATTTAACGTCGAAAATGTATCATTAAGCAGACTTAAATCACTGTTTTACTTAATTGACTTGGTTTAAACATTAACGCTGTTTCGTTTATGTTTAAATCAACCATCTTTTGATGCTCGTGGGGAATCATACATGCTCTAGCTTATCCATAGGCCTATCTAGAAAACACACAGATTTGAGTAAGCAACCATAAATTTATTTTACAAATGTAGTGCAATTCTCACTCATACCTTGTCAATATCTTACCATCCTTACTAATATTATAAAAGCGAAAGTGAGTTTGTTTGTTTGTGACCTCTTCACGCTTTAATGGCTAAACCGATTGTGATGAATTTGGGTACAGAGATAGTTGGGAATCAGGAGACGGACATAGGCTAATTTTTATTTGAAAAAAGTGGGATGTGAGGGAGAAAGAGGGAAGAAAAGGGAAAACTTAGCATTGCTATTACAAATCAATAAGGCGCAAGGGGAACTGTGTTACCCCAATTTTAACGCGGGCGAAAGCTAGTAATATTATAAATGAAAATGTTTGTGAGGATAGATGTATGTATGTTTGTTACTCTTTCACGTCAAAAAAGGTATGTGTGAAATTTCAGTTTAATCTGTTGGGAAGGAATTAGTTTGTAGTCCAGTTGCCATAGGTTATCACGAGTTGACCACTGAGAACCGGCGCTGTGCTGTGGGTTCCCATGGCACAGCACCATGCTGAGTGGTGACCGACCTGTCGCAGTCACGACGTGCAAGCAAGTATTTTAATGTTGTCCCATATATGTATTTTCAAATGTTTGTTATGCCTTCCATGTTTAATGACTTTTTTATTTTTTTTTGTTATTTTGTATGCTTGTCGAAATTTTCGACAAATTCGTATTTTTTATTTTCTTTCTAATTGCGAGGTTCAACCAATATTCTAACTAACTAACAAGGCTATTAATTAAGACTTAACCCTTTTTTTTCCAAGCCTGGTCTGTCCCACTCCTGAACAACATCCTCTCTCCACTCATTCCTCCTCTCGCGAACTCGCTCGTCCTCTTAATAAAAGCTTATAAAAAACAAAGTTTGAAAAAGTGGCTTAGACTTGGGTGAAAGTGTTGGAACCTTTTCCAAAGCCTGACTTGCACCTTCAAACGGTTTTTTCCTGTAGTACGAATAATTTATCGTTTTTAAAGACCTCTTTACCGCAACGTTTTTTTTTCAGCGCTCATTGGTCGATTGGTCGGGTGTATATCGCAACACTGAAATACCAGAATTTTATTTTAAAAAAATTGAGAGGTTTCAAGAGACCACTGGATGGGACGACTTTATTATTTACAAAAAACCTGTAAACACTCAACAAAAATAATCGTCGTGAAACCACACTGTTCAATGATTCGTATTTTTTAAAAAAGACCGAACGAATTTAAATTGTGATTTGATTTTTACATAGCCATCACATATTAAACTTTTATAAAAAAACACGGTGTTCCTCGTTATAGTTTCCAAAAAAAAAACGTGACATCACCCGTGCTGAAAAAATGCAGTAACGCGTGACGTCACACGTAACTTTAATGGGCTATATCTTTGTCATTTTCATTCAAATTTACAAATAAAACAAATACGTGTCCCTTATTTTTTAATAATTTAAAAGACGGACCCAATATGTAGAATGTAATTACTTTAGCCCTGAAAACTACCCTATTTCCTTAGTTTCAAAAAAGTTCTAAATTGGTAATACCTCGTCTTAATACCGAACTCTTTTTCGTCACCAACGCTTTCTTAACTTCGTGATCAGCGTGTGAACGAAGCAGGAAAAGTTCTAGCGAAGTTCATGCCAGTTTCTGGAAGTTTCTACAGAAAAACAATACTTTTTAAAAGAGAGCGGCGCAAAGGAACTTTGCTGTCTTGAATTTGATTAAAATGGGTTGTTGTACAGACTATAGTAGACTGCATTGGTTTCTAGTTTATTTTCATGTAATTTTGTGTAATGATTAATTTTATTGGACGAATTTGTTGACGCTATTTTATAATTTACGTCGTTTAATTTATTATTAGTCAAATTATTAAGTTGTAAAATTATGGAATGGTCTAAGAAACAATACATGTGTATTGTTTCTTAGACCATTTTGTTTAACTTAAACACTTGAAATATGTTAGTGCTGTGAACACCTGTAGGGTTACCATGACGTCTTATAGCAGTTCTTATTCCTGTGTGAGAAAGAGGTGGAGCTAGACACCCTGTATAGCTCTGTCTCTTTCCGTCAGTGGACTAAGTTCTGCTTTAAGACGTCGTGGTAGGGCTGTAAGTGACAAATTCACTCTAGATGCTAAGAATGATTGTTACTTCTAAAATATATTATTACAGCAGCTAGCATATTGGTTATTATTATTATTAGTGAATAAGTGGTTGAAGTGGCATCCTACTTTATTAATATATAATGTAATGTAATCCTTACTTTATATTATAAAAGCGAAAGTGAGTTTGTGTGTTTGTTACCTCTTCACGCTTAATGGCTACACCGATTTTGATGAATTTTAGTACAGAGATAGTAGGGAACCAGGAGACGGACAAAGGCTATTTAAAAAAAAGTGGGATGTGAGGGAGAAAGAGGGAAAAAAATAAGAAAACTAAGTGTTGCTATTACAAATCAATAAGGCGTAAGGGGAACTGTGTTACCCAGAATTTAATGCGAGCGAAGATGCGGGCAAAAGCTAGTAATATTATAAATGCGAATGTTTGTGATAATGGAAGGGTGTATGGGTGTTTGTTAGTCTTTCACGTCAAAATGGCTGAACGGATCTTGTTGAAATTTGGCACAGGGGTAAATAGCCTGCAATAACGCATAGGATTGGACTTTTCTCGATATCACTAGGGCGAAGCCGCGGGCACCAGCTAATTGTATATATTTATTTAATTAAATGTTTTATTAAATCAGTAAATAAAGAATGGTATTCTAAAATATAAAAATGATTTTTTTATTAAAATAAATAAAACACCGTGGCCATTACTAGGAATTTCTCCGGTATCGTGGGTGCATTTATAAACATATAAACTCACATACACACACAGCCAGACCTGAAACATTTACTTGCCCGTCAGACAAATATTTGTTCCGTGCGGGGATCGAACTCGCGATATAAGGGCGTTGCAACCACTGCGCCAGCTGTATCGTAGATGAATGAATTTGAATTCAACTTCAATCAAAATTATAAATAATTTAAAATACAAAGTGAAATACAAATAAGTTCAATTTCAACATTCCACTTTCTGTGCTCAAAAATATTGCAATTGTAAAAGCGTTGTTAATATTGCATATTGACCTTTTGTCTGACGACATATTCAATATGTCTGACAAAGGAACAGTGGATTCAATATTTCAATACAATTTGATATTTAAATACTTATTAAGCAGTAGCTCTTTATCCAGGGTTCGCTCGCGCAGTTGGAGTATTGAACGGAATTAAAACTGTTTTCCTATTCGCAAGTCGAGATGATTTTGGTATAATGAATTTCTTAATGGTATTTTATAACCTAGGACCTAGAACATCCGGGGTTGCGGGATGTTCGAAAGAATAAAAGGAACATGGGTGGGTTTTAGTCAGTAGTACTAGTCTTGACGACACGTTTATCGCAGTGGCTAAGCGATCGACTGCTGCGCTGCGTGTTGCGGGTTCGATCCCCGCACAGAAGAAATATTTGTATGGACTAAAGATAGTTGTTCCGGGTCTGGCTGTTTGTGTATGTTAGTTTAACCTAAAGGTATAATTTTTTTTTGTATATTCACTGACTACTCCGGCAACTGTGGACGGATTTTCATAATTCTTTTTTTGTTCCGAAAAGATTACTTTCCGTCTCATATAAATCTTAATTATATTGCTTGGGGAGTTAATGACTTATCGACTATGAAATCTTTTTTCTATGTCTCTAAGTTAAATCTGCTCACTTTTAGTAACAATGGAAAAAGATTGTCCGATAAAAAATGTGTATGCTGAAATCAAATCTATTTTGCAAAAAAAGTTTTTTAAATACCTAACCCCCGAATACTGAAACGTCACTCAAAATTTGAGGGCTGCTTAACATTTGAGCAGCTCCTAAACTTTAGATTTCGTATTGTCAAACGTCACTTTTGAGTATCTGTAAAATTTAAGTGGTACTTAAATTTTGAGTGACGTTTCAGTATTCGTACCCCCGAATACTGAAACGTCACTCAAAATTTAAGTTTACGTTTGATGTTGACGTTTCAGTATTCGGGGGTATATTACACTAAATAACTACAGCACCGATATTTGTCTAAAATACAATAAGGCATCACCATGACGGATGTGAATTCAATATTTAACATTTCACTCTGTTTTTTTAAATTTAAGTTTCATTGCATTTCATTGAGACCAAAGAGAAAAAATAAACTGTAATAATTGTACTATCGCGTTTGTTGACATTTTAGTTCAATTCTTCCTGTATTCCATCCATTACCAAATCTTTATACAAAAAGAAGCTTAATAACAAGCATATAAAAGCCCTTTTAATAACTAATGTGGCTCTTTTGTCCTTTTAATAGCACATTAAGTGTCTCCGTACCGTTCACTGGTCGTATTATAAATCATGGGATTTAAGGGTTATATTTTTAGCTTAGAAAGGTTCTGAAGGTAGCCTCCTTATACAGGATGGAAGGCAAATTTACATGCCTATGGGGCGCTTTGATTAGTAGAGTATTACATTTATTCAAAATGTATCTAATCCTTACCTAATATTATAAAAGCGAAAGTAAGTTTGTTTTTGGAATGAAGTTCCTTATCGCGCGTTGTGAAAGGGGGCTAGACGGAAAAAATTCTTACGAAAAGTTGTCACGACACTTTTTGCTATAGCAAGCTATTGTAAGCTGTGCGGCGTCGCATGTTTCTCTGTCTGTCTGTCTGTCTCTCTCTCTCTCTCTCTCTTATAGAAAGCAAGCCAGATATTTTAATTTCTATAGGAACTTCATTCCATCTGGGTGTCCCTTGACACCTCTAATTTTTTTTTTGTGACGTCTTTTCACCTAAATGACAAAACCCATTTTAATGAATTTTGGTACAGATGTAGTTGAAATGTGTGTCTTACGGCTATGCCAAATAGGCCCATTTCAGCAAACTACCGGGCAACTAGTGTCCGACCCTGGTTTTCAACATACCTGCGATGTTGTGATGTGACTGACGGACGAAAAACAGTTCTCTAAGCTACTATTTTTACTAGCATTGCTATTACAAATCAATAAGGCGCAAGGGGAACTTTTTTACCCCGAATTTAACGCGAGCGAAGCCGCGGGTAAAACCTAGTAAATTACAATACTTAATGTTCCCTCTGTGTACTTCGTAATTGGCGTAATGTTTAATTTAATTGTAATTTTATGTTCATGTAAGCTGTGACCTATCTTTTATAAAATAAATAAACTTTTCTCATAAAATTATGAAATAATTAAAATTTTGAAAAAATGCTTTCTTTTTTTGTTGCCTGAGGTGGTGCTTTGTAATACAATGTTTTTCAGACAAGTCGTTCTAGGATTTTGTAAGGATAGGGAAGTATTATCCACATGAAGCGGCTGAAGCCATAACTTCCTTGAAGTTAAGGCAAACAAACTCTAGCTATTTCAATCACGTTTGTCATTTACAGAAAGCATACCAAAGCTTGGCACTTAGTAAACAACATCAATACCGTTGTTTGCAATTGTTTGCAAGCAAAGTTTGTGCTTGACTGTACCGCATTTATACACCGTGCACTGTTTAATGCTGTTAACGTACAACTACCCAACCATGACGTTTTAAAGCAGAACTTATTCGACTGAGGGAAAGAGACAGAGCTATACAGGGTGTCTAGTACCGTCTCTTTCTTACACAGGAATAAGAACTGCTATAAGACGTCATAGTAACCCTATTGCAGGATGCATTTCTGTTACATTACATTCCACCTACTATGTTTTTGTCCCTACATCACCCTAAAGTTAACTGGTGGAAAATGCCCAAGGCATTAAGTCCGTCTTTATATGTACAATGTTTTTGACATGTGCATGAAATCCTTACTATCCCTACTAATATTATAAAAGCGAAAGTGAGTATGTTTGTTTGTTACCTCTTTACGCTTTAATGGCTGAACCGAATTTGATGAATTTTAGTACAGAGATAGTTGAAACCCTGGACACGGACAAAGGCAAATAAAAAAAAGAGAAATGATGGGAGATAGAGGGAAGAAAAGGGAAAACTTAGTTTTGCTATTACAATAAATAAAGCGCTAGGGCAAAAACTACAGGTAGCAGATACCTGTAAATCAGGAAAGGGGAACTGTGTTACCCTGAATTTAACGCGAACGAAACCGCGGGCAAAAGCTAGTTTAATAATAATAAATTAAAGTTGAAGTTTTCCTCGGTGAAAATTCGTTGTACACAATTTTGCTTTTTGAAAATTTATTCTACAATAAAAAAGCCTTCGAAATTCAAATCGAAAATTCAATCGTTTGGCTATCCCCAAGGTTTGCCGAACTCAACCAAACGTCTGTACTAACAAAAGCAAACGCCTAACTATGTGTCTTTCTACGTATGTTGCGAAGTGCAGTTAAGGCAACAGTGAATTTGGCAAACGATGTTACGTATTAATCTGCGCACATGGCGTCACATCAAGCTGTCATATCTAGTATTAGCTGACTTCGCTTTCTACGTAGATACTAAACAATGCGGTATCAGATAAGACTGGGCATGCATAACTTGATGCTATGCTGGTGTGAACACATACAGATTTTAACAGAAGGCGTTCTGTTCTTGCTCGCTCGATGGGTTTAATCAGTCGTGTAGTTAGTTCACAAACCAAAACGATGTCTAAATTCGATGTCTTGTATACCAAGGCACCGCATTGCCTTGTGATATTCTGCATGGAAGAACAGCAGCGGTGCGAAAATCGCTCATCCGTATAGTTGGGAACTGTACGTGTGTTAGGCATCAACGGATTGCATACAAGGCAATGTGATAAGACATTCGCTTCACCATCTGTAGCATTGGTGTGCGTGTCGTCATTTAAGATTCAAATCAAATCATTTATTCAATCCGACCATTACATGCACTTTTAAATGTCATGAAAACAAAATGAATCTACAGTCCCGGTCACAAGGCATAATAACTTGTGAAAGTTCTGCAGTTGCCCATTCCAAAGCGTAGATCTCTATGGAGAAGAATGGGCAAGAACATGGACGCTCTTTTAAATCACATTTTTACAAAACTATGGATACATCATTCATGTTGAGAACGTCATTAGTGAGTGTGATGTTTGTGAAAATTAGTTTGATGCAGTTTGGGACAGCCTTATGTCCTGCAGTATACTGTGACACCGAGTTGGTTGGTTTAAGGCAGTATCAATGACGATACTAACAGCTCTTGAGCGCAATTTGTATGTGGCAATTGATGAAAAAAGCTCAAATTAAGGGTAAGGGTTTAAAATGAAAATTTTGGCAGAAATTTTAAAATGATAATCTTTTTCTACCAATTTGACGAAAAAAGCTCCAATACCAGGGGGTTTAAAATTAACATTTTAGCAGAAATTATAAAAAGATAATCTTTTTTTACAAAATTTACGTGTCACAGTTGTAGTTTCCATACTACTCCAAAACGGCTTAACCATTTTTTATGAAAGTGTATAATTATGTATATTTGATTAGTCTGAGAATCAGCCGTTCTCTATTTTTCATACCCCTAAGTGACGAGGGTGGCTTTCTCCAGAAAAGCAGCTGAGTAGTGGGTTAATCACTGGGCACAACTAGTTATAAATAGATTAATATCATATGAAAGGGTAAATTCACAAATTAATGAATAAATATAAATACATCGACACTGATAGAAACAAACAAGCCCAATAACATATAGTATATAGGTATAGTCGCCTATACAGGATACCATATGTACGTTTTAATACACTCACAGCCAAATTAGAAAGTTGCGCACTAAAGGTGTGCACCAAAAACGTGACACGATTTTCGTTACTTGTTAGTAAGTTTTACCCCACAGATTTTTCTCATACCGGGCGCCTTATATATGAAAATCGATTCTTAAGGAGTACACTCATAATATCATATTAAAATTCTCAAAATGTTCACAGACGTAGTTAATTATTTATGATTCATTATCCTATTAAGATTCTGCTAGACTAGAAAGCTTAGGTCCCCAGGTAGATTCCACAATATATTTCATTATTCACATTTCATCTTCATCAATATTCATATTTTTTTTACAGCTCCAAGGGACCACAGATTTAAATAAATAAATAAATATCTTGGGACAAGTCACACATGGCTATCTGATCCCAAGCTAAGCAGAGATTGTGTTATGGTAACCAGACAACTGATATACATACTTATATAATTTATAAATACATCAATGTTTTTTTAGATAAATCACACCCAGGCACAGAAAAAACAATCATGCTTATCACACAAAGTTTGTCCTGGGTAGGAATCGAACCCACGACCTCCGGCTCAGCAGTCAGGGCCACTAACCACTAGACCAACAGGCCCGCCGATTTGAGTATATGGTTTTAATTTCAACCTTATACCTTTTTTTCTGCGATGAGAAATCATCAAACGACTTCCCCGGAGTGTCAGACTTGTTACTAATCATCAAACGACTTCCGGGTGACACTCCGGGTCAGACTTGTGACTACAACCCACAAAATTTTATTCTTTTGCCCATTCCGTTCCGGGGCCGCAGTATCTCTTTCGAACAACCCGCAACCCCGAAACGCGATACCTCTATGCGTTCCGGAAAGAAAGGTCTAAACAAACAACAAAGTGATCCTCCGTGGTTTCCATTTTTTTCCTTGTAGGTCCCAAAGACTCAATTTCCCGAACAATCACGACAGCCAATCTGTGACGTAGCACAAACGTATTTAAACTGTGCCTTGTGCACGCTTTGAGACTAAACTTTGTTCTGCAGCATGTTGCAGTTCCGAACTTATAACTATTGTTTGACATCCATACTGTTTTGTACAATAGCGAAATGTAATTAACAATGAGAGACTTTAAGACAGGTTTCAATGTACCGTACCGCGTCTCTGTTTGGGGCAAAAGTCTCAGTGTAAAATAGATGTGACACACGGATGGACAGAGAAACTTCTCTATAAGGGTTCCATTTTTTAAACCTTTATTCGTATTTAATTACGAACTAAAAGAACTGTTATAGTGACTGATTTGTACCAAAAAATACTTTAAACTCTTAGAAGAAAAATACATTTTAATAGGTATAATTTCATCATAATCCGCTTAGCGTTTTCCCGATTGACGACACGGTTGGCACAGTGGCTGAACGCTCGACTGTTGCGCTGCGTATCGTGGGTGCGATCTCCGCACGGAACAAATATTTCTATGGCCTACAAATAGTTATTTGTGGTCTGGCTGTTTTTGTATGTGAGTTTACATGTTTGTAAACGCACTTTCGATAATCAAATATTTTTTCTTGTAATTTAGATTACTTACTTGAAAAAATTTTTGCTACAATTGCAATTTTTTTTCAAGTTAGTAATTTTTTAATTGTGTGGTGGTTTAAACTCTGTACTTTTGAATGCATTCTTATTGGAAAAATATGGCTGTTCCTGTTTTTATTGTAATAACTTTACTTGTACCCATATTTGCGAAATAAAAATCTTATCTCAGATTAAAGATGCTTTCCGAAGCACAGAGAAAACTCGTGTGTTGGTCGTGTGCGCATGTTGTAGGTGGTCACTATCCACGGACCAACCTAGGAAAGCGTGGCTTAACCTAAAGATCAACCCGAGCGGCTGCTATTATTTATCCACGAGCTCCTCTCTCCTTAATAGCTATAATTTTAACATCATTAAAAACACTTAGCGGATTACCACGAAAAATTACTAACTCAAAATTTCCCCAAATTTTTAATAAAATAATGATTTAAGAAAACAACCAACCATTCAGAAAATAGACCGTTATCGTCAAAAACTTTCTTAATTAACGTTTGGAGAGACTCCTCTCCCCCCCTTCCCTCCGCCCCGCGGTCAAACTTGACTGAAATATTTAAGAATTACAGCGTCGTACAAATTTGCTTTTATCAAGCCTTTGAGTGCGTTGCTAACACTTGTTGATTTGATTAGGTTTTAAAGACTTTTGAAATTATTGGTTGTGAGATGCAGTGTCCCATTATTTTATTTAATTAACCATTTATGTAGCTACACACTAAATAATGAGACATAAACAAAAAATAGATACAAAAGCAGTTCTTGTTTCAAAAGAAATTTCTTGCATCACATCTGTGAAAGGACAGTTAATAAAAATAGATATAGACACAGTGTGTACAAAATAAATAATAATAATATCTTGGGACAACTCACACACGGCTATCTGATCCCAAGCTAAGCAGAGCTTGTTTTATGGTAGCCAGACAACTGATATACATACTTATATTATTTATAAATACATACATATTATAGATAAATCACACCCAGACACAGAACAAACAATCAATACAACAATCTTACAACAATAGTTGTAAGATAGAGAAATAAATAAATAAATAAAATAAATAAATAAAATAAAATCATGCTCATCACACAAAGTTTGTCCTGGGTGGGAATCGAACTCACGACCTCCGGCTCAGCAGTCAGGGCCACTAACCACTGGACCAACAGGCCCGTCAAAAGGATATAGAAAATAAAATACATAAAACACAAAGCAAATAATGACTTGTTGATAGCACTGTGGACGAATTTTTTGACGCCCAGAAGGGTTACCATGACATCTTATAGCAGTTTTTATTCCTGTGTGAGAAAGAGATGGTGCTAGACACCCTGTATAGCTCTGTCTCTTTCTATATAAGTTATGCTTTAAAACGTCATGGTAGCTGTAATTATTTCACTATTTCTATTATTAGTTTATATCTATTTGATGCTTGTAAATAAAAGTAGTACATACAAGTAGAGAGACAAATATTTGACATAAATCCTTACTAATATTATAAAAGCAAATGTGAGTTTGTTTGTTAGATCTGCACGGCTAAATTGCCAAACCGATTTTGATGAATTTTGGTACAGAGATAGTTGGGACCCTGGAAACGGACATAGGCTAAAAAGAGTGAGAAAAGAGGGATGTAAAGGGGAGAGAAAGATATTTTTTTCAATCATCACGCGGGTTAAAGTTAGCGTTAGGGTAAGTCGCGGGCAGAAGCTGTGCTGTGCTGGGGTCGTACAGTTTAACCACTAAATTATACCAGTGCTTTGCATGTGACTGCCATATTAAGACAAAGTTAGAGATCCTAAATCTTGGCTTGAGGCAACCTACCTTCATCACAAACTATGATAATTAACCCATCACCCTTTACTTATAGAAATCCATTAAAGTTAGTCAATTTATGTATATTCATCTGTAGTCATAATAACCGATGGAAGCCGAATTGAATAGAAATTGATGTTTAACTTTAAATACGTAATGTGTATACTAAGCCTTGTTGTGTGGAACAAGTGAGGTTGATATAGCGGGACGTGTTTGAAAGAAATCTATACTAATATTATAAAGCTGAAGAGTTTGTTTGTTTGTTTGAACGCGCTAATCTGAGGGACTACTGGTTGGAATTGGAAAATTCTTTTAGTGTTGGATAGTCCATTTCTTGAGGAAGGCTATAACATCACGCTACGACCAACAGGTGCTGAGCAGCGTGGGTGAAACCGCAGGGAACAGCTAGTTGGGAATAATTTTGACGACACGGTTGGCGCAGTGGTCGAGCGATCGAATGCCGCGTTGCGTATCGCGGGTTCCTCGTTCGCGCTCTATTTTTTTGAAGTCGATTAAAATGGTTACAATTAGAGGAAACAATCGGAAATAAATATTTCTTTTTGATAAATATTATAATTTTTAATAATAGTATATGTAAAAAAAAATCTGTAGATTTGGAGTAAATTGGCTCGTTCCACCCAGAGCAGGGGAAGTTATTTGATGATTTCTCATCTACAAAAAAAAGGTTATTTTGGCATCCTGTTCTATTTTACTTCTGGGCAAATTGACCTGAGGCCACATTTTCTATTTCTCGCCAATGGCGGGACAAACTTAGCCTGCAGCGACCCTTCCTCAAGGCCCAGTATTCTGCTTTTATTGCTCACAGTTTGTCAAAGTCAAAGTCAAAATCTTTTTTGCAAACCAAGTGTACAAAGTTGGTATTATCGTCTGGCACATAAATCCCAGGCTTATTTGAGATGGACAGCCTTTTCAGCCAAATAAGCATGTTTGTTAACAAAACAATAATTGAAGCAAAAAATAAAACGCTCAACGCTCCTACCTTATAAACCAAATACATTTAGCATCAGTATTCCACAAAGCGTACCTATTTCGGCAGAGTCAGTACTCCGGTGCCTACCGGTTCATGATTTGTGTATACAATGACGAAGGTTTATCTAAGTTTGATAGCCGAACATACAATGAATGAATAGTATACTAAAGGTCATGGTAAATAATTAAAAACCGGCCAAAAGTGCGTCAGACTCGAGCACCGTATACCGTACAAACTTGGGACATTAACTACCATATTTTTTCACTGCTTAAAGAGACCATAGACTTGAGAATATGGTTTTAATTTCAACTCGATACCTCCACGTGTTTTTGAGATAAAGGGTCTTGACAGACAGACAGACGGACAAGAATGAGATTATATATAAGAGTCGGGATTTGGGTTTTGTTTTCTTTTTGAGGTACGGAACCTTTTCTCAAAGTTTTATAGGTAAGCCGTAAGGCTTATGGGGATTAAGGTATTTTGATTTGATTTTTCTCATGTGCTGAGTGGATTTAAATTGTCATCGATACGTTAAGAAGAAGAACTAGTTGCTGCATCTCTGCTAACAATAGATGTATCGGCTATAAGGTGTCGACTATCGTCATCCGATACCAATATCGGATCAAATAATCTGAAAATGCTCTAACTTCGACATTGTCATAAATTACAAAGACAGCCATTTTGAATTAAGACACACAATTCCACCATACCTCTATTATTCCATTTACAAAATGACCACATACATAATAAAACTGTGTAGCTAATGGAAGTGGAATTAAATCCTTTTTGTAAGTGAACCCCAAAGGGAAGGAACCGAGGCAGAGATTCAAAGAGTCTCGCTGCTTTGTCCACTGACAAAGCATTGGGCAAATAAGATGTTGTGAGTAGTGAACCGAAAATAGGATTGTAGAGGAATAAATCATTATAGGAAAAGTCAAAAAAACTAAAATTAAACATTGAAGAGGATGGTGGAACCAATTAGAACTAGGTTCTTCTAGGAGGGGGGGGGGAATGGAGAAAGGCCTTTGCCCAGAAGTGGGACTGAGCAGGCTAGAAAAAAAAAAACATCAATCAGTCATTTATTTTATAGAACATTGGTGGTATAGGTAGTATAAGAAATGTTTTCGCCATGTTTTGTCAATAGATGGCGTTCAAAATGAAGGCAAAAAATTACATAATTGTAAATTATAAGGTCGCGCCTAAGAGGAAATTATTTGTAAAGTATCTTAATTAGTAAATATAATATTACCCGGTACAGTTCGACTTACTTAATTGTGCAGGCGGGCAAACGGAGAACTAAAATAAATGGACCAAGTTTAACATGATGATGCATTTTGTTTGACAAGCTATGTGCTGAAGTGCACATTTAAAGTGGTGCATAAAGTACAAATCAGTTCTGTCATTATTTAACAGTTTTATGAAATTTCCAAACAACAAAATTGATCTAGTTAGTCTTGTTGGGCAAAAAGTTTCCTGTTTAGATCCTAAATCGAAACAGTTGTCACCTTTCGATTATCACTGTTGTTGTGCGGATTTACCGACACATGCCACATCATTGCAGACCTATTCCCTTCTATCATTTTTCTATTCTCTTTTTAAACTAGTTGAGTATTCAAACGTCATTGAAAACCAGCCAGCACGGTTCAATGCAGTTATAAAACCTCTACGGTACTGCAGTTGCAGACTTAAAACGGCTCCAGCAAAAATTCTATTTTAATGCGGCGTCTTCAAAATTCGAGCACAAGCAATCAGTGAGGAAGGAAAAACGAAGTGCCTCTTAATAACAAAATAAGAGGAACTTTCATTTACTCAGCACAAAGTGTCGCCCAAGTATTTAGTGTCCACACTTTAATAGAATTCTCTCAGATTTTATTAAAAGGAAGTTCACGTAAAATTTTTAATATCTTTAAAGAAATGCTGAAGCACATGATTAAAATTAAACTTTCTTTTCTACTTTGTGATATAAAAGAGGTGTGATGAAACAGGTTCTTTAAGACTTCAAGGGGTAAGAGCACTCTTGATATTATAAAATTTTATATGAGAAGCTTAGAAATTCTCATCATGGTTTTAACTGGAGTTTTGCTAATTTCAACACTGATTTTTAATATGACTGACTGCCTTGCTGGTGTAATGGTTGCACACAGGACTGCTGAACATGAAGTCCTGGGTGTGATTCCCAGGTTGAGCAGTGTTAATAGGAGTTCCCTTCAGGATATCGTCAATCACAGCCACTTAGCATTCTAATAGGGTTTTTTTTTTGCAGATCGAAAACAATGTACAAAGTGGCTGTCATGCTCGTTTTCTTTTACACTATGAGATGCCTTTTGGAAATCAAATAACTTCCCCCACTCTGGGTAGAGTCGGGGGGAGTGGAACATGGATGGGTTTTAGTCAGTAAAAGTTTGACTTTTACTGACTAAAACCCTTCCATGTTCCTGTTATTGCTTTTTAAGTTCTAGGGCCGCGGTATCTCTTTCGAATAACTCACAACCCGGGCAGGTGGTGGCCTGGACAGGCTCCTCAGATTTGCTGACACCTTTCTGATGCGCGCAAAGAAAACAAAAGCTCCAACGCGGCCTGTCATCAATTATTACGACGCCTAACTTAATCATTGTTGTATTAATATACATACATATTAATGTATTGTTACGATCCATCAGAACGTCTGTTTATATCCATGAATATCAAACTGGTATCGTTTTACATACATTTAACGAAAAGCTACGTCGCGTCGAGTTTCACAAAGTGTTCTCGAGAGCATTTGTTTTAGCATACACACGCGTCTTCTGTCAAACGATATTTACCTTTTTACGTGAGCCAAAAGAATTTCTTGATTTTCGTTTTATTTGGTAAATGTTTGGCATCTGGAGAAGTTTTTTTTACTGAATTTGATGAAAAGTTGGCTTCTTCTAACTTTTCCTCAAATTCGGTAAAAAATACTTATTTTATAATTGTATATCATTACTTCGAACTGCAGAGTACCCGCGATTGAGCTTCGCGCTGATGTTGGTAGAAGGTTTTTACTGAATTTGAAGAAAAGTTGGCTTCTACAAACATTTCCTCATATTCAGTTTAAAAAAAATGACTTATTATATTTATTTATTTATTAAAACTTCATGCACAAGTAACCAACACATTGTACAAAGGCGGACTTACATAATGGGCATGTTCTACCAGTCAACCTTAGGGTGATGCAGAGACAAAGACATAGTAGGTGCAATGTGACAGGAAATGACTATACAAATTTATTACAGACTTGACTTGATACTGCAACCAAGACCGCCTTTTGATGAGAACACTCCTCGGATACAAAACTTTGTAGACGTAAGTATTCAATGTTCATAGACAATCTAATTCTTTTCATTTTAAGAACATCCTGTTTAAAAGTATGGGTAAAATATATGTACTGCGACGTCTTTAAATGAATTAAGTAAGTTCATATGATATATTGATTTATTTCAATACTAGCTTTTGCCTGCGGCTTCGCTCGTGTTAAATTCGGGGTAACACAGTTCCCCTTGCGCCTTATGGATTTGTAATAGCAACGGTAAGTTTTCCCTTTTTTTCCCTCTTTCTCCCTCACATCCCACTTTAAAAAAAAAAAAATATTAACCTATGTCCGTCTCCTGGTTCCCAACTATCTCTGTACCAAAATTCATTAAAATCGGTTTAGCCATTAAAGCGTGAAGAGGTAACAAACAAACTCACTTTCGCTTTTATAATATTATAGTAAGGATGGATTTACACGTACAAAGACTACTCCAAAGCTTGTTTTTTACATCAGGTTTTTCATCCTCATGATTTTGAACGGCTCTATTCAAAAGCTGGCCACCGAAATAAAAAATAGAAATTAAAAAATACAAGTTTATTTTATTTCACTGTTAGCACCTAATACATTCAAATATGAATATCAAATCAAAAGAATCTTATTTCACGCATTTGATCTTCTACCAAGGAAAACGGATAAAATATTATTTTCGCTTGTTCATACATTGAGACGGATTATTTTTCGACAAAGATTTATGATAGAAACAGAAAAGTGTTAAGATATACAATACTTCGTTTCACGGTAAGTCATTTTGAGGGCTATTAAACATATGAAAAAAAGAACTGACAAAAAAAGCGAACGACTTAAATAAATAAATAAATATCTTGGGACAACTCACACACGGCTATCTGATCCCAAGCTAAGCAGAGCTTGTGTTTTGGTAACTAGACAACTGATATACATACTTATATAATTTATAAAAACATACATATTATAGATAAATCACACCCAGAAACAGAACAAACAATCATGCTCATCACACAAAGTTTGTGGGTGGGAATCGAACCCACGACCTCCGGCTTAGCAGTCAGGGCCACTAACCACTAGACCAACAGGCCCGTCAAAGTCACTTAAAAAGGCACTAAAAAATTTAATAACAGTATTTGCGTAAGTCGGCTACTTTAGTTTGTTTTACCGACTTTTTGGCTACTGAACACAAATGCGTGACACTTGACGCAAATCGTAACGCCTTTCTTTAGCCCTTCATGTTCCGGGGCCGTGGTATCTCTCACTAGCCCTGAGATGCGCGTGAAACAGGAGGACGCTGTCGACAGTGCGTGTTGTAACTAAACGGACAGACAATGAATTGCCCATTGTTCATCGTCCGCAGATACGCGTCTAAGGTGGCAAAGGAGTCATCTCGCGGCACTATACCTCTCTCGCGGCAGTGGGTTGGTTTGAGGTTCTCTTTCTCAAAATGTCTACCTTCTTCGTTTGCAAAACTGCATCAAAAGGTCATTTAGATGACGGTTTTCAGGGTCCATCTCGTTCCGGACTTTGGCTAAACTAGGGCCAGACGCGAGTGGTCACATAGTGGGCACAATGTTGCCGGGCTCAAGAAGAGCAGATCGCCAGTATGCTCTACCGTGTCCTCCGGACGATTGTTACAATGGTGACAACCGTGCGTTACCTCCCGCGCGATAATATGATAGGCATTGACCTCCCAAAAGTACTGCGTCTGGTGAGGACCTACATCAGGTGGTAGGTGAGGACACCACGGTGCCTCTTAAGCAACTTTTCAAAAAGAGTCTTATCGCTACTATTGTTGCATACCCTGCACGGGGTTGCAAAAGTCAAGTCGTAACGCCTGAGGTCGTGAAGAAGGCGTTCATATTTAAGCAAAGTGTTTTAAAAATTAAAAACGATCATCATCTGCCTAGCCTTTTCCCAACTATGTTGGGGTCGGCTTCCAGTCTAACCGGATGCAGCTGAATATCAGTATTTTACATGGAGCGACTGCCTATCTGACCTCCACAACCCAGTTAGTACTGAGTAATACGATACCCCTTGGTAAGACTGGTTGTCAGACTTTCGGGACACTGACTACCTGTAACGACTGTCAAAGATCTACAAATGACAGCCGGGACCAACGGTTTAACGTGCTTTCCGAGGCACGGAGGAAACTCGGTATGTAACGGGTGGTCACCCATCCACAGACCAACCTAGGCAAGCGCGGCTTAACCAAAAGATCGACCCGAGCGGCTGCTATTATTTAGCCACGAGCTCCTCCTTAAAAATTAAAAACGATACAAATGAAATAATTTTAAATCAAAGAATACTTAAAATTCACAGTTAATTAAACATTAATTTACCTGTCGTAACAATGAAATTGGACCGTTCGGGGGTTGAACCGGTAACAGCAGAACAATGGTCATGAGGGGTGAATGGGACGAACAAGGGGCAAAATTAAAACCCATTGGAATATTACAAATGGCTCTTTTGCGTATTAATTCGTTATTTGTTATCAATCATTGTATAGGGTTATAACCTTTTTTATATCATGAACTAGCTTTTGCCCGCGGTTTCTGTTAAATTCGGGGTAGCCCAGTTCCCCTTTCTTGATTTGCAGGTACCTGCTATCTTTGTAATAGCAATGCTAAGTTCCTTCCCTCTTTCTCCCTCATACCTCAAATTTGTTTTGATTAAAAAAAGCAAAAATTAGCCTATGTATATCTCCAGGGTCTCAACTATCTTCATACCAAAATTCATCAAAATCGATTCAGCCATTTAAGCGTGAAGACGTAATAAACAAACAAAACAAACTCACTTTCGCTTTTATTTTGTGTGCTTACTTTAATTGTATCGATTTGTAGACCCTTTTCTGGCCCTCACCAAATAAGAAAAAAACTGCAAAGATGATGAACTGCCTCCGGACCCAAGTGAGAAGATGCACCTCCATGGAATGGGCAAACATTGGGACCATCAAGTTTTATCAAATTCCACTGTGCTATCAGACACAAAGAAGAAAAGAAAAAAATATTAATCTGCAAGTAAAAGTGTCCCATTTTGGTTTGTCATTGAAACACAACTATGTATAGCACGGCCAACGAGAAGCGATACCAAATGTAAACAAAACCTATGCTAAAACCCCATCTAAAATGGCCGCCTGAATGTTGGCGAACCCGTCTTAACGTTGTCATGTTTTTGCCGGGAGAACGAGACATTACGACAAAGGCACAAGATGGAAAGAGCTAAATATTAGATTGTCAACGCCACAGTTGTTTTTTAGGTTAATGACCTTTCGTATCGCTTCTCGTTGGCAGTACTATAGTTATTTTTTAGATAAAATAATAAATAAATAAATATCTTGGGACAACTCACACACGGCTATCTGATCCCAAGCTACGCAGAGCTTGTGTTATGGTAACCAGACAACTGATATACATACTTATATAATTTATAAATACATACATCTATACATATACATTCATATATATTTATATTAATATTATAAAGCTGAAGAGTTTGTTTGTTTGTTTGTTTGTTTGAACGCGCTAATCTCAGGGACTACTGGTTGGAATTGGAAAATTCTTTGAGTGTTGGATAGTCCATTTCTTGAGGAAGGCTATAGGCATATAACATCACGCTACGACCAACAGGTGCTGAGCAGCGTGGGTGAAACCGCGTGGAACAGCTAGTTATACATATATAGATAAAGTTCTATACCCTGTCACAATGTAATCTACGATACCAAAGCTTTAATGTCGTCCTAGCCACAACCACTTTACAGTCACGGAGTGCCAGAGGATGTATGTGAAGCTTCTTATTCAGAAGGTTGTATAACACATAAGATACTTTTTTTCGACATCACGCAGGCGAAGCCGCGGGCGCTAACTAGTTAAAAATATTTTTAAAGTTTATTAACTTGGTTATATGTATATTTTAAGTGCGATAAAAAACTAATAAGACTTTTGGGCCAGTGACTACCTGTAACGACTGTCAAAAATCTACAAATGATAGCCATGCCTAACAGCTTGACGTGGTTTTCGAGGCACAGAAGAAACACTGTATATTGACGGTCAAATATCCGTGGACTGACCTTGCCCGGCGCTACTTACCTTGAAAATTACCCGTACTGTTCTTCAGCCACGACCTCCAAAGGTCACTATCAAGGTCAGTTCAAGGTATTGCAAACTGAGTAAAATCGACGGTTATTAACTAAGTCATAATATCTAACGTTCTTGAAAGATACGACTAACAAGTTTATGAGCAAAATATCTAATTTAACAGCCATTCTAAAGCGTTTTAAATTTTATGGTAAAACTAAACGTTATGACATTGACCTTGTGACTTTGAAGGATTAAAAGCAGTCTACCGTCTTTTGTTTGTGTCATTAAATGAACAGAAGTACTTTAGAAACTCTAACAAGTGGGACATTGTTTGGTCAAGAGCAGCACTTTCCTTTTTAGGGTTCAGTAGCTCAAAAAGAAAAAACGTCACCCTTATTGGATCATTTTGTTGTCCGTCTATGTCTTTTATTTCGGGAATGCGTGGAGTCAACCCTCTAAGTCTACGCAGGCAAAAGATATGGCTGTCTATGTCGCAAATTTGTACGGAATCCTCGGTGCGCAAGTCTGACTTGCTATTTGCCGGTTTTTTTTACGGATGGGAATTCAACAAATAACTTCAGCCTTAGATAGCTTAAAAATAATACACATAACAAAAGAAACAACAGTAGCTTATGTCAGTGGCTTCACCCGCCTAGACGTCTAAAGAAAACATAGCACCCGGTGGTTTTACAGGGGCCTAAGTCTGCTATTACAATAGTGTCAGAATGGTCGATCACTGATCGCATAATGGTTGATTTTGACAAGTTTAGTAGGTAGCAGATTACCAAACTTGTCAAAATTAACCATATGCGATCAGTGATCGACCATTCTGACACTATTGTAATAGCAGACTTAGGCCCCTGTACTTCTGCTGGGCTGTAGCATGTGATTATGTCCCCACAGCCCAGCCAGAAGTGAAGAGACGGAATATCGTGTGTTAAGTAATTAAAAGTCTGACTGACAGAAAAGTTAAGTCATAGTTTTGGTTAACATTTTATATTTGTTGAAAAAATTAAGGATATACTCCATTTGGGTTAGAAATTTCATCAAAATCCATTCAATAATTTAAGCATAAAATAGTAACAAACAAACACTATTCTTCACAAAATTTCGTATATATAAAATTAGTATGAAGAATATATCAATAGGATGTTTCTAGCTACTTTTCTGTGCATCGAAAGAAGATACTAACTCTATACAAAGGCGCTTAACGAACTTATAAAAATCAAGGTTAAATAAAATACAGTGTGCCTTTCCGTCCGGAGATAGAGGCGACAAAATTGTCGGGTTTCAGAACCCGTCCTATTTTATAGGTCCGTAGTTTGTAAGAGAAACGGCACGAATGAAGGAAATGAAATGGATGAGGTTCTTTTTTGCTGTAGGAAAATCATCAAATGGGTATTAATTAAAGCTCCGACAATAAAAGAAGAATGGTCCTTACATAACGTTCTAAATAACGTTCTTGGGAAGGAAGTGTGTCTTTTACTGACTTAAACCCATCCAGGTTCGTTTTTTTGGTCTTTATCTTTATCTTTTTCGAACAATCTGCAACGCCGGTAGGCGGTGCCGCTGGCAGGCCTCTTTGCTTAGCTAACATCTCTTGGAACACGAAGGCGCTGTCAACACGGCCTGTTGTCATTAGACGGGTGGATGGTAAGCAATGGGTATCTACGGTGGCTGGATGTTTTTTCACGTTTTAAATTAGCCTTACAATGACAGATCATGAAAGATATCCGGTATCGTAGCCATATCTACGTCACGCCACGACAAACTGCTATATTCTGGCTAAATTCTGATGATATTAAAGCAGTTGTCCACTATGTACTGTAGTGTTAAACGCAAAATCAATATTTCAAAGCAAGCGGTTTCGAAAATTTCTTAAATGTAGTTTGGCCTTTACTTTAGGGAATGATTTTTGTTTCTTTTGTCTTCTAATATTTCAAAAAAAAATGTATAAACAACATTAATTAATTACTTACAATCTATAAATAATTAGAAGTAATTAAAAATAATATTTCAAAATAGATATGATAAAAACTTACCCCGCTCTGGGCGGAGCGGGGGAAGTGCTCGACTTGTACTGACTAAAACCCACTCATGTTCCTTCTTTTACCCTGTATGTTCCGACGACGCGGTACCTCTTTCGAACAACCCGCAAAACCCCGGCAAGGCCGCTTTTAAGCTTACCCCGGCAGCACCTTCTAATAAAGACGGTTTTACACTGATATAATTTATATAATATCTTTAATGCCACCTCCAAACTATAATTTCATCGTATCTCTGTATCATTTTTTCAAGCCTCGCTGTCTCGCGAGATCTAATATTTTCACTTAGGCCAAACCTCGGGCCTCGATTCGACAAGTTTACGATCCTTGATAAAACTACTTGTACCACTCATATAGTTCGGGAATAAATCCCTTTCTATAGTGTGTGGTCGCAAAGAGATGTTATCGGTGTAGTGGGACCAGTGTGACCGATTTGCTTCAGCCGATGTGTAATTTTGTTATTGGTATTTTTACGAGGTAGAGTGTGAGTGAAAAACGATAGAGATTTTTCTTTATTAAAACGTACTGCATCGTTTTTTTAGTGAACAGTTGAAAGTGCTGAGCATAGGTTTTCCGAATTGATAAACGAGTCAAAAAGTGTTTCGAGATTAATGACAAAAGGCTTGACCTAATTAAACGGGGTAATACTGCAGGAGCATAAGTGATTTTATGACGATAACAGCTGATGTCCAACCCCGGCTTTTTAAGAATAAGAATAATTGATTTGCCAGAATGTAGGTGTACAAGAAGTATGTATGATCTTAACATTAATGCGGCCAATTTATATTCTATTAATGGTAGAATGTAAATGGGCCACATTAATGTTAAGATCATACATACTACTGTGCAAATATTTAATTTAAAAATGGATTAAATTAATAAAAGTGTCACAATATTACATAATTTGTTATCCATAAATGATTGTAATAAATGTCTGAATTTATAAAAGTCAAACGATTTAATGTCATATCCAGCATATACCAGCATAGCTATTCACAACGACACGATTGCAATCGTGCCGGGAGCATAATCGAAAAGGTCCTCCAGACTTGCCGATTACGCATCTGCGAATAGTCACAGATTCGTTATCGGCAAGTTTGGACATGTGTGCACAACCGTGTTACGTAATGAAGACGTCAATCATACTGACAAAATAGAAATTAAAAATATATATATATCACTTTAACCTCAAGAGACCCCCAGCGGCACAAAAACGTGCCAGTAAACAAGTGTTACCGTTGAGCCCCGCTGGCACAAATTTGTACCACCAAACTCCGACCGATTTAAAACTGTATTTGTAGTAAAGATAAGTTTTCAGAATACGCTTAAATCAGATTACGCTTACGATAAGAGCCCGCCCGGCGGTGCTTGACGTATAGTTGTCGTAAATAATGGCAGTCTTTGAGAGCTTAAATTTTCTACCACAAAATTCTTTTTGCTACTATTATGTAAAGACAGTGTCAATTACAGTTACGATTGGTTTTTTTGTGAATAGCTATGCAGTTTTTTTTGTTTTGAGTTAAGGAATCCTAAAAATGGTTTTCCTGTCTGTACTTATTACGTAGTCGAGTCTGATAAAAAGTCTATTAGAATCACTTTATAAAAACAAATACAAACACTTTCTGAAGTGAAGATATAACGCTGAAAGCTCGATGCTAACACGGTTGTAACCTGCTTTCACGTAAAAATACAGCGGGTAAATGAAGTAAGAGTAAAATTACAACGGGTAAAAGTAAAAGTAGAAATGTAGTAGTAAAATTTTCGTTTCCAAGGCAATAACTTTTATTGTAGCGAAGGATTTTTTTATGTACAAGTTTAAAGGTGAGGTTGTGTTGTAAGGAGACAGGGAACGCGGGAGCGATGGCGAGAATCTTTTTCTCATTTTAATCTTCGTTTTATTTCAGTACATAATATAAATATGATTGTGTATATACGGAGATTGCCAAAAGGCTAATTTTCAAGGGACATGTATTTTTTATATGTACCTAAATGAAAATAAAAATGACAAAAATATAGCTTATTAAATTTACATGGGACGTCACGCGTTGCGAATAAAATGTCGCAAAGAGTGACGTCACACGTAAATTTAATGGGATATATCTTTGTCAGTTTTGGTCTAATCTAATTTATAAATTTCTCGTGTCAGTGTTTTCATTCCCATACTCCTCCGAAACGGCTGGACCGATTCAAACGAAACTTTGTGTACATATCGGGTAGGTCTGAGAATCGGCCAACATCTATTTTTCATACCCCTAAGTGAGCAGCGGGTCAAACCGCTGGGCACAGCTAGTTTACAAATAAAAAAAAGAGTGTGTCTTTTTTTTGAATAATCTAAAAGTGCACTAAATAGAATGTTAATTACATTCTATTTAGTGCAATTTGACCCTGGAAACTGCCCTATTGTAAATACGAACGTTATGTAGGAGACGCGACGAAAGTGCAAGTGTTCCTACCCACATACCCACGCCAATGACTTATTTTCGCTGAGATTTGCCACCGCAAAAACGGTCAGAAAGGCTTCATTACAAAAAAAACCGGTCGGACTCGCGCATCGAAGGTTCCGCACAAACTTGCGACATTATTTTTTTCACAGCTTCAAGGGACCCCAGACTTAAATTGTTGGAATTTATTGATGACAGGCCGTGTCGACGGCGCGGTCGTGTTTCTCGCGCGCCTCAAAGAGATGTCAGCAAGGCAGAGGGGCTTGCTAGAGCCTCCGCCTGCCGGTTGCGGGTTGTTCGAAAGAGATACCGTGGCCCCGGAACGTAAAGGGCAATAGAAGGAACATTGGTGGGTTTTAGTTAGTAAAAGTCTGACACGCTGCCCCGCTCCGCCCAGAGCGGGGGAAGTTGTTTGATGATTTCCCACCCCAAAAAAAAAATGGTTTAAATTTTAACACGCTTTCCTGAGAATTGAAAAAAAGACTGACAGACGGCGCCGCTTTTTCTTTTAAGGTACGGCACCCCAAAAATCCGATTACTATAACTTTGTCCAGATTTACTTTCAACCCTTATAATCGCTTTAATGCCCGCTCCCGCAAATCTGGACAACACACCAAGGTCTTATTAGGCTTAAATTACGCGCTGCCCAGACCCGACCCATAAGATAATGTTCCTTTATTTTGTACGTGTTATATTCCTTAGAATACAACTAGAAATAAAAATACCTATCGTAAGATTAAACGATATTTTATTTATTAATAGCTTTTGCACGCGGCTTCACTCGCGTTAAGGTGTGTCCAAACATTGAGCAGCAAGAGCGCGGCAGCAACACGCGGCATTTGTAGGACACATTTCTGCCGCGCTCTAGTTTGGACAAAGCCAACTAATGTTTGCGCGGCAGTTCTGCGCGGCACAACCAAGATATGCCGCGCGCTTCAGTTGGCATCAGAACTAAAATGAAAGCGGTCGCATGAGTAGTAGCTATGCTTATTTTTAAAAATTGTGTAAAAGAGCTAAGAAGACACATATTTTAACGAGGAAATGCTGGATGAAACCACTTTTCCAACGGAGTTTACAGAATACTGAGTCAATCAATTATGAAATTAATTACCGGACACCACAGTTTTTAAGACTAACCTTGGAAGAGTTTGAACATTTACATAGCCTGGTTGAGTCACATTTTTAAGAAAGAAGATTTTTAAGCTATTGCATAGCTTCTATCGCGGGCCTTGAGCGCGGGGACCGAATCCAGAAATTCCGTAACGAAAAAAAACCTGACGCTCCCCACTCCAACGGGCACGGAGTAGTGGCTTGTCTAACGTCGCGGTCGTTTACACAATACGGTCAGTTATTTCAATCCCGATTCTAATGTTCTAATAGCGTGTTTGGTAGAGAATCGGATAGTCAATCGACAATACGCTGGATCAATCCCAAGGTCATTGTTGGCGACCAGCTACCAAACTTTTTAATAATTTTATATTTCTTCTTTTTGATTGTCATTGTTTTATGTTTTGTTTTAAGAAAAAGTCAGTCTGTGAAAAAACATGTGCTGCAATATATGAAAAGCTGAACTTGTGGTTTCATTACGCTCTAAAATTATCCTGTTCTCAACATTGGTGTCAGAAGTGAACGGTTAAATGCCCACCACAAGATCGCAGACAAAGGCAGCAATGGCGGAGACTGGTACAGCAGGTATCGTTTCAACAGGTGCTCTTCAAGAGGGTGGTGCTTCCACATTCGGTGCCATCGCGCCGGCGCCGCCCCGTACCAACCCTAACGAGACCTTACCACCCGCCAGCAGGACCTCGTCAAGCATCGTGCCTCAGAGTGCACGGTCAGGTCATTCTAGCAGCACATTAAAAGCACAAATCCTGACTGCAAAGGCGGAGCACGCTCGTCGGCTTGCGAACCTACAAGCGGAACGTGACCGCAGCCAAGCGGAACGTGACCGCAGCCAAGCGGAACGTGACCGCAGCCAAGCGGAACGTGAAACCGCCGTTGCGGAGTTGGAATTGCAGGCGAAGCTGGCCGTTATCCAGGCCAACTCTATAAGTGCAGGATCCCGCCATTCCGACAAGTCCCACTACACGAGACCACAGCGCAGAGTCGAAGATTGGTTAGCTGAATCACTTTCTATGTTTCCGAAGCAAGGTAACAAAGCGCATTCATTTGTTGACAGGACAGACAAGCCGAAGTTTTCTAACGTTGTACCGCAGGACCGTCCTCGTTCGACGCCCGCCACAGCCTACGGAGATGGTCCAGTGACAGTGACACATCCTCCCTTTGATGTACTGGACCGTACCCACGAGACACGCCCTGTCCTCACCTGCGCGCCACCTCGTCAGGCCCCCGCTCACCCGCCATCGCATCCGGCCCCAGCCGGCACGTTGACGCACCCGTTTCCCTGTGTCTGTACGCTCCCTGTGGGCGCGTACTCATCAGTTGAGCCAGCTGAACATACACAACATGCACTAGGTTTAGGCACACTTACTAATGATGACAATTGTTGTTACAAAAATAAAAATCATTGCCAAGATCTAAGTACATCATTTAATCAGCTGGTCGACGCTATTAGAGGCTCAGGGAAGAGGACAACAAAGGTTTGTGATATAACTAAGTTTGATGGTCACGTCTCGGATTGGTTTCACTTCAAGAAGTCCTATGAACAATCCAAGGCGCACTTTTCTCCTAGTGACAACATCACACGACTTGGCGCGGCGCTGCACGGTGCTGCTAAAGAGGCAGTCTCCATAAGATTAATAGCAGCTGATGACCCAGAGCAGATCGTTGAAGCGCTCGAGACCAGGTTCGCTCAACCGGAAGTCATCGTACTCCACCAGATCTCTGAGGTCAAAACCCTCTCTAAAATAAGTGTTTACGAGTCCGCGAGAGAGCTGAACATCTTTGCCTGTCGCGTCCGTAATTGCGTCGAAGTCATCCGCTTGCTGGATCTGCCCGAGCACCTTGCTTCACCGGACCTTCTCAACATCATCCTAGGTAAGTTGACCCCACTCCTCAGATCTAAATGGAGAGATTTTGCATCATCGAGAGTTGGCTCCGGTAAGTTTAAATTGGAGATTTTGGCCGATTTTCTTGAAATCGAGGCAAAATTACAAATTAAATTTGATGTCATAGTGTCAGAGCCGAATCTTGTCAAAGGTCAATGTCATCCCATCAAAACCACAAGAGACAAAACTTACGCAATTGCGACAGTGTCAAACGTCACGTCAAAGTCGAAAAGTTTTTATTCATGCCATTACTGCCATAACGGTAAGCACGAGGTTAGCGACTGTGAAGGTTTTAAGTCTCTGCCTCTGGACGATCGGTGGCAATGGGTGATGGAGAACAAGGTTTGCCGTAGATGTCTTATAAAGGGTTCGCACCAATATCGCCACTGCAAGAAGAAGTGTGAGTTCGAAGGCTGCCCGGCTGAGAGGCGGCACCACACCCTCTTGCATAGACCCCAACCTGTGACGACAGCCCATGTCGAGATACACTCAGCCGCGGAAATCCTCAGCCTCAACGCGCAGAAACCAAGCACGTCGAAGGAAGAGCAGCGAACGGTCACCGTGGCCCACAACTCTACTCCACTGAAGTCATCCTGCCTTAAGCCACTCTTAAAGGTTGTAGCAGTCACTATTTCTGGACCCCTTGGAAGCGTTAATACATATGCCCTTCTTGACGACGGGAGCTCCGTGACTTTATTGGATCAGTCTGTGGCGGAGTCAGTGGGAGCTGAGGGCCCTATGTGTAGGCTGAATATTGACTGCATTGGTGGATTGAGTACGCAGGCCGATGTGAGATATGTTAATATCCTAGTAAAGGGTCGATATGGTACGGACAGTTTTGACATCCGAGCACGCACCATTCCCAACTTGGGCATCAAAAGGCAGACAGCACGCTTAGACGATGTAGCCAGGTACGATTACTTATCTGATCTAGTGGACGTCGTCTGTTATGATGATGCGAAGCCCATGTTGTTGATAGGTGCGGACAATTGGCACATGTCGCTTCCTTCAGAGGTTCGTCACGGCACTCGTAAACAACCTGCAGCCGCTCGCACCGCGCTTGGTTGGGTCCTCTACGGTTATATTTCTAGTAGACCTTACGCCGCCACTTCTGTTAATCATATTTCAGTCGCCGTCGACAATGACTCACTGGACAACCTCATCAAGGAATACTTTCGACTGGACTCTATAGGGATAACCAAGGCAGACCATCGTAGCGCTAGCGAACAACGTGCGTTAAACATTTTAGAGGAGTCTACCAAGCGCTTAAATTCTGGTAGGTACGAAGCGGGCCTATTATGGCGCGATAATATCTCTACCGTCCCTAAAAGCCGTGACCTAGCCTTATCTAGATTTGTTAGCCTCGAGCGTAAAATGGCTAAGGATAGTGCTTATGCCGATGCCTACAAGCAAAATATTCAAGAAATGATAAGCAAAGGGTACGCTGAATTATGTTCGGGTCCACCGTCCGGCCAGGTCCCGTGGTATCTTCCACATTTTGGAGTTACCCACCCACATAAGAAGAAGCTGCGCGTTGTCCACGATGCAGCAGCAAAGTGTGCAGGTGTCAGCCTCAATTCGCTTCTTCTGACTGGACCGGACCTATTGCAGCCGCTTCTTAGCATCGTGATGAGGTTTAGGGAAGGCCCGGTTGCCTTGTCGGGAGATATCAAAGAGATGTTCCCGCAAATTAAAATTAGACTGGAGGATAGGGACTCCCAACGTTTTTTATGGAGAGATAGCCCCGGTTTGCCACTCCAGGAATTCCGTATGTCCTCTATGATATTCGGCGCCGCATCTAGCCCGTGTACTGCGCTTTGGGTGAAAAATAAAAATGCTAGTCAATTCCAGTCACGATACCCGGACGCCGTGCGGTCCATCGTCGAGGACCATTACATGGACGATTTCTTAGGGAGTTTTGACAGCATCAGTGAGGCGGCTCAGCGAGCATTTGAAATATGGTCTATACATAAAGCTGCTTGCTTCGAGATGCGTTCTTGGGTTTCGAATTGTAAGGAAGCCCTAGCGATAATCCCTGCAGACTTACATGCAACAGACGCTTCACATACGGTGAGCTTAGGTCCGACTTCTCCCTCACAAATTCGGGTATTAGGTCTTACGTGGAACACCAGTGAGGACAATCTTTGTTTCGCCAAGAACCTTCCAAAGGCCCCTACTAAGTATACAAAACGTTCAGCATTGTCTCTATTGATGTCTGTCTACGATCCCTTAGGTTTTTTAACTCCCGTTATTATGAAAGGCCGTGCACTATTCCAGAAAACCTGGAAGCTGGGCATCGACTGGGATCATTCACTGCCGGCTGATTTGATTGAAGATTGGAAAAGATGGTTGCTCGAAATTCAAAAATTAAGCAACAGTTCTGTTCCCCGATGCTACTTTCGCGACACCGGGCGCATTAAGAATGCCCAACTTCATGTTTTTGCCGACGCTAGTGAACGCGCGTACGCCTGTGTGGTCTACTGGCGCTTCACAGACGAAGCTGACAACGTAAGCTTATCCCTGGTAGGGGGAAAGGGTAGGCTGGCGCCACTGAAACCCGTTTCAATCCCAAGATTGGAGCTCCAAGCTGCCCTGATCGCTTCGCGTTTCAGCGCGTACGTCACTGAAGCTCACAGACGACCACCCAATGAAGTTTATTTTTGGACGGATTCTCTAACCGTTTTAAAGTGGCTTCGTAGCGACGTTTGCACGTTTAAAGCCTTTGTTTCGTTTCGATTGGGAGAGATAGCTGAAACAACAAACATCCACAGTTGGAGATACGTCCCCACGGCTTTAAATGTCGCAGACGACGCTACGCGAGACATTCACAATTTCACGACTTCTTCACGTTGGTTCACAGGACCCGCATTTCTCTTGTCTCCACCCTCTGACTGGCCATGTGAACCGACGTGTGCCATCCCTCCGGTAACCGAAGAACTTAAACGAGCTTCGGAATCTGTGGGACTGATAGTTGCCTCACCGCGACAACTACCTTCACCGGTAGTAGCGGATCACCAACGCTTTAGCAGTTGGACCCGGTTACTTCGTGCCACAGCGCGAACCCATCAGTGTATTGACAAGTTTCGATCAATTTTGCACCCAAATTCCAAATTCACTCAAGAAGCACTTCGAGATGCTCGTAACCTTTTTGCCCTTTCCGTTGTAGACCTCAACGTTGCGGAGGTTCACTTATTTCGTAAAGTCCAAATAGATTCTTTTCACGAAGATTTGATGCACGTTCAAACAGCACGTCCCGTTTCGAATGATAGTAGGCTTCGGGTGTCCCTTCGTCCAGCATACTCACCATGGAATCCTGATATTTCATGAATGTCAAAAAACTGTTCTGAAATAGTGCTAAATAGTGCCCAAAGGAAAAAAATAGTGCTCTTGTACTTGCGAAGTTATAGCCATAGTTCGATGAGTATGCTGGACGAAGGTTTCGCCCAGCATACTCACCTCCGTCCGGAGAATCTGTATACGCTTCAAACATAATTCATACTTCAAAAAATAGTTCCCAAATAGTGCCAAACGGTGCCCAAAAAGAAAAAACAGTGCTCGAATAACTTCGGAGTTATAGGCTTCGTTCAGTGAGTATGCTGGGCGTAGGTTCTACGCCCAGCATACTCACCTCAGTGCGCGAATATCGAACGAGCTATAGGTACAATTTACGTCTCAAAAAATTGTGCTTGAAATAGTGCCCAATATCAGTCCAATTTTTGCTTGACTTTTGACCTAGAAAACCATTAAATTTGATTGTAAACTTCTACATACATTACATTGAGTACAGTCGAATACAATATTATTAACTTTCTTTCTAACAATTTTTGTCTTGTGTAAATTATTAATTGTCTATGTAAGGGAGTATTTACTTTAGTATCGCAATATTATTAATTACACATTATTTTAATAATACTTTATAATAATATGATTAAGCCTTCGCGCGTCGCATGGGATCCCGGTAGCTAGGAACAATGATTTTATATATTTTGTCTAGATCACGGCGCTTGAAGGATTAAGATATCAAATGAAGTAAATCATGCATGAAAAATAAAGTTGCTGTTATTAATGCTTACATTACAACTGACAAAATTATTCAAAATAATCATTTTCCGGATCAAGGACGGTACCACAACGTTTACGGAATTGACCTGTATTCCTCATGTGATAAAGTTCAATATAGTGTGGCAGTAATGGATGCACGTACGGTCAATAGGTATGGGGCTTACGACGCGCGGCGCCCGCGACGCAAATGAATATGTTTATGTTTAAATACTAGATGGCGCTGCCCTAACATCTTACGATTATTAGACAAGACTGATCTGTATTTTGAAGGTGATAAGGGTCCATTTTGTGTCACAAAGCAATCGAAACGAACAAGCGCTTCTCAGTTTCTTTGTTTGTTTACTTCGTCGCACATCATTATAATAACGCCGGCTTTTGAGTTTGACTACATAGTGGGTTGCAAAACCAAACAATGTGTTGGTGATGTCATTATTTACCTATATAAAATTGTGTATCTAGTACGTAATCAATATAGGAGCTGCACCCAAATCAGTAAGTATATTTCAATTTATAATAGTGGCATTTAACTAAATTGATTTTACACTCATTCATTAATTGCACTGTAAAACTAGGTAGCAAGCGAGTTGTTTTTTACAAAAACACGTTCATTTTTTCGTTGAATATGACACTGTACACTTAAAATTAAGGACATGCTTAAGAAGTTTTAAAAATGGGTACCTACTTAGTTACTTTTTTAAAGGTTTGATGTAGGTAGGTACACACATAATAACGTAATGTAACTTGTTTGTTTATCTAATTGGATCTCAAATACCTATTTATATACCTACTTCTGCGGAGGCCTGGTTTTATCCTCCAATTCTACTGGAAATGAAACACTGTCTTATTTGTGTTGGACTCGTACAGTAAAACTCACTTTTAAATTCAACTAAATACTTTATTCCACTGACTTTCTAGTGCACGGTTCGGGTTGGTTGTTTCCATGGAGAAGAACCGGCAAGAAACTCCATGGTTACTCTTTTAAATCATTTGGTTTTACAATGTCGTTGTTACAGCGTTAATACTTAAGTATAACAGGCTAGCGCAGGCCCGACAATATGTCCTTGCTTACTTATCGATCATAACCGACTAAATTTAAAACTAACGCGCCACACTGACAACTCGAATGTTGCGCGCCACTTTGGTTGGTACAACCGGGTAATATGAATATACGACAAACAATTATAGATTAAGTTTTACGTATTCGATTTATCGTAATATAATATTTCAGGAATTAATTAAACATTATTATGAATATCAATTCTATTTTAAAATGAATTGATAAAATGGAAACATATCAAACAAAAGAAGCGCCATCTAGTGGTCAATGGTTTATGATGACAGTCGTACCAACTTAAAAGGCATCATCGCAACTACTTATACTATTGACCACAAATTACTAACAAAATACAAAAGTAATATTAACTTATTTTCTACATTATTCCAACATTCGGCCATCCGCATAACTTACGCGTCCTCGCGTATGTATACGAATAGCATTATATACAATAATCAATATTGCGTATCTAAATCAACTGTTCCAGTTACAATGCAACTATTGAAGCCATACTGGATATCTTAATTAATCATGACTAACACATCCAACTGTATGAAATAGTTTGTTACTCGTCGCTACTACTTTGCACCCTATTCCAACATTCGGCCATCCATGTAACTTACGCGTCCTCGCGTATTTAGGTAAATGGTTTTTTATTTGAAAATATTTCAATTGTATACAGTTATACAGGTAATATTCAAATCAACAACACAAAGCAATTACAACTATATGAGTGGTGCAAGTCGCTATTACCTTAAAACCACAAAACCGTTTTATTTACTAGTGGTACAAGTCGCTACTAGTACTACCTTGAACTACCAAGCCGTCTTATTCACTAGTGATACAAGTCGCTACTACCTTGAAACTACCAAGCCGTCTTATTTACTAGTGGTACCTACAAGTCGCTACTACCTTGAAACTACCAAGCCGTCTTATTTACTAGTGGTACCTACAAGTCGCTACTACCTTGAAACTACCAAGCCGTCTTATTTACTAGTGGTATAAGTCGCTACTATCTTGAAACCACCAAGCCGTCCTATTTACTAGTGGTACAAGTCGCTACTACCTTGAAACTACCAAACCATTTTATTCACATGTTTTAAATTATAATTAGATCAATCAAATAAAATAATGACAATAGCTAACAGTCGGCCTTTCCTGACAAATTCACGTCTCGGGAATTTAATCCTTACTAATATTATAAAACCGAAAGCGAGTTTGTCACGTCTTCGACATTGATAAATGTTGGTGCAGAAATAGTTGGGACCCCGGATATGGATAAAGACTATTTAAAAAAAAGATTGAGATATGAGGAAGAAAATGGAAAACTTAGCATTGCAATTACAAGGCACAAACGCAAAAACTACAGATAACAGGCACCTGTATGTCATGAAAGGGAAACCGTGATAACCCGAATTTAACGCGAGCGAAGCCACGGGTGAAAGCTAATATATGTAATAAGCTTTTACAAGATTTAATAATTCATCATACTGAATACTGAAGCCCCTTTATGTCTTCAGTACTGCTGAGCCATTCCACTGGAACCTCTACACATTACCGAAGGTTTGACAACAATTACTATAAACTATCAATACTGAAGCCCCTTCATGTCTTCAATACTGCTAAGTCATTTCACTGGAACCTCAACACATTTTCAGTGGTTTGACAACAACTATAATAAACTATCAATACTGAAGGCCATTCATGTCCTCAGTACTGCTAAGTCATTTCACTGGGACCTCTACACAATGTCCAGTAGTTTGACAACAACTACAATAAACTATTAATACTGAAGGCCATTCATGTCTTCAGTACTGCTAAGTCATTTCACTGGGACCTCTACACATGTCCAGTGATTTGACAACAACTACTATAAACTGTCAATACTGAAGGCCATTCATGTCTTCAGTACTGCTAAGTCATTTCACTGGGACCTCTACACATGTCCAGTGATTTGACAACAACTACTATAAACTGTCAATACTGAAGGCCATTCATGTCTTCAGTACTGCTAAGTCATTTCACTGGGACCTCTACACAATGTCCAGTGGTTTGACAACAACTACAATAAACTATTAATACTGAAGGCCATTCATGTCTTCAGTACTGCTAAGTCATTTCACTGGGACCTCTACACATGTCCAGTGATTTGACAACAACTACTATAAACTGTCAATACTGAAGGCCATTCATGTCTTCAGTACTGCTAAGTCATTTCACTGGGACCTCTACACATGTCCAGTGATTTGACAACAACTACTATAAACTGTCAATACTGAAGGCCATTCATGTCTTCAGTACTGCTAAGTCATTTCACTGGGACCTCTACACATGTCCAGTGATTTGACAACAACTACTATAAACTATCAATACTGAAGTCCTTTCATGTCATCAGTACTGCTAAGTCATTTCACTGGGACCTCTACACATGTCCAGTGATTTGATAACAACTACTATAAATTATCAATACTGAAGTCCCTTCATGTCCCTTCACGTCTTCGACATTGATAAATGTTGGTGCAGAAATAGTTGGGACCCCGGATATGGATAAAGACTATTTAAAAAAAAGATTGAGATATGAGGAAGAAAATGGAAAACTTAGCATTGCAATTACAAGGCACAAACGCAAAAACTACAGATAACAGGCACCTGTATGTCATGAAAGGGAAACCGTGATAACCCGAATTTAACGCGAGCGAAGCCACGGGTGAAAGCTAATATATGTAATAAGCTTTTACAAGATTTAATAATTCATCATACTGAATACTGAAGCCCCTTTATGTCTTCAGTACTGCTGAGCCATTCCACTGGAACCTCTACACATTACCGAAGGTTTGACAACAATTACTATAAACTATCAATACTGAAGCCCCTTCATGTCTTCAATACTGCTAAGTCATTTCACTGGAACCTCAACACATTTTCAGTGGTTTGACAACAACTATAATAAACTATCAATACTGAAGGCCATTCATGTCCTCAGTACTGCTAAGTCATTTCACTGGGACCTCTACACAATGTCCAGTAGTTTGACAACAACTACAATAAACTATTAATACTGAAGGCCATTCATGTCTTCAGTACTGCTAAGTCATTTCACTGGGACCTCTACACATGTTCAGTGATTTGACAACAACTACTATAAACTGTCAATACTGAAGGCCATTCATGTCTTCAGTACTGCTAAGTCATTTCACTGGGACCTCTACACATGTCCAGTGATTTGACAACAACTACTATAAACTGTCAATACTGAAGGCCATTCATGTCTTCAGTACTGCTAAGTCATTTCACTGGGACCTCTACACAATGTCCAGTGGTTTGACAACAACTACAATAAACTATTAATACTGAAGGCCATTCATGTCTTCAGTACTGCTAAGTCATTTCACTGGGACCTCTACACATGTCCAGTGATTTGACAACAACTACTATAAACTGTCAATACTGAAGGCCATTCATGTCTTCAGTACTGCTAAGTCATTTCACTGGGACCTCTACACATGTCCAGTGATTTGACAACAACTACTATAAACTGTCAATACTGAAGGCCATTCATGTCTTCAGTACTGCTAAGTCATTTCACTGGGACCTCTACACATGTCCAGTGATTTGACAACAACTACTATAAACTATCAATACTGAAGTCCTTTCATGTCATCAGTACTGCTAAGTCATTTCACTGGGACCTCTACACATGTCCAGTGATTTGATAACAACTACTATAAATTATCAATACTGAAGTCCCTTCATGTCTTCAGTACTGCCAAGTCATTTCACTGGGACCTCTACACATGTCCAGTGATTTGACAACAACTACTATAAACGATCAATACTGAAGCTCCTTCACGTCTTCGGTACTGCTAAGTCATTTCACTGGAACCTCTACAAATATCCAGTGATTTGACAACAACTACTATAAACGATCAATACTGAAGCTCCTTCACGTCTTCGGTACTGCTAAGTCATTTCACTGGGACCTCTACACATGTCCAGTGATTTGACAACTACCCAAAGTTCATCTTTAAGAGGTTCATTAACTCTTTTGATCAGTTTACTTCTCAGTACTTAATCTCATTACCACATTTACAATGAAATCAATCAAACAGATACATCATGAGAAACCCCTTTATAAAACGGCGTAAGAGACTTGATAGGCCAATAAATTGCCTAAAACCTTGTTGTCCTCCTTTCTAGCAGGGCAATCGTCAACTAAATGTCCTGCTTTATTATGTAACCACAGCGAACTCAGCCAACCGCTGAGAACCAGATATTGAGAAGACAGCCATTATAACGCCATTCGGATTATTCGAATACCCTCGAATGTGTCCAGGTTACAAAAATGCAGGACAAACTTTTCAACGGTTCATACATCGTATGCTGAGTAGATTGGATTACGTTTTCCCATTTATCGATGACGTAATCATAGAATCTGACAAAGCGAAACAGCACAAGAAAGACTTCAAGTTGTCCTACAAAGATAACATGACCATGGAATCACAACTAACCATCAAAATGTATTTTTGAAAAACCAAGCGTTAACTTTCTCGGCTATGACACACCATCCAAAGGAATCAAACCACCGAAAGATACAAGTTAAAATCATCACTGGCTACACTAGGCCTGAAACCATTGAAGATCTTATTATATCTTATTTAGTTTCCTGGGAATGGTGAACTTGTATCGCGACAACATTCCAAACGCCGCGCATGTACAACACCTCTTAATGCATATCTACACAACTGTAAGAATCGTGACAAGACAAAGATAGCTGGACAGCGGAAGCATCAACAGCTTTTGAGTCATGTAAGGCTAGCATACAAACCGCAACCTTACTTGCTCACCCGTCACCAACCGCAGCTATGTCACTAATGTGCGATGCGTCTAACAACTGTGCGTGTAACAACCGTACTACAACAGCGCATCAACAACAAGTGGGTTCCTCTCAGCTATCCCTCAAAGAAATTCTCAGAAACTCAGCTCAGTACGTTTGACAGACAATTTTGTCTATTTATAAGGCCGTCAGACGCTTCAGAAATACTTTCGAAGGAAGAGAATTGATAGTGTTTATCGACCACAAGACGCTGACCTACGCAATACACAAGCCATCGTCTAAGAACCAAATCTGACAGACTCGTGAAGACGCCTGTACGCTTCGCTAGACTGGGAGCACTGTAGCTGTATACCAATACATCGTGGAACACAATACACCGCTGGACTGAAAGGCGCGCTGCCGCCACCTATATTTGTAAACTTCGTCCATTTTGTTTCTCCGTTAAGAATATTCCATTTTTATGTAAAGCTTTGTGATTGGTCAAATTAATAAAACTAAGAGGCAGATCAACCACTACATGCCAGTTCCAAGAAAATAGTAGAAATAAATCGAAACATACAAGTTGCAACACAGTGTTATCATTCATTATCTTTCCCTACGATACACTACAATTACAAGCAGTACACCGTTTGATTGCTTGTTTACACTTATAATATGGGTGACTTCTTCGCCACAATTATAGCATTTAGCTGTGGTTTCTGACATATTGGTTTCATTATCAATTAGCCTGCTGCACCGTTTTGTCAATTTCTTTGTTAGTTTTAACCCCCTTCAAATAAACTAGTAATTTATCGCGATAGTATAGTATTAGTATTCTGATACTGGACTGCTTCCGCAAAAGTTCTCATAGAACGATCTTCGATACCCAAAAGTATGCAATCAATGGCATTCTTGCACGTAATTGTATATCGATTAAGTAAAACTGTTTAGTCATGAAAATATTCCTCTAATGTATCTCCTAAACGCGATTTACAAGCAAGCATGTGTAGTTTGTTTTGCCATTCAGACTAGGAGGCCTACCATGAACTGTTATTGCGATTCAATTGATGTTCTACAATAAACTGTTTTGCCATTTCATACCACAATATCCTTACTACGATCTAGTTTAAGCAACGCCAAATCAAGTCGGCAATTGGATCGCAAACTGTTTTCATTCATTCTTTTTTTCATACCATAACGTGACCTATCAACCTAAATTGGATAGCTTATGTGTCAAATTAAGCAATTCATATAAGTTGCTATTTCTTGGCGTAAAGTGAGTCGTTTTGTTAATAACTTTATAAAAATTGTGATAATATACGTAATTCAAAGTATTTCAGTTGAATACTGCCCAATTTCCTGATTACCGTAAACTCCAAAAGAATACTTATGCCATTATTCGTAATACTAATTAATATAACTTCAAATAATACTAATAAAATTTAGTAATTAAGCAACAACAATTTCAACTTTCAAAACAGCTGTCAAATCCGACATAAGTGAAGGTGCCTTCCTAACTCGTCTTAATCAATTTATTTTAACAACAACAATAAGCAAACCTTTGATATTTCTAAATAAAATAATTATTTAAACTACTATCATTTACTACTAAAATTATACTTACTAATAAGTATATAATCTGACGCTAGAAAACGTAATTTAAAAATGTTTTTTGTAATTTTTATACAGATGAAGTTTCGAAACGCAACGCATATGGTGCGAGTAAAAGAGACAGACTTATGTTACGACTTTACAGCGTCAGCTCTTTCTCACACCGCGGACCACAGACAAATTTCGATCTTTCATTTAGTCCGTGAGCGATTCAAACGCCTGTCAGCTAAAGGCACTTCATGGTACGCTCTGCATGATTTAGTTTAGGTACTTATACTGGATTGCATCGGAAGTGAATGGCAACTAAAAAAAGTCGATGGTAGGTCTACAGGAAAACATTACACTGGGAAGCTCTTGGTACCATTTTTGCACCGAACCTACAAGTTTTGGCAGTTTGTACTAGTTCGTAGCGACTTGTTCACCTGTCTGACATGTTGTAAATTTGTGCACACTCGTTTACTTTACATATCCACATTGTTTGATTTCATTTTGATGGATCCAATTCTAAAATAACATTAAAAACAGGAAAGCATTCATTGCTTCCATAAGTTTACATGGTCTGAATGACGTCTCTTAACATTTGCGCCAGTAAAAACTGATTACTGACCTATTCGGCAATGTTACCTACACCTTGAGAAAGCCTCGAGTTGCCACAGCTGCGCCTCGGACAGCTCCAGCTGCGTCTCGAACAGCTCTGGCTGCGTCTTGAACAGCTGCGGCTGCGCCTCGCACCGTTCCGGCTGCGCCTCGAACCGCTCCGGCTGTGCCTCGAACCGCTCCGGCTGTGCCTCGAACCGCTCCGGCTGCGCCTCGTACCGTTCCGGCTGCGCCTCGAACCGCTCCGGCTGGGCCTCGTACCGTTCCGGCTGCGCCTCGAACCGCTCCGGCTGTGCTTCGAACCTCTGCGGCTGTGCCTCGCACCGTTCTGGCTGCGCCTCGAAACGCTCCGAAAAACAAATCATACAAGTATTCATTACAATTATGGAATAAAAATAAACACACGCACACACCCAATTATCTGTGTTTTATTTATAAAAACAAATCATACAAGTATTCATTCCAAAAGTTAACCAGTGGGAAAAATATTAATTAATGCTTTTCGTTTAAGATATCACTCCATGTTATTAGCATTATTATTACCATTCCATTTATTATACCTACGTATAATAAGATATCAAGCGAGTTACACTATTTATCTAACTGCTGGTCATTTGATTGAATTTATAAACGGATAAAAGAAACTGTACCTTAATATTGCGCTTTGCTGGGCGTTCGGTAACACTGAGATACTTAATTGTTTCTAGTGCTATCCCACTTCTGATATGTTGGACTCGTACAGTAAAACTCACTTTTAAATTCAACTAAATACTTTATTTCACTGACTTTCTAGTGCACGGTTCGGGTTGGTTGTTTCCATGGAGAAGAACCGGCAAGAAACTCCATGGTTACTCTTTTAAATCATTTGGTTTTACAATGTCGTTGTTACAGCGTTAATACTTAAGTATAACAGGCTAGCGCAGGCCCGACAATATGTCCTTGCTTACTTATCGATCATAACCGACTAAATTTAAAACTAACGCGCCACACTGACAACTCGAATGTTGCGCGCCACTTTGGTTGGTACAACCGGGTAATATGAATATACGACAAACAATCATAGATTAAGTTTTACGTATTCGATTTATCGTAATATAATATTTCAGGAATTAATTAAACATTATTATGAATATCAATTCTATTTTAAAATGAATTGATAAAATGGAAACATATCAAACAAAAGAAGCGCCATCTAGTGGTCAATGGTTTATGATGACAGTCGTACCAACTTAAAAGGCATCATCGCAACTACTTATACTATTGACCACAAATTACTAACAAAATACAAAAGTAATATTAACTTATTTTCTACATTATTCCAACATTTGCTAGGATATAATTTACTTTTCTTCAATTTTTTTATTACAAGCTTGTCCTCGTTACCCGTCAGGATCTGTTCTCGTCTTAAGTTCACGTTAGTTACATTTCAATATCGAAATAGGTAGAATCAGTCAGCGCGAGCGTCGGTAGTAAGTATAAACGTAACTATAGAATTAACACAGATGTATTTTTTAGATAATATGACGTGAAGTGAAGACTATTACCGATTGTCATCCGGCGAATGCACTTAAACTTTTAAGTGTCGTCAACCTATTCATCACATTTTCTATGGGAGTTGTGACTTCGGGAAATCGTCTTCAGCTTCGTGTTTTGCCCCTTCGCTATTTATAATAGAAATCACGCTAAAATAATGGAAAACACGTAAGTGCTTAAGTACCTTTAGAGGAAGGCTGGAGCCTGTCATACCTATATTAAATTATTTAAATACGTGTTATTTTCAGATTATCTTGAAGACACAATGTTTACCACGTTAGAAGACAACTTTTTCTGACTCGTACTGCGTGAGCGGTGGGGCCCGTTATGTTTTTTACATCTATAGTTGGTATTTTCAGGTAATATAGGTAGTATAAGTACACAAGTGTTCATAATGTTATTGATGTTGATTTATATGTTAGTTAGTTGTTGTTATTTCATATTATGTTAATATTGAAAACAAATGGCATAATAATTTGTGATAATTCTTGTGAATCTAACGACATGGATCAGCAAGGAAAACGAGGGCCTAAACCAAAGGTTTCATTAGAAACGCAAAAATTAGTAATTTCAGAATTCAAAGATGACTTTTTTAAAAATATTCCTTCCGCAAATGACTCAATTTATAAACAAATTCAAACACGGTTAAATTACAAAATGAGTATTAAATCAATCATATTAAGCATAAAACGAAATTACGAATACTTTTTTGGTGTTGATAAAAAAGAAATAATTCGTAATAATGATTCTAATTTGATAAATCAAAAGTCTACATCGTCATCAAACGAAAGCATTAATAGTGTTTCGGAGAACACCAGTACGCATACATTTTATATGGATACAATAACTTGGGATAGTATTAAGCCTCAAAGGTATTTTTATCACCGAAATAGCAAAATCGCCCCTGGTAGTCTGTATAATGTCAGACGTAAATTAAAACCAAACCAATGGACTAATGTAATTCAAATGCATCTATGGAAAGAAATAAGATCTTTATGCACTTGGTGTTTTAAAAATAATATTGTGAAAGACAATTACGAAATCAAATGCACAGGATATTGTAATCAATGTCACGCAAAAATAATTATAACAACTAACTTAGAAACGGAAAATTTAATTAAACTAGAATGTTGCATAATTAATGAAAATAAAAAGTACTCTCATAACACCAGTAAAAAAAACCGATTACGGTATTACCAAATAAGGGAATTAGGTGAAAAATTACAACACGAAGCAGCAGCTTCTATAAGATATAAATTAGCCTCAACTTTAATGAAGAAAAATGACAAGGAACCTCCAGTATTGCCAAAATTACAAACACTACATCGAATTAAACATGAAAATAAAAAAGTTGATGTTTTCCATCCCAACCCAATATTGTCACTTACTTGTATGTGTGTTTCACCACCTTTTGATAAATGTGTTAGATATGTTTCTGCTTTTCCATTTTATACATTTTACTGGACGGACGATCAAAAGAATTATTATAAAAAATGCCAAAAAGAGTTTAATTATATTAGAGTTTCTATAGACGCAACAGGTTCTATATTTATTAAAAATCTTCGGCCTGTCGTCAATGAACACACACAACTATCTCAAGAGTCGCAAAGTCCTATATTTTTGTATGTTATGATGACAGATACAACCGTTAAAAGTAGCGTGCCAATTTCACAGTGTATATCAGAAAGTCACTCTTTAGATACTATTGCTAGCTGGTTACAATCTTGGTTGGCTAATGGAAAACCTCCAAATGAAGTAGTAACTGATGATTCCGCAGCTTTAGTAGGTGCGGTGGTAAAAGTATTTTGTGGTTATAAATCCACCTCTGACTACTTAAATACATGTTTTAATATTTTAGAAAATAGAACCAAAAAAATTCCAACCTGTTATGTTCGCCTTGATACTTCGCATTTCATAAAAACATTGTACAATCAAAGTATTTTCAAAAATATAGACACTAGAGTAACAAAATTTTTTGTTGATTGTATGATTCTGATTAAAAAATGTGTTTCATACGGAGAGGTAAAGAAAATTATAGAAAATGTTTATATTATAGCAAATAATAAACACCGCGGCAGTAGAAATGGAAATTTAACACGGTGTGAAACGGCGATTTTAGAATTAAAAAACCGGATCAAAACTAATTTGCAGGAATGTGAAATACAAAATGTAGATTCGGAAAATCACGTTCCAATTAAACATTCTTTATGGGAGGGATTAGATAAAGAAGAAAACCCGCTTCTGAAAATGTATAAAGATCTTGAGGAGAAAGAAGATTTAATTAAACAATTGTGTGATCAAGAAACTGAAATCGAAAATATTTATTACTTGCCGGAAATAAAGGACACTTTGATTAGGATTCTTAAAAAACTTCCACTATGGGGAAATATAATGATGACTTATTTTAACAGTAATTATTGTACTCCAACCAGTTCAAATGTAGAAAGTTATATGAAAGACGTAAAAAAGTTATTTTTTAAAACAAATTCAAATAAGTACCGCGTAGATGAGTTTATTATTAAACACGAGCCTTTGATAACCGGTTCCATACGCTTAGCCAAAAGTGACTTGATTGATGTTCAAGAAGGAACTGAAAATATTGTCGATGAAAAAAATGAAATAAGTGACCATAACACACCACAAATAAATACTCTCGTCAATGATGAATCATTTTATGAAAACTCAATTTTTAGGAGCGAACCAAATTATATTGAAGACTGGCGGGGACTGGTGTCTAAACAGAAGAAAAATAAAAAACGAATCAATCGTCGTACAAAATTACATATTTTACAAAACGGCAGTGTTTCTACTTCAGGAACATACAGATTCACGTTTATTAATACGTGTGCTTTTGATTCCGTGGTCCAAAGTTTTTCAATTGCATATTTAGATAGACCTAATATTACAAAATATATCAATGATAAAAAAAACGATCTTTCACAACTGACCAGAAGTTTGATCACGTATGACAATCTAAAGAAAATCATAAAGAAGGCTAGAAAACCAAAAGATATTTACACTACTCGTTCTAAGGTATTGGCTAAAATATATGATACTGTGGAATCCGATTTTAGTAGTTGCAAAAATTGTGAGTGTAATGTAACTTTTATAATAGATAACATACAAAGTTATGGTTTTTATAGTGCTAATAGATACTTAAATTGTACAAACCAAAACTGTGAAATCAATAAAGGTTCTGGCACAAAATGTAGTTGGATTCCAATAAATGTAAACATATTGACGACTCAAGGTATTGGAGCCCTTAATGAAGCTCTATTAGTAAATGATACTGAAAGGAAATGTAAATACCAATTATGTAACGGTAAAAACGCATACAAATATGAAGTACTAGACTTCGTATTTATTGAAATTAATACTTCAATTGAAATAGAAATTGATGAAATTCCTAAAGAGATCATAATAAACGGTGACACCTTTAAAATTCTGTCGGTAATAGATTTTACAAATGGTGAATCAGGACGCATGGGGCATTACAAGTCAAAGTGCTATCGATTGCTAAAGAGAACTTGGAACTGCTATGATGACCTTAGTAAAAAAGTTTGTAGTAATTCCCAATATACTGTACCACACTGCATTATTTATACGCGAATGTAAGATGAAGATCGGTCCTCACTTGTTAGTTCCTATTTTGTTATTGTTTGTTTGTTATTTTTTTGTTCTTGTAAAAGTTATTTTATTAATAACTTACAGAAATGTGATTATAAACTGTGATTGTTAATTTGTAATTACTATAGGGTATTTAATATTAATAAAAAAAACGTGATTATAAACTGTGATTGCTCAATTTATACTTATTTGTAAGATAATTTTATTGTGATTAAAACGTTGTAGCAGTAAAACAAAGTACAAGTACCTACGTGTTATATTTTAGAAAGTTTTACCAATATTTGGCTAAACATTTTTTTATATGTATATTATATACAATATTAAAACTACATTTTTTTCTATTTACATTGATTATATTATGAATGTTAACAAAAGCTGTGAACTAGTTAACTAGAATTCTGATTACTTTGGCCCTTTAAATAGTAATAAATAACGTAAGTAATTAAAAATGTTTTTTATTGCTAAACCTTTCATTGATGAAACTATTGGAAAGAGTTTTAAAAATTTGTATAACTATGTCACAGTACTAGTTTTGACTGGTTATAAGTTTTGCCTGCAACATATATACAAAAAGAAACTGTATAATTTCCTTTTTACAATTTTTCAAGATATTAATTTTATTGGCTGCAAATGACTGTTTTTATTCAGACAAACACACAATGCAATGAAGTAATAGACTTCATTTACGCTTAAAGTTTCATTCATTTATTATTATTTATAAAATATATAATAATGCATTTAATCGAAAGTTTTTGACATGTGAGAAAATACCATAATTATTTCCAATAACATGAAGTCTACAATTAGAAAGTTTAATATTTTTGTCCAAAAACATGTGTCGACGACTGTACCCCATTTTACGTTAGTATGTAGAAGTTTACATTAAAATTTAATGGTTTTCTAAGTCAAAAGTCAAGCAAAAATTGGACTGATATTGGGCACTATTTCAAGCACAATTTTTTGAGACGTAAATTGTACCTATAGCTCGTTCGATATTCGCGCACTGAGGTGAGTATGCTGGGCGTAGAACCTACGCCCAGCATACTCACTGAACGAAGCCTATAACTCCGAAGTTATTCGAGCACTGTTTTTTCTTTTTGGGCACCGTTTGGCACTATTTGGGAACTATTTTTTGAAGTATGAATTATGTTTGAAGCGTATACAGATTCTCCGGACGGAGGTGAGTATGCTGGGCGAAACCTTCGTCCAGCATACTCATCGAACTATGGCTATAACTTCGCAAGTACAAGAGCACTATTTTTTTCCTTTGGGCACTATTTAGCACTATTTCAGAACAGTTTTTTGACATTCATGAAATATCAGGATTCCATGGTGAGTATGCTGGACGAAGGGACACGGCTTCGGAACCTGTCGCTTTTGTTCGGTGAAGATGGGCTCCTACGCCTTTCTGGCCGCACTGCCGTCGCAGAGTATGTAGAGCCATGCCCGATTGTCCTGGATGGCCGACATCCTATCGTCAAGCTACTGATACACTCCTATCATGCCAGATACGCCCACGGACATAACGAGCTAGTGGTTAATGAACTGCGCCAGAGGTTCTACGTTCTAAGCCTCAGACCAGCCGTCAGAGGAACTTCACAAAGATGCCAGTTTTGCCGCAACCGGAAGGCTAAGCCGGAATCACCACCAGAGGGAGACTTGCCAAAAGCCAGATTAGCACATCACCAGCGCCGCTTCACATACGTAGGGCTGGATTATTTTGGCCCTCTGAACGTTGCTATTGGCAGACGCACTGCCAAGAGATGGATTGCCCTTTTTACATGTTTGACAGTGCGAGCTCTGCATTTAGAGATTGTGGAGCCATTATCGTCGGACTCCGCCCTGATGGCACTCAGGCGGTTTATTGCGAGAAGGGGATGCCCGACTAGGATATACTCTGACAACGGAACGTCATTCATTGGCGCAGCAAAAATGCTGCCAGAGCTGTTCAACTTCTGCGCCAATAAAAGAATCGAATGGCGATTCATACCCCCGTCCGCGCCTTTTATGGGGGGCTGTTGGGAGCGGCTAGTCCGCTCTGTGAAAAATGCTATCGCAGTCACATTGAAGCAGCGGACTCCAAAGGAAGATGTGTTAAACACCCTGCTCTTAGAGGCCGAGTGCACTATCAACTCAAGACCACTGACGCACGTCTCTGTGGATGCAGACGCAGAGTACGCCCTGACTCCATTCACTTTTTTGATCGGAAGCCCAAGCAGCGAGCCAGACATTAATGTCTTCGACGACGCCGACTTGTTTCGACGTGCTAACTGGAGGAAAGCGCAGAGGCTGGCAGACCACTTCTGGCAGCGCTTCGTGCTCGAGTACCTACCCACGCTCACACCTAGAAGGCGGTTGCAGGAGACTCGTCCGTTAAGGGTGGGCGATCTAGTCCTCATTGCAGATGGCACGCTACCCAGGAACCAATGGCCCCGAGGGCGAATCGCGGCAGTGCACCCGGGGAAAGACGGCATCGTCAGAGTTGTGGACGTCACCACGAAGGGGGGCGTGCTGCGACGACCCACTCGAAAGGTGGTATTGTTGGTCGCCGGCCAGTAAATTGGTGCTTCACACCGTCGGGGGCCATGTTGGCGACCAGCTACCAAACTTTTTAATAATTTTATATTTCTTCTTTTTGATTGTCATTGTTTTATGTTTTGTTTTAAGAAAAAGTCAGTCTGTGAAAAAACATGTGCTGCAATATATGAAAAGCTGAACTTGTGGTTTCATTACGCTCTAAAATTATCCTGTTCTCAACAGTCATGTCTTTCTTCTTGCGAATTCTTTTCATTGGAAGTACTTTATAAATATTATATTTAGTTTTTTATTTTTTTATTTATTGTCTAAGTTGATAAAAAATGATTCTTTTTGCGACTTCTTTTCATTGGAAGTACTTTTTAAATATTTTATTTAGATTGTTTTTATTTATTGCATAAGTTGATAAAAAATGCTATGCAATAGCTTTACCGCGGGAGTCCCCGAGTACCACACGTATATTTTTTTAGAAGATTGCTTGTTTTTTCTCTATTCCTTTCTCGTCTATAGGAACTTAAAAGACTTTTCATTTTAGCCTTTAATTCCATCTTGGGATGATCAAAATTGTTGTCTATTTCATTCAACAAGTCTTCACGTTTATTTTTATTATGGTATTCCTTTTGTCGAGGATCCCATAACTCTTTAAAAGATTCATACATTTCAATTAAACGAATCGATGTTTCGCTGTCCATGTTTGTGCGCAGAAATACGTCCAAACACAATTACTGCCGAATGTTTACTAAGAATGTTCGCGCGCGGCAGGTAGCCAGATGCGTTCGCGCGCGGCAGTCGTCTAAACACAGCGCGGCGGGCCGCGCGCGGCAGCCGCGCTCGATTGCCGCTCGATATTTGGACACACCTTTAAATTCGGTAGCGCCTTATTGATTTGTAATAGCAACGCTAAGTTTTCCGTTTTGTCCCTCTTTCTCTCTCATATCCCACCTTTTTTAAAAAAAATAGTCTATGTCCGTTTCCTGGTTCCCGACTATCTCTGTACCAAAATTCATCAAAATCGGTTAAGCCATTAAAGCGTGAAGAGGTTACAAACAAACACACTTTCGATTTTATAATATTAGTAAGGATAGTAAGGACTAGCCAGCCGGCGCACGCGGCTTCGTCCGCGTGATGATGGAAAAAAAAGTATCCAATGTGTTATTTCAGACCATAATCTACCTCTGTGTCAAATTTCATTAATAACCGTTCAGCGGTTTTGACGTGAAAGAGTAACAAACATCCATACAATCCATACATCCATCCATCCTCAAAAACATTCGCATTTATAATATTAGTAGCATTAAAGTAGTATATTAGTAGGATTGTACGTGCCACTTTCTGTGCAAATAAAAATCTATAATATTCATAGATATCTACTTTCATTCAGGGAAACACTACAGTATAATAATTATAATGATGGTCACTATAACAACCCTTTTATTTTGTTTTTCGGGTGGGAAATCATCCGAAGTCATTGGATGATTTCCCACCCGAAAAACAAAATAAAAGGGTTGTTATAGTGACCCCGCTCTGGGCGGAGTGGGGGGGCATGTCAGACTTGTACTGACTAACACCCACCCAAGTTCCTTCTATTGCCCTTTACGTTCCGGGGCCGCGGTATCTCTTTCGAACAACCCGCAACCCCGGCAGGCGGAGGCTCTGGCAAGCCCCTCTGCTTTGCTGACTCTCTTTGAGGCGCGCGTGAAACACGAACGCGCCGTCGACACGGCCTGTCGTCAATCGACGGACGGACGGTGAACTACTATAACAACCCTAATATAAAAATCAAGCAGTAACAGTTCTTGTTAAACTTTTAACAAGATATGCAATTACCATTAAGTATGGATATGGTCCCAAAAATTCACTATGTAAATGGCACTCGTGAGCTGCAGCTGAAAATCAGCATCAGGTGGCATCAATGGCGCCGGGTGCCGCGAGACGACTCCCGGCCACCGTAGATGCGGGCCTGTGGGCGGTGAGCAATGGGTAGTTCACCGTCCGTCCGTCGATTGACGACAGGCCGTGTCAACGGCGCGTTCGTGTTTCACGCGCGCCTCAAAGAGAGTCATCAAAGCAGAGGGGCTTGCCAGAACCTCCGCCTGCCGGGGTTGCGGGTTCAAATAACTTTAACCATCAAATAACTTCCCCCGCTCTGGAGCGAGGGGGATTGTCGGACTTGTACTGACTTAAACCCACCCATGTTTCTTCTATTGCCCTTTACGTTCAGGAGCCGCGGTATCTTTTGCGAAGAACCCGCAACTTCGGCAGGCGGAGGCCCTTCTGGTGGCAGCCTTGTGTTGCCATCTGGCATTTTGCTGAACTAAGGCCGTTTTGGTTTTGGTTTGGTTATTTATTTTATTTAGTTTAATGGTAAGGTGTTCTTGTTTTTTTCTTTTTTTTTAATAATGCTGAATAAACGCAATTTTCATTTATTTTCCTTCTTTTCCAAAACAACACAATGAGCATATCTACCTAAACTTAGATTGTTTTTTTGGCTACCCAAAAGGTGACACGGGAACCTAATAACACTGTGCTGTCTGTCTGTCACCAGGCTGTATACTATGAACCGTTAATGTTAGATAGTTGGAATTTTCACAGATGATGTATTTATGTTGCCGATATAACAACAAATACTATAAAACAGAATAAAATAAATATTGAAGGGGCTCCAATATAACAAACATATTTTTTTTGCTGTTTTTATAGGCATAGGTGCGAAAGCCATCATTCGCGATTCCGACTTCCAATTGAACGGTTTCTATTCTACATAATTTCTTCTGGCGGGCCTGTTGGTCTAGTGGTTAGTAGCCCTGACTGCTGAGCCGGAGGTCATGGGTTCAATTCCCACTCAGGACAAACTTTGTGTGATGAGCATGATTGTTTGTTCTGTGTCTGGGTGTGATTTATCTTATGTATGTATTTATAAATTATATAAGTATGTATATCAGTTATCTGGTTACCATAACACAAGCTCTGCTTAGCTTGGGATCAGATAGCCGTGTGTGAGTTGTCCCAAGACATTTATTTATTCTTTTAATAAAATTCAATTAACTCGCTACAACAAATAACTCGGTCCGTCTAATTTACGATGCCATCTAATTCAAAAAGATACCTAGAAACGAAACAAAAGTATTGGAAAAAAGATTACGTGGATAAGGAATGGCAGAAATAAAAACTTTTGTGCGAAGGAAAGTTCAAAAGAATTCAATTGAGTTACTTGAGTGATGAGGCAGGTTATATTAAATTATACAGAATGAATGGTAAACCTTATGCTGAAAGACTGTAAGTACCTTTTATTATATTTTTTCAAATTATTTATTACTAGCTTTCGCCCGCGGCTTCGCCCGCGTTAAATTTGGGGTAACATATTTCCTCTTGCGCCTTATTGATTTGTAATAGCAACGCTAAGTTTTCCCTTCTCTTCCCTCTTTCTCCCTCACATCCCACTTTTTTCAAAAAAATATTAGCCTATGTCCGTCTCCTGGTTCCCTACTATCTCTGTACCAAAATTCATCCAAATCGGTTCAGCCATTAAAGCGTGAAGAGGTAACAAACAAACAAACAAACAAACTCACTTTCGCTTTTATAATATTAGTAAGGATTAGGGAATTTTAGATAAGTTTTTAATACACACTTCTCTAGTGCGTATTAAAAACTTATCTATCTTCCTTCAGTTTTTAAGAATTTAGTAAAATGGTAGTATATTTGGCAAAAAAATATTTAATACTAGCTTTCGCCCGCGGCTTCGCCCGCGTTAAATTTGGGGTAACACAGTTCCCCTTGCGCCTTATTGATTTGTAATAGCAACGATAAGTTTTCCCTTCTCTCCCCTCTTTCTCCCACACATCCCACTTTTTTCAAAAAATATTAGCCTATGTCCGTCTCCTGGTTCCCTACTATCTCTGTACCAAAATTCATCCAAATCGGTTCAGCCAGTAAAGCGTGAAGAGGTAACAAACCAACAAACAAACTCACTTTCGCTTTTATAATATTAAAATAAAAGTAAGGATAAGGAATAAGGATAAGTAAGGATAAGGATTGTTGTTTAAGGAGCGAGGTAGTGCTTTTTGACCAGAATTCTAAAAATGGACAAGGTTTGAACGCTTCTTACAGACATGGGCAGAGCATTCCATAGCCTTACAGCTTGAACAGTAAAGGATTTATCGTAAAAGCTAGTAGAATGCACTTGCATATCCTGTGTCAGGTTTTCTGATGACCTCAGATATCTATTATGTGTGTCACGAAGGAACTTAAAACGTTCGTTAAGATAAGGTAGGGGTTCTAGGATTAAACAAAATATTGTATAGCTAAAACAAGATATCAGTATTCTGGCACCATCATCAGACACCGCCTTTTTACCCGACTGCTGCCAGGAGGGGTATGTTTTGCCATATCATCCTCTACACAGTCCTTCTATCGTTACAAGGTAGTCATTCACATAAAAAAACCGTAAACTGCTATTTAAACAAAGGTAATATCTAATATATAAAATTCTCGTGTCACAGTTTTCGTTGCCATACTCCTGCGAAACGGCTGAACCGATTTAAACGAAATTTTGTGTACATATCGGGTAGGTCTGAGAATCGGCCAACATCTATTTTTCATACCCCTAAGTGAGCAGCGGGTGAAACCGCTGGGCACAGCTAGTATGAATATATAAATTTACTCTTAATTTCTAAAAAAGGTAAACCTTAAAAACCTCGTATTAACGCGAATATGATAAACACGACGGGGAGCTGTTTTTACTCAGTTAACGCTTCGCGGAAAGAGCATACCTTCAAACGCTCACCGAGGGTTCCGTACAGACTTGCGATCACTAACAGGTATAACATCTTAGGATTTAGAAAGTTGTTTTTTTCACAGCTCCAAGGGACCACAGACTTAATTTTTTTTTTATTTCAACTCTATACGTCCACACATTCTCAAAATTAATGGTCTTGACAGGCAAACAGACGGACATTAAGCTCATCCAATAAGGCCTTCGTTATTGCCTCTTGAGACACAGAACCCTAAAAATAAAAATAATTTAATTAAACCCATGGTTGAGAGTTTGTTTTAATTTGTTCAAAAAATATAATTCTGCGTGAAAATGTTTGGTGTAATTTTAAGACCTTTGACTGGACTAAAATAAATCCAGTGCTGAATGAGGAATGAATTTCACAAGCCTCTTTTCTTTGCGGATGAGAAATCATCAAATAACTTCAACTTCACGACAAGTCTGACATTCCCCCGCTCTGGAGCGTCAGTATCAGATTTGTAGTGACTAAAACCCACCCATGTTCTTTCTCTAGCCTTTTATATTCGGAGGCCCACAGGGAATAAGAGATTGGATACGACAGACGTGGCTAGCCCAATCCTACTTTGACTTAGCGAGTTTTCGAGCAACATCAGTGTGCAGGCCAAAGAAAAGATGGATGGATTGTGTAAGGAATGATTTAAAGGAGAAAGGAGTAAATGATGCCGTCTGTCGGTCTGTCTGTCTTTCTTTCAAGACCCTTTATCTCGTTAAAACCTGGAGTTATCGAGTTAAAATTCAAACCGTTGACGTCTATGGTTCCTTTGTGCTGTGAAAGAAGTCTACTCTCTAAGTTTATGCAGTCAAAGATATGGATGTTTATGTCGCAAGTTTGCACTGAACAGTCAAAATCAAAAATCAAAATCAAAATATTTTTATTTCACATAGGCCTACATGGGCACTTATAAAACGTCGAGAAAAGATGCACGGTTCGGGTTGGTCGTTTTCTATGGAGAAGAACCGGCAAGAAACTCCATAGTTACTCTTTTAAAATCATTTGGTTTTACAATGTTGTTGTTACAGCGTTAGCACTTAAGTATGAGAGGACAGCGTAGGCCCGACAATAAGTCATTGCTTACTTTACAAAAAGTAAAATAAAATAATACGTTAACATAAGTTAACAAGCGTCCAAGAATCTACAAGGCCAACCATGTCCACTCATTCACAACTAATTGGTAGAAAAGAATCTATACAAAACTAAGAGAAAAAAAAAGTCGCCCCCTCCACCCGTTTATTTTTTTTACGTAGGTATCTTCCATAGGTCATTTTAGTGCACTTCATTTTTCAGGTTTTATTTGCTACATTTTAACACACTACTTCCACTGATTTGATGTTCGCTGATAAAATTTATCCGACAAACTTGAACACGATGAAATCATTGATATTTCAATCAGTTATCAAAAATGTGTTTTAATTCTTTTATTAAACTCGTGCTTATTATTGCTTTTACTCTGGTCGCTTTAAATGTGCTCGTTTTTCTACATCGTTCTCAAATTATGTATAATCTCAACCTGAATGATGTATCCATGATTTAAATAAAACATTATGATTTAAAAGAGTGTCCATGGAGTTTCTTGCCCAATCTTCTCCATAGAGATCTACGCTTTGGAATGGGCAACTACAGTACTTTCACAAGTTATTATGTCTTGTGACTGGGACTGTAGCAGCATCATTTTTTTTTCTTATTTTTATGACATTCAAAAGTGCCTGTAATGGTCAAATGAAAATAAATGATTTGAGTTTGAGTTTGTGTGGATGTCAACTTTTAATCCAGACTAATTAATAAACATTATTATACTGTAATTATTTTCAATTTTTATACTTGTACATATTTTTATTATTAGTTTACCTATTTCTATTACTTCATACCCTTCTTTGTCGGCTATTCGTGCCCGACAAATACATCGGACACCGTCAGAACAGCTGACACAATCTTTTAGCTCAAAAGTTTCTCAAAACTGTCGCCAGAACTGAATCGCCTGTGTGTCGTATTCTAAAGATGATCAACGCTCTTCAGACTGCCTGCACTAAATGTGACGTGTATGCGGATGAATGGAATAAATTTATGCTAGTACTAGCTTTTGCCCGCGGCTTCGCTCGCGTTAAATTCGGGGTAACACAGTTCCCCTTGCGCATTATTGATTTGTAATAGCAACGCTAAGTTTTCCCTTTTCTTCCCTCTTTCTCCCTCACATCCCACTTTTATCAAAAAAATATTATTATTAGCCTATGTCCGTCTCCTGGTTCCCAACTATATCTGTACCAAAATTCATCAAAATCGGTTTAGCCATTAAAACGTGAAGACGGTAACAAACAAACAAACTCACTTTCACTTTTATTATAAGTAATGAAGTAAGGATTTTTGGTGTTTTGTGAAACAAATTATGCAAGAGTGTCCAATATTCCATGTTAGTTTTAATTGAACCTATTGTAAGTTATTTACTTTATGTTTTACTTCTATGCTAATTTATTCATTTGGATCTCCAACAAAGGATACACAGATACATTATAAAACACAAAACTAAGGGTTAATTTAACTGTGTTCCTTCAATTATAGGAGACCACAGCATGCACATATATAACCAGGTGTTAACACAATTTATTATTGTTATTGGTATGATACCGTTTGAATTAACTATATATAAATAATAGTAGTTTAAATAAATGCATAGACTAATTAATAAAAGCAAAGTTAGTTTCACTAATGCATCAGTCTATTTAATAGACTTAAAAGCTTTCAGTGCGGATGGGAGCTACTAAGGTTCGTGCCGGGGTGGCTCGTTGTTCGAAAGAGATACCACGGACCCGGAACGTAAAGGGTAAAAAAGAAGGAACATGGGTGGGTTTCAATCAAAGTTTGACACTTCCCCCGCTCCGCCTAGGGCGGGGGAAGTTATTTGATGATATCCCATCCGAGAAAAAAGCTACTAAAAAACGATGACGTCAAAACTGCACAGTTTAAATTTGTTGGTAGGTGGATTAATATCTGCCAATGGCTTAATTGCCAAGAGCCTCGACCAATACCTGAGGAGGCTCTCGTTAGGCAGCTGGATCAAGGGCTTGATACAGAAAGCGGTACTCCTGGACACGGCTCGTATTGTTAGGAGGTTCCTTTCTCTGGAGCCCTGACCGCCGGTAGCTTGGACCCTGTTCCCGATACCGGTGGGCTACTATTTTTATATTTTTAAATGTTTTTCAGGAATATTTAAAAATGTAAATATATGTTAGTTAAACAATAACTTAACGAAATATAATAAAATTAAACATTTATTTTCAAGCATCTTAAGCCCATAGATAAATATCTTACAGACAAACATATATTATATAGCTCATACAATTCATGTTAGTAAATAAATCCTTAACAACTACCGTAGCACTTCACTGCACTATGTCACTGCGCGTTCATGTGGCACTTGTCCGTGGAAGCGCCGGAACACCGCTCCACGCCAAAAGTCGACTAGTAATCGCGATTGCTGAGTATTGGGTACTAACATCGATTCCCGGGTCGGGTTAAGTGTTATTAGGCTTTTACTGATCCGTTGTTCTAGCGATCGCAAGCACGACTCACGTGCTGGCAAAACACTCAACGAACCTATAGTAGTGCCCTAGTATTTGCGATCCCGTTTGGACCAGCTATTTGCCAAGCCATCTTCATTCCGACTCCGGGTCTATTTGACCAGCAATTGTAAATCCTATCTGTTGGTGGCATGGCTTTGCAAACCCTTTCGTGATACTCTATTGCATTAGTTAATTAGGACTTCATAGTGGCCAGTACAGAGTACAAACACATACACAGTTTACTACATGTTCCAAGATTTCTTCATCATTTGCCTTGCCTTTTCCCATCTTTGTTGGGTTCGGCTTCCAGTTTAAGCGGATGCCAACGCATTTTTGGCCGTTTTTGTGGAATTTTCCGTTTCATAAATAGAATCCTTACTAATATTATAAAAGCGAAAGTAAGTTTGTTTGTTTGTTTGTTACCTCTTCACGATTTAATGGCTAAACCGAATGTGATGAATTTTGGTACAGAGATAGTTGGGAACCAGGAGACGGACATAAGCTAAAGAAAAAAAAGTGGGATGTGAAGGAGAAAGAGGGAAGAAAAGGCAAAACTTAGCGTTGCTATTAAAAATCAATAAGGCGCAAGGGGAATTGTGTTACCCCAAATTTAACGCGGGCGAAGCCGCTGGCGAAAGCTAGTTATTACTAAATGACATTTCAATAGTATTTTTGTAACGCCTATAAAACTTTGAATGTTTTGATCATTGCTATACAAATTGTTAAGGCGCTCTTTTTGTTTACTATTTATAGTGTCTCTCGCCCTTTAATCTTATCATAAAACATAATCTATTGTAAAGTCCTGCAAAAGTAAGCTGTAAGCTATAAAATGACGTACTGTACATTAATGTACATGAATATTTTTTGTAAGGGTATTGCTCTATACAAGTTCCGGCCGTGTCATTTTATCTCAATTGGACACTAAGCAGTTTTTATTATATAGTTAATTACAGGAGAAGTTAATACAAGCATATTTGTGAAATTAATAACAATTAAAATTTTTGTATCCCACTGAAAGATTAAGCCCGTTAAGCCGTTGGTCCCGGCTGTCATTTGTAGATCTTTGACAGTCGTTACAGGTAGTCAGTGTTCCGAAAGTCTGACAACAAGTCTTACTAAGGGGTATCGTATTACCCAGTATTAACTGGGTTGTGGAGTTTAGATAGGCAGTCGCTCCATGTAAAAATACTGATATTCAGCTGCATCCGGTTAGACTGGAAGCCGACCTCATCATAGTTGGGAAAAGGCTAGGCAGATGATGTATCCCACTGAAAGAAAAATGCTTCCCTTCCTCATTCCATTCTTCCCCCTCTAGAGCTATTTTGGCTTAGTTCTTTGAAAAACAGTCCATCACATCAGGCCATCGCCTTGTGGGCCTGCCACGTCACCGGTTCTTGTTGTTCCGAAAGCAATTAGTCGATATTTTCTGCTAATTAAATAAATAAATATCTTGGGACAACTCACACACGGCTATCTGATCCCAAGCTAAGAAGAGCTTATGTTATGGTAACCAGACAACTGATATACATACTTATATAATTTATAAATACATACATATTATAGATAAATCACACCCAGACACAGAACAAACAATCATGCTCAACACACAAAGTTTGTCCTGGGTGGGAATCGAACCCACGACCTCCGGCTCAGCAGTCAGGGCCACTAACCACTAGACCAACAGGCCCGTCAATTAAATGAAAAGTGTACTAAAAATTACGAAAAAGATTTCTTTTCATCCCAAAACGTTACAGGTGTAAACAAACATCCTCGTGGGTATCTTGCAAACAATACGTGTATCACACAAACTCGAGATAAAGGAGATCAAACGAAACCTGATACAATGTCCGCCAACATTCCAACAAGATCGTGTAATGAACAATGGGTGTCGGATACTTCCGACGTGGCGTGTTGTTGTGGAATAAGAACGAATAGAGGAGCCACAAAACAGACTCAGTGTAGACAGGGACATAATAGAAATAGACGCGTCATAAAAAAAAATCCCATCGTTTGTGGAGCAATACCACATTCACACTATTTGGCAGTCATCTAAGTATCTCGGGGCCTTAGTCTGTCAGAATGGTCGATCACTGATCGCATAATGGTTAATTTTGACAAGTTTGGTAATCTGCTACATACTAAACTTGTCAAAATTAACCATTATGCGATCAGTGATCGACCATTCTGACACTATTGTAATAGCAGACTAAGGCCCCAGGGCAAAGTAATGTCACGAACATTATAACATTTTTGATTCGATTCGATTATATTATTATTCTAACGACGTGAATTTTTTTGCGGATTTTTTATAAAATAACTTCAGCCGCTCCGGCTAGTGATAATTAATTTATTCTACAATATAACGCTTACAGTAAGCACTTCAAAAATCAAAGGTGTGGCTTTTTTCTTGCGGATGGGAAAATCATCAAATAACATTTGCATTTTGTTTTCGCGAAGTTTAACTACTAGACCTAGATGCAATTTTTAGATTGAGTTAAACGTAATATCCTTACTAATATTATAAAAGCGAAAGTGAGTTTGTTTGTTTGTTACCTCTTCACGCTTTAATGGCTAAACCGATTTTGATGAATTTTGGTACAGAGATAGTTGGGAACCAGGAGACGGACATAGGCTAATTTTTATTTTTGAAAAAAGTGGTATGTGAGGGAGAAAGAGGGAAGAAAAGAAAAAACTTACCGTTGCTATTACAAATCAATAAGGCGCAAGGGGAACTGTTTTACCCCGAATTTACCGCGAGCGAAGCCGCGGGCAAAAGTAGTTTACTATATTTTCTCTGTCTTTACCAAATCAAAAAGTCCAATAATACTTGAAACGAAATTCGATAAACCACCTTTTCAAACGCGTAAAAGCAATTTATCGCCGAAAAAATTGATTAAATGACCCCTCCAGCCTTATGGGTTTGGTCCTAAGGAGGTCCACTGAAGCATTTTGAGTACCTACTTAAGTTCGCGTTCGTTAACTCAGGCCATATTTGGGTCGTGTTTGGGCCTATTTTGCCCAGAATTGAGGCTTTTATCTAAAGAGGCTATTTACCACCAAAAGGTACGGCTTAACGTTAGGTCGAGTTAATGGTGTATCGTAAAACTGTTCAACGGTCATAATTTTTAATATTTTTAAAAGGTCTTTATATTTATTTGTGCTTTAAGTACCCGTACAGATTTACGTTTTTTAGCTTTTTGGAACGAAGTTCCTTATCGCGCTTTGTGAAAGGGGACTAGACGGAAAAAATTCTTACGAAAAGTTGTCACGACACTTTTTGCTATAGTAAGCTATTGTAAGCTGTGCGGCATCGCATGTTTCTTTGTCTGTCTGTCTGTCTCTCTCTCTCTTATAGAAAGCAAGCCAGATATTTTCATTTCAATAGGAACTTCATTCCATCCGGGTGTCCCTTGACACCTCTAAATTTTTTTTGGGGTGGGAAATCATCAAAGAATTTTCCATGCTCCTTCCATTGCCCTTTACGTTCCGGGGCCGCAGTATCTCTTTCGAACAACCCGCAACCCAGGCAGGCGGTGGCCCTGGCAGGCCCCTCTGCTTTGCTGACATCTCTTTAAGGCCCGCGTGGAACACAAATGCGCCGTCGACACGGCCTGTCGTCAATAGACAGATGGACGGAGAGCTACCTTGCTTACTGTCCACAGGCCGATGGCGGTACGTTTTTTTAGCTTACAGTAAAAATTTACGAAAAAAAAGTCAAAAATGTATTGAAGGATGAACTGGGTTTTGGTACTCAATGTTGGCTGCGGGTCCACCCTTAATAGCAGAACTTTTTATGTCATAATTTTATTTTGCATAACAACGGATGGCATAAGCTTCACTTCGCAGAAAATAGTTTAGCAGACACTCATTTATCATACATTCTAAACTCATAATTTTGTAAGTCAGAATCATCTCTAGGAATAAACTTCATATCCATAATATTTAAAAAGTAGAAACATCATATCGCAGAAAGTTCACAGTCAGAATCGTCTTTTGGCATAATTATATTTTATATCGATGATCATTAAACGTCAGAATGGTCATATCGTAGAAAGTCTATAGTTAGGGTCATCTTTGTCATTATAAGTTGTCATTTATTTTGATTAATTATTTCTTTAAAATAATGTCATTTTTTAGTTATTGTTTAATTGAATTTGAGATAATGTCATTGAATTCAATAAGGTATCCTAATCTAAATAGTTGGGCCTGTGGGCGGTGAGCAATGGGTAGTTCACCGTCCGTCCGTCGATTGACGACAGGCCGTGTCGACGGCGCATTCGTGTTTCACGCGCGCCTCGAAGAGAGTCAGCAAAGCAGGGGGGCTTGCCAGAGCCTCCGCCTGCCGGGGTTGCGGGTTGTTCGGAAGAGATACCGCGGCCTCGGAACGTAAAGGGCAATAGAAGAAACATGGGTGGGTTTTAGTCAGTACAAGTCTGACATGCCCCCTCGCTCCACCCAGAGCGGGGGAAGTCATTGGATGATTTCCCACCCGAAAAAAAAAAACAAAAATCTAAATAGTTCAGTTCCGGGTACATTACATAAAACAATCTCTTTTTTCTATTAAATGCAAGTCGTTTCTGGAGGTCACAGTTTTAACCTAACCTAATAGTCCGAGAGCCAGTAACAGATTTATATGACCAAGTTCCTCTCAAGTGATAATTAGTAAAACGCATCAGATAATCGAACTATGAAGCCTCGTGAATGTCAGCTGAGGCTCGGTGGGGGGGATGAGCAGTTGTAACCTCCCACGCTTGAAGAAAAAAAAAAATAATTCACTCATTTCCTCTCGGCTAAAACTTTATCAAGTTATAGCTAACCCAATACCTCAACAAAAAAAATAAGTCAGCTGGCTATAACATAGTGGATTGTACGTCAGCTGATGGCTAGATCTTGGGAAAAAAAATCTTCACTTTCAGTGATATCCTCTCGGCTAAAAATTTACCAGATGATAGCTTATATGTAACTATTGATAAATATATACGTCAGCTGGCTGTATCTCGGTGGAAAAATCGTCAGCTGATACTTTGAAGGTCGTTACGTAGAAGTTAGCCAGAAGCATTTACTGACTATTTAAAGGCATCAGCTGACCAGGTTTCCCTCGACTTATTGCTAGCTGATTTTTTTATTTATCACAGTATTATATTTAAAATCAGTTCACAAATTTTCGTGTGGGAGGAAATGACGCCTCTTTCATTATTCTTGTTATTTTTAAAGATTTAAACAACACACGCTAGCATAGCATAAACAGTATTAAGGTATGCTTGGAGGGGGTTAGTTGTGCGCATGCTCGGGGTATGAAGACCCTTTTGTTGAGGGCATCGACCATGTTTTTAGAAGTAGAAAAGAAGGGGACTATTATCCGTTTAGAATAGACGAGCAAACGTTGTCTGACGAAAAGAATATTCTGGAAACATTGTTGCATCTGTGAAAAATCGATCAAAATGTCGAATGTAACGCCTTTTTGCGTTTTTTAAAAACAAAATCTGCTTCTAATTTAAAATCGAACAGTGAAGAAAATCTTGTTAAGTGTAGTGCTATATATTGAGTGTTCGAAAAACTAATAAACTCAGTGGACACGCGGCTGTTCTTCCTACGGAAAAAAACAATTTTCAGCTGTATCACAGTGAGTGTTATAGACGATTTACGGCTTTGCAAAGTATCGCAAAATAATACCAGAAGACGCACCTACTGCAAGATTACAGTATGTATCAAATTTTTTTTTTTCGTTTTATTTGTTAGGTTACGATTTTTATAAGCATCATGAGTTTACCTGGTTCTTTGGAAGTCAGTTACCAACATCGATAAATATGAGTTTACCTGGTTCTTTGGAAGTCAGTTACCAACATCGATTGATGAAATAACTATCCAGCCCGAAAAAGGTAACATTTTATTATCATATTAATGATATTATGCTAAAATACGCATTCTATTTTTTTTTTTTCAGATGATGACGATGAAAATATAACAGCAGACAGCTCTGACAGTGACTCGGACAATGAATCAGAGAGAGATGTTTGTGACTCAAGCCAAAGCGGAGCCGAAAATGATTAAATAACATTGTCATTTGAATTGTAATTTGTTATAATTTTTTTATAATAAATATTTTTTATCAAGTAACTAGTTAATTTATACTAAGCAAATTGATTATTGAAATATTGGAATATATCTAAAATTATATGATTATATACTTATAAGTCTAAAAAATATTGATATGGAATATTTTTATCACCTCAACACTCATATTGGAGTGCTATGCCGAATAATTAAAAAGACGTCATTTCCTCCCACACCAAAATTTGTGAGCTGATTTTAAATATAATCCTTATTATCCTTACTACTATTATAAAAGCGAAAGTGAGTTTGTTTGTTTGTTACCTCTTCACGCTTTAATGGCTAAACCGATTGTGATGAATTTTGGTACATAGATAGTTTTTATTTAAAAAAAGTAGGATGTGAGGGAGAAAGAGGGAAGAAAAGGGAAAACTTAGCGTTGCTATTAAAAATCAATAAGGCGCAAGGAGAACTGTGTTACCCCAAATTTAACGCGGGCGAAGCCGAGGGCGAAAGCTAGTACTGTGATAAATAAAAAAAAACAGCTAGTAATAAGTCGAGGGAAACCTGGTCAGCTGATGCCTTTAAATAGTCAGTAAATGCTTCTGGCTAACTTCTACGTAACGACCTTCAAAGTATCAGCTGACGATTTTTCCACCGAGATACAGCCAGCTGACGTATATATTTATCAATAGTTACATATAAGCTATCATCTGGTAAATTTTTAGCCGAGAGGATATCACTGAAAGTGAAGATTTTTTTTCCCAAGATCTAGCCATCAGCTGACGTACAATCCACTATGTTATAGCCAGCTGACTTATTTTTTTTGTTGAGGTATTGGGTTAGTTATAACTTGATAAAGTTTTAGCCGAGAGGAAATGAGTGAATTAATTTTTTTTTTTCTTCAAGCGTGGGAGGTTACAACTACTCATCCCCCCAACTGCGCCGCAGCTGACGGTCATAGGGCTTTATGATACTGTTGTCTGATGCGTATCGCCAATTATCTAGCGAGAAGAAATAATTAACCAAATTTGCACCTGGCTCTCGTACTATAACCTAGCCATTACTGCTGTCTTCATAGTATGCCAAGTGAAATTATACTAAATAATATATTATGCGAAATGTGAACTCTGCGAATCGTAATATACTAAGGCTGGGTTGCGCCACAGAAGAAGTTATAGTAAAGGTTTGTGTCAAATTTAACACTAACAGTAACGCTGCCTTTAACAGTTGCAGCAAAATGAGTTGCACCAGCGAATTCATTAGATTTGTTAAAGTTAAAAGTGTTGCAAGTCAAATGAGGCGTGATTTACCCCAAGTTCGACGCGGGTAACATTTTTAAATATGGCAATACTAATCATAAAAAACGTAAAAACTCATTTCTGCGCTGTCATCGGTGTCACTTCATTTTATTGATGTTAGCTCGGTGTCGGTTAATTTTAAATATTTTTCTCCAGGAAGCTTAGAAATATTTTTAATACAATAATCTTTCGGGTTCTGGTGCACTGTGGTGTGTGTGTGTGTAAAAACATGGACGAAAATTTGCTTGCAAGCTTTCAAACAAAGTACCTACTAGTCTAAGATCCGGCTGCAGAATCAGTATACTCATCGAGTGCTTGCTGAAAACCAAATTTTTACACATATTCATGATTAGGAGAATTTATATCCACCAGGTTGCCTATCAAAATGTGGCCGCTAGTATTTTTAATTAAATTATTAATAATTTTAGAAAAGAAAGACGTTTCTTTTGGAGTATTTATTATTTTGAGTCGTACCTACTATTGTTTGAATCGGAGGTTGAGAACACTAACATCTGACGCATGCGCAATGGCTTTAAACCGTCCGACAGCTGGCAATCGCTATCCTCGTCTGACTAGTGGTGTTACGCGCTAGCTCTCTTTCACTCTACTTTTAATATTTACTATATTTATTAGCCAGCAACCCATATTGGCGGCCAGATTTAATTAAGCAACCGTATATAATAATATACAGAAAAAAAATAGCTTTAATTTGATATATAAATTATAAATGTACGTTGTGGGTGTATAAATGTAACAAATTCATACCCGTGTATTCAGCCAGGTAGGCTGCGAAGAGGTGCGGCCAGGTGCGCAACGGCAACCATAATTTTTCAGAGTCTTTATTAAATAGATGTTGCCGTAAAGTAGACGACATTTCATTGAAAAAAAAAGTCAATGAAATTTCTTACGGATTATGAATTATTAATAATTTAATTAAAAATACTAGCGGCCACATTTTGATAGGCAACCTGGTGGATATAAATTCTCCTAATCATGAATATGTATAAAAATTTGGTTTTCAGCAAACACTCGATGAGTACACTGATTCTGCAGCCGGATCTCGTACTATACCTTTTTATTGATTTGTCTATTCAACGCGTTTGACAGTTGACGCTTACTTTAACACAAACGCTAACACTAACCAGCGAAAAGTGATCGGTTACCGTTACGGTTAAAGTTATGACGTCATTTAACTATTTGTCAAATGGTACAACTCATTTTTGGCCTAACCATTACTTTAACTGAATTTTCGATGTTTGTTAATGTTAAAGTAAGATGGTGCAACCCAGCCTAAGTGTAATTCTGCCATCTTAAAAGTATGCCATTGATAATTCGAAGTTTTAAACATTATGCCAAATGATAATTATACCAAATAATTTTTATACCTTTAAAATGTTCGTTTAAAGAAAATTATGCTAAGTGTGTTATGCCAAATAAATTTCGGAGCATCAAGATTCTGCCAGATAGAGGGAACCCGTTGGCTGCATGTTGGTTAGAAAGAGATACCTTGGCCTTAGAACACAAAGGGCAAGAGAAGGAACATGAATGAGTTCAGTCAATACATGTCTGACACTCCCCTCCACAACGCCCAGAGCAAGAAAAGATATTTGATGATCATTTATGTCCGAAATGAAACGGTGTACAATGTTACTGAAAAGTATTCATCATCTGCCTAGCATTTTCCCAACTATGTTGGGGTCGGCTTCCAGTCTAGCCGGATGCAGCTGAATATCAGTATTTTACATGGAGCGACTGCCTATCTTACCTTCACAACCCAGTTAGTACTGGGTAATACGATACCCCTTAGTAAGACTGGTTGTCAGACTTTCAGAACACTGACTACCTGTAACGACTGTCAAAGATCTACTATTGACAGCCGGGACCAACGGCTTAACGTGCTTTCCGAGGCACGGAGGAAACTCGGTATGTAACGGGTGGTCACCCATAAACAGACCAACCTAGGCAAGCGGCTCGGGTCGATCTATAGGTTACTATAGATCGCCACGAGCTCCTTTCAGTGCACAATGTTATTAAAAAGTAACGTATTGTTAAATTCAAATCGCTCTCAAGCAGCAAGACTATTACAGCACTAGTATTCCAATGCTCGATAAGAAATAGAAAAACAAATAAATGAGTAAATACATAAAATTGTCTGAACATATTTACTCATTGAATTTGTAAATTTAAACGATGAATAATTGCCTTTGAATAAACCTTGCAAAGCATCATTGAGGCAATGTTTATTGAGCTTTTGTAAATAAGTATTACCATGCTTTATTTAAGCGGCAAAGTTTACTTGCTTGCTACACTGGTTACTGTCAGCTTGTATCATTTCACTTAAACTTAATAGTCTAAGATCCGGCTGCAGAATCAGTGTACCTATCGAGTATTTGCTGAAAACCAAATTTTTACACATATTCATGATTAGGAGAATTTATATCCACCAGGTTGCCTATCAAAATGTGGCCGCTAGTATTTTTAATAATTCATAATCCGTAAGAAATTTCATTGACTTTTTTTTTCAATGAAATGTCGTCTACTTTACGGCAACATCTATAAAGACTCTGAAAAATTATGGTTGCCGTTGCGCACCTGGCCGCACCTCTTCGCAGCCAGGTATACACAGGTATGAATTTGTTACATTTATACACCCACAACGTACATTTATAATTTATATATCAAATTAAAGCTAATTTTTTTCTGTTTATTATTATATACGGTTGCTTAATTAAATCTGGCCGCCAATAAGGGTTGCTGGCTAATAAATATAGTAAATATTAAAAGTAGATTGAAAGAGAGCTAGCGCGTAACACCACTAGTCAGACGAGGATAGCGATTGCCAGCTGTCGGACGGTTTAAAGCCATTGCGCATGCGTCAGATGTTAGTGTTCTCAACCTCCGATTCAAACAATAGTAGGTACGACTCAAAATAATAAATACTCCAAAAGAAACGTCTTTCTTTTCTAAAATAAAAATTAAAAAGTCAATGACAAATTTAAAAATTACAAAAAAAATGAATATTGATGATGAATAAAATCAAGGTTACTTATGTAAAAACATTGTGTTGTACAAGTACTGTATGAAAAAAGATTTAATTTTATTCAAGTATTACATTTATTTTACATATTCATCAATCATCAGTTTAAGCAAATTATGAATTTTTAAAATGTATTTAATACTTCCATGACTCTTTTTTAAAAATCTGAATCATCGGAGCTCTCAGTCACACTATCATCGCAGGTATCACTTTCATCAGAAATATCGGTATCGTCATTATTATCGGAAGGCTTGTTCGTGGAATCACACAGCACATTCTCAACTTGCGCTGGAGTTGAATCTCCCAGGAACCATGTTGGTTTTAAAAAACCATCTAACAGCAGCCAGCCATTATTTTCCGCGCTGAACTTGATGCAATCCCGCTCAGTTGCATTTAACCATATCGAATTAACAAAGATGGTCCGCAATAATTTTTCCTTTAAAGATTTCCAGCATGGTGGAATGTGCGAGATTGATAATTTTTCGATGCACAAATAAAACAGCAATATATTATGTTGTGTATTACGTACTCCAAACAGCGTGGTTTCGAACTTAAAATAAAAATCACAACTGATCCGTTGAGAACACTAACATCTGACGCATGCGCAATGGCTTTAAACCGTCCGACAGCTGGCAATCGCTATCCTCGTCTGACTAGACAGTGGTGTTACGCGCTAGCTCTCTTTCAATCTACTTTTAATATTTACTATATTTATTAGCCAGCAACCCTTATTGGCGGCCAGATTTAATTAAGCAACCGTATATAATAATATACAGAAAAAAATTAGCTTTAATTTGATATATAAATTATAAATGTACGTTGTGGGTGTATAAATGTAACAAATTCATACCTGTGTATACCTGGCTGCGAAGAGGTGCGGCCAGGTGCGCAACGGCAACCATAATTTTTCAGAGTCTTTATAGATGTTGCCGTAAAGTAGACGACATTTCATTGAAAAAAAAAGTCAATGAAATTTCTTACGGATTATGAATTATTAATAATTTAATTAAAAATACTAGCGGCCACATTTTGATAGGCAACCTGGTGGATATAAATTCTCCTAATCATGAATATGTGTAAAAATTTGGTTTTCAGCAAATACTCGATAGGTACACTGATTCTGCAGCCGGATCTCGTACTATAACTTCAAACTCAAAGCATTTATTTAAAACCATTAGGTACAGGCACTTTTGAATGTCGTTGTCTTGCTAAAGTCTTAGTCAGAAGACATAACTTGTGAAAGTACAGTAGTTGCTCATACCAAAGCTTAGATCACTATGGAGAAGAATGGGCAAGAAGCTCCATGGACACTCTTTTAAATCATAACATTTTTACAAACACACATACACAACATTCATAATCTTCTTCTGTCATAGTTCTCTTTTAGTCGCCATATCACGAGTCATCTCCTTTCTAGCCATACTATCTTATACACAGTCTACCCATCGTCAGTCTAACAATCCACTGTTCACTACCTAACGCCATTTCTTGAATGGTAACGACATCACGTCGACCGGGCGATAAGCACAACAACATACAACGCCATCTATCCGATCGTGTCAACAACTCAATTGTCAATCAACTGTCGTTTCAGTTTTTTAGGGTTCCGTAGTCAACTAGGAACCCTTATAGTTTCGCCATGTCTCTGTCCGTCCGTCCGTCCGTCCGTCCTCGCTTAATCTCTGTGACCGTTAGCACTAGAAAGCTAAAATTTGGTACCAATATGTATATCAATCACGCCGACAAAGTGGTAAAATAAAAATTTGAAAAAAATGTTTTATTAGGGTAGCCACCCTATATGTAAAGTGGGAAGTAATTTTTTTTTTAATTTCAACCCTAATGTGTGATATATTGTTGGAAAGGTATTTAAAAATGAATAGGGGTTTACTAAAATCATTTTTTGATAATGTCAATTATTTCGGAAATAATCGCTCCAAAAGTAAAAAACATGGTGTCCCCCCCCTCTAACTTTTGAACCATAAGTTTAGAAAATATGAAAAAAATCTGAAAAGTAGAACTTTATAAGGACTTTCTATGAAAATTATTTTGAACTTGATTGACACAACAGTTTTTGTACAAAAAAGACAAAAAGTTGTACAAAATAATTTCTGGACTAAGTTTGTAATATAATCGTATATGCAAGCATTTTTTGTAACTTTGTTTACATATTTTATTATCCTGAATGTATCTTTTTCACACAAAAAAAGAATTATTGAAATCTGTTCTCGCAATCCAAAATTACCACCGAAATTGCACGTCTTTGTATTAATTAGTAACCCAATTCCCCGAGAGATGGCGCTGTAGGTACTTATTACATTGGATCGGGTATTACCGAATTGTTCGGTTGGCCTCATAACTGGGAACACTTTATTGTGACGGACGGGAAACTACGGAACCCTACACTGAGCGTGGCCCGACACGCTCTTGGCCGGTTTTATTATAATTGTGTGTGTTTTTGTCTCGAGGAGTAAACGGGTTGAAAAAGAGTCTCTCGTTTTTTTCTAATTTAAAATAACCCCGACACCACATTTTAACTCAAAACCTTCCTCAACCTCGGTAAACGATACAAAAGAAATCTCAATTAAATAAAGCCAGTAACTAGTCAAGTCTACTCGCATTAACTGCTAAACGGAGCACGAATATAAACCGCAGTTTACACGTTCGTCGATAAGCTCGCACTAGATCATAGCGTTTGATTACATTTGATAATAATACTATATCTGTATGTGATTCAGATTGTGGGAGCTTAGTTTTACCCACAATAGTTACTGTAAACGGGATTATTAAGTTTCCTGTTTTATTAGTTTCACCTTATCATCTGCCTAGACTTTTCCCAATTTGACAAAATTGGGAAAAGGCTGTCAGTCTAAATGGATGCAGCTAAATACCATTATTTACATGAAACGAGTGCCTATCTGACATCCACAACTCAGTAAACTATCATCATCATTTTCCTGCCCTGGTCCCATTCTATTTGAGGTCGGCGCAACACGTTTTCTTCTTCCATTCTCCCCTATCCGACGTCACGGCATCATTTACTCCTTTCTCCTTCAAATTATGACTTACACAATCCATCTATCTTTTCTTTGGACTTCCTCTCGCTCTCATTCACATGTGCTTTCCTCCTCTTTGCACAACTTTTAAACTTCCTCTTATATACTCATTCCTTACTTTATCAATTGTTGTCACTCCACACATCCATTTCAACATTCTTATCTCCGCTAGAGCATTCGTTTTTCATCCACCTTTTTTACCGCCCAGCATTCGTGAAAAGATAATATATAGAAACAAAATAATTCCTTAATTTTCCTTTTCCGTCCAAGTCTCGCTACACGCGATTACAAGATTTCGCCGAAATGAACTTAGCAAAGAAAATCATAAAAAAAAACCTAATAATGGCGAGTAAGATACACGCGCCAAGATTTCCGTACAAACTTGCTACTTAAACAGCCATATCTTTTGACTGTGTAGACTTAGAGGGTTGATTTTTTTGGAGCTCTAAGGGAACAGAGATTCTAGTATATTCTTTAACCTTTTGACCGCCAGAGTAATAACGCTTCGCCGTGCCCTCCACGCCAAGCCACAAATTCAATGAAATCAAATGTATCAATAAAACACGTTAAAGTAATGATTTAATATGTTTATTTTGTATTTTTCTATGATCTGTTTCTTGGCATCTATAGATGTCGGTGGCGCACAGGGCACGCTTGCGCAAGGCATCTATACATGCCATTGGCGGTCAAAAGGTTAAATTTCAACTCGATAACTCTACGAGTTCCCGATATAAAGGGTCTGACAGGAACAGAGAGGCAGACAGACGGACAACAAATAGTGATCCTTTTAGGGTTCCGTTTTTTCTTTTCGGGTTACGAAACCCTAAAAACGGTTCTAGTGTTTTTTTTTCTTCATAACACTTGAAAGATTATACTGAATGCGACTTCTTATAAAACGCTCTTCTTGTTCAAACATTGATCATGATGGCAAACAAACAATTTCTTAATTGCGATTTTTCACGTTTAATAATTTACAATTAGACATATCATATAATATAATATAAGTCTTAAATGAACCCACAAAATCGTCCAATAATCACGCATAAATAAAACATATGTTATTCTCGTTTTTATTAAGTCGGTTAATGTAGAGATAATTTTTGCCTATTATAAGAAGGTCCATACATTTATTTTTGTTTAAAAAAAAACTTTGCCTTTTTTTTTTTTTTTCGGGTGGGAAATCATCCAATGACTTCCCCCGCTCTGGGTGGAGCGGGAGGGCATGTCAGACTTGTACTGACTAAAACCCACCCATGTTTCTTCTTTTGCCCTTTACGTTCCGAGGCCGCGGTATCTCTTTCGAACAACCCGCAACCCCGGCAGGCAGAGGCTCTGGCAAGCCCCTCTGCTTTACTGACTCTCTTTGAGGCGCGCGTGAAACACGAACGCGCCGTCGACACGGCCTGTCGTCAATCGACGGACGGACGGTGAACTACCCATTGCTCACCGCCCACAGGCCCGCATCTACGGTGGCCGGAAGTCGTCTCGCGGCGCCCGGCGCCATGGGCGTCTCCCGCGGCGGCTGGGTTGGGCAGATGTTCTCTCCCTCAAACGCCCGGCCACCTCCTTCGCTAGCATTACTGCTTCGCAGAAGATGGTGACCGCTTCCCATTCCCTCTCGCTCCGGACCATGGTCTGGACCAGGGCCGGACGCGAGAGATAGCCGCCGCCGATCGCCTCTACGAGGGCACGGCGGTGCTCCGCCCAAGCCGGGCAGATCGCCACTGTGTGCTCCACCGTGTTCTCCGGGCGATCGTCACAATGGTGACACCCGGGCGCTTCCTCCCGCCCGATGATGTGCAGGAACCTCCCGAAACTTCCGTGTCCGGTGAGGACCTGCGTCAGGCGGTAGGTGAGGACGCCATGACGCCTCTCCAGCCACTCCTCAAAGAGGGGACTTACCGCCACTATTGTAGCGTGCCCTAAAACTTTGCCTTACACTAGGTTTTTCCCCTGTATCGTGGGTGCGTTAACAAACCTTTAAACTCAAATACACAAACAGCCAGACCTGGAACAACTATCGATACAATTATTTGTTCCGTAAGGGAAATGAACGCGACACGCAGCGCAGTTGATCGCTCAGCCACTGCGGCAACCGTGTCGACGTATTTGAATGAATTTTTATGCGTTTGAGTGGCACCCTGGTTTACATTCACAAATCAGCCCGGCAGACGGGCGAGCCGTTGGAGGGGTTTAACCGGGTGGAAAAGTTTGCATGGGAGAACGTGGCCGGATTGAGTTTAGCGATCAAACTACTAGGCTTGCATATATTCACGGTGGTATTCATTCCAACAGTTTTGGTCAGCACATGCCATCTTTTCAAAGAACTACCTTATGATATAACTACTAAGATTGCATGAATTTCACGGGGTGGTATAAATTCCAAACAGTTTGGTCTATTAAATAAGTTCTGGATAGAACTTACTTATTTTTTATCTCGGTCTAGGCAGCAGCTTATATTTACTTTTGAATAAAAAAGTCACAATCTTATCGCCGGCATATCATTTTAAATATTATATTTCATGCATTTCAAATGGCAAAAATCAGTTGTATCTACATCTAATTACAGGTGTCCAACCATTTAAACACTGCCAAAAAGTCTTCCAAAAAACACAAATGACGGAGAATAAATTTATTTTATGCTTTTGCCCGCGGCTTCGCTCGCGTTAAATTCGGGGTAACACAGTTCCCCTTGCGCCTTATTGATTTGTAATAGCAACGCTAAGTTTTCCCTTTTCTGCCCTGTTTCTCCCTCACATCCCACGTTTTTTTAAATAAAAATTAGCCTATGTCCGTCTCCTGGTTCCCAACTATCTCTGTACCAAAATTCATCTAAATTGGTGTAGCCATTAAAGCGTGAAAAGGTAACAAACAAAACACTTTCGTTTTTATAATATTAACTAGTAAGGAAGTCACCGAATTCCGGAAGTAAATTTATTTTTCGTCTTTGTAGTATTTTTTAGATGTCGTTGACTTTCTTAGTTATATGCAAATTAGTTTGGTAAAATACTAACTTTTAACAAAAAAAATAGTAAAACATGTACTTATGCTTTTTAGACGAACAATTCCCATTTCATCTAACTGTACAAAAATGTCTAGGCTACTTTCTTAACAAGCTTGGTCATAATTTTAATTGGACTCTTTGAAATCATGAAATGCCTTCAAATAAAAGCAAAGAGTTTCCATCGAAAAAATGGAACGAGCGGTTTTAATTTCAAAATCTGTCTTTTGCAGGAGTTCGGAAAACTTTTCAAATGGACTATGATACTGCGGTTTTTGCTTTGAGTTGACTTGTTTTAATTTTTTGATTGAAGGTATTGATTTTTTTCAACCAATTGTATTGTATAACGGGCTGGTGTCCGCAACTCCACGTCTGAGGCACCTATTTTGCGTAACCAAACTGGCAGATAGATAGATAATTATTGTGCTACACTCTTGCCGGTTCTTCTCCATAGAAAACGACCAACCCGAACCGTGCATCTTTTCTCGACGTTTTATAAGTGCCCATGTAGGCCTATAAAAATATTTTGATTTTGATTTTGATAATATTATAAATGTGAAAGTTTGTGAGTATATAGCGAACAAAATACTGAACGGATCTTGATGAAATTTGGCGCAGAGGTAGATTGTAGTCTGGAATAACACAGGATATTTTTTTTATATTACGCGGGCGAAGCCGCGGGCGCCAGCTAGTATATTCAATAATGTAATTTGTAATCATTTAATCCATGTGTAATGTTATTTTAATAATTTTATTTTAACCCATATTTTTTTATGCAAAAAAATATAATGTATAATGCATTGTATAATTTGTAGCTCTTATTATGGGAAAGTTTTCTTAAAATAAATGAATTAATAATTACGGCATACAGTTATACTGGATTCACATAGATTCCATTTTATCCCGATTTTACGCTTTGGAAGCCGCGGGCGTAAGCTGATAAATGTTCTTTTTTTGCTGACTACTCCTTACCCTCGTGAGGCTTATCTTTCTTCCAAGACATTAACTTTACTCATCTTTCAATAAGAGAGGTGAATCGGAGTTAAGAGAAGGCTCTCGTTAACAATTTGTAATTTTTAACGTAATTTTTTTGTGACTGATTGCGTTCACTTTTAAGTTTTCGTACCTCAAAAAGAAAAACGGAAAAAAATTGTCAATCACTTTGTTGTCCGTCAGTCTGTCTGTCAAAAGCCTTTAACTCAGGAACACGTTGTGATATCGAGTTGAAATTAAAACCATAATTATAAGTACTCAAGTCTGTGATCTCCTTGTGCTTTTAAAAACTTGAGAGGTGTCAAGGGAAACCCAGATAAAACGAAGTTATTATTTATTATGTACAAAAAACCTGTATACACTCAACAAAAATAATCGTCGCGACACCACACTGTTCAATGCAAAATAAAAAGACGAAACGAAATAACTGGCTTGCTTTCTATGAGAGAGAGAGAGACAGACAGAGAAACACGCGCACGCCGCACGATACAACTATAGCAAAAATTTGTCGTTACAACTTTTGGTCTTACTATTTTCCGTCGAGCCCCCTTTCGCAACGCGCGATAAGGAACTTCGTTCCAAAAATCAATTCTCTAAGTCTACGCAATCAAAAGATATGGTTGTTTATATCGCAATTTTGTGCGGAACCCGCGATGCGTGAGCCCGACTCGCAATTGGCCGGCTTTTTTTTTATGTTGAGTGCGTGCGTGTTGTACCCGTCAATTATGAATACAGACTGATCAACCTAACGTGCATCTGTTGACTTTGACGACATGGTTGGCGCAGAGGCTAACTGATCGACTGCTGCGCTGCGTGTCGCGGGTTCGGTCCCCACACGGAACAAAAATTTGTAGTATGGCTTACAGGTCTGGCTGTTTGTGTATGTGAGTTTTAATGTTTGTAAACGCACCCACGATATAGGAAAAATCCTCGTGTGAGTATTGTCTAAGAATTAAAAAAACAACTTGTCATAGGGAACGCATTGAGAAATTATTTTCATAGTATTGCTACTTAGATAAACATTGTTTGTGAATACGGGCCTTACGGACTTGAGATGGATTTGAGAGTAGTCTGCAAAACGTGTCAACCTACTGTACAATATTTTATTTTGTTAATAGCACCATCTAGGCTTCATTGCTAGAACTAACTTAGGTTTTACACAAAGTAGAAAATGAAATTATAATGATGCTTAAATTTTACGGCGTTGCCATACAACTGTATTTTGTTCTTAAAATAAACTAAACAATATACTAAATTGCATATAATAGGTGGTTTCTAACGTGTTCTTGCGCTGCCATCTATATTTATTCTTAAAAAGAACCAAAACAAATTGTTGGTAAGAGTTTTGTTATTTTTTACTAGATGGCGCTGCAATAAAAAAATTAAAAACCTTAATATTGCCAATACTTAACAGCTTAAAAATGTTGATAAATTGTGATATATTGACTATTTTCACAAGATTTAACTGACATTGTTTATGTAGCGTCAACCACTTCCGTAACGATCGCAAAATAAATAAGAAGGTCTATATTAATAAGTCCGTAAGTTCAAAATGTAGGGTACGAAAGAAGTAAAGGTACAAAGGTCGGTCTACGTAGGAGGCTGTCAAATACCGCACTTCCCCTATTTGGTGATAGTCGGTGACGACGGTGATGGTTTTGGTGTTAGTAAATACAATGTAGGTCAGTAAAAATATGCATCTATGACATAAATATGACAAAAAAGCTCTGAACGATGTATTTTAAGAAATTCTGTAACAAATTTAGTATCAGCGATGCCTCTGTGCGAATCCTTGACGGGTCGCTAGTACATAAAAAAAATACGGTCGAACATAGAACCTCATCATTTTTCAAAGTCGGTTAAAAATAAAACACGAACTGATAGATATTATTATTTTTAATAAATATAGTTTTTATACTGCATTAACAGTCTCATTAATACATTTTTTACATTGCATCACAGTAATGTAAGATATTTCAAAACATTTACTTTGTCACATTGGTCTAGACACTAAGATCAAAAATATAATTAAAATAAACTAAAATCCATACATAAAAACAATAAATCCTAAGACTAAATTGGTACGTACCTATAAATTAATATGATCGTAAAAAAGTAAGTTAGTACGGCCAACGAGAAGCGGTACGAAAGGTCATTAACCTAAAGAACAACTGTGGCGTTGACAACCTAATATTTAGCTCTTTCCATCTTGTGCCTTTGTCGTAATGTCTCGTTCTCGGCAAAAACATGACAACGTTAAGACGGGTTTGCCAACATTCGGGCGGCCATTTTAGATGGGGTTTTAGCATGGGTTTTGTTTACATTTGGTATCGCTTCTCGTTGGCCGTACTATACGTAAAATACGCGCCTTTGACGTAGAATCGCGGCAACCAGCCCATTATTCAATACAAACAAAAGTTAGGAATGAGTATATTTTTTTGAGAAAGTTTGAAAGTCTCATCTCTTACAAAAAAATTTAAAGGGAGTCATTTGTCTTGGTATAAACATGTACGTAGAACAGCTACCCTACCATGACGTGTTATAGCAGAATTTTTTCGGCTGAGAGAAAGGGACAGCTATACAGGGTGTCTAGCACCATCTCTTTCACTCATTGGAATAAGTTCTGCTTTAAGACGTCATAGTAGGCCTACTGTACTAGCTTTTGCCCGCGGCTTTGCTCGCGTTATATTCGAAGTAACACATTTCCTTTGATTTTGCCCTTGCGCCTTATTGATTTGTAATAGCAACGCTAAGATTTCCCTTTTCTTTCCTCTTTCTCCCTCACATCGCACTCCTTTTGAAAAGTAAAAAATATGTTCGTCTCCTGGATCCCAACTATCTCTGTACCAAAATTCATCAAAAACGGTTAAGCCATTAAAGCGTAATGAGGTAACAAATAAACAAACACACTTTCGCTTTTAAAATATTAGTAAGGATCTTATTTTATGTTGAGCGCTGGCTGTAGCGACTCCGGAATAATTAGTGCCAGTCAACCTGTCACATCACTGGATGTGCAACTGGTAAGACACACAAAGCCCTCATATTGCTCCCAGACTCTTGATTATTAATTTTCTTTTGCACTATGGTCCTTGTTTATGTGTGTCTGACTGACACCTGTAACTTCTTCACTACATGTGTAAGCGGGCACATCTGTTAGACTGGTGAATTTATTATTTAGACTTTGGTATTTTTTTTGTTTTTATATATAATTGGTGTTTGCTAGCTGACAAGTGACAATGAATGAATAATTTCTTATTTTTTTTTATAATTTTTTGTGATAATATAGATTGTATAAAATCTGGTTCTTCTAACCTGACAGACAGATATGTTACTGGGGAGTTTGTTCCGCCACTTCTTCTTCCCAGCTAAAACAATAGGAAGTGGCGAAGGGCAGGGCGTTTTTGTGGGACTGTCTTGTAATGTGACGTTCAAAAAGTGCTGATTATCAGCCTTATTTGAATAAATGACTTTTGATTTTGATTTTGAATGAGAAACTATTTAAAGGTTAATTAAAAAACTCGTGACTTAACCACCTTCTGGCAGACGTCACACTAGTCGTAAAAGAATCCAAAATTGTTGAATTAAGTTTTATGTGTACTTTCACTTGCCCAATGGATAGAAATCATCCTGTATCTGCCAAGCAGGGATTCGCGGAGAGTTCGCATAAATACTATTCCATAAATAGCCAAACCACATACCCCACTGTGGATAAGCGTATTCATAATACTCGCCAGGGTAGATATACGCCAATGAATTTATGAGTCCCACATACGAACGCAGATCAGTAAACACAAAAATTCTATCTTCATTATAACGAATTTCAAAACAACCCAACCCAACGATGTAGTCCTTATGCTCATTGTTCCAGTCGACGGTATGTAATCCCGCACCATTCTGTAAGCCAGGATAGCTTTTATAATTTTTAAAACAAATAAATCTTCCCCAATATTTGGGCAAGTACAATGAACAGTCCACGATATGTTTCTTTTCCAATGGGTCGATAAATATTTTATAATTCTCGGCGATATGTTTGAGACTGCTATAACCAGATCCTGTGTACCATATATCTGTAGTCAAATGAAATGTTCTACTATAAATTAAGAAACTTCTATGCGGATAGTGTCCTCTTCTGGAGAGGTAATAAGTCGTCACCATCTGGTCCAAGGAATGGATCATGCACACGTCATGCCTCGGTGAATAGGTGCCCCTTATTCCATGCAAATGTTCTGGATTCAGACTCCTTGGAAATAATCTTCTAAATCGCCAAACTCTGTATCTATACGGAGTGTAATATTCGCCACGACTGCCTAGTGCCCAAATACGCAGTTCTCTCTGGATATTATGATACTCTTCAATCAAATTACATGAAGTGAGGACTGTTCTTCTATTTAGTATTGTACCAGTACCAATACAAATAAACTCTGAAAGTTAAAACGCAGATTAAAAATTAGCAAATAAAATTGTTACTGTTAAACAATTACAGACACGAGCAATAAAATTATGTAAACTTATATTTTAATTGTATAAATATGAATTGAGTCCAATCTAGTATTAATGTTTATTTTGCAAATAGGTTTTTACGAACATTTCTACACGGTTTTGTTTAGTTGAAACCAATGTCAAAACCACACTACTCTGAGAAAAAACAACCGAAACAAACTTAGAAGGTAGCTTTAATTCCAAATGAAAATCTTGGGACATGAGAACTATGCAGATTAAAGTCTGAGATGGTCTTTTTAGGAAAGAACCACACAGATTTTGAGTGGACCTGTCCAGTCAGTGTAAGCGTTTGTTATCGTGTAGCTCGACCCTTAAATTCAAGGAGCTCAACAACACGATGAACAAAACCAAAGAAAGGACATTTATTCAAGACACTTTTAAGACTCAAGCCACTAAACAAACGTGGAAACGAAAATGAAAAACAAACAAAAAAAAAGGAAACAGTATTGCTTCTCAAAGTAATCATTGAGTTTTTTTTATTATATGTATGCTCGCGACTGTAACTTGTTAGAAAGTCGTAAGTAAAAATTTGTATTTACTGTGAGATAATCCACAAACGACATTAAGCCTTCTATTATTATCGAGCCATGAATAATCCCAACCCCAGAAAAACCAGGATCTCCACCCAGGCTGGACTTCTTGCCACCTGAAGAAACTCCGTCGTACGCTTTCTGCTCCTGGAGTTTTAAATTCAGTCGTAGTAGCGTCATCCCAAAAGCCTGATACGAGAACAAAGAAGAAAGAAGACGCACAAAAAAGTAACACTTTCATTAATGCTGTTTAAAATGTGTACTGCAGAGCAAAAACTGAATGATCAGAAGACTTAAATGTGCTCTATTATATAGATCGAATATATTTGTAAACAAAGACAGTTATTTATTGTTTGGTTTTTTTGTAAATAAAATAATACAGTTGTTTAACTTTGGTTTATGTAAATAATACAAAACGTAACGCGTTATGTTAGAAGCTCGCTCGCAATCGTAACAACCGCATTGTTTCAGGTTTCGTGGTTAGATGGAATGGTGACCCTTATCCCGTGTTCTGGCTGGATCCGTGCCATGGAACTTGGAAGCAAGGTAACTAGCAACCTTATATAAGTGGGGAGCATCATCTGCCTAGCCTTTTCCCAACTATGTTGGGGTCGGCTTCCAGTCTAACCCGTTGTAGCTGAATATCAGTATTTTACATGAATCAACTGCCTATCTGACCTCCACAACCAATTAGTACTGGGTAATACAATACCCCCTGGTAAGACTGGTTGTCAGATTTTTAGAACACTGACTACCTATTACTACTGTCAAAGATCTAAAAACGACAGTAAAGTTGTTGGCACGTTAAGCTGTTGGTCCCGCCAACAGCTTAACGTGCTTTCCGAGGCACGGAGGTAACTCGGTATGTAACGGGTGCTCACCCATCCACAGACCAACCTAGGCAAGCGCGGCTTAACTTAAAGATCGACCTGAGGGGCTGCTATTATTAAGCCACGAGCTCCTCTAGATTCAAGAATATTACTTTTAAAAATAAATCATAACGAGTGCTAAACGCCCATTATTACAATTTAATCTGTTCCTGTCAATTCATTCAATTTCATTCATTGCCGATTAAAATACATACAATTAAATTAGTTAGAATAAAAGTACTGGTGCACATAATTATTTTTCGTTTAAGCGCAATACACATTGAGCCCGCCGGGCCACCGACATATGTCGCCAACTTTTTGTCGGCGATCTAGTTGGCGGCTTCACTTAATACAAGTAGGAAAATTTGGCCGGCGGCATGTCGGCGGCTTGAGATCAGAAATTTATTTGGCAGTCAGCACTACAGGGTCGAGCGTCGCCGGGCAACTGAGCGTAGGCGTACTCAAGCCGCGAACATCCGCGCCTCGTCGGGCACCTTGTGGGGACGGGGCCGGATCTTGCGGATCACCAGTATGGTTTCCGCAAGGGGCGCTCGACGGTGGACGCCATCATGCGCGTGAGAGCCCTTACGACGGGGGCTGCAGTGTCCAGGGGTGGGGTTGTCGTGGCGGTGTCTCTCGACATCGCTAACGCGTTTAACACCATGGCTTGGAGCTGCATCAGGGAGGCACTCCAATACCACCGGATGCCGACCTATCTTCGTCGTATGGTCGGGGCATATGTGACGGACAGGGCCGTCATATACCCCGGTCGCTCTGGAGAGTGAAACCGGCGAGAGATGTCGTGCGGTGTCCCACAGGGATCGGTCTTGGGGCCGCTCCTGTGGGACATCGGTTACGACTGGGTGCTGCGCGCCGACCTCCCCAGTGGCGTCAGTGTAGTTTGCTACGCTGACGACACGCTCGTCTTGGCTCAGGGGGTAGTCGCACCAGGCGGCGGCCGACAATATGACACGCGGGGTTGCGATAGTCGTGGAGAGGATCCGGCTACTGGGTCTCGAGGTGGCCTTGCACAAATCCGAGGCCATGGTTTTTCATGGCCGCGGAAACACGCCACCGTCGGGATCCCAGTTGACGATAGGAGGGGTTCGCATCGGCGTCGGGTCGACGATGAAGTACCTGGGAATCGTCCTCGACAGCCGGTGGAACTTCGTCGAACACTTCCGACGTTTGGCTCCCAAGCTCGAGCGGACGGGGGCTGCTTTCAAGCGGCTCCTGCCCAATCTCAAGGGGCCAAACGCCTCCTGCCGTAGGCTCTATGCCGGAGTCGTGCGGTCCATGGCCCTTTACGGGGCCCCAGTATGGGCGCGTTCTTTAGGGCGGCGCGCCGCCCACTATCTGAACGCGCCCCAAAAGGTGGTGGCCATACGGCTTATCCGGGGCTACCGCACGATCTCCGGCGAGGCAGCAAGCCTCCTTGCCGGACTGCCACCGTGGGATCTGGAGGCGATAGTCCTCGCGCGCCTGTTTGAGTGGCGCGCGGAGGCACTACACCGGGGCGAAAACCCGCTGCCGCGGCAAGTTGTCGCTCGGCGGGCAGACCTCCGGTGCGATCTCATGGTGGCATGTCGCAACCCCGTGCAGGGCACGCCACAATAGTGGCGATAAGTCCCCTCTTTGAGGAGTGGCTGGAGAGGCGTCATGGCGTCCTCACCTACCGCCTGACGCAGGTCCTCACCGGACACGGAAGTTTCGGGAGGTTCCTGCACATCATCGGGCGGGAGGAAGCGCCCGGGTGTCACCATTGTGACGATCGCCCGGAGGACACGGTGGAGCACACAGTGGCGATCTGCCCGGCTTGGGCGGAGCACCGCCGTGCCCTCGTAGAGGCGATCGGCGGCGGCGATCTCTCGCGTCCGGCCCTGGTTCAGGCTATGGTCCGGAGCGAGAGGGAATGGGAAGCGGTCACCACCTTCTGCGAAGCAGTAATGCTAGCGAAGGAGGTGGCCGGGCGTTTGAGGGAGAGAACATCTGCCCAACCCAGCCGCCGCGGGAGACGCCCATGGCGCCGGGCGCCGCGAGACGACTTCCGGCCACCGTAGATGCGGGCCTGTGGGCGGTGAGCAATGGGTAGTTCACCGTCCGTCCGTCGATTGACGACAGGCCGTGTCGACGGCGCGTTCGTGTTTCACGCGCGCCTCAAAGAGAGTCAGCAAAGCAGAGGGGCTTGCCAGAGCTTCTGCCTGCCGGGGTTGCGGGTTGTTCGAAAGAGATACCGCGGCCTCGGAACGTAAAGGGCAAAAGAAGAAACATGGGTGGGTTTTAGTCAGTACAAGTCTGACATGCCCTCCCGCTCCGCCCAGAGCGGGGGAAGTCATTGGATGATTTCCCAGCCGAAAAAAAAAAAAAGCCGCGAACATGTCGGCGGGCAACACGCGCGCCCCATGTTGCCGACATGATTCTGTTCATACAGCCCGCCGTGTTGTGTCGCCGAGCTTTGTCGGCGGCCCGGTAGGCTCAGTGTGTATTGCGCTTTACGTTTACTTTGAATCATCGTGTTCGTGAGTGTTGAGTTAGTTGTGTTGTATAAACAAAGTAGTGGCCAAACCATGTAACTAATCTAGCTGCAATAATAGGTATTACAAGATATGCAGACATTCGGAATTCGTGTTTTGTTTTTTTTCGCAGTTATAAGGTGACACACAACACATCAATCAAATGTCATTGTCAAAATCACATTTCGCTTATTGCTGACCACCATATTTACGTGGACCATTTATTTTTCTCCTGTCCCAAATTGCGGTTCTCTTTTCATGAAATCATTCCTCCTCATATCCCTCGTCCAACTTCTGTTAAATGTCTTCTTTCTTTTGTGTTTTCTCGTTTTGTTTTCAAACTATGTAAATTAAACTAATTAAACTATTTTAATAAAATTAAGTTGTAACTTTTTGGATCGTTTTTTATTTCTATTTTTTTTTACTTATGGTCTCTTTACTTTTCTGTCATTCTGTCATAGGAAATGATAATCTAAATCTGCAAAGAAATACTTTTATTGTTTTTATATTTTTTAATTACTGTGACTACTTGCTAAATATTCTCCAGCGTTTGATAGTTTATTACCAGTACACGTGTTATTGGCAAAATTGTGGTATCTCTCGACCACAAAAGCCATTAATGAAGAGTTGAAATTGAAGTTGCCACCACCATATTTATTAGTAGTTGTGTTGCTCTCCTCGGCCGAGTTAAATTGGATTCATATAAAAACGAAGCCAAAATATAGGAAACTAGCTTTTGCCCGCGGCTTCGCTCGCGTTAAATTCGAGGTAACACAGTTCCCATCGCGCCTTATTGATTTGTAATAGCAACGCTAAGATTTCCGTTTTATTCCCTCTTTCTCCCTCACATCCCACTTTTTCATAAAAAGATTAGCCTATGTCCGTCTCCTGGTTACCAACTATCTCTATACCAAAATTTATCAAAATCTGTGTAGCCATTAAAGCGTGAAGAGGTAACAAACAAACAAACAAACAAACTCACTTTCACTTTTATAATATTAAGTAAGTATAAGGATTAACACAAAAAAACGTTACCTATACTGTATAGTGATATTTACATTAGGTGTACATAGAGCTGACCCAAGCTCCATACATTTCTGGAACATCGCCTTTGTGAAAATAGATGTCAAGAATTGTACTTTTTTAAACTCATGACACACTTTCAACTCAGTCTGATTGTCTCCATTGTCAGACTTTCGATGACAAACATACTTTAGCTAGGTCTTAAGTTTTCATTAAGGACCTTGGAATGAGCCCTGACACAATATGGCTGGTCTAAACTGTTGAAAACCTCATGCAAATACTTTCATCTCCATCGTTAGATACTCGATCACAGTAATTCTCCCCGTAGTTGCTGCCCCGCTCCCGAGGGTAGTGGTGTAATGTTATATGGCCTATGTTACTTACTGATAATGTATGTTCTTGAAAAATCGGACCAGTAGTTTTGAAGCCGATTCGATACAAACAAATCTTTCCTCTTTATTATATGAAGGGGAAGTACTCTTATTACTTTAGATAGAAAATTTTACTCAAAAAAAACATTCCTTTATTTTTGAAAAGAAAGAAAACGGCATTCAAACATTTTTTAAAAATCGCTTGTCGCACACGGTTATCGAACCGACTAAAATCTGTAAAAGTTGCACTCTTTTTTTTTCAGTGGGATAATGACTTCCCCCAAGGGCGGATCGGGGGGGCATGTCAGACTTTTACTGGCTAAAACCCACCCATGTTCCTTCTATTGCCCTTTACGTATCGTTTATCTCTTTCGAACAACCTGCAACCCCACATCTCTTTGAGGCACGCGTGAAATACGAATGCGCCGTCAACACGCCCTGTCGTCGATCGACGGATGGATTGCTCACCGTCCACAGGCCCGCATCTACGGTGGCCGGGAGTCGTTTCGCGGCGCCCGACGCCTGGGGCGTCTCTCGCGGCGGCTGGGTTGGTTTAAGGTTCTCTCGAAAAAAAGTTGCACCCTGTACTTTTATTACATCGATCGTTAGGGTCAACAAGGATAAAACATACTTCATAAATTATCTAATACTAGCTGTTCCCCGCGGTTTCACCCACGCTGCTCAGCACCTGTTGGGCGTAGCGTGATGTTATAATATAGCCTATAGCCTTCTTCAAGAAATGGACTATACAACACTAAAAGAATTTTCCAATTCCAACCAGTAGTCCTTGAGATTAGCACGTTCAAACAAACAAACTCTTCAGCTTTATAATATTAGTATAGATATAAAATTCTCGTGTCACAGTGAAACGGCTGGACCGATTTAAACGAAATTTTGTGTACATATCGGGTAGGTCTGAGAATCGGCCAACATCAATTTTTCATAGCCTGAAGTGAGCAGCGGGTGAAACCGCTGGGCACAGCTAGTATCTTATACTTCTTCAGCACTTTGAGCTGTTGATAAACACCTCATACGGTTATAATTATAAACATTTAATTCTCTCTAGTAACAGTCAGCGCAGTTGCGATCAGTTACAAACAGTCGGATTGACATGATTTTTAAATGGAGATAGTTGAAGAGATGGAGAGTAAGTGACATAAGTTACTTTTTTCACCTTTCTAACCGCTACTTCCCTAAATGGAGGGTGGACGCGAGCAAAGCCGAGGGCAAAAGCTGGTTTGATATAAAACAAACAGTTTATTTAACACATATGTAAGTTGAAAACGTCCATCGGTTTGTAAGAAAAATTCAACTATATCTGACGAGGCTGGTTCCTTATCTCTTTTGCTGACTGTACTGGTTATGGATGCTTGTAAGTTAAGTCATCATCTGCCTAGCCTTTTCCCAACTATGTTTGGGTCGGCTTTCAGTCTAACCTGATGCAGTTAAATATCAGTATTTTACATGGAGCGACTGCCTATATTCTGACCTCCACAACCCAGTTAATACTGGGTAATACGATACCCCTTGGTAAGACTGGTAGTCAGACTTTCGGAACACTGACTACCTGTAACGACTGTCAAAGATCTACTGTCATTTGTAGATCTGATGCCGGGACCAACGGCTTAACGTGCTTTCCGAGGCACGGAGGAAACTCGGTATGTAACGGGTGGTCATCCATCCACAGACCAACCTAGGCAAGCGCGGCTTAACCTAAAGATCGTACCTGAGCGGCTGCTATTATTTAGCCACGAGCTCCTCTTGTAAGTTAAGTGATGAATATCAGTTATGTAAACGGGTGAGCGAGCTATGGAACGAAGCATACTAAACGTCAAAATTTCTGATCGTATAAGAAACGTTTGACGACACGGTTGGCGCACTTGTTGAGCGATCGACGTGTGTCGCGGGGTTCGATCCCCGTACAAAACAAATATTTGTTTGACCTGCAGATAGTTGTTTCGGGTCTGGGTGTTTGTGTATGTGTGTATAAATGTTTGTAAACGCACCTACGATACAGGAGAAATCCTAGAGTGGGGCAACGTTTTATAAAAAAAAAAAAAAGTATGCTTCGTTCCAAGACCCAAATAGCAGACGTTGGCAACACAGCTGCATAATTTAAATGGAACTGGGCTGGCCACGTTGGCCGCATGTCGCAACAAAATTGGGCCAAAAAAACAACCGATTGGGTTCCGAACAACAGGACCCGGCGACGCGGTAGGCCCAGAAGGAGATGGTGTGATGAGCTGGACTTCCACGAAAAGGCCAACTTCGTGTTCGTGTGACCCAATGGTCACAACAGCGAATGACAGAAGAAATTGAAGGAAGGAAGGGAGGCCTTGGCCCTGCAGTGGGACAATTCTGACTCATAATCCTTACTTCCTTACTAATCCTTACTTCCTTACTTAATATTATAAAAGCGAAAGTGAGTTTGTTTGTTACCTCTTCACGCTTTAATGGCTAAAACGATTTTGATGAATTTTGGTACAGAGATAGTTGGGAACCAGGAGACGGACATAGGCTAATTTTTATTGAAAAAAAGTGGGATATGAAGGAGAACGAGGGAAGAAACGGGAAAACTTAGCGTTGCTATTACAAATCAATCAGGCGCAAGAGCTAAAACTGCAGGTGTGATTGGTGTGTTGTACCGAATTTAACGCAAGTGAAACCGCGGGCGAAATCTAGTAATAATAATAAACGGGTGAATTTTTTAACGATTTATTACTACTGAATTGTAATTACACAATAATATGCTAAATTAAAGAAATACTCATACAAAAACAATTGCATTTATAGATGTACAAACCACATATATCAATGCATAGCATAGCTCTTACAGTTATTTTATACAGAACGATTTTATTGAATTCATCTATAAGTAAAAGCTAGTAAACAAAAATGACATTCTAACTTATGATAATGTCACTTTGCGATTGGTTTTATCAACATAATTAGATTTTATTATTTTTATTTGTTCTTTATAATTGGTTGTACCGTCATTCACTCCGTAATTTAATGTATGTTAATTTAATTGCAATTTTTTAACTTATTTTTATATTTTCAACACAATCTATATTGTAATGAAATAAAATACTTATGACTTAGAACTATGAAAGATACCTTTTTAGTATATTTTTAGCCTAATGGATACAAATCATGCCTGTGCTGCCAATCGGGTACATTAGGCGCGTTTTGACTGTAAGTATTATATATATATCCATATGAGACTCCCCATTGAGGGTAAGCGTATTCATAATATTCTCCAACGTATATATACGCGTACAAATATATCCAATCGACATAATAACGAAGGTCAGTAAATACCATAATCCTGTCTTCGTTATAGCGAATTTCGAAACAACCCAACGCAACGATATAGTCTCTATCGTAGTCCCAGTAGGCGACGCTATGAACACCCATACCATTTTGTACGCCTGGAAAACTCTCTGTATTTACTATACATATAAATTTTCCCCAATATTTGGGCAAGTACTTCGAGCAGTCTACAATATTATCTTTGTTGATGTTGAACCAAAATATTTTATAATTTTCTTTAATATGCTGGAGATACTCGTAACCTGATCCTCCCATCCATACATTAGGTGATAGTTCTCTGTGTTTGTAACATACATTCGATCTAGCTGGATACATGCCGTAAGTGCTCACTTTATTCATGATAAACATTTGATCCAAGGTATGGACTATACAGATGTCGTGCCTGGGTGAATGGACGCCTCTAGGACCATGCCAGTGTTCTGGATTCAAACTTTTTGGAAACAACCTTGTTGTTCTCCAAACTCTATATCTGTAAGGAGTTTTGTAGGTACCCGCATTACCTAAAGCCCAGATGCGTAATTCTCTTTGTCTATTATGATAGGGATCAAGTAAATTGGCTGCAGTGAGAAGAGTTCTTCTATTCAGTATTGTAGCGGTGCCAATGCATAGAAAACCTGAAAAAATAAACAACGTGAGTCATTGGTAGGTACCCAAATCAGACGCATTTGCTCTGTATGGGATTTCGCATCACTTCAACTTAAGCCGTATAGTGTTCCCATTGCTATAAATTAAACAAAAAACCAATCCGTGAAGGTACAATTAGGTATCGATATTCGATTCGATTCGTGCAATTACTTGTAGTAAAAAACATTACTGGCAAAAAATAAATCAAAACACGAAACCAAACTTGAATCAAACCAACTTGCATGGCAATATAGGTACGAGGGCGGCTGACGAGAGGGTAGTGACTTCATAAAGTAAATGACTCAAAAAATGATTTTTTTTAAGTATGGAAGGATTCCACAGGTATTTCAAAAGCTTAGGTACACCATTCTTTTTTCGGATGTGAAATCGCCAAACAACTTCCCCCGCTCTGGGCAGAGCGGGGAACAACAATCAAATAATATCGAATTCATATTTACCAATAGACATTCCAGCAATGACTATAGTTCTTCTATTCAATGCCATTGTTGCCCAATCCGCTGAAGGGTAAAACCAACTAACCCAAGTGTTCTGGGTCTCTTGCCACCTAAAGAAACTCGCTCGTTGCGAAACATCCGTCCTCTTAAACTCCGCGGTTGAAGTTCCGTCATCCCAAAAGCCTGATACAGCAGCTAATTGAATGTTAAACGCACAAAAAAGCAACACAGATCTCATTGATGCTGCGTTTAATAAACTAAACTTAAAAACTGTATCGTTCGAACAACTGAATCGGTAATGGTCAGCAGAATTGAACAGCCTCTTTTATATAGGTTGAATTTATTTGTAAATAAAACTCAGTTATTTATCGTTTTCGTAAATATGAATCAAATGTGACACTGATTCTGATGTTTTTTCTCTTATTACTCAAAATATGAAATCCAACGACTGTATACAGTGTACAATTGATAATAACCTGTTAAAAATTATTATAATTAATCAGCGCCTCGCATGTTCAACTGAAAGAATTCTATTCAGTATTCTGAATGGTCACAAAGGTAACGAAGGTCTTGCTCAAAGTCTTCATGCCTCGGACAAATGTCAAACCTAGATACGAGTCGCTGAGTGACCTGTTGTTGTGTCCACGATGGAAGGTTTGTAGACCTTGACAAGGACGAATGGAACATGAAGCTTGTCTATTAATTAGCGCGAGGACTTTAGCTAATTCTCTGAGAAACTCCGCTGACCATGTATGTAGGTACCGCTTATATTATTTTTTGCGAATGGTTATCAAATAACTTCGGGGGGAATGTCAGACTTGTACTGACTAAAATCTATCCATGTTCCTCCTATAGCCCTTTATGTTCCGGGGCCCCGGTTTCTCTTTCGAAAAACCCACAACTCCGGCAGGTGGTGACCCTGGCAGGCCTTTGCGCGTGGAACACTAACGCGCCGTCGACACGGCCTGTCGTCAGTAGATGGACGGAAGTTGAGCTATCCATTGTTCACCGCCCAGGCCCGTATCTAAGTGGCCGGAAGTCGTCTCGAGGCGCCCGACGCCCGGAGCATCTCTCGCGCTGGCTGGGTTGTTTTGAGGTTCTCTCCTTCAAATGCCCGGCCACCTCCTTTGCTAGCATGACTGCTTCGAAGGAGGTGACCGCTTTTCATTCCCTTGCTCCGGATCATGAACTGAACCAGGGCCGGACGCGAGCGAACGCCGCCACCGATGGCACGAGGCACGGCGGTGCTCCGACCATGTCCTCCGGGCTACCATCACAGTGGTGACACTCGAGTGTTTCCTCCCGCCCGATTATGACCAGGAACTTCCCAAAACTTCCGTGTCCCGTGAGGTCCTGCGTCAGGCGGTAGGTGAGGACACCATAGTGCCTCTCCAGTCACTCCTCAAAGAGGGGACTTACCACCACCATTGTGGCGTGCCCTATTAAAAAACATTTATTGCCCCGTGCTCCAGCAAAAGTTTTTGGGTAGAGTTGCGGCTGAATAAAGGCTACACTCTTCATGAACACTCCAGAAATAGTATCTTTTGTAGTTTAAGGAAATGCATCGAAATATTTAATACAACGCCATCTACTATCGAGTTATTGCGTTTCTATGAAGTACGGCATCTGTGAGCTGTTGTGTTGTTAGTACTTTTCAGAAATCCAGTGCTGTGACATGTGACATGTTGCTCCATGTTGTATATAGAGGTCATTGTACATAGAGGGCCTTTTGACTTTGTATTGTTCTTTTTTTAAATTTTATTTTTAGTTTTTGTTGTTCTTTTTGCAGAAAACAGTCCCAGAAAAACTCTATTTTAATTTCATTACTAATAAACGTAGTAGTTTCAAGTCTGTTTGGTGTGCCGTGATACATATCATCATCACAATATAGATGCCGCGACCGGCCTGAGCTCTTCTATCATGAAGTCGTCAAAAAGTACTTAATCTAGTGAGGGTAAGAGCTATGCAGGATTTAGCGCCATCTCTCTCTCTCATTGGAGAGAGTATGTACTAAGACGTTGTGGTAACCTACCTGCATAAGTGGATACTTGGAAAGGTAATAAATACAATACTAGAAACACAAATGTAGATAAAAAATATATAAAAAGAAGTTTACTTGTCTGAGTAAACTAAAGAATTACCTATTGTTGAAGTGATGCTGCGATTGTATCTAAAGAACAAATAACCTTGAATCTGACAAAATTATTGATAATCGAAATCCTTACTATCCTTACTTCCTTACTAATATTATAAAAGCAAAAGTGAGATTGTTTGTTTGTTTATTTGTTTGTTTGTTTGTTACTTCTTCACGCTTTAATGGCTAAACGGATTGTGATGAATTTTGGTACATAGATAGTTGGGAACCAGGAGACGGACATATGCTAATTTTTTTTAAAAAAAGTGGGATGTGAGGGAGAATGAGGGAAGAAAAGGGAAAACTTAGCGTTGCTATTACAAATCAATAAGGCGCAAGGAGAACTGTGTTACCCGAATTTAACGCGGGCCGCGGGCGAAAGCTAGTCATTAATAAAGGAAAGGACTTTAGAATAAGTCTACCATTTGCATTTTTTTACATCATAGAATTTTGGTGTAACTAACAATACCTTCGGGATCATGGGTTGTCCCGGAGTTGCCGGTTGTTTGAAAGAGACACCGTGGCCCCAAAACATTGATTTGATTGATTTTGATTTGATTTGATTCGCCATCTCGTATTTTTTGAGAAGCCTACATAGAGGTACAACTGTACAAAAACGATTGAAAGGGAACGATTCAACATGGCAACCTTAGTAGCCATAACTTTAGACCAATTTTTCGGGCAACCATAGTGGCTATATAGTTTGAGTGGATAAAAAAGTGTTTGTACTCAAGGTCAAAAAACAAGGTCAAGCCACCCACTACATGGGAAAAATTATTTACCTTACCCGTAAACATTTCCTTGTAAGAAAAACTTCTACCTTTCACCTCCTTAGTTAATTTACTCTGGGCTCTCACCTAATCAGGATTCCGTAAGTTTGAAAATTAGTTTTCGCGAAAGGTTTTTACTGTTTCGCAAATACCTGCGAGAATTTCGCAAATACCTGAGATAAACTTGTTTGGCTGATGAAGATTTTTTGTGTGATTTAATTAATTATAGATAACTTTTTTAACATAACAAAACACCAGTAATCACTGAAAAAACATACTGTTTTGAAAAATAAGAACACATTTTTTTTTGTTCAAAACTTTTTTTAAAACACTTTTGTCCCACAATAGGATTTTCTTCTGTATCATGTGCGTTTACAAACATTTAAACTCACATGACATGCACAAACAGCCAGACCCGGAACAACTATCTGTAGTCTATATAAATAAATAAATAAATATCTTGGGACAACTCACTCACGGCTATCTGATCCCGAGTTAAGCAGAGTTTGACACAAGCTCTGCTTAACTGGTAACCAGACAACAGATATGCATACTTACATAATTTATAAATACATACATATTATAGAGAAATCACACCCAGACACAGAACAAACAATCATGCTCATCACACAAAGTTTGTCCTGGGTGGAAATCGAACCCACGACCTCCGGCTCAGCAGTCAGGGCCACTAACCACTAGACCAACAGGCCCGTCAAATATGTGCTGCGTGCGGAGATCAAACCCGCGACACACAGCACAGCAGTCGATCGCTCAGCCACTGCACCAACCATGCCGTGTCCCACACTGCCGTGCAGGCCCTAAAACGCAGTAACAGGCTTTTTGTAATTTTTTTGTTGAATATTGAACCTTAATGCACACGTTATAAGGAACATGAAGATCTAATCAGATTTTTGTTAGGATGCTTTAAACGGTTTAAAAATCAAATTTGTGAAAGCAGTAACTTAACTTTGCATGTCTAAATATATTACAATACCAACTAAAGTACAGTAATAGCTGTTACGTCTACCACGATCCGTCACTTTACCAAGTTAAACGCAGTAAATATCTAAATTACCACAAAAAAACTGTATTCTACACCCAAAAATATATTGAGGGGTATAAATTAAAACGCAGTAAGTAGTTTTTGTACCAACAGTGTTAATACTGCATGGTTGATCACTAGTTTATTTCATATGAACTAACTATTTAAACTGCAGTATGTTCATTATTTACTGCAGTATAGTCGGTATTTTTCAAAAGATGAAAATAAGTTATATGCTAATTAAAACGCAGTATGGCACTCTGTTACTGCATTATAATTGGTAACTTGAACGATTTTACTAATTTAGCTGCAGTAAAGGTCATATTTTACTGCGTTCTAGTCAGAATTTGTCGCTATCTCTCTCGCTCAATATGTCGTGTTTGTGTGTCGATTACTGCCGAGGAAGAAAGACGTCTGCGCCGCGCCAGTGTAGGCAGCGAAGGCTTGTTGAGGCTCTCCCTCAGTCTGGTCTAACGGTTTTAGCTACGACTGAAATAGCTTCTGAACATTCATTCAATGATCTTGTGACATTAGAAGATTTATTATGTTCTGAGGTTTTGCCAACATCAACAGATATTTTTCAGAACGTGACATTATTAGCTAAAACACCAGTTTTTCAAGATTCTGACGACTCGGTAGCAGATAAAAAATATACTCCTGTGCCTTCATTAGAAAGTAGTTTATCAGATCATACGCAAACAGTCGGAAAACGAATACTAATAAACGAAAAATTAAAAAAAGAAAAACCAGAAACATACAAAATATCGTAAAAAGTTAAAAAAGAACCTAGACAAATATTTTATTAGACCACCGTGTCACAATCTCTGCAAAAAACTGTGTTTTTTAAGTTTAAATGAGGATAAACGGCAATCTTGGATAGATTGCTGATTACTGGTCTATGGACTGGTAATCCAGAGGATCTTTTTTCTTGAGGGTCTAGTTCATACCAATGCCAAGACCAAAAAGAAACGCTAAGATACTCTCACAAATCGAAGCGATCATCAAAGATAGAAAATCGATAACTTCCGCGGGGGACGTTATTTGATGATTTGATCTCTGGGCGGAGCGGGGGAGAGTGTCAGACTTGTACTGACTAAAACCCACCCATGTTCCTTCTATTGCCCTTTACGTTCCGGGGCCGTGGTATCTCTTTCGAACAACCCGCAACCCCGGCAGGCAGAGACTCTGGCAAGCCCCTCTGCTTTGCTGACATCACTTTGAGGCGCGCGTGAAACACGAACGCGCCGTCGACATGGCCTGTCGCCAATAGACCCGGCTCCCGGGGCGTCTCCCACGGCAGCTGGGTTAGCTTCATGTTCTTTCCCTCAAACGCCCGGCCACCTCATTTGCTAGCATTACTGCTTCGCAGAAGAAGGTGACCGCTTCCCATTCCCTCTCGCTCCGGACCATGGACTGAACCAGGGGGGCCGGACGCGAGAGTTCGCCGCCGCCAATCGCCTACACGAGGGCACGGCGGTGCTCCGCCCAAGCTGGGCAGACCACCACTGTGTGCTCCACCGTGTCCACCGGGCGATCGTCACAATGGTGATACCCGGGCGTTTCTTCCCGCCCGATTATGTGCAGGAACCTCCCGAAACTTCCGTGTCCGGTGAGGACCTGCGTCAGGCGGTAGGTGAGGACGCCATGACGCCTCTCCAGCCACTCCTCAAAGAGGGGACTTACCGCCACTATTGTGGCGTGCCCTGCACGGGGTTGCGACAGTCGCTCTCTCCATGCCACCATGATATCGCACCGGAGCTCGGAGGTCTATCCGCTGAGCGGCAATTTGCCGCGGCAGCGGAGTTTCCCCCCGGTGTAGTGCCTCCGCGCGCCACACAAACAGGCGCGCGAGCACCATTGCCTCCAGAACCCACGGTGTCAATCCGGCAAGGAAAACTTATGCCTGATAACTTATTCGATCGGAGTTATTGAAAGTGAGTTACATAGCTGCTTCAGAATTATATTGAAGTATTTCACCACAACTTGGAACAATCTTTAAACAAGATCAAAGATCAAGATGAAAGAAAATCACAAATCAAAATTTTTCAATTAAATAGCACATTTATATAAAACTAATAAATATTCCATTTAAAGGAAAGATCTCATGTGTCTTGCGAAACCGAAAAGGTTTATACCATTTATTTTTATCGAGATGTTTTTATAACCGCCTGTGTTCAAAGCACCTTAAATTTAATTTACAATTGCCTTATAATAAACGACAAATTCTATACATAATGTACTTTTTTCTGTAAATTCCTACAACCTTCCAACTTTTTCTATTCCTACCTAAACATACCCGTAGGTATGTTTAGGTAGGAATAGAAAAAGTTGGAAGCAATTGTTATATACTACATGTGCAATTAGTTCAAGATACAAATTAAAATGCAGTAAAGAAAGTCTTATGCTGCAAGTTAGTCTGCAAAGTAGCAAAAAACTCAAATATTTTGTAGTATCAAGTATTTTTACCTCATTTTAATCTGCATATGTGTAACTTTTTGGGTGCAGTAAATGCTAAGATTTTAGAAAACCCGATTTTTATTAAAATCTAATTAACAAAACTAACATTTGTTTTTGTAAATACCATCTTTGTTGTCACTTAGTCCTCGTAACAACAAAAATATGCACCGTACTCATAAATAATCAAAAAAAAAACAGTGTTAAAAAGTTTTTTGCGGTTTTCTCGAAACCGCTTTTTTCCTCATACTGCACTTTAGGGCCTGCACGGCAGCACACTAAGCTTTTAGCCTGTGTCTGTTTATTGTAGTTGCGTTTACAATTTTTTAAACTCATAATTATTATATACCAATAGAATAGGATGGGAATCGTTCGCGCGACACGCAGCTTAGCAGCTAATCGATCTGCCACTGCGCCAACCGTTTAGAAAGGATTTTTTGGAAAATTGGGGAAATGCGTTTAATGAAAAATATTGATCCTTGAATTCATAAACATAAATAGAGTAGAGTAGAAGAGGAAAGCTATTTAAGCTTAGGTTTAAATCAAATCATTTTTAAGGCCAATTCAGACCTAAGCGGTATTCGCTGCCGCTGTGGGTAGAGGTACATACCGCGCAGGTTTCGCTTAGGTATTTAGTATCAAGTTTTTTTTTTTTTTTTTTTTAGTGATAGGTTCGCGTTTGACCACTATCTCACCTGATGGTAAGTGATGATGTGGTCGACGATGAAGCACGCTTACCTAGAAATAACCTATTCACTCTTGACTTGAAGACCCCCAGGTTATAGCTGTCAGGAAATACAGACTCCGGCAGGGAATAAGTACCGCGGTTTTCTCTGCCGCAGACGGTATCGAATACCGCATAGGTCTGAATAGCTACCGCGCGTTATTCTACCCACAAGGATAGCGAAATCCGCTTTGGTGTGAACAGTAATATTTCCGCATACCCATATAGCGAATACCGCTTAAGTCTGAATAGGCCTTTACTGTGGATCATAGTAAAGTGTACGGAAGGGAAAGAGATGGTGCTAGACACCCTGTATAGCTCTGTCTCTTTCCCTCAGCGGAATAAGAATTGCTTTAAGAGGTCATAGTAGGGCTACAGCTATGTCCCGCCCTTTGGGCGTACTTACAATAATAAGTGCAATAAAAAAGTCAGAATTTACGTGCATGTCAATGATATTAATATTACCTTAAAATATCTTCAAATATACAATTCAATATTTTTATTACACAATACTTTGAACAATAATAAATTATTCAAATCGTATGTTCACAGAGCACATCATGATTAAGGAAGATTGTATCCTTACTTCCTTACTAATATTACAAAAGCGCAAGTGAGTTTGTTTGTTATCTCTTCACGCTTTAATGGCTAAACCGATTGTGATGAATTTTGGTACAAAGATATTTGGGAACTAGGAGACGGACATAGGCTAACTTTTATTTAAAAAAGTGGGATGTGAGGGAGAAAGAGGGAAGAAAAGGGAAAACTTACCGTTGCTATTACAAATTAATAAGGCGCAAGGGGAACTGTGTTATCCCAAATTTAACGCGAGCGAAACCGCGGGCGAAAGCTAGTTCTAATATAAAAATTATTCATGCGATTCTAAAATCCGACTCACACTTGGCCTTATTTGGCAAAGTTATAAGTACACACGACAGCACATCAACCTACTACTAGAGAGATCAGCTACCCTACCATGACGTATTAAAGCAGAACTTATTCCGCGGAGGGAAAGAGACAGAGCTATACAGGGTGTCTAGCACCATCTCTTTCACTCAGTGGAATAAGTTCTGCTTTAAGATGTCATAGTAGGCCTAAAGGTTATAATAGTTTAGAATAGGTTGACATGCCGTCGGGTGTACATTGCTTTTCTAAAAGTAGTAGTAGTCCCTTTCGTTACATTTACAAGAAGCATAGTTTAAAGTTATGTGACTGAGACACTTATTTATTTATCTGTATTACCTCACTTGAAAATTCACCAGAATGGTTACCATGACATCTTATAGCAGTTCTTATTCCTGTGTGAGAAAGAGATGGTGCTAGACACCCTGTATAGCTCTGTCTCTTTCCCTCAGCGGAATAAGTTCTGTTTTAAGACGTCATGGTAGGCTAGCACGTACCTTTTTGGAACTATGTACGTGAATATCACTTTGAGAGTTGTCTGCTCGACCCTTTCCGTGAATATTCTAGTTTGATACTAAGAAAATATTCATTCACTAGTATGTTGTCTCGGTTCCGCCCGCGAGAACGTCATATTTATTCCAAGGGAAAATAGTATCGGCATTAAAAGTAGCCTGTGTTAATCTACGTAACACAATATGTGTTAAAGAAATTTCAACAAAATCCGTTATGAAGATTTTGCATGAAAGACCAAGTATCCATATACACCCTTACACACTTTCACATTTATTACAGTAGTGCGATACAAAAAATATTTGAATGTCTTGGGTAACATATTAACAGCTAACACCACACGTATAAGTTACTGGTTTGACATAAAACAAGAAAATTAAATATAGTTACAATTCAAATTAGAAAAATCAATAAAAAATATAATAGTACAAAAAAAACAAATTAGAAAAAAAACCTACCATCCCACTAATATTAAAAATGCAAATGTTTGTGAGAATGGATGGATGGATGTACGAATGTTTGTTACTCTTTCACGTCAAAACGGCCGAAATTTCATCAAGATCCGTTATCTTGATGAAATTTGGCATAGAGGTAGATTATAGTCTGGATTAACACATAGGACTTTTTTTGTATATCACGGGGGCAAACCCGCGGCCGCCAGCTAGTAAACAAAATAAGTATACGTAATGGCAAAAACGGCATGAACATCTATTTGGCAGTTCATAACAGATACGAAAACTGACTTTGTTTTATTATATCCACAAATATAGATTTGTCCGTCACCTTATTCGTAAGTCGCCAAGACTGCAAGGCCAGGATTCGCGCCAAGACCTTGAAGGTCATGGTTCATAACAGTTTCGAGACTTGGCAAGGCTTATCGGCGCCAGTTTGTCTCATCAGCCATATTGGCGGCGGCGACGGGACGTACGACGTTCCATTTCAGTCACAGGGTCAAGGGGGAAAGTTCTTTTCTTACAAGTAAATTATTGGCATAAGATTCATTTTCAGCACGTACACATTTTCAGAGAAAATCACGCCTGTAATTTTCTCGTTTTTCCTCAATGGATTTTTTTGTTTTGCAGATGGGAAATCATGAAATCCTTACTAAGATTATAAAAGCGAAAAGGATTTTGTTTGTTTGCTACGTTTTCACGGCTAAATGGTCAAACCGATTTTGATGAATTTTAGCACAGAGACAGTTGGGACCCTGGAGACGGACATAGGTTAAAAAAGTGAGAACAGGGGGAGAAAGAGGGAAAAAACGGGGAGAGAATAAATAAATGTCTTGGGACAACTCACACACGGCTATCTGTTCCTAAGCTAAGCAGAGCTTGTGTTATGGTAACCAGACAACTGATATACATACTTATTTAATTTATAGATACATACATATTATAGATAAATCACACCCAGACACAGAACAAACAATCATGCTCATCACACAAAGTTTGTCCTGGGTGGGAACCGAACCCACTCTGTACCAAATTCATCAAAATCGGTTCAGCCGTTTAGGCGTGGAGACGTAACAAACAAACAAACTCACTTTTGCTTTTATAATATTAGTAAGGATTGCAGTATTATTTACCCATTGCACTGATAGATTTAGTTTTATGGATTTCTGGTTAATTTTGGACAACACAAGTTGCTGCACTAAGGAGGAGCTCGTGGCTAAATAATAGCAGCCGCTCTAGTCGATCTTTAGGTTAAGCCGCGCTTGCCTAGGTTGGTCTGTGGATGGGTGACCACCCGTTACATACCGAGTTTCCTCCGTGCCTCGGATAGCACCTTAAGCCGTTGATCCCGGCTGTCATTTGTAGATCTTTGACAGTCATTACAGGTAGTCAGTGTCCCGAAAGTCTGACAACCAGTCTTACCAAGACCCCTTGGTAAGACTGGTTCGGGATATCGGGGTATATTACCCAGTACTAACTGGGTTGTGGAGGTCAGATCGGCAGTCGTGCTTAGCGTATCGTGCTCGCTAGTGTGATTATTGAGCTTGAGGTAGGTAGTTCGGTGCTTCGGTTAAGCTACGTGCTATTTTTAAAGTTCCGTGTCTTAAAAGGCAAAAAATATAAATAAAATAAATAAATATCTTGGGACAACTCACAAACGGCTATCTGATCCCAAGCTAAGCAGAGCTTGACTGTGTTATGGTTACCAGACAACTGTTTACTTATATAATTTATAAATACATACATATTATAGATAAATCACACCCAGACACAGAACAAACAATCATGCTCATCACACAAAGTTTGTCCTGGGTGGGAATCGAACCCACGACCTCCGGCTCAGCAGTCAGGGCCACTAACCACTAGACCAAGAGGCCCGTCTAAAAAACCAGAAAACTTATAGGATTAATTTGCTGGCCGTTTATCTGTCTGTCAAGATCCTTTATTTCAGGAACGCGTGGCGGTATCAAGATGAAATTAAAACCATATCCTTAAGTCAGCAATCTCTTAAATCGTGAAAAAATCAGACCTCTAAACTAACGCAGTAAAAATAAATAGTTTATGTCGCAAATTTTTACAGAACCCTCTATGCGTGAGTTCGACTCACACTTAGCTTGGGCCCAAGTCTGCTATTAGAATAGTGTCAGAATGGTCGATCACTGATCGCATAATGGTTGATTTTGATAATTTTGGTAATCTACTACATACCAAATTTGACAAAATCAACCATTATGCGATCAGTGATCGACTATTCTGACACTATTGTAATAGCAGACTTAGGCCCCTGCTTTTTTGAACAGTGGTATAAAATAGTTTACCTAAAGTATTTTAAAATGTATTAAGTATATAAAGTGTAAAGAATTAAACCAAACAAAACTAACACAAACCTATAGATCTTAAGAAATGTTAATTATACTGGAAATAAGAGGCTTTTTAAAGTGTAACTTTTATTATTATCGTCTCAAACTTTTTCGTCTGTGTGTAGCATGTCGCGTGGCAGTCGTCCGTGGAGTAGGGACGTCTAAATGTCTATAATGTGAAAAAAAGTTTCACTTTTACCGTGGTTTCATAAAACCACACAATCCTTCTTTTTATTTATTATAAAAAATCCTTTTTATTAATTTATTTATTTATCTAGTATATAAAAATAAGTCGGGTTTTCCTTCCTGACGCTATAGCTCCAGAACGCACGAACGGATTTCCAAGGTTTTGCATTCGTTGGAAAGGTCTCGGGCTCCGTGAGGTTTATAGCAAAGAAAGGTAGGGTAGGTAGGGTAGGTAGAAAGGTAGAAAATTGCATAGCAACGCATGCCGGGGGCACAGCTAGTTTATTATACGATCCATACTATGATTCCCATAATTTGTAAGTGAAGAATATTCTATCTATCTATCAACATGCAGCTTTAATATAAGCACACCTTTTTGATATACGTTGTGTTTTGCAAAAGCAATCTTACCTCGAGGTTCCCGTTTCCTTACTAATAAGGTCACGGAGGTCAGATTAGCGTCGCTTCATGTAGAACACTGATTAGCCGCATCTTCTGAAATTAGAAACTGGTGGAAACATACCAATTTATTTTTAGATTGGAAATTATCGAACAACTTCTTCTGGCCTGGGCGGAGCGGAACAGAGTGACAGGGTTGTATTGGATAAAACTCATCCGGGTTTTTTTTTGCCCTTTGTGTTCCGAGGCCACGGTATCTCTTTCGAATATCACACATCCCCGGTTTCATAGCATCTACCCTGGTTTTTTATAGGGCTACTTGCAGTTCAACCCTCTGTTGAGTTGTTTTACTGCTTGACCGGACTATACTGTGGTGACCTTAAATGAATTTAAGGCCCCTGGTCAGGGGTGCAAAGTCAGAAAACCTCCACGTGTGCCTAGTGGCTGCTGCCCTCTTCGATCCGTTGAGTGGGAGCAGCAGTTGCTGGGCCGGTGCACCCTGGGCGCGGACAGTGGCATTCCCCGAGTAATGGGGAGAAATTCCTATTCCTTGGGGAAGACCACTGTCCGTGGCGAATATTCTGACGTGGGAGGGGTCCAACCCGGACCACCGGTGCGTTGTTCCGCGTGACCCTCTGATAAGCAGAGGGCACAGCGGAGGAGCAAGGGCGGGCTCGGTGTGCACTCACCATGCCCCGAGCAGACAGAGGAGGCACTCCTTCTCTGTCCCCGTCGATCTCGTAACCCCAAACCGGAGTGTCGTGGATCACGTCTCGCGGCTTCGATTGGGACCGAGGGTCTTGGCTTAACCGCCCGGACCGCGAGGTAGAAAACCTCTATAAAAAGTCACCCCGAATCTCAAGCGGCGGCGCACCGCGAGGAGATGAATGGCTGACGGGTGTTCCCATGGAACCTTCAGTCGTTAGTGCGACCCCCGCCAGAGTACCAGCCGACCCTCTGGCGGGTTATAACTTAAGGCTTGTCTGGGGACAGGGGGTACCCCCAGAAAGGACAACACATATCCCCCATACTCGTGGGAACAAAAATGGATTCTAATTTTTCAAAACCCAAAGACGTAGACAGGGAGAGAGACGCAGATAGGGAGGTTATTGATGCGGGGTGCGAGTCCGACACCGCATCGAGTGTGGCGAGCGCGGGAAGCTCAACGAGCTCCCGCTGCGAAAGGGCCGAAGCTGCTACGAGGGCGGACGCTAAGTCCTTCCTCAAGCGGCCCAGGCAGGTGGACGACCAGGGGTCAACCACCGAAGGGGAGCTGGCTTCGGCACGCAAGATCCCCACCAGCAAGCGCGGTGGAGTGCGCGAGCGCGGTGGAGTGCGTGGCCGTGGCCGAGGCAAGGGCGAGGGCCCTCTGACCCAGAAGGCTGGTGAGTCTGGGAGGCCCTCGGTCGATACCGACCCTGAGGAGGTTTCCCCAAATGTGGAGGCAAATGCAGATGGCGGCTCCAACCAGGAGCGTAAGGCCAGATTTGCGGAGGCAGTGGAGGCCGCGGTCAAGGACGTGGCCAATAAGATAAAGAAGGCCTCCAAGTTCAAGGCCGTGGGCGCGGCCGCGGCCACCATAATTGCGGCAGCAGAGGCTAGCTTCACGCCCCCTCCTGCGTCGGACGAGGTGGCCCAACTGCGGGCGGAGGTGGCCCGCCTGACAGCCGCCACGGAGCTCCTCTTAGAGGAGAACCGCAAGCTGCAGGCAGACCTGGCCAGCCTGCGTGGAGCCGGTTCCCCGGGGGCACCCAAAAAGGGGCCACAGCAGCAGACGAGCCATGCCGAGCCGGTTGAGAACCAAATTCTCAAACTGGTTCGGCAAGAGATGGCTGCCTTCCAGGCGCGGTTCTCCGTCCTGGAGGCCAAAGTGCTGCGCCCGCCTCTGGCGGCAAGTCAGGCGCCAACCAAGGCGGCAAGCAAAGGCCGGGGGCCGGCTTCGTACTCGGCCGCGGCCGCCTCTGGCCTGAAGCCTCCTAGCCAGCCCACTAGAGTGCCGGCTGCGCCGGTCCCGACGGCACCGGCTAGAACGACGCAGGCCGCGCCGAAACCGGCGCAGGCCGCGCCGCCGAAACCGGCGCAGGCCACGGCGAAACCGGCCCCGGCAAGTGCGGCGCCGGCTAGGAAAGCCCCTAAAAAGGGCAAAGCGGCGAAGACGCCAGCGCCAGCCGCCGCCACCGCCCCCTCGCCTGACTCTCCGACGGCCGAAGCCGGGTGGGAGGTGGTCGGGGAGAAGAGGAGGGGGCGCAAGGCGGCCAAAGCGGCGAAGAAGAAGGCGCAGAAGAAGCGGCAGCGAAACGGCGCGGCTAGGCTTCGCGCCCCGAAGACCGCAGCTGTAGTGCTTACACTACAGCCGGAAGCGGAACAGAGGGGCGTGACCTACCGCGACGTGCTCGCTAAGGCGAAAGCGGCGGTGGACCTGCAGGAGCTCGGGATCACCGGGGGCCTCCGGCTTAGAGTCACAGCGACTGGGGCTCGGATGCTGGAGATACCCGGTGCAGCAAACAGCTCGTCCGCCGACGCCCTGGCTGAAAAGCTCAGGGCGTCCCTAGATGCGGACGAGGCCCGAGTGTCCAGGCCTGTCAGGTGCGCAAGTCTGCGCATTTCAGGCCTGGACGACTCCGTGGTGGAAGAGGAGGTGGTGGCTGCCGTCGTCAGGACTGGTGGGTGCCCTGCCGACCAGGTGAAGGCAGTGGGCACCGTACGTCCTGACTACGGGGGCATGCGAACTGTGACGGTTAGCTGCCCCGTGACGGCGGCCAAAAAGATCGTGGAGGGCCGAAGGCTCCTGGTGGGCTGGGTCTCCGCGCAGGTCAAACTGCTGGAGCCCAGACCTCTGAGGTGCTTCCGCTGTCACGTGGGTCACCACGTGGCAGTCAAGTGCTCGGAGGTGGACCGCAGCCGCCTGTGCTTCCGCTGCGGTCAGCCCGGTCACAAGGCCGTGACCTGCGACGCCGCGCCGCACTGCGACGCATGTGCGACGGCGGCCAGGCCGGCCGATCACCGGGCGGGAGGCAAGGCCTGCGCACCACCCGCCAAAACCAGGGGCAGGGGAAGGTCCTCCGCGACCACCGCCACCAACGCCGCCGCCGCAGCTGTCGCCGCTGCTGCCGCCGCTAGCACTGCCGCCGCTGACGCCACAGCGGCGGCAGCCGGGCCAACAGAGGGAGCCCAGGAGGGGGCTGTAATGGAGTGCCAATAACGGCCCCATTGCGCCTCCTCCAGGCGAATATCAACCACTGCGCCTGCGCTCAGGATCTCCTGCTCCAGAGCATGGCGCAGTGGTCGATTCATATCGCCGTGGTCGCTGAGCCGTACTTTGTCCTCCCCAGGGACGACTGGGTTGAGGACCTGAGCGGCTCAGTGACCATCATCTCGTCGGCCGCCGCCGGTACCCCGTCCTTCGAGGGTGTCAGGAAGGGTCAGGGGTGCGTCGCTGCACGGTTCGGGGATATGGTCGTAGCGGGCGTCTACTTCTCCCCGAGCCGAACTCTCGCCGAGTTCCACAACTCCCTCAGAGAGTTGACCGTCGTCGTCGGTAACCCCTCCCTCCCCGTGCTAGTGCTCGGGGACTTCAACGCCAAGAACTTGGCTTGGGGTTCTCGCTACACGGATGTGCGGGGAAGGATGGTGGAGGACTGGGCACTGGAGACAGGCCTGGTCGTCCTAAATCGGGGTTCTGTCCCCACGTGTGTGCGGATGCGGGGCGAGTCTGTGGTGGACATTTCGTTCGCGAGCCCCGCTCTGTCGCCGCGTGTCGTCGACTGGCGCGTCATGGAGGAGGTGGAGACCTACTCCGATCACCGGTATATCCGGCTCGACGTCTCCACCCAGACCTCCAGCGCGTCGGTCCTACAGGCCCCGAGTGGTCCGCGTTGGGCGCTGAAACAGCTGGACCGGGAGCTCCTCCTGGAAGCCTCGATCGTGCAGGCCTGGGTGTCATCACCGGACAGGCCTGTCGACACTAACCACGAGGCGGACTGGTTCCAGGAGGCCATGTCTGAGATCTGTGACGTGGCAATGCCCCGAGTCCGGCCTGGAAGCGCCCGGCGTCAGGTGTACTGGTGGTCGCGCGAGCTGACGGCACTGCGAGAGGCATGCGTCGCTGCGAGACACCGGTACGCCAGGCACCGCAGGCTCCGCATCAGAACACCAGATGCGGCAGCCATCGAGGCGGAGCTGTATGAGGGGTACAGAGCGGCGAAGACCGCCCTCCTAGAAGGTGTCTTGCGGGCCAAGGATCTGGCCCGCGAGGAGATGCTGGAGTCTCTGGACGGGGATCCGTGGGGGCGCCCATACAAGATGGTGCGGGATAAACTCCGCACCAGGGCCCCCCCGCTGACGCAGAGTCTCCGGCCCCAACTAGTTGAGGATGTGGTGAGCGCTCTGTTCCCTTCGCGAGGGGAGCATGCTCCTCCGCCCATGGCTCCGCCGCTTGCGGTGCCACAAGCGGACCACGAGGACAACGACGACGACGACGTTCCGGAGGTGACTGGGGTGGATCTGAGAGCGGCGGTGGGCAGGCTGAAAGCCAAAAACACCGCCCCGGGACCCGACGGCTTGCATGGCAAAGCCTGGGTCCTGGCCCTGGAGGCTCTCGGGCCCCGACTACTAGGGCTCCTAAGCGCATGCTTGGAGAGAGGCCAGTTCCCACTTCGTTGGAAGACGGGGAAGCTGGTCCTCATTCAGAAGCCGGGGCGCCCTGCGGACTCTCCGTCCGCATTCCGGCCCATTGTGCTGCTCGACGAGGTGGGCAAGCTCTTTGAAAGAGTAATTGCAAACCGCCTCGTCGGGCACCTTGTGGCCGGGCACGGGGCCGGATCTTGCGGAGCACCAGTATGGTTTCCGCAAGGGGCGCTCGACGGTGGACGCCATCATGCGCGTGAGAGCCCTCACGACGGGGGCTGCAGTGTCCAGGGGTGGGGTTGTCGTGGCGGTGTCTCTCGACATCGCTAACGCGTTTAACACCATGCCCTGGGGCTGCATCAGGGAGGCACTCCAATACCACCGGATGCCGACCTATCTTCGTCGTGTGGTCGGGGCATATCTGACGGACAGGGCCGTCATATACCCCGGTCGCTCTGGAGAGTGGAACCGGCGAGAGATGTCGTGCGGTGTCCCACAGGGATCGGTCTTGGGGCCGCTCCTGTGGGACATCGGCTACGACTGGGTGCTGCGCGCCGACCTCCCCAGCGGCGTCAGTGTAGTTTGTTACGCTGACGACACGCTCGTCCTGGCTCAGGGGGGGTCGCACCAGGCGGCGGCCGACAATGTGACACGCGGGGTTGCGATAGTCGCGGAGAGGATCCGGCTACTGGGTCTCGAGGTGGCCTTGCACAAATCCGAGGCCATGGTTTTTCATGGCCGCGGAAACACGCCACCGTCGGGATCCCAGTTGACGGTAGGAGGGGTTCGCATCGGCGTCGGGTCGACGATGAAGTACCTGGGAATCGTCCTCGACAGCCGGTGGAACTTCGTCGAACACTTCCGACGTTTGGCTCCCAAGCTCGAGCGGACGGGGGCTGCTTTCAAGCGGCTCCTGCCCAACCTCAAGGGGCCAAACGCCTCCTGCCGTAGGCTCTATGCCGGAGTCGTGCGGTCCATGGCCCTTTACGGGGCCCCAGTATGGGCGCGTTCTTTAGGGCGGCGCGCCGCCCACTATCTGAACGCGCCCCAAAGGGTGGTGGCCATACGGCTTGTCCGGGGCTACCGCACGATCTCCGGCGAGGCAGCAAGCCTCCTTGCCGGACTGCCACCGTGGGATCTGGAGGCGATAGTCCTCGCGCGCCTGTTTGAGTGGCGCGCGGAGGCACTACACCGGGGGGAAAACCCACTGCCGCGGCAAGTTGCCGCTCGGCGGGCAGACCTCCGGTGCGATCTCATGGTGGCATGGAGAGAGCGACTGTCGCAACCCCGTGCAGGGCACGCTACAATAGTGGCGGTAAGTCCCCTCTTTGAGGAGTGGCTGGAGAGGCGTCATGGCGTCCTCACCTACCGCCTGACGCAGGTCCTCACCGGACACGGAAGTTTCGGGAGGTTCCTGCACATCATCGGGCGGGAGGAAGCGCCCGGGTGTCACCATTGTGACGATCGCCCGGAGGACACGGTGGAGCACACAGTGGCGATCTGCCCGGCTTGGGCGGAGCACCGCCGTGCCCTCGTAGAGGCGATCGGCGGCGGCGATCTCTCGCGTCCGGCCCTGGTTCAGGCCATGGTCCGGAGCGAGAGGGAATGGGAAGCGGTCACCACCTTCTGCGAAGCAGTAATGTTAGCGAAGGAGGTGGCCGGGCGTTTGAGGGAAAGAACATCTGCCCAACCCAGCCGCCGCGGGAGACGCCCATGGCGCCGGGCGCCGCGAGACGACTTCCGGCCACCGTAGATGCGGGCCTGTGGGCGGTGAGCAATGGGTAGTTCACCGTCCGTCCGTCAATTGACGACAGGCCGTGTCGATGGCGCGTTCGTGTTTCACGCGCGCCTCAAAGAGAGTCAGCAAAGCAGAGGGGCTTGCCAGAGCCTCTGCCTGCCGGGGTTGCGGGTTGTTCGAAAGAGATACCGCGGCCTCGGAACGTAAAGGGCAATAGAAGAAACATGGGTGGGTTTTAGTCAGTACAAGTCTGACATGCCCCCCCGCTCCACCCAGAGCGGGGGAAGTCACCGGATGATTTCCCACCCGAAAAAAAAAAAAAAAAAAAAAGGCCCCTGGTCAGGGGTAAAAACTACTAGAATATTGATGATCGCACGTTAAAGGCACCTCCTGTGAGGTGCGAGCCTCGGCTTAGGGCGTCAAGATTGAATCGACTATAAAAAGGGCCGAGTCGGGTTATTAATTAGGGACTTTTAAAATGAATAAAACTATTCGCCGTCATTCCGTCTTCGCCGACGAGGCCCGTCGCGACGTCCCGGTAACTGCCCCACCCGTACCTTGCTAGAGTCAGCCCGCACTGCTAAACCAGTAACTTCAAACAAAATAATACCACTCAGATCTAGCGTGTCCCTTGATGTCCTTCCTCAGCGACGCCCTAAGCCGAGGCTCGTATCCCACAAGGGGTGCCCTTAGCGTGTAGTCGCTTAGGTTGTAAGTTTTTTGCCCTGGCTAGACTTCTGAATTTTAAGGCATCCACAGGAATCGTCCGGTTAAGCAGACGACAACCTCCTAGGTTGAACTGCGAGATACCATTCAGAAAAAAAATAAAAACCTCCGGTGTGTATAGTCCGGTTGGGCAGTATAACAACTAAACAAAGAGTTGAACTGCATCGGGCACTATCAAAAAGTAAATAAAACCTCCGGTATGTTCTCTCACACAACAATGGAGCAACCGACGGCCATTAAGCTCTGGGGAGCAGGAAGGAGTGTCAGACTTTTACTGACTAAAATACCACCACATGTTCATCCTTTTGCCCTTTATAAAACACCTTAAAAAACATACAAACAAGGGTTCAAAAAGTCATCATCTGCCTAGCCTTTTCCCAACTATGTTGGAGTCGGCTTCCAGTCTAACCGGATGCAGCTGAATATCAGTATTTTACATGGAGCGACTGCCTATCTGACCTCCACAACCCAGTTAATACTGGGTAATACGATACACGTTGGTAAGACTGGTTGTCAGACTTTCGGAACACTGACTAACCTGTAACGACTGTCAAAGATCTACAAATGACAGCCGGGACCAACGGCTTAACGTGGTTTCCGAGGCACGGAGGAAACTCGGTATGTAACGGGTGGTCACCTATCCACAGACCAACCTAGGCAAGCGCGGCTTAACCTTAAAATTGACCCGAGCGGCTGCTATTATTTAGCCACGAGCTCCTCAAACAAGGGTTAAAAAAGTGCAATAGATAAAAAAAAACACGAACAAAAATATTCATTTTTCAAGTCAAAAGTAGATCAGGTCAAAGAACTCCTTAAGAAATCGATGAGTACTTTCTTCTCGTCTTGATGAGGCGTAAATTGTATCGTGTTTGAAGTTGATTCAAGGAGGTACGAAAGTTCTCGACATTTTGACATGTCATTAATGTTGAAAGCAAATACGGGAACCGTGATATAATATAACCGATGCGATGGATCGATGGTATTTCTTGTTGGTGTAGAGGTCGCAACCTGCTAAGTACGAGGTACTGGGTAGTGTTATTGGGTTATTCAGTTTAATAGTAGTTTAATTACAAATTCTTCAGTAGCTAACTCAAACTCAAAGTATTTATTTTAATTAGAACATTACAGGCTCTAAAAAAATAGTGCGGGTCGTTTGAAAGAGACATCGCGGCCCTAACAAAAAGGGCTAATAATAAAGAATATGGTAAAAACAAGTCATATGATAATTTCCTATCCGAAATACTAATCACAAAATAATCACAACCGGCGCAAAACTGTTTTATTTACCATTCGTTTTACTGGTTGAACAGAAATTTTAATTATCGTTAATTTCGAAAAACTTCAAATTTCGAATTAAATTTTGTTTTTTTTTTACATAAAGTTGGCTATTCATTTAATAAAATAAATACAAAATTCGTCTGCCATGATGACATTTGAGCATTTAAGTAACTTTAACCAAGAAATACTTTTTTCAAACATTTATAAAAGTGTTTTGAGTAATCAACTCATTAAAAAACATTTTGTTTTGTGTTGAAAACTAGCACATATTAACATAAACAAAAATTGTAAACAAATACACACATTTGAGAAAAAATGTTTTTTTTTTTATAGAAAATTGCCCATAACCATTCGATGTTTATAATTCCATATAGAACAAAAGCAAATACAAATCATAATAAGAGTCAAAACAAAAACCTCCTTTTTAGAAGTTGTCAAAAAATATCTTTTTAACACCCTTGCTCGTAAAGCTGATGTAATTACACCGGTTTTAAATACGTAAAGAGGGTCATAAAAAACGCGTGTGTTATCAAAGCAAATAGTTAAGTTATAGTCCATACAAATTCCATAACAGCATTATTTGCCATTTCAAATTTGGAACTGATCGCCGCGCGCCGCCGCACGACTCCAGGCTGCTAGTGAGCAGCACGCTGTTACTATTCTTTTTTTTTATTTATTTATTTAAAGGGTTTTGTCGCTTAGCGCTGTTACTATTCAAATTTCGAACTAATTCGAAAGTAGGCAGCGCTAGCTCGCTGTTGAAATGGCGGAGAAAGCTACAGTGTGCATTCACAGATTGAGTTTATTTTATTATTTTTTTCTGTTTCCTCGCAAAAGTGTTAAAAAACGTCGTACGATATACGTGCGTATTGGTTATAACATGATCGTCTCAATTACGCCCTCGCCTGCGGCTCGGGCTGAAATTCCGACTCGCATGTTATAACCATCTTAACGCACTAATATCGTAATGTACTATTAAAAAAAAATATCACAACCCACATTCGAATCATATAGCATAGTATCTATCAGACTGTCAACACAATGAATGGGTCAACAATTCACATATGTGAAAGTTTGCCCATTGTCATCTGTGCAATCACAAGTTCACCTGCACAAAGGCAAGTGTATTGAACGATCCACAGTCAGCATTGTATCGTGTGATGTCGTTCAAATAATGTTACCTTCTCATGTTATATGTTCTCCCAGTATGCGAGTTTTATTTTATCTTTGTTCCACTTAAATATTATACATGTGAATGTTTGTGAGGATGTCTGGATGTTTGTTACTCTTTCACGTCAAAGCTGCTGAACGGATTTTGATGAAATTTTAATATAGCTTACTAGCTTCCGCCCGCGACTTTGTCCACGTGGCTTAGTTACTTTGGGCTAACACTAATTTATCGCGTGATGATCGAAAAAAATGCACGATGGTTTTTTTTTAATGAATTTCAATTTCACAATATATCTCATATATACATTAGAAATTATTTTTGTGGGATTACTCGTCATCTCATCCTTGCAGTTCTTTTTTGTCATAATTATTAGGATCATCCTTCACACCATTCGTTCATTTTGGAAGTCTGAGAACGTGCGGAACAGATTCAGCCTATTTAGTTGAAAAATAATTATATAGAACCAGCTGTGCCCAGCGGTTGCTCATTTAGGGGTATGAAAAATAGATGTTGGCCGATTCTCAGACCTACCCGATATGTACACAAAATTTCGTTTAAATCGGTCCAGCCATTTCGGAGGAGTATGGGAACAAAAACTGTGACACGAGAATTTTATATATTAGACTAGCTGTGCCCAGCGGTTTTACCCGCTGCTCACTTAGGGGTATGAAAAATAGATGTTGGCCGATTTTCAGACTTACCCGATATGTAGGTACACAAAATTTCGTTTAAATCGGTCGAGCCGTTTCGGAGGAGTATGGGAACGAAAACTGTGACACGAGAATTTTATATATTAGATTTAGTTTTGTTTTTGGTTTTGCTACCCAATAATCGTAACAAAAAAATCTTTTGAATTCACATTAATTCGTCAATTTTAGGTTTATTACTTTCAACCACGAATTTCATTTCCCTAGAAACCATCTTTTTTATTAAAAAGCTTACTAAATATCAAATTATTTGTCTGTCCTTTAAAATTGCAAAATCATTTTTAAAACTTGAAACGGGATATTTACCATGTTTGTATTACATACTAGCTTTCGCCCGCGGCTTCGCCCGCGTTAAATTTGGGGTAACACAGTTCCCCTTGCGCCTCATTGATTTGTAATAGCAACGCTAAGATTTCCCACTTTTTTTAAATAAAAATTAGCCTATGTCCGTCTCCTGGTTCCCAACTATCTATGTACCAAAATTCATCACAATCGGTTTAGCCATTCAAGCGTGAAGAGGTAACAAACAAACTCACTTTCGCTTTTATAATATTAGTAAGGATGGGATATCATCAAATAACTTCTCCCGTTTTAGACGGAGTGGAAGGGAGTGTCAGACCGGGAGATGACTCCCCGCCACAGTAGTTCGGGCCTATGGATGGTGAGTAATGGGTGGCTCACCGTCCGTCCGTCTATTGACGACAGGCCGTATCGACGGCGCGTTAGTGTTCCATGCGCACCTCAAAGAGATGCCTCGGCCCCGGAACGTAAAGGGCAATAGTCAGTACAAGCCGGCCCAGAATGAGGGAAGTTCTTTGATGTTTTCCCATACGAAAAAAAGGGAGTGTCAGACTTTGACTGACTAAAACCCATCCATCATTAACTTGGACGGCTATAAGAGAAGAAGACTTAAAAAACCCGTCAAGTGCAAGCGGATGCGCGTACCGAAGGATCCGTACAAACTTGCGATATAGATGGCCATATCTTTTGACTGCGTAGACTAAGAAGGTAGATATGTTCACAACTCTTAAGTGACTAGAAGATTTAAGTAAATGGTTTTAATTTCATACCTCTAAGCGATTCCGAGAGAAAAGGTCTTCACAGACAGACGGACAATAAGTTGCAAAGTGATCTTAAAAGAGTTGTGTTTTTCCTTTTGAGGTAAGGAACCCTAAAAAATCGACTGATATGTTATAGACTATTTATATGAAGAGAACAGAAGTATGGTAGATGATTAGAGCAGGGGAATGATAAACATGAGAGCTGCAAATACTAACGTATGTAATAGGCAAGCATAAAGATGTGAATCACACACATTGTACACATAAATGAGATTGCTGCGAACAATCATGTTCCTCCGAGCTATTTCATTATTATGCTTTCCTGGTACTTCATGCCTCATTGTGTTTCAACTGTTTCATTTCATGTTAGCCTAGTACTTGGCGGAGTATAATGAAAGTTTATAATCCGAACATGACTGTATCGTTCGTATGTTCAAATTCCCTAGTTTATCTGCTTATTTCTGTTTTTGGACCAGTATAAGAAAAATGGAACAAACGTAAAATGAAAATAAAAAAAAAACATTTTAGTCTAGCTAGGCTCCAAAGTAAGTAAGTAATTAATTCTAAGTCGGCGCCAACCAAACAAACAATAAAATGATTAACGTAAAGCGTGAAATATTGACAGTTTGATTGAAAAAAAACTTAACACTACACAAAATAAAACGTTAACCCTAACACGAAAAAAAAAAAACTTAAAAGTACATAAAAGTCATGATTATGGTTGAATAATTTTGAGGTTATTTTTTTAGATGCTTCTCGCTAACCTTAAAGCAAGGTGTGAACTTCAAACAATAGCGTCTAGTCTGCATTCTATTCGCTGTTAAACGACTCGTATATCTAAAGTTTTGTACGAATTTCTTTACCGTCAGCTTAGCAGACGCCAAGAGTAATGTTTTCGTTCTTTATTAATTGTTATCCTTTAATGTTTACCCTTTTAACACGGTTAGTGACTTTAAAACTTCGAAAGATTGTGTTTTTTTATAGGAGCCCACGATTAAGTACCTAAGGCCATAATTATTTTATTGCCGAGGTTGCGGGTTGTTTTAAAGAGATACCGCGTCCCCAGGATGTAACGGACATGGGTGGGTTTTAGTCAGTACAAGTCTGACCGCTCCACCCAGAGTGGGGAAGTTATTTCATAACTACCCACCCCAAAAAAAAGCTTATAATTATCGGCGGCGATCTCTCGCGTCCGGAGCGAGAGGTAATGGGAAGCGGTTACCTCTTTTTGTAAAGCAGTCATGCTAGTGAAGGAGGTGGCCGGGCGTTTGAGGCAGAGAACCTCAAACCAACCCAGCTACCGCAGGGGACGCCCCGGGCGTCCGGTGCCGCGAGACGACTCTCGACCGCCGTAGATGCGGGCCTGTGGACAGTGAGCAATGGGTAGTTCACCGTCCGTCCGTCTATTGACAACAGGCCGTGTCGGCAATAGAAGGAACAAAGGTGGGTTTTATTCAGTACAAGGCTGACACTCCCCCCCGCTCGGCCCAGAGCGGAGAAAGTTATGATGGTTAACCATCCAAAAAAAAATATGAAAAAGTTTTACACAAAAAGCGATCGAATTTTAAAGCAAAAGATTCTCATTTTTTATTTGCTGTACTAAATTTCTATGCTTGTCAAATGTAACTACGGGAAATACATACTGAATCTCACGCTTTTTCGTACCTAACGTGGACTTTATTCTGGTAACTTTTATTGGTAGAAAAAAAAACTACAGTTAAACTTGTATAGGTTCTTGTCATCAACTCTGTCGCATCGAGGTTACTTTAATTAGTAAACTGAAATTAGTAGTCTAAACTTCAACTTAGACTTGAGTAGCGTTTCAAGTAAGTTCAAGATAAAGTTCTCGAGGCGATTTTCTGTGCTTAATGTAATATTTTATTTAAAGGCATTGCGGTCAGCGTTCAACAAAACTTTGCAACAAACATTAAAAATGTAAAAGTAATTCTGTCTGTCGTTCTGTTATATTTTATTTATAGTCGAAATATTTTTATTCCACATAGGCCTACATGGGTACTTATAAAACCTCGGGAAACGGTGCACGGTTCGGGTTGGTCGTTTCCTATGGAGAAGAACTGGCAAAAAATCCATGGTTACTTTATTAAAATCATTTGGTTTTACAATGTTGTTGTTTCAGCGTTAGTACTTAAGTATGAGAGGACAGCGTAGACCCGACAATAAGTCATTACTTACTTTACAAAACGTGAAATCCTTACTTCCTTGCTATAATATTATAAAAGCGAGAGTAAGTTTGTACGTTTTTTTTTACATAATACCGACATACTCAAACCCAGACCCGAAACAACTATCTGCAGGTCATACAAATAATTGTTCCGTGCGGGGATCGAACCCGCGACACGCAGCGCAGCAGTCGATCGCTCAACCACTGCGCCAACCGTGTCGTCAGTTTGTTTGTAAAATCTTTACGCCAGTGGCTAAACCGATTTTGATGAATTTTGGTACAGAGAAAGTTGGGACCTTGGTGACGGACGTTTTTTCCCTTAAAAATTGAGAAATGAGGGAGAAAGAGGGAAGAAAAAGGAAAACTTCGTTTTGCTATTACAATAAATAAGGGCAAAAACTACATAAAGCGGTACCTGTAAATCAGTAAAGGGGAACTGTGTTACCCCGAATTTAACGCGAGCGAAGCCTCGGGCAAAAACTAGTCCTTACTAATATTATAAAAGTGAAAGTGAGTTTGTTTGTTTGTAACGTCTTCACGCCTAAATGGCTAAACAGATTTTTATGAACTTTGGCACAGAGATAGTTGGAACCAAGCAAAAAGAACCAACCAAAAAGGAGAAATGAGGGAGAAAGAGAGAAGAAAAGGGAAAACTATATTTTTTTTATACGTGTTACCCCAAATTTAACGCGAGCAAAGCCGCGGGTAAAAGCTAGTTAACTATATTTTTTTATTTTTCTACTATTTATTCAGACTAATGAATAGCAATAATCACTTCATACGAAATAGTTAGTTTTGTTTATTTTATTGCCCTTTTATCTAACTAGAAAAACGTTTCGTTGATCCACAACTTTTAATTAATTAATCATCATTGTTTTTAAATTCTGAAAGTTTTAATGTTTTTGTTTTAAAATAGTTGAACCAGATTAAATAGGGATTTAACTGAATGGCTGAATTCACTTAGAACGTTGTCAAATAAATGGACTTAAGGCTCTTGGCAGTTACCATTTATTTTATCGTACGTGCAGTACAGCTTTATTATTTTTACTTTGGATTGAGATTTCAGCTTCACATTTTGGATATTATTTTAAAAGACAGTACATTACCCTTTTAGATGTATTATTACGCATTTTGATTTGGGAGTTCGTGTTTACCAATGTTTCTAAAAGTAATAATTATTTATTATGTACCAGCTGCCACCCGCTTTTGCACCCACATAGCCTGAGATATTATACATATAAACATTCCTCTCAGATCGCTCTATCTATTGCTGCAAACTGCATTCAAATCAGTTAAGCAGTTTAAAATACCTAATCAAACAGACAACGGAAGCGACTTCAGATTATTCTATGTAAAGATTTATTTATTCTTCATCTTACGAATATCATTACAAGGTTACCTAAGGAATAGCGTACATAAGAACCATATGTTTGACTATAGTAAACGTTGATTAATTTCAAATATAAAAAGAATACAATTGAAATCAATCGGTGTGAACTTTCGTTCGTTTTAAATGTATTTATGAAGGATTTTTTCAAACAGTAATAACTAGACATTTAGAATGATGTGTAAATTTGACGATTTAACTAAATAAATGATAATAAATGAGTTTAGCATTGCTAACCACGTGGCAATGCGGCCAGTCTTTAATTAATCCTTACTCCTTACTATATCCTTACTATCCTTACTTCCTTACTAATATCCTTTATCCTTACTCCTTACTAATATTATAAAAGCGAAAGTGAGTTTGTTTGTTTGTTTATTTGTTTGTTTGTTACCTCTTCACGCTTTAATGGCTATACCGATTTTGATGAATTTTGGTACAGAGATAGTTGGGAACCAGGAGACAAACATAAGCTAACTTTTTTTTAGAAAAAGTGGGATGTGAGGGAGAAAGAGGGAAAAAAAGGGAAAACTTAGCATTGCTATTACAAATCAATAAGGCACAAGGGGAAATGTGTTACCCCGAATTTAATGCGAGTGAAACCGCGGGCAAAAGCTAGTTGTATATATTATATTTGAATTGTGGATTAGCTTTTTTTGGCACAACTACGCACACTGCTTACTTTAATCCATTAACATTAAATTCATTATCCTAACCAATATTATAAATGCGAAAGGCAGTCTGTTTGTTTGTTACGTTTTCACACCTTAATTGCTAAACCAATTTTGATGAATTTGGTACAAAGATAGTTGAAAACCTGGAAACGGACATAGGATTTTATTTAAAGTGAGAAATGAGAGAGAATAAAAGAAAAAACTTAGCTTTGCTATTACAATAAATAAGGCGCAAGGGCAAAACTGAGGAAACTGAGTTGCCCCAAATTTAACGCAAGCGAAGCCGCGGGCAAAAGCTAGTAATATATAATTCGATGTGGCGTCCTTACCTGTACTTTCATCAATACCCAATATGCTAAAATCCTTTGACAATACATCTATCCTGTTCCACGTCACCCATTGCCCATCAACCCTTATTTCCAATAAATCAGAAGGACCCTTCAATGGTGGAAACCAAAGAATAAAATCTGTGGAAATGAGAAAGTATTTTGAAGAACTCACCAGAATAAACTGAGTTCTAAGTCCATTTGGTGTGAGGACCATGTGGGATGCCCCACATGTGTTGCGGTTGTTCCATAATTATTTCTTATAAATATTTATATTATTTTTAGGAACGAAGTTCCTTAACGCGCGTTCCAAAAGGGGGCTAGACGAAAACAATTAAGACCAAAAGTTGTAACCACAGTTTTTGCTATAGTTGTAAGCCGTGCAGCATGCGCATGTTTCTCTGTCTGACTCTCTCTCGTTCTCATAGAAAACAAGCCAGTTATTTTCGTTTCATCTTTCTATTTCGCATTGAACAGTGTGGTGTCGCGACGATTATTTTTGTTGAGTGTATACAGGCTTTTTGTACAATACAAATAATAACTTTGTTCCATCCGGGTGTCCCTTGATACCCCTCAAGTTTTTTTTTTTTAAATTTATGTTTTTATAATATTTATGTATGCTGTTTTGACTTCCGTACGTTTTACTTACGGTTTGACCACTGAAAACTAGCGCTGTGCACTGAGCTCCCATAGCACAGCATCATGCTGAGTGGTGACCTACCTGTCGCAGTCACGACGTGCAAGCTATTTTTATTTTGTCCGTATAAATATGTATTTGCAAATGTTTGTGATACTTTCCATGTTTAATGTTTATTTTTTTGTTATTTTGTGTAGTGGTCGTAATTTGCGACAAATAAATATTTTTTCTTTCTTCTTTTTTTGTTTTTAACGATTATCTGGCAAATTGAGTGCTATTAGCGACCTACACAAATGTCCTTTTTTGAGTTATGAGTCGAGCTACACGATAACTGACAAATGCTTGCACTGACTAGTGACTGGACAGGTCAACTTAAATCTCTGTGGTGCTTTCTGACCATCAGATCCTAATCTGCCTAGTCCTCATGTAACTTGACCAAGATTTTTGTCTGGTTCTTTAAAGAAATCGTAACCGTCGAGTTTGTTTCATCGGCCTTATCTTTTGTGTGCTCTGGATTGAATACCTCAAAAGTCTTACACCCGGTTCCAATGAAGAAAAACGAGTCGTCTTGCTTACGGATAGTAGGATTTTGACATACGTCTCATAGAACTTATGTCAAAATACTTTTTGTTTATTGGAACCGGGCGGTCGCTTCTATAATACAAAACTACTTAATCTTTGCAGCCTACTTACATCCAATAATATAGCACTTCTGAATCCACGCCGTACAATGTACTACCCTTATCATTCGTCTGTCCGTCTGTCACTTGCTATTTGCTCCATGTAGGTAGATTATGTGCCGTTAAAGAATTGAGGTACAGTGACTTGCGTATCTTAGAGTTTTTGCGAGTTTTTCTAGCAGGAATTTGGTGGGTAGCAAAGTTTAGTTACTTGGCGTTTGATTTGTTGTTCTTTTAGGGATCCGTACCTCAATAGAAAAAATGGAACCCTTATTGGATCACTTTGTTGTCTGTCTGTCTATTTGTCACTCTTTATGTCGGGAACGCGTCTAGGTATCTAGTTGAAATTAAAACCGTATAATCAAGTCTATAGTCCCTTTGTGCTGTGAAATCAACCCTTAAAATTAACCCTCTAGATCTCGGCAGTCAAAAGATATGACTGTTTAGGTGACAACTGTGGCCAGAGTCTTCGGAGCGCGAGTCGACCAGCTCTTGACCGGTTTTTACACCCTTAAGTATTATAACAGCAAAAACATTTTTATCCGACTTCAAAAGATTTGGTTTTAAAGTAAAACATATTAATAGTTTCTCTATTTAAATCGCTAAATACGGTACAAATATTGTTAAGTTAAAAGAATATTTTCTCTGTGATGATTTAACTTTCAAATTTTTCGAGGTCAGATAGGCAGTCACTGGATTTCCAGCTGGTTTGCATCCGTCTAGACTTGAAGCTGACTTCCACATAGTTGGGACAAGGCAGGCAAATGATGATCCAGACACGAAGCCCCTGCCGGGGTTGCGGGTTGTCCGAAAGAGATACCGCGGCCACGGAACATAAAGGGCAAAAGAAAGAACATGGATGCTTTTTAGTCAGTACAAGACTGAAAGTCCACCCGCTCCGCCTAGAGCGGGGGAAAATATTTGATGATTTCCCATCCGCAAAAAAAAACTTTTGAGGTGTCAAGGAACACCCGGGTGGAATGAAGTTATTATTTATTATGTACAAAGAACCTGTTTACATTCAAGAAAAGTAATAGTCGCGACACCACACTGTTCAATGTGAAAAAATAACTTGCTTGCTTTCTATGAGAGAGAGAGAGAGAAAGAGACAGACAGAGCAACACGCACACGCGCAAAAAGTGTCGTTACAACCTTTGGTCTTAATTTTTTCCGTCAAGCGTCCTTTCGCAACTTAGTTCCAAAAACACGAACACCGGTAGAGCAAATGAATTACATAAACCTACCAACTATAATGATATAGCAAAAAACTCGTAGGAGAATGACTTGCGCATCTTAACATTTGACTATTAGTGGTAGTGATGTGTCCATTATGTATAACAGCATGGGGTGATTCGGTGATTGTCAAATCAATTTGTTTTAATTGTTAAGCTGACCGAACGAAGCGCGAACAAGACGCTTTGCTACCATATTATCCTTACTAATATTATACAAGCGAAAGTGAATTTGTTTGTTAGTTACGTCTTCACGACTTAATGGCGAAACCGATTATGATGAATTTTGTTGCAGAGATAGTTGGGACCCTGGAGATGGACATAGGTTATTTTTTTAAAGTGAGCAATAAGGGTATCAAAGGACAACTTAGTTTACTTACTTCATTTCTTACACAATCCATATTTTTTTCTTAAGGTTGTCAAAAAATCTTCTGGGCTCCATTTCGTAAGTAAGTATAAAAAATATAACCTAAAAATATCTTCTTGAATAAAATTAGAAACACAAATCAAATAAAAAGTCAACGAATTCAGTGTTTTCTTAACATTTAACTTATTTATTCGTAAACCTTATTATTCTTGTGCGGAGACTCGTTAAACTTTTAGGAATCTTGAAAAATATGCAAATACTTAGAAATAAACACCCGAAGTACTAGTAATTTCTCAAAAACCTTATTTAAAATACCAGCCAAGAGGGAGCAGTCTCTCCCCTTAATTCAATTTATTTAAAAAATCGGACAACATCCTTCTTTACTAATATTATAAAAGCGAAAGTGAGTTTGTTTGTTTATTTGTTTGTTTGTTACCTCTTCACGCTTTAATGGCTCAACCGATTTTGATGAATTTTGGCACAGAGATAGTTGGGAACCAGGAGACGGACATAGGCATGGGTTAAGCTCGCCGTTGTACATAAGCTGTATATTGTAATTTGTGTGTTTATTATTGTTTTGTGTGCAATAAAGAATAAGAATAAGAATAGGCTAATATTTTTTTGAAAAAAGTGGGCTGCGAGGGAGAAAGAGGGAAGAAAAGGGAAATCTTAGCGTTGCTATTACAAATCGATCAGGCGCAAGAGCAAAAACTGCAGGTCTGCTTGGTGTGTTATACCGAATTTAACGCGAGCGAAGCCGCAGGCGAAAGCTAGTTCAATAATAGTTTTAGCAACGTAACTTAAATCTACTGTTTATACATAAATACTTCTAATTTTTAGAGGGTCGTGAAACGTGTGGAAATCTTTAAAGGAGGCCTGAGTCGAAAGACAAACTGGGGAAGAACGTACCATTGGAAATATTAGTTTTAAGAATTAACTGTAAGAACTCAGAAATAAAGGCTTATTTTATTTATTTACTAGCTGTGCCCAGCGGTTTCACCCGCTGAGGTTTAGGGGTATGAAAAATAAATGTTGACCGATTCTCAGACCTACCCGAAATGTACACAAAATTTCGTTTAAATCGGTCCAGCCGTTTCGGAGGAGTATGGGAACGAAAACTGTGACACGAGAATTTTATATATTAGACTAGCTGTGCCCAGCGGTTTCACCCTCTGCTCGGTTAGGGGCATGAAAAATAGATGTTAGCCGATTCTCAGACCTACCCGATATGCACACAAAATTTCGTTCAAATCGGTCCAGCCGTTTTAGGAGTATGGGAACGAAAACTGTGACACGAGAATTTTATATATTAGATTTTTTACTTCTAATCTATTAATGAGGTCTTATTATTGGCTTTTCGTTGTTAATGATTTCTTTTTTTTAAGTTTTTATATGGCTATAAGTCTTCTATATATCAAATAATAATAAAAAATACAAATCTAGTTTGAGAAGCATTTTGCACAGAAGATGAACAAATTACTTACTCGGTCATCTTCACCACAAAATGTCTCAGAAAAAGGGAAAATACACTCTCGGTCACTGTTTTTAGAATCTTGTTGCTATTGTCATCAACAACGCATAATGTACTTTTCGAATAAAACATCTATGACGAAGTCAGAAGGACAGAAATGACGGTCATCAATTGTTTTTGTAAGCAGCGTAGAGATACCAAAAAAAAGAAAAGAGATGATTTAAAAAAGAGAAGATAAAAAAGAAAACTTTACGAAGCTGTGCGGTTTTTTATTCGTTTGGGAAATAATCAAATAAATTCTTCCGCTCTGGCCAGAGCGAAGAAGGAAGTTTTAGACTTTTACTGACTAAAATGCATGTGCCTTTGCCCTTTATGTTCCAGGGCAGTATCTCTTTAAACCAACCCATAAAAGCGTTCTAAAAGGTCTAATTTCCGCTTCAAAGATTGCGAAACTTAAAAACTACGCCAACTTAAAAGAAAATATCTTTTCATATTTCACAAGAAAATCTTTCAGTAAAAATGAAACGATAATCAAAAATGATGGGCGATTGTTTCAAAACTGGATGATGTTATTTTACATACAAATTCACGATATTATTCTCTAACATTGCATTGCAGGCTTCATCAAACACTTTAGTGTTTTAATAAAAAATGCAAATCTTAGTGACACGGCTGTGAACGGGAGATGAAGATACACTGTCTTAAAGAATAGCATACATTTTGAATAGCAGTTATTTAATAATTTCCCATCCGCAAAAAACAACCCATGGGGTAAACGGGCAAAGGATGATGACACCATTGTCATCACCCTTTTCCTGCCCTTGTCTCTTCTATTCATCTATTATACAACATTATTTTTATTTTAGTTTATGCGAAAACCGAAACACCTGTCCAGTATTTTTATATAAAGAATCTATGTACAAAATTTCAAAACTGTATCATGAAAAACCACAAAGTCAGAAGCTTGTTATGTTACCTGGATATCCGTACAAATTCACTGTCACCCACCAAAGGCGCGCGGCCGGCGTCCCCGCACCGCGCGCCTTGGGTTCATTGATAATAATAATTTCTCAGTTTGTATTGTAATTGACAAAGTGACATTTTCTTTATAGAAACTTTTCAAAATATTTTTGGAAAAAAATATAACATGGTGTAGAAATGATTGGAATCGATTCAGTTACTTATTCTAAACAAACTATATTCAGGTTTCGCATATACTAAAAATAATGTTGTATTTGGGGTTGGCGCAACACGTCTTCTTCTTCCATTCTCCCCTATCAGACGTCACGGCATCATTAACTCCTTTCACCTTGATATCATGCCTTACACAATCCATCTACTTTGACTTTTGCTTTCTTGTATCTGTCCAGTCATCAATATTTATATCTATCACTCTCTTAGTCACATGCGCCTAGTCCCTCCTCATTACATGTCCGTACCAGGAAAAAACGAATACCTAACTTTTTTTTTACAATAGGCGCGACTTTCAAACTTCCTCTAATATACTCATTCCTTACTTAATCCATTTTTGTCTCTCCACACATCCATTTAATCTATACAATGCAATCATGCAATCGTTTTTCATCCATCTTGTTTACAACCCAGCATATTGACCTTAGCGAGTTACCTAATGTAAAAAAAAAAAAAAAATTACTAGCGATTTGATGTTACATCGTGGGTATTTTCAGAACATCAAAGAAACTACTTTTCGAGGAGTTAGAAACGAACAAATAAAATTTTCCCCTTCAATATACTAGCATAATTATGTATAGTAAGTGAATATGTAATTTTTACAAAAAACTTTGGACATGTTTCTAAAATTCTATTCAAAGCAAAACACGTTATATTTCATTTGAAAATTAAACATTTTTCGTACAAATGGGTATGAAAATTTTGTATGAATGGAAATCCGACGGAGAGTGAATAGAAACAAAATTTTATGAAACCTTTTACTGGAAAATGTTGGAGAGGCTTTTGAATGTGGGAAAATAGTAAAATAGACAAATGAAGATCTGTTAGCGTGGTTAGTTTTCAAAGTTTTTAGTTTTGCTGTTAGCTATTCAAGGCGTAGAAACCATCAACCATGCATTTTGAACTAAAGAGAATAAAATAATTAAAAATAAATAATATGTTTTAATAGTAAAACATTTTATTCAAGTATCTAGATCTGGTTCGCGAGGTTGTCGACATGTGGCTGTTCCCGATGCTGGCGGACTATTATTTTTTAAATGTTTTTGTTTTATGAGAAACTAGCTATTGCTCGCGGCTTCGCCTGCGTTAAATTATTCTACCTGCAGTTTTTGCCCTCGCGCCTTATTAATTTGTAATAGAAACGCTAAGTATTTCCTTTTCTTCCCTCGTTCTCCCTCATATCCCACTTTTTATAATAAAAATATATAGCATATGTCCGTCTCCTGGTTCCCAACTATCTCTGTACCAAAATTCATCAAAATCGGTATAGTCATTAAAGCGTGAAGAGGTAAGAAACAAACAAACTCACTTTCGCTTTTATAATATTAGTAAGGATAAGGATGTGTAAAAATATGTATGAAAATGACATTGTTTCATACATAAATTGAGGCAGCCCCAGTAAGTTAAAATAGTATTTGTGTCAAAGCTTTCTCACTCTTCCCTTGGTATCTTAACAATGATATACAGGGTGGCCAGTTGATAGACGTCCAAAGAAAAAAATTAGATGCCTTATGCTAAGGGGTACACGAATTACCCCCATGTATGTTCCGCGATTATTTGTAGTTTAGGAGCTAGAATTTTTTTAAGTACTATTTTCAAAATTTTCACCTAACATCGGTTTTTATTTTTTATGTCTTTATTCCTATCATTTTTAGATATTCTTTTTTGTGGAAACTATTAGCGATAACAATAGCTACCATGCAAAAAAAATCCGTTTGCCTAGGCATAGTAGAACTTACCACAAAATTAGTCCAAAGTTCAAAATTACCATTAGAGTTCGATAATGAAAAAAGTTCAGAGCCTAAAAAAAAAATAAGTTAGGGGTGCCAGAGGTTTTTAAATGATCTTAAAAACTTCTATGGACCTTCAACAGACAAAATCGGTAAAAAAATATAGAGCTTGATCGGGGATTATTTCCTGTAATTAGCGTTGATAGCAATAAAGGTATTTTTACAGTTATTGTTATAATTTGGGATTTCTTTATTTTTGCCACTTTTATGATAAGAAAATACGGTAGATAGTTTACAAATTTTATTAAAACACGTTACAAAAGGTTTTCAAAGTGCCGCCTTACCACAGAAATGCACAATCTACATCTACGGAGGAAATTGTCTTTTAGTTGTAAACCATGTCTCGTCTCAGTGTTAAGTTAACGTCTGACAGCAAAATTGGTAATTCTTCAAGAACTCTTTGTAGGTGGCTTCATCGAGCTTGGACAGCGGTCTGGCTATGAATTCTCCATAGTCCGCTATCGAGAATCCTCATTCCGTAAGACCATAAAATTTTCAACACCACTTCAGTGTGAACATGTGGTCCGGCGTTTTCAACGGTGAACTACCAATTACTTTACCACCACCATTCGAGCTGCCGTCCAGGCTCGTGATGGTACGCACGGGACACTAACAATGAGGAAGAGCTAAAACGGAAAATTAAAGAAGCGGGAAATGTAGCGGGCCTGTTGGTGTAGTGGTTAGTGGCCCTGACTGCTGAGCCGGAGGTCGTGGGTTCGATTCCCACCCAGGACAAACTTTGTGTGATTTTTTAACTTTGTCTGGTTACCATAACACAAGCTCTGCTTAGCTTGGGATCAGATAGCCGTGTGTGAGTTGTCCCAAGATATTTATTATTTATTTATTTAATGGTGTAAGAAGTAACAGACAAGCCTTTAGACTTTAGACAACTAAAAGACAATATCTTCCGTAGATGTAGATTGTGCATTTCTGTGGTAAGGTGGCACTTTGAAAACCTTTTGTAACGTGTTTTAATAAAATTTGTTAACTATCTACCGTATTTTTTATCATAAAAGTGGCAAAAATAAAGAAATCCCAAATTATAACAATAACTGTAAAAATACCTTTATTGCTATCAACGCTAATTACAGGAAATAATCCCCGATCAAGCTCTATATTTTTTTACCGATTTTGTCTGTTGAAGGTCCATAGAAGTTTTTAAGATCATTTAAAAACCTCTGGCACCCCTAACTTATTTTTTTTTTAGGCTCTGAACTTTTTTCATTATCGAACTCTAATGGTAATTTTGAACTTTGGACTAATTTTGTGGTAAGTTCTACTATGCCTAGGCAAACGGATTTTTTTTGCATGGTAGCTATTGTTATCGCTAATAGTTTCCACAAAAAAGAATATCTAAAAATGATAGGAATAAAGACATAAAAAATAAAAACCAATGTAGGGTGAAAATTTTGAAAATAGTACTTAAAAAAATTCTAGCTCCTAAACTACAAATAATCGCGGAACATACATGGGGGTAATTCGTGTACCCCTTAGCATAAGGCATCTAATTTTTTTCTTTGGACGCCTATCAACTGGCCACCCTGTATATGTAATGATATAAATATCTTTGAAATAGAACAAAAATAATATAAATAAAAAGTAAAAAACATAAGCAACTCTATATGTGTAAGGAGTGCACGAACTATATATGCGTGCATAATGTGATTGTGTGTGTGTGTATGCGCACGTGTGTGTGTATACTGTATGTCAATTTAATGAACTTTATTTGTAGTAACGTAAAGATAGATTTCCTCAACAAATCTTCCACCCAATAACGCATCCGTTCAGCTAACACGATTTCTAATTGATCAATTACATTGTGATCGTTTAACATTAGTTTCAATTACGAATTATCGAAGATTCGCCGCCTGGGGTCATTATTAATTCAGTAGTAATGAGTTTGTGTATGTCTGTTGGAATTAGTCGTTGTACCAGGTATACAGAAGTTGTTAGGGAATGTTTACAGAGTTTTGTCAAGAGTTCGGTGAGGATTTTAATTAACCTTAACATTGGTTTTTTTATATTTTTGTTACTTTTTTTTTCAGGTTCACAAGCGCAACTGGACTGCTAAATTTTTATTCAGCATTCCGATACCTCCTCACGTTTCCGAGATAAAGGGTCTGGACAGACAGACAGACGGACAACAAAGTGATGCTGTAGCTGTTTCGTTTTTTAATTTTAAGATACGGAACCCTAATTGAATAAATAGATAAATCATTAATTTATTGCAACAACAAAAGACACAACACAAGTTATTAACACAAATAATAAACATGAAAAAGGTCCTAACCTTTTTTAAATCTTTGTTTTTTTTCCTAAAAAAAAAATATGAAATTGACCCATAGAAACATCATAAATATAAAACGGTATCCCACAACTAGGCGGTGTGTCTCAAGGTTTCATCAAATGGGGGTCTAGCTTAGCACAAGTCAAGAAAAATAACTTCAACTCTTCATTAATGGATTTTGTGGACGAGAGATACTATAATTTTGCCAATAACACGTGTACTGGTAATAAACTATCAAACGCTGGAGAATATTTAGCAAGTAATCACAGTAATTAAAAATATAAAAATAATAAAAGTATTTCTTTGCAGATTTAGATTATCAATTCATATGAACAAGAAAAATATTTAACGCTGGTATTCTATATTCCGCTAGTGACACATGGCTCTCGAGAAGACAACAGTCAAGTCAAGAAGACAATCAAATAATGAAAATGCTGCCCGTCTTAAAAGCCCGTGTGTCAGAATTGAAGGTAGCTCAAGTGGCATGAATAACATTAACTCCTTCGCGCAAAAGGTTATTTTGTGGGACAGGAAATTTTTCATTTAATCCTCGACGCTCACAACGCATATGATAATGGGATTTATTTATTTACTTTATTTCTCGTTTTCTTCCTTTTAAAGTTCTGTACCTCAAAAAACATAACAGCTCTCTTATAGGATCACTTTATTATTCGTCTGCCTGTCTGTCAAGACCCTCTATCTCGGGAACGCATGGAGGTATCAAGTTGAAATTAAAACTATATACTTAAATCTGTGACTTCTTAGAGCTGTCAAAAAATTTACTTTCTAAGTCTACGCAGTCAAAAGATAATAATAAAAATAATAATTAACAGCAACTTGCTCTTAAATACAATCTTGTGGAATCGGAAGTGCCGTACTACAGGTATGAGCCCGACCCAGTTCTTGAACATGGCAATATCACATTGTACTGGGATCGATCCATCATCACTGACAGGACTATTGTTGCCAACAAGCCTGATATAGTGGTGGTGGATCGATCAGAGCGGCGCGCAATGATTGTTGACATAACAGTCCCGCATGATGAGAACCTCGTGAAAGCCGAGAAAGATAAACAAATGAAGTATATTGACTTGGCTCGCGAGGTTGTCGACATGTGGGATGTGGACTCAGCGATCATTGTGCCGATAGTCGTATCTGCCAATGGCTTAATTGCCAAGAGCCTCGACCAATACCTAAGAAGGCTCTCGTTAGGTAGCTGGATCAAGGGCTTGATACAGAAAGCGGTACTCCTGGACACGGCTCGTATTGTTAGGAGGTTCCTTTCTCTGGAGCCCTGACCGCCGGTAGCTTGGACCCTGTTCCCGATACCGGTGGGCTACTATTTTTATATTTTTAAATGTTTTTTTTTTATGATTTTAAGAAATATTTAAAAATGTAATTTTATGGTAGAAAAATAAATAAATGTACGAAAAATAATAAATAAATATCTTGGGACAACTCACACACGGCTATCTGATCCCAAGCTAAGCGGAGCTTGTGTTATGGTAACCAGACAACTGATATACATACTTATATAATTTATAAATACAAACATATTATAGATAAAATCAGACACAGAACAAACAATCATGCTCATCACACAAAGTCTGTCCTGGGTGAGAATCGAACCCACGAGCTCCGCCTCAGCAGTCAGGGCCACTAATCACTAGACCAAGAGACCCGTCAAATAATGGCCATATATGTTGCAAGTTTCTACGGAAACTTGATGCGCTAGACTGCCACTTGGATGTTTCTATAAGACTAGCTTGCCTCTTCCCCAGGTTCACCCTGTAGAGCTTAGTTATTCTCCCACGAGACGAAGCTTGCGGGATTAAAATTATCCTACGTGTTTTTTTTAACCATTTCCATACATAAACGCTTGATATATTGATTCAGATATAAATAATAGTTCAACCATACATATCGCCACTTATACTAAAGTTCCATGGTGGCGAGCCTATATCCGTTATAATAATAATTTCATTTATTTCAGGAAATTTTCCCATACAAATTTGAGAAGCAATTTATACAATCCATTACACATACATAAGATTACAAATGTCATTTTTATTTGCTTTTAAATAGGTATAAATGTAAGTTAAATAAAATAAAATTATTGATATAAGCTTAAACATTGAATAAATCATTACATTATGAATATATTAATAACATTTCACTGTTCAAAGTTGCATTAAAATATTAGATTAGCAGATGCAGTTTAATGTTTTTTTTGCAGTTTTGCAATAGTAAACATTTATGCTTACAATTTTTTATTAACAACAATTTGTGTTTTCATACTCCTCAGTGATAGGGTGGCTTAAACGGCGGGTAAAACCGCTGGGCATAGCTAGTTTTCTTATGAAATTCCATTAAAATTTGCTACGTGATCAAATCGGAAAGTTTAAAAAAATAAAAGGTTTGAAGGTAAAACTAATTCCAAATTAAAGTCATTTCAAAAGTGTTCAATGAAAACCAAAGATACTTAGAAAATGAAATATAAGGAAGTACTAATCGTATCGTATTGGCTCTTAAAGAAATATAAAAGCCGTGTAGATTGGTTAGGAAAGGAAAATCCAGCGTTCAATTTCCAGGCTATAGAAATCCGTAATTGCCTTGTGCTTACTTAGAAGTAAAGAAAATAATTTGCAATTGAAACGTAGATTACGTTTTGTTGACAATGTATGGGAGCTAATAATATTATGATTATTTTACCGAACGTAAATACGTCGATTTTAAAGAGGATTTTGTAGAGGAGCTCGTGGCTAAATAATAGCAGCCACTCGGGTCGATCTTAAGATTAAGCCGCGCTTACCTGGGTTGGTCTGTGGATGGGTGACCACCCGTTACATACCGAGTTTCCTCCGTGCCTCGGAAAGCACTTTAAGCCGTTGGTCCCTTCTGTCATTTGTAGATCTTTGATAGTCGTTACAGGTAGTCAGTGTTCCGAAAGTCTGACAGCCAGTCTTACCAAGGGGTATCGTATTACCCAGTATTAGCTGGGTTGTGGAGGTCAGATAACCAGTCGCTCCATGTAAAATACTGATATTCAGCTGCATCCGGTTAGACTGGAAGCCGACCCCAACATAGTTGGAAAAAGGCTAGGCAGCTGAAATACGTCGATTTTAAAATTAAATATACTAGTTTCACAAGTAATATTAAAAACGAAACCTTGAAAGGATCACTTGGCTGTCCATCCGTCCGTCCGTCTGTGTTTATGTCTGTCTGTCAAGAGCCTTTATTTTGAAAACGCAGGAGGTATTGAGTTGAACTTTGAGAACTTAATATCCCGTTTCAAGTGTTTATTACTGACGGGCCTGTTGGTCTGGTGGTTAGTGGCCCTGACTGCTGAACCGGAGGTCGTGGGTTCGATTCCCACCCAGGACAAACTTTGTGTGATGAGCATTATTGTTTGTTCTGCGTCTTTATATAAGTATGTATATCAGTTATCTGGTTACCATAACACAAGCTCTGCTTAGCTTGGGATCAGATAGCCGTGTGTGAGTTGTCCAAAGATATTTATTTATTTATATTTATTAATTATAAAGTTAGTAACCATGTCAGCTTAAAGACTTATATCCTATCCTAAAGTCTGAGGTCCGTTGGAGCTGTGAAAAAACAAAACTGAATCTACGTAAGTAAATATATACTATATATGTCGTCGACGTGTACGGGTATGTCCCAAGTTTATACGGAACTCTCGGTGAGCAAGTTCGACTTAAACTTGTTGTTTTTTTTTTGTTTTTAAAAACAAGAAGACCAGTTGGCCTACTATGACATCTTGAAGCAGAACTTATTCCACTGAGTGAAAGAGATGGTGCTAGACACCCTGTATAGCTCTGTCCCTTTCCCTCAGCGGAATAAGTTCTTCTTTAACACGTCATGGTAGGGTAGCTGGCAGACATTGTCTTGCCCCTTGTATGTATAGCACGTCAAATTTGGGTTACCTACACAAACTTAATTCAGGGTTTTCAAACCCTTTACAAACTCAAAATCAAACACACACAAAAGTTCTTCCAAATCGATCAAGTCGCTTGAAAGGACATATACATAAGACATAAGGTGACAAACATAAGATTTATGGATGGTGATGCTAATTGTGCTCATTGGCCTCTGCATTCATCCTCATTCAATAAAAAAGTGTGTGTGTCAGCTCCGACGCACGTCTGGAATTTACTCCTTAAGTACGAGTATCTAATCATACGCAAAAAGAGTTTATTCAAATATTCAACTGAAAAAGATTAATATCATATGAAAGGGTAAATTCACAAATAAATGAAAAAAAAATAGCAATATAAATACATCGACACTGATAGAAACAAACAAGCCCAATAACATATAGTATATAGGTATAGTCGCTTATACAGCATACCATATGTACGTCTTAATACACTCACAGCCAAATTAGAAAGTTGCGCACTAAAGGTGCGCACCGAAAACGTGACACATGTTCGTTATTTTAGTAGGTTTTACCCCTCGGATTTTTCTCATACCGGGCGCCTTATATATGAAAATCGATTCTTAAGGAGTAAACTCCAAAAATTCTTCACCATTCACTTAGATCCCGAAAAATACGCAACATGTACTAAGCATTGTTTGTTAATAAAATCCGGTCGCACAATAAACAGACTTGCAATTGTCGTGGGAACAGACAGAAAAGTCGCAAAGCACTTCAATTTGCACTTATCCCGTTTTATTTTCTTAAACAATTTTAATTAAATTAATTCTACACAGACGGAATACAAAGGAAATACTTTTGAGGAAAGATACGACGTTCTTGGGACGTTTTGCCAAAGACATGGTAAACTACTTACTTACTTTACGTAGTTTTGAAAATTTTGAGGGACGAGAAATATTTATCAAAACAATTCTCATTTTTGACGAGTATATGAACAATTTCCTTAAAGAAAATCAAAGCATCTCCGAGACGGGGCCATACATTCTGCCACCCGATTTCTAAAAGACCGTTAAGTGACATTTGTTCAAATTTGAGTCTTATGTGCTGCATGGAAACGGTTTTTTTTCTCTGTCAACCCATTTGGGTCTTATTATTCTATTATTTATAAGTACTGAGATTTGGAAATCGCGTACACCGCTACCAACTTCTTTTTTGGTGTTATTAAATTCTTAAATATGGTTGTCCCAGTAAACAACACTAAACTGTAGCAAAATATGTAATACGAATTATATCTGTTTTCTGGGAAGTGGAACCAAGGGGTGGGCAGTTCCACGCGCGCCTCAGAGAGATGTCAGTAAAGCAGAGTTGCATGCCAAGGCCACTGCCTACCGGGGTTGCGGGTTGTTCGAAAGAGATACCGCGGCCCCGGAACGTAAAGGGCAATAGAAGGAACATGGGTGGGTTTTAGTCAGTACAAGTCCGACATGCCCCCCCGCTCCACCCAGAGCGGGGGAAGTCATTGGATGATTTCCCACCCGAAAAAAAAAGGGGTGGGCAGTTTGGGGAAGGGGAACAGTCTTAAATAATGACGTTCAAAGAGTGTTGATCATCAGCCTAGATTATTAAATGACTTTTGATTATAGACTTTGACAAGCTTAACAAAAGGTTGCTATTCTATTTAACCTTTACCTGACTGTAGACGTTCCATAGTTAGTTCCAAACATCGGGCGTGATTCGATTCTGGGAGTCCACTTTTTAAGCATGAAAGTCGTAGTTGCGGCAGAGTCTACGATTGTTTCCTACTCCATATCATAAACGGACTTAAAATTGTTAGAGAACCAACCTAAAAAATAATGAAAACATGGTTGAGGTGACCAGAGAGTTGTCCCGAGTCTCAATATGCTTACAAAACTCAAGATTGGAATATCAAAACAGAGAGTCTCGTCGATTTTGAAGTATTGAGCACCTCTATTCCCAAAATAAAGGCCTTAACATATAGACAGACGGACAATGGACTGATGCTAAAGGGTTCCGTATTTTTACTTTTGAAGTACGGAACCCTAAAAATTAAAATTTGAAAGGTTTCAAGGGACACCCGGATGCAACGAAGTTATTATTAATTATGTACAAAAAAACCTGTATACACTCAACAAAAATAATCGTCGCGACACCACACGTTTCAATGCGAAATAGAAAGACAAAACGAAAATAACTGGCTTGCTTTCTATGAGAGAAAGAGAAACACGCGCACGTCGCACGGGTTACAACTATAGCAAAAAGTGTCGTTACAACTTTCAGTCTTATTTTTTTTCGTCTAGCCCCCGTTCGCAACACGCGATAAGGAACTTCGTTCCAATAAAAATCTTTTATTCACAGCCTACATGGGCCCTTAATACGCGTCATTCATTATTAAAAAGCGTTTAAATAATAAAAGAACAACACATTTTACCAATATTAAGTGAAATAAGCAATACAAAATATTTTGGCATCTTTCCTTATACGAAAATACATTATGATATCTCACACAGACAATAGAATACCCTTGAAAATGTGAATTCATCTTCCAGTTCCAAATCTCGGGAACTACGTCGCGACTACACACACTACGTCTTTGTGACATATCTGTGTCACGGTCAAGATTTTAACTTTGACTTTTTTATAAAACCCTGGCAGAGGTCGAGCAAAGTGCATACATCGTTCGTTTATTTTAGCACAAGGACGTTTTTATGGGTATTTTTCTATAGAACTGTAAATTGCTATATTTATCGCGACATTGAATGTTAATAATAGCTAGAGTTTTTTTTTAAACACGCTTCTTTAAGTTTACCTGTTAGTAACAAACTACTATTATTTTTTTACTTATGCGAAATCATTAATGCCGTGACGTCTGACAGGGAAGAATGGAAGAAGAAAACGTGTTGCGCAAATAGAATGGGACAAAAGCAGGAAAATAATGATGGATGTGAAACTATCCAATAACTTCCTTTTTTTAACATGTAAATGTTCCGGGGCTGCGGTATCTCTTACGAACAACCTGCAACCCCGGATCAGATGCTAAATTTGACCAACTTTACGGTTCAGTACTGAGATGAAATTTAGCATACGCATTAGTTTTCGGTGACAATCCATATTTAAATAACTAGTTCTTTTTTTATTTTTGTTTTCATTATTCATCTGCTATACACCCACATTTCACCAGTTTTACTTTAAGTTTCAAATCAGGTAGACTATTAAGTATACCTTTACTTAACCTTTCAGGGATTTTCGGAGTGATGTTAATGTATGTTATCAAGTTAAACACAACATTGCATTTTATTTTTAATGTTGCGTGTACTTGTGGCGAATGCCAAATAAACATGTTTTCTTTCATTTCTCAAAAAGAATTCAAACAAAAACAATTTTTCCCTTCATTTTTCTTATCTTCAAACCTTAGTCGAAAATGTAACGCCTAAAAGTTATAGCCCAGTTACCAATTCCTATTCCAACATTTTCAGCAAGCTAGCAGCAATAAAAATAATTCTGCCCTCCCAACATGACCCTCATAAAACACAGAAATATTATAACGAATATTTAGACCACAAAATATGATAATGTCCTACCAGAAAATAATTCCCTTTAAAAGATCTAAAACCATCTTTGTTTTGAATATTTCAGACAAATCCGGCCGCAGGATGAAACCCGGGTCATCAATCCGTACAAACCATGTATTAAAACCAAAATACCCTCAAACGAAACCTTTTTACGTTGTCAATTTACATAAACCCTTTTCACACCTCGTGCATATAAGAATCAACTCTAAAGCTACACACATCCAAATAAAAAAGAAAAATTTCCTACCGTTTAAAACGGCAACAATGATTTCAGTTCAAGCCTTCACCAAACATTCTTCTCTTATTTGAGATACCGTATTTAGTGACAAAGACAGAAATAGAAAAACAATACCGTGTGAGCGGGATGGGTGGTTTAAGCTGTCGTAGCTTCGTAGCTCGTAGCTGATTGCTACGGCAGTTCGCTCGTAGACCCCTGTCGTAGCGCGCCTACGTGACAGAGCAACTTTCGTAAATTCTTCATACAGTATTATAGTAAGGAATTATGTTTGTGTGCGTAGCAAGCGTTCAGTTTTTCACTGTGTGTAATATTTTTATGTAAAAAGTGGATAAGTTTTTGTCTGATAGTTCAACGTACAATATAATTGTGAAAGCGAATGGTAGCGGGTTTTACGGATTGGACGATGGTATGATTTTTTTTAATTTTATTTTTGTGCTATTTCATAAAAAATATTATTAATGTTTTTTCAACAACAGATTCTTATTCTTAAGTTAAAGTTGTGCTTTAAGTGTAACAAATGTAATTCAATTGAAATTTGTTTTTCATTGTGATAAAGTTTTCATAGGTTTTTTTACATTACTATTTTAACTTTTTGCTAGTACTAACTTACCTCCAAAAATAATAATAGTAATCTCTTTCAGTAATAACATGCAAACTTTTACTCTTTCAGTAAAAATTGTTGTTTAATTTTAAAAACATTTATTATATGACATAACATTATTCTTTAGTTTTTCAAGCCGACTTTATGATATCTTTTTTTTCTTCTAATAACCACAAGGGTTGGTGCGAGTTGGCGCGGTTGCTGAACTCCTGGTTAGACTTGAGGCAGGGCTTTGCCCAGCAGTGGGATAGTATAGACTTGAATAATTTCCGTCGGCATTTGCAACAATAAACTGCAAGTACCCAGGATTAAGTAATACTAAAATTAAATTAATAAGGGTGCCAATATATCTTGCCCATTCTTCTCCAAAGATATCTACGTTTTTTTATGAATTGGCAACTTCAGCAATTTCACCAATTTGATTCCATGGGCTGAATTACAGGATAACTTCGTGTTTGACTGTTCAAAAGTGCCTGTAATAGAAATGGTTGGTCTATCATCATAGTATATTAATATCATACAGTCGAAAGTTTGTTACTCCTTCACGCTCAAACGGCTTATCGGATTTGGATGAAATTTGGTACGTAGTTAACTTATACCCTGTATACATATGAGCTACTTTTATACCAGTCTATGTGGGTGAAACTGCGGTTGCAGCTAGTTAGAAATTAAAGTTATTTTTAAAACCGACCACATGCGAGTCGGACTGGCACACCTAGGGTTCTGTAGAAACTTGTCGCCAGGTTCTACGGAACCCTTGGTGCGCGAGTCCGGTAAACGGCAAATTTGACTGCGTAGACTTATAAAGTTGTTTTTTTCATAGCTCCAAAGAACTTTAAACTTGAGCATATGGTTTCAATTTTAACACGAAACCTCCAAGTTTTCGCGAGATGATAAGTCTTGACGGATACACAGACAGACGGACCATATACACAGACAAAGTGATCATATAAGGGTGATCACTAAGTCATCATCATCTGCCTAGCCTTTTCCCAACTACGTTGGGGTCGGCTTCCAGTCTAACCGGATGCAGCTGAATATCAGTATTTTACATGGAGCGACTGCTTGTCTGACCTCCTCAACCCAGTTAGTACTGGGTAATACGATACCCCTTGGTAAGACTGGTTGTCAGACTTTCGGGACACTGACTAGGTAGTCGTTACAGGTGTAACGACTGTCAAACATCTACAAATGACAGCCGGGACCAACGGCTTAACGTGCTTTTCAGAGGCACGGAGGAAACTCGGTATGTAACGGGTGGTCACCCATCCACAGATCAACCTAGGCAAGCGCGGCTTAACCTAAAGATCGAAGGGTGATCACTAAGTAATCACTAAAATAAAAATGTTCATTGAAATCATTTCAAATTCTTACTCTAGGCACGTGCCTGATATCCTACTACTATATTATAAAGGCGAAAGTTTGTATGTATGGATGTATGGATGTTTGTTACTCTTTCACGTAAAAACTACTGAATGGATTTGCATGAAACTTTACCACAATATAGCTTATACACCAGAATAACACATAGGCTATAGCTTATACATCAGAATAACACATAGGCTACAATTTTTGAGGTTTCTAATGTGAGGTCGTAAAAAAAACACATTTTTTGCGCTTACATTGCAAACGCTGACTGAATCCTACAAGATAGATCAAAACAATGTACTACAGTATTGTACAACTTAAAAAGGTCTACAAAAAAGTCCGTGATGGTATATGTTTATCTCTTAGGAATAACCCACAATAACCATTTCTTATCCTTTAATTTGTACGAGAAATAATGGCTTATTTACGAAGCGATTTTAAGCAATACAGTATTAATCCTTATCCAATTAAGTATCTTAAATACATTGTGCATTTAATAAAGATCAATATGGCTTTTTACAGCATGTAAATTAAATAAATATTTTCGAAGATATCACAGATTTAAAATGCAGAGTCATAGCAATTTCGGCGATAAATACTGTTTCGGTGATAAATACCGGCAGCGGTGCCAGGCGAACGGGGCGTGGGGGAAGCGGGGTAGGTGCGGTGGGGAAGAAGTAGCTCATCGCTGAGTGCGCGACCCGAACGCGGGCAGACGCGTGAGGGCAGACGTCGTTGACGGTTGTGTCCGTTTTGCGAATTTTCAAGGCACTAGCGATTTGATAAAAACGTATGGTCGCTTACTTTAAGTAATATAGGCCTAAGGTTAGTTATTGCCAGGTTTCTTTTTGGTTAGGAGTTACACGTACAAAAAGATACTTCATTTTTACGAATTACTTCATTGAAAATTCAATTACTATATAGATAGGTTACTTACAGTTAATTATAACAAACTAGCTTCCGCCCGCGACTTTGTGCGCGTGGCATAGTTACTTTAGGCTAACGCTAACTTTAACACCTGTGATGATCGAAAAAAAAATATCCTTCTCTGCCCTTTTCTTCCTTCTTTCTCCCCCTACTCTATTCCCACTTTTTTTAGCCTATGTCTGTCTTCAGGGTCCCAACTATCTCTGTAACAAAATTCATCAAAATCGTTTAGGCCATTTAGGCGTGAAGACGTAACAAACTAACTAAACTAGAATAGTGCCGAGATGATGGCAATAGGCTCAACCCTTATTACAACGGACTATAACACAAATGCGCATTTATGTTATAAAAAGCAAGTATTAGTGTGTCAACTTAGACAGAAGTGTATAATATCCTTATCCTTACTATCTATATATATAAAAGAAAGTCGTGTTAGTTACTCCAGTTATAACTCAAGAACGGCTGAACCGATTTAGCTGAAAATTGGTGAGGAGGTAGCTTAGAACCAGGAGACGGACATAGGATACTTATTTACATACTATTCATCCCGGTAAGAGAAGTAGGGTAGGTAGGGTGGGTAGATTAGAAGGTAGGTAGGATAGGTTAATCCTTACTAATAAAAGCGAAAGTACTAGGCTTGCATGAATTCACGGTGAAATTAATCCCAACAGTTTGATCTGTGGATTCAAAGTTCTTTATAGAACCAACTGCGTTGAGAGATAAAACTACTATAAATTATAGCAACCCATGCCAAGGTTTGGAAATGGATGGGTTACCACATGGGGACAGGTTAAGCAACCCTTGCCGAGGTTTGGAAATGGATGGGTTACCACACGGACCCAGGTTAAGCAACCTTTGATGAGGTATGGAAATGGATGGGTGACACGGGGACAGGTAAAGCAACCCTTGCTAAGGTTTGGACATGGATGGGCTACCACAGGGGGCCAGGTTAAGCAACACTTGCGAAGGTTTGGAAATGGATGGGTTACCATAGGGGGCCAGGTAAAGCAACTCTTGCCGAGGTTTGGAAATGGATGGGTTAGCACAGGGGCCAGGTAAAGCAACCCTTGCCAAGGTTTGAAAATGGATGGGTTACCACACGGAGCCTGGTTAAGCAACGCTCACCAAGGTTTGGAAATAGATGGGCTACCACAGGGGGCCAGATTAAGCGACCCTTGCCCAGGTTTGGAAATGGATGGGCTACCACACGGGTCAGGTTAAGCAACCCTCACCAAGGTTTGGAAATGGATGGGCTACCACAGGGGGCCAAGTTAAGTAACCCTTGCCTAGGTTTGGAAAGGGATGGGTTACCACAAGGGGCCAGGTTAAGCAACCTTTACCAAGGTTTGGAAATGGATGGGTTACCACAGAAGGCCAGGTTAAGCAACCTTTGCTAAGGTTCGGAAATGGATTGGCTTGGAATGGGTTACCACAGGGTCGAAGGCACTTTGAATAAAACTGTATTACTGCTCAGTAAGAGAGTTTTATTTTAAGTGCCTTCGATCCACGAATTCATAAACGATGATGAACACGAAAACGATGTCCTTTTGGTAAATCCACAATGAAACAGAATAATGATGTTTTCAATGACATATTTAGTTCCTATCACAATCTGTTCTTTTCTGCATATTACTCTTACAAAATAATGTCGATGTTTCACATCTGCGAGGCGACCCGTGACGGCTCACATTTTTATGATTATTTTTATATTAATTATCGTTAATCACTACAGCACTTGAATTATTTTTTTGTCTATACGCCAAAGAAGTATAACTTCTAACGCATGTACATAAGTACACACACCCCTTTTTTTAAACTTCTTGGATGTGCCTGGCTTACCACCGCACAATTTACGCCTATACTGAAAGGAAAATTCGAAGGTGAGGAAGTCCTCATTCCGAGGATCCCGATGATCCCAACCGATTTGCCGTTTGAATTTAAAAGTCTTCAATATCCGATCTGTCTTGCATTTGCCATGACCATCAACAAATCACAAAGCCAACCCTTAAAAGTTTGTGGTTTGAATCTAGAACATCAATGTTATTCCCATGGTCAATTATATGTGGCATGTTCACGGGTCGGAAGACTATCTGCGTTGTTTGTTTTTGCGCCAAATAAGAAAGCAACCTATGTACCTACTGAAATGCAGAAACAATAATAAATGATTAATGTACTTCATTTTTTTTTCTAAGAAAAAATTAACTTACTAAATTTGAAAATCGGCTTATTATTTATTGCCTTTAAGGCGGAACAGAGTTCGCCGGGTCAGCTAGTAAATAATAAATAACAGACTTGACATTTACTTTCCTACTATTTACATTTACAGTATAAATCGCTTTAAAACGAATTTGGTAGCCTAATGGCAAAAACCAAAATCTTATTGATTTGTCCTGTCTGTTTTTCCGTCCGCCTTTATGTCACTGTCGATTAACTCCGAGATTGTTGGCACCATTTTTTTTGTGAATGGTATATCTTCAAATATCCTTCTCCGTTCTAGGAGGAGCAGGGGGAGGTGTTATACTTATAGTGACTAAAACCCACCCATGTTCATTGCTCTTTATGTTCCGGGGCCGCGGTATCTCTTTCGAACAACCTGCAACCCCGGCAGGTGGTGCCCTTGGCAGGCAACTCTGCTTTGCTGACATCTCTCTGAGGCCCGCGTGAAACACTAACGCGTCGTCGACACGGTCTATCGTCATTGTACGGACGGACAGTGACCTGCCTATCTAGATCTAAGTCGCACAATTAGAATCTAAATTGAAGTGTGCGATATATAAGCAGAGGGGCTTGCCAGAGCCTCCGCCTGCCGGGGTTGCGGGTTGTTCGAAAGAGATACCGCGGCCTCGGAACGTAAAGGGCAATAGAAGGAACATGGGTGGGTTTTAGTCAGTACAAGTCTGACATGCCCCCCCGCTCCACCCAGAGCGAGGGAAGTCTATCTATTGGATGATTTCCCACCCAAAAAAAAAAAAAGTTTGCGATATATTGTTTTTTTTGCACAAAATGCCTTCCTCAACCGGATCTTTATAACGAATCGACAAGCCCTTAACAGACAACACTCTTGACAATATTTAAACAAAAACCACTTACTTTGCTTAAGAAAATAGCGACAACATGAAAAAGAACCCACTACCTTGTTTATATTAAGATTTACCTAAAGATTAATTAAACTCTCCCTTTGTCTACACCCAATTAAAATTCTTGCGTTCTCATTCTGAAGATCAATTCCTTTTATTTTTTGTTTAGGGATCTTTTTCATTAAATTGTTGCAATTAGTCTTTTGGAGAAAGGAGGTTAATCCTTGTTTAATTATGGTCTTTTTTGACAAAAAGGTTTCACGTAATCTATATACTGGATCCTTGTTTTGTACTGGTTCTATTCCTTACAAAAGAGAGGAGCTCGTGGCTAAATAACAGCTGACGCTCGGGTCAATCTTTAGGTTAAGCCGCGCTTGCTTAGGTTGCTGTGTGGATGGGTGACCACCCGTTACATACCGAGTTTCCTCCGTGCCTCGGATAGCACCTTAAGCTGTTGGTGCCGGCTGTCATTTGTAGATCTTTGACAGTTGTTACTCAGTGGTAATGCGATATGCCTTGGTAAGACCGGTTGTTGTTGACCCAATTAGTACTGACTAATTGGGTTGTGGAGGTCAGATAGGCACTCGCTCTATGTAAAATACTGATATTCAGCTGCATGCGGTTAGACTGGAAGCCGACCCCAACATAGTTGGGAAAAGGCTAGGCAGATGATGATATTCCTTACAAAAGAATGATTACCTCTTGTAGAGGTGATCGCGTTAGAACGCGAGAGGCACTAGGAAGCAGTCACCTCCTTCCCCAAAGGAGTTATGCTAGCAAATGATGTGGATAAATGGTAGATCCTCAAACCAACCTAGCAACCGCGGGAGACACTTTGTGCATTAAAAGCTGCAAGACGACTCCCGGCCACCGTGGACGCGTTTGTGTTCCACAGACAGAGATGTCAGCGTCGAGGGCAGGGTTGCGGGTTAATCGAAAGAGATACCCTGGCCCCGAATCATAAAGGGCAAAAGAAAGACTTGACGGTACAGTTGGCGCAGTGGCTGAGCGATCGACTGCTGTCGCGTTGTCGCGGGTTCGATCCCCACACTAATGGTATTTTCCGTCAGGAATTTCTCAGTAAGTACAGCCTACACCTTTGAATATTACAGTCGTGATGTAACGTTATCCTTACTTATATTATAAAAGCGAAAGTGAGTTTGTTTTTTTTTGTTTTTTTAACGTCGTCACGCCTAAATGGCTAAACCGATTTTGATAAATTTTAGCACAGAAATAGTTGGGACCCTGGAGACGGACATATGCAATTTTTTTTTAAATGATTGGTATATGAGGGAGAAAGAGGGAAGAAAAGCGAAAACTTTGCATTGCTATTACAATAAATAAAGCGCAAGGGCAAAAACTAAAGGTAGCAGGTACATGTAAATCAGGAAAAAGCAACTGTGTTACCCCGAATTTTAAGCGCCATTTACATGATGCAAGTTTGTTGCCTGTTGCATACAATAAAATTGAAGCAATAAATTACTTGCATGGTCTAAACAGAACGTACGATTTTGATCTATTGCGCAAGTTTTGCTTGACAAAACTTTCTTAGTGTAAACAGCACATACAGTTCATTTTTTTTACTTTTATCCTCGTGTAAACAGTTGCGTACAATTCTTGTAGGGCAATTATTGCACTTCATTTATTGCATACAATAATGGCACTTGAATGTTCAAGAAAATTGTATCGTCTAAATGAGGCTTTACGCAAGCAAAGCCGCAGGCAAAAGCTAGTATGACATATTTAAGAGTGAATTTAAATACCAAAAGTTATCTGTATTCATTCAAAGTGCCATTATATAATCAGGAAGTATTTACTTTGTAAATGTCACTGCTCCTGTACAAAATAATTATCAAACGAGAATGAAATATTAACATCCCGAACTTCTAAATGTTAATGCTAATTTTAGTCTAAAATAGAACACGATCACGGTTCAACTAAGGATAATTTATGTCAATTCTACTTCCGAAACAAAATAACTTTGAACAATTCTCGCTTGTTCTAAATAGGGTAGGTGAAGTTCTTATTTACGGGTTCTTCAAAATTAATAATGTCATCTAGTCATTTACATGCTTGCATACCATTTACTCAAGTATTTTTGGGGATCCGTAACTCAAAAGGATAAAACCGAACCCTTATTGGATCACTTTGTTGTCTGTATGTCTGATTGTCTGTCTGTTGTTCGAAAGAGATACCGCGGCCCCGGAACGTAAAGGGCAATATAAGGAACACGGGTGGGTTTTAGTCGGTTAAAGTCTGACACTCACCCCCGCTCCGCCCAGAGCGGTGGAAGTTATTTGATGATTTCCCACCACAAAAAAAACGGGCACGGTAGCTTTTTCAAATAATCGACAACCTCGGCTGTCAGTAGCCCTGGAATGCCCCTCTGCTTTGATGTCATGTCTGCATAAGATTTATATTTGGCTTGCGCAAATATGATCATGTCTCTGAATTTCGTATAAAGCTCAAGTGGCTTCCCATAAGACTGCGCCGGAATACTCATATCTTGTTTCAGCTATACAATACTAGCTTTCGCCCGCGGCTTCGCTCGCGTTAAATTCGGGGTAACACAGTTCCTCTTGCAACGCTAAGTTTTCCCTTTTTTCCCTCTTTCTCCCTCACTACCCTCTTTTTAAAAAAAAAATATTAGCCTATGTCCGTCTCCTGCTTCTCAACTATCTCTGTACCAAAATTCATCAAAATCGGTTAAGCCATTAAAGCGTGAAGAGGTAACAAACAAACAAACTCACTTTCGCTTTTATATTATTATAATATATTTATATATATATTATATATATATATATATATATATATATATATATATATATATATATATATATATATATATATATATATATTAAATATATTAAAGTAAGGATAAGGATTTCGTTTAATCCTAGAACCCTCCCTTATCTTAAAGAACGTTTTAAGTTCCTTCATGACACATATAATAAATATCTGAGGTGATCGGGAAACCTGAGACTGGAGATGCCGGTTGCCGGTACATTCTACTAGCATCTAAGATAAATCGTATACAGTTCAAGCTGTACGGCTATGGAATGCCCTGCCCGTGTCTGTAAGGAGCGCTCAAACCCTGTCTACTTTTGAAATTCTGGTCAAAAAGCACTACTTCTCTCCTTAAACAACAATATTAAATATTTATTTCCTCTTTATGAATGTTATTTTATATGTATTTATATATATGTAAGTATTTGTTTTTTTAAATGTTTTAAAATTATGTTTTTAAATTAATTTTGAAAATGTTACGCCACAGACTACCTACAGTACTGTTTCTCCTCCTTTAAATCCATCCAAAAGTTGACTTGAAAAGATCGCTTTTAGCGATAAGACCGCCCATTGTGTCACCCTATTTATAAGTTGTTTAGTATTATTCTTGTTACTTGTATGGTGTACATAATAATGAATATTCTTTCTATCTTTGAGGTGTGCGTAGAATACCAACGTGCCGTCATCGTAATAGACGTAGAGCTACTCATTGCTCATCGTACACACCCCTCACAATCCACAGACTCAACCTCTTACAAAGATAATCTCTTAAAACCCATTCTTATCAAAATCTATTTCTACCCGGAATCGCCCACTCCTGGGTTTAACCTTCCCTTTCATCCAAGAGTTGGTTCTTAGCGACCCTCACCCATATACGACATTCGATATTATTTTCTAAGACGATCATTAAAAGCTAATGTTCTTGTCATAATGAGCGACCCTTATCAAAGATGTTATTACTAAATTATTTCTTTTCCATCGATATATTTATTCGGCAAAGAATGTTATTAGTGGGGATTGGATTATACGAAGTATAAACAGACTCTTTATGAAACTGTTAACTGAGAGGTATGTGCACCAACATGACTATACGATCATAAGTTTATTTATTTATTTATGCACACAAAATACATGACAAGTCACTACAGTTGTACAAAAGAGTACAAAGTTACAGCTTGTTTAAAAAAGTATCCTATGTATTATTTCAGACTATAAAATTAATCAAATAAATAACTCCATTTAAATAACTCCATTTTATCAAATAACATATATCGACTTTAAATCAATTGAAACGACACTTTAATACAGCATCATGCAACTCATTTTTCTCATAAAACCGCACACTCAGACGTGATGTTGAACTTTTCCTCATTTCTACCGCACAACGGATACCGCATCCCCGTCCAATATCGAAGCGATATTAACTGCTTTGGTGGCGAGAATTCTACCTATGTATCTGTATATCTACAGGGTGAGGTTTTTGAAGAAAATCGAATTTGAAGCGGCTTGAGCATTGGAGATGAAAATGTTTAATGTGGTTCGAGTTGTTGATTTTAAGGACAGTCAAGTGTGCTTGCACTGTTGCAATGATTTTAAATTTAGAAGAATTTAATTAAAAGTAAGTATGTTTTGTCTATTTTCCAAAAATGGAACGTGTTTTTTTTTCGGATAGAACTCGTCGTAAAATATAAAAATCCTGGTCAATCTTTTCGTTAAGCCATGCTTGCATAGGTTGATACGCGGCTCAGTGACCACCCATTTCTAAAAAGCCACAAGTAATTTTGAAATTTTCAACTGATTAGCCATTTATTAATTTTTTCAAACGGTTACTATGGTGTAATCATAATCTCTATTTAACCCACACCCTGTGCACAAATAGACGCCTTTTCCTGAAGAGGGCTGACAACGTAGAATATAAAATGCCGTAGTAATGTGGGTGCATCGATTGGAAACCACTCATGGGTGGCGAATATACTTGAGGTGTAAAATTTAAAAATCATTCAGTAAAGTAGTTTTTTGAGTAGCTCGTGGCTGTATAATAGCAGCCGCTTGGGTCGATCTTTAGGTTAAACCGCGCTTGCCTAGGTTGGTCTGTGGATGGGTGACCACCCGTTACATACCGAGTTTCCTCCGTGCCTCGGAAAGCACGTTAAGCCGTTGGTCCCGGCTGTCATTTGTAGATCTTTGGCAGTCGTTACAGGTAGTTAGTGTTCCGAAAGTCAAACAACCAGTCTTACCAAGGGGTATCGCATTACCTAGTACTAACTGGGTTGTGGAGGTTAGATAGGCAGTCGCTCCATGTAAAATACTGATATTCAGCTGCACCCGGTTAGACTGGAAGCCGACCCCAACATAGTTGGGAAAAGGCTAGGCAGATTAAAAGTAGTTTTGTTAGGGTTCCTTAACAAAGTGTTGGAATATTTTTTAGGATTCCGTATCTCAAAAGAAAAAAACGGAATTCGATCATTTTGTTGTTCCTCTGTTGGTCTGTCTGTCAGGACCCTTTATGTCGGGAATGAGTGAAGGTATCAAGTTGAAATTAAAACCATATACTCACCTTTATGGTCCTTTTGTGCAGCGCAAGTTTGTACGGAACCCTCGGTGCGCTAGTTTGACTCGCTCTTTATTCTTTCCTTTCTTTCTAGCACTAGTGCAAAAAAAAGTTCAAATCCTTGCTAATATTATAAAAACGAAAGTGAGTTTGTTTGTTACCTCTTCACGCTTTAATGGCTAAACCGATTTTGATAAATTTTGCTATTACAAATCAATAAGGCGCAAAGAGAACTGTGTTACCCCGAATTTAACGCGAGCGAAGCCGCGGGCAAAAGCTAACTTATAATATAGTCATAGTTTTAATAAGTAATCTATACTCACAGACTATAGATTACTGCTACATAACTGATTTTGCACATTATTTTACCAATATAAAGCCACGTTTTTTGTGAGTCCCATATGATAGGTTACGACACTTAAAATGGCTGGGATTAATACCTACGGAGACTGATTTCGCTACTTACAAATCCTTTCCTTACTAATATTATAAAAGCGTAAGTGAGTTTGTTTGTTTGTTACCTCTTCACGCTTTAATGGCTAAACCGATTTTAATGAATTTCGGTACAGAGATAGTTGGGAACCAGGAGACGGACATAGGCTAATTTTTATTTAAAAAACGTGGGATGTGAGGGAGAAAGAGGGAAGAAAAGGGAAATCTTAGCGTTTCTATTACAAATCAATAAGGCGCAAGAGAAACTGTGTTACCCCAAATTTAACGCGGGCGAAGCCGCGAGCAACAGCTAGTAATTTTAATAAAACGCTGTAGACTTACTTTTATCTTCAACTAGCTGTGCCCCGGCATTGCAATGCGTTGCAATGCAATTTTCTACCTTTCTACCTACCCTACATACCTTATCTTTCAAGTAGGATCAAACTGCACACGGTGTGCAAATTTATTTTAAAATTGGTTAAGTAGTTTAGGAGTCCATCGCGTACAAACAACGTGACACGTGATTTATATTTATTAAGAAGATTGGAAAATCGACGTTTACAATACACTTACGCAATACACACTAGGGCCACAAATTGAAGACACGGTCTATCAAAGCGGAATATGAAATGCTAAACCCGGCATGGATGCATCGATTGGTACCCATTCACGGCTCTGTTGCTACGCATGAGGCTTACAAACATATGACTACCTATGTACATTTTCGACGGGCCTGTTGGTCTAGTGGTTAGTGGCCCTGACTGCTGAGCCGGAGGTCGCGGGTTCGATTCCCACCCAGGACAAACTTTGTGTGATGAGCATGATTGTTTGTTCTGTGTCTGGGCGTGATTTATCTATAATATGTATGTATTTATAAATTATATAAGTATGTATATCAGTTGTTTGGTTACCATAACACAAGCTCTGCTTAGCTTGGGATCAGATAGCCGTGTGTTAGTTGTCCCAAGATATTTCTTTATTTATTATTATTATTTTCGTAAAGGTGCTACCTCATTATTGGAAACATATGCCTACATTTTTAAATTTTTTACAGCTCAAACTTAAGCATTTTCAGTAAGTGAGGCAAGCCGAGTATTTAATACGTTACCAGTTAAAATGTTATAATTGTGTGATGTAATTCGGTTAGATTAGAAGCCGACTCAATCATTGTTGGAAAAAGGCTATGTAGATGATGATTATATTGTTTTTGTACAAAATTGAATCTTGAATTTATTTCGTTGCACGCGAATGTTCAGGTGAAGAAGAGCCTTTATGTTTGACTAGCTTTTGCTCGCGGCTTCACTATCGTTAAATTCAGGGTAACACAGTTTCCCTTGCACCTTATTGATTTGTAATAGCAACGCTAAGTTTTCCCTTTTCTTCCCTCTTTCTCCCTCACATCTCACTATTAAAAAAAAACCTATGTCCGTTTCCTGGTTCCCAACTATCTCTGTACAAAAATTCATCAAAATCGGTTTAGCCATTAAAGCGTGAAGAGGTAACAAACAAATAAACTCACTTTCACCTTTATAAAATTAGTAAGGAGAAGGATAGTAAGGATATAAATACAACTTGTATATTATATAACATTCACACCAACTGATTTCCAAAGGGAGTAGGCAGATTTATAGCACGTAACATGTTACGTTCTCTATATTCTGTTTTTGCTTCGTCCACTTTCATTCATATAAACGTTTGAAGTAGACATTAAGTACGTCTAAATTGAGTAACGACTAATTCATTGTTTTATGGTTAGGCAGAGGTGTACTTAATACAGAATAGCCACATTTTAACAGTATATAATATAACTTTGGTGAAATCCAGAATACGTGTTTGCTATTCAGAAATTTTGATGGAAAAATTTAACACTGTCCGACCCGGGAATTAAACCCAAAACCTCATACTGAGCAGTTGCGTTGGCAACAGCTACACCATATAGATGCAATTTTTTTTTTAGTTAAAATAATCGTTTAGAGTGCGCAAGTTTAAAGAGAACACCACATTAAAAAAAAACAAACACTGGTGTTTTGATTCAAATTTACAAATTAATATTGCAGCACCACTCAAAACGGGCGCAGAATTGGCGTTGCCAACTTTCAGAATGTACGGCTTGTATTTCTGTTGGCAACATTATTATCTATATTAGCAGCTGTGCAATGGTTCTGATCACATAGATCTTGTGTAATTTTTTTTCTGTTATGCACCCTGCCGCTATTTTGTTTTCTCTCTACATGACCCTAAGGTAGCCTGGTAGAAAATGCCCAAGGCATTAAGTCCGCCTTTTTTTTTCGGGTGTGAAATCATCCAATGACTTCGCCCGCTCTGGGCGGGGCGGGGGGGGGGGCATGTCAGACTTGTACTGACTAAAACCCACCCATGTTCCTTCTGTTGCCCTTTACGTTCCGAGGCCGCGGTATCTCTTTCGAACAACCCGCAACCCCGGCAGGCGGAGGCTCTGGCAAGCCCCTCTGCTTTGCTGACTCTCTGCGAGGCGCGCGTGAACGACGGACGGACGGTGAACTACCCATTGCTCACCGCCCACAGGCCCGCATCTACGGTGGCCGGGAGTCGTCTCGCGGCGCCCGGCGCCATAGGCGTCTCCCGCGGCGGCTGGCGTGGGCAGATGTTCTCTCCCTCAAACGCACGAATAGATCGCACCGGAGGTCTGCCCGCCGAGCGGCAACTTGCCGCGGCAGCGGGTTTTCCCCCAGGTGTAGTGCCTCCGCGCGCCACTCAAACAGGCGCGCGAGGACTATCGCCTCCAGATCCCACGGTGGCAGTCCGGCAAGGAGGCTTGCTGCCTCGCCGGAGATCGTGCGGTAGCCTTGGATGAGCCGTATGGCCACCACCTTTTGGGGCGCGTTCAGGTAATGGGCGGCGCGCCGCCCTAAAGAACGCGCCCATACTGGGGCCCCGTAAAGGGCCATGGACCGCACGACTCCGGCATAGAGCCTACGGCAGGAGGCGTTTGGCCCCTTCAGATTGAGCAGGAGCCGCTTGAAAGCAGCCCCCGTCCGCTCGAGCTTGGGAGCCAAACGTCGGAAGTGTTCGACGAAGTTCCACCGGCTGTCGAGGACGATTCCCAGGTACTTCATCGTCGACCCGACGCCGATGCGAACCCCTCCTACCGTCAACTGGGATCCCGACGGTGGCGTGTTTTCGCGGCCATGAAAAAATATGGCCTCGAATTTGTGCAAGGCCACCTCGAGACCCAGTAGCCGGATCCTCTCCGCGACTACAGCAACCCCGCGTGTCATATTGTCGGCCGCCGCCTGGTGCGACCCCCCCTGAGTCAGGACGAGCGTGTCGTCAGCGTAGAAAACTACACTGACGCCGCTGGGGAGGTCGGCGCGCAGCACCCAGTCGTAACCGATGTCCCACAGGAGCGGCCCCAAAACCGATCCCTGTGGGACACCGCACGACATCTCTCGCCGGTTCCACTCTCCAGAGCAACCGGGGTATATGACGGCCCTGTCCGTCAGATATGCCCCGACCACACGACGAAGGTAGGTCGGCATCCGGTGGTATTGGAGTGATGCAGCTCCAAGGCATGGTGTTAAACGCGTTGGCGATGTCGAGAGACACCGCCACGACAACCCCACCCCTGGACACTGCAGCCCCCGTCGTAAGGGCTCTCACGCGCATGATGGCGTCCACCGTCGAGCGCCCTTGCGGAAACCATACGCGGTATCTTCCCGGCAGATTTTCCTGCCCTTGTTCCATTCTATTTGGGGTCAGCGTAACACGTTTTCTTCTTCCATTCTTTCCCCTGTCAGAAGTCATGGCATAATTTACTCTTTTCTGATTCATATCATTGGACAGTGTTGTGACAACTGTTTGACTGAGTGTGTGCTTGAAGTATTAAATAAATAATGGGCCTGTTGGTCTAGTGGTTAGTGGCCCTGACTGCTGAGCCGGAGGTCGTGGGTTCGATACCCACCCAGGACAAACTTTGTGTGATGAGCATGATAGTTTGTTCTGTGTCTGGGTGTGATTTATCTATAATATGTATGTATTTATAAATTATATAAGTATGTATATCAGTTGTCTGGTTACCATAACACAAGCTCTGCTTAGCTTGGGATCAGATATCCGTGTGTGAGTTGTCCCAAGATATTTATTTATAATAAATAAAACGACAGAGAAAAAACTAAATAAAACTCGATTTATGAATGGCTTATTTTAATGAAGCCGAAAAAATACTCGGAAATAAACAACCGGCTCCAGCCATTCTGTACAAATATTCACTTCTATTTATTTATTTGCTTACCCAGCCAGATTAACTATTGCATAAATTTAACATTTAAATTGTTTTGGCGCAGTGGAATTCAGAAGACATTAATTCTGTTACATTTTTGATAGCTATCTTTAGCCATTTGTTATATTATTGTGTTTGTATATAATACAAATAAATGCAGCTTAAGTTAAGTATGATAAAGGTAGTTTATTTCAGTACTAAAGTGGATAAAAACTAGTGTATGACTCATTTAAAAATAAAATTACAAGATCCAAATAAATATATAATATTATAAATACGGATGTTTGTGAGGATGTATGGATGTTTGTTACTCTTTCACGTTAAAATGGCTGAGTGAATCTTGATGAAATTTTACACACAAACTCACTTTCGCTTTTTTAACATTAGTAAGGATTAAGTAGAATTTATTAAAACTTTCGCTTCAAAACAAGCATATTCATATTTTTAATACTTTAGTACAACTGAACTCAATTTTTACTTGTCCTCTGCTTCACCCGCTTGACAAATTAGGGGTAAACATACACTCTGGAATAAAATGTCACAGTTACAAATTACTGTACTATCCTACAGAACCTGGGCGCTATTACTGTACGGACTGTTTGTCTTCGTGTGCGTTTACTTCGGGAGAATAAATGGAGCCAGTACTAGCAGTAGTCCACTGGGAACGTTTACTAGCCTAATATTTAAATGCGCTATGTTCGTGGAAGAAGCAACTGAGCGGAATAAATGTAGTAACAATGTAGAATATTGTTTGTATTAGAATAGAACTTTATGTTGCAAGCTAAATATTTTAGGCAAACAAAGTATTTGCGTGCACAACTAACAAATATGACATGGCAAATATTTTGCCAGTAGTCAAACAAAAGTAGACACTTTTGTTGCAGAAACATTGACATGGTTTTTTCTGTAGTTATAGGTCCCGAATAACTGCATAGGTTTTTTTTTCTGAAGTTATTGCCTTATGGCAACTCTGACATCAATTGTGGCACAACAAATACAAAAATTAATGCCACCACTATGCTTCTGACTTGGTTTTATAAGCCGTTGAGAAATATCACCCAGGCATACTGGTCTGGGTTCCTCACGACGTTTTCCTCCACTGTGTGATAATAATACAATATTATCACTGCAGATAGCAAATACACAGACTCTTGCCTTTTTTCATGGGGTCGGAAGAAACCACATATATATTTTTTATACGAGGAGTTTTCTCACACTAGGAGTTTCTTCTGTATCGTGGGTGCTTTTACAAACCTTTAAACTCACATACACAAATAGCTAGACCCGAAACGACTATCTGCAGGTCATACAAATATTTGTTCTGTGCGGGAATCGAAACCGCGACACGCAGCGCAGCAGTCGATCGCTCAGCCACTCCGCCAACAGACGGCACGCGACTATTAAAAACAAGTTGCTAGTACTATGAGGCAAATCATTCTGAACACACCTATAAGAAAAGTGTATTAAGTCCGCCTATACATTTACCACTATTGTACATGAAATTTGTCTAAATATATTAAAAAAAAACTGGTACTTTAAAATAGTGTGAATTACCATAATTCATTTATTTAGGACTAGCTTTTGCCCGCGGCTTCGCTCGCGTTAAATTCGGGGTAACACAGTTCCCCTTGCGTCTTATTGAATTGTAATAGCAACGCTAAGTTTTCCCTTTTCTTCCCTCTTTCTCCCTCACATCCCACTTTTTTAAATAAAAATAGCCGATGTCCGTCTCCTGGTTCCCAACCATCTCTGTACCAAAATTCATCAAAATCGGTTTAGCCATTAAAGCGTTAAGAGGTAACAAACAAACTCACTTTTGCTTTTATAATATTAGTAAGGATAATAATAGGTATAAGTATTTGAAATAAAAAAAAAATGAAAAATAATACGCCACAAACTACATACAGTACTGTTTCTCCTCTTTTTAAATCCTTCCAAAGGTTGTCTTGAAAAGATCGCTTTTAGCGATAAGACCACCCATTGTGTCACCCAATTTACCTATAAGTTTGTCTAGTATTATTCTCGTTACTTGTATGGTGTACATAATAAAGAATATTCTATCTATCTATCTAAAAACATTTCTTATTAATTTTCCAAGACTTAATGACAAACTCGAATAAATAAGTACAATTTCAGATTTCCATGACATAAACATCTATTACGAGCAAGTTACTAGCATAAAACAAACGCGCCTTCACTCTACCTATCTAAACACACCTCCACAAACATATGAGAACGCTAGCAGTAACAATACACATCTTAGAATGCAAAATGTATTCTGTGAACCACAGTTACTTCTTCCACACACTGCATTGAACAAAAATTCAAGGAAAATGTTCTATGAGATGTACTTTAAAATAAGTCAGTCGGCAACAGTCTTGTGACCAGTGAATAATATAAATGGAACTTTCACGGACTGACATAAGCCGCGACAGTAAGAATACAAAGTATTGTATATAAGTTCAGTTGTGTGCAACAGAATATTATATGTATCTTGTTGAGACGGTGTTCAATATTTTAAGTCCCGTATTGCGCCCGATTGATGGCATTATAGACTTACTTCCCGCGGCTTCGCTCGCGTTAAATTCGGGGTAACACAGTTCCCCTTTCCCGATTTACAGGTACTGCTACCTGTAGTTTTTGCCCTTGCGCCTTATTTATTGTAATAGCAATGCTAAGTTTTTCCATTTTCTTCCACATTTCTAACGTCAAACGTCAACAAATTTTCAAAGTCTATGGCGGAGATGTTAGAAACAATTTTTGTTTTTTTTTTTATCTTGCTTAGCCCTTAATTCGACAAGAGACAAAAATCACGAATTTCTATTGTTTTTATTTATTTTTGTCATAGTAAGATGTTTTTTAGACCAGGAAAAATAATTTAAAAAATCTAGGATATCTAGATTTTCAGAAAATGCATGTCCAGTATTCTGGACATTGCCAGGTCCTCCATAAAGTAACAGTAAATATCGATGTGAAGTATACTGGACTTTTCCGAATTAAGGAATTGTGCGATAATTTTAAAAATATGATAAAAATGAAAAATCTTTGTGTATAACAAAATAATTTATTGCAGTAAAATAAAAAATAATAATTACCTACTATTTATAGGTTGCGCGGCTTCAATACAATTATATAAAACACAAAAAGTTCATTCCTATTTTCTTATAATGACATAATTTCATAATTTTGACATCAATAATTATCAAAAACTACAGCTTTTTACATTAACTGCAAACAACAAGCTTCTGAAACTTCCACCATCTAACTTATATTATATAGTCAGTCAAAACTTTCCAAAACAATAGTTTCACTTAGTTGCTATGGTAATCGTAAAAACAATTGCTAATCCAAATACATCACAAATGCGCACCTCAATGGTTTTGCAAAGGACTACTTGGCTCTTTAGGTTCTTCTCCTTCAGCCTTAGGCTTTTCTTGAGAAAACTGAATGTACTGATATGACTTTAAGTCGTTTACCATCCCCGACATACCTGTCCAGACAGAGTTTTTGAAATGCTACTTACTGGGTTCATGGGATTATATAGCCTTGTGTTTCCCGCCTCTGTCCTTTTATATGGTATTGTCTTTTCTTCAATGCTGTACCTCATCTCATTTTCAGTGGATTAGTAGTTCGTCCTCACCTTCTCTAGAAGCGGCCTCATTTTCAAGTATTGATCCAAATTGGGACAGGAATTGTCTACGAAATGAATAACCCTGCATATGCATTCAAACCTTTTCAGAGGCTATAACGTTAGGCAATTGCTGGATATTGTAGTTTTATCATAGTAGTAAGATAGAGACACGTAAGATGGCAAATTCAATTTACCTGGCTGGTAGATGACAACAATTCTCTAATTAATGGGGCATGGATAGTTCTTCGACTTCTGGCTCGCTATTGTGTATTTCGTCGTCAGATGTATCGTCATTTCTGATGTTATTGTTGGACATGTTCAGGTTTTTCAGTGACGATGGATGGTGCATTTTCTGATAAAATTTCAACTTCCTGGCTTCCAATCTGGCTCTTTATCAGAACTGGTAAAGTCTTCTTGTCAAAAAAGAGTTAGATGGTGGTACTAAAGCTAATAATTATGACGCGCGTGGGGTTTTTCTGAAAACCTGTAAATAAAAGTATTGCTAGATGTCAAGAAATAACATATAAAACGCATAATACGGATATTAGTTTTTAATATTTCCTATTTTTTAGTTTTCTGTATCATGGGCAAAGTCCAGTATACTGCACATCGCTAAACCATACTAAATCTTTGAAAACCTGGCAATGGGAAATATACTGGACACCCAAGTTTCACAGAAAATAACGCAAGATCTATAACTAATATTGTGATTGTAGTATAGGTATATATACATAAATACGTTACGGAATACACAGAGAATAAATAACTATTTACTGTCGAACAAAAATAAAATATAAATCGAGACTTACCGAGAGCGGTCGCGACGCGTTCTTCCTCTCTGACATTGCGCCAGCGAGTGACTGGCTGTGAGCATGTGCTCATGTACAGTTATTTTTAATGTAGTAATATAGGATAAAAACAAACTGTTCGACACTAAACAAAACCCTAATATGGTAAAATAAATGCTATAGATTTTTTCAAACTGGACGTCCAGTATAGTTCCCACAATCGAATTAAGGGTTAGACAGCTAGCTTTCTGAAGATTCCAGAAATATATTAATTACAGGCTTGACGTCATCACTATATTCCTGCCCTTGTCCCATTCTTTTTAGGGACGACGCAACAAGTTTACTTCTTTTTGTTCCCTGTCAGACGTCACGGCATCATTTACTCCTTTTTTTATTTTATTTTTTTCGGTTGGGAAATCATTCAATGACTTCCCCCGCTCTGGGCGGAGCAGGGGGGCATGACAGACTTGTACTGACTAAAACCCACCCATGTTCCTTCTATTGCCCTTTACGTTCTGGGGCCGCGGTATCTCTTTCGAACAACCCGCAACCCCGGCAGGGTCATTTACTCCTTTCTCCGTCTTTTGATACAGGCTTAATATAACAATAATAATTGAATTAATAATGTTTGTTTTTTTAATGACAACTTTAAAAGTGTCAACCATTTTCATACCTACGCATATTAAAATAAAGCCTTAATTACCATCACCAATTAAAATATAAGTAACAAATTAGTTAATGAAGCACGGTTTAAGAGCCGGAAGGCACAAGACAGGCGGTAATAACTGCGAATGAATATTTAACAGTTCAACACCAACGGTTTAAAATTAACAGCGTGGTTTAATTGGCGTGGTACACTTTAAAAAGGTTACCTTTCTGTGTTTATTGTGGTAAAATGTTTAGTTAACCAAACTGGTATGGTTTTTTGATGAACTGTTGTTAGAACTCTACGGCACGTCCCTCGCCCGATGCGATTTTCTTTAAGCAACAGTCACTTGTCTTTTTAACAAAAGTCTTTTGGAGTTTACTCCTTAAGAATCGATTTTCATATATAAGGCGCCCGGTATGAGAAAAATCCGAGGGGTAAAACCCACTAAAGTTACGAAAAATGTGTTACGTTTTTGGTGCGCACCTTTAGTGCGCAACTTTCTAATTTGGCTGTGAGTCTATTAAGACGTACATATAGTATGCTCAGCAACTGCGTCAGCCGTTTTCTTCCAAAGGGGTATCGGAGTACTAACTGGGTTGTGGAGGATAGGCAGTCGCTCCATGTAAAAAGACAATTCAGATGCATCCAAGCCGGCCCAAATATAGTTGGGAAATGGCTAAGGCAATAATTGTGATAAAATTGAAAATATTCTAAAATAAAAATATTTTTTATTTATACAAATAACTGTTGTCTGGCATAAAATCAAATTACACCGAAATCGTAACAATAGGTAAACAAAAGAAAATAAATATGACGGCAAAAAAATTTTGCTAGCGGCAAAAAACGCCCGATTTATCTTCGAGTTGATTTACAAGATAAACATCAAAATAAAACTTAAACAAGTTGTTCTCCTTTAAGTAAACAAGAATGTCTTTATTTTAAGCTGAAAAACAAAATATTCCGTGAAACATTCTTTTTTTATTTGTGGGGCATGTCAATAACATTTTTGGTTTTATTTGTCTTAGGTAACCATCATTATCATACCCCTTTAATTTTTTTCAGATGTGAATCAAATCAAAAGCATTATATTTACAAGTAAGCCACTATTGAAATGCCACTAAAATTTGAGTCTTACAGCACTTCATCAAACGAAATCACATTTACCAAACATTATTTTCTAAAATTCCCTGAACTCTAAACAATTACAATCAAAGCAATTAATGTTACTATGAAAAACATTATTAAACCATGCAAATGGTAACAAGGGAATTCCTAACTACGTTATAAATCAACTCGCAACTTGCACGTTTGTTTTATACGAGCTTTTGCCCGCGGCTGCGCTCGTGGTAACACAGTTCCCCTTTCCTGATTTGCAGGTACCTGTTACCTGTAGTTTTTGTACCTGCGTCTTATTTATTGTAATAGAAATGCTAAGTTTTCCCTTTTTTCTCTCTTTCTTCCTCATTACTTACTTTTTTTTTAAGTTTGTCTTTGTCCGTCTCCAGGGTCCCAACTCTCTCTGTACCAAAATTAATCAAAATCGGTTCAGCCATTTAGGCGTGAAAACGTAACAAACAAATAAACTCACTTTCGTTTTTATAATATTAGTAAGGATATTATTTATACGCTACTTGTATACTGTAAGCTATTAATAATAATTACAAAATAAGTTATATGGTCAACTACACGCTGACGTACGAAAATCACCTTTACTACAACTGAATAAAGACGCTCTTAAGGATAGTAGGTACTTTGTGAATGTATACATATTTTTAACATTATCCTAATTATAATTATAATGCGAAAGTTTTTATGGAAGTATTTATTTATTTATTTAAGGACAACCAACAAAGCTACAACAACATACATGTTAAAACGCTCACATCTTTACAAAATGTAGTGTAGCCTTAATTAAAGGCTGCCACGGTATGCATTGAACATAGAGTAGGAACTACAGTTCCTCACAAAACGGATTTTACTTATTTATTATTTTGAGATCCTAATTAAATTAAAAGCTTAATTAAATTTAATCAATTAATCCTATTATATTCGGCGGTGTGCCAAACCACCACCATTAAAAAAAGGAAAAAATTAAAATATTAAAATTAAATAATACGTGAAAAGGTGAAAAAAAAGTGAACAATAAAAAAAGTAGTAAAAAAAAGTATTAAAGTTTTTACTTTTTTACGCAAACACCGTAGAACGCATTTAAATGAAATTTGGCACAGATAGTTTAAAACCAGGATTTACACACAATATAATATATTTCTTTTAAAATTAAAGTTCTGGAGAAAGAGTTGGCAGTTATATCACAACATCGATAATGTTTTTCCCATTGTTTATCTTTTTAACAGACTTCAAAAAACTGGAAGGTTTTATGTTCAACCGTATCTTTTTTATTTATTTATTAAAACTTCATGCACAAGTAATAAAAACATTGTACAAAGGCGGACTTAATGCCTTGGGCATTTTCTACCAGTCAACTTTAGGGTGATGCAGAGACAAAGACATAGTAGGTGCAATGTGACAGGAAATGTTAATTTTATCAATAAAAATACATACATACATACATAGAAAATATACAAAAGTAAAGAAAGGTAAAAACTACTAAATATGATGAAAAACTGTCAACTTTTTAATTTTGAGATGAGTATGCCATTTGCTGTTTGTCTGCTTTTATAATATGTGCACCGATTATTCCGCCAAATGTAGACTAATTTTCAAAATTCTATTTTGTTCTAAAGAATTAACTTCCCAGGCGGTCTCATCAATTTCATTTAAATTGCTTAGGTAGTTTATAAGTTATCGTCTATAATACATATGTTTTGCTTATTTCTTTTAGAAACAATGGAAGATGAATAATAAAAAAATCACCATTCCACAACTAAAAATGCTAAAATAAAAACCTTTATTACAATAACGTCTGTGGCAAAAAGTCAACGACAAAAACAAGAGTCACTAACTTTGGGGTGTAAAGTCGTTTTTTTTTGTATATCTATGTACCTACATTTTGATATTTATTGACAGTATTTTGTTTTATATTTATAGTATTAAAATATATACTAAATATCCATGTAATATAATATAACAATTATTTTCTGTTTTACACCTACCACTGTTCGTCTTTACATCACTCAAAGGTTGACTGGTTGAAAATGACTATGGCATTAAGTCCGCTTCTGTACTTTGTGCTTGGAGTGTAAATAAATATACGTTTAATGCCTCTAGAATGTCCATTACCGAATTCGACATGGGCAAAGCTGCGAACATGAGCTAGTAACATATATTGTACTAGCTTTTGCCCGCGGCTTCGCCCGCGTTAAATTTGGGGTAACACAGTTCCTCTTGCGCCTTATTGATTTGTAATAGCAACGCTAAGTTTTCCCTTTTCTCCCTCTTTCTCCCTCACATCCCACTTTTTTTAAATAAAAATTAGCCTATGTCCGTCTCCTGGTTCCCAACTATCTCTGTACCAAAATTCATCAAAATCGGTTTAGCCATTAAAGCGTGAAGAGGTAACAAACAAACAAACAAACAAACAAATAAACAAACAAACAAACTCACTTTCGGTTTTAAAATATTATATATATATAATATATATATATATATATATAATATATAAGTAAGGATGGACGTGTTGTTAAATTTTCACTGACTTAGACACTAATTATCTTAGAACATGTTCAACTACATATTTTCTGGATGCATCTGTAGTATTACTTCTGAACTTTTACAACAAAGTTAGTAATTCGTATATTATGTTTAATCCATTAAATTCAGGTTCTGTGGAGTAATGAGTAGCTCCAAATACTGCCACTAAAATGTCTGATTAAAAGTACATATAAAAATATAATTTTCAGTATAAATCCCGTTTTCAATCAAATTTGGACATTTTGAGATGTCATTTACTGAACAGCTCAATATTTTTTTTGCCCCATATTAGGAATTTCTCCTGTATCGTGGGTGCGCTTACAAACATTTAAACTCACATACATAAACAGCCAGACCCGGAGCAACTACGTGTAGGTCATACAAATATTTGTTTTGCGCGGGGATCGAACCCAGGACACGCAGCGCATCGATCACTCAGTCACTGCGCCAACCATGTCGTCGAGAGTTAGCTTTTTAGGGTTCCATACCCTAAAAGAAAAAACGAAATCCTTTTAAGATCACTTTGTTGTCCTGTCTGTCTATCTATCATGACATTTAATCTCCGGAACGCGTCGAGGCATCGAGTTGAAATAACAACCATTTACTCATGTTTGTAGTGCTTTATATTCCAAAAAAATCAATTCTCTAAATCCATGCAGTCAAATGACATGGCTGTTTATGACACAAGTTTGTACGGAACCAGTTTTTGAAGCTTTACCGAAAGTCGATCGTCTCCATCTAAAAATGAAACCCCAGGGAGAGTCCGCATATAAAAGCCGTAGAAAGTCGGTATGTTGATAAACAATTCATTGTTATTCCGTACGGAATAACTATCACTGTATCGCGGAAATGTGATGGGTTATTTTGGGATAAAAGTGGCAACATAAGTATGGATAGTAATGTGGACTTATGAAACTGGTAGTCATAAAACGCCAGCTCCGACGCACGACTGGAGTTTACTCCTTAAGTACGAGTATCTAACCATACGCAAAAAGAGTTTATTCAACTGAAAAAAGATTAATATCATATGAAAGGGTAAATTCACAAATTAATGAAAAAAAATAGCAATATAAATACATCGACACTGATAGAAAAAAACAAGCCCAATAACATATAGTATATAGGTATAGTCGCCTATACAGCATACCATATGTACGTCTTAATACACTCACAGCCAAATTAGAAAGTTGCGCACTACAGGTGCGCACCTGTAGTGCGCAACTTTCTAATTTGGCTGACCAAAAACGTGACACATTTTCGTTACTTTAGTAGGTTTTACCCCTCGGATTTTTCTCATACCGGGCGCCTTATATATGAAAATCGATTCTCGATCGATTCGGAGTAAACTCCAAAAACATATTATTCTAAACCCTTTCATTAGGTACTCAAATGATGGGAACGCATAAAATAACTAGCTCGCCATCTTTTGTAGTCCGCCATTTTGGATTTAGCCTATGGGTTTGAAATGCGACGCGCTTGGACTAAGGTTCTACCTTTATTTATGAGTGAGAAGATTTGTAGCGAAGCCAACCGTACCCTCATCTCGTGGTGAATAATTATATTTTATTATCCTCTTATACTATTTAAATAATCACAAACAACTCGGCTTAAAACTAAAAAACTTAATCATTAAATTGCACAAAAGTATAAAATACCAGGAGCCTATACGATAGATCGAACCTCAAGGCTTTTGAACTTTTAGGATATTATTTTTAAAAAAGGGAACCAGTATTTTTATTTTTAACTAGCTTTTGGCCCCGGCTTTGCGTTAAATTCGGAGTAACACAGTTCCCCTTTCCTGATTTGCAGATACCTGCTACCTGTAATTTTTGGCATTGCGCATTTTTTTATTGTAATAGCATCGCTAAGTTTTCCCTTTTCTTCCCTCTTTCACCATCAATTCTCACTTTAAAAAAATTGCCTATCTCCGTCTCCGTCCGTATCTCTGTACCAAAATTTGTCAAAAACGGTTTAGCCATTAAGGCGTGAAGACATTACAAACAAACAAACTCACTGTCACTTTTATAATATTAATAGGCTTCGCTAATGATTTGCTAATGGGTCGATTTTTGCCAATTTCTGTTCAGCCTACAACATTTTAATTGCAGGGTGTATCCCTGCAATTAAAATGTGTGGCCTTCTCTCTATGAGTAGGACTGCTTTGTGATCTAAAGTTATGTTAAAAAAAAATACGTCGAATTGAAAACCTTCTCTCTTCCTTTTTTGTTTTCGTTGGCTAAAAAATATGAATAAGGAGACACGAGTATGCCAATTTTGTGTGGCATATTTAACTTAGATGTACAGTATTGTATAGTATGACTCTCGTACAAAATGCTTGAATGAAAACTGAAGTGAAGATATTTAATTTATTAATTCTCAAAGGTGCTGGAGTGGCTCGTGGCCATATCGCGCGGATCGATCGTTTCGCGAAGTTCAGGCACGCCTATTGCGGTCAAGTGGTAAGAGAAGGTCTAAACACGGTATTTCTTGCGTGCATATTCAATTTGTTTTGGCCAGACAGGCAGTTATCCTATGTAAAATACTGGTATTCAGCTGTATCCAGTAAGACTGAAAGATGACATATTTGGGAAAAGCTAGGGAGATGAAAATGACATTTTCTTTAGTCTAACTGAATAAGACTTGTGTGATAGTATGGCATGGTCTAAAACAGTACATTTTAATTAAGGTTAGGCAACTTTATCATTGCAAAAGAGGCAAATTTTAACACCCGAGCCACCAGGGATGGGTGTTATAGAGCCGAGAACAGAAGTCACCTATTCTCACGTAAATCTAATAGTGACGCTTTTCTATACACTTTAAAAACAGAACAAAAAGCACTTTTGTCTTTAATCTTTCGATTTAATGATGTAACTTGTTCTTTCTTCGCGCTTTTTCATCCCATCCTGAAGGAGAAACAAACAGACTTATTTAAAAAAATTACATTCAAACATTTTTGTTTTTAAAACTCAAATTAATGTCAGTTTGCTATAAACAAAATATAAAAAAGTGTGTGTGTCAGCTCCGACGCACGACTGGAGTGTGCTCCTTAAGTACGAGTATCTAACCATACGCAAAAAGAGTTTATTCAACTGAAATAAGATTAATATCATATGAAAGGGTAAATTCACAAATAAATAAAAAAAAATAGCAATATAAATACATCGACACTGATAGAAACAAACAAGCCCAATAACATATAGTATATAGGTATAGTCGCCTATATAGCATACCATATGTACGTCTTAATACACTCACAGTCAAATTAGAAAGTTGCGCACTAAAGGTGCGCACGTGTTTACGTAAATACCACGCACTCGTGATAGGGCCTTTAATCATAGGATTTTGGTTAACCTCTGATTGGATTGGATACAGGCTTAAAGCTGCATTTGACCTTTAATTAATAGTTCTGACACTAAGCCACCACTGATTGCTCTCACAGATGAACCAGATATTTTAGTGAATTTTTTTTTTTTTTTTGAGGATGGGAAATTATCAAATATCATCGTCCGGAGCGGGGAGAAGTGTCAGTCTTTTAATGATTTAAACCCGATAAATTGTTCCTTCTTTTGCGTTTTATGTTCCGAAGCCACGGTTTCTCTTTCGAATAACCCGTTACTCTGGGAAAATATATCCTGACGCCAATATTTATTTTTAATAATCAATAACACTTTTTTTTGAAATCATTAAAGAAATTAACATTACGATAAATGGCAAATGTAATATAATGTATACTCATGCCACGTGAAAGTGAATTTCAAATTGTAATTGGTTTTCAACCTTTTATAATAATCTTCTTCTTCTCAGCAACCATAAAGGGTTTAAACTTCATTTTAGATTATAATAATATTACCAATACATGACACCTCATTACAAACCTAATCTCTGTTACCATTTTTCTATTCTTTATTTAAACAACTTGATTATTCAAATGTCATTGCAAACCAGCCAGCAAGTTTGAAGATTTCCCTAAAATATATTATAACCTCTACAGTACCATATTCACATTCTTTAGCAGTTTTGTTGAGCTATCCCCCGCTTGTCCATTTTTTTTTTAAACTTAGCCCAACACTTGGAATTTCTCCTGTATCGTGGGTGCGTTTACAAACATTTAAACTCACATACACAAACAAACAGACCCGGAAAACAACCTTTTAGATCATACAAATGATTGGGCTGTTGTTCCGTGTGGGGATAGAACCCGTGACACGCAGCATAGCCGTCAATCGCTCAGCCCGTACCGTACGATCGAATTAGCGTTACATCCACCCTTAGCTGATTATTGATTAAAGGGTTCCGTCAAAACAAACATCATTCATTTCCTTCTAATTACAAATAATTGAATTATACAATTTCTCAGAATACGCTTTGAACCCTAAAACTTTACCACGCTGAACTATCGAAAACCGCGAACGAGGTCATTTCGATAATTAAATCCGGAATCCGATGATCCGATTTTAATAACACTGTGACACTTCAAAGATTAAAATCAGAAGGTCCACTTTTTTATAACAAATTCAATTTATACAACTATATAGTGTCTTTGTACAAGCTTATCTTATGACTAACCTTCTCTTTTTTTGCGGAAAATCATCCAATAACTTTCCTCGAACTGAGCGGAGCTGTAAACAGGGAGCAAGGGGACTGTGAGACTTTTACTGACTAAAACCAATCCATGTTCAATCTTTTGCCCTCTATGTTCCGGCGCTGCGATATTTTTTTCGAACATCCCCTAACCCTAACTGAGATTGTCTTTCAGTTTAGAAGGAGTTACTGACTATCCCCTGAATACTGAAACGTCACTCAAAATTTAAGTACCACTTAAATTTAACAGATACTCAAAAGTGCCGTTTGCCAATACAAAATCTAAAGTTTAAGAGCTGCTCAAATGTTAAGCAGCCCTCAAATTTTGAGTGACGTTTCAGTATTTGGGGGTGAGTTACCTATGCAACCAACTCACTGGGTACTACAAAAGCATTTGGTAAACACTGGTAACAAACTGTTTAAGTTGTCGTGCAAAACATTTCAACCAAAATTCAACCCAAACAGCAATCGTAAAGTGACTGCCCAGAATGCGAAGGGTATCATTAAATGATAAATGATGTTTTTTTGCTAGTAGGGTTTCACAAACACTTTTACACGTTTTTTTTTTTAAATTTAGGTGAGGCTGGTGTTTCGTACCCGGATACTCAGAGAAGAAACAGCCGAAACAAACTCAGAGGTCATAGTCTCTTTTAAGGTCCAGACAAAAATCTTGGTCAACTTACATGAGGACTATGCAGATTAGTGTCTGAAATGGTCTTTTTAAGAAAGAACCACACTGAGTGGACCTGTCCAGTCAGTGCAAGCATTTGTCAGTTATCGTGTTGCTCGACTCATAACCCAAGGAGCTCAACAACACGCCGAACAATACCAAAAAAAAAGACATTTGTGTAGGTCGCTTAAATTACTCAAACTGCCAGACAATCGTCAAAAACAAAGTAAACAAAAGTAATGATCCACCACCCATTAAAAATAAATAAAATCTTAAGTAAAAGGTGAAGCAAACCTTCTGTAGTATTTATTAAACGACCGTGTATAATTCACAGCAATGCTTGAGCCAGTAAGCAGGAAATATGGTCACAGCCCGCTTGGCAAATGGATTTATGTTTGTAGTTTCTTATTTAATAACTACATTTTAATTAAATGTAGGTTGTTGTGCATTTTGGAGTTTTCAAAAAAAAAAATCATATTCCTCAAACACAAAATGTGTTATGTTTATGTAAACTTTGTCCCTCACTAGGATTTTTCCTCTATCGTGGGTGCGTTCACAAACATTTAAACTCACATCCACAAACAGACAGACCTGAAACAACTATCTGCAAGTCATACTAATAGTTGTTCCGTGCGGGAATCGAACCCGCGACACGCAGGGCAGATAATTATGGACTAATAACATTACTAGCTTTTGCCCGTGGCTTCCCTCGCATCAAATTCGGGGTAACACAGTTCCCCTTTCCTGATTTGCAGGTACCTGTAGTTTTTGCCTTTGTGCCTTATTTATTGTACTACCAAAGCTAAGTTCTTCTTTCTCCCTCATTTCTCTTTTATTTTTTATTAGCCTATGTCCGTTTCCAGGGTCCCAACTTTTTCTGTACTATCGCTTTTATTATATTAGGAAGGATTCCAAAGTACAATTTAAATCAATTAGAAAAATGTCAGGATAATTTTGAGTATGAATGTCGATGTGAATAAGAGTAGAGGAAGATAAAAAAAACAATGGCTGGACTGTGTGATGATATAGTTACATGGCTAAAGAAGAGGTGACTGCTGAGATGAACTTATAGACAAGTATGGAAGAAAAAGACGTAAAGACATTCTGCCTTGAATAAATCCGACCCCAAATAAATTTGGATAAGATTATAACTTGACCCAATGGGTTCTTGAACCACTCTAATGATCGACCGGATGACACGGTGGAGCAACTTGTAGTGGTCTGCCCCCTTGGGTGCGGCGGCGAACTTTCGTATCCAGCCCTGTTTCAGACCATAGACCGGGCATAGAGGGAATGGGAAGCCATCACCTTCATCTACGAAGCAGTCATGCTAGTGAAGGAAGGATGCCCGGACATTTGATTCTTATTTGGAGTGAGGGAACGTCAAACTAACCCAGCCACCGCGTCAGACAAACTGATCCTATAAAGGTTCCGTTTCTACCTCTTAAGGAGCAAAACTAAAAAGGTGACAGTTTGCACAACGTGACTGCAACAACACAGCATGATGCTGTGCTATGATAGGATCACTGCACATTGCTGGTTTTCAGTGCTGTCCCGAGAAAAAAGTAGAATCGAACATCGTGAGTGCACACATGTGAGTGCTGTACTATCGTTGACTTAACGATGCCCTGGTGGTCGAGAGAATGTCATGCTCACTTAAAGTCTCGCTGATGGTGGCTTGTGTTTTCGGTCATTTATTTCCCTTCAAAATGGTTGAACTTGGTGGCCCTAGCAGGCCCCTCTGTTTTGCTGATATTTCATTGAGGAGCGCGTGGAATACGAACGCGTCGTCAACATGGCCTATCGACACTTGATAAACGGACGATGAGTTACCCATTGCTTACCGTTCACAAACAACTATAACAGTGGCCGAGAAACATCTGGGGGCTTCTGACGCCCGGATCGTCTACCATGGCTAGGTTGGTGTGAGGTTTAAGACCTTTGCCCTTCAGTTTGTTGTATAATAAGTATTCTGGTTAGATTTAACCTTCTGCTATCATTTTACATAACGGTAACCGCTCCCATGACATTTCGGTCACGCAGTCAAGTAAAATTATTGCCAATTTGGCGTTTTTTCCCTTAATCGTTTAATACTGTTACTGAATTATTATCGTTGCGTGGGCAGATGGCTTTTAATATACAGATTAGGGTATAAATAGACAGGTTCGTGTTGAATTATGTAACTTGTACCTTTGAAGTTGTGTTGTGGACAACGGCTTAATATAGCATGCCCCTTTTCCGAGGCTGTGTTGAAAGGTGCATTATAATATTGAAACAAAGTTCCTTATCGCGCGATGCGAAAGCGGACTAGACGGAAAAAAATAAGAACAAAAGTTGTAACGACACTTTTTGCTATAGTTGTAAGTCGTGCGGCGTGCGCGTATTTCTTTATCTGTCTCTCTCTCTGTCATAAAAAACAAGACAGTTATTTTCGTTTCGTCTTCCTATTTTGCATTGAACAGTGTAGTGTCGCGACGATTTTTTTTGATGAGTGTATACAGGTTATTTGTACGAAATAAATAATAACGTTCCATCCGGGTGTCCATTGATACCTCTCAAGTTTTTTTTTTATATTGACTGAATGGATGGCGGATTGTATCAATAACTTTGCGGTAATCGATCATTTTGGACAAGGAAACTTCCTGCGTAAATCGGGCTGCAATAACATCACGCTTTCCGCTTTCAAAAGGGGTTAGGCAGAGGTGTATCTAATAGTAGAACCGTATTTTGCCACTTAATTTAGTCCCAGTAAAAATGCTCAAGCTGATTGCCATTAATTAGGCCAGTCTCTATATTAATTGGAAGCTACTGAAACAATCCAACTCAATAACACTTTTCTAACCTGAGAATCGAACCAAAAATCTCATGCTCACCTGTAGCTGTCTTGTCTGTCTGTCTGTCTGTCACTTGTAGCTATGAAAAAACCTTTATTTATGTTCTCTATCTTTACCAACATAACACGGAACTCGTGAGGTCATGTAATGAAACTATATTCATTGAACTTGAAACAAACGCGTGTCTCTCATTTGATCTCAGCAATCACAATACACATTTTCCTGACACAGATCTGATATCTCAAATGACACAAATTCGGATGCACGTACTTTCGGCTGATACGTTTATCCAGTTAAAATTAAGGTTCATAATTATATAATATTTTTCTTACATTTTTTTAAAGAAACTTTGCCCCTACCTAGGAATTTCGCTTGTATCGTGGGTGCGTTTACAAATATTTAAACTCACATACATAAAAACAGCCGGACAACTATCTGTAGGAGGTCATACAAATATTTGTTTCGTAAGGGGATCGAACCCGCGATACGGAGCGCAGCAGCCAATCGCTCAGCCAGTGCGCTAACCGTATCGGTACTTTTATGCGCGGGTTCTGTAAAACCTGCAACGTAAATGGCCATATCTTTCGACTGCCTTGTCGTAAAGGGTTTATCACAGCTTCAACGACCAGAGATTTAAGTATATAGTTTTAATTTCAACTCGATACCTCGACGAGTTCTCAAGATAAAGGACAGACACACAGACGGACAAGAAAGTGATCCTATAAGGGTTTCTTTTTTTCCATTTTCTTTTCGTGAACAGATTCACAGGTACCGGCAGTCAGGGCTCCAGAGAGAGGAACTTTCTAACAATACGAACCGTGTCCAGGAGTGCCACTTTCTGAGTCTAGCCTTTGATCCAGCTGCCTAACGAGAACCCCTACAGTTATTAATGGAAGCTCTTGGTAGTTAATACTCTTGTACCTCCGTTAGCACAATGATCATTGAGTCTTAATTCCAAATGTCGTCGTCCTTGAGAGCCAATTCAATGTCCTGATGATTTAATTGATTTTCTGATCTTTCTCGGCTGTTATGAGGTTTTCGCGGGACCGTAATTATTTTATAAATATTCTCATTCTAGTGCCATATGTTTTCCGACCGTTTATCATCAAGTTAAACTGCTTAGACGGCTTTTAAGCCAGGAATCAAATAAGTAAGACTCAAACGATTACCAGAACAATCTCTTAAAGCGGAATAGGAAAAAAAATCAGACCTTTTGTAGATTTTCTAACAAAAAACGAATCTTTATAAAACAGGTAAGTTTGTAAGTAAGGTTTAAGTTTGAAAGTCACAAGTTTTAAAACAAGAAAATCTATTGGAAGTATCTCTAAGTACCCGTGAACTGGCGCTGGTTTCATGCATTTTAAATTCTTAAGTAACTGTCAGGTTTGCAAGAGAACTTTCTCGGTGATTTTCTGTCTCTATTTGAATGTAGATATTTTGTTTCATGCAAAGACTAGGACATTTGATTTTGATTGTGACTATGACTGGATGAAAAATGCCAGAAATAGAATGTGCTGGAGAGAATTGGGGAGGTCCTAGATCAAAGAGGCTCTAAACTAACTGTTATAAAATGTTATCGTAAATTAAGTATCCTTACATTATAAAAGCGATAGCAAGTTTGTTTGTTTGTTACGTCTTCACGCCTAAACGGCCAAACCGATTTTGGTGCAGATATAGTTGGGATCCTGTGGACGGACATAGACTAAATAAAGTGAGAAAAAAGGGAAAAGAAACATGTTTTTTTTTCGATCATCACTCGTGTTAAAATTAGCGTTAGCCCAAAGTAACTATGCCACGCAAACGAAGTCGCAAGCGGAAGATAGTTTTGAATAAAAAAAAATATAGAATAAAGAATTAAATGTGTTATGTTCATCAAATGAACTATATCAAAGCAAAGTATAAAACAAAGTCTATCTTTAAAACTACGCAACGGATTTTGATGCGGTTTTTTTCAGCATCCAATTAGGCTTGCAGCTGGTTCCAACATGGTTAGAAATAATGTACAAGCTATGTACAGTATCAAAATGCTATTTTCCAGTTCCTTAACTAAAAAAACAAATGAACGAAAACAGAAAAGCGTGTTATAAATTATACGAAAATTCGTTTACACAAACGAAGTAACAAAAGTTAGTTTTAATACGTTTAACAAAACAGAACTTTCCTCATACCATTTTATGTTTATAGCCTGCACCGGCTGGCAGCAGCGTTTGCCACTCTGCCTTTATTAAAACGTCCAAATAAACAACGTAAAACTATGCGGAAACTCTTAATTATTAAAGTCTCATGTGGTTTTTATGAAGAAGAAAATGAACCACGGTGTAATAATCATGGGAGTTCTAAGCGGGTTCTTCGAAAGTAATACCGCGGCCCCGGAACATAAAGGGCAAAAGAATTATCAGGGGAGGGGGGGGGGGTTAGTCAGTACAAATTAGACACTGCCCTCTACTACAGCCAGAGCGGGGGAAGTTATTTGATGATTTCCTATCCGAAAAAAAGGGTGATGCGGAGAGAAAACATAGTAGGTGCATAACAAAAAAAAAATATAATACAAGAAAACAATAAATAAATTTATGTTCAAACTTTACGTTTGAGAAGGCCTGTCAATAGTGAGCTACCTATTACTCACCGTCCACAGGCCCGCATCTACGGTGGCCGGGAGTCGTCTCGCGGCGCCCAACACCCGGGGCGACTCCCACGGTGGCTGAGTTGGTTTTAAGTTCACTCCCTCAAACTCCCAGCCACGTCCTTCGCTAGCATGACTGCTTCGCAGAAGGAGGTGACCACTTCCCATTCCCTCTCGCTCCGGACCATGGACTGAACCAGGGCCGGACGCGATAAATCGCCGCCGCCGAACACCTCTATGAGGGTACGGCGGTGCTCCGCTTAAGCTGGGCAGACCACCATTGTGTGTTCCACCGTGTCCTCCGGGAGATCGTCTCAATGGTGACATCCGTACATTTCCTTCCATCCGATTATGTGCAAGACCCTCCCAAAACTTCCGTGTCCGGTGAGGACTCTCCAGCAACTCCTCAAAGAGGGGACTTACCGCCACTATAATTATTGTTTCTTGCCCAAAGAACAACCTTAATTCTGTGAGAAGGAGTGAAATTTCATCAACCGAGCAGACCCAGTGGAAGTTCGAGAATGTCACGTGCCTTCGAATCCTTGGACCTGATGAATGACGGTGTCACTATTTCTAAATACCTATTTTTAACACTCGATTTAGTGATTACAAACACTTTAATGAAAGTTTGAAAACAATATAAAAGTCCTGTGATTGAATTGTCTTCACAGAAGTCGGTTTACAATTATTATGTCAGTGTAAGAATCCCAGAATCGGTCCAGATAAATAACTGATCGAAATAACATTGTTCGTACATTTTCGATCGGCGGTTGACATTGACACATTGATAAATGAAGTGTTTGGCCAGAGACAATATGCTTTAAACGATTTATCACTCCATTGTGAAACAAATCTGTTTCGCGGATGTATTCATTGAACAAAATATTAGAGATATTCAATAAAGTGCTAAAATGCCATCGTCTTCGTAGCCGACGTAGCTGAAATGCTACGCCGCGCCGTAACTTTTCGCTACGGCGTAGCTGTCTTACTACGGCGTAGCATTGGCGCTACATTTTTGGAAACGATTATTTCTGAAATACACTTTACCGTAGTAGTTAAATTTAAAGGTGGTAAACTCATTAAGATTTATCTTCGACTGTACAATTCTACACAAAAGTGCTACAGCGTCTCAATTTGATAAGGATTGCAATCACTGTTTTCTTACTAACTTAACACTTACTAACTAGTCTAGTAGCTAGTCACTCATTTATTTTCATTTGTTTTTCTGAGTAAAAGTAATTGATTCAGTCAATTATTACTAATAAGTAGTTAAACGACAGCTAATGATGTAGCAAACAAAAGTATATTTTTTACTGACGGGCCTGTTTGTCTAGTGGTTAGTGGCCCTGACTGCTGAGCCGGAGGTCGTGGGTTCGATTCCCACCCAGGACAAACTTTGTGTGATGAGCATGATTGTTTGTTCTGTGTCTGGGTGTGATTTATCTATAATATGTATATATTTATAAATTATATAAGTATGTATGTATATCAGTTGTCTGGTTACCATAACACAAGCTCTGCTTAGCTTGGGATCAGATAGCCGTGTGTGAGTTGTCCTAAGATATTATTTATTTATTTTATTTATTTACTGAAAAGCTTGTAGACTATTTAACTGTATTTCTATCTTTGAATTAGAAAAGGCACATTAATTTGGATAAATACAAGAGCCCGATTTGTAGCAGATTGATGGCAAAACGTACCTCCCCCCTGACAAGGGACACATGGGAAATAAACATTACTAGCGAAACGGGTGCATATTATTAGGTACTGTGTATACCTTTGTTGATTAAAGCGTGATGAAATAAGACAGTTGGTTTTACATAATATTTTTTGGAAAAAACAATTCTATAATTTCCCAATATCATTTTCTTTTATGGGAAAGCATCAAATATCTTCCCTTGCTTTGGGTGGAGCGGTGGGGAGTGTACGACTTGTACTGACTAAAACCCACCCATGTTCCTTCTATTGCCCTTTACGATCCGGGGCCTCGGTATCTCTTTCGAACAACCTGCAACTCCGACAGGTGGTGGCCCTTGCAGGCCCCTCTGCTTTGCTGACATCTCTTTGAGGCGCGCGTGGAACACTAACGCGCCGTCGACACAGATTGTCGTCGATAGACGGATGGACGGTGAGCTATTTCCTAATACCTTAGTTTGAGTTTCATGAATGTGAACAGGAAAATGTTTTGACTTGCATCCAATGCTAAGTGTTGGCATTCCTGATACTATTTGCCTGCGTCATCCCACTGCTGGGCGAATGCCTCCTTCCATGGCATCCAGTTGTTTCAAAGTAGGGCTAATTTGAACACCTGTTCTTTGGTTTTATCCAGCTCGTATCGTCATCTTCTGCACGGTCTGACGCGAAGACTTTATCGATGCAATTCTTCTTTAATCAGACTTCTCTCTATTACATTTTTAACCTGGGAAATGCAAAAAAAACAAAACATATATGAAAGCAGTAAATACACTTGTAATGAATGTGTTCAAAAAGGTTGAATTTTCCAATCTTTGTTGACTTCCAACAAACCAGAGCTGCTGACAGAAAATTCTAGACTAGACTTCTTAAAAAGGATAACGCTTAAAAATAAATATGTCCTACCAAAATTTAATAATGTATATGGGATGAGGGTAGCTGAATATCTAGTACCTTATTTTCTCAACAAACTACCAGACGACCTGCAAGCCTTATATAGAACAGGTTCGAAAAATTACAAGTATATTGTATAAATATAAACGTTACTAAACTAACTTATAATTATAAATGTAGATACTCATATTTATTTAATAGCATATGGACGGCTTGCCAGCACACAGATAAACCCAGTGAGGTTTGCGTGTATGGCAAAATATTGTCAAGTGAGTGAATAAGTGCTATATAAATAAATAAAATTTATTTATTTTAAACATAATTTCAGCTAGTAAGAAGTGTGCTGTATGCTTTTTGATTTTCTTGACACAGGTAAACGTGAACTCAATTATCAAATTAGGTTCCTGAAAAAAACTTGAGAGGTGTCAAGGGACACCCGGATGGAATACCACACTTTTCAATGCGAAATAGAAAGACGAAACGAAAATAACTGGCTTGCTTTCTATACAAGACAGAGAGACACACAGACAGACAAACACGCGTACGCCGCACGGCTTATAACTATAGCAAAATTTGTCGTTACCACTTTTGGTCTAATTTTTTTCCGTTTAGTCCCCTTTCGCAATGCGCGATAAGGAACTTCGTTCCAAAATGTGGCCTTGACCGCCATAAGCTAAATGATGCATTTAGTACATCTACACATTGACCTTGCGACTCGAAGTCCCCTTGATTATCAATACCACAACCATGTCACCACGAACATTTGAACTCACAGCCAGACCCGAAATATTTTTAGGCCATACAAATATTTTTTCCATGCGAAAATCGAACACACGACACGCAGCGCAGCAGCTAATCACGTAGCCACTGCGCCATGTCGTCATTCTAAAAGTATGGTATACTAGCTGGCGCCCGCGGCTTCGCCCGTGTGATATCGAAAACAACAGTATCCCATGACTTATTCCAGACCATAATCTACCTCTGTGACAAATTTCATCAAGACTGACCGGATTTAGTCGTTTTGATGTGAAAGAGTAACAAACACCAATACATATTCACAAATATTCGCATTTATAATATTAGTAGGATACACCTTTGTTTAGGTTAGGGGCAGATGGGAAAGCTACCATCCCATTAAAGACGATTACAAGGGGAGGACGTCGCGCAAGGTAGTTTCATCCTCCCCCTCAAACTTATAGGTGAACCCATTAACCATACCAACTTCAGTGATAAGCCATTTTGAGCAAAGTTCAGATACCACCCCACTTTCTCATAAATGTCATTTAGACGAATTTAATGTTCTAGATTCAAAAACTGATTACGTTTATAACAGTAATTGTCTGGAACGATGATAGTTAAGTTTTATTGGTGAATTAAGTGCGTACTTTGTAAATGTACTTTAAGGCAGTTTGAGAAAATATAGATAGTGAATGAATTAAATGGATAGGAGACGTAGAACATGAATTTTCGTGATAGCGATCATTCAAACCTTAATAAAGTCAAAGTAAAGACATTTACTGCGAACCAAGTATACAATAGTGTTTTGTATGCCAGTATTTAGGACTTAGCAGCTTTTTAACAAGCATTGCAATATTGATTACTATATACATTAATCACAGAATTAATATAGGAACTCCTAATGTTAATAATAAAGTAATGAGTTTTATTCAAAAACTAGCTTTCGCCCGCATGACATAGTTACTTTGTGCTAACGCTAATTTTAATCAGCTTGATGATCGAAAATCTTTCTCTCCCCTTTTCTTCCCTCTTACTCCCCTTTTTCTAAGCCTATGTCCGTCTTCAGGGTCCCAATTATCTCTGTGCAAAAATTCATCAAAATCGGTTTGGCCATTTAGGCGTGAAGACGTAAGAAACAAAAACACGAGTTTACTTTAATAAACCGATAAATAATACAAATGTTTCATAAAACCACACAAAAGCATACTAATAAATCAACAGCAGTCCATAGATGAATAATTTAACACTAAGCAAGCAAAGCAACGTCATGTTAGCATAGGATTCAACTTAATTAACACGAAAGCGAATCACTGTATACGGAACTAATCGTATGACGTCATGTGCAAACGTTTCTTATCAATTTGTTGACTTTCCACTCTTTATGGAGTATTTTGCATGTTTTACAGGCAATATGGTAATTTTCAGGGTCAAAATAATAACATTCTATTTAGTCTGTCTTTTAGATTATTTAAAAATGCGGGACACGATTTTTATATTTGTAAATTAGGCCAAAAATTACAAGGATGTAGCCCATTAAAGTTAAGTGTGACGTCATTTGTTGCGAAAAAATGCAACAACGCGTCATCACACGACTGAATACAAAAATACATGTTCCTTATTTTTGAATAATCTAAAAAACGGACTAATATTTTTTTTTGTAAATTAGCCTATTGTTGTACTATGTACATTAACGCATTTTTAACTAGCGTATTATTAGTTTTACCTTTATGTTCCTAACTTAGAATATAATGAAACTTGTTTCATATATTATGTAGTTATTTTTTATATATATTTTTTCCATTCTTGTTTAGATAATTATTTGTGAATGAGTGGGCATTGTTAGCCTTATAGATTCTTAGATGCTTATTAACTTTTGTTAACTTCTTATCTTATTTTACGTTTTGTAAAGTAAGCAATAACTTATTGTCGGGCCTACGCTGTTCTCTCATACTAAAGTAATAACGCTGTTAAAACAACATTGTAAAACCAAATGATTTTAAAAGAGTAACCATGGAGTTTCTAGCCGGCTCTTCTCCATAGGAAACGACCAACCTGAGCTGTGCACCTTATTTCGACGTTTTACAAGTGCCTATGTTGGCCTATTATGTAAAATACAATAATTTTGATTTAATTGATTTGATTATTTTTTAATTGATTTGATTTTTATTTATTTGAATTTGATTGATTTGAATTTGACTGATTTGAATTTGATTGATTTGAATTTGATTGATTTGAATTTGATTGATTTGAATTTGATTGATTCGAATTTGATTGATTTGAATTTCATTGATTTGAATTTGATTGATTTGAATTTGATTGATTTGAATTTGATTGATTTATTCATTAGAATTTAATTACACTGAATTTTAAAAGTATTTTTTTAACTACAGTGAGCACATTGCATGTTGTGTTTGCCTGTAATTGGTTATACAGTGAGACTTAAGACATAATGATTTGTATGTTCCATATTTATTTCATCTGTAACAACTGTTGGTGAACCATAGTTAAATAAATAAATAAAAAAATAATAAAAACAAACTATCAGAATATGTGGCTGCTAAAGCTTGTCAAACTCAAAGGTATCACTTTTAAAGCACAAAATTAAAAGGTTCACCGGCCCTTCATGATAACGAGCATAACTTACTACAAAATGTCTTCAAAGTGTTTGTGTCAAGTAAAATTGATTCATCGATAAACAAATTGCTGTCGGCGCCTTTGAAACGACTGTTATAATAAATTGCGACGGTAATGCTATGTCTAGAAATATTGATAAAATATTTTTGAAGCTGAATTTAAAAAAGACGTATTGTTGTTTAAACCTTATATCATTAAGTTAAGGGTTGCAAAGGTGGGCAAAGAAGCGGGGTGTACTAAGGCCACTGCTTTCCGGGACTGCAGATTGTTTGAAAGAAGTACCACGGCCTTGGAACACAAAGGGCAAAAGAAGGAACATGGATGGGTTTTAGTCAGTATAAGTCTGGCACATTCTCCCACTCGAGGCGAACACAAAGCGGGGAAGTTATTTGATGATTTGCAATGCCAAAAAGAAAGGCTTAAAATAATCTTAATTTACAAACTTAACACTATGTTCGTACACAGTAATCTCGGTTGATGTAAACTTGCAAGATATAGATATATTAGAATAGAATATACTTAATTGCACAACAAAAATAAAAAAAAACAAACTATTTTATAAAAAAAAGTGTTACATCTATGGTTACAATGGCGGTCTTATACCTAATACCGATATCTTCCAGACAACCTATGGATGGAATTTAGGAATATAAAAATACAACGGGAATAAACAATGTTTGTACGATAGGTGGCGCCGTGTAAGGCAGAAGCGGGCCATAGTTTCCACGTATTGAATAATATGACGTCTCGGAAACTCACCTCATTGAATCTCTAAAGATATGTTCAATGTTCTTTTAGTGCAATTCGATTTTTAAAACTTACATCCACACACATTGCCCTGCCGCCGTTGATCCGTCTAACATTGAACTGTGAAGTGAAGAAACAGAGATCGCACTTATAGCTGCGCACTCACTTGTACATTATAACAGCTTTCACGTCAATGGGTAACTACCACGACCGAAAACAATCATCTTGATGTAATTTCGCACCTATCTTTTCTTTAAAAAACGTTGCCCCACACTAGGAATTTCTCCTACATCATGAGTATGTTTATAAACATTTAAAGTCATATGCACAAACGACCATACCCAGAACAACTTGACGGGCCTATCGGTCTAGTGGTTAGTGGCCCTGACTGCTGAGCCGGTAGTCGTGGGTTCGATTTCCACCCAGGACAAACTTTGTGTGATGAGCATGATTGTTTGTTCTGTGTCTGGGTGTGATTTATCTATAATATGTATATTTATAAATTATATAAGTATGTATATCAGTTGTCTGGTTACCATAACACAAGCTCTGCTTAGTTTGGGATCAGATAGCCGTGTGTGAGTTGTCCCAAGATATTTATTTATTTAACTATATGTAGGCCATACAAGTACTTGTTCCGTGCGGAGATTGAACCCGCGACATGCAGCGCATCAGTTGATTGCTCAGCCACTCCGCCAACCGTGTCGTCAAAATTAAAATTTAAGTAAAATACATTCCGAAACTTAACAAAGAGCCACTTACACCATAATCACGTAGTTTAACCGTAGCTATTTAAAGGTACTTAAACACATAATATCTCCGTTAACCCCCCGAGGATTACAAGTGTGAAGTTTGTGTTTACGTTTAAACACCTTTATAAGCTAAACTGTGCTGGTGTTGAGACAAGTTTCCGCCATATTGAAGTGATTTGCATAAATTTGTGATTGTTCTATAATTGTTTCTTTACTGAAGTATTATATTTTTTTTGGATCGAAGTTCTTTATCGCGCGTTGCAAAAGGGGGCTTGACGGAAAAAATTGAGACCAAAAGTTGTAACGACACTTTTTTGCTAAAGACCAAAAGTTGTAACGACACTGTTGCTATGGTTGTAAGCTGTGCGTCGTGCGCGTGTTTCTCTGTCTGTCCCTCTCTCTCTCTCTCATAGAAAGCAAGCCAGTTATTTTCGTTTCGTCTTTCTATTTCGCATTGAACAGTGTGGTGTCGCGACGATTATTTTTTGGAGTGTATACAGGTATTTTGTAAAAAAAAACTGGCCTTGATCCAGCTGCCAAGCAGTAGCCTCCTCTGTTGTTACATATTATAATTTCAGATCTATGTAGTATTGGGAAAAGGGCATAGACCGATACCTAAGCGTATTTTAGTTTTAAGTTTACTCTGTAAGTTAGGATGCCGAAAATGACGTATTGAAAGTATTGTGCCAGAAAGACAGAGAGCAAGAGAGAGAAGAAGAGTACAGAGGAGTGGGAAAAGGTTGCGAGGGCTGAGTGTTACTTTTCTGACTCGAATGCGATAGTATAATTTAGGCGTGCGACTAGTTATGACGTGCTTTGTATTTTCTTTGTATTTGTGTCATTTTTTAATAAAAGTAAATAATCTTATCCCCTGTTTTTTACACTAAATTAGAATCAGACAATTTAACGAACATTAAATTTTACATCTATTTGTAAATATTATTTAAAAATATAATAAATAAACACATTACAAAACAAGTGACCCAATTAATTTTGACATACTAATTAAATATTTACTCAGTCGAGACATGAGCCGTAATCCTTTAACAAAATTCTTTCAGCTCAGTTGAGCACTCGAATCGCTCTGCCGACAAACGACAAACACATTCGACATTACTCTCTCTTAAGAACGTAAATTCATTAATACTTCACAAATACAAAGTTGTTTGTACCGTATTCATTTCCTTTTTGGAACGCGAAAAACGAGTACCATTAAATTAAATTTTGCTATATACGCGATCAAAATAGGTGCACCCTCCTCATTCACACTTGGCTACTCTCGAACATAATAAATCATGACCTTTTTACCCCACTCCAATTGGCGTGACAAGCTGATATAGCTCTTATGGCAAACGGATAAGGTCTAATAGCTTTACCTGATGTCAAACGCTATGACAGATGTCATGAAGGAAAATTAGCACGATTCGGGGTGAAGTTTTTTAGGGGGAACCGCACTCTGGATCTTCGAGAGTATTTTTAGTTTATAAAGGAAGGTTTTCACTGTATAAGAATTAAGTTGAGGTAAAATAAGTTTAATCGTCTGTGACATTTATTTTACACCTGCAACATCCTAACTAATACATATTATAAAAGCAAAAGTGAGTTTGTTTTGGTACAGAGATACCCTGGAGACGGACGTAGGCTTTTTTTTTAAAGTGAGGAAAGAGGGAAGAAAATTGAAAACTTAGCATTGCTTACAAGAAATAAGGCGCAAGGGCAAAAACTACAGGTAGCAGGTACCTGCAAATCAGGAAAAGGGAACTGTGTTACCCCAAAATTAACCGATGCTGCGGGCAAAAGCTAGTATCTTTACTAATGATAATACTATAAAAGCGAAAGTGAGTTTGTTTGTTACGTCTTCACGCCTAAATGGCCTAACCGATTTCGATGAATTTTGGTACAGAGATAGTTGGGACCCTGAATATGGACAGAGGCTAAAAAATGAGTAAGAGGGCAGAGAAAGGTTGAAAAAAAACATTTTTTTTTTTCGATTATCAGGCAGGTTATTATAGTCAGCGTTAGCCCAAACTAACTATGCCACGCGGACGAAGTCACGGGCGCAAGCAAATTCCTTGTAAAAATAAAGTTACAGTGTATTTTTTGCACCTGAAAAATAATAGTCAAAATAACAATGTAAGGACAGTTGAGAACACTGTAGCCAGATGAAGTTATTTAGGAATCGTTAAAAACAGTTCTGTATGAACAAATAAAATTTAAGTTACATTTTGTTTTTTCTAATGAACTGAAGGGCTACTATGACATCTTATAGCAATTCTTATTCCACTGAGTGAAAGAGATGGTGCTAGACACCCTGTATAGCTCTGTCCCTTTCCCTCAGCGGAATAAGAATTGCTTTAAGAGGTCATAGTAGGGCTACTGTTTTTGATTTGAATGCGTAAAATACAAGTGTTATATATTATGTAAAACCAGTTTTACAAATCTCTCATTGTAAGGGAAATCTCATTATTTGGTTTTGTATAATTTGATGTATCGTAGTGTTTGTTTATGACAAAAAAAAACTATTTAATTTTCTCTTTGTTGTGTGTTTGTTCCGGCTTTCCAAAATGGCTGGAACGGTATTGTTTGGACTTTTATTGGCAGATAGCTGATGTTACACGGAATATTGTGGGATAATAAAATTCATCAGTTTCAAGTAATATGGGATAAGGGCAGACAGATAATAGAGATGTGTTTGACAGGCATCAACATGCATTCTCTGCTATTCAAGTTTGTGTATTGACAGGTTCAAGTTTTGAATATGACGAGGATACCGGCTTAGAGGTGTTAAGATGTAAACTTAATTATGTCATCGTCGCGTTGAATGCTTAGTTAATTGTAAATAGGGAATTATTGAAATTGATGAAGGTTGATTAAGGTATATGACATGTGAGTCCATTTATTGTTTTCATTACATAAAATTATATTTTTAAATATTTCTTAAACACAAAAATTAAAAAAAAAAACATTTAAAAATATAAAATAAGTAGCCCACCGGTATCGGGAACAGGGTCCAAGCTACCGGCGGTCAGGGCTCCAGAGAAAGGAACCTCCTAACAATACGAGCCGTGTCCAGGAGTACCGCTTTCTGTATCAAGCCCTTGATCCAGCTGCCTAACGAAAGCCTCCTCAGGTATTGGTCAAGGCTTTTGGCAATTAAGCCATTGAATGAGTATGACATGTGAGTATTATTAATATAAATATAAAATTCCTCTGTACGTTTGTTTGTACCCTCACTCTTCCTAAACGGCTGGACCGATTTTAAATATTTTTTTAAAGAAACTTCGCTTGCCTCGAAAATCACCACCTCTTAGGTTGTTTTCAGGGATCTGTATCTCAAATGAAAAAAAACCCAGTCTTCATAGGCTTTAGTTTTTCACTTTGTTTTTCCGTTTGTTTCTTTGTCTGTCAAGACTCTTTATCTAACGATAAACCCCATACATCCAAGTCCATTGAAGCTGTGAAAAAACCGACCATGTAGGCAGGTCTAGGCAGTCAAAAGATATGGCCGTTTATGTCGTAAGTTTATACGAAACCCTAGGTGCGCGAATCCGACTTGCCCGGGCCCGGTATTTTGAAAGCAATAAAAATTATACAGCTCACTCACTCATCCATGTAATTTTCAACCATAACAAAGATGGTTAAGGTCTTTTTTCACATAAACCTTTATACTGAAACATTCAAACACAGAATCATAAACAACATCCCGTACTTCCAAATATTTTCCCATCACCATTTCACTTTAATCATTTCTGTTTTTATCAACTTTTGTTAATCTCATTTCCGTCGGCTTTGCAGTAACTTTGTCACTCCTAAAAAAAGTATTTTTGCCTGTAATTTATTCCGTCTCTGTACAAAAATAACGACCCTCTTCGAGACGTCGATCTCTGTAAGATGGAGGTCCGATATTTTTTTCTGGCACTCCAAGTTCAGTCCCTCGATACCCAAAGATGGACGAAAAGTATTTTAACTTGTGGTGTGATTTGTAGTTAGTGTTTTTTGGAACCAGATACAGCCGTTAAATAAAAATAAATAAATATCTTGGGATAACTCACACACGGTTATCTGATCCCAAGCTAAGCAGAGCTTGTGTTATGGTAACCAGACAACTGATATACATACTTATATAATTTATAAATACATACATAATTATAGATAAATCACACCCAGACACAGAACAAACAATTATGCTCATCACACAAAGTTTGTCCTGGGTGGGAATCGAACCCATGACCTCCAGCTCAGCAGTCAGGGCCACTAACCACTGGACCAACAGGCCCGTCAAGGCCGTCCGTTGTTCTTTTGTTTTTATGTATTTTCTTTCGTGAAATTTACATAGATTTTGAAGCTTTGTTGTTCATGAAGTTACTTTTTTTGTTATATTTCAATCGCTGGTAAGTTTGTGGTTATTTTCAGAAACTTTCATGTTTTTAATTTATTCTACTTCATTGTTAAAAGTATTTCGGGTAACTGAAATATCAGCTGCCGTTGACACGTTGTAATTGATTGGAAATTCTCTTTATTTTTGTGTTTGGATTTTTTTATATTAGTTCTTTTACATGTTCTTGTTCAGATAAAAAAAATGCAAGAATAAGAGAGTTCAAAAAAAATTTGAGGTGTCAAGGGACACCCGGATGGAACGAAGTTCCTATAGAAATGAAAATATCTGGCTTGCTTTCTATAAGAGAGAGAGAGAGAGACAGACAGACAGACAGAGAAACATGCGACGCCGCACAGCTTACAATAGCTTACTATAGCAAAAAGTGTCGTGACAACTTTTTGTAAGAATTTTTTCCGTCTAACTATCTAATTTCAACTCACAGTTGCGATCAGCAGTAGTGCTTGCAACCACTAGACAGTCAAAGCCTTTGTTGACGTAGTGTTTATTGTGAGATTAGAAAAGTGACGTAATCCGGTAAATCCGGTAAAGATGTAAAATTTAATGTTCGTAAAATTGTCTGATTCTATTTTAGTGTAAAAAACAGGGGTTAAGATTATTTACGTTTATTAAAAATGACACAAATACAAAGAAAATACAAAGCACGTCTTATCTAGTCGTACGCCTAAATTATACTATTATACTATAACACTCAAGTCAGAAAAGTAACCCTCAGCCCTCGCAACCTTTTCCCACTCCTCTGTACAGTTTACAATATACAAACTATCTCTCTCACTCGCTCTCTCTCTTGCTCTCTGTCTTGCACCATACTTTCAATACGTCATTTTCGGCATCCTAACTTACAGAGTATACTTAAAACTAAAATACCCTTAGGTATCGGTCTATGTCCTTTTCCCGATACTACACTCATGTTAACATATCTTATAGGATATAAGAACACGGAATTAGCAATGGACTGCTCAAATTAGCCGTATAAGCTATGACCGAATGAAGTGTACGTTTCATACGATTCTCCCAAAAAAAAACAAAGAGTCCGTCGATTTTTAGGTTAAGCCGCGCTTGCCTAGGTGAGTCCGTGGATGGATGGATGGAGTCCGGGCCTCGGAGAACACGTTAAACAGTTGGTCCCGGCTGTCATTAGTAGAGACGCCTGCAGGTCAAGCTACCCGAAACTGTCAATTTTTCCCAATGAACTTTGAACCTAATACTTTAGAAATAAAGTCGAAAATCTATCAAAGAAATCTGACAGATTGTAGTAGCTTGATGTGCAGGCGTCTGTACATCTTTGACAGTCGTTACAGGTAGTCAGTGGCCCGAAGGTCTTCCAATCAAGTAAGACTGACTGTCAAACTTTCGGCCTTACCAAGAGGTATCGTAATAGTAAAATCCGGTACCAACTGGGTTGTGAGGTCAGATAAACAGTCGCTCCATCTAAAATACTGGATCCAAGATTTGATACCGACTCCAAAACAGGAAATGACTTGGCAGATGATGATAACTGGTATTCAGCTACATCTGGTTGGACTGGAAGCTAATTCCAACTTAGTAAAGGAAAAGCTAGACAGAAAGCTAGGCAGATGATAATGACATAATAATTATTTTCAAAATTTAACAGCCAGATAGATAAGATAAAAAAATATTCCTCGCCATTTTTAAATTTCCTCAGATTGTTTATTTTGTTCAATAAAAATGTGTAATGAAGATCGTTGCCAAGGGAAAAGTAATATCTTTGTTAGATTAAAATCGAAGATTAATTCGGGTCTTGCTTCAGATGAAGAGATATTCGCCGTATTTTTTTCCTTACATTTAGAAAGAACTCGGGATTGAAATTTATATGCGTACATTATACTTAGTTGATTTGATTTAATACTGCATTGTTATGTTTTCGTGTGAATATAATAATAAGTATTATTTATTTGAAAAAAAATTCGTCGTTTGTCTTGGTATGAACATGTAATGAGAAGGGATGAAGCACATGTGACTAAAAGAGTGGTGGCTCTGAATGTTGAAAGACGGAGAGCGATGTGAAGAAGAAAGAAGTAAATGATGCCGTGATGTCTGATAATTAAGCAGAGCTTGTGTTATGGTAACCAGACAACTGATATACATACTTATATTATTTATAAATGCATACATATTATAGATGAATCACACCCAGACACAGAACAAACAATCATGCTCATCACACAAAGTTTGTCCTGGGTGGGAATCGAACCCACGACCTCCGGCTCAGCAGTCAGGGCCACTAGACCAACAGGGGCCTGTTGTCAAAAATAATGAAATAGGGAAAGCAGGAAACGTTTGTACCAGTACACCATGTTGTTAATGTCGATAGACGTACATACTCTGCCGTACTAAAAACAAAAGCATCATATCTCAAGAAAATACGGTTTCGAGATGATTAAAGTTTTGTAAATATTGTTTGGTTTTTACTTTAGGGAATGATTTTTTGTCTAAAATGTCTTTTAATGCTTAAAAATAGAAGAATACCGCTATTTGAATTATATCATTAGATGAGTTTTTTTTTAAGATACTCAATGCCATTACAAATATTTATTTCAGGAATGATTACAGTTATATTTTACAAAATGCAATAGAAAATATATGCCTAAGACTAAGACATGTATCGTCCATTTATTGATCTCTATACATAAAATTACATTTTTAAATATTTCTTATAATCATAAAAAAAAAACATTTAAAAATATAAAAATAGTAGCCCACCGGTATCGGGAACAGGGTCCAAGCTACCGGCGGTCAGAGCTCCAGAGAAAGGAACCTCCTAACAATACGAGCCGTGTCCAGGAGTACCGCTTTCTGTATCAAGCCCTTGATCCAGCTGCCTAACGAGAGCCTCCTCAGGTATTGGTCGAGGCTCTTGGCAATTAAGCCATTGGCAGATACGACTATCGGCACAATGATCGCTGAGTCCACATCCCACATGTCGACAACCTCGCGAGCCAAGTCAATATACTTGATTTGCTTATCTTTCTCGGCTTTCACGAGGTTCTCATCATGCGGGACTGTTATGTCAACAATCATTGCGCGCCGCTCTGATCGATCCACCACCACTATATCAGGCTTGTTGGCAACAATAGTCCTGTCAGTGATGATGGAGCGATCCCAGTACAATGTGATATTGCCATGTTCAAGAACTGGGTCGGGCTCATACCTGTAGTACGGCACTTCCGATTCCACAAGGTTGTATTTTAGAGCAAGTTGCTGATGGATAATCCTGGCTACAAGGTTGTGTCTATGCAAGTACTCTCCGTTAGCTAGACGCGAACAACCGGAGATAATGTGTCGTATTGATTCTCCCGGACGGTGGCATGCCCGACATATGTCAACCGTACCGTCCTTCACAATAAATCTCCGGTAGTTATTTGTCATCATAACTTCATCCATAATTGCACAGACAAAACCTTCGGTTTCTCCAAAGAGGTCCCCGGAACGTAGCCAGGCTACGGACGCTGATTGATCTACATCGGGTCCATGTAGGGCCCGAAAAAAGCGTCCGTGAAGCTCCTTACTCTGCCATACCTCCCTGCGGTCGTTAGTGTCAAGCACTACAGGTTTGCGCCAGTTCTCTTTAGCCAAGGAGAGCGGGGTGAGGCCTTTGTCCATTGCAACTACATCCCGATGCATTCCCACGTCGTTTTCTAGGAAATATTCCCTGAGACTGCATATCTCGCGATTGTGGAGAGTCTTGGCGTTTAAAAAGCCTCGACCTCCACAACTCCGCGGGATATACAGTCTCATAACCGAGGAACGTGGGTGATGCATACGAAATGCCGTTAACAATGTACGCACCTTCCTATCCAGGGCGTCCAGTTCTGTTTGAGTCCATTTGAGTATGCCGAAAGAGTACATCAAAACCGGCATGACCCAACCGTTGAAAGCACGCACCTTGTTTCCGCCTGATAAAAGACTATTAAATACTTTTCTCAGGCGGCCAAAGAAGCGTTCCTTCAACGATTGCTTCATGTCAGCAACATTGATGCCCAGCGCTTCCGACATCCCCAAATACTTGTAGGTTTCGGTTGCTGAGAGGGATCTAACGTTTATGGAATCTGAGAGCTGGGTTCCCACAGATTCCACAATTTCCCCTCGCTTTACATGCATGACCGCACATTTGTCCACACCAAATTCCATCCTGATGGCGCTACTGAAAGTTTCAGTTACCTTCAGTAGCTTCATCAGCTGCAAATCGTTGGGGGCAAAGAGTTTCAGGTCATCCATGTAAAGGAGGTGAGATATAACCTGACCACCTCTCCTCAATCGATAGCCCAGACCTGAATTCTCCAGCAACGTGCTTAGAGGATTCAAGGCTAAGCAGAACCAAAGTGGACTCAAACTATCGCCCTGGAATATACCTCGCTCTATCCTTATCGGTTCACTATTCCTCAGAATCTGCCGACATCCTGGATAGCGAAGGACCGTATTCCATTGCCTCATACACGAGCTCAGGAAGGTGCGCAGAGTTGCATCAACTTTGTACAACTCTAGCACCCTCATGAGCCACGTATGTGGCACGGAGTCATAGGCCTTCTTATAGTCTATCCAACATGTCGACAGATGTCTTCGAGAACGGCGAACCTGTTGACTAATGGCCATATCAATGAGGAGCAGCTCCTTAGTACCGCGGGACCCGTTCCTACATCCATTTTGAGAAGCAGACATGATAGAATTAAAGACATGTTATTATTATTGACAAAATTCCCCCGCTCTGGGCAGAGGGAGTCTGACACTCCCTCCCACTCCGCCCAGAGAGGGGGAAGTTATTTGATGATTACCCATCCGCAAATAAAAGGTTGTGTATGACTGCTGCAAATTACTTGTACTGACTAAAACCCACCCATGTGCCTTCTTTTGCCTTTTACGTTCCGGGGCCGCAGTATCTCTTTCGAACAACTCGCAACCCCGGCAGGCAATGGCCCAGGCTGGCCCCTCTGCTGCTATACACAACCTTGACAATATACATGCATTAAAAAAAAAAACAATATAAAATACTTTATTTTTGAGATACCCCTTTTGACCTTAGCACGGCTTACTGCCCTCATTCGAAATTCTGACTATGTAATATCCCGAGGGAGCATACCGTGTGCGGTATTACAATAAAAACAAGAATGATTCTTTCTTTCTTTCGTAAATGGAGGTTCAAAACATATTATTTATATCCGATTATAATATAAAAGTGGTAATTCGTTTCTTTTGCTGTGTGTTCTGGGTTTTGGAGAAATTTTTTTGGTCGTATTTTCACGTAGGTGGAAGGTAGATTTGAATTATTCAACGAAGTTTTGTTATTAGCACGTTCTTTAGGGTCCCGTAAAAATAGGAGCTCTTATAGGATCACCTTGTTGTCCGTCTGTAAAGCCCCTTTATATCCGGAACGCGCGGAGATATCCAGTTGAAATTAATTAAACTATAAACTCAAATCTGTGGCCCTAGCTAGTTGTGAAAAAAACTCTCTTAGCCTGGGCACTCAATAGATATGGCCGTTTGTGCCGCAATTTTGTAAGGAAACTTCGGTGAGTGAGTCCGACTCACACTTGACCGGTCTTTGTTTTTAGATCGCAAATCCTTACCAATATTATAAAATCGAAAGTTAGTTTGTTTGTTTCGTTTTCACGCCGAAATGGCCAAACCGATTTTGATGAGTTTTGGAACAGAGATAGTTAAAACCCTGGAGAAGGACATAGGCTAACAAAGTGAGAAAAAGGGGAGTAAGAGGAAAGAGAAATTTTTTTTTTTCGATCAACACGCGCATCTTTTACGGTGGCTGGGAGATGTTTCACGGTGCCCGACGTCCGGCGCGTCTCCCGCGGTACCCTAAGCCTACCCGGTACGGCTAAAAGTTACCTTAAGTTTTATGGCATAACTTATCTCAAAAACAAAGAAGGTAAACATTATTATCCGCCATTACCAAATCAGTATTTAATTCGGCGTATTTACGACTACAGGACGTATAAACTTTATACACCTTTAATAATGTTATCTTTATTGTTTGAGGTGCAGTTAAGGAAACATAATGGCTTCTTATGGGTATTTTATGACGGGATTCAGAAGTTAGGAAGAGCTCTTGGCTAAATAACAGACGTTCTTGTCGATCTTTAGCTAAGCCGTGTGTGCCTGGGTTGATCTGTGGATGGGTAAAAAGAAAGATAAACTATTTACAATCATTGTGAGTCTATCACAATAAACAAGATAACAAAACAAAATAATTAAAACAAGAACAAAAAAAAAATAATCCTTACTAATATTATAAAAGCGAAAGTGAGTTTGTTTGTTTGTTATTTCTTCACGCCTTAATGGCTAAACCGATTTGATGAATTTTGGCAGACATAGTTAGGACCCAGGAGACGGACATAATTATGTTATATTTTTTTTTAAAGTGGGATTTGAAGGAGAAAGAGGGAGGAAAAGGGAAAACATAGTTTTGCTATTACCAATCAATAAGGCGCAAGGGCAAAAACTGCCGGTAGCAGGTACCTGCAAATCGGAAAGGGGAACTATGTTACCCCGATTTTAACACGAGCGAAGCCGCGGCCAAAAGCTAGTAACCTTAACCGATACAAAAAAAGAGAATCATTAAATAATAAAGATAAATTGTATATTCTATAACAACGCGAGTAAAAACATATAACATATATTAAAACATAAGCTAAGGGCGTGAACGCGTCATAGTAATATATTTCGTCAACCAATCAATGCGCATGACAGATAAACAAAGCACACACTAATCTCTGACATTTCAGGCTGTACAATATCATAAATAAAGTCTTATTGTATTGTTGCTTACAAAGCTAATGCACATGGAATGTTTCATGAATTTCGTGTACTGTATTAACGAGGAACCTATGGACAAATAATATATTAATATTACACTTACGGATATTATTCCACGTGCCCGAAGAACACGGTGGACCACACAGTGGCGGTCTGCGCAGCTTGGGCGGAGCACTAAAATGCCCTCGTAGAGGCGATCGGCGGCGGCGATCTCCCGCGTCTGGCCCTGGTTCAGTCCATGGTTCGGAGCGAGAGGGAATGGGAAGCGGTCACCTCCTTCTGCAAAGCAGTCATGCTAGCGAAGGAGGTGGCCGGGCGTTTGAGGGAGAAAACCTCAAACCAACCCAGCCGCCGCGGGAGACGCTCCGGGCGTCGGGCGCCGCGAGACGACTCCCAGCCACCGTAGATGCGGGCCTGTGGACGGTGAACAATGAGCTCACCATCCGTCCGTTTATTGACGACAGGCCGTGTCGACCGCGCGTTGTTGTTTCACGCGCGCCTCAAACAGATGTCAGCAAAGCAGAAGAGCCTGCCAGGGCCTCCGCCTACAGGGGTTGTGGGTTGTTCTAAAGAGATACCACGGCCCCGGAACGTAAAGGGCAATAGAAGGAACATGGGTGGGTTTTAGTCAGTACCAGTCTAGCACTCCCCTGCCATGCCAGGTAGCAGTACCGAGCGCATAACAAGAATCAAGAAAAAGGTAGACTGTTTTGTCTGCCTATAAACATTCACACCTAACTATTTTAGTTTATCCGTGACTATGGCGTATCATTAGACTTACTTACCTATATATTTTGTTCCATGTTGCGTTAGGTCAGCGCAATTCATTTTTTTTTCCATTTGTATCTAACAGTAACATCAAAAGCACTATGTAACCTTTATATAATTATACCTTAGGGGACCGGACTGTTTCTCCTTAACAGAGCTTTTTTTAGCCTGGCTAGGAGAGGAGTGCTCACCCACACTTTTGTAGAAATAATACTTACTTACTAGCTGGCGTCCGCGGCTTCGCCCACGTGATATCGAAAAAAAAAAACATTATTCTATGTGTTATTCCAGACTATAATCTACCTCTGTGCCAAATTTTATAAAATCCGTTCAGCTGTTTTAACGTGAAAGAGTAACAAACATCCATACATTCAGCCCACAAACATTCGCATTTATAATATACTAGCTTTCGCCCGCGGCTTCGCCCGCGTTAAATTCGGGGTAACACAGGTCCCCTTGCGCCTTATTGATTTGTAATAGCAACGCCAAGTTTTCCCTTTTCTTCCCTCTTTCTCCCTCATACCTCACTTTTTTCAAAAAAATATTAGCCTATGTCCGTCTCCTGGTTCCCAACTATCTATATACCAAAATTCATCACAATCGGTTTAGCCGTTGAAGCGTGAAGAGGTAACAAACAAACAAACAAACAAACAAACAAACAAACTCACTTTCGCTTTTATAATATTAAATAAGTAAGGATGTAGGATAGGATTATGTACAAATGTATTTTCAACGTTTACCAATGCTTTGTTTGTTTAAGTAAATAAATGTATTTATTTACTAGCTTTTGCCCGCGGCTTCCCTTGCGTTAAATTCGGTAGCGCCTTATTGATTTGTAATAGCAACGCTAAGTTTTCCCGTTTCTTCCCTCTTTCTCCCTCATATCCCACGCTTTTTAAAAAAAATAGCCTATGTCCATCTCCTGGTTCCCAATTATCTCTGTGCCAAAATAACAAAAGAGGTAACAAAACAATCAAACTCACTTTCGCTTTTATAATATTAGTAAGGATTCCCTTCTATCAACTACTTCTGCCTCACACAATCTTATGGAAGTACAGAAAGCAGTTCCGCTTATCCCTTTAGGAATGAATCAGAGGGATTATAATCCCGTGTCTCGTAAAACGAGATGCGGCGGAGTAGCGTACTGATTCACGGAGTGACTGACTGACCCTCTCGACCTAATTACTCAGCTGCATAGATATTCAGCGGTTATACCGCTTTAAACACTCTTGAGCTTTTTACTCTACGACATTTTATGGAAAATTCGAGCGCTTAGGATAAATTTGTTTTTTGTCACGTAGAAAAAACGTGTGCAATGAAAAATGAGAATTTCATGGAGTGCTTACGAAAATTTTGGAGCTTAGCACGAAAGCTATAGGATAGTAGTATTACTAATCCTTACTAATAATATAAAAGCGAAAGTGAGTTTGTTTGTTAAGTCTTCACGCCTAAATCTCTAAACCGATTTTGATGAATTTTAGTACACAGATAGTTGAGACTCTAGAGACGAACATAGGCTATTATATATTTATTATTAAAGTGAAAAATTAGGAAGAAAGAGGGAAAGAAAGTGAAAAATTAGCTTTGTTATTACAATCAATAAGGCGCGAGGGCAAAAACTACAAATAGAAGGTACCTGCAAATCAGGAAAGGGGAACTGTGTTACCCCGAATTTAACGCGAGCAAAGCAACGCGCAGAAGCTAGTTTATTACAAACATCACGCCTGTAATACGCTAAGTGTACTGCGTATGGCAGAGGTGCACTTACTAGTAGTTAATACTGATAGCTTTGTTGCTTTCTTTATTGCTTTACGATAATGTGCACTTAGGTGGTAGTTTTGGAACGAAGTTCCTTATCGCGCGTTGCGAATGGGGCTAGACTGAAAAAATAAGACCAAAAGTTGCAAAGACACTTTTTTTTTTAGTTAGCTTTGCGGCGCGCGCTTGTTTCTCTGTCTGTCTATCTCTCTTTCTCTCTCATAGAAAGCAAAGCCAGTTGTTTTCGTTTCGTCTTTCTATTTCGCGTTGTACAGTGTGGTGTCGCGACGATTGTTGTTGTTGAGTGTATACAGATTTTTTGTACATAATAAATGATAATTTTCGTAAGTTCCATCCGGGTTTCCCTTGACACGTCTCAAGTTTTTTTTTTAAAAAATCACCGACTTCCGGAAGTAAAGTTTTTTTTAACTTTTTTTTGGATATCGGTTTTTTTTTCATTGTCCCCGTTTATAAACTAACCGCACATGCACACTCGCAGGTTACGAGTACTATACACCTGACCTTTTTGAAGGACATGACCAATAAGGTCAATACATAACCTTCTAAGTTCCCCAGTCGACGTTTCCACTAACTTCCGCCTTATAATTAAGTAAATTACTTTTAAATAATAAAACGTATCTACAGAACCAATTACTTTAATAACAACTGATCGTTTGGCTACCCTTTTCCGAACTATGTTGTGGTCGGGTTCAGGTCTACTCCTCTGCTCTCCTCATGGTAAAGGTTGTCCTCCGCCCTTTTTTTTTTTTTTCGGGTGGGATATCATCCTATGACTTCCCCCGCTCTGGGCGGAGCGGGGGGGCATGTCAGACTTGTACTGACTAAAACCTACCCATGTTTCTTCTTTTGCCCTTTACGTTCCGAGGCCGCGGTATCTCTTTCGAACAACCCGCAACCCCGGCAGGCGGAGGCTCTGGCAAGCCCCTCTGTGTCCTCCTCCCGGAGGAGAGCAGAGGCCTAGTAGTAGAGACTTGAGGACATCATGCCTGTAATTGATAAATTAAGCCAAAGTGTACCTAATTGACGACACGGTTGGAATAACCTTGCTGGTACACTAGGAATTTCTTCCGTATAGTGGGTGTGTTTACAAACATTTAAACTCACACAAACAGTCAGACTCGATACAAATATTTGTTCCGTGCGGGGATCGAACCCGCGACTCGCACCGCATCAGTCAATCACTCAGTCACTGCGCCTACCATGCCAACCATGTCAAAATGTCAAATATCCCTATGTAAGTGATAGTGTTAATCTACATTTACATTCGTGCATACGTGCTAATATTATAAAAGCGAAATGATGATGATGATGATTTTGGTAAAGAGATAGTTGGGACCCTGGAGACTATTTTTTTTCTTTAAATTGAGATATGAGGGAGAAAGAGGGAAGAAAAAGGAAAAAATAGCATTGCATAGCATTTGCCCTTGCGCCTTATTTATTGTAATACAATAAATAAGGCGCAAGGGCAAAAACTACAGGTAGCAGGTACCTGTAAATCACGATAGGGGAACTGTGTTACCCCGAATTCAACGTAAGCGAAGGCGCGGGCAAAAGCTAGTAAAAACATAAAGAGGAAAGTTTTGTATGTTTGTATACGTAACGAATGAACTTAAAAACTACTGGACGATTACAAAAAGTCTTTTTCCAGTAGACAGCTACATTATTACTGAGTAATTTATGCTTAACAAGTTCACGCTACTATCCATTGGAGCAGGGCAGTAACCAAAGACGCGGGTAAAACATATAGATAGCTATAGTACGGCCAACGAGAAGCGTCATTAACCTAAAGAACAACTGTGGCGTTAATAATCTAATATTTAGCTCTTTCCATCTTGTGCCTTTGTCGTAATGTCTCGTTCTCCCGGCAAAAACATGACAACGTTAAGACGGGTTCGCCAACATTCGGGCGGCCATTTTAGATGGGGTTTTAGCATGGGTTTTGTTTACATTTGGTATCGCTTCTCGTTGGCCGTACTATAGTTAAGTTTTAAACCGTGTAAGTTTAAAATAGTATTTGAATTGACAATCTTAATACATAATTCTGACCTTCCACGTCCAAGACGTTGTAGATTGCGTAACTTAATTAAATTCGAGACCCGGGTCATTAGGATAACGAAGTTAAGCTCCAATTGGGATCGCCAGTAATTGGATGGGTGACCGGAATTAAGACAGTCGGTTGAATTATTTGAGAAATTGTGGTACCTAATTACATTATTTGTGTCAATGTTGTTTGAGGTTTCGGCTGTGGATCTTAATTAGCGGGTTTAATGTTTATTTGGCAAGAAAAGCAGGGTAGTTTAGAAGGCTCGGTACACAGGGTTTAAATCGATTCTTTTGCATTCGTTTATTATATGAGTCTAAGAGCCTCCCATCTCCAAGTCTCATCCCATCTTAATCTCTTCTGAGTCTCATTTTTAGGGATCCGTAACTTTAACTCAAAAATAAAAAAATCCCTTATTGGATCACTTTTCTGTCCGTCTGGCTGTCTGTCAATCAAGACCCTTTTTTTTAAACATTGCCTCACACTAGGACTTTCTCCTGTATTGTAGGTGCGTTTATATACATTTAAACTTACATACTCAAACAGCCAGACCCGAAACAAATATTTGTTCCGTACGGGAATCGAACCCGCGACACGCAGAGCAGCAGCCGATCGCTCAGCCACTGCGCCAACCGAAATCTAGAAAACGCGAAAACGTATGAAGTTGAAATTAAAATTATGTACTCAAATCTATACTAATATTATAAAGCTGAAGAGTTTGTTTCTTTGTTTGAACGCGCTAATCTCAGGGACTACTGGTTGGAATTAGAAAATTCTTTTAGTATTGGATAGTCCATTTCTTGAGGAAGGCTATTGGCTATATAACATCACGCTACAACCAACAGGTGCTGAGCAGCGTGGGTGAAACCGCGAGGAACAGCTAGTCATCAATAACATTTGTGGAAAATAATATCTCTAAATCTACTCAGTCAAAAGATAAGGCCGTTTCTGTCAAAAGTTTGTACGGAACCTTCGGTGTGCAAGTCTAATACATACTTGCCCGGATTTGTGTACAATCCGGAATACAACACAATTCTTCTCTTTAGATTAACAAGCTGAACAAAAACAGTGATTTTCATTACGCCAGAATATTAGTACACAAGATAATACAGCCTCCTTCGGCCACTAACTTCGGTTCGCGAATTATTTGCAAGCCATTGAATCCCTAATGAGCCGTACAGTGAGTTGACCTAAGATTTAACGATTAGAAGAAACTTATTAATATAAATCTTCTGGGGTATTTTAGTCTCGGAGAGATTCCGATAGATTAGCTCGTGGCTAAATAATAAAAGGGGTTACACTCACTCGGGTTGAATATCAGGTTAAGCAGCGCTTGTCAAGGTTGGTCCATGGATGGGTGACCTGGAGTTGGAGTTTCTGGAGTTTTTCACTGCTCTTAGTTAAGTTTAGTTTTGTTTTTTTTTTAGTTGAGTAAATGGTTTCAATTTTAACTCGATACATTAACGCGTTCTCAAGGTAACAGGTTATGACAGATAGACGGATAACATAGTGACTTTTGAGGTGCAAAAAACTTATTATAAACAGCATACGTTAAAACAGAGAGAGAAAATAATAAAAAAAATCAAAATATTTAATTTATTTTTTTCTCATTTTATCTTAAAAGACACTTCTTCTCACCACTCTTAATATGATCAAAAAATGAAAAATGTTTGTTATTAGACTCAACTCCTTTTTAACTGAAAAAGGCTTTTTAAAAATATATTTTACTTTACTGTAGACCTGATTATATAATAAAAATAATGATTGTTTTGTCAATGGGGAATAAACAAAAAATCAAAACCTAATATTACACCAATGTGTTTACGTTGTAATAACATGTTCCACACGGCATGTCTAAACTTCAACAATAGCAATTACAAATGAAAGGAATTTCATTAGTGAAACTGGCTTGTTGCCATACTAATATATCACGCCATATAATATGCTGATGTTTCAACCACCCAGTGCCGGATTATTACGGCTACGGGCCCCGCGCAAAATGGGGCCCCGCGTGTCCAAACCAACCCATTCCATTTGAGCGTATGATTTGAGGGGAACCGTATTAAACCACCACTTGTCGCTATGATAGAAAAACGACCAGCGGATCAATGATAGTATCGAAAGCTAAACTATATCATACCAGCTTTTGCCCGCGGCTTCGCTCGCGTTAAATTTGGAGTAGCACGGGGTTATACTTTTCCTGTTTGGCAGATATTTTTCGTTGGTAACAAAGAGTGTGTGTACCGATTTTTAGCTTCCTAACTTGAAAACTGCGAAACGTCCGATATCGCATTTCTCCTCCTTTTTAATTAGCCTATGTCCATCTACAGGGTCCCGACTATCCCTGTACCAAAATCAGTTTGCCATTTAGGCTTAAAGACGTAACAAACAAACTCACTTTCGCTTTTATTATATTAGTAAGGTTTAAACTATCCCAAATAGAATTAAGTTAGAAAATAGTCATCATTTTCCTGCCCTTGTCCCATTCTATTTTCGGTCGTTAAAACACGTTTTCTTCTTCCGTTTTCCCCTGTCAGACATCTCGGCAAAACAATAATTATATTTTGAACTTAATTCTTAAAGTTCGCTTCAGGCACTCTGCAAAATATTATTCATGAAGAGAGTTGGCAAAATATTTATAAAGATGTAACCTGTCTGCCAGATTAAGCCCCCCTACCCTCGATTTCCTGCTGAGATTGCGGGTTGTTCGAAAGAGATACCGCGGCCCCGAAACGTAAAGGGAAATAGAAGGAACATGGGTGGGTTTTAGCCTGTACAAGTCTGACACTCCTCCACGCCCAGAGCGGGGGAAGTTATTTGTTGATTTCCCACCCGCAAAAAAGGGGCCCCGATAGAATTTGCTACGGGGCCCACGCTTGCTTGATCCGGCACTGCAAAGACCTATAGGTTATATATCTACTATCTTATCTCGGGTACTATAGGGTGAAATAAGGTCAGTTTTGGACACGTTGAGAAGTTTCAGTGAGAGTTTTGATGTTAATTATGCTTGAGTCCTTGTCCATATTCCCCACATTCGCACGAAGCGCTTTTGCTAAATCGTACTATCCTACTACTAATATTATAAATGCGAATGTTTCTGACGATGGATGGATGTACGGATGTTTGTTACTCTTTCACGTCGAAACGGCAGAACGGATCTTGATCAAATTTGGCACACAGGTAGATTATGGTGTGGATTAACACATAGGATATTTTTTTAGATATCACGCGGGCGAAGCCGCGGGCGCCAGCTAATCTATGAAATAATTATTTCTGAAGATCTGGGGAAGAATTAAAAAAAAACCCTGTCTATGGATAGAACAATGTTCTGCCAGGGTTGCGGGTTGTTTGAGTGAGATGCCGAGGGCCTCGGAACATAAAAGACAAAAGCAGAAACATGTGGGCTTAAGCCAGTAAAAGTCTGACATTCCCCCCGGTCCACCGAGAGCAAGGGAAACTATTTGATGATTCTCAAATTCCAAATTCTAAGTTTCCGCCACTTAAAACTATATAGGAAATCCTGACAATAACTGTTGAACAGTAAAACCAACCCACCAAACAAAAACCCGTCTGATCGAAGGATCCTCCTTTTTCCATGGAGTATTGACGATCTTCACACCTCCTCTCACTCCTCAGCAATCTCACTATATTAATTAAAGACACTTCCTAACCTAATTATAAAACGTAATTAGCTTATACGATAGATGAAAAAAAATATAGCAAAGGAAATTAAATTAATACAGGCGCGTTTTATGTCTGAGCCAAACTTAGTTATGGCTTTGTTCCCGAATAACTCGTTAAATTACGAACAAGATGGATTCCAAGAAACTGCGTAATATTGTTTGTTTTAATTCCGAATTCTTCATCTCAGGCGCTAATTTGTGTATTAGTTCGAAAGAACACAAAGACCGAAGGAACATGGGTGGGTTTTAGTCAGTAAAAGTCTGACACTCTCCCCCTCTTACACACAAGACAAGGTCCTTACCTCACGGCACTCTTCAGATGCTTGGGGCAATCCTCCCACTAATCCCCTCTTATCTACTTTATGGTTGGTCCATGGATAGGATGGGGCCACCCATAACATACGCAATTCCTTCATGTCTCTAAAAGAACGTTAACCTGTTCATTTCGGCTGTCATTTGTAAATCTTTGACAGTCGTTACAGGTAGTCAGTGTCCCGTTGGTCATCAGTCTTATCAAGAGGTGAGATATTATACAGTATGCCCACCGAGCCATCAAAAAATTAAATGAAGATGCCAATAATGTTGAAAATCTGGTAAATGTTAATGCATTAAATGCTAACTTCTTTGTTAAACCAAAATAAGTTATTGCTTTACATGAAGTAGGTAAATTTTTCATTTCATACGTACTTGCTTTCATAAGTTTATCTAAGACTAGCTTTCGCCCACGGCTTCGCCCGCGTTAAATTTGGGGTAACACATTTCCCCTTGCGCCTTATTGATTTGTAATAGCAACGCTAAGTTTTCCCTTTTCTTCCCTCTTTCTCCCTCACATCCCACTTTTTTAAAAAAAATATTAGCCTATGTCCGTCTCCTGGTTCCCAACTATTTCTGTACCAAAATTCATCAAAATCGGTTTAGCCGTTAAAGCGTGAAGAGGTAACAAACAAACTCACTTTCGCTTTTATAATATTAGTAAGGATTTAAATCTAGGTGTGCGACTTGATTTATGTACACACGACGGCAGGTCAACCTATACCTTCTAATCTATTATAACCTGATCTCCATACTACGGATAGCACTCAGAGAGATCAGGTTAAAATGGTTTAGTGTAGATTGATGTGCCGTTGTGTGTACATCCGATGAATTCACTTCATCAATAGCTCTAGATATTATTATTTTAACAATCAACACTACGTCAACCACAGTACCATCTAAAGCCACCTTTACTTACATAAAAAAAGCCTTTTATTTCATACAGAAAATGCTAGTTCACAAATTGATTAGTTATGTTAGGTTAAAAAACGTATTTTGCTGTATTCTATAATATCTAATATGTTATTTTAATGTCTGCATTCTGTAGGAAGCCCTCTACAGGTAAAGGCCTCCTCCAAATTGAGCCAGTTTTCTCTCATTTGTGCTGTCTGCATCCAGTTTGGACCCGCGGTGCATTTTATTTCATCCTCCCATTTCTTGTAGAGTCTCCCTTTCTTTCTTTTGCCCACTGGCCCCCTCCATTCTGTTATTCTTTTTGTCCACCTTTGATCGTGCAGTCGGGCTAAGTGTCCAGCCCACTTCTATGTTAATGCAAGAGCTTGTGCTAAACCGTCTGTTGCATTTGTGATGTTGCGTATTTTTGTATGTCTTATTTTATGTATTCTTCTAATGTTTAGCATACTCCGCTCTATTCCTCGTTGGTACGTTAGGATTTTGTCCATGGTATTTTTGTTGAAATTCCATGTCTGACAAGCATAGATCAAGCATGGTATGAGGCAAGCTTTACTTACGTACCTACTTACATATAAAGCCAGCAATATCTTACACGAGACAAGTTCCGACATGTCCCAACAGTAAGTGATGGGTGCCACTTATCTTGGTCTGTAGTTCACATCACACACGTTAAGCTTAGCTTCTGAATTTACTGCGTTTAAGAGACGAGTAACTTTGAGTAAGTGGATTTGTTTTGTGTGGTTGTGGCCTGCCGGAGTTGCATTGTTCGAAAGAGATAGATAGATAGAATATTCTTTATTATGTACACCATAGTGGTTAGTGGCCCTGACTGCTGAGCCGGAGGTCGTGGGTTCGATTCCCACCCAGGACAAACTTTGTGTGATGAGCATGATTGTTTGTTCTGTGTCTGGGTGTGATTTAACTATAATATGTATGTATTTATAAATTATATAAGTATGTATATTAGTCCTCTGGTTACCAAAACACAAGCTCTGCTTAGCTTGGGATCAGATAGCCGTGTGTGAGTTGTCCCAAGATATTTATTTTATTTACCATACAAGTAACAAGAATAACACTAGATAAACTTATAAATAGGGTGACACAATGGGCGGTCTTATCGCTAAAAGCGATTTTTTCAAGACAACCTTTGGATGGATTTAAGAAGAGGAGAAACAGTAGTCTGTTTGTGGAGATATCGTGGACCCGGAACGTAAAGGGCAAAAGAAGGAACATGGGTAGGTTTTAGCCAGTAAGAGTCTGACACTCCTCCCCGCCACGCCCAGAGTGGGGGAAGTTATTTAATGATTTCCAATCTACGAAAAGAAAAAGTGGCTTTTACTCTACATCTTTACTATAATATTATAAAAGTGAAAGTGAGTTTGTTTGTTTGTAACCTCTTCACGCTTTAATGGCTAAACCGATTTCGATGAATTTTGGTACAGAGATAGTTGGGAACCAGGAGACGGACATAGGCTAATATTTTTTTGAAAAAAGTGGGATGTGAGGGAGAAAGAAGAAAGAAAAGGGAAAACTTAGCGTTGCTATTACAAATTAATAAGGCGCAAGAGAAACTGTGTTACCCCGAATTTAACGCGAGCGAAGCCGCGGGCAAAAGCTAGTTAGTTATAGTTTCTGATGCCATAGTCGACTTTGAAGAGAAACACCTCACTACTTGCTAAAATATTCAGCGACTCAATGGTAGTGAGGTCGAATGTCCAACGACGCCAGACGTACCTACTCATGTCAACTCGGTTGTGAACTAAGTGACCTAGAATAATTGACCTGACAAAAATAAATCGTAAATTACCACGTGTGGCTTGTGAACGGCCTGTGTGAGCCTTGGTGAATATGCTAATTTTAGCAGTGGTGCCTCGGGACTTCAAAGTTGCATTAAAATTAAATTTGAATGATGATTTTCAAGCCGAGTGGCTTAGACTACGGATGTGAATTTGAACATCAACCTTTGACTCTGAAATATTTGACGAAGTTTGCTGATTGCAGCCAGTCTTCGATCTGGTCTGGTTCATGTTTCTTTTTGTTTTATTAATTACTAGCTTTTGCCCGCGGCTTCGCTTGCGTTAAATTCGGGGTAACACAGTTGCCCTTTCCTGATTTGCAGGTTTTTGCTACCTGTAGTTTTTTTCCTTGCGACTTATTGATTGGAATAGCAATGCTAAGTTTTCCTTTTTCTTCCTTCTTTCTTCCTAATTTCCCACTTAACTATCTCTGTACCAAAATTCATCAAAATCGGTTTAGCCATTAAGGCGTGAAGACGTAACGTAACAAACAAACTTACTTTCGATTTTATAATATTTTATATATATAAGTAAGGATGGATAGTAAGGATTTGTAGTAATATAGCCTATATGTTACAATACCTAATAGTACACTCACATTCCCCCAGTCATTTGTAAGTTGCATGTATTAGGGGGCGACCCTATTGGGGTATCATTTGAGCAAAATAAGACTACGCCACCGCTACCAAGTAATTCCTGATTGAAAAACCCAATAACACTCTGCCTGACCGGGAAATCGAACCCAGTACCTCATGCTCAGTAGTAGCATTCGCAGTTACTTGTCCAATGAGGCAGACATATTATTTAGATACTGACTGACTCGACAGACACTGATCCCATTTAAAAAAAAATATACCTCACAATTTAGGCCCTCGTTAGGCAGCTGGGTCAAGCTTGATTCAGAAAGCGGACTCTAGCTTGATTCAAAAAGTGGACCCTAAATACTGGTCGTAGTTATAGCTAAATAACTATGTTTTTTTTTATTAAAAACTGTAAAAAAGTATCGAAATTAAATAAATTAAGGCATACCTAAAATCAATAACGATACGTATAGTTTATGCGAGTCTTATAAAGCAAGGACAACACTAGAGGGCATTTTGAAGAATTTAAAAATGACATTCCAGTTTTGAGTTGAAATGTCTATGGAATTTGAATTCACCGACACTTTTAAATTTGAAATAAAAAGAAAAAATAAAAAGGGCGTCAAAAAATTCGTCCGCATCGCAGTCAAGAGGTAAAGTGCCCAGAAGACTGACAGCATTACCGCGTTGGATAGCAATGCTTATTTTTGCGCAAAAAACAGGCCAGCCCTGGTCACGAGAAGAGTCGACCAACCGCTTGGCGATCAAAATACTGCGTGGGCACTCGGGCGCCATTGATAAATAAATGATAAATGATGTTTATTTTGCAAGTAGGTTTTCACAAACACTTTTACACGTCATTTTTTTTTAAAACTAGATGAGGCCGGTGTTTCGTACCCGACTACTCTGAGAAGAAACAGCCGAAACAAACTCAGAGGTCATAGTCTCTTTTAAAGTCCAGACAAAATAATCTTGGTCAACTTACATGAGGACTATGCAGATAGTGTCTGAAATGGTCTTTTTAAGAAAGCACCACACAGATTGAGTGGACCTGTCCAGTCAGTGCAAGCATTTGTCAGTTATCGTGTAGCTCAACTCATAACCTAAGGAGCTCAACGACACGACGAACAATACCAAAAAAAGGACATTTGTGTAGGTCGCTTATAGCACTCAAACTGCCAGACCTTCGTCAAAAAACAAAGTAAATAAAAGAAATGATCCACATGGTCCTCACATTTACAATAAACAAATAAAAAATAAATAATTAATGAGATCATAATGAAATCATAAAATGTCATAAATGAAAATAATAAGAAAATAAAATGTCACTAATCATAATAATAAAAAGATGTCTGCTTCTCAAAATGGATGTAGGAACGGGTCCCGCGGTACTAAGGAGCTGCTCCTCATTGATATGGCCATTAGCCAACAGGTTCGCCGTTCTCGAAGACATCTGTCGACATGTTGGATAGACTATAAGAAGGCCTATGACTCCGTGCCACATACATGGCTCATGAGGGTGCTAGAGTTGTATAAAGTTGATGCAACTCTGCGCACCTTCCTGAGCTCGTGTATGAGGCAATGGAATACGGTCCTTCGCTATCCAGGATGTCGGCAGATTCAGAGGAATAGTGAACCGATGAGGATAGAGCGAGGTATTTTCCAGGGCGATAGTTTGAGTCCACTTTGGTTCTGCTTAGCCTTGAATCCTCTAAGCACGTTGCTGGAGAATTCAGGTCTGGGCTATCGATTGAGGAGAGGTGGTCAGGTTATATCTCACCGCCTTTACATGGATGACCTGAAACTCTTTGCCCCCAACGATTTGCAGCTGATGGAGCTACTGAAGGTAACTGAAACTTTCAGTGGCGCCATCAGGATGGAATTTGGTGTGGACAAATGTGCGGTCATGCATGTAAAGCGAGGGGAAATTGTGGAATCTGTGGGAACCCAGCTCTCAGATTCCATAAACCTTAGATCCCTCTCAGCAACCGAAACCTACAAGTATTTGGGGATGTCGGAAGCGCTGGGCATCAATGTCGCTGACATGAAGCAATCGTTGAAGGAACGCTTCTTCGGCCGCCTGAGAAAAGTATTTAATAGTCTTTTATCAGGCGGAAACAAGGTGCGTGCTTTCAACGGTTGGGTCATGCCGGTTTTGATGTACTCTTTCGGCATACTCAAATGGACTCAAACAGAACTGGACGCTCTGGATAGGAAGGTCCGTACATTGTTAACGGCATTTCGTATGCATCACCCACGCTCCTCGGTTATGAGACTGTATATCCCGCGGAGTTGTGGAGGTCGAGGCTTTTTAAACGCCAAGACTCTCCACAATCGCGAGATATGCAGTTTCAGGGAATATTTCCTAGAATCCGACGTGGGAATGCATCGGGATGTGGTTGCAATGGACAAAGGCCTCACCCCGCTCTCCTTGGCTAAAGAGAACTGGCGCAAACCTGTAGTGCTTGACACTAACGACCGCAAGGAGGTATGGCAGAGTAAGGAGCTTCACGGGCGCTTTTTCCGGGCCCTACATGGACCCGATGTAGATCAATCAGCGTCCGTAGCCTGGCTACGTTCCGGGGACCTCTTTGGAGAAACCGAAGGTTTTGTCTGTGCAATTATGGATGAAGTTATGATGACAAATAACTACCGGAGATTTATTGTGAAGGACGGCACGGTTGACATATGTCGGGCATGCCACCGTCCGGGAGAATCAATACGACACATTATCTCCGGTTGTTCGCGTCTAGCTAACGGAGAGTACTTGCATAGACACAACCTTGTAGCCAGGATTATCCATCAGCAACTTGCTCTAAAATACAACCTTGTGGAATCGGAATTGCCGTACTACAGGTATGAGCCCGACCCAGTTCTTGAACATGGCAATATCACATTGTACTGGGATCGCTCCATCATCACTGACAGGACTATTGTTGCCAACAAGCCTGATATAGTGGTGGTGGATCGATCAGAGCGGCGCGCAATGATTGTTGACATAACAGTCCCGCATGATGAGAACCTCGTGAAAGCCGAGAAAGATAAACAAATCAAGTATATTGACTTGGCTCGCGAGGTTGTCGACATGTGGGATGTGGACTCAGCGATCATTGTGCCGATAGTCGTATCTGCCAATGGCTTAATTGCCAAGAGCCTCGACCAATACCTGAGGAGGCTCTCGTTAGGCAGCTGGATCAAGGGCTTGATACAGAAAGCGGTACTCCTGGACACGGCTCGTATTGTTAGGAGGTTCCTTTCTCTGGAGCCCTGACCGCCGGTAGCTTGGACCCTGTTCCCGATACCGGTGGGCTACTATTTTTATATTTTTAAATGTTTTTTTTTTAAATTTTTGTATTTAAGAAATATTTAAAAATGTAATTTTATGTATAGAAATCAATAAATGGACGGAAAAAAAGAATGTAAAAATAAAGTAAATATTAATGTCAAAGTATATAAAATAAAGGAATAGACAATAAATAAATGAAACAAAGGCAAATTTTGACACTCACTGAGTAAATTAAATTGGAGCAGCTTAATCCCAAGCCTTTTTATCTTCAAGGTAATGATTCATGTTATAGTAAGCTTTGAGACATAGTTTATGTTTTATGAAAGATTTAAATTTATTGAGGCTTAGTGTTTGAATATCGCTTGGCAGTTTATTATAATAACGTATACATTGGCATGTGAAAGTACCTCCTATTTTTTTGAGCCTCGTTGCAGGAACAACAAATTTGTGTTTGTTCCTTGTATTTATGTCGTGGATATCACTGTATTTTTTAAACAATTTTATATTTTTATGCGCGTACAATAGGTTTTCGTAAATAAACTGAGAGGGCACAGTAAGTATGTTAATCTCTTTAAATTTTTCTCTGAGGGAGTGTCTAGGACTTAATTTATACATTGAACGAATTGCCCTCTTTTGCAAAATAAAAATTGTCTGAATATCGGCGGCATGGCCCCACAAGAGAATACCATAGGACATCACACTGTGGAAATAACTAAAATAAACTAAACGGGCTGTCTCTAAATCAGTCAAATCACGAATTTTTTTAACGGCGTATGCTGCTGAGCTAAGCTTTTTTGACAACTTATCTATATGAGGGCCCCACTGAAGCTTAGCATCCAAAGTTAAGCCTAGGAACACTGTATTATCTTCCGGTTTCAACTCTTCATCTTTGATTAGTACACTAGTTTCCACTTGTCTAACATGAGGTAACGTAAACTTAATGCATTTGGTCTTTTTTTCATTTAGAAGTAAATTATTAACGTTAAACCAATTAACGACCTTTGCCAGAGCGCTATTAACATCGTCAGTAGCTAGCTGCTGACGTTTTAGTTTAAATAAAAGAGAAGTGTCGTCTGCAAACAACACTACATCATGATTATCCTTTATGAGGTAAGGCAAGTCATTAATATAAATAAGAAATAAAAAAGGGCCAAGAATGGACCCTTGTGGTACTCCCATGCTTACTACAGATCCGGGAGATCTTTTCCCGTTTACATCAACTCTCTGAATCCTACCACTCAAATATGACGTAAGAAGATTCAGAGAGGCGTTCCGGATTCCGTAGTGGTGTAGTTTTCTGATTAATGTTTTATGGAGAACGCAATCGAAAGCCTTGGACAAATCGCAAAAAATCCCCAAAGCATCACATTTATCTTCCCAGGCATTATAAATGTGTCCTAGAAGTTCAACACCGGCATCAGTAGTTGAACGACCCTTTGTAAAACCGAACTGTTTATTATGCAATAACTTATGTTTATTGAAAAATCTTTGCATTTGATCTAAAATTATTTTTTCAAAAATTTTACTAAATGTTGGTAGCACTGAAATTGGTCTATAGTTAGTAGGGTCTGATGTACTACCCGATTTAAACAATGGTATTATTTTACTATTTTTCATTAGATCAGGAAACTCACCACGGTCAATACAATCATTAAATATAACAGCTAATGAAGGAGCTACAATGGTTATAATGGACTTGGCAACGTCCACAGAATGACCCCATAGATCAGCGGTCTTCTTAACATTTAACATATGAAAAGTTTTAATTACATCATTACAATTGACATATTGAAAATTAAATTCGGAATCATGGAATGGAACATTTTCCTTTAGTAAAGCATCTGCAGCAGCAGGTGACGAGTCTAGCGATTTAGTAGTCGATACAGGAATATCCGCAAAGAAATTTTCGAACGCTGTAGCAACTTGAGTATCTGATTTTATGATATTATCGCCGATAGCAAGGCTGTAGTCACTATTTCGCTTGCAAGACCTTCCTGCTTCGCTATTAATAATGTTCCAAGTCGTTTTAATTACGTTACTACTATTTTTAATTTTTGAACTCAAATAATGTGACTTAGCTATGGCACAAACTTTTTTAAAAACTTTAGAATAATTCTTAACATACAAATTAAATTCTACAGTATTAATACAAATTCGCTCTTCATACAGCTCATAAAGCCGTTTTCTACTTTTATGAATACCAAAGGTGGCCCAGTCATTGAAAGAAGCGTTATTATTAACCGAGATAGTCTTAGGAACAAACGTGGTCTTAAATATGTGTGCAATACATACTAAAAAAATTGTTATATTTTTGATTGGGGTCATCACTAGTTGACAAAAGTGGTAATTTAGTTGAAAGTTTATTTTTAAAAGTTTCTAGGCGACTTTTAGTTTTTGGGTTGACAGTGATATCCATCTTAGCTACTTTTTTTATTACATTTGGAATTGTAATCAGTTGCCCGCAATGATCTGAATCTAATAAGTTAATAATTACTTTGTGGATTGGTATAACATCAGTATAAATATTATCTAGGCAAGTGGCACTAGTCTGGGTTATTCTAGTGGGCTCCAAAAATTTGTTTTCAAGGTTGTATGACTGAAACAGGTTTGTAATTTTAGTACTTAACACAGATTTTTCTAGCAAATTAATATTAACCCATTACTTCCCAAGTACCGAAAACATTGGATTTTTTTGATGAAATCTTGTAATTATGATCCTAATACGTCAAGAAAAAATAATATAATACAAAAATAAAAAAATAAATACCATTTTTGCTGAGTCAGCATGTCCTATAAATAGGACAATGGGGACATGTGTTTGGTAAAAATGAAAGTTAACAATTATAGGAAAATCAACTTTATTTGTAAATATGTCCACAGACAGTTTCAGAAATAAACATGTATGAGCTTATTTTGCATTATAAGGTATAAAACAGTCACTGCAAAGTGTTTTTTTCACATTTAGCACAAAAAGATGAACATTTTTTTTTACAACCTTGTCCTTGAAAACATCTCTGTTTGTCCTTTTTCGTCATATAGTGACCAGCATTGTCAAACCTGAAGAACCTGAAGTGGATTACATACTAATTGCCTTACGTCTTTTTAAAGATAAACAAAATCTTCTTCTAAAATCTAGCAGAAGGATGGTCTCATCTTGTTTACATGGTTGTAAATAATCCATGCATTCACTAGGCATATTTCCAATATACGGATGACTAGAGGCCAATACCATTTATTTCCACTGAAGCGGATTAGATATTTAGAAATTAGTCAATCATGTTTATTATTATAATACAATAAATATAATACTCCTCCCATGTTTTTTATTATAATTATGAATAAGCTGTGGCTGATTCACAGCTACTTTGGCCTTTTCAATCTTCGAGTACCTAGTAAGTAGTTTTAACAAATCGTTGAACAGAGACAAGAGACATACTACATTGTTGTCGTGCCATTTCACGCATATTCATTATTTTCATCGAAACGGTAATTTGAATAAACTCGTTCTTCCTTTTTCATTTCTTGTTTGGTCGCCTCCCTTAGTTCTATTGTGTCTGACTGTTCCTGTAGCTCTGCTTTCAAAGCAATCAACAGTTGCACACTGCTGAAGAAGTTATCGAAGTAGACAACATGTGCGCTGAGATCGGTACATACCAAGACAGTATTTATACGAGATGTGATTTGAGTAGGATGATTTTCTCCGACGTTATCAACTATACTTGAAAACTTCACTTGACCAGCTATATCAGACACTGGCAGAACTCCCATATCGTCATCAGGACGTTCTTCTATGTCAGTCATTTTATCAACTTCATCCGGGAGCTATATGGCAACTTCCATGTCATTCAACTCCTCATCACTACAATCTTCAATTCGGACACTTTCAATGCTTTTATAAACTTTCTTATCACTGGATCCATTACCTGTAAATGAAGAAGGGGTATAAATATTATATATATTCATAATAACACGTTTATCAACGAACGAATATGATATATTGTTTACTATTGTGATAAAAAATAAAGTCTAAATATTCTTACTTACTTTTTCTCCACCTTATAAAAACAATTCACTAATTTTTTACTGTACCTATTTCGATAAATAAATCACGAACTGTGTCACAAGATGCACTTTGTTTGGCGTAATTTTTTTTATACTGTAACCAATTTCGAGTGCATGCAAGACCTCCAAGAATCAAAAGTTGTTGGCGTAACATGATCAAACTCGCTTTCTTAGCTAATTGTACAGACATCGTCCCAATGTCATATTTATAGGACGGCTTATTTTGAATGTATGTCACAAGACGCCAAATTGTATTTTGTTTTTATTTTCATTTATTATACATTTAGCATAGATCTAAAAATCAGATTTATGTACTTTCAAGCTAGTAACTTTTTCCTTTTTTAGTGTATACAATTAAATCATAATCCTCTTTTTGAGGCCTACAAATATGATACATTTAAAAAAATATATTAAAATTGCGGAAACATTTTTACGGAAAAAAACATTGTTATCTACTAGAATAATAGTGTAAAAATACGAATTTAATAAAGTATAATAAAAGTAAAATATATAACACGGATAAAAAAAATATTGAATATAGTGTCTTAAAAATAGGACAGTGGGAAGTAATGGGTTAAAATCACCACAAGTGATTATAGATTTCTTTGAGCTACTACAGATTTTATGCAACACTTCATCCATTATCTTTTCAAAACAATCATACGAACCTGAAGGGGGTCTATACACACTTAATATGATAAACTGCTCCAATTCTATACAGGCTATTTCAATTGTTCTCTCAACAGACAGGTTTACAATATCCTTGCGTTCTTTAAATTTGAGCTGATTATTTACTAAGATTAATGCGCCGCCATGTATAGCATTTACTCTACTGAATGAACTACCAACCTGGTGATTACTAAAATTAAAAATTAATTGGTGACTTTTGAGCCAATGCTCTGTGACACAAAGAATATCTATGTTGTTACAATTCAGGAAAAGCCCTACTTCTAATTCTTTGTTCAAAAACCCTTGAATATTTTGATGCACCAGGTTGATACAATCAAAATTCCCAATACTTTCAACTGATTTACTATCTGGCTTCCTTACAAGATTGCAAGAGGTTGCCTCTATTGTCTCAATCTCTAATTTAAATGATGATCTGATTCATTAATTGTGAGCAAACTATTGGCTGAGTAACTTGACTGAGTATTGCAATGTTCAATAGAGGCAACTCGCTTAGCCAAATTCTTGGCTGTAATTGTAAAAAAATAGGATAGCGATACAGCTATTTGTCTTCTACAATAGTTTGCAAGATAGTACCGATCCACAAAAAATCTATCTTTTGTCAAATAAAAATTGTTACCAATAAAGTTATTTGTGTCAATCAAATGGAAAACATTACTATGAAATGTCAAATTATGTAATGTCTTATTCATATTATATCGAATGTAATTTTCTTCCTGTGGCAAACTTGTACTATATGGAAATGTAAACAATACAATTTGTCTTAAATTCAAGCTGGATAAGGTATTATGGTATTGGAGCAATTCCCCTTTGTTGACATTTCCTCTATTACCTATCAAAATGACTAATACAGTGTCCTTATCAAATTTGCATTTAATTATTTCCTTCATTATATAATATAATGAACACCCTGGCATACAGTTGTTTATAACTGAGTGCCCTGGATATTCATCTTTTAACAAACTACCTAGGTCTTTTCCAATCTCATCACAATATATTACTATGTCATTATTTAAACTTGGTTTACAGTGATTTTTTAAACTATTTCTAGGAATATGCAAGTTAACACATGGCTGCGGTAAGGTGGCATTACATGTTGTCATTGAATGGTCTGGCGTAAGTACATCTGAAGTTGGTTGACAGTGCTCACAGCTATTGGTTTGTGAGTTCACCAGATCATTCATTGCCAACACATATTCCCTCATTAGATGTTCAGAGGTATTATATTTGGTAGTCATTGAACTTAACTTCTCTTGTAGGTGGTCAAGTTTGGATTGCAAGTGTTCGGTGTCAATTTTGTACTTCCTAGTGCTTTGTTCTAAATTATATGAATACATGTCTAATTGTTTTATTACATTCAATCTTTCTCTATTTAATTTAACATTTTTAATGAAAAACTTTTGCCTTTTAACCATTCTCTGTGTCTTGACAATGTATTTATTGATTTTAATGTATTTTTTTATTTTATTCTTACTAGTGACTGCCCTTACTGAGTGAGATATCTTAGAATCATCCTCACCTGTCAAATCTATGGTATAGGTGGGATTACTGGCAGAAACTATTGACGGGGCAATAGGCACCAATTCACTGAACAGACTTTGATTCAGGGAGGCAGTGATGTTGAAATTGGTAGTCTCAAGTTCTGTAATGTGACTCCTAGCCTCGTGTAGCTGCTGTTGTAACAAATGTTTGTGATCCAGAGCTTGTTCATACTCTTGGCTACACTGGCTGAACCCGTCCACAATAACTTGGAGCCTATCCCGGTCTTCTATGGCGACAGTGAAATGAGTGTATAACTGACCCATTTCTTTTTTTAATTTCCTATTTGTTTCGTGGGCTTCAAAGAGAACCTTCTCATTGTCATCCAATTCCCTACTTAGTTGGTCACAGGACTGCTTGGACGACTTTAATTCGCTCAAAGCCAACTTGAGTTCTTCTTCGCGGGCGTAGGCGGTACGAGTTAAAGTCATGATTGAATAGCAGAAAATAAATTAATAAAAAAAGACAGGAAAAGAAATTGGAAGAGAGTAGGTAACTGTGGCAGCAGGTTTAAGATATTATAGTATAAAAGGGGAAACAAACTAACAAAAACAAATTAAATAGCTTAATTAGCGAGTGCTGTCACCAAACCAAGCAAGGTTATGTTTACGTTCTAAAGGTCTTTAGTTTCGTAAATAATCTAATTCAAAGGTAGACTATTTATTATATGGCGAAATTATAGCACGCGAACAATATTATAGCAAGTAAAATAAAATGTATTGTACCTGATATCGATGACAATGCAAAAAATCCCTTTAGCCGGTAACTGTCACTGATTCACTTAGAGATTTTAACATCAATTTATACTTGTTAGGTGAATCTAATACAAAACTAATACAAAAGAACACATAAATAAACTTTTTAGTTGATGAGCAATTGGAAATATGCTTTAAAAACAAAGAAATTTAATATTTAAAGTATAAAATTAAAGGACATTTAAAAATCAGCTGTTAGCTGCAGTGTTGCCACAGGAGAAAAAAAATATGTTGGTAACTCAATTTAATACACAACATTCAATCTTCATTACAAAATTCGTTGTTCATTTATTTTTTTCGGACATCCGTTCTCTAAGAATAACACGTATTTTTAACCGACAAAAATAAAACTAGAAGGAGGTTCTCATTTCAACATGTATATTTTTTGTTTGAGAAATTTATTAATGACTGCTATTTGTTTATATGGCACAGGGGAATGATCGTCATTACTGCGGTTTGGGTATGTAATGAATAAGTTTATTACATGGTTTTTGGAGTTTACTCCTTATGAATCAATTTTCATATATAAGGCGCCCGGTATGAGAAAAATCCGAGGGGTAAAACCTACTAAAGTAACGAAAATGTGTCACGTTTTTGGTGCGCACCTTTAGTGCGCAACTTTCTAATTTGGCTTTGAGTGTATTAAGACGTACATATGGTATGCTGTATAGGCGACTATACCAATATACTATATGTTATTGGGCTTGTTTGTTTCTATCAGTGTCGATGTATTTATATTGCTATTTTTTTCATTAATTTGTGAATTTACCCTTTCATATGATATTAATCTTTTTTCAGCTGAATAAACTCTTTTTGCGTATGGTTAGATACTCGTACTTAAGGAGTAATCTCCAGTCGTGCGTCAGAGCTGACACACACACTTTTTTTTATTGTATGATAATAATAAATAGATTTCCTTCAATATTAGATCAATTTAAAAATATGTTTTTATACCCGAGGTGGTCAGATATAAATTTTATCTATTTTGCTTAGAAAGTTTATGAGTTATCATCTATAGGTAACAAGAAAGAATGTTTTCATTTACTTTATGTGGATCATAATACATATCTTTATTAATAATAGTAAATTATAGTCTTGTGACAGGGACTGTAGCAGCATCCTTTTTTTTTGTTTTCATGACATTCAGAAATGCCTGTAATGGTCTAATAGAAATAAATGATTTGATTTGAGTATTCGATAAGATTATGTGTGACATATTATCATACCATCATTAAAACCGATTTTTGCAAAAAAAAAACGACTTAAAAAATACACAAAAAAACATGGAAAACACTTGCGGAATTCGATGTCAAAAAATATCGATGACACAAACAAAACTTTTGTATTCTTTAGCTAACTGTGCCCAGCGCCTCTAGTAGTCGATTCTCAGAATTACTGATGCATATAAAATCAAATGCATAAAAGGAAATCATAAGAATCGGTCGAGCCGTTTCGGAGGAGTATGGGGTACAAACATTGTGACACAAGAATTTTATATATTAGATATTCCTTTTTAAATTTTAAACCTTGTTTTGTACCTTGTCATATTATGTTTTAAATAACAAAATGAAAAAATGTCTGCCTTGCCATCAACGACAAGTTTTGAGTAAGGGGCACTAGAACAAAGACATAGTAAGCTTAGAGATCAATACAATATCCATTATGAACTAGAAAGTAGTCACATGTGTGTACGTAGGTATTTCTATGTATATCATTGACGCAGATATATAGGGTGGAGAGAAGCAGAGGGGCCTGCTAAGGCCATTGCTTGCTGGGGTTGCGGGTAGTTCGAAAGAGATACTGTGGCCCCGGAATATAAAGGGTTTGTTGGGAGTTTGTAGACACGATTGGCGCAGTGGCTGAGCGATCGACTGCTGCACTGCGTGTCGTGGGTTCGATCCCCGTACAGAACAAATATTTGTATGACCTACAGGTAGTTGTTTCGGGTCTGGCTGTTTATGTATGTGAGTTTAAATGTTTGTAAACGCACCGGTCCTGCCTCGTTCCCGTGAGTAGTAACGCGATGTTGAATAGCCTATGGTACTTCCTGATTATGTATAATGAGAGCTTCCTATTAATAAGAAAATGGTTAAAATCAGTCCAGTAGTTTTGGAGTCTAGTCGATGCAAACAAACAAAAAAATCATTCTTCTTAGTAAAGATTACCGATAAAAAAATCTTTGTAGGTCGAATGATTTTTACTTTATGTCTCTTTGTGCGTCACCTCCACCCTGTATATAGACATCACCAATTTTATGTTTAGCTGTAAATGCTTATGGCCTGCCATTAACGAGGCACAAATCCTGGAAGCTACTGAATACGTAAAAACTGTTTTCAGGTGCATCGAGTAAGAATTGGAAGCTAACTTTTAATACTAAATTAACGCTAATTGTGACTTATATTCATCACCAAATCAGCAAGAAATTTTTAATTCATTTGAATTATAAAGTAACTAACTGGCGCCCGCGGCTTCGCCCGCATGATGTTAGAAAAGTATCCTATTTGTTATTGCAGACTATAATCTACCTCTGTGCCAAATATCAAGATCCGTTTTGTAGTTTTTTCGTAAAAGGGGAACAAACACTCACACATACTCAAGGATACATACTTATATAAGAAATAGTAGAATTTATAATATTAGTAAGATAGTAAATTTTACTTTTAATGCGAGATACCTTGCCTTTAAAAACTACACTTCATGTTATGACCTTTTTTTTCGGATGAAATATCATTAAACAACTTTTTATCCCGCTCTGAGAGTAGCGGAAGGGAGTGTCAGACTATGTTCCTTCTTTTACCTCTGTGTTCTGGGGCAGCGTAATCTCTTTCGAACTAACCAATAACCCCGGCAGGAAGATACCCCCTTAAGTATCCCAACAATAAAAATAATAAAAAAAAATCAAAATCAAAAGTCATTTATTCAAATTCGGCTGCTAATTAACACTTTTTGAACGTCACATTACAAGAGACAGTCCCACAAAAACGCCCTGCCCTTCGCCACTTCCTAGTGTTTTAGCTGGGAATAAGAAGTGGCGGAACAAACTCCCCAGCAACACATCTGTCTGACAGGTTAGAAGAACCAGGTTTTATACAATTCCGTTTATCACAAGGTACATTTAAGAAATAATTCATTCATTGTCACATGCAGTGGCGTAACTATAGGGTGGCAGGACTGGTAAAACGCCACGGGCCCCCGACCCAAAAGGGCCCCGGCCCAAGAGGCCCCCAGGTCAGAATTTTTTTCTTATTGTCACTACTAAGTGGTTCATTAAAATTAAACAAAGTTCAGCGTGACGGTTTTAACTGATAGGGCCCCAATAAATGAATTAGCCACGGGCCCCAGTTGGTATAGTTACGCCACTGGTCACATGTCAGCTTGCAAACACCTGTATGATAGATAAAAAGATTGATAAATCATTTATTTGATGCAGCAAAAGACACAATACAAGAATTAATACAAAAAGTTACATCACTTAGAAAAAAAAAGGAACACATTAAAAAAAAAGTAAGGTAGACAAGTTAAATTGACCCAATGGGCGGTGTGTGTCTCAGAATTGCACAAAGTAAAAGTCCAGCTGCAGTACCTGACGCTAGTATTCTGCTATGGATGTCGAAAATATGTGGATTGTCAGTAGGAAAGATTTCGAATTTAAATACTAAAAATAATAAATATAAAAATATAAATTGGGCACCTATATAAAAAAATACCCAATCCTTACTAATATTATAAAAGCGAAAGTGAGTTTGTTTGTTTGTTACCTCTTCACACTTTAATGGCTAAACCGATTTTGATGAATTTTGATACAGAGATAGTTGGGAACCAGGAGACGGACATAAGCTATTTTTTTTTAAAGTGGGATTTGAGGGAGAAAGAGGGACGAAACGGGAAAACTTAGCGTTGCTATTACAAATCAATAAGGCGCTATCGAATTTTACGCGAGCGAAGCCGCGGGCAAAAGCTAGTAATAAATAAATCTAACTTCAAACAGCCACCAACAACACATTTTCACAATCGCATGCATGAACTTAAACAACGACCGTAAACGAAAAGCCGATGAAAAAAAAGCCCCGGCCCCATAAGTGGCAAGGTTGGAGAAATTACCCCTCGGCCCAACACGCCATGGATGCCCTTGGCCGGAACAGCCTTGATTCACAAGGGCAAACTTGCAATTGATCTATTTCTGATGGTCGTTTTAAGGGAATGATTGCTGAATCGACAATAATGGCTTACTTTTGTATTTTTATGGGGTTTGAAGTATAAATGGGGGTAAGTGGATTATGACTTCTTTAAGTTTTTGTAAGGTTAACAATGATTAATATTCTATCGATTTTTTTGGAAGTTTTCTCTTTTGAAAGTCAGTTTTTGTTGGTACTGGATGAGTAAGGTGAAATGTTGTAGGGTATTTCCTACAGAATTTACTTAGTAGCCATCGAGATACTATACGCTGGATTTCGAGGTCTAACTGGGCTGTGGAGGTCAGATAGGCAATCGCTCCATGTAAAATACTGATATTCAGCTGCACCCGGTAAGACTGGAAGCCGACCCCAACATAGTTGGTAAAAGGCTAGGCAGATGATGGTTCTTAAGAAAGAGAAAGCCGCCAAAACAAAACCTAGCAAAATAAACCCAGTGTATTTGTATTAAAGTCACTTTTATGTACCTACTGCCTATCGATATCCGATCAATGTAATTTAATTATGCACTCATCGCAACTGCAAACACAATTAAAACAACAAAATTATCGACGCGCAAACAACACTCGGCTATTAATACATTACTATCCACTGGTTCAGGCATCTGTCCCACTTATAGCGATAAGTGATAAAAGAGCTTAAGGGGTTTTAGAACAGAGGGGCCTGCCAGGGCACCGCCTGTCGGGCTTGCGGGTTTTTCGAGATACCGTAGCCCCGGAACGTAAAAGGCAATAGAAAGAACATGGGTGAGTTTTGGTCAGTACCAAGTTTAAACTCACCCCCGCTCCAAAGCGGTAAAAGATTTTTGAGCTTTTTTGGAGGATGAGAAATCATCATAAAATGCTGTACCTAATAGTACTTCTTCATTTCGAGTTTAACTTTCGAGTAAAAGGTAGCAAGCCTATTAAACCCACCCATGTTCCTTCTTTTGCCCTTTATGTTTCGGGGCCGCGGTATCTCTTTCGAACCCGAACCCGGGTTGCGAGTACCCCGTACAGCGGGGATTACAGTCGTACGTTTTGTTGGGAAATAAATATTTATTTATTTACTAGTTGCTCGTTGTTTTGCTCGCATTAAATTCAGCAACAAATGTATCAGTATTAACTACTAGTAAGTGCACCTCTGCCATACACAGTACACTTAGCGTATTACAGGCGTGATGTGTGTAATGAACTAGCTTTTGCGCGCGGCTTTGCTCGCGTTAAATTCGGGGTAACACAATTCCCCTTTCCTGATTTGCAGGTACCTGCTACCTGTAGTTTTTGCCCTTGCGCCTTATTAATTGTAATAGCAATACTAACATTTCCCTTTTCTTCCTTCTTTCTCCCTCATATCAAATAGCCTATGTGGGTTTCCAGGATCCAAACTAACTCTGTACCAAAATTTATTAAAATCGGTTTAGCTATTTAGGCGTGAAGACGTAACAAACAAACGAACTCACTTTCACTTTTATAATATTAGTAAGGACAAGCTGGCGCCCACGGCTTCGTCCTCGTGATGATCCCCAAAAAAGTTTTCCGTTCCGTTTAGACGTGAAAGAGTAACAATCATCCATACATCTGTTCTCGCAAACATTCGCATTATATTATTAGGAATTTTTTAAGTTTCTTGAGCTACAAAACCGTTCTCGCTTCTCCGTCGGAGCGACGGGAGCCGAACATTAAAATAACCGGCTCGCCAACCAAAACAATTATTTTCGGTCCGATGCGATACCAAGTAGCTTAAAATAAGCTTTGTTGTTTAAATAATAACTTACCAAAACATTTTGTGAGTTTAATATTTGTAACCGCAACCAATATTTAAACATGGCTAACTTTAAAACCGCAGTGAATATTGGAGAGTTGTTTTTTCGAAAGCAAAAAACTTTTGCTAGGGAAATTGTTTCAAAATGAAGCCAGCTACGCATTTGTAATATTACTATTTTTCCTAGCCTTTTACCAACTTTGTTGGGGTCGGTTTCCAGTTTAACCGAATGCATCGGAATACCAGTATTTTACAGAGAACGACTGCCTATCTGACCTTCACAACCCAGTCAGTACTTGGTAGTACCCAATACCCCATAATAAGACTATCTGTAATAACTGTCAAAGATCTACAAATAATAGCTGGGACCAACAGTTTAACGTCCTTTCCGAGTTTCCTCCACAGTCCTACCTAAACAAGATCGATCCAAGTGGCTATCTAGCCAAGAGCTCCTCAAGTTATTTGATTATTATCATTAACTAAGGAGTTTTAAAAATTATGATAATGCAGACTATGCCAGTAAATAGGCAATGGGGAGGGCACATTTCCTTGAGTTTCTTTTCATTTGAATGGCGACCATATACTAAAACAAGCAGGGTAATGTATGCAGCTGCCTCTGGATGTAAGAAAACCAGAATTGTTTGACGTTGCGATACTTGACCTATATCCAGCAGTGGTTGTTTTCTGGGCAATAGCCTTTTTTGGATGGGAAATCATTAAATTAAATGTCAGACTGTTACTAAATAAAAACCAGCTATGTGCGATGTTGTCAAGTTCAAGGTTGTTTTTTGAACAACCCGCAACTCGACAGGATGTGAGCCCCACTGCTTTACTGACATATCTTTGAGGCGCGCGTGAAACACGAACGCGCCGTCGACACGGCCTGTCGTCACTGGACGGATGGATGGTGACCGAGGGCTACTAACCTTATGGTCACTTTATTAAAGATCTACTAGCTATTGCACGCTACTCTGTTTGCGTGAAATTATCATAAACACATAACTGTTTGTTGAGTTTTTTGTAAGGAACCCTAAATCCTACTTATTTATTTAAAATCTTGCTCTCCACTTTTATTCCCCCTTTTCTCATTTTAAAATTAAATAAGCCTACGTCCGTCTCCAGGGTCCCAAGTATCTCTTTACCAAAATTCATCAAAATCGGTTAAGCCATTTAGGCGTGAAGACGTAGCAAACAAACAAACTCACTTTCGCTTTTAAAATATTAATAAGGGTATTATAAATGATCCAATCCAATATAAAGCTTTAATTTTAAAGGTCAGTGATAATTGAATGAAGAATGAATGATGATTGATGTAAATAACAAAGACTAGTTAGTTCATTCAACTCTCCACAGTCAAGAAAATTAACTTGTTCAAACGAGCATTAACTTGAACCCTTAACTTATAATACGCAAATTATCTTTATCCTTGTTACAAAGTAGTCCTTCCATTAAATTACTTTTCCGTGAAAACGTAACAACAGACAGACAAACTTCCTTTTGCATTTATAAGAGGAAGCTGCTTTGTTCACTTATAAGAGGAAAATATCATGCATAAAATATGAAGAAAACTGGAAAGCGAGGCTAAGTTTGTTCGGGTAAGGTTTAAATTACAATGACGTATTGTGTTTGAAGATCGTAAAGTGCGCAGTTGGGGATGAGATAGTTAGAATTTAGTATGGGTTTTTTTTTAATGTGATATCATCAAATATCTTCTCCTGCTCTGGGTGGAGCGAGGGGTAGGGTCAGACTTTTACTGACTCAAACCCACCCAATACTTTACTCTTTTGCCTTTTTTCCCGCGGCCGCGGTATCTCTTTCGACCAACCCCCAACCTCGGCAGGATTTAGAATGGGTTTTAAAATAAAATATGATATTCGTTAGTCTAGTTTTGGCAAGTGCACCCGTCTTCAACCACATTTGGCAAGTATATTCTTAATTTCCGTGTTATTAGAGACGAGCCTAATGCCATTAACCCGGCTCAAATAGAAGCTTAGTAGCTACTCCTGAAGATTTCCCGACGGAAAAATACAATAATATTTTGCCCGACCCGGAACCTGAATCCAAAATCTCATATAGAACTGTTGAAACTTATGTCAATCCTCTATGAATATCAAAGACTGTTTTTGATCACCATTAAGTCAACGATATCCTAACTAATATTATAAAAGCGAAAGTGAGTTAGTTTATTTGTTACGTCCTCACGCCTAAATGGCTGAACCGATTTTGATGAGTTTTGATACAGAGATAGTAGGGCACCTGGAGACGGCCATGGTTTTTTTTTAATATTGAGATATGACGGAGAACGAAAAAAGAAAACTGAAAACTCAGCCTTGCTATTACACTAAATAATGCGCAGGGCAAAAATGACAGGTACCAGGTTCCTGCTAATCAGGAAAGGGGAACTGTATTACCTTGAATTTAACGCGAGCCAAGCCGTGGGCAAAAGCTAGTCTTTAAATAAATATAGAAAGCACACTGTAAATGAAAAGTCAATGTCTTGAAAAAATCCCCTAATATTTTTCTGTCATTTTTATAACAGAAATAATATTTCTAACATTACGGTATTATATTCTTGAGAGCGGAGAAAAAGCCATAATCTTCACACTCCATTAATTTCCTTTAGCGGATATTCAAGCGGCTTCAGCGCGGCGTGCACACGGTGGCGCAGCGCTGGAAGCCATAATATTTAATAATAACATCGTGGAATTAAAAATACCGTATTACAAAGGTTTTATAGTATCTAGCTAGATATTCTTAGTTAGCTGCTTTATTGGCTTGTAAAATGTCATGTTGAGTTAGTTATACAAAATCTTAATTAAGAACCAGAAAATGTCTTTTACACCCAGCTGGAGTTGCGGGTTGTTCGAAAGAGATACCGCGGAAGGTAAACGGGATTAGAAGAAACATGGGTGGGTTTTAGTCAGTAAAAGTCTGACACGCCCCCCCGCTCCACCCAGAGCGGAGGAAGTTATTTGATGATTTTCCACCCCAAAAAAAAACACCTATTATTTTACACAATTCTATGGATGGGAAATAATCAAATAACTCATCATCTCTGGGACGGATCCGCCAAATACCAGCTTGAAGCGCTAGAGTCTATAGAGAAACGAGCCAAGAGGCTCATCGGCAACGACGCGCTGGTTGAGTCAAAGCTCCAGAGCCTGGAGCATCGCCGGCGCGTTGCCAGCCTTTCGGTTTTCTATCGGTTACATTTCGGAGAGTGTGCGATGGAATTGCACAGCCTAATTCCGCCAAGCCCGTTCCATCACAGGACTACAAGACGTACGGCGATGCGCCACCGATACATGGTAGACATCCCACCCACACGCACTAAACGGTTTGGGAATACCTTCATTGTGCGTACTGCTAAGGAGTGGAATTCCCTGCCGGAGTCTGTATTTCCTGACAGCTATAACCTGGGGGTCTTCAAGTCAAGAGTGAATAGGTTATTTCTAGGTAAGCGTGCTTCATCGTCGACCACATCATCACTTACCATCAGGTGAGATAGTGGTCAAACGCGAGCCTATCAATAATTAAAAAAAAAAAAACTTTTTCCTATATGGGCGCGGTGAAAGAGTATCTGACAGTCATCGGCACAACACGTCTTTTTCTTTTATTCTCCAATTACTCCTTTTTTGGGTTCCGTAGCCGAATAGCTAAAACGGGACTCTTAAAAATGGAGAAAGAAACACTACATCGTTCCTTCAAGGCTTATTCCCCATGCTCACGCCGAAATTAACTTGTGTTGTACAGCGGTAATTACACCCATAACACGAGAAAGGAAGATCTCGTAATAAAATTGCTTGTTTGTTTAGCTGAGGTCGTTTACAGACATGCTTCTTTTTGTTTCGGGGTCATGTCAACAAGGTTTCGTTTTACCCGACTAGGGAAAAGATGATAACGACCTGCCCACAACTGACTCACAGAATTTCCCTCTGTGGGACGAAGTGGGTGGGAAGGGTGTGAAGTATGCCGCGGCAAATCGCCGCTCAGCGGACAGACCTCCGGTGCGATTTTATGGTAGCATGCGGTAAGACCGCTGTTTGAGGAGTGGCTGGAGAGGTGCCATGGCATCCTCACCTACCGCCTGAAGCAGGTCCACACCGGACGCGGAAGTTCGGGAGGTTCCTGCACATAATCGGATGGAAGAAAACGCCCAGGTGTCACCATTGTGACGATCCATTGGAGGACTGAATGTGCTCCACACACAGTAGAGGTCTGCTTGGGCAGAGTAACCGCCGTGAAATTATTAGTTTCAAAGTAATTTCAACCGTTACTGATTGTAACTAATGTTGAAGTTTGTTTGAAAGTCAAGTGTAAATGAAAATCCATTGATGGAATAATAATGAAAGATTTTGTCAATGTCATGGATAAGTGTTTTAGAAAATTATACGTTTGTATTTCATGTCAAATTATTCGTTCGATACATTTTAAATTGATTGATAGTTATGACACTTACAAACAATTACCGTTTACGCACAAGAGCGTCATTATAACATTTAGTATTGTTGTTTCAGTCGAATAAACGTTAAAGGTCGTGTCATAAATAAACCGTACTTAAATAAAGGTAGTAATTAAACTGTCTTCCGTAGCAATAATCCCCTACATCTACCTAGATTGTCCTCTGAATCACTAAGTCGACCACCAACAATTTGCGGGTTTTTCGAAAAAGATACTACAGCCCTAATACATAAAGGGCAAAAGAAGGAACATGGGTGGGTCTTAGTCAGTAAAAATCGGACACTCCCCCCGCTCCGCACAGAGCAAGGAGAGTTATTTGATAATTTCCCATCCGTAAAAAAACCCACCATCATAAAAATACTATCTACTTTACTAACTAAAATACTATACAAATATTGTAGTTATTTTTTACAATCTACTGCTATTTGTTAAATAACCAAAATATGATGTTTATTTAACGGTTAAATACAATCTTACAAACCTAATAAGTTTGCAAGTAAATGTAGGTCTTGTTAAAATAGTTTTAAGTGACTGAAAAATGCGAATTACTAGAAGCCTTATCATTTCCCGTGGATCCTTGTGTTGTTTAAAACCAGTGAATGGTTTTCGGCGGCCTAAAAGAAACTGTGGTTTGACTTATTGTCCCTCTTTAATAACTACATAGATGTATGGCTTAATTTCCAAGAGTTTCGACTAATACCTAAGGAGGCTCTCGTTAGGCAGCTGGATCAAGGGCTTGATACAGAAAACGGTAATTTTAGGTTCCTTTCGCTGGAGCCATGACCGTCATTAGTTTGGACCCTGTTCCAGATCCGGTGGGCTAGATTTTTTTGTAATGTTTATGTAATGTTTGTTTTTAATCCTTCCTACTATAATATAACAAATGCGAAAGCTTGTAAGTAGGGATGTATGTTTGATCCTCTTTCATAAAAAACTACTCAACGGATTTTGATGAAATTAGGTACAGAGGTAGATTATAGTCTGGAATAACACATAGAGTAAATTTTTATCATCACGCGGGCGATATCGCGGGCGCCAGCTAGTAAGAAATATCAAAAAATATGTGTAAAAGCTTCAAAAGTGTTTCTGTTCCTTTACTTTGAATTTGAAATGTCAGAAGCTGAACGTCAGGCACAAGCGAGATCTGTATTGGAGCTCAAAGTACTTGACAAAATCCGCTGACATTCGACGGCAACGTCAAAGAAATCATGTCGCTACATGTTAAAGTGTGTAAAAAAGCGTCTCCGCTACGAACTTCCGACAGAACTGGAACTGAAAGCTGACTAAAACAATTTCGAAGGTGGATTTTCTCCTTCAATTTCTATTCACGGAGAAAAGTTTTGGACCATTTTCGTCGTTTCGTTATTGCGTGATTTTCACGTTGCGTTTTTGCGATCGCGTGATTTTGAAGTTATTCACACAACTTTTTTTTTAAAACGACTTTATTGGCTTATCGTTAATACTGTCTGGGCGAAGCTTTAATAAAGAAAATAACGTTTCAATTATCAAGACAAAATATACTGTGGGTTGAGAAAAACTGTTTTTTTTTTTATTTTCTCTGACTCTATTGTTCGTAGAAATTCGTGCAAAGAAACTTAGTTCCATTTTTGTAACTAGATGGCGTTGTTGACTGAGAGTCAATTTCTGAATCGTGGTGTTAAGATTCGCGCACGCAACATGACCTTCCCACGATGTAATTTGTTAGATCGAGTTTGAGTGTTCAGATCACACTAAGATCCTATACTAATATATATATCTTACTAACGTGGTTCGGTCATTTAATTTATCCGAATTCCGCCTAGAAAAGTACACTATTCTTCATTTACCGTATAATTTGCTTCATTTCGTCACAGTAACGGCGTATGTCTCCAACACTATTCTTCATTTACCGTATTTCGTCACAGTAACGGCGTATGACAATGACTCACCAAACTGACGTTTCTACACCAAGACGTATAAACGTCATTTAGGATTTGGGTTCAGGCCGTTCGTGTTCCACGCGCCCCTCAAAGATATGACAGCAAAGCAGAGGGGCCTGCCAGGACAACTGCCTAAGGTTGTTCGAAAGAGATACCGCGGTTCCGAAACATATATGGCAATAGGAATAACATGGGTAGGTTTTAGTCATTACAAGTCTGTCACTCCCCCCCGCTCTGCCCACAGCGGGGGAAGGTGATTGATAATTTCCCATCCGCAAAAAAGAAACTCTGACAGTAAGTTAGTCCCTAACCACACAAAATCAAACTAATTATAACCGAACATTTTGTTCTGAAACAAAACTAAATCAACAAAATGGCCGATCTCGTCCGCTATCAAATCGACTAGTCCGAGTTAATAATTACCGGTTACAAAGCAATGGATAACAAGGGGACGCTAACCGAGGTCTGCTCTATTTGTTTGTGCTGGGTAAACCTTTCATTAACTCGATTGGCAGTTTTAGCTGATAAATGTCTTTGTTCAAAAAGTGTTTCATGGTTTTAGTGATTCTGTCTGTAGAGGTGTAGGTACCTTCCGATATACGAACATTGCTATGTAATATCGACGGCACGGTTGGCGCAGTGGCTGAGCAATTGACTGCTGCGCTGCGAGTCGCGGGTTTGATTCCCGCACGGAACAAATATTTGTATGGCCTACAAGAAGTTGTTTCGGGTCTGGCTGTTTGTGTATATGAATTTAAATGTTTGTAAACGCACCCACGATATAGGGAAAATACCTAGTGTGGGGCAAAGTTTCATTAAAAAAATAGGGCGAGGCTATTGCCAGCAACAGTGCACAAATCCAGACACTGTAGGTAAGCTTTCTCCATTAACTCAACACATCTACACACACATCGCAGTCTGCTTTTGTATTTAAACATCACTAGTATTCGCCCGCGAATTTGTGCGCGTGGCATAGTTACTTTGGGCTAAAGCTAACTTTAAACCGCGTGATGATCGACAAAAAATATCTTTCTCTCCCCTTTTCATCGTGCTTTCACCCTCTTTTCTCACTTTAAAATAAAAAAGCCTTTATCCGTCTCCAGGGTCCCAACTATCTCTATACAAGAACTCATCAAAATTTGCTTGGGCATTTAGGCGTGAAGACGTAACAAACAAACTTACTTTCGCTTTTATAATATTAGTAAGGATTGTTGTTTAAAAAGAGAGGTAGTGCTTTTTGACCAGAATTCTAAAAGTGGACAGGATCCTTTTCGAAGCACGAAGGAAACTGGGTTCAAAATCGGTCACGCACCCAAACACCAACCTAGGGAAGCACGGCTTAAGAGGCTTAAAGGATCGACCCGAGCGGCTGTTCCTATTTAACCATTCAAACACTTTTTTCACAACTTCTAAAGTTTTTAAAGTAATTAGAGCTGCAATTAAGGACAGCGAGGTATACCTAACGACACTTAACTATACTCTAAGCACATAATATGCTATTGTGTGTCTTATAATTACTTTAATAAGATTACATTAAGAACAGATTGTCTCTCAACTGAAACACTATCTGTATTTTAGAAGAGACACTTTATCTTTGAAAACGTAGACGTTTTTAATCGCCTTAGAAGTACTTGCACTTAAAAGTTTTATTATACGTACGTATAAAGTAGAATCGCCCTTGTAATCTCCGGATTATAAGGCAGTAGTATAAATCTAATATATAAAATAAAATTTTCGTGTCACAAATAATTCCCATACTCCTTCGAAACGGCTCGACCGATTCTTTTGATTTTTTATGCATACCTATTAAGTAAGTCTGAGAATCGGCTACTGCCTACATACCTTTCTAACCCCTAAGTGATAAGGGGGACTTGAGCAGCGAGTGAAACCGCTGGGCACAGCTACTAAATAAATATAGCCTTCCTGACAGTGTATAGCCACGGGGCGGAGTTCAATCTCAGAGGAGATTAGCTTTAGTTGACGGTTGAGCGATCAACTACTGCGCTGCGTGTCGCGGGTTAGATTCCCGCACGGAACAAAATATTTGTATGGCCTACAGATAGTTAGTTTGTGTATGTGAGTTAAAAGTTTTGTAAACGCACCCACGATACATGAGAAATGCCTGGGGTGGGGCAAGGTTTTTTTTTTAAAAAAAAAAGTTTAAACTTTTAGCCATTTACCTTAGGCCAGGTCAGTGACCGCTCGAAACTAGATAGCTATCTCATTAATTTGTTTTCAAAATGAATCTTTTATTCACACCTCAACATCATTCGAATTTATCTTTTGAATAATTCCTCTCTAGAAAATGATATCAAAGTAAAAATATTATTTTTAAATGACGTTAAAGAAACTGACTGTCAATTTATCTTTAACCAAATACTTTTATCTGACGAATAAATACGAAGCTTTGACATACATTTTTAAAAAGAAAAACAATAATAATTTGAGCTACTATTAAGAAATCGGCCTGTAAACTTAATTAACTTTATCTTTCACCATTCAAATGTCTGATCAAAGATAACCTATCAACCACACATTACCGTTCTTATTTTAACAAAAAAAAAACCTTAATCCAAAAAGAAAAGCTTTGATCAAAAAGCCTCGTTAAAATCCATTGTTCGTTTCAATTACTTATTGAATAAAAGTCGAATGACAATGATTTAAACTTAAATGGACGTAATAGACGCAATTAAGAGCTAACAGCACAATTCGAACTTCCATCTCTTTTATTGTCATTTAGATAGATAGATAGATAAATCATTTATTTGATGCAATAAAAGACACAATACAAGAATTAAAATAAAAAAAAAACATCACATAGAAAAACAAAATGGAACACGTTAAAAAAAAGTAAGGTAGACTGAGTTAAATCGACCCATAGGCATTTAGACACATCACATAAATTTACTGAGGTCGCCCACTAATGGGGCGATTTGACTAAGTGTTGCTCGTGACTTCGTTCGTATACATGACGTCACAATCGATACGCTGGGAATTTCCTAATAGGAAAAACCCAGATTAGCTATTTAATATGTGGTTTAATTGAATGAGTTGCATGGAATAATTATTTTTGGAGTTTACTCCTCAAGAATCGATTTTCATATACAGGGTGTTTGGTGCATCGTGTGCCAAATTGAAATGTTCGACTGAATGGGTCATCCGCTAGCCTTTCAGACCCCTTAACACCCCTCATGCTCTGTGGATTTTTTTTTTTCGACTTTTTATTGTTTTCCAAAAAAAAGACCCAAATCTTACATTCAAATACAGATTTAAAAAAATATGTAAGGCGTAGACTCTGAATTTTAATTTTATTTCGATGTGTATTGTTTAAGAATACTTTTAAATACAAAATTAGTGATATTAGTCACCTAGTTTTTTTTTTATTCACTCGCAAAGGTAAAACTTAAATTAAAGCTGTACATGTTACAGCTATTTATAAGACTACAAAAAAAAAAAACAAAAGCGACCGGGATCTTCCAACTCCCTCATTAATTCTCCAGTCTATCCTCTTTCTAATGATGTGCCACATGCCATAAAAGTATTTTAACAACTTTGTGAATACGCTAGAAATGTGAATCGAGTCACCTAAGGCTAATATTCAAAATTATGATTAAAAAAAAAAACTCTTAAATTATACCTGTCAAACCTATAAATCTGCTATCTCATTCTTATGGTTAGGTAAATTCGTGTCTCATATCTGTATCTTTCGTGGGATTTACTTGAAATAAAAAAAAACAAAATTGCATTTTTAACATTTATTTAATCATTGTTACAAATCTTGCTCAAATTGTTGGCCTCTGTTGCGAATGCAGGCCCGACACCTGTTTCGAATTTCAACAGTTGTTGTACGAAGTCGTATTTCCTCCTTAATAGTATTGAATGCCGCTTCTATGCGTTGGACTAATACCTCCCTAGTTGGAACCTAGTTGAAATCCCTAGTTTAAAGTATGCAAGAAAGAGATAGAAGATAGATTTTACTGTGAAAGAGTGAGAAAACAAATTTTACCTCTTTCTCAAGTAACAGTTCCGCAATAAATATTTTTTCATTGGAATTTGGAATGTAGTTTTATGTGACTTGATTCACAATTCTAGCGAATTCACAAAGTTGTTGAAATACTTTTATGGCATGTGGCACATCATTAGAAAGAGGATAGACTGGAGGATTAATGAGGGAGTTGGAAGATCCCGGTCGCTTTTGGTTTTTTTTTTGTAGCCTTATAAATAGCTGTAACATGTACAGCTTTAATTTAAGTTTTACCTTTGCGAGTGAATTAAAAAAAAACTAGGTGACTAATATCACTAATTTTGTATTTAAAAGTATTCTTAAACAATACACATCGAAATAAAATTAAAATTCAGAGTCTACGCCTTACATATTTTTTTTAAATCTGTATTTGAATGTAAAATTTGGGTCTTTTTTTTGGAAAACAATTAAAAGTCGATAAAAAAAAATCCACAGAGCATGAGGGGTGTTAAGGGGTCTGAAAGGCTAGCGGATGACCCATTCAGTCGACCATTTCAATTTGGCACACGATGCACCAAACACCCTGTATAAGGCGCCCGGTATGAGAAAAATCCGAGGGGTAAAACCTACTAAAGTAACGAAAATGTGTCACGTTTTTGGTGCGCACCTTTAGTGCGCAACTTTCTAATTTGGCTGTGAGTGTATTAAGACGTACATATGGTATGCTGTATAGGCGACTATACCTATATACTATATGCTATTGGGCTTTTTTGTTTCTATCAGTGTCGATGTGTTTATATTGCCTTTTTTTTTCATTAATTTGTGAATAATTTACCCTTTCATATGATATTAATCTTTTTTTCAGTTGAATAAATTCTTTTTGCGTATGGTTAGATACTCGTACTTAAGGAGTAAACTCCAATCGTACGTCGGAGCTGACACACACACTTTTTTTTATCTAATTGCATATTACATTCCTTCTGGTTTAACATGACGACGAGAGATATCTCTCAGACAAGATGACTTCCCGGCTATGTTTTCCTCTACTCCCTACTAATATTATAAAAGCGAAAGTGATTTTGTTTGTTACGTCTTCACTTTTGGTACAGAGAGAGTTAGGACCCTGGAGACGGGCATAGGGTTATTTAAGTGAGAAATGAGGAAGAAAGAGGAAAGAAAAGTAATTTTTAGCTTTGCTATTACAATAAATGAGGTGCAAGGGCAAAAACTACAGGCAGCAGGTACCTGCAAATCAGGAAAAGGGAACAGTATTACCCCGAATTCAACGCGAGCGAAGCCGCGGGCAAAAGCTAGTTGTACAATACGCAAGGAGCAAATCAGAAGCGTTTCTGTCTTGGGTTCAAAGTTGAGATCTACGACTTGGCAGTTTTACGGTCACACTCCTAGTCTATCCCTGCTGATGCTAAAACTTTCCTAAACAGTTAGAAACTGATTGTGTAAAATACGATAAAATATAGTATACTAGCTTTCGCCCGCGGCTTCGCCCGCGTTAAATTTAGGGTAACACAGTTCCCCTTGCGCCTTATTGATTTGTAATAGCACCGCTAAGTTTTGCCTTTTTAACCGACTTCAAAAAAAGGAGGAGGTTCTCAATTCGACTGTATGTTTTTTTTTTTTTTTTTTTTTGTGTTTGTTACCTCATAGCTCAGGTCTGAGTGAACCGATTTTGATGATTCTTTTTTTATTCGAAAGCTGGTGGTTGTCGTTTGGTCCCATAAAAAAAATATCAAGATCCGACAAGTAGTTTTTGAGTTATCTTTAATAATACGTATTAGATTGACTTCGTGTACGTTGATGATATACTCATTCGTCGATTATATTTTAGAAGTTGTCGAAGACAAATGTTTAAAAAAATGGTATGTACTACTATGGTTTGGGAGGTCATTGCAGTAATTTGGTGATAGATCTTCAGTGATATACAACGGCACTCTTTAATAAATGACAGCAAATCTGCCGTGATTGCTGCAATCACATGTATAAGTATGGGTTTCGCCAGGGTAGGCTGGCGAGTGGGAGCAGGGTGACCGTATCTCCTCCCCACCCCTCACCTAGTCATTAAGAAACATAAACATCTGATCAAGTATCAGCTGTATCCCCTAGGGGATGATGCATATGATTTCTGAATTGGTATTATACTAAAGCAAAATATAGATACTTAGTATTTAATCTATAGCTTGATGTGGAACTAAAAATTGTATCTAAGACGGGACTAAAGCTAAACATATAAACTTTTTAACCGTGTTTGCGTATTACATCATAAAACTATAACTAAAAATGTTGAAATAAAAACTTTTTAGTAAAAAAATAAAACCGACTTCTAAAAAAAACTAAAAACTGGAAAATAACTTTATTTCCGGAAGTCGGTGGCCTAAAAGACAACGAAACCAACAAAAGCCACCGACTTCCGGAAATAAAGTTATTTTCCAGTTTTTAGTTTTTTTTAGAAGTCGGTTTTATTTTTTTACTAAAAAGTTTTTTCTTCCCTCTTTCTCCCTCACATCCCACTTTTTTCAAAAAAAATATATATAGCCTATGTCCGTCTCCTGGTTCCCAACTATATCTGTACTAAAATTCATCAAAATCGGTTAAGCCATTAAAGCGTGAAGAGCTAACAAACAAACTCACTTTCGCTTTTATAATATTAGTAAGGATGGCATAGAAAAATATGTAGCCAGTCTACAAAGCAAGGGTTGATTGCCCCAGATGTGTGGGACGTTCATTAATGCTCACTCATGTGGGTTACTTTAGTGCACCCCAACACTCGCATATAAGAGCTTCATGTTAAAGATAGTCAATTTTAATAAAAAAGGAAATAGAATTATCGCTGCTGAAGGGCTTTCATTTCCTGCCGGGGTTGCGGGTTGTTGGAAAGAAATACCGCGGCCCCGGCACGTAAAAGGCAATAGAAGGAACATGGATGGGTTTTAGTCAGTACAAGTCTGACACTACTCCCGGCTCCGCCCAGAAAGTTGTTCGATTTTTTTTGGGGATGAGAAATCATCAAATAACTTCCCAGGAAGTTATTTGATGATTTCTCATCCCCAAAAAAAATCGGGATTAAGCTTGCCTAAATAGGCTGTAATTAGAAATTTACGTATGTTTCTTTAATTTGTGTCTGCATATATTTGTCGCATCCGGTCAATAGTACGGACAGCAAGCGAATCGCAAGCGCGCCATTTTTAACATCATGGGATCTGCGCGCTTTTATAGAGTCGTGATGTTTCAAGAGGACTGCGAAGAGGACATTCAGTGCCTGATCGCAGCAGTGTGAAGACATCCCGGAACTGTACTCGATTCGTTGTGCCCAGAATAAGTTAGTTGTGAGTGATTGGACTAAATTGTGGTAGAACTAATTTGTGATTTAAAATAAAAACCAGTGAACCGTTTCTAGTGTATTTTCATTGCACGAGACCCAAGCTCTGCCCATAAAATGTCTGAATCTGACGGAATAAGACAACAGCCTCCGACATATGAATGAATTTTGCAACTTACATAAAAGTGGTCAAGTACGAGTACAACTCGCTCACCGAGGGTTTCGCACAAACTTGCGACTTAAACAGTCATATCTTTTGACTGCGTTTATAAGTTAAAACAAACAGACAGACAGACGGACGACACAGTGATCCTATGCGTTTAAAATAGAATATACTTTATTGCACACCAAAATTGAAATAAAACTGTTTTACCAAGAAAAAAACTCTAAATCTATGGTTACAATGGCGGTCTTATCGCTAATAGCGATATCTTCCAGACAACCTTTGGATGGACTGTACGAATATAAAAATACAACGGGGGATAGTCAATGGTATACCTACTGCTAATACTACACAAACAGTTACTTATACTTAAAGTTATTTATTCAAAATATATACAGTATGGAGCTCACTTCTAGGCAATAAATGAAACCTCAAGTAATACTAGTCCACAGAAGTATATTAAAATTAAATTTTAAATTAAAAACCGAAAATTAAAAAAATGAAATTTTCAAACAAAATAAATATCAAAATAAATTCAGTAAAAGTAAACACTCTGTTTAGACAACGTACCTTGACCCCAGGAGCGAAGTGCGGCAACAACGCATGTCGGCGCGCCACTTTGATTCGTTTGACAATGTGCGACGAAAATTAAATTCACTAAGTTAATTTGGTCGTAGTTTGTTCTTTTTTAGCACTCGATGTATTGTTCTATGGCTCATCCTAAACACACGCCCAGCTTGTCTAAGGCTGCAGGTTGGGTTCCGATAGAAATGTTCTAAGACTCGTTGTTCAAAAGAGGATGGAAGTGATGGAACATGACGCGGAGCAACTCCTTCATGAGTGTTGAGTACTATGTGCTGATTTTCCCTGATCCTTTGGACTGCTCCCAGGATTGTCCTGACACTAGTAGGGCAGACGCGAGTTGCTCCGTATCTCTCACGATAGGTACGTATAGTTAAGGCTGCATTTTGCCTGCATTCGCCATACAATAACACCATGTCTGTGTACTCTGCAGCACTGCAAAAATGCTGTTGCACGCGTACACAAAAGTTAAGTGTCGATTTCACCGTAAAAAATAACACACAACATAAAACTTAAAAACACAATTTACACACACACAAAGTCAAGTACTAATAAACTAATAAGTGTCCTTTTCACTGTAAACAATATTTAACTAAGTACTTAGGTTATTGTCTAAAATCGCGTTTTGAAGCAAAGCGCTCAAGTATGTCTACGAAATCTATGCGAAAGACACACACTACCGGAAGGGAACACCAGCGGTGACTGACAAATCGGAACTGAACTTCCGAAATCCAAAATAGCGAAAAAAATAAAAGTACCTACCTAATAAGTAATGTAGGGCGAACGGCGCAATTATCGTAATCGATTATCGATAACTTTTTACATTTATTCACCTACTACCTAAACAAGGCATTAGAATACAAGATCTTTGTGTAATTCGAATGTTTTAATATTTTTAATAATTAACAAATTATTAACAATAAAAAACGAAACTAACGTTTTGTGAGTTCCTGAGTATCAAACGGTTCTGTCGATCGCCCGGGAGCCGATCGGTAACATTAGAAATTTAATTCAGTAACTAATAATAAGCTCGTAGGTACGATTTTTTAATAGGTAAAAGCAATTCATAAATTATTGTTGTTTACCTTATTTATTTTGATCTCTAAATCTACTTAATAATATTTAATAAGAACACACTTAAAATTAGCTTTAAATATTAACGGCACAGTGTTCTTTAGAATTATCACAACAGCACGATAATTCTAAAAACACCACCTAAAGTATTTAGGATTTAAGCTAAACAGCTTTTTATCGATCATTATTAATAGTCAATAACAGGTGCCCTTCCCTACGTGGCGCGAGCGCACCCCGCGCTCCCTCCCACCCCGCCGGCCTGCTACGAGCCGCGCCGGCGCCGACAGCAATTCATTCCCTTTGAAGAAAGCCGCGTGCCTAGTGAGGAAGCCGCCAAAAGACACCGCTACCGACGTACACCTGCAGGAAATGCAGGCGCGTCCCATTGATAAATTGTGTATGTGTAAATTGCAAAACAAAGTTTCGACCGTGGCAGATCAAGGACGTTGATCAAGAGGAAATTCGAAGTACTAGTATACAGAAAAAAACAATATTAACATTAAATTTAATAATTTAGTCTGTACTTTTCTTCTGTCTGTGAGAAAGAGGTAGTGGGCGGCACCGTCACAGTATTAAAATCCATATAGCAGCGAAATAAATGTGGGAGTCGGGCAGCGCAGTCCGCGGCCGCGGCCTCTTACACGCTTAGTTTGCGCACTCGAACAATGAATTAAAATTTATTACATTAAAATCCAGCCTGTCTTTTAGGTGTACCAATTTTACATTTAGGCAAATAACTAGAATAGGTACGTAACAGCGTCGTGGTGATATTCGTAGTTTTGCACAGTGTGGCAACGTCGCTTTTCATTCAGAGGATTCAAGTTCGTTGAATCTTTGACCTAGTGATACAATTCTACAGAGTGTTTAAATTTGTTCAAAATTAAAACTCTACTTTTTGACCTAATTACTGGACCAATATTGTTATTTTTTTGCATAGCGTCAGTAAAGGCGAGAACAAGTATGTCGTATAATTTATTGCATATATGTGGTCTCCATACTGTATAGATACATATATAATCTATTTATTCAAAATGTGTTTTATAATATTACTAGCTGTTCCCCACAGTTTCACCCGCGCTGCTCAGAACCTGTTAGTCGTAGCGTGATGTTATATAGCCTATAGCCTTCCTCAAGAAATGGACTATCCAACACTAAAAGAATTTTCCAATTCTAACTAGTAGTTCCTGAGATAAGCGCGTTCAAACAAACAAACTCTTCAGCTTTATAATATTATATATAATATACATATATATAGTATAATAGTATATATAGTATAATAGTATATAGTATAGATACGGTTGACAAATAGCATAGGTGTCAAACATTGATTCCATTTTTTTCTTTTTATGGATTATTTTATTTTAATTTAGCAGACAACATTTTCATGAGTTTGTAGTATTTTTTTGTTGTTTCAAAATTTATAATATTCTAACTTTAACGAACAACGATATTTTGTATGCCTGTCGGCGGGACATTGTATGGATCAAATCATTTTTTATGCAACATCATAATATAGTACCATGTGTTCACAAAACGAATAAATGAATTTGAATTTGGAACTATAAAAAGAAAAAAAAAACATTCGAATTGAAAACCTTTTTTTTGAAGTCTGTTAATAAAACCTCCCAACGCAGTTCGAATTTCAAACAAAACGCAGACATTCCTTCAAGTACTCAGTAATTAGCAGCCCTAATTAGCACCCATTATCATTATCTCGATGTCTCGGTAACTTTACAGGGAGTGCTATTACGAACAGAGACGTAAGTAGGTACTCTTTATTACCTCCTTTGAAAGCCTGCTTAAGAGCTCTGGTTTTTATTGCTACTGAAGATTTTAGTTTGATACCTGAGTACCTGAAGGAGCTCGTGGCGATTTTTTTTTAAACGTTACTCTTCACTAGGAATATCTTCTGTATTGTGGGTGCGTTTACAAACATTTAAACTCACATACACAACCAGCCAGACACTGAACAATTATCTGTAGGCCATGCAAATAATTGTTCCGTGCGGGGATCGACCCCGCGACACGCAGTGCAGCAGTCGATCGCTCAGCCACTGCGCCAATCGCGTCGTCAAATGATAACAGCCGCTTAGGTAAACCTCTAATTATTCCTTCGGGGATTAACACACACGATCACACGGTCACTTCGTACGAAAATATGAGTGCAAAATTAAATACTCCATTTGCATGAAAATGTCTAGCAAACCATTTGTCTATATTCAACATCAATTCATCACTTAAGATTAATTAGTTCAACGCAGACAGAATAAAATCTCTCAGTCTTTTAGAGCGTGACAAATTATTCCTAACTTTCTGAGTCATTATTTTACCCAACTCGTTCAAAATTACAAGCACCTGGCACCCACCCTGCTCTCGGAATCAAAGAAGAAAAATTATTAAAAAGAAATTACAGCATATTTCACTCAAAAAAGACCCCGATTTCCATAATCCAAAAAAGCAATTCTTTGAAGCAAACTTATTGTAACATTTTGCGGGACGCCATTTTGTTGGAATCGCGAAAATTACCAAGTTTGTTTTAAAAGTTACGGCCGAAGTTTTCCGGAGTTTACCGAAGTTTGCCGAAGCCAATGCCGTCACCATCGGCGAACAAACACGAATAATTAAAGGGAATTACGGTGCTGCTGTTGTATTGTTAGAGGGCTTTGAAACAATGTCTGGTTGAAGGTTAATTTATATATTTAAATGGCGCCTGAATTTCTTAAAAGGTGATTTGGATAGCTGGCAACAATATCATGGGGCCTTTGGAGCCAGCCTTTGAAAAAGAAAAATCCAGTTCTAACAAAACATAATGACGGAAAATAAATTTCCTTCAAGAACTTGTCAACGCTTGATTCATCGATTGTTTTGCCATCGACTAAAGAAAGATCTTTTTTTAATACTTAATTAATAAAAATTGGCTTTTTTTTTAAAAAAAAAAACCTTGCCCCACACTAGGAATTTCTCCTGTATCGTGGATGCGTTTACAAACATTTAAAGCCACATACACAAACAGCCAGACCCGAAACAACTACCTGTAGGTCATACAAATATTTGTTCCGTGCGGGAATCGAACCCGCGACACGCACCGCAGCAGTCGATCGCTTAGCCACTGCGCCAACCGTGCCCTCTAACTAAACGATAAAGAAAGGAGCAGTGTCCTCTCAATTTCGATACATAACCTACAAAATCGTTTGTCGGGGCCGATATTACTGCTATTGTTAATTTCAACTAAAGCATTCTAAACTTAGAATGCATAGCCACCATGCCCTTGTCTGCAGTTCTAAGTAAAATCGATATGTCGATGGTATTTTAAAACCATGAAATCGGTCTAGTTCAATAGCTATTATTATGTTTTTCAGGGTTAACGGTTTTGAAACACGATCGTTCTTGAAATAAATGCGTATTATTGATGCACTGCAAGAGGTGAAACTTTGATTTCTGACTGTTTAGATAAAGTTTTTCAGGATATTTTTACTGTTAATCAGTCATCGTCATTTGCAATTAATTAGGAAAAATTATGCCTTTGTCTTTTTAAGGTTCCGTACCTAAAAACAAAAATACAAAACCCTTATTGGATCACTTTGTTGTCCGTCTGTCTGTCAAGACCCTTTTACTCGGGAACGCGTGTAGGTATTGAGTTGAAATTAAAACCATATACAAGGCCGTAGTAAAAAACCAACCATGTAAGTTTACGCAGCTAAAAGATACGGCTGTTTATGTAGAAAGTTTGAACGGAACCCTTGGTGCGCGAGTCTGACTCATACTTGACCCTTTTTTTTCATTTATGTTGGCGCCAGCTTCCAGTCTAACCGAGTGCAGCTGAATACTAGTATTTTGCATGAAACGGCTACCTATCTGATAGTAAACACGGTTCGCAATCTTACTATTCTAATCTCAATTTTTTAGTTCCTACTCTATTTACGTTATCTCAGACTACTACTACTATTCTACGTTTTTTTTAGTAATTTAGAAAGCCCTGATTAATTTCTATGTATCATCATTTTCCTGCCCTAGTCCCATTCTATTTGGGGTTGGCGCAACACGTTTTCTTCCTCCATTCTCCCCTATCAGACGTCACGGCATCGTTTACTCCTCTCTCCTTCATATCATTTCTTTCACAATCCATCCATCTTTTCTTTGGCCTTCCTTGATTTCGATTAATTTCTTTGCCCAAACACATAACTCATCTTTTTTTCACTTCTCAAAGCATAACTTGGCTTCAATGTTACTCACACGCATTCTTTGCGAAATGTTCTAGAAGCCCTTAGAAACAGACACAAGAACTACGTGTTGTTATAAGCCATATTTCAAATTCCCAACCTTCGACGTGACTTCTTACATCCATAAACCTCAAGGTTGTAACGTCTCCAAAAACACGAAGCAAACAAAAATGTTTGGAAACAAATAAAAACGTATTACTCTTTGTTGACGTTACAAAATATGTTTCTATTTATATCTTGGCTTTGATTTATAGATTGTGTAAGGCTTTTGTCTTGCCTGCCAGGGTTGCGGGTTGTTCGAAAGAGATACTAAGGCCCTGGAACATAAATGGCAAATGAAGGAACATGGGTGGGTCTTAGTCAGTAAAAGCCTGATACTCCCCGCCTCTCTCCTCAGAGCGGGGTAAGTTATTTGATGATTTCCCATCCAAGATAATGAAATCTCAGCAAAATAGAGCAGCGGGAACCGCCGCTTGCCGGGATTGCGGTTGCTTTAAACCAAATCAAATCAAAATCATTTATTTCAATTAGACCATTACAAGCACTTTTGAATATCAAAAAAACAAAATGTTAAAGCTACAGTCCCGGTCACAAAACATAATAACTTGTGAAAGTACTTTAGTTGCAGTTTCCAGAAACCGGGCCCCGGAACGCAAAAGGCAAAAGAAGGGAGATACACACATGGGTTTTAGTCAGTACAAATCTTTATTTTCTAATTTCCAATCGGAAAAAAAAAGGTTGTGATCGCGCCACAACACCATTTTCAAGTAGTTCATGTTACAATTTCCAATCCACAATCTACCGACCTCGAACGAGGACTTTTGGCTGAAAGCGAAACACCTGACGGGCCTGTTGGTCTAGTGGTTAGTGGCCCTGACTGCTGAGCCGGAGGTCGTGGGTTCGATTCCCACCCAGGACAAACTTTGTGTGATGAGCATGATTGTTTGTTCTGTGTCTGGGTGTGATTTATCTATAATATGTATATATTTATAAATTATATAAGTATGTATATCAGTTGTCTGGTTACCATAACACAAGCTCTGCTTAGCTTGGGATCAGATCGCCGTGTGTGAGTTGTCCCAAGATATTTATTATTTATTATTACCTGGTGTTTTGTAATAAATATAGATGCAGCGGTTCCCAACTTACGGCCTGTCTGGACAGGCTTAAGTTTAAAGCAATTTGTCTGAATATGGCTTAAGTTGTCAGAGTCAAGCGAAGTGAGAAGTCTGTTTTGTGTTAAACCCATTAAGTTCCCGTCGCATGTTGCAATGTAACCCCGGGGCTACACTTTGTGTGAAGGTATTCAAAGGAAAGCAATCGGCCAAAAGCGAATCAGACTCGGTTCCGTACAAACTTGCGACGTAAACGGCCATGTCTTTTAAAAGGTTTGATTTTCGCAACGCAAAAGGACTACAGATTTGAGTATATATAGTTTAAATTTCACCTCAATATCTCCACGCATTCCTGAGGAAAAAGATCTTGATAGACAGACTGACAAACAGACGGACAACGCAGTGTTCCTTTAAGAGTTTTATTTTTTCCTATTGAGATACGGAACCCTAAAAATTGACATTCAAAATAGTTGTTTCTGAATTTTGTTTAAAATATTGGCAATATCTATATCCATGTAAACTGTCGCAATTTTTTTTCATAATACCACCGTATAGGTACATTCTCCTTTTGCTTCATCCCAGCTGCAAGTTACATACCAAACATATACCATACCTAAAATATCTACATAGGTATATATGAGCTGTCCCTTTGCCTTATTAAATTGAATATCCGAAACAACCAAAGAGTTCGGATTCAAATATCCGAAACTATCGGGTTTTCGCATCCCTAATTATTGAAACCGCAAAAATGAACACATATTTTAGGCGGACGTGATATTGCAATACGGGAGAAATCAAAACCATGTGAATATCTTGGATATTTTATGTGCCTAAAATTTATCTTCTGGTGTCAGATTTTCTCGTCTTAAATTCCGAATTTCCATTCTTACTAATATTACAAAAGCGAAAATAAGTTTGTATGTTTGTTTGTTACGTCTTCAAGCCTAAATGACCCAACCGATTTCGGAGAATATTGGTACAGAGATAGCTAATTTATATTGTGAAATATCATTGTTTGATGTAATTCATATTATTAACCTATTATGATTTTGTGTCTCAACAAGTTAACTGTATAATAAAATTAACCTTAATGTTCTACTACAATAAAAAAAACATACTTATTAATGTTACTCAAAAGTAAACTTTGAATTAATTTGTATTAAGTAGTTTGAATTAGTTAGTAAGTAGTCACTGCGGTGTAAGCCTCTCCTAAAACTTTCCATAAATATCTTTCCCGCGCCACACGCATTCTTAAGGGTCCACGTCTCCTGAACTTTAGAGCACTTAAAAACAGCCACAGATGTCGCGAATAACGTAGCCATATACAGAGAAAAAAAAAATTGAGGTGTCAAGGGACACCCGGATGGAACGAAGTTCCTTTCCTTCTATAAGACAGAGAGAGAGACAGACAGACAGACAGAGAAACATGCGACGCCGCACAGCTTACAATAGCTTACTATAGCAAAAAGTGTCGTGACAACTTTTCGTAAGATTTTTTTCCGTCTAGCCCCCTTTCACAACGCGCGATAAGGAACTTCGTTCCAAAAACAAGTCGTACCATCGACACCAAAAAACAAAAATAACTTTCGTCCATAAGCAATAGAATACAGGATGAAACACGTAGAACCAAGAACAGGCAATCATTCTGTCAAATATAATCTCCTTAGTAAACCCTTTCACATCGCCACTTAATACCTTTCACTAACCTCAAGAGGAATGGATGATAATGAAAATAATGTTCTACCGTCTCATAGTCTTTTTTTGGGGTGGGATATCATCAAATAACTTCCCCCGCTCTGGGCGGAGCGACAGGGGAGTGCCAGAGTTGTACTGACTAAAACCCACCCATGTTCCTTCTATTGCCCTTTACGTTCCGGGGCCGCTGTATCTCTTTCGAATAACCGGCAACCCCGGCAAGAGGTCTAATAGTCTCAATCACGTTTGCTGAGTTTGGGTTTCGATTCGCGGGTTGGGTAAATTGTTATTGGATTTCTCCATTAAGAATGTCACAGTAGCCCCCGCGGAGTCTAGCTTTGTGTGTAATATGGGAATATTATTCGTCTAATCTCTTTAAACAACAAATATTTGTATGGTCTACAGATAGTTGTTCCGGATCTAGCTGTTTGTGTATGTGAGTTTGAATGTTTGTAAACACACTCACGATACAGGAGAAATTCCTAGAGTAGGGCAAAGTATTTCAAAAACCAACATTACATTTTTTCATTATATTAGTACCGCATTGTCTCTTGGTTCCCAACTATCTCTGTACTAAAATTTATCAAAATCGGTTAAGCCATTAAAGCGTGAAGAGGTAACAAACAAACAAACTCACTTTCGCTTTTAAAATATAGGTATTAAGTAGGGATGTGCCCCCTTTTTATAATATAAACAAACGATATTATTATTTTTTTTATTTTATTACTTCTACCCACACTACACACACACTACACTTAAGGGATAGCAAGTGTGACTGGGAATACATAACGCAATACATATATATTATGTTACCAATTCCCAGTTCATTTCAAACTCGAACCGCATTAATGTTTAAAAATACAAAGCGAAAAATTTTACGTACTTACGTAAGTGACTGATATCTTGTTTCGTAGGTTGGTCATGAAATATTTGTTTATAGAGGTGTGTTTTATACATATTTTCTATTTTTTTTTCTTCAAAATTTGGATTTTTCTGCCAGAGGAGCTAGTGGCCGCTAGGGTCGATCTATAGGTGAAGCCACGCTAGCCTAGGATGGTATTTAGATGGGTAACCACCCGTTACAAACCGAGTTTCCTCTCTACCTCGGAAAGCACGTTAAGCTGTTGGTCTTGGCTGTCTTGCGTAAACCTTTGGTAGTCAGTTTCCTGAAAATCTGACATCCAGTCTTACCAATTGGTGTCGTACCTTTGTTTCTCCTTCAGTCTAAGAAGACAAAGCTCGGGAAATAAACAAATTAAGTGATAGTAAAAAGTATTTTTGTCATGAATCAATATGAAAATATTGATTTAATGACAAAAATACTTTTTGTTGTGTTCACCGAAAGTGTATTACGTGAGAAATTATCATTTCTGTTCTCGACTCTATAACACCCTCGCCTGGCGGCTCATGCGTTAAATCTGCTTCAGCTGCAATGTTTTTTTTTTCCTTTGAATCAAAATGTACTATTTTAGTATTATTAATTTGTTTTAAAAAAAGTTTGGTGTGGAAACGAAACTACTGAAATAAATTTGTAAACGAAACAACAACTTAATTACTTTTTGAGGCAGTAGTCCAAATCTGAAAATCGCAATCAAAAAGTTCTGAATCCAACTGCTCGTTTTTCCCGCTATCTTTCAATCAATCAACTACAACATAGGTCTTTTTGTATAACGCGATCACTCTCAAAACGTTTGATAGATTTGATTTCAATATAAAATCCATTTTAAATCCTCGTAGCGTTCTTATCTTGATACAGCAAAACTTATGCTTTATCACTCTTTTTGTGTCACTACTCGTAGTAACTTAATAGATTCACAGAATAGAGGCTTTCAGTTTGGAAAAATGATGAGAAATATTTATTAATACCTATGTCTGTCTTTCTGTGTAAGTTTTTCATGCCGCAGCGGCTGATCGGATTTCGACCAGTTACCTATACGCACTGGTTGTACCATTAAGTGCAAATTTGCTTAACACTACGATTAAATATCAAAATGTCCATTGTATATCCAATAGACATAGGTAAATTTTGTTTGCTGCTTAGGAATAATAATAATTCTGCAACTCTACATTATAGAATTTAGTATAGAAAATCAGATAAACTTACGAAATAAAGAAAAGAAAATCAATTAAAACACACAAATATAATGAAAGTAATTTTGATAAAAATAAAATAATCTGACAAAATTGACATAGTTAGTCTTCTATAAATTAATTGCTAAAAGGATCTCAAAGTTACAACCAATTATCTATCGAATCAATTACGAACAAATAAACTACTAAATTCGAACATCCGTTAACACGTTCAACCAACTTTATAATTACTACATAATGTAACAAGCTAAAATCAACAGAATTTCCGAACACCGGCTCGTGTTGTAAAGGTCAAAGTGCATTACCGCCCCGGACCCAAGTAATCCGCAAAATAAATTTAAGTTTTCAGTCCATTTAGTATTTGTGGACACTTGATCCCATACGTAATCCATTTTCGGCTTGGCCACGGGCTACACGCTCTAGCGGCAACATATTTGGAGAAAATAAATGAAAGAAATTGCTTAGAGCACGACACGAGTTTATACGACGGTACCGACGTGGAAGAAATAGGTGACAGGTCATGTTTTCACCAAAAAGAAGATGAGTAAAGTGCAGATGAGACGGATGAGAATCAACCACCGGTCACATTGGTATCACATGTTGCTTTATCAAATCTTACTGCACAGGTCCTCTCTGCTTCAGTAAACTCACCCGCCTTTCGTATGAAATTCTTTTCGCCTGAGGACATGAACCTAGACATTATGTTTGTTAGAATTTCGGGTCACCTTGACAGAAGATTTAAACAAGCAGACACATTAATAAGGCTTGAGACGGTACTTTCAAGAAGACGGATAGGCTTGACAGTTTATTCGTTTCCTAGTGAACGACAATTTGATGCTAAAGAAATTTTACTTGTTCGAGTTATCTTTGATTTGTACACACAATGATTGATTTTTCTCTTTTTTATTTTCTGAGTGACTTAATGAAACATAATTATCATATAGTTCTTTTTAATAGTTTTTTATCTTTCCGAAGGTATTTTGAAGGATTGTATATAGCAATGGGACCATCCGTTATGTCATCCTATTTATAAGTTCTTTTATGTAATCCTAAAAAAGGATTTTCAACATATTTATTTATTTGTTACAAAATAAAAACCTTATTTCAAGATAAATAAATTATAAATTATTCTTATTTGCTTTACTTTCTAAAAACTTGCTTTTCTACATTCCCTAGCAAATTTTATCATTAACATTTCTGGAAATAGCACCAAAACCACTTTTATCATATTTATCCATACTCATCTTCAACAAGATAAATATATCTGTATCTTTACATACACACAAAGAGATTCAATTCCGCTCATATAATGTAATACCAAAACAAGATTACTTAATTTCCTGCCACACCACGCGCATTCATTTCGACCTCATTAAATACGATTCGGTTCAGTTATATTGAAACAACCGCCCTGTGTGAATCCGTTACTGAAAATTATTTAATGAACACCAACGTTCGTGAAGTATTTCCATTTCTCATCGTTAACGGAATAAATAATGTTTGGTTTATGGTAAACCTTGTCGAATGCTTTTGTAAAATTAATGGGTCCTTGTGGGACACCTCGATCGTTTTAAATTTAGTAAGTGTTATTAAAAAAAAATGTTATTATAGTTGTAACATATAAGACCGCTTATAAAACACGCAAATTCACATACCAAAACTACCCCATGAGGTATTGGTTAAGCCAAAAACAAAATATATTAAACTAGCTTTTGCCCGCGGCTTCGCTCGCGTTAAATTTGGGGTAACACAGTTCCCATTTCCTGATTTGCAGGTACCTGCTACCTGTAGTTTTTGCCCTTGCGCCTTATTAATTGTAATAGCAAAGCTAAGGTTTCCCTTTTCTTCCCTCTTTCTCCCTCATATGTCATGCCTGTCTCCAGTTTTATAACCATCTCTTTACTAAAATTCATCAAAATCGGATTACCCATTAAGGCGTGAAGACTTAACAAACAAACAAACTCACTTTCGCTTTTATAATACTAGTAAGGATGTACACACACTGAGTCAAAATCTTGAAAAGCAACGTAAGTCAAGAAATTGGAGCTCAGAACTCTAGTAACTAAATAACGAAGCAATAAAATAGCACAGAAAAGAACAAAACAATCTTATAACAGTTACATAACACAACACAACCAAATTCAGGAACATTCTGTCAAACATCTGTGTCGGCAGTAATTTCTACCGCACCAGCATTATTTATGTTTAGGCTTTTCTCAGCTACGTGACCAATATATTTGGTATTAGTGTCATACAAAGCTTTATTTATTTCATAAGGAAAAATTGCAGAGAAACACGGTACTCTCTATTCTTGGTTTTTAACCGACTTCATAAAAAAGTAGGAGGTTCTCAATTTGTATGTTGGTTACGCGAATTATCTGTCGATTGAGGATTGATTTTCAAAATTATTTTTACAATCGAATGGGTATATTCCCGAAGGGTACTCCTTCGGGAGTATAAGTTATTAATTTACTTTAAAAAATCTAAATCAAAAGTCATTCAATCTAGGCTGATGTACAACACAATTTGAACATCGTAACACAAGACGGTCCCCGCCTTACTGACGCGACTTCTTAGTGTAGCTGGGAAGAAGAAGAAGAAGTAGCGGCGAAACAAACTCGCCAACGACAACTGTCTGGTAGATTTGATGAACCTTCCCAACCCTTTTTTTATTCAATGCATGCATCAGCACAATGTTTTAAGTGCGTAATATTGAGTTTTTTGAATTTAAAATGCTTTGACTTCTGCCCAATCTGAGGGAGTCAAACGCCTCCTGCCGTAGACTTTATGAGTCATGCGGTCCATGGCCCTTTACGGGTCCCGGTATGGACACGTTGTTTGGGGCGGCACGCCACCCACTATCTGAACGCGCCTCAAAAGGTGGTAGCCATAAGGCTTACCCGGGGCTACCGCATGATCTCCGGCGAGGCAGCGAGCCTCCTTGCCGGATTGCCACTGGCGATAGTCCTCGCGGTCTGTAGGAGTGGCGCGCGGAGGCACTACACTGGGGGAATCACATTTGAAGATTTCCCATCAGCCAAAAAGAAAAGCTGGCTTTAGTTGTTTTTGCGTCGAGTTGCTTAACTTGATGTACAGAATGCGTAGTTGATGGATTAACGAAGGGTCCGTTTGCCTGAGTACCAAATAGTTTGTCCACCTATAATATATGTAGGTACTACATCAACCTTTTTCTTTCATCCCGTAATTAATCTCGACTTGGGCCAGGCCTGTTCCTGATGTGTAAATTAAGGTCCATTGAGACGATGGACTGCCTTAATTGCTAAAAGACGTAACACAGACAACAATGGGTTGTAGTTTATTAAGGTACCGGTAAACTGGGTTGTATTTGGAATCCTGGGGTGAAAGAAAACAGTTTCGACAAAAAAAAAACGTAACGGCAATATTTACCAATCTCTGTGGTTTTATGATAGGTAATTTTTTTTCAGCAATAGCTAGTTTAAATGTCACAATATAAGGTTGACTAATCGCATTTGACTTTACTCACAAAACTGTAAATACACCCCATTTTATTTGAACACTGTGTCTGAAATGTCTGTGCAGAAAATGGGTCATTATTTGTTTGTTATTTTTTTTTAATTATATAAACTCTTTGTTGTGTTCTATTCATCAATAATTATTTCTGATATAGTCTCTGCCTAAGTACCTACGTGATATTAGCAAAATTGTGGTGTCTCCTTCCACAAACGCCATTAAATAAATAAGTCAAGTCAAGAAACCCCATTTTACCGAATATCGGTTTTTGGATTAACTCAGATTTTATTGAATAAAGAGTCAGAAAAATTTATTAATTATTGGTTGGCTATCATTCTTACGCCTACCCCGTTTGGGCGCAGTACAGAACGTGTCGACGGCACGTTCGTGTTCACCGCTTGCCTCAAAGAGATGTCAGCAAAGCTGAGCGACCTACCGGAGCCGGGCAAAAGGAGGAACATAGATGGGTTTTAGTCAGTAAAAGTCTGACACTCCCTTCCGTTCTGCCCACAGCGGGATAAGTTACTCGATGATTTCCCATCCGAAAAAATTGTAGCTATAACATGACTAAATCACAGTTTGTTACTTTGGTGCAAACAATAAAATTATTAAGTGTATCAAAGTCTACCACTGGATATACATATCAATTGGCTAAACAAATAACATTCGTGAGTATTGTTGCATCAATATTTAGGAATATATTTCGGAAAAAAAAAACTAATTACTACTACCAAAAAAGTGCTACTATGAGCCTAACCAACATATCCTGCTCAAAAACTCGGCAAACTATTCAACAACTAGTGCAAAAAGATCTTCCTAATATTTTGTACAAGAAACACATTAAGGTCTGCAAAAGAACCCGGAAACCGAAAGCCAAATGAGCAAAATAAAAAAAAAAACCAAACATAATTGCACTTAAATTGCAAGCGGAGCTCCGAGAAAAAATACATTTATATTTTTTCAGGTTTATTGAGGTTATAATGAGAGCTGTGTCTGGCGAAACGCCATTTGAAAACGACGGAAAACGTTTGTCGGGGTTCGCAGCAATCTTCGTAAATACGACGGTCTTTTTGCTGCCATTACAGAAAACTTTTTGCTTGAAATGCATGTTACTGAGTTAGGAAATTCGTCTTTTCAATGCTGGAATATATTGACGACACAGTTGGCGCAGTGGATCGACTGCTGCGCTGCTTGTCGCGGACAAACAACACATTTTGTTATTTTAATTTTTTTCCGGAACAAATATTTGTATGACCTACAGATAGGTGTTCCGTGTCTGGCTGTTTGTGTATGCGAGTTTAAATGATTGTTAACGCACCCACGATACAGGAGAAAATCCCAGTGTAACGTTACTTTAAAAAAAAAACAACTTTCTCCGCTCTGGACCGAGCGGGAGAGTGTCAGACTTCTACTGACTAATACCCACACATGTTCCGACTATTGCCATTTATGTTCCGGGACCGCGGCATCTCAAGATTGGTTAAAAAGAAAAAGGTTTTGTTATTTTTGAACTATAATTAATTTTTGTGTCAAGCTTAACTAGTATAGCTAACGAGAGACTATGATTAATTGACTTAAATGAACTTGAACACAAAGCTCTGGGATAAAACATAGGATACTTTTTTTGATCATCGCACGGGCAAAGCCGCGGGCGCCAGCTAGTAAGAAATAAATTTTGGACGACAATAGGATCACGTAGCATGCATAATAGAATTTAAATTAAATGTTTTACAAACTATAAATACAAGATTATTTCTTTAAATACTGGCAAAAGGGACTTCTCAATTTTGTTAGAATAGGTCTAAACTTATATCATCTGAGATGTTACAAAATCCTTATCCTTACTAATATTTTAAAAGAGAAAATGAGTTTGTTTGTTTGTTACCTCTTCACGCTTTAATGGCTTAACCGATTTTGATGAATTTTGGTACAAAGATAGTTGGGAACCAGGAGAAAGACATAGGCTATTTTATTAAAAATGGGATAAGAAATGGGAAAACTTAGCGTTGCTATTACAAATCAATAAGGCGCAAGGGCAAAACCTGTAGGTAGCAGGTACTGTGTTATACCGAATTTAACGCAAGCGAAGCCGCTGGCAAAAGCTAGCATAACATTAATAAAAACGTTACTCTTTTTCGGCTCAGTTGCACACGAAAAAAAAACAATAAACTTCAAATAATTCGGAAATGGAACGTCCACATCAGAATTGCTTTAAACTGGCCAGTCAGCCATTGCACCGAGTTGCCATATATAAATGAATGAAATAAATTCGACGCATTGCGCTACGGTCTCTCGAAGCACGCGCTGTTAACGATGCTATACACGTGTAGAGATGTGTTGCAGAATAATGGGAATATACGGTTTAATAGCGGAATTTCTAGGATTTTTGGATTAAATAAATTTACTGACAGCATCAACGACACGTTTTTTTACGCTAGTTTTATATGTTGGTTTCTTTAAGTTTTTAAAATTTAATTTTATCAAATAATAAAAATAAGTTTACTGCATACAATAAAACGATTTTCGTAATAATGCTAGCCAATTTTTTGTACATTATTTGTTTAAAAACTTGAAGTTTAACAGCTAACAGTACATGTATACTTATAATAATTAAAATTAAACATTACGCCAATTACAAAGTACACAGAGAGATTAGCCGCGAGTGGCTCGTGAAAATAAATTCTTATTTTAAGTAAATCACACTACAGTGAATATGAAAGCAGATTGGCTGATATGAATTATAGGCATCCACAAATGCTTAAATATATGCTGCTATTTAGATCTTTCAGTCTAGGAAGATGGTTTTTATGGATTTAGGTGGGATAAATACATAAAATGCCCCATTGGTAATTATGAACATGTTTTGACCAACTAGACGAAAGATGTCATGATCCAATTCCTTCTAAGCAGACTAGGCTTTTTTGACCAATTTTTGAAAGCGTCGTTAATAAACCTTTCCTAATAATTATCCAGAAAACTGTGTCGTTGCAAAATTCGGCATTTAGAATTTTCACAATAAACGTTTTTTCTAATAATCCTGCGACATAAAATACAAGTGTTTAAATACGAGTTCACCACTGTCGGTAGATATAAACACTTAATTTAACAACACACTTGGTTCTACACCTGGGTTTGTTCGTGATAGAGGAATGTTCGAGACTTTAAGGTTCCCCGCAAAATGCAGAGTTTCTTTTGGCTGATAGGTTAGTATATATATTACGACAGATTAAGAACCAGCGGCGTTGCCTGAGTGGATTTCGAAATCTGACCTACAGAATCGTTCAACCGCACGACACAAAAACAATTTTTATTTAGCCCAGCTCCTCCTTCCACAACCCACAAATCCGTATAATAAAAAGCCCTCACCCACAATCCGGGCATCAGCATAATATCATAAAAACAAATAAGTTCCAACTTAATAACGCGTATTTTCCTTCCAAAACGACGGTCCAACGCGCATACAAGAACTAAAACAATATTACCTGGTACCGCACTTGAGTGTGAAAGGTCAAATCGGGAAGGGAAACGACCTTGACTCCAAAAGTACCCCTCATAAAAATTACACTCTATTTCAGACAATAAAATTTCATCCCTCCCCTGTTGCGCGTTTCCCGATGCGGTCCAACCCGGTCCTGGCCCGCTTCCAAGACAGGCTGCCAAATGAGGGTCAGATAATGACCTTCAGCTGGTCCCGGTCGATAACGGATTTTGTAACTACGCGTTCGTATGGAATTCGATATTAGATAATATCGAAGATGGTAATAGGTTTCGCCTTAATGTATTTTCATACTTTTAGTGGTCCACAGAGAATTTGTTTGTGGAATAAAATTATAATGAAGGTTGATAGGGAAATATCTGACATTGCGAAGACGAAGTAATACGCTGCAGTGACTGGTGCTCCAAGCTTATTGGCTTATTTCTAGCATCATCAAAAAGTGTACTAATTGTCAGCCGTCATAGTAATTACGAAGAACAATTGAATACTGATGGGCAAAAATGTCTGTATGAATTTGAATGGCTGTAAAGTATAGTCCTTCAGACAGTTTTCGGCCTTCGGCGATCAATCTTGGCGAAGATAAGATATTATAATGCACAAGTGTATGCGCAGACACAGTTGTACTCTCTGTTCCCCCACCCTCCCAGTCCGATGGAACAGCAACCGCCACGCCGGAGAGAGATCAGGCACCAGGACCAACGGCTTAACGTGCTTTTCAAAGCACGGGGGTATCTTTCCACCTTCTTCCAAACTCCGGGCTGCTACTGTGAAATTCCTAATAATGGAAAAACCCAAAAATACTTTTGACCGACCCGGGGACCAAACTCAGGACCCCATGCTCAGCAGTCACAAGAACAACGAATCGGTCTATGGAGAGATGGATGGCTAAGTCAAGCAACACCAAAGAAGTGATGAATGGAATGTGTGGCGAATGGTATGGTTAAAATAGGCGGTCACCGTTAAGATTCCGAGTAATTTAGAAGTCTATAACACATAAATCTGGATATTTTCCGTATCTTATCGTTCCTGAGGCAAAAAGTTTAAACAGACAGACAGAAAGGCGAACAACAAAGTGACTCAATAAGGGTTCCATTTTTCCTTTTGAGACTTTCCTTAAAAAAACAAAAGAACACCAAATGATTTCGAGACGTCTAAGCCAATATGACCTGATACTTGATAGTATCAGGTCATATTGGTTTAGACGTAACGTGTATTTTGTGCCACATGGTGATCCATGTGGCACAAAATACAGCTTCATATTTACTCCAAAAGCTTCATATAACCGTAGAACACACAAAATGCTCTCGAACCTGACCTACTAAAGTTCCACGTGGCTTTTAGCAACACCTGCTCCCGACCGTGTTCCACCCGCCCGCTCTTAAGGCAAACATTACATATTTAAATTTTATTACCCGACTTGCGTGCTACCTTGCTTGAATCCACTTAAACTGTTCGCCACTGGTGCAATAATAAAAAGGAATTGGAGGGCATGTAAATGATCAATTTTTTTTTTATGAATGGCATCTCGCAGTTCAACCAAGGAGGTTGTCGTCTGCTAAACCGGGTGAAACCTGTGGATGCCTTAAAAATTTAAGACCTCCAGCCAGGGTATGTAAATGTTCTATATTGGCTGCTTCTTTTTATATTTTACCAGCGGTGGCTTGCAGTGTTGCTCGCGGTGATAAATCATATTAGAGCTGGTCATTCCACTGGAACTCCGTTTTATTCCGTGTTGAAAAGCTCTTCTGTTAATCCAGAATAATAAGAACCTTTATTGATACCAAATTATATAAATATAATTATAATTTACCTATGTGCCAAATTTCATCAAAAATCGGTTCAGCCATTTTGATGTGAAAGAGTAACATCCATACCTCCATATATCCATACATTCTCACAAACATTCGCATTTATAATATTAGTGGAATTTCAAAGATATAGTACATCTCACACTTCCTACGTCATTCTCTAGCCTTTATTTTTCTAATTCTTTATTTAAAACGACCTGAGTATTCGATTGCCAACCAGCCAGCATTCGGCTTTGGTTAGGGAATCCGAATAAAACCTTGGTAAACATTACCTTGGTAAAGCGATGCCCCGTGCCGTACGGTGCCCCGATGGTAAGACTGGCTGTAAGACTTTCGTGACACTGACTACCTGTACCATTTCAGATGTCGAGCATTTCCATGTTCGCGAATTGTGATTGGTTTTGCTGAAAACAAGATTGGATTTTCGTCGCATAAATGGCGGATCCAATCCCAATATGTATTGGTGTGTTGTTTCGTGAACTGTATGATAGACAATTATCTGCTTTTCTATTTTGCATAGTCAAATTGGAATGGTTATGTAGTCAATTTGTGCGTATGTGTGTGTGTGTAAGTTTAAATATGATGTTCTGGGCTTTGACGGTTTTTTTTTCTTAAAAAAGATTTCGTTGCCCCATACTAGGAATTTTAACATTTAAACTTACACACATAAACAGCCAGATCCGGAACAACTATTTGTAGGCCATCCGTGCGTGGATCGAACCCGCGACACGCAGCGCGGCAACCGGCGCCAACCGTGTTGTCTAATTATCCTTACTATAATACTATACTATATACTATCCTTACTTATATATATATATATATATATATATAATATTATAAAAGCGAAAATGAGTTTGTTTGTTACCTCTTCACGCTTTAATGGCTAAACCGATTTTGATGAATTTTGGTACAGAGATAGTTGGAAACCAGGAGACGGACATAGGCTAATTTTTATTACAAAAAAGTGGTATGTGAGGGAGAAAGAAGGAAGAAAAGGGAAAACTTAGCGTTGCTAGTACAAATCAATAAGGCGCAATGGGAACTGTGTTACCCCAAATTTAACGCGGGCGAAGCAGCGGGCGAAAGCTAGTTATTTGATAATAATTGGAATGGTCATGTAGTCCATTTCTGCGTATGTGTGTGTGTGTGTGTAAGTTTAAATATGATGTTTTAGAATTGTTGGTCACGTTAAGAGGATAAAGAGGTTATGATATACAAGGTTATTGGTTCTGCAGACCCGGTTTCAATTCTCGGGTCGAGCAAAATGTTTTTGGGTTTTCCATCAAAATTAGAAGCTAGTAAGTAAGCTATAAATAGCTAGTAAGCTCAGTAGAAACCAGATGACCATGTATGACCATTTCTAAATCCAAATTTTTATTTTTAATGTTAGGCTGTTTAGCAACGTTATCTTTTGTTTCTCCAAAACAAATTAAATCAGTATCATATTGATTAACAATAAAAGTACTTTTTGTTCTTTTATTTAATTCCTCCGTCAGTGTTTTGAAAAATGTCGTTTGAAACACGTGTGAATTTGTGCAATACTGTTCTCTGCTCTATAATACCCTCGCGCCTGAGCCACTACGGCTCAGGCGTTAAATCCGCTTCGACTGCAATGGTAAAGTTTCCTGACTTGAATCATTATCTACTATTTACATTACTACGATTCCTACTAAAGCCTTTAATACCTTTCTCCTAGATAGTATTGAGTTTCCAGCTTCAAATAAACTCAAAAGCTTCAAGCTGCATTAAGAACTCAACTTGAAAGTCAGCAAACAGCTAAAGAAGCTTTGAATGAAGTTCTATGTCATTGAAAGTTGCCTTTCAAAATGGTATAAAACAAGCTTTTGCCCGCGGCTTCGCTCGCGTTAAATTCGGGGTAACACAGTTCCCCTTGCGCCTTATTGATTTGTAATAGCAACGCTAAGTTTTCCCGTTTCTTCAATCTTTCCCCCTCATATCCCACTCATTTAAAAAAATAGCCTATGTCCGTCTCCTGGTTCCCAACTATCTCTGTACCAAAATTCTTCAAAATCGGTTTAGCCATTAAAACGTGAAGAGGTAACAAACAAACTCACTTTCGCTTTTATAATATTAGTAAGGATGAAGTCAGAATTAACATCGCTTCGCCCGTCGAACGCTGGTATTGTAGTCTCTTAATTTCGTTTGTAACGGAGCATGGTTTTGTGAAATTAAATGAAAATAGAGCACATTGAAACCTTGATCCAATAACAAAATAAATGAGATTTTAGATCGGGCCATAACCGCCTGGCTTTCCTTGGAGACCAATTTAAAAGAAATATATAGATAGTCAGACAATCCGAAGTAGAAATATAATAGAATGTAATAATCCAATATTTTGTGTCTCTTTGCTTCAACTTTAATAGTAAATTTTAATGAATAAAAAACTGAAGAACAGCCTGTTCTGATTCTATTCTATATCCTACTCCTACTTTTTACTAATCCCACCCTATCCTACTTCCTACTAAGATATACGAATGATTATGAGGATGGATGTATGGATGTTTGTTACTCTTTCACGTCAAAACGGCTGATCGGATCTTAACGGAAATTTGGCACAGAGTTGATTATAGTCTGGATAAACATATAAGATACTTTTTTCGATATTACGCGGGCAAAGCCGCGGGCGCCAGCTAGTTATTTAATGGATTAAAGCTAATTGATTTGAGTGAATGGTTTTAAATGACCTTTGTTTTAAATCAAATCAAAATATTTTTATTTCACATAGGCACTTATAAAACGTCGAGAAAAGGTGCACGGTTCGGATTGGTCGATTCCTATGGAGAAGAACCGGCAAGAAACTGCATGGTTACTCTTTTTTTTTATTTGTTTGATTCGTTCACATGAAATCGTCGCGAAAGTTCATTAGCTCATTGTATTTTATTAGACAGTAGACGTGTGAAATATGTGTATGTCTATAATCTAACAATCTTTTTTTCAGCAACATATTAATATTTGCTAGACTTTGTCCTTCGTCCGAAATAGAAGGATGTCAAAGACTTGATTAATTATCACTGTACAGACAGCGAAAAAAATTAGTAACCGCGATCGTCAGATCCAGTATACATTTTCTTAAATATCCATGAACATTGAAAACAGACCATTCATTAAATAAACAAAATTTGAGTTAAAAATGTTCATCAGTGGCTAAAAATTCATTTTCATTTATATCAGACAAACCTGGTTACTAATCTATGTATTTTGCTAACAGAACAAAGTACTTCCAAGTAAGCTACCTGTTTACCAATCTCTTTTCTCAACTGTACTTACAAAGAAAAGCTATCGTTCGAGCGAAGCCTTCTTAATTTGATTGGAAGCTGAAGTTATACCTTGGGATAACAGGAAATATTGGATATCCCAAAACATTTTCCGAATATCGCTTTACCTTCGTTATTTAAGGGCGATTTTTATTATTTACCTGGACCATTTACTCTTTTCTGATAAAAGAAATCTTATAAGAAGAGAAACTATTTAAAAGTAATCGAGTTGACTTGAGCAGATTTTGTTTTATCCTAACTGTTGATTTTTAGGATTCCGTATCTTTTGGAACGAAGTTCCTTATCGCGCGTTGTGAAAGGGGGCTAGACGAAAAAAAAATCTTACAAAAAGTTGTCACGACACTTTTTGCTATAGTAAGCTATTGTAAGCTGTGCGGCGTCGCATGTTTCTCTGTCTGTCTGTCTGTCTCTCTCTCTCTCTCTCTTATAGAAAGCAAGCCAGATATTTAATAAGCCAGGGTGTCCCTTGGCACCTCTAATTTTTTATTTCTTGGGGTGGGAAATCATCAAATAACATACCCTGCTCTGGGAGGAACGGGGGGAATGTCAGACTTGTACTGACTAAAACCTACCCATGTTCCTTCTATTGCCCTTTACGTTCCGCGGTACCTCTTTCGAACAACCCGCAACCCTGGCAGGCGGCGGCCCTGGCAGGACCTTCTGCTTTGCTGACATCTTTTGAGGCGCGCGTGAAACACGAACGCACCGTCGACACGGCCTATCGTCAATTGACAGACAGTCGGTGAGCTACCCATTGCTCACCGTCCGCAGGTCCGCGATTATGGTGGCCGGGAGTCGTCTCGTGGCGAAAATGGAACCTTTATAGAATCACTAGCTGTGCCCAGCAGTTTCACCCGCTGCCCACTTAGGGGTTTGAAAAATAGATGTTGGCCGATTTTCAGACCTACCCGATATGTACAGAAAATTTCGTTTAAATCGGTCCAGCCGTTTCGGAGGAGTATGGAAACGAAAACTGTGACACGAGAATTTTATATATTAGATTTTGTTGTCTGTATGTCTGTCTGTCTGACTGACTGACTGTGGGTCAAGACCGTTTATCTCGGGAACCCATGAGTGTTACTAGTTGAAATTACTGAATACAAACCATATACTTAAGTTCCTTGAAGCTGTGAAAAATCCACCCTCGAAGTCTACGCAGTCAAAAGATATAGCTGTTTATGTCACAAGTTTGTACTGAACCCTCGGTACGCGAGTCTCACTCACAGTTTTTTTTTTGTATGGGCCTTATTTACTTTGGAAAAAAAAAGCAAACTGGCCTATGCTAATCAAAAAAATAAAATTGAACATCAACAATTTAACTCTAAAAACAAGCCAGACTGAAATTAATATAAAACAAATAACAATTTATTTTCAACCGCATGAACGAGAAGTGCAAAAGTTTTTTAATCAATCAACTCAGCCTAAGCCAGTTCGTTACTAAACGTAGCTCATCCCAAGCTGTGACACAATGTATTCAACTTTATTTTTTTACAATAAGGTGCCTCAAACATTTAAACTCTTATACACAAACAGCCTGAAGAAGCAAAATATCTACAACCATACATTTCCTTTGTTCCCAGATGGCGCATTCAGGCACGAGGTAGAAGCGCGCGGGCGCGGTACGGAGTCAGCGTTCCTTGGCGAGCTACACTCGACGCTGGCGCCCCCTGCCGCGCCCGACCACGACTGGCAGCACACCCTCTCACTCATACTCAAAGGCCTCATCTTTACGACCATCATCATCGGAGCACTCTTCGGCAACGCTCTCGTCATCATCTCAGTCCACAGACACAGAAAACTTCGCGTCCTGACGAATTATTACGTCGTCAGTCTAGCCGTCGCTGATATGCTCGTCGCACTATGCGCGATGACCTTCAATGCAAGCGCTGAACTGACTGACACATGGCTATTCGGCCCTTTAGTCTGTGATATCTTCAACTCCCTCGATGTTTACTTCTCCAGCGCGTCTATACTCCACCTTTGCTGCATTTCCGTTGACAGATACTACGCTATTGTCAGGCCTTTGGAATACCCAGTCACGATGACGCATAGAACAGTCTGTTTTATGCTGGCAAATGTGTGGTTATGGCCGGCGTTCATCAGTTTTGTGCCAATATTCATGGGCTGGTACACAACGGAGCAACACCGACAAGAGAGGCTACATCATCCCGATGTCTGTATGTTCAAAGTGAATATGGTGTACGCAATTGTTTCATCGAGTGTCTCATTCTGGATTCCAAGTCTGGTCATGATCTCAATGTACTGTCGGATATTTAGGGAAGCTATCAGACAAAGAGAAGCGTTAACGAGGACATCTTCGAACATTCTTCTAAACTCTGTCCATATAAAGCACACTTCACATTCGGCGCATCACTCCCATTACTTACACCCTGAGAGAAGACCTTCTGATATCAGTCCCAACTACAGCACGTTTACAGAAGTAGGACCTGAAGAGACTGAATTTGGAGGAGAAGTTATGATGGCGATCGGGGACATTTGTCCGAGTAAGGAGGCGAGTCCAAGGAAGTCTGTTAATGTAAGCTGTGATACGGCAAGTTCTGGGTATTGTTCTGGAGGATCTAACAAGAGGTCTTCAAGTGGACAGCCTCCCCCTGGCTGGAGACCGAGCTGTTCTTCTGCTGTCGCGACAAGAGACCTGGCAAAAGCTGCTACAGAACTGAATGCTCAAGGTATGTTGTCCCATCTTATTTTTTGTATAATCATCGTGAATTATAACAATACATTCGAGATCCATTCTTGTTATTCCTAATCTCTAAGCTCCTATGCCAGCATCATTCATGTTAAATCTAGTATTGTAAAATCATTTGTACTTTATGTATTTCACAAACACGATACCCTGAAACAAAGCGGATTGTGTTGTCCAATTATATGGCCTAAATAGTGTCCATCGAAGGGTTGGGATCCATCCCAACTAAGCTAGGATCGGCCCTTACAAATCTAGTATCATTGAAATACGATTATTATGTGTCCTTGTTACACTTTTCTCGTAAATCCCTCGATTTATTTCGTTAATATTCTGAAACAATAAGAACTCTTAGGAAAAAAAAGCAGTTGATAATCATAGTAAATCTTTGGAAACTGCCCATCTAAAAAGAAAAAATAGCTGAGTGTACGTCTGGAATAAATTTAGTTGTTTCTTATAAATCGTGAGCGATAAGCCGATCGGCTATTTTTCTTCGAGTACACGGCCATCTTGGATTTAAGATAGTACTTAAGCAATTAATACTCGAACTTCCGATTTTCGACGAAGATTCGCGAAGTAAAACGAGTCGTCTGAACTAATAAAGATAACAAATCGGAACTAAGTAGATGTTTAACCAGCTAAAAGGTGGGAAAGTTAAATTTTACCGTTTGTCATGAAGATATCATCAGTTTGGCAGTTTCTCGATACCGGGATACCCTTGTAATAGCCGAAAGTTTGAACTATGCTGAGTTTGAATTTATAGAGTAGGAGGGGGTTATCCGGGTTGTATTGAAAACGTATCAGGTGGAAAACTGGTTTATTATCATTGATAATCTTGACGATATTTTGACGACACGGTTTTTTTTTTTTTTTTTTTTCGGGTGGGAAATCATCCAATGACTTCCCCCGCTCTGGGTGGAGCGGGGGGGCATGTCAGACTTGTACTGACTAAAACCCACCCATGTTTCTTCTATTGCCCTTTACGTTCCGAGGCCGCGGTATCTCTTTCGAACAACCCGCAACCCCGGCAGGCAGAGGCTCTGGCAAGCCCCTCTGCTTTGCTGACTCTCTTTGAGGCGCGCGTGAAACACGAACGCGCCGTCGACACGGCCTGTCGTCAATAGACGGACGGACGGTGAACTACCCATTGCTCACCGCCCACAGGCCCGCATCTACGGTGGCCGGAGGTCGTCTCGCGGCGCCCGGCGCCATGGGCGTCTCCCGCGGCGGCTGGGTCGGGCAGATGTTCTCTCCCTCAAACGCCCGGCCACCTCCTTCGCTAGCATTACTGCTTCGCAGAAGGTGGTGACCGCTTCCCATTCCCTCTCGCTCCGGACCATGGCCTGAACCAGGGCCGGACGCGAGAGATCGCCGCCGCCGATCGCCTCTACGAGGGCACGGCGGTGCTCTGCCCAAGCCGGGCAGATCGCCACTGTGTGCTCCACCGTGTCCTCCAGGCGATCGTCACAATGGTGACACCCGGGCGCTTCCTCCCGCCCGATGATGTGCAGGAACCTCCCGAAACTTCCGTGTCCGGTGAGGACCTGCGTCAGGCGGTAGGTGAGGACGCCATGACGCCTCTCCAGCCACTCCTCAAAGAGGGGACTTACCGCCACTATTTGTAGCGTGCCCTTGACGACACGGTTGGAGCAGTGGCTGAGCGATTGACTGCTGCGCTGCGTGTCGCGGGCCTACAGATAGTTCTTTCGGGTCTGACTGTTTGTGTATGTGAATGTTTGTAAACGCATCCACGATACAGGAAAAATTCCTATTGTGGGGCAACAATTTTTTTTAAAGAAACTAAACAACAAAATATATAGGTATCAAAAAAATCTAGATGATACTTATGTTAAGCGGAGGATCTGAATCTTGCAAACACTTTGTATCTGGAACTTGTATATAACTTTTCTCTACATTTTTATGTTTGTATTGGTACTTGGTCGAGATGGCTAGACTTTTTAAGTGGTCTATAAACGAAATGGCATTATTTCTGTAGTAGCAGCAACTTAAGCTATTCTTATAGAGACACTGCCAGCTTATTAATAAATAAATAAATAAAATTAAAAAATTGCCTGAAAAGACGTAAAATCCTGAACATGGACTCATGCCTACAATGAGCTACCAATTACAAAGAGTCAACCCCTCCCAGTGGGGAACTGACTCTGAATGCCACTCAATCTGTGACAACACATCTGCTCATAGTCAAAGGACTGATTTCACGATATAGAAAAAAAAAACGTCTGTTTAAAAAAATATAATTTATCGGTGCAGTACGAGTTTTCTGGTATGTTAAAAACTTGTACTTTTAATAAACGTTGCTAGTCCTAAAGATGCGCAGCTAATAAATTAAGTCCGGGTTACAAAAATACTAAAGAACAAAATGTGTTGCGCAGACCCCAAATAGAATAGAAAAGGCCAAAGATATTCAGAGATGCACCATTCAAAATTTTAGACTCGACTACTTCGGCCATTTAGACATGAAGTCTTAACAAGCAATCAAACTCACTTTCGCTTTTATAATACATACTAGCTTTTGCCCGCGGCTTCGTTTGTCCTGTACCTGTAGTGTTGCCCTTGCACCTTATTTATTGTAATAGCAATGCTAAGTTTACCCTTTTCTTCCCTCTTTCTCCCTGATTTCTCACATGTCCGTCTTCAGGGTATCAACAATCTCTGTACCATAATTTATTAAAATTGGTTTAGCCATTTAGGTGTGAAGACGTAACAAACAAACAAACTCACTTTTGCTTTTATCTATCTATACTATATATATATATATATTATATAATATTATAAAGCTGAAGAGTTTGTTTGTTTGTTTGAACGCGCTAATCTCAAGGACTACTGGTTGGAATTGGAAAATTCTTTTAGTGTTGGATAGTCCATTTCTTGAGAAAGGCTATAGGCTACATAACATCACGCTACGACCAACAGGTGCTGAGCAGCGCGGGTGAAACCGTGGGGAACAGCTAGTAATACATATTAGTAAGGATGTGGATAAATGTGTTTAAAAAGCATAATAATAATCCCACAAAACGATCACCAAAATAAAACATTATGTAAAAGCACGCACTCAATTTTTATCGTCGAATAAGTTATGATAAAGATGCACGGCTAATGGCCACTTGACTATACCGAGTTTATCTTTGAAACGGGATAAAACCGGTGAACAGCGAACTGGAGTTGCACGCAAAGGGTTCTGTACTACTCTACGCAACATTTTTTAAACTATAATTATTTTACACGGCATGGCTGGGCCCCAAGGACAACGCTAGAAGGGGAAACCCTATGCTAGATGAGAAGATGAAGTGAAAAAGATTGCCAGAATAAAATGGATGTAAACAACCCAGTCTAGAGAAGCCTTTTTTTTCGGGTGGGAAATCACCCAATGACTTCATGTCATGGGGCGGCGGCATGTCAGACTTGTACTGACTAAAACCCACCCTTGTTCCTTCTATTGCCCTTTTCGTTCCGGGGCCGCGGTATCTCTCGAACAACCCGCAACCCCGGCAGGCGGCTCTCTGCTTTGCTGACATCTCTTTGAGGCGCGCGTGAAACACGAACGCGCCGTCGATTCTAGAGAAGCCTGGACATCTTCCAATGAGGCCTTTACCTGCAGATGGGTTCTTGCTAAATAATATAAATAAATTAAGATACATTTAATAGTACTTAGGATAAGCTATTATTAGGACATACTAATAATACAGCTAGATTTTAGAGGTACTAACACTTTGTTTAAGATTACAAGAAATATAAGTTTATTTTGTTATTATACACGTTACGTTGTCGCGGAGTTGTTGGCGGTGGGTTACAAAATATTTGTTATTATTTTATGAAGTACTAGTTGCACCCCGCTGTTTCACTCGCGTGGTGATAGAATATACAATATATCTTTATGAATTGTAGCCTGTGTGTCATTCTAATGTTTAAGCTATATTATTTATAAGTTTCATTAAAATCGATTCAGTGGTTTTTGTGTGAAAGAGCAACAAACACATCTAAACAAAGTTTCGCGTTTATCTTACTTACAAATGCGAATATTTGTGAGGATGTATGGATGGATGAATGGATGTTTAATTGTCATAACGGCTGAACGGATCTTGATGAAATTTGTCACAGATGTAGATTATGGTCTGGAATAACACATAGGATACTTTTTTTTCAATATCACGTTGTCGAAGCCGTGGGCGCCAACTAGCTATATTATATAGTAGAAAGTAGGATTTATAAGGAGATGGAGGGGTCTTATGAGCGAGCGGTCCCGTTGGTACCCTTCGGGTACGGAACCCTAAAATTCATAATAAGTTCTACCTTATACCTCGTACAAAGTTTGCTCAAAGTCCCCAACCAATAATCGCTCTTGACCTTTCTCGATGATACTTCTTCGACGTTTTCATAATACTTTTTCCCTTCTTTTCTGGGCCCAAATTTTAAGTGTGTGTGCAGAAACACAAATACTTGTGTTCGTTGAATAATTATATTATGTTTAGCAGGCATATAAAGTTTTATAGTTTAATGTTGGTAGTTTACTCTAAAAGTTGAATTTCCTTTGATTTACAATTCTTGAGTTCAGCTAGAAGTCCAATTGTATTTGGATTGAACTTTCTATCCTCATCATTTTCGACGAACCTGTTGGTCTAGTGGTTAGTGGCCCTGACTGCTGAGCCGGAGGTCGTGGGTTCGATTCCCACCCAGGACAAACTTTGTGTGATGAGCATGATTGTTTGTTCTGTGTCTGGATGTGATTTATCTATAATATGTATGTATTTATAAATTATATAAGTATGTATATCAGTTGTCTGGTTACCATAACACAAGCTCTGCTTAGCTTGGGATCAGATAGCCGAGTTGTCCCAAGATATTTATTTATTATTTATTTTCCTGTTCTTGTTCCATTCAATTTTGTTAGCGCAACACGTTTTCTTCTTCCATTCTCCCATGTCAGACGTCACGGCATCATTTACTTCTTTCTCTTTCATATCATTCTTTATAAAAACCATCTTTTCTTTGGCCTTACTCTCCCTCTCCATCTATCAATATTCAGATTAAAATATGTAATCCTACTAATATAATAAATGCGAATGTTTGTAAGGATGTCTGGGTGTTTGTTACTCTTTCACGTCAAAACGGCTGAACGGATCTTGATGAAATTTGGCACAGAGGTAGATTATGGTCTGAAATAACACGTAGGATACTTTTTTTTTCTCTAGATGTGTCGCGGGCGAAGCCGCGGGCGCCAGCTAGTAGAACCAATTTTTTCTAAGAGATTAGTTACTGCAGTTTTTTTCCTAGCTCATAACATAACGTCACACTTGTTTCCATCAAAGACTAAGCAGAGACATCGGGCCATTTATATTTAAGTTAAATAAATAAATAAATATTTTGGGACCACTCACACACGGCTATCTGATCCCAAGCTAAGCAGAGCTTGTGTTATGGTAACCAGACAACTGATATACATACTTATATACTTTATAAGTACATACATATTATAGATAAATCACACCCAGACACAGAGCAAACAATCATGCTCATCACACAAAGCCTGTGCTGGGTGGGAATCGAACCCTCGGGGGTTCGATTCGGCTTCCCTCCGGCTCAGCAGTCAGGGCCACCAACCACTAGACCAACAGGCCCGTCAGTTCAGTTCAGTTCCATGTGCCATGGGCATATTGCCAATATCCGCGTACAAATTCGGACTCCAAAACTGCTGGTGTTCATTCTATGGATGAGTGTAGTAAGTGTCTTTGTGTACTAAGTGTCCAGTGCCAAGGGTTACGAGTAGCAATATTCACCGATTGTGTGTATGACTAGATAAACGGAGCCCAAACAATGGACACATTTCGATAGAGTCGGTACCTATGCCTTCAAATTAAAGATTCATTTTTTATAAAAAAAAACTCAACACTAGTAATTTCTCCTGCCCGTGGGTCCTGTGGAAAACTCACAAGCACAACCAGTCAAACCCGGAACAACTAACTACAGGTAATACAAATATTTATTCCGTACTAGAATCGAACCCACGACACGCAGTGCAACAGTCAATCGCTCGGCCACTTCCCCCAACCGTGCCGTCGAGAAACTGGGGAAATGTTTTTTTTTTAATGAAATAATACACACGTTGACATCTCGTCAAGAAATACAAATATTTGATCCGTGCGGGGATAGAACCTGTGACACGCAGCGCAACAGCCGCTCAGTTACTTCACCAACCGTGCCGTCGATTAATCGTATACACGGTACAAGAGAAACTCCTGCTTTTTGGAGTTTACTCCTTAAGAATTTCGATTTTCATATATGCCTTATATATGAGAGAAACTCCTGCTTTTTGGAGTTTACTCCTTAAGAATTTCGATTTTCATATATGCCTTATATATGAGAGAAACTCCTGCTTTTTGGAGTTTACTCCTTAAGAATTTCGATTTTCATATATGCCTTATATATGAAAATCGAAATTCTTAAGGAGTAAACTCCAAAAAGCAGGAGTTTCCCTTGTACCGTGTATACGATTAATCGACGGCCCGGTATGAGAAAAATCCGTGGGGTAAAACCTACTAAAGTAACGAAAATGTGTCACGTTTTTGGTGCGCACCTTTAGTGTGCAACTTTCTAATTTGGCTGTGAGTGTATTAAGACGTATATGTATATGGTATGCTGTATAGGCGACTATTCCTATATACTATCTGTTATTGGGCTTGTTTGTTTCTATCAGTGTCGATGTATTTATATTGCTATTTTTTTCATTAATTTGTGAATTTAGCCTTTCATACGATATTAATCTTTTTTCAGTTGAATAAACTCTTTTTGCGTATGGTTAGATACTCGTACTTAAGGAGTAAACTCCAGTCATGCGTCGGAGCTGACACACACACTTTTTTTAATGAAATAATTCAAACGTTGACGTCACGTCACGAAATCGTGAGAGTAGGTTTGTGCCTGTTTTAGTAGGTAGTAAACCCTGAATGTTTTTCTATACATATTCAAATGAATGAGGTTCGGGTCACGTCGCAGATCACTCCCTCAGCGACACTAAAACTAATTGCGGCAGACTTTCTAGACTCTTCTATAGAATGGAGCTGAATTGGACATTTAAATTGCGAAGGAAGACAGATTGCTAGCATCGTCTTGTGAAGCAAATGAATAGTATTCTCGTGTGAATTGCAAGTTAAAAGGGATGCCATTAAGTAACAGTTGGTGTATCGACGTTCTAGTAACTTCTTTGAGTAGAACCTTTTTTTTACGGACGGTAACTTTGACTTTTAATGTTACTTTTTTTCCCCTTTATATAGCAGGAATAAGAAAAAGCAGAGATATTTTATATAATTTATATCACGAAAAATCTTTGACTTCGGACCAATCTTTTCACTCTTATGTTAGGAACTATTCAAAAATTTTCAAAAGAGTCTGCGCTCAAGCAAAGTCTCAAATAATAAGTAATAAAATTAGTGTTTCTAATAATAAAATAAAAACTGTTTGGCAGATTATAAACAGAGAAACTGGAAAGACACAACGAGATCAGAATGAATGGTCCTTGAAAATAGATAATAAAACTATTTCTGAAAAGCTAGAAGTCGCTGAGACACTAGAAAATTTCTTTACTAACATTCCGTTAGAGGTTACAAAATCTCTCCCCGCTTCCTCTAAACTAGCCAAAACTCTTCTTAAGGAAAACTTTACTAAGGATATACCTAACTTTAATTTTAAACCGATATGTATTGCTACAATTAAAAATGCATTCAAAAGTCTAAACATAAAAAATACTGAAGACTTATGGGGGATATCCGTCAAGGTTCTTGCTAATATTATTGACTCAATTGCTCCTGTCCTAACATGCATATTCAATCAGTGTTTGGATAGCGGCAAGTTTCCTGATTTAATGAAATATAGTAAAGTAGTACCAATTTTCAAATCGGGTTGCAAGAGTGATCCCTCTAATTATAGACCTATATCTGTGCTTCCAGCACTAAGTAAAATATATGAAAAAATCATGCTGGACCAGATGCTGCCTCACTTTAACTTAAACGGGATTCTGCATAGTCAACAGTTTGGCTTCACGAAGGGCAGGTCGACAACGGACGCGGGAGTAAAACTCATCAGTCACATTTTGGAATCCTGGGAGCAGTCCCAGGACGCCATTGGCATTTTCTGTGATCTCTCAAAAGCGTTCGACTGCGTCGACCACAACACACTGCTCTGTAAATTACACCACTACGGAATTCGTGGACGAGCTGCTGATCTTGTTTCATCATATTTATCAAACAGGCAGCAAAAAGTAAATGTTAATGGGGCGACGTCCTCTGGGTCTCTAGTTCAGATAGGCGTGCCCCAAGGTTCTATTCTCGGTCCCTTCCTGTTTCTTGTTTATATAAATGATCTTCCCTATATGATGGCCAAACTATCGGATATCATTTTATTTGCTGACGACACTTCGCTAATTTTTAAAATAAATAGAAAAAATCCGGAAGTTGTTCATGTTAATAAAAGTCTAACCGTTTTATCGAAATGGTTCGCAGCTAACAATCTCTTACTGAATGCGAACAAAACCAAATGTCTAAAGTTTGCCTTACCAAATAATAAATAAATAAAAATAAATATCTTGGGACAACTCACACACGGCTATCTGATCCCAAGCTAAGCAGAGCTTGTGTTATGGTAACCAGACAACTGATATACATACTTATATAATTTATAAATACATACATATTATAGATAAATCACACCCAGACACAGAACAAACAATCACGCTCATCACACAAAGTTTGTCCTGGGTGGGAATCGAACCCACGACCTCCGGCTCAGCAGTCAGGGCCACTAACCACTAGACCAACAGGCCCGCCACAAATGTACCACAACGTGATCTAAATATAAATCTGGACGGCAAAAATCTTGATGTTATAGCGGAAACTGTATTCTTGGGGATGACTATTGATTCTAAACTGCAATGGGGCGCGCACATAAGAACTCTTTCGGGTAGGCTCAGCTCAGCTGCATATGCAGTAAGAAAAATAAGGCAGTTAACTGATGTAGACACAGCTAGGTTAGTATACTATGCTTACTTTCACAGTATTATGTCGTATAGCGTGCTCCTGTGGGGATCAGCAGCAGACATCGATTCAGTTTTTATGTTACAAAAGAGGGCAGTCCGTGCGATCTATAAAATGGGACCTCGCGAGTCCTTCAGACAAAAGTTTAAAGAAATCGATATACTGACTCTGCCTTCACTTTATATCTTTGAATGCATATTGTATGTCCGTAAAAATCGTGAGCTTTTCAAAATTAGGAGCGACTACCACAATATTAATACACGCAGTAAACACGAAATTGTAATTCCTAAATTTAGACTAACAAAAACTAGCAAGTCATTTCTAATAAACAGTATACGCTTTTATAACAAGTTGCCGAAATCAGTTATAGAACTGACAGATGGAAAGTTTAAAAACTACATAAAACGTGTCCTTATTAAAAACGCATATTACAAAATCAAGGACTACGTTGAAGATAAAGAAGTTTGGCTATAGTTCCTTCTGCGCATGCGGCTTCCCTGGTACCTATATTCAGCACAAATTTGTGGATGTCTCTAACTATTCTCAATCTTGTTTTTTTTTGTGACCTCTTTAATCATTTTTTTTTTGCAATAGTTGTCAAATCACATATTTATATCACCCTTGTTCTGAATAGTTACAGTACTGATAGCAACATCTGTGCGACTCGTCTCTTAGTTATTATTTTGTTTTTTTCTCTTACTTTTGTATAGATTTTTTTTTCTACCAATTAGTTGTGAATGAGTGGACATGGTTGGTCTTGTAGATTCTTGGACGCTTGTTAACTTATGTTAACGTATTATTTTATTTTATTTTATTTTACTTTTTGTAAAGTAAGCAATGACTTATTGTCGGGCCTACGCTGTCCTCTCATACTTACTTAAGTGCTAACGCTGTAACAACAACATTGTAAAACCAAATGATTTTAAAAGAGTAACTATGGAGTTTCTTGCCGGTTCTTCTCCATAGAAAACGACCAACCCGAACCGTGCATCTTTTCTCGACGTTTTATAAGTGCCCATGTAGGCCTATGTGAAATAAAAATATTTTGATTTGATTTGATTTGATATTCCGGGGCTGCGGTATATCTTTTGAACAACGCCGGCATGTGGCCCTGACAGGCCCCTCTGCTTTGCTGACATCTCTTTGACACGCGTGGAATACTAACGCACCGTTGACACGGCTCGAGTCCCAACTTAATATTAATTTGTCTTTTTGTTAAAGCGGTTAAGTCAGGGGAAAGAACTGATCCGCAAATTAACTACCATCTTTATCTGCCTAGCCTTTTCTGATCTGTGTTGAAGCTTACAGTCTAACCGAATGAGGCTGTACATCAGAATTTTAAATGAGGCGACTACCTGTATAACCTCCCCAATCCAGTAAGTACTGTGTTATACACTACCCCTTGGTAAGACTGGTTTTCAGACTTTCGGGCCACAGACAGCACATAACGACTCTCAAACATCTACAAATGACAACCATAATGGCAAAAATACATGCCAAGTGCGAGTCGGTCTCGCGCACCGAAGGTTTTGTACAAAATTGCAACATAAACAGCCATATATTTTGTGATTTTTCAGGTTTTACAAGTAGATTTAGATAGACACCTTCAAGTACCCACAGATTGGAGTATAAATATTTAATTTTAACTCGATATCTCTACGTTTTTCCAAGATAAAGAGTCTTGACAGACAAACAGACACACGCACAACAAAGTGATCATATAAGGGTTAAATTTTTTTCTTAGGAGGAACCCTTAAAACTAAGCAAATGATATAGATATATCTCTACTCTAACTAGCGAAAACTTAATGATGGTTTCAACCATTCCCAGCCGAAACAAACTAAACACAAACTTAAACTTAAAGACCCTTCGTCTCAATGGTGTTTTGAAGTCCCCAAATTAATCCCAGTATGGCTGTTTGTACAACCTTAAGAAGTTTAATCTAGCGCCGAAGATTGAGTTAATGATATAAGACTTGACTTTAATTGCTTACGTCGGAATACAATGAAGCCTGTAATGCCTGATGAGGGATAGGCAGAATTGTATATAAATATAAATATCTTGGGACAACTCACACACGGCTATCTGATCCCAAGCTAAGCAGAGCTTGTGTTATGGTAACCAGACAACTGATATACATACTTATATAATTTATAAATACATACATATTATAGATAAATCACACCCAAACACAGAACAAACAATTATGCTCATCACACAAAGTTTGTCCTGGGTGGGAATCGAAACCACGACCTCCGGCTCAGCAGTCAGGGCCACTAACCACTAGACCAACAGGCCCGTCATGTATCTAATAATATCAAACATACATTTCGGCAGTTATATTAAAGTTGTACCGGGCGAACCTATTGCTATCGTCATTCGGACACTAATTCAGACTCTGTTGTTGCAATTAGGAAATTCCTGTTGGAAGAAATTTATATAATTTTTCTAAGGACCCAAACTGGGGACATTTGAAACCGAGGAAAAATCGTCAAATAAAATTGCCAGATTTGTACTGACTAAAACTACGTATTCTAGTAAGTCCAGCATTATTTAAAAAGTTAAAGAAAACATTAACATCTTCATAACTCACAAAGCTTTTTAACTACTATTTTTCGCTTTTCATACAAACAATTAGTTAGTTTAGTGGAACAACAATTTTAACATCTTACTGAACATCTTTTTTTTCGCTCCGGGACCCAAATCAACGACCTCATAC